>OY728123.1:494898446-499898446 GCA_963277665.1 Viscum album | reverse complement strand
GTCTCATCAACTATGATAAATACCAATATTATTTAGCACGCCTTTTTATTTATTACCTATAAGAATAAAAATGATTCACATTATATTTTAGTTACATTAATCAAATGGAATATAATTTTCAATTAAACACTTGAATAGAATCAATTTTATTATCATCAAATGATATCAAACATTGGATTACAAACATGCATATTTTTTAATTATTATTAAGAAAACTACTTGATAATTAATTATGTATTTATATTATTTACCAATTTACACATGATACTCCAAGAATAAGAACATTCTAACAATGCATAACATAGATATCACACTATATATAAAATCAATAGGAAACCCGCTATCATGGTATAAAGTAACAATGTCGAAAAGTGATCACTATCCAATTATTTAATCTAGTTAAAAAATTATTAGGTTCATTCAATTTCAATCCAAAGGGATAAATCATGATCAATTTATGATTTCACATAAATAAAATAAGAGGATAAGTGAATCCACTACCTCGGTAGTTTTAACATTCTTCACATAAGCACTAACCAACATTGTGCATCTCGATCGCCTCTCCCACAAGAAGATGAATCCATCGATGGACACTACAACACAACCACACCCATAAAAAAATAAACTCCATTAGAAATATAGGGATGATCTTCCATCTTATGGAAAGAATAAACAGGATAAAATGAGATCGGTTTGGGAGAACATGCTATAAATTAAGAAGGAATTCACCTTGTATCACCACAAATAAAATTTGTAAGGACAATAATCAATTCTTGATGATGTAATCCCAAAACACCAAAGGGAGGGTCACTGAATCACCTAGAGTTGGGAGATGGCTAAAGGTTTTAAGGAAACCCCGAGTCATTACAGCCATTATAGCTACACTACATAAGGAATTTACATGGAATGCAAAGATTCCACATCATATAAATGGAGAGTTCCATATCTCATTAAAATAATGTCTTCTTAAAGGATTTAATCCCAAAAAATTATAGGTTGTGAAACTCCATGTGAACCACCCCTAATAATCCCTAAACAAAACATACACGGTATAAAAACCCCTTACACATTTTGTATTCTCCCAGCTTCTATATTTTTAACATTTGAACCCCACTAGACTCACTCTATGTCTCCTCGAAGCTCCATAAGCCACAAAAACATGAAAAATGTCAATCTACCTGGATCCAGAAACATATATTAGATACCTGTCAAGAAATTCTCATCCTCAAGAATCAAAAACCAAATCCATATAGGAAAAAAAGGGTTCATCCAAACATCCACCCCACAAGATACCTCTCTATGGTATCTCCATCATAGGAGCTCAACAGCCTCATTACTGGAAACAAGTGTAAGACCACATAAGACCAAAATCCATCTCCTAAACACTATATCAGGGGAGACACTTCTAAAATTATAGTAAAACCATAGTAAGAAAAAATAATAAAATGTCTCAAAACTATAATGGTCAACATCCAAAAGGGAACAATGTTATGTGAGAAGAGATAAGCATCAAACAGATCAGGGTACAGAGTGTGTATTTGCGACTCATGTTCCCCAGTATTCTTTGACATTCCACTATTCATCCATAAGATGTGAAATAAATAAATATAATGACCATGAAACATATTATCCTAGATGTCTTGAATCTCCATAGGCTTCCCCATGAAGGTTTCACCATCATTAACATCTATCTCACCCCAATTAATGATATTAGATTTGGCATGATGATAATAACAGAGTTGTGACCTATGAAAAACATTATGTATCCATGTCATATTTGTGGTGGGGGTACTCACTGATATTTCATCAATCCAACTTGATCAAACACAATGAAAGCATCAAATTCTAGGATGAAATCTTACTCCCATGACCAAACCATTGTTTTCCATGAAAAAGAGTCCCATTCAGGAACTTGTGATATCCAACTTCAAAATCCAAAGGTCTCATCCTATGATCGTTATAAGATTTATGAAAATACATCATTTCTTTAATCCTTTCATGAATTATCTGAACTATCATTTTCATATTATATACAAGTTTTGGCCCAATAATTAATACCTCTCTAACCCCAGTCTAGCACAATTGAAAACAGAAAGGTTAGTAATTCAAAGGTTCAAACAACACCATACCAATGGGGGAGTGGAAACTATTATTATATGAAAACTAAACCAAGGGATATTACCTCATCCACAAACCTAAAAAATCGTGGAAAAAAGAGCACAATATTTCTTCAATAGTCTGGATGGTTCGCTCTTTTTAACTATCTATCTATAGATGAAAAGTGATGCTAAGTCATAATTGAGAACCAAAAGCATGGTGGAGACCTCTCTATAACCTGGTGGGACAACAGGGATCTTGATAAAAGATGATTTTCCTCAGGACTCTGTAGAGTCATACCACCACCTCCATGTATTTCACTGAAAAAACTCCCATGGATCTTGACTCTCTGATTGATATAAAGTGGGTTGATTTCATCAAATGGTCCGATATAAAGCATATAGCATCATATACTCCCTAATCTCAAGGTAAACTGATAAAAAAGAACATATAGATTCTCTTCCAATTCCACTGGGGAACATCTAGTGGTTGGTGAAAACCACTAGGAACATGGTTCTCGGCCTTCCCCTTATGGCAGAACAAACATGTAGAAACAAACTCTGCATCTAATCATTTCATCACAGGACACCAAAGATGACATCTTAAGGCTCGATACATCTTTATAACAATGGGATGTACCACCAACGGTGAGCTATGGAACTAGAAGTGAACTATTTAATGAATCACCAAAGGGATAAAAAATATTCCTTGTAATATCACCTAGTGTTGTCCCTCCGCATACCGACCATTGGGGGAATTGATAAAGACAACACGATCCCTCCAAATCACCTCCTCAAAATCCCCCAACTTGTACTCCACTACCTCTTACACCAAATATGACTACACTTTCATATGGAAAGTAAATATTCAAACTCAAACCTCCCCCATATCTAGATTCATCACTCAGAGTCCTTTAATCACTCTCTTGGAATCCCCAGATTCACGTATGACATCACAATGTGAATTCTTACTAATCACATTGACTACCACATTTCCCATTTCCAGCGTATATGAAATCTATAATACATAATCACATAACAATTATATCAATAGAAACTGATTTAAATTCAAGTATTTATAGGATAAGGCATACCTTATGATCTTATGGTTGGTGAAGACCACAAAACACTCATCATTGAGGTAATGGAACAATAACTTTAAAGAAAACATAACTACCACAATCTAAAGATCATGGATGTCTTATTTATGCCGATGGGGATGTAACAATTGAGACCCATAAGAAAAAACTGATATATGTTGCATTAGAATAGAACCCACCCCAAGATGAAACAAATCATACAAAACTTCAAACTAAACTTCCTCTGCTTGTAAATAAAGGACTTGCGCAATGACCAATGTCTCTTTCAGGTAAACAAAACATACCTGAAACAATTCATTCCACAAGAAAACCTGATACCTCTAGGTAAAGTCTATTATAAGAGTAATAACCCAGGATAAATTCTCTATGAACCTCCTATAATATCCTACAAGACTAAGGAAACTCTACACCTCTTCTACAATCTTGGGGGATGCCCAAGACACAACTAGCATAGTAAATTCCAAGGGAACTGATGCCTCTATACCTCATGTACCATATCATGGATGAGGGTAAGTGATATAAAGGATCTTGTCATTCATGAATCAAACAAATCATGAACCCAAGTAGAAAACAAGAAAAGGGTTCCTCAAATAGTATATGGCTAGGCTAGAGATAGAAATTCCAAAGCAAAAAGTTGACCATGAACTACTTCACAGCCTCTCTAACCCTTCTAATGACTACTTCCATGGTCAGTCTCTAATATTTGAGGGTGATGATCATCTCAGGCTTGTACTCTACCAACCCTATTTTCTCACTACTAATGCCAAAATGAAACACCATGCTCTTGCTGTCTTGTCTGAAAATACCTCAATAGAGAAACCTGAAGTAGAAAACCAGAAAAATGTTGACTTCATAGAAAGGTCGGGCACTCTAACCACTTATGACCTTGTCCTAAATAAGAAATACATTATTATAGTCCCTTGGTATAAGTATTAGAGTCACCACCCCTAGAGAAATGAGATGATGAGGGATGGAAATTATCTCTGGCAGATTGAAAGCTATTTTGTCTTGAAAATTCGGAACCCCAAACCATAGCTACGATTCATGAGGAAAAATGATAACTCCTCTCTAATGATGATCCAGTTCTGGATAGTTTAATATCAATAACCTCTACTCTCACCAACAACTTCATATACATCTTCAGTATAAATGGGGAGACCTAGAATTGGATTTCTGGATGAAAAGTATCCTCAAAATTTCTCTCCCTCGCCTCATCATCTAGAAATAGGTCAGAACCATATCATAGAAGGTTCGTGAAATGGATCTTAAAATCCCAGACACTAAACATCCCCTATTAAAGGGTAAGAAGCTTCTGGTGGTTGCATGCCTTTGCAGTCAAATAAATAAATTCTTCTCAAAATTGGTCTCAGAACTTCTCCCATGAGTCTTTTGACTCTTCGTGATCCTCATGGAATAAGAACCACCACTACTTCATTTCTCTATAGAGCATAATCATAGACAATGAAACTTAGTTCTCCCTCTGAGAATAGATAGATATGAAATCTATCTCATCCTCATCCAACTAGTCTTATGTGAATGAGTTAGAAATGGATCCATCATACTTCTGTAGTCTCTGGTGCTGAAACTCTTGAAGTTTCCTCCTCAAAGTAACATCATCATTGAACTATCATTTGAGGCGATATTCTAGCACATCATTTTGAACATATTAGGTGTGAACATGACAAGGACATTGACGTACAGTCATGCCTGCAAAAATAAAAAACTATAAGACTCAAAAAACTGAAATGTTGAATATTTAATATTAATTAGTTAATTATTTTATTATCTTGTTTATTTTTTTAACCTATCTCAAGGTCTAACCATTTCAAAAATAGGCATAAATATGAATAATGCATGATCATTTCCAAGTTCTCAAGCCTAAAACTAGTATCACTTCTTATAGTATGCTAATTGAATGTAAATTTTTGTTCATCAGATCACCAGGTGCCCTAAATACCTATGTCTCATTTGGTATCACATGTTTACATCCCTCACTAAACTTAGATGACACTATTTATCTACCAACACATGGAACCTCCCTTGTGTCTAACTCCCAAATCCATCATATCCCTCAAACAGAAATTGGGATACAAAATATACCGCAATTAGGTGTGATATATAGTGACTAATTGAGTCTCACCTCTAGGAGTTCCTTGGTTGGAGACTAGCACTAAGGGTATAATATACATACATATGTGAGTCATTAACCTCTATGAGAAACATATAGAATAGAGAGATGATAAGGATACACCAATAAATGCCTTATAAGATATATATGTATATAAATAAATCCCATGTGCAACATGAAATTTCATAAAATACAAAAAAAACTGAAAGGAAATTACAAGTACCAAAAAGGTAAAAACAGAAGAGTCTATAAATCCCAAAAAACTTCCTGAAAAACAATAAGCTCGTAATATTCGTCCTCATCTCCAAACTTATCTAGATAACCTAAAAAATAGATTATATATATGTAGAGTGAGTATAAAAGTATACTCAATAGGATACTGTTCAAATCCACTCATGCAAAAGATAAGGAAAGCATGCTAAAGTACAATGAACAATAGTGAAACAATCTTGTCACATAAATAGGTATACTAATTTCACATCCTCACAATGTCTAACTCCCACCAAGTATTACATACAAGAGATTATAGTATAAAAATGAAACATTGAGGGTACCCTGCTCCCTCTTTCTCACTAGTTTTTCTCTCTTCCCCAATATCACACATCCTGAGCCATCTCTCTCGAAAATAGGCAATCTTGAAGACACCTAGGCAAGGCATAAAAACATATACCTTATTCATACCAACATAACACCATCCCGTCCACATATCCATATATAGTAAAAAAGTAGTTTCCAAAATCCATCACATCTTGCAAGACGTGTATCATACATTATGTATTATACCTCAATCCCTTATAGTCCATACACCAGGGGAGGACCTTAATCCATCATAGCCTATACCATCATACCAATAATGATCCTTTCTATACTATAACCAGAAATATAGGTGTGTGAAATAACCACAATCCATTAATTTCCTCTACAAACATATACAGGGAAACTAACAATTATTCCTACAATCACAAGAAACCAACAAGAGAAGAGATTGGGGGCATGGGTGGTATTCATCTATCCATCCTCCAACTAGAATGTTGGGGAAAACACCCTCCCAGAGTCCACTGGGTGTTAGTCACCCTAACTGACATGGGTGGGGTAGCATATGAAATCACATAATATACAAGATATAATATATCTCACAACAACACTACGGGAATAACAAATTCTTAAACACAACTATAGCTAATATCTTTTGGACTCTCGACTTCCACTACAATGACTATATATCCTATAAGAAAAAATGAATTTTAAAGATATCATTAAATTACTTTTTTTATTTAAACAATTCACTTAAGTTTAATTAATTCATTATCCATTAATTAACAAATAACATTATTCTGCATTAAATTACATTACATTAGTCATTAGAATATAGTCCATTCCCTCTAGGAATAATCCAAATTAAGCCCATGGTTTCTCAAGATTAACATCTTTTCCCCATTTTTATTCTTTCAACACCAAACCCATAGGTTAATAATTATATATTCATTATTAGAATCATTCCAAAAACCATGTAATCTAGGAAAACCATCCTAATATAACACCAAGAGGAAACATGAAACTAACTACACCCAATTATCCCAATTAGTGGGGAAATGAATTTAGATAAAACAACAAACTCAACCATCATCCATTAAACATATTCATAGGAGAGAATCCAAATTCTCAGCATCACATCAATGGGTAAGCAAAAATTTAACCTATTTCATCATCTTCAGTGTCATCCCTAAAACTGACATGCATATACCAATGCATATTTCCATCACAGGTGTTAACTTCTACCACATCATCTAGTCCTCCCCATCCATAAATCACATCATCCATATGAGTATCATATCATATCCGGGCCTCCCCACCCCATATCACATCACAATGAAAATATCACATCTTGATCACAATAAAAAATAAACAAAAAACAAAAAAAACATAGCCAATAAGGAAATATAGACCCTCAAACAAGGAATTCTGCATCACACAAAAATGAGCTCTCATAGCTCCAACACAGGCACTCATTCTTCTCAATCAAATGGGAAACTCAATCCCTAAAAATTATCTTTATCACGCAATAGGTTATTATTATAGATTTAATTAACCGATTCATTATTCATGGGTTCCAACTATGAGAAACCCAAGGATTAAATATATAACTATCTATCAAAATATTAAACATTCTCTCTATCATTTAAAATAGTTACATCAACTGTGAGAATCACCATTCTCATTTAACATTCCTTTTTATTTATTATCGAACAGTACAAAAATTCTTCATATTATCTATCAATTCAACTAATCATATGGAATATCATTTTCAATTAAACATGTGCATAGAATCAATTTTATTATCATCAAATTATATTAAACATTTCATTACAAAAATATATCTTATTTTATTATTATTAATACAATAAATTATCAATGTATTACAAATTTTCGTTCTTTACCAATTATCACATGCTACTCCAAGCATAAGAACATGACAATAAATACTAGCATAGATATAACAATATCTAGAAAATAAAGAGGCATCCCATTATCATGGAATAAATCAACAACATCTAAAAGCGATCTCTATAAAATTATTTCATCTGGTTCAATAATTGTTATGTTAATTTCATTTCCATCCGAAGGGATAAAGCATGATCAATTTATTATTGAACATAAATAAAATAAAAGAAGTAATGAATATCTTACCTTAAAGGCATCAACGATATTTTAATGAAAATGGACCAATGTTGCGGATCTCGATCACCTCTCCCAAAATAAACTGCATCCATCCGAGGATGTTGTGACACAACCACCCCAAAAAAAATTCCATTTGAAAGATGGATATAATCTTCCATCACTTGGAAAGAACAAATAAGAGGAATCAAGACTGGTCAAGGAGACCCATCTAGAAATAAAGAAGGTGCATACCTTGGATCACCATGCATCATAAAGGGAGGTTGGTAATTAATCCTTGAATAAGGGATCTCAAAACACTGGAGGGAGGGTTTTTGGATCACCTGGTGTCAGGAGACGATCATAGGATTTTAGGAAACCATGAGCCACTGTAACCTTTATATCCACACTATACAAGTCATTTACACAACGTGTAAAGCATAAAAGTCATGTAAATGTCAAATTTTAGATGTTTCCAAAAAACATGTCACCTCGAGGGATATAATCCCAGAATTTTACATTTCATGAAACTCCTTATGAACCATCCAAAAAAAGTTGTGAACAACCCATAAACGATGTAAAAACCCTATACACATCATGTAATCTTTCAGATTCCAAATTTTTAATATCCAAACCCCTCTAAACTCCCTCCAGCACTCCTCTAAGCTCCACAATCCTCATAAAGCCACAATGGGTTTATCTAAATTGATTCAATCCCTTAAAAAATTCATATCCTTTGATTGGAATCTCCTATTTAAAGGGTTAGATGTCATCTGAAGGGTTAGTGGGTCAACCCCCATTAAAACCCTCATTCAATGGTCAAAATTGTGTTTCCTATATCTTCTAATGGACTAAATTCACATCCAGAATTCCCAATTAACATAGTGATTTTTTATAAGGACGAATATATGGATTTTTAGGAGATTCATGAACTGTCATAGGGTGAATATATATCCACACCATGAATCCTTACTTTCCATATTACAGTAGCTCTCCTTCACTCCATCCTACTATACTATCAATTAATTCATTTATCTAATCTTTTAGTACATGAATTTAATGTTCATGAAATGAATTCCTCTTTCTTGGAATTAAATATGATGTCTAAACTTAGTTTTATTATCTTTAATGATGCTTGAGTCTTCTGGTATACAACCCAAATGGAGTTTTGTAGCATTCCTTGCATCCATTATATCTTGAACTATGGTGTGAATAATACTCCAATGTGTTAACAATTTTAAATTAAATATTCAATCCAAACTTCAATATAATCCTTCTAGTGTAGTGAAGTGCAATGAAGTGGTGTGGCCTGATGTGTCTTCATCATCCTAAACTTTCATTATTCACACCAATTTTTTTTAATTGTTTCTCTATCATAGAATATATAAAAAATTAAAATCATGCATGAATGTCATATTCAATCAATAAATATTAAATTAAATCACAAATAAACCCCCATAAAAATATTTATACCAAATAGAGATATCAAATACCCCCACACTCAAATATATGATCAACATTGATAAAAATATCAAAATAAAAACACAAAGGCTCCATATATCAACAACGGAATTTTCAAATTATGATGCTAATAAAAAAAATTATAAATGAAGATTCTTAAAACACAAAACATACCTATCAAATAATTCATTAAATCATACATCATGTATAATTTTTAATTCAACACAATTCCCCTTTTCACATGAGGATTTCAACCAATCATAAATATCTATTACCTTAGCAATTTGCCTCACCATGAATTTTTCCTCTCAACAGAAAAGGTAAAAATTTAATGGAGTTATGCTCATACCTCAAGTATGTTCTCCTAACAATAATATTTCATTAAATTAACTTTATCTAGATCATAAAAAAAGTATCATAATTAATCATGGGGGGTTTTTAATTTGGATAAAATTAATATGAGGCTAAGGTTTGTTAGGTACTGATTTTGAAAATTAAGTAAGGCTAAAAAGGAGGCTAAAATATAAATTCTAATACATGCCATTCAAAATAAAATCTCAATTAAATGCTCCTCACCAAAATAAAATTTCATCCCTTATATAATCCCAAAATAACAAAGTAATGGATCATGAATAATGTGATATAATTAATGATGGTCATATCATTTTGTTTGTTTTATTTTCTTTTATTATTTTATTTATTTCAAAAAAATTATCTGGGATAAATCTCACATCTTCCACCTAACCCATTATTATTTTGTAATCATCGACCTGGTAATGGGTATAACTGCTAGAAAATGAAGCTATACCAATGGTTTAGAACCATTTGTATAGGACCCAGAACCTTTGGTATAGACTATACTAATGGTTCTGTGAATCGTGGGAATTAGAGTCATTCGGCATAATACTATACCAATGGTTTTCCTTGAAACTATTGGTATATCTCACTGCCAATTTTAAATACCCATGGTTTACTTCAAACTATAGGTATATATCTATACCAACGGTTCTATAAAACCTAAGTATATAGGGTTTTCCAAAATTGACGTATACCCACGGTTTTGTGAACCATGGGTATAGAGTAATATCCCCAATAGACAATAGTAGGGCCATCCAAAACCTATCATAGAACTTTTAGATAAATTACAAACCATTGTTCAAATTTAATGTAGTACACTTATTATATATTTAGCATATAACCATTGGTATATCAATAGTTTTCAAACCATTTAAAATACTATAACATATATATCCAATCCACATTATCAATTAGATTTAGTCATTATATATCACCCAGACATGTCTCTTTACTATCAAATCCAAAATGAAGGAGATAAATATCTCCATAATTACCACTAATCCCATCATAATCATCCCAATAATCATTTCCTGGAGCACCAAGAACCATCGTCATCATCAGCATCATTATTATCATCATCATCACCACCAGTAGTAGTATCATCACCTCGACTACCACTAGGACCCTAACTCACATCACTCGTTGAATCATATATATATCTCATTGTCTTTATACATGAATCAAATACATTTGTAGCCTTTTATGAAAGTGATGGAAATATAACTACCATAGATTTCGGGAACTATATGGTGACTATTTTACCTATTTGACTCTCCTATATAGATATTTTTTTGCCTCATATGCTTCTTCATGAGTGTTTTTTAGAACAATTGTGTGATTATTTTGAGAGGTTCCCATTGATGGCCAACACCTAGTGGGGAAAATGTTTTTCCTGGGTTGATATTAGCCTCTCCCATGGTACACCTCAAATAATACTAATCTCAAATGATCATTTTGACAAAAAATCACCTTCTTACTCATTGAGGTCCTCCAAGGCACACTTTTGAAAATATAAACAATATATTTAATTATAAATTGTGTATCAAAATTTAAAATATCAATAAAAATAATTATAATATTTTCTTGTGTCAATGAAATTAATGAAATTCCATATTTTTTCCTCATACAGGAGTAAAATAATTTCACTCGAGGCACATGGATTTCGATGCTCAATGTCGTTTACATAAAATGACATTGACTACTGTAATAATAAATTATTTAATAATATGAAACTGATACACCAATAATGAATTAAAATTTGAGTTTTTGGATAAATCTATAAAATGAAGAATAATCTAAATATATATTAAATTATATATTTATTACTGGTGGAATAACATAATAAATACATAATAATTAGCATTCTAAACATGGGTATGATATATATTCCTATTTTCTGTCCATTTCGGTCCAATTATATTTATGTTTCATTATTTGGTTATTTGGTAACTTGGTGGATTTTTTTCATTTTTTCCATTTGGTTCATTTTGTGTTTAGGTTGTTTTTTAATTTAGTAATTTTTTCATTTGTTCATTTGTTCAATATATTGTAGTATTTTTCACATTTTTTGGTTTGGCCATTTAATTCATTTTGGGTGATAGTGTTTCTTTTATTAAAGACTTATGTCATTTGGTCCATTTTTGGATTACATCTTTTTTCATATTTGTTTATTTGTTCATTTGAATAGATCATTTGGTTCATTTCAAGTTAGGTCATTTTGGTTGATTTGGGATTGTACATTTTATTTATTTTTGGGTTAAGTCATTTTTGAGTTATATAATTTGGTTTATTCTAGGAAATGTTATTTTCTTCACATTGGTTTAGGTTATTTTGGGTTCAATCATTTGGATCATATTTGGGTTATTTTATATTTGAGTTAGGTCATTTTGGTTTATTTTGGGTTAGCTCATTTGGTTTATTTTCCAGTTATGACTTTTCTGTGTTATGTCATTTGGTTTATTTAGGACATTTGGCCATTAGGTTGTTTTGTATTAGGTCATTTGATAAATTGTTCATTTTTGGGTATGGTTATTAGTTTATTTTGGGTTAGGTTATTTATTTTCCTTTAGGTTAGGATATTTATTTCATTTCTAGTTTTGGTATTTTCTTCATCTTAGGTTATGTCAATTGGGTAATTTTAGGTTTGGGTATTTTGTTCATTTTTAGGTTATGTCATATTTGAGTTATGTCATTTGGTTTATTTGGGGTTGTTTAATTTTGTTCATTTTAGTGTTATGTAATTTTTTGGTAGTTTGTTTGGTCCTTTTTCATTTTTTAGAACAATTAGTTTACTTGGGTTTAGCTTATTTGGTTTATTATGGTATATGTCATTTTTTTCATTTTGGGTTTGGTCTCTTTAGGTTAGGTTATTTTTCTCATTTTTGGGTTATCTAATTTTTATGTTAAGTTATTTTGTTTATTTTGGGTTAGTTCATTAGGATTCTTTTTTGGGTGATGTATTTTTTTGGGTTACATCATTTGGTTCGTTTTGGTCATTTGGTCGTTATCTAGTTTTGGATTAGGTCATTTGATCAATTGATCATTTTTTTAGTTGGGATAATTAGTTAATTTTGGGTTAGGATATTTATTTTAATTTGTTTTAGAATATTTAGTTCATTTTATATGGTATTTTATTCATCTTGGGTTATGACAATTGGTTAATTTTGGGTTTGATCATTTGGTTCCACATTTGGTAATGTAATATTTGAGTTGGGTCATTTTGTAAATTTTGCGTTACACCATTTTTCTAATTTTAGGGTTATGTAATTTTTGGTAGTTTATTTGGTCATTTATTAATTTTTTATTTAGAAATATTTTCCTACTTGTGTTTTGATTATTTGGTTCAGTTTGGGTTATATCATTTTGTTCATTTTGGGTTAGCTCTTTTTAGATTAGGTTATTTTGTTCATTTTTTGGTTATCTATTTTTTATGTTAGGTTATTAGGTTTATTTTGGGTTAGGACATTTGGTTTATTTTTGGGTTATTTATTTTTTGGGTTACTTCATTTGGTTCATTTTGGCTGTTTGGCCATTAGTTTGTTTTGGATTGGGTTATTTGATCAATTGTTCATTTTTTCGTTAGGTTTATTTTTTTTATTTTGGATAAGTTTTTTTATTTTTATTTGTGTTAGGTTATTTTGTTAATTATTGGTTATGGTATTTTATTAATCTTGGGTTTTTTCAATTGGTTAATTTTGGGTTCGTTTATTCGGTTCATATTTGGGTTATGTCATATTTGACTTAGTTCATTTGGTTTATTTTCAGTTATGTCATTTAGTTCATTTCATGGTTATGTAATTTTTGGTTAGTTAATTTGTTCATTTGTTCATTTTGGGTTTGAATAATTGGTTTACTTGGGTTTATGTTATTTTGTTTATTTTGGGTTATTTCATTTTCATCATTTTGGGTTTGGTCTTTTTAGGTTAGGATATTTTGTTCATTTTGGGTAAGGTCTTTTTAGGTTATATGGAATTCAACTTTTACACTAATCTACTAGGAAATTGGTTTTTTAATCCTCTATATTAAAAACCATACCATCCCTAAAAACATGAAAAAATTCCACATCTAGTATCTAATGAATACAAATATTGTCAATCCATAATTAAAACACTAGAAAATATCTCCAATATACACAATTATTATGATGTGTGACATAAAAAATTTAATTCAAACAATAAAATACTAAATACAAAATATCTAATAGGTAGGTAATATCCAAAAAAAATACAAACCCAAAATAAACATTATATCCTTCTACAACATAATCTCCAAGACAAAATCACAACCTTAATACATGATCATCAAATTCAATCCAAAATACCAATACTATCGATTTAACACTCAGATGGAATGTTGAACACTAAATTACTAATACAAACTCAAAATATTAATCTCAAATCCATTGAGTAATATCTTTGTAATAAAAAAATCATTGTCACCATGATGATATACTAACAAAATACATAGTAGCATACCTATAATCCTCAAAATATTATCCACCAAACTATCCTCAAACTTGTAGAACTCCCCAATATAATAATCACTATGGATTTACCTTTTCTTTCCTACCACTGAATTTTGGATTATCAAAAAAAATCACTTCAAAATAGTTTCAACAAAGCAATTATACTGTTTAAAATCCACAAAATAATTATTTCAAATATATATTATACCTCAAAATCAACTTAATTCAAAATAAAATCTGACAAAACACTCCCAAATTACATTTAAAAAACTAATAATTTCAATATTCCAACCACTTTTTGAAACAAATTATTATTAAAATAATGATTTTAAAAAATAGTTTTATTTCTTAAAAATTAACTATTTGAATGTATTCAATCGATGTCAATACCTTACCCCCAATTTAAAAAAAATAATAAAAAATATCTCCTTAGTTTAAAAACACAATATCTTTTAGAAAATTAATTTAGAATGAAATCACATATTTTTTTTGTTTAATTAGTACATTTTGGGTTAGGTTATTTTTTTTATTTGGGTTAGGTTATTTAGTTCATTTTTAGTTCCGATATTTGCTTCATCTGGGGTTATGTAAATTGGTTAATTTTAGGTTATCTTATATGGTTTACAAAGTTTTTCTTAACTCACACATTATCAAATATATCCCTTCAGTAATGATGTATTCATTGAAGCCTGTTTTTAATGATAGAAGTATTATATTGACATATCATTTAGGAGTCAAATTAAAATCAATCAATATGGTATTTCTATATTTCAATGAAACTTTCAGCATGTTTGGTGGAGTAATGTTATCACAACCTGGAGGGAGTAGTAGGACTTCATTCAAGCTATAAATTCTAGATTAAATGTGAATTTCAAACCTTATATTTAATGAATTCATGAGAATAAAACTTAAATTTAAGCATGAAAATATATCTAAATTGGGAATTTATAAAATAATTTTTATTTTTTGGATACCCAAAGTCAGCCCAACTTGTTGTTAATAACATCTAAAAACAATAAGCATCCAGTTTTGAAAAATTTGGACTACAATCCCTTTAAAGAACAAAAAATATTTGTATGTCAATAGTTTAACTATTTTATGTTTTTGAATAAGGAACTCAATTATTCGGATTATTATTCAATAGTTTCTGAAATCTAGAATATTCTATTTTAGTTCACTCACAACATGAAAAATCTTGATTCCTGTCTAATAAAGAGATCCCCCCAAAATTTTAACTTCATAAAATAAATCCATTATACTTAATTAATAGTATAAATATAGTTGTTATTTATATTCATATTAATTTATATGGAATCTCTAATGCTCAGACATTGTAGGGCTCCTAAAAAGTGTTAAAATACATCATATCATATTTTTTATTTATGTTTTTTTCCAACACATACAAAAAAAATCAATACAATTAATAAGAATCAAATTTAAATTGAAAACCGTTAAAGATTAAGAATATGTTAAACTCACTACTCTTCCAATATAAGATCATTTAGTTTTATTGTGTTGTTGGAATGTCGATGAATATTGGTACACCCTCTAAATCATATGTTTCTCTACCCTCCTAATATACATATAACTCATGCTTAAATTATCACCACAACTCCCCAATATCCATCAACCATGCAACCATAGCAGTTTCACTGTTATGAAAGTTAAACCAATGCTAAAATTAAAATGTTAATTCAAATGAATACAATAATAATATAGATATCAATTTAAGAAAATTCTATCCCATATCTCCACCCATGGTTTCACCATGATTTTATTACCGATATTCCTATATGATACTAGTTTCTCCATAATGATATTATTTTATTTGCATAAAGTTTCCGTAAAACATCTAAACTACCTAGAATTGTTTCTTATCATTTCATTCTCTTCACTGTAATACACCATTATTTTTGTTTGAAAATTTCTGACATCATGCATATGGGTTCACCCACGTATCCTATTTGAATATCCCACTAAATAAGATAAAATAAAAATATAATAATTAATTCATAGTAAAATGGTAAAAATGGTGTGATAAAATTTGAAACACTTATAAGAAAACTATTACAGGATGATCATTAGGTTCTAATAGATATGTAGTTTATCCTGGATCAGTATCCACTGAATTATGTTCCTAATCCAATGCCTACACCAGGTCAGCTTCATACACTAGAGTAGAAGCTGAGGGAGTAGAATCATCAGATACTATATGGATAGTAGGAAATAGAGGCCGTATAGACATTGTATGATATGGATGGGAGGGATGGTGATATATCATAGGATAGGGATATGGTATAGGTAGGAACATCCCTGGAGGTGTTGTAGACATGTTATAAGAAATAAAGGTTAAATAATATGATGATGAAGAGTGGGAATATACCTAGAGTATTAAGTGAAGTATGGAAATGTTTGGTGGATGTGATGTCTGCTAGTGGGTCACGGTGTGAATGGGTACGATGGGTGCTCTGTGTAAATCTATGATAACCCACAGATTGACCAATACTAGTAGGATAAAGATAATTCACCTCTGTTTTAGATGAATATCCATAAAAAATTAATAAATAATATTAACATTTCATTAAATGTGTTATAGGATAAAAATATTACAATTATTATACTCACTAAAGGAACTAGAGCAGGAAACCATGGATCATTCATTCATCGGTCATTATCAAATAATCTATTCCTTTGAATTTCTTCAATAAAATCCATAATCTGATAAGAATGAAATGTAAATTTTTTAGAAATAGTTTTTAAATTTTTTTCATACAACTTTGAAGTAAAATAAGTCAAAAAAATTTCATAACATGTTTTAGAAACTATAATTTAAAACCAAGTAATACATTTTTTGAAAACCTATTTTAAACCTTTTTTTCTAAATTGAAATAAATATAATTAAATTCAATGAAAAAAACAAAACTAAAACAAACATATCATTCCAAAATGAAACTAAATTAATGTAACCTAAAAAACCAACATCAAGGTAAACTGAGTGAATTATGAACATACATGGTTACTTAACTACTTCAAGTATAACATAAATTATCACAATAGAATAATATGATTCATTAATTACAAAAAAATCAACATCAATGGGGGAATAAATGTTGTACGTTTCAACCCCACCATCATGAAAAATATGCCTTCAGATTACATCAATAATAAAACTGAAATCAAGGCTCACAAGATCATTAACATAAAACACTTATTTTTTTCATTGATGCCAAAATATAAGGTTCATTAGTATAAAGGATTTTATTCTTGCCAATGAATCTAAATCCATAGTCATAAACCTATATACCATGGTTCATCATTCAATTAAACCATTTATATTTCATCATAGTGACTTGACCATAAGAGTTGTAATCCAATAACAATATTTTATCAACAAGTCCATAATAAGACACATTTTCATACAAGTACCTAATATCTGATACAGAGGAATAATAGTTCATTGTTGAATATAACATAATTCAATGATGTTGTGTTCTCATATTCACTACTCGATCAGTTGTATCAAATTTATGACCATTTATTATTAAATATTTTCATTCACAAACTAAATAATTTTGGATCAAAAGACAACAAACTTAATTCTTGTGATATGGGATTGACAATTAAATTAAATACATAAAATATATATTAATAATAAAATTAAATGAATATCTATATTTTAATTTAATTATAGTAATTTCTATACCTTATATTTCAACCAGGAAGGAAACTCTTTCCAATGTCAAGCCTCTCTCCTTCTATAACGCAAAGATCAATGAACTCTACTTATAATTTTTTTATTTTCCCTACTAAAATTGATAATAAATATTTAATATATATGTGACATGATATAGTACAACACCAAATATAAGTATTCAAATTACTTAATTGATATATTCATCAAACAAACCATGATTATGCAAGACTGTGCAATGTTTCATATCCTTCTATTCATGGCTCAATGTAGCCAATGTATATGACCCATAAATTCCTCCTAATTTTGGAGGAGATGGAAATGAGGACTCAATTTCCCCATTATTCTCATATTCATTTCTCATTGGATGATTACATTTTTTCTCACATCATATAAATACATTGAAAATAAAACTATACATCCTTGATCCAGAAAACCTATCACAATGGGACCTTCAGGGTAATTCTTATTTTGGATATAATATTTCATTTTGAACATATTTATTTTCATAGGATACATCCAAATAAAAGCAATTGGTCCCCCAATAACAATTCCAATGAGAAGATGAATTATTAAATGCAGAATGCTTGTGAAAAATGGCGGAGGAAAAAATTTCCAACTCACAAAAAATTAATGGATCCTCCTGATGCATTTTTATAAAGAAATACATGGATACCCTTTTAGAAAAAAGGTCCCTATAAAAATGGAACAAGTGAATCACCATCACCATTAAATTATTGGATAATAAATTCTATATTTACATTCGGATAAATTCATCAATAAGTATGTGATAATCATGAGTTTTTGGGATTTTAGTTTCAACTCACTTCTTTTGAATCATTTAGATATGTTTCTAGAATAGCCATCAATAACCATTATATTCTTAAATACTTATAGAAATTTATTTTTCTCTAACGGTGTAATCACATAAGATGCATATGGAACTTTCCATTTCAGATTTCATCTAAACATTCCCTAATGAAAAAATGAAATATTTCAATTCATTAAGAACATTAGTTCCAAACATATGTTCAGGTGGTTGTTCACTATCATCTGTATTATCAAGCCTCTGATAATTCTTCCTATATTGATGACCCATTGTAAATAATCATTGATTCACTATGAAACTGAAACTATGATGATATTTAAGTCTTCTAAATCCTAGATTCTTATTAAAAATATGACATGATAGTTTTTCCAATCATACTCCATCCAGACAACATTCCATATGCATGGAAATCATTTATAGTCCATATAATGGTACCACACGTCGGAAATATTTTTTTTAAGAATTAGAAAATGTGTGCGCAAACATATCCCAAAGATGCTAAAACTATCTTATTAAAGGTTTCAAGTAGACATCTATATCATTTCTAGGATCAAAAGGTCTAGATATCAGTATACTCCAGATAGTGAATGGTTTTTTTATACACATTCAATGATTAAGATTATATACATGAATAAAAACTGGATATGTGTTGTGATTAGTAAGAATATGACCAAATGGATTAAAACCATCATAGGATAGACCTAACTAGACATTACACGCCTTGGTTGAAAAATATGGATTCATTACATCAAATTCATGCCCTTCTAATCCATATGAAAGATGAACCAACTCATCATTATATTTAATTATTTCATCATCATGACATCACATATTGGTTGATATTTCTAAAAACATTAATAGTTTTTGATTCCTAAGAATCAATATAAAGTGCAAAATAACTTTTTTCAAAACACGAGATGGTGTACCATCTGTATTTTCCTTCCATTGAGATATTTCACATTCTTTACAGTCATTAAGGTATGTTGTTTCCTCTGAAAATTTACTGCATTCTTTTGGACAAGCATGAATTTTATTAAAATAAAATCCAAAATTATTAATTAACTTCCATGACTTATAATGATTTGAAGGAATATTTTCACCATAAAGAAGAAATTACATAAAAAGGGTAAGAATATAATCAATGGTGGTATTAGAAATTTTATATATGGGTTTCCATGATATAACTACATTAAAAATTCTAATTTTTTCATTTTAGTACATTCCTGAAAAACAGGAGTTCTAGAACCAGTAATTGTTTTTTTCACTCTCTAAACATCATCATATTCATTGTTTTACTCGTGTTTATTGATATTATTATCTTCTTGCAATATAATACTATCTATCTTGTGATTATGCACAAATTTAAAGCAAAAAATATCAAATTCTCTATAAAACTTCTTTCTTTCCATACATGGACAGTGGAATATTGTCTCATATCTCTATTGTGAAACCAAACATAATAGTTTGTTTGAAATCCTTGTTTTTCTATATGGTATCTAACTACATCCCAACATAACCATGGTATTCCAAAACAATTACGACATGGACATTGTATATGACCTCCATATAAATCATTGTTAAATGCATAATCAAAACAAAATATCCAAATTCTTTTGAAACTCTGTTGAAATCTGATCGACATGATACATAAATTTTATATCCAATATATTAGAGATAAAAAAAGTTATCTTCAAATAAAAATCAAAACCATAATTAAAAAAAATCATTAAAATTAATTTTAATATGAAATTAGCCAAAGCATCCTAATAGTAATAAAAATAAATAATTATAGAAATAACATATGTTATAAGTGATTCCAAAAAATAATGAACCAAGTTGGGTATCCCTAACATTTAATAATTCACTATCATGGGGAAAAACTGGATGAATTTGAGACACAAAGTTATACCCAAGGTTTGAAATATGAAGACTCAATCAAAAATATCCAATCAAAGCCAAAACAATAATTTAATGAAAACAAAATATTACCTTTAAAATAATCATAATACTTCAAAAATCCCAAAATACATTACAGAAATCAAAAATAGAATCAAAGGAGAAAAATTATTGATATAAATAATATGGGAATGGAATAAATACTTCACAATATAGAATAATTCAAAATTATGATCTATAAGATGGTAGAGACATTTTATTCTTTGTATTATTTAATATATAATTTATTTTTGTAGATATCCCAACTGACCAAAACAATGACTGGTATTTATAATTTTTAAGAAATATGGATTAGAATGCCCAAACCAACCACATTAGAAACACACTAATGATTTCATTCATTTTTTATGTGTTATAATTGAAGGAGATTTCTTCCATGATTTAGGTTCCCCAAGTGTATGATCTTCACAAAATGGGGAACGTTTACAAGACCTAACGGAGATGGGGCTTCCCCCCTTCTTGGGTTGTAATCAAACCACTGAGATTAATTAATTTCCATTAGGTTCAATCAATTTAGATGTTAAAAACACAAACCCCAAATCATAAAATAACCAATTAATCGGTATAGGATCCTGAATGTATAAGGATAATACCATAAAGAAAATGATTTATAGTAATCAATTAAAAAATTAAACCACAAAACTAATGATAAAAATAAAAAAACATAAAAATTAAAAGAATACAAATTGATGATGATTTAAGATAATGATAGAAGAAAATAAAAAAAGGTATGAGACATATAATTCCTAGGTTCATGCACTAGTGATTGTAAAACCTTAATGATTTCTTCTTATTTTAATTGTAATTACATATATGTCACCACCACTAATAGACTGATCACTCCCACTCTCTCATAAATCCCCCTTTTTAAAAGTCATGTACTTTAGTTCATTAGTGAGAATAATAATGAAAAATTGTATTAAATATAGAGAATATCATACTCAAAGGTTATATTATAACTATTATTCTTGTAACTGCATTATAGAACTCTCCCATAATAAAAACACAATGGTCATGTAATGAAAATAATTTAGAGAGGGAGGGAAGATAATTTAATGTAGAACCCAATATTAATTAAATAAAAATCCATAGACACAGAACTACAATCCCATATTAATCACATGTTTATAAGAAATAAAGATCACTCTCTCATGATATCTATGATAATGTGATGAAAAAAATGAAATAAAATATATATAATTTGTGATTGAGAATAAATATGAAGAAGTTAATCCATATATCAAAAATAAATATTCAATTAATTGTTTGATACATAATTTCAAAGGAAAATATGGAGAAATTTTCAAGGCAATTAAAACTTTATCAAAAAAAATCAAGATCATGTATCCCCCAAGAAATGATTTAAGAAATAATTAAATTATCATTACTCTGTTTAATTATCATATTTATAAAAAAAAATCTCTCTAGCCTTATAAATTTCCAAGGATAAATATTTTTATTTCATCTGGCATTCTACCTTAATCCACATTCTCATTTATCAAAAAAAATTGATGATTATTATTTTAACATGCCTCTTTTATTTTAAGTTTTAACATGGATATCATGATAAATAAATGTAAAATTCATTCTATAAATTCATATTTATTGAGTTTTTATTTTCATGTTGATTGGAGCTTTTATACATGAATATAAACCATGGAATTTTATGTGTGTGTCCATATATGCTTCATGAAAAATCTATTTACTTCATTTAATGAATGAAAACTCATAAGGTCTAGAATTAAAAAACATTAAACAAAGATCAATAAAACTATGTTTTACCAGTATAAGAACAAGAATGTATTAGATCTATCACATGATTACATAGATAAAAATGGTAAAATATACTCAGTAGAAGAGTAGAAGAATTCTGAATTCACCAATCTGATGTTGAAGAAGATTCGAATAAAAAAAATCATGAAAAAGTGTCAATAATTGGATGATATGGGAAGAATCCACACACCCAGGTGGGGGAAATTAGGTTAGGGATCATAATTCGATGGTGGTAGGTTGTGATCCGATGGATTTGTGAAAACTTTATACATAAAAAATTAAAAGTCATTAGTATAGCCCAACCTATACCAATGGTTTCAAAAAAAATTATTGGTATAGCTTTATCTATACTAATGGTTTAAATAAATCATTGGTATATCCTATATCTAGGAAATCTATACCAATAGTTTACTTAAACTATTGGTATATAGGTGTGGGAATATTCCCACTTTCTAGTAGTGTGATTTTTTACCTACCTGAAAAACAACCCTTTTTAATTTTTTTTATTTTTTTCTCTGTTTTTTTCAACAACATGGATAAAAAATGAAATAAAATGAATGAAATCATATATAAATCCAAAAATCTAATATAACTACCTTATTTTCTCCTCATAATAAACAAAATCCCATCTCCACCATGAACAACCCCTCCCCCACACTCATTCAATTAAATAGCATGCACAATGCCAAGAGTGCGGTAGGGAAAAAAATTATTCCATGTGATGTGGATAAATATTAACAAGGTCATCCATGGATTATATAGGATATGTAGGATTAATTTATATGTGGTTATCCAGATAAAATGTATAATCAAAGAATAAATGAATCATTTTAAAATTGAAAATTTTCATTCATGTCTTTGACAAGATATTAATAAAAGTTCTAGTAGGTTGATATTCCCTAAGTATCACTCATGAAATATGCTCAGAAATTAATAAGAAAACTTGATACATAATCCTATAGGGAATAAGAACATTATATAAGTTAATCAGGTCATGTAATGAACATCAATAATTATTTTACTTAAAGTAATCTTCTCAAAATAAAAATCAAGAAAGAAATCATATGAACAATCAGTTTTAAGAAACTCAAAATTGAAATAAGTGTATGAATTTTTAAAATATCTAGCGATATCATTAAAATTTATGTCCATGATAAATAAAATTTAATAACATGTCACAATACTTCTCCTTAATTTCTATATCTCCTAGATTATTAAGTATAAGGAAAAATAAGTCAATCATTTATGGGAGAATCTAATTCATTTCTATTCATGTAGTAATTCAGCTTATTCTTAAAACACGCGATGAAAAAATAGGGTTGTAAAATTATAAATAGGTAAAATTAATACTCCCATTAGTGGAAGTTTGTATATTTTTCATTATTCATCAATTTTTATTAGCTATGTCTTCTTTCTATGATCTTGAAAAATCAAAATGAAAAAATGTGAACGTCCAAGATTAAAAACATTTATCTCAAAAATATATAGGAATTGAGTGTGAGGAGAGTTATTAAATTAATATAATAAACTGAAACTATTTCCTATAAATAAATTGAAATTTTTAGGTCAGAACCTAATAGATACTCTTTTTTAAGGTAATTTAGCTTGATGTTACCTATGCATCATGTAATAGGAGTATGGTACAATGTTAACTGATCTGGTTGTAAACTTGACCTGAAATTTGGCTCATATAGTGTAAATTTACTCTTTATCCTCTATTTTTACTTCTTTACTCTTGCTTTTGGTGGTCTAAAACAAGAGTAAAAATGTAAATAAAATATAACTAAATCAAGATATAGACATATTTTGATGTTAGCCTACCCCACCAAGTCTTATTTCATCTTTTAATTAGGTTCAAATTCTAGAATGACTTTTTGAATTGTAGTTTCCCTGTTCTCCTCTTCTTCTTGAAAGTGTATGTGGTAGTCCCATTATTCTATTACCTCTTGTATATAAATAAGGTTGATGAATATTTTCTTATTATCCAATTAAAATTTTTTTATTCCTTATTATTGAATTAAATTTTCTATACTTCTTTAGCCTCTTACTCCTCTTTTCCCTCAATCATCCAATCAGTGATTTTTGTCACATTACTTTTTTATTCTTTTCCTAGTTGGAAAAGGTATTCTTGTTGTTTTTATTTTTATGTTTGTTATTGTAGAATAAATTCCTAAGGTTATGATTCTTATTCTTTATAAACTGATGTTTTATCACTTTTGGAAGTTTAATCCTA
This sequence comes from Viscum album, assembly GCA_963277665.1. Lineage (NCBI taxonomy): Eukaryota > Viridiplantae > Streptophyta > Magnoliopsida > Santalales > Viscaceae > Viscum > Viscum album. The sequence continues at coordinate 499,873,702 of OY728123.1, read as the reverse complement.
TTCCAAAAAGTATTCATTAATAGCCTTGTACTTCTATTCTTCATTTTTTACCAGGATTTAACTTATTTTAACACCTTTTTCTAACCCACTTCATAAATCCATTCTATCCCCACATTAGAAATAAAAGGTAAGTTGCATATAAGGGGATTTAAATTTGAAATAATTTGATAATGTTGGTTGGTATTCTCTACCTCCTCTCGGAGTTTTTCTTTATTAACATCCATAATCTTATTTGACACTTGAAGATACTTTGTGACTAATCTAGTTAGTTTTTCTTCTGAATGCTACTCTTATGTTTTAGGAAATAAGGTTATTCTTGAATTTTTTTACTCAACCTAAGATTATCATTGGTAGTTTTGAATATTGGGGTGTCCTTTGTAGGGATGATAATATCTAGCTCTCCACTATTGATTTTGGAATTCTTCATATTGATATGAGTACGAAACATTCTATCTCAAATATTGATGTGAACCCCCCCCCCTGAATTTAGTACTGCCCATGTGGTTATATACTCAATATATTCAACATATTATTATGGTGGCATGGCATAAGATAGATGTGACCTATACACCGTCACACACTACACCAAATACTACTATGTGCATAAAATAGAAAAAATGAAAAATAAAAAAAAAATCTAAAATAAAATCAAAAAATAGAAAAGGGATAAAAAAAATTATTTGACCTAAGAAATTGTTCTTGATTCATCTACTAATATATTATAATCCCTAGAAATGGGTCCATATTTTATATTCCTACATGGTGTCATTAATTTAACATCAATAAATCAAATTATAAATTTATATTTTACTTGAACTCTACTAATTATAAAAGTGTAGCATTATGGAAGTATGAGGTCAATCCAATGAAGAGTACGAAATAAATAATCAATTATATGTGAATTTTTGGGTCATTTTATTATAATTAAATAATTTTATTAAACTAATAAAAATAAAAATAAATAAATAAATGAAAAAGTAAAATGGAAAATGGAGGGGGACCAGTTTCCAGGGTGGTTTTACTAAATAAATTAATTCAAATTCACTTTTAAAATAATAAAATTAAAATGATGTACAATCAATAAATTTTATAGATATGAGAAAAGTTTTATCCCTATAAATATATCATATCATATCAATTCATCATGGTCTTTTGAATTAAAATACCAAAAGTGCCTAAATATCAAATTTCCAAATGCAGAAGAATAATCCAATTCAATTGTCATGAATTTATTATCTCAATACATTTGGTGTTCGTTCTCAATTGAAAGCATTAGTTAAATGAATCAATGATGAATAAAATAAACATGCAGAATCAACATTAAACTATGGAATAAAATAATCTTATAGGTGAAATAAAATCAAAATTTATTGGTATGTACCCACTTTAAACAATTCCACTCTCCCTATAGGGTTCATCTAATCATCATTAGGTGATCATCGGTGATGAATAAATCAAAACATATCATGGTGAGATAATACAATAATAAACAATAATTTTAATGAATTAAATATTTTGGAATTAAATTAATGATTATCCAATGTTACATCAATACAGAAAATAGGAATATAGAAAAAAACCATAACTATGGAGAAAAATCTATTGGTTGAAACCATAGCGGCAGCCTCCCAATGGTCAAACTCCTTGCTCTTCGAATAAATGCATCTACTTTGGCTGGAATCCCCTATTTAAAATCCTATAAGTCATGTTTAGGGATAGTGGGTAAAAATCCCACTAAAACCCTTATTAATGGCTTAAACGATATTTCTCGTCTTTCCAACAAACTGAATTCACATCTTGAATTCACAATTCACATTGTGAATTGTTTGAAGGATGAAAAGAGGTATTTTTAGGAGATTCAAGAACTTTCATAGTCTAAATATATATTCACACCATGAATCCTTTTTTTCCATACTCCAGCAGCTCTCTTAAGCTCTATCCTCCTACAAAATTCATGAATTCATGTCTCCAATCTTTCAAAACTTTAATTTGATGGTCATGACGTGAATTTTGCTTTCATGGTGTGAAATATGAAGCTTCAGTATATTTTTATTAGCTAATGGGCAGCTTGGGTCCTGGCACACAACTCCAATGGAGTTTTTTAGAATTCATTTCATCCTTTCTTTCGTGAACAGGGGTGTAAATGGGGTTCCAATGTGTGAACACCTTTGGTTTCAATCCAAAATTTGGACTTCATCGTTATTTTTCTGGTATAGTGAAGTGTCCTACTCTGAATCTCATGAAGGCCTTATTTTTATTTATTTATTTTCGGATAATACCTATTTTAATGGTTGAAGGGGGACCCTTACATGAACCATAGGCCCAAGACACAAGGCCCATACATGACCCAATACATGACCTAAAAGCCCCAAGACCTGACACACTTGAAGGCACCTAGCTCTCCACCTCACATAGCTGATTGGTTAGCATTTCCCCATGCAAAGCTTCATGGTTCCTGGTCCCAATGGGAGTTACCACACACTCTCATTATTCCAATATATTTAGCTCTACTTCTCATGGTTCCAATTTTGCTCTGAATCCTCATTTGGTCCTGCTCCTTGTGTGGTCTATGTGGCTTCTCGGCCTTTTTGTAGCCCGAAAGCCCTATGGCCTGAAGGCTATTGGTGGCATAAAGACCCTACATCCCAATGTCCCTCTATCCTAAAGGCCTTTTGTGTCCTGAAGGCCCTGAGGCCTGTATTCCCAAACTAGTGGCCCAAAGGCCCAAATAAGATGAATAGTGTTCGTTTCTATAGTACTGAACAGTACCTGAAACAATACTACTACAGTACCCTGGAAATTCATCCCCACCAAGACTTGAACATGGGTCTCCTGGATTCCAAGGAGGAGCCTCTAACACTCGGGTACATGCTCGTTGGCGTGAAGTGTCTTCATCTTCCTAAAATTCCATGGTTTCCACCAAATTGTTACGAATTTATGCCTCCCATAAAAATTCTAAAAATATTAAAATGAGGCATGAAACTCATATTCAATCAATCAATATTCAATTAAAACACAAATAAAAACCCATCAAAATATGTATACCAAAGAGATATTTCGGTCTAGTTAGTTGCATTCAATTCATTCCCTAAAAATTTCATGGAAGTGAGACTTCTACTTGAGAAGATATCATGCATGCTATATTAAGATATGGGATAGTCATCATAAGTCCTGATTACGATGGGTAGACACAGTACTAATGTATCTATCAGGTCAATTGGTTTATGGGCTTTGGTACCACATGTTCATATGGATATATTGTACACGATGCATATGAGGTTGTCATCAGTTGGTAATAATCCTTCATTCCACTTCCCTAAGTTTGATTTGTTGTATATTTTATGATATTTCCTTTTATTTATATATTATTACATAAATATTTTTTTATCATTTATTTATATATATGTATATAATTAATTTTAAATATATTTATAAAATATGAGTTTGCGAGCTTGTGCGTGATATATATATATATATAATTATATTTATTTAAATATATTTAATGATAATATTAATTTTCATATATTATAATATAAATATTTTTTTTATTAATACATGCATATATGTATATATAAACATTATATATACATTTTTACAAGTATATATATATACTCATATATTTTTATAATGTAAAAAAATGGTTAGATATTATTTTAAATAAAATGAATTATAGTTGATTCCATATGATTTATACAATTATTTTTAAATGCATTTTTAAAATATGTCTATATATTATATATTTAGATATAAATTTTATACATTATATATATTTATGTGCCTTTATATTGACATATATATTTATACATATTCATATATAATTTTATATTTATATATTAATTTTTTATAATGTATTTATAAATATGTAATGTAAATATGTTTTACACTATATTTAATGATAATAATATATTTATAAAATTATATTTATATATGACGTATGTACATGATATTGACAAACAAACACATACTCATATATTTACACACACACATACACATTTTATATTTCACATACACACACACAAAATATTTACATATATGTATTTATTTACATATATTTTAATATACACATAAACGTATTTGTTTTATTTATACACTCATATTTATATATAAACATCACTTGTATAGGTATATATATTAATGAATTTTTATCTGGTAAATAAAATGGATTATTTATTATTTTAAATAAAATGAATAATAATATTTATTTCAATATAGTTCATTATTTTAAAAATTATATTTTATGTAAATATGTTAAAATAATTATTTGTACAATTGGTTTATTATATATAAATATAAGGAAACATGCATATATTTGATTATAATTAAAATTGTAACATGAAAAATGAGAAAATTTCAAAACCATAATATCTATATGAATATAATAGATGATAATAAATTCAAACTCCAATGGAAAAGTACAAAAATACCTCTTAAATGAAGCTAAAATCTCATTGAATATTAAAAAAATATGGTATTCCCACTAAAAACTCACTTTTGGGGGCCTTTTGGGCCTTTTCTACCTTGAAAAAACAATAAACTAGGTCCCCCATTCAATAAGGAATATATCTCATCATAGGATTTTATTTGATATGTGGTACAACCTAAATGGACATCCAGATCAAAATTTATAGTCTTTTGAAGTTCAAGTAATGTTTTCAACTTATCTTAGAACCTTCCCTAATTTATTTTATTTTTATGGAATTCAATTGTTATTAAATGATTATTAATTGATAATAATTGGAAAATTAATAATTAATATTATTTTTAATTTTTTTTATTATAAATTTTCTCAATAAATATCTTATATAATAAGTGTGATGCATATTTAGTCTTCTATACATCATATTCAATATAATTTATTATTTTTATATCAGTATAACTATATTTATTTATTAATATTTGATTCTTAATGATATATTTTCTTTTGTGAAATATACCTTTTATCCGCGCTCTTAAAAAAGTCACACTGAAGGCCATCTTTATCAACACAGAAAAAGGGGGCATTTTATTAGTGTTTTTTAGCATTGATAAAAGGTACCTATTCTCAGCATTTTTTCTAGCACTGATAAAGGTGGCCTATATGAGCGCTTTTATCTACTGCTGATAAAGGCTGAAATCGAATAAACTCAAATATGTAGTAATGAGCAGAGACCTTGATAGACAAGACATGGACACATTTTCTATATACCTGGGTGTGGCATGAAAGAGCACCCAGGATAATGACACAGATTGGACTGATATATGTTATACGTTTCTAAAGTCATTAGTTTCACATTATTTAAAAACCTACAAATATATTATATTTTGTTATATATAACAAATAAATTGATATAATTATAAATTAATAAATATGTTTATAAATGATCGAGAAACATTAATATTAATAACTACATTGTTAAAAATAATTATTATTATTTGATAATTATATTAATACTTATTATTATTATTATCCATATTATATATAATAAATAATCATATTATTTTCATTATTAAATATTAATAATATTATTAATTATGAATTCTATAATTATTATTGACACTAATAATTAATATCATATTATTAATTATATAACCATTTAATTAATAACATGCCATAACATATTATAAATAATATAATTATTAACTAGTAACATATTTTTCAATAAAAATTATTTTATTTATATTATTAAATAATTAATTTTAGTTATTTTTCTATTAATTTTATTAATAAAATAATAACATATTATTAATTAATAAAAATTAATACAACTGAAAATTAATAAATATATAACCCATAAATAAATTACTAATAATTATATAAATTTGTTTTTGAAAATAATAATAAGTAATAAATTAAAACTATTAGATTTTATAGTGTTAATTATATTAATAGAAAAATTCTATATTATTAATTAATACTAAATAATAGAATTGATAACTAATAATTTATAATAAAATTGATAAATAATAAATATATTATCTATTAATAAATTATAAGTAATTATATCAACAAAAAATTCTTAAAAATTTACAAAGAGTATTTATTTTACTATTAATTAATACATAACATATTAATATATTATTAATTAATAAATATATTTCTTATTTATAATTTAAAAATAATTATATCATCAAAAATATAACAAAATTTTCTAAATATATTAATCACTCTAAGTAATTAATAGGTGTGAGTGTATTATATTTTATATAAATTATTATGTTTTAATTCACTAATTATATTATTAATAATTATCAAATATTATTTATATTAAATATATTATTTAAAAATTATTTATTAGTTCTTAAAATTAACTAGTAACAAATACTACAAAACAAATTATGAAAATTTTTGATGTGTGAACCGTGCTCACGCCTCCTTTCGGGTCATGAAAGTCTCAACTGAACGAAAAAATTGGATTTAAAGGTATATCATATAGAGTTATTTTTGAATATCTTGAATAAACTTCAAAGGAAACTTTTAGGAAAAATAATTAAAAAGAGTCATAAGGCACAGATTACCCAGTAATGATCAATCATCGTAACAAAAATAAAAAATTAATTAAAAAATCAGAATATTTCACTTATAAGTCATAGAGTACCCAGGTGTTTTACATCACACCCCTGGTATTTACTCCAACACTCTTTTCTTTTTCAAAAACAATGGATGGTAGAAAAGGAAGAGGTGGGGGAGGAAAGGGTGGAAGAGGAGGCATTGGTGGAAATAGTGGAGTCGGTGGCAAGTCTAAGTCATCTGGAGGTGGCGACGGGGATTCGATGAAGGTATCATGCAGTGGAGGGAGTTACATCTCACGGGGGAGCTTTGAGAGTGACCCTAAATCCTACTTTGACCAACTCCACTCTTCCGAAAATGCCAATAAATAATGTGTTTTCTTCATCCCCACTTCCCCTGCGGTACAACCCAACATGATTCTTACAAAAATGAAGATTTCCCTTTGAGAGAAATGTTGTATGGGATGATAAATGACTTTCCTTATTATGGAAAATTTTTAGGATATAACATTAAAGTAACTCAAGGGTGTCCCATTTTCTAACAAGGTACACCATCATGTAGGTTGAAAAATTCATCGAAGACTCTCTTTCTATCATATTGTAGATTTCTATCCTGATGACTTGTGTATCGATATTGGATGAAATCATTCCATAGAAGTTTAGAAGAACATACAACACTGTCTCGAGTAATAGGTGATCAACTCTTTGAGATAGTAAAATATGTGAACATTGCTTTTGGTAGCCTATTTTAAAAAAAACTGAAAAAAACTTGTTGGAAAAAAGGGATCCGTTTTTTGGAATTACTATACTTAAATTGTCATTACATCAGACATTTTCTTGATGTTTTTCATGTTAAAAAAATTGTATGTGATATTGTAATTGGAACATTTCTAAATGAACGTGTAAAAAAAGATATTAAGGCTAGGTTGTACATGGTTCACATTGAAATAGTAGAAGAGTTTGCACAAGTGAAGGTAGAAAAATGAACCTTTCTTCCTCCAGCTGCTTACACTCTTTCTAGGAAGGAAATATATTAGTTTTTCAACTTCTTAAATGGTTAAAATTTTCCATAGGGGTATTCATTGAATATCAAAAATATTGTTTCAATGAGTGATTTAACATTAAAGGATCTTAAATCACCTTCTTTTTATGTTTTGATGAAAAATCTAATTCATGTATCTTTATGTTGCACTTTTCCCAAGAATGTACCCCATAAAATAATTAAGATTTGTTTCTTTTTCAAATATATATTAAGAATAGTTATAGACCAGGGAAAATTCCTAACTATGGAAAAAGAAATTATCATCATATTACGTGAATTGAAAATTTTCTTCTCACCAACATTCTTTGATATGATGGTTCACATAGTGATAGAGATTAAACTATGTGGTCTTGTACAATATAGATGGATGTACCTCATTGAATGGTATATGAAGATTTTGAAAGGGCATGTAAAAAATAGAATTCAAACAGAAGATTGTATTGAAAAGTGATGTATTGTTGATAAATCCGTTGAATTATGTGCAAACTACCTATTCGGTGAGGAAGTAATTTTTCTTCCAAAATATCTTCACACTTGGAAACTTGTGGGTGAAGGAATTTTTGGAAGATATATTCTCACAATCAATATTACATATTAAGAGTAGGTCCACCTATACATTTTTAGTAATAGTTTGGAAGTTTTACCATATGTTGAAACCCATAATGTAATTCTTTGGAATTTTAATCCATAAAGGGATGAAATATGGATATCAAATACACCTAATCAAGAGTTTATAGGTTGGTTTCATGACCACATATTTAAGGAGTCAGGTGAAAATATAGTTTTAATTTTAGAATAACATCAATGGATAGCCAGTTGAACATGTGTATATTTGTTATCTTACAATGGTTATATGTTCTATAAAAATGAACATGATAAAGGCAGTACCATGCAAACTAGTGTAGTTTCACTAGTTAATGAAGAAAAGCATGTTTCTGGTATTAATGAAAGTAATCCAATTTATGTGAATATATCATACGTTAGCATAATAAAAAAATATGGGAGTTGGATTATACAAAATTAAAAGTGTTGATTTTTCAATGAAAGTTGGTTGATAACATGAGTGCTCTTAAAATCAATGAATTTGGATTCCTAGAAGTGGATTTCTATAAGGGTATAAAGAAGAACCATTTATAATGTCATCACATGCAATACATATAATGACCCATACATTAAATACATAGATATTAATTAAAAATTTAAGAATATTAATTTAAAATATATCAAAACCATGCTAGGACCATATAGTATTAGTGTCTTTAGAAACTGGGAAACATAAACAATTGGTTCATAAGTTATCTACATTGTCTCCCACCTGTTTCTTTATAACTATACCCCTTTTGAAATATCTTACATAATAACCTTCTTCATGAATTGGAAAAATAAACATAAAAAGGGTGAGCTCAAATGATCAGTAAGTGTAAATAAGGGAGATATCAATCATATCATAATCATATGACATAAGAACATAACATTTGAAAATATTATCCTGCATATGAAAAATCATGATATCGTGTCATGGGATAAATCATTAAAGTTTATAAGAATCAATGAACATAATCCCAAAAGAAATAACATAAGACATGAAATTTTTTGTCATACACATATTCAGATAAAATCATTTCATATTAGTCAAGGCTCATTGCCAAGACCATCATAGCGAATAGAGTCTATTACTGAACTGAGTTCACTCCTCCTTCTATCCTTGTATTACTGAACTGATATTTTTTCCCATTCTCACCCTATCTATATAATGGGATATAAATCTACACCCAATACATTGGAGGGAGATATAGGTCCTACCCATCTCATAATAAAATAATTCTTACATGTTCCATAAAAACATTAAACCTTCATTATAGCATAACCCAAAAAATAAAATGGGGTTCTTAAATATCATTCAATCATGACATAATCCATATAAAACAAATTAATTTCATAAAATTAATTCCATAAAAAACAAAATTAAACTATATAAATAACAGTCATAGTATACTTGAAACATAACCATATTAATGAATGTAATATGAGATGGAAAATAATTTTGATAGAAAACTTGAAATTAATTCTTGAGTAAAATATCCTTTATTCTTCATAAACATTTTCTTTTCTCAAAATGAAGCACATTTTTGAAAGAAAATAATTTATTTTAAAATAAAATTAAAATATTGTAATAGAATCATCATGGAAATAAGGAATTATGAAATTTTAAAAATCCATTCATTTCGTATAATTTAAAATAATACATTCTTCACGTACTATTCTTAGAAATTTAAAAAGTACCATGTATCGAAAATGAAAAAATATTCCTTTCATACCATTTATTAAAAATTATCCAATGGGTAAAATTTACTTTAAATTTTTTTATTAAGAATAGAAATAATATTTTGGAATAAATATTTAGGAAACATGGACATGAATGATAAATATAACCCAATAAATACTTACGTATAAACAATCTCAGATAATAATGTGATTGTGAAATTATCCATAACCAATTTATAATCAGTCGAATAATATGCCTCATAAAATAAATAAAATTATATGAATATGTAAAAATAATAATATTAATAATAAGAATCATAAAAACATTCATGTTCAACTTAAAAACCACACAAAATAAATAGGTGGTGCATAAGGCATATGTCCCACAAAAGTAAAAGTGAGACAAAATAATCTCTTCCCTTAGGCCTGATATCATTTTTATATATCCAAAACTCATGTATAATGATTCAAATAATTTCACAGAAATATTCCAAAATCATAGTATTTTTTTGATATCATATATAATCATAATATCATCCATTTTTTAATAAAATTTCATTATTAGTCGTTATTCGGGTAGTAACTACTTCATTTTATTATGCATGTTTTTTTGAATAAGTTTTTGTTATCCTTATTAGGTCATACTTATATCAATCCAAAATAATATTAACATAATTTATTTCATATTTATTCATTCTTTACATTTATATAATAATTATTTAATGGATATCATAAAGAATGGATCACATCGCATTATGGAGATGGTAGACAATACGTACGCACGAGCAATGATATCATTCCAATAATAGTGAAATGGTATATAATTGGATGGTATATATTTTATTATATAATCCATATATTTTTATAAAAATCATATATGTGTATTATTTCCATAATTATACCCATACAATTAAGGTGGTTGTGAAAAACATATTACACCACGACATGGAGATGGTAAGGCGTACGAACGCACGCGTGGTGATTTAATTTTTTGTAAGATGGATATAAGGTGGAATATGGTTATTCCATAATAATGACAACATATCAGTATATAATTTATACTGGATATATTACTTTATAATTGAAACAACTCATGAAGAGGAAGAATAATAAGAAAGAAGTCTGAAAGAATCTGTAGAGGTCATTACATATTCTTCAACATGATCCCTCTAAATCTCCTCTTAATTCCCTATATTTGGTCTTTGGAGAACACAAAAAACCTGTATAATGTGTCTATGGAAGTTGATATGGGAAATGGGTAGGGTATATAGGAGAATTAAGGCTCAATGAGTTATGAAGAAATGAGGGAGAATGTTCACTTTTATAATTGATGTGATGGTTACTTATGGAATCTCCAAAAATATTAATTTATATTAAAAACTAAAACCACATCCAAAAACAAAAAAAATGATATAATTCCAATATTATAGAAGATAAGGTATTAATATCATCAACCAAAAAAATTTAGACAAGTTTTTCTATCAATTTAATCCTTATCATTTTAATTAACACTTAGTTATTATGTTTAATTTTAAACTAAGGTAACAAATATTTCAATATTAAAATGGTGAAATATTTACTTATTTGATGTAAATTATAACCTAAATGAATAATTTAGTACATTTTGGTCCATATAATAATTATTCGACATTTTTTTTAAATGTTTTATGATTTTTATGTAATTTAAAAATACATTATTTAGATAAATAATTAACAGTGTATATTTTGACACTATTAAATTCATTGATTTTTTAAAACATAATGATAAAATTTAACTTAAAACCAAATATTTTATTATATTAAAATGAGGTTAAGGTAATGTATAAAATTAATTTTATATGTTAATTATCCCATCTTATATTTATTTTAATATTTTTAATCACCATTATTTGTTATCTCCATTAATAAAATAATTACTACATCAATTTTTTGTAATTAATTAATATACCTATTTTTTGAATAAAAATTTTAAACAAATTATATGAATAATATAATTTATATATATTTAAAAATAATAATTATATTATAACATAACTTCTAGAAAATCATACATTTAAAATGTTATATTTATTAAAACATGAATGCGACAACTTTAACATCACTTTAAATAAAATATTATAAGTGTCATAATCTTTTCCATATGGCTCCAAATGGTTAATAACTCGACATTTAGATGATTATGGTCTAGATATAATCTACCAATAAGATGTGGTCAAGTGTTTGGGTCTTTTAATGGTTATTATCATTTTAATAAAATTATTTTTCAGAAATCTCATCAATTAAATAATTTCTCCATCATCAATGTATAAGCCTTTAAGGTAATTATTTATTTCCTAAAAATTAAAAATAAATTACCATGGTAAATAAAAACATTTTTGATTTCAAATTATAATTTTTAATCGAATTTATATTCTATATAACCATATATTAAAAATGATATGGTTATTAAAATATGAGTGATACATATTTAACTTTTCCTTAAATAAAATAAATTAAATGTCATAATTTCGTCCAAGTGGCTTCCAAAGGAAACCATTTTGACACAAGGATGATTTTGGTATATAAATACCCATAAAATTATATTATTACTAGTCTTAGTGTAATTTTATAATATATTCTTTACCTTTAATTACCTTATTTACCATTTTACCGTATTAATGAAAATTACTGAAGTTATTATTCATAATTCCCAAAAATAAAAGAAAGCTATTTACATAATTTGGACCTACTGATTCCAAATATGAAATCCATTTTTGAAAATTCAAAAAATTAAATTTTCTGTAATTAATTTAAAATTAATCTCATTTTCGGAATAAGAAAACAAGTTTTAAAAGTTAAAACATTGCAATGATTGAAATTTTTTTACATCTAAATTCAATATAAAATAAATACCACTGACCTAAAATATATTAACTCATAAAAATATATTATATTTATACTTTGAGTGACAAAAAAATTTTGATTTAAAATTATCATTTATAATCAAATTTATATTCTACATAACTATATATTAAAAATGATATAGTTATTAAAATTTGAGTGAGACATGTTTAACTTTTCTTTAAATAAAATAAATTATATGTCCTAATATCATCCAAATGGCTTAAAAAGGATACCATTTAGACCCAAATATGATTTAAGTATAAAAAATCATCCAATTATATAATTAAATGTTTTAGGATAATTTAATAATATTTTTTTACCTTTACTTATATAATTTATCATTTTACCGTATTAAAAAATTACCGAAATTACTATTCATAATGACCAAAAATAAAAGTAATATATTTACATAATCTGGAGTTAATAATTACAAATATGGAATCCATTTTTCAAAATTCAAAACACATAATTTAGAGTAATTAATTTAAAATTAATCTCGTGGTTGGAATGAGAAAATAGGTTTTAAAAGTTAAAACATTGCAAGGATTGAAATGTTTTTACATCTAAATTCAATGAAAACTTAATAAAAATATCCTAAATTATATTAAATGATAAAAATATATTTTTTATACTTTTAAACAATTAAATTATATAATTTTACCATATAAATTATTTCGATTAAAAAAGTGGTTTTTAATTAAAATTTAGTTTGTTTTTACTATTCATCACGAATTGAAAGTTATCATAAAAATATAAAAATTCATCCAAAGTAAATTTTTATATCCCACTTACAAATAATAGTTTTATGTCTTCATATAAAAATTATTTATGTTTCAAAATTTTAATTTAGAAAGGGTTCTCCATTAAAAGGTGATAAAATTGCCCATTTGAAAAATATAGGTTTTTATACATAAAATAGGGTTTATTCACACCCATTTAATAAAATATATGTTGGATAAATATAAAAACAATTTATCTAGAAATTTAACACATATTATTCAGTAATTTCATTTAATATTTATAAATCACTAAATTTATTAATACAAAAATACAATTATTTCCTTCAGATTTAATCGATTTATATTTTTCATAAATAATAGGTATCCGAATAATTCACAATACATATTCATTTTTTAATTATATTTATTCTCGCTAACATAACCTCTTGGTTATAATATTCATTTTATACCAAGGGCATATCATGGTTCTTTTAAACATATGATTTCATGCAATGAAAGCTATTAATGAATTAAAATTATTTAAGGAAAATATTTTATAAAAACATAAGGGTGTTTCATTCTACACCACTTAAACTGAATTTCACCCTAAAAATTCATCACATGGATACAAATAATTGAGTATAACTCTTACTCATCACATCCTCAAGTTCCCACATATCTACCTCAAATTGTCGGTTCCTCCATAAAACTTTAACCAAGCGAGTGGTCTTGTTTCGTAAAACTTTTTCTCTATGATCCAAAATTTATATCGGTTATTATTCATAAGAAATATCTAGATAAAGTGGTATGAATTATGAGTTTAGTACATGTGAAGTATTAGGTATGTACTTTCTCAGGAGTGATACATTTAACACATCATGAACTTGAGAGGGATTCGGTGGAGGTGACAATCAATAAGCTACCTTCCCAACCCAATCCAGAATTTCAAAAGGGCCAATATACCTAGGGATTAGTTTTACATTATTTCTAAATATCATTATTCTCTTCCAGAGATATATTCATATAAAAACATTTTCAACCAGTTCAAACTCTAGGTCTTTTCATTGGTTGTTAGCACAACCACTTTTTCAACTTTTATCAAATATCATGTATTGTTGAATAGATCTAAAATTTTCTACCATTTAATCAACAAGATCATATCCTAATAGCTTTATTTGTACAACTTCATCCCAAAAAGTTGAATTTCTACACTTATTTATTTATAGGGATGCATGAGTAGCCATATTAATACTAGAGTGAAAGGAAAGTGTTGATCCCATCCACCTTTTAAGTCCATAGAGAAAAATCTCAACACGAATTCTATAGTTGGAATTATCATTTAAGACTGACTATGTATCTAAGGATTATAAGTAGTGTTGAAACTTAACTATATATCCATATCCTACTGAATAATTTTAAATAACTTCAAGGTAAACTTCGAATCACGATCAGATATAATGGAAGGTGGTATTCCATGCAATCTTACAACTTCTTTTATATATATCCTATAAGGATGATCAAGAGATAAATACCCTCTAATATCAATGAAGTGTTCCATCTTCATAAGGCGAGCAATTATAACCCATATATAATCATAACCTTTATATTTTTGGGGAAGTCTAATGACAAAGTCCATAGTGATGTTTTCCCCTTTCTATTCTCGTATGGGTAATGGTTGTAACATCCCATTAGACTTTTTTCCCTCAGCCTTAATTTTTTAACACACCATGCCCCAAAAGACATATTTAGCAACATATCTTTTCATTACATCCCACAAGAAATACTCTTTCAAGTCCATGTACATGTTTTTGATTCCAGGATGAATATAGAATTAAGAACTATGAGCCACATCCCACATCACTTTATTTAATTCTGGTATTGGAGGAATACAAACCCAGTTCTGGAACTTTATTATTCCATCATAATAAAGGTTTAATTTGGGAAAATTTCTCACCTTCTTTTGTAGCTCTACATATTCCTTCTGTACCACCTCCCTCTTCACTAGTATATATGTTCAAACATTAATTTTAAAAAGATAAGATTTATCCCCTTACTTTAAAATTTCAATATCCATCCTTCAAAAATCCGTAAATATTAGATCTTTTGTGTTCCTCATTATGGATAGTCAAGAATTGTCCTATGACTCAAAGAATTTTCCACCCTATTCGCTATACCTAGGAGGTAATTTATCAAGAAATCATAATCTTTAATCAAATCCAGCCATCTTATTTTTCACATATTCAACTCATTTTTTGTGGAAATGTACTTTAAAATTTTATGATCGGTATAAATATCACTACTTTCTCCATAAAGATAATGCCTCTATATATTTAATGAAAATATTACCATGGATAAATCCAAATCATGATTTGGATAATTTTTCTCATGGATTTTTAGTTTTCGTGAGGCATGATCTATCACCATATCATTTTTCATGAGAACATGTCTCGCCCCTTCTTGGATGTATCACTGTAGATCAACCTTTCTCTATTACATGGTAGTGTGAGAACAGGCGCACTGGATAAGCTTCTTTTTAGGTCTTTGAAATTATCTTCACATTCCTCTGTCCACATGAAGTTAAATCCCTTTCAAGTCAACTTGGTGATTAGATTACATAGTCGTAAAAAAACATTCACAAAACATTGATAATATTCATCCATACCAAGAAAGATTGGGATCTCAGTTAATATTTTCAGTCTATCCCAACTTTAAATAACTTATATTTTTCTATATATACATATTTCCCCTCTATTGAGATTATGTGACCCAAAAATGAGTCTTTCTAAAGAAAAAATCCACACATGGTAAATTTTTCATTAATTTTCTCCATTCTTAGGGTCTTAGTACAATTCTCAGATGATCTTCATGTTCTTCCTTACTCTTGAAATATATAAGAATATAGTCTATAAAGACTAAAAAAATTGATCAAGATAGTCTCTAAATAATCTATTCATTAGATCCAAGAAGATATTGGGGGAATTAGTAAGACTAAAAGGCATAACTATAAATTCATACTTACAGAAATTGTAGGGAATTCCAATATTTGGTAGATCCTCCTTATAGACCCTTAATTAATGATATACTGAGCGAGGATCAATATTGAAAAAGTATTTAGCTCCTCGTAGTTGGTCTAATAAGTCTTAAATGTAGGGAAGATAATATTTTTTCTTGATAGTGATATTGTTAAGTTCTCAGTAATCAATACATAGTCTCATTGATCCATATTTCTTATCAACGAACAGAATAGGTGAACCCTAAGGTGATGCACTAGGGCATATAAATACCATTTCAATATTATCATAGAGTTTCTTCTTTAATTCTTGAAACTCAATTGGGTACATTCTATAAGGTTTCTTAGAAATAGGTACAGCACCCGGTGTGAGTTCTATTGAAAACTCAACTTCACAATTTGTGGAAGACCTGATAATTCTTCTGGAAAGACATAAAAAAATTCTTGTACAATAGGAGTATTCATAATGGTGAGTTTCTCTCTATCCATTTTAGATATATAACCTTAATTTATATGAATCAATACCCATAATATGGAAGAAATTTCTACTCGAAGGTCATACTTATCCTCGCATCGATAGATGATCATAGATTGATCCGGAATAATAAATGTGACTTCCCTTACTAGGAAATTGATATGAGATCCATATATAGAAGTCCAATACATTCCAAGAATCACATAAAATTATACTAAAGGAAGGGTCACAAGATTTTAAGGAATCAATTTCCCACAAACTTCAACTAGAGAAGAATTATAAACTTTTGATGTGATCATTGTGCCATTAGGAGTTGTCAAAATTAACTCAACATCTAATTGCTGAGGTAATATGACGATGCCATTAAAAAATTATTCAGAAATAAAAGATTCAATAGAAAAAAAATCAAATAAAAAATTTTCTACTTTAGAGTCTATGGTAAGTGTACCTTTCACCACTTCATTGTTGTACTCCACGTCACTGATAGTGATTGCATGTGACTTGCCTTTGTCTCTGGCCTTAAGTGTTTGTTATCAATCATCATCGGTAACCCTTAGATTAGGGTATTGGTCAGAAAATTCCCCATTTCCTTTCAATTGTAGCATTAAAGTGTAGGATGTTCATTATTTGTAACCTTTTCTCTATTCATATCATTATACATATTTTTCCCATCGCTTCAGCATTCAACATCCCAATGAACTTCTCTCCCACACTTAAAGATTTTCTAGTCCCTTTAAAAAACTTTACCCCATGATTATTTTTACACATTGAGAATAAGGAAAAACTCGTCTTCTTTTCTGTTTGGTATTTATATTTTCACTTGAATACCATTTTTATCTCCTTATCAAACCCATAGGTTTGATGTGTTACACCAATATCCATATCACTTATGAGATCATATCAAATGATTTCCTCATAACTATTGAAGTCCCTTATGGATAAGTCCTTTTAGAGAATTGGTTTTAATACACTAAAGAATTTATCAATTTTACTCTCAGGTTGGTTAATAATTACATAAGAATACCTGGAAAGTATTATAAAATTTAATTCGTAAGTAATAATTGATTTATCATCCTTTTTCTTAAACTCAAGGAACTACTTCTCCATCTTTTTTCGATGAATATGAAGAATTTAATTATTTAAAAGAACATATTGAACTCATCCCATTACATGGATTCAAATTCATATATTTTCCTCATATTCATGATTAGGTTCCACCATTGATCATATTCACCTTAAAAATTATATACTAATAAGATGACTTTATCAAGTTCTGAACATTGGAGAACTAAAAATAACTTTTTAGTTGTACTTATCCATTGTTTAGCCACTAAGGGATCAGAAGACCCACCAAAATATGGTGGACACTTCCTAAAGAAGGAATCAACATAATTTTGTTCCTCCTTTTCTTGTTTGGATGTACTGTATGATTCATAGCTAGATAATGTTGTGTGATAATAGATACAATATTTTTCATTCCATCTCCCAAAACATTCAGTTGCTCTGGAGGAAAATCATTGAATTTCCCCTCTCATTCAGCATTAATGTGGTTCTTTCGGGTTCCATCCATTGACTAAAAACAAGATGAATAGTGTGAGAAACACTAATAATAATGTGAAAACCACATAATAAATAATAAAATTTCAATTTATTAAACATTGGGTTTTATCCTAGGTTATTCATGATCATTTCTAAAACACTAGGATTGTAACTTGTACTTAGATATATCTTTATGGTTCCTACCAAGGTTTTATCATCCCAGTTTCCAAAGGTTAACTATACCTTTTCTCTAATACCAACTATAATTACCCATACTTTACATACATAGATAATAATTTAAAATTAATGGATATTAATTACAAAACATAACAAAACCACATCGGGAACATATAGGTTTAGTGTCTTTAGAAACTGAGAAACGTAAAAAACTGGTTCATAAGACATATATATTATCTCCCACTTATTTATTCATAACTTGACCCATTTTGACATATCTCACATAATACCCACCTTCATGACATGGGGAAAAGAAACATAAAAAAGGGTGACATGAGATGCTCAATAATGGAAAACAAGGGATATATCAATTATATCATACTCATAATACATAAGAACATAACATTTGAAAATCTTATCTATAATATGGAATATACTAATATCATGTCATGGGATAAATCAAAAAAGTTCATAAGAATAAATGAACATAATCCCAAAAGTCATAACATAAGACATAAACTTGTGTGGCATACACATAAGGATATAAAATCATTTTTTATAAGTCAAGGATCGTTGCCAAGACCATCCTAGTGAACAAATTCCCTTACTATACCAAGTTCACTCCTCATTTCAGCCCTATATTACTAAACCAAGATCATTTCATGTTCCATACCTTTCTATATCCTAAGATATTAATCATTAACCAATTCATTGTATGTAGATATAGGCCCCAACCATCTCATAATGAAATCATCCTTATGTTTTCCACAAAAAATATAAACCATTCATCATAGCATAACCCAAAAAATAAAATGGGTTTCTTAAACATCGTTTCACCATAACATAATCCATGTAAAAAAATGGATTTCATAAATATCATTCCATAAAAAACATAATCAAACCATAAGAATAATAGTGATAGTATACTTGAATCACAACCCTATTAAATAATGTAATCTTAAATATAAAATAAGTTTGATAGAACACTTCAAATTAATTCTTGTGGAAAATATCCTTTCTTCTCCATAGATATTTTATTTTATCAAAATGATGTTCAATTTTTAAAGAAAATAATTTATTTGAAAATAAACATGAAATATTATAAATTAATATTCATGAAATAAGGAATTATGAAAACATAAAAATCCCTTCAGGTCGTATAATTTAAAAACAAACATTCTACTCATACATTTTTTGGAAAGTAAAACGTACATCATAATGAAAACGACAAAAGATTAATTTCATACCGTTTAATAAAAATTCACCAATTGGTAAAATTGACTTTAAAAAATTGTAGAATAATCGAAAGAATATTTTGGAATACATATTTAGGAAACATGAACATGGACGATAAATATACCCTAGTAAATACTTATGTATAAACAATCTCAGATAATAATGAGGTTTTTAAATTATCCCTTAATAATTTATAATAAGTTGAATCATATGCCTCATAAAATAAAGAAAATTATATTCATATTTAAATATCATAATATTCATAATAAGAATCATAAATAATTAATGTGGAGCATAAAAGCCGCACAAAATAAATAGGTGGTGAATAAGACATATGTCCCATAGAAATAAAGGAACACGGCCTCGACCGCACCATCGCCAAGAGAAATCCTAGCCAGAGGGGTGGTGCCTCATTTCATCATTGTCTATGGGTGCGGTGGGAGGTTTTCTGCCGTCTCCATGTGTGGTTCTTAAGGTGAAAATGGGATTTCATCTTGCGGTGAGGTCTACTATGGGTGTGGCCTTTCTATGGAGTTCAGTACTGATTTGAACCTCTTTGGATGTTCTGATTCTCACCTCATTGGAACTGATGGAGGAGGATTTATAACACTCTTTGAAATGCTGGAAAGGAGGATGGTTTTGGACTTAGTGGCTTATGGCTCAAGGGGTTCTACAACTATTTGTCTACAAGAAGCTGCTCTAGATGAGGTTATGGTCAAGATTTTCTCAATGTTTCATGGCTTTTCGGAATTGGATGTTTGAGAGGGTATGGCTTTCTCCATCGGGATCAAGCATGTGCTCTTTAGCATGGGACAGTTTGTCGGGTTGCGATGAGACAATAGAAGCTGGTTTTAATGTTTTTGTTTGCTGGGAGGAGATGATCTCTTGTAGTGAGAGTTGTTTTTTCTCTTTATTTTGGTCTATTGGGGTCTAGTTTGTTGTTTATGTCTTGATTTCATGGGTTTCCCCCTTCTTCCATTAAAATGGGGCATTATCATAATAAAACATTTGAAGGCTTTTGGTCCATTGGAGGGATGATGAGATAAAATAATCCCTTACCTTAGGTATGATATCCTTTGTATGTATTTGAACCTCCTATATAATGATTTAAATAATGTAACTATATTATTCCAGAATAATATTAATTTTTATGATATTATATATAATAATACTATCATCCATTTGTTAATAATGACTGAATGGCCCGAAGGCTGAAATTTTTATTGATTTTAGATAATCCCCTTTTAAGGATAAAGTGGCGAAACCAAGACCTCAAGGACATCAAAACATTACCAAAATTCAGGAAACAAGGGGTTGAAACCCAGAGAGGATTACGCAGAAGTGACTCTACCCAGCGTCAAAAACAGTAACGCCCATCTCCACCACAACATGACTGATCAGCAAGCAACCCCCTGTATGAATGCACAGGCATGGTACCGATGGAGAAACCATACCCTCTCAATCATCCAAATCTAAAAATACATGCATGGAGAAGCTGACCATCTCTATCCTCATCTAAAGCAAAACCTTGTAGATTGTTTGGGTTCCCCAAGGGAGCCTCCAATTCACTTCCAACAACTCAAAAGGGGACATCCAAACCCAAATTCACAGCTAAACAACCCTGATCTTAACAATATCAAAACAAGACCTGGAGACAACACCACCAAAACCAAAACGCATGGCCTCCCCCCTCCAAGCCACTAGAACTGGCTCTGAGCCCACCGAAGCACGCAAGAACCGATAATACACCAGAATGAAGACGGATCCCAGATCCTACTCCGTCGACGTTGAGCACACACCAAAGCCACAACGAGATCCTGAAGCCAGTAGCACACTGGAGTCGATGATGAACCCCGATCCGAGATGAGATCCCGAAGCCATGACAATATCTCGAAGCCAGGAGTGCACAAAAGCCGATAATGAACACTCGAGTTGAGGCGAGTCCCGAAGCCGCAAAAAGATCCCAAAGCCCGGAGCACACTGGAGATGACGATGAACACCCATGGAAAGGAGAGATCCTGAAGCCACGATGAGATCCCGAAGCCAATAGCGCACTAGAACCGACGATGAACACCCGAGGTGAGGTGAGATCCCGAAGTCGAGACGAGATCCCACAGCCAGGAGCGCATTGGAACTGATGATGAACTCACCCAAGATGAGGAAATATCCTCAAACCGAACAACCTGTGAATCCACCACCGAGCCCAAAACAAAGCTTGACCACGCGCAAACGTCACCCAACGACGCCAAGCCAAGATGATACCATTAACTCTGAGTTTGGGCCATGCTGGAGGAGGGAAAAAGAATGATTGATGGGGAAACCCTAGGCGCATAGAGAAAATGGGGGGAAGTCTCCGCTCAGAGGCCATGCTGGAAATGTGTAGTATCCGTTTGTTAATAACATTTCATTATTACCCATTATTCGGGTAGTAACTGCTCTATTTTCTTATGCATTTTTTGTTGAATAAGTTTTGTTTCTCCTTATTAGATCATGGTTATATCATTAAAAAATTCTATTAAAATAATATATATCATATTTATTCCTTCTATAAATTTATATAATCATGATTTAATGGATATCATGTTGAATGAATCACATCGAATCATGGAGACGGAAGGTCGTATGTACGCACGAGTAGCGATATCATTCCCATAAATGTGAAATGGTATGGAAGTGGACTGTATATATATTTTGTTCTAGAATCCATATAATGTTATTATAATCTTATATAGGAATTATTTATTCCATTATACCCATCAATTTAAGGTGTTGGTGAAAACAATATTACACCATGTTGTGGAGACAGTAAGTCGTATGTACGCTCGCGTGGTGATTTCATTTTTCATATGATGGATAGAAGGTGGAATATGGTTTTTAAATAATCATAATAAATTATTAGTAAATATTTTATATTTTAATTATTACTTTATAAAGTAAACAACTCATGAAGAGTAATTATAATAAGAAATAAGTTTGAAAGAATTGGTAGCGTAGATTTCCTTTTCTTCGACGTGCTCCCTCTAAATCTCCTCTTAAATCACTAGAGTTAGTCTTTATAGAAGAACAGAACCTTAAGAGTATGACTAAAGAAGTTTATAGGGGAATAGAGTAGGGTATAGAAGATCATGAAGGCTTAGTGAGTTGTAAAGAAATAAGGGAGGAGGTTCCCATTTATAATTAAGGTGACGGGCACTCATCAAATCTCCAAAAATATTAGTTTATAAAAAAAATAAAACCACATCCAAAAACCTCCAAAATTTAAGAATTATATTATGAGATTAAATAAGGATATAATAACTTCAAACAATAAATTTTATATAAGTTTTCCTTTCAATTTAAACCTTATCATTTTAATAAACACTTAGTTATTCTATTTAATTTTTAACTAAGGTAACAAATATTTAAACATTAAAAGGGTGAAATATTTAGTTATTATGTAAATTAGACCATGAATGAATAATTTAATACATTATAATTCATATAATAGTTATTCTATATATTTTTTGAACGTTTTATTATTTTTAAGTAATTTAATAATACATTATTTTGATAAAAAAATCAATAGTGTCTATTTTGACACTATTCAACTCATTTATTTTTAAAAATATAAATATAACAAGGTAACTTGGAAAAAATATATAATTATATTACTAAGAGTTAAAGGTAATCTAATTTTTTTTTGATATATTAATTATCCAAAATTATATTTATTTTAACAGTTTTAATCACATTTATTTATTATCTCCATTAATAAAATAATTACTGCATCAATTTTGTGTAATTATTTAGTATATTTATTTTTCAAATAAAAATTAAACATAAAATAATATGAAGAATATAAATCCACTATATTTCAAAATAATACTTATAGTTAACATATATTCAAGAAAATACTACATTAAAAATGTTGTTTTTATTAAAACATGAATGTGGAAACTTTAACATCACTTTAAATAAAATATTATAAGTGTCATAATATTTTCCAAATGTATCCAAATGGTAAATAACTAAACACTTGAATGATTATGGTCTAGATATACATGACCAATAATATTTAGTTAAGTGTTTGTTATTTTAAAATATTATAAGTGTTATAAACTTTTCATTTTAGTATTTATAATAGAATTGATATTATGTATAACCTTATATTAAAAATTATATAGATATTAAAATAAGAGTGTGACATATTTAGCTTTTCATTAAATAAAATAAATTAAATGCCCTAATCTCATCCAAGTGGATTATGAATGATACAATTTAGACCCAATTATGATTTAGGTCTAAACACACTCATACAATGATATTAGTACAAGTTTTATTGTAATTTTATAACATTATATTTACCTTTAATTACCTGATTTACCATTTTTCTGTATTAATAAAAATTACCTAAGTTACTATTCATAATACCAAAAAATAAAAGAAATATATTTACATAATTTCTAACTAATGATTCTAAATATGGAATCAATTCTCCAAAATTCAAAACGTGGAATATTTTTCAACTAATTTTAAATTAATCTCATCGTTATAATGATAAAACATATTTTAAAGGATAAAATATTACAAAGATTAAAATGTTATTACATCTAAATTCAATATAAAATAAATTCCAATGGCCTACATTATATTAAATGATAAAAATCTGTGTTGTTTATAATTTGAAATCATTAAATAGTATAATTTAACCATATAAATTATTTTGATGAAAAAATTTAGTTTTAATTAAAATTTTGTATTTTTTTACTTTTCATCAGAACATGAAAGTTATGGGAAAAATATAGAAAGTCATCCAAAGTAAATTTTTATGTCCTACTTCTAAATAAGAGTCTTCTGTCATCATATAAAAATTCTTAATGGTTCAAAATATTAATTTAAAAAGGGTTTTCGATTAAAAGGTAATAAATTACCGTTTTGAAAAATATAGGTTTGTATACATAAAATTGGTTTTATTCATAACCAATTACTAAAATATCTATTGGATGAAAAGAAAAAATATTTTTTAAAATATATAACATATATCTTTCATTAATTTCATTTAATAATTTTAATTTACTAAATTTATTAATACAAAAATACAAATATTTCCTTTACATTTAATTGGTTTATATTTTTCATAAATAATTGGTAGCCAAATAATTAACCAAACATTTTCGTATGTTAGTTATATTTATTCCTAAAAACGTAACAACTTGGTTATAAAAGTCATTTTATACCAAGGGTGTCTCACGGTTCATTTAAACTCACGATTGCGTGCATTATAAGCTATTGAAGAATTAAATTTATTTAAAGAAATCATTTCATAAAAACATATGAGTGTTACACTTAAAGTATTTTATGTTCGAGATCTCGCAAACTGAAAGTGGTCAATTTTTTTGTTATCAATAAAAACAACTAAAGGGTCAGATGAAAATTAAATTGAGTAGGACCCTTTCATTGGGATGTCGCAATCATTTCATATGGGTCCCAATTCAGACAGTGTTTTGTAAGTCATAAAAGACCATAATGAATGGATTTGGATACTCTATTGAGGGGTCAAATACTTTTAACCTTTTAAAAAAAGATTTTTATAATCCGGTTATATATTTTTTATAATATACATTGTGTTACTTCATGTTGTTATTTTTTCATTGTAGCATTTATGTAGTCTAAATTAAATGTTAAACCACTTCTGATGATAATAACTTCTACATGTGATGTTGCTCCCAATCCTAAGGAACAACAGGTTTCTCAACCTGTTGCTCCTTCTAGTTTAGTAGAACATTGACCTTATGCACATGCTACTGCACCCAGTCTTGAGAAACAACATGTTTCTCAATATTTTATTTCTCCAAATGTATAGGAACAAACACCTTCTGCACATGTCGATGCTACCGATCTAGTGGAACAATGTATTGATAATGTTGAATCTGAATAAATTGTACGTGATGAAGGATTGATGAATCAGAAAAAAACATGATTGTTTTAGTGTGACAATGTTAGAAAAAAATTTTAAGGAGAAACGTAAAGGCATCAAATTTGAGGTCGAATGGAATGTGTTCTACAAACATTTTTACACCAACAAGTCCATGTTCAGTAGTTAGATTGGGATCATCAATCATAAATGTGTTCTGATTGATATAGATTCATGGCACCATGTTGTGCCCATGCTTAAGACACCTAATAATCTAAGAAGCATGGGATACATTTATTGGTCATCGTGCGGAGATTTATTTTTAGGTATATTGTGGCTGGTAATAAATTATTTTACAATATGTGTATTCATCACTTTTATTGAGAATTTTTTATTTATGAAATAAAAACTCAGTGCTGAAAATAAGGAACGGGTTGAAAAACCAACGTACCCCTACTATAAAGCATGGATGGAGTATGCTTCACTTCAAAAAAATGGTACATATTTTAAATGTACTATAATACATTTATGTGATATGTAACAACAACATAATTATGTTTCTCTATTTATATGTAGATTGATGAATCCAAATCCAAATCCACTTCCATCCCACATCTTGTTCTATTGAAAGTGGAACGTGTAAATAATAATGGGATACTAATAGATGAAAAAACCCCAAAAGTGTGGGAAACTTGTGTAAATATGACATAATAGTTTTTTTACATTAAATTTATTTTACATAAAAATGATTAGATATTTTCATATATTTTATAACTTTTTAGTAAAATGAATCATCAACACCTATACCAGATAAACACCTACTATCAGTGTCCTTAAAGTAGCTAGAACAGTATAGACGCATCAGAGATATGGTTTTTTGGGGTGATACCATGAATATATTTTGAGAAAAGAAAAAACAAGAGGATAACGATAAATACATGGAAGAGATGAAAGAAATATTAGTTTCCCTTGAATAATGATTTCATTGGCATATTGAGTTTCTATCAACCATTATAGGGGTAGTTGAAGTAAAGAGAAGAAACAACTCAAGAACAACCATTGCGTGAAGATCCCACCCCACCCCCACCATCTTTAAGGTGATCCATTCCCCTCAAAGATATTTCTTAGTTGAAGTAATAAATATTATCATAATTTTTTCTAGGAAATGTGAATAAGAAAATCAATAATACATTTCCTGTACTAATACTATATAGGGTGAAACTTTCTATGATTTATATCTATCAGCACCCACCCATTACCTTGTTGTGAGGGCTATCGTGTTTAATATCCAAGACGACAATCTACACAACAGACCACTTCCAACATGTAATGTGAGAGTGGAAATTACCATAGCTCATGATCCGAGGACTGAGCTATCTATTCCACTTGATGACAAAGATATTCATACATTTGACCAAGCTATTGGAATAATCATTTCATGGCCTTCATTTCTTTTAAAAAACATTTCGACAAGGATTTATTCCCTTCCAATATGTTTTTCATGCTAATCCTTTAACAATTAATAAAAAAAATTGAACTGAAGAATGTTATTACATATAGACAGAGGGAAGGGGGTTAAATGAAAAGGTGACTCAAAACCATCTAAAGTATCAACCAACCAATCTAATAGATATTTCAAAAACACTATTACCCAACCCGTTCAATATTCACATTAATAACATTGAAATTTCATGCGGATACAATGTTAAAAAATGGTAGTAATCACATAGTTGATTTTGAAGAAAAAATGTACGATGATGACATTACAAACTAGATTTCTATTTAGAATGTAAATGAAGTCCTAAACTATGAATGGATAAGAGGATCAGTTGTAAATTTATACATGAGGTTTGTTTTCATGATTTTTTTCAAAAGCTGATATACTATATTAATTATGATTAATACATTTCATATTTTTGTGGAAAAACAGGCCAAATCTATTGAAAGAAAACATACAGTTGAAAAACTATTCTTAATACAAATGATGTAGGGGTAAAAACAAAAAATTTTATAATATCAAATATATTTTCATTTCTTTAATTACTTATTCCTTTTTATACTTTTAGGAAACATTGGATGCTCATTGTGTTAAATTTGGATACTCTAAAGATTTATTTCCTGGATTCACTGCATGGATACCCAACAAACCGACCACACATTTTAGTGTTTGTCGATTTTTAATACACTAAATCCATTATTTTAGAACTAAAATTCTAGTTATATAATTTATATTGTGTTTTAATGAGAATTTTGTTATGATATGGAGTTGTTTAAATATCATGAAATTCATGTAATGAGTATAGTAATTAAGCACAAGGAGCCTGAACGTTCTAAAATTGGACAAGTATTAGGGAATATATAATAATATTTCACTATCCAAACACATATCAAAACAAATTAATTATTTTTTTCATTTTTTTCATTTTCCGAATCAAACAAATGAAAAAGATTATGGTTATTATGTTTTTAAATTTATGAGATAGATCATATTCCATAAAAAAATAGCATCCTCCAAGTGGTATTTTCAAATACAATTACCATTTCATTTAAAATATTTATTAATCCATTGTGTATTTATCTGTTTCCAATACTACTATAACTATCGAAAATACTCATATTTACAAGAAAAAAAATATTCTCTTACAAATGAATGGGCAACATACATAATGGAAGAATGTACAAAAATAGCATGAATACTTGTATTCCATATATTTGCTTTATTGTTTAATATTTATGTTTAATTTATTTATTTATTATATTACTAAGATGAGAAATATATTCTTTTACAGCTAGATTCCATTGTTGAAGTTAGGTTGGTTTGTTCGATGCAACTCATGCTCATGAGAGATTGGACTTCAAGGCTGAAACTAAGATAATGACAATGAGGAAATGGGTCATGAATGTATACAAATAGTGTGAAAAGGGGAATTCCAACTACTTATTTAATTAATTTTTTCATCATTTTATCTATTATTTGTAATTGAATTTCCTCGTCATTTTTATCTAATACTTATTTCATTCATAGAACTTTTGGGTAGTCATGTATTTCTTTCAACTATCTAAAATAAGCCACAAAAGAGATAACATGTTTCTTTCTACCAATGTTCCAATGTTCTAATGTTTTCCATTTAATTTATACATCGACCTTCCAACACTGCATATTGATTAATTGTATTTAGCTAAAAAACATTTATATTTGTTGAAAACTATAAGAGTATAGGAACTCTTTTTCTATGAATATCAACTCAAAATGTAGTGTTGTCAGTTTGAAAAAGAAAGGAAATAGAGAGCATGGTAATATTGGCAGTTTATATTGTTTTGAAACTTGGATACATCGATTTATAAGTCATTTGGAACATGTAGGAATCAGTGTCACATCAATACAAAAAATGACGGGACCAATATGACTCTAGGTGCATCTGTTTTATTTAAAATTGACATTAATTTTAGTAAAAAATATAATGGACGTACTCAAAAACAAATGAACACATTCAGATTGTTTTGATACTTTAGAAAAATTATCCATAAGTCATTTCGGATGTTTATTAATCATCGTTACCTAAATTCGATGTAAAGTGTGATCAGAATGACTCCACATGCGTATTTATATTTAAAATTGACATTAATTTTAGTAAAAAAACTGACATACAAAAAACTAATAAAATGAATAAAAATTGTTCTGATATATTTGGAAAATGATCTTTAAGTCATTTCTGATGTGTAGGAATTTACTTCAACTCAATCTAATACAAAATGTTCCCGATATGAATCCATGTGCCTGTTATCAATTTAAAATTAAAATTTTAGTTCAAAAAGTTTCACTCAATGAAAATTGAGAAAACACGCTCATATTTTCATGATAATTTAGGAAAATTATTCAAAATTCATCTTTAATGTCTAAGAATCAGTCTCCTATCAAACCGACACATGATGTGATCGGTATGAATCAAACTGTGTGTTTCCCATTTAAAATGGAATTATAGTAAAAATTAAAATTGACATACAGAAAACCAAGAAAACACATTTATATTTTTTTGATACTTTAGTACAAATATCCATAATTCAGTTGTTACATGTAAGAATCAGTCGCACCTCAATCCAATGCACGGTGTGACCGGTATGATTCCAAGTGCATATTTTTAATTAAAATTGACATTAATTTCAGTAAACAATAAATAACACACTCAAACCCAAGGGAAAACATTTATATTGTTTTGATACTTTACAAAAACGATCCATATGTCATTTTTGATTTGTAGGAAACATCTGCACCTCAATCTGATACATGATGTGCATGATGGAACATACCAGGTAAATAAAGAATAAGAAAATTTCATATTTATTAATATTTATGAATTAAATATTAATTTTACTTTAAAGAGGATTCCATGTTCGATTGTGTACCTGATACGCAACAATGGGTTTCTTTAAAATCTTACGTTGCACACAACGTTGGGTCATACTGAAAAATAATAATATAATATTATTTTAAATGGTAGTTAACGCCTAGTCGTTGTAATGGAGGGAAAGAATATAACTAAATAAAATATGATTATACATGTTTGTTAAATATTTTTACATTTATCCAATAAAAGTTACAGGCTTAAAATGTGATTGAATCTAATTTTAAGCACAATTTACATTAAAAGTTCGATTTACCACCTTTTAATAGAAAACCCTTTTTGAATCTATTTTTTCACTTTTATATGTTCTATTTGACAAAATAAAATTCTTATTTAGAATTGGGACATCAAAATTTACTTTGGGTAAATTTTTGTTATTTTTCTTATAAAATGCATTTTTTAATCAATAGTGAAAAATAATTGTATTTTAATTCAAAACTGTATTTTAATATAATTTATTTACATGGTTGGATTATCTTTTTAATTGGTTTTAAAGTGTAATTAGATAATATTTTTACCATTTAATCCAATTTTAGTCATTGGAAATAATTTCACTTTGAAATTGGACATAAACAAGTGTAAATCTTTTGATAGTTATTATTTCTTAAAAACACGCTTTTTGTTTTGAAAACGGGAATTAATTTTAAATTAATTAATGAAACATATATGTTTTTAATTTGTTAAAATACACATAATTTTTTAATTTGTAATATAAAATATATCTTAGGAATAATTTTTAATATTTTTCTGAAAACCTTCCATTTTTAATGAATAGTGAAAACACTGAGTAGTACTTAAAAATCGACTTTTTCATTTAAATGAAATTTTACCGCGTCTGTGAATTGAATTTTGAAAATATGGCATACATGGTTGTTATTATTAAGTAAAATTTTGTTCAATAAGATTAAAATAATTTTTGGTGAATAGTAACTTCTGCCTTTTATTTACCACGGTTAAAGGTAAATAGGGTAATTCAAGGTAAAAATAATATTATAATAATTTTAATTTACCCTAAAATGTGCCTTAATCCTATTGTGTTATAAATTTCTGACCATGGGCATCCTTGGGT
Source organism: Viscum album (assembly GCA_963277665.1). Taxonomy (NCBI): domain Eukaryota; kingdom Viridiplantae; phylum Streptophyta; class Magnoliopsida; order Santalales; family Viscaceae; genus Viscum; species Viscum album. The sequence continues at coordinate 499,842,505 of OY728123.1, read as the reverse complement.
AGATTTTGGGACCCTATGGATCCACTTAAGAGTGAAAATGACACTTTATATTAATTAATTTAAAGTAAAGACAAAAATGACTTAATCATATATCTTTTTGTCAATGAATTTTTACATGGGGTTATATAATTTTTCTCTTAAACTATAAATATTCATTATAAATCTAAAAATTTCCAAAATCAAGGTATTTTTTTAATTTTTAGACTTCAAATAAATAAAATTATTTATGACACAATAATGATGAAGTGTTTACCTCATTAATGAATGATTTAAATAAATAAGATTATAAAGATTAAAAAATATCCAAAACATGTCCACTTATTATTGGATGATTTTATTTCTACCATGAATCATCTTATCTTCTACTTTAAAAAGTTTTGGACCATTGGAAACCTAAAATCATTATATATAAAAAAATATTTTCAACCATTCCAAAAGAGCTCCTCCTCCCCCTTATAAAAAACCCTAACATGGAACCCATTCCTCTAACCATTCAAGCCCCTTGACTCATCCAAACTCTGCCCAATTAATCTCCCTACATCCCTCTCCTCCTCATAGAAGCCTTACCTTAGGTTGAAGGCACTTAAAGAAGTCCTTTTGGTTCAAACCAAAGGGAGTTTCCTGAATTAAAGGTAAAGGTTTCTCTTAAATTCTTTTCTTTTATTTTACTTCTCCAACCCCTAAACTCTTTTTATTACTTTATTTTATAACAACCCCAGTATCCTAAATATACTAGGATGTTTTTATGATAAGGATTAAAACTACACTTACACACACCTCCATCTAATGGGTAAATAACATATTGTTTCTGTGGATGGAAAACTAACGCCTCACGAAATGATAATTGTTCAATTATCTCCTACCGCATCTCATGGTGGCCATTAGTATGGCACTATATTTATATATGATATTTATTATGTTTATGTTTTCTTTATTATTCTTTATTTTTTATTTATATCATACCTTTGTGGTTTCCATTATGGGTAAACGCGATAATTTCATTTTATGAAGTGCGGACTACCGCCCCCTCAAAGTGATATGACTCATTAATGAAATATGTGGGACTTATAAAAGATGGAGTTAATGATATTATATAAGATATTATACTATAATTATAATATACCTAGGTATCATTATGTGTTAATTCCAATAAAATAAGAAATAGAAATGAAAGTATCATTCATACCTACGTACGACTTACCGTCTCAATGAACGGTGCATTTCATTTCTTATCTCCAAATGTTATGTACTATTATAAATACATGTGTATAGTCAATATATATGATATATATGATATCAACATCATTAATATCATTCTGGAGATAAAGCATATTTTAGCACATGAACAACTTGTAATTATAAGATGTTCATTTTTGACTCAAGTACCAAATATCGAAAAAACCACCGTTATTAATTTAAATGATTACATAATGTTTATAACATGGTAATAAGGGATATAAAAGTAATAATAAACTTGAAAAAATGATCTTAAGAAAGTAGAAATTAACTTTAGTTTATTATTCAGGAGATTAAAAAATTAACGGGTCAAGTCAGACACGAGGTAAAGAAATTTGTCTCAATCTCGTTTCATTAAGGCATATTGTGTTTTAATACATGACTTTTTTATACTCTTTATAAATACTTTTTACTATTCATTTCTTTAAAATGGAATCTTTTTCTATGAACTGTTTTACTAAACAAAAAAAAAGGAATGTTTATTTTTAACGTAAGAGGTGATGGTGACCTTTCCACCGCTGCGAGTATTATTTGATCTTTGGCTTCCTCAACAAGCCAAAATGTTTATAAAAGGAAAATAAATACCATATACTTTTTTTAGGCATTTTGGTATTTAAAATGGTTTTGATAATGGATTTTTTATGTCAATATATCTAAATTATATATTGCGATTGAAATGTGTAGATTTTATCTTTCCTTTATATTTGTTTTATGTGTTATGAATATGTTATGGTTATTGGGCATTATTTATGTATACGGGTAGTTCCGTGATAAACCTCGGGAGGGTGAGCCCGAGATATCTCTCTAATGCATTGGGTAACCTGATGGAGGTAAATGTGAATGTTTCTCCAAATAGATTTAGGGAATATATTGTGATGGGTATTCCAAATGTATCTCCCTACGTAGTTGTGATAGCTACAAAGTAAGTTTGATATGGTTGCCACAAGTTACCTTTTTGATTTATGGTTTCTATGTTTTATTCATAAATCTCACATGAGCCTCATCCAAGTTGGTGAGGTATCCTTAAGTGCATTCACAAGACCTAGGTTCAAAACAAGGTAGAGGCATTTTTTTGGGTACTATAGTAGTACTGTAGCAGGCACTGTAGCAGAACTGTACACTGTGTGGTACTGTAGTAGACTGTACAATGTACAGGCAATGTAGAAAAACTGTACACTATGTGGGTATTGTAGCAGGCACTATAGCAGTTACTATAGAAGGTAGTGTTCGTTACTGTAGCAGCTGGAACTATTCACCTTGGGCCTCTGGTTTGGGCTTGGAGTCCTTAAGGCTTTCGGGCCACCCAGGCCTTCAGGTCAGTAGGGCTTTTGGGCCACCTTTAAGGCCTTCGGGCCACATGCAGTTTCCCCAGACACACTAAAAAAAGAGCAGCCCCAGAAGAGGATTCAAAGTAGGTGCGCTCACCAGAGCAGAGCCAAATGGGGGGCTAATCATTTTTTTCATTTTCAAAACCCGGTTTAAGGGTTCCCGGTACCCCACTACACGATTCCAATACAACCACTTTCACCATACACAAAAAACATCATAAACCAATGGAAATGTCCAAGAAACCACGAACCATGGCACAAGAACATCAGAAAAGTTTTCCAACCCTCATAAAGGGTTACCTTGAACGTCCCCCGGTGCGACCATCGACACCGGCCCAAATCCTCCCATCGGCAAACATCAGCGGAGTTCACCCAGCCATCAAGCGAAATGAAATGTACCTCCAGCCTATGCTTTCACGGGATGCCTAGCCATATGGCCATGTGAATGTGGAGAGATACTATCATGATGCAGATGATGGGGAGGGGAAGTTCCTTTTAGATAGTATGGCTTAATTCCCTAAGACTGTCAGGTCATGTAATCTTCTAAGCCTATAGGCCATGTAATATCTGAGCCTATGGGCCTTGTAAGGGTTCCCCCTAATCCCTTGATATGGGGGTTATCAAAAATCAATAAAAATGAAGGCATTTGGTCTATTAGGATGTGTTATTCATAAATATGATGATTTCATGTGGTATGTTAAAGAGATTATGTTATGTATGTATTGATAAACTAATGTTTTATTTCTTTTTTTATAACCCTTACTGATCTTTTTATGTTCATCCCGTGTTTTTGAACTGTTTTTCACAGAACATAAAGTGGTATAGGGTCAAGGATGGGATCAAATAAAAGTCATGCTGTCTAAAACATAGTACTAGATGTGACACTTTTTATCAAATAGTTTTTATTTTATAAAAAAAATGGATACTAAGTAGATGTGTCGACATGTAATATTCAAGTTGTTATGTATATTTTATGAAATAATTCTCTAAAGCTCTAAACCTGAAAAATCCTCAATGTGAATTATTAACTTAATTCAAGATTATGTAATGTTTTAAGGTTGGGTCCCTACATTAGGTATCATAGGACGGTATGGACAACTTTCAGAGTTAGGGTATTGTTAAATTAATGTCTATAAATTAATTTATGGTAAGATTGAAATGATATATCATTCACAGATTACCATGATACTTCACCTAAGAAATTTTTGTGTTGAGAATGGTTTTTCATAGAGGAAATAGGGAAGTTGTTCAGTGAAGGCATATAGAGGGAAATGACCTTTAAAATTAGCATCCAGAGATGGTCGGAATTAGAATTGAATAGTTTGTTGCAGTGATGGATTAGTTGACTCGGGTGATAAATGGTGGTTGTTTTTATTTATGATATTTCGGTATATTCTAAAATTAAAGAGGAACATGAAAGTCATTTAAGGGTTATCTTTCTAACCTTAAAAGAAAAGAAACTATATGGGATAATATGTAATTGTGAGTTTTGGTTACAAAAATTTCTTTCCTTGGTCACATTGTTTCAAAAAAATAGCATAATTGTTGATCCTACTAAAAAAAGTTGTTTAAGAATAGACAAGACCCACAATATTACCAAGATCTGTAGTTTTCATGGCTTGGAAGGTTATTGCCAGAGGTTTTTTGAGAAATTTGCATGGTTATCTATTCCAAAGACTAAGTTAACATGAAAAGCTGTTAAGTTCATCTGGACAAAAGATGGTAATGATTTTTTTCATAAATTTAAAAGAAGATTGGTAAATGCTCTAGTTTTGGCACTACCTTCCAGAAATAGTGAGTTTGTTATTTAAAGTGATGCTTCATTGAAAGGATTCGGTTGTGTCCTTATGCAGAATGATCAAGTAATTTCTTATGCTTCATGTCAGTTGAAACGACATTATTTAAATTACCCTACACATGATTTAGAATTAACTGTTGTTGTTTTTTCTTTAAAAATTTGGAGGCATCATTTGTATGGAGTAAAATTTGAAATATATACTGACCAAAAAAGTTTAAAGTATATATTCTGTAAATACTGGTAAATTTTAAGGAATTTTTTTTTCTTAAATTCTTTGGAATTTTATGAGTACGCAGTTTCTGACGGCACCTGATTCCGAGGCCCGGTGTGCCCGAAATAATTTTCTGAAGTTTTGTTAAGCTTAAATTAACTCGCGTAAGCAGTTTTCCTAAAAAAGTGGAATAACTCTTAACGGGTTAATTGGATCATAAATACAAGGGAACCATTGTGCTCGGGATGGCGGGTTTACCCTAGTCGTGGCTTAATTTTATTCGGCGCAGGCCTCCTGTGAGAAAACTCAAAAATGGCATAACCATAAATAAAATAATTAAATAAAGTTGTTTTATTTTTCAAATGCTTATAACTCACAAACGGTAACTCAGATTAAAAATCTGAGACCACCACTAAACTCGTGAGAGTTTGATTTCTTTAAGTAGATACTAACTTTGGCTGGTGCGGTCCACCTAATAAAGTTAGTGTTTGGCCGTAAATAAAATAATTAAGTGACACTTATTTTATTGTAAAATTCATAACTTCTAAACGGTAACTCAAATTGAAAATCTGAGAGTATTGTTGAGTTTTTTGGGGCATTTTTCTCCTAGGCAGAGCCTAACCTTGACCGCAGTGGGTCAAGGGTGATTGATAATAATTTTCCGAACTTTTTTTCGGGTACGTTCAATAAACATACAAACGGATTTTTCTATCTTTTGAACCGGTGCTTGGAATTGAAATCTGAGGGAACCATTGAACTCACAACATGGGTTTTCACTTAAGAAGACTTTCACCTCCATGGCGGATGATCGGGTATGAATGTTAGTTTTTGGGGTTTTACGTGGGTTAATAGAATAAAATAAGTGAATAATTTATTTTATTTTGTTAAACACTTGTCGTGCAGATAAAAGTGGTTAGAAGATCCACTTGGTAGTTGGTGGTGGAACCGCCACACCCTAACCTCCCATTTAATGGGGAGGGAGAGGAAAACTCTCAACCCCCCCCCCCCATCAATTAATTTTATGTGTCGGCGTAAAATTAATTACACTCAATTAATTTTATGAGTTGACATAAAATTAATTGCTGTCAGTTAATTTTATGTGTCGACGTGAAATTAATTGTTGTCAGTTAATTTTATGTGTCGACGTGAAATTAATTACTGTCAATTAATTTTATGTGTCAACATATAATTAATTCGTGTCATATGTTTTGACGCAGGCTATGTGGGGGAAACTTCTTGGCGTCCTCCCCTTTTAAGTTGTGCCAACACACCTCTTAAATTGCGCCAACGCAATTTAATTCGCCCGACCCCCTTGTTAAATTAGGTAACTGCATCGTTGGAATTTAGGAAGGTTCCAAATAAATGAACCGTCATAAATTACATGATGGTTACATACCTCTCCCCCTCTCCTATATATAGGAAGCTTGGGACAAGGTTTTGGGACAGCTTCACCAAGCGACGAAGTGCTGGTAAAGTATCGCGATGCCCAACACTTGGGGAAATCTTATCCTCTCCAATGAAGAATGTGAAGAACGCCAACGACGATCTTCCACGTGATTCTTCTTCGACATTCATTCCCTAGACACCTATCCTCCACAACATCATCAATGAACCGACGAAGCTTGGAATTGGGGACGTGTGGTGGACACGACAAACAATGGTCTTCATCATCTTCCTTCCGCGACTCCGCCAACGAGCGACGAGCAAGAGGTAGGGGTTAAGTTAAAATTTAATCAATTAAATTTTCTCTTTATTTGTCATTGGGATTACTCGTTCTTGGCCACTTGCTATCATTATAATGGGAGGAGGTCAGACCGCACAAACATGACCGACCCTCCTCCCCCTTTTTGTTGAACTTCTACGTGGCTTGGAAATGGAGGCGGCGCGGTGTCGTTGCACCGTGAGGGAATGAGATAAACCATGGCGATGCAGCGCGGTGCCGTCGCGCCGCACCAGTGATGCCAAAGGAGGCCGCGGCCAGTAGAAAGCCACGATGGAGGAGCGCGGCGCCGTCGCGCCGTGCCGGAACACTGAGGAGGGCCATGGCCGGGGCGGGCCGCAGTGGAGGGGCGTGGCGTCGTCGCGCCGTGCCGGACGAAGAGGAGCCGCGGCGGTTCGGGGAAGCGGCCGTCTAAGCCGGCTTCTGGAGCCTGCTGGCGGTGGGACCCCACAGGTCCCATAGGTTCAGTTAATGCCTGCCATAAATGGCCGGTTGTTTGTCAATCAATGGGGGCAGCACCCCCCCTCTGAATTCCACTCGGCCGAAGGCCGAGCCGCTGGACACGTGGGTCGCGCCGTGCTGGTGGTCCGGGCCGCCCCGCTGGGCCGGGCCGTGCCGCTGGGCTGGGACGAGCCACGCCAACCGGGCCGGGCCGCGCTCAAATGGTCCGGACCCGGGTCGGGCCAACCTAGGGGGTTTTGGGTCGGGTCGGTCCAGGCCCAAACGCCCTAATTTCGGACAGATCCGTTCAAACGATCATAACTTGGGCTACGAACCTCCGATCGATGCACCGTCAGTTGAATAGCGATCCTTGTATCAAGATGGTCGTTTCTCTATATTAAACTCAAGGTTTCGGAGACACTTGGGTACATCCTGGTTGGTTTGAACACGAACCCAATCGGGCCCTTGGAGCCGAAACGCTCATAACTTGAGCTCCGGACGTGCGATTGACGTGCCGTCGACTTTGTTGGATTCATCTTAGTGAGAAGGTTCTTTTGGATTACTCCGCTCGATTTTTGGACATAGCTGGATTATGGTCGGGTTGGTTTTAACTTAAAAAAACCAACCGGGCCCCTAGGATAAAAAAAGCCAATAACTCTCAGACCGGGCGTCCGATTGATGCGCCGTCTGTCACATTGAGTTCCTGTTGGTGAGACGGAACATTAGGATACATCAACTCTGGACCATGTGTCAGTTGATGTATCAACCCCCTTGGCTCGTGGAGCGGACCCTCCTAGAATCGAGCATGCTGTGTGCGGGAACCCTAGAGTTGGTTGCGACTGCGATGAAGATGACGACTTCCGTACAATGATCCTCAGTGGGTTCGACGAGGACGACTATCGTATTATGATCTTTAGTGGGTTATATGAGGATGACTACCATACTAGGATCCTCAGTGGGTTCAACGAGGAATACTACCGTACTAGGATCCTCTGTGGGATCGACGACGATGTCTACCATACTGGGATCCTCTGTGGGTTCGACGACGATGTCTACCATGCTGGGATCCTCCATGGGTTCGACGACGATGACTTCTATACGAGGATCCTCTGTGGGTTCAGTAGTATTTTCGACTGTACTTGGATCCTCTGTGGGTTCGGCAATGATGACTACTATACATAGATCATCCGTGGGTTTGACAGTGACGACTTCTGTACTAGGATCCTACATGGGATCGACAGAGGAGATGATTTAGAGGCTACATCTAATCACCTCCACCTCTCTTCAAGAAGAAGTATACCAGTGTGAGCTGAGTCTTGATATTCAATCATCATCATTGATATGATTGACTTATTATCCTGTGTGGACTGGGTTGTGTTATCCTGTGTGGACTGGGTTGTGTTATCCTGTGTGGATTGGTTTGTGCTTTCCTGTGTGGACTGGGTCGATCTTTCCTGTGTGGACTGGGTTTTACTTGGGCTCGATAGTGGGAGTCGTTTTGTAATTGTTGACTTAGGTATATGTGTGGGCATATACCTAAGTAGAGCTGGTTGATACTTCATGTTTGTATCTTTCCTTTGTGGTTTATCCTTTGTGTATTTTAGGAGACCTTTGGGAGCCTTGGGGTCCCTACTACGTATCGTATACTCACCCCTGCACAGGCTACGCCCACACTACGATGTGTTGGTTGCAGACGACGGACAGTGCTGATCATGGATGAGGCTTGAGGAGCAGATGGTACCCAGAGGTGGACTATCAGGTGAGACTTACACAGAGAGGACGACTGAACTCAAGGAGCCGACAATACTGACTGTACTCACACTTCAGGTGGGAGTTCCTAGAGGACGTCCTGGCAGTTTCTGCATGTCTTTAAGTTTTTGTACTTTACTTTTCAGTTGTACTGCACTTTCAGTTGGGTGTGTATACTGGACTATTAACTTTCCAGCACTTACTTGTGTATTCAGTTTACTTAGTGTTTACTTCAGTTTGCGTACTCTGTGGTGTTTGTTTTGTTTTATAAAGGAAATTCCTTCTCTTTTATCGGGATTTACGCCTTTGGTGCTAGTCACCAGCCCCTGGCCTATGGAATGCGGGCATGGGGTAGTCACGGCACAGGCCCCGAGGACGGGTCGTGACAAATTGGTATCAGAGGAGTTCGGTTCTACCGCAGAACTCAAGACTCTAATATTTATTCTATGTGAATCAATAGTGTTAATGGTATTGAGTGTGGTTATCAGTCCAGGGAGTCCGATGTTAGTGTGGTGGCCGACGCATCCATACACCAGGACCCTGACTTCTGATTTCTGACTCAGTTCACGAAAACATTGATTGCATGTGTGTTTCAAAAGTTTTCTTTGTAATTACTTTATGTCAGCTCACTAGGTATACTTTATTGACCATGGAGCACCTGTTTCTTTCAGGATGGCCCCACGACGGCAGCCAGCTAGGGTTCTGAGCTTTGTGCGAGATGGCAGCCCATCGAGCGATGAGGCCTCTGTGCAGGGCCCCATTACAGCGGAGGCACCGGCGGTACCTCTACCCACCGAGCCACCGATGCCACCACCTCCAGCAGCTGAGAGTGCACGCCGCCTTAGTGCAATGCACGAGTTTCAGCGTCAAAGACCACCCAGGTCCCATGGGGAGACATACCCTCAGGCATCCGATGATTGGATGGAGGCTATTGTTCGAGTTTTCAGATTGGTAGGGACACCAACAGATCCTATGGTGATCATTGCTGTGAGTCTCATGAACGCAGCAGCAGATAGATGGTGGAGCCTGATGCTCCAGGTGCACGACGATGCATCACTCCTTTGGTCGGACTTCGAGAGCCTCTTCCGCTCAGAGTTTGTTCCAGCCACCCTCCGCGCGGTGCGCATTCAGGAGCTACTACAGCTGCGGTAGGGCATCCTGACAGTAGCCCAGTACTCGGTGAGATTTACCTACCTCTCGCGCTACTCCACAGATATGGTACGGGACCCGTTCTTCAGGGCTCGGACCTTCGAGCAGGGACTGAGGCATGTGATCAGGGCTTCGATGATCTCCCTCAACATCCCGATGCAGGTGGGGGTGCTGGAGAGAGCCCTTCTGGTGGAGAGTTTTCTCACTGAGTAGTCACCAGCGGCAAGACCCTCCACCGGACGACCCACAGTGGAGTCTTCTGCAGCCGGATGTAGATAGATGACGCAGAGGACCAAGCGGGCTAGACCATCAGAAGATCAATCTCAGGATACAGGTTCGGTTGTGCGGGGCACACGAAACAGATCCATCCACACAAGAAGCAGACAATGCTATACATGCGGCAGGTAGGGTCACATTGCTCGAGACTGCCCGACCCACCCTGCAGATGAGCAGCAGGTGGTAGAGGGAGCTCCTAGGCAGAGGTTCGACCGTGGCGGTCTGCAGGGAACAGGCAGACGAGGCAGTGGTGCTGGATGAGCAGCGGGTAGTGGGCGATGCTTTGAGGCCCTACCACCACCACCACCAAGAAGACCACTCCGACCGTATGGAACGGGTGGATAGGGGAGAGCTCAGCTTCAGGAAGCTGAGGCCTACGACCATGGAGCTCCGGGAGTAGACGGACAGGAGCAAGACTAGCTCTAGACATGGAGGCTTTTGTTCAATATGCTTCTATCTTTTTTGATGTTTTGTTTGTGGATGCTTTGTGTCTTTGTACCTTGAGCTGTAGTAATAAAAGACACTTTTTCTTTCTGATGTTTACCTTCCTATCCACTTGTATGGTTGATACTAAGAGCTTCCAGATAAAATCGTTGACTTGACCCTCACTTTCGAGATTCCTACTGGAGGAGACCCAGTAACCACACACAGATGTCGACAGTGTGACTCAACCCTTGGAGACGAGAGTAATGGCTGGATATCTTGGTAGTAGCATCGAGGCCTTACGACATCATCCATGACATGGGTTGTACTATTCATATCAGGATTGACTATATTAGGAAAAGAACGTGGTTCATCTAGGGGATGAGACCAGATTTCCCTTTTCGGAAAAGGAGAAATCTTAGCAGCTCTTGTAGAACGCAGGTGAGGTGGCTTACCTCCTGGACCTTCCCCCTCATTTTCACCGGGTGCAAGACGTCTTCCATGTATATCAGCAGAGGGGATGTGTCCACGACCCATCCCACATCATCGACCACGGGGTGTTGGACATTGATGATGGGGAGACTTTCACGAAGGTTCCAGTGGAGATTGAAGGATCGACAGGAGTGGGTCCTGTGTGGATGATCGATTCCCATGGTGCGCATTCGCTGGAAGCACGGGGAGAGAACTTGGGAGCGGGGAGGCTCAGATGCGTGCTCAGTACCTCCTTTAGTTTCCCTAGTTTGTGTTGTAGCTTTACGGGGACGTAAAGCCCTGCGGTGGGAGTAATGTAAAGAACGGTAAATTTCAAGGAAATTTTTTTTATTAAATTCTTTGGAATTTTACGAGTACGCAGTTTCTGACGGCACTTGATTCCGAGGCCCGGTGTGCCTGGAATAATTTTCTGAAATTTTGTTAAGCTTAAAGTAACGCGCGTAAGCAGTTTTCCTAAAAAAGTGGAATAACTCTTAAATGGTTACTCAGATCAGAAATATGAGGGCACCGTTATGATCAGGATGGCTGTTTTACCCTAGGCGTGACTTAAGTTTTGTCGGCGCATGCCTCCTGTTAGAAAACTCAAAAATGGCATAACCGTAAATAAAATAATTAAGTAAAGTTATTTTATTTTTCAAATGTTTATAACTCGCAAACGGTAACTTGGATTAAAAATCTGATACCACCATTGAACTCGTGAGTGTATGCTTTCTTTAAGTAGATACTAAATTTGGCCGGTGCGGGCCACCTGAGAATGTTAGTTTTTGGCCGTAAATAAAATAATTAAGTGAAAATTATTTTATTGTAAAATTCATAACCTCTAAACGGTAGATTGAATTGAAAATCCGAGAGTACCATTGAGTTCGTTGGGGAGTTTTTCTCCTAGTTATATCCTAACATTGACTGCAGCGAGTCGAGGGTGATTGATAATAATGTTCCGAACTTTTTTTCGGGTACGTTCAGTAAAAGTACGGGTGGATTTTTCTAACTTTTGAACCGGTGTTTGGAATTGAAATCTGAGGGCACCATTGAACTCACAACGTGGGTATTCACTTAAGAAGACTTTCACCTCGATGGCAGATCATCGGGTATGAAAGTTAGTTTTTGGGGTTTTACGTGGGTTAATAAAATAAAATAAGTGAATAATTTATTTTATTTTGTTAAACACTTGTCGTGCAGATAAAAGTGGTTAGAAGCTCCACTTGGTAGTTGGTGGTGGAACCACCACACCCTAACCACCCATTTAATGGGGAGGGAGAGGAAACCTCTCAACCCCCCCCCCCATCAATTAATTTTATGTGTCGAAGTAAAATTAATTGCACTCAATTAATTTTATGAGTTGACATAAAATTAATTGATGTCAGTTAATTTTATGTGTCGATGTGAAATTAATTGCTATCAGTTAATTTTATGTTTCGATGTGAAATTAATTGCTGTCAATTAATTTTATGTGACAACATAAAATTAATTTGTGTCATATGTTTTGACGCAGGCTATGTGGGGGAAACTTCGTGGCGTCCTCCCCTCTTAAGTTGTGCCAACGCACCTCTTAAATTGTGCCAACGCAATTTAATTCACCCGAACCCCTTCTTAAATTAATTAACTGCATCGTTGGAATTTAGGATGGTTCCAAATAAATGAACCATCATAAATTCCACGATGGTTACATACCTCTCCCCCTCTCCTATATATATGGAGCTTGGGAGAAGGTTTGGGGACGGCTTTACCAAGCGATGAAGCACTGGTAATGTATCGCGACGCCCAACACTTGGGGAAATCTTATCCTCTCTAACGAAGAACGTGCAGAACGCCAACGAAGATCTTACACGTCATTCTTCTTCGACATTCCTTCCCCAGACACCTATCCCCCGCAACATCGTCAACGAACCGACGAAGCTTTGAATTGGGGACGTGTGGCGGACGCGAAAAATGGCGGTCTTCATCGTCTTCCTTCCACGACTCCGACAACGAGCGACGAGAAAGAGGTAGGGGTTAAGTTCAAATTTAATCAATTAAATTTGCACTTTATTTGTCATTGTGATTACTCGTTCTTGGTTGCTTGCTATCGTTATAATGGGAGGAGGTCGGACCGCACAAACATGACTGACCCTACTCCACCTTTTTGTTGTTGAACTTCTACGTGGCTTGGAAACAGAGGCGACGCAGTGCCATTGCACTGCGAGGGAACGAGATAAACCATGGAGATGGAGTGTGGTGCCGTCGCGCCGCGCCGGTGAGGCCGAAGGAGGCGGCGACCAGGACCGGGCCACGGCGGAGGAGCGCGGCACCGTTGCGCCGTGCCGGAACACCGAGGGGGGCCGCGGCCGAGGTGGGCCGCGGTGGAGGGGCGCGGCGCCGTCACGCCGTGCCGGACGGGGAGGAGTCGCGACCTATGGTTGTGGCTGTTCGGGGAAGCGGTCGGCTGAGCCGGCCACTGGAGCCAGCTGGAGGCGGGACCTCGTGGGTCCCACGGGTTCAGTTAAGGCCGACCATAAATGGTCGGCCGTTTGTCAATCAATGGGGGAACACCCCCCCCCTCCGAATTCTGCTCGGTCGAAGGCCGAGCCGCTGGCCACGCGGGCCGCTCCGCGCCACTGGCTCGGGCCGCGCCGCTCGGTCGGGCCGCGCCACCGGGTCAGGCCGCGCCCAAATATTCCGGACCCGGACCCAGGTTGGGCCGACCCAGGGGGTTTTGGGTCGGGTCAGTCCGGGCCCAAACCCCCTAATTTCGGACAGATCCTTTCAAAGTCCCATAACATGGGCTACGAACTTCTGATTGACGCACCGTTAGTTGTGTAGCGATCCTTGGATCGAGATGGTCGTTTAGGTATATTACACTCAAGGTTTTGGAAAACCTTGGGTATGGGCTGGTTGGTTCGAACACAAAACCAACCGGGCCATCGGAGCAGAAACGCTCATAGCTTGAGCTCCAGATGCCTGATTGACGTGTCATCAACTATGTTGGATTCTTCTTAGTGAGACGGTTCTTTTGGATTACTCTTCTCGAGTTTTGGATGCAGCTGGAGTATGTTCGGGTTGGTTTTAGCTTAAAAAAAACCAACCGGACCCCTAGGATGAAAAAGCCAATAACTCTCAAATCAGGAATCTGATTGACGCATCGTCTGTCGAGTTCAGTTCCTATTGACGAGACGGAACTTTGGGATAATTCAACTCCAGAACATGTGTCAGTTGATGTATCGACCCCCCTTGGCTCGTGGAGCGGACCCTCCCGGAATCGAGCATGCTGTGTGCGGGAACCCTAGAGCTGGCCGCTACTGTGATGAAGATGGTGACTTTAGTACAAGGATCCTCAGTGGGTTAGACAAGGACGACTACTGTACTAGGATCCTCAGTGGGTTCGACGAGGAAAACTACCATAATAGGATCCTCAGTGGGTTCGATGAGGATGACTACCGTACTAGGATCCTCAGTGGGTTCGACGAGGACGACTACCATACTAGGATCCTCTGTGGGTTCGACGACGATGTCTACCGTACTGGGATCCTCCGTGGGTTCGACGACAACGTCTACCGTTTTGGGATCCTACATGGGTTCGACGATGATGACTTCGATACTAGGATCCTGTGTGGGTTCAGTAGTGTTTTTTATTGTACTTGGATCCTTCGTGGGTTCGGCAGCAATGACTACTATACTTGGATCCTCCGTGGGTTCGGCAGTGATGACTTCTGTACTAGGATCCTACGTGGGATCGACAGAGGAGATGATTTAGAGGCTACATCTAATCACCTCCACCTCTCTTCAAGAAGTAGTATACCTGTGTGAGCTGAGTCTTGATATTCAATCATCATCATTGATATGATTGACTTATTATCCTGTGTGGACTGGGTTGTGTTATCCTGTGTGGACTGGGTTGTGTTATCTTGTGTGGACTGGGTTGTGCTTTATTGTGTGGACTGAGACGAGCTTTCCTGTGTGGACTGGGTTGTACATAGGCTCGAGAGTGGGAGCTGTTTTTCAATTGTTGACTTAGGTATATGTATGGGCATATACCTAAGTAGAGCTGGTTGATACTTCATGTTTGTATCTTTCCTTTGTGGTTTATCCTTTGTGGGTTTTAGGAGACCTTTGGGAGTCTCGGGGTCCCTATTGAGTATCATATACTCACCCCTGCATGGGCTACACCCACACTACGATGTGTTGGTTGCAGACAACGGACAGCGCTGATCGTGGCTGAGGCTTGAGGAGCAGTCGTTACCCAGAGGTGGACTATCAGGTGGGACGTACACGGAGAGGACGGCCGGACTCGAGGTGCCAACGAGACTGACTGCACTCACCCTTCAGGTGGGAGTTCCTAGATGACGTCTTGGTGGTTGCTTCTTGTCTTTCACTTGTTGCACTTTACTTTTCAGTTGTACTGCACTTTCAGTTGGGTTTGTATACTGGCCCATTTACTTTCCTGCACTTACTTGTGTATTCAGTTTACTTAGTGTTTAATTCAGTTTTCATACTCTCTAGTGTTTGTTTTCTTTTATAAAGGCAATGCCTTCCCTTTTATCGGGATTTATGCCTTTGGTGCTAGTCGCTAGCCCCTGTCCTAGGGAAGGCGGTCTTAGGGTAGTCATGGCACGGGCCCCGAGGATGGGTCGTGACATATTCACTCAAAAAAATTGAAAATGAGATAGAAGATATGGTTGGAATTAATCAAGGATTATGATTTCATGATCCTTTACTATACAGGAAAAGTAAATAAAGTGGTTGATGCTTTGATTCAAAAAAATTAATGTTACATTAACCATGTTATGTTTGGAACAATATTAACTTATTAAAGATTTCACTAACTTTGGCATAGAAGTAGTTGGTATAGTAAATTCCTCTATTTTGTTTCTGGTGTCGGTGAGATCATCCCTATCAAACAGAATTAAGCAAGCGAAGAAGGAAGACAGTGAGTTGCAGAAAAAGGTAGATTTGGTTCATAAGGGTACATGCCCTAATTTTAACATTGATATTGATTGTGTTTTTAGGTTTGGGAAGACATTATGTGTGCCTTGTGATTCGCAGTTGAAGAATGAGTTGTTATGTGAAGCTCGTAGTTCTCTGTTTTTAGTTCATCCTGGAATTACTAAGATATAGATAGATATTTGGGTGTATTACTAGTGGGATGGAATGAAAAGAGATATTGCTGACATTACAGTTAAGTGTTTGACATGTCAATAGGATAAAGTAGAGCGGAAGTTACCGAAAGGGATGCTTCAGTCTTTACCGGTGCTAGAGTGGAAATGGGAAAATATATCCATCGACTTCATTGTGGGATTACCAAAGACATCTCGAGGTAATAATGCAATCTGGGTTATTGTTGATCGATTGAATAACTCTTCTCATTTCCTTCCTATTTGAGATACTTTTTCTCTACATAAACTTTCTCGGTTGTATGTTAAAGAGATAGTCATGTTTCATGGTGTTCCCCTCTCCATTGTATCTGATCGTGATCACAGGTTTACTTATAACTTTTGGAAAGACCATCAAAAATCGTTGGGTACTAAATTAAATTTTAGTACAGCCTTTCATCCTCAATCAAATGGGTAGTCAGAATGAAAAATTCAGACCTTGGAGGATATGTTATGTTCTTGCTCGGTGGATTACCAAGGAAGTTGGGACCAAAATCATTATTTGGTTAAATTTTCTTATAATAACATTTTTCATTCCAGTATACAGATGGCTCCATTTGAGGCATTATATGGGAATTCGTGTCGAACTCCAGCCTTTTGGGTTGAAGTAGGTGAAAGGAAGTTGATGGGATCAGAATTGGTAGAAGAGATGGCAGAAAAAGTTCAGTTGATCCAGAAGCACATGAAAACATCTCAGAGAAGGAAGAAAAGTTATGCAGATAACCATATGAAGGATCTTTCTTTTGAGGTAGGTGATCATGTCTTTCTCAAAGTTTCTCCATGGAAAAGTGTGTTGCGTTTTGGTAATAATGGAAAGTTTATTATGAGGTTCATTGGACCTTATGAAATCCTAGATAAAGTTGGATCAGTTTCCTACAGAGTGGATTTACCTCCATTATTGTCCCAGGTACACTATGTTTTTCATGTTTCAATGTTGAGAAATTATATTCCAGATCCAGCTTATTTTTAAGTCCATAGGTAGTTAAGTTAGAAGAGAATCTCTCTTATGAGGAACAACCAGTCCAAATTCTTGACCGTAGAGAGCAAGTGTTGCGGAATAAGGTAATTCATCAGCTAAAGGTTTTGTGGAAAACCCATATGATTGAAGAGGCAACGTGGGAATCTGAAAATGCTATGATGGATAAATACCCCCATATTTTTGATAAGTGAATAAAATTGTGAGGATGCAATTTTCAAAAGGGGGGAAGGATGTAACATCCCAGGTAAATAAAGAACAAGACATTTTCATATTTATTAATATTTATTAATTAAATATTAATTTTACTATAAAGGGGATTCCATGATTGATGGCTTACCCGATACGCAACAATGGGTTTCATTTAAATCTTACGTCGCACACAACGTTGGGTCATACTAAAAAATAATAATATAATATTCTTTTAAATGGTAGTTAATGCCTATCCATTGTAATGGCAGGAATGAATATAACTAACTAAAATATTATTATACTTATTTGTTAAATGTTTTTACATTTATCCAATAAAAGTTAGAGGCTTAAAATGTGAATGAATCTAATTTTAAGCATAATTTACTTTAAAAGGTTGATTTACCACCTTTTGATGGAAAATCCTTTTTAAATATAATTTTTGTCACTTTTATATGTTATATTTGACAAAATAAAATTCATCTTTAGAATCGGGAAATCAAAATTTAATTTGGGTAAATGTTGGTATTTTTCTGACAAAATTCATTTTTTAATGAATAGTGAAAAATAATTGTATTTTAATTCAAAACCACCTTTTAATATAATTTATTTATATAGTTATATTATATTTTAAATTGGTTTTAAAGTTTAATTAGATTATATTTTTACCATTTAATCCTATTTTGGTCATTGGAAGTAATTTCACTTTAAAGTTGGACATAAACAAGTGTCAATCTTTTGATAGTTATTAATTCTTAAAAACACGCTTTTTTGTTTTGAAAACGGGAATTAATTTTAAATTAATTAATGAAACATATATGTTTTTAATTTTGTAAAATATACATAATTTTTGAATTCGGAATATCAAATATATCTTAGGCTGAATTTTTAGTATTATTCTGAAAACATCAATTTTGGATGAATAGTGAAAACCCTGAGTAGTAGTTAAAAATTAACTTCTTCATTTAAATGAAATTTTACTGCTTTTGTGAATTGAATTTTAAAAATATGACATACATGTTTTTTATTAGTAAGTAAAATTTATTTCAATAAGATGAAAATATTTTTTGGTGAATCGTAACGTTTGACATTTATTTACCACGGATATAGGTAAATAGGGTAATTCATGGTAAAAATAATATTATAATAATATTAATTTACCCTAACATGTGTCCTAATAATATTGGTTGATACATTTCCGACCATGGGAATACTTGGGTCTAGTTTTTAACCCCATGGATCCACTTAAGAGTGATAATGACACTTTATATTAATTAATTTAAAGTAAAGAGAAAAATGACTTCAACGTATATCTTTTAGTAAATCAATTTTTACATGGGGTAATATAATGCATCTCTTTGACTACATATATTCATTAAAAATATAAAAATATTTCCTACATCATGGTATTTTTTTTATAATTCTTAGACAACAAATAAATAAAATTATTTATTACACAATAATGATGCAGTGTTTACCTCAGTAATGAATGATTTAAATAAATAAGATTGTAAAGATTAAGAAATATCCAAAACATGTCTAGTTCTTATTGGATGATTTTATTTCGACCACGAGTCATCTTATCTTTTACTTTAATTAGTTTTGGACCTTTAGAAACTAAAATTCATTATATAATAAAATAATATTTTCAAACTTTCCTAAAGATCCTCTCCTCCCCCTTATAAAAAGTACTCACTTCTAACCCATTCCTCACACATTTAAATCCCCTTTTCTCATCCAAACTCTACTTAATTAATCTCCCTACATCCCTCTCCTCCTCCTAGAATCCTTACCTTAGGCATAAGGCACTTTAAGAAGTCCTTTTGGTTCAAACCAAAGGGAGTTTCCCAAATTAAAGTTAACGGTTTCTCTTAAATTCTTTTCTTTTATTTTACTTCTCCAACCCCTAAACTATTATTATTCCATTATTTTATAACAAAACCACTATCATCAATATACTAGTATGTTTTTATGAGAATTATTAAAACTACACTTACACACACCTCCATCTAATGGGTAAATAACATACTGTTTCTATGGATGGAAAACTAACGCCTCACGAAACGATGATTGTTAAATTATCTTCTACCTCTTATCATGGTGGACATTAAGATGGAACTGTATTTATATATGATATATATTATTTTTATGTTTTCTTTATTCTTCTGTAATTTTCATTTATAGCATACCTTTATGGTTTCCATTATTGATAAATGCGATAATTTCATTTTAGGAAGTGCGGACTACCACCCCCTCAAAGTGATATGACTCGTTAATACCATATGTGAGATATATAAAGGATGGATTTAATAATATTATATATTTTATTATACTTGAATTATAATATACCTATGTATAATTATGTTTTAATTACATTAAAATAAGAAATATAAATGAAATTAGCGTTCATGCGTACGTACGGCATACCGTCTCCATGAATGATGCATTTTATTTCTTATCTCCAAAGGTTATGTACTATTATAAATACATACATATACTGGATATATATGAAATGTATGATATATACATCATGAATATCATTCTTGAGATAAATGATATTTTACCACATGAACAACTTGTAATTATAAGAAGTTCATTTTTGACTTAAGTACCAAATATCGACAAAATGACCGTTATTAACTTAAATGATTACATAATGTTTATAACTTGGTAATAATTGATATAAAAGGAATAATAAACCTGAAAAAGGATATTAATCAAGTATATATTAACTTTAGTTTATTATTTAGTATATTAAAGAATGAACGGGTCAAGTCGGACACGAGGTAAGGGACTTCGTCTCAATCTCGTTTCGTTGAGGCATATTTTGTTTTAATACACGAATTTCTTTTATATGCCGTATAAACACCTTTGACTTTTTATTTCATTCAAAGAGAATATTTTTCTATGAATTGTTTTACTAAACGACAAAAAAGGAATCATTCTTTTTAACGTAAGCGGTGATAACGACCTTTCCACTACCGCGAGTATTATTTGATCTTTGGCTTCTTTAACTAGCCAAAATGTTTTTAAAAGGAAAATAAATATCATGTACTCTTTTTACGTATTTTGGTATTGAAAATGGATTTGATAATGGATTAGTTATGTCAATATATTTAAATGATATATTTTTATTGAAATGTGGAAATCTTATCTTTCCTTTATGTTTGTTTTATGTGTTATGAATATGTTATGATTCTTGGGCATTGTTTACGTATAGGGGTAGTTCTGTAATAAACCTAGCGCGGGTGAGCCTGAGATAGATCTCCAATGTATTGGGTAACGTGATGGAGGTAAACATGAATGTTTCTCCTAAGAGATTTAGGGAATAAATTTTTTTGGGTATTCCAAATTTTACTCCCTACGTAGTTGTGATATCTACAAAGTATGATATGGATTCCACAAGTTACCTTTATGATTTATGTTTTCTATCTATTATTCATAAATCTTATGATTTCATGAGGTATGTTAAAGAGCTTATGTTATGAATGTATTGATGAACTAATGTATTCTTTCTTTGTTTTAAAACACTTACTAAGATTTTTATGCTCATCCCAAGTTTTTGAAAAAAAAATCATAGGACATAAAGTGGAATAGGGTCAAGGATGGGATTAAGGAAAATTCAAGCTGGAAAAAACATGGAACTACACATGACACATTTTTTCAATGATTTTTTATTTTATGAAAAAAATGGTTACTGAGTAGATGTGTCGACATGTAATATTAATGTTATTATGTATATGTTATGAACTAATTCTCTAAATATATAAACCTGAAAATATCCTCAATGTAAATTATTAACTTAATTCAATATTATGTAATGTTTTAAGGTCGGGTCCTTACACATGATAGGAATAACAGTTTTCGTTATGAGTTTAAAATTGACATTTTAGTTCAAAAAGAGCCACTCGCTGAAAACCAAGAAAGTGTTCTTATACTATCTTGATAATTTAGGATACTTATTTACAAGTCATTTTTGACGTGTAGTAAATAGTCTCACATAAATCCAAAAAATTATATGGCCCATATGACTCAAAGTATGTGTTTCCAGTCTCAAATGAAATTTTAATAAAAAACACTTGTGAAATATTGAAAGAAAATAAAAAACATTCAAATTGTTTTAATACTTTCATAAAATGATCCATAAATCATTTGTGACATGTATAGTTAAAAATCACCTAAATCCAATGCACGGTGTTACTGGTATAATTCCAAGGGTTTATATTTATATAAAATTGACATTAATTTTATTAAAATGGAAAAGTGACAAACTGTAAACTGAATAAACACATTTATATTGTTTTTATAATTTAGGAAAATGATTCATAATTCTTTTTTAATGTGTAGGAATCAACCCATCCTCAATCTGACACACGATGTGACTGGTTTAACTCTATGTGTGACTTTTTATTTAAAATTGACATTAATTTGATTAAAAAGAACAAGTGACATACTAAAAACTTTGAAACCCCATTAAAATTGTTTTGATTCTTTAGTAATGTGATCTACAAGTCATTTTTGATGTGTAGGAAACACTCACACCTAAATCCTATTCATGGTGTGACCATTATGACTCAAAGTGTGTCTTTTTATTTTAAATTTGCATTAATTTTAGTAAAAGAACAAGTAACATACTCAAAACTAAGAAAATTAATTTAGATTGTTTTGAAATATTAGTAAAACAATATATGAGTCATTTTTTATGTGTAAGAATCAATTGATCCTCAATCTGACACATTGTGTGACTAGTATGGCTCCAAGTGTGTCTTTTTATTTAAAATTTACATTAATTTTATTAAAAAGAACAAGTGGCATATTGAAAACTGAGCAAAAACATTCAGATTATATTGATATTTTAGGAAAATTATTCTTGAGACATTTTTTACATATAAGAATCAAATGAACATAAATATGACACACAGTGTGACCGATATGAATCCCAGTGTGTCTTTTTAATTTATATTGACATTAATTTTAGCAAAAAGAGTAAGTGACATACTGAAAAATGAGAAAACCCATTCAAATTGTTTTGATACTTTAGGAAAATGATCCATGAGTCATTTTTAATGTGTAGGAATCAAATTCACCTATATTTGACACATGGTCTGAAGAGTATGAATCAAAGTGTTTGTTATAAGTTTAAAATTTACATTTTTTGTTCAAAACATGTGTCACCCATTAAGAACCAAGCAAATACACTCTGATTGTCATGATAATATAGAAAAGTGGTCAATAATTCATTTTTGATATATATGAATCAATTTCATATCAAACTGACACATGATGTAACCGGTATGACTCAAAGTATGTGTTTCCAGTTTGAAATGACATTTTAGTAAAAAAACAAGTGGCATAATTAAAACTAATAAATCATATTCTGATTGTTTTGATACTTTAGGAAAATTATCCATATTTAATTTTTGATGTGTATAAATCAGACACATGTCAATCCCGTGAACAATTTGATTGATATAACTCTATGTGTGTCTTTATTTAAAATTGTTATTAATTTCATAAAAAATAACAATTTACATACTCAAAACTGAGAAAACGCATTCGTATTATTTAGATACTTTTGGAAAATGAACGATAACTAATTTGTGACATGTTGGAATCAACCAAACCTTAAGAAAATGAATGTTGTAACCAATATAACACCAAGTGTGCCTTTTTATTTAAACTTTACATTTTATTAATGTATTTATTCTTATTGATTATTAATTTATTTCATTATAATATAACTAACATAAGATTTTTTTTCTTATATAGGTGAATTCTTTTGCTTGGTTTGAGGTTATTTTTTCAACAACTGATTCCATGAGTGGACATTTTTTACAGGGTATCACAGGTTCCAAATATGATAAAAAATTAATGTTTTTAAATTTATTGGATAGTAATTGTAAATTTAATTATACAAAACACATTTTGAAATGTATATAGTAGTTTTTTTTGTATTTGTGAGGTAAAATTTATTTCAATTAAGTTATATATTTTGTATACAGGTTATAGGTTGCTTCAGTGTGACGTTATATAAATAGTACAGTATATAAAGTGGGGCCTTTATCAGAACTTTTTGTACTGTTGTTAAAGGGGACCCCCTATAATAGTGTTGAGGATAAAAGTGTTTTTTTAGCACTCTTAATAGCATTTTTTGAGCCTTGTTAAAGGGAATATATATAATAGTGTGAGGAAGAAATATGATCACACACAAAATTAACCCTTCACATAATAAGTAACTGTTGAAATAATAGTGTGACCATTTCAATAATCAAGTAACGTCTAATTAGAAAAGTGTTTTGTAGTAGTTAGTATTATATATTTGTGTGTTTTATAAGAAAATTAAAGTAAATTAACAACATGAAGATCAAATACTATACATAAGGCCTTGAACAACACTAAAATATGGATATGTTAGGGGAAAAATGTTGATAATCAAAGAATCCTTAACATTCAAAAGCCTTTTCATCTCTAGAAAAGTGCTAATAAATGTCACTTTTTTCAAACCTTCAAGAACCATCGATAAAGGGGTTACTTTATCATTGTTTTTTATATCATTGATAAAAATACCATTTATAAACGCTTTTCTTACCATTGATAAAGAATACCTTTTAATGATTTTTCTATTACTTATAAAGAGGAATTCTGTTGTGTGGTTTAAAAATTACAGCATAATTTAAAACCAAAAATAGAGAGAAAAGATCAAATACAAAGAGATAAAACATAATATTTAATTTAAATAAAATTCACACCAAAAATACAATAAAAGTACACTATTATAGACACAAATACAATAAAAAATAACTATTATAGACTTTTCCAACATTGGTTTTTACAATTAAATGAGTAAGTACAATTTATCACAGACATTCAATATCATCAATGTTCCTTTGCCTTTATCCTCAAACCCCATTCATGTTATAGGTTTCAAAAAAAATCACCCCATTTTGAGAAAAATAATCTACCTATACAAGAAATAAATTCTTATGTTATTAATACTATAATGAAATAAATTAAACACAAAGTGTCAATTTCAAGCTAAATAAATATACTTTTAGTCATTCCAGACACACTAGGTATCTGATTGATTTACAGTTTATTCTTACACATCACACCATATCTTTACATTCTCAAAATAATGTGCTCTTGAATTGTCTTGCATATATGGTGATAAAAAATCTCACTACGGATGTGAGTCAATTCAAGAGAACTTGCTTTTGGGAAATATCCTTCAACTGTCACATAATTTATTATTCATCCTAAAGCATTATCTATATGAGAAGTAACTTAATAAGTATTAGATAAAAATTAAAAGGAGATTAATTAAGTAATAGAAGATAAAATAATGAGAAAACAATTAGAACTTTTGATGCACATTTTTCCTATGTGATTCATGTTTTCAACTGAAATGAAACATATTTATTCAAAATACATACTTTGAGTCATAGAGTCCACATCATGTGTTGAATTGACATACAATCAATTTCTATATGTAAAGAATGAATTATGGATCATTTTTCTAAATTTTTAAAACAATATGATCTTGTTTAAATTTTTTTCGCTACGTGATGTGTGTTTTAAACTAAAATTACACTTTTATATTAAAAATACATAATTTGATTCATATCATTCACATCATATCTTATATTTATGTGCGTTCAATTATTACATGTCAAAAATAAATTATGTATCATTGTCTTAAAGTTTTAAAATAATCCAAGATCATTTTCTTGATTTCAGCTATTTTCTATCTGTTTTAAACTAAAATGACCCTTTTATATTGAGAACACATACTTCGAGTCATACCGAACACATTGTGTGTCATATTTTCATGTGGTAAATTCCTACACATGAAAAATGAATTATGGATCATTTTCCTAAAATTTTAAGAAAAAAATCTGAACATGTTTTTGAATTTTTGGAAATGTGACGCATTTTATACTAAAATGACACTCATTTATTGAAAAATCACACTTCCATTAATACCAAACACATAATGTGTCATATTGGTGTGCAGTCGATTCATAAAAATCAAGAATTTAACATGGTTAATTTTCCTAATGGTTTAAAATAATCTGAGATCATTTTCTCATTTTTGTCTAGTGACGCGTGTTTTAAACTAAAATGAAACCTTTATTTTGAAAACATACACTTAGAGTCATATTGGTCACATCGTATGTCAGAATTATGTGTGGTCAATTCATGCACATCAAAAATGAAATAGAGACTAATTAACTAAAGTTTGAAAATGATTTGATCTCATTTTCTTGATTTTGGAAATTTAGTGTGTGTTTTAAACTAAAATGAATCTTTTATACTAAAACCACATAAATAGATTCATACGAACCTCGTTGTGTGTCACATTGGAATACAGTCAATTCAAACATGTAATAAATGAATTATGGACCGTTTTCCTAAAGTTTGAAAACAATATGAGCTCATTTTATCAGTTTTGGAGATGTGACATGCATTTTAAACTAAAATGTCACTTTTTTATTAAAAACATGAACTTCAAGTCATAATGACACAACAGGTTTTAGAAATAATTGTAGTCGATTATTACATATCAAAAATGAATTATGGATACTTTTCTTAATGTTTGAAAACAATCTAAGATTGTTTACTCTTTTTTTTTTGCGTGAGTTTTAAACTAAAATGACACCATTATTTGGAAAACATAAATTTTGAGTCATATTGGTCACATCATGTGTTAGATTCTAGTGTTCCCAATTCATACACATCACAAATGAATTATGGAACATTTAGAAAAGATTTAAAATGATCTGAGCACATTTGATCTGGTTGGCAAATTTGACGTTTGTTTTAAACTAAAATGACACTATTTTATGGAAAACATGTAATTCAAGTCATACTAACTGCATCATATATCAGATTGGAATGTTCTCAATTCCTAAATATGAAAAATGATTTATGGATCATTTTCCTATAGTTTTAAAATAATAAGATATCATTTTCACGGTTTTGGTCATGTGAAACATGTTTTAAACTAAAATGACACTTCTTTAATGAAAACATGAACTTTGAGTCATACAGACTACGTCAAGTGTTGGGTTGATGTGTGTTCGATTCCTATGTCACGAATAAATTATGAATCTTTTTTCTAAAAACTATATAGAAATCCCTTTTAATGTGATAGAAATCACTTTTATCAGCACTAAAAGAGCATTGTAAATCTAAGTGCCCTTAAAAGGGAGTCCCTTTTATCAGTTCTAAGAAAAGAATGGATAAAGATCCCTATTATCAGTGCTAAAAAAAGAACTCATAAAAGAGGTCTTTTATTAGAGTGAAAAAAAAGTGCTGATAAAAGTGAGTTTTATTATCCTTTTAAATCATCATTAAAAAGGGTCTTTATCAGCGCTTTAGAAATCACTCATAAAAGTCAAAAAAATTATTTAAATTCGGTGGTGGAGACCACCACCATATCAACACTCGATTTCCACTCTACCCTTTTATCAGTACTATAGGAGGGGTTTATCATCGTTAGAGGAGACCCCTAACCTTTTAACAACACTATATCACCTACTGCATAACCACGCGCTCCCCTGCCTTCATCTGGATTCAAACTTGAGACCTCCCCCTCACATGTCTACTCCATTACCACTAATATATATTTCTTTATTATTTAATTTATGATATATCTATATATCTATATATTTTTTCTTACATTTTGTATCCATTTTTATTTAAATATATATCTATAAATTTATTTATATGTTTATTTATAAACACATTAATAAAATATGTTTTTTGTGTGTGCGTGTTTATAAATATATCTATACATATATATTTTTTTATATATGTGTATGTATCTGTAAATATTATTATACGTATTTATATTTATTTACATAAATTATATGTTATTATTTATATTCATATATTTGAATATATAGTTAATATATATCAATTTGTTAATACAGACGCACATAAAAATATATTTATATATATACACATTATATAGATATATAAAAATTCATACTTTTTTATTTTAAATAAAAAATTGGATATTATTTTTTATTTAGATGTGGTTTTTATATTTTTAAAAATATTTTATATGTAAATATGTTTACATGTTTATTTATAAAATTAAATTTTTATGTGTAAAAATATACAAATATTTATATATGTGTACTTATTTAATTATAAATAATAGTACATTATGAAAAATGAAAAAAATTTAATGTAATAATATCTTTATGAGTGTAATTATTGAAAATAAATTGACTCCTAACAAACAAAAAGATAATAATACTCCTTTAAATGAGGATGAAATTCCCTCAGATGTTAAAAAATGAGGATACCTCGACAAAAAAAACTCATTTTTTGAGGCCTTACAGGCCTTTTTAGAACCCACAAAAAAGATGACTAGGATTATACCAGATAAAAACAATGTAGTTATTTTCAAAAGCTTTGATTTTATATGAGGTAGATCTCAAATAGAAACCTGGATAAAAAAAATTGGTTATTTGAAGTTCAAGTCATGTTTTTAGCTTATTTTAGATCATTTATTAATTTTTTTTCAACATTAATTTTTTTAAAATGACTATTACTCAATAATCATTATAAAGTTTTTAATTAATATTATTTTTTAATAATTTTATAAACCATTTGTCAAAAAACAATCTTATATATTAAGTGTTATTACATATTTTGTATTATATATATCATATTTTAAAAAAATATATATTATATTTTTATCAATAAAAAAATATTTATATATTAATATAGTATTTTTAATGATATGTAAGTTTTTTTCCAGAAATATACCTTTTATGAGCACTAAAAATAGTGGTTTTAGTGTGGATAAAAGACATATTTTTATCAGTGCTATTAAAATTACCCTTTATTATCACTTAAAAAGTGTTGGTAAGGTGGTACTTTTATTAATGCTAAAAAACACTGATAAAGGGTTACATTTATCGGGGATTTTGTGTTGATAAAAAGGTTTTTTTATTGGTGTTTTTTTAGAGCTGATAAAATTACCCCCTATATCAATTCATTTTTTAGCGCTAATAAAGGGTGGTGCTGGATAAAGCTGAATCTGTGATAGTGTAATTTTTGAAAATAATACGAGCTTGTTTGCTCATTTTTGGCTAGTGACATGCATTTCAAACTAAAATAGAACCTTTATATTGAAAATACATAGTTAAAGTCGCATCATTCACACTGTGTTTCATATAGATGTGTGGTCAATTCATACAAGTCAAAAATGAATTATAGACTATATTCCAAAATTTTGAAAATAATCCCATCTGATTTGCTTAGTTTTGGAAATGTCATGTGATTTTTAAACTAAAATGACACTTCTATATTGAAAACATGTAATTAGAGTCATACCAATCACATAGTGTGTCAGATTCAAATATAGTCAATTATTACACATGAAAAATGAATTTCGGATCGTTTTCCTAATGTTTGAAAACAATCTGATCTCATTTTCTCAGTTTTGGTGATGTAACATGTTTTTAGACTAAAATTATTCTTCTTTATTGAAAAAAAGAACTTTGAGTCATACAGACCACATCAGGTGTCATATTGATGTGTTGTAATGAACTGGCCCAAATACCCTCTCAAAATAGTACCCAACCCAACCCACCACATACCCTAAGGGTGTTCTCGATCCCCATGGTCTAGAGAATGGCACCCAAGAATCGATAAAAAAAGAGAGGTAATGATTTCTCCCAACCTGAAGCAACAAACATGACACCTATATAAAATAGATACAATAGTGAAAAAAATCAAGATATATGACATAATAGAAAAACTACAATAGAAACAACATAATTGAAAAAGTTAGCAATGATATTGAAATGAAATGTCCAACAATAATGGAATAAAAATCAAATAGTTACACAAATGGCTCCATGTGATAGCATGGGGAACCTCCTACCATCTCACCTCCAGCTATCCAAAACACAACTGACGGAAAACCTCACCACATCATTGTGGTGACTTGTCTTTCACTACATCGAAATACATAACTAGGTCTACGCACTGCCAAAGAGGTGTGTAGGGAGTGAAATAATTGGCTCAGTAGAGTCTCAACTTGGGGCTCCATATCTTGACTCTAAAAAATAATCCAATAACACTCAATTTCAAAGAAATAAAGGCATAATAATGGTTTAACAGTTTTTTTATCGAATGCATTGAAAATTAGTTTAATATCCAATTTTCCCACATTTCTAAATAAATAAAGTAAATTAGTTTCAAATAATTTCATATCCATTTATCACAATAGATATATAATGTCAAAACAATGCGTATATCACATCACATATCACATCCATTGCAGTACAATAAAACAGTACAACCCTAAAAGCAGATGTGCAAATAACATGATGTTTGGGATCACACTAGGTCAGGATAGCTAGGATACTATTACTTAACATAGATAATAACATAAACATCAATAAACTAGTCATATAGATTGATTCTAGAGGGTATAATAACACCTAAACAAGTGGACCCCCCAATAGGTCTAACAAGTCCCTTGAACAATAGGCCTAGGGGGAATAGGAAGGACCCATGAGCAAACCCCCCGACCGTGGATGATACCTATTAATATACATTACATCTAAGTACCCATTTCTTACCATGTGCTTTATTTTTCAAATCAATTCATCAATCCATTTTCATCAAATCATGCTTTGAAGTCCATTTCACAAAACCATTTCAAAATACATTGAGAAACCCTTTTCATTTACCAAAACCCTCGGAAAACAATATTTTTTAAGAAACCATTTACAAAAACACAAATAAAATTAGTAAAATCATGCCACTTCATTAAATAAAATAGTTTATCAAAAAATAGTAGTAATGAAGTTCACCAACACAGGCTAGAGACGGAACCACCTACCTCAAAACTCGGGGTTGCACATGTCACGAACCAACCTGGGTCGAACCTGAAACGATCACTCGAGTCGGTCCATGACATGGCTTGAGAGGCATTACCGATCCTCCCAGGCTGGCGACACACGCCAGGGAATCAAAAAGATAGATAAAGAGGGAAATATTTCACCAAATGTAATTAAATAAAGAAGCAGAAAGAAAAATAGAACAACACAAAGTAAATAAACGACACGGAAATAAAGAACAACCAACAACAAAACACTAACCTTACCACAACCAAAACTCCTCACGACCCCGAGAGTCTCTCACCAATCAACAACCAACTCTCAAAGTGAGAAAAATCGAGAAAAATTGAGTCGAACATGAAGCAAAAACTAAAAACAGGAAAAAACTATAGACGTGAGTATTAAAACTCAGTAGGCGTGCCCAACAAACTATTCCCAATACACTGCCTTTAAATAAAGAATTTACCAATTTTGGGTTTGAACTAAATTATATAAAATATTGGTTTCCAAACACACTTTAATTCCTAAAACAAGTAACAGTACATTGTCCTTTTTAATTTAAAAACAAGTTTAATATTTGAATGGAAAAGGTGTATTACATTTTAAAACATTTTTGCAAAATATTTATAAATCCAAATTTTAGTTGTTAGTCAGGATTAAAAACACAAACAACACACATAACACAATAAGGACAATGGGAAAGTAGAAAACAGGGACCAGTAACTAAACTAATCCCCTAAATTGTCCGCCACATAAAAATAATCATTAAAGAAAACATAGGTTGAACCTGGGAGCTTGTGAACAATCTAGAACGTACTATACATGTGACTCATCCTAAAGGAATTCCCTACTCAATGATGTCATAATTCCCTAACGCCTGGTGTTTCCCTACATGGCCAAACTGACAGTCCCAATCCCCATGTAGAGAAAAGTCCATACTTAGGGCCACTAGCCAGTGTGTAATAAAAAATAGTACAATAATCATTCTGAGAAAATTCAATCACTATGCAAGGTTCTCATGTCAACACGTATAATAAATAGGGGTGAGTCAACAATGTAAATCAATAATCACGATACACAAGCATCACACACAACTCACACAATCAACATAAACAAACGGATTACCCATGAGTCACCTCAAAGAAAGTTTTCCAAAATTATTTATTTTATCAAAGTGCCAAACGGGTCTGATGCAACTTTTAAAAAAACACCATTTCTCAAGAGAAACAAAACCATTTGCTCACGCATCATAAGAAAACATTTACCAACAAACAAAAACCACAATTGAAAATCTTTGAATTATGTTCATAGTCCAAAAGGGAATTCTTTCACTATTGTGCGTCAGTTCATACAAAAAATAATACAGGTTCCATGTATAAAATAAACAGCTTCATTTACATCAAGAAATTATTCCAAAATTAATTATCTAATACTATATCTCATTTATTGAAATTAATAAAATATCAAGAAACTAAAAAATTCTAAATTTAAAGGTGAGTGTAGTGGGGGACCTACCCCAACTCATAGTCCAAGCATGATGACACGACATTCCTTGAGTGGGCGTACAATCACGTGCAAGCTAACAATTGTAGGACCGTGGAAAAACCTTTCCAACGCACTGTACTTGAAAAGACAACAAAAATACATAAACACGGACTTAAAATAATACAAATGATCAAACAAAGCAAAAGAACCACCGCAACCTACTTTGAAAACATAACTCGCATCAGTTGTACTATTTAATAAACCACTTTAAAATTTATAAAACAGTTTCCAAAGAGTAACACATGGCCTACACACCCAAAACCCCTTCAAACCCCGTTTTATGATTAAATTCTCACCTGCAACACACCCAAAAAAATGAACGACATGCATGGTTGAAAAATATAAATACATAATTTCTTTAAAAGTCACCAAACACAAACTAGATTATTCTATTTTAAAAAAGAAAATCACTTGTGCACCAAGCTAATCAACCACAAAACATTTCAAATCAATTAAACAGGGGAAAAAATTTATCCAAACAAAGTAGAACCAACAATTTCCACATGATATAATTAATTTAACAACAAAAATGCATAACTAGAAACCTAAGAGGTGTGAACATAAAGTGAACAAAGTAAAGTTAATTTAAAGAGGCATGAGAAATGATATCCAACCTCAAGAACAAATAAACTTTTGGAATTCCAGTTCGAAATTTCAAACACACAACTTTCACACCCCAAGGATGTTAAGATAAACCCTAAGCAGTAAGATTAAAAACAAAAATTAGGAATCTCCCCTAAGAATTGAAACCATAGGACTATAATAACATCAAAAGGGGAGGGAGAGAAAATAACTAATGAAAGGGAGATTCGCCGATAAAGAGAGGCCAGTAGGGGCAGGGCCGCTGGAAGGGTGAGGCCGGAAGTAGGTCCGGTCAGAGGAGGTTTCTCCAGAGCCGGTTGCCAATGGGATGAGTGGCACGGTCTAGCAGGGGGGTCACCGAACCTGGGGTGCGGTTGGGAGGTGGTGTGGTGGTCAGACGGTGTGCGGAAAATGGGTGTGCGGTTGCTGAAGGGTGTGGGGAGGCCTGAGGGTATAGGGTGGTGTGTGCGCATCCGGTTGGAGAGTGTGCACCGAAGTAATGGGACATCCAGCAGGGTTGTAGTGAAAAGGATGGGAGCTACCAGTGAACCAGGTAGGGGGAGGAAAACCAGGCAGTGGTG
Source organism: Viscum album (assembly GCA_963277665.1). NCBI lineage: Eukaryota > Viridiplantae > Streptophyta > Magnoliopsida > Santalales > Viscaceae > Viscum > Viscum album. The sequence continues at coordinate 499,809,814 of OY728123.1, read as the reverse complement.
GTTTAAGTAGGAGGATCTGGGGGTGCGTTGCACCGTTAGAAGAGGGAAGAAGGGAACAGGGGGAGGATGCATCCCTGTGACCGGCCATGATAGGGGTGCACTTCCAGAGGGTGCTGTGGAGGGGGGGTCGCCAGGCAGGTGTAGGTGTGGCAGTTTTGCGGGGCATCGCCCACTAAGCCGGAGGGGGCGCTGGGGTCGAAGCATGTCGGCTAGAGGTGGCTGGAGGGTTTTTGATATCAAGAAACACATCTGTGAGGGAGGTACAATGCTAGAGGGGCATGGGGTAAAAGGTCGGCTGATGAGAATAAGGGAAAAGGAGGGGTGCTACGCTGGTGCTGGGTGTGCGGCCGAAGCAGGAGGAGTGTCTGTTGGAATCTGTGCAATAGGATATGTTGTGCGATGAGAAGAAGAGAAGTAAGGGGGTTGCGGTGCACGGGGAGAGGGGGAGCCGAGGGTGAGCAGTTTCATTAGGGTTAGAGTTTAAAAAAAATTAAACAAAATGAAACAAAAATAAAACAAAACAAATAAACAAAACAAAAAAAATATTAACCCATAATTAAAATAATACACATAAAAATAAGAAGAAGAAAAGAATAATAATATTATTATTATTAATAGCAATAATATTAATAATACACCTAATAATAATAATAAAATATTTAAAAAATAATAATAATAATAACATTATTATCAACTATAAAAATTTTAAATCAACCAATAAATTACAGAATTTACCCATTTTAAATTTCCGAAGGTAGGAGGACTGTGTCGATGCCTAGGAAGGGCCGCACGGGGTTTCCAAAACACGCTATGGCCGTGCATCCAGTGACATCAACCCAAAAATGCGTACTTTTGATAAAACTCCAAAATTTCATTCGAGATTCAACCTAAACCTCGACTAAATTTGTTTATGGCCAAGAAAATAATAAAATAAAATAATCTAATATGTATGGGTGTGACAATTCTCCCCACCATAACTCTTTCCACCCCCAGAAAGCCACAATAAGATTTAGACCCAAAGATGAAGCTCCTTTAGTGTCACCCACCTCTAAATGTTTAAGTGCCTCTTATTGATCGTTCCAAACAGACATCGAAAACCCATGACACACAACTCATCCTTAAAAAATGATCACCTTAATCTTCACCAAGGAGAACCCAAACCATCCATTTCTACCAAAGAATGAACAAACCTAAACTACTCCCAACACTTATTCCTACAATCTTAGTCCAACTTAACCATTGGGTGTACTTTTAATCTCAACGTTTACTCAAGAGGAAAAACATAGGATTAGGTGGTTCCGCATGATACCCCCCTCCCCCCACCAAACGATACATGAAAAGGACTCCAATACTGTCATAGGAAGGCCCGAATGGACTCCCCACCATAAGGATTGGGAAAACACTAAACTATATCAGTTGTAACTCTGTGAGACCCACTGTGGGTCTCCCTATCATAAGAACAGACGAGATTAACTGAACCTAAACATTTTCCATACAGACCAAAAAACCCCCACCGCGAGGGGGAATGGGGAACGTCCCAACGGATAGAGCATCGAAACTATCACCATCTCCATATCAACAATGTATCACCCTAAAAAGAACACAAACCATACCACACTATGGATAAAGGTTAAACCAAAGCCCTTTTTCACCGTTGGGGTTCACCTGACTATGCGCCAGGTTCACTCCGGGACCTATGGCTAGAACAACAATGATTAAAGCATCTCTTTACTCACTGTCAAGATTCATAAATTACCAAACATAACACATGAACTATAATTTTACCAAACCCACTTCCATCAAAAAAAATGGTTTGAAATAGGTTCAACCATAACCATTATTACAACTGAAGGAAAATAAACACCACAAAACGCTATAGGGGATGACCACTACATCCAAGGAAAACTACAAATAAAAACCCTCAAAATAATCCACATAAATCACCCTACTCCTACTAACTGGCTGAGGTGACCTTTGATGAGATAGGTCTGGATTCAGCACACTTCTTGGAAACGCCTCGGTATAATCGCTACAAGTGACCAAAACATCCATGGGTGTGGAAGGGTCTCGGAGCACTCTAACACATCAGCCTCTTATTCCCATCCTTACACACTGGTGACAGATCATGGCCTTGTGCTGTAAAGAAGATGACTTAAGGTCTGAAGGCCTCTTGATTCCTCTATTAGATCCACTATCATCATGTCTCTTACCATTCTCCCTATCGTCATCCTCTGCACTACTTCCCAAGGCCAGGGAAGGATTCACCACATCATGTCCTCCTGCTAACTCAGCTTCAGCTAGAAAGGCTTTCCCCACAACATCTGAAAAAGTGGTTAGGTTGATCTCTGTCACTTTCAACTACAGTTCAAGTCAGATTCCATACTCAAATATTTGATCCTTTCTGGGATCATTTTCAACAAACCATTGGTCATACGAAACTAGGTCTATGAAATGTCGACATAATTATAGTATTGATTCAATGCCATGCTAAAGACAACAAAACATCATCCTATTCCTGAGCTTCATCAACTCATAGAAATATTGTTGGATAAAAAATGACTTGAAGAACTCCCATGTGAGATCTTCTCGAGGCATGCTTCGAGACACAGACTTCCACCACTTCCAGGTTGGACCTTCATTCATAAAGGTATCCAACTTCACCTTCAATGACTCTGGAAACCCAATGAAACTGAGGTTCCTCTTAATCTTCCACAACCACTCCTCCACCTCAAGTGGATCTTCTTCACCATAAAATGGGAGAGGCGTCAACATCTGAAATTCTAGAACATAGTCTATAGGTTGAACAAATAGTGGATTTCCTAAGGATGCACCACCCAAATATACACCTTGGGCATCCATCGAACCTTTGTGGGGGTGAAAAGTAAGGAGAAAGTAAACAAATAGTTTAATCAAAACATGGTCATCACCTTTTTAAATTAAACTTTTCACAATATCCAAAATAAAACACTAAAAATAGTTTTTTAGAATTAAAGAAGATCAAAACAATTAACCAGGGGAAACTACTGTCGATGGGTGACTCAAACATATGGTTGGCGGCCATATGCCAGTCACACCAACATTACAAAGAGAATTATAGGGTAATGTCCCAAGCTCCACATGGCTTTCTAGGCCCTGTGAGCTCACGGGACTACTTTCCCTACTCCCTTTTCATTTCCCAACATAAAAAAATTCACAAAAATCAAAGGACACTAACATGCTCAGACATCCCATGGTAACCTGAGCTTCAAAATGAGAAAGGCTTCACTACCTCCTTCTCATCCGTACACCCCGAGTCCCGACAGTTCTACTCCTTCTACCATTAAAACCCTAAATAACAATGGGCGCTCTAAAAAATAAGGTTTTCTCAAGATCCAACCTCCTTTGATACCATTTTTTCATGAACCAACTTAGTTCGACCCTGAACCGATCACCCGAGTTAGTCCACGACATGGACTGAGAGGCGTTCCTGATCCTCCTAGGATGGCGAAAAGAACTAGGGCATCAAAAGAGAGATATAAAGAGGGAAAAATTTTGTAACGTCCTAGATCCGGGTGCCACTCAACTAGTTCCCCGAACCCGGTTGGTCACATGACCTCAAGCGCATTTCCTCAAACACTAGAGGCTACTGACTAGCAGCGAGGGCCCATGTCTGATAGTGGGGAAACTATGTCCTCATTTGACAAAGTGTAGCGTAGCGGAAAAGATAAATAACATAAAATTTCAGAAGTAGTAAACAATATGCAACTGAAATGGACAACTGAAGTAAAAGAGAACCCACAGTCATATATAGAAAGATGCATCATGTCACTAATTCTATGAAAACAGCCAGAACCGGATACTCTGTAATACAATACAATACAAATAGAAGTACGAGGTACAACAAAACAGAACAAAGAAGAGTAAACAGAATGAAACAGCATCACAAGCCTAATATCGGTCACATGCTCTCCTACTCCTCTACTATAATCATGTACCTTTATAGGGACCCTCTCCCTGGTTGACACCTACAGCAATATAGTCTATTTGGGCCAAAGACATGACCCAAACAGGGTGTGAGAAATAAATCCCAGTAGGCACCCACCAAAGGCATGTGCCCAACTGTAAGTAAAAATGTGCAATAGCAGTGTGCAGTAGTAAATGAAATAAACTAATTAGTACTCAAAAGTAACTAACTTTACAAGTTACATTTCCATTTTAATATTAATTTAATCATTCCAAGCATGTGCTTTAACTTGGCAGGTTTAACATATGAAAACACCACAGTGAATATTCATGATAACACTGTCCTTAGACATACAATCCTTACCCTTGTGTAATCATAATCGAAACCTGCAGGTGGTTTCCCATAGGAAAAATGAATATTTCCCTCAGGCATACGAAGTGTGGCCCACAGGCATAGAATCTACTGCCCACAGGCATAATGAATATTTCCCTCAGGCTAAACGAACCACTACCCACAAGCTAAACGGAACACTTCCCTCGGGATAAGAAAGTAATCGGGCCAAGCCCGGCACATAAGAAAGAAATTTATATACAATTCATCTCAAGGAAAATTCAATTCACAATATAATCATGGAATACCCCCGGGTATCCTAGCCAAACGGATAAACAGAGGAACACACCCCCAGGGTGGTCCTAGATCCAAGCTGTGATCCCAAACAGACGATTAAAATTATCATTATATTATCTACACAATTCTAGATATCATTACAGAAAAGGCCTCAGCCTTACGACACCCCAAACATGGGCTCGTAGCACAACAGTACACAAAAACACACATCAGTTGGAATTTAAACACCATACCACCTACCTTGATCGTCTCTGATCGGTATACGTGAACAACGCCTCCCGAAACAAACAAGTACGACGTAGATCTGAGGTGAACATAATCTCGTTCAAGCTCAAATAATTTTCCCTCAGGAATGAATTGTTAATAAATACACAAGTAGGAGGAAGAACTCACCCATGCGGTTCCAAGGAGATCGACAGCGTAGGAATCGGGTTCCCGATGTGCGGTCGGGAGATCCTCCAAGCTCCAGCCATCTCTCCTTCTCTCCTCTGGTGTTCTAAGATTCCTATTTGAACAGAGGAGGCTACATACCATTTTAAGCGAAAAAAACAAATTACACAGCGTGTACTCTCAAGTACATGGCGTGTACTTTTCTCATTTAACTATTCCTCTGGCAACTACTTTTTCACCGCTGAACTATTCACTTGTCGACATGATTATACGGCGTGTATTTCCGATTACACGGCGTGTACTATCGCTCTGCTGGTGGCTGCCTTCACCGCCTTACTATTCACCTTTCGACTGAATAAATGGTGTGTAAATACCCTATACACGATGTGTAGTCAGTTTTTACACCCTTTTTTGCCGACAGGCCTATACGCCCTGTATACCCATCGCACATGGCCAAAGTACACGGCGTGTGGGAAAGTACACGGCGTGTAGTCACAAAATTTGTGATTTTTCCCCATTTTCCTTATTTTCTCAAAAACACTTAAGCAAAAAGGAAAAGAAGAAACTTGTACCTCAAGAATAAGAACTGGGTTCTTACAAATGTGTTTAAATTCAAACTACTGTGTGTTTTTGTGTATCGTTGTGCTACGAACCCATGTTTGGGGTGTTGTAAGGCTGAGTCCTTTGCTGTAAAGATATCTAGAATTGTGTAGATAATCTAATGATAAGTTTAATCTATTGTTTGGGATCACTGCTTGGATCCAGGACCACCCCGGGGGTGCGTTCCTCTATTTAGCCATTTGTCCAGGATACCTGAGGATATACCATGATTATATTGTGCATTGAATTTTCATTGAGAGGAATTGAATATAAATTGTTTGATTATGTGTTGGGCTCGGCCCAGTTACTTTCTCAGCCTGAGGGAAGTGTTTCGTTTAGCTTGAGGGCAGTGGTTCTTTTAGCCTGAGGGAAATATTCATTATGCCAGTGGGCAGTAGATTTTGTGCCTGTGGGAGACACTTCGTATGCCTGGGGGAAATATTCATTTTGCCTGTGGGAAATCACCTGCGGGTTTCGATTCTGCTTACGCCTGAGCGCAATATTCATTTTTCTTGGGACCATGCCTTGTGCAGGAGATTTCAGAGCAGGTCCAGTTGATTCAGAAGCGGATGGCTACTGCACAATCTCATCAGAAATCTTATGATGATCACCGCAAACGACCCTTGGAGTTTGCGGTCAGGGATCTGGTTTTATTGTGTGTTTCACCAAGGTTGGGGTACAAGAAGATCAGGAGATAGGGTAAACTTTCATTGAGGTATGTGGGTCCATTTGAGATTCTAAAGAGAGTCGGGTCGGTTGCCTATCGGTTGCAGTTACCACAGAGGTATCGGTCCATACACGACATCTTCCATGTATCTCAGTTTCACCGTTATCATTAAAACCCATCTCACATCTTTCATCCCGAGTGGGTTGAGCTACAGATCGATTCCTCCTTTGAGGAGCATCTGATTCGTATTGTTGATAGGAGCATGAAGGTTCTCCGAGGCCGGTTAGTTCCTCTCATACGGGTGCTATGGCAGCATGCCCTAGTGCAGAACGAAACTTGGGAGCAGGAGACTGATGTACGAGCTCAGTGGCCAGAGTTTTTTAGAGCTTTATCTTCACCACCCTTAGAATGTAAATTATGGGATGAATTCCTTTAAGGGGGGAAGTTTGTAAGAACCCGGTTCTTATTCTTGAGGTACGGGTTTCTTCTTTTCCTTTTTTCTTAAGTGTTTTTGAGAAAATAAGGAAAATGGGGAAAATCTCAAATTTTGTGACTACACGTCGTGTACTTTTCCACACACGGTGTACTTTGGCCCTGTGGGATGGGTACACAGGGCGTGTAGGCCTATCGGTAAATAAGGGTGTAAAAACTTACTACACGTTGTGTATATGGTATTTACAAGCCGTGTATTCAGTAAGCATGTGAATAGTAAGGTGGTGGAGGTAGTCACCAGTGGAGTGACAGTACACATCGTGTAATCGGGAATACACACCCTATACTCAGGTCGACAAGTGAACAGTTCGGCGGTGAAAAAGTAGCCGCCAGAGGAACAGTTAAATGAGAAAATTACACGCCATGTACTTGAGAGTACACGCCGTGTAGTTTGTTTTTTTCACTTAAAATGGGCAATAGCCTCCTCTATTCATAGAGGAAGCTTAGAACGCTGGAGGAGAGCGGGAGAGACGGATGGAGCTTGGAGGATCTCCCGATCGCACACCAGGAACCTGATTCCTACGTCGTCGATCTCCTTGGAACCGCATGGGTGAGTTCTTCCTCCTCCTTGTGTGTTTCTTACCAATTCTTTCCTGAGGAAAAAATAATTGAGTTTTAATGACATTATGTTCACCTCAGATCTGCTCCATTATCGTTTTTTTGGGAGGGGTCATTCACATATACCGATCAGAGACGATCGAGGTAGGTGGTATGGTGTTTAAATTCCAACTGCTGTGTGTTTTTGTGTACCATTGTGCTACGAGCCCATGTTTGGGGTGTCGTAAGGCTGAGGCCTTTGCTATAAAGATATATATAATTGTGTAGATAATCTAATTATAGGTTTAATCTACTGTTTGGGATCACTAATTGGATGCAAGACAACCTCGGGGGTGTGTTCCTATGTTTATCCATTTGTCCAGGATACCCGAGGGTATGCCATGATTATATTGTTCAATGCATTTGCCTTGAGATGAATTGTATATAAATTGCTTGCTTATGTGTTGGGCTCAGACTGATTACTTTCTTAGCCTGAGGTAAATGTTCTATTTAGCCTGAGGGCAGTGGTTCTTTTAGCCTGAGGGAAATATTCGTTATGCCTGTGGGCAGTAGATTCTTTGCCTATGGGCGACACTTTGTATGCTTGAGGGCAATATTCATTTTGCCTCTGGGCAATCACCTGCGGGTTTCGATTCTGATTACCTAAGGGTAAGGATTGTATGTCTGGGGACAATGTTATCATGAATATTCACCATGGTGTTTTCATATGTTATACCTTCCAAGTTAAATCACAGGCTTGGCATGGTTAAATGAATATTAAAATGGAAATGTAACTTGTAAAGTTAGTTACTTTTGAGTACTGCTTAGTTTATTGCATTTACTACTGCACATTGTTGTTGCACATTTTCACTGACAATTAGGCACGGGCCTTTGGTCGGTGCCTACTGGGATTTATTTATCACACCCTGTTTGGGTCATTTCTTCGGCCCAAATAGACTATATTACTACAGGTGTTGACCAGGGAAAGGGTCCCTATACAGGTACATGGTTGTAGCAAAGGAGTAGGAGAGCATGGGACCGAGATTAGGCTTGATATGCTGCTGCGTTCTGTTTACTCTACTTTGTTATGTTTTTTTGTATCTCGTACTTCGAGTTGTATTGTATTGTATTACAAAGTATCATGTTCTGGCTGTTTTCATAGAATTAGTGACATGATGCATCTTTATATATACGACTGCTGGTTCTCTTTTACTTCAGTTGTCCATTTCAGTTGCATATTGTTTACTGCTTCCGAAATTTTATGTTATTTACCTTTTCCATTGTGCTACACTTTTAAAAATGAGGGCATAGTTTCCCCACTATTAAACCTGGGCCCTCACTGCTAGTTGGAAGCCTCTGGCATTTGGGGAAATGTTCTTGAGATCATGTGACTAACCGGGTTCGGGGCACCCATTGAGTGGCACCCAGATCCGGGACGTCACAAATTTCACCCAATGAAAGTAAATAAATCAGTGGAAAGAAAATAGAACAACACAAAATAAATAAACAACACGAAAATAAAGAACTACCAATAACAACAAACTAACCTGACCACGAACAAAACCCCTCGCTACCCCGAGATTCACTCACCAATCTGCAACCAACTATCTCCCACGGTAGGCAAACTCGATTCGAACCTGCAACAAAAACTAAAAATAGGAAAACACTATAGACGTGAGTATTAAAACCCAGTAGGTGTGCCCAACAAACTATTCCCAATGCACTACCTTTAAATAAAGAATTTACTAATTTCTAGTTTGATCTAAATAATATAAAATATTGGATTCCACACACACTTTCATTCCTAAAACAAGTAACAGTCCATTGCCCTTTTTAATTTAAAAACAATTTTACTATTTAAAGGGAAAAGGTGTATTACATTTTAAAACATTTTTGTGAAAGATTTAGAAATCCAAATTTTAGTTGTTATTCAAGAGTAAAAACACACACAACACACATCACACAATAAGGGAAATGGGAAAGTAGCAAACGGGGACCAACAACTGAACTAAGCCCCTAAATTTTCTGCCACATACAAATAAGCACTAAAGAAAACATGGGTTGAACCTAGGAGCTCATGAACAATCCATAACATACTATACATGTGACTCATTATGAAGGTATTCCCTACTCAATGACTTCATAATTCCCTAACACCTAATGTTCCCCTATATGGCCTAACCGAGGGGCCCAATCCCCTAGTAGAACAAAGTCTGTAATAAGGGCCACTAGCCAGTGCGTAATCTGAACTATTACAGCAATTTTTCTTAGAAATTTCAATCACTATTCTAGGTTCCCATGTCAACACGTATAATAAACAGGTGTGATTCAACAATTTAAATCATCTAGTCATGATGCACAAGCATCACACACAACTCACACAATCAACGTACACAAAAAGATCACCCCTGATTCACCTCAAAGAAAGTTTTCCAAAATAATTTATTTTATGAAAGTACCAAATGGGAATGATGAAAATTTTAAAAGAAATACCATTTCTCAAGAGAAACTAAGCCATTTTATCATGTTTCTGAAGAAAAAATTTACCAAAAAACCAAAACCATAATTGAAAATTCGTGAATTATGTTCAAAGGAAAAATGGGAATTATTTCACTGTTGTGTGTCAGTTCATCCAGAAAATAATGTAGGTGCCATGTATAAAATAAATAGCCTTGTTTACATGATGCAATTATTCCAAAATTAATTATTTAATACTATTTCTCATTTATTGAAATTAATAAATTGTCCAGCAACTAATAAATTCTAAATTAAAAGTTGAGTGCAGTGGGGGACCTACCTCGACTCGTAGTCCAAACATGATAACGCGACATGCCTCGAGAGGGTTCACAAGCACGTGAAAGATGACGATGGTAGGACCGTGGAAAAACCTTGACAACATGTTGCAATAGCAAAGATAACTAAAATACATAAAAACGGACATAAAACAATCCAAAAAAACAAAGAGCACAAAATAACCACCTCGACCTACTTTCAAAACATAACTCGCATCATTTTTACTATTTAATAAACCAATTTAAAATTTATAAAACAATTTCCAAAGAGTAACCCACAGCCTACACACCCAAAACCCCTTCAAAAACCATTTTATGATTAAATGCGCACCTGAAACACACCCAAAAAAATGCATGACATGCATGGTTGAAAAGGCTAAATACATAATTTCTTGAAGAGAAACCAAACACAAACTAAATTATTTTGTTTTAAAAAATAAAAGCAATTACACACCAAGTTAATCCACCACAAAACATGTCAAATCAATTATACGGGTGAAAAAAAATTATCCAAACAAAGTAGAACCAACAATTTCCGCATGATATAATTAATTTAATGACAAAAACGCATAACCAGCAACCTAAGAGGTGTGAACATAAATGAACAAAGTAGACATAATTTAAAGAGGAATGAGAAAAGATATCCATCCTCAAGAACAAGGAAACTTTCAGATTTCTAGTGTGGAATTTGAAACACACAATGTTCACACACCAAGGATGTTAAGATCACCCTAAGAAGTAAGATTAAAAACAAAACTTAGGAATCGCCCCTAAACATTGAAACCATAAGAACATAATAACATCAAAAGGGAGGGAGATAAAATAACTATTGAAAGGGGTATTCTCTACCAAAGAGAGGCTTTCAGGGGTAGGGTCCCTAGCAGGGTAAGGCCGACTATAGGGCCAGTTAGAGGAGGCTGAATCGGAGCAGGTCGCCAACGGGAGGAGTGGTGCAGCCGTGTCGGGGGGTCACTTGACCTGGGGTGCGGTATAAAGGTGGTGTGATTTCTGGACAGTGTGCGGACAGTGGGTGTGGGGCGGCTGAAGGGTTTGGGGTGGCCTGAGGGTGTATGGTGGTGGGTGCAGAACCGGTTGGAGAGTGTGCGCTGAAGCAAGGTGACGTCCAGCAGGGTTGCAGTGACGAGGGGAGCTACCAGCGAACTAGGTAGGGGGAGGAAAACCAGACGGTGGGGGTTTGAGCAGGAGGATCTGGGGGGTGCGTTGCATCGTTAGAAGAGGGAATAAGGGAACAGGAGGAGGAGGCGGCCTGGTGGCCTGTTGTGGTAGGGGTGAACTGCCAGAGGGTGCTGCGAAGGGGGGGTCTCCAGGAAGGTGGAGGCGCGGTAGGTTCGCGGGACGTCGCGCGCTAAACCGGAGGGGGTGCTGGGGTCGGAGTGTGCTGGATGGAGGAGGTCGGAGGGTGTTTGGTAGCTGGAAACATAGCTGGGAGGGAGGTGCAATGCTAGAGGGGCGTGGGGTAAAAGGTCAGCTGACACGGCGAAGGGAAAAGGAGGGGCGCCTTGCTGGAGGTGGGTGTGTGGCCAGAGTAGGAGGAGTGTCGACTAGATTTTGCATTGGAGGAGATGTTGTGCAAGGAGAAAAAGAGAAGGGAGGGGGTGGCAGTGTGTGGGGAGAGGGGGAGTCGAGGGTTAGCAGCTGAATTAGGGTTAGGGTTTGAAAAAAATAAAAAAAATAAAACTAAAATAAAACAAAACAAATAAATAAAATAAAAATAAACATTAACCCATAATTAAAATAATACACATAAAAATAATAAGAAGAAAAGAATAATAATAATAATAATAACAATAATATTAATAATACAGATAATAATAATAATAACAACATCATTAATAATGATAATAATAATAATAATAACATTATTATCAACTATAACAATTTTAAATCACCAATAAATTACAGAATTTACCCATTTTAAATTTCCAAAGGCAGGAGAACAGTGTCTATGCCTTGGTAAGGCCGCACAGGGTATCCAAAACACACTCTGCCCGTGCTTCCAACAACATCAACTCAAAAACATGTACTTTTTGACAAAACTCAAAAATCTCATTTGGTGTTCAACCTAAACCTTGAATGAATTTATTTAAGGCCATGGAAATAATAAAATAAAATAATTGAATAGGTCCAGGTGTGATAGGACATTCCAACAAAGAGATCCACCAATAAGAACAACTCAACAATGACAATGGAGGCCCGAAGAATCAATTTACGCATCATAATATTGATTTAATTCAATAAATAGGTTGGAATAGAAGAGGAAATATCACATACCTCAAGAAATAATACATGTCGCATTACAACTAACAATAATTATCCCCAAGAACAAGATCACACAAAGAATCTAGTAGTAAACAAGAAGAAACATCACCATAGATCAAAAAATACAACAGTGCAACACAACGGTGCTACTGTGATCAATGAAAACGAAGAAGAAGAAAGTATTAATAACCTAGAGAGATGAAATCCAACTGCAAAGGTGATCCAATCCTGAATGAATCAATCCATATTGAACGGAGACTCTAAAAATCACCAGAGAAGGGCTATAGGTCAAGAGCCAAGGCAGTTGTGGATGAATGAATAAAATTTTCTATTAAGCGGCACCCTAAAATCTAACACCGCAACATTTACATGATGTGTAATCCATTTACACATTGTTTAATACTTGGGACTTGGATACACAAAAAGTCATCAAAGTTTTACTAAATAATGATATTTAAACATTATATGGCATATAATAATTATACGGAGTGTACTCTATTCATGTTGTATACCAGGTTCTTGAAATATTCCCTACAAAACATACACATCGTGTACTCCCATTCCACGATGTGTATTTGTCCTGCATATTTCAGAAACTATAGGTTCTTAAGAAAAATCACAAACCTACCTGGGAATTCTGGAAACTTGTGGAGAACCCAATAAATCCATTACATGTTTATACCTGGACTTCTTTAATTCAAAAAACATTCATCCTTAAAGTTTAAGTTATTTTAACCTGAAAATTTTCTCAATCCTTAGGAGTCCCAAGGCTCACCCAATTAAATATTAACACTAGGAATGATAAGAGAGATACCTAAAAGAGGGTAACAAGATCTTACAAACTCCCCACCATAATAATTTCCATCCTTAGGTAGTCATTTAGAAGAATGAAGTCTGGTAAAGAGGTGAGTCCACTGATCACTCATCAACAACTCACCCTCACACATATCATGAGAATATGATATGTGACGATATAAAACTCTGACCAACATAATATAATTATTATATAAGACTTTCACTTGATAGTTAATAATCTCAACTGGATGATCAACAATAGAAACATCTTTCACTAACTCAATATCTTCCCTACTCAAAACATGATATGGATCAAGATGACATTTCCTGAGATGCGATATGTGAAAAATGTCATGAATTCATGTCAATTGAGCTGGAAATGATAACTGATAAAAAACTATCCTAATACTCTCAATAACCTCAAATGATCCAGAAATATCTCATATGAAATTTTCCCTATTTTCCAAGTAAATCGTGACCCAATCGAGGAGGAACTTTCAAGAAAACCTAGTCACTTACAGAAAAATCCTAAAGACAACACCATTGATCTATATAATACTTCTTCTAATTATATGCTATAACAAAATTCTGACATATATGTTGAACCCTCACAGGCCTCTCCTGAACCAAAATTGGTCCATCCAAAGATGTTTTCCCACCACTTCCCAACAAAGAGTTGATTTGAATGAGCAACTATAAAAATCCTCTAAAGGATCCATTCTGATTGATACTAATAACTATTTTTATAAAAAAAACTCAATCAATCCAAGATGGATTTCTTGAGATCTATAAAAATCCAATACACATGCATAGATCATATCCTTAAGGATTTGAATAGAATGATCTATTTGGCCATTTGTTTATGTATGATAAGTTCCACTCAACCTGAACCAAGTCCCCATGTCCTCTTGGAGACTCCTATAGAACCTCGATGTAAACCTAGGATCCATATTTGATACAATGTAAGAAGTAACCCCGTGTAACTTCACAAATCTCTGCACATACAACCTACCCATATCTTCAACTATTATTGTGTCATTGATCAGAATTAAATGAGTTGAATTTATAAACTGATAAATAACCTCCCAGATAGAATTATTCTACTGAGTATTATATGGTAATATAATAAAAAAAATTCATAGATACCTCATCCCATTTCCAAACTGTCATAGGAAGATTATGAATAAAACCATAGAGTTTTCAGATGTTCTGCTCTTATCTATTGGCAGGTGTAATTGTGAGGCACAAAATCAGCAATGTCATGGTTTATACCCAGCCACCAGAATCACCATATCATGTAATAATACATCTTCCTAGTTCTTTGAGGAATTACCTATTATGAAATATAAAAATAAAATAGGACTAAACTCCTTACTGATACTGGGAAGATAAGCTGACCACCAAAACTGAGAATACCATAAGAAAGAGAGACTGGCCCAAAATGGTCTCCCTGCCATATAGAGTTTTTCTAATTCCTCTAAATTTGAAATACTTCTACTAGCTATGCATAATATAATCATAGAGAGATGAAGATAAGTGTAAACTGGTCAAAATCATGTCTAAAAAATCCTCTCAAGAATCTAGATTCATCTGAGAAAAAAGACCTATAAGGTTCACTATTCCTTTGATTACAAAACAGATTGTGATGGTAGTTTCCTTCTAATATAATCTTCAATGACATTTCCCTTCCTTGGGGTGTAAGCGATATCAAAGTCAAACTTCTACAAGTATTCCAACTTGAACATCTATCTAATATTTAAGTCTTTCTATGAAATGATATATCTCAAACTCTTATGTTCCAAAAAGACTATGAACTTTTCCCCAAAAAGATAATGCCCCAACACTTAAGCACATTCATAACTATGGAAAACTCTAAATCATGAGTGGGGGAATTGTTCTCATGCAGTCGATGATGATAAGATCTGTAAGCTACCACATGATCCTCCTACATGATAACACAACCCAAACCAATATGGGAAGAACCACAGAAAACTACATATCACTTACTCAGATTATGTAAGATCAAGCTAGGAGCTAATTTCATAAGTCTTTTCAACTTGTTGAAAAAATCCTTACACTTATCATCCCTTGTGAATTTCACCCCTTTTCTAGTATGATCAGTTAAAGGTGAAACCAACTTTGAGAAATACATGAAAAAAAATTATAGTATCATGTAAGACCACTAAAGCTCCAAATCTAAAAGAAATTTTGTGGTTCTTCCCATAAAAATAAAACCTTTACCTTCTTAGGATAAAATAATAATACATACTCATAAGTCATGTGCCCTAATAATTTCACTTCTTGAATCCAAAATTTTCATTTCGAATGATTTTAATAAAAATTATGACTCCTCTCAATTTCCAAAATCATATTCAAATGAAGTTTATACTCATTCTTATATTTTTAGTAAACTAATGTATCATCTATGAACACTACCACAAAATTGTCGAGAAACTAATGGAAAATATAATTAATCAAATCCATAAAAACTAAATGATCATAATTCAGACTAAATGACATCACAAAATATTTGTAATGGTCATACCTCATCCTAAAAGATGTCTTTAGTATATCACACTCTTGAACTCTAAGCTGATGATAACTCGACCAAATTCTAATATGTGAAAACCACTTTTCCCCCATTAACTAATCAAACAAATCATTAACATGGAAAAAAGGATACTTTTTATTAACCTTTACCTAGTTTAACTTAAGAAAGTATACACACAATCAGAGTGAATAATCTTCCTTTTAGAAAATAGCACTCGGGCAGACCATGGTGAAATACTTGGGGGAACAAAACCCTTCACTACTAGATCATCCAACTAAACATTGAGCTCTTTTAGCTCTGTTAGTGGCATAAAATATAAATTTATCGATATTGGACCCATTCCTAGAACTTGGTTGTTAGTTCCATGCATAGAAGAAGTGTGCAAACGTGGGAGATAATTTAAAATTTATTTTAATATTCATTTCTCAAAACCTATAGTGAGGATCTTTCATGTTAGATTTATAATTAATTTATTTAATATTTGAAGAAATAAATACATGGGCATAGTAAATTTCTTCATTGGGGAATATTGATCGCCCGAAAGACCCTTTCGGATTACCTATGTTGTGATGTGAGGATCCAAGGATAGAATCTCTTTAGCAGTGATCCACACTTGATCCTATGATCTCTAAGAAACACCACTCGATCTTCAGGTGCTATCATAGTGAGTAAAATGTATTGTGTTTTTTGTTTTGGATCGCTCGCTCTTTGGTATTGAAGAAATCACTCTTAAACTTCTCTTTCTTCGGAGTAAGAGAGAAGGAGTTGTTGAGAGAGAATTTTTTGTGCACAAAAATTCCCTATTCTCAATTTTGGATACCCGACACAATGTATATATATCTCTATTTATTCAGTTAGGAATTAAGTTAAAATATTATTTATTTGAATACATCCATTAAGTAACATTTATTACCTTTAATAAACCAAATTCCACTTAATAATAATAATTATATTATTAGTATTTTGTGGTACGCGCCAACTTTCGTAATAACAAATATTATGTAATGGTCTTATTAATTAATATTTATCAGCAGAATCAGTCTTGGTCCGTTTGAACTCCTCCATATTTTATTTAATAACTGAATAAATATTTTATTCATAAATAAATATTTTATTCACAATCTAGATAATAAATATTTATTAAAATATTCAATAAATAAAATAAATATTTTATTCACATGATGATGAATAAATATTTTTTTAATTTCTGAAATCAATAAAACATGAATAAAATTTTTCCTCAGATATGAGAACAATATTTATTCCATTTACTTAACACAAATAGAATTTAATCGAGTTCAATGGAAACACATAGTCTATGAAAATCTATGATTATTTCTCGTTAGCATTAGGCGAGATTCCATAAAGTCTAATTTTACTATCTAGAAACGGGTTAAGTCACCCGAGAGAAAGAACGTAATGTTGCAACATCGACAAATACATACGAATGCTCACTGTGTAATACAATCGCTTTTTCACAATATATGATCAATCAAGTTACACATCTGTGTCACAAACCTATATGTCTAATATGTCTTTCTTTGACTAACTGAAATAAACACATCGTTACACCATGACCATGGAATTTAATGCGACTATTCTATTCCAATAAAAGGGATGAGATATTAGCTTCCATAAATATTGAAGGGGAAAATCCTTCCTCTGGTTATTTATTAATGACAAGTCATTCATGACACAACCAATGTATCCAACTTCGCCATGAACTGGTATCATCATGATTTATGAAATACATCTAAGTACGTGAGTTGTAACATTCATTAATAATAATTTTAAAGTCTAAGGACCATAATAGATTCTCATAGATAGAAATATTAGATGACACCAAAACATGTAGAATTCTTATAGGCAGGTATGTTCTCATAATATCTTGTCTTGGAGATGACTATGTGTGAAATTCTGGAGAAGAAACCTCATCTTCTTACGAGTATTCTCACATGAAACTCTATGTATTATGTGTTCCATAATAGTATGTTATCCAATCGTAGAATATTACTTGAGAATATCATCATAGCATAAAAAGGTTCTCATCAAAGAGGGGAATTTCTTTGACCATATCAATACGACATATACACTAGGACATTATGACATTAGAGTCATGTAAAACAAAATATATATATAATAAGAAGATTTATTTATATTCAATACATGAAATATTTGTGTAATCAATGTACCAACTGTTGTTCTTGTGAAACCAACTCCAAAAAAATCCCACTTGGACTAGATCCAACTACCTATGACCTTCAATCCACTAGACCTCACATGATAGTCATATGTATACTGAATCAATGACTTAGTCAAAGGGTCCATCACATAGTCTCCCATGGAAATGCTTCTCACTATATATTCACCTCTCTCAGAAAAATCCCCTAAAAGATGATATTTTTAAATTATGTGTTTCGTCTGATTATGTGACCTTGTCTCACTACCACAAAACTAGGTTTCTATAATGACACCATTTATCAGTGATTTTTTTAGCATTGATAAAGGCACCCCTTTGTCAGTGATTTTTTTAGCACTGTTAAAGGGCCCCCCTTTATCAACATTTTTTTAGTAGCGCTGTTAAAGGGGGGCTTTATCATCACTTTTCCAATCACTGATAAAGTGTTTATTTAAAAAACATAAAAATTAATATATTTATATATAAGTATATTTATATTGATATAAATATAATATATATTTTTTAAATATTTTATAGATAAGGATAAATGGAAATCTTAAATGAATGTATAAGATATTTAGTAAAAGAGGCTTATAAAATATTTTAAAAAATATTTTTAATTAATAATTTTATAATTATAATTGACTAATAAAAATTAAATAACATTTTGAAGACAAAAAAATAAAAAAAATTATAAAAGATCTAAAATAAGATGAAAATGTAACTCAAACTTCAAACATCCATAACTTTTGATCTGGATGTCCTCTAGGCTTGTACCACATATCATATCAAAGATTCGTTCATTTTCTTCGATTTGACTGGTTGTGGAGTTGAAAATAACTTCTGGATTAGAATTTATGGTCAATTTAACATCCTATGGAATTTCAGATACACACATATATGTATTTATTCGTGTATATATATATATATATATCTGTGTTTGTGTGTGTGTTGTATATATGTATGTATTCAATTATTTATTTATTTATAAACACACATATGATAACATATTTTATAAATGCCCGAATGGCCTGAAGGCCTTTTTTTTTGGATAATCCCCCTTTTAAGGGTTTAAGGGGAACCCGTACATGACCCGTAGGCCCAAGGCACAAGGTCTGACAAACCCACAATACATGACCCGAAGGCCCAGAGGCATACCATGCCCAATACATGACCCGTAGGGCTAGCCCACTTGAACTGCCCCTCCCCAGCTTTCTACATCATTGATCAAATAAATATATGGATAAAAAATGATATATGGATAAAAAATTATAACTAAATAAATATATATATATATAAATAGATATAAATAGATATTAATAGATATAAATATATATTAATATACGAATATATATATATATATTAATATAACTATATATATATTAATATGACTAAATATATATATTAATATAACTATATATATATTAATATAACTAAATATACATATGTTAATATATATTTTTTAATATATATATATATATATATATTAATATAACTAAATATATATATAGATACATGTATATATTAATATACCGATATATATATTAATATAACTAAATATATATACATAAATATAAATATATATGTGTTAATATATATCTTATTATATGAGTAAATATAAATATATATATATATTAATCAATGAAGAGAAAAGAAATATGGTGGAGTGATAAAGGCTTAGGCGTGCAAGCAACAGGTCTCGAGTTCAAATCCTGGGGGAGGCAGGTCATGCGCGCTGGTGGGGGGATAACCTAGCATTGTTAAAGTGGGGTGAGAGCACTGTTAAAGGGGGTTAGGCTGGGTGGAGCTGGCCGGGGCATGCGTGGGATACCATGGAGGTGGGGCGCTGCTAAAGGGGGCTTCAAACACTGTTTAAGCCCCCCAGAATTGCAAAAATATTTTTTTATTTTTTTTAATATTTTTTTAACTTTTATCAGTGCTAAAAATAGCGCTAATAAAGGACCCTTTTATCAGCTCTTTTTAGCACTGATAAAAGGGATCTTTATGAGCATGTTTCTGAGTGCTGATAAAAGGGACCCCCCATCTTCCCCTCGATTAACAGTGTTTTTTTAGCGCTGTTAATGCTCTTTTCTAGCACTAATAAAGACCATATTTTTAGTAGTGTCTCTTTTGAAAGATCCACCATTTTAGTATTATCACAATGGAGTGTGATATAATAATTACTTCTAGGTACCACATCAATCTCTTGGAAGAATTTATGCATCCATACTGCTTATTTAGATTCCTCAAAATCCATAATATAATTAGACTCTACTATAGAATCTACAACCATAGCCTTATTTGAGCTCTTCCAGCTCACAAAACCTCTATTTAAAGTGAATATGTATCTTGTTTGTGACTTCATGTCCTCTTGATCAGATTTCAATCTAGTATGTATATATAATCTAATGACTAGTTCTCCATCCCCTCAATAAACTAGGAACATATCCTTAGTATTCCTCAGATACTTGAAGATATTCTTGACTACCATCCAGTGGTGGTCAGCTGGATCAGCTTGATATCTTCCAACCGCACATAATGTGTCAGCGACATCTAGTCTAGTACATAGTATATCATATATGATTGGCCCAATAACTGATGTGTATGGAATCCATGTCATTATGTTTCATTCCTCATGCATATGATGACACATTTTCTTTGAAAGATGAATTCCATGTGATGTTGGCAATAATCCCCTCTTGGATTGTTCTATACTGAATCTCCTCAGTATCTTATCAATGTATGAACTTTGACTTGCCGAGCAACCTCTTATATCTATCACGATGGATCTAGATCCAAAGAATATATGATGTCATTCCCAATTCCTTCCTAGATAATCATTTATTCAACCATTCCTTAACAAACTACAGTAATAGTATTTCATTTCCAATGAGTAATATGTCATCAAAATATACAATTAATAAAATGAATGCACTCCCACTAAACCTTTTATAGACACATATATCACATTCATTCCTTATGAACCCAAATTCTATTATAACCACATCAAAATGAATGTTCCATGACCTGGATTCTTACTTTAATCCATAAATGGATCTTTGCAACTTTCATACCTTGTTGGCATCCTTTGGAGTCCAAAACCCTTCAGGTTTTGTCGTATTGACGTATTCCTGAAGGTTCCCATTAAGGAAGGATGTTTTGACATCCATTTCCAAAATCTCATAATCATGGATATCCATAATGGAAACAGTAATTCTGATGTATTTTAACATTGAAACTTGTGAAACAGTTTTTTCAGATTCATTGCCATGATTCTATTGAAACCCTTCTGCAACCATTCATGCCTTATAGGAACTAACTTGTCCTTCCATGCCTAATTTATTCTTGAATACCCATTTGTAACCAACAATATTTAAATATACTAGAGGGCCTAAAAAATCCTGACTTGGTTTTGGTACATTGAATCCATTTCATAATTCATGTCTTGTTTCCAGTTGGAAACATCTATGCCACTTAGTACTTCCTCTTAGGTTATAGGATCATTATTATCAACTAATAATGAGTAACTATCCCCGATGACTATAAAAACACACTATTCTGGTTATCTAACCTCTCTAGTACTCCTACACAATAATTGTGTCTCTGGAACAATTTCTTCTTACACAAGGCTTTAAAGAGTTTTTTCTTATGACAAATCTTTTGTATCTTGATCTTGTACTTCATCAAAGTCTATCTTTCTCCCACTATATATTTTAGAGATAATATCCTACTTAAGAAATGTTAGATCTCTGTCAACCACAACCTTTTTGTCTAATGTATTGTATAGTCAGTGTCCCTTTTTTTCATTGGTATATCCTATAAAGATACACTTTGTGCCTCAGGGTGTAATCTTATTACCTAAAGAGGGCTTAACAAATACTTTGAAACCCCACACATGTAAGTAAGAAAACACGGGGGGGGGGGGTTTCATTCCATAATTGGTATGTTATAATTTCTATTTCTTTATCTGTCACTTGGTTTAGTATGTATGTTGTTTTTTGTAATGTGTAACCCAAAAAGGATAATAGAACACCTGAAAGACTTATCATTGATCTTACCTTTCCCAAAATGGTGTGGTTCCTCCATTCACTAACACTATTCCAATGAGGCGTATAAGGAGGATAGATTTGAGATAAAATCCAAAAAACCTGTAGATAATCAATGAAGTATTGATTAAGATATTCTCCACCACAATCTGACCAAATTATCATAATCTTCTTAACAAGATGGTTCCCAACTTCATCCATTTATTCCTTGAATTTTATCAAAGAATACAACTTATACCTCATTAAGTAGACATATTCATATCTACTCAAATCATTAGTAAAAGTTATGAAGTCTGATTACCCAACCATTGCTTCAATAGTAAATGGTCCACACACATCGGTATGAACTAATTCAAGAATCTCATTATCCCTTTCACTTTTCCCACTAAATAAGGATTTGGTCATTTTTCCTTATAAACATGCATGACATACACCGAGTGGTTTTAGTTCAAAAGAATCTAAATATCCATGTTGATGTAATTTATTCAAGTACTTTTTATTTACATGACCTAGCCGGAAATTCCAAAGTTGGGTGTGGTATGAGTCTTTTGAAGTTACTTCTTTATCGATTTACATTATTTGGTTCATGTATTCGAACACCTAAAGACCATTATTTAAATGTTCCTTACCATAAAAAATTCTATATTTATAAAAGAAGCAACATATATTACCAAATTTGAAAATAAATACATTCTTATCAAGCATGGGTACAAAAATAATGTTTTTGGTAAATGAAGGCAGATAATAACAACCCTTTAAAACCAATACCATTCTGGTTGTAAATGTGAGGTATTAGTCCCCGATAGCTACAACAACACGTTTAGCTCTGTTGGATGATCGAAGATCTAAGTCTCCTCGGTCAATATTTTTTAATCTACTTGGTTCCTATATTTTAATATATATATATATATATATATATATATCTGTGTGTGTGTGTGTGCACCACAAGTTGTATATAATACTGAATTTTTAGAAACAGATAAATTTCACTAGATAACAAACTCACCTGAGGATTCCCCTTGTTTCTTTGTCTAGGTATAGTTTTCTCCCAATGTACCTTCTTTCCACATGTAAAATAGAAAACATCATGTTCCCTTTCTTTCCCCTTGATCTTCCTCTTCTTTGAAGGGTGTGAAGAAGCTTTAGGAATATAGATCTTCACTTAACCTTTCTATTTGTTCACCATAAGGATGGAAGGATTTTCATGCTTCATATCCTTATCTAATTGGTGAATAAGAGTAAGAAGATCTGATATATACTTCTCAATGTTTTTCATATTAAAATTCACAACAAAGATGGAGGATCTCTGAGGGAGTGATGCCAGAATGAGTTCGGTGCCTAGTTCTTTAGGGAGTTTAAACCCTAGAACCACTAATATCTCAATGTAGACAATGCTCTTGACTACATGATCCCATATGGGTCATCCTCTCCAAGATTTCTCTGAAAGAGTGCCTTGGAAATATCAATATGTTCATGTCTAGATCTCTCCCCATAAAACCACAGATGATCTCAAGCATGCTATACACATCCATGTTTTCATGAGATTTCATTAGTCAACTAAACATCGATTAAACCATCAAACATTGAAAACTAACCATGTCACTCAAATTTTTTTCATAGATAAGGAAATCTTTATCACTCACCTTTTTAGTAGGTGGATCATGCATTGAGGATTCTAACACCTAAGATTATGTCCAGGGCATAGCACATCCCAAAGGTGTCTAAACCACCATTGAAATCTACTTCCAATTAGGAGGATTATCTTTCTCCAATATTGATCATATGGATAGTATGGATGATGAAATTTTCATTTTATTCTACAACTAAAAAGATAAGATTATTAGAAATTTTCTTGATTACAAAATATATGATATATAATAAATTAATTTTTTTATTTTTTTATTTATTAAATATCCCACTATTTTATCGAGTCTCAATATCCATCACTATTGAAGTTGAAATACCTAGTTGGGTTAACATTATATTGGAAAGGATCCCCATTACATTTATTCACGATCCTAACATTATCCATCAAAACCATATTAATGTAATTAGGTATGAAATCTTTCCAACTATGGACTTGCAGCTCCTTGATCTGTTTAGTGGATTCCCCTATCCTAAAATCTTGAAAAGGATTTACTCAAAACTTGACTCCGAATTTATGTTGAGCAAACATTGTCCATTAAAATAAATAAAATTTCATTTAAGTCTAAATAAAAATATCATGATAGCTCCATGATAAAAGTAAGTGTCCAGACTTTTTCCATGTACTACACTTAGTTATATGGTTTCATTCATAACCGTGCAATGGAAGGATTAGTCTGACCTAATATTTAATTGAGGTATTTTATTTTTTTATGCATAAATTTTGTCTTGTTTTAACATTTACACATATTGTTCATATTAAGTGGATTTTACTTAATTAATTAACCATGTTGGATAAAATATTTACGCATAATTCATTTTTTTAATTTTCATCATTGCACATTAATTCTTTTTATTTATGTGATCCGAGTCTTGCAACCATAAAATAAAAAATTCCATATAGATTAATAAATAATTAAATAAATGAAATGTTCATGATCTTTAGCTAATAGTTGATTTAATGAGCATACATTAAATCAACTTTTGACCTAGGGTAAATAACCCCCATTGTAAGTCTTGTCATGAGTTATTTCATTCCACATTTCCACATGTGTATGAACTAGGTTGGAATCATTATAGTTCTGTCTTGAACCACCTCCACATTCCTTGGGATTCTCCATTAATTACAAATATTTATTACACACACACAAGTGAGGGGAACCAAAAGATTAGTTAAAGGGGTTACATAAATATCTTTGGACACGTAGGTCCTACATAATAGTAGAGGGAGGGATGACTCACATGCCATCATTTAATTTAATATTAAATAACTGAAAACTCATTAAATAAATTGAATTAAAACATCCAATACATACACAAGTCGGGTTCAAGCACATGAATGGTCATACATGCAACGAATACAAAAAAATAAATGACTATCATTTATTTCATTATTCGTCATTTTATTATTTATGATAAACTCACATGAATTAATTAATTAATTAATTAATTAATTAATTATCTTTAATATTAATGATCATTCAATATTATTTGTCGATACCCATCATTAATGAAATTCATGAAAAATGAAAATCATAACCAATAATGACATATAAATTACAATAAATTAATTGAGCGTTTAAAATTATTTAAAACCATTAATAAATTGTCAATCACACAATGGTGTTCCAAAAAAAGTATGGTTTTAATGATTCAATTTTCACATTTAATGTAATTTTAGTTTTTTTTTCATTAATGAGAGACTACACATTGTGTACATGTAGCTACAAAGCATGTTCCTCGATTACCTTATATCTAAGTCACATGTCAGGGGCTTCAGCATGTTAACTTGGTTATACTACATGGTGTGTACATGGAAGATACACATGATGTACCCACTTTCCATGTGCTAGGTTTTCCCATTTAACACATGGTGTGAAATAAAATTACCACGTGTAATTAATTTCTCAGCGCATCTAGATAAAATTCATATGGGTATACAACATGTGATCTGACCGCACGCCATGTAAACCGGTTTTATTGGCCAATTAATTGGAACTTCCTAGTGGAATCTCTCATCATTCTTTATTTTTTCATAAACTTTTAATAAAATTAAACATTGAATATGGAATCCTACCTTTTTATTTCATAACTTTTCATTACATTTTACATTTAGAGGATCTTTAAAGTCTATTGTCTTGGAAATCAGGAACATAAAACATAAAAACATAAAACATTCTTCTAATACAATTGTACGGCTTAATAATAAGTTCATACTAAGTAAAATTATTGCATATCATAACCGGTACACATACATTAAAGGAAAGGGTGATCAGAAGGCCCAGTAAGGAAAGCAAGGGAATCGGTTTACTTGTGATATCAATAAGAACATGATAAAAAACATAATGACATGAGCAACGGATGTATAGGTATAACATAATGAAAAGAACTTGAACCATAACTTGAATATGTGGCTACAACATTTAATTTAGACATTCATGAACATATCACCTAGGTTCATCCCTAAGGTGTCATAAATATTACCAAGTTTATTCACAAAATTATCGTGAAACTTGTCATATCTAGAGATTAAATTCATTACCCAATGCATTGGAGTGATATTAGGGATCACCCTTAATATGTCTTTATTTTCATGTGATCCATATAGATCATAATCATACATTTCATAAATAACCCATATAGAGTAAAATAAATTGGGTTCACTTAAAAATTGTGACAATTTAAAAGTACTTAAAACATGATAGTTATGTCATTTATAACCCATGGAAAGGGAGTGAGGATTATATGTATATAAATTATATAATAAATAGATAAATTTTATGTATTGATGAATACACCTAGAAATGAAAATAGATTTTGGTATTCACAAAAATAAAATAAGATAATTTTTTAGAAAAAGAGAGAGATGTTTTGAGATGAAAATTCTGCAGCATAACAGCTATATAAAATGCTTTTAGAAAATGTTGAAAAGAGAGGGGACAAGAGTCAACCAATCATAAAAAACTCATAATACAGTATGAGTACATAATAAAAATAAATAATATCATGTTATGGATATTTGAAGGAAATACCATATGAAAATGAAACTCGAAAGAAAAGAGAATATGTGATTTCTTTTACAAAAATTCGGCAGCCTAACGACGTCAATTAAAAATTCATAAAATTGGTTGATGAGAGTGAAATGGGTCTCTCATCAATTGGACATAAAATGGAGGGTAATAATGATATAGAAGAACATACCCCAACATAATAAGATGGAAACTAGAAGACAAAACATAAAAGAAGTCATGACTTAAAAGAGAAGAGTGAATGATTCCCTTTCCATGGAGAGATACTTCAAAAGATAGAAGGTTGGGACCTTGGGTGGGCTTCAGGGAAACTTGGGAGGACTCCTTGGGAGGTAAAAAGACCAGATATTTGTTTATGAGGAAGTTGGAATGAAATTAATGAGAGAATGGCTTGGTATTAATAGAAAAATTGAGGGAATATTTAATTAATTTCCAAGGGACACCTCATCAGTGGTATTTACAAAACCATGGACTTGACCATGGTATTTTACCATGGTATTGTCCACTTGGGACACCTCATAACATTTATTACTATTAAAAAGTTGACCATATTTATTATATCACGATTATATCATCAATGATGTCATTAAACACCTGAAACTCAAAACTGTATTTTTATCATTCACCAAAAATTCAACTATTTCAGAAAAAATCCCAAAAATTCACCGTAACCTAATATCGATGCTCTGAATTAAAAAATTAACTCAATTTAATGAAAATATTTTTATGAATATTTTTAATTTAATTTTTAAATAAAATCATTATTTATTCAAATAAACAACTTTAAAAATATAATTTGTTTTGTAACACCTTGAAAAACTAATCATGGTCCAATAAAATTATCGTATAACCATAAGACAATAAAGTAACAATTTATGATTACATTTTATGAAAATAAATTTTCATTTTAAATTATTAAATTAATTATAAAATTGTAAATAAAATATTTATGACATAAAAAAATATCAAAACTTATACTATGATCATTTTTCACTTTTAAGACGTCTAAATTGTATTTATACATTCATGGGTGAAGTTTCTATTTTTTTGGCTGATTTACTATTCATTACTATTCATAAGGGTATATTACTATTCATACTTTACTATTCACTAAAAATCAAGTTGATCTTATTAGACTCTAAATTTATTACTAATCACAACTGTATAAGACCATTTTTTGAAAATCATTTCACATTATTAATTATTTAAAGTACAAAAATATATTTTAAAATACCCCTTTTTCCAAAATTCATCAATAATATGGAACTTCATCATACATTTATCCAGAAATTTTAAATTCACAAATTTAACATAATAAGAAATAACAACTTTATTTATACAAAAGGATTACACAACTTAACTAAGGTCTCATTACATATCCCCTTATAACACCTGCATAGGACCTAACTGTAAGGTGTGCTATGGTGATAGAATCTTGGGGCGGCTCATACATCATTGCCTGAGTGGTAATTTCTATCAGCTTGAACTTATACCTTATGCGATTTTGTTCAAGATTCACATGTTGGAGTTCGGCTTGGGCTTGGTCCAGAGCAAAGCCCAGTGAAGCCACCTCCTTCCCAACCTCTGACAGATGGGCTTCGTATGACCCGATTCTACTCATGAGGCCATAAACTCTTATTTATGTATTAATTAACCAAGATCACTTGTATTTATAAACAATAATCGTAACGTTAAGAGTTTAGTTTCCAACGGTCATATTGAAGAACTATCATATAGCAGTCGAAACCCAAAGGTATTATTTTAATTATAGTCACTTCATTACTTTAAGGATATAGTTTTATTGAGTATAAAATAACACACAAAAGTAAGAAACAAAAGTTATTCAAAAGTTTGAGTTGTTACATTGAACGAATACGATTAATATGTCAATAACATGTTAATTCAAATCAGATTATAGTACGAAAAACATGAAATGAATATCTGACCATGATTTCACACAAAACAATAATAAAATAAATAACTAAAAATTTAAATTTGATCCCCCTGATACCGCTTAATGGTTCTGTGTGCATCAGAAGAATGCGGGGGTGGGAGATATATTAAAATTTTGTTAAATAATTGTTGCCTGAAACCAAAAGAAAGGATCTTTCATGATAAATTTATAATTAATTTATTTAATATTTAAATAAATAAATACATGGTATTAGGAACATTCTTTTTTGGTGAATGTTGATTGTCCAGAAATAGCCTTTCAGATTACCTTCATTGTGCTATGATGATACAAGGATAGAATCCCTCCAGCAGTGATCCACATGTTCTCCTACGATCTCTAAGAAACACCACTCGATCTCCGAGTGCTAGTGTGATGAGTTGAGTGTCTTGCATTGTTCGTTCTTGATCAATCATTATTTGATATTGAATAAATCTCTCTTAAACTTCTTGTTCTTGAGAGGGAGAGGTAAAGAGGTGTTAAGAGATAATTATTTGTGCAAAAAAAATCTCTATTCTCAATTTTGGATACTCTAAAAAATAGACATAACTATCTATTTTTCATGTTTGGAATTAAGTTAAAATATTATTTAATTTCATATCATCTGTGTAATAACATTTATTACCTATAATAAAACCCATTCAACATATTAATAAATATATTATTAATATTTTGTGGTTCCAACCAACTTTCTCAATAAGAAATATTATGTAACGGTCTTGTTAATTAATATTTTTCACTAGACTTGGTCTTGGATCATTCGAACTCCTCTAGTATTTATTTAATAACTGAATAAATATTTTATTCACAAATAAATATTTTATTCACAATGTAGCAAATAAAGATTTATTAAAATATTCAATAAATAAAATAAATATTTTATTCACAAGCTAGAAAATATTTATCTATTTAATTTATACAATCAATATAACTTGAATAAAATTATTCCTCAAACATGAGAATAATATTTATTCCATTAATTAAGATCAAATATAATTTAATCAATATCAACGGAAACACTTAGTATGTGACCCTCTTGGGTTATTTTTTTTTGCATTAGGAGGGATTTCATAAAGTCCAGGTTACTGTATAATAATGCGTTAAGGAACCCAAGAGAAATAACTTAATGTCGCAACACTGAAAACCACATATGACCTTTCACTATATAATGTAATCCCTTTGTCACATTATCTCATCAAGAAGGTTTCACATCAATTCCACTAACCTATATGCTCGATATATCTTTCCTTAACTATCTAAAATAAACACATCATTAGACCATGGACATGGAATTTAATGTGATGGTTCTATTCTAATTAAAGGGTCGAGATATCAGCTTCCATTAAAATGGAAGGGAAAAATCCTTCCTCAACATATTCATTAAAGACATATTGCTCGTGATGCACCCAACGTATCCAACATCGCCATGAACTGATCATCATTGTTTATGAAATACATATAAGTATGCGAGTTGTAACATGAATTAATAATAATCTAAAAATATAAGGACCATCACACAAGTGAATAGATAGGAATATTTGATGACACCATAACATGCAGAATTCCTACTGGAAGGTCTTTTCTCATAATCTCCCGTCTTCAAGATTACCAAGTGAGAAATTCATGAGAAGAAGCCTCATCTTTTTATGAGTACTCTCTCCATACATTCTATGTACTATGTGTCCCATTATAGTACATTATCCAACTACAGAACATTATTTGAGAATATCCTCATAGAAAAAAAAGGTTTTCATCGTAGTGGGGAACTTCAATGACCTTATATATGAGATGTATAATATATGAAATTATTACATTATATTCATGAATAAAAACAAAAAATACTCAATAATAAGTTTTATTAATATTCAATACCTCAAATATTTATGTAATCAAAGTATAAACAGTTGGTCCTAGGATACCAACTCTAACAAACTACCACTTGGACTAGATCCAACTACTTATAACCCTTATTCATCTAGACCTCAAATTATAGTCATATTTCTTTTGAGTCATGTATTTAGTCAGGGGGTCCTCTATATTGTCTTCAGTGGAAATACATCTCACTGCAACTTCACCTCTCTAAGAAAAAACCCTCAAGAGGTGATACTTCCAAAGTATGTGTTTTGTCTGCTGATGCAACCTTGGATCTTTTGCAAGAGCCATTTCTATATTATTATCACAATAGAGCGTGATAGGATATTTACTTCTAGGAATCACATCAATCTCTTGGATGAAGTTTCACATCCATAATGATTCTTTATATCTCTCATAATCTGCAATATATACCGACTCTCCTATAGAATCTGCAACCAGATCCTACATTGAGCTCTTCCTACTCACATATCCTCCATTAAAAATGAAGATGTATCCTATTTCTAACTTCATATCATCTTGATTTTTTTGGAAACTATAATCTCTATATCCTTTGATGACTAGTTCCTCATCTACTCCATAAACTAGGAAGATATTATTAGTATGACTTAGACACTTAAGGATAGTCTTGACTTCCATCCAATGGAGGTCACCTGAGTCATCTTGATATCTTCATACTACACTTAATGCATATGAAATATCTAACCTAGTACATAGCATAACATACATGACTGACCCAATCACTGATTCATATGGAATCCTTGTAATTCTATTTCATTCCTCGTGTGTTTGAGGACATATTTTCTTGGAAAGATGAATTTCATGTGACACTAGCAACAATACCCACTTGGATTTTTCATTCTAAATTTCTTCAGTATATTATCGATATATGTACTTTGACTTAGGCTAAGAAACCTCTTGGATCTATCATGATGGATCTTGATCCAAAAAATATTTACTGCCTCACCAAAGTCTTTCATAGAGAAACATTTATTCAGCCACACCTTAAAATACTATAAAACTAGTATTTCATGAGTAATATACCATAAACATATACTACTAAGAAAATTACTACACTCCTAAAAAACTATTTATAGACACACGAATCTAATTTGTTCTTTATAAAACAAAATTCTATTGTGGACTCATAAAAACAAATATTGCATGACCTAGATGCCTTCCTTAATCCATAAATGGATCTTTGAAACTTTCAAACCTTGTTGGAATATTTTTGAGTCACAAACCCTTCAGGTTGTGTCATATAGAAATATTCCTTAAGTTTCCCATTAAGGAAGGTTATTTTGACATCCATTTTTCAAATCACGTAATCATGGAAATATTCAATGGAAAGTATAATTTTGATGGATTTTAGCATTTCAACTGGTGAAAAGGTTTTTTCATAGTCAATGCCTTGATTCTATTAAATCCCTTTTGAAACCAATTGCGCCGTATAGGTACTAAATTTTCCTTTCATGTTTAGTTTCTTCTTGAATAACCGTTTTCAAAAAACAAACATTATATCTACTGGAGGGTCTACCAAAATCCAGACTTGGTTTTGGTACATGGGATCCATTTCAAAATTCAGGTCTTCTATCCACTTAGAAACATATGTGCCACTTACTTCTTCCTTTTAGGTTAGAGGATAATTATTATCAACTAATAATGACCCACTATCCTTAGTGACTAGAAAACTATACTTTTTTGGTTCTCTAAGATCTCTAGTGCTCCTACACAGTAATTATTTCTTTGGAAAAATTTCTTCTTCCATGGGTCTCTGTGGAATTTTTTCTATGCTGACTCATTTGTATCTTGATCATGGACTTCATCGAAGTATATCTCACTCCCACTATATCTTATAGAGATATTATCCTCATCAAGAAATGTGGGAGGTCTATCAACCACAACCTTTTTTCGGATGGATTGTATAGGTAGTATCCCTTTTTTTTCTTTGAGATGTCCTAAAAAGATACACTTTGAACTTAGGGGTGAAATATTTTTACCTAAAGAGGACTTAACAAATTCTTCTCAACCACACACATGTAATTAGGACAACAAAGGTTTCTTTTCATTCCATAATTGTTATCGTATACCATCTATTTCTTTAGTTGTCACTCATTTTTATATGTATGTTGCTGTTTGAAATGTGTATCCAAAAAAGGATAATGGAAGAATTGAATGACTCATCATTGATCTAACCATATCCAACAAGGTGTGGTTCCTATTTACAGTTACACCATTCCATTAAGGTGTATAAGGAGGATTTATTTGAGATAAAATCCTAAAATTTGATATATAATCAATGAGATATTGATTAAGATGTTATCCACCGCGTTCTGAGTGAAGATTCTTAATCTTCTTACCGATGTGGTTCTCAACTTCATTCTTGTATTCCTTTAATTTTTAAAAATAATTTTACTTATACCACATTAAGTAGACATATCCATATCTACTAAAATCAATAGTAAAAGTTATGAAGTATGAGTTCCCACCCCTTTTTTCAATAGGAAATGGTCCACACACATCGGTATGAACTAATTCAATAAGCTCATTATCCCTTCCACCTTTCCCACTAAATGGGTATTTGGTCATTTTTCCTTGTAAAAATGCATGATATACACCAAGGGTTTTTAGTTCAAAAGAATATAAATATCCATCTTGATGTAATTCAGTAAAGTACTATTCAAAGAGTGCCTTGGAAATCTCAAATTATTCTAATCTAGTTCTCTACTGGTAAAGACCACAGAGGTTCTCAAGCATGCTATACACATCCATGTTTTCGTGAGACTTAATTAATTCACTATAAATAGATGAAATAATAAAACATTGAATTTTTATCATGCCGCTCAAATTTTTTTCATAGAAAAGGAACTCTTCATCACTCATTTTGTTCATGGTGTAACACTACCTGAAGGTGTCTAAACTACTCCATGAAGTTATTGCTAGTTAAGAGGTTATCTTTTTCCAATATTGATCATAGGGATTGTGTGGATTGTGAACTTGTAATTGCATTCTACAATTAAAACGAGAAGATTGTTATTAATTTTATTGATTACAAAATAAGTGAAATATAATAAATTAAATGTTTTATTTATTTATTTATTTAATATCACACTATTTTATCATGTCTCAAAATCCATCACCATTGATCTCGTAATGCCTAGTTTATTTATCGTTATAGTGGAAATTATTACCATTAATTTTATTAATGATCCATACTTTGGCCATGAAATCCATAATAAAGTAATTAGGTAAGTGGTATTTCCAACTATGGACTTGCAACTCCTTGATCTGTTGAGTAGATTCCCTTATCCTGAAATCCTCACATGGATTTCTTCAACACATTCCTCCAAATATGAATTGAATATACTTTGGTTGTTAAACTCAATACAATTTTAGTAATTCTACCCAAAACTCTCATGTTATCTCCCCAATAAAAGTAAGTTTCCACACATTTTCCATGTACAACACTTAGTTTTATGATTTCAATCCCAACCAAGTAATGGAAGGCTTAGTCTGACTGAATATTTAATTGGGGGGGTTTTAATTTGTTATGCATAATTTTATCTTGTTTTATCCTTTAAATATCTTGTTAATATTAAGTGGATGTTACTTAATTAATTAACCATGTTAGATAATATATTTACACATAATTCATTTATTTAATTTCCATCTTTTCACATTAATTCATTTATTTATGTGATTGCAGTCTTGCATCTATAAAATAAATAATTTCATAGATAGAAATAAATAAATAATTAAATGAATGATTCATGATATTTAACTAATGGTCTATTTGATGAACAGAGATTAAATCAACCTTTGACTTAGGAGAAATAACTCCTATAGTAGGTCTTGGCATGAGTTACAGTATTCCACCTATCCACCTATGTATCACCTAGGTTGCAATCATTATGGTTCCATCTTGAACCACCTCCACGCGCCTTGGGATGCTCTATTAGTTACAAATATTTATTACTCACACGTAGGTGAGGAGAACCAAATGATTGGTTAAAGGGGGTTACATAAATATCCTTGAACATGTAGCTCCTACATAATAATTGAGGGAGGGATGAATCGCAAGATATAATTTAATTTAATATTAAATAATTGAAAACACATGAAATAAATTAAATTAACTCATCTAACACATACATTGGTATTGGTCAATCTCATTAACATTCATACAAGAAATGAATATGTAAATTTAAATGTATATCATTCATTTCTTTATTCGTTATGTTATTATTCAAGATAAATGAGCTTTCATTAATTAATTAATTAATTCCCTTTCGTCTTAATGATCATCCAATCTGATTTCGAGACACCCATCATTAATGAAATTCAAGGAAAATAAACAGGAGAACCAGTAATGACATATTAATTAGAATAAACTAATTTAGAATTTAAAATTCATTAAAACCATTATTAAATTTTCCAACACACAACGGTGTGTCAATCAATAGAACAAATTTTAATGCTATAATTTTCAAATTTAATGTAATTTTATTTTTTTCATTAATAGGAGACTACAATTCATGTACATACAGCTATGTACCATGTACCTCAGTTGCTGTATATCCAAGTCACGCGCCTAGGGCATCGGTATGTTAACTCGACTGGACACATGGTGTGTACATGTCAGCTACACTACCTATATCCACTTTCCATGTTCTAGGTTGGCCCTGTCAACAATCAGTGTATAATAAAATAACCATGTTTAATTAATTTTTTAGTGAATCTAGATACAATGTGCATGGGTATACAATGTGTGTTTCGGCCGCACGCCGTGTAACCTAGTTTTACAGGCCAATGATTTGGCACTTCATGATGGTCTCTGTGATTCTTATTCATTTGTTATTAAACTATAAATAAAAAAACACTGAATTAAAATGATTAATATGTCGATAATATGTTAATTCAAATCATATTAATTAATGAATGACATGAAATGAACAAAATTTCATCATCCATGAAGGTTGTAATTTGGAACCTCCCAGATGATGATTTTGTTTTTAAAATAAAGAGAGAGAGAGATATTAATGAGATTGATAATGGATATTCCATTAAAATGATATCATTATAGTATATAAATTATACTAGAGTTATCATGATCCTCTGGACAGACGAGTTGATGAGAGTATAAGAAAAGAAAATAAATTCAAATGAAATTAAAATAAAAAGGAAGAGGATTTACCTCTTGAATTATCCTCCTTGAGAACCTCCTTCAGGGAAGGGGTTTGGGTCTTTCGGAAAGACCAAGATCTCATGCATGTAGGGAGAGACTGTGGAAGAGGATTTGGGTAGAGTTTTGACATGCATCAAGGAATAGAGGTGTGAGGATAAGTGGTGGTGATGGGTGTTATTTATAGTGGAGGAGAGGGGTGATTTCTCAATATTTTATTCATTATTTTTTTTTCAAGACAAGTAATAGTGTTGATTCTTGTGACTAAATACAGTAACAAGTGCGTGTATGTTTGAACCAAGGTTTCTTATATCATCCATTACTCAAGGAATATTTTATTTATTATATAATGTATTTATACTGTAAATTACTATATTTCACTATTCACTAAGAATTAAAGTATTTCAGAAAAATCCCAATAATTTACCATAGCTATTTTTCAACTTTTATAAAAAAAATGAACTCCATTTTATGAAAAAAAATCTAAATATAAGAAATTTAATTTTTAATTAAAATTACTATTTACTTGAAAAATTATAGTTTTAAATTTATAATTGATTTTATAACACTTTCAGAAATTAAAAAAGGTATCATAAAATTATCCTAAAATAATATGAAAAAAATATTTATTTATGAATAATTTTTATAAAATTTAATTTCATTTTAAATAATTTTATTAATTAAAATATTTTAATTAAAACATTATGACTTACAAAAATACTAACACTTAAATATTAATTTTTAAAATATTCATTTACATACACTATGATAAAATTATATTAGAATTTCATTTATAATATGGACAAATTTTATTTATACTTTCGTTGGTGAGGTTACTATTTTATTGTTTGGTTTACTATTAATAAGGGTCACATTACTATTCCTAAGGGCATTTTACTATTTCATCATTTTAGGTTCCTTAACTTCTAGAAATACCTATTATTTCATTAATTCTTCATTTTTTGATGTTTTTATTGTGTTCTATAAGTTATTTTATATGACCAATACTATATTAAATAAACATAAGAAGGGAAATTTCATTGATAGAGTTTTGGGTCGTTAAACATTTCCATTTGGGTGATCGTAGACTGACTCGCCGTGTCGAACCACTTACTAACTATTTGGGAGGAGAGTTCAGCAGAGATCTTGATACACCTATGCGTGTAGGAGATAGTCTAACTCCATGGAGTTCCCTCTATAGTCATTTCATATTGTGATACTCTCTTCACATCACAATTATGGAGAGGACTATTGGAGGCCTTTGGGACTCAGTTATTCTTGAGCATAGTGTTTCATCTCCATACTGATGGCCAATCTGAGTGGACAATTCATGTCTTAGAGGAAATGATGTGTGCTTTCCTGTGGGACTTTGGTCATATTTGGGAGGATCATCTACCCTTGGTGGAGTTTTCATACAACAAAAGCTACCATTACGCCATTGGTATGGCACCATTTGAGGATTTATAAGGGCGGCCTTATAGGTCACCACTTTGTTAGACTGATCTTGGAGAATTAGCACTAATGGGCTTGGATTTAGTGAGAGAAACTACAGAGAAGGTTCAGAGCATCCAAGATCAGATGAAGACTGCACAGATCCATCCGAAGTTGTATTCGGATAGACGGTGGAGACCTATGGAGTTCGAGGAGGGGGACAATGTGTTCCTAAGGGTCTCACCTCGATGTGGATTATGGAGATTTGGATATAGTGGAAAGATTTCTCTGAGATTCATTGTCCCTTTATAGATACCTCATAGATCTAGCAAGGTGGTGTACTTCCTAGCTCTACCACTGATGTTGGGTCAGATGCATGATGTCTTCCACGTGTCTCGACTGAGGAGGTACGTACATGAATTGTGGCATGTTATCAACTAGGGTGGGTTAGACATCAAGGATGGAGATACCCTTATAGAGTACCCAATTGAGATCTAGGATTAGTAGGAGAAGATCCTTCATGGGTGATTGATTACCCAAGTTCATGTCCAGTGGAAGCACATGAATCTCAATGAGAGAACCTGGGAGCGGGAGACCTAGTTGCGAGATCAGAACCCTCATCATTTTAATAGGGATTTCTCTTTTCAAGAAGAAAATATATAATGTGGGGATAATTTATTATCTCATATATTCCATGTATTGATTTTAGATATTATTTGGATTATTTTTTTAGACCAGGAAATGATACGGCGTATGATTTTGAGGCCAGATGTGCCTGAAATAAATATTTGAAATATATTAAATAGAATGTGTTAACATTTTTCCTAAAAAAACTATAATAACTCCAAAACAAGAGATCATATCCAAAATCATAGGGCACTGATGAGTTTAGAATGTGGGTTTTACCCTAGGTGTGACATAACCATTGTCGGCACGGGCCATCTGTGAAAAATTAATCATGGGTATAAATGAATAAAACTAACTAACTAATTAACTTATTTGATATATTTTGACATAGTGAGAGAATTGTCCTATAAGTACACATTAATGGGATTTCCTCATAGTTTACCACTCAAATCTTGTAGATCTAGACATCCATTAGAGATCATTTTTGGTGAACGATGATGGATCTCGACCATATCATAGATCATTCCACCAATGGAGTTCATGGATTTAATCAATTATGGAAACACAATGTACTTTTTCATGACCAATAAATCCAAGATCTAGGTCATACATTTCATCATTTGTTTCCTTACCATTCTTTAATCTCTGAAGAACACAAATAAATTCCAAAAATATGATTGATATGTGTATCATTGGTAGAATTAAATTGATGAAATCTTAAATGTTAGTTGAGTTTTATTCCTGTTTGTTCATTATTCTTTAGGAAAATGAATTGAGGCCAACCAAACTCAGTACTAGGATTGTTCCTCATATTTTATGGATTTTTGTTTTCATCCTCCATTCTTCACACATCAATCATAAGCATTTATTTTTTTCTCGTGGTACAAAGAATACATGGTATTTGATCATTTTATGACCATCTTATGGCACAACGGATTGATATCATGGGTGAAGTTCATGATTTATGGTGTGGTTGAGGTGCGACGATGGTGGTGGATTATTAGAGTTGGATCAGAATGGATTTTCAGTGTATGTTCGACCTGGTTTCAACATGATGGCTACGGATGGATTGATGGGGAGTTTTCCAAGTGAATTTGATTTCTGGAATCCCAATCCCCATTAACTAGAGGCTTGGACGACCCCCAATTTGTAGAATCTGATGAGGTAAGAGGATCTGATGAAGTAATGGATGATGCGGTGGAGGAACCAACATATCTATAAAATCCAGCATTACACAACCTATAATGTGGATTTATATGATGTGTGGGACCACCCTGTGTGCTTCTAGGGTTCTAGCTATTAGTTATGTATCAAACGTCGTGTGGCATTACCACACACCATGTGACCCCTCCATGATGTATTTGTGTGTTATTTGAAAATTACATGACCATGAACAAAAGTGCATATCCAGTGGCATGTAGTGTACTTGGACAAGAACATGGACACTTGTACATGGTCTGGTATATAGACATGGATAGTAGTACACAAACATAGCCAGCGACACATAGGAAGGTGTTGGGTGATCTCTATTGTTTGTGTAACTTACCTATATTCCATGTATTTATATATTTACATTTCATGTGAGGCTTTACAACACGGGTAGGTATAAGGATAACTTGACATGTCGTGTGCCCCTAGTACATGTTGTGTATCCCCTTAAAGAGTGTTTGAAGCTATTCGTTTCTTTTTTATAGACTATTCATGGTTGATTGTGTTCCCTTGGTCCATTCCCTTGAGGGTACAGTGCATTATTTCATCCACATCGTAGGATTGTTATCCCCACCAGAGGATGAGTCTCAAATAGAGTTTGCGGTGTCCCTGAGTGAGACTGGAGTGTGATCATATATCATCTATATTCCGGAGGTGGGGATTGTGGAATCGGTGTGACCTCCTTTATTAGGGTATAGATCCTCCATTTTGTAGGTCGTGTCGTTAGGATTCATGATATCATTGGAATGTGTTCCCCTATGTATTGTGTTGATCTAGATTTAGTACATGGTATCCCCCAGTGGTACTAGGTGTGACCCCCTATCTAAGTATCAGGGTCTTCTTAGGCCAATGATCTTTTATGGGTAGGGCCCAATGATCTTGAACTCTTGGATGAGTGACTTAGGTGATAGGATGGCTCAGGGAGTGGATTCTCCCAGAATGATTGTTGATTTTAGTAGAATCATGTGGATGGCAGTTGGTTATGAATGCCTGGTAGTGTCTTGTCTTTCCTAAGTATATCTGGGTGTTTTCTATAATACATTGACTATTAAATCCCTATATTGAACTAAATATACATGGTTATTTCTGTTTAGTGTTTTCAGGTTGTCCTAGTGGGCATTTTTATACTCACCCATTCATGGGATCTACCTGCATGTGTCATATTTTATACAGATGATGACCCTTTTGATAGTGTCCTGAGAGGACGCTGAGCTGGTGGAGCATAGCCAGAGATTATTAAAATGAGGTTTTTTTAGGATCTTTCATTTGACCTTAATCCTTTCCCTTGGAGCAGGTTCAACTCCATATAGTCTTTGGTCGGGCTTATATTTGGACCTTTTTTCCACTTTTAGTACTTTACGGTCATATTCTGGTTGTGGGATTATAGACGTATTCATGCATTTTTTTAGTTGTTTTACATTTCATCATTTTCTAGACTAGGATATGTTTGTGTTTGTACAGATACTTTAGGCTACTCCCTTACATTTTTGGGATATTCCTACTCGGAATTGGTTGTTATCCCCTAGAATATTGGAGGAAGGATTGGGGTAGTCAAGGGTCGAACCCCGGCGGGTCAAGTCCCGATAGGCGAGGGGTAAGGTGCAACGGTGGTGTGGATGAGTGGGGTTATGGTGAGGGTCACATTGGGAAGGTATTTCATGAGGGTTGGGGTATGCGGGTTGTATTTGGGGTAGTGACCACCTTTGGAGGCTACTCATTTCAAGGGGTTCATCAGCCCAAATCTCTAGCAGTGTTATATATATATATATATATATATATATATGTATGTATGTATGTATGTATGTATGTATGCATGTATACAAGGTTATGCATATACTTTTATATATTTTTAAATAATTACATTAATATATATTCTTTCAAAGAATGCATGTATATACATATATTTATTTTTATGTTTGATTGTATAGATATGTATGTATGTATGTATGTATGACAATATTTTGATACATGTGTGTGCATGCATTAAAATATACCAGTAAATATTTATAGTTTCATATACCTATATGTGTGTGTTTTCGTATTCATGAATTCACTTATATCATTAATGATAATTTCATTAATTTTGTCCCACCATTGGTGGTGGGGTGGTACGGGTTTGGGGGTGTGAGGGGCAGGTCGCGGGGTCAAGTCCCCGGGCTTGCGATTTAATGTAATTTTCTTCCTTGCGTGTGTGTCGCTTTCACAGTTGTACCCAATTTTATAATTTCATTAATTGTATTTACACATATATTCAATAATATATATTTATGTACTTATATTAATATAATTCTATGTATGTTTGTAGGTATATACTTTTTTTTGAAAGGGGAATGACTTAATTAAAATTTATATGTATTTATTTATATATATTTACATCATGTGTAAGTAATTATATAAGAATAAATTATATATATATACATATTCATTGATTTATATATGTGTGTGTGTGTGTGATCAACAATTTTTAGATATATTTGTTGATATATAGGTATAGAAATTTTAATTTCTACTTAAAGTGTATAAAAAACATTCTAAATCATATACAACAACACTTTTGTGGTATATATAATTATATATATATTTATTCATATATATATATATATATATATATATATATATATTTGGGTGTGTGTGTGTGTCTATGTGATATATGTATATAAGTGTGTATCTATTTCTATTTATATATAGTTCAAAATAATTTTCTTTATAAATACTTTTATATTTTCATGGGTCC
Organism: Viscum album; assembly: GCA_963277665.1. Classification (NCBI taxonomy): domain Eukaryota; kingdom Viridiplantae; phylum Streptophyta; class Magnoliopsida; order Santalales; family Viscaceae; genus Viscum; species Viscum album. The sequence goes on along the minus strand of OY728123.1, from coordinate 499,768,236 downwards.
ATGCATTCACATACATATATTTTCAAGTACTAATATATATATATATATAAGATATATAGTAATGTGCATATATTTAATTGTAAAAGTATATAATTTTATGTATATACATGAATAAAATTATATATATATACACACCTATACACATTAATTTTCTAAAAAAATTATCTATATGTGATTTTTTAATGTGTTTGTTTGTATAAAAAATAACTGATAAGAGTTTAAAAACATTTGTTTTAATTAAATTTATAATGAAAATCCATACGTGTAAAATTAAGAAAAAATGTAAATTCAAAGATATTGAATTAATTTGATCTGTCCACCATCCTATTATCCACTTGTCACCATCCCATATTGGGAATTAATCCTCCATTTCAATCAATTCATCTTCATAAATACATATTTTCTGAAGTGTTTATTGAAAAAAGTGAGGAAGATGAAGTTAAAAATTATAATGCATCCCACATAAAACCACCACTATTTTTTTATTTTAACAATTAATGGACGTTTAATTTAAACTGCCACTAAATATTTTAAAAAAAATCATAATTTGGTCCCACCCTCCCCCATATCTCCTTAACTCCAAGCCACCTCACCCCTCCTGCTCCCCTCTATGACCCCTACCCTGACCCCCAACCTCCATCTCCCCTTGGCGGTGACCCCCACCCCACCTCCCACTCCCCTCTATGTCGACCTCCCCCCCACCTCCCACTCCCATCGATGGCGACCCCCCCCCCCACCCCACATCCTTCTCCCCTCAATGGAAACCCCTGAACCCTCCCCCACCTTCCCGCTCCCCTCATAGGCGACCCCCCTATACCGACCCCCACCTCCTGCTCTTCTCAGAGTCAACCCCCGACCCCAACACCCAACTCCCTCTCCCCTCAGCGGAAACCCCCGACAACACCCCCTCCCCACTCCCCCTCCTTTCTGTTGTAATCATGAACCCCCCCCCCTCCTACTAGAGATCACACAGACCCTGACCCCCCTGTTGGCGTCTGTCGTCACCCCGATCCCTCAATCGGGTACTGTCGTGACCCCGACCCCCATTGTCAGTGACCGCCATGACCCCTAACTCACCTGTCTATAACGGTTATGACCCTATCCCTCCTGAAATCTACTGTCATTACCTCGACACCACCATAACCCGGACCCCCCCCCCCCCTTTCGAGGACCATCGTGACCCCGACTCCCCCTCCTCCACAATGGAGACCCCCAAAGGCTTATCTAACCATTTTTATAGTGATTGTGGACCCCGAAATCATTGAATGTATTATTGGTTTAATTTTTCTAGTTATTTTAATTAAATTATATAATGTTCTATATAATTGAGTGTTTTTATGTTTTTAATGCTGGAATGAATCATTTTGGTGTTGAATTTTTGTAATGTCGAATCAAGACCCTTCCTTGATTAATGAAAAAGTTGGGTGATGTTTAATTTTGATTATACCTATAAGATAAAACATTTATATTTTTATATCTGAATGTATATGGAGAAGAAAATAAAATACCTATGGATAAAATTTGGATTAATTTTCTTAAAAACACAACTTGGTATGCCAATGTTTAGGATGACTTTTTAGATTATGAAATTGCAAACCGATTAGTGTATGGTAGAATAAAATTTCCATGTCCTAATTGTAAATTCAAGAGATGGTTGAATAAAAATGAAGCATATCAGCATTTCATATTAAAATAGTTTCTTGGTTAATATGTATATTGGATTTGGCATGGTGAATATAATTTTATGGAAATTCAAAACAATTAAAATACTATCAATGAAACACAAAGACACCCAGCAAATAAGGATTCTGTTCGAAATTTGTTAAATGACGCATTTGGTTTTGTTGAAAATAATTTCCAAAATTTTAATAGATCAACAAAAAAATTAGTTGATCCTGAGCAGTTTAATCTTGCTCGGAACTTCAGTGACCAAAAAATGAGTTTTATGAATTAGTTGAATACATAAAGAAATAAATGTATAAAGGTTGTTCCAAGAATTTGAAGTTGTCTTTTCTACTTAATTTGTATCAGATAAAGTGTCTCTATGGAATTACTGAAAAATCAATTTCCATGATTTTATAGTATCTTAATGATGAATTTAGTAAATCTAAGATCCCGTTATCATTATATGAGATGAGGAAAGTCATAAAAAACATGGACTAGATTATACAAAGATACCTGAATGCCCTAATGATTGCATTCTTTACTAGGGAGGAGAGTCTAATAAAGAAGAATGCCTAAGATTTTATACATGTTTATGGAATTAAATGAACAAAAATTAGAGTATAAATCAATTCAAACCCCGAAAGAAACGGATGAATAAAAATCCCACAAAGGTATTGTGTTTCTTTCCTCTGAAATAATGCTTAAAAATATTATCCATGTTGTATAAGACTATATATGACTTGAATTGGAACAATCAGGATAGTAGTGTTGGCTTTAGGAGACATCCAAAAGATTCCACATCATGGAATATTTTTGATTCTCTATATCCATATTTTTTTTAAGATCCATGTAATGTACATTTCTGATTGACTTCTGATGGTTTTAACCCTTTTGGTACTATAATAATTATAGCATTTTTCAGTTGTTTTGATCGCCTATAATCTATCTCCCTGGATGTGTATGAGGATGACTTCTTTCATTATTTCTATGTTTATTCCATGATTTAAAATTTCTAAAAATGACATTGATGTATACCTTCAAACTCTAATCAAAAAATTATGAGAATGTATGATGGAATGGAAACAAATGATGCTTCAATGAAGCAACTATTTAAAATTCATGCTACTTTAATGTGGACAATTAGTGAAATTCTTAGACTAGGAAAATTATCTGGTTAGAAAATTCATCCTGGTTTAGATTTACCAATTTGTAATTCTGATTTTGAACCTATGATTACCTCATACCAGAAAATGGTTCTTTATGTGTCATAATTAATTTCTTGATATTTCTCATAAATTTAGGTTTAATAAGACAAGATTAAATAGATACATTGAAACAAAAAGGCCACTGAAGGTGTTATCCAGTTCATAAATCGTGGGACAACTAATGAATGTCATTGAAGAATTTGTAAAATGTCATTAGTTTAAAGAAGAGTGGAAAAGTGTATAAGGTACAATATTTGAAGCAGCTGGAACACAACAATGGAAGAAAATGAGTATATTTTTCAAACTTCCTTATTGGGAGTTTAATTTGATATGTCATAATCTTGATGTAATGCATATTGAGAAGAACATATGTGAAAATGTACATTTTTACATTGCTTAATGAGCAGGGAAAATCAAAGGATCACCATAATTATCATAAGAATTTAAATCCAATGAACATAAAGCATTGTTTCTGGAAAAATGAGAATGGAAAGTATCCTTCAGCAATATTACAATGAAGATTTATAAGAAATATGTATTACTTCAAACATTAAAGAATGTAAAATTTCCATATGGATATTCAAGTAACATATCATGGTGTGTTGATTTAAAACATCAAGAGTTACATAGATTAAAAATTCATGACTCACATATTCTGATGGAGCATTAGTTGCCATTGGAAATACATAATACATTACCTGAAAAATTAAATGTAGTTATATTTGAGTTTTGAACATTTTCCAGAGATCTTTTTTGGAAAAACTCTAAATACAACTGAGCTTGATAAACTTAAATAAAGAACTATTTTGACACTTTTTATTTTCAGATGTTTTTTATGCCATCATTCTTCATGAGCATGATTCATTTTACTGTTCATTTAGATGAAGAAGATAATCTCATTGGACCAGTACACTATCGATGGATATATCCAATTGATAGGTATGTTGACATTATTTTTATTTTCATTGTTGAATTTTATTTTATCAAATAATTTCATGCATTTTTTTAATATGTTTATTATTTTTTCATCAGTTACTTGGGTCATTTGAAATCATATATGAGGAATAAATCTAAAACATAAGGATTTAATTCTGAAGGTTACATATCTAATGAGTTCTTGAAATTCTCTTTTAGAAATTTGGATGGGATTAATACTAGATTCAATCATGCAAGATGTTTTGATGAAATGTTAACTAATTCTAATTCTGAAAACCATTCATTGGTATTTCTAACTATTGGGTGACCAATTAGAAAGGGTAAATTTTTTACAATTGACTAAATTGGAGTTTCTACAAGTACGTAGATATGTTATTCTAAATAATGTTATTATAGATCCATTTATTGATGAATTTTTATTACAAACTAAGAGGTGACTAAGGGTTTCATCTCGAAATGAGCTTGAATTAACAAAATCTATTAATAAGGAGATTCTAAAATGGTTCTACCATCATGTATGTATATACACATATTCATATTATTGACATGTAGTTATTTTTTCATTGTTAAAAGTAACACCATATATATTTTTTATAGATAATGGATGTTCATAATCGAGTTGAAAAACAGATGATTTGATATTTTTATCCCAAGTTCCTCTAAGGCAGGCTATGAGATTTTATGCCTACAAAATTCATGGATTCAGGTTTCATACAATTTATTGTGGAGAAGAATTGAAAACACAACATAGTTGTGTATTTACACTTGAAGAGATGTGATACTATGGAAATATGAATGATATAATTGAATTAAACTATATGAGTTAGTTTTTTGTTTTCTTATTCAAATGAATGTGGGTAAACATTGATAGGGGTATAATTAAGGATTAATTACATTTCACATCTATTAACTTCTATATCGTGATCTATAACAGTGATCATGCAAAGCATGATATATTTATCTTGTCTTGATAAGATATTAAGGTTTATTACATGAATGATGAAATACATAATGGTTGGTGTAACATCCCAGATCTGGTTGCCACTCAACGGGTGCCCCGAACCCAGTTGGTCACATGACCTCAAGCACATTTCCCCAAATGTCAGAGGCTGGAGACTAGCAGCGAGGGCCCAGGTCTGATAGTGGAGAAACTATGCCCTCATTTGTCAAAGTGTAGTGCAGTGGAAAAGATAAATAACAAACAACAGCGGAAGAAGGAAACAATATACAACTAAAATGGACAACTGAAGTAAAAGAGAACCAGCATTCATATATATAAAGATGCAGCATGTCACCAATTTTATGAAAACATCCATAACATGATACACTGCAGTACAATACAATAAAACTCAAGTAAAAAGTACAGTAAAAAAACTAAGCAGAGTAAACAGAACGCAGCAGCATCGCAAGCCAAAGCTCGGTCTCATGCTCTCCTACTCCTCTACTACAATCAAGTTCCTATATAGGTACCCTTTCCCTTATCCACACCTAGATAAATGTAATCTGTTTGAGCCAAAGACATGACCTGGATATGGTGTGAGAAATAAATCCCAGTAGGTACCCACCAAAGGTCCTTGGCCAACTGTCAGTGAAAATGTTCAACAGCAGTGTGCAGTAGTAAATGCAATAAACTAAGTAGTACTCAAAAGTAACTTACTTTACCAGTTATATTGTAATTTTAATATTCATTTAACCATTCAATTTAATAACATTATGTGCTCATTAGAACCAAGCCCTCAGTCCAATCAGAACCTTCCCCTCAGGCAAATATAATAAAACAATGCCCTCAGGCTTGCCCTCAGGATATCGAATATTTCCCTTAGGCACATAAGTAACTACCCTCAGGCATAATAAATGTTTCCCTCAGGCAAAATAGAATATTTCCCTCAGGCGTATGAGATATTTCCCTCAGGCTAAGCAGTACCTTGCCCTCAGGCTAAACAAACAATGCCCTCAGGATAAAAAGAATTTTACCCTCAGACGCAAGTAACTGGGCCAAGCCCAAAGCATAAACAAGAAATTTATATAAAATTCCTCTCAAGGTAATTTAATACACATTATAATCATGGCATGCCCTTAGGTATCCTAGCCAAATGGCTAAACAGAGGAACGCACCCCTGGGGTGGTCCTTGATCCAAGTTGTGATCCCAAACAATAGTTATACATATTCATTAAACTACTTATTCAATTCTAGGTTTTTAATTTCACAAGGCCTTGGCCATACGACACCCCAAACATGGGTGCGTAGCACAGTGGCACACAAAACACATAGTAGTTGGAATTTAAACACAAAACCACCTACTCGATCGTCTCTGATCGGTATATGTGAACGAAGACTCCCAAAACGTCCAAGAGCGGCGTAGATCTCGGATAATAGAATTATCGTTCAAACATAAATAACTTCCCTTAGAAGAATAATTGGTAAGAATAGTGGATGGATAAATGAGGCCTTACCCGTACGGTCCCAACGTGATCAAAAGAAGCAAAAACGGATTCCCGATGTGTGGTCAGCTGATCCTCCAAGGTTCGGTCATCCTCCCGAGCTCCAACGACGTTCTAATATTCCTCTATGAATAGAGGAGGCAACTGCCCACTTTAAGAGAAAAAACAAACTATGCGGCGTGTACTCTAAAGTACACAACATGTACTTTTCAATTTTTAAACTGTTCCTCTGGTGGATTCCTTCCACCACGGCATTTTTCATCCGTCGACATGAGTACACGGCGTGTATTCCCAATTACATAGCGCGTAGTGTCGCTCCGCCGGTGGCTGCCTCCACCGCCCTACTGTTCACCTTCCAACTGAATACATGGCGTGTAAATACCCTATACACAGCGTGTAGTCATTTTTTACACATTTCATTGCCGACAGGCATACACGCCATGTGCACCCATCCCACACGGCCAAAGTACACGACGTGTGGAAAAGCACATTGCTTGTAATCATAAAATTTGGTATTTTCCCCCATTTTCCTTATTTTCTCAAAAATACTTATGGAAAAAGGAAAAGAAGAAACTCGTACCTCAAGAAGAAGAACCAATTTCTTACAAAATTCCCCCCTTAAAGCAATTTGTCCCTAAATTTCCCTTACAAGGGTGGCGAAGATAAAGCTCAGAACCACTCTGGCCACTGAGCACGTATGTCGGTCTCCTACTCCCAGGTTTCATCCTTCACTCGGCCATGCTGCCATAGCACCCGTACGAGAGAAACTGACCGGCCTCGGAGAACCTTGGTGCTCCTATAAATGATACGAATTGGATGCTCCTCAAAGGACGCATCGATCTGAAGCTCAACCTCCTCAGGATGAAAGATGTGAGACAAGTCTGAATGATAAAGGCGCAGCTGAGATACATGCAAGACATTGTGCATAGACCGGTACCTCTGTGGTAACTACAACCGATAGGCAACCGGCCCGACTCTCTCTAGAATCTCAAACGGCCCCACATACCTCGGTGAAAGTTTACCCTGACTTCTGATCCGCTTTTGTCTCAACCTCGGTGAAACACAAAAGAAAACATGATCCCCGACCACAAACTCCAAGGGTCGTCTGCAGTGATCAGCATAAGATTTATGACGAGACTACACAGTGGACATCTGCTTCTAAATCAACTGGACCTACTCAGAAGTCTCATGTATGAGAGATGGTCCGAGAAAAGCTGCCTCACCTACCTCTAACCAGCACAAAGGTGATCGGCATGGTCTACCATATAAATCCTCGTAAGGTGTCATCTCAATAGTTTCCTGAAAACTATTATGGTAGGAAAACTCAATCAGGGGTATATGATTCTCCCAAGAGCCCCAAAATTCTCGTACACATGCACGCAGCATGTCCTCAAGCACATGAATCATACGCTCTGACTGGACATCAGTATGAGGGTGGTAATTTGTGCTCAGAAGCACCTGTATACCTAGTGCCCTCTGAAAACTCTGCCAGAAACTAGACGTAAAGCAGTCATCCCTATCTGAAATGATAGAATGACGGACCCCATGAAGACGCACTATATCTCAGATATACAACTTCTCGAGATCGTCAACACTGAAGGTCTCCTTGATCAGTAAAAAGTGAGATACCTTTGTGAGTTTTTCCACAACAACCAACATGGCATCATTGCCTCGAGGTGACCTCGGAAACCCGGTCATGAAATCCATCGCGACACCATCCCATTTCCATTCTGGAATGGGTAACTGCTATAACAGTCTGGCTGGCCTCTAATGCTCTGCCTTCACCTGCTGATAGGTGGAACATCTTGTAATAAAACTAGCTACTTCATTATTCATACCCGTCCCCCAGTAATAACGTCTCAAGTCACGGTACATCTTGGTAACTCCGCGATGCACTACCCATGCTGAAGCATGGAACTCCCACATAAGATCCTCGCATATATCCCCTAAAACCCATATTTTCCATGGAAATGTAATACCTCATCATCACTTATCGTCCATCCAGGAGGAGGGTCCTCACTTTCCAGCGAATCTCGTAGAGCTAGGCCTTCTGAATCTGATAGCTATCTTATCCTCACTCTATCCGGGAGTGTAAAAGTCACAGCTAAGGAAGAAAGATAGGTCTACCCCTGACTGTTGTGAACCTCCAAATGCATCTTAGAGAATGAAACCATAAGCTGCCACTCACCACTAGCCTCCTACACTGGCTGTATCTGAGTCTTTCGGCTCAGTGCATCAGCTACTGCATTACCTTTACCAGGTGTATAGTCAAGATCAAATTTGAAGTACTGAAGGTATTTGACCCACCTTCACTGTCTCAGGTTCAATTCACACTGGGTAAAGATATATTTGAGAATTTTGTGGTTGGTGAAAACCACAAAACGCTCTCCCAAGAGATAATGTCTCCAACATCGTAACACATGAACAACCGTAGCCAACTCGAGATCATGAGTCAGGTAATTCCTCTCGTGTGGCCTCAACTGCCGAGACCCGTACGCAACTAATCGATCATCATACATTAACACAGCTCTCATAAAAAATACCTGATGCATCACAGTAGACTGTATATCTCTTCCTTTTCTCTGGAAGTATCAGGAGTGTTGATGATGTCAACCTTCCATTCATCTCCTGAAAGGCTGTCTCGCAAGCTTCTAACCAAACGAACTTCATACCGTTCTTAGTCAAACCCATCAACGGCGCTGATAAGTGGGAGAAGTCCTGTATAAAGCGCCTGTAGTAACCATCCAACCCCAAGAAAATCCATATCTCAAAAAAGTTCTTAGGCTTATATCAGGACACTAATGCTATCACCTTCTCTGGGTCTACTGCAACTCCTGCCTCTGAGATGATATGACCCAGGAAGTGAATCTGGTCCATCCAAAAGTGGAATTTGATATCTTAGAATATAGATGATTCTCTCTCAGTGTACTCAATACGATCTCAAGATGGGTGGCATGGTCATGTCAAGCGTGAGAGTACACCAAGATATCGTCCACGAAGACTACCACAAAGGAATCTAGATAAGGGTGGAACACACGATTCATCAGATCCATGAAAACTAATGGAGTATTCATGAGTCTGAACAGCATAACCAAGTACTTGTATAGACCATATCTACTCCAAAAAGTTGTAAGTGGTATGTCCAATGGTCTAACGTGTAACTGATGATATCTGGATCTCAAGTCAATCTTTGAGAACACTTGTGCTCCTAGAATTTGATAAAAAATATCATCCATCTTTGGCAAAGGATATCGGTTCTTGACCGTCATCTGGTTCAACTTCCAATAATCCACACAAAGTCTGAGGGTACCGTCTACCTTCTTAGCAAACAGGACAGGCGGATCCCAAGGAGAAGTACTAGGTCAGATGAAACCCTTTTCTTGTAACTCCTCTAACTCTCTCTTGAGCTCTTTCAACTCATGTGTAGCCATCCTATAAGGAGGAATGGACACTGGTGCCACTCCTAGAACAAGTTAAAAAGAGAAATCCACCTATCACTCTGGAGGTAGACCTAAAAATTCGTCCAAGAAGACATCCCTGAAATGATCAACTACTAGAGGGAAGTCCTTCTGACACATCCCCTAATCATCCAGATATAAACTCACAATCTGGGTTGTCACACCACCTCGCCCACGATGCTTAGGTCCATCTCGACTCGCCTAGACATCCCATTCGCCCTTTTATATAATCTCTCTACCCTATGGTGACGTAAAACTCACCCTGCGATGATAGAAATCCACAAAGGCTCAAAAAGGTACCAACCAGTCCATCCCGAGAATGACATCATAGCTCATCATCTTCAAGACATAGAGGTCCCAAAGAAAGTGACACCCACCAACCTCAAGGGGTAACTCCCTACACTGACACACATCAACCGTTCTAGTTCCCAATGGAGTTTCTAGCATCATAACATCATAACAAAAATAAACACAGATCCCAAGGCCCTCCACAACAGTCATAGATATAAAGCTATGTATAGCACCCATATCGAAAAGTACTGAAGATAAAATAGAATCTACTAGAATAGTACCTCTGATAGTAGAAGGTTCAGGATCCTTCTCCTGTTTGGTCTGTTGCACTTCATATGCCTACCCAGTTCCGTAGCCTTGTGACATAGCCTGGATACCCTGAGCTATCCCACCCTGCTTCCTCTGAGATCCTAGTGTCTAGCTACCATGGCCAGGACCACCACCTCTACCTGTACGACCTGACGTATCCCAATTACCCAACTGGTAAGAAGCTTCCGGTCCTGCTCCTATACGCGGAGTCTGAACAGAACCACTCTCACTAGCCACTGGTGGAAACACCCTGCAAAAGCACTGCAGATGACCCATCTTGCCGCAAGCTCGGCACTCCACTGGGTTACGGGTACACTGAGGTCTCTTGTTCCCCTCTCTACCACACTGGTAGCATATGACTGGGCCACCTGAAGTAATCTCCTAGCTAGTACTTCCACTGTGAGATAAACTCATCTATCTCTTCCTCTTCCCGATAGAAATAGTACCAGAAACTGGTGCTGAACCACCCTGGCCTGCACCACTAGCTTCCCGTAGGTTCCTCTCAATAATCAGTGCCTGGTTCACAATAGCATGTACCGTAGGCAACCTGAAAAATTTCACCAGTGCTCGGATGTCATATCGAAGACCATCCTCAAAGTGTCGAGCCCTCAGCATCTCGTCTCCCACCAGAACAGGTGCAAAATTCTGAAGCTCAGTGAAGTGGGATGAATAGTCTATCACTGACATTGCACCCTGCTGCAGATTCATGAACTCTCAATCTTGATATTCCCATATGTCTCGGGAAATAAGAATTCATAGAATACTTCCTGAAAATATTCCCATGCCATGTCTCTATGATGCTTTGACTGGGTGGTAACATCCCACCACCTCTTGGAGGAATCCCACAACATATATGTAGCAATCTTGAACCTCTTCCCTAGAGGCGTCACCAAATGCTCGAATATTTTCTGCACCGAATCCAGCCATGACTCTGAAGCCTATGGTCCTCCATCCCCTAAAAACCTTGGTGGATGCTGCTTCTAGAAGATACACATCAGCTTCGCCATAGATGTGGCAGCCGGCGGTGCTCCATGGAAGGTCTGCATAAACCACATGAAGCCTTCATGGAACTGCACATCAGTGCCTGTGTCTGGAATAGAGGCTGGCGCCGCATCTGGCTCTGCTGGAGGATCCATTGGTAGCCCATGGCCTACCATATCTGGAGTATACTTGTTGCCGCTCTCCTGGTGAACAACTCGAGTTCATCTTGATGGCATGACTCTCCAAGATCTAACGCACACCTTAGATCAAGATTTATCAAGGACTGAAAAAAGGAGTGTAAGAAGGGAACAAGGAAAGAAAACATTCAAGTTTTACAAAACAAGACTACACGGCATGTATAATAACTACAAGGTGTGTTTCCTCAAGTATTTCACATGGGCGTGTACTCTGCCAAAACTGGTTGTGTACCACCCCAAAACACACGATGTGTTGTCCACACACATGGTGTGTACTTGAATTTTCCTCCCTGACCAAGTCCCTCTACATGTCTTAGCCACACGGATTTCCTTTAAACGAGACTACACGGCATGTATAATCTTTTAACGGAATGTACTGGACGAGCTTCACCGACCTGTGTTGTCCCTCACACAGCCGGGTACACAGCTCAGACTACACGGCGTGTTCTAGAGAGACACGACCTGTATGATTTAAATTCCAACTGCTCGTGTTGTTGGTGACACAGCCAGCTACTCGGATGACACTACACGGTGTGTTACACCCGCACACGGTGTGTACAAAACTCCTTCTTCCCAGCCATATGGTCAAGTCCACACGGTCTCCCCCGGTCAAGACTACACGGCGTGTCCCACAGGTACCAGGCGTGTTCAAGAAGAGGTAACACCAACCCGTAATGTTAGTGACACAGCCGGGTATATGGGTCAGACTACATGGCGTGTTCAAGGTACACATGATGTGTTTGTCTTAAGGTTTCCTATGTCCATGTTGTTAGTTACATGGGCGGACACCGGATCAACACTACACGGCATGTACAACTGGTACACGGTCTGTACTCAAAAAGTTTTCATTTCTCCCTGAACAGAAGAACAGACGGCGTGTGTCCATATAACTACATGGCGTGTATGCTGGGTTTTCCAGACATTAAGCCTCAGAAACTTCTCTGGAGCCTAGAAAACATAAAAACAAACACCAAAGTGCCAAATTTCAATCCGTGAGGGCCCATACTCCCCGCGAATCAAATTTCGGCATCTTATGCGGGTTATAACAAGTTGATGATCCACCAAATTCCAGTTAACGAGGGACCATACTCCTCAAGAACCAAAGTTTGGTGTTATTTCAATCAAAAAACTCACACAAAAATACCCTATCAAATAGTTGGTATTTATCAAAGAAGTTATCACAACAACATGCTTTTCTAGTAGAACAACTATCACAAAACATGCAATTTCTAATGCACCTACATGGCATGGAAGAATGCATGATATGTTATTTCTAGTATGTTCCTAAATGATACATGAGATTACATACCCTCATCTCATCAGGTTGCGACTAAATAGAACCCAGTATAAAAATATAAATATCACCCCACAAGTGCATCACCCAATGGTGAAAATCAAATCAGCTGTAAAATTGAAAAATTGGAAAAATTTCAATAACTGGGGTAGACTAGCATTTCCCTTTACACGGGTTAGCTACTCCCGGGAACAACTTATTACCAACTACCATTTCCATCCTATCCCTGACTAAGGATCCAAACAGTAATTCAAAGAAAATAACACCTCTGATACCACTTTGTAACATCCTGGATCTGGTTGCCGCTCAACGGGTTCCCTGAACCCGGTTGGTCACATGACCTTTAGCACATTTCCCCAAATGCCAGATGCTGACGACTAGCAGTGAGGGCCTAGAACTGATAGTGAGGAAACTATTCCCTCATTTTTCAAAGTGTAGCATAGTGGAAAAGATAAATAACATACAACAGCGGAAGCAGGAAACAATATACAACTAAAATGGACAACTGAAGTAAAAGAGAACCAGCAGTCATATATATAAAGATGTTGCATGTCACCAATTTTATGAAAACAGCCAGAACAGGATACACTGCAGTACAATACAATACAACTCAAGTACAAAGTACAGTCAAACAAAACTAATCAGAGTAAACAGAACGCAACAGCATCGCAAGCCAAAGCTCGGTCACATGCTCTTCTACTCCTCGGCTACAATCATGTTCCTATATAGGGACCCTTTCACTTATCCAAACCTACATAAATTTAATCTATTTTGGCTGAAGAAATGACCCAAACAGGGTGTGAGAAATAAATCCCAGTAGGCACCCACCAAAGGCTCATGCCCAACTGTCAGTGAAAATGTGCAACAGTAGTGCGTAGTAGTAAATGTAATAAACTAATAAGTACTCAAAAGTAACTAAATTTACTACTTATATTGTCATTTTAAATTAATTTAATCATTAAATTTAATAACATTTTGTGCTCATCGGGACCAAGCCCTCAGGCTAATGAGAACGTTGCCCTCAGGCTAATATAATAAAACCACTCCCTCATGCTTGCCCTCAGGCTATCAAATATTGCCCTTAGGCAAATGATATATTACCCTCAGGAACAGAATTCACTACCCTCAAGCATAAGAAGTGTTTCCCTCAGGTGAAATATAATATTTCCCTCAGGCGTACGAGATATTTCCCTCAGCCTAAGCAGTACCTTTCCCTCAGGCTAAATAAAAAATACCCTCATGCTAAAAAGAATATTTCCCTCAGGAGCAAGTAACCGGGCTGATCCCAAAGCATAAACAATAAATTTATATAAAATTCCTCTCAGATAAATTTAATACACATTATAATCATGACATACCCTCGTGAATCCTGGCCAAATGGCTAAACAGAGGAACGCACCCCCAGGGTGTTCCTAGATCCAAGCATTGATCTCAAACAATAGTTATACATATTCATTAAACTACCTATGCAATTATAGGTGTTTAATTATGCAAGGCCTCGGCCATACGACAACCCAAATTAGGTGCGTAGCAAAGTGGTACACAAAACACACAACAATTGGAATTTAAACACCATACCACCTACCTCAATCATCTCTGATCGGTATACGTGAATGACGCCTCTCGAAACGTCCAAGAATGATGTAGATCTGGGATAATAGAATTCTCGTTCAAATGTAAATAACTTCCCTTAGAGGAAGAATTGGTAAGAACAACACAAGGAGAAATGAGGGCTTACCCTTACGGTCCCAACGTGGTCGACCTAAGCAAAAACGGATTCCCGGCGCGCGGTCAGCTGATCCTACAAGTTTCGGCCATCCCCCCGAGCTCCAACAATGTTCTAATCTTCCTCTATGAATGGAGAAAGCTACTTCCCATTTTAATAGAAAAAACAAACTACATGGCATGTACTCTCAAGTACATAGAGTGTACTTTTCATTTTTTAAACTGTTCCGTTGGTGGCTTCTTTCATCCGTGACACTGTTCATCCATCGACATGAGTACACGATGTGTATTCTTAAGTACATGGTGTGTACTGTCGCTCCACTGGTGGCTGCCTCCACCGCCTTACTATTCACCTTCCTACTGAATACACGACGTGTTAATACCCTATACACGGCATGTAGTCAGTTTTTACACATTTCATTGCCGACAAGCCTACACGCCCTATGTACCCATCCTATATGGCCAAAGTACATGGCGTGTTGAAAATTACATGGCGTGTAATCACAAAATTTTGTATTTTTCCCTATTTTCCTTATTTTCTCAAAAACACTTAAGGAAAAAAGGAAAAGAAGAAACTTGTACCTCAAGAAGAAGAACCGAGTTCTCACAGCTGGAGTGTTTTTTTACACTTAAATCAGAGAGACTTCTATGAAATGGGTGATGAAGATCAATTGGAACTTTGTGATAGTGAACCTCTTTAACCACAAAAAAATGGAACAATTTTTTCCTAAAAATACCAAAACAATAGAACTTTAAAGAGAGGGTGAAAGTGAAGGACTCGTTATGATGATGGTTGATATCAATGAAGAGAATGAATATGAATATAATTGAATGTATAAATTGGAAATGAAAATACATTACAATTTCTCATTTATAAGTGTTTCATACATATATACATTGTTCTAGTTTTTTAAAAAAATTCCATTAATATTGAATTTTATATACATTAATCATATTTAAACCATTTTAATTTCAGGAATTCTGAGAGAAAAATTTCACGATCTTAGAATATCAGTATCTCAGAGCAGGACACCACTAATGTCATCTATAGTTGATCCGAGTGATTCCATTGTACCTGAGACTACTAGAGATCCAATCAATTTTCGAGATATCATTGGTATCCCACCACCTGATTCATATCTCATGATGGAGAAATTGGTCTCCCCTCCATCTAGGGGATGTAGTAGAGTTAATGTTACTGGTATGTATGTTATTGTAAAAAACTATATATTTTTTAATTGTTTAATTAATTTTTCAAACAGATAAAGAAACCCATAGAATGGATAAAAATTTGAACATGACAGATGTATGGGACCTAAAGGACATTATTATTATCATTCCATTTGATGAGTTCAGGGTGGCTACTAGGGACACTGATAGAATCTATGTACAGATTCTTAGTAAGCATGTTTGTGAGATGATGATATTTCCCATTAATTATAAATGTTGGAGGAATATTCCTACAGCATGGAAAAATGAGGTCTTTGATATTCAAGTAAAACTAATATTAATTTAATATTTCATTATAACCAATTTAAAAGACATGATTAAAATTGTGTATTATACTTATAAAATGTTATGTTTATTATTTCTAGATGTTTTTTCATTCTATTGTCCCTGACTGTAATTCACACCCATGGAATTTTACAAATTTTGGAAAGAAATTGAGAAATTTTAAATAGAGATTACGGAATGAGTTTAATGACACATCTCTAAGCTCAAGAGAGATGTATGAGAAAGTGAATGAAGGCATTTCTCGTGAAAAATGGAAGATCTTTGTCAATATTAATAGAGATTCATCTCATTAGGTAATTTTATATTTTATTGTATCCTATTAACATAAAAACAATAAAATCCTAATTTTTATTAATGTTTCTATTTTTGATGGTATTATATAAAAAATATTATGAATCTTGAGAATCAATTCATTCCTCACATCACCAAGTCTCACAGTTTTTTGATAAAAAGAACAATATTGTTTTTTATTTTATTAATTATTATTTATATCGTTTTATTATATAAGTCAAGGTTTTTTCTAACCTATTAATATTTTACTATAAATTACAATAAATTAGGTCACTTTGTTGGCTGAATAGAGATATGGTTTAAAGTTCATAAGAAACCCAATGGAAGTTTCTTGTAAATTACCCTACCAAATACATTGGAGTAAGTAATTTTAAATACCATTTCATGTCATTTCATTACTATAAAAACATAATAATGAAAAATATATTATAAAAACTGAAGAAAAAAAACTTAAAACCAATTAAATGGGGATGGCTACGTGGATCAAGAAATTCCAATTTGGCATTGTTTGATACATCTAGCCCGCCCCAATTAATTGGGTTTAAGACTTATTTTTTTATACTTTATTTTTCAATATTATGGTTTTATAGTAATGAAATAATAAAAAATAGTAATGAAAATTTTATTAAATAGATAATATTATGAATTTCAGATATTTTAAAAAAATGATGTTAATATTTTTGTATTAACTTGTTAAAATTCATGAACTATGGGATGTGAACCCTTCATAGTCATCATCGGTTTCCCAGAACAATACAGTTTCATTCATTTTAGGAAAGGAGCATCTCAAACATGTATAAGGGATAGGCTCTGGGATAACTCCATCAGCTATTATTTATATAGAAAACACAAACATCAAGTCATAATGACCACATCTTGTTTTGTATTGATATTTGGTTGATTCCTTCATCTCAAAAATGAATTATAGATCATTATCCTTAATCAGGAAATAATTCGGGATCATTTACTTAGTTTTGAATCAGTAAAGAGTTTTTAAAGGTACCAAAGCCTTTAAAAATGTGTTTTGAGGAGTCAAAACTAGGAAAATGATGTTTGACTTGTAAGAACCTGGTTCTTAGTTTTGAGGTACATGCTTCTTCTTTTCTCTTTTTCTTAAGTGTTTTTCAGAAAATAAGGAAAATGGGGGAAAATCCTAAATTTTAGAAGTACACGCTGAGTACTTTTCCACACGCTGTGTACTTTTGGCCATGTGGGATGAGTACATGGGTCGTGTGGCACTGTCAGCGATAAAGGGTGTAGGAACTGACTACACGCCGTGTAGTCAGTCAGGAGGCGAATAGTAAGGTGATGGCCAGCTTTGTGACAGAACACGCCGTGTACTCAAGAAGACACGTCGTCTAGTCATGTCGGAAGATGAACAGTGCCACGCTGGCGAGAAACCGCCCAGGGAATAGTTAAAAAATGGGAAGTACACGCCGTGTACTTGGAAATACACACCGTGTACTTTGTTTTTTTTCGCTTAAAATGGGCAGTAGCCTCCCCTGTTCACAGGGAAGTCTTAGAACGGGAAGAAGGAGAGGGAGAAGGAGGCTGAAGCTTTGGAGATCCGCCGAGCGTTCGTTGGGAATCTGTTTTCTGCACCGTCGATCTCCCTGGAACCGCACGGGTGAGTCCTCCCTTCTCCCGGAGTAGTTCTTACCAATTATTCCCCATAAGGGAATTTATTTAAATTTGAAAAAGGTTTTATTTCACCTCAGATCTATTTCATTCAAGGAATAATCGAGGATTGTCATTCGCATATATCGTTCGTGGGTGTTAAAGGTAGGTGGCTTGCTGTTGTTTTCCAACTGTTGTGCATTTTGTGTGTTTTTGAGCTACGAACCCATTTTTGGGGTGTCGTGTGGCTGAGTCCGTGGCTATTTTAAATACCTAGAAATGTATAGGTGATTAAATAAATTGTAAAACTGTTTTTTGGGATTGCTACTTGGATCCAGGACCACCCCGGGGGTGCGTTCCTCTGTTTAGCCGTTTGGCCAGGATACCCGAGAGTATGCGATGGTTGATAGTGCATTACTTTTTCCTTGAGATGAATTGAATGAAAATTGCATTTTTATATGTTGGGAATGGCCTGGTTACTTATGTTTGAGGGCGGTGTTTTACTATAGCCTAATGGCGTGACTGTATTTAGCCTGAGGGCGTGACTGTATTTAGCCTAAGGGCGTGACTGTATTTAGCTTGAGGGTGTGACTGTATTTAGCCTGAGGGTGTGACTGTATTTAGCCTGAGGACGTGGTTTTACTATACCATGAGGGTGTGACTGTATTTATCCTGAGGTCATGGTTTTGCTATAGCCTGAGGGTGTGACTGTATTTAGCCTGAGGGCGTAACTGTATTAAGCCTGAGGGCGTAGTTTTACTATATTAGCCTCTGGGTGAGATTCTGGTTGGCCTGGGGGCTTGGTTCTGTTGAGAACAGAATATTATTAAATTAAATAGTTAAAATGAATAATAAAATGGAAGTATAACTATCAAGGTTGGTTACTTATGAGTACTACTTTGTTTATTGCATTTTACTACTCCACATTGTTGCATGTCTATAGACAGTTGAGCACGGGCCTTTAGTGGGTGCCTACTGGGAATCATTTCTCACACCCTGTTTGGGTCATGTATTTTGGCCCAAAAAGATTATGTTTATGTAGGTATGGATAAGAGAAAGGGCCCTTATATAGGTACTTTATTGCTGCTGAGGAGTAGGGGAGCATGGGACCGGGCTTAGGCTAGCGATGCTACCAGCTTTTTTGTTTTTCCTTGTTGTACTCTTTATTGTATTGTACTGCTTTGTAACATGTTCTGGATATTTTCTTAGAACTTGAGGCATGTTGCATCATCATTATATATGTATTATTGTTGGTTGTTTTTACTGTAGTTGTTCGTTTAAAATTGTGTATGGTTTATCACTTCCACTGTTGTCGTTTTTTTTTATTATTCCACTGCGCTACACTTTGATAAATGAGGGCATAGTTTCCCCACTATCAGAATTAGGCCCTCAATACTAGTCGACAACCTCTGGCATTTGGGGAAATGTGCTTGAGGTCACGTGGTGAACCGGGTTCGGGGCACCCGTTGAGTGGCACCCAGAATCGGGACATTACAAAGTGGTATCAGAGGAGTTCTTTTCTTTGACTTACTATTTGGATCCATAGTAAGGGATAGGACGAAAGCGGTAGTTTGTAATAAGTTTTGCCCGAGCGTAGCTAACCCGTGTACAGGGAAAAGTCAATTTACCTCGTGTTGCAATTTTACTAATTTTGAAAGTTTTACAGTTGATTTGATTTCACCGTTTGGTGACGCACTTGTATTGTGCTGTTTATATTTTATTCATGGGTTCTGTTTAGTTGAAACCTGATGAGATGAGGGTATGCCATCTCACACATCATTAAGAACATTCTAAGAATCACATGCCATGCATAGTTCCATGCCATGTAGGTACATTAGAAATTATATGCAGTTGTGATAGTTGTGGTGCTAGAGAAGCATGCTGTTGTGATAACTGCTTGATAAATACCTGCTATGTGATAGGGTATTTTCGTGTGAGACTGTTGATAGAATCGACGCCAAACATTGGTATCTGGGGAGTATAGGCCCTCATTAACCGGAATTTGGTGGACTATTGACTGTTTATCTGGTTATAACACATATAAGATGCCAAATGTTGATTCGTGGGGAGTATGGACCCACAAGGATTGGAATTTGGCACTTAGGTGTTGTTTTTCAGTATTTTCTAGGTTCTGGGGATGTTTCTGAGGCATATTGTCCGGAAAACCCAGTATACACGTCGTGTGGTTCGTTGAACATGTCGTGTATGTTCTTCTATTCGGGAAGAAAAGAAAAGTTTTAGAGTACATGCCGTGCACCCTAAGTACATGTCGTGTAGTCCATTCCCGTGTCACAAACCGTGTGGGTGGCGACACAGGGAAGGGAAATGCTTGGGGTGAACACGCCGTGTACCGGATGTACACGCTGTGTAGTGTTGACCCGGAGTCTGCCCGTGTAACTAACAACACGAACGGAGGAGACCTTAAGCCATACACGCCATGTCCACTATGGAACACGCTGTGTAGTCTGACCTAGGATCCGGCCGTGTCACTAACAACACGATTCAGTGAAATCCCTTCGTGTACACGCCGTGTGTATGCTAAACATATTGTGTAGTTGGAGCCGTGTATCCGGCCGTGTAACTAACAACGCAGGTCGGCAGAGCACGTCTAGTACATGCCGTGTACCTATTGGACACACCGTATAGTCTTGTCTGAGGATAGACCGTGTGGAGTTAGCCCTGTGGCTGGGAATACAGAGTGGTGTACATGCCGTGTATGGGTGTCACACATCATGTAGTCTCAAGCCGAGTAGTCGGCCGTGTCACAAACGACACGGGTAGTTGGGAATTTACACCATACACGTCGTGTGGATTATATACACACCGTGTTGTTTTGTTCAACGGGAGCCATGTGTCTTAGCCGTGTAGAAGGACCTGGGTAGGGGAAGAAAAGTCAGGTATATGCCGTGTAGTCAGTATACACACCATGTAGTCTTGTTTTTCAAATTTGGAATGTCTTCTTCCTCCTGATCTCTTTTCTGTTCCTTCGTTTTCAGTCTGTGATAAATGTGTATCTAAGGTGTGTGTTTGACTTTGTAGTGTCATGCCACCGAGACGACCACACGTTGTTCTCTAGGAGAGCGGTGAAGATTATACTCCAGAGATTGTGGGCTATGGGCTACCAGTGGATCCTCCAATGGAGCCAGATGCGACGCCAGCTGTTATACCGAACACAGGCGCAGAGGCGTAGTTCCATGAAGGCTTTATGTGGTTCATGCATACCTTTCAGGGAGCACTGCCGGCTGCCACATCTATGGCTGAGCTGACTCGTATCTTCTAGCAGCAGCATCCACCTACGTTTTCAGGGGATGGCGGACCACAGGCTGCAGAGTCTTGGTTGGGGTCAATGCAGACTATTTTCGAGCATCTTGAGATGCCTCTAGGGCGGAGGGTCAATCTCGCGACGTATATGTTGCGTGATTCTTCCAAGAGGTGGTGGGATGCTACCACCCAGTCAGAAAATCATAGAGACATGGTGTGGGAATATTTTCATGCAGTCTTTTATGACTTATTCTTTCCAGAGACGTTGCGGGCAGATAGAGATCGAGAGTTCATGAATCTGCAGTGGGGCGCTATGTTGGTGATGGACTATTCTTCTTGTTCATTGATCTTCAGCGTTTTTCACCCGTTTTGGTGGGTGATGAGACATTGAGAGCCAGACACTTTGAGGATGGTCTTCGTTATGACATCCGAGCACTGGTGAATGTTTTAAGATTCCCTTCAGTACATGATATTGTGAACCAAGCGCTGATTTCGGAGAGGAACCTGCGGGAAGCTAGTGGTGTGGGCCAAGGCGGTTCAGCACCTGTTATTGGTACTATTTCTGCTGTTAAGAGGAAGAGACAGATGGAATTCTCTCAGGGTGGCAGTACCAGCCAAGCATTTTCTTCAGGTGGCCCGATCAGGTGCTACCAAAGTGGTAGAGAGGGCCACAAGAGGCCACAGTGTCCATGAGACCCAGTGGAGTGCCGAGCTTGCGGCAGAATGGGACATCGGCAACGCTTTTGCAGGACATTCCCACCAGTGACTAGTGAGAGGGGTTCTGTAAAGACTCCGCGTGCGGGAGTGGGACCAGCAGCTTCTTACCAGGCATGGAACTAGAATACATCAGGGCGTGCATGCAGAGATGGTGGTCATGGCCGTGGTAGCCTGACACCAAGATCTCAGAGGCAGTAGGGTGGGACAACTCAGGGTAGCCAGGCAGTGTCGCAGGGTCGCGGCATTGGGCAGGCATATGTAGTGCAACAGACCCACCAGGAGCAGGATCCCGGACCTTCTACAGTCAGAGGTACTATTCTAGTATCTTTTTTCTTGTCTTCAGTACTTTTTGATATGGGTTCCACTCATAGTTTCATATATGTACCCATTGTGGAGAGCCTTGGGCTCTGTGTTTCTTCTTCTTCTACTGTTATGATGCTAGACACTCTGTTGGGAACTAGAACGACATGTGTGCATCAGTGCAAGGAGTACCCCCTTAAGGTTGGTGAGTGTCACTTTCTTTGGGACCTCTATATCTTAGAGATGACATCTTATGACGTCATTCTCGGGATGGACTGGTTGGTTCCCTTACGAACCTTTGTAGATTGTTATCGTCGTAGGGTGCGTTTTTCATCACCAGAGGGTGGAGAGTTTCTATACAAGGGTGAGTGGGATGTTCAGGCGAGTCGATCTAGACCAGAGCATCGTGGGCGTGTTGGAGTTACAGCCCAGATTGCGAGTTTATATCTGGATGATCAGTGGACTTGTCAGACGAATTTCCCTCCAGTGGGTGATTGTTTTAGGGATGTCTTTCTGGATGACTTTTCAGGTCTACCTCCAGTGCGTGAGGTGGATTTATCTATTGAGATTGTGCTAGGAGCAGCACCGGTGTCCATTCCTCCTTATAGGATGGCTACACCAGATTTTCAGGATCTCAAGAGGTAGTTAGAGGAGTTATAGGCAAAGGGTTTTATCTGAACTAGTACTTCTCCTTAGGATTCGCTGGTCCTTTTTGTGAAAAAGGCAGACGGTACCCTCAGACTCTGTGTGGATTATCAGAAGTTGAAACTGTTGATGGTTAAGAACCGATATCCTTTGCCGAGGATTGATGATCTTTTTGATCAACTTAGTGGAGCACGAGTGTTCTAGAAGATTGACTTGAGATCCGGATATCATCAGCTGCGCGTGAGACCATCGGATATACCACTCACAACATTTCGGAGCAGATATGGTCTATATGAGTACTTGGTTATGCCGTTTAGACTCATGAAAGCGCCAACCGTTTTTATGGCTCTGATGAATTGTGTGTTCCCTCCTTATCTGTATTATTTCGTGGTAGTATTCGTGGTCGACATCTTGGTGTACTCTCACACTCGACACGACCATGCCACCCATCTTGGGATCGTATTGAGTACACTGAGATAGCATAAGTTGTATGATAACCTCTCGAAGTGACACTTTTGGATGGACCAGATTCACTTCCTGGGTCATATCATCTTATAGGAAGGAGTTGCAGTAGACCCAGAGAAGGTGAGATCAGTAGTTTCCTGGGAGCAGCCAAAGAACATGTTAAAGATATGGAGTTTCTTGGGGCTGGATGGTTACTACAGAAACTTAATCCAAGACTTCTCCCGCTTAGCAGTGCCGTTGACGGGTTTGACTAAGAAGGTCGTGAAGTTCGTTTGGTCAGAAGCTTGTGAGGTAGCCTTTCAGGACCTGAAAGGGAAGTTGACATCAGCACCAGTCCTAATACTCCCAGAGTAGGGGAAGAGCTATACAGTTTACTATGATACATTAGGGATTGGGCTGGGAGGAGTGTTGATGCAGGGAGATCGAGTGGTTTCATACGGTTCTCGGCAATTGAGGCCACATGAGAGGAATTACCTGATGTATGATCTCGAGTTGGCTGCTATTGTTCATGTGTTGCGCTGTTGGAGGCATTATCTCTTGGGAGAGCATTCTGTGGTTTTCACCAACCAAAAAAGTCTCAATTACATCTTTACCTAGCGTGACTTGAACCTGAGACAGCAAAGGTGGTTTGAATACCTTCATTCTTTCAATTTTGAGCTTTCCTATACACCTGGTAAAGTTAATGCAGTAGCCGATGCACTGAGTAGGAAGACTCAGATATAGGCAGTGAAGGAGGCCAGCGGTGAGTGGCAGCTTATGGATTTGTTCTCTGAGATGCATTTGGATGTGTACGATAGTCAGGGGTAGACTTATCTTTCATCTTTAGCTGTGACTTCTACCCTCCTGGATAGAGTGAGGATGAGACAGCTATCTGTTCCAGAAGGCCAAGTTCTACGGGATTCGGTGGCAAGCGAGGACCCTCCTCCTGGTTGGACGATAGGTGATGATGAGGTTCTGCCTTTCCATGGGCGAGTATGGGTTCCAGGGGATCTACGCGATGATCTGATGCGAGATTTTCATGCTTCAACTTGGTCAGTTCATCCAGGGGTTACCAAGATGTATCATGACTTGAGACATCAGTACTGGTGGCCGATAATGAAGAGAGATGTAGCTGGTTTTGTTACGAGGTGTTCCACCTGTCAGCAGGTGAAGGCAGAGCATCAGAGGCCAGCCAGACTGTTACAATAGTTACCCATCCCGGAGTGGAAATGGGATGATGTCGCGATGGAATTCGTTCCTGGGTTGTCGAGGTCACCTCAAGGTAATGATTCCATGTGGGTTGTTATGGACAGATTAACGAAGGTAGCTCACTTTTTTCTGATCAAGGAGACCGTCAGGGTTGACGAGCTCAGAAAATTGTATATCTGAGAGGTCGTACATCTTCATGGGGTCCCTCGTTCTATTGTTTCAAGTAGGGACACCCGTTTTACGTCTCGTTTCTGGTAGAGTTTTTATAGGTCACTGGGTACACAGGTGCTTCTAAGCATAGCTTACTACCCTCAGACCGATGGCCTATCAGAGCGTACGATACAGGTGATTGAGGACATGCTTCGTGCATACATCCTTGACTTTGGGGGTTCTTGGGAGAATCATATACCCCTAGTTGAGTTTTCCTACAATAATAGTTTCCAGGCAACTATTGAGATGGCACCTTACGAGGCTGTATATGGTTGGCCATGCCGATCAACTTTGTGCTGGTTAGAGGCAGGTGAGGCAGCTTTACTGGGATCACGTCTCATGTAAGAGACTTCTAAGAAGGTCCAGTTGATTCAGAAGCGGATGGCTACTGCACAGTCTCATCAGAAATCTAATGCTGATCGCCACAGATGACCTTTGGAATTCGTGGTCGGGGATCAGGTTTTCTTGTGTGTTTTGCCGAGGTTAGGACACAGGCAGATCAGGAGACAGGGTAAACTTTCACTGAGGTATGTGGGTCCATTTGAGAATCTGGAGAGAGTCGGGTAGGTTGCCTATCGATTGCAGTTACCGTAGATGTACTGATCCATGCACGACATCTTCCATGTATCTCAGTTGCGCCTCTATCATTCAGACCCATCTCACATCTATCAGCTAGAGGAGGTTGAGGTGGAGGAAGATGCGTCCTTTGAGGAGCATCTGATCTGTATCGTTGATAGGAGCACGAAGGTTCTCCGAGGCCGGTCAGTTCCTCTTGTACTGGTGTTGTGGCAGTATGGCCGAGTGCAGGATGAAACCTGGGAGCAGGAAACCGATGTACGTGCTCAGTGGCCAGAGTTATTCATAGCTATATCTTCACCACCCTTGGAAGGGAAATTCAGGGACGAATCGATTTAAGGGGGAAGTTTATAAGAACCCAGTTCTTAGTTTTGAGGTACGAGATTCTTCTTTTCTCTTTTCCTTTAGTTTTTTTCATAAAATAAGGAAAATGGGAGAAAATCCTAAATTTTAGAAGTACACACCGTGTACTTTTCCACACTCCGTGTACTTTTGGCCGTGTGGGATGAGTACACGGGTCGTGTGGCACTGTCGGTGATGAAGGGTGTAGGAACCGACTACACATCGTGTAGTGGTCCTTTATATGTCGTGTAGTCAGTCGGTAGGCGAATAGTAAGGTGGTGGCCAGATGTGCGACAGAACATGGTGTGTACTCAAGAAGACATGTCGTGTAGTCATGTTGATAGATGAACAGTGCCACACTGGCGGGAAACCGCCCGGGGAACAGTTAAAAAAATGGGAAGTACACTCCGTGTACTTGTAAATACACGTCGTGTACTTTTTTCCACTTAAAATGGGTAGTAGCCTCCCCTATTCACATGGAAGTCTTAGAACAGGAAGAAGGAGTGGGAGAGGGAAGCTGAAGCTTTGGAGATTCGCCGAGCGTTCGTCGGGAATCCGTTTTCTGCACCGTCGATCTCCCCGGAACCGCACGGGTGAGTTCTCCCTTCT
Organism: Viscum album; assembly: GCA_963277665.1. NCBI lineage: Eukaryota > Viridiplantae > Streptophyta > Magnoliopsida > Santalales > Viscaceae > Viscum > Viscum album. The sequence goes on along the minus strand of OY728123.1, from coordinate 499,741,997 downwards.
CCTGGAGTAGTTCTTACCAATTCTTCCCTGTAGGGAAGTTATTTACATTTTAATGAGGTTTTATTTCACCTCAGATCTACATCATTCTAGGACGAATCGAGGATCGTCATTCACGTATATCATTCATGGGTGTTAAAGGTAGGTGGCTTGGTGTTATTTTCCAACTGTTGTGTGTTTTGTGTGTTTTTGAGCTACGAACCCATTTTTGGGGTGTCGTGTGGCTGAGGCCATGGCTATTTTAAATACCTATAAATTTATAGGTGATTAAATAAATTGTAAAACTATTGTTTGGGATCGATGCTTGGATCCAGGACCACCCCAGGGGGTGCGTTCCTCCGTTTAGCCGTTTGGCCAGGATACCTGAGGGTATGCCATTTTTGATTATGCATTACTTTTTCTGTGAGAGGAATTGTATGTAAATTTCATTTTTATATGTTGGTCATGGTCTGGTTACTTATGCCTGAGGGTGGTGTTTTACTATAGCCTGAGGGTGTGACTGTATTTAGCCTGAGGGCGTGACTGTATTTAGCCTGAGGGCGTGACTGTATTTAGCCTGAGGGCGTGACTGTATTTAGCCTGAGGGCATGACTGTATTTAGCCTGAGGGCATGGTTTTACTATATCCTGAGTGCGTGAGTGTATTTATCTTGAGGGAATGGTTTTACTATAGCCTAAGGGAAAGACTATATTTAGCCTAAGGGTGTGACTGTATTTAGCCTAAGGGAGTGGTTTTACTATATTTTCCTAAGGGCAAGATTCTGGTTGGCCATAGGGATTGGATCTATTGAGCACAAAATATTATTAAATTAAATGGTTAAAATGAATAATAAAATGGCAGTATAACTGGTATGGTTTGTTACTTATGAGTACTACTTTTTTTATTGCATTTTACTACTGCAAACTGTTTCATGTCTACACACAGTTGAGCACGGGCCTTTGGTGGGTGCCTACTGGGAATTATTTTTCACACCATGTTTGGGTCATGTATTTCGGCCCCAATAGATTAGGTTTCTATAGGTATAGATAAGGGAAAGGGCCCTTATACAGGTACTTGATTGCTTTTGAGGAGTAGGGGAGCATGGGACCGAGCTTTGGCTCACGATGCTACCGACTGTTTTGTTTTTCCTTATTGTACTCTGTATTGTATTGTACTGCTTTGTAACATGTTATGGCTGTTTTCGTAGAACTTGAGGCATGTTGCATCATCATTATATATGTATGATTGTTGGTTGTTTTTACTGCAGTTGTTCATTTAAAATTGTGTATGGTTTATCACTTATGTTGTTGTCGTATGTTTTTATTATTCCATTGCGCTACACTTTGACAAATGAGGGAATAGTTTCCCCACTATCATACTTGGGCCCTCGCTGCTAGTCGGTATCCTCTGGAATTTGTGGAAATGCGCTTGAGGTCACGTGGCGAACTGGTTCAGGGCACCCGTTGAGTGGCACCCGGAACCGGGATGTTACAGACTTCCCTAAAATCAAAGGATAACAAATTTATATTAATTTTTTAAATATAGGAATGGGAAGCAAGTCATTCCAAGTTACGATTTTCCCAGGATAGTTGTAAATGAATTTTCAGTGTTTTAAAACACTAAAACATGCACATAACTATCCAAACTATAAAGAATGACCTTATATTGATATGAAACCATTGTAAAACCACTTTTGGAGGTATTTTTGATGTGTATGTTAAGACAACACATCAATACGATGTGAGGTGTGGTTGAAATGACTCATTAAACACTTTTTAATGCTACCAAAGCCTTTAAAAACATATTCTAAGGGGTCAAAACTAGTAAAATTATGTCATATTTCCATGAAATCAGAGTCCAATGACTGTATATTTATTTTTGAAATTTTGTAACTAAATAAATTTCATTCTAAGTCCTGGTTTTCACGAGATGGTTATAAACATGTTTTTTGGGTTTTAAAACACTAAAATGTGCTTGTATTGGTAAAAAAACATTGAAAATGACCTTACATTGATGTAAAATCATGGGGAAACCACCATTGAGTTATATTTTATATGTACATGCAAACAAAACACTAATCCAACAAGTGGTGTAGTTGGAATGACTTGGTAAACACATTTTTAAGGAACTAAAGAATTTAAAACATGTGTCATTAGGGATAAAATATATGAAAATGGAATCATATTTCCCTAAAATCATAGTAAAAGGTGTGTAAATTTATTTTTAAAATTTAGAAATTGACGGCACATCATTCGGAGTTATGATTTTCCTAGAATGTCCGTAAACATGTTTTTAGTGTTTTAGAAGACTAAAACGTGCATGTAACAGAAAAAACTATAAAAAACGACCTTAGATTGATGTGAAATCATGGGAAAACAAATTTTGAGTTATTTTTTTACATATATTCATAGAAAAAATGTCAATATGATGTGTGGTGTGGTCGATATGACTCAATAAACACCTTTTAAATGTACCAAAGCCTTTAAAAACATTTTTCTAAGGTTAAAAACTAGGAAAATGATGTCTAATTTCCTTAAAATAAAAGGAAAATGAGTGGAGATTTATTTTTGATATTTTAGAACTGAAAAAACATCATTATGATTTATGGTTTTACTAGGATGTTCATAAACATGTTTTTAATGTTTTTATACACTAAAATGTCCATATAACGCTCAAAACAATGGAAAAATACTTCATATTGAAGTTAAATCATGTTAAAACCATCGTGGAGTTATTTTTACATGTACTCATAGACACCACATCAATATGACATGTTGTGTGGTCGACATGACTCTATCAACACTTTTAAAGGTACTAAAGCCTTAAAAATCATGTGTTGGGGGCTCAAAACCAGAAAAAAAATTGTGGAATTTACATTAAATTAGAGGGAACCAAAAATAGATTAATTTTTCAAATGTATAACCTGAAATCACATCATTATGAGTTACAGTTTTCCCAATATGGTTGTATGCATTTTTTTAGTGTTTTAAAAAAACCAAAATATTTGTGTAACAGTCAAAACCATATAAAACAACTTCAAATTGATGTGAAATCATGGAAAATACAACCTTTGAGTTATTTTTTATGTTTATTCATAGAAAAAATGTCAATATGACGTGATTTATGGTTGTAATGACTCCGTAAACAATTTTTAAAGACACCAAAGCCTTTATAAACATGTATCGGGGGTCAAAAACCAGGAAAACAATGTTTGAATGCCATGAAATCAAAGTAAAATAACCATATATTGATTATTGAAATTTATGAACCAATGAAACATCATTACTAATTAGGTTTTTCTCAGTATGATCATAAACGTGTTTATTAAGTAAATTTCAAAGTCTTTAAAATTTCTTTATTGAATTAAATTTCAAGTACATCGCATGTCGATTAAAAAATTAATTAAAATATTTACTTATCCCTTTTTAGTTTCAAGTGTTGAATTATATCTTAAAAATGTAATTTTATTTTTTCAAAGTGTTTTTCATGATATATTATTTGTTTTATGTTAAAATTTCTTCTGTTTTATTAGCAAAATAACAAATTTTATTTGCAACATTATAAATATATTCGATGTCTTTTCTATTTTATATTTCTTTTCTTAAATTTTATAATATTTATTGAAGGTGATAGTTACTAATAGTAGGTTGTGGGTTAACTGTTCTAATCCATGACATTATTAAGTAACTAGTCATGATGGTTCTTAGTTTCCATGGTTTTTTAAAATTTTATCAATGATTCTACTGTATTTCTAATTTATTATGTTTATTTTTAATTTCAATTTTATTTTTTGTTACATTTTATGATATAATGTAGTCGTTTTTAGTTAATTATATGATTTGGGGGAATATAGATGCAGTGGAGGTCGTGGGGTGGATGTGTAATTGGCATGGGTTGTCATTAGACATATTTTATATGTGTATAATGATGATTGAGGTATGGGTTGACTGAAACTATCAGTTGATTGAGGTATATGTTAACTGAGGTATGATGAATGTGGATGTTTGTATATATGATTGCCTATGTATTATGTATTTATGATGCATTTACTATACATTTATTTTTTATCCAATTACATGTCAAGTCTTTTATTTTTACATTTTTTATTAAATATTTAAAAAAATAAATTTTAAAAGTATAATATAGAACTAGTTCATAGTAATTGATGCTAAATAAATTAATTAAAATTTTAATTAGCTACGGTTACTATGAAAAACCAGTAAACATAACTACCACTAAATAAATTTTCATTGGTTTGGTTTCGTCTTATTTATTTTAAATTTATTTTTTTTTAAACTTTTTCTTAATAAAACAATAACCTCTAAAAAATTCTCCAAAATGGACACATAAACAAACCTCTACTAAATTAAATAAACCTTTATTAAATTATTGGTGACTATAAAATCCACAGTGGTTATAATAACTACTGCTATATTATTAGGTGGTGGTTTAAACCACCACTAATTTAATAAAATACGGTCAATAATAACCTCTTTATTGTAGTGACATGAAAGCATGTGTGGAAATGGGAAAGATAAATAATGTCCATATGGTTTCTAATATATCAATATCCCATAATTATATCACAACATGTGATATATCTCTCACTAATATATCCAACCATGTGATATTATCTTTAGTTCATATCTTTTTAATCTCACACATTCATTAAAGCCTTATAAAAATTATTCTTCCTTCACAAAAATATTATTTCATATATAAAAAATTGTGGAACCATATCCCATATAAATTTATAAGAAACTCCAATATCCTTTGTACAATTTATTAAAAAACTCACTTAGAGTTGGGAAAATATTTTTGCACTAAAATTAATCCATATTATCGTAGCCTTTTATGTGAATTTATAGGCCTTCGATGCTTTGTTAATGATTATGAATTTCTAATTCGAAACTATTAAAAAATATTTGACTCTTAAAAATCATCAATGTCACTCAATAAACTAGGGGATCTTGAATGATCTATATCAATCACATATATCTCTATAAAACCATATCCATAATATTCAGATCTAAGCATCATACATATTCATAAATTCCCTTTTCTATGAAATTTACTATAACCATGTCACGTGGAACATGTTATTAGCTTAAGTAGAAACTCATCCATTACAATTTCTTAAGTTAGAAAAATAAATACATATTATCCATCACATATATCATTCATAATAACCTATACCCTTTTGACCAGTTACATTATGTTTTTTAGATCTTGAAGGTTTCGGTAGAAGATTGGATGAAGAGAGGTTGATGTTGATTTGAGATTTAGTCGTGGAGGGGATATGTATGTCAAGTCATGGGGAGTCAGTTGGGAGGTTGTTTCGCAACATAGGGAGATGTCAAACCTATGATTCATAGGTTGTAATATTTAGAGTTAACATTATTCGGGCTAGAAGTTTGATCATGACGTGGTTGATGTGTATTAAGACCTGAAGTATTTGGTTGGGGGGATTCCACTGAAGTGAATGACCCTTACATTTCCTATCATGACTCTTCTATGTGTTTTTTATTACTAATGAATTTCCCTTTTCTATTAACTATTCATAATGTGAAATTATTTGGGTATGTTTGCTTATTTTTTTACAAATATACCTCTTGGTGTTTCTACAACTATTGTTTTGTGGATCCTTGTATGGTTAACTTCAATGGTTCTGGCTTTTGGGCTCTCATTACGGCATGATGATTCTGTTGAATAGGGTTGCTTATGAGGGATCAAGTATGTTTTATGACTGCTATGGTCCCTCTATAACCCCTATTTGATCATATTAGATTAAAGTATAGACTAGGAATTAAAAAGGGGGGATTAGAGTAGATCATGATGTGGATCTCATAAATTTGATAGAGATAGATTCCTCATGACTTGACCATGACTTATCATTCCACTACTGAAAAATAAGCCTTTACCAGTGCAATAATAGGCCTTTATCAACATTAAAAAAGATATCAAAATATTTACATTGTTAATATCCTGAAACTTTTATCATTATTAATAAATCCTTCTTAAAGGCCCCCTTTAACTATGTTCAAAAAGTGCTATTAAATGGGTCCATTAACTGTTATTTTTTTAGTACTATAAAGGCTGCATTGTTAAAGGGGGTAAAATTATATATTTTCAAAAATCATTGAGCCTGACCCCCTTTATCAGTGCTTCCATGACCCTTTTAACAATGCTCCACCCCCTTTTATCATTGTTTTCACCCCACCTCCTTTTATTAGAAATTTTTTAATTTCCGACCTTATGTGCAGTCACTTGGATTTGAACCCTACACCTCTCCTTTGGAGATGGAACGCCTTTACCACTACAACATGTTGTTTTTCAATCTGATTAATGGTATTTCTATTTATATATATATATACATATATTTATATAATTACTTTAAAATACATTTATACAATATATATTTTGTGTGTGTGTGATATATATTCTTATATTTATTTAAACGTATTATATACTATATTCATTTATATATACTAGAATATAATAAAAATATATATAATTTTATTAGTACACACATATGTATATATATATATATATAATGTAAAAAATGGTAAGAATTTTTTTTAAATATGTTTTTACAATATGTATTTATCTACATATATTAGAATATATATTTTTACATAAATATGTTGATATATTTATTTGTATGATTGATTTTTTATACGTAAATTTAAGAAAACATGAATATATTTAATTATAAATAAATTTACATTGTAAAAAATGATAAACTTTCAAAACCATAATATCAATATAAATGTAATACCTAGGAATAAATTTAGTCTCCACAAAAAAAAAGTCAATAAAACTCCCTGAAAGGAGGTTGAAAATCCATCAAATGTTAAAAAATTTGGGTACTCCAACTAAAAACTCAGTTTTGGAGGACTTACGGTCCTTTTTTGGACTCGAAAAATGTAACATAGGTTTACCTATAACATTGAGGGTGTAGATCTTGTTGCAGGATTCAATTTGATATGTGGTAGATCTCAAACGGACACCCAGATGAAAATTTATGGTCATTTTAAGTTTGAGTTATGTTTTCAACTTATTTTTGATCTTTTATTAAATTTTTTATTTTTTTATCTTCAAATTGATATTAAATGACTATTAATCTATAATAATAATCAAATTTTTAACTAAAAATATTATTTTCATTATTTTATAATCCATTTTCCAAAAAAATCTTATATATTAAGTGTAAATGCCTATTTACATTAACAAAAACACATTTTAAAATATATATATTAATATATTATTATTAATGAAATATAATTTTTTTTAAATTATCCTTTTATCAGCGCTACTAAAAAATCCCTAATAAAGGTGGGTCTTTATCAGTGCTTCTAAAAAAGCACAGATAAAGACCCCCCTAACAATGTTTTTTTACAAGCGCTATTAAATGACCCCATTTATTAGTTCTTTTTTAAAAGCGTTGATAAAGGGTGTGACTTTATCAACCCTTATAAAAAACACTCTTAAAGATCCCCCATTAACATCTCTTTTTTTTAGAGATGAAAAATGGGGTCTTTAACAGTGTTTTTAGATAGCATTGTTAAGGACCTAGCACTAGATAAACCCAGTTTGTAGTAGTGTGTTATGTCGCCTTTAAATTCAGGTCTCGTATAAACTCGGAATCCAATTCGAATACTTCATTTTTCATTAATTTCCCACAATTATTAGGTGATTTTTGTTCATATTTGGAGACCTTTCATACCCCATTTTTTATATTTACCTCTTGGCATCAAAATATAAATCAATGGTGATATGAGGTTATTTTACCATCTTTTCTCCTAGTTTCCTCTATGTTCGTCATATAGATAAGTAAAAGGCAATGGGATTGGTTGGTTCATGGAATATTAGGATGAGTGGTTGATAGAAATTTTAATGTTCTGGGTTGTTGTGGATTCTCTTACATGATCTTTTCTTAGTAAATATATCTTTCCATATACCTGCACAATGGATGATAAAAACTTCTATTGGGTTACAAGATTGGATAATTTTATTTATTTTTTGTAATTTGTGGATGTTACATGATTTTTATTAATTTGGGTGGATAGTACGGATTAACCTACTTATAATTCCCTGACCCAAACCATCAGGTTCATACAGGTGAGGCATAAGACACCATGCACGCCTCCCCATACCCAAGGGGCTACTAACTAGAATCAAGTGTCTAAAGTACATTTGTGGGGAGACTATATACCAAGTTTTATTTCCTTTAATAAATAATAATAAATAAAATATAATAACTTAGAATAATATTGTAGAATAAAAATAATGTCAAAATGCATACATTTCATACAATAAATAAACAAATGGTCTCCCTCCATGGAAATCCAAACCAAGGTATGTAAACTAGGGATGTAAATAAATTTAGCAGTAATTGTCTAGAGTATGTACCAAAATCACCTCTAGCACCAAGAATCTATCTCCTCAACTCCATATCATAGGGCACTTGAGCTTCACTAGATCCCTAACCATGAAATCTTCATGTTAACCATGCATGGTGTGAGTAATAAACCCAGTAGGACACAACCAAAGTATACTTAATGTTAGGTCCACTAGGCTGAATACCCTGAGAGGGGGGGTGAATCAGGGTATGACTAATTAAAAATTAAAGCCCGTTCTGATCTTGTTTCGCTGTTAAGCAAAACACTCTTCTCTCTCTTTCCTGCTGCACAATATAAACAGAATGTAAAGCAAGCACAGGACACAACAATTTTACTTGGTTCACCGCTAAGGGCTACGTCCAAGGAGCATACGCCGACAGGTTGCCGGTCGTACCAAGTCCACTAAACTTCACTAGCTGTGGATTACAATGTTCGGGCTAGATCACTTCTATGCCCAGGCTCACTGCCTATACAATGTTTAGGGTCAGCTCACTGCTTTCCCAAGGGTCACTCCCTGTTTCTCTCTCTCTGGCTCACTGCCGGTGGAGAGGATCACCTTCTTCCTCTTCCAAAGCTCACTGCTCTGTGAAGGGATTCACTCACAGTTTATAGACCTGTAGGTCTCTTCATTTTCATGAAGGAATGCATCTTCCTCTGTATGTAGATGCTCTGTTGAAGTCCAACTTTCACCCGCAGATGAATCTCACTTTGCACCGGATGTACCGGGCAACCTCAATTTTTACGCGCAACCCTTACGGTGTCTTGCGCGCAATTTCTATGATTTGCGCGAAATTCCTTTTTCGCGCAACCTCCAAATTTTACGCGCAGCCTGGAAACTGCCTTGCGCGCAATTCACTGCTTTTGCGCGATATTCACTTTTCACGCAACTGCTGACTTTACGCGCAAACTTTAAGTTTACGCGCAACACCCTTTCTAACTTCAATTTCGCGCACCAGAGCTCGGGTATTTTTTATGTCTTGAACTCTGCGAATGGAGGAGGGTCACTTCATATTTATAGGCAAAATCGACCCCGCGCGAAAAACCCTCCTTGAGCGCGTAATCCGCTTTGATCGCGAAATACAAATCTTCCGCGCACAACCATTTTCCGCGCACTGCTCCATAATTTCGCGCACCTCATGCCTTTGCCATTTTCCGAGCTTCGGAGCTCGAAACACCTCTTGAGCGAAATACTTCATCCGCTATTTCGCGCGCCACTTCAATTTTCCGCGCACGCCTCCAAAATTGCGCGCGCCTCATGCCTTTACCGATTTTCATGCTTTTGGCCTTGAAACATCTTTTGCGCGAAATACAATTTCGCGCAACCCGCTGTTTTGCGCGCCACACTTCAAGATTTCGCGCAACCCTCTAGTTTTGCGCGCCACGCTTGATTTTTCCGCACACCTCCTTCATTTCTCTCTCCTCAACCTTCGCCAATAACATATCACTCCATTTTCCATTGGCGATTTTCAGGCCCAAAAATTTGGCAAACACTGGAAAACGGCGCCACCTTGTACTGCTCTTTTGTACCGCCTCCAGATCGTCCTTTCCTTTGTCAAAGTTCATTGTCAACATGGAATGTCAACAACTTCTCGGGAACTCGACAATTCTCCATGGAAACCTGCTTTGTCAACAAACACAATCAACCCAAAAATGCTGCAATGTTACCTTGAGGGATTTTTGCCCAACAATCTCCCCCTTTGGGTTTGTTGACAACTCTTCACAACTCTGCTCAGAAATATTTTCTGCACTTTGATACCTCACTGAGTCTTCTTCCAGCTGCTACCACCATTCGCCTCTTGCGATTGTGATAGTGTTCAAGGATTCACTGAACACGTACTCTAAGCCCACATGAGCAATGCTCGGCGTGAGAAACAAGAGTAGTATGAAAAGTTCATCAATGAACCACTTCATGTCAGACCCCAATTGTCGATTCCACCCTGATACCAATTCTTAAAATAAAACCAGTTGTTGAACCACACTGATACCAATTGGTGAATTCTTAAGTTGATACCAATTGTTGATAGCTGGACACCGTCTCACACCATTCCAACACCACTATTCTGCTTTTATCACGATCCTCAGCTGTCGTGATTTCTATGATTTGATCGATCACTTCTAGCATCGTCAGATTTAAAAATCTCTCCCCCTTTCTCATTGCTCCCCCTTTCTGGCTGCTCCACCTGTCAGCGTCTCCCCGTATCAATTATGATTTATCAAATCTCCGCACTATTTTCTCTCTTGAACTAACACTTTTCTCCCCCTTTGTCAAGCACTTGTCAAGCACTTTTCTCCCCCTTTGTCAACGAACCCAAAGGTCACGCCTTTGTAGTCTGTAACATAGTAGAGAACACATATCAGCGCATTAGGGAAAAACACACCATACCTCGGGGAGAGGGGGGTGGTCCCATATCCACACTATTTCAAGTGCGGGGAATCGACTGAACTCCCAGAGCCAGTCGATGCCTCTCAAAAGCTTCCTTTGGTAAGGCCTTTGTCAGAATGTCTGCAACCTGTAGCTCTGTAGGCACGTACTCCAACTTCACGATTCCCTGCTCAACCTTCTCCTTGATGAAATGATACTTGATCTCAATGTGCTTTGTCCTTGAGTGATGGACGGGATTTTTGCTGAGATTGATAGCACTTGAGTTATCACACTGGATTCCGATCGGAGACTTCACTTCAACTCCCATATCTTCAAGCTGCTGTTTCATCCATAATAACTGTGTGCAGGCTTGAGTGGCCGCAATATACTCAGCTTCTGCGGTGCTCAATGAAATGCAATCTTGCTTCTTACTTAGCCAAGAAATACACAATCCACCAAGATAGAATGCACCACCTGACGTTGATTTTCTATCATCTGCTGAACCGGCCCAGTCTGCATCAGTGTACCCCAATAACTCTGTCTGAGATTTGTCATTGTATGTCAAGCCGAAGTCCACCGTGCCCTTAATATACCGAAGTATTCTTTTCACTGCGAGCATGTGACTTTCCTTGGGATTACTCTGATATCTCGCTGCTTGGCATGTGGCGAAAACAATATCAGGCCTTGTTGCGATTAAGTACAACAGACTTCCAATGATTTGCCTGTATTCTGTGATATTAACTGCCTTGCCATCCTCATCTTTTGATAATTTCATCCGGGTAGCCACCGGAGTCTTCATCTCCTTGGAATTTTCCATTCCAAACCTTCTCAGGACCTCCTTGGCATATTTAGATTGAGAAATGAATGTTCCATTCCTTCCTTGTGTTACCTGTAGACCAAGGAAAAACGTTAGCTCTCCAATCATTGACATTTCAAACTCATTTTTCATGAATTCGGAAAACTGTCTGCACTGAGCTTCATCTGATCCACCAAATATTATGTCATCGACATAAACCAACACCATCATCCTTTGATTACTATCATTACTGAAATAGAGATTGTAATCAACTCTTCCACTCTGAAAACCAAGCTTCTTCAAGTACTGATCAAGCCTTGAGTACCATGCCCTTGGTGCTTGTTTCAGCCCATACAATGCCTTCTTCAGCCTGCAAACTTTGTTCTCATCCTCATGAATGAGAAAACCATCTGGCTGCTCAATATACACCTCCTCTTCCAGAACACCATTCAAGAATGCAGATTTGACATCCATCTGGAACACTTTGAACTTCCTTTGCACTGCGATGGCTAGGAATAATCTTATTGTCTCCAGCCTTGCAACCGATGCAAATGTCTCATCAACATCAATTCCCTCGATCTGGGAGTACCCCTTGCACACTAGACGTGCTTTGTTCCGAATTACTGTGCCATCTTCATTCATCTTATTGAGATAGACCCATTTGGTCCCAATGACATTCTTGTCTGCTGGCCTCGAAACAATCTCCCATGTCTGGTTCTTCTCAATTTGATCAAGCTCTTCGTTCATGGCCTGAACCCAGTTTTCATCTTCAGCTGCATCAGAAAAACATTTCGGCTCCACTTGAGATAAAAACGATGCTTGCTGTGATGATTTCATTCTTCGAGTCTGAACTGGAGCTGTTTGATCACCAATGATATTCTGCCTATCAATTTCAGCTCGTCTCTTTGGCTTTCTCACAGACACCGACTTGACACTTTCCTCGTCATCATCAGTATCTTCTTCAGAGTCAGCTTCTGCCACTTCTGCTCCCCCTGGGTTGCTTACCTCATCATCACTTTCATCCAGGAACTGTTCACTGGATCGTTGAGTATTCTGCTCATTTTCAACTATAGTGACATCATTGCTTTCAATGATTTTTCCCAGCCTTTTGTTGAAACACTTATACGCTTTGCTTTTCCCGGAATAGCCAAGGAATATTCCTTCATCTCCTCGCGCCTCAAACTTCCTATGATGTTCTTTGCTGAGAATGAAACACTTACTTCCAAATATTCGAAAGTACTTCAACATTGGCTTCTTTCCGTACCACAGTTCATACGGAGTCTTCCCTTGCTTCGGACATAACAGGGACCTGTTTGAAACATAGACCGACGTCAAAACTGCTTCCTTCCAAAATTTCTCTGGAAGGTCCTTATCAATAAGCATTGTTCTGGCCATGTTGTTGATGATCCGATTTCTCCTTTCAACTACTCCATTCTGTTGGGGAGTTCTTACTGATGAAACTTGATGCCTTATCCCATGTTTCTCGAGATAGTTTTCAACCTGACTGTTTGTAAATTCTGTACCGTTATCAGTACGAAACTTCAGAATTTTCTGCCCAAGCATCTTTTCTGATTCCCTCCTGTACTGCTTTATGCAACTGAACACCTCTGTCTTATGGGTTATGATGAATACCCAGGACATTCTGCTATAGTCATCAATGAAAAGAACATAGTACCTTTGCCCATCTATAGCTCGTGGTGAGATAGGTCCACATACATCAGCATGCACTAATTCGAGCACTCGAGTTGCTTTTTGTTCCTTTGGCCTGTATGTCTTCCTGATGATCTTCCCTTGTTGACAAGCATCACACGTATGAGTGCGATCACGTGATAGTTTGGGAAGGTCTCTAGCAGCATCACACTTTACCAGATCTTCCATAGATGGTTGACATAGATGACCAAGTCGCTTATGCCACAGCTGATTTTCTTCTTCTCTGGATAAAAGGCATGAATCTTCTTCCCCACCTACCAGGTAAAGATTCCCCTTTGTTCGTTTTCCCTGAAGAATGACTATTCCATCTTTTCCTTTAACAAAACCCATCTTCTTGGTAAATAGTATAGAGTGCCCAGAGTCACATAGTTGACTGACGCTAAGCAAATTATGACTGAGACCCTCTACCACCAAGACATCAGCATGTCTCATTTCTTTGCCCCCAAACTTGGCTTTTCCTGAGCCAACAATCTTCAGGCCTTCATCATTTCCAAACTTGACAACTCCTTCTTTGTCATATTTTATGCCTGTAACCAGATCCTTATTACCCGTCATGTGGGATGTGCAACCACTGTCAAGGATCCAAACACCAGAACGATCTGATGCTTTAAGGGCAATTTCAGCAACTACGGCCTTCTCAGTTTTCTTCTTCCTAGTCCATACTTTTTCTTTCATACTCGGCATGGATTGAGGCTTCTGTTCTTTCTCATAGTATGATGGACCAGCTTCATCTTGCAAAACTGCAAATCTGTTCTGAACTTTTAACTCACTTGTCGGTTTATTGATCTGCTGCTTGCGATCATTTTGATTCTGCTTTGGCACATTTTTCTGAATGGTCGGAGTGCAGTACCTAGCCATGTGTCTAAATCCTCCGCACCAAAAACAGTGTCCTTCAAAAAATGTTCTGGAAAACCGTTCTCTGTTTGGCTGCCATCTCTGTTCTTGTTCCTTTCGATATCTTTTGGCTATGGAACACACATACTGTGAATGTCCCATCTTTCCACAACAATAACACCTAATATAAGGTGCATTCCTTCGTGTTACTTCAGCACTACGAGTTTCCCCTTTGTATCTCTGAGTATTCTGATTCTGCTTTGTGCTCAAATCCATTTTCAATCTCGGGACAGGTGCTTGCGGTCTAACTTCAACTGCCGTAGATTTTTGTTTCTGATTAATCCATGAATCAGCCTTAACATCTGAGTTCAATTGCTGCTTCTTTCCTGCTAAACTACTAGGCTCTTCTTTCTTCTTTTCCATCTTCGTAATGACCTGATTTCCCAAGAATGTGTTGGGATTCAAAGGTTTTTCCTGGTCTTTAACTTTTCTCCGCAGACCGACAACTTCCTCTTCAAGCTCTTCAATACGCTTGACATGATCTTTCACTTTTCGACTCAAGCAATCGATCTCCCTTTTCTGCTCTTCAATCTCGAGCTTATGCTCATCAACCTTTTCTGTGCGCTCTGGCCTGGAAGACTTAAGATTTTCAATTTCTTTCTCAAGATCAGACTTCTCTTCTTCTTGTTGTTGCATGTAGAGTTTGGCATCACGTACTATCTTATTGGCTTTCTTTGTTTTTGCTCGCCAAACATCTATCTCTTCAAGAGCTGCTTCTAATTCAGCTTTCATGTCAACTCTCCCTTCAATTTCTTCTTCTTCTTCATCAGTTTCAGTTTCTTTATTTTCTAGAGCGCTACTAGCAACAGCCACCATCGCATTTTGACCATGATCTCTACAGTTTTCTATCTCTTCAACTTCTTCACCCTCAGACTCAGCTGAACTGTCAATTTCTTGGGAAAGAAGATTCTTCTTCTTAAAGAAATTTCTCTTGAACTGCTTCTTCCCTTTCACATAGGCTGAAGATTTTTTCATGGGAATCTCAACTTCATCTTCATCGCTTTCTTCTTGAAACTTTTTGGGGCATCTTGTAGCAAGATGACCAACCTTTCCGCATCGGAAGCATGCTAGTGGAAGTTTCCCTTTAAACTTTCCTTTTCCTCTTTGCAGATTTGAAGAAAGGAACGACATCACCTCATCTGACTCTTCTTCCTCCTGAGAATCTTCAATAGTGAGCCTCTTCATGGCCTTAAATGCCACCTCTTTGGATTTCCCCTTTTCCACAGCATCGTTGTCATCATTTCTCATTTCATATGCAACAAGAGTGCTGTGTAGGTTATCCAATGTTAGCTCTTTCGGATCTTTATCTTCCAACACAGAAACTTTCGGATTGAACCGAGGTGGAAGCTTTCTCAAGATGCGCTTTACGATTTTAATGTCTTCGATAATTTCTCCAAGACCCCGCATGTCTTCTACCACAGCATTTACCCTGTCAAAGAATGCATCAACAGACTCATTCGGGTTCATTTTGAGATCTTCATACTTGTTCCACAACACTTGCAGCTTTGCCTCTCTGACTTTTGTATCCCCTTCATAATTATTCAAAAGTTTTTCCCACATGGCATGTGACGTTTTGCATGACATCACCTTTGTATAAATGGGATTAGAGAGGGCTCCCCCTAAGGCGTTTATTGCTTTGGAATCAACATCCGACTCTTTGTGCTCAGCTTCTGATAATGCACCACTAGTAATATCAGCTGTGATACCATGCATAGCTGCTGAAAACACATCCATTCCCAGAGATCGGAAATAGTGTTGCATTCGATTCTTCCATATCTGAAAATTACATCCGTCGAAGATCGGAATCCCTCTATGATTAGTGACCTCCATTGAGAGAAGACCAACTGTTAACCTTTCCCTCTGATACCACTTGTTAGGTCCACTAGGCTGAATACCCTGAGAGGGGGGGTGAATCAGGGTATGACTAATTAAAAATTAAAGCCCGTTCTGATCTTGTTTCGCTGTTAAGCAAAACACTCTTCTCTCTCTTTCCTGCTGCACAATATAAACAGAATGTAAAGCAAGCACAGGACACAACAATTTTACTTGGTTCACCGCTAAGGGCTACGTCCAAGGAGCATACGCCGACAGGTTGCTGGTCGTACCAAGTCCACTAAAATTCACTAGCTGTGGATTACAATGTTCGGGCTAGATCACTTCTATGCCCAGGCTCACTGCCTATACAATGTTTAGGGTCAGCTCACTGCTTTCCCAAGGGTCACTCCCTGTTTCTCTCTCTCTGGCTCACTGCTGGTGGAGAGGATCACCTTCTTCCTCTTCCAAAGCTCACTGCTCTGTGAAGGGATTCACTCACAGTTTATAGACCTGTAGGTATATTCATTTTCATGAAGGAATGCATCTTCCTCTGTATTTAGATGCTCTGTTGAAGTCCAACTTTCACCCGCAGATGAATCTCACTTTGCACCGGATGTACCGGGCAACCTCAATTTTTACGCGCAACCCTTACGGTGTCTTGCGCGCAATTTCTATGATTTGCGCGAAATTCCTTTTTCGCGCAACCTCCAAATTTTACGCGCAGCCTGGAAACTGCCTTGCGCGCAATTCACTGCTTTTGCGCGATATTCACTTTTCGCGCAACTGCTGACTTTACGCGCAAACTTTAAGTTTACGCGCAACACCCTTTCTAACTTCAATTTCACGCACCAGAGCTCGGGTATTTTCTATGTCTTGAACTCTGCGAATGGAGGAGGGTCACTTCATATTTATAGACAAAATCGACCCCGCGCGAAAAACCCTCCTTGAGCGCGTAATCCGCTTTGATCGCGAAATACAAATCTTCCGCGCACAACCATTTTCCGCGCACTGCTCCATAATTTCGCGCACCTCATGCCTTTGCCATTTTCCGAGCTTCGGAGCTCGAAACACCTCTTGCGCGAAATACTTCATCCGCTATTTCGCGCGCCACTTCAATTTTCCGCGCACGCCTCCAAAATTGCGCGCGCCTCATGCCTTTACCGATTTTCATGCTTTTGGCCTTGAAACATCTTTTGCGCGAAATACAATTTCGCGCAACCCGCTGTTTTGCGCGCCACACTTCAAGATTTCGCGCAACCCTCTAGTTTTGCGCGCCACGCTTGATTTTTCCGCACACCTTCTTCATTTCTCTCTCCTCAACCTTCGCCAACAACATATCACTCCATTTTCCATTGGCGATTTTCAGGCCCAAAAATTTGGCAAACACTGGAAAACGGCGCCACCTTGTACTGCTCTTTTGTACCGCCTCCAGATCGTCCTTTCCTTTGTAAAAGTTCATTGTCAACATGGAATGTCAACAACTTCTCGGGAACTCGACAATTCTCCATGGAAACCTGCTTTGTCAACAAACACAATCAACCCAAAAATGCTGCAATGTTACCTTGAGGGATTTTTGCCCAACACATAACTTGAGTGAAAATAATATATAACAATTTATGACATGTCGTAAGTAAATTCTCAAATAATAAAACAATCACACAAGTACTGGGGTATCTTGTGTTATCCAAGATTCCACGAACCTCGACCCCATCTACTTCATCTCGATGCCGGTAAGGATTTCAATGACTCTTAGCCCAAGTTTAACCATTAATTAAACACATCACACCCTACTCTAACAGTGGAAATTATTATGAACATCACTAAAATCACCCTAATGGTGGTCGTTATCCTTGGATGATGGTAATTCCCACCAGACACATTTGATTAAATTAGAAAACAAATCACCCCTTCATGGAATTCTCCCACTTAAACCAATAAAAAATGGAATCAATCTTCCCATACATGGTCTACTCCAACATTAATAAACAATTATGTGATCTATCTCATTCCATCAAATGAGATAAATTCCATAACCATCATCATGTTATCACCCTTCCCCTCAAAGGGACTCTTCAACTCAGACTAGGTATAAGGCCCCAGCCTTAAACCTTACTTAATCTTGAGTTATTACAAGATTACACATTGAGGATCTTTTCAGGTTTAGAGTTTTAGAGAATTAGATCATAAAACTTTCATTACATTCCACATATAAACAAAGTGGTTACATAAAGATAGTATTCTTTTCTCCTATCAATGGAAACATATTTAAAATAAAACATGGATTCATTCTTGAGACTTCCTTGACACTATCATCATATCATGTACCTTTCCCTTGACCTGTGGAAAACATTTCAAAAAAACTTGGGATGAGCATAAAAAGCTCAGTATGGGTTATAAAAATATGGAAAGGAAACATAAGTTCATATATACATAAGAATGAAATCATAATTTACCCATAAAACATAAGCACTTTAACATACCTCATCAAATCATGAATAAATCATAGAAATCATAAGACATAAAGGTAACTTGAGGCATTCATAACATTCTTACGTAGGGAGTAACCCTCTTGGTTACGTTTGGAATACCCATCACAGTATATTCCCTAAATCTCTTCGGAGAAACCTTAACGTTTCACTCCTCCGCGTTACCCAATGCATTGGAGAGCTATATCGGGCACACCCGCCCTTAGTTGATCACGGAACTACCCGTCTTCATAATAATGCCCAAGAACCATAAAATAATCATATCACATAAAACATACATAAAGGAAACATAACATTTCCACATTTCAATCACAAGATATCAATAAAACACATTGATATAATAAAAACATTATGAAAACCATTTTCAATACCAAACTAAAAGAAAAGCAAAACATGGTATTTATTTTTATTTTAAAAAAAGGTATGGATTGTAGAGGAAGCCGAAACTCAAATAATGGTCACGGCGGCGGAGAAGTCGTTGTCGCCGCATACGTATGACAAAAACATTCCCTTTTTTCGTTTAGTAAACGCTTCATATAAAAAAGATTCCTTTTGAATAAACGTAAAATTCAAAGGGGTTTATACATCATATAAAAGAAGGTTGTGTATAAAACAAAATATGCCTCAATGAAAGGAGATTGAGACGAAGTCCCATACCTCGGGTCCGACTTGACTCGATCGTTCTTTAATGTACTGAATAATAAACTTGAGTTAATTTCTACTTGATTAAGAACCTTTTTTAAGTTCATTATTCCTTTTATATCACTTATTTCCATGTCATGAACACTGTGTAATTATTTAAGTTAATAACGGTCGTTTTAACGATCATTGGTACTTGAGTCAAAAATAAACCCTTTATAATTACAAGTTGTTCATGCATCCATTATATCCAGAATTATAATCATGATGTATATATCATATATATCCAGTATATACATTCATTTATAATATTACATAATCATTTAGAGGTAAGAAATGAAATGCACCGTTTATGGAGACGGTAAGTCGTACGTACGCATGAACGCTACTTTCATTTCTATTTCGTATTTTATAGAATGGAATCATAATGATATAAAGGTATATTATAATTCCAGTATAATATCATATATAATATCATAGTTCCATCCTTTATACATCCCACATATGGTATTTAACGAATCAAATCACTTTGAGGGGGCAGCAGTCCGCACTTCCTTAAATGAAGATATCGTGTTTACCCATAATGGAAACCATAAAGGTATTCCCAAAATGAAAAATACAGAAGCTTAAGGAAAACATAAACATATTATATATCATATATAAATATAGTTACATCTTAATGGCCACCTTTTAAGGTGTTAAAAGAATGTTGAACAATCATCGTTTCGGGAGGCATAAATTCACCATCCACGGAAACAGTATGTACTTTAACCATTAGATGTAGGTGTGTGTAAGTGTAGCTCGAATCCTTATTATAAAAAAATCCTAGTATATTGAAGATACTGGAGTTGTTACAAAAGAAATGAATAAAAAGAGTTTAGGGGGTTGGAGAAGCAAAATAAAACAAAAGGACTCAAGTGAAGACATTACCTTAAAATCGGGTAACTCCCTTTGGTTTGAGCTCAAAGGCTTCCTTGGGAAGACTTCTGCCCAAAGTGAGGCTTCAAGGAGTAATATAGGGATGTGGAGAGACAAAATGGGCAGGGGTTTGCCGAGCCAAAGGCTTTGGGAGTGTGTGTAAGGAGGAAGAGGTGGGGGCCTTTTATAAGAGGAGAGGCGGGGCACTCTTGGAAAGTAAAGAAATGTTAATTTATTTGAAAATGATTTTCGGATTCAAAAGGTCCCACATTGATATAATTCTAGGGTAAGGTGATAAGGGTTCTAAATACACCCATACAATAGGTTTTGGACATTTTTAGGTCATAGATTTTACATTATCATTTCATTTTATTTAAATCATTTATTAATGAGGTAATCGCTGCATCATCATGATGTCATAAATAATTTAATTTATTTAAAGTCTAAAAATTATGAAAAAAATACTATTATCTAGGAAATCGTTTTAGCTTTCCAATTAATATTTATAGTCTAAAATATCATCTATGTAGACAAAATTAAAAATGTTTTAATCAGGTGATACATTCTTGTTATATTTACTTTCTTTAAAAAAAATAAAAAGATAACAAGTCACTTTCCACAAAGGTGATTCCATGGGGTCCCCAAGTTTGGAACAAGACATCCCATGGTCTTCCATGAGACAACCAGTAGAATTAGGACACATGTTGGTGTCGTTTTTTTTATTATTATGATATTATTTTATTATCCTTAACTACCCGATTACTCATTAATCAAGATAATTAAAGATAATTACCGTCGTTACTATTCATAATGTCCAAAAACAAAAGCATCTTGATTAAATAATTTGGACCTTCTGATTCCAAATATGTAATCCATTTTAACAAATTCCAAACATAGAAATTTCAATAATTGATTTAAAAATAATTCTCGTTGTCAAAACAAATAGCGGGTTTTTTTGAAACAATATCTATGAAACGTTTGGCATTAGTTTATGCCCAATTCCAAAGTGAAATTAATCTTAATGACCACCATTGGATTAAATGGTAAAAATATATTCTAATTTAAATTTAAAACCAATTCAAAAGATAATCTAATCATATAAATAAATTATATTAAAAAGAAGTTTTGATGTAAAATGCAGTATTTTTCACTATTCATTAATAAATGAACATTGTCAGAAAAATACCAAAAATTCACACAATGTAAATTTTGATGTCCCAATCATAAAGAATAAGTTTATTTTGACAAACATAGCTTATAAAATTGTCAAAAGATAGAAAAAATGGTTTGCCATCAAAAGGCAGTAAAACAATCTTTTAAAAAATATTAGTGTATTCCATGCATAAGATTGTATTTATTTTCATTTTAAGCCTCTAAAACACTATCTAATTCATTAATAGACATAGATAAAAATATCTATTATTCATTACTTACTTGGGATGTTACATCCTTCCCCCCTTTAGAAAATTGCATCCCCGCAATTTATTTACTTATCGAATAAATGGGGGTACTTATCCCTCATTGCATTTTCAGATTCCCATGTTTCCTCTTCCATCATGTGGTTTTTCCAAAAAACCTTTACCTGATTAATCACCTTATTTCGTAACACTTTCTCCATATGGTCAAGAATCTGGACCGGTTGTTCCTCATAAGATAGGTTCTCTTCCAACTGAACTACCTCTGGACTCAAAACATGAGATGGATCTGGCATATACTTTCTCAACATCGAAACGTGAAAAACATTGTGTACCTGAGATAAACTCGGAGGTAAAGCCACCTGATATGCAACTGATCCAACTCTCTCCAGAATTTAATATGGTCCAATGAACCTTGGACTCAGATTTCCTTTCTTACCAAATCACATCACACTTTTCCATGGTGAGACTTTGAGAAAAACATGATCACCTACCTCAAAAGTTAGATCCTTCCTCCTGTTGTCTGCATAACTCTTATGCCTACTCTGAGCTGTTCTCATGTGTTTCTGAACCAGCTGAACTTTTTCTGCCATCTCTTCTACCAATTCTGGTCCCATCAACTTCCTTTCACTCACTTCATCCCAGAAAGCTGGAGTTCCACCCCGCTTCCCATATAACGCCTCAAATGGTTCCATCTGTATACTGGAATGAAAACTGTTATTATATGAAAATTCAACCAAAGAAAGATGTTGGTCCCAAATTCCCTGATAATCCATCGAACAAGCTTGTAGCATATCCTCCAAGGTCTGAATTGTTCGTTCTGACTGCCCATCTGATTGAGGATGAAATGATGTACTAAAATTTAATTCAGTACCCAACGACTTCTGAAGGCATTTCCAAAAGTTAGAAGTGAACCTAGGATCACGATCAGATACAATGGAGAGGGGAACTCCATGTAACCTAACTAACTCTTTAAGATACAAATGGGAAAGTTGATCTAGGGAAAAAGTTTCTCGTATAGCAAGGAAATGAGCAGATTTAGTCAAGCGATCAACAATAACCCAGATTGCATTATTACCTCGAGATGTCTTCGGTAATCCCACAACAAAGTCCATGGATATATTTTCCCATTTCCACTCTGGCACTGGTAGAGGATGAAGAATCCCTTTCGGTAACTTCCGCTCTGCTTTAACCTGCTGACAAGTCAAACACTTCACAGTAAAATCAGCAATATCTCTTTTCATTCCATCCCACCAGTAATACTCTCGCAGATCTCTGTACATCTTAGTACTGCCAGGATTAACTGAAAACGGAGAACTATGAGCTTCACATAACAACTCTCTCTTCAAATGTGAATCAAAAGGCACACACAATCTCTTCCCAAATCTCAAAACGCAATCATTATCAATGTTGAATTCAGGCAACTTACCTTTCTGAACCAGCTCTACCTTTTTCCGAAACTCACTATCTTGCTTCTGTGCTTGCTTGATTCTATCTGATAGAGATGATATCACTGATACCTGAATCAAAATAGAAGAACTTCCTACACCAACAACTTCTATGCCAAAGTTCATCAAATCCTTAACCAAAGGATCACGTTCCAAACGCAACATTTCTAATGAAGCATTACTTTTTCAACTCAAAGCATCAGCCACTTTATTTTCGTTTCCCGGATGGTAATAAATTGTACAATCATAATCCTTGATTAATTCCAGCCATCTCCTATGTCTTATGTTTCACTGTTTCTGAGTGAATATATACTTTAAACTTTTGTGATCAGTATATATTTCACACTTTACTCCATACAAATGATGCCTCTAAATTTTTAAAGCAAAAACAACAGCAGCTAATTCCAAATCATGTGTAGGGTAATTTACCTCATGAGTTTTCAACTGTCATGAAGCATAAGCAATTACCTGATCATTCTGCATTAGGACGCAACCAAGTACTTTCAATGAAGCATCACTGTAGATAACAAACTCACCATTCCTGGAAGGTAGTGCCAAAACTGGAGCATTCACCAATCTTCTTTTCAATTCCTGAAAACAATCATCACATTCTTTTTTCCAGATAAACTTAACACCCTTCCGAGTTATCTTAGTCATTAGACTAGATAACCGTGAAAAATTTCTAACAAACCTTCGGTAATAGCCTTCCAAACCAAGGAAGCTACGAATCTCAGTTAAATTTGTGGGTCTTGGCCAGTCTTCCACAACTTTTGTTTTTGTAGGATCAACAGTTATCCCATATTTAGAAACAATGTGAACAAGGAAAGAAATTTGTTGCAGCCAAAACTCACACTTGCTGAATTTTCCATATAGTTTCTTTTATTTTAAGGTTTGAAAGATAACCCTTAAATGTCTTTCATGCTCCTCTTTACTTTTAGAAAACACCAAAATATCATCAATGAAAACCACCACAAACTTATCCAAGAACTCATGGAAAATTCTATTCATTAAGTCCATGAATACAACAGGTGCATTGGTTAGCCCAAAAGGCATTACTACAAATTTATAATGGCCATGTCTTGTACCGAACGCGGTCTTCGAAACATCTGATTCCTTTACCTTCAGCTGATGGTACCCCGATCTCAAGTCAATCTTTGAAAAATACTGAGCTCCCTGGAGCTGATACAACTTCATTTGATGGCCCGACATCTACTGAAGTAGTTGCAAAGGATTTCACCACCCCTTTCTGCTTGTAGTCTAACTGCTTCCCATCACTCAAGCTCTTTGTCGGACACTCGTTTGCATAGTGACCCATCTCATTGCACTTAAAACATTTCACTAACTGTAAATCAAATTTGGTCTTACCTTCACCTTGATCTTTTTCAGTGCAATCATGAGCCTTATGTCCCATCTTACCACATCGGTAGCACTTTCCAGAATTCAGAAGACATTCCCTAGCATGCCTTTTTCCACATTTATCACAAACTGGAAACTTAGATTTCTTACCATCAGACTTTTTTGAAGAATTCTTCCCTTTCTCCTGCCACCTTGGTCACTTCTTCTGCTGGTTGTTATAGAACACTTGATCATTGGCAAACTCCATTTCCACCTTCTTAGCACATCGAACAAGCTTTTCATGACTTTTAAACTCACAAGAAGCTAATGCCCTTCGATATTTTGGCTTTAATACTGAGTAAAAACGATTGATTTTACTATCAAGGTCTCCGATAAAATTTGGAGCATACCTTGCCAATCGAGTGAACCTTTCTTCATAGGTAGCAACTGATTCTTCCTCTTGCCTCAATTCCAAGAATTTATTTTCCATCCTAAGTCTAACATCCTTAGGAAAATACTTTTCAAGAAACATACCTTTGAATTCATCCCAGTAGAGAGCATCAATCTCATCAGCGTCCCTGATATTTTTAACCATCGACCACCACTAATTTGCTTCACCCTCCAAACGGTAAATAGCAAGACTAACCTTTTTATTTTCTGAACACCCCATGACATCAAAAATCTTCTCCAGTGCTTTAATACACCCTTCAACTAGCACAGGGTCAGATGATCCTCTGAATTATGGGGGATGTTGCCTTATGAAATGTTCCACCACTGGCATGTTCCTCTGTGGTTGATCTGGCTGATCTCATGTATGGATACCACCGCCATTTATCGCTTGAGTCAATTGCGCCATTACTGCAACAAACTGTTCAGTTCCAATTCCGACCATCTCAGGATGCTGATTCGGAAGGTTATTTCCTTCTGCATTCCTTCCTAGCACTGCTTCCATGTTTCCTCTACTGAAAACCATTCTGAACAAACATGTCTTAGATGAAGCAACATGGTAATCTTCAAATACTATATCACTTCAATTTGACCATAAAAAAAATATTTTTGGATAATCATTTAATAGAATTCTAACTCCTAAATTTATCTAAACTGACCTCTGATACCAACTATAAGTCCCCAGCCTTAAACCTTACTTAATCTTGAGTTATTACAAGATTACACATTGAGGATATTTTCGGGTTTAGAGTTTTAGATAATTAGATCATAAAACTTTCATTACATTCCACATATAAACAAAGTGGTTACATAAAGACACTATTCTTTTTTCCCATCAATGGAAACATATTTAAAATAAAACATGGATTAATTCTTGACACTTCCTTAACACTATCATCATATCATGTACCTTTACCTTGACCTGTGAAAAAAATTTCAAAAAAACTTGGGATGAGCATAAAAAGATCAGTATGGGTTATAAAAATATGGAAAGGAAACATAAGTTCATATATACATAAGAATGATATCATACTTTACCCATAAAGCATAATCACTTTAACATACCTCATCAAATCATGAATAAATCATAGAAATCATAAGACATAAAGGTAACTTGAGGCATTCATAACATTCTTACGTAGGGAGTAACCCTCTTGGTTACGTTTGGAATACCCATCACAGTATATTCCCTAAATCTCTTTGGAGAAACCTTAATGTTTCACTCCTTCTCATTACCCAATGCATTGGAGAGCTATATCGGGCTCACCCACCCTTAGTTTATCACGGAACCACCCATCTTCATAATAATGTCCAAGAACCATAACATAATCGTATCACATAAAACATACATAAAGGAAACATAACATTTCCACATTTCAATCACAAGATATCAATAAAACACATTGATATAATAAAAACATTATGAAAACCATTTTCAATACCAAAATAAAAGAAAATTAAAACATGGTATTTATTTTTCTTTTAAAAAAAATGTATGGCTTGTAGAAGAAGTCGAAGCTCAAATAATGGTCACGGCGGCGGAGAATTCGTTGTCGCCACATACGTACCACAAAAACATTCCCTTTTTTCGTTTAGTAAATGCTTAATATAAAAAATATTCCTTTCGAATAAACGTAAAAGTCAAAGGGGTTTATACACCATATAAAAGAAGGTTGTTTATAAAACAAAATATGCCTCAATGAAAGGAGATTGAGACGAAGTCCCATACCTCGGGTCCGACTTGACTCGATCGTTCTTTAATGTCCTGAATAATACAATTGAGTTAATTTCTACTTGCTTAAGAACCTTTTTTAAGTTCATTATTCCCTTTATATCACTTATTTCCATGTCATGAACACTATGTAATTATTTAAGTTAATAACGGTCGTTTTAACGATCATTGGTACTTGAGTCAAAAATAAACCCTTTATAATTACAAGTTGTTCATGTATCCATTATATCCAGAATTATAATCATCATTTATATATCATATATATCCAGTATATACATTCATTTATAATATTACATAATCATTTAGAGGTAAGAAATGAAATGCATCGTTCATGGAGACGGTAAGTCGTACGTACGCATGAACGCTACTTTCATTTCTATTTCGTATTTTATAGAATGGAATCATAATGATATAAAGGTATATTATAATTACAGTATAATATCATATATAATATCATAGTTCCATCATTTATATGTCCCTCATATGGTATTTAACGAATGAAATCACTTTGAGGGGGCAGTAGTCCGCACTTCCTTAAATGAAGATATCGCGTTTACCCATAATGGAAACCATAAAGGTATGCCCAAAATGAAAAATACAGAAGCTTAAGGAAAACATAAACATATTATATATCATATATAAATATAGTTACATCTTAATGTCCACCTTTGAAGGTGTTAAAAGAATGTTGAACAATCATCGTTTCGGGAGGCATAAATTCACCATCCACGGAAACAGTATGTCCGTTAACCATTAGATGTAGGTGTGTGTAAGTGTAGCTCGAATCCTTCTTATAAAAACATCCTAGTATATTGAAGATACTGGAGTTGTTACAAAATAAATGAATAAAAATAGTTTAGGGGGTTGGAGAAGAAAAATAAAACAAAAGGACTCAAGTGAAGACATTACCTTAAAATCGGGTAACTCCCTTTGGTTTGAGCTCAAAGGCTTCCTTGGGAAGACTTCTGCCCAAAGTGAGGCTTCAAGGAGTAATATAGGGATGTGGAGAGAGAAAATGGGAAGTGTTTGGCCGAGCCAAAGGCTTTTGGAGTGTGTGTAAGGAGGTAGAGGTGGGGGCCTTTTATAAGAGGAGAGGAGGGGCACTCTTGGAAAGTAAAGAAATGTTACTTTATTTGAAAATTATTTTCGGATTCAAAAGGTCCCAAATTGATATAATTCGAGGTTAAGGTGATAAGGGTTCTAAATACACCCATAAAATAGGTTTTGGACATGTTTAGGTCATATATTTTACATTATCATTTCATTTTATTTAAATCCTTTATTAATGAGGTAATCGGTGCATCATCATGATGTCATAAATAATTTAATTTATTTAAAGGATAAAAATTATGAAATAAATACTATGATGTAGGAAATATTTTTAGATTTCCAATGAATATTTATAGTCTAAAATATCATCTATGTAGACAAAATTAAAAATGTTTTAATCAGGTGATACATTCTTGTAATATTTACTTTCATTAAAAAAAATAATAAGATAACAAGTCACTTTCCACAAAAGTGATTCCATGGGGTCCCCAAGTTTGGAACAAGAAATCTCATGGTCGTCCATGAGACAACCAGTAGAATTAGGACACATGTTGATGTCATTTTTTTATTATTATGATATTATTTTATTATCCTTAACTACCAGATTACTCATTAATCAAGATAATTAAGGATAATTACCGTCGTTACTATTCATAATGTCCAAAAACAAAAGAGTCTTGATTAAATAATTTGGACCTTCTGATTACAAATATTTAATCCATTTTACCAAATTCCAAACACATAAATTGCAATAATTGATTTAAAAATAATTCTCGTTGTCAAAACAAATAGCGGGTTTTTTTGAAACAATATCTATGAAAAGTTTGGCATTAGTTTATGCCCAATTCCAAACTGAAATTAATCCTAATGACCACAATTGGATTAAATGGTAAAAATATATTCTAATTTAACTTTAAAACAAATTCAAAATATAATCTATTTATAAAAATAAATTAGATTAAAAAGCTTTTTTGATGTAAAATGCAGTATTTTTCACTATTCATTAAAAAATGAACATTGTCAGAAAAATACCAAAAATTCACACAAAGTAAATTTTGATGTCCCGATCATAAAGAATAAGTTTATTTTGACAAACATAGATAATAAAATTGACATAAGATAGAAAAAATGGTTTTCCATCAAAAGGCAGTAAAACAATCTTTTAAAAAATATTAGTGTATTCCATGCATAAGATTGTATTTATTTTCATTTTAAGCCTCTAAAACACTATCTAATTCATTAATAGACATAGATAAAAATATCTATTATTCATTACTTACTTGGGATGTTACACTAGGTATCCTATACATCATGACACCTAAATCACAGTTCCCCATTCTATGTAATGCCACATAAAATACATACCATAACAAGGAACAAAAAGTAATATCAAGAAAAATTCCCAAGGTTGCAAAAAATCTCATGATTACAAACAAGTAAGGTCTCAAGGTCACGCACACACCAACATTAAAACACATAACAATCATGGGTTACCAAGAATAAGCTAACTTGTAATTAAAATTTCATATGAAAGACCATCAATGGAAAGTAAATTCATCCATTAGGGTTGTTGATGAATAAATTAAAATCCCATCATAGGATTGAAGAACACACACACCAAAAACCAATGGAAAATGATCTCACACAACAAGGATCTCTATTCTGGTTTAGGTTAACCAACAAAGAGGGTTTAGAATGTATTATCAATTATAAACTTTTCTTATAAGTTTATTATATAATCACATACCTTATTATGTCCACAAATATATCCAAAATTGAGATATGTACAACTATGTCTTTATAATTCACTAAATTACATTATCAATTGAAGAATAGATCATGAATTTATCATTGATTTTAGAATAAATACTAGGTTATTTCCAATGATCACCAATCCCTCAATAACCATAAATGGAAGAAGATTGAATAAGAAATAATTTATAGTGATGATCATTATTTTAAGATTCATTTGGAAACAACACCATTCTTGTGAGTTCAATATCTGAAGGAGTCATAGTTGACACTTCGATGTGAACACTAATCTATCATGACATTTTCAATGTATTAAGGTTTTTACATCACTCATCCATTGATAAAAGTTCATGGAAGATGATTTAATAACACTTACCAATTTAATGATCACTTTTTATGGTAGATCCTGTTTTGATCAAGAAACAATGATTGATTTATATATCCTCCACCTATCTAAAAATATAGGAGGAATTCATCGCCGATTTATCAAGGAAAACATAAATCCATTATAGATATACACTCATTTAAAAAGGAATTAGAGTGAAATGACATGAATATGAGAACAATGTATCATTAAAATTCCACCAAATTAGTCAAAGGTTGATGGATCAAGGGGGGAAGGATGGGGCTCCTTTAAAGACTAACTGGGAGATTTCAAATTTAAATTTAAGAACAAGGGGATCAGATATGTGTGTTGAATAATGTGAAAAAACACACACAATTAAAAACCATAGGGTTCATTAATTGCACCCTATGTTGTGTGTATCAACCAGTCAGTGGGCCGGTGAAAAATATGGTTGGCAGGTGACCAGACATCAATTGATCAGTGTGTTAAGAGAAATTCTAGGCATTTTACCTTAGCCACCAGCTTACGGGTGTGATCTTCGAAAAAAAAATTAAACCCATGGGAACCCCATTGTTTATCTAGTGGTTGTTTTCCATCCACAATATGGTCATTACTTCCCTAACTCTTCCACATTCATTTCGCATACCCTTAGTCACTAAAATATTCCCTCTTTAGAACCCATACCATAGAAGAACAAAATGAGAAAAGAAAAATTTATAAACTCATAATATCCCATACATTGAAATAAAATGAGAATGTTACAATTATCCCCCACTAATGAATTCTCATCCACAAGAAGTAACTTCAAAGGATATTCTCAAAAAAATCCATCCATTGAGCCTAAACATTTTCCTCTCACTCTAAAGTCTCCTCCTTGATATGTCCATGATGCCACAAAATTTGTAGAAGCAGAACCATCTTCCCTCGAAGAACATTCTCACTCTAGTCTATTTTATGCATTGGTAAATCCTTGAATGATGTGTTAAGCTACATATAAACATCCTCACAGTTGATGACATGCATGTGATTAGGAATTAACCTCCAATTATATTAAACATGGAAACGTCATGTATTCCTAGATAATGAGATGGAATATCCAGATGACATGCTATTTTCCCAACCTTCTTGGTGATCTCGAAGGGTCCAACATTGCTTGATGGTAGCTTCCCTTTATTCCTCAAACATAGGTGGCCTAACCTAGGACTATCTCTCATAAAAACAAAATTTCCTATGTAAATATCTAAAGTCCGTCTCCTCTGGTATGCATACAAAAACAACCTACTCTGAGTGATCACCAACCACTTCTTGATCAATTTCACCCTCTCTGAATCCTCCAACACTATACTAGGGAAAAAAATTTATGCCTCGCCCATCTTGTGCAAACATAGAGGTGAGTATCATGGATTTACATAGAGAGACTCAAATGGTTAAATCTATATAGAATCATGGAATCGGTTTTTTTTAAGTGTACTCTACCAATATTGGGTGCTCATCTCAAGCTCCACAAATGTATTGGACACAGGGTCAGATAATATCCTCCAATATTTGAATTATCTTCTCTATATATCTATATGTTTGAGTATGGTACACTATACTCAATATAAAACAATTCCCAAAGGCCTTATAGACTACCTAAAAAATATTATGGAAAACATGAATCTCTATCCAATATAATGCACAAGGGAACTCCATAAAATCTTACTATCTCATAGATTCAAAGCCTTCCTAGATCATTTGTTGAGTGGGTCTCATAGATCGGTAAGAAGTGAGAAACTTTTTTGAAACAATATAAAATCACCCATATAGTATCACCAATCATTTGGGTATTGGGTAACCTTATTAAAAAGTACATTATGACGTCCTCCCACTTCAATAAGGGTATAATAAGTGGATGGAGCAATTCATCATGACACTGGTGTTCAACCTTTATCCTTTGGAAGGTAAGTCATTTGGAAACAAATCCAAAAATGTCTCTCATTATACTTGGTCACCAAAAATACTTCCTGAAGTAGTGATACATTATTGTCACACTAGGATATACCACCCACACAGTGGTATATATGTCCCTTATCAGAACATACTTGATGGACGAATGGATTACAACTCTCCCATGTATGAGGATCACATCATCATCTCCCAATAAATACCCGGTTATCAGGTAAAATCTAGCTAGTTGTTCCTGCATCATTGTAACACCCTGAGATTTTATGATATGTATTATTTTTAATTTATTTGATGTCATGTGTTTTATGCTACAACAAGATTATCTTGTTCTATACTCAACACCGTGTTAGCTTGCAGTATACGCAACACTATTCTTAGATTGTGTTACACACAATTTCAAGTTCGTTTGATAATAGTCATTCTACACAACATTGAGTGTGTGTATATATATATATATTCAATGTAAAAATTAAAAATGGTTGGATTCTGTTATAAAGAAACAAAAAAGGAGTCTTTCACAACACGCAACCCTGACTTGGCTTGTATTACACGCAATCGCAACCTTCCTCGATAGCGTGTGTAGTACACAATACCGGGTTTCAGTAAACAACGATATATTATAATAATATTATAAACTAGCCATTATGAATAGTATTAACTGAATTTTGAATTTTATAACATTATAATTCATCTTAAACATTTTCTAGAATGAGGTATGAAAACAAAATCAGTTTTTCGGATAAAAGAAGTATTTTTCAAGAAATGCAGTTTTACCGACTTTTGATGGCGCACCCATTTTTAATCTAGTTTTTGACATGTTTATAAGTTCAATTTGACAAATAAAATTCTTATTTGGAATAAGGATATAAAAATTTACTTTGGATAAATTTTTCATATTATTCTAGTAGCTTTCATATTTTGATGAATAGTAAAACACGCTATATTTTAATTAAAAAAAACTTTTTTCATCGCAATAATTTATATGGTTAAATTATAATATTAAATGGTTTTAAAGTATAAACAGAATATATTTTTAACATTTAATATAATTTATGTCATTAGCATTAATTTTACATTGAATTCATAGGTAAAAACATTTCAATCTTTGGCAATGTTTTAACTTTTAAAACCCATTTTCTTAACAACGGGATGAATTTTAAATTAATTACTAAAACTTCTGTGTTTTGAATTTTGAAAAATGGATTTCATATTTGGAATCAGTGGGTCCAAATTATTCTAATATGTTTCTTTGATTTTTTTTATATTATGAATAGTAACTATGGTAATTTTTATTTACTGCGGTTAAAGGTAAATAGGGTAATTCAAGGTTAAAAGAATATTATAATAATTCATAATTACCTTGAAACTTGTCCTAACCTTATTTTATGAGTAATGGACCACAAGTTTCATCCTTGGTTCGATTTTGGGACCCCATGGATCCACTTATGAAAGATAATGACACATTAGATTAATTAAGTTAATGTAATGACAAAATTGGCATTAACAAAACTATTTTAGTAATTAATTTTTATAAGGGGATATATAAATTATCTTTTCAACTATAAATATTCATTGTAAAGATAAAAATATTTAATACATGTTGGTATTTTTTTTATAATTTTTAGACATCAAATAAATTAAATTATTTATGACACAATAATGATGCAGTATTTACCTCATTAATAAATGACTTAAATAAATAAGATTATAATGATTAAAATATTATCCAAAACATGTCCAATTCATATTGGATGATTTTATTTCGAATATGAGTCATCTTATCTTCGACATTAATGTGTTTTTGACCTCTTGAAACCGAAGATAAGTTTATAATAAAATAATGTTTTCACACTTTCCTAAAGAGCCCCTCCTCTCCATTATAAAAGGAGACCACTTCTATGTAATTACACACACCTCTCAAGCCATTTGGATCATCCAAAATCTGCCCAATTAATCTCTCTACATCCCAATACTCCCCATTGAAGCATTAAATTAGGGAGAAGGCACTCCAAGAAGTCCTTTTGGTTCAATCCAAAAGAAGTTACCCAAATTAAAGGTAACAGTTTCTCTTAAGTTGTTTTCTTTTATTCTACTTCTCCAACCCCTAAACTCTTTTTAATCCTTTCTTTTGTAACAACAACAGTATCCTAAATATACTAGGATGTTGTTATTAGAATTAATAGAACTAAACTTACACACACCTCCATCTAATGGATGAAGAACATAATGTTTCTGTGGATGGAAAACTAACGCCTCACGAAAGGATGATTGTTCGATTTTCTCCTACCGCCTCTCATGGTGGACATTATGATGGAACTGTATTAATATATGATATATATTATGTTTATTATTTCCTTATGCTTCTTTACTTCCCAATTATATCAAGCCTTTGTGGTTTCCATAGTTGGTAAATACGATAATCTCATTTGAGGAAATGCGAACTACCACCCCCTCAAAGTGATGTGATTCGTTAATGCCTTATGTGGGATGTATATAGGATATAGTTAATGATATTATATATGATATTATACTAGAATTATAATAGACCTATTCTATTAAAATAATAAATATAAATGAAAGTAGGCGTTCATGCGTACGTACGGCTTACCGTCTCCATGAACGATGCATTTCATTTCTTACCTCCATATGTTATGTACTATTATTATAAATACATGTATGCGCTGGATATATAATTAATATATATGATATATAAATCATGATTTACATTCTGGAAGTAATTAAATCATGATATAAGTAATAATAACATCAAGAACAACAAGTCCAAACACGTATGATAAATAAGATGATTTTACCCAAAAGGTTGCTTTAACATTGGATTTACAAATGAATGGGTAATATAAAGTCATAAGTGGACCATATATGATATAATAACAATGAATATGATTCTTTAATAAGTCAATTAAATTATTTAAATCATTATACAGGAGGTTTGGATACGTACGGAGCATATCGGACCTAAGGTAAGGGATAACTTTTCCAATCTCATTTTTACCCGAGATTGTTTATTCGTAAGTATTTACTAGGGTTATATTTATCATCCATGTCCCTATTTTCTAAAAATTATTTCATGTATTTTTAAATTCCTTTTTACCCATTTTTAACTTTTACTACATGTTATTTATGGAATCTTTATTTTGTTTACCATACGAGGTACTTTTTGACTTTTCTAGCAAAAGTACGAGAAGAATGTTTCTTTTAACTTATACGGCATGAAAGGATTTTTACGGTTTTATAAAGCCTTATTTTCATGAAGACTACTCCAAAATATTTCATGAATATTTTCAAAAAAAACCTATTCTTTTAAAATTACATGGCATTTTTTGAAAAGAAAATGATTTTGAAGAAGAAAGGATATTTTCCTCAAGAATTCATTTCAAGTGTTTTATCAAAACCATTTTCCATCTAAGATGACATTATTCCATATGTGTATGTTTCAAGTATAATGTATCTATGTTTTACATGGTTTCACTTTTCTTATTATGAAATGATATCCATTTCTTTTATATGGATTATGTGATGATGGGATGATGTTTATGAAACCCATTTTATTCGTTGGTTTATTATGAATGATGTATGTTTATTTTGTGGCACAAGTAAGAATGATTTCATTATGAGATGGTTGGGACCTATATCTCCCTCCAATTCATTGGGTAAAGATTTATATCTCATGAGATAGACATGGCTGGAATGAAAAGTAAATATGGTTCAGTAATACAGGGCTGGAACAGCAAGTAAACCCGGTTCAATAAGGGACTTTGTCCAGTAAGATGGTCTTGGTAGCAATACCTTGGATACTATGAAAGTCATATAATGTGCTTAATGTTTTTCCACAATTACATGTTTTATTCCCATGCTATTTTATTATGATTAATGTTTCTTTATGATCTATGCCTTATGTACTACCATGTTTTATGTCATTACTCAAGATTTTTATGTTTAAACATTATGTTCATGTTTTTAAGTTCAAATGTATATGATTTGTTTTATTTTATGCATGCTTACCCTTTCTGAGCATTTGAGATTACCCTTTATATTTTTTCTATTCCCCAGGATATAAAGAAAGGTTTTAGGTAAGAAAACAAATGGGGAAGATCTTTATGGGAGATTTTGAAGATCTTTCACCACGATTAGAAGATTATTTTTCCGAGTTTCCAAAGACACTAAACTATTACGGTCCTTGTGTGTCTGTTTTTTTTATGTATTAATTATTCTGAAAAAGTAATGTAATGTCCATGTACATCAAGATTTGGTCCTCCATAGTTGGTATCAGAGGAAATGTTTAGTTAACCTTTGGAAACTATGATGAAAAAACTTTAGTGAGATCCCTAGAAATATTTCTAAGGTATGTTTAGGGATGTCCCTAAGGTGAAGTATAAGTATAGGTTATAGTCCTAGAATTACGGTAACGATATTAGAATTAAACCTAAGATGTTAGATATTGATATTATTCCCCCTTTATTATGTTGTTTTACCTATCATGATTTTTTCCTCTAACACTATTCTTTTTGGGTTTTAGAAAATGGCTGGAAACAGGAAGATTCATGATAATGGAGAATATGATGGACAATGGAATGATATTCTTCATGATCAAGCAAATGAAATGGGATTTGGAAGGTGAAACATTGTTATTATGCCTAATCAGAAATCTCATAATATGATCAATAATCTTATCTTTCGTATGTTTCCTGACCCAGCTAATAAGAGAAATATGGAGTTTCATGATGATCATAGAGGAAAGAAAGTTCAATTTCCCTCATGTAAGTCATGTGGGAAGAGGGATCAAGGAGAATGTTTCAAAGGAACTGGAAGATGCTTTGGGTGTGGAAAATAAGGACACAAATCTAGTAATTATAAAGGAAAAGGTTCAGTTAACACCATGGACAAGGATAATGGTATTGCTAAGACATCAACAACGGTTAAGTGTTTTAAATGTGGAATGTATGGGCATTATGCAAACCAATGCCCTAAGGGAAAATCTCATAAATAGAATCATCATGGTCATATGGGTAGTATTTATGTGGATGATGATGAAGAGACTAAAAATGATATGTGAGATGAAAGAATTTTTGAAGCTCGGTCAATGGTTTAAGAAGGTAGTGGAATGATTACATGTTTATCAAGAGTAATGTTGTATAAGTAATCTCATGGTACTATAGAATAATGAGACATCTAAGGATTGTTACACTATTGTCTTTCCTTAAGTTTTGAAAGTGTATGATGAATGGTACCGGTTACCATAAAAGGTTATTCAGATATTTTTGGAAAGCACCTAATATGCGCATAAAGAAGTGCTAAGAAGATAATGAAATGTTTTATAGTATTAATGAGCTCATGAATTATATAAGGACAAAGTGATATCATGGTTTGAGTATATAGAATTTTTGGGATTTTTGTATGTGGAAAAAGTTAACTTTTGATAGCATTCAGGTTTTCACTATGGTTAAATGGGTATTCATTTTTCAAGAGAATACATGATTAAGGTATTCACATGATTGGAATGTGACCAACAAGATATATGGGGGATAAATGATGGTATTCACATGCTTGTTATATGACCTTTTTAGTAATCATTCTCTTTATACTATGAGTTTGGAAAGAAGTATTTTGGATAAGCCTAAAGATTCGAATGGATTATGTTGAACATAAGTTAGTATTTTTTAAGGCTAGAATTTTTTTTGATATTATTGATAGAATGTTATAATAATGTAGTTTTAGAAAAAGGACAACCTGCAAGATGGGTGACAACCCGTCGTGTCAGACAAGGTTGCGGGAATCGAACCCACAACTGAAGTGCGACAGACCTTCATCTCCTACCACTGGCCTACATGACGTCCCTGGTTAGTAGAAACTAGTTATATTGTATTAAGCGGTATGATATATGAAGTATAAGTCCATTTTTTGAACCATATACGATTAATCTCACCATAGATGTACTTATATATATATATATATATATATCTTTTGCTAACCTTATGTTTGAGACAGATGGAATGACCTATCATTCTATCACATGATCTGCTAACACTTCACGGAAGACAAATTCAACTTCATTTCTTTAAGAGATGAAGTGTAAATTGTTTAAGGCACAAATAACGGTGATATTGTACCGAAATAAAGTAAGTATTCTTCTAATTCAAATTCTTCAACATTAGGTAAATTATCTTGAAATCCAAAAATGTTGTCCTAGTACTCTCATATCCGATGAATCAGATGGTACCTTAGATCATCACAAATTTATGGCTTTTTGATTGTTGGATTTTTCATAGCCATGTTCTCAACCACTGTCCATCAGAATTTAATGGTTAGATTTCTCTTCCATATCCATATTTTCACATATGTTTTTTTATGTGGAAACCTAGTGATTAGTTAATTTGGGTAACTGTTACATTTCATAATTTGGTTTTTAATGTTCAGTTTTGGTATTCCTTTTTACAACGTCGGTTTCTATGAAAGAAACTTTCAAGTAGTAAACCATTTATAACCCCGAAAAATTTCGAGGGCGAAATTCATTTTAAGGGGGGTAGAATGTAACACCCCAAGATTTTATGATAAGTATTCTTTTTAATTTATTTTATGTCATGAGTTTTATACTACAATAATATTATCTTGTGCTATATGCAACACCGTATTATCTTGTAGTATATGCAACACTATTCTTAGATTGTGTTACACACAATTTCAAGTTCTTTTAATAATAGTCATTCTACGCAACATTGAGTGTATATATATATATATTCAATGTATAAATTAAAAATGGTTGGATTTTGTTATAAATAAACAACAAAGGAGTCTTGCAAAACACGGAACCCTGACTTGGCTTGCATTACACGCAATCGCGACCTTCCTCGATAGCGTGTGTAGTACGAAATACTGGGATTCACTAAACAACGATATATTATAATAATATTATAAAACAGACATTATGAATATTATTCACTGAATTTTGAATTTTATAACATTATAATTCATCTTACACATTTTCTATAATGAGGTATGAAAACAAAATCAGTTTTTCGGATAAAAGAAGTATTTTTCAAGAAATGCAGTTTTACCGCATTTTGATGGCGCACCCATTTTAAATCTAGTTTTTGACATGTTTATAAGTTAAATTTGATAAAATAAAATTCTTCTTTGGAATCAGGATATAAAAATTTACTTTGGATAAATTTTTCATATTATTCTAGTAACTTTCATATTTTGATGAATAGTAAAAGCATGCTATATTTTAATTAAAAACAACTTTTTTCATCGCAATAATTTATATAGTTAAACTATAATATTGAATGGTTTTAAAGTATAAATAGAATATATTTTTAACATTTAATATAATTTATGTCATTATAATTAATTTTACATTGAATTCATAGGTAAAAACATTTCAATCTTTGGCAATGTTTTAACTTTTAAAACCCTTTTGCTTAACAACGGGATTAATTTTAAATTAATTACTGCAACTTATGTGTTTTGAATTTTGAAAAATGGATTTCATATTTGGAATTATTGGGTCCAAATTATGTAAATAGGTTCCTTTTTTTGATAGTATGAATAGTAACTACGAAAATGTTTATTTTCTGCGGTTAAAGGTAATTAGGGTAATTCAAGGTTAAAAGAATATTATAATAATTCAAAATTACCTTGAAACTTGTCATAGCCTTATTGTATGAGTAATGGCCGACCATGGGAATACTTGGGTAGATTTTGGGACCCCATGGAGCCACTTATGAAAGACAATGACACATTAGATTAATTAATTTAATGTAAAGACAAAATTGGCATTTACAAAAATATTTTAGTAATTAATTTTTATAAGGGGATATATAAATTATATTTTCAACTATAAATATTAATTGGAAAGATAAAAATATTTCCTACATGTTGGTATTTGTTTTATAATTTTTAGACTTCAAATAAATTAAATTGTTTATGACACAATAATGATGCAGTATTTACCTCATTAATAAATGACTTAAATAAATAAGATTATAATGATTAAAATATTATCCAAAACCAGTCCAATTCCTATTGGATGATTTTATTTCGAATATGAGTCATAGTATCTTCGAAATTAATGTGTTTTTCACCTCTTGAAACTGAATATAAGTTTATAATAAAATAAGTTTTTCATACTTTCCTAAAGAGCCCCTCCTCTACATTATAAAAGGAGAGAACTTCTATGCAATTCCACACACCTCTCAGGCCATTTGGATCGTCAAAAATCTTCCCAATTAAGCTATATACATACCTATACTCCCCCTTGAAGCCTTACATTAGGCATAAGGCACTCCAAGAATTCCTTTTGGTTCAATCCAAAGGAAGTTACCCAAATTAAAGGTAACAGTTTCTCTTAAGTTGTTTTCGTTTATTCTACTTCTCCAACCCCTAAAATCTTTTTAATACTTTATTTTTTAACAAAAAAAGTATCCTAAATATAATAGGATGTTTTTATTAGAATTATTTGAACTAAACTTACACACACCTCCATCTAATGGATGAAAAACATAATGTTTCTGTTGATGGCAAACTAACGCCTCACGAAACGATGATTGTTCAATTTTCTCCTACCGCCTCTCATGGTGTCCATTATGATGGAACTGTATTCATATATGATATATATTATGTTTATGATTTTCTTATTCTTCTTTACTTCCCAATCATATCAAGAATTTATGGTTTCCATAGTTGGTAAATACGATAATCTCATTTGAGGAAGTGTGGACTACCGCCCCCTCAAAGTGATGTGATTAATTAATGCCTTATGTGGGATGTATAAAGGATGGATTTAACAATATTATATATGATATTATACTGG
This sequence comes from Viscum album, assembly GCA_963277665.1. Taxonomy (NCBI): domain Eukaryota; kingdom Viridiplantae; phylum Streptophyta; class Magnoliopsida; order Santalales; family Viscaceae; genus Viscum; species Viscum album. The sequence continues at coordinate 499,701,700 of OY728123.1, read as the reverse complement.
AATTATAATATACCTATTCCATTAAAATAATAAATAGAAATTAAATTAGCGTTCATGCATACGTACAGCTTACCGTCTCCATGAACGGTGCATTTCATTTCTTACCACCATATGTTATGTACTATTATAAATACATGTATATGCTGGATATATAATGAATATATATGATATATAAATCATTATTTACATTCTTTAAGTAATTAAATCATGATATAAGTAATAATAACATCAAGAACAACAAGTCCAAACACGTACGATAAATAAGATGATTTTACCCAAAACGTTGCTTTAACATGGGATTTACAAAAGAATGGGTAATATAAAGTCATAAGTGAACCATATATGATATAATAACAATTAATATGATTATTTAATAAGTCAATTACATTATTTAAATCATTATACATGAGGTTCGGATACGTACAAAGCATATCGGACCTAAGGTAAGGGATAACTTTTCCAATCTCGTTTTTACCTGAGATTGTTTATTCGTAAGTATTTACTGGGGTTATATTTATCAACCATGTACCTATTTTCTAAAAATGCTTTCATGTATGTTTAAATTATTTTTTACCCATTTTTAACTTTTACTACATGGTATGTATGGAATCTTTCTTTTTTTTTACCATACGTGGTACTTTTTGACTTTTCCAGCAAAAGTATGAGAAGAATGTTTCTTTTAACTTATACGGCATGAAAAGATTTTTACGGTTTTATAAAGCCTTATTTTCGTGAAGCTTCCTCCAAAATATTTCATGACTATTTTCAACAAAATCCTATTCTTTTAAAATTTCATGGAATTTTTTGAAAAGAAAATGATTTTGAAGAAGAAAGGATATTTTCCTTAAGAATTCATTTCAAGTGTTTTATCAAAACCATTTTCCATCTAAGATGAAATTATTCCATATGTGTATGTTTCAAGTATAATTTATATATGATTTAAATGGTTTCACTTTTCTTATTATGAAATGATATCCATTTCTTTTATATGTATTATGTGATGATGGGATGATGTTTATGAAACCCATTTTATTCGTTGGGTTATTATGAATGATGTATGTTTATTCTGTGGAACAAGTAAGAATGATTTCATTATGAGATGGGTTGGACCTATATCTCCCTCCAATGCATTGGGTAAAGATTTATATCTCATGAGATAGTCATGGCTTGAATGGCAAGTAAATCTGGTTCAGTAATACAGGGTTGGAACGACAATTAAACCCGGTTCAGTAAGGGACTTTCTCCACTAAGATGGTATTGGTAGCAATGCCTTGGATACTATGGAAATCATATCATGTGATTAATGTTTTGCCACAATTACAAGTTTTATTCCCATGATATTTTATCATTATTAATGTTTCTTTACGATCAATGCCTTATGTACTGCCATGTTTTATGTCATTACTTAAGATTTTGATATTCAAACCTTATGTTCATGTTTTTAAGTTCAAATGTAAATGATTTGTTTTATTTTATCCATGCTTACCCTTACTGAGCATTTGAGCTCACCCTTTATATGTTTTCTTTTCCCTAGGATATAAAGAAAGGTTTTAGGTAAGAAAAAAAGGGTGATATCTTAATCGGAGATGTTGAAGATCTTTCACCACGATTAAAAGATTATTTTTCCAAGTTTCCAAAGACACTAAACTTTTACGGTCCTTGTGTGTCTATTTTTATTATGTATTAAGTATTCTAAAAAAGTAATGTAATGTCCATGTACATCATGATTCATGCCTCTACAATCATAGAACATTGTAGGTCAGTATCCTACCTAGAATTTACCGAGTCTACTAAATATGATTTCACCACCAATGGATCACATATCTTCGATCCCTAATCCTTAGAAGCATCCATCCTCCAGTTATACAATAAGATCACCAGACACTATTATTCTTGTGAAGATCATTCACCATGATCCTGAGATACACATGGCTTATGGCTAAGATAATATTCTATAACATGACCTTTCCTTGGTGAATACTCTATCTCAAATTGGAATGTCTATAGAAACTCTACCTAACACATCTTCCTCAAGTTCAGTTCATTCTATGTGAAGTCATAAGAAAGGATCTTTTGGTTAGTTTATACAATAAACTGATCACCAAAGAGGTAGTTTCACCCATAATTCAAATCAAAGATAAAGGATTAAAGATCCAATTCATGGGTAGGAACGTTTTACCCATGGGTCCATAGCTAATGTTAACCTTAAGAAACTACACACTCCTTATGGATCGGTACTACTCCCAAACCAACTCATCATGCATCATAGTAAAAAACATAATTGATCCCTAGCTCAGGAAGAATCTATGATGGAGATTTATTAAACCTCCTCTTCAACTCAAGAAATTATTCATTACACAAGAATGAACCCCAAATATTCACTCCCTTATTTATTACTGTAGTTATTAGTGTTGATAAACATTAGAAGTCCTAGTTAAAAAATCTGTAGTATCCTATTAAACATAAAAATATCCTGGTCTCGAACACATTTTTGGGAATTTTATAGAAAAACACTACCTCGACCATCTTCGGGTCCATGAATATAAATACAACATGGTGGAAGTGTACTTAGGACCATCTTAATATGCCTGGCATACTATTATGGGGTCGATAAGTAGATGGATATTTCATCAATGAAAACCACAGAAAATGAGTCAAGATATGGGTGAAAGGTATTATTCATGAGATCCATGAATACTACCAGTGCATTCATCAGTAAAAATGAAATAACTATGTACTCATATCTCCCATACCTGCTTCCAAACTCTGTCTTTAGCATGTAATCCATTCCAACCCATAACTGGTGATATCTTGGTTGAAGATCAATCTTTGAGAACCACCGGGCTCAACACAACTGAATGAAAAGGTCATCAATTCTAGTAAAAGGATACAAGTTCTTACCCATAATCCAATATAACTTTTTATAATCTATGTATAGTCGAAGTAAAAGGTTCAGATTCTTGGAGAACAAAATGGGTGCACCCCATGGTGAAGCACTCGACCTGATAAATCCATTCTTCTTTAAATCCTCAAGCTTCACCTTAATCACCTTCAACTAGACTAACACCATATTGTTAGTGGTATTAAAATGGGATATACACTCAACATAATATCTCTATCGTTGTTAAAAATTATATTATATGGAAATTATATGAATTCATTAGGGTATATGTCTTTATAGAGATCCATGATTGGAAGAAAAGGAGATGGGGATACTACTAGTCCTACTGAAGGATACAAGATTTAGATCTACACTGTGATTGTACAAATTTGACTCAAGTATGCACCAAATCTAACTTCTCCCAATTACCACTCTCCAGTCATCACATAATTCTCTCCCTTTAGTGAAGTAAATGACACCCCTATCTGATAACAATCAACATGAGCTCGAAATATGGTCATCTAATCAATGCCAAGAATCACATTGAAGGAAATTATCTTTAGAATCATGAAGTCCAACTGATGTCCATCACTATAAAAAAATATCACCCTAGGAATCATTAAATAAGGTCAAATTTTGTGCCCAATGGTGTATTAATGAAAAATAACTAATAGGATAACTTGACCTATAATTCAAGTACAACAACAACTTGAGAAGAAATAAAGGAATGGTATGAACTGGTGTCAAACAAGGTAGTATAAAATATATAATTTATCAAGACCATTCCTCATTTATTATATATTCCCTTACCACTATCGTCTAGAGTCCGATACACCACATAAATAGGATTTGTCTCATCCCCACGACCTTGTTCCCCCAAGTCACCATAGTCTGAGGGATTAAGTATTTTGTATGACATCTTTGTTTGCTCTATAACCTCTCTTTGGTTATATTAGATTGAAATATTGACTGAGGTTAAAATGGGGATATATATAAGATATGATGATGTAGATCTTGTAAATATACTTGATAAAGATTCCTCATGACATGACCATGACTTATCATGTTGTGACACCTTCAAATTCCAGTTCCAATATAAACTCATAATAAATTAAAAATCCTTAATTATTCATTCATTTCCCTCAATCCTTAGGTGATATGTGGAACATATTCAGATACCCTTTATCCCCCATTAGTTATATTAATCTCTTGGAATCAAGAGATCAATCTATGGTGATATTAAGTGAGTTTCTCTTCTTTTCTCCATAGTTTATTCTATGTTCATCATATGGATAAGGAAATGGAAATAAAAATTGTTGGTTCAGGGAATATTGGTATGATTAGTAAGTAGATATTTTTGTGTTATAGGTTGGTGATGATTATATTACACGATCTTTTCATGGTGATTATTTATTTCTATTTACTTTCATAATGGTTTCTAAAATACTCTATTGAGTTATAGGATTACATAAATTTTTTTATTTTGTGTAAATTTTGGAAGTTGCATGATTTTTCTTATTTTGGGTGGATAATAAATATTAAACTACCTATAATTCACTAACCCAAAACATCAGGTTCGATCTCGAGAGACACAAGATGTTGTTGGTGCCTCCTCATACACAAGGGGATATCGACTAGCAGTGAGGGTCTTAAGTCCATAAATGGGGAGTCTATCGCATGAGTATCATATCCTTGAAAAAATAATAATAAATAAAATATAATAACTTAGAGTAATATTGAAAAATAAAAAAAATAAAAAGGAATACATTTCATAAAATAAATAAAAAGATGGGCTCACTACATGGAAATCAAAACCAAGGTATGTAAAGTACAAAAGAAAATAAATATAGAAATAATATCCAGGAGTATGTCCTGACATCGCATATGAATCCAACCCTCCATCTCCACAAATCATTGTCATAGGGCCCTTGACCTTCAATTGATCATCGACCATGAAATATGTATGTGGGCCATGGTTTATCAAGAATAAACATACTTTTCATTAAAATTCCATATACAAGGCCCTTGATGGTAAGTAACTTCATCCCTCAAGATTTTTGGTGAAGTACTCCAGAGTTCATCAAAGGATCAAAGACCGAACACACTACAACCCCACAAAGAATGAGTTCACATGAAAAGGATGTCTATTCCGGTACATGTTCATCAAGAAAGATTGTTTAGAATGGTGTCTCAAGAATAAACCTTTTTAATAAGGTTATTTTATAATCACATACTTTATTATGTCCCTCAACGGATCCAAAATCAATCTATGTCGAAGTAAGGGTCTCAAATTAAAGGAATTCCATTATTGATTGAAGAAAATATCGTGATTGTATCATTTATTTTATAAGAAAGCCTAATATCTATCCAGTTATCCCCAACCCCTCAATAATCATCAATGGAGGGATATTGAATAATGAAAAGGTTTTAAAAATGATTGTTCTTTCCAGACTGGTTAGAAACGTCACTATTCCTAAGAGTTCAATCTCTAAAGGGTTCGTCATTGAAACTTTTATGTCACCACTAATATATCATGACATTGAAAATATATTAAGGTTATATCATCAATAATCCATTGAGAAAATTTCTAGGAATATGATTCAATAACAATTACCCATTGAATTCTCATTGTTCATGGTAGATCCCGGTTTGATCGAGAAACGATGAAAACATGAAATATTCACCACTGATTTACAAATAAAGGGGGAATTCATCAACGCATCATCAAGAAAAACATAGATACATTATAGATATAATCTCATTTAATAAATAAGAAGAGTTAAATTACATAAATCTAAGAAGAACTTATTGGTCAAGTAATACCATATTGGTCAAAGGTTGATGGATCAAGAGGATATATATGGGATTCCTTTAGAGGCCAAGAGGAAGGTATCAAATTCAAAGTCAGTATAAGGGGTTCATATTTGGGTGTTAAAGGATGTGGAAAACCCAATAAAATTAAAACCCAAAGGAGTCATTAATTTCACCCAGGGATGGGAACACTAACCATTCTGTGGGCCTCACCGGTGGGACGGTGGCCGTTATGGCTGACCAATGATTGGCTATCAATTGAATGGTATGGCGAGCAGAATAATGGTCATTCTACCTCATCCAACGGCTTACTGGTGGTTTCTTTTGAAAAAGTTGACCCACTAGTACCCCATAATCTTGGAAATGGTTTATTTCCATCCACCCTAAGGCCATGACCTTCCCTAAATCTTCCACCTTCAGTTCCCAAACCCTTATTCACTAAAACCCACCATCTTTACAACATATATTAGAGAATAAAAAATATAAAGGATAAATTTATAAAATCATAATATCTCATACAATTAAATAAAATTATGATGTCACACTTCTTCCCCTCTAATAAATTCTCATCCTTAATAATTACTTTCAATGTTCATTTTCAAAAAAATTGGGCCATTCATCCCAAACATATACCTCTCACTTCAAGTCTCTTCCTTGATCTGCCCATGATTCCATAGAATTTAGAGAAGTGTAACTGTCTTCCCTTAAAAGAATTTCTTGCTCTGGTCTATAATCTACACTAGGAACTCCTTGAATGATGTGTTAGGATCTAGCTCAGCATTCTCATATTTGGTGACATGATTGGGATCGGTTACATAACTCAAAAGTTGTAACACATGGAACACATCATGCATACCTAGACAATGAGAAGGAATATCCAGATGATGTGCTATTATCTCAACCCACTCATTAATCTTGATGGGTTCAACATAGTCGAATGCAAGCTTCTATTTATTCCTAAAGCATCGGTGGCCTAAACTTGGAGTCACTCTTAAAAACACAATTTCCTATGGAAATCACCAAAGGTAATTTGCTTATATATACATATGATTTCTTCATACTCTAAGAGGTCACCAACCACTTCTTAATCAAATGTACCCTCTCTATATTCTCCTAGACCATAATAGTCCTAAAAACTACTACATCACCAACCTCATGTGAATATAGTGATGAGTAGCATGGTCATCCATGTAACGCCCCGACCCCAGCTACCCAGAGTCGGTGCAATAATTACATAATATTGGCATGATCACAAGAAAGATCAAATCTCGAAAGACCGATTGGTTTAGTAGCCTTGGAAATACTAGATATAATCATAAAGTTTTACATTACATTTCAAAGTGAAAAACTACTACAACAACAAAGTCTTCATATCCACACTATTAACCCCTCATAATATCCCTGCAAGTCATTCATAAATTACTTCTTCACTACCTGGGAAAAATAAAACATAGAAAAGGGGTGAGCTCAAATGCCCAGTAAGGATAACAATATAGCGGAAACTTTCATCAATAAGAATAAACATTTAAGGCAATGTATAACTAAAACAAAAGCCTTTTAAACATGAACTTTCAACATGGTATGGCATAAATAGAATGAAATAATGCCATTTACTTATTCACATGGATATTCCACTAATCGAATAATCACATGCAAAAATAAATAACCACTTTCATAATGTTGGAATGCATAATGCCAGACTATCATAACCACATAGCCAAGGCCTCGTGCCAAGACTACAAATAAGATTTTGTCAAGGCCTTGTGCCAAGACACTATTTTGTCCCATGAGACCTACCGATGCATCGAGGAGCTATAGCGGGCTCCACCCGTCACTTATTAAGTCCAATGCATTCCCATATGAAAAGGTTTAAACATAACATAAACATTCGTATTAAAACTAGCATACGAAATGTCAATACTTTCACAATAAACTATGAATGGTATAAAAATAGAACATCCACAGGCAAACATATCACAAAACCTTCAATACAATATAGAAGTTTTGTATCATAATAAATCAACTTCAAATAATCTTAAAATCCATCAAAGGATGTTGACATAGATGAAATCAAAATTCTTTTTAAAGAAGTATCTCCTTTTATTTTGAAATCATTTAAGATCCATATAAAATAAAACATTTTCTTTGAAAATATTCTTATAAGCTTGTATGGAAAGCTTCGAAGATTTTATAACGGCGGAAAATAACCGCACCCGCCGTATAAGTTAAAAAAAACATTCTTACCTCAATTCTGTCGAAAAGGTTAAAAAGGAACTTGTTTTGAAAACGACGGAAAGATTCCTTTATAAACCTCTTATAAAAAGTCAAACAAGGGTATAAATGACTTTAACCCATATTCTTGTAAATAGTAAAAATGTTTTGAAATACATTTTGAAGAAACATGGATGTGGATGATAACGAGATCCCAGTAGATTATTACGTATAAACAACCTCGGATAAAGAAGAGATTGTGAAATAACCCTTACCTTGTACTTTTCCTTGGTTGGGGTAGGTTAACCTCCTGTATAATGGTGAAATAGTTGTTATTAAATTATACAAGAATCATATATATTAATATGATATCATATATGATCTTTTAACATTGATTTGTTAATAATATCTTAGAATTATCGTCGTTTCGGGTGTTAACTTACTCATTTTCTTTATATGTTTTGTTACATAAGCCATGGTTGTTGTATCTTATTCATATCCAGAATGATATACAGTCCTTAAAAATAATTTTTAAATCATCAAATGATAATTATACTTGAATGGATACGATGGAGAATGAATCTCATCGCGTTCGTGGAGACGGTAGTCCGTACGTACGCACGAGCGACAATATCATTCTTTTGATATTAAAATAATATATAAATGGATGGTATATCATATATAAAGAATCATTAACATGTCATATTTATTATTTACATGAGTTACACATCATTATTATACCCATCCAAATAATATTATATTGAATAACAATTACACCACGACGTGGAGACGGTAAGCCGTACGTACGCACGTATGGTGACATGTTATTCAAAGGGTGGATAGAATACTGAATATGATTGTACCATATTTATAATAACATCACAGTATATGTGAGATACTGAAGTTATTATTTCAGAATGGTAAGAACAAAGGAAGAAGAAGTGGAAGAAGAAATGAACTTAGAAAAGGGTGGTGAAATCATTACCTCTTCTTCGGGTTCTTCCTTTTGATTTGATCAAAAGGGCTCCTTAGGTTGGCTTTCTGATCAAACTAAGGCCTCTAGGTTGTATTGAGGGATGTTGGGAGAGTATTTGGGCAGAGTTTGGCCGAACCAAAAGGCTTTGAAGGTGTGAAGAAATGAGAAGGAGGAGTGCCCTTTTATAAGAGGGGTGAGGGGCACCTTTGGAAAAGTTAGAAATATTAATTTATAATAAATTCATATTCGGTTTACAAAGGCTCCAAAGTTGACTATTAAAAGGATGAGGTGGGGATAGGTCGAAAACAACTCATCCAATAGAATTTAGACAGGTTTGGGTACTTATATTAACCTTATCTTTAAGTATTAACTCTAAGTTAATTAGTTTCACTTTTACAATGTCTCTTTGTATTTTTATATAATATGGTTAATAAACTTACTATATACATCCAATCGACCCCCAAGTGGTCCATTAATGAGGAACCTATCATAATATAAGTCTATTGGCCGAACCTTAGATTTTTAGGAATTTAATATCAATTAATAATATAATATTTGTTTTAAGAACTCTTTTATGTCAATTTTGACACTATTCAATAGTTGATTTTTGTGAAACTCCTAACAGATTGATTACTTCGAACAAAGTCAATTAAATCAATCCTAATATATCCTATTATCATAGAAAATTAGTTTAATTCATTAAAAGTTTCATATTATAATTATTTGGGTATTTATAAGATCAATTATTTTTATTTTTCACTATTTTAGTAATTACTGCATCATCATTGTGTCATAAATAAAATAAATTATATAATGTCTAAAAATTATAAATAAAATATCATTATGTAGGAAATCTTTTTAGCTTTCTAATGAATATTTATAATCGAAAATCCAACATGTATAACCCTATGTAAAAATTGTTCTTCTAAAAGATGTAAGCTTATGCCATTTTTATTTTTATTTTAACTTTATTAATATAATGTGTCCCTACCACATACAAGTGGCTCCAAGGGGTCCCCAAATTGACCCAAGGATGCTCATGGTCGGGTATGTGTCCACCAATAAGGTTAGGACACGTTTTAGGGTAATTTTGTATTATTATAATATTATTTTTTAACCCTTATTTACCGGATTTACCCTTTAACCATGGTAAATAAAATATTTACCGCAGTAATTATTCAAAATGTCTAAAAATAAAAGTTACCTATTTACACAATTTGAACATCCTGATTCCAAATATGGAATCCATTTTCCTAAATTCAAAACACAGAAGTGGCAGAAATTAATTTAAAATTAAATCCCGCTGTCAAAACAAAAAGCGTGTTTTTAAGAGATAATAACTATCAAAAGATTGACACTTGTTTAAGTTCGGTTTAATTGTAAAATTATGTCCAATGATAAACATTAAATTGAATGGTAAAAATATATTCTAAATATACTTTAAAACCACTCAAATTCATAATTTATCACTATTAATTATTTTGATTAAAAAAGTTGTTTTTAATTAAAATTTAGAAATTTTCACTATTCATCAAAATATGAAAGTTATCCGAAATGTACCAAAATTTCACCCTAGGCTAATTTTGATATTCCGAATCCAAAAATGAAGTCCATTTTGAAATATAGAATATATATGATTTCAAAAAGTAGGTATTACTATTCACAACGGCTAGTTTAATTAGTTGTGGTGTGTGTTAGAACTCGAGGTTGCGTACAACACACGCTATCGCATTATTCGAAGGGAAACGTACCGTAGAAGCTTGGGGTGTTACATTCTCCCCTCCTTCAAATAATTGCGTCCTCGCAATTTCTAGGGTATTACTGCATAAAAAGACTCGGGTGGTTCTTCATCATAAGTTCCTCGGGTTCCCACGTTGCCTCTTCCATCTTATGATTCCTCCACAAAACTTTTACCAGACGCGTCGTCCGGTTTCTCAGTACTTGTTCTCTTGTATCAAGAATCCTGACGGGCTCTTCGCAATAAGACAGATCGGGTTCCAGTTCTAATTCCTCATTGGTGAGTACATGCGTTGGGTCAGGCATGTATTTTCTCAACAGAGATACGTGGAACACATCGTGAACTTTGGAGAGACTTGGCGGCATTGCCAATCGGTAAGCTACAGCCCCAATTCGTTCTAGAATTTCGAAAGGTCCGATGTACCTGGGACTCAATTTACCTTTCTTACCAAAACGTATGACTCCCTTCCACGGAGATACCTTTAGGAAAACATGATCATCGACTTGAAATTCCAAATCCTTCCTTCGATTATCGGCATAGCTCTTCTGCCTACTTTGAGCTGCTTTAATGTGATTTTGGATTACCTTTACCTTTTCCATCGTTTCCTCCACCAGTTCTAGACCTACAAGTTTTCTTTCACCGACGTCATCCCAACAGGTTGGTGTACGACATCTCTTTCCGTATAACGCTTCATATGGTGCCATCTGAATACTCGAATGGAAGCTATTGTTATAGGAAAATTATACCAGAGGTAAATATTGATCCCACATACCCTGAAAGTCAAGTGAGCAAGATCTCAACATGTCTTCTAAGGTTTGAATAGTCCGTTCTGACTGTCCGTCTGTCTGAGGGTGGTAAGCAGTGCTCAAATGAAGTTCAGTATCCAGGGATTTCTGAAGACTTTTCCAAAACCTTGAAGTAAAACGGGGATCACGATCCGAAACAATTGATAAGGGTACTCCATGAACTCTCACAACTTCATTAATGTATAGTCTTGCTAGACGTTCCAGGGGTAGATCTTCTCTTATAGCAAGAAAATGTGCTGACTTGGTAAGACGATCAACAATAACCCATATTGCATCGTTCCTTCTAGGAGTCTTTGGTAGCCCCATGACAAAGTCCATTGTAATATTGTCCCATTTCCACTCCGGTATGGGAAGAGGTTGCATGACTCCTCCAGGCTGTTGCCTTCCAGCTTTCACTTGTTGACAAACCATACATCTTGATACAAAATCAGCAATCTCCCTCTTCATGTTGTCCCACAAAAAATGTTCCTTCAAATCTCTATACATTTTGGTGCTCCCAGGGTGTATAGAGAAATTGGAACTATGAGCATCATCCAGTAATTCCCTTTTTAGATCAGGTATATTGGGAACACAAAGTCTCTTCCCGAATTTCAAAATTCCATCTTCATACACAAAGTCTCTCAATCTCCCATCATTCACAGCTTTAGTCTTCTTCTGAAATTCTTCATCATCGGTCTGGGAACTCTTAATCCTTTCTAGTAAAGATGGTTTGGCAACCATTTGAAAAAGCATTGATGTTTCACCTTCCCTGGTTATTCCCATGTCCATCTTCTCTAGATCCATGAAAATTGGATCCCTTTCAATTCTCATCATGTTCAGAACTCCATGGTCTTTTCTGCTCAAAGCATCTGCTACTTTGTTTGCTTTCCCCGGGTGGTAGTGTATCGTGCAATCATAATCCTTGAGTAATTCAAGCCATCTCCTTTGCCTCATGTTGAGTTCTTTTTGTGAGAAAATATACTTCAAACTCTTGTGATCAGTATAAATCTCACATTTTTCACCATAGAGGTAGTGCCTCCATATCTTCAAAGCAAAGATCACAGCTGCTAACTCAAGATCATGAGTAGGATAGTTTTGTTCATGAATTTTCAACTGTCGTGATGCATAGGCAATAACTCTATCATTCTGCATAAGGACACAGCCAAGTCCTTTCTTTGATGCATCACTATAAATAATGAACCCATCATTCCCCGATGGTAGAGTCAATATAGGAGCATTGACTAATCTTCTCTTCAGTTCTTCGAAACATTCTTCACACTCTTTTGTCCAAACAAATTTAACCCCTTTACGTGTGAGCTTCGTTAGTGGGTTAGCCAATCGGGCAAAATTCTGGACGAAACGTCAATAATAACCTGCCAAACCAATGAAACTACGTACCTCAGTTATACTCGTAGGTGCTGGCCATTCTTGGATTGCCTTGGTCTTAGAAGGATCAACAGAGATTCCATCTTTAGAGACAATATGGCCAAGAAAAGAAATCTCCTGAAGCCAGAATTCACACTTGCTAAACTTCCCATATAATTCATGTCTCCTCAGAGTCTTCAAGATAATGCGCAAGTGATTTTCATGATCTTTGTAGGTTTTGGAGTATACCAAGATATCATCAATAAATACCACCACAAATTCATCTAGATACTCCTTGAAAACTCTATTCATCAGATCCATGAATACAGAGGGTGCATTAGTCAATCCAAACGGCATTACAGTAAACTCGTAATGCCCGTACCTGGTTCGAAATGCTGTTTTCGGAATGTCTTCCTTCTTTAGACACAACTGATGGTATCCAGATCGAAGGTCAATCTTTGAAAAGTATTGAGCTCCATGCAGTTGGTCAAATAAATCATCAATACGAGGTAGGGGATACTTGTTCTTTATCGTTATAGCATTGATCTCCCTGTAATCGATACATAACCTCATAGATCCATCTTTCTTTTTAACAAAAAGAACAGGGGCTCCCCATGGAGAAACACTAGGGCGAATAAATCCCTTATTACTCAATTCCTCTAGTTGTTTCTTTAGTTCGACTAGCTCTACAGTGGCCATTCTATAAGGGGTCTTCGATATAGGCCTTGATCCAGGAATCAAATCAATAGAAAACTCAACTTCTCGTTCTGGAGGATGTCCAGGTAAATCTTCCGGAAATACATCTACAAATTCTTTCACAATAGGTACATCCTCTATTTGAACATTCCTTTCCTCACCGACAGTTATTTCATTCTCTTCCTCCCCGATAATTGAATTAAGTTGAGCTACAGGGGGTGGATCTAAATAAGAATTAGGTGGTGACGATTCTGCTCTAAAAATAAGGTGTTCCTTATCATTATCATCAAGAATCGTAACCTCTTTCTTCTTACAATAAATCTTCGCATCATAGTCCGAAAGCCAGTCCATACCGAGGATTATATCAAACTCAATCATAGGTATGACGATGAAATCAGCAGATAAAGAAAATTTATGTGCTCTAATGGGGACTGATTCACAAAACTTTGTTGCAACGATACTTCCCTTAGGAGTTTTAACTGACAACTCCCTTATTAAATCAAATTGGAAATATCTAATTTTCTTAGCAAACTGGGAAGATATGAAACAATGCGATGATCCAGAATCAAATAATGCATTTGCTAAACTTGAGGAAACCATTAAATTACCTGCCACCACGTCTTTCGGGGCTTCTACCTCAGCAGTAGTGATAGCATAAGCCTGGCCTTGATCCCTTGGCCTTTTCTGAGGTAAGTTCTCCTGACGCTTAGGACATGCATTTGCATAATGCCCCATCTCCCTGCAATTGTAGCACTGAACGTTGGTAGCTTCCTTCTTCCCCTTGCAATCATGAGCTTGGTGTCCTTTTTCACCACACTTGTAACAGACTCCCATTCCCTTCAGGCAAGCACCGGGGTGTTTCTTCCCGCACTTACCACAAGATGGATATTCAACCTTTCCCTTCTTCCCCTTATTTCCATTCCCAGATTGATCAGCAGGTCTCTTCTTCTCTTGCTTTGCTTTAAAGTCATAAGACTTAGAGAATTCCTTTTCGGTCTTGATAGCACATGAGACAATGTCTTCGTACGATGAAAAGGATTGTGAGACTAATGCTCGATGGAGAAATGGTTTTAACCCATCAAAGAAACGATCAATCTTACTTCTTGGGTTGCGAATATAATCTCCAGCATACCTCGCTAACCTTGTAAAGTTAGCCTCATACTTTGTGACATTATCATCCTCCTTTTGTCTCAGACTCAGAAATTGCCTTTCCATATCTGCTCGATGGTCGCAAGGAAAGTATTTTTCTAAAAACAGATCTTTGAACTCCCTCCATTCCATGTTTGATACTTCATCATCTTCCTTCATGTTTTGAATCAATGACCACCATTGATCAGCATCTCCAGTGAGGCGGTAAACTGCCATGGTAACTTTTTCCCTTTCACTACTCCCCAAAGCCTGAAATATTTTCTCTAGGGAAAATATCCACTGCTCAGCTACTAAGGGATTTGTACTTCCATTGAACGTTGGTGGTTGTTGTCTCATGAATCGATCTAACATTGATCCTCCACGCTGCGGATCAGGGTGCTCCATACGGGTAAGGTTATTATTCATAACCTGAGTAAGTTGTCCCAGTACGGTGATTAGCTGATCAGCACCAGTTGCATCACCAGCCCCACTATAATTATCTTGAGCAGGAGGGCAATCCCTACATGGAGTGCGTGCATTGATACAGTTTCCATTTCTTCCACTAGGCGCCATTTCTAAACAATGGCATAAACTAGATCAGTTTATGAATCAAAAAACATAATCCCATACTTATAAAACACTTAACATAAATTGAACTATCTATGGATATAATCCATAATCATAAATATGTTTTCTTTGAGGAAGTATATACTCATAAACCCTTCATAATGATTTGTAAAGAAAGTGAGAGTTATCCTAAGCATATCCCCCGGGAGTGTCGTAACCAAGAGTGCAGCAAGGCCTGTTGTCGTGCACCAGTTCCCGTTCGAGTCTAGCTCAAAGCGGTGTTTTCGGGTTTTACCCCTAGGTACATCTGTGCCAGAGCCGCCTCTACCTGCTCGTATCCAGACAGGGATGTATTGCTCGGAAAACTCACAAAGTCTCTACAATACCAAAATTCTAGGAAGTTCTTCTATACTAATCCTCAAAGTTCATCTTAGGTCTACGTGCTCTAATCAGAGTTTATCTAAATCTAGCTTCCAAGGTTTGTACTAAACTTCCTCTGATACCAACTGTAACGCCCCGACCCCAGCTACCCAGAGTCGGTGAAATAATTACATAATATTGGCATGATCACAAGAAAGATCAAATCTCGAAAGACCGATTGGTTTAGTAGCCTTGGAAATACTAGATATAATCATAAAGTTTTACATTACATTTCAAAGTGAAAAACTACTACAACAACAAAGTCTTCATATCCACACTATTAACCCCTCATAATATCCCTGCAAGTCATTCATAAATTACTTCTTCACTACCTGGGAAAAATAAAACATAGAAAAGGGGTGAGCTCAAATGCCCAGTAAGGATAACAATATAGCGGAAACTTTCATCAATAAGAATAAACATTTAAGGCAATGTATAACTAAAACAAAAGCCTTTTAAACATGAACTTTCAACATGGTATGGCATAAATAGAATGAAATAATGCCATTTACTTATTCACATGGATATTCCACTAATCGAATAATCACATGCAAAAATAAATAACCACTTTCATAATGTTGGAATGCATAATGCCAGACTATCATAACCACATAGCCAAGGCCTCGTGCCAAGACTACAAATAAGATTTTGTCAAGGCCTTGTTCCAAGACACTAGTTTGTCCCATGAGACCTACCGATGCATCGAGGAGCTATAGCGGGCTCCACCCGTCACTTATTAAGTCCAATGCATTCCCATATGAAAAGGTTTAAACATAACATAAACATTCGTATTAAAACTAGCATACGAAATGTCAATACTTTCACAATAAACTATGAATGGTATAAAAATAGCACATCCACAGTCAAACATATCACAAAACCTTCAATACAATATAGAAGTTTTGTATCATAATAAATCAACTTCAAATAATCTTAAAATCCATCAAAGGATGTTGACATAGATGAAATCAAAATTCTTTTTAAAGAAGTATCTCCTTTTATTTTGAAATCATTTAAGATCCATATAAAATAAAACATTTTCTTTGAAAATATTCTTATAAGCTTGTATGGAAAGCTTCGAAGATTTTATAACGGCGGAAAATAACCGCACCCGCCGTATAAGTTAAAAAAACATTCTTACCTCAATTCTGTCGAAAAGGTTAAAAAGGAACTTGTTTTGAAAACGACGGAAAGATTCCTTTATAAACCTCTTATAAAAAGTCAAACAAGGTTATAAATGACTTTAACCCATATTCTTGTAAATAGTAAAAATGTTTTGAAATACATTTTGAAGAAACATGGATGTGGATGATAACGAGATCCCAGTAGATTATTACGTATAAACAACCTCGGATAAAGAAGAGATTGTGAAATAACCCTTACCTTGTACTTTTCCTTGGTTGGGGTAGGTTAACCTCCTGTATAATGGTGAAATAGTTGTTATTAAATTATACAAGAATCATATATATTAATATGATATCATATATGATCTTTTAACATTGATTTGTTAATAATATCTTAGAATTATCGTCGTTTCGGGTGTTAACTTACTCATTTTCTTTATATGTTTTGTTACATAAGCCATGGTTGTTGTATCTTATTCATATCCAGAATGATATACAGTCCTTAAACATCATTTTTAAATCATCAAATGATAATTATACTTGAATGGATACGATGGAGAATGAATCTCATCGCGTTCGTGGAGACGGTAGTCCGTACGTACGCACGAGCGACAATATCATTCTTTTGATATTAAAATAATATATAAATGGATGGTATATCATATATAAAGAATCATTAACATGTCATATTTATTATTTACATGAGTTACACATCATTATTATACCCATCCAAATAATATTATATTGAATAACAATTACACCACGACGTGGAGACGGTAAGCCGTACGTACGCACGTATGGTGACATGTTATTCAAAGGGTGGATAGAATACTGAATATAATTGTACCATATTTATAATAACATCACAGTATATGTGAGATACTGGAGTTATTATTTCAGAATGGTAAGAACAAAGGAAGAAGAAGTGGAAGAAGAAATGAACTTAGAAAAGGGTGGTGAAATCATTACCTCTTCTTCGGGTTCTTCCTTTTGATTTGATCAAAAGGGCTCCTTAGGTTGGCTTTCTGATCAAACTAAGGCCTCTAGGTTGTATTGAGGGATGTTGGGAGAGTATTTGGGCAGAGTTTGGCCGAACCAAAAGGCTTTGAAGGTGTGAAGAAATGAGAAGGAGGAGTGCCCTTTTATAAGAGGGGTGAGGGGCACCTTTGGAAAAGTTAGAAATATTAATTTATAATAAATTCATATTCGGTTTACAAAGGCTCCAAAGTTGACTATTCAAAGGATGAGGTGGGGATAGGTCGAAAACAACTCATCCAATAGAATTTAGACAGGTTTGGGTACTTATATTAACCTTATCTTTAAGTATTAACTCTAAGTTAATTAGTTTCACTTTTACAATGTCTCTTTGTATTTTTATATAATATGGTTAATAAACTTACTATATACATCCAAGCGACCCCCAAGTGGTCCATTAATGAGGAACCTATCATAATATAAGTCTCTTGGCCGAACCTTAGATTTTTAGGAATTTAATATTAATTAATAATATAATATTTGTTTTAAGAACTCTTTTATGTCAATTTTGACACTATTCAATAGTTGATTTTTGTGAAACTCCTAACAGATTGATTACTTCGAACAAAGTCAATTAAATCAATCCTAATATATCATATTATTATAGAAAATTATTTTAATTCATTAAAAGTTTCATATTATAATTATTTGGGTATTTATAAGATCAATTAGTTTTATTTTTCACTATTTTATTAATTACTGCATCATCATTGTGTCATAAATAAAATAAATTATATAATGTCTAAAAATTATAAATAAAATATCATTATGTAGGAAATCTTTTTAGCTTTCTAATGAATATTTATAATCGAAAATCCAACATGTATAACCCTATGTAAAAATTGTTCTTCTAAAAGATGTAAGCTTATGCCATTTTTATTTTTATTTTAACTTTATTAATATAATGTGTCCCTACCACATACAAGTGGCTCCAAGGGGTCCCCAAATTGACCCAAGGATGCTCATGGTCGGGTATGTGTCCACCAATAAGGTTAGGACACGTTTTAGGGTAATTTTGTATTATTATAATATTATTTTTTAACCCTTATTTACCGGATTTACCCTTTAACCATGGTAAATAAAATATTTACCGCAGTAATTATTCAAAATGTCTAAAAATAAAAGTTACCTATTTACACAATTTGAACATCCTGATTCCAAATATGGAATCCATTTTCCTAAATTCAAAACACAGAAGTGGCAGAAATTAATTTAAAATTAAATCCCGCTGTCAAAACAAAAAGCGTGTTTTTAAGAGATAATAACTATCAAAAGATTGACACTTGTTTAAGTTCGGTTTAATTGTAAAATTATGTCCAATGATAAACATTAAATTGAATGGTAAAAATATATTCTAAATATACTTTAAAACCACTCAAATTCATAATTTATCACTATTAATTATTTTGATTAAAAAAGTTGTTTTTAATTAAAATTTAGAAATTTTCACTATTCATCAAAATATGAAAGTTATCCGAAATGTACCAAAATTTCACCCTAGGCTAATTTTGATATTCCGAATCCAAAAATGAAGTCCATTTTGAAATATAGAATATATATGATTTCAAAAAGTTGGTATTACTATTCACAACGGCTAGTTTAATTAGTTTTGGTGTGTGTTAGAACTCGAGGTTGCGTACAACACACGCTATCGCATTATTCGAAGGGAAACGTACCGTAGAAGCTTGGGGTGTTACAATCCATATAGATCCTAAAATTTTTACAGATGTATCTAATATTATAATCAGTTTTCATGTGAACTAAAATAAGATTATGTGGTCATATCAAGCTCCATAAATTCCTAGGAAAAAATATTATATAATATCCTTTAATATTCCAATCATCCACTATGTCTATCTGTATATTTGAGGATGGAACACTATTCTCAATCTCATCTAATTCGCTAAGGCCATTTGTAATCCCTAGAAAAAAATATGATGTGAATCATGCATCTATGTTAGAGAAAATTCTCAATTGAACTCCATGAAAGCATACTATCTCATAGCTATAAATTTTTTCAATCTCAGTTTTTTGAGTGAGTCTTATGAATCGGTGAGAAGAGAGAATTTTTTTCTACACAATATAAAACCACCCATATAGTATCATGGATCCTTAGGGTTATGGGTAACCCTATCACAAAACCCTTCATAAAATACTCCCATTTCCATAAGGTCACAAGAAGTGGATTGAGTAATACCCCAGGACACTGGTGTCAGACCTTTATCCTCTAGTAGGTAAGGCGTTGGGAAACAAATATAGCAATGAATCTGTTTATCTATGGACACCAAAACCACCACCAAAATTTGTGATACATATTTTCACACCAGGATGTACCAAAAAATTAGAGGTATGGAAGTACCTCATAATCTCCTCATTGATTAAATAATGGACTAAAACTCTCCTAGGTATGAGGATCATTTCATCATCTCCCAATGATGACTCGGGTATATGGGCACCTCCAGCTATTTGTTCCCACATCACAACAAACTCTGGGTTAGTCTCCTATCTAGACTTTTTGTGGTATACTAAATATTATTTCAACACCAATGGAGCACACATCATTGATCATTGATCCTTATAAACATCCATCCTCTAACCATACAACAAGCTCATCGAGCACCTCTATTCATCTGATGTTCATTCACCAAACACCAAATCTACCAGTGAATTACAGTTAAGAGAATTTTCTATGAAATAAAATTTCTCAAGTGAATAAGCCATATCAAAGTTTAATGATTGTAGATACGCTACCCATCACCTCTACCACAAGTTTAGGTCATGCTATGTGAAGATTTAATGAAGTCTCTTGTTGTAATTGTAGACAACAAACCTCCAACCAAGGAGATAGTGTCACAAATAATTCAAAGCATAGACCAATGTTTCTAGATCCAAGTTATGGGTAGGATAGTTCCCATAATAGGGTCATATTTTATGTGACCGTTAAGCTAATACTTGTTCCACATGCTTTGGTATTGGTCCCACACCAACGCCCGATACCTTATAGAAAAAAACATAACTGATCTCTAGCTTCAGAAGAATCTATTAAGGAGATTTTTTTAACCACCTCTTAAACTCAAGAAATTTATCTTTACACTGGTCCAACCACCAAAAAATTCACTCCCTTATTTTTCAATGTAGTCATAGGTGTTAATAAATAATGGAAGTCCTGGATAAAATGTCACTAGTATCATATTAAACACATAAAAATCCTGATCTTGAACATGTTTCATAGATATTTCTATAAAAACGCTACCTAAAACTTCTTTGGGACCAAAAATATAAAGGTTACATTATTGAAGTGTAGTCAGGACTATCTCAAGATATCTAGCATGCTTCTCTGGGGATTATGAGTAGATGAAGTTGTCATCAATGAACACCAAGGTGAATGAATCATGATATGGGTGAAGGATATTAATCATAAGATCCATGAATACTTCCATCACATTCATCTATCCAAATGACATCACCAGGAACTTTTATAGTCCATAACTTCTCTTAAACACTATCACTAGGAATTACTCCTCTCTACCCATATCTAGTGATATCCTGATTGAAGATCAAACATAGATAACCATTTGGCTCCAAATAACTGATTAAAAATACCATTAATCCTAGGAAAAAGATATATTTTCTTCATCATCCACTGATTCGACTTTAAATAATATTTAAAACGTCGAAGACCACGACACCCATTGTCGGTGACCGCCATGACCCCAACCTCGCCTCTCTATGACCATTGTGACCCTTTCCCTCCTGACATCTACTGTCATTACCTTAAAAACACCATCGACAACCATCATGTCCCGGACCCCCCCCCCCCCCACCTTCTGAGGACCATCGTGACCCCGACTCCCCCTGCTCCATGATGGAGACCACAAAGGCTTATCTTACCATTTTTATAGTGATTGTGGCCCTTGAAATCATTGAATGTATTATTGGTGGAATTTTTCTAATTATATTAATTAAATTATATAATTTTCTATATAATTGAGTGTTTTTATGTTTTTAATGCTGGATTGAATCATTTTGGTGTTGAATTTGTGTAATGTTGAATCAACACCTTTCCTTGATCATTGATAAAGAGGGGTGATGTTTAATTTTGATTATACCTATAAGATAAAACATTTATATTTTTATATCTGAATGTATATGGAGAAGAAAATAAAATACCTATAGATAGAATTTGGATTAATTTTCTTAAAAAACACCTTGGTATGCCAATGTTTTTCATGGCTTTTTAGATTATGAAATTGCAAACTGCCTAGTGTATGGTAGAATAAAATTTCCATGTCATGATTGTAAATTCAAGAGATAGTTGAATAGAAATGAAGTGTATCAGCATTTCATACTAAAATAGTTTTTTGGTAAATATGTATATTGGATTTTTCATGGTGAATATAATGTTATAGAAATTCAAAACAATGACAATACTATCAATGAAACACAAAGACACCCAGCAAAGAAGGATTCTATTCGAAATTTGATAAATGACGCATTTGGTTTTGTTGAAAATAATTTCCAAAATTTTAATAGATCAACAAAAATATTAGTTGATCCTGAGAAGTTTAATCTTACTCGGAACTTTAGAGACCAAAATATGAGTTTTATGAATTAGTTGAAGACATAAATAAATAAATATATAAAGTGTGTTCCAAGTATTTGAAGTTGTCTTTTCTACTTAAGTTGTATCATATAAAGTGTCTCTATGGAATTACTGAAAAATAAATTTCCATGATTTAATAGTATCTTAATGATGCATTTAGTAAATATAATATCCCATTATCATTATATGAGATGAAGAAAGTCATAAACAAACATGGACAAGATTATATAAAGATACATGAATACCCTAATGATTGCATTCTTTACTGGGGAGAAGAGTCTAATAAAGAATAATGCCTAAGATTTTATACATGTTTATGGAATTAAATTAACAACAACTAGAGTATAAATAAATTCTACCCCTGGAAGAAACGGATGATTAAAAATCCCACAAAGATATTGCGTTACTTTCCTCTAAAATAATTCTTAAAAATATTATCCATGTTTTCTAAGACTGTATATTACATGAAGTGGCACAATCATGATAGTAGTGTTGGTTTGATGAGACATCCAAAAGATTCAACATAATGGAATATTTTTGATTCTCTATATCCATATTTTTCTTAATATCCAAGTAATGTACATTTCTGATTGACTTCTCATGGTTTTAACCCTTTTGGTACTATAAGTAATAATCATATCATTTCTTCAGATGTTTTGATCCCCAATAATATACCTCCCTGGATGTGTATGAGGAAGACTTATTTAATTATTTCTATGTTTATTACAAGATTTAAAATTCCTAAAAATGACATTGATGTATACCTTCAACCTCTAATCAATATATTATGAGAATTATTGGATGATTGTATGGAAACAAATGATGCTTCAACGAGACAACTATTTAAAATTCATGCTACTTAAATGTGGACAATTAGTGAAATTCCTAAACTAGGAAAACTATCTGGTTAGAAAATTCATCCTAGTTTGGATTTCCCAATTTCTAATTCTGATTTTGAACCTATGATTACCTCATAGCAGAAAATAGTGCTTTATGTGTCATAATTAATTTCTTGATATTTCTCATAAATTCAGGATTAACAAGACAAGATTAAATAGAGACATTAAAATGAAAAATCCCCCGAAGGTGTTATCCCATTCATAAATATCAAGACAACTAATAAATGTCATTGAAGAATTTGTAAAATGTAATTAGTTTAAAGAAGAGGGTAAAAGTGTATAAGGTACCACATCTGAAGTAGCTAGAACACAACAATGTAAGAAAACAAGTATATTTTTAAAACTTCCTTTTTGGGAGTTGAATTTGATATGCCATAATCTTGATGTAATGCATATTGATAAGAACATATGTGATAATGTAATTTTTTACATTTCTTAATGAGCAGGGTAAATTAAAGGATCACCTTAATTCTCGTAAGAATTTTAATCCAATGAACATAAAGCATGGTTTGTGAAAAAATGAGAATAGAAAGTATCCTTCATCAATATTACAATGAAAATTCATTATAAATATGTATTACTTCGAACATTAAACAATGTAAAATTTACATATGGATATTCAAGTAACATATCATGGTGTGTTGATTTAAAATATAGAGAGTTACATAGATTAAAAATTCATGACTCACATATTCCGATGGAGCAGTAGTTACCATTGGAACTACATAATACATTACCTGAAAAATTAAATGTAGTTCTATTTGAGTTATAAACATTTTCTTGAGATCTTTTTGGAAAAACTCTAAATACAATTGAGCTTGATAAACTTAAATAAAGAACTATTTTGACACTTTTTCATTTTTAGATGTTATTTATGCCTTCATTCTTCATGAGCATGATTCATTTGACTATTAATTTAGATGAATAAGCTAAACTCATTAGACCAGTACACTATTGATGGATTTATCCAATTGATAGGTATGTTGCCATTATTTTTATTTTCATTGTTGAATTTTATTTTATCAAATAATTTCCTGTATTTTTTAAATTTGATTCTTATTTTTTCCATCAGGTACTTATGACATTTGAAATCATATTTGAAGAATAAATCTCAAACATAAGGATTTAATTATGAAGGTTACATATCTAAAGAGTGCTTGAAATTATCTTTTAGAAATTTGGATGGGTTTAATACTAGATTCAATAATGCTAGATGTTTCGATGAAATGTTAGCTAATTGTCATTTTGAAAACCATTAATTGGTATTTCCAACTATTGGACGATCAATTAGAAAGGGTAAAATTTTTATATTGACTAAATTGGAGTTTCTACAAGTACATAGATATGTTATTCTAAATAATGTTATTGTAGATCCATTTATTGATTAATTTTTATTACAAACGAAGAGGTGACTAAGGGTTTCATCTCGAAATGAGCTTGAATTAACAAAATCTGTTAATAAAGAGATTCTAAAATGGTTCTCCCATCATGTATGTATATACACATATTCATATTATTGACATGTAGTTATTTTTTAATTGTTAAAAGTAACGCCTAATATATATTTTATAGATAATGGATTTTCATAATCGAGTTGAAAAACAAATGATTTGATATTTTTAGCCCAAGTTCCTCTAAGGCAGGCTATGAGATTTTATTCCTACAAAATTCATGGATTCAGGTTTCATTAAATTTAATGTGGAGAAGAATTGAAAACACAGAATAGTTGTGTATCTAAACTTGAAGATATGGGATACTATGGAAATATGAATGATATAATCGAATTAAACTATATGAGTTAGTTTTCAGTTTTATTATTCAAATGAATGTGGGTAAACATTGATAGGGGTATAATTAATTATTCATTACATTTCACATCTGTTAACTTCTCTCGCTTGATCTATACCAATGATCATGCAGAGCATGATCCATTTATCTTGTCTTGATAAGATAATATGTTTTATTACATGAATGATGAAATACATAATGGTTGGAGTGTTTTTTTACACTTAAATCAGAGATACTTCTATGACATGGGTGATGAAGATAAATTGGTACTTTGTGATAGTGAACCTCTTTAACCACAAAACCTTGAACAATTTTTTCATAAAAATATCAAAATAATAGAACTTGAAAGAGAGGGTGAAAGTGAAGGACTTGTTGTGATGCTGGTTGATAATAATGAAGATAATGAATATGAATATAATTGAATGTATAAATTGGAAATGAAAATATATTACAATTTCTCATTGATAAGTTTTTCATACATATATACATTGTTCTAGTTTTTTAAAAAAATCCTTTAATATTGAATTCTCTATACATTAAACATATTTAAACAATTTTAATTTCAAGAATTCTGAAAGAAAAATTTGATGATCTTACCAAATCAGTATCTCGGAGCAGGCCACCACTACTGTCAGCAATAGTGGATCCAAGTGATTCCATTGTACCTGAGACTACTAGAGATCCAATCATTTCCCTGGATGTCATTGGTATCCCACCACCTGAATCATATCTTGTGATGGAGCAGTTGGTCTCCCCTCCATCTAGGGGATGTAGTAGAGTTACTGTTACTGGTATGTATGTCGTTGTAAAAAACTATATATTTTATTAATTGTTTAATTAATTTTTCAAATAGATAAATACAACCATAGAAAGGATAAAAATTTGAACATGATATATGTATGGGGCCTGAAGGAAATTAATATTATCATTCCATTTGATGAGTTCAGGGTGGCTACTAGGGACACTGATGGAATCTATGTATAGATTATTAGGAATCATGCTTGTGAGATAATGAGATTTCCCATTAATTATAAATATTGGAGGCATATTCCTACATCTTGGAAAAATGAGTTCTTTGATAGTCAAGTAAAATTAATATTAATTTATTATTCCTTTATAACTAATTTAAAATACATGATTATTTTTTTTTACTATACTTATAAAATGTTATGTTTTTTATTTCTAGATGTTTTTTCATTTTTTTTTCCTTGAATGTATTTCAAACCCATGGAATTTGACAAATTTTGGCAAAAAATTAAGAAATTTTAAATAGATATTATTGAATGAGTTTAATAAAACATCTCTAAGCTCAGGGCAGATGTATGAGAAAGTAAATGAAGGAATTTCTTGTGAAAAATGGAAGATCTTTGTCAATATTAATATTGATTAATATAATGAGGTAATTTTATATTTTACTGTATCTTAATAACATAAACACAATAAAATCCTAATTTTTATTAATGTTTCTATTTTTGGTGGAATTATATAAAAAATACTATGAATCATGAGAAGAAATTCATTCCTCACATCCCCAAGTCTCACAGTTTTTTGATAAAAAGAAAAATATTGTTTTTTATTTTATTAATTATTATTTATATCATTTTATTATATAAGTCAAGGTTTTTTCTAACCTGTTTATATTTTTTTATAAATTCCAATAAATTATGTCACTCTGTTGGCTGAATAGAGATCTGGTTTAAAGTTCATAGGAAACCCTATAGAAGTTTATTGTAAATGACCCTACCAAATACATTAGATTAAGTAATTTTAAATACCATTTAATGTTATTTCATTACTATAAAAAAATAATAATGAAAAATATATTATAAAGACTGAAAAAAAAACTTAAAACCAGTTAAATGGGGATGGCTACAAAGATCAAGATATTCCAATTTTCCATTGTATGATACTTCTAGACCTCCCCAATTAATTGGGTTTAAGACTTGTTTTTTATACTTTATTTTTCAATATTATGTATTTATAGTAATCAAATAATAATAAATAGTAATGAATTTTTTTTTAATTAGATAATATTTTGAAGTTCAGATATTTTAAAAAAACACTGTTAATATTTTGTATTAACTTGTTAAAATTAATGAACTATGGGATTTGAACCCTTCACAGTCATCATCGGTTTCCCCAAATGATGCAGTTTCAATCGTTTTAGGAAAGGAGCATCTCAAACATGTACAGGGGATGGGTTCTGGGATGACTCTATCAGCTGTTATTTATATAGAAAACACAAACATCAAGTCATAATGACCACATCTTGTTCGGTATTTATTTTTGGCTGATTCCTACATGTCAAAAATTAATTATAGATCATTATCCTCAATCAGGAAAATAGTTCGGGCTCATTCGCTTAGTTTTGAATCAGAAAAGAGTTATTAAAGGTACCAAAGCCTTTAAAAATGTGTTTTGGGGAGTGAAAACTAGGAAAATGATGTTTTATTACCCTAAAATAAATGGATTACAAAATTATATTAATTTTTTAAATTTAGGAATTAGCAGCAAGTCATTCCAAGTTACAGTTTTCCCAGGATGGTTGTAAACGAATTCTCAGTGTTTTAAAACACTAAAACTTGCATGTAACTATCCAAAATATAGAAAATAACCTAACATTGATATGAAATCATTGTAAAACTACTTTTGAGGAATTTGTTATCTGTATGTGAAGAAAACACATCAACATGATGTGAGGTGTGATAGAAATGACTCACTAAACACTTTTTAATGCTACCAAAGCCTTAAAAAATATTCCAAGGGGTCAAAACTAGTAAAATGATGTCATATTTCCATGAAATTAGAGTACAATGACTGTATATTTATTTTTGAAATTTTGGAACTAAATAAATATCATTCCAAGTTATAGTTTTCTCGAGATGGTTGTAAACGCGTTTTTTGGGTTTTAAAACACAAAAATGTGCATGTGATGGTAAAAAACATAGAGAATGACCATACACTGATGTAAAATCATGGGGAAACCACCGTTGAGTTATATTTTATATGTACATGCAAACAACACTTTAATGCAACAAGCGGTGTGGTCGGAATGACTTGGTAAACACCTTTTTAAGGAACTAAAGACATTAAAACATGTGTTGGTGGGGATAAAATATATGAAAATGACATCATATTGTCGTAAAAGCATAGTAAAAGGTGTGTAAATTTATTTTTAAAATTTAGAAATTGATAGTACATCATTCGGAGTTACGATTTTCCTAGGATGTCCGTAAACAAGTTTTTAGTGTTTTAGAACACTAAAACGTGCATGTAACGGAAAAAAACTATAAAAAATGACCATATATTGATTTGAAATCATGGGACAATAACGTTTGAGTAATTTTTTACATATATGCGTAGAACAAATGTCAATATGATGTTTTTTGTGGTCGAGATGACTCAATAAACACCTTTTAAAGGTACCAAAGTCTTTAAAAACATTTGTCTGAGGTTAGAAACTAGGAAAATGATGTCAAATTTCCTTAAAATAACAGGAAAATAATTGGAGATTTAATTTTTATATTTTATAACTGAAGAAACATCATTATGATTTATGGTTTTACTAGGAAGTCTGTAAACGTGTTTTTAATGTTTTTAAACACTAAAATGTTCATGTAACGCTCAAAAAATTGGAAAAGGCATCATATTGAAGTTAAATCACGTTAAAACCACCGTAGAGTTATTTTTACATTTACTCATAGAAAACACATAAATATGACATGTGGTGTGGTCGACACGACTCTGGAAACACTTTTAAACGTACTAAAGCCTTAAAAATCATGTGTTGGGGGCTCAAAACCAGAAAACAAAAATATGTCGGATTTACAAGAAATTAGATGGAAACAATCATAGATTAATTTTTCAAATGTTGAAACTAAAATCACATCATTATGTGTTAATGTTTTCCCAAGATGGTTGTAAGCGTTTTTTTAGTGTTTTAAAAAACCAAAACATTCATTTAACGGTCAAAACCATATAAAACAACCTCAAATTGATGTGAAATCATGGAAAATACCACCTATGAGTTATGTTTTATGTTTATTCATAGAAAAAATGTCAATATGACGTGATTTATGGTTGGAATGACTCGGTAAAAAATTTTGAAAGACACTAAAGCCTTTATAAACATGTATCGGGGGTCAAAAACCAGGAAAACAATGTTAGAATGCCATGAAATCATAATAAAATAACCATATATTGATTTTTGAAATTTAGGAACCAATGAAACATCATTCCTAATTAGTATTTTCTCAGTTTGACCATAAAAGTGTTTATTAAGTAAATTTAAAAGTCTTTAAAATTTCTTTATTGAATTAAATTTCAAGTACACCGCATGTTGATTAAAAAATTAATTAGAATATTTACTTATCCCTTTTTAGTTTCAAGTGTTGAATAATATCTTAAAAATGTAATTTTATGTTTTCAAATTGTTTTTGATGATATATTATTTGTTTTATGTTTAAATGTCTTCTGTTTGATTAGAAAAATAACAAATTTTATGTGAAACATTCTGAATATATTCTGTGTCATTTCTATTTTATATTTCTTTTATTAAATGTTCTAGTATTTATTGAATTTGATAGATACTAATAATAGGTTTGGGGTTAACTGTTCTGATCTATGACATTATTCATAAATTAGTCCTGATGGTTTTTAGTTTCCATGGTATATTTAAATTTTATCAATGATTCTACTATATTACTAATTTATTATGTTTATTTTTAATTTCAATTATATTTTTTGTTACATTTTATGATATAATGTGGTCATTTTTAGTTAATGAGATGATTTTGGGGCATATAGATGCAGTGGAGGTCATGAGGTGGACGTGTAATTGGCATGGGTTGTCAATAGACATATTTTATATGTATATATTGATGATTGAGGTATGGGTTGACTGAAACTATTAGTTGATTGAGGTATATGTTGACTGAGGTATGATGATTGTGGATGTTTTTATATATGATTGTCGATGTATTGTGTATTTATGATGTGTTTATCATACATTTATTTTTTATCCTAGTACATGTCATGTCTTTTATGTTTACATTTTTTATTAAATATTTAGAAAAATAAATTTTAAAAGCATAATTTAGAACTGGTTCATAGTTATTGATGATAAATAAATTAATTAAAATTTTAATTAGCTACAGTTACTATGAAAAACCAGTAAACATAACTACCACTAAATAAATTTTCATTGGTTTGGTTTAATCTTATTTATTTTAAATTTAGTTTTTTTTAAACCCTTCCTCTTAATAAAACAATAACCGCTAATAAATGCTCCAAAAAGGATACATAAACAAACCTCTACTAAATTAAATAAACCTTTATGAAATTTCTGGTGGCTATAAAATACACAGTGGTTATAATAACTAATGCTATATTATTAGGTGGCGGTTTAAACCACCACTAGTTTAATAAAAAACTATCGGCAACGCCCTCTTTTTATAGTGACGTGAAAGCATGTGTAGAAATGGGAAAGATAAATAATGGCCATATGGTTTCCTATATATCAATATCCCACAGTTATATCATAACATGTGATATATCTCTCACTAATATATCCAACCATGTGATATTATCTTTAGTTCATATCTTTTAATCTCACACATTCATTAAAGTCTTATAAAAATTATTCTTCCTTCAAAAAAATATTATTTCATATATAAAAAATTGTGGAACCATATCCCATATAAATTTAGCAAAAACTCCAAGATCCTTTGTACAATCTATTCTAAAAACTCACTTAGAGTTGGGAAAATATTTTTTCCTTAAAATGAATCCATATTATCGTATCCTTTTATGTGAATTTATAGGCCTTCGATGCTTTATTAATGATTATTAATTTCTAATTTGAAACTATTAAAAAATATAGGACTCTTAAAAATCATCAATGTCACCCAAGAAACTAGGGGATCTTGAATGATCTATATCAATCACATATATCTCTATGAAACCATATCCATAATATTCAGATCTAATCATCATATATATTCATAAATTCCCTTTTCTACGAAATTTAGTATAACCATGTGACATGGAACATGTTATTAGCTTACGTAGAAACTCATTGATTACAATTTCTTGAGTTATAAAAATAAATACAGATTATTCATCACATATATCATTTAGAATAACCGAAACCCTTTTGACCAGTTACTTTATGTGTTTTAGATCTTGAAGGTGTCGGTATAAGATTGGATGAAGAGAGGTGGATGTTGATTTGAGATTTAGTCGTGGAGGGGATATGTATGTCAAGTCATGGGGAGTTAGTTGGGAGGTTGTTTCACAACATAGGGAGATGTCAAAACTATGATTCATAGGTTGTAAGATTTAGAGTTAACACTATTCAGGCTAGAAGTTTGATCATGACATGTTTTATATGTATCAAGACCTGAAGTATTTGGTTGGGGGGATTCCACTGAAGTGAATGAACCTTACATTTCCTATCATGACTCTTCTATGTGTTTTTTATTACTAATGAATTTCCCTTTTCTATTATCTATTCATAATGTGAAATTATTTGGGTATGTTTGCTTATTTTTTTACAAATATACTTCTTGGTGTTTCTACAACAATTACTGTGTGTATCCTTGGATGGTTTACTTCAATGGTTCTGGCTTTTAGTCTCTCATTGTGGCATGGTGATTCCGTTGAATCAGGGTTGTTTATGAGGGATCAAGTATGTTTTATGACTGATATGGTCCCTCTATAACCCCTATTTGATCATATTAGATTAAAATATAGACTAGGATTTAAATGGGGGTATTAGAGTAGATAATGATGTAGATCTCATAAATTTGATGGAGATAGCTTCCTCATGACCTAACCATGGCTTATCATTCCACTACTGCAAAATAAGCCTTTACTAGTGCTATAATAGGCCTTTATCAAAATTAAAAAAGATATGAAAATATTTACATTGTTAAGATCTTGAAACTTTTATCATTATTAATAAATCCTTCTTAAAGGCCCCCTTTAACAGCGTTCAAAATGTGCTATTAAACAGGTCCATTAACTGTTATTTTTTTAGTACTATAAAGGAAGCATTTTTAAAGGGGTTAAAATTATATTTTTTCAAAAATCTTTGAGCCTGACCCCCTTTATCAGTGCTTCCATGACCCTTTTAACAATGCTCCACCCCCTTTTATCAGTGTTTTCACCCCACCTCCTATTATTAGCAATATTTTAATCTCCGAACTTATGTGACCTCACTTATATTTGAACCCTACACCTATCCTTTGAAGATGGAATGCCTTTACCGCAAAAACATGTTGTTTTTCAATCTTTTTAATGATATTTCTATTTATATATATATATATATAATTTCTTTAAAATACATTTATACGATATATATTTTGTGTGTGTGTGATATATATTCTTATATTTATTTAAACATATTATATATAATATTCATTTATATATACTAGAATATAATATAAATATATATAATTTTATTAATACACACATATGTATATATATATATAATGTAAAAATGGTAAGAAATTTTTTTAAATACATTTTTACAATTTTTATTTATTTACATATATTAGAATATATATTTTTACATAAATATGTTGATATATTTATTTGTATGATTGATTTTGTATAAGTAAATTTAAGAAAACATGAATATATTTAATTATAAATAAATTTACATTGTGAAAAATGATAAAATTTAAAAACTATAATATCAATATAAATATTATACTTGGGAATTAATTTATTCTCCACAAAAAAAAGTCAATAAAACTCCCTTAAAGGAGGTTAAAATTTCATCGAATGTTAAAAAATTGGAGAACTCCAACTAAAAACTCATTTTTGGAGGACGTATGGGCCTTTTTGGCCTTTAAAAATCTAAAATATGTTTACCTATAACTTTGAGGGTGTAGATATCATTGCAGGATTCGATTTGATATGTGGTAGATCTCAAACGGATACCCAGATAAAAATTTATGGTCGTTTTAAGTTTGAGTTATGTTTTCAACTTATTTTTGATCTTTTATTAATTTTTTTATTTTTTATATCTTAAAATTGATATTAAATTACTGTTACTCAATAATAATAATCAAATTGTTAACTAAAAATATTATTTTCATTATTTTATAATCCATTTTCCAAAAATATCTTATATATTAAGTGTAAATCCAATTTACATTAACAAAAAAAAATTTAAAAATATATATATTAATATATTATTATTAATGAAATATAATTTTTTTGAATTATCCTTTTATCAGTGCTACTAAAAAATACCTAATAAATGTGGGTCTTTATCAGTGCTTCTAAAAAATCACTGAAAAAGACCACCCTAACAATGCTTTTTTACAAGCGCTATTAAATGACCCCATTTATTAGTTCTCTTTTAAAATCGTTGATAAAGGGTGGGCCTTTATCAACCCTTGTAAAAAACACTCTTAAAGGTCCCCCATTAACATCTCTTTTTTTAGAGATGAAAAATGGGGTCTTTAATAGTGTTTTTAGATAGCATTGTCAAAGCCCTAGCGTTGGATAAACCCAGTTTAGTGTGTCGTGTTGCCTTTAAATTCTAGTTCTAGTATAAAATCAGAATCCAATCAGAATCCTTCATTATTCGTTAATTTCCCCCAATTATTAGGTGATTTTTGGATCATATTTGGAGACCCTTCATACCCTATTTTTTATATTTACCTCTTGGAATCAAAAGATAAATCAATTGTGAATTGAGGTTATTTTATCTTCTTTTCTCCAAGTTTCCTCTATGTTATTCATATAGATAAGTAAAAGGAAATGGCATTGATTGTTTCATGGTATATTAGGATGAGTGGTTGATAGAAATTTTAATGTTCTAGGTTGTTGAGGATTCTCTTACATGATCTTATCTTAGTAAATATATCTTTCCATATACCTGCACAATGGTTGATAAAATCTTCTATTGAGTTACAAGATTAGATAATTTTATTTAGTTTTTGTAATTTATGGATGTTACATGATTTTTTTTACTTTGGGTGGAAAGTATGGATTAACCTACTTATAATTCCTCGACCCAAACCATCACGTTCATACAGGAGAGGCACAAGACCCCAGGCATGCCTCCCCATACACAAGGGGCTACTAACTAGCATCAAGGGTCTAAAGTACCTTAGTGGGGAGACTATATAAAAAGTTGTATTTCCTTTAATAAATAATAATAAATAAAATATAATAACTTCGATTAATAGTGTAGAATAAAAATAATGTAAAAAAGCATACATTTCATACAATAAATAAACAAACGGTCTCTCTCCATGGAAATACAAACCAAGGTATGTAAAGTAGGGATGTAAATAAATTTAGAAATAATAGTCTAGATTATGTACCAACATCACATCTAGTACCAAGAATCTATCTCCTCAACTCCATATCATAGGGCCCTTGAGCTTCACTAGATCACTAACCATGAAATCTTCATGTTCACCATGCATGGTGTGAGTAACAAACCCAGTAGAACACAACCGATGTATCCTTAACATGAGTGAAAATAATATATAAAAATTTATGACATGTCGTAAGTAAATTCTAAAATAATAAAACAATCACACAAGTACTGGGGTATCTTGTGTTATCCAAGATGCCACGAACCGTGACCCCATCTACTTCAGCTCGATGCCGGTAAGGGTTTTAATGACTCTTATCCCATGTTTTACCATTAAGTAAACACATCAAACCCTACTATTATAGTGGAAATTATTATGAACATCACTAGAATCACCCTAATGGTGGTCGTTATCCTCGGATGATGGTAATTCCCACCTGACACATTTGATTAAATTGGAAAACACATCACCCCTTCATGGAATTCTCCCACTTAAACCAATAAAAAATGGATTCACTCTTCCCATACATGGTCTACTCCAACATTAATAAACAATTTTGTGATCTAACTCATTCCATCAAATGAGATAAATTCCGTAACCATCATCATGTTATCACCCTTCCCCTCAAAGGGACTCTTCAACTCAGACTGGGTATCTTATTCATCATGATACCTAAATCATAGTTCCACATGCTTTGTAATAGAACATAAAATACAAACCATAACAAGTAACAACAAGTAATATCAAGAAAAAAACCCAAGGTTACACACAATCTCATTATTACAAACAAGTAAGGTCTCAAGGCCACGCACAAACCAACATGAACACACCTAACAATCAAGGGTTAAAAAGAAAACAAACAAATTTATAATTAAAATTTCATATAAAAGACCATCAATGGAAACGAAATCCATCCATCAAGGTTGTTTATGAATAAATTCAAATCCCATCATAGGATCTAAGAATGGACACATGGAAAAACAATGGAAATTGATCTCACACAACAAGGATCTCTATTCTGGTTCAGGTTCATCAACAAAGAGGGTTTAGAATGTATTATCAATTATAAACCTTTATTATAAGTTTATTATATAATCACATACCTTATAATGTCCATAAATATATCCAAAATTGAGATATTTACAATTAAGTATTTATAATTCACTAAATTCCATTATCAATTGAAGAATAGATCATGAATTTATCATTGATTTTAGAAGAAATACTTGGGAATTTCCAATGGTCACCAATCCGTCAATAACCATAAATGGAAGAAGATTGAATAAAAAAGAAGTTATAATGATTATCATTATTTTAAGATTCATTTGGAAACAACACCATTATTGTGAGTTCAATATCTGGAGGAGTCATAGTTGACACTTCGATGTGACCACTAATCTACCATGACATTTTCAATGTATTAAGGTTTTACCATCACTCGTCCATTGATAAAAGTTCATGGAAGATGATTTAATAGCACTTACCCATTTAATGCTCATTTTCTATGGTGGATCCTATTTTTATCAAGAAACAATGATAGATTTATAGATCCTCCACCTATCTAAAAAGATATGAGGAATTCATCACTGATTCATCAAGGAAAACATAGATCCATTATTGATCTATACTCTTTTAAAAAGGAATTAGAGTGAAATGGCAGGAATATAAGAATAATGTTTCGTTCAAATTCCACCAAATTATGGATCAATGGGATAAGGATGGGGGTCCTTTAAAGACTAACTGGGAGATATCAAATTTAAAGTTAGTATAAGGGGATCAGATTTGTGTGTTAAAGAATGTGAAAAAACACACACAATTAAAACCCCTAGGTTTCATTAATTGCACCCTAGGTTGTGCGTATCGACCAGTCAGTGGGCTAGTGACACCTATGGTTGGCCGGTGACTGGACATCACTTGATCAGCATGTTAAGAGAAATTCTAGGCATTTTACCTTAGCCACCATCTTACGGGTGTGATCTTCAGAAAAAATTAAACCCATGGGAACCCCACTGTTTGGAAAGTGGTTTTTTTTCATCCACACTAAGGTCATTACTTCCCTAAATTTTCCAAATTCATTT
Organism: Viscum album; assembly: GCA_963277665.1. Lineage (NCBI taxonomy): Eukaryota > Viridiplantae > Streptophyta > Magnoliopsida > Santalales > Viscaceae > Viscum > Viscum album. The sequence goes on along the minus strand of OY728123.1, from coordinate 499,665,254 downwards.
CACATACCCTTAGTCACTAAAATATGCCCTCTTCAGAACCCATACCATAGAAGAACAAAGTGAGAAAAGAAAAATTTATAAACTAATAATATCCCATACATTGAAATAAAACGATAATGTTACAATTATCCCCCTCTAATGAATTCTCATCCTCAAGAAGTAAATTCAAAGGATATTCTCAAAAAAATCCATCCATTGAGCCTAAAATTTTTCCTCTCACTCTAAAGTCTCCTCCTTGATATGTCCATGATGCCCCAAAATTTTGAGAATCAGAAAAATCTTCCCTCAAAGGACATTCTCACTCTAGTCTATTATCTGCATTGGTCACTCCTTGAATGATGTGTTAAGCTACATATAAAAATCCTCACAGACGATGACATGCATGTGATTAGGAATTTACCTCCAATTATATGAAACATGGACACGTCATGTATTCCAAGATAATGAGATGGAATATCCAGATGACATGCTACTATCCCAACCCACTTGGTGATCTTGAAGGGTCCAACATTGCTTGACGGCGTCTTCCCTTTATTCCTCAAACATAGGTGGCCTAACCTAGGAGTATCTCTCAGAAAAACAAAATTTCCTATGGAAATCTCTAAAGGTCTTCTCTTCTGGTATTCATATAATAACGTCCTACTGTAAGTGATCATCAACCACTTCTTGATCAATTTCACCCTCTCTGAATCCTCCTATACTATACTAGGAAAACAAATTGTTGCCTCACCCATCTTGTGGGAACATAGAGGTGAGTATCATGGATTTACATAGATAGCCTCAAATGGTTAAATCTATATAGAATCATGTAATCGGTTTTTTTTAAGTACACTCCACCAAGATTGGGTGCTTATCTCAAGCTCCACGAATGTCTAGGACACAAGGTCAGCTAATATCCTCCAATATGTGAATCATCTTCTCTATATATCTATATGTTTGAGGATGGTACACTATACTCAACATCAAATAATTACCTAAGGCCTTATAGACTACCTAATGAAAATATTATGGAAAACATGAATCTCTATCCGATATAATGCACAAGGGAACTCCATAAAATCTTATTATCTCATAGTTTTAAATCATTCCTATATCATTTTTTTAGTGGGTCTCATGGATCGGTAAGAAGTGAGAAACTTTTTTGAAACAATATAAAATCACCCATAGAGTATCATGAATCCTTTGGGTCCTAGGTAACCTTGTTAAAAAGTACATTATGAAATCCTCCCACTTCAATAAGGGTATAATAAGTGGATGGAGTAATTCATAATGACACGGGTGTTCAACCTTTATCCTTTGGAAGGTAAGGCATTGGGAAACAAATCCAAAAATGTCTCTCATTATCCCTAGTCACCATAAATATTTCCTTAAGTTGTGATACATCATTGTCACACCAGGATATACCACCCACAAAGTGGTATATATATCCCTCATCAGATCATACTTGATGGAAGAAGGGACTAGAAATCTCCCATGTATGAAGATCACATCATCACCGCCCAATAAATACCTGATTATCTGGTAAAATCTAGCTAGTTGTTCATGAATCGTAGCACACTCTAGGTCAGTCTCCTACCTAGAATTTACCCAGTCTACTAAATATGATTTCACCACTAATGGATCACATATCATCAATCCCTAATCCTCAGAAGCATCCATCCTCTAGTTATACAATAACCTCACCAGGCACTATTGTTCTTGTGAAGATCATTCACTATGATCCTGATATACACGTGGCTTACGGCTAAGAGAATCTTCTATGATATGGCCTTTCCTTGGTAAATAATCTATCTCAAATTGGAATGTCTATAGGAAATCTACCCAACACATCTACATCAAGTTTAGATCATTCTAAGTGAGTACATAAGAAAGTCACTTTTGGTTAGTTTAGACAATAAACTGATCACCAAAGAGATAGTTTCACCCATAATTCAAATCATAGATAAAGGATTCAAGATCCAATTCATGGGTAGGAACGTTTTACCCATGGGTCCATAGCTAATGTTAACCTTACGAAACTACCCACTCCTTATGGATCGGTACTACTCCCAAACTAACTCATCATGCATCATAGTAAAAAAACATAATTGATCCCTAGCTCAGGAAGAATCTATGATGGAGATTTATTAAACCTCCTCTTCAACTTAAGAAATTATTCATTACACTAGAATAAACCCAAAATATTCACTCCCTTATTTATTACTATGATTATTAGTTCTGATAAACATTAGAAGTCCTAGATAAAACATTTATAGTATCCTTTTAAACATAAAAATATCCTGGTCTCGAACACATTTATGGGACTTGTATAGAAAAACACTACCTTGACCTTCTTTGGGTCCATGAATATAAATACATCGTAGTGGAAGTGTACTTAGGACCATCTCAATATTCCTGGCATACTATTATGGGGTCGATGAGTAGATGGATATTTCATCAATGAAAACCATGGAAAATGAGTCAAGATATGGGTGAAAGGTCTTATTCATGCGATCCATGAATACTACCAGTTCATTCATCAGTCAAAATGAAATAAATAAGTACTCATATTTCCCATACCTGCTTCAAAACTTTGTCTTTAGGATGTAATCCATTCCAAACCTAAACTAGTGATATCTTGGTTAAAGATCAATCTTAGAGAACCATCAGGCTCAACACAACTGAATGAAAAGGTCATCAATTATAGAAAAAGGATACAAGTTCTTACCCATCATCCAATATAAATTTTTATAATCTATGTAGATTATAAGGACAAGGTTCACATTATTGGAGAACAAAATGGGCGCACCCCATGGTGGTGTACTCGACCTGATAAATCCCTTCTGCTCTAAATCCTCAAGCTTCACCTTAATCTCCTTCAAATCGACTGACACCATATTGTTAGGTGTATTAAAATGATATATACACTCAACATATGATCTTTCTCAATGTTAAAAATTCTAATAGATGGAAATTATATGAATTCATTATGGTATATGTCTTGATAGAGATCCATGATTGGAAGAAAAGGATAAGGGGATACTACTAGTCCGACTGAGGGATCCAAGATTTCCATCTACACTATTATTGTACAAAGTTGACTCAAGTATGAACCAACTCTAACTTACCCCAATTACCACTCTCCAGTCATCACATAATTCTCTCTCTCTGGTGAAGTAAATGACACCCATCTCTGATAGCAATCAACGTGAGCTTGGAATATGGGAATCTAATCAATGCCAAGAATCACATTGAAGCTAACTATCTTTAGAATCATGAAGTCCAACAGATGTACATCACTATAAAAAAATATATCACGCTAGGAATCATTAAATAAGGTCAAATTTTCTTCCCAATGGTGTATTAATGAAAAATAACTCATAGGATAACTTGACCTATAATTCAAGTACAACAACAACATGAGAATAAATAAGGTAATTATATGCACTGGTGTCAAACAAGGTATTATAAAATATATAATTGATCAATACCATGCCTCATTTAGTAGACAGTCCCTTACCACTATCGGCTAGATTCTGATACACCACATAAATAGGATTTTTCTCATCCCCACAACCTAATTCCCCCAAGTCACCATAGTCAGAGGGATTAAGTATTTTGTATGACATCTTTGTTTTCTCTATAACCTCTCTTTGGTTATATTATATTGAAATATTGACTGAGATTAAAATGGGGAGAGATATTGGATATGATGATGTAGATCTTGTAAATCCACTAGATAAATCTTCCTCACAACATGACCTTGACTTATCATGTTGTGGCACCTTCAAATTCTAGTTCCAATATAAAATCATAATACAATAAAAATCCCTAATTATTCATTCATTTTCCTCAATCCTTAGGTGATATGTGGAACGTATTCAGAGACCCTTCATCCCTCATTAGTTATATTAATCTCTTGGAATCAAGAGATCAATCTATGGTGATATTAAGTGAGTTTCTCTTCTTTTCTCCATAATTTCTTCTATGTTCATCATATGGATAAAGAAATGGAAATAAAAATGGTTGGTTCAGGGAATATTGGTATGATTGGTAGGTAGAAATATTTGTGTTATAGGTTGGTGAATATTATATTACATGATCTTAACATGGTGATTATCTCTTTCCATGTACTTTCATAATGGTCTCTAAAAAACTCTATCGAGTTATGGGATTAGATAAAAAAATTTATTTTGTGTAAATTTTGGAAGTTGCAAGATTTTTCTTATTTTGGGTGGATAGTAAATATTAACCTACCTATAATTCACTAACCCAAAACATCGGGTTCGATCTCGAGAGACACAAGATTTTGTTGGTGCCACCCCGTACACAAGGGGATATCGACTATCAGTGATGTACTCATGTCCATAAGTGGGGAGTCTATTGCATGAGTATCATATCCTTGAAAAATAATAATAAATAAAATATAATAACTTAGAGTAATATTGAAAAAAATGAATACATGTCATAAAATAAATAAAAAGATGGTCTCACTCCATGGAAATACAAACCATGGTATGTAAAGTACAAAAGAAAATAAATATAGAAATAATATCCATGAGTATGTCCTGACATCACCTATGAATCCAACCCTCCATCTCTAAAACTCCCTGTCATAGGGCCCTTGACCTTCACTTGATCACCTACCATGAAACATGTATGTGTACCATGGTTTATCAAGAATAAACAAACCTTTCATTAAAATGACATATACAAGTCCCTTGATTATAATATCCCACCTTTTATCACATAAACTTTTATTACATTATACAAAATCGTGGATCTTTAAGGTTTAGTGTCTTGGAAACAAGGAACTTAATACATGAAAAAATAAAAAAAAATCTTCTTAAAAACTTGAAAGGATTTTTCATTTGTTCATCCTAATTTCATTACTACATATCATATCCTGGGAACATACATCAAAGGAAAGGGTGAGCATAAGTCTTAGTAAGGGAAACAAGAGAAACATTTCACATGTGAACTTGATATGCATCAATAAAGTCATGATAAATAGCTTTTAAGGCATGAGAAAGAGGTAATGAGGCATATTATAATGAAAAGAACATGATTCATAACTTGAATATGTGGCTAAAACAATTAACTTATACAATCATGAACATATCACCAAGGTCCATCCCCAAGGTGTCATTTAAAATTACTGAGGTTATTCACCAAGGTATCGTTAAAATTGTAATCCCTAGAGATTACATCATTACCCAATGCATTGGAGTGCTATCAGGGCGCACCCCTAATTTTTCTTTATTATAATGTGATCCACATATATTATCATCAAACATTTCATAAATAACCCATATATCATAAAATAAATGGTTTTCATTTCATAATCATAACGTTTTAAAAACTGCTTTTAAGACATGATCTTTATGTCATTTTAAACCCACGAAAAAGGAAAGCGGGTTTCATGTATGTAAATAATAGAATTAAAATAGTTCATTTTGATATATATGTTAATAACCTTATAGGAGAAATATATTTGAGTATTCACTTAATAAAATAAAGGAATTTGAGAAAAAGAGAGAGACATTTTGAGATGAAAATTCTACAGCATAACAGCTATGTTATAGGGTTTTAAAAAATATTTAAAAGAGAGGGGAAATGGGTTACCCACTCACAAATGATCCATAAAACAGTAGAGGGACATAATATAAAGTATATAATGACTTGGTAATAAAATTTTAAAGACATTCAATATGAAATGAAAAACATGGAAGGAAGACAAAAATGAGATTTCTCTTATGAAAATTCGGCAGCCTAACGGCGTCACTTAAAAATTCAAAAAACTAATTGATGAGATCAAAAAGGGTCTCTCATCATATGAACATAAAATAAAAGTATGATGTATATACATATCATACCCCAACATAATAAAAAGGAACTTGAATGACTTAACATGAAAAATAGAACTTGAAAATGAGAAGGGTGAAAGAATCCCTTACAAAAATTCAGCAGCCTAACGGCGCCTCATAAACATTCTTAAAATGAATTGATGAGAGTAAGAGGCGGTCTATCATCATATGAAAATAAAAATTACAGTAAGGTGAATATAAAAGAACATCCTCCAACATAAGAACATGTATCATAAAAGAAATGACATAAAAGAGAGTACTTGAAAAGAAAGAGAGAGGTAGGATCACTTACCTTAAAACGTAACTCTTAAAACTAGATGGTCGGGACCTTGAGGGCTTGGGGGCACCTTGGGAGGACTCCTTGGGTGGTAAGGAGACCAGAACTTCGTTGAGAAGGATTTTTGAATGAAAAGGATGAGATAATGGCTTGGTATTTATAGGGGAACTGAGGGGACAAGGCATTAATGGCCAACGAACACCTCATCAGTGGTATTGGAAAAACTATGTACTATTCAATGGTATTTCCTCATGGTATTGGCCAATTGGGAAACATAATACATTATCTTACTATTCATAAGTCGACCATAATGATTACATAATTATTACATCCTTAATGATTTCATTAAACACCCGAAACTCTAAACTGAAAATACACTATTCACTGAAAATCCAACTTTTTCAGAAAAATCCCAAAAAAAATTACCTTAACAAAATATCGATGCTCTGAATTCAAAAATGAACTCCATTTTATAAAAATAATTTTCTAAATATTTTTAATTTAATTTTTAAATAAAAAACACTATTCAACGAAAATTCATTTTTTTCAGAAAACTCCAAAAAAATTAACTTAACATAATATCGATACTCTAAATTCAAAAATGAACTCCATTTTATAAAAATAATTTTCTAAATATTTTTAATTTAATTTTTAAATAAAAAACACTATTCACTGAAAATTAATTTTTTTCAGAAAACTCCCCAAAAATTACCTTAATAGAATATCGATGCTCTGAATTAAAAAATGAACTCCATTTTATAATAATATTTTTCTAAATATTTTTAATTTAATTTTTAATTAAAAAACATTATTCACCTGAAAAAATTAATACTTGAATAATAATTTTTGAAATAGGTATTTACCTATTTTATTGAATCACATTACTTAATCAAGGTGCCTATATTATATTAATATTTTCTTCAAGTGAGATTACTAATCCATTTGGTCACATTACAAATCCTAAGCATAAAATCACTATTCATAAATTATTATTCACCAAAAATTAAGTTGTTCTTATTAGACTCTAAATTTCTTACTGAACACATTTGTAGAAGACAATTTATGAAAATCATTTCACATCATTAATTATTTAAGGTTTACATAAATATTTTAAAATATACTTTTTCCAAAATTCAAAAATAATATGCATCCTAAATTAATCCTAAAATTTTGAAAATTCACAAACTTCACCATAAAAAAGAAATCATAAATTTTATTTATCAAAGGATTATATAAGGCAGCTAAGGTCTCATTACATATCCCCTTATAACACCAGCATAGGATCTAAGTGCAAGGTGTTCTAAGGTGATAGAATCTTGGGGCATCTCGGCCAACATTTCCCGAGTGGTGATTTCTATCAGCTTGAACTTCTCACGAAGGTGATTTCATTCCAGTTTCACACGATGAAGTTTGGTTTAGGTTTGGTCCATAGTAAAGCCTAGTGGTGCTACCTCCTTCCCCAGTTCTGTCAGATGGGCTTCAATCGGCCCGAGACTACTGGATGAGGCCATCGAATCTTCTTTCTATATTAATTAACCAAGATCACTTGTATTTATAGATAATAATCGCAACATTTAGTTTCCAATGGTCATATTGACCAATGGTCATATAACAGTCAAAACTCAATGGTCTCATTTTAATTATACTCATTTTATTAAATGAAATAGTTTTGTTGAGTATACAATAAAATAACACACAAAAATAGGAAAAAAAATTATTCAAAATTTCAGGTCGTTATGTTTTTCCCCCCTTAAGAAATTGTGTCCTCGCAATTTTTTTTTAAAATTGGGCTTGGAAATTTCATTGAAATTTCCACATCGGAAAAAGAGTCAGTAAAACTATTACTTTAAAAGAAAGAAATGGAAGTACAAAGGTCACCCAAGTTAACCCATACCGGGGTTTGATGTAGGAAAACATGGATATGGAGGAGAAAACAAACCATCAAGTTCGGATGGAGAGTGATAGAAAACATGTCTAGGAGAAAGTTAACCACCAGAAAATCACAAACCTGTGATGGGTTAAACAGTCTTTGATTACCCAGAAGGAAACGTAAACCAACAACGTTTTTGTTTTAAATTCATTTTAATAATTTTAAGGAATTAATTTAAGCAAAAGAATCATCTTCTATAGAATCACATAATCTATAAAATATTAACTATCTATTTATTCTATGTTTAAAAATTATCCCAAAACAGGAAGGGTAAGATAAAACAACTCTTCAAAAAGAAAGAACCCCATAGGAAGGGAAACTACTTTTAAATCTTCAAAATTACACGATACTACCCAAAGTTCATCATAGACCGTTCCATAAATAAATGTCCGTAAAATTCCTCAAAATAAACCAAACTAATATTGAAACCCAAATATAAGAAGGATTTGATAACATAGTATTCCAAGATAAACTTTATCATTCATCTCCAAGCAACATCAACCAATATTAACATATTATAAAAAAATTAACTAACCTAATCACATTTTACCCAAGATAGGTTAATCATTTCCATAAGTAACCTAAATTACCATAAGTTCACCTTAAATTCATTGATTCTTAAAAATATAAGTCAACCTTTACTTCTCAAAGAAAATACCGTAGTAATCTATTTACCTTGATCATATAGGGTTCCCAAATTAGCGAACATCTTCCAAAATAATATTCATCTTTTAATCCCCTAATCATTTTTTTAAGAAGAATAACTTCACAACATCAACATGTGATAAATAACAATAGATGTTTTCCATAATGATATAAAACCATCTTAGGTAGTGACTCGATGTTCTCAGAAAACATTAAAGATATGCTCATAGATTACGAACTAAAATAAAACATGACATAGAAAATTATTGTGAATAAGTTACATCTACTTCAGTCATCATGATCCATCTCAGTATAGGACTTGCATTGTTCCCTTGTCCTTGAAGATTGTTGATGCTCATCATGCTTCTCATCCCTTCCAAGATAGCATTTCCTTGGATAATTTCCAACTTCTCCACATTTATGAAATTTCATAGTATAAGGTACATTAGATCAAACCTTATCTCCATTCATCACATTATCTATTTTTTAAACCAATTGGATACTTTATGCCCTATCATCCCACACATAAAACATTTCCTGGTTCCTTTGTGACATTTTCCTTGGTGCCTCCTTCCACACTTTTTTCACAAAGGAAATTGGGTCTTCTTTCCCTTATCAACTTTATCAGATAAACATCCTTGAGACTTCATCTTTATCTTCCTGTATGAATTTGGGCATTCAACTAGGTACCAATTATTAATTGTGATTTTTGATAGCTGGTTTGGAATAATCACAATATGTTCAACTGGATCTCTCGTCGTCTCTATCATATTAGTAGGGCAATCATCACATTTCCTATGACATTGGTTTTTGCGATATGTTCTTATATTTCCCTCCGTTAACTAAGAAAAGAAAGTATAATTAGGGGGATTAAATACTTAGCCAATAATCATGAAAATGAAACTTTAAGTATATAAGGATAAACTTGTAGAAGAAAAGTATATCCTAACTTGTGATCCCCTAGGTTCCAATCTAGGTTATCCATGACCATATATTCTTATTTGAATCTTTTTTTATTTTATCTTTGTTACTTTAATAATGGTTCATACTAAGCTTATGAATTCAGAAAAGCATATCCCCCGGGAGTGTCAAACCAAGACTATAGCAAGGCCCATTGTCGTGCACCAGGTTACCTTGGGTCAAGCCCAAAACACCTTGTCAGAGTTTTCACTCCTAGGTACATTTGTTCCAGAGCCACCTCTACTTTTTCTTATCCAGACAGGGATTTATTTGTTTCGAAACCACTTACTCAATACATCACCAAAATATCAGGATGTTTTCCAATATTCAATATTTTTATTAAGAAACCTTTTAAGGTTTTCAAATCCTAATTTCCACAAATAACTTAACCATCCTCTGATACCAACTATAAAATCCCACCTTTTATCACATAAACTTTTATTACATTATACAAAACCGAGGATCTTTAAGATTTAGTGTCTTGGAAACCAGTAACTTAATACATGACAACATAAAAAAATTCTTCTTAAACACTTGAAAGGATTCTTCATTTGTTCATCCTAAGTTCATTACTGCATCTCATAACCTGGGAACATACATCAAAGGAAAGGGTGAGAAGAAGTCCCAGTAAGGGAAACAAGAGAAAAATTTCCCATGTGAACTTGATATACATCAATAAAGTCATGATAAATAGCTTTAAGGCATGAGAATGAGATCGTGAGGAATATTATAATAAAAAGAAAATGATTTATAACTTGAAGATGTGGCTACAAAATTTAACTTAGACAATCATGAACATATCACCAAGGTCCATCCCAAATGTGTCATTTAAAATTACCAAGGTTATTCACCAAGGTATAGTTAAAATTGTAATCCATAGAGATTACATCATTACCCAATGCACTGGAGCACTATGAGGGCTGTTTCATTCTGGTTTTCGGCCACGGAACGCCCAACGGCTCCGTATCCAATGATTGATGGACCTACTTTCTAAAGGTAGGCGTTCGCCAGATGGTCTGAGCAGCGAATCTTAAGAACTCACATTGGTCGAGAGGATGGGAAGTCAGGCTCATCACACCATTTTTGGGGGGGAATTATTGCATGTTCTAGGACTCTCTTATAGATTTAATATGTATTCATATGTTCGCGAATCTTTGGTTTATACCCAAACATAGTATCCATGGATTCAACCCTGGTGGGAAATGGTCAACTGGGCGTAGGGGTTTGGAATCATTTATGCCCGAGGTTTACCATCCCTCGTTGGATTAGTGACCCCGAAGGGTTGGAACTTGCTTGAGGCGACACCAGGAGTGGTGCGGTGAACCAATGTGGAGATGATCAGATCGACCGGTTGTTGGGCTTGAACCTCATGGAGGCTTCCTACGTACCCTATCTAGGAGGCAAGGATCAAAGTCCACGTAGTTCGCATAGGTGTCGGGGAACCTTCGTGAAGAGAGAACAGGTGGTCTGCTGGGTGGTGGGCTTGAACCTCATGGAGGCTTCCTATGTACCATGCTTTGGCATGGATCAAAGTCCCCGTAGTTCGCTTTTGCTTGGGTGTTACACTTTGGGGTAGCCCAGAATGATGGATTGGGGCTTACACTCTGAGGAGGCCCATAGGAGGATATCATGATCGATGTTTAATCTAAACCCACATGATTCATGCTCAGTGTAAGAAACTAGAGGCAGCAGGGACCAGAGGATCACGTCGCGAAAGGTGCATCTGTGAGAAGCAGAGTGGGGCTTACTCATGAGGGCAGCCCAGGGTGATGAATTGGGGCTTACACTCTGAGGAGGCCAAGAGAGTCAGGGCTTACTCCGAGATGGATGCCCGGGGTGAAAAATCCCAGCGGGAGAGGGAAAGGGGGTGCTCCTGTGCCCATCTCCTCTCTTGCAGTGCATGAGGGCTTCCTTCTGGTGGTTATTTTACCATCTTAGAGGAAACCTCAACAAGTGGAGGGGCATAAAGGGGATTCCCGAGCTCATACTCTACATTACTGAGGGGATTTGAACTCAAGAATGCTTTGGGAATCTACTCAAGGGTCGGGGAATCCCCTTTTCCCATGTTTACCATGGGTACGTGAACTCAAAATGGCACACTGATGTGCCTGAAAGTTATACCACGTGGATCCGGTGGCTCTAGCAGAGGACTTGGCTTGGGGCCGATGAATAGGCCAATGAGGGAGTCGCGGAGGACCTGGCTGGATCAGAAGGATTTGACCTGGATCTGGAAATGAGAACACTGAAGTATTTGGTGAGCTATCGAGAGGTATGGGTAGTGGCACCCTTCGCATGGAGAAGTGCCACCCGGCTGGAGAAGCCATCCACAAACCAGGGTGGTTCGTGGCTTCAGGTTCAATCCGCGAACTAGGGTGGTTCATGGCTTCGGGTTCAATCCGTGAACCAGGGTGGTTCGCGGAGGGTTCCAGGCGGGCAGCGACGGCCAAGGGCGGCGCCGATTGGAGGCACGTTGGTCGGGGCTTCTCCCTCGGAGGAGGGTGCTACGCGGTATGATGGATGGGAAAAGAGGAATAAACTCCCTAGTACATGGGGAAGTCATTTGCGGAGGGGGTATGGTTCACAGTTCTCCATGTTTTGTTATTTTAGGTTTGCGGTTCACCAAATTATTATCTGTTTTCCAATTCCTTCTTAATTCATATACCTGTTTTGGTTCACGGATGGGAATTTCACTGTTTGCAAAATCCGAAGCCTTCCTTCAACCGATCTCCTTCCGAATCTCCAATCCCTCCAAATCTGATTCCAGTTCTCTGATCCCCTTCTCTTTTCCCCCTTGGTCTCCTTTTATAGAGTGGGGAATGGAATGTATCTGTGGCCACGCGGCACCTTTTGAGGAGGCCCATAACCAAATACTAGGTTCACAGCTGACTTGGTCAATCTACAATTCGCGGTGGGTATTGAATGCTCCCCCCCCCCCCTCCGCGAGGCTAACTCAGGGAGTGCCCCATGGCTACGGAGGGTTCCGCCTCTATTCCACGAATGACAGCGGGTGCGGCTTGAACCGGTCGACGTGGTCTACGGTTTGGGCGGTTCGTGATGGTGAACCGGACTGGCGCCCATCCTACCTCGCGACCGCAGAGGCTCTTTGACTCTATTTCGCAAACGACAATGGTTCGTGGAGGGGGTGCCTGGCCACATTGTGCTTCCATGTGACCGGTTTGCGGACCGGTCCTTTCCTTGATTATTTTCCCCAATTCTTTGGGGGACTTTGGTAAAATTTCCTTTGCGTATTTTTTTCAAGACCCTACAAATGCCCCCATCGAAATAGGGTCCGATCAGAATGAAGAGGATGCCATTCTGATGCAAAGTGGTCCTGAAACTGAGATGGTTTATGGTAGAAAGGTGGACCCGGTAGGGGACCACGCCTATAAATACGGGGATCCCTCAATTGTCCTTTACTGAATTCTTCGTGAAACCAGAGATCCTTTGCCTCCACGTGTTTTCTCCTTCATGAAGTGCCTCATCCGCGAACTGATAACAACCTCTGCGAACCATTCCTTCTTCGCAGTTGCCTTCATCCGCGAACCAACTTCTTGACCGCAAAACATTACTCTTAATTAATTAAAGAGTAAGTGATGACAGGTTGTGGAGGGACTTGCTTCGCAGTTTCGATGCTCCGTGGACTAAATATCTCTTGAACTTTAAAAAGTATTTGAGTCTTACGAATAGACTCAGGATTGAATTTCCACGGATCGACTCGGTTCACGGTTTCCTGGCCAATGCTCCGCGGTCCAGGGCTTCACTGACTGATTTCGCGAAGGGTTGGTTCGAAGGATGATGTCATCGCGAACCATCCTCCAAGGCCTCCTTGCGGATTTGATTATGAAGGCTCCTTAACCATTCATTTGGTTATTTTGGTCCAGATTTTTATTCTAGACTGATTTCTCTCATTTTGTAGGGAGAAAATATGGTTCCCCCTCATTCTTCACCGAGGCCTGCTGCAAATCCCCTCTCAACCGCTGATCAAAGCCTGAAAGACATGGCTGGCTCTGTTCAAGATGGAGTCTGCTACTCCCTACTGTCTTCCTTCCTTGCCTACCGGCTCTTCAAATCACAGCAGGAATATCCTTTTTCTAACAGCCTACCTACCTATGGGTTCAGTTTATTGTCTGATACCCCGATTCTGGAACCCTCCCCTGACAACAATACTGAAGCATGGATATTTACCACCACTATTCCCCAGTTCGTGATACCTACCGGTGGGTGGACTGCCTCGAGGGGTACAGCTATCAGATCTATGTGGAATCACCTTCCAGTATCTCCGATAGGAGAACCACGTCAACAGGAAGTAACAATCCACTGCTATTAGAGTATTGCCTGCAGTTCCATGGTAAGAGACCAGCATGGCTGGCCGACGAATCGGGATCTCCGACCGGGAGGAGCATTTAAGTCATCGGATTGGGGGTGGCCCTTCTGGGTTCGACAGAGCTGCGCAGAATTTGGGGTAGAGTTGCGAGTCGTGGGCTTGTATGAAGCTGCCTAGGTGTCCCAAACCTATACCCACCGGCCTCAAGCCCTCTCCAAGAAACTTATGAGTCGTTGGATCCCGGACACCAACACCTTCCATCTGGTCCATGGGGAAGTGGGAATTAGTCTATGGGACATATTTCATATTTCGGGGGTCCCCATCATTGGGATTATGTATGAAGAGTTCCTGCCTCCTTCCTCTGTCTAGGAGAACGAAGAGAGGACTCCCCCCTAGTGAAGCAGCTTATTAACCAGGCTCGGAATCACTCAGAAGATACGTCTCCAAAACAGCTCATCACATACTGTGAATGGGTCAAGGATTTTGTGAGATAGAACAAATCTGACGAATCCGAAGCTCTCCCATGCAGGCCCATGACTTGCCCTATGATGGAGTCCTGTAAACCGGGGGGCAGCTATTGGATGACTTTGGAGAAAGGTGATTTTCGTGGCTGGGGCTGGGAGCTTATTCCAGATGTCGATTGATTGCTCCGCCTAGCATCTTTTCTGGCCATGTTCTTAAGTGGCTGTTTATTACCCATACGTGAGGTTGGTGGCGTGCGGGTCACTACTTTTGTCATGGCGGAACACTTAGATACCGATAACGTTATCAACCTAGTTGTCCCAGTACTGGCCAGGATTTACCGGTTACTTGGTAACATTACTAACGGAAATTAGCCAAACCGAGTGGCCGACCCTTTCCAAATTCTCTGGGGATGCTTAAGCATACACATCAAGAACCGCTACACCTTCATCAACCCTCTTCAGATTCCAGGCACCACATTCTGGCCGTACTTGCAACTGACCAGTGGGGTTATGCCCAAAGAGTGGGCGACCCAAGAGAAGGATAGTCAACAGACAGTTTCGAACAGGCGTATGCTATCAAGTCGAATTTTGAATTATGAATATTTCAATTTTCATCTATTTTCTTCCCCAGATGGCACAATTACGAACACCATAACAGAAGAGTTTAGCAAGCGGGGCTACCTCCTCTCCCTCCTAGAGGGTATTCTGGTGGCTCGTATTGGTGTAGAACTGATCTGCGAGGGGTACGCACCTTGCCGATTTGGGCGTCAATTTGGCTGTGTCCAAGCACAGTGTCCCCCCGCACTTAATGGTGCCCGCGAGAACCATCATTTGATGGCGTCCAGACAATTGTGGTTAATGTTTACCCAGGAGGATACCGGCTGTGAGGTTATGACCCCCACGCTTGCAGACTCCATGCCTTTATTATCCAAGAATTATGCTGACTCCTAGGTACAATCATACCCAAATGGATAGCTAGGGACATTGGTGCCCACCATCTCAAGTCCCAAACCATCAAAGGGAAAAAGGAAGCAAAAGGAGGATGGTGCTCCAACAAGGCCGGGCAAAATCCTTCGTCACTCGACTGGTCCCGTTCTTTCAGGGGAGATTTTAACAGATAGGGGTGTATCCTCTCACGCCCTAGAAGCAGCTCGAAGGGGGTTGACTATCCCCGCCGATGCAGCCTTTTCGACGGCTTGGGGCCAATGGGACGAATTCAAAGCCAGGTCAGCCTTTCACAACCAGTACCCCCGTCCTCTGTTGTAGTATCTTCAAGAATCAGTGGTAGCTTTTGATGGGTTGGGCTACATATATTCTCCCGCTGACATTCTTTATGACGCGGACCCTGAGAGGGCCGTTCGATATCTCCGGGACCTTGAGTTCTATATTCACGCATGCTGAGGGTATGCGGTGTTGACACATCGAGTCCAGGCCATGATGCACCCAATTACTAATGAGGAGGAAGAAGGAAGTAACCGCTCTTCCGGGGGTGATGATTTCAATGATCTCCCTGTCACAGCTGACGCAAGGGAATTCCCCTTCCTTCCCGTGAGGTCCCGTCCACAGGTAACCCCAAAGATTTATAGGGCGGTGGTGGGATCCGTAACACTAATACGGCCATTGGAACCCTTACCAACTTCTACCGCCGCCTGACCTTCTCAGGTTGATCCTCCCCAGTCGGAGATTCATGCCATGGACGCATTCCTGGAGGCTTGGAGGATTTGGGATGACCTGAGGGTTAGTGGTTCAGATGAAGTAGTTTGGGCGTTTCTTCAAACAGGCCCTCTTAAACTTCCGAGTATCGGGATGATCTTCACTCCACCCCACTTGCAGTTGGAATAGAATTTAGATGAAATAGTCGCCTCATTAAAGGAGATGGATGCATACATTCATTCACTCCAGAATCGTCTCTATGGGGGCATTCAGGTGTCTATGATGATTAGACGTCACAAATTGTCCGACCCTGAAGAAGATGTTGCTCTGCTGACCCATTCTGACTTCTTCCCCCCTTTATTGTGGAGGTTCTAAGGTTTCTTCCTTTTATGCAGGGTTCCGAAGAATCTCAGGGGGTGATTCCTTCTCTAGAGTATACCCCTCGTGGTACCGTGGTGGGGGTACATGTGCTTTCGCCCACAGGGGTCATCGAAGAAGGATCCCCTGGCGCAGCTGAGCTCAGGGAGGCTACCATCGCAGACTCAGCTAGGGTCTTTCCTCCTCCTGTACCTTCCAAAATTCTAGGCGAACCATCCCCTGCGCAGATCCAGATATTATAACAGGCGTTCTGTTTATCGGAACGGCTCAAACAGGGAACGTTGAGTAATCATGACTTCATGTTTGCTCATTCGCCAAATTGCATTCTTAGACTTCATCAGTCGTTGGTTGTTTGACGTACGGTGTAGGACCACTCGAGAATCTGGTTGTGGCTACCCAAGTGATTCTACCTTCCACCTCCTCTTCATCTGTGGAATCACCCGTAACCATGCCTAGTCCTGACGAGATGGTGAGCCCTACCGGAGGGGCCGATGATATGGACGCTTTAATCCCTCCTTTATCAGTCAGAGATATTCTAGAGGAAGAACCGCTGGTATCCGAGACCCCTGCTGATCAGATAACCTTTTCAATTGCGGAGGACTACGGGGTGCCCATGATCGCTGAGGGGGCTCCAGATCTGATGGAGCCAACCACCCCAGGTCCAACGAATCCTGTGATGATGGAGGAAGAGCCTTCCATTAATCCAGTTGCTGGGAACCCGGAGCAGGCCATTATCTTGTTCACTGGGGAAGTGATTTCTTCGAGCTTGGTCTCCATAGGCAACCACTTGGGGACGGCTTTGGAAACTGCAGGCCTTAGGCATGGCCTCAGGCCCTGGACCCCTCTGGGGGCTCCCCGTATTCCCTTTCCTATCGAAGATGTGGCATCCTCTTCGAGTGGCTATCGTGGTAGTGTAGAGCTTGCGGATGTCGATGCCTCATTGATTAGGAGTAAGTTCCCCAGTCTCTTGACAATTGCTCCTTTTTATTACCTTTTCTAATTAGGGGTACTCATCTATCTTATTGACTCTCGGTCTTCAGGACCACAACCTCTAGCGCTAACAATTCTGTCACCAGTTGGGGGTGAAGCTGCCGCAGTGCTAGGGTTTGCGGGTGAGGCCACCTTGGGTCCCTCCTTGGTGACGTTCATCCCCAAATATGTGTCCTCATCTGGGAGTGATTCGGATCCCGATAAACAAGTCCTCTCCATCCTTCGACCCGCTCGCCAAAGGGATTGGGAGAAAATATGGAGACTGATCTCTCAAACG
Source organism: Viscum album (assembly GCA_963277665.1). NCBI lineage: Eukaryota > Viridiplantae > Streptophyta > Magnoliopsida > Santalales > Viscaceae > Viscum > Viscum album. Next base: position 499,647,510 of record OY728123.1, on the reverse strand, counting down.
CCCTTGGTCGAGATGCCGACCAAATTACTGAGGCTACGCAATTTGTTTATGTTGCTGGGATTTGACGGCTTCGACTATCATGGTGTTTATAACATAGTCAAGCAGGTAGTAGCTGATTGGGAGAGGCTAGGTGATTTCAAATCATGCCTTTCCGCTGCTCAATCCGAAGCCTACCTTTTCACTACTCGGCAGCTCTGCCTAACAGAGGCTCATGACCATGTCGGGGTCGTCGCAGGGCTTCAGAGAGAAGTTATTGAGAAGCGTTCTCACCTGGAGGTTCTTAGAAATGAGATACAGTGGCTGCAGTTAGAAAGAGTCCAACGTCGCTGCCATTATTGGAGAAGGGGAGAGGCGGATGGAGGAGGAAATAAGGGAAAGCACAAAGGTGGCTTAGGAGACAGAAGAACTGCAGGCTGGTGCAGAAGCTGAGATGGCCTTACTACAGAATCTCTCTCAAACAATCAAGGATTCTCACCAGTGCCCGATACACCTTTGTGAATCTGCCGAAAAACTCCTGTAATCACCTTCCGTGCTAGAGGAGGCTCCGGATTGTGGATTCACTTCTTACCTACTTTGTTATGGAACAAAGAATAATTTCTCCTTAGTACCCTTGTAACCTTTTCCTATGATAGAAACTATTTGGTACAATTGCTACATATGTTAATTCCCTGAACATAGAATAATCTGAGTCCAGGACTAAAAATAAATCAAGCTCAAACTTTTACCTGGACCATGGGATCCAGCGAGTGTAGTCTAACTATTGCTAGGGTTTTATAGGAAAACCCTACAAATTTTTTGTCTTTTTCTTCTTTTAATGCCCTGATTTTGCCTGGGCCCATTCTGTATGGACCCAGCGGGTATAACCCGTATTTTTCTTAGGTCTCCCTTTTCGGGTATTCGGCCTAACAAGCTTTGTGCCTCTTTCTTCTGTGAGCAGTTTAAAGTCCCGCCGACAAGACTATCATTACTGATGTTTTAGGTCGAACAACTTTGACCAAATATGGTGGGGCGAGGGCCCCAATAGGGTTCAACTGATTAAAATATGTCTTAATACCCTTCGGACGCATGTGGGGGGAAACATGTTTGAATTTGAACGGCATGCAGGGCATGTCTCAGGGCATGGGAGTCGTGCCGGCATAAAGAGGTAATAAGAGCATTGCCTAAGGAAATCTTGCCTTTGGTAGATGGGCTAGAGGCAATCAATATGCAGAGCCACTGAGGGCATGGTATGAATAGTCATACAAAGGTGTCCTTAAGTCAAAGACTTATCCATTTCTGATGGCCAGGGGACTTCATGGAAGTCCGGCTTATGGAAACCACGATGGGTGGCATGGAAATTTATGAAAACCACCAGAGGTGGCTCAGAAGGGTAGTGTGACATATGAAAGGGTTTTGGGAGCATCCGTACCAATCAAGAGTGTGGTCCGAAGACCACCTCCTTACGCATTTTGTTAACGTAAGGGATTGTTGAGGCTTGACGCAGTTTAAAGTCATGCAGCTGGGACATCATCTGAAATGGAACGACTTCTCCTGGTTCTCGGTAATCTCATCAAAGAAATTCTGCCACCTTCAGGTAGGATTGTGGAAGAGGTTGGTAACCTGTAGCTCGGAGGGTTTATGAATCCCGGGATAGAAATGGGGGCTCAGAGGCCAAGAGGTGTACAGATAGAATCATTTCCTAAGGAAATCTTGCCTTTGGTAGACGGGGCAGGGGCGATCAATATACAGAGCCGCTGAGGGCATGGTATGCATAGTCATACAAAGGTGTCCTTAATTCAAAGACTATCCACTTCTGATAGACAAGAAACATCAAGGAAGTTGAGATATGGAACCACCATGGGTGGCTTATGAGAGTTCGGCTTTTTTTCTAAGTACATAGTGTGGTTTATGATGAGAGGGTGCCTAAATACGGGGGAAATATCTAGACTAAACTTCCCGAGAACGGGTGAAGTAATTCTTTCTCACGCTGGTGTGAGGTAGTGGTTCGTGCAGGTCTAACACGTGCACTGAAAGATGAAGAAAATCCTCTGCTTCTCATTGAACCCATGACAATTATGACTATATAGTTTATCGTCATGTTGTTAGGACATAATCCGTGCAGTTTGGCGTCATGCGGCAAGGACGAGAGGCATTTTTGAAGGTTGCTATGCAGTTTAATGCCATGTAGGGAGGACGATGATATTTTTAAAGGTTTCTATGCAGTTTAACATCATGCAGTGAGGACGGGGGGCATTTTTAAAGGTTTCTATGCAGTTTAACGTCATGCAGTGAGGACGGGGGCATTTTTAAAGGTTGATATGCAGTTTAACGTCATGCAGCGAGGACGGGGGAATTTTTGCAAAGGCTTATCTTCATCAGAATGTAACTGGTCATGAATACCTCAACATTCCCTAGACGTGGGGGGGGTTGATTGGTGTAAATCATGGTTCCATGGCTTCTTGGATCAGGAAAGGTGATATGGGGGCTCTGAGGCCGGTAAGCGTACAGAGTAAGGAAGAGAATTGCTTGTGGAAATCTTTCCTTTGATGGATGAGCCAGGGGCTATCATTATGCAGAGCCACTGAGGGCATGGTATTCATAGTCGTACAAAGGTGCCCATGGGTCGATGACTTTCCACTTCCGATGGCCATGAATGGTTATGAGGATCCGCAATTATCCGGGCCACGAAGTCTATCATTTGGCAGGAGAATGTCTAGACATGTCGGGGATATCCATCCCTGGTTTCCTATTGAGTTTCAGAGAGACCCCTGCGCCGATCTTTTCTCTTTTTTTTCGTGGGGGTGTGCCTTCATTCCATGCAGTTTAACATCATGCAGTAAGTTTTAGGTACTCCTAGTTTATCGGTCATAGAGCTCGGACCATTGGGTGACTATTGATGTAGTCACTCAAAGGATAACTAAGTCAACATGTTCTGATATACTTAGAACAAGGCAGGGGATAAAGGTTGTAAACTGCAACTTTGAGCTTTCCTGGATCAGGAGGTATGGTGTGGGGGCTCTGATGCCGGTAGGCGTACGGAGCTAGGAGAAGTACCACCTGAAGAAATCTTGCATTTGAGGGACGAGCCAGAGGCTATCATTATGTAGAGCTTCTGAGGGTATGGTATGCATAGTCGTACAAAGTTTTCCCCGGGTCGATAACTTTCCACTTCCAATGGCCATGAATGATTATGAAAATCCACGATTGCTCACTGTGTAGAGTTCGGCACGTGGGGATAATGGTGCCCGGGTATACAAGAAACATCTTCGCCGAAATTTTCTGTTGAGTCAAAGTAGCCTAGTCCTGGCTTGATGTTTGTTGATGCAGGTCACTTTGTGAACCACCGGCGGACACACAGGCTAGCCAGATAGGGAAACCCTGGCAGCAATCAGATGTGAAAAGGATAATGAACTTGTAAACCACTTCGCCATAAACTTCTGGATCAAGAGGTATGGTATGGGGGCTCTGAGGCAGGTAAGCATACGGAGCTAGGAAGAGTGTCGCCTGTGGAAATCTTGCCTTTGGTAGATGGGCCAGGGGCTATAAATATGCAGAGCCACTGAGGGCATGGTATGCATAGTCGTACAAAGGTGTCCACGGGTCAATAACTTTCCACCTCTGATGGCCATGAGTGGTTATGAAGATCCATAATTATCCAGGTCGTGGAGTTCGATGTATGGAAAGGATGTATCCAAATGTGCAAGGAGTATCTCCATATCGTATCATCATGTGTCCTGGGTGGGTCGCGACGAAGTCCGTGAAGTTTAACATCATGCGGTGAGGACAAAATCCATGCAGTTTAACGTCATGTGGTAAGGACGAAGGTGACCCGACGTGAAAGAAAAAGGGAGTCTGTGCAGTTTAACGTCGTGTGGTAAGGATGACTTCCATGTAGTTTAACGTCATGCGATAAGGACTAAGATATACACCACGTGCAAGTTTGGTCCATACACGGGGGAAGGGGGCATTTTTAACATCATTGTCCATGCAGTTTAACGTCGTGCGGTAAGGAGGAGAAGTACACCCCGTGTCGGTCTGGTTCGCACATGGGGGGAAAGGGCATCTCTTTTTTTACGGGTCTAGGCCAAGGCTGGGGATCTTGGTGTCGCTATGTATCCTACGAGGGCAGGAATCAAGCCGTACGTAGTTCTATGAAATGAGTACACCCCATGCAGGTCTGGTCCATGCACAGGGGAAAAGAAGGCATTTTTTATCTTTTATTCAGGGGGTTGGGCCAAGACTGGGGATCCTGGCATCGGTACATATCCTGCGAGGGCAGGAATAAAGCCGTACGTAGTTCTCTGGAATTCGTGCAGTTTAACATCATGCGGTGAGGACAGATTCCATACAATTTAACGTCATGTGGTTAGGACGATGAGCACACCCCGTGCAGGTCTGGTCCATACACGGGGGGGATGGGTATTCTTAATTCTTATTCACCCGTGTAGTTTATCGTCGTGCGGTAAGGATGAACTCCATGCAGTTTAACGTCATTCGGTGAAGATGTGAATACACCCCGTGCAAGTCTGGTCCGCACATGAGGGAATGGGCATTTTTGTTTTTTTTCTTTTCTCATTTTTTTATTTTTTGAGGTGGCTGGGCCAAGGTGTGGAATTCTGGTGTCACTACGTATCCTGCGAGGGCATGAATCAAGCCTCATGTAGTTCTCTGAAAGACAATACACCCTCTGTAGGTCTGGTACGTACACAGGGGAAGAGGGTGTTTTTAAATCACCTTGTCCGTGCAGTTTAACATCGCGCGGTAAGGAAGAATTCCATGCAGTTTAACGTCATGCGGTGAGGATGTGGGCCATACAGTTTAACTTTATGTGGTCAGGACAACGACCAGACAGTTTCTATGCAAAATACTTCTTTAAGAATCTCGCATTTGTAGGAGCGGTTGTAAATTTTCTTTCCATGGAGATCAGGGTATATGCTCTGTTGGAGTAGACCTTCTGTACAACATATGGTCCTTCCCACTTGGGATCCCGCTTTAGAGGCTTCTTGGCAGGTATCATTGAGGTTTGGAGGACCAGCACTAATTCTCCTTCCAAGAAAGACCGGAGGTGGACCTTTTTGTTGAAGGCTCGTACGATCCGGTTCTAGAACACTTCCAGGTGGTGCAGAGTGTGCAGCCACTTCTCGTCTAGCTGTTCCAATTAACCTAGCCTCTTTTCTGACTGCTCATCATCAGATAATCAATCACAGATGGCAACATGGAGTGAGGGAAGTTGGAGTTCAATGGGCAGGACCGCCTCCATGTCGTACACCAATGAGTATGGGGTAGACCGAGTAGCGGTACGGATTGTGGTTCGATAAGCCAACAATGCATGGAGGATTTTATCCAGCCATGATTTCTTGTCTTTGTCCACCATTTTCTGGAGGATGTTGGATAGGGTCTTGTTGAAAGCTTCTATTTGTCCATTGGTCGCTGCATGGTAGCGGGATGAGTGGTTAGCCTTGATACCATACTCATGGTATATCTTTTCCAACTCGGCAGAGCAGAAATTGGTGTCGTTGTCCATCAGTATAGTATGAGGGACACTGAATCTGGTGATGATATTGGTTTTCACGAAACTGAAAATATTTCTTACCCCGACTTCCTTGAGGGGTATGGCTTCTGCCCATTTGGAAAAGAAGTCGGTCGCCGTGAGGATATACTTCAGCTGTTTGGTTGTGGTGGGAGGATATAGTCCCACGACGTCCATCCCCCAGATGGAAAACAGCCAGGAGTACTTATCTTTATGAAGTAACTCTGGGGGCTGGTGTATGAAGTTGTCATGAATCTGGCATGAGTGGCATTTCACGGTAAAATGATCGCAGTCTCGTGCCACTGTGGGCCAGTAGTACCCAAGCCTTCGAACCTGATGGGAGAGCTTGGTCCCTGGTTGATGTGCTCCACATGCTCCTGCATGTACTTCAGTCATGACGACATCAGTTTCTTCTCTGTCAATGCATCTAAGGAGAACTCCATCGAGGCCTCGTTTCTAGAGGACCTCTCACTGACCCGCGCTGCCATATAGGACAAAGTTGATTTCCCTTCTCCGTATTTTCTCTCATTCAGTCCTATCTGATGGAAGCTCTCCCCATTGAAGGTAGTTCGCAATGGGGGTCATCCAACTGGTGGCAGGAGCATATGGCTCAGAGACAGGACTGACTTCGTGGATCTCTTCCATCTTTTCTTGAACAAATGGCAATACCATTCGATGGTGAGCAATGATGATGACCGTTTCATCCTGGTTTGGGTCGGCTATGGCTATGGCCGCATTGGCTAATGCGTCAGCCTGAGCGTTTTGGGACCAGGGAATATAATTTAATGTTTGTTGTATGGAGAACTTGGCCATTAACCCTTGGACATGGTCAAACAGGGGGATCAGCTCCTCCTTTTTAATAGCATAGTCACCACTGAATTTCTTGATGACCATCTCCAAGTCACCTTTTACCTTAAGGTGTTGTACTTGTGCCTGGAGTGAGAGCTCCAGGCCTGCAATGAGGGCTTGATATTTCGCTTCATTGTTTGTGCATCCCTTTTATAGGAGGAAGGAATACAAAAAGACTGCCTTTTATGGGGACATGATTATTATCCCCAGACCCACATTGTTGAATCTGGGATCCTCCATCCTCTTCCCGGTGGGGCTTCTGGACGCTCCGTCAAAGTATGTTTCCCATGCTGGGAACTCTTCTTGAACCGAGAAGATATCTTCATCAGGTAGCTCGATGTCCGGTGAAGTGGTCCCTATTGAGAGGTGCTCTGCCAGAAATTCTGCTAATTCCTGGACCTTTATGGATTTTTGAGGCACGAACCGGATGTCGAACTGTTGTAGGATGACCGCCCATCGAGATAGGTGTCCAGTTAGCAATGGGAGACTGAGGATGTACTTGAGCAGGTTACTCCGTGAGATCAAATGGTCTTCATGATGCTGCAGATAATGTCGCATATTTTTAACCATGAAGACCAAGGCCAGACAGATCTTCTCAATATTTGAATATCGAGTATCAGCATCAATCATGGTTTGACTGAGGTAATAGAGACTGTTTTCATTGCCGATGTTATTCTTCTATGCGAGGAAGGCTCCCAATGACCGTTCTAGGGCTGTCACATATATAATGAGAGGCCTTCCTTCGACTGGGGGAATGAGCACCGGTGGACATAAGAGGTACTTCTTCAAGTTGTCGAATGCCTCTTTGCAGTCATTCATCCATTTGTACGTCACCCCTTTCTTCAACAACCTAGTGAAGAGAAAACATTTTCCTGCCTGGTTGGCTATGAACTACCTAATATAGGATATGTGTCCTTGGAATCCCCTCAGCTTAATGAGATTTCGAGGAGGTGGCAGGCTCAAGATAGCCTTCATCTTCTCAGGGTCGACTTCGATGCCACGATGGCGTACGGTGAAGCCAAGGAATTTCCCTAAGGTAACCCCCAAAGCGCATTTAAAGGGGTTCATCTTCAAGATTTGTTGTTGGAACCTGTTGAAGATGGTCTCAAGGTTCGACAAGTGATCCGAGCATTGTCTGGACTTGACCACTAGGTCATCCACGTAACATTAAACGAATTTCCCTAGGAACAGCTTAAAGATCCGATGCATGGAATGCAGATACGTGGTGCCAGCATTCTTGAGACCAAAGGGAATGACCCTGTAATAGAATACCCCTTGAGGGGACCTGAAGGAAGTGGCTTCTTCATCTTCTTGGGCCATCCTGATTTGATTATATCCAGAATAGTTGTCCATGAAGGATAGAGCCCCATACCCGGCCGTCGCATCAATTAACAACTCGGTGATTGGAACCGGAAAGTCATCTTTCGGAAAATTCTGTTTAGGTCTTTGAAGTCAATGCAGACGCGAATTTGTCCATTATTTTTCTTGACAGGGACGATGTTGGCCAAACAAATAGGGTACTTGACCTCCTTGATGAATCCTTCTTTAATGATCTTATCGACTTCATCCTCTATATTGGTAGCATGTGAGGGCTGTGTCCTTCTAGCGGCCTGTTTATAGCCCCGGTGGTCTTCTGGAAGACCCAGGTGATGCGTCGCTACCTCGGGATCGAGTCCTGGCATTTTCGTGTAATTCCATGCAAAGACATCCCGATGTTGCCTTAGGAAGGAGGTATATACCTCGTGTTCCTCAGGAGACACGACCGCGCTAATGAGAGTGGGCATCGGGTCTTCTTTGGTACCCAGGTTTATTTCCCTGAGCTCATCCACAATGGTGGAGATACCCTCCTCAAATGCGGGAGGTTCATCTCTGAGATCTTCCCCCTCTTCTTCTCCCAATTCCTCATCTTATTGATCTGACGAGGAGAGAGTTTCTGGTCTGAGCCTTCGAGGGTTTTAGGGAGAGTCATCGTGGGCATCCCTTCTTGAGTATTCGTCCCCAAATCGAGGGTTAGTAGACGTTCCCACTTTTTCATGCTCGGCCATCATGGCTGAAGTCATTAGGACATCTGAATGCATGTCCGGACTTGAACTCCCACTCTCAACATGGTTGACGGGCAGGACATAATCTCTGCCAAGCTACCTGAGGGGGTCATCGGGGACCATTTCCAGGCCATTTGGAGTGGGGATCCAGTCGACACCATCGATCAAAGGCTTATTCTTCTTTTGCTCATAGAACCTGGTGTCGATGTAATGTGACTCGGAGTGCTTGAAGGGGGCCTTGTCAGCATGCAATGTCCCTCTTTGTCCATTGATGCAGTACTTGATACACTGTTGGTAGGATGAAGGAACGGCCATGTACTTATGGAGCCACGGCCTTCCCAGCAGGGCATTGAATGTCGTGCTCTTCCGGACCACCAGGAATTCCGTGTAGGCTACCAGGTCACCAAAATGGGTCTTTATCTTAACATGTCCCATTGTTTTCTTCTCACTCTTGTCGTAACCTAACAAAGTTGTGGATGAGGGAATTAGATCATCCTCACTGTATCCCAACTTACGGAGTGTCCGTAGGGGAAGGTGGTTAACTCCAGAGCAATTTTCTATAAAGACTTTTTGGATCTCAATACCATTCAGTGTGCCAGACACATATAGCGGTCTGATGTGTCCTCTCATGATGGAATCTTCGTCCTGATCGGTGAAGGAAATCACCACATTTCATTCAGCTGGGCCAGTCTCCGTCCGGTAAATCTCGGCGGTAGCTACCTCGACTTATAATTCTTGGGGGATGATCAAATATTTGATAAGTGCCTCCCTAAGGTCAGCTGACAAACTCAGGGCATCCAGGATTGACAACTTGGCTGGTACTGATGCCAACTGCTTAAGGATTTCGTATTTTTTCTCCATCGGTCGCCACTTCTCCGTTGGCGGGAGAGTCTTAGAGGGTGCTTTGGGATCTGGAGCATCTGATGAGGAGGGACCAGCTGTGGGGACAGATGTTAATAGTGTTCCCATGTTTTGAGGACTTGGACTGGCTGGTCTGTTTGTGCTCACTAGGCGACCATAAACTTGATCCTCCTCTGGTGGGTATCGCAGAACAACAGGGCCAGAGTGGCTGCTTGTGGAGGTGGAGGGGCATTCCCTCTCCTGCTGAGTCCGCTTAAGGGCTCTCCCATGGGTTTCTGCAATGTTGACGGTCTAGGCTGGGTTCCAACCGTAGGGTTGGTTTCGGCTGCGGCTGCGCCTCCCCTAGTATCCCCTGCCTCTGTGATTCCTCCTCCCGACTCCTAGTGCAGGAAACTCGGGTTCGTAATCATACCCTTCATCAGGGAATGATTCCATGATATGGATGACGTTGATAGAACCAAAGATTGTCTCTTCATCATCTGACAGGTCAACCTGGTCGGTTGTCTCTGATGGTGCCGTTTGGTGGGTCGGTGCCCGTGGTGCCAAATTCGAGGGCATGAAATATGCCAGGGTCGGGACTAACTCTGGCCTCGTCGCGGACTGCTCCTCTTGTGATTGTTTCCACCTTCAGATCCGTCCAGATGACAGGCTTGTGGAGGGTTGTGAGGCCGATGTTGTCGGCTCTGCGGCTCCAGGGGATGCTGGTGGCAACACCGGCTGCTGTAGTTGAACTCAGAGTATGCCCTGGGATCGGTTGATAGTCTTCTGAGTCATCCAGTTGTCAAGTTTATGCCCCTTCTTTCTGGTGACTTTCTGCCACCCCTCCTCTTTGTCGGAGTCGGTGGTAGAGATACATGCCACATGTGCTGGGGGTGGTCCCAGCTCGACTTGTCCGGAATCTACCATCCTCTACAAGAGGTCTTTGAAGAAGAAGCATTCTCGGATACTATGCCCCAACATCTGATGGTAGGGGCGGTAATTTGGCCAGTCATCGTGCCCGACTTCTTCAGGTCTCCTCGGCTCCAGGAGGCAGAGCAAGTTGCAGTTCAGGGCGGAAATGAAGTATCCACGAACTTGATCATCTCGGAACGAGTATACTTTTTGTATTCGCTCCTCAAACTAGTTCTGCTTCGGTCCTCTCTGATCATCCCATTTGGGTGGGGGCAACCACGGATATGCAGGGGCCCTTGACGATTTGGTAGAGGCCTAAGCGGCGGAGCGGGCACAGGGGCCGGCTTGAGTGTGACAGCGGATGCTTTATCCCTAGGAGATCTCTTCACCGGAGCCTACAAGGCTATTTGGGACTTTGAATTAGTCCTCTGCAGGGAGTCCTCAATTCTCTGGGAAATAGCTGAGAGATGGCGGAAGCCAGTGGTGCACTCCACCAGTATGAGCGGTGTTCGCAGCTCATCTCTATGATTATTGATGCATATGGACAGCATCTCATATTGAGGCATTGTCCTATTCAGAGAATAGGTCAGACCTTTCCATCTGGCGATGAAATATGAGACCCTCTCGTTCTCCCTCGGCTTGCAGTTTATAAGATCGCTGACCATTATTTTAGGCAGTGTTGAGCTAAAATGGAATAGGAACTACTACCAGAGGTCCTCTCATCTCTTTATCAACTGGGATGTCAGACTCGTATACCAGAAGAAGTCGAATCCTTGCAAGGTCCATACGAATCATCTGAGTTTCACTGCTTCTTGTTGTTCTGAAGTCCCCATCGTAGGGTCGCAATAGGATGCATAGTGCATCAAATGCTGCTCTAGATCACCTGATCCATTGAATATGGGGAATACAGGGCTCCCAAAATTGGGTGGAGGTGGTGTGTTGGTCACCCAATCTGGGTAGGGTTTCCGTTTCAGCTGTATCGGAGCGCGTCGACCTTCCATCACTTCCAATCGATCTGTTAGTGCCTCGATGGTATTGGTGAGTCCCTGGTTTACATCCTGTTGGGCCCGGTCCTGGGCAGGCATTGCCTGAGGATCCGGATTGGCTGGCACCAAGGGTGCATATTCCATTCGGGGTACCCTCAGAGTGTTTGGGCGTACTTGCTCTGGTTTCCTTCTAAGTGGAGGGAAATCCTGGTATTCATCATCCACGTTTAGGTAGTTGGACGAACCAGGCGCCTCATTGGGCAAGAGCCCTAATCATGCTTCGTTTTCTGGGGAAAACCTTAGTCTTTTAGGTGAACTTGCTGGGAGTGCATGAAGTGGCTCTTCTTGGGATGAAATTTCAATAAGGCGGTTCCTCTGGAGTTGCTCGTCATTAAGCCGCCTCAACTCTTTCATATCTTCTTCCTGTCGAGTGAACCTCTCTTCGAGCGTGAGTGGCTCGTTTTTATCGAGAGAGGGGGCGGGTTAAGGGTAACCATTCCTTTGTTCTTATCCATGTTGGAAGCTCGCAGGGTAGGAGGAAGGAGGTTAGCTGAAGGGGAGACCATATTTAAAGCGGCCCACTAGTTCCGGGTGTGTACACCTGGGGGTTCATTGTGAGTCATAGCCTGACCGGAACCATCATCTCCCGATCCATCCGTATTTGCATTTTCTCTGGTTTCACCCGAGGGGTTAGCCTCTATGGCGTTAATGAATGCATATTGCGGGGTGGAGGGGACGTAATCTTCCAAATAGGAAGAGGATCTCCCGCGTCTTCGGTTGGCCTTACCTTTCAGGACCTGGGATTGCCCTCGGACTTCTTGACGATGGGTGATGCAGAGAGTTATTTGATGCGACCTTATGGTGCGCCTTCCTCTCAGATGGGATGATGATTTGAATGACGGGATAGGACGAGAACCTCCTCTTCTGACTATCCTCCCTAGACGATAGAATACCGACTCTCGTTGGGGAGGTTGTTGTTGAGGGGGTAATAATGCCCCCAACCCTGAGGGCTGGGGCTGGCTCCATTCCCTGGACGTTGAGTCTCTTCTTGGTTTTATTGGTCTTACGGGGGCATTTTTTGTTAAAAATGACCCCATCCCTACAGGCTGGGGTTGACCCTGGATTGCGGTAGTGGCTATGGCTATCGTGACATGCTTGATCTCGTGTGCCCCCATCCGGGGGTGAACCGGATCTGGTGCCGAATTCACCTGTGGATCAGTCCCTTCTGGGGAGGCAGGAAGAGATCATTGATTGGACTCTCTTAGGTGGGAGTCTTTCTGAATTCTCTTGGTGGCCTGATTCAGGAGTTTTTGAATGGATCATTCCCGCCGGGCCTGACGCTTCTAGGAATTACTCAAGGCCCGACTCTGTTGGGTGTGTTTCCTTTCCTGAACAGGGGGTCTACCCGATTTCCGTCTCGATGTGAAGACGTTACACGATACCATGACGAATGGGTTTTTCTGGACGGGGAGTGGAGTGAAACTAATAGCTTCGTGTTCCCCCCATCCCCTGATATGGACTCCCATCAGAGCATCACCGATGAGGGGGCGCAGTTCGTGTAGTGCACGGAGGCAAGCTACCTCCATATTCCCTTTGCGCCTCTCGGGGCGTTGTTGACGCATTGAGGAAAGGGCCTCGAGGTCGATGTGATGCAGGAGTTCCCCTATCGTCTTGACGTGGTCTACATACCCATCATAGGGCAGGAAGCTTTACTTCAGCCGACGGAGGGTCATCCATATATTATGGCGGATGTCGTGCATTCATTCTTCCGACAACTCCCTGGGTATTTCGTACTAAGAGGTGGTCGTGGGCCAAAACATAACTGGTATATCACTCTTGGCCAGTCATTTCCTCAGGTGAATCATATCGGCATACTTCTCTGCCAGTGATTCCTCTACCTGGTCGGCCCAACCGGGGCGCTCACTGTCAACATGGTCGGAGGTAGTGGGACCGGTGGGTGCTGAGTCATTATGTGGGTGATTTCGAGGTGGTTCAGAGGATGAACGCGGCCCTGGAACAGCTCTCGATCGAAGAAGGGTGTTGTTAATGACAAGCTGGGAATCTGACATGATCGATCCCATCCTTCTGAGAGCCTCGGCATACAAGGGCTTTTCGGTGCTTGATTCGGCAGGAGGAGGACCTTCCTGTTGATGTAATATGTCATTGCGGGGAGGACCTTTGCAATGACGGTCGTAATGGCGAGGACTACGATTACTACCCGATGCTTCACTGTATATAGGATTTTTGCAGTGCACACCCTAGGAAGGACCTCCAAGGAATGTTTTAGCAAGGGGAGGACCTTCTGGATACGTGGCGTTGTTACGGGGAGGACCTTCACAACAACTGACATCATGGTGAGGATGACCATCGTGGCTTGGCGTTCGACGTGCATCCTGGGGAGGACCTTCAGGACACTCCGCGACAAGGGGAGTACCTTCTTGTTGCTTGGGGCCATTGCGGGGTGGACCTTCTCAATGGCAGCCATGGTGGCGAGGAATACCATCACAGCTGTGGCAATGGTGAGGACTACCATTACTGCTGCCACAGGGAGAATATCTGCAGGATACATCCTGGGGAGGGCCTCCAGAATGTACCGCAATGAGGGGAGGGCCTTCTCGTTGCTCGACGTCTCTATGGGGAGGACCTCCGTTATCAGGGTGGCGAGGGCTACCACCGTGACCTAATGCCCGGATGCGTGGAGTTTTGTTTCATCATAACCCCTGGGGAGGACCTTCAGGGGAGGCCACGAAAAGGGGAGAGCCTTCTTGTCATGATGAGACATCACTACGGGGAGGACCTACGTAGTTACAACTATGATAGCGAGGACTACCATCATAATCTGTGGTCCCACTGCATGGAGAGTGATTGCAATGTATACCCCAGGGAGGACCTTCAGGGTGGACCGTAGCAAGTGGAGGACCTTCTTGTTGCTCGACCTTCTGGTCACATGGAGGGTTTCCGTGACTCGCATCAAGAGAGAATCTCTCGTGACCGATCATTATATGCCCGTGGGGGTGGTCCCCACGGGTGCTCTGGGGAGGACCTTCAGAGCTGCTGGTAGCGACATTGCGCGGAGGACCTTTGCAACTGTTATTTCCACTCTCATAGTATGGTAATGGGTGGGCAGGGTTCCGAGCCTTTGATGTGTGCTTAGCGGCGTTGGGAACCCCAGCTTCCAACAGAGTGGAGTCATGAACCCGCTCTTTATTTTCTGGCTGCCTTCGGTGCATTCGGGGCGCTCTTTTGTGGGCAGCGGGGACCGTCTGCTGTTGACAACAGCCTTCACCTCCTTTGGGTCCCTATCTAATTGGGTCCCGTGATGTTTCCAGGATACGCCGATGAACATCTTGACTTTTAGCAAGGATATATTCCTGCTCTAGAGAATCCACCGTGATGGACGGGTGTCCCTCAGTTAGAACGAGTGAAGTTGCTCGATCTGATTTCCCTTGCGTCGTGGAATATAGCCGATGACCCTCCTGGGATGAAGCAGGGATGCGGATCTGCTCTGAGGTGGCTATCTCATCTCTTAGATGAGTCGCCTCAATTGGGGAGACGGGCTCACGGGCTCGAGTCCTTGATATTTCTGCCGATGGAATTACATTCTATAAAGTATGCAAGATATGATCTGGGATCGATACCTACTCCTCCGTCATTTCCAAGATATGTAGAGAGACATATTTGGTTGGAACGGGTATGAAGGACCATTCCGGTATCGGAGTAGGAATATCCTACTCCGGTCCTCCAGTGGTCAGTGGGTACTGACAATTCACCTGTGTCGGGGCAGGTGAACGAATCTGCCCCTATACCGGGATACGCTAGTTTCTCTCTCCATTTTCCGACACATTAGGGTGGCGGACTTTACTTGCATCCGTATGGAGCTGGCCCTGCATATATTGGTTTCCCACCATATCGAGTCGGTGGCCTTTGTTGGCGGGGAGACGTTCCCGCCTATGATTTTCTGCCACATCTGGGTGGCGGGCTTTGTTGATCGCCACCATATCAGGATGGCGGGCGTCTGAAGCAACTGCTAGGAGCTGGTCCTGCAGGTCCCGGGTCGCCACCGCGTCAAGCTGATGGGCTTCACGACACAGGGCAGGGAGAGGGGCATGCATGGTAAGTGTCGTCCTGCGTGAGAGACGGGCTTGATGGAGCTCGGTAGGGATGTGCGTCGGCTCGTATGATGCTTCCATGTCTGGATGGCGGGCTTGGGAGGATCGAATAGGTGTAGGTGCCTATTCATGGTATGTCTTTGTGGCTGGGCAGCGGAGCTCCTCCTCAGGGACCAGGGTGATGACCGGTCACCGATTGTACGTATTCCGACCTCGTCGGGCGGTCTGAGGGGCCGGAGCTCAGGGATCGTGGGCCTGAATCCTCGGAGAGACATCCTCCTCAGTGTCAGGATGTTGAGTCGCGGTGTGACAGCGATGACGCCTTTCGGCGGGGGCCTGAGAGCGGAACCCACGTTCGGTAGGGATGAAGTCCTCTACGTCAGCCTCATCCACCTCCCTAAGGTAAGGGAGGTACGCATTGTCCCGTTCCGGGGAGAGACTCTCGAAACGGTTCGAGACGACAGCAGGGGATGTCTGGATCCGCCTTTGTGGTCACTGCTGGCTAGGTGACCGGTGAATCTTGACAGATTGGAGGGCATGCATGGCCACTTCCACCGTTGGGAGAGTACCATTCGCGTGGTACTCCCGGATCAGCGTGTCTGAAACCCAGCGTTGAAGACGCTGGGTGGGTGATGGGGTCCTCTGTTGTTGAGGAAGTATCGTCCTTGCGTTGTTGGAAGCGCGCACTTGCGAGTTCCTTTGCGATGCCATTGGATCAAAGGGAGTTTTGAAAGTAGTGCATGCATAACATTTTAGCAAATACAAGCAACAAACCCATAAAAGCAGCATCTCATAATCCCATGCGTAATTAATGACCTTGCTTGGCCCTCCTTTAGAGCATAAGGGCGCACTAGGTGAGATTAGGTTAAATACTTCATGTTTAGTTAAGGATTCACATCGGGTTCACCATTTTTTGTTTTGTTCTGGTTTTCGGCCACGAAACGCCCAACGGCTCCGTATCTAATGATTGATGGACCTGCTTTCCAAAGGCAAGCGTTCGTCGGATGGTCTAACCAGCGACTCTTAAGAACTCACATTGGTCGAGAGGATGGGAATTCGGGCTCATCACACCCTTTTGGGGGGGGAATTATTGCCTATTCTGGGACTCTCTTATAGGTTTAAGACGTATTCATATGTTTGTGAATCTTTGGTTTATACCAAAACATAGTATCCACGGATTCAACCCTGGTGGGAAATGGTCAACTGAGCACAGGGGTTCGGAATCATTTATTCTCGAGGTTTACCATCCCTCATTGGATTAATGACCCCGAAGGGTTGGAACTTGCTAGAGGCGGCACCAGGAGTGGCGCGGTGAGCCGATGTGGAGATGATCGGATCGACCGGTTGTTGGGCTTGAACCTCAGGGAGGCTTCCTACATACCCTGTCTAGGAGGTAGGGATCAAATTCCACGTTGTTCGCATAGGTGTCGTGGAACCGACATGAAGAGAGACTAGGTGGTCTGATGGGTGGTGGGCTTGAACCTCATGGAGGATTCCTACTTACCATGATATGGCATGGATCAAAGTCCCCGTAGTTCGCTTTGTCTTGGGGCTTACGCTCTGGGGCAGCCCAGAATGATGGATTGGGGCTTACACTCTGAGGAGGCCCATAGGAGGATATCATAGTCGATGCTTACTCTAAGCCCACATGATTCATGCTCGGTGTGAGAAACAAGAGGTAGTAGGGACCATAGGATCACGTCGCGAAAGGTGCGTCCGTGAGAAGCAGAGTGGGGCTTACGCATGAGGGTGGCCCAAGGTGATAAATTGGAGCTTACACTCTGAGGAGGACCAGAAAGTCAGGGCTTACTCTGAGATGGATGCCTGGGGTGACAAAGCCCAGCGGGAGAGGGAAAGGGGGTGCTCCTGTGCCCATCTCCTCTCTTGCAGTGCATGAGGGATTCCTTCTGATGGCTATTTTACCATATTCGAGGAACCCTCAACAAGTGGAGGGACATAAAGGGGATTCCCGAGATCAGACTCCACATTACTATGGGAATGTGAACCGAGGAATGCTTCGGGAATCTGCTCAAGGGTCGGGGCAACCCCTTTTCCCCTATTTATTGTGGGTATGTGAACTCAAAATGGCGCGCTGATGCGCCTGAAAGTTATACCACGCGGATCTGGTGGCTCTGGAGGAGGCCTCAGCTCGGGGCTGATGAATAGGCCAATGAGGGAGTCGCGGAGGACCTGGCTGGATCGGAAGGATTTTACCTGGCTCTGAAAATGAGAACACCTAAGTATTTGGAAATCCACCGAGAGGTATGGGTGGTGGCGCCATTCGCGTGGGGAAGTGCCACGTTGCTGGAGAAGCCGTCCGTGAACCAGGGTGGTCCGCGGACTGATTGGCATCCCGCGAACCAGAGTGGTTCGCTGCTTCAGGTTCAATCCGTGAACCAGGGTGGTTCGCATCTTCGGGTTCAATCCATGAACCAGGGTGGTTTCGGAGGGTTCCAGGCGGGCATCAGCGGCCAAGGGCGGCGTCGATCGGAGGCTCGTCAGTCAGGGCTTCGCCCGCGGTGGAGGGTGCTACGCGGTACGACGGATGGGAAAAGAGGCATAAACTCCCTAGTTCATGGGGAAGTCATCCGCAGAGGGGGTATGGTTCATGTTTCTCCTTTTTTTTTTTATTTTAGGTTCGTGGTTTACCAAATTATTATGTGTTTTCCAATTCCTTCTTAATTCATATACCTGTTGTGGTTCGCGGATAGGAATTTCGCAATTTGAGAAATATGAAGCCTTCCTTCAACCGATCTCCTTTCGAATCTCCAATCCCTCCAAATCCGATTCCAGTTCTCTGATCCCCTTCTCTTTTCCCCCTTGGTCTCCTTTTATAGAGTGGGGAACAGAATGTATCTGTGGCCACGCGGTACCTTTTGCGGAGGCCCATAACCAAATACCCAGTTCACAGCTGACTTGGTCAATCCATCATTTGCGGTGGGTATTGAACACTCCCCCCCCCCTCCGCGAGGTGAACTCAAGGAGTACTTCGCGGCTGTGGAGGGTTCTGCCTCTATTCCATGAACGACAGTGGGTGCGGCTTGAACTGGTCGACGCGGTCTATGGTTGGGATGGTTCGTGAAGGTGAACCGGACTGGCGCCCATCCTGCCTCGCGACTACGGAGGCTCTCCACCTCCATTTCACAAACGAAAATGGTTTGCGGAGGGGGTGCCTTGTGGTTCCTGGCCACATTGCGCTTCCATGGGACCGGTTCACAGACCGGTCCTTTCTTTTATTATTTTCCCCAATTCTTTGGGGGACTTGGGTAAAATTTCCTTTACGGATTTTTTTCAGCACCCTACAAGGGTGCACCCTTAATTTGATTTATTATCATTTGATCCACATATATCATCATCAAACATTTCATAAGTAACCCATATATCATTAAAGAAATGGGTTTCATTTCATAATCATAACGTTTTAAAAACTGCTATTAAGACATGATCTTTATGTCATTTTAAACCCACGAAAAAGGAAAGTGGGTTTCATGTATGTAAATCCCATAATTAAAATAAGAAATTTTGATATATATGTGAATATCCTTATAGGAGAAAGATATTTGAGTATTCACTTTAAAAAATAAAGGAATTTGAGAAAAAGAGAGAGATGATTTGAGACGAAAATTCTACAGCATAACGGCTATGTTACAAGGTTTTAGAAAATATTAAAAAGAGAGGGGACATGGATCACCCACTCACAAATGATCCATAAAACAGTATAGGGACAGAATATAAAGGATATAAGAACATGGTAATGAAATTTTATAGACATGCCATATGAAATGAAAAACATGGAAGGAAGACAAAAAAAGAGATTTATCTTATGAAAATTCGGCAGCCTAACGGCGTCACTTAAAACCTCAAAAAACAAATTCATGAGATCAAATAGGTTATATCATCATATGAACATAAAAGAATATTATTATGGATATAGAGATCATACCCCAAAATAATAAAAAGGAACTTTTAAGACTTAACATAAAAAATAGAACTTGAAAATGGGAAGGGTGAAAGAATCCCTTACAAAAAATCGGCAGCCTAACGACGCCACTTAAACATTCTTAAAATGAATTGATGAGAGTAAGAGGGGGTCTCTAATCATATGAAAATAAATAATACAGTAAGTTTAATATAAAAGAACATCCTCCAACATAATAACATGGAGCATAAAAGAAATGACATAAAAGAGAGTACTTGAAAAAAAAAAGAGAGGTAGGATCCCTTACCTTAAAACATAAATCTTAAAACTCGAAGTTCAGGACCTTGAG
This sequence comes from Viscum album, assembly GCA_963277665.1. NCBI lineage: Eukaryota > Viridiplantae > Streptophyta > Magnoliopsida > Santalales > Viscaceae > Viscum > Viscum album. The sequence continues at coordinate 499,627,995 of OY728123.1, read as the reverse complement.
GGATTGGGGGAACCTTGGGAGGAATCCTTGGGTGGTAAGGAGACTACAACTTCGTTGAGGAGGATTTATGAATGAAAATTATTAGAGAATGGCTTGGTATTTATAGGGGAAGTGAGGGGAAATGACATTAATGGCCAAGGGACACCTCATCGGTGGTATTGGAAAAACTATGTACTATTAAATGGTATTTCCTCATGGTATTGGCCACATGGTACACCTCATACCTTATATTACTATTCATAAGTCGACCATAATGATTAAATAATTATTACATCCTTAATGATGTCATTAAACACCCGAAACTCTAAACTGAAAATTCCCTATTCACTGAAAATCCAACTTTTTCAGAAAAATCCCAAAAAAATTACCTTTACATAATATCGATGCTCTGAATTTAAAAATGAACTCTATTTTATAAAAATAATTTTCTAAATATTTTTAATTTAATTTTTAAATAAACAACACTATTCACCGAAAATTCATTTTCTTCAGAAAACTCCCCAAAAATTACCTTAACATAATATCGATGCTCTAAATTCAATAATGAACTCCATTTTATAAAAATAATTTTCTAAATATTTTTAATTTAATTTTTAATTAAAACACTATTCACCCGAAAAAATTAATACTTGACTAATAATTTCTGAAATAGTTATTTACCTATTTTATTGAATCACATTACTTAATCAAGGTGCCTGTGTTATATTAATACTTTCTTTAAGTGAGATTACCAATCCATTTGGTCACATTACTAATCCTAAGCATAAAATCACTGTTCATAAATTACTATTCACTAAAAATTAAGTTGATCATATTAGACTCTAAATTTCTTACCGAACACATTTGTAGAAGACCATTTTTTGAAAATAATTACACATAATTAATTATTTAAGGTTTAAATAAATGTTTTAAAATATCATTTTTTCCAAATTCATCAATAATATACATCCTAAATCAATCCGGACATTTTGAAAATTCCCAAACTTCACCATAAGAAGAAATCACAATTTTTATTTGTCAAAGGATTACATAAGGCAGCTAAGGTCTCATTACATATCCCCTTATAACACCAACATAGGATCTAAGTGTAAGTTGTGCTAAGGTGATATAATCTTGGGGCGGCTTGGCCAACATTTCTCGAGTGGTGATTTCTATCAGCTTTAACTTCTCGTGAAGGCGATTTTGTTCCAGTTTCACACGATGAAGTTCGGATTGGGTTTGGTCCAGAGAAAAGCCCAGTGGTGCTACCTCCTTCCCAAGTTCTGTCAGATGGGCTTCGATCGGCCCAAGACTACAGGATGTGGCCATTGAATCTTCTTTCTATATTAATTAACCAAGATCACTTGTATTTATAGACAATAATCACAACATTTAGTTTCCAATGGTCATATTGACCAATGGTCATATAACAGTCGAAACCCAACGGTCTCATTTTAATTATTCTCATTTTATTAAATGAAATAGTTTTTTTTGAGTATAAAATAAAATAACACACAAAATTAGGAAACAAAATTTATTCAAAATTTCGGGTCGTTACATTCTTCCCCCCTTAAGAAATTGCGTCCTCCTAATTTTTTTAAAAAAATTGGGCTTGTAAATTTCATTGAAAATAAGACATCCTAAAAAGAGTCAGTAAAACTATTACTTTAAAGGAAATAAAGGGAAGTACAAAGGTCACCTGAGTTAACCCATACTGGAGTTCTATGTAGGAAAACATGGATATGGAGGACAAAAAAACGATCAAGTTCTGATGGAGAGTAATAGAAAACATGTCTAGGAGAAATTTAACCACCAGAAAATCACAAACTTGTGATGGGTTAAACGTTCTTTGATTACCCAGAAGGAAACGTAAACCAAAAAAGTTTTTGTTTTACGTTCCTTTTAATGATTTGGATGAATTAATTTACTACATAAAATAAAAACACAAGGAAATATACTTACCTTCAAGTAGAGTTTCATCCTTTAATAAGTTTCTACCAAGACTAATCTTTTCTTCAAACAATGAGAATTCAAAAACACTTGGTCTCATCAAAAGCACAAGAATAATCTTCTAGATAATCACATAATCCACAAAGGATTAACTATATATTTCTTCTATCTTTAAACATTATCCCAAAAAATAGAAAGGGTAAGATAAAACAACTCTTCAAAAAGAAAGAACCCCATAGGAAGGGAAACTACATTTAAATATTCAAAATTCCAGGGTACTACACAAAGTTCATCATAGACCATTCCATAAATAACTACCCTTAAAATTCCTCAAAATAAACCAAAATAATATTGAAACCCAAATATAAGAAGGATTTGATAACGTAGTACTCCAAGATAAACTTTATCGTTCATCTCCAAAAAACATCAACCACTCTTAACATCCAATAACAAAAGTAACTAACCTAATCACATTTTCCCCAAGATAGGTTAATCATTTCCATAAGTAACCAAAATTACCATAATTTCACCTTAAATTTATAGATTCTTCGAAATATAAGTCAACCTTTACTTCTCAAAGAAAATACCGTAGTAATCTTTTTACCTTGATCATATAGGGTTCCCAAATTAGCGAACGTCTTCCAAAATAATATTCATCTTTTAATCCCCTAATCATTTTTTTAAGAAGAATAGCTTCACAACATCAACATGTGATACATAACAATATATGTTTTCCATAATGATATAAAACCATCTTAGGTAGTGACTCAATGTTCATAGAAAACATTAAAGATATGCTCATAGAGCATGAACTAAAATACAACATGACATAGACAATTATTGCGAAGAAGTTACATTTACTTCAGTCATCATGATCCATCTCAGCATAGGACTTGTGTTGTTCCCTTTTCCTTGAAGATTGTTTACTCTCATCATGCTTCTCATCCCTTCCAAGAGAGCATTGCCTTAGATAATTTCCAACTTCTCCACATTTCTAACATTACGCAGTATAAGGTAAATTAGATTGAACCTTATCTCCATTCATCACATTAACCATTTTTTAAAGTAATTGGATACTTTATGCCCTGTCATCACACACTTAAAAACATTTCTCGGTTCCTTTGTGACATTTCCCTTGGTGCCTCTTTCCACACTTTTTGCACAAAAAAAATTGGGTCTTCTTTCCCTTATCAACTTTATCATATGAACATCCTTGGGACTTCATCTTCATCTTCCTGGATGAATTTGGGCATTCACCTAGGTACCAATTATTAATTTTGATTTTTGATAGCTGGTTTTGCATAATCACAATATGTTCAACTTGATCTCTCGTCATCTCTATCATATTAATAGGGAAATCATCACATTTTCTATCACATTGGTTGTTAGGACATGTTCTTCTATTTCCCGCCATTAACTAAGAAAATAAATTATAATTAGGGGGATTAAATACTTAGCCAATAATCATGAAAATAAAACTTTAAGTATAGAAGGATAAACTTGTAGAAGAAGTGTATATCCTAACTTGTGATCCCCTAGGTTCCAGTCTAGGTTATCCATGACCATATATTCTTATGTGAATCTTTATTTTATTTTATCTTTGTTCCTTTAATAATGGTTCATACTGAGCTTATGAATTTACCAAAGCATATCCCCAGGGAGTGTCAAACCAAGAGTGCAGCAAGGCCCATTGTCGTGCACCAGGTTACCCCAAGTCAAGCCTAAAAAACCTTGTCAGATTTTTCACTCCTAGGTACATCTGTGCCAGATCCACCTCTACTTGTTCGTATCCATACTGGGATTTATTTGTTTGGAAAACACTCACTCAATACTTAACCAAAATACCAGGATGTTTTCCTATATTTAATATTTTTACTAAGAAACCTTGTAAAGTTTTCAAATCCTAATTTCCAAAAAAAACTGAACCATCCTCTGATACCAACTATAACAGCCCACCTTTTTATCACATAAACTTTTATTATATTATACAAAATTGAGGGTCTTTAAGGTTTAGTGTCTTGGAAACCAGTAACTTAATACATGACAACATAAAAAAATTCTTCTTAAACAATTGAAAGGCTTATTCATTTGTTCATCCTAAGTTCATTAATTCATCTCATAACCTGGGAACATACATCAAAGGAAATGGTGATCAGAAGTCCCATTAAGGGAAATAAGAGAAACATTTCACATGTAAACTTGATATACATCAATAAAGTCATGATAAATAGCTTTAAGGCATGAGAAAGAGATCATGAGGCATATTATAATGAAAAGAACATGATTCGTAACTTGAAGATGTGGCTAAAAAATTTAACTTAGACAATCATGAACATATCACCAAGGTCCATCCCCAAGGTGTCATTTAAAATTACCAAGTATATTCACCAAGGTATCGTTAAAATTGTAATCCCTAAAGATTACAACATTACCCAATGCATTGGATCGCTATCAAGGCGCACCCTTAATTTTTATTTATTATCATGTCATACACATATATCATTATCAAACATTTCATAAATAACCCATATAGCACAAAATAAATGGGTTTCATTTCATAATAATAACGTTTTAAAAACTGCTTTTAAGACATGATCTTTATGTCATTTTAAACCCACGAAAAAGGAAAGAGGGTTTCATGTATGTAAATCACAGAATTAAAATAGTTAATTTTGATATATATGTGAATAAACTTATATAAGAAATATCTTTGAGTATTCACTTAACAAAATAAAGGAGTTTAAGAAAAAGAGAGAAACATTTTGAGACAAAAATTCTACAGCATAACGGCTACGTTACAGGGTTTTAGAAAATATTGAAAAGAAATGGGACATGGGTCACCCACAAAAAAATAATCCATAAAATAGTATAGGGACATAATATAAAGGATATTATAACATGGTAATGAAATTTGAAATGCATACCATATGAAATTAAAAACATGTAAGGAAGACAAAAAATGAGATTTCTCTTATGAAAATTCGGCAGCCTAATGACGTCACTTACAACATCAAAAAACAAATTAATGAGATAAAATAGGGTCTCTCATAGTATTAACATAAAAGAACAGTATGATGGATATAGATATCATACCCCATCATAATAAAAAGGAACTTGAAAGACTTAACATTAAAAATAGAACTTGAAAATGAGAAGGGTGAAAGAATCCCTTACAAAAATTCGGCAGCCTAACGGCGCCACTTAAACATTCTTAAAATGAATTTATGAGAGTAAGAGAGGGTCTCTCATCATATGAAAATAAAAATTAAATTAAGGTGAATATAAACGAACATCCTCCAACATGAGAACATGGAGCATAAAAGAAATTACATAAAAGAGAGTACTTTAAAAGAAAGAAATAGGTAGGATCCCATACCATAAAATGTAACTCTTAAAACTCGAAGGTTGGGACCTTGAGGGCTTGGGGGAACCTTGGTAGGACTCCTTGGGTGTTAAGGAGACCATAACATCATTGAGGAGGATTTTGGATTGAAATGGATGGGATAATGTCTTGGTATTTATAGGGGAAGTGAGGGGACAAGGCATTAATGGCCAAGGAACACCTCATCGGTGGTATTGGAAAAACTATGTACTATTAAATGGTATTTCATCATGGTATTGTCCACTTGGTACACCTCATACCTTATCTTACTATTCATAAGTCGACCATAATGATTACATAATTATTACATCCTTAATGATGTCATTAAACACCCGAAACTCTAAACTGAAAATTCACTATTCACTGAAAATCCAACTTTTTCAAAAAAATGCCAAAAAAAATTACCTTAACATAATATCGATGCTCTGAATTCAAAAATGGACTCCATTTTATAAAAATAATTTTCTAAATTTTTTTAATTTAATTTTTAAATAAAAAACACTCTTCACTGAAAATTCATTTTTTTCAGAAAACTCCCCAAAAATTACCTTAACATAATATCAATGCTCTGAATTCAAAAATGAACTCCATTTTATAAAAATATTTTTCTAAATATTTTTAATTTATTTTTTAATTAAAAAACAATGCTCACCCAAAAAAATTAATACTTGACTAATAATTTCTGAAATAGTTATTTACCTATTTTATTTAATCACATTACTTAATCAAGGTGCCTATATTATATTAATAATTTATTTAAGTGATATTACTAATCCCTTTGGTCACATTACTAATCCTAAGCGTAAAAATCACTATTCATAAATTACTATTTGCTAAAAATTAAGTTGATCTTATTAGACTCTAAATTTCTTACTGAACACATTTGTAGAAGACCATTTTTTGAAAATCATTACACATCATTAATTATTAAAGGTTTACAAAAATATTTTAAAATATACTTTTTTCCAAAATTCAGCAATAATATACATCCTATATTAATTCAGACATTTTAAAAATTCACAAACTTCACCATAAGAAGAAATCACAATTTTTATTTATCAAAGGATTATATAAGGCAGATAAGGTCTCATTACATATCCCCTTATAACACCAGCATAGGATATAAGTGAAAGTTCTGCTAAGGTGATATAATATTGGGGCGGCTCAGCCAACATTGCCCGAGTGGTGATTTCTATCAGCTGGAACTTATAGCGAAGGCAACTTCGTTCCAGTTTCACACGATGAAGTTCATCTTGGGTTTGGTCCAGAGCAAAGCCCAGTGGTGCTACCTCCTTCCCAAGTTCTGTCATATGGGTTTCGATCGGCCCGATACTACTGTATGAGGCCATTGAATCTTCTTTCTATATTAAATAACCAAGATCACTTGTATTTATAGACAATAATCGCAACATTTAGTTTCCAATGGTCATATTGACCAATGGTCATATAACAGTCAAAACCCAATGGTCTCATTTTTATTATACTCATTTTATTAAATTAAATAGTTTTGTTGAGTATAGAATAAAATAACACGCAAAATTAAGAAACAAAATTTATTCAAAATTCCAGGTCGTTACATTTTTCCCCCCTTAAGAAATTGCATCCTCACAATTTTTTTTAAAATTGGGCTTTGAAATTTCATTGAAAGTCCCACATCGGAAAAAGAGTCGGTAAAACTATTACTTTAAAATAAAGAAAGGGAAGTACAAAGGTCACCCAAGTTAACCCATGATGGGGTTCTATGTAGGAAAACCTGGATATGGAGGAGAAAATGAACCATCAAGTTCTGATGGAGAGTGATAGAAAACATTTCTAGGAGAGAGTTAACCACCAGAAAATCAGAAAATTGTGATGGGTTAAACGGTCTTTGATTACCCAGTAGGAAATGTAAACCAACAACGTTTTTGTTTTACATTCCTTTTAATAATTTTGAGGAATTAATTTACTACATAGAATAAAAACAGAAGGAAATATACTTACCTTCAAGTAGAGTTTCATCCTTTAATAATTTTCTACCAAGACTAATCTTTTCTTCAACCAATGAGCATTCAAAAACACCTGGTCTCATCAAAAGAACAAGAATTATCTTCTAGAGAATCACATAATCCACAAAATATTAATGATCTATTTCTTATATATTTAAACATTATCCCAAAATAGAAAGGTTAAGATAAAACAACTCTTCAAAAAGAAAGAACCCCAAAGGAAGGGAAACTAATTTAGTATCTTCAAAATTCCACGGTACTACCCAAAGTTCATCATAGACCATTCCATAAATAACTGTCCTTAAAATTCCTCAGAATAAACCAAACTAAGATTGAAACCCAGATATAGGAAGGATTTTATAACAAAGTATTTCAAGATAAACTTTATCATTCATCTCCAAACAACATCAACCACTCTTAACGTCTTATAACAAAAGTAACTAACCTAATCACATTTTCCTCAAGATAGGTTAATAATTTCCATAAGTAACCTAAATTACCATAATTTCACCTTAAATTCATCGATTCTTAAGAATATAAGTCAACCTTTACTTCTCAAAGAAAATATCATAGTAATCTATTTACCTTGATCATATAGGGTTCCCAAATTAGAGAACGTCTTCCAAAATAATATTCATCTTTTAATCCCCTAATGAGTTTTTTTAAGAATAACAGCTTCACAGCATCAACATGTGATACATAACAATAGATTTTTTTCATAATGATATAAAACCATCTTAGCTAGTGACTTGATGTTCTTAGAAAACATTAAAGATTTTCTCATAGACCACGAACTAAAATACAACATGACATAGACAATTATTGCGAAGAAGTTACTTGTACTTCATTCATCATGATCCATCTCAGCATAGGACTTGCATTGTTCCCTTGTCCTTGAAGATTGTTGATTCTCATCATGCTTCTCATCCCTTCCAAGAGAGAATTTCCTTGGATAATGTCCAACTTCTCCACATTTACGACATTGCATAGTATAAGGTACATTAGATTGAAACTTATCTCCATTCATCACATTATCTATTTTTTAAAGCAATTGGATACTTTATGCCCTATCATCCCACACTTAAAACATTTCCCGATTCCTTTGTGACATTTTCCTTAGTGCCTCTTTCCACACTTTTTGCACAAGGGAAATTTGGTCTTCTTTCCCTTATCAACTTTATCATATGAACATCCTCGAGACTTCATCTTCATCTTCCTGGATGAATCTCGACATTCAACTAGGTACCAATTATTAATTGTGATTTTTGATAGGTGGTTCGGCATAATCACAATATGTTCAACGTGATCTCTCATCGTCTCTATCATATTAATAGGGAAATCGTCACATTTCCTATCACATTGGTTGTTGGGACATGTACTTCTATTTCCTACCATTAACTAAGAATAGAAAGTATGATTAGGGGGCTTAAATACATAGCCAATAATCATGAAAAGGAAACATTAAGTATAAAAGGATAAACATGTAGAAGAAAAGTACATCCTAACTTGTGATCCCCTAGGTTCCAATCTAGGTTATCCATGACCATATATTCTTATGTGAATCTTTATTTTATTTTATCTTTGTTCCTTTAATAATGGTTTATACTAAACTTATGAATTTACCAAAGCATATCCCCCAGGAGTGTCAAACCAAGCGTTCAGCATGGCTCATTGTCATGCACCAGGTTACCCCGAGTCAAGCTCAAAACACCTTGTCATAATTTTCACTCCTAGGTACATCTGTGCCAGAGCCACCTCTGCTTGTTCGTATCCAGACAGGGATTTATTTGTTTGGAAACAACTTACTCTTTACTTCACCAAAATACCAGGATGTTTTCCTATATTTAATATTGTTATTAAGAAAACATTTAAATTTTTCAAATCCAAATTTCCTCAAATAACTAAACCATCCTCTAATACCAACTATAACATCCCACCTTTTTATCACATTAAAATTTATTTCATTATACAAAATCGAGGATCTCTAAGGTTTAGTGTCTTGGAAACCAGGAATTTAATACGTGACAACATAAAAAAAATTATTAAACACTTGAAAGGATTCTTCATTTGTTCATCCTAAGTTCATTACTGCATCTCATAACCTGGGAACATACATCAAATTAAAAGGTGAGCAGAAGTCCTAGTAAGGGAAACAAGAGAAACATTTCACATGTGAACTTGATATACATCAATAAAGTCATGATAAATAGCTTTAAGGCATGAGAAAGATATCATGAGGAATATTATAATGAAAATAACATGATTCATAACTTGAAGATGTGTCTACAACATTTAACTTAGACAATCCTGAACATATCACCAAGGTCCATCCCCAACGTGTCATTTAAAATTACAAAAGTTATTCACCAAGGTATCATTAAAATTATAATCCCTAGAGATTACATCATTACCCAATGCATTGGAGCGCTATCAGGGCGCACCCTTAATTTGTCTTTATTATCATTTGAGCCACATATTTCATCATCAAACATTTCATAAATAACCCATATATCATAAAATAAATGGTTTTCATTTCATAATCACAACATTTTAAAAACTACTTTTAAGACATGATCTTTATGTCATTTTAAACCCACAAAAAAGGAAAGCAGGTTTCATGTATGTAAATCCCAGAATTAAAATAGGTAATTTTGATACATATGTGAATAAACTAATAGTAGAAATATATTTGAGTATTCACTTAATAAAATAAAGTAATTTGAGAAAAAGAGAGGGACATTTTGAGACGAAAATTCTGCAGCATAACGGCTATGTTACAGGGTTTTAAAAAATATTAGAAAGAGAGGGGACATGGGTCACCCACTCACAAATGATCCATAAAACAGTATAGGGACCGAATATAAAGTATATAAGAACATGGTAATGAAATTTTAAAGACATACCATATTAAATGAAAAACATGGAAGGAAGACAAAAAATGAGATTTCTCTTATGAAAATTCGGCAGCCTAACAGCGTCACTTAAAACTTCAAAAAAAAACTATGAGATCAAATAGGGTCTATAATCATATGAACATAAAATAAAAGTATGATGGATATAGATATCATACCCCAAAATAATAAAAAGGAACTTGAAAGAATTAACATGAAAAATAGAACTTGAAAATGAGAAGGGTGAAAGAATCCCTTACAAAAATTCAGCAGCCTAACGACGCCACTTAAACATTCTTAAAATGAATTGATGAGAGTAAGAGGGGGTATCTCATCATATGAAAATAAAAATTACATTAATGTGAATATAAAATAACATCCTACAACATAAGAACATGGAGCATAAAAGAAATGACATAAAAGAGAGTACTTGAAAAGAAAGAGAGAGGTAGGATCCCTTACCTTAAAACGTAACTCTTAAAAAACATAGGTCGTGACCTTGAGGGATTTCAGGAACCTTGGGAGGACTCCTTGGGTGGTAAGGAGACCAGAACTTAGTTGAGGAGGATTTTGGGATTAAAAGGATGAGATAATGGCTTGGTATTTATAGGGTAAATGAGGGGACAAGGCATTAATGGCCGAGGGACACCTCATCAGTGGTATTGGAAAAACTATGTACTATTAAAAGGTATTTCCTCATGGTATTGTCCACTAGGAACACCTCATACCTTATCTTACTATTCATAAGTCGACCATAATGATTACATAATTATTACATCCTTAATGATGTCATTAAACACCCGAAACTCTAAACTGAAAATTCACTATTCACCGAAAATCCAACTTTTTCAGAAAAAATCCCAAAAAAATTACCTTAAAATAATATCGATGCTCTGAATTAAAAAATTAACTCCATTTTATAAAAATAATTTTCTAAATATTTTTAATTTAATTTTTAAATAAAAAAACACTATTCACCAAAAATCATTTTTTTAGAAAACTCCCCAAAAATTACCTTAACATAATATCGGTGCTATGAATTCAAAAATGAACTCCATTTTATAAAAATAATTTTCTAAATATTTTTAATTTAATTTTTAATTAAAAAACACTATTCACTTGAAAAAATTAATACTTGACTAATAATTTCTGAAACAGTTATTTACCTATTTTATTGAATCACATTACTTAATCAAGGTGCCTATATTATATTTATACTTTCTTTAAGTGAGATTACTAATCCATTTAGTCACATTACTAATCCTAAGCGTAAAATCACTATTCATAAATTACTATTCACCGAAAATTAAGTTGATCATATTAGACTCTAAATTTCTTACAGAACACATTTGTAGAAGACCATTTTTTGAAAATCTCTACACATCATTAATTATTTAAGGTTTACATAAATATTTTAAAATATCCTTTTTCCAAAATTCATTAATAATATACATCCAAAATTAATCCGAACATTTTGAAAATTAACAAACTTCACCATAAGAAGAAATCACAATTTTTATTTATCAAAGGATTTCACAAGGAAGCTAAGGTATCATTACATAGCCCCTTATAACACCAGCATAAGATCTAAGTGTAATGTGTGCTAAGGTGATAAAATCTTGGGGCGGCTCGGCCAACATTTCCCGAGTGGTGATTTCTATCAGCTTGAACTTCTCACGAAGGAGATTTCGTTCCAATTTCACACGATGAAGTTCAGCTTGGGTTTGGTCCAGTGCAAAGCCCAGTGGTGCTACCTCCTTCCCAAGTTCTGTCAGATGGGCTTCAATCGTCCCAAGACTACTGGATGAGGCCATCAAATCTTCTTTCTATATTAATTAACCAAGATTATTTTTATTTATAGACAATAATCACAACATTTAGTTTCCAATGGTCATATTGACCAATGGTCAGATAAGAGTCTAAACCCAACGATATTATTTTAATTATACTCATTTTATTAAATGAAATATTTTTTTTGAGTATAAAATAAAATAACACACAAAATTAGGAAACAAAATTTATTCAAAATTTTGGGTCGTTACATTGATGGTAAGTAACTTCGACCCTCAATGTTTTTGGTGAAGAACTGCAGTGTTCATCAAAGGATCGAAAACCGAATACACCGCAAACCCACAAAGAATGATTTTACATGAAAAGGATGTCTATTTCGGTACATGTTCATCAAGAAAGATGGTTTATAATGGTGTATCAAGAATAAACCTTTCTAATAAGGTGATTTTATAATCACATACTTTATTATGTCCATCAACAGATCAAAAATCAAGCTATGTCAAAGTAAGGGTCTCCAATTCATGGAATTCCATTATTGATTGAATAAAAGATCATGAATTTATCATTTATTTTCTATGAAATCCTAATGTCTAGCCAGTTATCCTCAATCCCTCAATAATCATCAATGGAGGGATATTGAAGAATGAAAAAGTTCTAAAAATGATTGTTCTTTCAAGACTTTCTTGGAAACATCACTATTCCTAAGAGTTCAATCTCTAAAGGGTTCATCATTGACACTTTGATATAACCACTAATATATCATGACATTGAAAATATATTAAGGTTATATCATCAATAATACATTGAGAAAATGTCTAGGAAGATGATTCAATAACACTTACCCACTGAATTCTCATTGTTGATGGTAGATCCTGGTTTGATCAAGAAATGATGAAAACTTTCAATATCCACCACTGTTTTACAAATAAAGGGGGAATTCATCACCGGATCATCAAGTAAAACATAGATACATTATAGATATAATCTCATTTAATAAATAAGAAGAGGTAAATTAAATAAATCTAAGAAGAACTTATCGGTCAAGTAATACCTGATTGGTCAAAGGTTGATGGATCAAGAGGATGTGGATGGGATTCCTATAGAGACCAAGAGGAAGGTATCAAATTCAAAGTTAGTATAAGGGGTTCATATTTGGGTGTTAAAGGAGGTGGAAAACCCAATACAATTAAAACCCAAAGGAGTCATTAATTTCACCCTAGGCTGGGAACACTAACCATTCGGTGGGCCTCACTAGTGGGACGATAGCCCCTATGGCTAACCAATGATTAGCTATCGATTGAATGGTATAGCAAGAAGAATGATGGTCATTCTTCCTCATCCATCAGCTTACTGGTGGGGTATTTTGAAAAATCAGACCCATTAGAACCCCATCGTCTTGACAATGGTTTATTTCCATCCACCCTAAGGCCATCACCTTCCCTAAATCTTCCACCTTCAGTTCCCAAACCCTTATTCACTAAAAACCACCATATTTACAACATATATTAGAGAATAAAAAAATATAAAGGATAAATTTATAAAATCATAATATCTTATACAATTAAATAAAATTAAGATGTCACACTTCTTCCCCTCTAATAAGTTCTCATCCTTAAGAATTACTTTCAATGTTCATTTTCAAAAAAATCGGGCCATTGATCCCAATCATCTACCTATCACTCTAAGTCCTCTCCTTGATCTGCTCATGATTCCATAGAATTTAGAGATGTGGAACTATCTTCCCATGAAGGACTTTCTCGCTCTGGTCTATAATCTGTACTAGGAACTCCTTGAATGACGTGCTAGGATCTAGCTCAGTATTCTCAAAGTCGATGACATGAATGGGATTAGTCACATACCTCAAAAGTTGTAACACGTGGAACACATAATGCATACCTAGACAATGAGAAGGAATATTCAGATGATGTTTTATTATCCCAACCCACTCATTAATCTTGATGGGTTCAACATAGTGCAATGCAAGCTTCTATTTCTTCCTCAAGCATCGGTAGCCTAATCTTGGAGTCACTCTAAAAAACATAATTTCCTATGGAAATATCCAAAGGTAATTTACTTATATATACATATGATTTATTCATACTCTAAGAGGTAACCAACCGATTATTAATCAAATGTACCCTCTCTATGGTCTCCTAAACCATAATAGTCCCAAAAACTACTACATCACTAACCTCATGAGAATATAGTGATGAGTAGCATGGTCATCTATATAGATCCTAAAATGTTTACATATGTATTTAATCCTAGAATTAGTTTTCATGTGAACTCATAAATCTTAGGTGGTCATCTCAAGCTCCACCAATTTCTAGGAAAAATATTAGATAATATCCTTTAATATTACAATATTCCACTATGTATATCTATATATTTGAGGATGGAACACTATTCTCAATCCCATCTAATTCCCTAAGGCCATATGTAATCCCTGGAAAAAATATATTGTGAAGCATGCATCTCTGTTAGATAAAATTCTCAATGGAAATCTATTAAAACATACTATCTCATAGCCATAAATCTTTCCCATCTCATTTACTGAGTGAGTCTTATGAATCGACGAGAAGAGAGAATTTTTTTCCAAACAATATAAAACCACCCATATAGTATCATGTATCCTTAGGGTTATTGGTAACCCTATCAAAAAACCCTTCATAACATCCTCCCATTTCCAAATGGTCACAAGAAGTGGATTGAGTAATACCCCTAGAAACTGGTGTTAGACCTTTATCCTCTAGTAGGTAAGGTGTTGGGAAACAAATCTAGCAACGTATCTGTTTATCTATGGACACAAAAACCACCACCTGAAGTTGTGATATATATTTTTCACACCAGGATGTACCACCCAATTAGAGGTATGGAAGTACCTCATCAGATCATCCTTTATTAAATAATGGACTACAACTCTCATAGGTATGAGGATCATTTCATCATCTCCCAATGATGACTCAGGTATATGGTCACCTCCAGCTATTTGTTCCCACATCGCAACAAACTCTGGGTCAGTCTCCTATCTAAACTTTATGTGGTATACTATATATTATTTCAACACCAATGGAGCACACATCATCGATCCTTGATCCTTATAAACATACATCCTCTAACCATCCAACAAGCTCATCGAGCACCACTATTCATATGATGTTCTTTCACCAAACACCAGATCTACCAGTGACTTATGGTTAAGATAATTTTCTATGAAATAACATTTCCCAAGTGAATAAGCCATATCAAAGTTGAATGATTGTATATACTCTACCCGTTTCCTCTACCAAAAGTTTAGGTCATGCTATGTGAAGATATAATGAAGGATCTTGTTGTAATTTTAGACAAAAAACCTCTAACCAAGGATGTAGTGTCACAAATAATTCAAATCATAAACCAAAGTTTCTAGATATAAGTTATGGGTAGGATAGTTTCCATCATAGGGTCATATTTTATGTGACCCTTAAGATAATACTTGTTCCACATTCTTTGGTATTGGTCCCACACTAATGCCTGATACCTCATTACAAGAAACATAACTGATCTCTAGCTTCAGAAGAATCTATTAGGGAGATTTTGTCAACCACCTCTTCAACTCAAGAAATTCATATTTACACTGGTCCAACCACCATAACTTTGCTCCCTTAATTTTCAATGTAGTCATATGTGTTAATAAATAATGGAATTCTTGGATAAAATGTCACTATATCCTATTAAACACATAAAAATCCTAATCTTGAACATGTTTCATAGAAATGTCTAGAAAAACGCTGCCTCAATCTTCTTTGGGACCAAAAATTTAAAGTTGGCATTATTGAAGTGTAGTCAGGACTATCTCAAGATATCTGTCATGCTTCTCTAGGGTGGATGGGTAGATGAAGATGATATCAATGAACACCATGGTGAATGAATCATGATATGGGTAAAGGATATTAATCATAAGATCCATGAATACTTCCATCACATTCACTGGTCCAAATGACATCACCAGGCACTTGTATAGTCCATAACTTCTCTGAAACACTACAACTTGGATTTACTCCTATCTACCCATAGCTAGTGATATCCTGATTGAAGATCAAACTTAGATAACCATCAGGATCCCAATAACTGATTAAAAATACCATTAATCCTAGTAAAATGATATACGTTCTTCAGCATCCCCTGATTCAGCTTTCGATAATATTTACAACGTTGAAGACCACCATTCATCTTCTTGGTGAACAAAATGGGTTCCCCTCATGATGGTACACTCGACCTGATAAATCCATTCTGCTCCAAGTCCTTGAACTTTCCTTATTTCAAAAAATTCATTAAAGTTAATGGAAATTTTCTATATGGAGATTATACATGTGTTCTACTTATTTCTTCCACACAAGATCGTAATCACACTCCTCTACCACTTTAATTTTCCATTGTATAAAAGTATTATTTTGAATCATGGAGGTAGTTTTTATCCTGTATACACATTCATTGTAACGCCTCGACCCTAGTTACCCCGAGTCGGTGCATTAGTTTAATACATTGGCATGATTACAAGGAATCAAGTCCCAAAAGACTGATCAGTTTAGTAGTCTTGGAAAATATATTACATACATGAACATTACATTACACATTAGAAAAAAAATACAACATAAATGATCCTTTGAGGCTGCCATTAATCCCCTAGATTAACCCTTCTTATCAATCATAAAATACTTCTTGGAGTCCTGGGAAAATAAAACATAAGAAAGGGGTGAGCTCAAATGCTCATTAAGGATAACAATATAGTGGAAGATTTTGTAAATAAGCATAAACATTTAAGGCAATGTATAAGACTTAATGAATAAGCCTTTTAAACATAAACTTCAGCATAATATGGAAATTATAGATCAAATAATTCCATTTACTTATTCATATGGATATTCTACTAGTTGAATAATCACATGTAATATCAATATCCAATTTCATAATGTTGGAATGCATAATTCTAGACATCATAACCACATAGTCAAGGCCTTGTGCCAAGACTACAAAAAATAATTTGTCAAGGCCTTGTGCCAAGACACTAGTTTGTCTAATGATACCTAATGATTCATCGAGGAGCTATAGCAGGCTCCACCCGTCACTTACTAAGTCCAATTCATTCCTAATATGAAAATTTTTAAACATAACATAAATATTCATATTAAAACTAGCATACGAATTGTCAATACTTTATCCATAAATCATGAATGGTATGAAAATAACACATCCACAGTAAACAATATCACAAAACCTTCAATATAATATGGATTATTTGTATCATAATAAAACAACTTCAAACAAGTTTAAAATCCATCAAAGGATGTTTACATAGATGAAAATGATCAGTAAAATGCTTTGAAAGAAATACCCCTTTTCATGAAATAATTTAAAAGTATCACAATTTATAAAGGAAGTCATTTAGAATAGATTTTTGAATCAAAGTGTCCCATACCACTTTGAAACTTTTGAAAAGAATTATCATTTCAAAACATTCATGTCCATATAAATAAATCCATAAAATCATTTTGAAAACATGGACATTAATTAAAAGGGTTTATAAAGATAAATATTTAAAATATTTAAAATGATGATATAGTTAAATAGACCCTCCCATAATACCTTAAAAGATTAATTTTGAAAAAAAAATTATGAAATATAGTTATTGATGATAAGTATGTCCCAGTAAATACTTACACATAAACAATCTCGGATAATAATGAGATTGAGGAAATAACCCTTACCTTGCACTTCCCTTTGGTCAAGGGTATGTTTAACCTCCTGTATAATGACCATAGTATGATATTAAATTATACCAGAACCATATTCATATTTATTATATCATACATGATTCATTTATGACTTTATACTACCCATTTAATAATGATTTCCATGTTAAATTAACATTTCGGGTAATAATCTCTTTCTTTATCGTACGTGTTTTAACTTGTTATTCTTGATCGTATCATTTAGAACATGATTTAAATACTTCCAGAATATAAAACATGATTTATATATAATATATATTTATAATATAAATATGTATAATAGATAGATATTTGAAATGGAAAACACTATTTATGGAGACGGTAGGTCGTACGTACGCATAAATGTTGTTTCTGTTTTCATATCATATTGAATGGAAGTAAGTGAATGAGATAAATTTATATTTATATATATATATATATATTTCCAGTAGCATTATTATTTCATATATTACATACTTATTAATAATATGTATTTTTATAATCATCGTTGAATGGTGAACGTGGAAATGAATCTCATCATGTCGTGGAGACGGTAAGCCATACGTACGCACGAGCGACAATATCATTTTTTTGATGGTGAAATAGTATATAATTGGATGGTATATCATATATAAAGAATCATTAATTTTTTATATTTATTGTTTACATCAGTTATAATCATTATTATACCCATCCAAATAATTAAGGGTTTGAATAACAAACTACACCACGACGTGGAGACAGTAAGCCGTACGTATGCATGTATGGTGAATTTTTCATTTATATAATGGATAGAATAACAAATATGGTTGTACCTTATTTATAATAACATATCAGTATGTAGAAGGTACTGGAGTTATTATTTTGGTATGGAAACAACAACGAAAGAGGAAGTTCTACAAGAAAAGAACTTGAAAGAGGTGATGAAATATTTACCTCTTCTTCGGGTTCTTCCATTTTATTTGATGAAATGGATCCTTAGGTTGGATTTATGACAAAAGGAAGGCCTCTAGGATTAAGTTAGGATAGTTGAGAGGATATTTGGGTAGTGGTTTGCCGATCCAAATGGCTTTTGAGGTGTCAATTTGAGAGAAGGGGATGTGCCCTTTTTATAAGAGAGGTGAGGGTCACTTTAGGAAATGATTAAAGTATTAATTTATTATACAATAATATTCCATTTATAATGTCTCCAAATGAATTTATTTAGAGACTTAGGTGGTTATAGGTCTAAATAAACTCAACCAATAGGTTTTACACAAGTTTAGTTTAACATTTTAACCTTATCTTTTAGATTTAACTCTCAATTAAATAATTTAACTTTTACTGTGTCTTCCTGTATTCTTACACTATATGGTTAATAAAATTACTATAAACTTCAAAGAGAACCTAAATTGTTTCATTAATGAAATATATAATATTATTTAATCCCTTTTGTTGAACCTTATATTTTTCGGAACATTATATCAACCAATAATATAGTATTTGTTTTAAAAACTATTTTATGTCAATTTTGACACTAATTGGTATTTGTTTTTTGTTAAAATCATAAAATCATGATTAATTCAAAATAAAATTGATTGAATCAACCCTAACATT
Organism: Viscum album; assembly: GCA_963277665.1. NCBI lineage: Eukaryota > Viridiplantae > Streptophyta > Magnoliopsida > Santalales > Viscaceae > Viscum > Viscum album. Next base: position 499,608,671 of record OY728123.1, on the reverse strand, counting down.
TCATATTAAGCTATAAAATTAGTGTAATTCATCAAAAGTCTCAAATTACATTTATTTGGGTATTTATAATATCAATTATTTTAATCTTTTATTAATAAGGTAATTGATGCATCATCATTGTGTCATAAATAAATTAAATTATTTAATGTCTAAAAATTATAAATAAAATAAAATTATGTATGAAATCTTTTTATATTTCTAATGATTATTTATAGTCGAATTTATCTTATGTATAACCCTATATTAAAAATATTTTAGTTATGAAAACTTGAATTTAACACTTTTAACTCGTTTTTAAATTAAATAATAATAAATTCCCTAATCTAATCCAAGTGGAGCTAAAGGATAATATTTTATTCTTAAGGTTGTTTTTTTCCTAATTAAACTTATCCAATAGAATTAGGACATGTGTTAGGGTAATTATAATATCATTTGTACCCTCAATTACCCTATTTCTTTTAACCTTGGTAAATAAAAGTAAAAAGTTATTATTCACCAAAAATTATTTTCATCTTATTGAACCACATTTTACTTACTGAGTTTAACTGCGTCTCTTGAATTTTTTTTAAATTCAACTCATAGAAGCAGTAAAATTAAGTTTTATTCAAATTTTCAAATTCTCCTAGAAGGTGGGTAAAAGATGGTAGAAAGTTAAATAAAATTTTATATATCTAAAATTATTATAAAATGACTCTAATGAATTAAATTTAAAATATATAGGTATTATATATCTATTTTTTCCTAAAATAAATTAAAATAAATTAACTAATTACTTAAATAAAAAGTCGGTTTTAAACAATAACGCAATGTTTTTCACTATTCATCAAAAATTGAAAGTTTTCATAAAAATACCAAGAATTCACCCTAAGATAATTTTGATATTACAAATTCCAAAATGAAGTCTATTTTACCAAATTCAAAATATAAAATTTTCATTTATTAATTTAAAATTAATTCTCATTGTTAAAACCAAAAAAACAGGTTTTTAAAAAAGTAAAAATTATCAAAAGATTGACATGTGATTATGTCAAATTTAAATGTGAAATTACTTATAATGACCAAAATTGTATAAAAAGATTAAAATATAATCTAATTATACTTCCAAACTATTCAAATGTATAATTTAACGCTATAAATTATTTTGATTAAAAAAGTTGTTTTCAGTTAAAATTTAGTATTTTCACTATTCACCCAAATATGAAATTTATCAAAAAAACTCCAAAATATTTTCGAAACTAAATTTTTATGTCCCGATTCTAAAGAAGAAGTTTATTTTTTTCAAATTTAATATATAAAAGTGTAAAATATTGGATTTAAAAAAAGGGTTTTCCTATTAAAAGGTTGTAAAATTGCATGTTTGAAAAATACTTCTTCTATCTAAAAATAATAATTTGTTCTCATATTATGTCTAAGAAACACATAATATGGATTATAAAATTTTATAGAGTATATAAAATTCAAAATTCAGTTAACACTGTTCATAACCGCTTTTTGAACGACTAGTTTGGTAAGTTGTGGTTCGCTCAAACTCAGTGTTGCGTGTTGCGCAAGTTATTGAATTACTTTGAAGAGATAATGTACTATGAAATCTTGTGGTGTTATATTCTCCCCTACTTCAATAAATTTCATCCTCACAATTTGAAATTTTTCTTCGAAAATAAAAGGTTAAAAATAGAAAATACCTTTGTGGAAAACCGGCATCGGAAATTGGGTTAATAAAATTTAGTCTTAATAAGGGGGAATGGGAAATGAAAAGTCACCACAAAATTATGATCTCAATTAGGAGAACATTTGTGGAAATTAGAGGCACATAATTAGAGGGAAAATGTAAATATTTATAGGGAGTTATTGAGGTCATCAGTCACAAACAAGTGTAAAATTGAGGGCCTCAAAGCCATTAATCTATGATGATTTAAAATATCAATGGTTCAACAAAACATAAGGTATTAGGATAACACATTTTTGGTTTTAAGATCCCTTCCCAAAATTTTAAGAATTAATTTATTCATAGAATAAGAGTAAAAAAATATATACTTGACAAGTAAGGTATCATCCTTCAACTAATTCCTACCACAAACTCATCTTTCACTCCAAAAGATAATATAATTCAAAAATATTCTATTTATTGTAATCATATAGGGTTCCAAAAATAATGAATTTATAATTTATTTTTCAGAATATTTAAAAACAACTACATTATAAAAACTAGGACATCATGTACGCCAGTGGTAGGTGATGCACCCTTGTCTCCCTTCCTTTTCTGGTTCAAGTCTCGTGGCCTTGCCGGACGCGATGGGTTGTCGCCCGACCTCTGGGTTTTCCTTTTTATAACAATCCAAATATAATCTTAAAAAATTATTTAAACTTAACAATAGTATAAAATTTCAAACTTAATCCATTCCAACCTTTAGATTTATCCAAAATACTTTTGTCCAAACATATTGTCCAAAATTTATAAGGAAGGTAAACATAATGGAGATTTTTTTTACACGTAATAACATGTGAATACCTTCATCATGTATTCTTTTAAAACATGGTAACACCCTGAATTACCATAAAACCTTATTGATTACATTCATTCTCCCTTATTCCTTATATAATACTAGACATATTCCTTATATCCAAAAAATTTGAATACTCCAACAATGACGAAATAAACAAACCATTAATCAGTTCTAAGGTAGTCAAGAATATCCAATATAATTTATCCATAGGAACCATCTCTTATTCCAAAATTACTACCTCAGTATCAGGACCATATTAAGGTTTATCTTTACTCCAACGATTTATTTTTCCAAAAAGTTTAACTTGTTGTTGAGTCACTTTTCATAGAACCATATAATCTCAAATCCTCAATGAAATAGTACTGCAGTACAATCCTTATTTATTTCCATAATTCATATAACTGGTATATCATCGATAAAACACTAAAATGGAATAATTATTTAATAATAACATAACAACACTAGTAATTCCTCTTCCTCTGTGGTAGTATCATAAATTGATTATTATCCAATATCATCATTTGTGGTATACTCTGATGATTGGGACATTGATTCACGTAGTGTCCCAACTCCTTGCAGATGAATCATTTTACATTTGAAACCTTTTTCTTACCCTTGAAATCACGTAATTGATGTCCTTTTTCTCCACACTTATAACAAACTCTCATTCCCTTCCATCATTTACCAAGGTGATTCTTTCCACTGTTATCACATATGGGAAAATCCTTTTTTCCCATCTTCCCTTTATCTGTCTTTCTCTCCACCATCCTTTTCTTCTATTGCTTCCCTTCAAATCCATAGGACTCAAAGAATTCTTTTACTTATCTTATTAACACATGATACTATTTCATAATATTTTGAGAATACATGGGAGACTATTTCCCTTCTAAATGTTATCTTAATACCATGAAAGATATGATCCTTCTTACTCTTTGGATCATACGTATTGCTGGAGTTCTCATTCCTTCTACTAGGCGCCATTTCTAAACAATGGAATACAGTAGGTTAGTTTATGAATCGCAATAAATAATTACAAACTTGTAAAATACATAACCTAAATTGAACAGTTTATGGATATAATCCATAATCATAAAAATGATTTCTTTGAGGAAATATTTACTCCTAAATCCTTCATAATGGCTTGTAATGAAAATGTGAATTATCTTAAGCATATCCTCAGGGAGTGTCATAACCAAGAGTGCAGCAAGGTCCATTGTCTTGCACCAGTTTATGTTTGAGTCTAGATCAAAGCGGTGTTTTTGGGTTTTACCCCTAGGTACATCTGTGCCAGAGCCGCCTCTACCTCCTCGTATCCAGACAAGGATGTATTTCTTAGAAAACTCACAAAATCTCTACATTACCAAAATTATAGGAAGTTCTTCTATACTGATCCTCAAATTCTATCTTAAGGTAATGTGATCTAATAAGAGTTTATATAAATATATTTTTCATGGATTGTAATAAACTTCATCTGATACCAACTGTAACGCACGACCCCAGTTACCCAGAGTCGGTGCATTATTTTAATACATTGGAATGATTACAAGGATTTAAGTCCCGAAAGACAGATCAGTTTATCAGTCTTGGAAAATAGATTAAATAAATGAATGTTACAATACACATTAGAAAATAAAACACAACATAAATGATCCTTTGATACCGCCATTAATCCCCTAGCTAAACCCTTCTTATCAATCATAAAACATTTCTTGGAATCCTAAGAAAATAAAACATAAGAAAGGGGTGAGCTCACATGCTCAGTAAGGATAACAATATAGCGGAAAATTTCATAAATAAGCATAAATATTTAAGGCAATGTATAAGACTTAATGAAAAATCCTTTTAAACATAAACTTCAGCATAATATGGCAATGATAGATCAAATAATTCCATTTACTTATTCACATGGATATTCTACTAGTCGAATAATCACATGTAATATCAATATCCAATTTCATAATGATGGAATGCTTGATGCCATACTTCATAACAACATAGTCAAGGACATGTTCCATGACTACAAATAAGATTATGTCAAGGCCTTGTGCAAAGACACTAGTTTGTCTCATTAGACCTACTGATGCATTGAGGAGCTATTGTGAGCTCCACACATCACTTACTTTGTCCAATGAATTCATCATATGAAAATGTTTAATCATAACATAAACATTGGTATTAAAACTAGCATATGAAATTTCAATACTTTATCTATAAACCATGAATAATATAAAAATAACACATACATAGTCAAACATATCACAAAACCTTCAATACAATATGAAAGATTTCTATCATAATAAATCAACTTTAAACAAGTTTAAAATCCATCAAAGGATGTTGAAATAGATGAAAATTATCAGTAAAATGCTTTGAGAGAAGTACCCCTTTTTCATGAAATTGTTTAAAAGTATCACAAATTATTAAGGAAGTCATTTAGAAGAGATTTTTGAATCAAAGTGTCCCATAATACTTTGAAACTTTTGAAAAGAATTGTCATTTCAAAACATTTATGTCCATATAAATAAATCCTTAAAATCATTTTGAAAACATGGACATTAAATAAAAGGGTTTAGAAATATAAATATTTAAAACATTTAAAATGATGATATAGTAAAATAGACCCTCCCATAATACATTAAAATATTCCTTTTGAAACCATTTTTATTAAATATGGGTATTGATGATAAGTATGTCCCAATAAATACTTACACATAAACAATCTCGGATAATAATGAGATTGAGGAAATAACCCGTACCTTGTACTTTCCTTTGGTCGAGGGTACGTTTAACCTCCTGTATAATGACCATAGTATGTTATTAAATTATAACAGAACCATATTAATATTTATTCTATCATACAAGATTCATTTATGACTTTATACTACCCATTTAATAATAATTTCCATTTTAAATTAACATTTCGAGTAATAATCACTTTCTTTATCGTACGTGTTTTAACTTGTTATTCTTAGTAGTAGTAATAATGATTTTTTATTATATGTGTAAAAATGCCATGTCCAGAGACACTTACAAGGACACAAACAACCCCATCATTCAAGGGGGCCAAAAGTAGTGCATCCCTAAAGCATCCCTCATCACAAAAGACCTGCACTCAAGGGGAATAGTTTCCATTCTTCTATAAATAACAGGTTCTTCCTCGGGACTTCCGATCTTTGATAACGCATCCGCAAAAAAATTTCCTCCCTCCAGATATGTTGTATGATCCGTCCTTGGTTGGTTTCCATGCTACTCCTCCTGATGATATAATCCAGCTCCCAAGGCTCATCTGTCCCACCCCGTACATGATTAACCAAGACTTCTGAATCTGTATCCACCTCCGACACTTGGAAACCACTTCTCTTGCATACCCACAACCCCGTAAGAAGGGCCCGATCCTCCGCACCCAATGAATTGCCTATCCCAAAGGTGACACTAAAGGCCAGGTGAACCGAGCATCCTGAATCACGTAAAACCCCACTGCCTCGCATCGTTCCATGCATGCAGGACCCATCCAAATTTAATTTGAGCTCGTTGAACGGAGGTTTCCATCTAAACCATCGCCCTCCGAAACGTTCTATACTACAAGGTATACCCAGGATATTGCACGCTGAGTTGGAATGCTGATCGATTCTCAACAGGGAGACCATCTCATAAACCAGCAACCTAACTCTTAACTGGAGCAATGAGATCGAACTCTGGGAACCCAAACTTTCCTTATTCCTAGTCTCCCAAATGGCCCAGCATATTACAACAATAATACATGCACGTACCTTGCCTTCTGAGTTGCTGCTAGTGCTTCCAGTAAACCACGAGGAGAGGAGATCCTGAAAGCCAAAATGCTCGAAACTTTCTCACACCTGAGGGGTGAACATATTCCAAACAATCGCCGCCCAGTCACTCTGGAAAAAAAGTTGAGTAGTCGATTCATTCTTCATTGTTCTGAAACAGAAGCAGTGGGATTCCAGGGATATTCCCCGGCTTTGGACATTTTCCTCTATCGGGAGGGCTCTGTTTCGGATACGCCAGACCAGAAAATTCATTTTGGTTGGGGTCTCCTTACACCAAATTCTCTCTAATCCGTTCCCAGGGTTGATCTCCACGTTCTTACACTCCCCATTCTCCGAGTGGAGAACCGACCCGAGCTTGATCCCGTAAAGGAGCAACGCTCGACATCCTCATTAAGGCAGATACTATCAAACACCTTCCTCTGTTCTTGGATAAGGACTGAACAGATTAATGATGGATGTCCAGAGGCCTCCCTAAAGGTGATATTCGGTGCAGGGCATCTGGGAAAAATCAAGTGCTCCCCAACCCAATTGTATATCCAAAATCCAACGTCCCCTCTGCCAATTATCCACCTCTTCGAGCCACGTAGCTCCTCAAGGAAGACCAGCATGCTCCTGCCCAGTTGAGAAGGCCAAACCCTGCGCTCATTATTACTCATCTCCAGATCCCCGTATCACCCTTTGAAGAAAGTGGCCCATAAAGAGTTCCATGCCACAATATCCCATGATAAACATGACTTCATGCCCTATATGGTGATCTTGAGATCGTGTATCCCCACTCCCCCGTCCTCAGTTGGTTTTTCCGTTCTAGCCCAGGAAGCCCAACGGCACTGGCCTGTGTGATTGGCATCCCATAGGAAGGTCGTGAGGGCCTTTTCCATCTTATCTGTAGTTGCCTTTGGCGGTTGAATGATAGATAAAGTATGAATTGGAATCGAAGATAGGACATTATTGATCAGGGTAACTCTCCCACTGAAGGATAGAAACCTATTTTTCCAGTTATAGATTCTTCCCAGCAACCGGTCTGTAACCCCCTCAAAGAGAGCTCTTTTGATCCGACCATCAGAGAGAGGAACCCCGAGGTAGTTCATGGGGAAGTTTTTCTGCTGGCAGCCAAGGATGGATTGAATATTCTTAAATCTCCTAGAAGATCATTTAGAAGAGATGTAAACTTGTCTCTTTGTTGGGTTGATGAACTATCTGCTGGCTCTGTCGTACTTGGAAAACACCTCCATAAGGTTGATCAGGGACCGTCGACTCCCGTTGGTGAAAATTAAAACATCATCTGCAAACATGAGATGTGAAATGCTTTCCCTGACCCACCGCCCATATAGAATCCCGCCTTTTTATCACATAAAATTTCATTACATTTTACAAAACCGAGGATCTTTACGGTTTAGTGTCTTGGAAACCAGGAACTTAAAACATGAAAACATAAAACATTATTCTTAAACACATGAAAGGCTTCTCCTCATGTTCATCCTAGGTTCATTACTGAATCTCATAACCTGGGAATATACATCAAAAGAAAGGGTGAGCAGAAGGCCCAGTAAGGAAAACAAGAGAAACATTTTACATGTGAACTTGAGATACTTCAATAAGGTCGTGAAAAGAACTTGAAGGCATGAGAAAGAAATCATGAGATATATCATAATAAAAATAACATTTTTCATAACTTGAATATGTGGCTACATCATTTAATATAGAAAATCATGAACATATCACCAAGGTCCATCCCCAAGGTGTCATTAAAAAAATTACCAAGGTTATTCACCAAGATATCATGAAAATTGTAATCTCTAGTGGTTACATCATTACCCAATGCATTGGAGCGCTATCAGGGCGCACCCTTAAATTTGCCTTTATTATAATGTGATACACATATATCATCATAAAACATTTCATAAATAACCCATATAGCATAAAATAAATGGGTTTCATTTCATAATCATAACGTTTTAAAAACTGCTTTAAAGACATGATCTTTACGTCACTTTAAACCCACGGAAAGGGAAAGAGGGTTTCATGTATGTAATTCCCAGAATTTAAAATAGAACATTTTGATATATATGTTCATACCCCTGTAGAAATAAGAGCTTTGAGTATTCACTTTATAACATAAAATAATTTTTAGAAAAGAGAGAGAGGCATTTTGAGACGAAAATTCTGCAGCATAATAGCTATGTTACAAGGTTTTAGAAAACATTGAGAAGAGAGGGGACATGGGTCAAACATTCATAAAAGACCCATCAAACAGTAGAGGGACAAAATATAAGAGATTTAAGAACATGGTAATGAAATTTGAAAATATACCATATGAAATGAAGAACATGAAAGGAAGAAAAAAAGATTTCTCTTGTGAGAATTCGGCAGCCTAACGACGTCACTTAAACTTCAACAAAATTGAATTGACAAGGTCAAATAGGGTCTCTCATCATATGAACATAAGAGTCCAGTATGATAGATATAGATATCATACCCCAACATAATATAAAGGAACTTTAAATAATTGACATGAAAGTAGAACTTCAAAACGAGAATGGTGAAGAACCACTTAAAAATTCGGCAGCCTAACAGCGCCACTTAAAACTTCAAAATACTGAATTGAAGAGATCAAATTGGGTCTCTCATAATATGATCATAAAATATCAGTATGATAAATTTAGATATCATACCCCAAAATAATAAAAAGGAACTTGAAAGACTTGACATGAAAGTAGAACTTTGAAAAAGAGAAGGGTGAAAGAATCCTTAAAAATTCGGCAGCCTAACGGCACCACTTAAAACTTCATAAAAAGAAATAATGAGAGTAAGAGGGGATCTCTCATTATATGAACATAAAAAGGGAAGTAAGAGGAGTATAAAAGAACATCCTCCAACATAATAACATGGAGCATAAAAGGAATGACATAAAAGAGATCACTTGAAAAGAAAGAGAGGGGTCGGATCCCTTACCTTAAAATGTAACTCTTAAAACTCAAATTTTGGGACCTTGAGGGCTTGGGGGCACCTTGAGAGGACTCCTTGGGAGGTAAGGAGACCAGAAATTCGTTGAGGATGGTTTTGGAGTCGAAAAGATGAGAGGAGGGCTTGGTATTTATAGGGAAAGTGAGGGGACAAGGCATTAATGGCCAAGGGACACCTCAAAAGTGGTTTTCTCAAAAGCATGGGCCCTCACATGGTACTTCCCATAAAGTTAGGCCACATGGGGACCCCCACACAATAATTAATCCTCTTTAGTCGAACATCCTTTAAAATATCTCATGACATCATCATGACACAGTTATGATGTCATTAAACATACCGAAACCCTAAAACTGTATTTTTACTAATCACTGAAAATTCAACTTTCTCAGAAAAATCCCAAAATTTCACCTTAACCAAATATCAATGATCTGATTTCAAAAATGAACACCATTTTATAAAAATAATTTTCTAAATATTTTTAATTTATTTTTTAAATAAATACACTATTCACCGAAAATTCATTATTTTTAGAAAAATCCCCAAAAATTACCTTAACATAATATCGATGCTCTGAGTTCAAAAATGAAATCCATTTTATAAAAATAATTTTCTAAATATTTTTAATTTAATTTTTAATTAAAAAACACTATTCACCCGAAAAAACTAATACTTGAATAATAATTTATGAAACTGTTTTTTAACCATTTTATTGAATCACATTACTTAATCAAGGTGCCTAGATTATATTAATACTTTCTTTAAGTGAGATTACTAATCCATTTGGTCACATTACTAATCCTAAGCATAAAATCACTATTCATAATTTACTATTCATCAAAAATTAAGTTGATCTTATTAGACTCTAAATTCCGTACTGAACATATTTGTAGAAGACCATTTTTTGAAAATCATTACACATTTTTATTTATTTAAGGTTTACATAAACATTTTTAAAATATCCTTTCTCTAAAATTCATCAAAAATATGCATACTATATTTATCCAGTCATTTGAAAATTCATAAACTTCATCATAAGAAGAAATCCGAATTTTTATTTAAAACAAAGGATTACACAAGGCAGTTATGGTCTCCTTACATATCCCCTTATCACACCAGCATAGGACCTAAGTGTAAGGTGTGCTAAGGTTAGAGAATCTGAGGGAGGCTCGGCCAACATCGCACGAGTAGTAATTTCTATCAGTTTGAACTTCTCGCGAAGGCAATCCCGTTCTAGCTTCACACGATGAAGTTCAGCTTGGGTTTGGTCCAGAGCAAAGCCCAGTGGTGCTACCTTCTTCCCAAGTTCTGTTAGATGGGCTTTGATCGGTCCAAGACTACTGGGTGAGGCCATCGAATCTTCTTTCTATATTAATTAACCAAGATTAATTGTATTTAGAGACAATAATCAAAAGGTTTAGTTTCCAGCGGTCATATTGACCAATGGTCATATAACAGTCAAAAACCAATGGTATCATTTTAATTATACTCATGTTATCAAATGAAACATTTTTGTTGAGTATAAAAATAAAATCAAATAACACATAAAATTAGGAAACAAGATTTAAATTTCGGGTCGTTACAGTCCAACATAGGGCTTTAGTATTCCATCCTCTACTCTCCTCTGGATGTTCCTAGAAAGAGCCTCATATGCCAAAATGAAGAGACTAGGAGACATGGGGTCTCCTTGTCTCACTCCTCGGACCTTCTTAAAGAAGCCAAAGTATTTCCCTCTAAAGGAGATGGACAACCAGGGTGAAGAAAAACATCAGAAACAGAGGTCACAAGTCCATTCTTGGAAGCCAAACCTGTGCATCGCCCTCAGGATGAAAGACCATTCCAGATTATCGTAGGCCTTGTCCATATCAGCTTGAAAAATGACATTGGATCCCACTGAGAACTGGTTGATATCATTAACCATCTCGCTTGCAATACCCATCGTGCCTTGAATGCATCACCCCTTAATGAACCCATGTTACTCTTTGGAAATCAGATTTGGAATAATTCCACTTATCCTCCTAGTTATGAGGCTTGAAAAGATTTTATAAGACACATTGCATAAGAAGATGGGCCTGAATTTTCCAATGTTTGTGGGGTCTTTATTCTTCGTAATGAGCACAACTCTGGAAGCGCTCACACCCTTGCCAAAAGCTCCCCCTGGAAGAAGTCCTGGAACGCTGCCACCACCTCACAACCAACAATATCCCATGCATGCACATAAAAACCTACTTGAAAATCATCCGGGCCAGGAGCGCTATCTCTTGGCATTTCCATCAATGTCCTCTTGATCTCTTCCTCCTTCAGAATCATCGATAAACGCTCATTTTCAGATGCCCCCACCAGTCTTGGAATGCACTCCATAAAATAATCCACATCCTCGCTACTACCCTGACTCCCAGATCTTTCTTCCCTCGATCCATCCAGTAGCCTTTCAAAATGTTCCAGCTCCATACCCCCAGCAACCTCTACATCATTTGTATATTCACCGTTATCTAGCCGAATATTTATCCTCAAGGGTTCTCTCTCCTTTAGGCATTCATGAAAAAAACCACTATTGCGGTCGCCCTCCTTAATCAATTTGATGTGCGCCCTCTGTCTGAGGTCCCTCTCAATCTCCACCAATTTGTCTTCCAAGAAAACTCATTTGTCACAAAGCGAGGTAAACGTATCCTCATTCCATGCCAACAGAAAATCATCCCCCATCCGATCAATATCTTTCTGAATCGAGTCGACTCCCATGTTGTCGTTTGGTCTTTTTCCTAGCCAAACCAGGATATCCTATTTGAGATGTTTGAGATGTTTGGACAACCCATACCAAGGGACAACTTACTCCCTACCCTCCCACGAGCTCCTCACCAACGGCCAGAAATCCGACAATTGATGCCAGCTATTGGAGTAAAGGAATGCCCAGTTATCCTGATGTCTTCTGCGTGCACGTAGTTCCACCAGCAAAGGAGCGTGATCCGCGAGTATACGTGGGAGGTGAGTAACAGATGTGAGACAGAAGGAGTCAAGAGCCTGGAGATTCGCATGGCACCTGTCCATCCTGCTCCAAATACGACTAGCACCTTTCCGGTTGTTGCACCAGGTAAAGCGGCTACCCCTGAACCCCAAATCTAAGAATTCCATAGAGGCAATAAAGACTCTAAAGTCATGCATCCCACCAGAGATCTCATAGGAGCCACCCTTCTTTTCAGACGGATCACTGATGGAGTTGAAGTCACCTCCCACAAACCAAGGCATAGAATCTATCTGAAACTCATTAAAAAAATGGCAAAGCTCCAGACACGTGTGAACCTCGGTGATCGCATAAACGAAGGACCACAACACCATGCCCTTTGAACAGGATATTTTTGTGTTGTTACACTGTGACGTCATGCTAATCACCTCCACCTTAACATACTTCTTCCACCAGATCCAAATATGGGAGTTAACCAGGCACCCATGCACAAACGATTCACATTCGAGCTTACACGACAGACTAGGAAGTTTACCATGATCTTTATTTGGATCGAAAATGACAACAATGGAAGCACGATACTTCTGAACTTCAGAAGACATAAGGGCCCGCTTAGCCTGCTCCCCCATTCCTCTTGCATTCCAAATGATCAGGGACAACATTACACCTTGTAAAACCCAGCCTTTATACCGGGGGCACCCGGGGAGGAGAACAGAGACCTAGCAGTAGCTTCCTTCACTTTGGACCGAGTGAGAGGACCCATACTGCCTTCTGATACTGCGCACGCTTTTGGAAGGAGGATATTCTTCTTAAAGGCTCCCTCCTCATCATCGAGAAGAGACAATTTCACCGTAGATGGAGGTCATGCCATACATACCTTAGAGTCCCTCTGGAGAGATGATAATATAAATTTCCTCTGGGGAGAAACACACTAGGACTCTACCTCCTTTGATACACCTTCCGAAACCAGAGATGTCTGGAGCATCGCGGAGAACGCCGACACCAGTTTGTTGTGGAGGGGTCACGACAGTGACAATGGAGATAAATGATAAGAAAATCGAACCTGCATTGGAGGCGAAGATAAAGCTTCACACGGAGAAGGCATGGCGATGGCAAAGAGGTCCAGCTTGCTCCAAGGCCGAGCTTCAGAACAACTATTGAAAGCTATCCTACTGAGAGCATGGAGGGATCTGGATGACAAGGGGGACCATGAGATCAGATCTAGTACTAAGGTTTCAGAGTCCGGTGCTGCAAACCCCATGCCATGTTCTTCGTCAGAAGGCGTCGTGGTCCCGTGGGCCCCAAAATTCGAATTTGAAACTGGAAGACCAACGGTAACATTTCCCCCCATCGGAACCGCCGTGACTGGGGAAACCGCCTTCTGAGCCACCCAGGACTCCGGTCGAGACAGCCTCATCGCCGACGTCTGCTTTCCAGCCCCTTCACCCGATGCCTCCGTAGGCCCAGACGACCCAGGAATCGAAGACGTAGGAATGCGGCAACTGAGACCCTCCCCGACCTCACGCGCTTTCGAGGAAAGAGGGTCGTCTAAAGGCCCATCCCAGGGATCCTTACCAGAGGGGCCCAAAGCTGATCGACTTTTCCTGCAGAAGTTTTATGAGTGCCCTTGGAGCCCGCATGATGCACAGAACCTTGGAGGAGAAGTATAGAGAACTCGCTTCCACCACTAAAGACCACTCCCCATTCGAACCATCACCTGAGGTAGAAGATTCTTAGACAAATCCATTTCCACACAGATGCGAGGGAACGCCGTGCTCAGGAGAGAAGAGGTACGATCATCCGAACAAAGGAATGAGCCAAAAGAGTCACTAACCGCTTTGAGAATTGATGGGTTTTGCAGGGGGAGAGGAAGACCTGGAAGGTGCACCCAGACCACCGCCGCAGAGGATTCCCTGCCATAGTGATGGTCCCATGACCAGTGCGACAGTGAAAATCACTAAGATCCACATCACCACTCCACTCTGGACCAGGCCCGCACAAAATCATCCCTATAAGAGCAGTGGATGAGGAAAGCCACTTTTGAAAGCTCAGACACCATCGTCAGAAGCTGAAGAACCCAAGAGTCAATGAAGGACTGAAAGAAGACGAGTGACTGTTTGTTGAAGCTGAAACGGGCAACCAATGAGAGATCATGGAAGGAGGCTGCATCCAGAAGCTCCACCTCTGTCAAATAAACTATAGGAAGATCATCAACCCTACCTGGAGCTTTGGGGGAAACCACAATAGGGGGAATGGAAACCCTACTCATCGGCGCTTTACCACCGGAAGAGACTGTAGAAGACGACACACCACAAAGTATCTCCTTAAAAGACGGTCTCGAGGGACCGACCACCGTTGGACTCATAGGCCAGAGATCCACACCGTCCGCGGCCAAACCCTGGGAAGGCAAAAGAAGATCGTCAGACTTCGAGGAGCTCGCCATCCTTTCAGACCATTAGACTTTTCATTATAGACATTCCCAAAAATTTATTCTTGATCGTATCATTTAGATCATGATTTAAATAATTCCAGAATATAAAATATGATTTATATATAATATATATTTATAATATAAATATGTATAATAGATAGATATATGAAATGGAAAACACTGTTTATGGAGACGGTAGGTCATACGTACGAATAAACGTTGTTTCCGTTTTCATATCGTATTGAATGGAAATAAGTGAATGAGATAAATGTAAATGTATATATATATATTTCAAATAGCATTATTATTTCATATATTACATACTTATTATTAATATGTATTTTTATAATCGTTTAATGGTGAACGTGGAAATGAATCTCATCGTATCATGGAGACGGTAAGCCGTACGTACGCATGAGAAACAATATCATTATTTTGATGGTGAAATAATATATAATTGGATGGTATATCATATATAAAGAATAATTAACATGTTACATTTATTATTTACATCATTTATAATCATTATTATACCCATCCATGTAATGAAGTGTTTTAATAACAAACAACACCACGACGTGGAGATGGTAAGCCGTACGTACGCACGTATGGTGACTTTTTCATTTATAGGATGGATAGAATAACGAATATGTTTTTACCTTATTTATAATAAAATCTAAGTATGTATAAGGTTATAGAGTTATTATTTTGGTATGGAAACAACAATGAAAGAGGAAGTGGAAGAATAAAAGAACTTGAAAGAGGTGATGAAATATTTACCTCTTCTTGGGGTTCTTCCTTTTGATTTGGTAAAAAGGGATCATTGGGATGGATTTATAACCAAAGAAAGGCCTATAGAATGAAGTTATGATGGTTTATAGGATATTTGGGTCGTGTTTGTCTGATCCAAATGGCTTTGGAGGTGTGAATTTGAGAGAAGGGGAAGTGCCCTTTTTATAAGAGAGGTGAGGGTCACTTTAGGGAAAGATTAAAGTATTAATTTATAATACAATAATATTCGGTTTATAATGGCTCAAAATAAATTTATTTTGATCCTTAGGTGGTTGTGGGTCAAAATAAACTCAACCAATAGGTTTTAGACAAGTTTAGGTTACCATTTTAACCTTATCTTTTAGATTTAACTCTCAGTTAAATAATTTAACTTTTATCGTTTCTTCCTGTATTCTTACACTATATGGTTAATAAAATTACTCTAAACTTCAAAGAAAACCTCAAGTGGTTCATTAATGACATATATAATATTATTTAATCCCTTTTACTGAACCTTAGATTTTTAGGAACATTATATCAACCAATAATATAGTATTTGTTTTAAAAACTATTTTATGTCAATTTTGACATCATTTGGTATTTGTTTCTTTGTTAAAATCATAACAAAATTATTACTTAGAAAAAATTGATTTAATAAACCCTAACATGTCATATTAACCTATAAAATTAGTGTAATTCATCAAAAGTCTCAAATTACATTTATTTGGGTATTTATAATATCAATTATTTTAATCTTTTACTAATAAGGTAATCATTGCATCATCATTGTGTCATAAATAAATTTAATTATTTAAAGTCTAAAAATTATAAATAAAATACCATTATGTTGGAAATAATTTTATCTTTCTAATGAATATTTATAGTCGAATTTATATTATGTATAACACTATATTAAAAAAAATTAGTTATGAAAACTTGAATTTAACACTTTTAACTCGTCTTTAAATTAAATAATAATAAATGTCCTAATCTAATCCAAGTGGACCTAAAGGATCATATTTTATTCCTAATGTTTTTTTTGGTCGAATTAAACTTATCAAATAGAATTAGGACATGTGTTAAGGTAATTATAATATAATTTTTACCCTTTATTACCCTATTTACTTTTAATCGTGGTAAATAAATGTCAAAAGTTACTATTCACCAAAAATTATTTTCATCTTATTGAACCACATTTTACTTAATAAGGTTAACCGTGTATCTCGTATTTTTTAAACTCAACTCACAGAAGTGGTAAAATTACGTTTTATGCAAATTTTCAAATGCTCCTAGAAGGTGGGTAAAAGACTGTAAAAAGTTCAATAAAATTTTATAAATCTAAACTTATTATAAAATGACTCCAATGAATTAAATTTAACATATATAGGTATTATATATCTATTTTGAACTAAAATAAAATAACTAATTACTTAAATAAAAATTTGGTTTTAAACAATAATGCAATATTTTCACTATTCATCAAAAATTGAAGGTTTTCAGAAAAATACCAAGAATTCACCCTAAGATAATTTTGATATTCCAAATTCAAAAATGAAGTCTATTTTACCAAAATCAAAACATAGAAGTTTCATTTATTAATTTAAAATTAATTCTCATTGTCAAAACAAAAAAACGGGTTTTTAAAAAAGTAAAAACTATCAAAAGATTGACATGTGTTTATGTCAAATTTAAATGTGAAATTACTTATAACGACCAAAATTGTATTAAATGATAAAAATAAAATCTAATTATACTTTCAAACCATTAAAATGTATAATTTAACACTATTAATTATTTTGATTAAAAAAATTCAGTTAAAATTTGTATTTTTGCTATTCACCCAAATATGAAAGTTATCATAAAAACACCAAAAATTTATCAAAATTAAATTTTTATGTCCCGATTCTAAAAAATAAGTTTATTTTGTCAAATTGAATATATAAAAGTGTCAAATATTTTATTTAAAAAAGGGTTTTCCTATTAAAAGGCGGTAAAATTGCATGTTTGAAAAATACTTCTTTTATCTGAAAAAATGAATTTGTTCTCATATTATGTCTAAGAAACATGTAATATGTATTCTAAAATTTTAGAGTATATAAAATTCAAAATTCAGTTAACACTATTCATAACCGCTTTTTGAACGACTAGTTTGGTAAGTTGTGGTGCTCTCAAACTCGGTGTTGCGTGTTGTGCAAGTTATTGAATTACTTTAAAGAGATACCGTACTATGGAATCTTGAGGTGTTACATTCATGTTACACAAATCTAAGGAGTATGTCTAATATTTTCTGGCATCAAGAGATTGTATAAGTTGTTAACAATGATATGGTTTCATGGTGAGGACTAAATCCTTATCATCAATATTGCATCAGGGATATTTCAAGTAATGTGAAAAATCATTTCATAAATGAGGAAATAGAGAAGGAGGTCATCAAGTTCGGTACGCTTTCTTAAACTTATATTTATCAAAAACATATTTATTATCCTTTTAATACATTTTTCTCTTCTAGTTTTAACATAAGATCCCCAATAAGTAAAGTTTAATCAGTGACTTTTAGAATTTAAAGGTTCTAATCAAGATTTATATGATTATATGATGTCTTTTCAATGTAGAAATGGTTATTATCATATAATGGTGGCATGATATATGGTAATATGACCACTAATATTATGGAGTACATAAATGGGGTCTTAAAGGATGTTCCTAAAATACTAATGATGAGGTTGGTAAAGGATAAATTTTAATGATTTCATAATTACTTTATTGAAAGGTCATAAAATTCCTATCATATGATGCAACATGGAATGCCTTTTGGTCAAAATTTCAAAAAATCCATTAATAAGATACCACAGGATGCATCATCATTTCATGTTTGAACCTTCGATAAATTAGAGACCTAATTTGAGGTAACATTGTTCCATAACACACTCCTAGGAAACTGTGGTTGAGATCTAGTGGTTTTACTGGAAAGTAGGTACTGTAATTATGGTTATTTCTGAGCATTGAGATATCCATGTGCATACGTTGTTACAGCTTTTTCATTAGTGAAATTAACATGGTAACCCTATATTGACCCAGTGTATCATGTGAGAACTCTGGTTAACTATTATAATTCTCCTTGGAATCCTATTGGTTATTTTCATATGTTTATCTTACCTTCCAATCATCCAACTATGGTCCCTAAAATTTCTACGTTTCATATTCATGATTTTTCATTTATGGATTCTTTCATTTCTAGAATTTTTTTCATTTTTATATTATTTCATTTTTTTCTTGTTTCATTTTTGGTTTGAATTGGAAATAATTTTGTGATATTTCAAACTTTTATTATTCCAGCTCATCGGTCGACTATGGTGCCTGATGTTACTAGGTTGCACCCTAGAGGGTGACCAAAGACTACTTATATTGGATATAATATGGAATGGCCTTGAGAATGGGTAATGGGACTATGATGAAACATTTGTCACATAGAGGGGAATACTCATAACAAATTTCCCAACATGGTAGGAATGTGTTCCACTTCACAATATTTTTTATCACGTTTATATATTTCATCATCACTATGTAATTTTTTTCTTTTTTAGGGTTTTTCATTTATGGATTCTTTCATTTCTAGCTTGTTTAATTTTTTTATTGTTTCATTTCTAGATTGAATAAAAATAATTTGGTGATATTATAACTATTAATAAATTAATAACACCGTGGAAATGAATAATAATAGATTCATTTATTAAATTAATTGACTTAAAATCTATCCATTATATCATGTGAAGTGGCCTCATAAAGATTTTATAGAAATTTGTGATTTTTTTTGAGAAAACAGAGTATCATTGTTTCTCTAGCACAAAGTGTTATCATAGATGATGTCCCTTCCTTCCGACATAGTTGGATGAATATATCATGCAATCACTTCTACTATATGATATTTTCATCATGGTTAATGTACATAGAATTATCTATAATTAAATTAAATAATATTGGAGATCATTAAAATAATAAATTGTAAGATTAATCCAAAAAAATATATCACATGTATTTATTTACCTCATTTTTCATCATAATTCTTAATTATGAATACTAATTTTTCACATCATTTTTCTTCTTGTCTTTAAAAAATATTTTTTTTTTAAATTAACTATAAAAATAACGATGATATAAAATGTATAGATAGTAAGCCTTATATTTCACACATTACAGGATAGAAATTTTTGATGTCTAATAATATA
This sequence comes from Viscum album, assembly GCA_963277665.1. Classification (NCBI taxonomy): domain Eukaryota; kingdom Viridiplantae; phylum Streptophyta; class Magnoliopsida; order Santalales; family Viscaceae; genus Viscum; species Viscum album. Next base: position 499,589,031 of record OY728123.1, on the reverse strand, counting down.
GGGATGTAAAGTTCCTACATTGAGTGTATGGTGGTCTCATTATTTCCATAATGTTGAACAACCTCATTTCATCGTCCCTCATCTTATCTATAATGGGTTCTGTAGTGTATATATGTGTGACTTCACTACTTTTAATCATAATCTAATTGCTTCCCTAGTATAGATATAGAGTCTAAAGACATTTAAATTTAAATTTCTAGAGGGATGGGTGAATATTAATCTTAAGGATGTGTCCATTATATTTGGCCCCCCATTGAGGGTGTGGCTATGAGGGGCCATGTTTATGTAGATTGGTTTGATTTAGTTCACAACCTATCAGGAATTAAGGTGTCATACAATTGTAGGTCCATCATCAGGAGTAGATTATGTATTAGATAGATAGATGATCACTTCACCCAACTAGATGATTATGCTGATGAGATCACTGTGTTGAAATTTTCATGTGCATACATTCTAATACTTATTGGTGGAATAATATTCATCAATTATTCCACTAAATTTATCCATTTGATGTATTTACCATTACTTAAGTACTTATGAAAGGTATAAAGGTATAGATTGGGTTCTGCATGTCTCACTTATACATACATAGTGTTGTTTAGTGCATGTCACATTAATAAGAGGTATATTATAGGATGTGTTATTCTTATATAGATGTGGATATGGGAGAACATTCTCCGCTTAAATCCATATTACCATGTACCATTACTTACTAATATTTTATGGGAATCCCCAAATGGATGATGGTATGTTCTTCCTTCCTTCTTATGTGAATTTTTTTTTGTAAATTTCAATTACAAAATATAATTATAAAAATGTTATCTATAGGTGGAGTCAGACACATTGATATTCAAATATCACCAGACATAATATCCATTCTTACAAACTTATGTTGTAAAGTCTCCAACCAGAAGACATAGATGGTTATTAATTATATAGTTAAATTATTATTTTGTATTGTTTATGACTTTATTTATTAATAACTTATTATTTTTTTGATATTTTAGATTTCATGGATGTAATATATTGAGCCTATCATCCAGATTCACCCAACATATTGTACGGTGATTCTTGTCTCCATCCCATGAATCATACTAATATTTTATTTTCATATTGTTGATTGACATGATATTGATAGAGTTATGAGGTATTTTAGCTTCTATCAGCCCATTCATACACCTCTCATGATTCTCCAATATAGTTTCATTAATTCCACATAGAGAAAAAATTAGAAATTTATATTTTTCATGAACCACACTAACTACAAAGGTTTATCATAGCAGAAGTATGAGTTTGATCCTATGAATAGCAAGGAATGCAACAAAAATTATTGACCAATTTTTAGTTCATCCTATTTTAATTAATTAATTTTATTAGGGTATAGAAATAGTGACCGCCTGAGTCCTGCCTCTAGTAGGCCCTAGGTTAGAGACTAGCATCAAGGGTGCAGTAAACATGCATATAGGAGGAATTTCCCTCTAATAGAAACATGTGTAAGAGATCCATAAGAAGGATACACAAATAAAATCCTTCTCAGACATGTATATAGAAAAAATACCAATAGAAGCATGCAATGTCATATAATACTAAAAAAATGAAAGGAAACTGAAAGTACTAAAAAGGTGAAAATGGAAGCGTCCATGAATCCCAATCAACTCCTACAAAACCACTAGCTAGTAATATCCATCCCGGTATCAAACCTGCTCTAGATGACCTAGAAAACTGTTTATATATACATTAGGTGAGCATAATAGTACACTCAATAGGATCCTACCCAGAACCCCTTGTGCAAAAGATAAAAAAACATTCTAAAGCACATTGAACAATAGTTAAACTAGATCATCACCTAAAAAGGTATACTAAGTTCCTAGTATCTCCATTGATAACTCTCACCAAGTATTACATACAAGAGAGTTTATAATACATAAATTAAACATTGAGGGTATATTTATCCTGCTTCCCCACTAGTTGGTCACTCTAACCCAATGACGTACATCTTGATCCATCTCGCACCAAAATAGGCCATCCATAAGACACATAGGCAAGGAATCACAACATGTACCTCCTACATCACATCATCACATCATCACATCATCCCATCCACATATTCATATATAGTAACCATGTAGTTTCCAAAATCCACCATATCCTGAATGATGTGTATAATACAAAAAGTATTATACCACATTCCATTATATCCCATACACCGAGTAAGTACCTCAATTCTTCACATCCTATACAAGTCATACTAATAATAATACATTGGGTACTATATCTAGTAATACATGTGTGTGAAATAACCACAAGACATTACATCCCTCTACATACTTATATGGGGAAACTAAAAACCGTGAAAACCAACACAAGTAATTACCAAGAGAAGAGAGGGGGATAGAGGGTGTAGTCGTCCATCTATCCTCCCACTGGGATGTTGGGGGAAACACCCTCCCATAATCCACTAGGTGTCATTTGGCCTAACCGGAATGGGTGGGGAAGCATATAAAAACACATAATATACAATATATAATACATATCACAACCAAAATATGGTAATAGCATACTATTAGACTCAACTATACCTAACGACACTCAAACTCCCTTACTCTATTACTAAGACCAAATATCTTATAAGAAATCAATCATTTTAAAGAGATAAATTAAATAAATTCTTTTTTTAAATGATTCACTATATGTTAATTAATAAATTTTTCATTAATTATGAAATAACATTATTCCACATGAAATTAAATTAATCATCAGGGTATAGTTCACTCACTCTAGGAACAATATAAACCAAGTCTATGATTTCATAAAATTAACATCTTTTCAGCATTTTCATTCCATCAACACCAACCCCATGGGTTAAGAATTATTAATTAATTATTTTTATCATTACATAAACTAGATACTCTAGGAAAATAATCCTAAGATATCACCAAGAGGAAACATGAAACCAATCACACCCAGATGCATCAGGGAGTGGGGAAAGGAACACAGATAAAACAAGTAACCCAACCATTGGTAATTAAATAGATTCACAAGTGATCATCCTTTCACTATAAAGTCAAATCAATGGGTAAGACCAACATTAACCTATCCCATCATCTCCGGTACCATACCTGATACCCACATGAATATCATGATGCATCTCTCTATCACAGGCATCATCATCTTCCACATCATTCAGGCCTCCCCACTCACATATCACATTATCCATCCTAGGCTCAACCATCCCATTCTCATATCACATCTAATCCTCCCCACCCCATATCACATCTCAACGAAAATTTCACATTCATAGAACATCAGAAAAGAAATAGGAAAAAATCATATCCAATAGTGACATATAGGCCCTCAAACAAGGAATCCAACCTTCATAAGTAAATGCGCTATCACAACTCCAACATAAGGCACTCGTCCTTCTCAATAAAATAGACAACTTAGTCCCTAAGAGTTATCTTTATCACAAAAATGGTTATTATTCCTTATTAAATTAACCAATTCATTATTCATAGGTAACAAATATGGGAAACCCAAGGCATCAATCAATAACTAGTTATCAAAATATTAGATATGATCTATATAATTTAATCAGTTTCATCAATTGTGAGAAGTACCACTATTATTTAGAATTCCTTTTTATTTATTACCAATAATAATAAACAATATTCACATTATCTTTCAATTCCATTAATCATATGGAAGATAATTTTCAATTAAGCATGTGCATAGAATAATTTTTATTATCATCAAATGACTTCAAACACTGGATTAAAAACATGCATCTTTTTTAATTACTGTTAATCCAACTAATTATCAATTAATTATGTATTTACATTATTTACCAATTTACACATGCTAAACCAATAATAAGAACATGCTAACAATGCATAGCCTAGATATCACACTATCTATAAAATCAAGAGGCAACCTACTATCATGGTATAAAGAAACAACATCGAAAATTTATCACTATGCAATTATTTGTTCCGGTTAAAAAATTATTAGTTTCATTAAATTTCCATCCATTGGGATAAATCATGATCAATTTATGATTTCACGTAAATAAAATAAGAGAGTAATTTAATCCCCTACCTCAGTGGTTGCAACATTCTTCACATGAGTATGAACCAACATTGTGGATCTCAATAACCTCTCCCCCAAGAATATGAATCCATCCAAGGACACTACAACACAACCACATCCATAAAAACCAAAAGAAATTCCATTAGAAACATTGGGATGATATTACATTATATAGAAAGAATAAATAGAATAATATGAGATTGGTCAGGGAGAACATGCTATAAATAAAGAAGGAATTCACCTTGGATCACCACAAGTCAAATAAGGAAGGCTAGGAATCCATTCCTAATGAAGTAATCCCAAAACTCTAAAGGGGGGTCACTGGATGACATAGAGTTGGGATATGGACAAAGGTTTTGAGGAAACCCTGAGTCATTATAGCCTTTATATCCACACTACATAGGGAATTTACATGGAATGTAAATATTACACATCATATAAATGTCGAGTTATAGATATCACAAAAAACATGTCTTCTCAAAGGATTTAATCACAAAAATTTATAGGCTATGAAACTCCCTGTGAACCATCCCTAACAAGCCATGAACTACACATACACGGTATGAAAACCCCTTAAAAATTGTGTATTCTCCCATCTACTATATTTATAACATTTGAACTCATCAACACTCACTCTAGGCCTCCTCTGAGTTCCATAATCCTCAAAAACATGAAAAAGGTCAATCTAATTGGATCTATAAACTTACATTAGATACCTATCAAGCAATTATCATACTCAAGAATAAAAAACCAAATCCAAATAGAAAACAAAAAGGGTTCATCCAAAAATTCAACCCACAAGATACCTCTCAAATATATCTCCATCAGAGGATCTCAACCACCTCATCATAAGAAACAATCATAAGACAACATAACAACAACAATCAACTCTTAAACACTCTACCAGGGGAGACACTTCTCAAATGATAGTAAAACCATGTTAAGAAAAAATAGTAAACTGTCTCAAAACTAGAAAGTTCAACATACACAATGGAACAATGTTTTGATAGAAGAGATAAACATCAAACAGATTGGTGTACTGAGTGTGCATTTTCAACTCAAGTTCCCAGGTAATCTCCAAATTTCCACTATGCCTCCATAAGATACAAACCAAATAAATAGAATGCCCATGAAACACCTTATCCTGGAAGTCCTGAGTCTCTATAGGATTCCTCATGAAGGTTGTTCCATCATCAACATTGATCTCAACCCAATTTATGACATTATAGTTTTCATGAATATAATTATGGAGCTATGACATGTGAAAAAAATTGTGTACTGAGATCATATGCCGGGGGAGTTCTATCTAATATTTCATGAATCCAACATGATAAAACACATTGAATGGCCTAAAAAACTTGGAATAAAGCTTACTCCCATGACCAAACCTTCATTTCCCATGAAAAAGAGTCTCCTTCCGGAACATGTGATATCCAACGTCGAAATACAAAGGTCTCCTCCTATGATCGGAATAAGATTTATGACAATCCAATATCTCTTTCATCCTTTCATGAATTGTCTGAACTATCATTGCCATATTATATACAAGTTCTTTCCCAATAATTACTACCACTCTAACCCCATTCTAGCACAACAGAGAATAGCAAGGTCAATAAAAGATGATTTTCCTCAGGACTCTATGGAGTCATGCCACCACCTCTATATATTTCATTGACAAAAATCCCACAGATATTGAATCTTTGGTCACTATAAAGTGGGTTGATTTCATCAAACAATCGAATATCACCCATATAGCATCATAGAATCCATGATCTCAAGGTAAACACATAAAAAAATCCATAGATATTCCCTCCCAATTCCACTAGGAAATATCTAATGGTTAGAGAAAACCACTAGGAACACGGTTCTCAACCTTCACCTTTTGGCAGAACAAACATTGAGAAACAAACTCTACATCTACATGTTTCAACATAGGACACCAAAACTGACCTCTCAATGATTGATACATATTTATAATGATGGGATGTACCACCAAAGGTGAGCTATGGAAATAGAGGAGAACTATCTCATGAATCACTGAATGAATAAAAAATATTCCTTATAACAACACTTTATGTTGTCTATCCTCATACCAACCATTTGGGGAATCGCTAAAGACAACATGGTCCCTCCAAACCACCTCCTCGAAATCCCCCAAATTATACACCTCTACCTTATACACCAAGTATAACTACACTATCATATGGAAAAGACATACTCTACCTCCATCCTCTCCCATATCTAGATTCATCACTGAGAGTTCTTTAATCACTCTCCAGGAATCCCCAGATTCACACATGACATCACTATGTGACTTCCTGCTAAGCACATCGACTACAAAATTTACCTTTCCTAGAATATATGAAATCTCTAATCTATAATCCCAAAACAATTATATCCATAGAAACTAAATTAAATTTATTTATTTCTTGGATAAGACATACCTTAGGATCTTATGGTTGGTAAAGACCACAAACCACTCATCACTAAGGTAATTACACCACAACCTTAAATAACACATAACTACCACAAACTCAAGATAACAGATGTCATATTTATGATCATGTGGATGTAACTATCGAGACCCATAAGAACAAACTAAACTATTTTGAATAATAATAGAACACAACCCAAGACTCAATGCATCATAGAAACCCTCAAACTAAACTCCCTCTACTTATAAACAAAGGACTAGCGTAATGACCAACTTCTCTTTAAGGTACTCAAAAGATACCTAAAATTATTCATTCCATAAGTGTGAATAATCCTTATAGGTCAAGGATATTATAGGAGTCATAATCCAAGATAAATTGGCTATGAACCTCCTATAATATCCTACAAGACCAAGGAAACTCTGCACCACTGCTAATGTCTTGGGGGATGCCCAAGACACAACTAGCATAGTAAATTCCAAAGGAATTGGAAGCCTCTATACCTCATTTCCCAAAGAATGGATGAGGTTAGGTGATACAAATGATTTTTTCACTCATGAATCAAACAAATCATGAAACCATATAGAAAATAAGAAAAGGGTTCCTTGAATAGTATTTATTTATCTTATAGCTAGCAATGCTAAAGCATAAAGATGACCATGAGCTACTTCACAGCCTCTCTAACCCTAATAATGACCACTTCCATGGTCTCTCTATTCTATTTGAGGATTATGAGCATCTTAGGTTTGTACTCTGCCTACCACATCTTCTCTCTACTGATCCCAAAATGGAACACCTTGTTGTTGTTCCCTCGGCCAAAAATACCTCAATGGAGAAACCTAAAGCAGAACACCTGAAAAATGTTGAATTAATAGAAAGTTTGGGCACTATCGCCACTAATTACCTTGTCCTCCACAAGAAATACATTATTATTGTCCCTTGGTATAAGTATGAGATCCACCTCCCCTGGAGAAACAAGATGATGAGTGCTGGAAATTATCTCTCGAAAACTGAAATCTCTTTTGTCTTGAAAATTGGGAACCCCAAACCATAGCTATGATTCATGAGGAATCATGAAAAATTCTCTCTCATGATGTTCCTGTTTTGGATAGTGTAATATCAATAACATCTACTCTCACTGGAAACTTGAGATACATCTTCAGTATAAATGGGGTGACCTGGCATTGGATCTCGGGATACAAAGTCTCCTCAAAATGTCCCTCCCTCACCTTGTCATCTAGAAACAGGTCTGAATCATATCATTGAAGGTTCGGGATATGGATATCAAACTTTCAGACACTATAATTATCCTATTAAAAGTTAAGAACATTCTAGTGGTTTGCTGCCTTTGTGGTAAAATAAATAAACTCTTCTCGAAATTGGTCTTAGACTTTTCCCATGAGACTGTTGACTCCTTGAGATCCATAAGTAATAAGAACCACCACTATCTCGCTACTCTATAAAGAATCATCATAGACAACGAAACCCAGTTCTCCCTCCGAGCATAGATAGATATGAAATCCATCTTATCCTCATCCAACCGGTATTATGTGACTAAGTTTCAAATGGATCTCTCACACTTTTGCAGACTCTACTGCTGAAACTCTTGAATTTTCCTCCTCCAAGTAACATCATCATCGACCTCTAATTTATAGTGATATTTAGGAACATACTACTGAAAATATTTGGTGCAGACCTGACAAGGACGTCGACTTAGATCTATGCCTGCAAAAAGAAAAAACTATTAGACTCCAAAACCTGAAATATGGAATATTTAATATTAATTAGTTAATTATTTTATTATCTTGTTTAATTTTTTAACCTATCCCGAGGTCTAACCATTTTAAACATAGGCACAAATATGAATTATTCCTAATCCTTTCCTAGTTATCAACCCTGAAACCAGTATCACTTCTTATAGTATGCTCAGTAAATATAACGTTTCATGTGTCAGATCAGAGGGGGGGCCTAAATACCTATGTCTTAGTTGGTATCTCATATTTACATCACTCACTAAACTTAGATGACCCTATTTCCTTACCAACCCATGGAAACTCACATATACATAACTCCAAACTCCATCATATCACTCTAACTAAAACTTTGATACCAAATATACTGCAATTAGGGGTGAGATATAGTGACTGCTAGAGCCTTGCCACTAGTAGGTCCTTGGTTAGAGACTAACATTGAGGGTATAATAAACATACATATGTGAGGCATTTCCCTCTAAGAGAAACAAAGAGAATAGAGAGAGATGATAAGGATACACCAATAAACACCTTCTCAGATATATATATATATATATAAATAAATCCCAAGTGCAACATGAAATGTCATACTATACAAAAACAACATAAAGGAATGTACAAGTACCAAAAAGGTAAAAACAGAAGAAACTCTAATGACCAAAAAACTCCTGCAAAACCATAAGCTCGTAATATCCATCCTGATCTCCAAACTTCTCTGGAAAATCTAAAAAATAGTTTATATATACGTAGGGTGAGTATAAAAGTATACTCAATAGGATCCTCCCCATATCCTCTCATGAAAATGATAAAGAAGGCATGATAAATCATAGTGAACAATAGTGAAAAAATCTCATCACCTAAATACATATACTAAATTCACATCCTCACCTTGTCTAACTCCCACCAAGTATCGAATACAAGATATCATATAATATAATAATGAAACATCAAGGTTATCATGCTCCCTCTTTCTCTCTATTTTGACTCTCTACCCCAACATCACATATCCTGAGTCATATCTCTCCAAAATAGGCCATCCCGAAGACACATGGGAAAAGCATCACAACATGTACCTTATGCATCGCAACATCACATCATCCCATCCACATATCCATATATAGTAAAAAATTAGTTTCCATAATCCATCACATCCTTTAAGACGTGCATCATACATTATGTATTATACCTCAATCCATTACTATCCATAAACCAAGGGAGTACCTCAATCCATCATAGCCTATACACATCATACCAATAATGATCCTTTCAATTCTATATCAAAAAATACATGTGTGTGGAATAACCAAAATCTATTAATGCCCTCTACAAACATGTATAGGAAAACTAACAACTATTACTACTAACACAAGTAACCCACAAGGGAAGAGAGTGAGGCCAGAGGTGGTAGTCATCCATCCATCCTCTAATTAGGATGTTGGGGAAAACACCCTCCCAGAGTCCACTAGGTGTCATTCACCCTAACCGACATGGGTGGGGTTTCATATGAAATCACATAATTTACAATATATAATGTATCTCACAACCACACTATAGGAATAACCAATTATTAAACAAAACTGCATCTAATGTCACTTGGACTCTCAACTACAACTACTATGACCAAATATCCTATAAACAATCAATAATTTTAAAGTGGTCATTAAATTACATATTTTATTTAAAAAATTCACTTTAGGTTAATTAATTTGTTATCCATTAATTAACCAATAACATTATTCCACGTTAAATTTAATTACATTAATCATCGGGCTATAGTCCATGCTCTCCAGGCATAATCCAAATTAAGTCCATGGTTTCTCAAGATTAATATCTTTTCCACATTTTCATTAATTCAACACTAACCCCATGGGTTAGGAATTATTTATTCATTATTAGAATAATTCCATAAACCATGTACTCTAGGAAAACCATCCTAATATACCACCAAGAGGAAACATGCAACCAAGTACACCCATATATCCCAATTAGTTGGGAAAGGAATGCAAATAAAACAAGAAACTCAGCCATCATCCATTAAACATACTCATATGAGAGAATCCTAGTTCTCATCATCACATTATTGGGTAATCCAACATGACTATTTCATCATCTTCACTGTCATCCCTAAAACTAACATGCATATCCCGATGAATATTTACATTATAGGTGTTAACTTCTACCACATAATCTAGGCCTCCCCATCCACATATCACATCATCCATCTGAGTCTCATATCACATCTCAGCCTCCCCACCCCATATCACATTACAAATAAAATATCACATCTAGAACACAATAAAAAATAAAAATGAAACAAAAAAACATATAAAATAGAGAAATCTAGGCCCTAAAACAAGGAATTTGAGCTACACACATAAATGAGCTCTCATAACTCCAAAACAGGGCACTCAGTCTTCTCAATCAAATGGGAAAATCAGTCCCTGAAAATTATCTTTATCACAATATTGGTTATTATTAAATCATTAATTAACCGATTAATTATTCACAGGTTCCAACTATGAGAAACCAAAGGCATCAAGCTATAAATAGCTATCAAAATATTAAACACTCTCTTTATTATTTAAACTAGTTACATCAATTGTGATAATCACCATTCACATTTAACATTCCTTTTTATTTATTATCTACTAGTATAAACATTCTTCACATTATCTATCAATTAAATTAATCATATGGAAGATAATTTTCAATTTAACATGTGCATAGAATCAATTTGGTTATCATCAAATTACATTAAACATAGAATTAAAAACATGTATCTTATTTAATTATTTTTAATCTAATTAATTATCAATTAATTCCAACTTTTCATTCTTTACCAATTTTCACATGTTACTCTAAGCATAAGAAAATGATAACGAAGAATAGCATAGATATCACACTATCATGAAAATCAAGAGGAATCCTATTATCAGGGTATAAATCAATAACATCGACAAGAAATCACTATCAAATTATTTAATCTAGTTCAATAATTGTTATGTTAATCTCATTTCTATCCAAATGGATAAAGCGTGATCAATTTATTATTGCACATAAATAAAATAAGAGATGTAATGAATCCCTTACCTTAAAGGCATCAATGATATTTTCATGATAATGGACCAATGTTGCGGATCCCGATCACCTCTCCTATAAGAAGTTGTATCCATTCAAGGATGTTTTGACACAACAACACCAAAAAAACCAAAAAACTCCATTAAAAACATGGAGATGATCTGACATCGCATGGAAAGAACAAATAGGAGGAAACAAGACTAATTAAGGAGAACTATATAGAAATGAATAAGTTGTGCACCTTATATCAAAATGGATAATAGAAGGTAGATTGTTAATCAATCCCTGAAGAAGGAATCTCAAAATGGTGAAGTGAGGGTTTCTGGATCACCTTGAGTCGGGAGATGATCATAGGATTTGAGGAAACCATGAACCACTATAGCCTTTATATCCACACTACACAAGTAATTTACATTCTGTGTAAAGATTACACGTCATGTAAATGTCAAGTTTTATATCTTTCCAAAAAACACATCACCTCAAGGAATGTAATGACAAAATTTTACATGTCATGAAACTCCCTGTGAACTATCCCTAACAAGCTGTGAACAACACATACATGATGTAAAAACCCCATACACGTCATGTAATCTCCTAGATTCCGAAATTTGAATATTTGAACCCCTAACAACTCACTCAAATCATCCTCCAAGCTCCACAGGCCTCATAAACACACCAAGGGTTGGTCTACATAGATTTAGTCCCTTAAAAATGCCTCTCCTTTGGTTAAATTTTCCTATTTAAAGGGTTAGGTTATATTTTTAGGGTTAGTGGGTCAAAACCCATTAAACCATAGTTAAATGGTAAAAATAGTTTTTCCTATATCTTCCAATGGACTTAATTCACATCCTAAATTTACAATTCACATGGTGAATTTTTCTAAGGATGAAAAGATGGATTTTTAGGTGATTCAAGAACTTTCACGGGGTGAATATATATTCACACCATGAATCCTTACTGTCCAGACATCAGAATATCTCCTCCACTCCATCCTCCTATACTATCCATGAATTCATGTATCTAATATTATATAAAATGAATTTTATGTTCATGAAATTAATTACTCTTTAATGGAATGAAATATGATGTTTTAACTCATTTTTATTAGCCCCTATGCGGCTTGGGTCTCCTGGTATACAACCCAAATGGAGTTTTTTAGAATTCCTTGAATCCTTTGTGTCTTGAACTATGGTGTGAATAATACTCCAATGTGTTAACAATTTTGGATTCAATATTCAATCCAAAATTCATCATAAGTTTTTCAGTGTACTGAAGTTCCATGAAGCGGTGAAGCCTGAAATGTCTTCATCTTCTTAAAATTTCATGATTCCCTTCAAATTGTTGTTAATGTTTTTCTACCATAAAATATATAAAACATTAAAATCATGCATGAATATCATATTCAATAAATAAATATTTAATGAAATCACAAATAAACCCCCATAAAAATATGTATACCAAATAGATATAACAAATACCCCCACACTCAAATATATGGTCTATATTGATAAAAATATCAACATCAAAACAAAAAGGGTCTATAGATCAATAAGGGAATTTTAAAATTAGGATTCTAATAAAAAAATTATAACTGAAGATTTTTAAAGTGAAAAACATACCTAATAAATAATTTATTAAAGCATACTTCATGTATAATTTTCTATTCAATGCAATTCCCCTTTTCACATGAAGATTTCAACCACTCATCAATATCTATGCCTTTAATGATCTACCTCACCGTGAATTTTTCCTCTCATCACTCAAGGTAAAAATTTAATAGAGTTATTATCATTCCTCAATTATTTGATCCTAATAATAATCTTTCATTAAATCTAATTTCTCTAGATCTTAATGAAAAATATCACAATTAATCATGAGGGATTTTTAATTTGGATAAAATTATTTTGAGGCTAAGTTTTGTTAGGTACTGATGTTGAAAATTAAGTAATTCTAGAAAAGGAGGCTAAAATATAAAGTATAGTACATGAAATTAAAAAGAAAATCTCAATGAAATTCTCCTCACAAAAATAGAATTTCATTTATTACATTATCCCTAAATCACTAAGTAAAGTATCATGAATACTGTTATATAATAAATGATGGTCATATCCTATTGTGTGTTTTCTTTTATTTTATTTTTTTCCTTTTTTAAAAATTTGTATATGGGATAAATCTCGCATCTTCCACCTAACTCCATATGATTTTGAAATCATAAACCTGGTAATGGGTATAACTTCTAGAAAATGAATCTCTACCAATGGTTCTAAACCATTGGTATAGGACCCAGAACCATTGGTATAGCTTATACTAATGGTTCTATGAATCGTGGTAATTAGAGTCATCAGTATAAGACTATACCAATGGTTTTCTTTGAAACTATTGGTATATCTCAATTCCAATTTTAAATACCCATGGTTTAATTCAAACTTTGGGTATATATCTATACCAACGGTTCCAGAAACCATAGGTATAGAGGGTTGTCCAAAATTGATGTATACCCATGGTTCTGTAAACCATGGGTATAGAGTAATATCCCCAATGTACTGTAGCAATACCATCCATCACCTCTCATGGAACATGTAAATAAATTACAAACCATTGTACAAATTTAATTTAGTACACTTATTATATATTTATCATTTAACCATTGGGACATCAATAGTTTTAAAACCATTTACAATAATATAACATACATATAAAATCAACGTAATCAATAATATTTAGTCATTATACATCATCCACACATGTCTCTTTACTGTTAAATCATAAATTAAGGGGATCAATATCTCCCCCATCACCATCAGGGCCATCATAATTATCACTATAATCATTTCCTGGAGCACCATCATCATCACCAGCATCATCATCATCATCACCACTACCACCAGTAGCAGTATCATCACCTCAACTACCAGTAGAACCCTAACTGTATCACTGTTTGCATCATATATAGATCACATTTTCTCTATACATGAATCAAAAACATTTGTATCCTCTGATGGAAGTTGTGGAAATATAACTTCCATAGCATTCGGAAACTATATAGTGGCTAGTTTACCTCTTTGACTCTCTTGTATAGCTATTTTTTGGCCTCATCTGCTTTTTCATGAGTGTTTTGTAGCACAATGGTTTGAGAGGTTTGAGAGGTGCCCTATGAGGGCCAACACCTAGTGGGGATGATATTTTTCCAAGGTTGACATCAGACTCTCCCATGGTACTCCTTACCTAATACCTATCTCAAATAATCATTTAGACCTAATTTTTCATCTTCTTATTCATTTAGGGACTCCAAGGCACACTTTTGAAAATATAAACAAGATATTTAATTATTAATTGTGCATCAAAATTAGAAATATGAACAAAAAGACATATAATATTTTCTTGTGTCAGTGAATTTACAGAACTTCCATCCTTTTTCCTCACACTTGAGTAAAATAATTTTGTTTGAGGCACGAGGTCTTAGATTCCCAATGTAACTTACTTCAAATGAAATTTATTACTATAATAATACATTATTGAATAATATGAAATTGATAAACCTATAATGAATTAAAATTTTATCTATTAGAGAAATCAATAAAATTAATAATCATCTAAATATATATTTAATTAGAAATTTAATACTAGTGGAATAACATAATCAATACATACTAATTACATTCTAAACATGGGTATGATATAGATTCCTATTTTATTTTCATTTTGGTCCAATTTTATCAGTGTTATATTATTTGGTTATTTGGTAAATTGGTTAATTTGGTCATTTGGGTACTTGGTTCATTTTGTGGTTAGGTTTTTTATTAATTTTTTCATTTGGTCATTTGTTCATTTGGTCAATTGGTTGGAGTATTTTTCATATTTTTTTGGTTTGGTTGTTTGATTCATTTTGGGTGATGGTGTTTCTTTTATTAATGAGTTATGTCATTTGGTTAATTTTTGGTTTCGATCATTTAGGATATTTGTTTATTTGTTCATTTGAATATATCATTTGGTTCATTTTATGTTTGGTCATTTTGGTTGATTTGGGATAAGACATTTTCTTCATTTTTGGGTAAAATAATTTTGAGTTATATAATTTCGTTTCTTCTAGGAAATTTTATTTTCTTCACTTTGGTTTAGGTTATTTTGGGTTCGGTCATTTGGTTCATATTTGGGTTATTTCATATCTGAGTCAGGTCATTTAGTTTATTTTGGGTTATCTCATTTGGTTTATTTTTCGGTTATGACTTTTTTGGGTTATGTCATTTGGTTCATTTTGGTCGTTTGGTCTTTAGTTTGTTTTTTATTAGGTAATTTGATGAATTGTTCTTTTTTTTCTTAGGTTAATTAGTTTATTTTGGGATAGGATATTTATTTTACTTTAGGTTAGGATATTTATTCCATCTTTGGTTTGGTTATTTTATTCATTTTAGGTTATTTCAATTGGTTAACATTAGGTTCGGGAATTTTGTTTATTTTTAGGTTATGTCATATTTGAGTTAGGTCATTTGGTTTATTTTCAGTTGTTTAATTTGGTTCATTTTAGTGTTATGTATTTTTTGGTTAGTTAATTTGGTCATTCTTCATTTTTTGTTAGAACAATTGGTTTTCTTGGGTATAGTTTATTTGGTTTATTTTGGGATATGTCATTTTATTCATTTTGGGTTAGGTCTTTTTAGTTTAGGTTATTTTTATAATTTTTGGGTTATCTATTTTTTATGTTAGGTTATTTGGTTTATTTTGGGTTAGGTCATTTGGTTTCTTTTTTGTTTTATGTATTTTTTTGGGTTACATAATTTGGTTAATTTTGGTCATTTGGCCATTATCTTGTTTTGGATTAGGTTATTTGATCAATTGATCATTTTTTTTGTTAGTCTGATTAGTTCATTTTTGTTTAGGTTATTTATTTTTCTTTTTTCATTGTTATTTAGTTCATTTTTTGTTAGGTTATTTTCTTAATCTTGTGTTATGTCAATTGGTTAATTTTGGGTTTCATCATTTGGTTCATCTTTGGGTTATGTCATATTTGAGTTAGGTCATTTTGTTAATTTTGGGATAAATCATTTGGTTCATTTCAGGGTTATGTAATTTTTTGTTAGTTAATTTGGTAATTTTTTCTTTTTTTGGTTAGAACAATTGGACTACTTGGGTTTTGGTTATTTGGTTCACTTTGGGTTTTGTCGTTTTGTTCATTTTGGGTTATCTCTTTTTAGGATTGGATATTTTGTTCATTTTTGGGTTATCTTTTTTTATGTTTGGTTATTTGGTTTATTTTGGGTTAGGTAATTTGGTTTAGTTTTGGGTTATTTCTTTTTTGGGTTAATTAATTTGTTTCATTTTGGTCATTTGGTCATTAGATTGTTTTGGATTAGGTCATTTGATCAATTGTTCATTTTTTCTGTGAGGTTTATTTAGTTTATTTTGGCTTAGGTTATTTATTTTTCTTTGTGTTATGTTATTTATTTCATTTTTTAGGGTATTTTCTTAATATTGTGTTATTTTAATTGGTTAATTTTGGGTTTTTTTATTCTATTCAACTTTGGGTTATGTCATATTTGAGTTATTTCATTGGGTTTATTTTGGGTTACGTCATTTAGTTAATTTTATGGTTATGTAATTTTTGGTTAGTTAATTTGTTAATTTTTTCATTTTTTGTTAGAATAATTGGTTTACTTGGGTTTAGGTTATTTTTTTATTTTGTATTATTTCATTTTGATCATTTTGGTCTTGTTCTATTTAGGTTAGTTGATTTTGTTCATTTTGGGTTAGGTCTTTTTATGTTAGATGGAATTACCACTTTACTCTAGTGCACTAGGACATGGGTTTTTTAAACCTCTATATTAAAAACCTTATCATCCCTAAAAAAATGTACTAATTCCACATATAATATCTAATACATTAAAAAATTATCAATTCAAAATTAAAACACTAGAATATATCTCTAATATACACCATTATTCTGATGTGTGAATTCAAAAATTTAATTCAAAAAATAAAATACATAATACATAATATATAATAGGTAGGTAATATCCAAAAAAAATATTACAAACCTAAAATAAACATTATATCCTTCTATAACATAATCTCCAAGACAAAAATCACAACCTTAATACATGACCACAAAATTCAATCCAAAATACCAATACTGCCGATTTAACACTCGGATGGAATGTTAACCACTAAATTACTAATAAAAACTCAAAATATTAATCTCACATCCATTGAGTAATATTTTTTAAATAAAAACAAAAATTTTCACCATAATGATCTACTACAAAAAGACCTATTAACATACCTAAAATCCTCAATATATTATCCACCAAACTATCCTCAAACTTATGGAACTCCCCAATATAATAATCATTGTGTATTTACCTTTTCCTACCCACCACTGAATTTTGGATGATCAAAAAAATTACACTTCAAAATAGTTTCACCGAATAAACATTACTGTTTAAAATCCCCAAAAAAATTATTTCAAATATATATTATACCTCAAAATCAAATTTATTTAAAATACAATTTGACAAAACACTCTCCCAAATTACATTAAAAAAAGTAATCATTTCAATATACCCACCAAATTTTGAAAATAATTCTTATTAAAATAATTATTTTACAAAATATCTTTATTTATTAAATGTAACTATTTGAAGGTATTTAACCCATGTCAATACCTTATCCCCATTTTAAGAAAAACATAAAAAATATCCCCTTAGTTTAAAAACACAATCAGTTTCATAAAATTAATTTAGTATGAAAACACATATTTTTTTAGTTTAATTAGTTCATTTTGGTTTAGGTTTTTTTAGGTTATTTAGTTCATTTTTGGTTAGGTTATTTGCTTCATCTAGGGTTATGTCAATTGGTTAATTTGGGGTTAGCTTATTTGGTTTACAGAGTTTTTTTTTGAACTAAGACATTCTAAAATGTATCCCTTGAGGAATGATTCATTCATAGAAGCATGATTTCAATAATAGAAGGATTATATTGACATATCATTGAGGAGTTAAATTAAAATCAATAAATATGGTTTTTTTGGATTTCAATGTAACTTTCATCATGTTTGGTGGAGTAATTTTATCACAACCTGGAGGGAGTAGAACTTCATTCAAGCAATAAATTATAGATTAAATGGGAATTTACAACCTTATATTAATGGGTTTCATGATAATAAAACTTAGATTTATGCATGAAAATCTATATAAATTAGGAATTTATAAAATAATTTTTATGTTTTGGCTCCCCAAATTATGCCCAACTTGTTGTTGATAACATCTAAAAACAACAAGCATCGAGTTTTGAAAATTTTGGACTACATGCACTCCAAAAAATAAAAAAAACATTTGTAGGTCATTAGTTAAACTATCATAATATTTTGAATAAGTAACTCAATTGTTGGAATTATTATTCAATAGTTTCTAAAATCTAGAATATTCTATTTCAGTTCACTCACAACATGAAAAATATTGAATCCTATATAATAGATAGATCCCCCCCAAATTTTAACTTCATAAAATAAATACTTTATACTCAAGTAATAATATAAATACAGTTATTATTTATATTCATATTAATGTATATGGAATATCTAATGAACTAACATTGAAGTGCGTTCAAAATTATAAAAATACATCATATCATCTTTGTTCTTTTTTTTCCGATGCATACTGAAAACGAATATTCAATAAAATTAATATGAATTAAATTTTCAATGAAAACCATTAAATATTAAGAATATGTTAGACTTATTTCTCTTCCATTATATGATCATTTCTTGTTATTGTGTTGTTGGATAGTCGGTGAATATTTGTACACCCTCTAAATCATATGTTTCTATAGTCTTCCAACAAACATATAACTCATGCTTAAATTATTACCACAACTCCCCAAGATCCATCAACCATGAGACCTTAGCAGTTTCACTTTTAGGAAAGTTAAACTGACGCTAAAATGAAAATGTTAATTCAAATAAATACAAAAATAGTATAGATATCAATTTAAGAAAATTCTATCCTATATCTCCACCCACGATTTCACCTTGATTTCATTACCGATATGCCTCCATGAGACTAGTTTCACCATAATGATATCATTTTACTTGGATAAAGTTTCCATAAAACTTCTACACTGCCTAAAATTTTTACCTATCATTTTATCCTCTTCATTGTAATACACCATTATTTTTGTTTGATGATTTCAGCCTTCATGCATATGGGTTCACCCACATATCCTATTATAATATCCCACTAAATCAGATAAAATAAAAATATAATAATTAATTCAAATTATAATGGGAAAAAATGATGTGATAAAATTTGAAACACTTATAAGAAAATTATTATAGGATGATCATTAGGATCTGATGGATCTGTGGTCTTTCCTGGATAGGTATCTACTGAATGTTGTTCATATTACAATGCATGCACCCGGTCATCTTCATGCACTAGAGTGGAATCTGAGGGAGTAGAATCATCAGATCCTGGATGGATAGTATTAAATAGAGGCGGCATAGACATTGTAGGATAAGGATGGAAGGGTTAGGGATACATCATAGGATAGGGATATGGAACAGTTGGGAACATCCCTTGAGGTGTCGTAGACATGTTATGAGAAATAAAGTCTAAATAATATGATGATGGAGGCATCTGTGGGAACATCCCTAGAGGATTAAGTGGAGGATGGAAAGGTATGGTGGATGGGATGTCTACTAGTGGGTCATGGTGTGAGTGGGTATGATGGGTGATCTATGTAACTCTAGGAGAACCCCCAATTGGACCCATACTAGTTGGCTGAGGAGAATTAAACTCTGGTTTAAATGAATGTCCCTAAAAATTTGATAAAGAATAAGAAAATTTCATTAAATGTATTGTAGTAGAAAAATATTAAAATTATTATACTCACTAAAGGAACCATAGGAGGAAACCTTGGCTCACGAATTCATCGATCATTATCAAATAATATATTCCTTTTAATTTTACCAATAAAATTCATAATTTGTATAAGAATGAAATGTACATTTTTTAGAAATATTTTTTAAAATTTTTTCATACAAATTAGAATTAAAAGAAGTCAAAAATAATGTTATTACATGTTTTAGAAACTATAATTTAAAACCAAGTTCTACATGTTTTTTAAAACCAATTTTAAACCTGATTTTTGGAATTGAAATACATATAATTAAATGCAATGAAAAAACAACACTAAAAAAACATATCATTCCAAAGTGAAACTAAATTAAATTAATTATAGTATTACCAACCTAATAAACCCACATCAAGGTAAACTAAATGAATTGTTGACATACATGGTTACTTATAAATATTTATCACCACTACTTCAAGTATAACATCAATTCTCATAAAGGAACAATATGATTAATTAAATAAAAAAATTTGGTCAACACAAATGGGGGAATCGATGGTTTAAATTTCATCCCCACCATCATGAAAAATATTTCCTGGGATTACATCAATAGTAACATAGTAATTAAGTCTTATAAGATCATTAACATGAAACACTTGTTTTTCCATTGATGCCAAAATATATGGTTGATTAGTAGCTAGGAAGAAATTATGGTCAATAACTCTAAATCCATATTCATTAATAAATGTACCATGTCACATCATTGAATTAAACCATTTATAATTCATCATAGTGACTCGGCCATGAGTGTATTAATCCAATAACAATATTTTCTCAACAAGTACATAATAAGACTCATTTTCATACCGGTACCTAATATCTGATACAGTAGAATAATAGTTTATTTTTTAAGATATCATAATTCCATAATGTTTTGTTTTCATATTCACTACTCGATCAGTTGTAACAAATTTATACCCATTGATTATTAAATATTTTCATTCACAATCCATAGAATTTGGATCAAAAGACAACACTCTTAATTCTTGTGGGACAGGGTCGACATGTAAATTCAATACCTAAAATATATATGAATAATTCAATTAAATGAATATCTATATTTTAATTTAATTATAGTAATTTCCATACCTTTTATTTCAACCAAGCAGGATGCTCTTTACAATGAAAATCCTCTCTCCTTCTAAAACGCATAGATGGATGAACTCTACATATAATTTTTTTATGTACCCTACAAAAAATGATAATAAATGCTTAAGGTATATGTTACATGACATAGTACGAGAAAAAATATAAATATTAAAATTACTTACTTGATAAATTCATTGAAAAACCCATGATTAGACAAGATTGTGTGATTTTCCATATTCTTCTATTCAAGGCTCAATGTAGCCAATGTATATGACCCAGGAATTCCTCCTATTTTGGGAAGAGATGGAAATGAGGACTCAATTTCCCCATAATTCTCATCTTCATTTATCATTGGATGATTATGTATTATTCTCACATCATACAAATACATTGAAAATAAAAATATAAATCCTTGATCCAGATAACCTCTCACAATGGGACCTCAGGGGTAATTCTTATTTCAGATATAATATTTCATTGTGAACATATTTATTTTAGTATGATACATTCAAATAAAAGAAATGGGTCCCCCAAGAACAATTTTAATTAGAATATGAATTTTTAAATTTAGTATGCTAGTAAAAAAATGGTGGAGGAAAAAAATTTCTAACTCAGACAAAATTAATGGAGCCTCCTAATGCATTTTTATCAAGAAATACTTGGATAGCCTTTTAGAAAAAATGTTTCTATAAAAACGGAAAAGGTTAAAAACCATCACCCTTACATTATTTGATAATAAATTATAGATTTACATTGGAATCAGTTCATGAAGAAGGATGTGATAATCATGTGTTTTTAGGTATTTTAGTTTCAACTCACTTCTATTGAATCATTTAGATATGTTACTAAAATATCCATCTAGAACATTAATATTATTAAATACTTATAGAACTTTATTTTTATATAAAGGTGTAATCACATAAGAAGAATATGAAACTTTCCATTTTCTTTCATTGATACACACAGGATGCAATTCTGATCAAATATCCCAATCCAATAAGTCTTGATGGGATCGTAAGTCATCTTTGGTCTTCCAATTGATATTTAGGAGAATTGAAAGAAAAATTTCACATATATTTTTCTCAATTTGAATTACGTCTAAAGAATTATGTAACAAATTGGTAGAACAATATGGAAACTCAAAATAGATACTTTTCTATTTCCAATTATAAGTGGATTTAGTGTCAACATTCTTCCTATTTTTAGATTTCATCTGAACCTTCCCTAATGAAAAACTAAAATATTTTAATTCATTAAGCACATCAGTTCCTGGAATATGTTGAGGTGGTTGTTCACTATCAATAGAATTATCAAGCCTCTGATAATTCTTTCTATATTGATTATCCATTATCAAAAATCATCAATTCCCCATGAAACTGAATACATGATGATATTTAAGGTCTTCTCAATCATATATTCTTCATACAAATAGGACATGATATTTTTCCCATCATGCTCCATTGAGAAAATATTTCATAATCAAGGAAATAATTTATAGTCCATAGAATGGTAGCACACATCTGAAATGTTTTTTTTGAAGAAGAAGAAAATGTGCACACACACATATACCAAAGTTTCTACCACTATCTTATTAAATGTTTCAAGTAGAAATTTATATCATTTCCAAGATCAGACGGTCTAGATATTAGTATACTCAAGAAAGTGAAAGGTTTCTTCATAAACATCCAAGGAGGAAGATTATAAACATGAATAAAAACTAGCCATGTGTTGTGAGCAGTAATCATATGACCAAATGGATTAAACTATCACGGGATAGACCCAACCTGACATTACACATCTTAGTAGAAAAATAAGGATTATTTTCATGAACTTCCTACCCTGCTAATACATATTCAAGATAAACCAACTCATCATTATCTTTAATTATGTTATCATCATTCCATTGCATATTGTTTGATATTTCTGCAGACATGAATAGTTTTTGATTCCTATGAATCAATGGAAACTGCTCCATGACCTTTTTTGGAATACGAGATGGTGTTTCATCTATATTTTACTTCCATTGAGATATACCACATTCTTTAAAGTCATTATGTTATATTGTTTCCTTCGAAAATGAACTGTATTATTTCGGACAAGCATAAATTTTATTAGAAGAAAATCCAAAATACTTAATTAACTTCCATGCCTTATAATTATTTGAGGGTATATTTGAACCATCAGGAAGAAATTAACTCAAAAAGTTAAGAATATAATCAATGGTGGTATTATAAAATCCATATATGGGTTTCCATGATATAACTACATTAAAAATTCCAACTTTTTCATTTTAGTACATTCCTGATATACAGGTGTTTTGGATTCATTCATTGTTTTTTCGCTCTCTCGACATCATCATCTTCATTATTTTACTCATGTGTATTGATATCATTATCTTCTTTCACTTTCATACTATCTCTCGTGTGATTATGCACAAATGGAAACCAATCAAATATCAAATTCTATATAACACTTCTTTCTTTCCATCCATGAACAGTGGAAGATTGTCTCATGTATCTATTATGAAACCAAACATAATAGTTTGTTTGAAATCCTTCTTTTTCTATATGGTAGATAACATATTCCCAAAATAACCATGGTATTCTAAAACAATTATGACATGGAAACTATATACGACCTCCATATAAAGCATTGTTAAACGCATAATCAAAAAAAATATCTCATTATTTTGAAACTCTGTTGAAATATGATCGGTATGATACATCCACTTTCTATCCATTTTATTACAGAGAAAAGGGTTTTATTCAAATAAAAAATCTAAACCATAATTACAAAATTCATTACAATGAATTTAAATATTAAATTCATCAAAGAATATTAATAGCAATAAAAATAAAGAATAATAGAAATAAAATATGTTATAAGTGATTCTCACAAATAACAAACCAATGTTGGTATCCCTAACATTTAATAATTTACTATCATGGTGGGAAAACTGAATAAATTTGAGACACTACAAATTTATACCCATGTTTTGAACTATAAAGACTCGATAAAAAAGATCCAAATAAAGGAAAAACTGTAATTTCATGAAAAAAATATTAATTTCCAAATAATCAAAATACTTCAGACATCCAAAAATACATTATAGAGATCACAAATTGAATAAAAAGAGGAAAATGATCGATATAAATAATATTGGAGTGGAATAAATACCTCACAATATCCATTAATTGAACATTATAATCTATAATATGGTATAAACATTTTTTTCTTTGGATTATTTGATCTATAATTTATTTTTGTAGATATACCAACCGACCAAAATAATGACTTGTCATTATAATTTTTAAGAAATATGGATTGTAATTCCCAAACCATCCACATTAGAAACACTCTAATTATTTCATTCATTCTTTAGGTGTTACAATTGAAAGAGATGTCTTCCATGATATAGGTTCCCCAAGCATACGATCTTCACTAAATAGGGGACCTTTACTAGCCCTAATAGAGATAGAACTTCCACCATTCATTGGTTGCGATCAACCCATAGAGAGTCATTAATTCCCTTTAGGTTAAATCGATTTAGAAGTTAAAAACACAAACCCCAAATCACTAAACCACCAATTAAGAAATATAGGATCATTAAAGTATAAGGATAACACCATACAGAAAAGGGTATATAATACTCAATTCAATAATTAAACCACTAAACTACTGATATAAAAAAAAACCTACATGAAAATTAAAGTAACAAATATTTATAATGATTTAAGATAATGATAGAAGAAAATAAAAAAATGTACGAGACATATAATTCCTTGGTTCATGCGTAAGTGATTGTAAAAACTTAATGATTTCTTCTTATTTTCATTAGAATTATGTCTATGTCACCCCCACCGTCTGAGTGATCACTCCCACTCTCTAAAAAATACCCTTTTTAATAGTCGTATACTTCGGTTCATTAGTGAGAATGGTAATGAAAATTTCTATTAAATGTAGAGCCTATCATACCCAACGGTTATATTGAAAGTAGTATTCTAGTAACTTCATTATAGAACTCTACCATAATAAAAAAAATGGTGATGTAATGAAAAATAAGGTAGAGAGGGTGGGAAGATAATTTAATGTGAAACCCAATATTAATTAAATAAAAATCCATAGACACACTACTACAATCCCACTTTAATCACTTGTTAGGAAGAAATAATGATCACCCTCTCATGATATCTATGATAGGGTGATGAAAAAAATGAAATAAAATGTATATAATTTGTGATAGAGAATAAATATGGAGGATTAAATCCATAGATCATAAATAAATATTCGATGAATTATTTGATACAAAATTTCAAAGGAAAATATGGAAAATTTGTCAAGGAAATCCAACCTTTATCAAAAAACATAAGGATCATTCATCCCCCAAGCAATGATTTAAGAAATAATAAAATTCTAATTACTATGTTTAATTATCATATTTATAACAATAAACCTCATTATCCCTAGACTTATAAATTCCAAAGGATAAATGTTTTTTATTTCATCTGGGTTTCCTTTTTAAGCCCCTTTCTCATTTATCAAAAAACTCAATGATTATTATTTTAACATACCTCTTTTATTTTAAATTTTAACATGGATCTCATGGTTAATGGATGTGAAATTAATTAAATAAATTCATAGATATTGAGTTTTTATTTTCATATTGACTAGAGCTTTGATACATGAATATAAACCATGGAATGACATGTGTGTGTCAATCTATGCTTCATGATAAATCTATTTACTTCATAGAATGAATGAAAACTCATAAGTTCTATAATTTAAAAACATGAACCAAAGATCGCTAAAAAATTGTTTAAATAGTATAATAACTAGAATTTATGATATTTATTACATGATTACTTATATTAAAAGGAAAACAATACTTAGTAGAACAGTAGAAGGATTCATAACTCACTAATCTGATGTTGAAGAAGATCTGAATCAAAAAAATCATGAATAAGTGTGAATATCTGGAGGATATGGGAATCCTCCACTCACCCAGGTGGGGGAAATTAGGTTAGGGATCATATTTTAATGGGGAGAGTTTGGGAGTTGATGGATTTGTGCAAAATTTATACCAATATGTTTTTAAAAATTGTTAGTATAGCCCAAATTATACCAATGGTTTCAAAAAAACTGTTGGTATAGCTTTATCTATACAAATGGTTTAAATAAATCATTGGAATATCCTAGATCTAGTAATTCTATACCAATGTTTTATTTAAACTATTGGTATAGATTTGTGGGGTTATCCCCACTTTCTAGTATTGGGATTTTTTACCTACGCGAAAACAACCCTTTTTCAATTTTTTTTATTTTTTCCTCTTTTTTTCAACAAGATGGATAAAAAATGAAATAAAATGAATGAAATAATAAATAATCCCTAAAATAAAATGAAACTACCTTGTGTTCTCCTCATAATAAACAACATCCCATATCCACCATGAACAACCCCTCCCCCATACTCATTCAATTAAATATCATGCACAATGCCAAGAGTGGGGTAGGAAAAGACAATTATTGCTTGTGATGTGGATCGATCTTAATATGGTCATCCATGGATTCTATAGGTTATGTAGGATCAATGTATATGTGTGTTTCCATATAAAAGGTTTCATCAAAAAAATTAATCAATCATTTTAAAAGTGAATTTTTTCATTCATATCTTTGACAAGATATTAATGAAAGTTTTATTATGTTTATATTCCCCATATATCACACATGAAATATGATTAGAAATGAATAAGAAAAACTTGATCCATAATAATCTTTGGAATGGAAACATTATATAAGTAAATTAGTTCATGGAATGAACATCATTAATTATTTTACTTAAAGTAAGATTCTCAGAATCAAAATCAAGAAAACAATCATATCAACAATCATTTTTAAGAAACTCAAAATAGAAGTGAGTGTGTGAATTTTTAAAATATATAAATATATCATTAACATTTATGGACATGATAATTCAAATTTACTAACATGTAAAAATACTTCTCTTTAATGTTTATGTCTCCTAGATTAACAAGTACAAGGAAAAACAATTCAATCATTTATGAGAGAATCTAATTCATTTTTGTCCATGTAGTAATTCAACCTATTAATAAAAAAATGATGAAAAAATAGAGATATAAAAATATAAATAGGTAAAAATAGTACTACCATTACCTAAAGTTTGTCGGTTTTTATTTCTTCATCAATTTTTTTAGCTTCATCTTCTATCTAGGATATTGAAAAATCAAAATGAAAACATGTGAAAGTACAAGATTAAAAACATTTAGCTTGAAAATATAAAGTAATTGAGCACGAGGAGAGGTATTAAACTAATATAATAAAATGAAATTATTTCCTATAAATAAATTGAACATTTTAGGTTGGAACCTGGTAGATACTCTTTTTTAAGGCTGTTTAGGTTGATCTTACTTATGCATCATGTAACGGGAGTATGGTACAAATTTGACCAATATGGTTGTAAAAGTGACCTGAAAGTTGGCTCATAAAGTGTAAATTTACTCTTTATCCTCTATTATTACTTCTTGAATATTTCTTGTGGTGGTCTAAAACAAGAGTAAAAATGTAAATAAAATGTAAAGAAATAAAAATCTAGATATATTTTGATGTTCTCCTACCCCACCAAGCCTTATTTCATCTTGTCATTAGGTTCAAATTCTAGAATGACTTTTTGAATTAGAGTTTCCCTTTTCTCATTTTTTTCTTTAAACTGTAAGAGGTAGTCCCATTCTTATTAGACCTCTTTTATTTCAATTTGGTTGATGCATATTTTCTCATTATCCACTTCTATTAATTTTTCTTCTTTCTTCATGAATTCAATGGATTGCACTACTTCTGCCTCCTGATCCTCTTTCTCCTCTCTCATCCAATCAATGATTTCTATCACATTGATTTCCTATTCTTCTTCTAGTCATAAAAGGCATTCTTGTTGTTATTATTTGTATGCTTGTAAGTGTAGAATAAATTCTTGGGGTTCTTCTTCTTATTCTTTATAAACCGGAGGTTTATCACTTTCAGAAATTTAAGCATGCTCCAAGAACTCTTCTTTAATAGCCTCATACTTCTATTATTAATTTTTTTCAAAGGATTTAAATTCTTTGAACACCTTTTCCTATCCCTCTTCTTAAATCCGTTCTATCCCCACATTACAAAAAAAAGTTAAGTTTCATATAAGGGGATTTAAATTTGAAATAATTTGAGCATGTTTGTTGGTATTTTCTCCCTACTCTTTGATTTGTTTTCTTTATTATCATAAATAATCTTATCCAATACTTGAATATACTTTGTGACTAATCTAGTTTGTATGTCTTCTGAATACTGCTCTTAAGTTTTTTGGACGTAAGGGTCTTCTTGATTTTGTTACTCAACCTAATA
Source organism: Viscum album (assembly GCA_963277665.1). Taxonomy (NCBI): domain Eukaryota; kingdom Viridiplantae; phylum Streptophyta; class Magnoliopsida; order Santalales; family Viscaceae; genus Viscum; species Viscum album. The sequence goes on along the minus strand of OY728123.1, from coordinate 499,560,299 downwards.
TTCTCATTGGTAGTTTTGAATATCGGGGTCTCCTATGTAGGTTTGATAATATGTGTCCCTCCACTATTGATATTGGAATTCATCATATTGATTAGAATAAGAAACATTATGGATCATTTATTGATGTGAACACCCTCTTGAATTCAGTACTGCCCATGTGGTCAGATACTCCAGATATTCAATGTATTATGATGGTGGCATGGAATAAGATCGATGTGACCTGTACACCATTATGAACAACACCAAAAACTACTAGGCTCATAAAATAGAAAAAAAAATGAAAAAAAAATCTAAAATAAAATCCGAAAATAGAAATGGGATAAAAAAATACTTCGACCTAAGAAATTGGACTCAAGTCGTCTACTATTCTCTTCTACTCCCCAGAAATGGATCCAAATTTGATATGCCTACATGGTGTCATTAATTTAACATAGGGAAATCAAATTAGAAGTATATATTTTACCTGAACTATACTAATTATAAAGGCATTGCATTATGGAAGTACGAGGCCAATCTAATGAAGAGCATGGAATACATAATCAATTATCAGCGAATTGTTGGGTCATCTGATTTTAATTAACTAATTTTATTAAACTACTAAAAGTAAAATAAAATAAACAAATGCAATGGGAAAATGTAAAAATGGAGGGGGGCCAGTTTCCAGGGGTGGTTTCACAAAATAAATTAATTCAACTTCATGTGCAAAATAATCAGATTAAAAAGAAGAACAATCAATAAATTTTAGAGATATGAGAAATGGTTAATTCCTATCAATCTAACCTATCATATCAATTCATTAAGGTCTAGAGAATTAAAATACCTAAATATCCTAAAGATCAAATTTCTAAATGCGGATGAATAATCCAATTCAATTTTCATCAATTTATTATCTCAATCCTTTTGGTTTTCATTCAAAATTGAAATCATTAGTTCAATGAATCAATGATGAATAAAATAAACATATAGGAACAACATGAAACTATGGAATAAAATAATATTACAGGTGATGGAAAATGAGGATTTAGTTGTATGTACCCCCTTTAACCAATTCCACTCTCCCCTATAAGGTTAATCCAATCATCAGTAGGTGATCATCGATGATGAATAAATCAAAACACATAGTGGAGAGATTAGACAAGAATGAATGATAATGGGAATGAATTAAATAGCTTGGAAATAAATTAATCATTATCCAACGTTTCATCGAAGCAGAAAATAGGAATATAGAAAAAAAATCCTAACTATGGCGAACAATCTATGGGTTGAAACCCTAGCGGTAGTCTCCCGGTGGTCTAACTCCTTACTCTTGGAATAAATGCTTCTCATTTGGCTGTAATCCCCTATTTAAAATCCTAGAAGTCATGTGTAGGGATAGTGGGTCAAAATCCCATTAAAACCCATGTTAACGGCTAAAAATAGTGTTTCTCATATTTCTAATAGACTGAATTCACATCTTGAATTCACAATTCAAATTGTGAATTGTTTAAAGGATGAAAAGATATATTTTTAAGACATTCTAGAACTTTCACGGTGTGAATATATATTCACACCATGAATCTTTATTGTCCAGACTCTAATAGTTGTCCTCTACTCTAGCCTCCTGCATAAGCTATTAATTCATGTATCTAATCTTTCACAACTTGAATTGATGTTCATGACTGGAATTATTCTTTCATGGTGTGAAATATGATGCCTCAGTAGTTTTGATTATCTAATGTGCATCTTGGGTTCTAGTACACAACTACAATGGAGTTTTTAGAATTCCTTGCACCCTTTGTGTCTTGAAAAGTGGTGTAAATGGTGTCCAATGTGTGAACACCTTGGGTTTCAATCCTCAGTCCTGAATTCATCGTCATTTTTCTACTATAGTGAAGTATCTTAATCAGAATGGCCCAAAGGCCTTCTTTTATTTATTTATTTTTGGATAATCCCCCTTTTTAAGGGTTGAAGGGGAACCCTTACATGACCTGTATGCCCAACACACAAGGCTCATACATGACCTAATACATGAACTTAAAGGTCCAAGACCTAACACACTTGAAAAGCCCCTCCCCAACATATGCATCTTGAAGGCGCCTAGCTCTCCACCTCACATGGATGATCGACTAGCATTGCCCTGTGCAGAGCTGTACGGTGCCTAGTCCCGATGGCAGTTTTCATACCGTCTCATTCTTCCAATCTGGTTAGCTCTGCTTCTAGTGGTTGTTATTTTGCTCTGAATCCTCATCTGGTCCTACTCCTTGTCTGGTCTTCCCGACTTCTGGGTCTTTTCTGTGGCTCAAAAGCCTTGTGTCCTTAAGTCCATTAGTGGCCTGAAGGCCCTACAACCCGAAGGCCCTGTAGCCTGAAGGCCTTTGGTGGCCCAAAGGCCTTGAGACCCATAGGGCCAAACCGGTGGCCTGAAGGCCCAAATTGAATGAAAAGTGTTGGTTGTTATAGTGCCGAACAGTACATGCTACATTAATACTATAGTAACCTAGAAATTCATCCCCACCCGGATTTGAACCTAGGTCTCTCAGATATCAAGTAGGAGCCTCTACAACTCGGGTATTGGCTCATTGGTGTGAACTGTCTTCATCTTCCTAAAATGCCATGGTTTCCACCAAATTGTTATAAATTTATGTCTCCCATAAAAATTCAAAAAACATTAAAATGAGGCATTAAACTCATATTCAATCAATCATTATTCAATTAAACCATAAATAAAAACCCATCAAAATATGTATACCAAATAAAGATGTCGCTCTAGTTAGTTGCATTCACTTCATTCCCTAAAAATGTCAAGGAATTGAGACTTCGACTCAAGGTAATATCATGCATGCTATATTGAGATATGAGATAGACATCATGAGTCCTAATTACGTGGGGTAGACACAGTACTGATGCATCTATGAGATCAATTGGGTTATGGGTTTGGTACCACATGTTCATATGGATATATCTTACACGACGCGGATGAGGCTATCATCAGTTGGAAATAATCCTTCATTCCACTTCCCTGAGGTTGATTTTTGTATATTTATGATATTTCATTTTATTTATATATATTTACATAAATCATTTTTAATCGTATATTTATATATATAAATAATTATTTTTAAATATATTTATAAAATATGTGTTTGTGTGTGAGTGCGTGATATATATATACTTATATTTTTTAAAATATATTATATATTAATATTCATTTACATATATTATAATATAAATATATATCCTTTTATTAATGCACACACATGTATATATAAACATTATATATACATTTTTACAAGTATATATATATATACTCATATACTTTTATAATGTAAAAAATGGTTAGATATTATTTTAAATAAAATGAATAATAGTTGATTCCATATGATTTATATAATTATTTTTAAATGAATTTTTAAAATATGTATATATATTAAATATTTAGATATAAATTTTATACATTATATATATTTATATGTCTTTATATTTACGTATATAATTATACATATTCACATAAAAATGTATATTTAGAAATTAATTTTTTATAATGTATTTATAAATATTTAATGTAAATATGTTTATAAAATATATTTAATGATAATGATATATTTATAAAATTACATTTATATACGACGTATGTACATGGTATTGACAAATAAACGCATACTCACATATTTACACACACACATACACATTTTATATTTCGCAAATACACACACAAAATATTTACATATATGTATTTATTTACATATATTTGAATATATAGATAAATATATTATTTTTATTGATACATGCATATTTATATATAAACATCACTTGTATAAGCATATATATTAATGAATTTTTATCTGGTAAATAAAAATGATTATTTTTTATTTTAAATAAAATGAGTAAAAAATATTTATTTCAGTATGGGTCATAATTTTTAAAATTATATTTTATGTAAATATATTAAAATAATTATTTGTACAATTGATTTATTATATGTAAATATAAGAAAACTTGCATATATTTGATTATAATTCAAATTTAAATATGAAAAACGATAAAATTTAAAAACCATAATATCTATATGATTTTAAGTGATGAGAATAAATTCAATCTCCAGTGGAAAAGTACAACAAGACCCTCTTAAATGAAGCTGAAATCTCATTGAATATTAAAAAATTAGGGTATCCCAACTAAAAAATCACTTTTAGAGGCCTTTTGGGACTTTTTGACCTTCAAAAAACAACGACCAAGGTACCCCAGTCAAGATGGAAAAGATCTCTCTGTAGGCTTTTATTTGATATGTGGTATAGCCTAAACGAACATCCGGATCAAAAGTTATAGTTGTTTGAAGTTCAAGTAATGTTTTCAATTTATCTTAGAACTTTCATTAATTTATTGTATTTTTATGGAATTCAATTTTTATTAAATTACTATTAATCGATAATAATTTGCAAATTATTTATTAATGTAATTTTTAATTTTTTTATTCTCCACTTTTCAATAAATATCTAATATATTAAGTGTGATGAATATTTAGTCTTCTATAAACCATATTTAATAAAATATATTATTTTTATATCTGTATAAATATATTTATATATTAATATTTTATTTTTAATGATATATTCTTTTTTGTGAAATATACTTTTTATCAGCACTATAAAAAAAGTCTTCATAAAGGCCATCTTTATCAACACTGAAAAAGGGGCCCTTTTATCAGCATTTTTTAGCACTAATAAAAGGTACCTCTTATCAATGTTTTTTCTAACATTGATAAAGGTGGCCTATATGAGCGCTTTTATCGAGTGCTGATAAATGCAGACATCGAATAAACTCAAATCCGTAGTAATGAGCATAGACATCAATAGACATGACATGGACACATTTTCTATACACCTGGGTGTGTCATGAAAGAGCACTCAACATAACGACACAGATTGGACTGATATATGTTATATGTTTTTAAATTCATTAGTTGCACATTATTTAAAAACATAGTAATATATTACATTTTGTTATATATAACAAATAAATTGATATTATTAGAAATTAATAAAAATGTTTATAAATAATCAAGAAACATTAATATTAATAACTACATTGTTAATAATAATAATAATAATTTGATAATTATATTAATACTTATTATTATTATTATCCATATTATATATAATAAATAATCATATTATTTTCATTATTAATTATTAATATTATTATTAATTATGAACTCTATAATTATTATTAACATTAATAATTAATATCAAATTATTAATTATACAAGTAATTAATTAATAATACACCATAACATATTATAAATAATATATTTATTAACTAGTAAATATATTTTTCAATGAAAATTATTTTATTTATATTGTTAAAAAATAAATTTTAGTTATTATATTATTAATTATATTAGTAAAATAATAATATATTATTAATTAATAAAAGGTAATACAATTGATAATTAATAAATATATAACACATAAATAAATTACTAATATTTATATCAACAAATTTTTTGAAAAGCGTAATAAATAAAAAATTATAAATATTAGATTTTACAGTATTAATTATATTTATAACATAATACTATATTATTAATTAATACTAAATAATAGAATTGATAAGTAATATTATATAATACAATTTATAAATAATAAATATATTATCTATTAATAAATTACAATTAATTATATAAACAAAAATTTCATAAAAAATTATAAATACTAGTTATTTTACTATTAATTAATTAATAACATAATAATATATTATTAATTAATAAATATATTTCTCATTGATAGTTTACAAATAATTATATCATCAGAAATACCACAACATTTTCTAAATATTTTAATCACTCTAAGTAATTAATAAGTGGCAATGCATTATATTTTATATAAATTATTATTTTTTAATTAAATAATTATATTATTAATAATTATCAAATATTATTTATATTAAATATATTATTCATAAATTATTTATTAGTTATTAAAATTAACTAGTAACAAATATTACAAAACAAATTATGAATAATTCGGATGTGTGAACCGTGTTCACGCCTCCTTTCGGGTTCAGGAAGCGTGAACCGAACCAAAAATTTGGATTTAAAAGTATATCATGTATAGTTATTTGCTAATATCTTGAATAGCCTTCAAAGGAAAATTTTAGGAAAAAAAGTAAAAATAGTCACAATTGTTCAACCAACCAAAAATTTGGATTTAAAAGTAATCTTAAAAATGGACCATATAGTGATTTGGATTCATAAACAATTTTCTTCTTTCATTCCTTGCTTATAAATGGGTTCTAATTTTTTTTCTTGTATATTGTTATAATTTTATTTTCAATAAATTTCAGAACCAATGGTTATAACCTGTGATTAACACTGTCTTGGTATTTTTCTTAAGTATTTTTTGACTTATTTTAAAATAATATTTTATTTTAGTTGTTTTTTATAAAAACTTATAATTTGTTTTATTATTAATTGTTTGTGATAAATTGGATCAAATGTGTGTGGTATAAGAATTCAGCCACAATGTATTAACAACAAAACTCATCATCATGCCATAGGGCTTTGATTTGAATTTAAATTCAGTTTTTGGTTTGGGAGTCATCAAAGTCATATGTAATTATAAAAATATATATTTGTATGTAAATACTTGAATAAATTTTTATATATACAGTATACTCGTTAATTTTCTAAAAAATTCATCTATATGTAATTTTTTGATGTCTTTATCTGTATATATACGTAACGGGTAAGAGTTTTAAAAAAATATGTTCTAATTAAATTTACAATGCAATGTATTCAAAAAGGAAGAGAACCCACACGCGCCTTGTAAAAAAGCGAGGGTGGTGAACTTTAAAATTCCAAAGTGTCCCGCATCAACTCTGATGGTCCCCGGTTCCCACCATTTATTAATTTCCTCGCTATTGATCGATCATCATAACAAAAACAAAAAATTAATTAAAAAATCAGAATATTTCACATTTAAGTAACAGAGTACCCTCCTGTTTTACAGCACACCCTTGATATTTACTGCGACGGCGGTGGAAATAGTGGTGGCGGTGGCGGCGGCTGTGGAAAGAGTGGAGGCGGCAACGGGTCTAAGTCAAGTGGAGGCAGCCGCGGAGGAGGAGGCGGGGATTCGATGAAGGCACCGGGTGGTGGAGGGAGTCACATCTCATGGGGGAGCTTCTAGAGTGACCCTAAATCCTACTTCGGCCAACTCCACTCTTTCGAAAATGCCAATAAATAATGTGTGTTCTTCATCCCCACTTCCCACCTCGGTAAAATCCACCATGATGTTATCTATGGCGTGAAACCCTATGAATAAATTACCATTGTTTTGTCTTTATTCCCTATTACATTTTTTTTAACTTCCCTTCTCACCTTATCTTTATTTTCTCTAACACATTTTATTAAATTCCCTTCTCACCGCCTGACTAAAATCCTTCCCTAACTTTCAACTTTTCGCCTTTTATGTATTTTTCTCAAAACCTTCATAAAAATAGAAAAGAAATATTCTTCATTTAAAAATAGTTTGCACGCTACACCTATAATTATATATTTATAATTATATATAAATACTTTCTATGTATATTTATATACTAGAGGTTGTTAGGGAAAACCCCTTTATTAAAAAAGAGAGAAAAGACATCAAATTAAACTACGTTAAGGGAGAACCCATGACATCTTGAAGGCTTAGAGGCACATAACCTTAAAATTTAGTGGTCCAAAGTCCAATGGAACAAAACATATTACAAAACCAAAGTCACAAAGGCCCAAAAGTGCCCAAATGACCAAAGTACCATAGACCCAATCACGAATGGCCTCATCCCTTAAGGAGACCAGAACTGACAACAATCAAATTTACACCTCCGTCAAGCGTGTCCATCGATGTCGCTTGCTCTTCGAGGACGTCCCCACCACTGAGCCATCTTCCAAACACTTTACCTACTACAATCACCTACCCCCCCCCCCGGACCAGCACCCACCAGAAACCATCTCCTTGATGCTAGAGAACCCGCATGCGCTGTGCCTAGCATCAGATCTGGAGCAGATCTGATTGCAGATGCCAACCCCTCGCCAGATCCATCCGCCCATTGTAGAGTCATCGTCGCGCTTCTTGACATTCGACCCACAGACCACCACACCCCAACACTCTTCTGAGTGCCTCCCTCCACCACCCTAGATGCACCCGCTGCAACTGACTAGCCATCGAGACCAAAAAACGCCAGAAGAGCTTCCTCGCCCGAGACCGCTGGACGATGCCACCGAAACCTCCCACCCACCGACCGAGGGCCACCGAGGATGATACCAGACCACCGAGAGCCCCCTTTATTTATAATTATAATTTTAAATAAATATATATATTTAAATAAACATACCTCTCCTATAAATTTGGTCAGTAAATAAATATATATATATATATATCTCATGAAATAATGATGATATTCATGGACATGATTGTCATTGTTTATGTTCATATATTGATGCGTGAGTATAATTGATGTTATATGATCAAAAGTTTATTTGTTAGATAATGTTTTATCTATGGCATGAAACCCTGTGAATAAATAACCAATGTTTTATCTTTATTCTCTATTACATTTTTTATTAACTTCCCTTCTCACCTAATCTTTATTCTCTCTAACATTTTTTATTAAATTTCCTTCTCACCCCAACTAAAATCCTTCCCTAACCTTCATATTTTCACCTTTTATGTAATTTTCTCAAAACCTTCATAAAAATATAAAAGAAATATTCTGTATTTAAAATTAGTTCGTATGTTTCCCTATAATTATATATTTTTAATTATATATAAATACTTTTTAAAAATATTTATTTATAATTATAAATACATATATATATATATAAATATATGTCTCCAATGAATTTGGTCAATACACACACACACACACACACACACACACACACATATATATATATAATGAGATAATGATGATATTCATGGACATGACATTATTTATGTTCATATATTGATGTGTGGGTATAACTGATTCTATATGATCATAACTTTATTTGTTGACATGATTGTGAGTTGCTAAATGTTAAGATTACCTATATTATGATGACACCTGCATATGTAATTATACCACAAGCATCTAATATATATATATATATATATATATATATATATTAAATATATTTATTTATTATTACAACTGTTACTAATATATATATATATATATATATATATTAAATATATTTATTTATAATTATAATTGTTACTAAATATATATATTTCCCCTTATGATTGTTTCCCTTTTATGGGTGGTGTTTGTATGTGGGTGAGTTATTGCACAATTCAAGTGCTCGTTATGTGTAGGGCTAGTGGGGAGTGCCCCTAATTTTAGGATTGGTGCAAGCTAGTCAAGTGACTTGTGTTAGAATGAAACATAAGCTTGCAATTGGTCCCAACAACCATGACATCATTTCATTGGTTGGTGGTTTGGAATAATGAGTTCTATTGATCTTATTTATTTCCCCTAATAGATTGATGTGTGTGGGACCCTTGGTAGATTTCATTTATTTCTTATTTTCATTTCATCGATGATGTGGTTCCATTCATTTGATCATTTACCTATGTAGCATGATTAGGGTTTCTATAGGATTTTTAAAAGGGTTTGAAAAGCGTGTTTCATCAAATACAAGGGTAGATCTCATGAGACCCGCAAGGTACACCTAGTTTTTTTATGTTAACAATAAAATCAAGATTGATTGTTTCATGAATGGACTAAAATTGAATAATTTTATACATTTATACTTTCATAAAATTTACTTGTATATATTGTAATTTTATATTTTTATAAATTTATAAAACTATATACTTCTATAAATCATGTATACTTTTATAACATATAAGTACTTTTATATAGTTTTATAAATATATATACATTTATAAATTTTCTATATTTATTTAAAATATTTATCCTTTTATAAATTATCTAAAATTTTATAATTCAATATACGTTTATAATTTTATATACTAATATAGATATATATACATTTTTAATTTATACTTTTATACCTATACTTTTTTTCAATTAATCAATAGTTTAATACTTTAATAATTTCATAAATTCAATGTCAGTGTTGAAAATATTTTAAAAAATATAATAATTTCTTTTTTTATTTGTGAAACCATAATTATATTCAATATCCATAATTTCTATTATGAAAAGGGTCTACAGATAATATTGATTTTATTTTTTTATTTCCATTATTACATTCAATCGTTGTATTTCAAGCAATTCATCAAATCCAACTTCAATTGAACATCTTTTGTGTATTTATTTTGTTAAATATTAATATTACCAAATCGAATAGGATGGATATGAATAGAAAATGGATGAATGGAAATCATATGACAAGAGTATGAAAATACATAATTTTATCTATGTTTATATCAAGACCAAAACAAACAGGTAATGATATTGATGTTTATTTGGTTCCTTGGATCGAAGATTTTAAATTATTGTGGGATTCAGGTGTTATGAAGTATGATGCTTACAAAAATGAAGATTTCATGTTGAGATCCATGTTGTAAGGGATGATAAATGACTTTCCTGCTTATAAAAAATTTTCAGGACATAACATTAAAGGAACTCAAGGGTGTCCAGTTTGCGAACAAGGTATACAATCATTTAGGTTGAAAAATTCACCAAAGACTCTGTTTCTAGAACATTGTAGATTTCTATCCCAATGACATATGTACTGATCTTGGATGAAATAGTTTCATGTAAGTTCATAAGAACATACAACACCATCTCCACTAATATTCGATCAACTGTTTGAGAAAGAAAATATGTGGACACTGCTTTTGGTAAACCATTTTTGAAAAGGCTGATAAAAACTTATCGAAAAAAGAGATCATTTTTTTTTAATCATTTTTTTTGGAATTTTCAATACACTTGATGTTATGAATGTTGAAAAAACTTTATGTGATATTTTAATTGGAACATTTCTAAATGACCTTTGAAAAAAAAAATAAGACTACGTTGTACATGGTTGACATTGAAATACTGGAAGAGTTGGTGCTAGTAAAGGGAGAAAAATGAACCTTTCTTCCTCCAGCTGCTTACACTCTTTCCAGGAAGGAGATATATTAACTTTTCAACATCTTAAATGATGAAAAGGTTCTAGAGGGGTATTCATTGAATATCAAAAATATCATGTCAATGACTGATTTAAAGTTAAAGTGTTTGAAATCACATGATTTTCATGTTTTGATGCAAGATCTAATTCATGTATCTTTATGTTGCATTTTCCCAAGAATGTCCCCCATACAATAACGAAGATATGTTTCTTCCTCAAAGATATATGCAGAGTAGTTATAGACCCGGTGAAATTTCCAACTATGGAAAAGGAAATCGTCGTCATATTATGTGAATTGGAAATGTTATTCCCTCTAACATTATTTGATATGATGGTTCAATCGGTGAGAGAGATTCGACTATGTGGTCTTGTAAAATATATATGGATGTACCCCATTAAATATTATATGAAGATTTTGAAAGGGTACATCAAACATCAAAGTCGATCAGAGGATTGTATTGTAGAGCGATATATTGTTGAGAAAGCCTCTAAATTCTGTACCGACTACCTGCCCGGTGTGGAAAGAGTTTTTCTACCAAAATATCTTCACATTTGGAGGCTTGTTTGTGAAGTAATTTTTAGAAGATATTTTGTCGCAATCAACACTATAGACTGGGAGTAGGTCCACATTTTCTTTTTCCATAATAGTTTGGAGGTTTCCCCATATGTTGACACCCACAAATAAATTCCTAGGCATTTGAATCCATCAAGGGATGAAATATGGATATCAAATACTCATAATAAAAAGTTTATAGGATGGTTTTAAGACCACGTTTTTAAAGAGTTGGATGAAAATACAAATTCAATTTCAAAATAACTTTGATGGATAGCCAATAGACCAAGTGTATATGTGTTATCTTACAATGGTTATGTAATTAATGGTTATATGTTCTATAAAAATGAACATGATGAAGGAGGTACCATGAAAAATAGTGTAGTTACACTTGTGGATGAAGCAAAGCATGTTTCTGGTACTAAGGATTGAAATCCAATTTATGTGAATATGTCATACTTTATCATCGTCAAAAAAATACATGATTTTTATTATAAAACATTCCAAGTATTGATTTTTCAATTAAAGTGGTTTGATAACATGAGTGCTCTTAAAATAGATGAATTTAGATTCATGAAATTTGATTTCAGTAATGAAGGGTACAAAAACGAACCATTTATAATTCCATCACAAGAAATACATATAATGAACCATACATTACATACAAAGATATTAATTCAAAATATAAGAATATTCATTACAAAACATAACAAAACCATGTTAGGACCATATAAGTTTAGTGTCTTTAGAAATTTGGAAACATAAACAACTGGTTCATAAGTCATCTACATTGTCTCTCACTTATTTATTTATAAATAGAACCCTTTTGAAATATCTTACTTAATACCCTACTTCATGACCTGGGAAAAAGAAACATAAAAAGGATGATCTCAAATGATCAGTAAGGGTAAAAAAGGGAGATATCAATCATATCATAATCATAAGACATAAGAACATAACATTTTAAAATCTTATCTTGTATATGAAAGATCCTGATATCATGTCATGGGATAAATCATTAAAGTTCATAAGAACCAATGAACAAAATCCCAAAAATCATAACATAAGACATGAAATTATGTGTCATACACATAATCATAAAAAATCATTTCTTATTAGTCAAGGCTCATTTCCAAGACCATCACAGTGGGCAAAGTCCATTACTGAGCTGAGTTCACTCCTCATTCTAGCCATGTATTACTGAACCGAGATCATTTCCCATTCTAGCCCTTTTTATCTCATGAGATAAAAATCTTTTCCCAATTCATTGGAGGGAGATATAGGTCCCACCCATCTCATAAGGAAATAATTCTTAAGTGTTCCACAAAAATATAAATCATTCATCATAGCATAACCCAAAAAATAGAAAGGTTTTCTTAAACATCATTATATCATAACATAATCCATGTAAAACAAATTTATTTCATAAATATCATTCCATAAAAAACATAATTAAACCATAGGTATAATAGGGACAATATACTTGAAACATAACCCTATTAATTAATGTAATCTTAGATGGAAAATAATTTTGATATAACACTTGGAATTAATTCTTGAGGAAAATATCATTTCTTCTTCATAAATATTTTATTTTCTCAAAATTCCACCCAATTTTGAAACAAAATAATTTATTTTAAAATAAAATTGAAATATTGTAATGGAATATTCATACAAATAAGGCATTACAAAATTGTAAAAATATGTTCATGCCGTATAAGTTAAAAGAAAACATTCTTCTCACACTATTGTCAGAAAGTCAAAATGTGCCACGTATTGAAAATGAAAAAATATTCCTTTCATACCATTTAATAAAAATTCACCAATGGTTAAAATTGAATTTAAAAAAATTTATAAGAATAGAAAGAATATTTTGGAATATATATTTAGGAAACATGGACATGGATGATAAATGTACCCTAGTAAATACTTACGTATAAACAATCTCGGATAATAATGAGATTTTGAAATTATCCCTAACCAATTTATAATCAGTCAAATCATATGAATCATAAAATAAATAAAATTATATGAATATTTAAATATCATAATCCTCATAATAAGAATCATAAAAACATTCATGGAAAGCCTAAAAACCAAACAAAATAAATAGGTGGTGTATAAGGCATATGTCCCACAGAAATAAAAGTGAGCCAAAATAATCCCTTACCTTAGGTCTGATATCCTTTATATGTGTCTGAACCTCATGTATAATGATTTAAATAATTTCATTGACTCATTCCTCATATTATTTTTTATTATATCATATATAATCAAACTATCATCCATTTGTTAATAACATTTCATTATTACTCGTTATTCGGGTAGTAACCGCTACATTTTCTTATGCATGTTTTATTGAATAAGTTATGGTCATCCTTCTTAGGTCATACTTACATCATTAAAAAATTATATTAAAAATATATATTTCATATTTTTTAATTATATACATTTATATAATCATTATTTAATGGATATCATAAAGATAATGAATCACATTTTATCGTGGAGATGGTAGGTTGTACGTACGCACGAGAGACGATATCATTCACATAATTGTAAAATAGTATAGAAGTGGATGATATATATTTTGTTCTAAAAACCATATAATGTTATAATAGTAATATATAGTTATTATTTACATCATTATACCCATCCATGTAAGGTGGTGGTGAAAAATAGATTACACCACGACATAGAGACGGTAAAGCGTACGTATGCACGCGTGGTGATTTCATTTTTCATGGGATGGATAGAAGGTGGAATATGGTTGTTCCATAATCATAATAAAATATTAGTATATAATTGATACTGTAGTTACTACTTTATAAATGAAACAACTCATGATTAGGAAGAATAAGAAGAAAGAAGTTTGAAAGAATCGGTAGAAGAGATTACCTCTTCTTTGATGTGCTCCCTATAAATCTTCTCTTAAAGCACTAGATTTGACCTTTGGAGAAGAAAAAAACCTATAGAATGTGACTATGGAAGTTCATAAGGTAAAATATTAGGTTATATATGAGCTTGAAGGCTCAATTAATTGTGAAGAAATGAGGGAGGGGGTTTCTTTTTATAATTGAGGTGAGGGGAACTTATGGAATCTCCAAAAATATTAATTTATAAAAAAACAATCCACATAAAAAAACCTAAAAATGAAATAACTAGAATATTACATAATATAAGGTTGTAATATAACCACCCAATAAATTTTAGACAAGTTTTTATATCAATTTAAACCTTATCATTTTAATTAACACTTAGTTATTCTATTTAATTTTTAACTAAGGTAACAAATATTTCAATATTGAAATGGTGCAGTATTTACTTATTTGATGTAATTTAGAACATAAATGAATAATTTAGAACATTTTGGTCTATATAATAATTATTAAATATTTTTTAAAAAGAATTATGATTTTTAAGTAATTTAATAATACATTATTCTGATAAACAATCAATATTGTCTATTTTGACACTACTAAATTCATTGCTTTTAAAATATAATGATAACAAGTTAACTTCAAACCAAATATTTAATTATATTGATAATAGTTTAAGGGAATATATAAAATTAATTGGATATATTAATTATCCCAAATTATATTCATTTTAATATTTTTAATCACATTTATTTGTTATCTCCATTAATAAAATAATTACGGCATCCTCTTTTTGTAATTATTTAATATACCTATTTTTTGAATAAAATTTAAAAATAATATTATATGAATAAGATAAATCCTCTACATTTTAAAATAATAATTATATTTGAATATATGTTCTGGAAAATCCTACATTAAAAAATTTACATTTATTAAAACATTAATGTGACAACTTTAACATCACTTTAAATAAAATATTATAAGTGTCATAATCTTTTCCATATAGCTTCAAAATGGTAAATAACTCGATCTTTGGATGAATATGGTATATATATACTATACCAATAATATTTAGTCATGTTTTTGGGTCTTTTAATGGTTATTATCATTTTAATAAAATTATTTTATTAAAATCTCATCAATTAAATAATTTATGCATCATCAATGTATAAGCCTTTAAGTTAATTAATTATTTACTAAAAATTAAAAATAAATTACCATGATAAATAAAAAAATAGATTTCAAATTATAATTTGTAATTGAATTTATATTCTATATAACCTTATATTAAAAATGATATAGTTATTAAAATTTGAGTGATACATATTTAACTTTTCTATATATAAAATAAATTAAATGTCCTAAGCTCATCCAAGTGGCTTCTAAAGGATAAAATTTTGACCCAAGGATGATTTATATATAAAAAAATCCATTCAATGATATTAGGAAAAGTTTTAGGATAATTTTATAATATTATTTTTACCTTTAATTACCTGATTTACCATTTTACCGTATTAATAAAAATTACCAAAAGTTACTATTCATAATGCCAAAAAATAAAAGAAAGAAATTTACATGATTTGGAACTACTGATTCCAAATATGGAATCCATTTCTAAAAATTAAAACCATAGGATTTTTAGTAATTAATTTAAAATTAATCTCGTGATCAGAATGAGAAAACAAGTTTTTAAAAGTTAAAACATTGTAAAGATTGAAATGTTTTTACATCTAAATTCAATGTAAAATTAATACCAATGACCTAAATTATATTAACTGATAAAAATATATTTTATTTATACTTTTAAACCATTCAATTATATAATTTTACCATATAAATTATTTTGATGAAACAAATTTACTATATTTTTACTATTCATTAAAACATGAAAGTTATCATAAAAATAACAAAATTAATAAAAAGTATGTTTTTATATCCCTATTCCAAAGAAGTGTTTTATGTTTTCCTATAAAAACTATTAATGTGTCAAAATTTTAATTTAAAAACGGTTCTCTATTAAAAGACGGTTGAATTTCCCTTTTAAAAATATAGGTTTTTATACATAAAATACGGTTTACTCTTACCTGATGACTAAAATATCTATTGAATGAACATAAAAAATATTTTTTTAAATATTTAACATATATTTTTTATTAATTTCATTTAATAATTGTAATTCACTAAATTTATTGATACAAAAATACAAATATTTCCTTTACATTTAATCGGTTGATATTTTTCATAAATAATTGGTAGCCAAAGAATTCAAAATACATTTTCATATGTTAGTTATATTTATTCTTACTAACTTAAATACTAGGTTATAATGGTAATTTTATAACAAGGTCATCCCGTGGTTTGTTTAAACATACGATTGCGTGCAATGCAAGATATTTATGAATTGAAATTATTTAAAGAAAATATTTCATAAAAACATTAGGGTGTTATATTCTACTCCCCCTAAACAGAATTTAACCCTTAAAATTCATCACATGGATACAAATAAATGAGGATACCTCTACCTCATCACATCCTCAAGTTCCCACGTATCTTCCTCAAATTGGTGGTTCTGCCATAAAACTTTAACCAAGTGAGTCGTCGTGTTTCGTAGAACTTTTTCACTATGATCCAGAATCTCTATCAGTTGTTCTTCATAAGAAAGATCTTGAACCAGTGGTACGAATTATGAGTTTATTATATGTGAAGGATCAAGTATGTACTTTCTCTGGAGAGATACATGGAACACATCATGAACTTGAGAGAGATTTGGTGGAAGTTTCAATCAATAAGCTATCGGCCCAACACGGTCTGGAATTTAAAAAGGACCAATATACTTAGGGATTAGTTTTCCCTTATTTCCAAATCTAATTACTCACTTCTAGGGAGATATTCATAGAAAAAACTTGTCAAGCACTTCAAACTCTAGTTCTTTTATTGGTTGTCAGCATAACCATTTTGTCAACTCTGAGATACTGTTATGTGTTATTGAATATATATGACATTTTCTACCATTTCATCAACAAGATAAATTCATAATAGCTTTATTTCTCCAAATTTATCCCAACAAGTTGGATTTCTACACTTATTTTTTTAGAGGGATTCATAAGTATCCATCTTAATACTAGAGTGAAAGGTAGGTGTTGATCTCAACCGCCTTTGAAATCCATAGAGAAAGATCTCAACATGTCTTCTATAGTTTGAATTATCCATTCAGACTGACCATCTATATGTGGATGATCATTAGTGCTGAAACTTAACTATGTATCCAAATCCTACTAAATAATTTTCCAAAACATTGAGGTAAAACTCAAATCTGGATCATAGATAATGGAAAGTGGTACACCATGCAATCTTACCACTTCTTTTATATATATCATGGAAAGATGGTCAAGATATAAATCCTATCTAATAGAAATTATGCGTTCCAACTTCATAAGGTGATAAACTATAACCCATATAACATCATATCCTTTATATATCCTGGGAAGTACAATGAAAAATTCCATAGTGATGTTTTCCCCTTTCCATTCTGGTATGGTTAATGGTTATAACATCCCCTTAGACTTTTGTCCCTCAGCGTTAACTTGCTAACAAAACAAGCTCCAAGAGATGTATTCAGCAACATCACTTTTCATGCCATCCCACTAAAATTACTCTTTCAGGTCCCTATACATATTTTTGCTTCTAGGATAAATAGAGAATGAAGAACTATGAGCCTCATCCAACATCTCCTTATTTAATTATGGTATGGGAGGAATACAAACCTGGTTCTTAAACCTTATTATTCCATCATAATAAAGGTTGAATTAATGATAATTTCTCACCTTCTTTTTTAGATCTACATATACCTTATGTACCACATTCATCTACACTTTTATAGATGGTTGAAAATTCATTTGAGAAAGATAAGAGTTATCCCCTTACTTTAAAATTTCAAGATCCATCCTTCGCAAATCCATAAATATTGGATATTTTGTCTTCCTCATTATGGATAGTCTAGCATGGTCCTTTGACTCAAAGAATCTACCACCTTGTTCTCTTTACCAGGGTGGTAATGTATCAACCAGTCATAATATTTAATCAAATACAACCATATTATTTGGTGCATATTCATCTCATTTTTTGTGAAAATATACTTTAACATTTTGTGATCGGTATAAATATCACACATTTAACCATAAAGATAATGCCTCCATGTCATTAATGAAAATATTAGGATAGTTAACTCCAAATCATGAGTTGGGGTAAATTTTATCATGGATTTTCAGTTGTTTTGAGGCATAATATATCACCATATCATTTTTCATGAGAACACATATGGCCCCATCTTGGATGAATCATTGTAACTCACAAACCTTTCTCTACTACAATGTATCATGATAATAGGTTCATTAGATAACCTTCTTTTTATCTCTTTGAAATTATCTTCACATTCCTCCGTCCACATGAAGTTAACTCCTTTTTGAGTCAACTTGGTGATTGAATTAGATATTTGTAAAAAATATTTCACAAAACATTGATAATATCCATCCAAACCAAGAAAGCTAAATATTCCAATTACTATTGTCAGTCTAGACCAACTTTAAATAACTTCTATTTTTACTATATCCATAAATATCCCCTCTCTTGAGATTATGTGACCCGAAAATGAAACTTTCTAAAGACAAAATTCACACTTGGTAAATTTTGCATAAATCTTCTCCATTATTAGGGTATTTAGTATAGTTCTCAAGTGATCTTCATGTTTTTCCTTTCTCTTAGAATATACAAGAATATAGTCAATAAATACAAACATAAACTAATCAATATAGTCTCTAAATACTCTATTCATTAGATACATGAAGATAGTGGGGTAATTAGTAAGACCGAAAGGCCTCACTATATATTCATACTTTCCATACCTTATACAAAATGACATCTTTGGTATATCATCCCTATTGAACCTTAATTGATGATATCCTAAGTGAATATCAATCCTGGAAAAGTATTTAGCTCCCCGTGGTTAGTCTAATAAGTCATCAATATAGGGAAGAAGATATTTTTTTCTTCTTAGTGATCTTGTTAAGTTCTCGATAATCAATATATAGTCTCATTGATCCATATTTCTTCTTAACGAATAGAATAGGTGAACCCTAAGGTGAAACACTAGGTCATATGAATCCCTTATCAAAATTATCTTTGAGTTTCTTCTACAATTCCTGCAACTCAATTGGGGCTATTTTTTAAGGTGTCTTTGAAATAGGCATAACACCCAGTATGAGTTCTATTGCAAACTCAAATTCACGATTTGGTGGAAGACTTGATAATTCTTCTGGAAAGACATCAAAAAAAGTTACTAATATTTCAAAAATACTTCTATTGAATGTTGATGTCTCTTAGATTATCAATTATAAGGAAAAATACTTCAAATATTTAGGGGAGAATCTAATTCATTTTAGTCCATGTAGTAATTCATCTTATTATTAAAACACGTGATGAAAAATAGGTTTGTAAGAATATAAATAGGTAAAAATAGTACTCCCATTACATGAAGTTTTTCTATTTTTTTGACATCATCTTTTTTCATTTTCATCTTCTTTCTATGATCCTAAAAAATCAAAATGAAAACATGTGAAATTATAGGATTAAAAACATTTTTCTCGAAAATGTAAAGGAATCGATCATAAGGAGAGTTATTAAACTTATATAATAAAATGAAGAAATTTATTATAAATCAATTGAAACATTTAGGTTGTAACCTAATAGTTACTCTTTTTTAATGTCATTTAGCTTAACCTTTCATCTGCATAATGTAATAGGAGTATGGTACAAAGTAAACCAATCTAGTTGTAAAAGTGACTTCAAATTTGTCCCATCTAGTGTAAATGTACACTTTATCCTCTATTATTAATTCTTGACTTTTTCTTGTGGTGGTATAAAACAAGATGAAAATTTTAAATAAAATTTAAAGAAATCAAAATCTAGCCAGATTTTGTAGTTCTCCTGCAGCACCAATTCTTCTTTCAACTTGTCATTTGGTTCAAATTCTATAATGACTTTTTGAATTGGATTTTTCATTGTTCTCCCCTTATTATTTAAAGTGTATGAGGTAGTCCCATTCTTATTCAGCCTATTTTATGTTAGTGAGGTTGATTCATTATTTCTCATTATCCACTTCTATTAGTTTTTCTTATTCCATCTTAAATTCAATGTCTTGCACTACTTCAGCCTGCTTCTCCTCTTTATCCTCTATCATCCAATCAATTATTTATATCATGTTTCTTTCTTATTCTTCTTCTAGTCACAAAAGGTATTCTTATTATTATTATTTGTATTCTTGTAATCATAGAAGGTATTCCTTAGGTTCTGCTTCTTTTTCTTTATAAATCAAAGGATTATCACTTTCGTAAATTTGAGCATCCTCCAAACACTATTTTATAATAGCCTCATCCTTCTTGTATTCTTTTTTTTCAAAGGCCTTAACTTCTTCTAACACCTCTTCTTATCCTTATTCTTAAATCCATTCTATCTGTGCATTATAAATAGAAAGGTAAGTTTCATATAAGGGGATTTAAATTTGAAATAATTTAACCAAGGTGATTGGTATTTTCTCCCCATTCTCTAAGTTTTTATTTATCTTCATCCATAATTTTATCCAACACTTGAATATAATTTGTGAACAATCTGGTTAGTCTATCTTCTGAATGATACCCTTAAGTTTTTTGGACATAAGGGTCTTCTTGATTGTATTACTCAACCCAAGATTTGAATTGGTAGTCTTGAAGACTGGGGTATCCTCTGAAGGGATGATAATAAGTGGCACTCCACTATTGTTTTTTGTAATTCATCATATTGATAAGGATAAAAATCATTCTGATTCATTTCCTAATGCTAGCACCCTCCTGAATTCAGTGATACCCATGTGGTCAGATACTCCATATATTCAATGTATTATGATAGTGGCAAGGAATAAGATCAATGTGACCTATAATCCATCATGCACAACACCAACAACTAATAGGCAAATAAAATTGAAAAAATAAAAAATTAAAACTAAATATAAATTAAAATCACAAAATATAAATGGGATAAATGAATTCTTTAACCTAAGAAATTGGTCTTGAGTTGTTTTTTATGCTCTACTACTCCCCATAAATGGATCTAAATTTTATTCGCCCACATGGTGTTGTTAATTCAATATAGGAAAATCAAATTAGAAATTTATATTTTACCTAAACTACACTAACTACAAATGCATCGCATTATGGAAGTATGAGGTCAATACCATGAAGATAAGTGAATAAAACATCAATTATCAACCAATTTATGAGTCATCTAATTTTAATTAACTAATTTTGTTAAACTAATGAAAGTAAAATAAAATAAAAAAATGCAGTGGGGAAATGGAAGAAGAGAGAGGGACCAATTTCTAAGTATGATTTTACTAAATATATTAATTCAACTTCACATGAAAAATAATCAGTTTAAAAAGATGTGTAATCCATCAATTTTATAGATATGTGAAATGGTTAATCCCTATCAATATAACCTATCATATAAATCCATCATGGTATTATTAATTAAAATACCTAAAGAGCCTAAATATCAAATTTCTAGATGCAAAAGAATAATCCAATTCAATTGTCATGAATTAATTATCACAATCATATTGGTGTTCATTTGCAATTGAAAGAATTAGTTCAATGAATCAAT
This sequence comes from Viscum album, assembly GCA_963277665.1. Lineage (NCBI taxonomy): Eukaryota > Viridiplantae > Streptophyta > Magnoliopsida > Santalales > Viscaceae > Viscum > Viscum album. The sequence goes on along the minus strand of OY728123.1, from coordinate 499,538,086 downwards.
GATGAATAAAATAAACATACCGGAACAACATGAAACTATTGAATAAAATAATATTATGAGTGAAGGAAAACTAGGATTTTTTTGTATGCATCCCCTTTTAACCAATTTCACTCTCCCCATAGGGTTCCTCCAATCATCATCAGGTGATCGTCAGAGATGAATAAATCAAAACCTATAGTGGAGAGATTAGGAAAGAATGAATAGGAATGAGAATGAAGTAAAGAGGTTGGAAATAAATTAATGATTATCCAACATTACATCAATTAAGAAAATAGGAATGCATAAAAAAACCATAGCTATGGAAAATAATCTCTAGGTTCAAACACTAACAGCAACCTCCCGATGTTTGAACTCCTTGCTCTTGGAATAAATGCCTCTCCTTTGGCAGGAATCCACTATTTAAAATCCTGGAAGTCAAGTTTAGGGTTAGCTGGTCAAAACCCCATAAAAACCCTTATTAATGGGTCATAATAGTGTTTCTCGTATTTCTCACAGACTGAATTCACATCTTGAATTCACAATTCACATGGTGATTTTTTTGAAGGCTGAAAAGAGGAATTTTTAGGATATTCAAGAACTTTCACTGTGTGAATATATATTCACACCATGAAGCCTTATTTTCCAGACTCCAGTAGCCCTCCTCCACTCCACCATTATGAACAAGTCATGAATTCATGTTTCCAATTTTTCACAACTTGAATTCAATGTTCATGATGTGAATTCTTCTTTCACGACATGAAATATGATGCCTCAATAGCTTTTGATTATATCATGTGCAGCTTGGGTCCTGGTACACAACTCAAATTGAGTTTTGTAGAATTCCTTACATCCTTTGTGTCTTGAATGGTGGTGTAAATTATGCTCCAATGTGTCAACACCTTAGGATTCAATCCTCAATCCGGACTTTATCGTCATTTTTCTGGTGTAGTGAAGTTTCCTAATCTTCCTAAAATGTCATGGTTTCCACCAAATTGTTCTGAATGTATGCCTACCATAAAAAATTCAAATACATTAAAATATGGCACCAATATCATATTCAGTCAATTAATATTCAATAAAAACACTAATAAAAACCCCTCATAATATATATACCAAATAGATATATCAGTTCTGATGGTTGCATTCACCGCATTCCCTAAAAATTTCAAGGAAGCGAGACTTCGACCCAAGGCGATATCATGCATGCTATATTGAGATATGGGATATACATCATGAGTCATGATTGTGGGGGGTAGACATAGTACTGATACATCTATCAAATCAATTGGGTTATGGGATCTGGTACGACATGTCTGTATTGATATATCTTACATGACAGAAATGAGGCTATCATCAGTTGGTAATAATCCTTCATTCCACTTCCCTAAGCTTGATTTATTTTATATGTTATGATATTTCTATTTATTTATATATATTTACATAAATATTTTTTAATCATATATTTATATATATATATATATATATAATTATTTTTAAATATACTTATAAAATATATGGTTGTGTGTGTGCATGATATATATATTTCTTTCTCTTTTTTTTGAAAGGGAATTCCCCTGTGTGGCTTTTTCAAACCCTCCACAAAAGGGAACCCCCATCCCCATGAAGGGGTAAATTTGAAGAGAGCCCCAGCTGGGAAGGAGCCGTTGCCAGCCGAGATGGCAGAGTGTCCAGGAGGGTGACAGCCCGACAGCTATGGTCCGTCAAGCGATCCGTCAGCGATTGGGCCGTGCCTCATTTTGCCCGCCCAGATGAGCCCGAGCGACCCAACAAGGTGGGTGGATCCCAGGGGAGAGGCTCACCCCAAAATCGGATTCCTAGGATTCGACCCCTATACCTCCGAAAGAACAGCATGGATGTGCCACTCACCTTCACCACCACACCACCACCGAAGTGGTTGTGCATGATATATATATATATATATATACATATATTTATTTAAATATATTATCTATAAAAAATCATTTACATGTATTATAATATAAATATATATCTATTTATTAATATACCCACATATGTATATATAAACTTTATATATACATTCGTATAATTATATATATATATATATATATACTCATATAATTTTTTAATGTAAAAAAATGGTTAGATATTGTTTTAAATAAAATGGATAATAGTTGATTCCATATTATTTATACAATTATTTTTAAATATTTTTTTAAAATATGTTTATATATTTAATATTTAGATATAAATTTTATACATTATATATATATATTTATAATTCTTTATATTTACAAAAATATGTATACATATTCACATATAATTGTATATTTAGATATAAATTTTTTATAATGTAGATATAAATATTTACTATAAATATGTTTATACACTATATTTAATGATAATGATAATGATAATGGTATATTTTTAAATATATATTTATAAATGATGTATGTACATGATATTGACAAACACATACGCACATATTTACACACACGTACATATTTTATATTTTGCACACACACACACGCAAAATATTTACATATATGTATTTATTTACATAAATTTTAATATACACATAAATATATATTTTTTATTGATACACACATATTTATATATAAACATCACTTGTATAGGTATATCTATTAATGAATTTTCACCAATTAAATAAAATGGATAGTTTTCTATTTTAAATAAAATGAATAATAAATATTTATCTCAATATGGTTCATAATTTTTTATGTAAATATGTTAAAATATTTATTTTTACAATTTATTTATTATAATTAAATATAAGAAAACATGCATATATTTAATTATAAATAAAACTGTACTATGAAAAATGATAAAATTTCAAAACCATAATATCTATATGAGTGTAAGCAATGAGAATAAATTAAATATCCACTGAAAAAGTACAATAATACCCTCTTAAATGAAGTTGAAATCTCATTGAATATTAAAAAATTAGGGTATCCCAACTAAAAACTAGGTTTTGGAGGCCTTTTGGGCCTTTTGACCTTGAAAAAACAAGGACCAAGGTCCTCTAGTCAATGCGGTGTAGATCACTTCGCAGGATTTGATTTGATATGTGGTAGAGCCTAAACGAACATCCGAATCAAAAGTTATAGTTGGTTGAAGTTAAGTAATGTTTTTAGCTTATCTTAGAACTTTCATTAATTTATTTTATTTCTATGTCATTCAATTGGTATTAAATGACTATTAATCAATAATAATTAGAAAATTATTAATTATTTAAAAAAATTATAATCCATTTTTTAAGAAATATCTTATATATTAAGTGTAAATGCATATTTAGTCTTCTATAAACCATATTTAATAAAATATATTATTTTTATATCAATATAAATATATTTATATATTAATATTTTATTTTTAATGATATATACTTATTTTATGAAATATACCTTTTATCGGTGCTATTAAAAAGCACTGATAAAGACCATCTTTATTATCACTAAAAAACAGAGCTTTTTATAAGCATTTTTTTGGCGCTGATAAAAGGTACCCCTTACTAGTGTTTTTTATAGCAGTGATAAAGGTGGCATATATGATCACTTTTAGCTAGCACTGATAAAGGCTGGAATCGAATAAACTTGAATCCGTAGTAATGAGCATAGACCTTGAAAGACATGACATGAACACGTTATATATACACTCGGGTGTGGCATGAAAGAGCACCCAAGACAACGACACAGGTTGGATTGATATATGCTATATGTTTTTAAAATCATTACTCACACATTATTTAAAAACCTACTAATATATTATTTATATATATATATAGAAAATAAATATATATAATTAGAAATTAATACAAATGTTTATAAATGATCAAGAAACATTAATATTAATAGCTACATTATTATTAATAATAATAATTTCTATTTGATAATTATATTAATACATATTATTATTATTATCCTTCATATTCTATATAATAAATAATCATATTAATTTCATTATTAAATATTAATAATATTCTTAATTATGAATTCTATAATTATTATTAAAAATAATAATTAGTATCATATTATTTATTATATAAGTAATTAATTAATAATACACCATAATATATTATAAATAATATAATTATTAACTAGTAAATATATTATTCAATGACAATTATTTTATTTATATTATTAAACAATAAATTTTAGTTATTATACTATTTATTATATTAATAACATAATAACATATTATTAATTAATAATATGTAATAAAATTGATAATTAATAAACATATAACCCATAAATAAATTACTAATAATTATATCAATAAATTTTTTGAAAAACATTATAAATAAAAATTATAAATAATATATTTTTCAGTATTAATTATATTAATAACATAATACTATATTATTAATTAATAATAAATAATACAATTAATAATCAATAATAAATAATACAATTGATAAATAATAAATATATTACCTATTAATAAATTAAAATTATTATATCAGCAAAAAATTCATAAAAATTGATAAATACTAGTTATTATACAATTAATTAATTAATAACATAATAATATATTATTAATTAATTAATATATTTCTTATTAATAAATTAAAAATAATTATATAAACAAAAATATCACAAAATTTTCTAAATATATTAATCACTAAGTAATTAATAAGTGGCGGTATATTATATTTTATATAACTTATTATGTTTTAATTCAGCAAATTATATTATTAATAATTATTAAATATTATTTATAATAAATGTATTATTTATAAATTTTTTATTAGTTTTTAAAAATAACTATAAACAAATATTACAAAAAAATATAATTAATTTGGATGTGTGAACCGTGTTCATGCCTCCTTTCGGGTCCAATGGCCCACAGAGGACCGTGAACCAAACCTAAAATTTGGATTTAAAAGTATACCATATATAGCTATTTGATAATATCTTGAATAACCTTCAAAGGACAATTTTAGAAAAAAAAAAGTCACAATTGTCACAATTGTTCAACCAACAAAAAATATGTATTTAAATGTAATCCCAAAAAATTGACCATGTAGTGATTTTTATTCATAAACAATTTTTTTTCTTTCATTGCTTGCTTATAAATTGACTGTAATTTATTTCTTGTACATTATTATTTTATTTTCAATAAATTTTGGGACCATGGGTTATAACCCATGATTAACATGTCTTGGTATTTGTCTTACATATTTTTGGACTTGTTGTAAAATAATATTTTGTTTTTGTTTTTTATAAAAACTTATACTTCATTTTATTATTAATTGTTTGTGATAAATTGATTCAAATGTATGTGGTATAAGAAATCAGTCGGTGTATTAACAAGAGAACTCATCATCATGCCTTAGGTCTTTGATTTAAATTTGAATTCATTTTTTTGGTTTGGGAGTCATCCAAGTAAAGACTACAAAAATAGCAATTATTTGAATTTCTTTTTATTTACTTTTTTTTTACAGTTAATGGTTATCTTCATACATACATGTTGTATGAGGATTTAAATCGTCCCAAGTTGGGCACCTGAACCTGACCCTCAGGTTGAGGTTTTGGACGAAAATGCCCCCGTTATGCATTTTTGGGGTTAATTCTCGTGTAATTTTCCACTGGAAATTCCTGGGAAAATTTCCATTGTAAATATTTATTGAAAACTTCCACCGGAAATTTCTAATGCTTATTTCAATTTTATTAATTTTTTTTCCAAAAAATGTTGCATCTAAAAAATAGATCTGCTGCCACGTTTTTATTTTTTCAGGGGGAAGTCATCCCACCGTGTACCTGACCCTCAGGTACACGCGCGGAACTGAGACAATTTAAATCCCTTGTATGAAGCATTTCAAAAAGTGAGGGTGGTGAACTTTAAAATTCCAAAGCGTCCTGCATTAACTATGATGGTCCTCAGTTCCCACCTTTTATTACTTTCCTCACTAATAATCGATCATCATAACAAAAACAAAAAATTAATGAAAAAATCATAATATTTCACGTATAAGTCACAGAGCACCCACCTGTTTTACAGTACACCCCTGATATTTACTCCAACACTCTTTTCTTTTTCAGAAACAATGGCTGGGAGCAAAGGTGGAGGTAGAGGAATAAATGGTGGCGGAGGAGGCGGCGGTGGAAAGAGTGGTGGTGGAGGAGGCGGTAGTGGAAAGAGTGGTGGCAGCGGCGGCGGCGGCATTGGAAAGAGTGGAGGCGGCGGCGGGTCTAAGTCAAGTGGAGGCAGCGGCGGGGATTCAATGAAAGCATCGGGCGGCGGCGGCAGCGGTGGAAAGAGTGGTGGTGGCAGCAGCGGTGGAGAAAATAGTGGAGGCGGCGGCGGCGGCAGTGGAAAGAGCGGAGGTGGTGGCGGGTCTAAGTCAAGTGGAGGCAGCAGTGGGGATTCGATGAAAGAACTGGGCGGTGGAGGGAGTTACATCTCACATGGGAGCTTCGAGAGTAACCCTAAATCCTACTTCGACCAACTCCACTCTTCCGAAAATTACAATAAATAATGTGTGTTCTTCATCCCCACTTCCCAACTCGGTACAACCCACCATGATGTTATCTATGGCATGAAACCCTATGAATAAATTACCATTGTTTTGTATTTATTCCCTATTACATTTTTTTTAACATCCCTTCTCACCTTATATTTATTCTCTCTATCATATTTTATTAAATTCCCTTCTCTCCCCCAACTAAAATCCTTCCCTAACTTTCATCTTGTCACATTTTAGGTAATTTTCTCAAATCCTTCATAAAAATGTAAAAGAACGATTATGCATTTAAAAATAGTTTGCATGCAGCCCCTATAATTAAATATGTATAATTATATGTAAATAATTTTTAATTATATTAATACTGAAAAGGATGGTGGGAAAGAACCTTTATTGAAAGAGAAAAAACATCAACTTGAACTAGGTTAAATGACAACCCATGACATCTCGAATGCCTAGAGGCACATAGCCTTAAAATTCAGTTGCCTGAAAGTCTAGTGACTAGTTATGACAACAATCAAATCTACACCTCCGTCAAGGTTGTCCACCGCCATTGCTTTCTTGTTGAGGACGTCCTCGCCACCGAGCCATCCACCAAACGATGTACATGCCACCGTCGCCTACCGCCCATAGACCACCACCTGTTGACGGACGTCCATTTCCAGGATGGTGGCCGCCCCCCTCCTTTGTCAATGGGGGATGGTGGTGTTAGGTGGTGTGTGGACAAACCCCCACCAAAACTCCAGCGGGAGAAGGAAAGGGGAAAGGGTGAGGAGGCCTACAAAATGAGTCTCTCCCCTCTTCCAAATGGCATCTCATCTATCACTTGTATCCGGTTTCTCATCACCGATAGTCATCCTATATGAGCGGTTTCTGTGTGGTTTATTTCCCCATTTATTCTAGAGATAGTTTTACGAGGGTTTTCTCCTTGTAATAAGTGAGGGAGTGTGTACCCACTTTTACCCCATAGTGATCCTTCTATTTGCACCCGTAGTTTTTTACCCCTTCTATTTGGGGGTTTTTCCACATTACATCTGGTGTCCCTTTTATTTCTGCATTTTTCACTTTATTTTATCTCATGATTATCGCTGCACCGGTGATCCAATATTTTACGGTCCCAACAAGTGGTATCATAGGGAAGGTTCTGGCCCGGTGCTGTTCACATTTTCGGGTATTAATAATTCTCGTAAATTTGAGTATGCTCTGTGATTGCAACTCTGTTTGATCTTTCACATCATAAAAAATTTATTGAGATTATTAAATACACCATTGTGAAACAGAGGAGGTTCTGGACTGACGGCGTGTCCAGATGGAGACGAAAATTGAGATCAAAAAATTCAATGGGAATAATTTTTCGTTGTGGAAAATGAAGATGCAGGCAGTATTGTGGAATGATAATTGTCTACTGGAAATTGGAGAAAAGCCGGCGGGCGTGATGGAGGAGAAATGGAACGATATGGACGGGAATGTTATTTCCAACATCCATTTGGATTTGGCAGATGAGGTCCTATCAAGTATTGCGGAGAAAACGGAAAAGGAAATATGAGATACTCTGACGAAGCTATACGAGGCCAATTCACTGCACAACAAAATTTTCCTGAAGAGAAAATTGTACACTCTTCGGATGGTGGAGTCATCATCGGTGACTGACCACATCAAAAACCTTAATACCTTATTCACTCAGCTCACGGCGTTGGGATATAAGATTGTGGATACTGAACGTGTGTAGATTCTACTCCAGAGTTTTCCAGATTCATATGACCAACTCATCATCAACCTCACCAACAATATCCTAACAGATATGCTGCTCTTTAATGATGTTGCATCCGCTGTTCTTGAAGAAGAAAGTCGGTGCAAAAACAAAGAGGACAGACAAACAACTTCGCACCAAGCAGAGACTCTGTCAATGGAAAGAGGAAGGATGATGGAGCGTGCTTCCAGTGGGACCCAAAATCATGGCAGGTCCAAATCGAGGAGTAAGAAGAAGAATGTCACATGTTTCAATTGTGGCAAGAAGGGGAACATCAAGAAGGATTGTTGGAATATGAAGAGTAGTGAAAAGATCTCTAAGGGGAATGTGGTGAGTACCTATGGATGTGGAGATATACTAGTCAGTGAAGAGGAAACGACTACTGGAAGCAGGAAGCATCTCGACGATGCATGGATTATCGACTCAGGAGCAACATGGCACATGACGTCTCGACGGGAATGGTTTGACCAATATGAAACCATCCCAGAAGGACTTGTGTACATGGAGAATGATCACACTCTGAAGATCGTTGGAGTCAGTACCATCAAACTGAAGATGCATGATGGTATTGTTCAGACCATCCAAGGAGTACGTCATGTGAAGGGCCTGAAGAAGAACATATTGTCTTTAGGACAATTTGATGACATCAGATGCAAGACTCACACCGAGAATGGAGTTATGAGAATCATGAAGGGAGCTCTTGTGGTAATAAAGGCGAAGAAGATCTCAAAGAACCTATACGTGCTTATGGGTGAAATGTACAAGGAGGTGGAGATAGTTGTACCATCAACTACCTCGACAGAAGCATTGATGATGTTATGGCATTGAAAGCATGGCCATATGTCAGAACGAGGCCTGAAGATTCTTGCAGATCAGAAGTTACTATCTGGGCAGACAAAGGTATCCTTACCATTTTGTGATCATTGTGTTTTGAGCAAGCAACACAGGTTAAAGTTTAGGACATCAATAGCAAGAAGTTATGAGATATTGGATTTGATCCATTCCGATGTTTGTCAAGCACTAGTTATATACCTGGGAGGATCAAGGTACATTGTATCATTCATTGATGATTATTCCAGGAGATGTTGGGTGTACCCAATCAGGAGGAAGGTAGATGTTTTGAAGTCTTAAAAACATTCAAAGCGCGGAAGGAGCTTGACTCTAGAAAGAAGATCAAGTGTCTGAGGATAAACAATGGTGGAGAATATACAAGCGAGGAGTTTGATACTTTTTGTCAACAGGAAGGAATCAAAAGACAGTTCATGGTGGCATACACTCCTCAGCAGAATGGACCGGCAGAGTGGATGAACAAAACCTTGTTGGATAGAACAAGGGTGATGCTGAAGACTGTAGGTATTGCCAAAACATTTTGGGCAGAAGCAGTGAATACTGCTTGTTATGTGATCAACCAATCTCCTTCAATGACGATTGAGCTGAAGACACCAATGGAGATTTGGACTGGTAAACCCGTTGACTATTCTCGGTTACATACTTTTGGAAGCCTTGTATATGCATTGTTTAATGACCAGGTGGAAGAGCACTATCGTGGGCGTCCTCAAATGATTAGTGTGATTTTGGGGTACTTAGGTGCAGTAGAGTGGCTGACCAAGGTTGGCTCTCAAAGGAGGAAGTGAATTAAAACAACTTTTTAGAGGTATTCTAAAAATAAAATAAAAGAGAATAAAAACACTACTTTATAGGATGGGGGTTGGTTATAGTTTATAAATCTAGAAGAATTTTGCTGGAAGAAGATTGTATTTTTTTGTTTTTAGTTTTAAAATGAATTTCGATTAAAATGACACAACAAGAAAATGTTTTTTAGAGAATATTTAAAAGACGTAATTGATCTAACTCTACCTCTTCAATCAATTATTTATCATTATCATTTAAATTAACATCCACTTAATTATTATCCCTTACCTTGTTAACCCCCGAACCCTACACGAATTAACCTTACCACAAAGATGAAGTGAATTAAACCCTAGGTTATCTTCGGAACATGTAATCGCAGTACCCTGCTTTGATTGATGTTATAAGGATAGCTTACGGTCAATAGTAAATTAAGTCACATATAAATTCTGTAAATGAAAACTAATTGAGTTTAGGGATTAAGTTTTAACTCTACAAATTAATCCCATGTGGTTTTGAATTACCAGTTAAGGTTGCGCTCTAACAGTTCACACAATTTTCGACCTCGCGTGTTTTGGGTTAACTATTCAATTGCTTGCTTAGTTTCATTAAATTAAAAACTCATTTGATAGATCAGAATATGTGAATTATAGTAGCTCATTGATTCAAAATAAATTAATGAAGAATGATAGAGATTGATCGATTACTAAAAAGAACTACTCTTCCATGGGCAGTGTAGTCATCGTAGAAACATTTTGCATGTGAAAAGGTTTAGAAAGGGTAAAACCCAATCACATTTCTAATATTTATTCCAGCTCAATTAGGAAGATTAAGATAGGATTAAATTTAAACAAAACAGAATAAAAGATAAGAATTAAAAGAAGAACAATGAAGTTTATTATGAAAATACAAACATTACAACATGAGGAAGAATAATAGGGCTTCGATGAAGGGATCCTTATTTCAAGAGATACCCTTATTGAATTACTTGGATAATTGGAGTGGAACCTCTTCTCCACTTCCCTAAACTTCACAATTCACGTCCCAACCCCACCAAATGGTAATAAAACAAATTTATAGAGTGGTGGGGAGGCTAGGTTCAAAGTGGTTTCAAGTGTGAATGGGGAATCTCGACCAAATATTTTATACCAACTTTCACCACCAATTTGACAACAAAACGCGGGAATAAGCTGTCCTTCTAGGAGTTTGATTCATGTGAATATGATTAATGTAGCTATTCTCAAAATTTGGGCCTGATCTAAGCACGGATGAAGATGTTATGGCCCAAATACAGAACCCATGTCCATTCTACCAAGTCCAGCCCACCATTGACTTAATATCCAATTTACTCCATCAAAATGCACTCTTTAGCTCTAGTGTTATGAATACAAGTTGTAGAAAATTAAGTTATTAAAACTTTTACAAAATATTAAGTTCAAATAAGTCATATTAAAATATTTAAGTGTGAGATACTACAGTGAATTTTAAAAGAGTAAAACTGAAATTTTAATCAAATTTTTAAATGAATGATCTAATCCCAAATATTTCATAAATGAACATATTTAGCATAATGTGAGAAAATTATGTCATTTATTATCAATAAAATATTCAAAAAAATAGTGTTTTATCAACTTCCCCACACTTACCCTTTTTCACTCCTGGGAAAAACCTCATATCAAGTAAACATCAATATCAAGTCAAAACCAATTTTAAAACACATATCCTTGAGATCAAACAATTACACACCAAGAAACAAAAGATATCATGCCTCATAAAAAACATTATTTCAAGTTCTTCATTTATATAATTCAATATATTTCCACTTTATTTATCCTCTCATGCACAAAACACTTACCTCACTTGAATTTTCTCTTATCACACAAATGTCAAATTTTTTTGCAGTATATTTCTCATCCAAACTCATACAAGGGTTACCATAGGCTTGATAAATTCCAACATCACTACCCGATGTGATTCAAGGACATATGTTTATCATGATGACTTTTCAGGGTTGTTCTGTGGCTTTTGGTTGGTAGGATTTAGATGTGAAAAATTCTGAGGTTGAATGAGGAGGGCTTGACTCTTTTTGGAGAAAAATTGCATTAATCTAATTTTCACTTAAATATGGTCTCATCCTCAATCGAAATAGCATTGATTCATATTCATAATCATGAAAAATAAAGTAATGTGCACACCATTCAACATTTCAGCAGTAAAAAATTCAATCTTCTCGAACATGATTTTCTTAAAAGCTCTAGATAGGAACAGCTTTCCCCCTCTATTAGAAGCTCCAGAAAGGCACAACTTATTTTATCATGAAAGCTCCAGAAAGGAACAAATTTCAATATAATTTTTTTCTTTAGTAGCAAACACATCTCTTCATAATTTAATTTTTCACCCAAAGTATCACAAAATGTGGTAGCACAACACAAAACATCTTCCCCCACACTTAAGCTCAACTAGATTATGAAATTTCACTTCAAGAGTTGGTTGGATAGGGAAAATTGTCTTGTAATGTGGCTAACCTAACAGGTTGTGCATAGATTCTAAGGGCTAAAAGGATTTAATGTTCAAGGTATTCCATTATAAAAAAATGATTCATTGAAATAGGGGCATTAATACCAAACGAACGCCTCAATAATTTAAACATAAGTAATTCAAACCCTCAAGTTTTTACAGGGATAAATAAAATTATGGTTAAATCAAGCATGGTCTGGTTCTCTCAAGAAGTGAGGTGAATGTAAATAATATGAAAATAATGGTTCAGAAGCCTCATAGGAAAGTGATTTCAAATATAAAGATAGTGAGATGTGGCATGGGATTCAAAATTCAGCGTACTTTTCATGAAATTACTAAATATTTAAACTTGAAACAAAGTCATTAAAGCATTCATTTAAGCTTAGTTTCAAGGTATAAACTATTTCACTTATTGATATGGATTTAAAAATGGTTTTTGAGAATCATTTTAGCTCAAAAGTTTCAAAAACACACTCAAAATTGAAAAAATAAACACACAAAATTTGAAAAACACACAATTTGTTTTGTTTTGTTTTTTTAACAGGAAAACAATTGAAATTACTAAAATAAAAGGTTCCCTCCCCCACACATAAAATATTGTATTGTCCTCAATGTGAACCCATGAGATGGTATATGCATATGAAATGTATAATTTTAAATAGGACAAAGAATAAAAAAGTTAGGGTTAGGAACAGCCTGATGTGCTCAAGTGATGATGGGGTCATGCAGTGTGATAAAATCCACTACATCAGTAGGAATTCCCTAAATGTATCACTTAAAACATTTCCCATTGAATGTAAAGATCCTTCATGTGTCCTCTTGTGTGATCTCCACTGCACCATAAGGAAAAACATTAGTCACAATATAAGGACCTAACCATCTGGAACGCAACTTACCAGGCATCGGCTTCAGTCGTGAACTGTAGAGATGGACTTTATCTCCAACATGAAACTCCTTTTGTTGGATCATTATATCATGATCTGCTTTTTATTTTTCCTTATAGAGCCTTGAGTTCTCATATAAAGACAATCTAATCTCCCCAAGCTCTTGAATTTGAAGTTTCCTTTGGATTCCAGCTTGGGCCAAATCCATGTTGCATTTCTTTATAGCCCAATAATCCTGATGCTCAACTTCCACGGGGAGATTACACTCTTTCCCAAAAACAATCCGAAATGGGGACATACCAATGGGTGTCTTGTATGTTGTCCTATAAGCCCACAATGCATTATCCAAGCACTTGCACCAATCCTTCCTATTTGGCTGCATGGTTTTCTCTAAAATCTGTTTCAACTCACGATTTGAAACCTCGGCCTGGCCATTTGTTTGGGGGTGCTATGGTGTCGATGTTTTGTGTGTCACCCCATACTTTTGAAGGAGGGAAGCCAAGTTCTAATTGTAGAAGTGTGTCCCTTGGTCACTGATGGTGGCCTTCAGTACTCCAAACCTGCAAAAAAAATCGCTTTGACAAAGTCCACAACAACATGAGAATCATCAGTCCTGGTGGCCTTAGCCTCCACCCATTTACTCACATAATCAACAGCAACCAAAATGTACAAAAAACCAAAGGAACTGGGAAAAGGACCCATAAAATCAATGCCCCATACATCAAAAATCTCACATAATAGTATGGGTTTTTGGGGCATGTCATGTCTCCTAGAAATGTTCCCAGTGTGTTGGCAACGAGATCACGACTTAAAAAACACATGGGCATCATGGAATAAGCTAGGACAATATAATCCAGAGTTTAAAACTTTCCTAGCTATCCGTTGGGGTCCAAAGTGTCCACCACAAGCAAGTGTATGAAAAAAATGTAAAACAAACTCCAACTCATGATCAGGAACACACCTCCTAATAACTTTATCACTACACATGAACCAGAGGTATGGATCATCCCAAACATAATACTGAGACTCACTTTTTAATTTTTGGACTTGATGTTTCTTTAAATTTGCAGGTATTTCAGAGGAAACAAGGTAGTTATCTAAATTTTCATACCAAGGATGCGTACCTGAGATGGAATAAATATTCTCATCGGGGAAAGTGTCCTGAAGTGGTACCTGGTCCAAGGTGTCATCCTCTACTGTGTGAGTAAGCCTACTCATGTGGTCTGCCACCAAGTTTTATGACCCCTTTTTGTCCATTATCTCAATATCAAATTCCTAAAGAAGGAGCATCCATCGGATCAGCCTGGGCTTTGCATCTGGATTCTTCAAGAGGTACTTCAGATCTTCATGGTTAGAAAAAACAACTACTTTAGAGCCCAATAAATATGAACGGAATTTATCTAAAGAAAATATGATAGAAAGAAACTCCTTTTACGTGGTTGCGCAGTTTTATTGGGATGAATCTAGTGTCCTCGATGCATGGGCGATCACATGTGAACGTCCCTCCACCCTCTGAGATAAGATAGCTCCAACTGCGAAGTTGGAGGCATCACACATAAGCTCAAAATAAATATTCCACCGTGGGGGCTGTATGATCGGTGGAGTGGTCAGAAATTTCTTTAGACCATCAAAGGAATTCCTGCAAGAATCATCAAACACAAAATCAGAATCCTTTTGAAGTAATAGTGACCTAGGAAGATCAATCTTACTAAAATATTTGATGAAGCGCCGATAAAATCCTACATGCCCTAGGAAAGATCTAACATCACGCACACATGAAGGATAGGGTAAGGATGAAATAATTTCTACCTTAGATCTATCAACCTCTATCCCGTGTTTTGACACTACATGCCCTAAGACAATGCCATGCTCTACCATAAAATGACACTTTTCAAAGTTCAGGACCAGATTCTTCTCAATACAACGATTCAACACCTTTCCCAAACTACTTATACATTCATCAAATGAAGACCCATACACTGTAAAATCATCCATAAATACCTCCATGAAGGTCTCAATAAAATCAGAAAAAATACTCACCATGCATCTCTGGAAGGTACCTGGGGTGTTGCAAAGTCCAAATGGCATCCTTCGGTAGGCAAACGTACCGAAAGGACAAGTGAATGTTGTCTTCTCCTAATCCTCCGGGGCAATAGGAACCTGAAAATATCCATAAAATCCATCCAAGAAACAATAATGTGTTTTACCATCTAATCTCTCAAGTATCTGATCAAAAAATTGGAGGGGGAAATGGTCTTTGTGAGTGGACTGATTTAGTTTCCTATAATCAATACACACATGCCAACTGTTTTCTACCCTCATTGGAACTAACTCATCTTTCTCATTTTTAACAACAGTAACACCAATTTTCTTAGGCACAACCTGAATAGGACTTACCCACTTAGAATCTGAAATGGGATAGATTATACCTGCCACGAGCAATTTTTCAACCTCTTTTTTAATGACCTCCAAAAGGGTTGGATTGAGTATCCTTTTTGGTTGCCTCACCGGTTTAGCCCTATCCTCCAAAAGAATCCTATGCATGAAAATGGAGGGGCTAATACCTGATATGTCAGCCAAGGTCCACCCAATTGTCCTGATGTTCTCCCTCAAAAGATTCAAAAAAGTTTCTTCATGTTTAAAAGGGAGATTGTTATCAATGATAACAGGTAATTTGTCACCACTTAACAAGTATGATTATTTGAGATTTTGTGGCAATGGCTTGAGTTCCAGTGTAGGGGGTGGTGTATGGATGGAGACATAAAGGAACTGAAATATGTGCACAAAGAGAATCAGTATCAGAATAGAAATAATCACAATCATATAATAAAGCATCAAATCAATCAGCATACTCAATAGCCATGTTATAATTAGAGTTCACATGATCAAAATAAGAATATGATTCCATTTCAAAATAAAATCTTAGAGAGTCTTGTTCCTTAGAAACGGGTGTGGAAGTTCTCTTAGACATTAAATCAGAACCAATACTCATAATCTCACTAAGAATAGGACAATAAAAGTCTATGGGGTTTTTACTTAGTGGTTCAAAATGGGAGATAACAATTGCAGAATAATCCTATGAGGGGTAACTCATGGAATCCATAACATTAAATATCATAACTTCATCCCCAAATTCCATGGAAAGTGTACCCTCATTGACATTTATGATAGTTTTTGCAGTTTTTAGGAAGGGTCTACCTAAAATAATGGGGGCATGAGAACTTACCTGATCATCCTCCATGTTAAGCACGTAGAAATCTACTAGAAAGATCATGTCTCTTACCCGGACAAGTACATCCTCAAGGACTCCCGCTGGATATGTCGTAGCTCTATTCACCAACTGCACCACTACTCTCATCAGTTTTAGTTCACCAACCTACAAAGAAGAGAATACATAGTGAGGCATCACATTTATGGAAGATCCTAAATCACAAAGATCATCAGAAAAGTGTAACTCCCCTATGGTGCATGGGATTGTGAATGTCCCGGGATCCTTTCACTTTTTCAGCATTGCTAGAGTTGGTGTAATGAGTGCTGACACATTCCTTCCAATATTTATCCTTTCATTTCCCTTGATCCCTCTTTGATTGGTACAAATTTCTTTTAAGAATTTTGCATACCTTGGAATTTTCTTAATGGCTTCAAGTAGAGGAATGTTGATCTCCACATGCTTGAATGTGTCCAAAACCTCCTTTTTCATTGCTTCTTCAGCCATCTTCTTGGTTTGAACAACCTTGTTTGGAAAAGGAAGGGGTTTAGGAGGAACATCATTAATCTTTTTCTTACCTTTATCTTTATCCTTGGTTTTCTCATCAGTTGATGTGGAATTGGGATTTATTGG
Source organism: Viscum album (assembly GCA_963277665.1). NCBI lineage: Eukaryota > Viridiplantae > Streptophyta > Magnoliopsida > Santalales > Viscaceae > Viscum > Viscum album. The sequence continues at coordinate 499,521,020 of OY728123.1, read as the reverse complement.
AGTTGAGGTGAATCCTGGTGGAATCTTAGGTGGAGAAGCATCAGTTGTTTGCTTCCCACTTCTCAATGTGATGGAACTGACATTCCCCATCGGATTTGGAGTGGGTTGGGAAGGTAGATTTCTTGAATTCTTACTTACAAGTTCATGGAGGGCAGGGGAAATATGGCTCATTTGAGTCTTCAACTCCCTCAGCTCCGAACCTTGACTCTTCAACTCATTCTGTTGATTAAGAAAAAATTTCTTCAAAATTTCATCAGTGTTAGAATCTACCTTTGGTGGGGGATTCCCTTTTTGTTGTCTTGTTGATGCTTGGGCTTCAAATGTCCTTTGGGGTTATTGGAAACCCTACTGGTAAGGTGGAGGCTACTGGAAGTTTTTTTGAAAGGGTGGACTTTGTTGTTGTCGAGAGCCATACCTCATGTTTGATTGATCCTTCCACCCTTGGTTGTATGTTGGTGCAAAAGAATCAAGCTTATTTTGGGGATATGGTTGTTTCTGCTGATAATGTTGCCCAGGAAACACTGCTGCACAATCTTCTGTTTCTTGTAGTTGGGGGAAATAGTCATTTGGGTGGCTTGTGTTAGTACAAATGCCACAAGGCCTTGAAAGAGGGGGTTGGTATGTCTTTTGTTCCAAAGAAATCTTCCTCACCATAGTTGTCAATTCTTCTAACTTGGTATCAATCAAATGACTCTCAAGAGAAGAAGGACTTACCTGATGTACTCCCCTAACATGTGGTGTACCTCGATTACTAAATTATTGGGAGTTTTGGGCCATTTCGTCAATCAACGCACGTGAATCTACTGGTGTCTTGTCCACCAATGTTCCTTCAGCCGCAACGTCCACTATGCTTCTCTCCATAGGTGTGAGTCCTTCATAAAAGTACTGGATGATTAGTTTCTCACTGATTTGGTGATGTGGGCAGCTTGCACACAACTTCTTGAATCACTCCCAATACTCATACATTGACTCCCCTTGTGCTTTCTCGATCCCAGAGATCTCTTTATGAATGGAAGTCGTCTTTGATACTGGAAAAAATCTCTCTAAGAAAATACGTTTCAAATTGTTCCAAGAAGTTACATCTTTAGGTTGTAAATAATACATCCAGTCTTTCGCAACTCTATCATGTGAGAATGGAAATACTCTTAGTTTGATTTGATCTTCAGAAACATTTCATGGTTTTAAGTTTGATCAAACCAAATTAAATTCTTTAAGGTGTTTATTGGGATCCTCACCATATAGACCATGAAATTTTTAAAGCAGGTGAATTAATCCAGATTTCAGTTCAAAGTCCGATTCAAGATTTGGATATGCAATACAATTTGGTTGATAATTAATATCGGGTGCAGCCAATTATCGAATGGTTATATTAAGTTCATTTCCATTATTTTCAGCCATTGGTTCTTTTTTTATGGTTGAATTTGAATTACTTCCAATTTCAATGTTCTGATATTGGTGTAATTCTATAACTGGTTGAATGTTGAAACATCATGTAGACTGAGAATGTCTGATTCGTGCCCTAAGGTTGCGTTCAATCTCAGGGTCAAGATCTAAGAGATCTTCAGGACTAGTTTGTGTCATAAATCAATGAAAGATGAAAATTAAATAAAGAAAATTGGACCATAATAAAAAGAAAATAAGTTTGAGTTGGTCCGATAAAAATAAAAGAAGTGAGTAAGAGAAAAAAAACTTGAGAAAGGGGAAAGAAGAAAGAAAGAGGAGAAGAAAAGAATTAAATGAAAAATAAAATAAATACCTGCAATTGGTTGAATAAATAACTTGCCTCCCCGGAAACGGATCCAATTTGAAAGAGCGTTGTCGTGGGAACCCTCAAATGATTATTGTGATTTTGGGCTAATTAGGTGCAGCAGAGTTGCTGACTAAGGTCGTCTCTCAAAGGAGGAAGTGAATTAAAATAACTTTTTAGAGGTATTCTAAAAATAAAATAAAAGAGAATAAAAACACTACTTAAAAGGATGGGGGTTGGTTATAGTTTATAAATCTAGAAGAATTTTTCTGGAAGAAGATTGTATTGTTTTTATTTTTAGTTTTAAAATGAATTTCAATTAAAATGACACAACAAGAAAATGTTTTTTAGATAATATTTAAAAGACATAACCAATCTAACTCTACCTATTCAATCAATTATTTATCATTATCATTTACATTAACATCCACTTAATTATTATCCCTTAACTTGTTAACCCCCAAACCCTACGAGAATTAACCTTACCACAAAGATGAAGTGAATTAAACCCTAGGTTATCTTCGGAACATGTAATCACAGCACCCTGATTTGATTGATGTTCTAAGGATAGATTATGGTCAGTGGTAAATTAAGGCAAATATCCATTCTGGAAATGAGGACTAATTGAGTTTAGGTATTATTTTTTAACTCAACAAATTAATCCCTTATGGTTTTGAATTACCGGTTAAGGTTGTGCTCTCACAGTTCACACAATTCCCGACCTCACGTGTTTTTTGTTAACTATTCAATTTCTTTCTTAGTTTCATTAAATTAAAAACTCAATTTATAGATCATAATATGTGAATTATAGTAGCTCATTGATTCAAAATAAATGAATGAAGAAGGATAGAGGTCGATCGATTACTAAAAAGAACTACTCTTCCATGGGCGGTGTAGTCACCGTAGAAACGTTTTTCATGTGCAAAGGTTTAGAAAGGGTAGAACCCAATCACGTTTCTACTCTTGATTCCATACCAATTAATAAGATTAATAGAGGAATAAATTTAAACAAAACATAAGAAAAGATAAGAAATAAAATAAGAACAAAGAGGTTTATTATGAAAATACAAACATTACAACATGAGGAAGAATAATAGGGCTTCGACAAAGGGATCCTTGCTTCAAGAGATACCCTTATTTAATTACTTGGGGAATTGGAGTGGAACCTCTTTTCCTTTGCCCTAAACATCCTAATTCACGTCCCAAATCCAAAAAATGAGAAAAACACCAATTTATAGAGTGTTGGGGAGGCTAGGTTCAAATTGGTTTCAAGTGTGAATGGGGAATCTCGGCCAAATATTTTATGCCAATTTGCACCGCCCATTTGACCACAAAAAACGTGAATCAGCTATCCTTATAGAAGGATGATTTGTGTTACCATTAGTCATGTAGATCCTCTCAAAATTTGGGCCTGATCCAAGCATGGATGAAGACGTTATGTCCCAAATACAAAACCTATGTCCATTCTGCAGAGTCCAGCCCACCATTGAATTAATGGCCCATTTACTCCATCCAAATGCACTCTTTAAGTCTAGTGTCCTGAATAAAAGTTGTAGAAAATTAGGTTATGAAATATTAAGTTCAAATAAGTCATATTAAAATATTTAAGTTCGAAATACTACAGTGCATTTTAAAAGGGTAAAACTGAAATTTTAATCAAATTTTCAAAAGAATGATCTAATCCCAAATATTTCATAAATGAACATATTTAGCACAATGTGAGGAAATTATGTCATTTATTATCAATAAAATATTAAAAAAATAGTTTTTTATCACCCGGAAAGATCGAAGTTGGATTCGAGATCCTAGAAATGTATCTTCTTGGGGTACGCTGATGGTGTGAAGGGGTATCATTTGTGGGACCCCACTGCCCACAAATTTATCATCACCAGAGATGTCATTTTTGCAGAAGATATGGTGCAAATGACAACTGATCTAGACACAGAGAAGGAGAATACAGAGACTTAAATAGTCAAAGTAGAGGACAAATCCAAGGAAGAATCAGTTTCCTCTGAAGCATTACCAGAGCACGATGATCAAGTACCGGTTGCATCTGGACCACAACGGTCAACTCGGGAGAAAAGAGAACCAGTATGGAACTTAGACTATGTCACTGAGAGAAATATTTCATACTTCTTATTGACATAGGATGGAGATCCATCTTCTTTTGTGGAGGTGACCCAGAGTCCAGATGTATCCTCACGGATGGCGGCGATGTAGGAGGAACTTGAAGCCCTGTAGAGGAACACGACTTGGGATCTTGTTCCATTAACTCATGGAAGGAAGGCTATCAGAAACAAATGGGTCTTTAAGATCAAGCGGGATGAAAAGAACCAAGTGGAAAGATATCGTGCAAGATTGGTGGTCAAAGGATTTGTTCAGAAGGAAGGTATTGATTTCAATGAAATATTTTCTCCTGTTGTTAGACTAATGACTGTTCGGTTAATTCTGGAAATGTGTGCTACATAAAGATTACATCTAGAGCAGTTGGATGTGAAGACTACTTTTCTCTATGGTTATCTTGATTAATAGATCTATATGCTCCATCCAAAAGGTTTTTCAGAAGAAGGCGAATAGAACTTGGTTTTCAGGTTGAAAAAATCTTGGTACGGTCTCAAACAGGTGCCGAGGTGTTGGTAAAAGAGATTTGATTCCTATATCATGAGCCTTGGATACGACAAACTTCATTCAGATCCTTGTGCATATTTCAAGGGTTCAGATGGTAACGATTTCAACATTCTTTTATTGTATGTGGATGACATGTTGGTTGCATTCCCCAACAAATATCAGAACCAGGAGACGAAGGCACAATTGGCTAAGGAGTTTGATATGAAGGACTTGGGACCAGCAAAACAAGATTCTTGGGATACAGATTTACCAAGACAGAAATAATGAGAAGATTTGGCTATCACAAAAGAGTTACTTACAGAGAGTCTTGAAATGCTTTGACATGCAATATTGTAAGCCAATATCAACCCCTCTTCCCTTTCATTTTAATTTATCCTCCACGATGAGTCCTAGCAATTAAGCAGAGAGGAATGAGATGTCTCAAGTACCGTATGCATCAACAGTGGGTAGTCTGATGTTCGCTATGGTTTGAACTAGACCAGACATTGCACATGCAGTAGGAGCAGTTATTCGGTACATGGAGAATCCCGGATGGGAGCATTAGAGCATAGTGAAGAGGATCCTGAGATATATCAAGGAGACCTCAAATGTTGCATTATGTTATGGAGGATCAGATTTTACTATCAGAGGCTATGTAGATTCAGATTTTGTAGGTGATTCTGACTGGAGGAAATCCACCACTGGTTATGTGTTTACTCTTGCAGGAGGATCTGTGAGCTGGATTTCGAAGTTACAGTTAGTTGTGGATTTATCCACGACAGAGGCAAAGTATATGGTAGCTAAACAGGCTTGTAAAGATTCTATTTGGATGAGAAGGTTGTTGGAGGAGCTCAGGCATAGACAGATGCGGATTCCTTTGTTTTGTGATAGTCAGAGCACCTTGCACATTACAAGGAATCCATCTTTTCATTCCAGAACGAAGCACATTGGGGTACAATATCACTTTGTCTGATATGTGGTGGAGGAAGGAAGTGTAGATATGTAGAAGATTCATACTAAAGAAAATCTGGAAAGTTTTCTAACGAAGGTGATTAACTCTGATAAGTTCAGATGGTGCAGATACTCGAGTGGCCTTGCAGATACTTGAGAAGCATGGTTTGGAAGATATAAAGGATGTGGAGATGTGATTGGTTTACAATAAAATCTCCAAGTGGGAGATTTGTTGGCAGACGTCCATTTGCAGGATGAGGGCCGCCCCCCTCCTTTGTCAAAGGGGGGATGGTGGTGTTAGGTGGTGGGTGGCCAAACCTCCAGTGGGAGAAGGCAAGGGGAAAGTTTGAGGAGGCCTATAAAATGAGTCTCTCCCCTCTTCCAAATGGAATCTCATATATCACTTGTATTCGGTTTCTCATCACCGGTAGTCATCCTATTTGAGCAGTTTTTGTGAGGTTTATTTCCCCACTTATTCTAGAGAGAGTTTTACGAGGGTTTTCTCCTTGTAATAAGTGAGGGAGTGTGTACCCACTTTTACCCCATAGTGATCCTCCTATTTGTGCCCGTGGTTTTTTACCCCTTCCATTTGGGGGTTTTTCCACGTTACATCTGGTGTCTCTTTTATTTCTGCATTTTTCACTTTATTTTATCTCATGATTATCACTGCACCGGTGGGCCAATAATTTACGGTCCCAACACCACCCGCCAAAAACCATCACCTCACTACCAGAGAACCCCCACGCGCCTTGCCTAGCATCAGATTTGGATCAAATTTTATTGCAGACGCCAACCCCTTTCCAGATCCATTCGCCTGTTGTAGACTCTTTGTCCCTCCTGCAAGTCAACCTGCAGACCACCGCCTACCAAGACCCCACCGAGTTCCTCCCTCTACCACCCTAGACACACCTGTTGCAACCGACAAGCCACTGAGACCAAACAATTCTATAAGAGCTATCACCGCCACCCGAGATCACTGAACAAAGCCACCGAAACCTCACTCCCATCGACTAAGGGCCACCAAGGATGATACCAGACCACCAATGCCACCACACCATGGGGAATTTCCATCAAGGCCAGGGGAAGAAACCCAAACGAAGCAGAAATCCCGGAGAGCTATCGGTCAAAGCTGAGAGCCCCCATTATTTATAATTTTATATATATATATATATATATATATATATATCATGAGACGATGATGATATTCATGGACATGGTTGTCATTGTTTATGTTCATATATTGATGCGTGAGTATAATTGACATTATATGATCACAATTTTATTTATTAAACAATGTTTTATCTATGACATGAAACCCTATGAATAAATAACCAATGTTTTATCTTTATTCTCTGTTACATTTTTTTATTAACTTCCCTTCTCACCTTATCTTTATTCTCTCTAACATCTTTTATTAAATTTCCTTCTCACCCCCAACTAAAATCCATCCCTAACCTTGATATTGTCACCTTTTATGTAATTTTATCAAAACCTTCATAAAAAGTAGTGGAAATAGTTGGGGTGGGTGCAGCTCTAAGTCAGGTGGAGGCAGCGACGGGGATTCGATGAAGGAATCGGGCAGTGGAGGGAGTTACATTTCACAGGGGAGCTTTGAGAATGACCCTAAATCCCATTTCAACCAACTCCACTCTTCCCAAAATGCCAATAAATTGTGTATGTTCTTCTTCCCCAACTCTGCGTACAATCCAGCATGATGTTATCTATGGCGTGAAACCCAATGAATAAATAACCAATGTTAGTTTTTTTAATCATCATTTTTTTAAATAATTGTTAAAATAAGTCTAGGTTTAAAATATTTTTAAAACTAAGATACAAAGAATCCTATTTCCATCTTGACCTAAGTCACTGAGGTCATTGCCACATTTGACATAAAGTTAGAACAAAGGCGAAAAAGGCCTTGCGGACTTTGTCCAAATGAAAAAAAACTTATTTTAAATATACATGTTTATATATTTAAATTTTTTATTTTGGTTTTATTTTGTTTATATATATATATATAAAGCAAAAAAAATTAGCATAATTTTACTATTATTTAATATCGAGCTTTACTGTCATTAAAGAAATTTGAAATTATGATAGAAACCATCTCCTAGGGCTCCCTCTCATATGTGGGATTGTGGATTTCCAATGTGGGATCTTGGTCTTAATAATATATTATTTTTAATAATTTTTAATTAATTAATAATAAATATTTGTTATGAATAAATAATAATAATTAACTATTAACATTTACCATTATATATTAATAACATTTTAAAAAATATTAATAAATAAATAAATAATTAAAAATGTATTATTAATAAATTATTAATAATATTAATAAACAACTAATTAATTACTAATTAATTATTAATAATTAACTTGTTTTAATTAATTAGTAAATAAAAATTTATAATTAATAATAAATAATATTAATAATAACTAAATAATAAATAATAATTATTTAATATATAATAATTATTGTTAATAATTTGTAACTAATGAATTATTTTAAATATTTATTATTAATTAATATTAATTGGAAAAAATTATTTAGTTAAATAATAATAATCTAGTAACAATTAATTAATCATTTGTATTTTAATAATTTAATCATTATTACTAATATTTATTTACTAAATATTATCTTTTAATATTTATTACTGATTTTATAATAATAATTAACCATAATTATTAATTATTAATAAATTTATAAGTTAATTTTTACATAAGATTATTAATAAGTAATTAAATATTGTATAATTAATAATTAATTTATAACTAATATTTTTTTAATAATTAGTTAATGAATAATAATTTTAAATATTTATTAGTAGTTAATATTAATTAATAATTAGTATTTATCAGAAATTATTATTATTAAATACTAAATCATGTTATTTAATTGATATTTATTATTACTTAATATTTATTAGTAATTAATATTTATTAGTAATTAATGCTAATTAGTAATTAATATTAATTAGAAACACCTAGTTAATTAATTAATACAAATTTAAAAATAATTAATTAACAATTAGTAATTTAATAATTTAATCTTGAAGATGGAGAGGATGAAGAGTTTCTCTCTCAACAATGGGGACCCTCTCACTCAAAATTTGATCAACAATTGCTCTGGGAATTGTTGCTCAATTCTATATGTCTCAGGAAAGATCATTAAAGATGGACTTGTTGGCCACTATGAAATGTTTGCAGATTGTGGCTCCAAGCGACATGTTGATTCTCATAATGCTAAATCTGGTGGTGAAGGTTAGGAATACCATGTGGGATTGTAGTTTAGGAATCCAAAATCAGTCATTAATTTGAAAATTATGTGATGAGGATCTGATGATTTTGGTTTCCTTTAGCAACATCATGCTGAGTATGCAGTGACAAATTGACGAATCTCGGGAGTGAGGACTGTGACGACCCCAGTTGCAATGACCATGGGGTGATCTAGTTTCTATTTGTGATGACTATACCAAAAAACATGGTGCATTTGGCTGGGATACTGTGGGATGATTTGGATCTAGGCGGTGACGGGCAGAGGCTGATCCGCTACGGAAGAAGATCCTCTGGCTGGTAGCGTTAGTGCGTCTTTTTTCATGGAGCGTGGAATGGTATGGGTTCCTGGTGGCATGAGAGGATCTGGGGACCTAATGATGATGATGATGGTACCATGTGGAAGGATGATGATGATCGTGCATTGGTTGTGGAGTGCAACCTACGACATGAACTAGAAGAGGGAGGCAACAACTTTTGATGATGTGACGTTGTCCTTGAGATGCTTTCCACTTAGGATGAGGTTGAAAAGCCAACAGAGACAGGCTGGAAATTACTGGTAGCCAACAGCAGATGTTGGGAGGGTCGACCATGTGTTTTGGTTTTTGGGCCTACCGGTCCTGAGTTGTTGGAGGGATATCCCAAATTTTGATGGGTTGGCAGCTATGGGTTACCCTTTGGTGGTATGAGAAACTCATGTGGGTGAAGATCTCGGGAACCACGAGCTGTCGACGGTATGGAACGTTGACTGTGTGATCTCTTGTTGATGACGTTTTGTTACCAACACCTCCGACAATAGGCATTAGGGATGCCCTCGATCGTGTGAGTGATGAAGTAGATGCACGACAACCTTATCAATGGTAATGATGTCCAAGATTATGACCTCGAGTGGTGTGTTGTCGGTGGGCCTCATTGATGTGGTCAGGTGCGTAAGATCCTCGGTGTGAGCAGATATCGGTCATATCATTGCTGCTTTTACAGTGTTGGGGATTTTGGGCCTTTGTACCATTTGATCTGGGCCTCATTCCCTTTATTTGGGTATTAGCCTTTTTTTTGGGGGGTGAGATGATCACTTTCATGTTTGATGACATTTCATGTGTCATTCTCTTTGTATCTATTGTACTTTTATTTTATTCAATAAAATTTTAGGTCAGAGCACGCTCGGTACCAGAGCTTTCCTAGTAATCTTTATTATTAATATTTAGTAACTAAATAATAATTTTAAATATTTATTAGTAGTAGTTTAATAATAATAATTAGTTAATTAATAATTAATTAGTTGAAAACAATAAATCCCCTCATGACAGGGGAAAAGAACATGGTAGTGTTGAACTAGCACATGCTGAAGGTGGAAAGAGGGTAGGCAATTGCTCTGCCTCTGACTGAGCTAGCCCCACTTATTCTAATGGAATGATAATGCAAGGGCATCACACATGGTCTGAAACTCAACAAGGTGCAGAGCTGCAGGAGTCAGCAAATGAGGTTCCTATTCAGTGTGTCACACAAGAGGATGCTCCTTCATATCCTGAAGGGCAAGGTGTTATGGTCCAACCACTAACAATGGATTTCTCAAGACATGCTCCACATGATGATGGGTCCAATCCATTTGATATTCAGCAAGATATGAATTATCATTATGAGATTCAGAATGTATTATGCTCTTTAGGAATTGGAAAGTGGGGTAACATTTTGGATGATGGAAGTGATAGAGTAGTGGTTGGTTTTATTGGACACTGCTCATCTCAGACCTTCAGGCAATGGTGTTTCTTTTAAGGATGTTGTCATTGGAAAAGGAAAGAGTAATCCTCCAAAAAGAAGGCCACAAAATGATTATTCCAATCTACTAAGGAATATGTCTACCAGATCTTCTTCCAAGGCTTAAAAGGTAGTTACCCCGGAGCAAGAAAGGTCCAGAACAGATATCCTTAGGATTCTCAACCAAGGTAACTAACATTCTGAGTGGGAAACTGCAGATGAATCTGATTATGAATATGAAAATGATCCTTTTCATTATGATTACTAAACCGATTTTCTGGATGAGGGAATGTCATTTTTTATCCCATCTACTTCTCTTGTTATTTTTTTATTTATTTTAATAAAATTTCTAGAGCTTTTCCTCTATCTATATCTTTTTGGTAATTATTTAATTAGAAATTTTTGTTATTAATAAGTAATTAAATATTGATCAATTACTAATTAATGAATAAATACTAACTATTAATAATTTATTAATAATTATTTAGTAATTAATTATTTATTAATAAATATTTTTTAAAATATTATTAATATTTAATGGTAAATGTTTGTAACACCTTGATATTTTGATAAATATTTCCCTTTAAACAATTTTAATTCTTCAATATTTAGCATTTCACGTAACCGTGAGTTTAAACGAAACATGAGATAATATAAAATGACTATTATACCATAGCCATTAAATTTTTTGGAATAAATATGAATAAATAACTTATAAAAATATAATTTTAATTCATTGGATAATTATAAATGAAAATATAAAACAATTTAATGTAAACTAAATATTCCTATTTTATGCTCCTAAAGTTTTTTTGCTTAAATATATATTAAATTAATTACAATTAGAGAATTATATTAATGAAATATATATGTTATATATTCAATAAAATATTTTTTATACTCGTCTAATATATTTTATAGTCATAGGATATGAACAAACCCAATTTTACATATAGAATCCTATATTTTAAAGACATTTTTACCATCTTTTAATAGAGAACCTATTTTAAATCCAATTTTTTTTCAAATTTATATATTCTATTTGAAAAAATAAAATTATTTTTTAAAGAAGAATCTAAAAATTTACTTTGGTTGAATTTTTGGTATTTTTTTGATATGTTTCAGGTTTGGATGAATAGCTAAAAATTTACTAAATTTTAATTGAAAATAACTTTTTTTATCAAAATAATATATAGTGTTAAATTGAATTTTTTATTGGTTTTAATTTATAATTACATCAAATTTTTATCAGTTAATCTAATTTAGTTCATTGACATCAATTTTACCTTGAATTTATATATAAAAATGTTTCAATCTTTTGTGTGTTTTAACTTTAATAACCCATTTTCCCACCCTGTCAACGAGATTAATTTTAAATCAATTACTACAACTTCAATGTTTTGAATTTTATAAAATTAATTCCATGTTTGGAATCGGTGGGACCAAATTTTGTAAATAGGTTTCTTTTATTTTTGGGCATTATGAATAGTAACTTTAGTAAATTTTTATTAATATGATAAAAGGTAAATCAAGTAATTAAGGATAAAAATATTATTATAAAATTACCCTAACACATTTCCTAATTTCATTGAATGAGTTTTTTTGACCAAAGTCATACTCTAGCCGAAATTATATCCTTTGGAAGCCACTTAGATAAGAGTGTGATATTTATTATATTTTATTTAAAGAAAAGGTAAAGATGTCATACTCATATTTTTAATAACGTTATCATTTTTTAATATAAGGTTATACAAAATATAAATTTGACTATAAGAAGTCATTGTAAAGATAAAATGTTTTCATTTGTCATGGTAATTTATTTTTTATTTTTAGGAAACAAATAATTTCCTTAAAGTCTTATACAATCATGATGTATTAATTATTTTATTAATGGAAATATAAAATAAATGTTATTAAAAATATTAAAATAAATTTAATTTGAGATAATTAATGTAGTCAACGAATTTTCTAGATAACCTTGACCTCATAAGGACATAATAAAATATTTTTTTCATAGTTAAATATTTCTCTTGATATTTTTAAAAATCCAAGAAATAAATAGTGTTAAAATTGTAACTTTTAATATTTTATAAAAATAATGTTTTATTAAATTATTTAAAAATAATAAAAAATTTAAAAAACAAATAATTATTATAAGGTCAAAATTTTTCTAAATGTTTAATTTATAGTCTAATTGACATCAAATAAGTAAACATTACACTCTTTTAATATTTAATAATTTGTTACCTTATTTAAAATTAAAATAGGTTTACTAAGGGTAAATTAAAATGATAAGGTTTTAATTAATACCAAAACTTATCTAAAATCTATTGGTTAATGATATTAAAAAATTATATCATCTCATATTCAAATAATTGACATTTTTATGGTATTTGGAATGATATTGAGTCTATTATAAATTAATTTATTTTGAAATTCCAAAAGTGTCCCTCACCTCAATTATAAAAGGGAACCTCATCCCTCACTTCTTCACATTAAATTGAGCATTCAAGCTTATCCATACCCTACCCATTTCCATTCTCAACTTATCTAGTCAAATCCTAGATCTTATTGTCTTCTCAAAAGACTAAATATAATTTTCCCAATAAAATATCTAGAGGGAGATCACCGAAGAAGAGGTAATATCATTTACGGACTCTCTCAAGAGTATTTCTTCTCCCAATTACTCTTCATGAGTTATTTACATTATAAATTAATAAATTCAATATCACCTATATTCTGATATGTTATTGTTATTATGGAACAACCATATTCCACCATTTATCCATCCTGTGGAAAATTAAATTACCACAGTGTGTAAGAACAACTTACCATCTCCACACCGTGGTGTAATATGTTTTTCATCACCAATTTACTTGGATGGATATAATTATGGAAATTATGAATATATATAATGATTATAACATCATATTTATTTTGAAAAATATATATACACCATACACTTTCACACAATTTCCCAATTAAGGGAATGATATCATCGCTCGTGCATACATATGACCTACCGTCTCCACAATACGATGTGATTCATTCTCCATGATCAAAATTATATAATGATTATATAAATATATATAATGAATAAATATGATATATGTTACGTTAATATCATTCTGGAAATGAACTAACTATATTCTATATGCAAGAATTGGGACTTATATGACAACACATGCATAAGAAAACGAAGCAGTTAACACCCAAAAGAAGAGTGATAATGAAATATTATGAACAAACGGGTGATAATGTGATGATAATATATATATAATTAAATTACTACACACCAATGTGACACAAGGCCTTTTGTGAAATTTCAAAAACACTTAATCATCAAGACATTAAAATACCCTAACATCTCAATTCATCATGGTTCGATGAATTAAAATACCTAAAATGACAATTTTATATTGAAAATGTGTATTTCAAGTCATATCAACATCATCGTGTGCCACATTGGTTTGTAGTCAATTCCAAATGCAGAAAATGAACTATGGACCATTTTCCCAAAGTTTGAAAACAATCCGAGGTTATTTTCTTGATTTTGCTGATGTGGCAGATGTTTTAAACTAAAATGACACTTATTTATTAAAAACACACAATTCAAGTCATAGATATCATATCAGGTTTCAAAATTATGTGTGGTCAATTCATATACATCACAAATTAATTATGGATCATTTTTATAAATTTTGAAGACAATCTGAGCTTCTTTTCTCATTTTTGGCTAATGATGTATGTTTTTAACTAAAATGCCAACTTTATTTTGAAAAAAATACACTTCGAGTCATATTGGTCACATCATGTGTCAGATTGATGTGTGGTTGATTCATACACCTCAAAAATGAATTATATACCATTGTACTAATGTTTAGAAACAATTTGATCTTGTTTGCTTGGTTTTGGCTATTTGATGAGTGTATTAAACTAAAATGACACTTTTATATTGAAAACATGTACTTTGAGCCACACTGATGACATCATGTGTCATATCAGAATGATTTCAATTATTACACGTGAAAAATTAATTATGGATCATTTTCCTAAATTTTTAAAATAATATGAGCTTATTTACTTGGTTTTGGTGATGTAACATGTATTTTAAACTACAACGATACTTATTTAATGAAAACACACACTTCAAGTAATACTAACCACATTGGGTATTGGTTTGATGTGTTGTCTATTCATATAACAAAAAATATTTTTCAATCATTTTTCAAACACTGCTACAAATAACGATTTTTAAAGCACTAGAAATCGCTTTTATTAGTGCTAAAAAATGACTGTAAATCTATGCCCCCTTAAAAGGGGGTTACTTTTATCTGCGCAGAAAAAAGAACTAATAAATATCCTTTTATCAGTGCTAAAAAAATCACTGATAAAAGGGGTCTTTTATTGAGGCTAAAAAACACTAATAAAATATTACTTTTATCAGTGTTTTCTTAGCAATGATAAAAATGTTCTTTATCATCTATTTAGAAAGTGCTGATAAAAGTCAAGTTTTTTTAATTTTCTTCTATAAATTCAGAGGCGGATACCACCTCCTTTTATCAGCACTCAATTACCACCTCCTACCATTTTATCAGTTCTATAGGAGAGTTTTATCAGTGCTAAAGGAGGCCCCTGCCCTTTTAACAATGCTAGAGCACCTATTTTATAGAATCATGCACCCTTGCCTTCGTCTGAATTTGAACTCGAGACCCCCCCCCCATGCTTTTACACCTTTAACACTACCCTATGTTGCCTTATTCTTTAATTTATGATATATCTATATATTTATATATATTTCATTACATTTTATATCTATGTATATTTATATGGATATTTTTAAACACATTTTTAAAATATGTTTTATGTGTGTGTGTATTTATAAATATATATACAAATACATATATTTTTATATATATGTGTGTGTCTATAAATATAATTATACATATTTATATTTATTTCCATATATTATATATTTATATTTATATTCATATATTAGAATATATAGATAATATATATCAGTCTGTTAATTGAAACACACACAAAAATATATTTATATATATATACATTATATTGATATATAAACATTTATACTTATTTATTTTAAATAATAAAATAGTTATTATTTTTTATTTACATATTTTTTTTATATTTATAATGATATTTTATATGTAAATATGATTACATATTTATTTATAAAACTAAATTTTTATGTGTAAAAATATACCAATATGTATATATGTGTATATATTTAATTATAAATAACTATACATTATGAAAAATGATAAATTTTGAATTTCATAATATCCTTATGAGTGTACACATTGAAAATATATTTAGTCTCTACCAAAAAAAGATAATAAGACACCCTTAAATAAGGATGAAATTCTATCAAATGTTTAAAAATGGGGATACCCTGACAAAAAACTTAGTTTTTTATGACTTTGGGGCCTTTTAACCCACAAAAATTATGAATGGGGTTCTCCTAAATCACTATAGTGTAGTTCTTTTCACAAGATTTGATTTGATATGTGGTAGAGCTCAAACAGACACTCAAATCAAAAGTTATGGTCATTTGAAGTTTGATCCTTGTTTTTAACCTATTTTAGATCATTTATTTGTTATTATTTTTTTCTTTGAATTGTTATTAAATAAATATTAATCAATAATAATTTTAAAATTATTAATTAAATTTATTTTTTAATTTTTTATAAACAATTTTCCACTAAATGTCTTATATATTAAGTGTGATTACATTTTTGTATTATATGAATTATATTTAAAAAATATATTATATTTATATCAATATAAAAATATTTATATGCTAATATAATATTTTTAATGATATATTATTTTTTTCAATAAATATACCTTTTATTATCCCTAAAATAGTAGTTTTAGCAGTAAAAAAGATATATTTTTATCAGTGTTGTTAAAAGTGCCCTTTATCAACACTAAAAAAGCACTTATAAAGGGGGTAATTTTATTAGTGCTAAAAAAATTCTTATAAAGGGTTACTTTTGTTAACACTTTTTTAGCACCGATAAAAGGTGCTTTTATCAGTGTTTTTTTATCATTGATAAAAGTACCCCCTTTATCATCACTTTTTTAGTGCTAGTAAAGTGTGTTGTTGGATAAAGATGAATATGTGATATGTAATGTTTGAAAAAAATACGAGTTTGTTTTTCTAGTTTTGGATAGGGGCATGCGTTTTAAACTAAAATGTCACCTTTATATTGAAAACACACACTTTGAGTCACATAGGTCACATCATGTGTCAAATTGATGTGTGGTCAATTCATACAAATCACAAATGAATTATAGAATGTTTTCCTAAAGATTGAAAACAATCCTAGCCTATTTTATTGGTTTTGGATATTTGATTTTATTTTTAAACTTAAATGACACTTTTATATTGAAAACATGTACTTCAAATAATACCGATCACATCATTGTGTCGGATTATCATGCAGTCAATTCTTACATGTGAAAAATTAATTATGAATCATTTCCCTAATGTTTGAAAACAATACAAGATCGTTTTCTTAGTTTTGGAAATGTGAAATAAATTTTAAACTAAAATGAAATTTCTTTATTGAAAACATAAACTTTAAGTCATACAGACCACATTGGGTGATGGATTTATGTGATTTAACAAACCGACCTGAATACCCTCTAAAAATAGTACCTGACCCAACCCACCAAATACCTAATGGGTGTTCCTGATCACTATGGGCTGGAGACTAGAAACCGAGTGTCGAATAAGAAACACAAGGAATGATTTCACCAAACCTAGAGCAACAACATGACACATATATACAATAAAGACAAAATCGAAAAATATAAATATATATGACACAACCAAAAAACAACAACATAAGAAATGTAACTAAAAAAGGGTAGAAACAATATTCAATGGGAAAGTAGAACCACAATGGAATAAAAAACGAAATAGCTACACCAACAGCTCTATGTGATAACATGGGAAGCCTCCCCCCATCTCACCATGAGCTACCAAAAACTCAGCCAACAGAAAACCTCAGTACGTCACTACGGTGCCTTGCCTTTCCCTACATCGAAATCTAAAACTAGTTCTATGAACTATTAAAGAGGTGTGTAGGGAGTGAGCTAACAAGCTCAGTAGGGTATCACCTAGGTATTCCATATCAATTCGCTGAACAATAATCCAAGAATGATCAATTTCAATAAAAACAAGCCATGATTACAATTTAACTGTTTTATATCAAAAGCATAGAGAAACTGTTTAATTTCCCCCTTTTTCACATTTCCAAATAAAGTAGGTAATTTTTTTAAAAATCATTTCATATATATATATCAAATAATATATATCATTTCATAACAAATCATGCATCACATCTCATATAAAATCCATTGCAATATAAGAAAATAGTATAAGGCAAAAGCAGAAGCACAGGTAACATCATTCCAGGGATCATAGTAGGTCAGGTTATCTAAGACACACATAACTAACAGATAAAATCACATACATATCAAGACAATATACATATTCATCTAGTCTAGAGGTAATAGGAACACCCTAGTAAGTGAACCCCTCAACAGGTCTAACAAGTCTCTTGAATAACTGGACTGGAGCAGAGTAAATCCCCATGAGCAAACCCCCCAACTATGGATGTGACCTACTACTAAACCTTCCTCCTAAGTATCCAAGTATTATCATGTTATCTATTTTCCAAATCAATTCATCAATCTATTTTCATGAAATCATGCTTTGAAAACTATTTCAAAAAACCATTTCACAGTTCTTTGAATAAAACATTTTCATTTACAAAAACTAGGGGAAAACCATATTTTATAAAAACCCATTTTCACACACACAAATCAAATAAGTCATGTCATTCTATTTCATTCAATAAAAAAATTTATAAAAAATAATACCAATACATTTCACCAATACAGGATAGAGATGTAACCACCTACCTCAAAACTCGGGGTCGCACATGCCCATAAAGAGATCCACCAACAAGTAGAAAAAAAAACCTGAAAATGGAGGCCCTAGAATCAATCTAAACAACCAATAATTGATTCAATACAATAAAAGGGTAGTAATAGAATAGTAAACAACACATACCTCAAGAATGCACACCTACTTCCCCACAACCAACAAGAATTGGCCCCCAAAACAAGATCGATCAAGAGATCTAGAAAGAAAGAATAAGAAACATCAACACTAATTAAAAAATCCAATAGCGTAACACAATGATGCTACCAAGATTAAAGGAAAAAAAGAATCATAAATGATTACTCACCTAGAGAGATGTAATTGAACCACATCGGTGATCCAACACTGAACGAATCAATCCAGGTCGAATAGAGACTCCAAAAATCACTAGAGAAGGGATCTAGGTCGAGATACAAGGGATATATGGATGAATGAATAAAAAATATCATCTGAGAGGAACCCTAAAACCTAACACCACAAAATTAGCATGATGTGTAATCCCTTTAAAAGTTATGTAATCCTCAGGACTCAGATGTGACAAAAAACTCATCACCTTTTTATTAAAAACTAATCTTTTAACATTAAACAACATGTACCATATTAAAACTATGTACCATGTTCACGACATCTGCCCTGAAGTATATACACATAGTGTAATCTTATAAAACGGTGTGTATTTCTCCTACATATTGTAAAAAATATAGGTTCTTACAAAAAAACCAACCTGTGAATTCTCTAAACTTGGGTAGAATCCCATTAAGCTATTAAACGTTTACACCAGGACTCTATTAATTCAACAAAACATCCATCCCTAATCTTTAGGTCATTTTTCTAAACATATTTTCTCCATCCTTGGGAGTCTCAAGATGACCCCAATTAAATATTAAAACAATTAATGAGTAGGGAAATACATGAAAGAGAGTAATAGGATGTTACAAACTCCCCACCATAAGAATTTCCATCCTTGGGAATCCATGTGGAAGAATGAAGTCTGGTAAAGAGGTGAGGCCACTACTCCCTTATATAAATGAATCTATCTACCAAGTCTAATGAGAATACGATCCATGATTCCATAAAACTCTAACCAATGGAATATACTTCCCATGAAATACTTTCACTTGAGAGCCAATGATCTTAACTAAACGATCAATAATAGAAAAATATTGCTCTAACTCAATCTCTTCCCAACTCAAAACATGAGAAAGAACATGATGGTATTTCCTAAGATGTGATATATGAAAAAAACATGAATTCATTTCAACTGAGTAGAAAATTATAATCAATAAGAAACCTTCCCAAGCCTCTCAATGACCTCAAATGATCCAACATATCTTAGAGCCAACTTTCCCTATTTTCCAAGCCGATGGTGACCCAACCGAGGTAAAACTTTCATGAAAATTTGGAAACCTAGAGAAAACTCAAAAAGAAGATTCATTTGAACCATATAAGACTTCTGTTGACTTTTCACTATAACCAAAAATTGATGTACATCCTAAATCCACATAGATTTCTCCTGAACCAAACTCAATTCTACTAAATAAGCTTCTCCCACCTCTTCCCATCGAAGAGGTGATCTGCACGGGAAACCATACAATGCCTCTAAAGGATTAATTCTAATTTATGAGAAAAAACTATTGTTATAAACAAATTAAAATAGTCCCATATAGATTTCCCATGGTCTACCAAAATCCAAGGCACATGCACAGAGCATATCCTCCACGATCTTAATAGCATGCTCTATCTAACAATATGTTTGTGGATTATAATTTTTACTCAACCTGACCTGAGTACCCATAAACTCTTAGAGAATACTCCATAACATCAATGTAAACCATGTATCCCTATCTTAGATGATGGAAAAAGGAACACCATGTATCTTCACAACTCCCTACATATACATCTTACCCAAATATTCAACTTTTGTATTGTCTTTGATCAGAATGAAATGAGATTAATTTTTCAATAGATAAATCACCAAAAAGATAGAAATAATCCCTTAGGGAGTCCATGGTAATCTAATAACAAAATACATGGATACCTCATCCCATTTCCAAAACAACACCGGAAGTGTATGAATAAAATCTGATGGTTTTAGATACACTCCATTTATCTATTGGAAGGTGTAATGGTGAGACACATAATCAACAATTTCATGCTTTATACCTAGTCACCAGAATATCCATATCATGTAAAAATACATATTTGAAGTACCCATATGAATAAACCATGATGAACTATGAAAATTAAACATGAATAAACTCCTTAATAATATTGGGACAACAAACTAATCCCCAAAACATAGAATACCATCTGAAGAGAGAGACCAACTTGAAGCGGTCTCCACACCATATAGGGTTTCTATAATTACTCTAAATTTAATATCCCTCTACGGAGTCTATAGAATAGACTTAAAGAGAGATGATGATAACTAGACACTTATCAAAAACATTTCTGAAACTTCATCCCAATCATCCAAATGCAAAAAATCAAAAAGACCCATACTGTTCCACTCTTCCTTCTATTTGAAAAAAACATATAATGGTAGATTCCTACTACGAGAATCTGCAATAACATTACCCTTCCCTGGGGTGTAGGTGGTATCAAATTCAAACATCGGTAGTTATTCCACCCACCACCTCTATCTAATATTTAAGTCTTTCTGAGAAAATATATATCTCAAACTCATATAGTTAGAAAAGACTATGAACTTTTTCCCACAAAAAATAATGTCACCAACACTTAAGTGCATGCATAACTATGGAAATCTATAAATAATTAGTTGGGAAACTCTTCTCATGTGGTTGAATTTGATGAGATCTGCAAGCTTCCACATGATCATCCTGCATGAGAACACAACCCAAAACAGTTCCAAAAGAATCATAGAAAACCAAATATTCATTACCGGAATCAAGTAATATTAGAATAGAAGATGATGTCTAAATTATTTTTAAATTTTCAAAAGAATCATGACCTTAGAATCCCATGTGAATTTCACCACTTTTCTTGTAAGATCATTAAAATGTGACACTAACTTTGAGAAATCCTGGCCAAATCATCGATAGTATCCAACAAGACCAAGGAAGCTCTAAATATCAAAGACAATCTGTGGATCTTATAGGGACAATACAATATTTACCTTCTTAGGATCAACTGACAATCCATGCTCATAAATCACATTCCCTAATAATTTCACTTTATGAATCCATAATTTTAATTTTGAAAACATTCCATACAAATGATGACTCCTTAGAATTTCCAAAACTGGATTCAAATAGTCCTTGTGATAGTGCACTGATTTCAAGTAAACCAAAATATCATCTATGAAAGCTACCATAAAAATGTCAAGATACTGATGGAATATCTGATTCATAAAATTCATAAAAATTTAAGGAGAATTAGTGAGACAAAATAACTTCACAATATATTCACAATGGCTATACGTTCTCTTGAAAGTCACCTTCAATATATTAAAATCCCAAAATCTAATCTTATGATAACCTGACCAGAGATCAATCTTTAAAAACCACTTTTACCCATTTAACTGATCTAAAAAATCATTAACACAAGGAAATGGATACTTGTTCTTAAAATTTACTAAGTTCAACTTATGATATTCCACACACAATTAGAGTCAACCATCTTACTTATTAGAAAAGAGAACCATGGCGGCCCAAGGTGAAACACTAGGGTGAATAAAAACCTCCACCAATAGATTGTACAATTGAATCTTCATCTATTTTAGCTATGTCAGTTCCATATGATTAAAATGTATTGATATTGTCTGTGTCCCAGACGCTAGGTAAATTGTGAAATCTACCTCTCTCTATGGTGGAATATTAGAGAAATAATCTTGTAAAATGTTGGGAAAATTCTAAAAAATAGTTATAATATCAAAAACAAAAGAAACTTCATCGAGCACAACTGATACAGTGGACAAAAAACTCCTAAACTTTTGGTGGGATGGTCCTATATGACAATAACTTGTGTTCCACTCTCCCTAAAACACCTGAGAGCTCCCTTTTGTCTCAATAAATGAGGCACACCATTGATAAAAATCAACCTCATCATGACGAGAAACAATAAAATCCATATTAATGATGAAATCAAACTAATCTATACTGATAAAAAAAATCTCAGACTAACTCCGCATTAGATATCGATAGCGTACAATAAGGACATCGAAGCCCCTACTCTTTCGACTTCACAATTGGTGATGCAAAATCTATAAAAAAGGACATGAGTTCCATTGGAAGGTTAAGAATATAAATAAAATTTCCATATTTAAATGAGTGGGAAAATTGGTATCAAATAAAGCAATCACTACTAAAGATACAATAAAGATGGAACCTCTTACTGTGGCTAGACCTATTCCTACCTCCACTAGATAATCATCTACTCCAAGAAGATTCTTCACTTATGAGGCCTATGGATAGATCCATATAGTATTTGAATCATCTGACTGCATCATAGTAGACTTTGGAGTCGATGATCCCTGGACATATCAAGAAGTAGACATAGCCTGTCACGACCCGCCCTCGGGGTCCGTGCCGTGACTACCCCAAGCCCGCCTTCCATAGGCCAGGGGCTGGCGACTAGCACCAAGGTGTAAATCCCGGTAAAAAGGGAAGGCATTGACTTTGTAAAGTAAACAAACACCACAGAGTAAGCAAGAGGAAAGTAAACACTAAGTAAAAACAGAGTACAACTGAAAGTGCGGAAAAGTAAATGGGCCAGTATACAAACCCAAACTGAAAGTAAAGTACAACTCAAAAAGGGAAAACAGCAACTATAAGTAAAAGCCGCTACACCGAGCTGTCTACTGGAGATCCCACCTGAAGGGTGGGTACAGATAGCTCCACTGCTCCGCGGATCCCGTCATCCGCTCCGAACACGTCCCGCCCAGTGGTCCACCTCCAGGTACCGTCCTGCTCTGCAAGCCTCAGCCAAGATCAACGTTGTCCGTCGTCTGCAACCAACACAACGTAGTGCGGTCATAGCCCGTGCAGGGGTGATTATAAGCTACTCAGTAGGGACACCGAGACCCCCGAAGGTCTCACAAAATCCACAAAGGATAATCCACAAAGGAAGATACAAACACAAGTAACAACTGACACTGCTTAGGTATATGCCCATACATATACCTAAGTCATCAATTTCAAATACGCTCCAACCTCCGAGCCCAAGTACAACTCAGTCCACACAGGAAAGTAAACGTATTCCACACAGGAAAGCAAAACGTAATCCACACAGGATAGCACAACACAATCCACACAGGAAAGCAACAGGATTCAGCTCACACAGGTATACTTCTTCAAAGGACGATAAAGATGATCTCTGATCCATCTAAGTTGTCGGACCCACGAAGGATCGATAGGTAACTAACCCCCGCAAAAGACCCACACAGGATCGGGCCCACACAGGACCTGTAGGCGCTGGTTCACACAGGACCGCTGAGCGCAAAGACCCACACAGGATCGAACCCACACAGGATCGGGCCCACACAGGACCTGTAGCACTAATCCACGTAGGATCGCTGAGTGCTGTAGTCATCGTCGTCGAATCCACACAGGATCTCTGTACTGTCGTCGTCGCAGTCACAGTAGCAGTAGCAGTAGTAATCACAGTCGCAGCCAGCACTAGGGTTCCCGCACACAGCAAGCTCGTTCGGAGGGTCTGCTCCACGAGCCGAGAGGCTGATACATCAACTGTCACAAAGACTAGAGTTGATGTATCCAAAAGTCCCGTATCGTCAACAGGAACTCAACGCAACAGACGGCGCGTCGATCAGACGCCCGGTCCGAGAGTTATTGGCATTTTCGTCCCCGGGGCCCGGTTGGTTTTTAAGGCAAAACCAACCCGACCGTACTCCACCTACGTCCAAACCTCGGGCGGAGTATGCCAAAAGATCCGTCTCACTAAGAGGAACACAACAAAGCTGACGGCACGTCA
The DNA here is from genome assembly GCA_963277665.1 of Viscum album. Lineage (NCBI taxonomy): Eukaryota > Viridiplantae > Streptophyta > Magnoliopsida > Santalales > Viscaceae > Viscum > Viscum album. The sequence goes on along the minus strand of OY728123.1, from coordinate 499,496,748 downwards.
ATCGGACATCCGTAGCTCAAGATATGAGTGTTTCTGCTCCGAGGGCCCGGTTGGTTTCGTGAACAAACCAACCCGGACGAACTCAAAGTATTCTGAAACTTTGAGTGCGATATACCGAAATGACCGTATTGATCCAAGGATCACGTTGCCGCAGACGGTTCGTCAATCGGAGGTCTTTGGCTCAAGTTATGGCCAAAAGACCGAAACCGTCTCGAAAACGGGGGGTCCGGGTCCGGGCCGACCCGGCCCGACCCCCCCCCCCCCCCTGGGTCGGCCCGGCCGGCGGCGGTCCGACGCGGCGGCGCGGCGGCGCGGCCTGGCGCCGCTGGGGTCACGCGCGGGGGGCTAAGCCCCCGCTGCTTCAAAAAAACGGCGCGGCTTTTAGCCGCGCCTTTTGGAGAACCGGCCCCCCCTCGTGGGGGCCTGCTTGAGGAGAACCGGGGGGCCGCCTGCCCCCCTCAAGGAAACCCCCCCCCCCCTCATAAATGGGGGGGGATTTTGAGAGTTGACCGGGGGAATTTATTCCCCCGGTCTTTGACCTTCCGGCCGGCCACCTGGCCGGCCGGTTTTTCTCCAACGGGACCGGCAAGCCGGTCCCCTTCCAGCTTCCGACGCCGGCGGCCCGGCCGCCGGTCTTCTCGTCCCGCCGCGGCCCGGAACCGGCCGCGGTGTTCGTCGTCTGGCGTGGTGCGACGGCACCGCGCCCCTCCGCCGCGCCTTTGATTCCCTTCGACGCAGCGTGACGGCGTCGCGTTCTTGATGATCCTTCCACGGCGCGGCGCGACGGCGCCGCGCAATATAATCGTGCGAATATCCGCGTGGTGCGACGGCACCACGCCATCTTGTTTCTTCTGCAAGATAAATCAGCAAGAAAAAAGGAGGGGTTTCGGCCATGTTCATGCGGTCCGGCCCCCTCACGTTAAACGATAACACATATTTAAATATCCTCACGTTTGTCATGCTAGAACCACGATCGAGAATAAATAAATAAATTAACAACAACCCCTACCTCGATAGTCGCACGTTGACGTAGTCGTGGGAAGCGGTCGTCGTTTCGTTGACGTCGGTTAGAAGACGAAGAAGTCGAGGAGGAAGCAATCGGATAAGACGAGTCAAGATGTCATCGTCGGTGTTCTTCATGGGCGGCGGACGTTCTTCACGTTCTTCCATGAAGGAGATGAAGAAGGTGGAGGATTTCTTCAGCTTCTCTCCAAAGCTCTTCCACACCTCACCCAACAATCCAAATAAAATAAGGTCCCTCCTTATTTTATTTACTAAGCCAAGCATTTCAAAAACTTAAATTTCAAAAACAAAACACTTAATTAATTATACATGAGTTGTGTAATTAATTAAGTGTTAAGTTATCAAGATTTAAAGAGAGAGAGAGGGGAGTTAGGGAATTTGAAAAGGTGGGGATCAGGTGGGACCCTCCTCACCTTAATCCTCTCTTAGGTGGTTAAACCACCCAAATTCCAACCAAAGATTTTAACCACTTTAAAGATATAAAATAAATATTGTATCACAATTTTATTTTACTCTTCATTTCATCCAGAAAATTAAACAACTCCTCCTAGGCAAACGCAACTTCGGAAAAGGTCTTCTTAAGAGAATATCGGCGCTGCGAGTTCATCGGTGTCCTCAGATCTCAATTCTGAGCACCGGATCAAAAGTTAGAAATTCCCGCTCGTTCGTTCACTGAACGTACCCGAGCCAAACTTCGGAAATTGATTCCGGGCACTCCGGGCCTCAGAATCAGGTGCCGTCTGAAACCTCGCTCTTGTAAAATTCCAAAGAAAATTAAGAAAAAATTTCCCTTGAATTTTACGGGTCTTTACATTACTCCCACCTCAGGGCTTTACGTCCCCGTAAAGATACATCAAAAACTAGGGAAACAAATGAGGGTACTGAGCACACATCTGAGCCTCCCGCTCCCATGTGCTCTCCTGGAGGTTTCCGTGCTTCCATCTGATGCGCACAAGAGGAATCGATCACCCACGTAGGACCCGCTCCTGTCGATCCTCTATCTCCACCGGGACCTCCGTAAAAGTCGCCCCATCGTCAACGTCAAGCTCCCCATGGTCAATGATGTGCGTCGGGTCGTGCACGTATCTTCTCAGCTGAGATACGTGGAAGACGTCGTGCACCCGGTGCAACTGAGGTGGCAGAGCCAGACGATAAGCCACCTCACCAACCCTGCTGAGGACCTGGAAGGGTCCGATGAAGCGCGATGATAACTTGCCGCCTCGGCCAAATCTCTGAATACCACGTCGAGGTGAGACCCGCAAGAAGACGTGGTTGCCATCCTCGAACTCCAGTGGCCTCCGCCTCCTGTCAGCATATGACTTCTGCCGGCTCTGAGCTGTCCTCATCCGCTCCTGGATGACCTGGACCTTCTCTGTCGTGGCCTGGACCATCTCCGGTCCCACTAGTGCTGACTCCCCAGGGTCTATCCAGCACAAAGGAGATCTACAAGGTCGGTCGTACAACGCCTCTTAAGGTGCCATCCCGATGGTGGAGTGGTAGCTGTTGTTGTACGCAAACTCCACCAAGGGTAGGTGGTCCTCCCAGCTACGACCAAAGTCGAGGACACATGCACGGAGCATGTCCTCGAGAGTCTGAATGGTCCTCTCCGTCTGACCATCCGTCTGAGGGTGAAAGGCTGTGCTCAGACGTAGTTGTGTCCCGAACGCCTCCTGTAACCCCTTCCAAAGCCGGGAAGTAAAGCGAGCATCTCGATCGGAGATGATAGATGATGGCACACCGTGGAGCCGCACAATCTCCTGAACGTAGAGACGTCCCAAGCTCTCCACTGAGCCCTTCTCTCTGATGGGTAAGAATTGTTCCGACTTGGTGAGTCGGTCAACAATCACCCAGATGGAGTCGTGACCTCTGGAAGTGCATGGAAGTCCAGTCACGAAGTCCATAGATATGTCGTCCCACATCCACTCCGGGATCTCCAAGGGCTGTACCAAGCCTTCTGGTACTTGATGCTCTGCCTTCACCTGCTGGCAGGTGAGGCATCGAGAAACAAACTCTGCTACTGCCTTCTTCATGCCCGGCCACCAGTGCTGTCGTCTGAGATCCTGGTACATCTTCGCCACTCCCGGATGTACCGCCAAAGGAAAAGTGTGAAACTCTCTTAGCACTTCCTCTCACAAAGCGACTGGTACCATGGTACGTCCTCTGAAAAGGATGTCGTGCTCTGATCCAAGGGAGAAACCATTAGGTGCCTGTCCTGAGGATATCAGTACACGCCGTGTCTCACAGTCAGCGTCCTCACGCTGTGCCTCTCTGACCCGCTGCAGTAGTGGAGGGGTGACTATGAGAGACTGGAGGAAGGCTGCTCCATCTCTATCCATGAAGGATATCTGTAAAGAGGCTAGCTGCTTCGTCGCCTCCTCAAGTAGTTGAATGCCCGTCCTCCTGCTGAGGGCATCGGCTACTACGTTCCCCTTCCCAGGAGTATAGACTATCTCAAAGTCATAGTCCTGGAGGAACTCGAGCCATCGTCGCTGTCTCAGGTTCAGGTCCTTCTGCGAGAAGATATACCTGAGACTCTGATGATCGGAAAAGACTGTAAAGCGCTCGCCCATCAGATAGTGTCGCCATGTCTTCAGAGCGAAGACCACTGCTGCTAACTCTAGGTCATGGGTAGCGTAGTTCTGCTCATGCGGCCTCAAATGACGTGATCCATAGGCGATCACTGCCCGCTCCTGCATCAGAACACATCCGAGTCTGGTCCCTGATGCATCGCAGTAGACTACATACCCTACTCCTTCCTCAGGTAACCTCAAGATAGGTGCGTTGTTCAATCTCTGTCTCAGCTCCTGGAAGATCTGCTGACATCTGTCTGACCACACAAAGGGTTTCCCCTTCTTCGTCAAAGCTGTGAGTGGTGCCGCAACTCTAGAGAAGTCTGGCACGAATCTCCGATAGTATCCAGCTAGTCCCAAGAAACTCCGAACCTCAGTCACGCTCCTGGGTGGCTCTCATGCTAACACAGCCTCGATCTTCGCAGGATCCACTGCAACTCCCGCCTCAGAGATAACGTGTCCCAAGAAGTGGACCTCATGTATCCATAACTGGAACTTCGAGAGCTTACCATAAAGCTGGTGCTCTCGGAGTGTGTCTAGTATAACTCGCAAGTGATAGGCGTGCTCCTCCTCAGTCGTAGAGTAAATCAGAATGTCGTCGATGAAGACCACGACAAACCGATCGAGGTATGGATGAAAGATCCTGTTCATGAGAGCCATGAACACTGCTGGAGCATTGGTTACACCGAAAGGCATAACCAAGAACTCATAGTGGTCATACCGACATCTGAAGGTCGTCTTCTGCACATCCTCGTCTCTGACTCTGAGATGATGATAGCCTGACCTGAGGTCTATCTTCGAGAACCATCGTGCTCCCTTGAGCTAATCAAAGAGGTCATCAATCCTCGGTAGTGGATACTTGTTCCTCATTGTCACCTGGTTCAGGCGACGATAGTCAACACAAATCTGCAGGCTCCCGTCCGCCTTCTTGGCGAACAAAAGCGGGGAAGCCCAGGGTGAAACACTGGGTCGGATGAACCCCTTGCCCTGCAAGTCCTCCAACTGTACCCATAGCTCTCGAAGCTCGGAGGGGGCCATCTGATATGTTGGAGTGGATATCGGGGCTGTCCCGGGGTACAAGTCAATATAAAAGTCTACCTCTCTGCGAGGAGGTAGCCCTGGAACGTCGTCAGGAAAAACGTCCGCAAACTGATCCACCACTGCAGGAAAACCAGGACTCCGCACGTCAACTGCTCCAAGGATGAGGCTAGATAACTGATGAGTGATGGGCTGTCCTCTCCTCCGCAGAAGTCCATCCTGTGCTGCTAAGGCTCCCTTATCGCCGGTGAAGGTGAACCTGCTCCCGTCGGTGCGTACACATCACACCTTGTGCCTAAAACAGTCAATCTGCGCATGGACCGTAGATAGCCAATCCGTGCCCAAGATGACGTCGTAAGGCCTAGACGCTGCTAGAAGAAGATCTCAGCCGAAGCTCTCGCCTCCTAGAGTAACCTCACACTGCCGGCACCAGTGCGTAATCGTCAAGTCTGCTCCCGTAGGAGTCTCTAGCCGTAAGGATCGAGCCAACGGCTCTGTCGGAATCTCCGAGCTCCGAACAAGGGCAGCGGCTATGAAAGAGTGACTCGCTCATGTGTCTATAAGATCTGCAGCAAGGGTGGAGTAGACACAGATAGTACCTCGAATCATCTCGGGTGCGCCGTGGTCATAGGCCTCTGCTGCCTGGAGCTGTGCCTGTCTCTACCCGCCAGCTCCCTGTGGTCGGGGTGGACCTCCTGGTGGTGGTGGTGGCAGAGCCTCAAAGCGTCGCCCACCACCTGCTGCTCGGCCAGCTCCTCTGCCTCGTCCGCCTCCTCCCTACGGACCTCCACGGTCAACCCTCTGCCTCTGCCTCGGTGGTCCCTCAACCGACTGCTGCTCCTCGGCACGGCGGGTCGGGCAGTCACGAGCCATGTGGCCCTGCCCGCCGCACGAGTAGCACTGTCTGCCTCTCAAAAGATTGGCTCCGCGCTGTGTGCTCCGCACTGCTGAGCCAGTGCCCTGAGGTCGTCTTCCCGAAGGTCTGGTCTGTCTGGACCCCTGAGTCATCCGTCGACTGCCTGCTGCAGATGACTCTGCCACGTGCCGCCCTGCGGTGGGTCGCTGTGCTGGTGTAGACTCAGCAAGGAAGCTCTCGATCAGAAGGGCCCGCTCCAGTACTCCTGTCTGAGTCGGTATGCTGAGGGAGATCAGCGATGCCCTGATCTCGTGTCTCAAACCCTGCTCGAAGGTCCGGGCCCGGAAGAATGGGTCCCGTACCATGTCGGTCGAGTAGCGCGAGAGATCGGTAAATCTCGCCGAGTATTGAGCGACCGTCATGCTGCCCTGCCGCAGCTGAAGAAGCTCCTGGATACACACCGCACGAAGGGTGGCTGGGACGAACTCCGAGCGAAAGAGGCTCTCAAAGTCCGTCCAAAGTAGAGATGCCTCATTGTGCACCTGGAGCATCAAGCTCCACCATCGTCCTGCTGCTGCGTGAAGTAGGCTTGCAGCGAGGATCACCATGAGGTCTGCTAGTGTCCTCACTAGCCTAAACACACGTACTACTGCCTCCAGCCAGTCCTCTGCTGCCTGGGGATCCATCTCCCCGCGAAACCTGGGCGGTCGCTGGCGCTGAAACTCATGCAGTGCGCTGAGGCGACGTGCATCGTCAGCGGCTGGTGCTGGAAGCATCGGGGGCTTGGCGGGTAGAGCTACCACCGGTGCCACTGCTGACAAAGGGCCATGCACCGATGCCTCGTCGCTCGGTGGGCTGTCGTCACACTCGACTCTCGGAACCCTAGCTGGCTGCCGTCGTGGGGCCATCCTGAAAAGGAAACAGGTGCGCCACGGTCAGAACAGTATACCTGGTGAGCTGATATAAGTAATCACATAGAAAACTTTGAAACACACACGCAATCAATGTTTTCGTGCATTAAGTCAGAAATCAGAAGTCGGGGTCCTGGTGTACGGATACGTCGGCCGCCGCACCAACACTGGACTCCCTGGACTGATAACCACACTCAATACTCTAAACATTATTGCTTCACATAGAAAAGATCAGAGTTCGCGGTAGAACCGAACTCCTCTGATACCAATTTGTCACGACCCGCCCTCGGGGTCCGTGTCGTGACTACCCCAAGCCCGCCTTCCATAGGCCAGGGGCTGGCGACTAGCACCAAGGCGTAAATCCCGGTAAAAAGGGAAGGCATTGCCTTTGTAAAGTAAACAAACACCACAGAGTAAGCAAGCAGAAAGTAAACACTAAGTAAAAACAGAGTACAACTGAAAGTGCGGAAAAGTAAATGGGCCAGTATACAAACCCAAACTGAAAGTAAAGTACAACTCAAAAAGGGAAAACAGCAACTATAAGTAAAAGCCGCTACACCGAGCTGTCTACTGGAGATCCCACCTGAAGGGTGGGTACCGATAGCTCCACTGCTCCGCGGATCCCGTCGTCCGCTCCGAACACGTCCCGCCCAGTGGTCCACCTCCAGGTATCGTCCTGCTCTGCAAGCCTCAGCCAAGATCAACGTTGTCCGTCGTCTGCAACCAACACAACGTAGTGCGGGCATAGCCCGTGAAGGGGTGAGTATAAGCTACTCAGTAGGGACCCCGAGACCCCCGAAGGTCTCACAAAATCCACAAAGGAAGATACAAATACAAGTAACAACTGACACTGCTTAGGTATATGCCCATACATATACCTAAGTCATCAATTTCAAATACGCTCCAACCTCCGAGCCCAAGTACAACTCAGTCCACACAGGAAAGTAAACGTATTCCACACAGGAAAGCAAAACGTAATCCACAGAGGATAGCACAACACAATCCACATAGGAAAGCAACAGGATTCAGCTCACACAGGTATACTTCTTCAAAGGATGATAAAGATGATCTCTGATCCATCTAAGTCGTCGGACCCACGAAGGATCGATAGGTAACTAACCCCCGTAAAAGACCCACACAGGATCGGGCCCACACAGGACCTGTAGGCGCTGGTTCACACAGGACCGCTGAGCGCAAAGACCCACACAGGATCGGACCCACACAGGATCGGGCCCACACAGGACCTGTAGCACTGATCCACGTAGGATCGCTGAGTGCTGTAGTCGTCGTCGTCGAATCCACACAGGATCTTTGTACTGTCGTCGTCGCAGTCACAGTAGCAGTAGAAGTAGTAATCACAGTCGCAGCCAGCACTAGGGTTCCCGCACACAGCAAGCTCGTTCGGAGGGTCCGCTCCACGAGCCGAGAGGCTGATACATCAACTGTCACAAAGACTAGAGTTGATGTATCCAAAAGTCCCATATCGTCAACAGGAACTCAACGCAACAGACGGCGCGTCGATCAAACGCCCGGTCCGAGAGTTATTGGCATTTTCGTCCACGGGGCCCGGTTGGTTTTTAAGGCAAAACCAACCCGAACGTACTCCACCTGCGTCCAAACCTCGGGAGGAGTATGCCAAAATATCCGTCTCACTAAGAGGAACACAAAAAAGCTGACGGCACGTCAATCGGACGTCCGTAGCTCAAGATATGAGTGTTTCCGCTCCGAGGGCCCAGTTGGTTTCGTGAACGAACCAACCCGGCCAAACTCAAAGTATTCCGAAACTTTGAGTTCGATATACCAAAACGACCGTCTTGATCCAAGGATCGCGTTTCCGCAGACGGTTCGTCAATCGGAGGTCTTTGGCTCAAGTTATGGCCAAAAGACTGAAACCGTCTCGAAAACGGGGGGTCCGGGTCCGGGCCGACCCGGCCCGACCCCCCCCCCCCCTCCCTGGGTCGGCCCGACCCGGGTCCGACCCGGCCCGGCCGGCGGCGGTCCGACGCGGCGGCGCGGTCTGGCGCCGCTGGGGTCACGCGCGGGGGGCTAAGCCCCCGCTGCTTCAAAAAAACGGCGCGGCTTTTAGCCGCGCCTTTTGGAGAACCCCCCCCCCCCCCCCCCCGTGGGGGCCTGCTTGAGGAGAACCGGGGGGCCGCCTGCCCCCCTCAAGGAAACCCCCCCCCCCTCATAAATGGGGGGGGCTTTTGAGAGTTTACCGGGGGAATTTATTCCCCCGGTCTTTGACCTTTCGGCCGGCCACCTGGCCGGCCGGTTTTTCTCCAACGGGACCGGCAAGCCGGTCCCCTTCCGAATTCGGACGCCGGCGGCCCGGCCGCCGGTCTTCTCGTCCTGCCGCGGCCCGGAACCGTCCGCGGTGTTCGGCGTCCGGCGCGGTGCGACGGCACCGCGCCCCTCCGCCGCGCCTTTGATTCCCTTCGACGCGGCGCGACGGCGTCGCGTTCTTGATGATCCTTCCACGGCGCGCCGCGACGGCACCGCGCAATATAATCATGCGAATATCCGCGTGGTGCGACGGCACCACGCCATCTTGTTTCTTCCGCAAGATAAATCAACAAGAACAAAGGAGGGGGTTCGGCCGTGTTCATGCGGTCCGGCCCCCTCACGTTAAACGATAACACATGTTTAAATATCCTCACGTTTGTCATGCTAGAACCACGATCGAGAATAAATAAATAAATTAACAACAACCCCTACCTCGATAGTCACACGTTGACGTAGTCGTGGGAAGTGGTCGTCGTTTCGTTGATGTCGGTTAGAAGACGAAGAATTCGAGGAGGAAGCAATCGGAGAAGACGAGTCAAGATGTCATCGTCGGTGTTCTTCATGGGCGGCGGACGTTCTTCGCGTTCGTCCACGAAGGAGATGAAGAAGGTGGAGGATTTCTTCAGCTTCTCTCCAAAGCTCTTCCACACCTCACCCAACAATCCAAAAAAATAAGGTCCCTACTTATTTTATTTACTAAGCCAAGCATTTCAAAAACTTAAATTTCAAAAAAAAAACACTTAATTAATTATACATGAGTTGTGTAATTAATTAAGTATTAAGTTATCAAGCTTTAAAGAGGGAGAGAGGGGAGTTAGGGAATTTGAAAAGGTGGGGCTCAGGTGGGCCCCTCCTCACCTTAATCCTCTCTTAGGTGGTTAAACCACCCAACTTCCAACCAAAGATTTTAACCACTTTAAAGATATAAAATAAATATTGTATCACAATTTTATTTTACTCTTCATTTCATCCAAAAAATTAAACAACTCCTCCTAGGCAAACGCAACTTTGGAAAAGGTCTTCTTAAGCGAATATCGGCGCTGCGAGTTCATCGGTGTCCTCGGATCTCAATTCCGAGCACCGGATCAAAAGTTAGAAATTCCCACTCGTTCGTTCACTGAACGTACCCGAGCCAAACTTCGGAAATTGATTCTGGGCACTCCGGGCCTCGGAATCAGGTGCCGTCTGAAACCACGCTCTTGTAAAATTCCAAAGAAAATTAAGAAAAAATTTCCCTTGAATTTTACGGGTCTTTACATAGCCTACTAGAAATTTTGTAGATGGCCATAATGTCCATAATTTATACACATATTTTTTAGTAAAGGACAATAACGACATGTGTGTACAACCTTTCAACACTGATCGTTACTTAGAGGCACACTACTATCTGCAACTAGAGGTTTAGAATAGTCCTACTACCGAAAACCATATCCACCACTCCTATAGTGATCCTGCCACTTCCTCTTTTCCCTAGCACGCTACTGAAGCTACCACTAGGTATAATAGAAGGTAAAAAATATCCATCATTTCCATCTATATTCATTTCTTCCATCATATACCTATCCATGATCTCTTCATAGTTCAAAATCCTCTACTTAAATACATGTGATATGATATCTGTTCGAAAACCCTATAGGTACTTCTGAGCTTTCAGTTGGTTATTCTTTACAACCTATTGTGTAAAAAAACCATCTTAGAAAATTGATTAGTGTATGCCAAAATAGAATGATATCCTTGTAGAAAAGATAGTAAATATAGAGACTTCCCCATCAACAATGACTCCGGAAAAAAACTATTGGAAGAAGAGAGTCTTAAAACCCATCTAGTAAAAACCCACATGCCTATCCACATGTGCCCTAGAATACCACCAATGCTTGATGGGATCCTCATGTATGAAATCTATGCACTTTACCTTGATACTCTAAGGTGTACTAACGATGTTAAAGATATGAATGGTATTTTTAAGACAATCCTATTCCTCTTGAGGTTCATTCATACATTTAAATGATGGTGGATTCTTGTGCAAGATCTCCCGTGATTGATCTCTTTCTCCTATAGTTTCTAGGTGTACCTCAAGAACTTCATTATGAGCTTGTGGAACATTATGAACAACAAAATAAACTGCTCACATGATACCCTTGATGAAATTATGATCCATCAGTGGATTTCCTTGAGTAGCATCAACTTTACCCTCTCTAGGAACTTGTAGAACATTTTTCAAAGGCATACTACTATACACAAAAACAAAATAAACAATCATACAGCAGAACAATATTAGTTCATACTAGAAAACCCATAAGAAAAAACTAAGATCAACATCAAAAACTCAAAACTGGAGACACACATCCTAACATCCCATGTAAACATGAGTCTCATCACATCACGATCTAGCCTAGAACTCCCCGCAATATACCTCTCAAGTCCCAATAATCCCATCTCCAGTCTACCAAAAATCCAAGACAAGGACAAATTAGTACAAACCTCCTATGATAACATTTTTTAAAGAAAAAACCCAAATACCCTCTCAAACTAGTACCCAACCCAACCCACCACTTACCCAAAGGGAATTCCTGATCACCATGGGGTAGAAACTAGCACTCGAGCATCAAAAAAACTACGGGGACAATTTTTACAAACATAAAGCAACAACATGGAACACTTATACAAAAAAGGAAATAATGGAAAATATAAAGATATATTCCATAACAAAAAATAGAAGTGATACAACTGAAAAAGGTAGAAACAATCCCCAAGTGATAAGTCAAACCAAAAATGACTACAAAACCAAACAACTACACTAATATCACCATGTGCTAATAGGGGAAACCTCCCACCATCTCACCACTAGCTACAAAAAACACATCTTATAGAAAAACTCACGACCTCACTGTGGTGACTTTCCTTTTCCATGAATCAAAATATGTTGGGAAAAAATCCCTCAAGGCATCATTGAAGTATTTTTGAGTTGATTGTGTTTGTTGACAAAGTGATCATTTGTGTTGTGATTATTGACAATGCAAACCATGTTATACAAATTGGTTGACAAATTGGGTTTCATGGTGGAATGTCGTATTCAAGAGTTGTGGTCAACGATCCATGTTTGATTCAAGAACGTCGATAATGGAATGGACGATCTGGAGGCGGTATAAAATAATAGATACAATGTGGCGCCGTTTTCCATTGTTTGCCAAATTTTTGGGCCTGAAAATCGACAAATAAAGAAAAGTGTTTTTGGAAAAGGGACTTGCATGTCGAGGACTTGGAGTATAGTAAAATTGAGCGCCATATGTTTTTTAGGATCATAAGATCAAAATATGGAAAAGGAAATAGGTTCTCGCAAGTTTGGGAGTTGGTCGTGCAAGTGTCTAGGAGGATAGAAGACTTGTGCGTCGAGACTGGGTCGCGCAGGTGACTTGCGCGCCGTCGCACAGGGTGGTCAATTTGCCTATAAATACTGGACCACCCCTCTTCATTCTTCACCGGAGTTCAACACTTTGAGAAATCAGAGCTCCCGTCGCGCAGGTGTGGTGGTCGCGCTAGTGGTGGTGTGTCGCGCAAGTGGGTCTTGCGCGCTAGATTTGAAGAAGGGTGATTGTTGGCAGTTCCACGCCAATATTGGATTGGGCATAAAAGGAAGTGTTTCACGCAAGTTTGGAGTTGAAGAATCTTGAGTCACGCAAGTTTCTGAGGAGGACTTGTGCACCCGTTGTGACTTGTGCGCCGATACTTGCGCGCCGAGATTGACTTGCGCGCCAAGTAAGGTTTATTTCCAGCAGTGTTTTTTAGGCTGTGTAGAAGCTGAAAGTTTGCCCGATACCTTCGGTGCAAAGAGAGATTCATATACGGGTGAAAATTGGGCTTCAACAGAGCATCTACTTACATAGGAATATGCATTCCTTCATGCAAATGAAGAGACCTACAAGTCTATAAACTGTGAGTGGATCCTTTCCAGAGAAGTGAGCTTAGGAAGAGGAAGAAGGTGATCCTCTCCACCGGCAGTGAGCCAGAGAGAGAGAAATAGGGAGTGACCCTTGGGAAAGTAGTGATCTGACCCTAAACATTGTAAAGGCAGTGAGCATGGGCATAGAATTGATCTAGCCCGAACTTTGTATCCACATCTAGTGAAGAATAGTGGAATTTGGTACGACCGGCAACTTGTCGGCGTATGCTCCTTGGACGTAGCCTAGTGAGGGTGAACCAAGTAAAAATCTCTATGTCTGCCTGTTTATTTCCCTACATTGCATTCAAAGCATCATCATTAGATAAAGAAGTAAAGAAGTGATCATAGTTTACACACAAGAGAAAACAAAGTGACCCTTGTAATAAAGAGGTCAAGATCCAGTGGGGCAGGAAGAATTATTAAGAAAAGAATATCCATACCTTAATTCACCCCTCCTCTCAGGATATATAGGCCCCTATTGGTCCTAACAAAATATATAACCAATCTATGCACCGATTAATATGTGTATAGGGTGTCAGATAATAGGCTTATTAGGGTCTCACCTAGGGGGTCTATATCAATTCTATGAATAATAATCCAAGAATGATAAATTTCAAAGAAAAAAAGGTGTGATAACGATTTAACAGTTTTAATATCAAAAGTATGAAAAAACAGTTTAATTTCCCTATTTTCTGCATCTCCAAATAAAGTAGGTTAATCAGTTTCAAAGTATTTCATAACCATATATCACAACAGATATATCTTGTCAAAAAAAGAATGCATCACATATCTTATCAAATCCATGGTAGTACAAAAAAAATAGTACAATCCAAAATTAGAAGCACATGTAACATCATGTCGGAGAACACACTAGGTTAGGAAATCTATGACACTCATACCTAACATAGACAACTATTTAAACATCAATCCACTAGACATATGCATCGAGTCTAGTGGGCATAGGAACACCCCAACAAGTGAACAAAATAAAAAATTTTGATTTTAAAGTATATTGTATATAACTATATTTGAATATCATGAATAAACTTTAAGGAACATTTTTATAAAAAAAGTAAAAATAGTCCCAATTTTTAAATGGACCAAAATTTTTGATATAAAAGTAATCACAAAAATAATTGGATGACATAGTGATTTAGATTATTACACAATTTTTTTCATTCATTCCATGATTAGAAGTGAACTTTGTAATTATTTTTATTACATATTTTTGGACATGTTATAAAATAATATTTTATTTTAGTTGTTTTTTTATAAAAATTTATACTTCATTTTATAATTAATTTTTTTGTGATAAATTGATTCGAATGTATGTGGTATAAGAATTCAAACATGGTGTATTAATAACCAAACCCATCATTAGGCCTTAGGTATTTTATTAAAATTTAAAATCATTTTTTCATTTTTGAGTCATCTAAGTAAATATTATAAAAATTTCAATTACTTGAATTTTATTTTTTTCTAATTAATGTTTTATCTTCATCGAATTTCATCGTCTCCATTACCCACTTAAAATGGTGGGTTGATTTGTATGATGGGATTTTGATGTATAGACTTCCAAAATATAACAATTCAATATTTACCCAGCCTACCTAAAATACACTCATTTCAAGCACCCCACTTGCAAGCCTCAACTAACCCAAAATTCATCTTCTCTCTCATCCATTCAAATTTTTTATTTTCCACCAATAATCTATGATTTAATATATATTTTTCAAATGATATCGGAATTTCAATATGTCACCACCAATGCAATTGTTACAATGATACAAATACTTATAAAACCATATATGATTCATTATTTTGAATTTAATTTTTTCATCTACAGGTACAAATCTGCACTAGAAATTTAAAATATATATTTTTATAACTATTACTTGTTATTTGTTTATATAATCAAAATACACTAAAAAATAATATATAGATAATTTTTTTAGAAACTTAATGAGTACACATGTCTATATATATATTTATTCAAGTATATACTTACATATATATATATATATATTAATAATTACATACATATATATATATATATATTACTATAATTATTTAGAAATATACATATTTATAACTACATAAAACTATATGTATGTACATGCATGAATGCATGAAAATATAAAACTATTTACATGTATACAAAAAAAATATACACACTTACAAACATATATCACATTAACCTATGTATATATAAATAAATATATATATATATATAGTTATACATAAAATATAAGTTTTTTTTAATAAAATTTAAAATGTATTTTTTTGTATACACTTTAAGTAGTAATTAATTTTTTTATGCCAAAATATCAATAAATATATCTAAAAAACACTGATCACACACACACACATAAATAAATGAATATGTGTGTATATATATATAATTTATTCTAACAGAATTATGTACACACAATGTAAATATAAATAAATATATACATATATATATAATAAGTGTTATATGTGGTGTATACAACAAATATACTATAAAATACACATATAAATATTTATATCTGTATATAATTATAAAGATTTATAATTGTAAATAACAACACACATATATTTATATATATGTATGTTTATATCCATGTGTATGTATGTACATGTAATAATATTTATATGCATGTATGTACATGTATTAAAATATCCTTATAAATACTTATATTTTTATATACCTATAAAAATCATTGATTAAACTCATATATAAAAACCTATGAATATATATATGTATACAAAAACACACACAAAAACACACATACAAACATTTATACATAAAAATTAATATATCCATATACAAACATAGTTAAAAACATATCTTTAAGTATAAGTACATACATACATACAAATAAAAATATATATTAATATAAGCACATAAATACGTAAATACATGTAAATTGGTATATATAAAATATTAATGTAATTATTTACATGCATACAAATTTACTTATATAATTATTTACTACTATACATCTACATAGTAACATACAAAAACAAGTACATGAATGAATTCACACACATACTCACATATATAACTATTTTCAAATCTCTAATAGGTAATCTCCCATGGGAGATTCACAATGCCAATCTGCATTGAGAAATCTCCCATGGGAAACTCTCAACACTAATCAACATTGGGAAATGTCCATTGTGAAATTTATAAATTATTATATTTATATATTAAATTTTTTAAAAAAAATCATTATTATATATGCATGCATGCATGGATGTGGGTAGTTATATTTATATTTATGAATATTTTTAAGTATGTGTTTGTATACACTTATATATATGTACGTATGCATGAATATAAGATTATGCATATACTTATATATATATTTTTAAATAATTACATTAATATATATTCACACATATATGTATGTATATATTTATATTTATACGTATGTGTGATTGTATTTATATGTATGTATGTATGTATGATAATATTTAGATGCATGTTTGTACATGCATTTAAATATACCTACAAATATTTTTTGTTTTATATACCTATATGTGTGTGTGTGTGTGCACTTATATTTGTAAGAAATTACATTAATTATATTTATATATAATTTCAATACTATATATTTATGTACTTATATTAAAATAGATTTATGTATGTTTGTAAAAATACAATTTAAAATACACTTATATATATATATTTATAAAATTATATAGATGTATAATTGAAGATAATTACATTAAAATATTTACATGTATACACATTTATATTTATGTGTATGTATATACATATAATAATATTTAGAATCATGTATGTACATGTATTAAAATATCATTATAAATATTTATATTTAGATATGCCTTTAAGAATTATTTATCACACACAAATATAAAAACCAATGAATACACACACATACATATTTATTAACATATTTATATATAAACACATAAATACATCAATATGTACAATGGGAGGTATACATTGTATGTATATATGTTCATGTATACTAATGTGTGTGTGTGTGTGTGTGTGTGTATACATATAATTGTACACAATGTTATATATGTATATTTGTATATAATTGTATTAATATGTATTTATGTACTTGTGTTAATATAGATTTATATATGATATTATATGTATGTACATGCATGCACTCATAAAAATATAAATGTTTATATAAATATAATTATTTATAAGTTTATATAAATAGAAATATATACACACTTACATACATATATCACATAAACTTATGTATATATTCATAAACATATACATAATTATACATACAACAAAAAAATTGTTGTATATAATTGGGAACATATTTTTTTTGTATACACTTTATATAGTAATTATTTTGTATGATTAAATATAATAACATTTATAAATATATTTTGTACTTTTTAAAAAAAATTATATATAAATATTTATGATAATTTTAATATATTAATTATTATAGATTAACACTTAAATATTTGTTTATTAACACTTAATTTATTATTAACACTTTCACATTTATTACTATGCCTATGTGTATGAATCATTATATATATTGTCATAAAATTAAAGTAATGTTTTTGGCTGATAAATAGAAATTTGATCACATACACATATAGATAAAGTATTCTTGTATATATGTATATACACATATATATGTATGTATATGTGTGTGTATCTATGAATGTGTGTGCATATACTCAATGCACTTTTATAAACACATTATATTTTTTAAAAATTATATATAGTCATAAATATATATATATATATAAGATAGAGTTTACATAAACATATGAATATGTTAAGTATATGCCTATATACATACCTACATATATTATTATACATATACATGTGTGTGTATTAATGCATATAGGCTTACATATACATATTCAAATATAAGTACCTACATGCATATGCATGCATGAATATTTTAATGTAATTATTTATAAATGTAATATATAAATATATGAATTTAAGAATCAAATATATACAATTATAAGTATTTGAAAACATACATGCTACATCGGGAAATCTCTAGGTTGGGATTTGTCATGCAAATCTCCTGTCCGGGATTTGTCCTGCAAATCTCCCGATAGGGATTTGTCATGTGAATCTCTCATATTACATTAATATATATAAATGTAGTCATGTATATATAAAATTCAATTTATTTGTAAATATTATTTTGTGTATATGTATGTATATATATATATAATAATATTTAGATGTATATACTTGCTTGTATTAACATATACCTATAAACATGTATAGTTTCATAAGCCTCTATATATATATATATATATATGTAAGTATACATGCATTTACTTGTATCTATAAATAACTAATTTATTTATATTTGTATATAAATGAAATTATATATTTTTATGTACTCATATTAATATAGATTTGTATATGTATGTATGTACTTATACTTTCAAACATGTATTGAACTATGCTTGTATATGACTATATTAATGTGTAGGTATAGATGTATGTATAGATGTATGTATGTGTTTATATATAAATAAATTAATATGTATATATGTATGTGACCACATATGTGTGTGTGTGTATTTGTACATTCTTATATTTATATAATAAATTTATAAATAATTTTCTTAATATATATGCATGCATGAATATGGGTATTTATATTTATATATATGTATATTTTTATGTTTTTTTGTATATACTTACACTACTTCAAATATGAACATTATAAACTCTAAAAGTTGTTGCTAATGGGATTTAGAATCTTCTATCTGGATACTTTTGGTGGTTGTGGTTGGCTCATCACATTAGAAAACGCCTGTGGTTGCTATAGGAACTCACTCGACGACCATAGAAGTGGTCGTTGGTAGGAATATTAGTGACCACTTTACTGGTCATTAATGGTGTCACGACCCGACCCAACAGGGCCCGAGATACAAATCCCCAAGCCCACCTCCAATAGGTCTGGGGTTGACAACTAGAGCCAAGTAGGCATATCACATAGATGGGAGGCCTTTGCCTAAAGTTACTACATGCACACACCCAAAAACACCTCCATGAAATAATGCAGAGATATAACAAATTGGAAACTAAAATTAATACATACATCTATCCAAAAGCAAAGTACAATAGAAGTACTGAAAGTGTAAAAGGGAAAAACACACACCCACTAAAAATATTAAAATAACCCAACCTATTCAGAAGGAGGGGATCACTATCAAATGAAACTTCCACAAAGCTCCTTGGACGAGCTATGGTAAACACCTCGCTTGGTCAAGATCACTAAGCTCTGCCTGCCTCGGGTCCTTCGAGGGCTCCTTTGAAATACATGAGGTCTGCACAAGACACAACATGTGCGGGAAATGCCCATGAATGGGTGAGTATAAAAATAATCAGTAGGCACCCCAAAAAACACAAAAATAAAAGGGTGAAACTAAAAGGAAACAATCCACTCATCCTCTTTAGAGGGAACCCAATCGATAGAGAAACTCCATCCCAAACCATCCTCAACTATACATGACTAGTCAGCTCTATTCACAAGGGATGTCATCCCAAACACATGAAAACACCATAAGGGATCATAGAATCACTTAGATATACTCATCCCAGAATCCTTATCCCATGAGGTTCTAAACACAGGGCCAACTACAAGATTATACTTGAGGATTTAAAGGTAGCACGCAACCAGGAGAACACACTTCATGAGCTCAGCCATCCCAGATGATGCCCGTTCAAGTGATACAATCCATCAGGAACAACTCTACCATTCCTGATGGTACGTCCGAATGAACACACTCCATCGAGAATATATCACTTGGTCAAACTCTTGTTGCTATACCCAATGGTCCTTCCAATGCTAACCTTAACCCTATGCAAAGCCGTAAGAACCCATGTAGAGAGCCCTAACCCTCATCACAACAAATAGTTGAGGGATGACTTCTCTAGTGTATGCACCTTATGCATCCTCTATTTTGAGAGAGAATGCAGGGACCCACACCTCGCTACTACCATGCAGTCGAGGGATTACTATCTTTTAACCATCCCATGAACCTTATATTGCTCTTGTATGGAGTGTCCCACACCTCAACTCGTCAAGGGAGAACTAACTCCTAACCATGCATTGCACATAACTAATGGAGGGTCCCTCTCCTCATAACTGTACTCAACAACTAAGGGAGATCCAACTATAATGGAGGACCCACTCCCCACTGCTACTCAAAGAGGGGGGGAGTACTACTCCATAGTTGAGGACCTGCACCCTGATACAATAGGGGAGTACCACTTTACTAGTATGATCACTATGGGGGAACCATACCCTGACATGATAGGGGGTTACCGACCCTAGGATAGAGGACCCACTCCCTAGTACGACAGGGGAGTACCAAATCTTCCAGAATAGCATGTATGGAGGACCCATACCCTGGAATGATAGGGGAGTTCTGTAATAGTGTAGGTACTTATAAAATAATTTGTTTTCATTTTGGAATTAAATAGTTAAATTCATTACAAATGTATAATGAAATAAGTGGTACCTATAGAAAATATAAAATATATAATAATAGAATAGTTAACTCATCTTTGCGAGTATAAATAAAACTTGTGAATCTTATAAGTAAAAATATGATATATTTATATCATGCAATAAGTAAATAATGGTTTTGAATATGATAAATTAAGTGTCAGTATTTTTGGAACACATTTACAATTTTATAATTAAATTAATGATTTAAAATAAATTTATTTTTTGTAAAATGTATTCATAAATTAATATTTTATTTTCTTATGATTATAATATAACTTTATGAGATCAAAATTAATTTTTCAAAGTGTTATAAAATCTGTTATAGTTTTAAAATTAGTATTTTTTGAATAAATTATGAATTTCATTAAAAATTGAATTTCTCGTATTTAGAAAATTATTTTCATAAAATTGGGTTCATTTTTGAATTCTATATGTCAAAAAATGGTTTGGGTAAATTTTTGGGATTTTTCTAAAATAGTTGAATTTTTGGTGAATAGTGAAATACGGTAATTTACGGTATTTAAATTATAATCCAAATACATGAATTAAAACCACCATTTAATTATGTAAGAACCATAATCTAGAAATATACTTTATTATTTTAATATATTTAGTGGTAATTATCAAACTATTCAATTTCCAAATCCAAAATAATAAACTAATGAATAAAATCATCAAAAAACACTCATCTCCTCTGCTATAAATGCTACCCATCACCACCTAATCTCCTCACACCTCAAAGACTTTTATAATGTTTAATTTTTAACTAAATCACTTCCCAAGACTCTTCCACATGTCCAAAACCTGATGGTATCACCAAAGGCCAAAACCAAGGCCCTTAAAGAGGTTCTCAACGAGAAGAATTCAAGAGGTAACATCCTATTTTGTTTTCTTTTTTATTTTCCTTTTAATTTATTTTTGTTTCTTATTCTCTATCCATATCCACATATCCAAGTGGTAATAAAAGAAAAATTATATTATATATACTTTAATTTTATCATGTTGATGAAAAAATTCATCATCAAACTCTTTCCCCTCTCCCTTTCATTCTAAAAATGAGAACATTGTCTGTGATGCGTTGATTTATTGTCACTGTGGATGATACACTTTCATTTTCTATTACCACCTCCAAAACTGGTAATAAAAATATTATTGTGGTTAAATAAGAGTTTTTTATAAATATTATAATTTATATAATGTTCTTTAACCATTACATAATCATGATATTAAATAAAATGATATAAGTTCGTGATGGTCTTAAAAACCACCAAAATAAATTAAATCATTTTCATTAATGTTCTATCAAATGATTCATCCTCATGTCAATAAAAAATGATATATGGTATAGTTTAAAATTATGGATACATATTAATACTATTTATTTCCAATTTTGTTGTTTTTCTTTGATTCTACAAGAAAATACATTATGAACTGACCATGGAATCCTTAAAAAGAACGAACCTGAAACAATGAAAATAACAAAATATTTTTAATAAAATGTTGGAAAGGTGTCATAATATGGTCATATAAGGTATTATAAACATAATTATAGTTATTTAATATAATAATAACACTATTTAAACCATTATATAATTGGTTTTATATTGTTTGAAGTAAGATGAACCTGAGGTAGGGGACTTTTCTTTAAAATTTCTATTTTAAATTTCCATTTTTACAAAATTGAAAAGGAATGTTTTTATGATGAAATTATTCATGTTTTATGATTATTTTTGGTTCTTGGGAACTATTTATTATGAAATCTGGGACTTATATCTCTCTATGATGCATTGGGTATGTTTGTGTTGTAAGTTGATTGTGATGGTTATTCCAAGTGTAACTGTGATGGTTACACCATAAAGTAGCTGTGAGGGTTACATCATAAGGTTGCTATGAGGGTTAAATTTTAAGGTATCCATGAGGTTTATAAAACATATGGTATCCATGAGGGTTAAAATCCCAATTTATTATAGTAAATTATTCCCCATGTTTTCTATATGGTTTTATTTATGTTTTCCTTGTTTAATGGAAATCTCATGTTTTGAGAATGTAAGTATATGATACTTTATGGGTGAGAAATATGTATTTTTAAAAATTATTTCATATGTTTATAAGTATTATTGGACTAATGGTTTCTATAATTATTTTTATTTCCCTTAATAAGCTTTTTGTGCTCATCCTAAGTTTTATCATTTTTAGGGTTTGAGGATGGGTAAGAGAAAACAAGAATAAAAGTGGAATGTTGTGAAGAATTATTATATTAAAAACTTTTGTATTGTGAAAAAATGGATATTGTTTTAGTAGTATCCACTGTGTTTGATTCTAAGTTTTCATTTATCTTCTATTACCTAAATCTCTAAAACTCTAAACTAAAATGATATTTGGGAATGTAATAAGTGTATTCTAGTTTAATTAACTAGATTATATAATGTTTAAGGCTGGGTCCTTGTAGTTGGTATCAGATCACAAATTATATAAATTTAGGGGTTAGTATGATGTTAATATAATACCATAAATGATTTTTAACTTATGGATATGTTGAAATGATATATCATTTAAATATTAACATGTTGATTAATCTATGATATGTCTATTCAAAATGATTTTTTGTAGAAGAAACAGGGAAGCTGAAGTTAAAATCCCCCGATAGGATTATATCTTTCCGAATACACAACAAAGAATAGTGGGAATTAGAACCGAGTAGTTTTTTTAGTGGTGGGTCAGTTTAAATTTTCTATAAATGGTAACTATATCCTTTTAAGAGAAAATCCATAGCTACCAAAAATAAACATGACTATAGTGGAACATTTTATGAGGCAACACCCTCTTGCTTTTAGTGGATCTTATGACCCAATGACATCTGAAGGGTGTATTAAATCCCCTGAAAATATATTTGATGTCATGGGGTGTTCTGATAATCAAAATTTTAGTATTTCTTTTTACTGTTTTGAAGGTTAAGCCGAATAATGGTGGTCAATGGTCAAGAATATCAGAGATAGTAAAGAGATCAATGCCTTAGAATGAGATGAATTTGAGAATATTTTCCTTGAAAAATATTTTCCTAAGGTGGTTCGACTTAGGATGGAAAATCAATTCCTTCAATTGAAACAAAATGAGGAAGATCCAGTGGCCATGTATGAAGTGAACTTCACCTGATTTCCATGGTATGCTCCAAATCGTATTCAGGATCTTGATAGTAAAATCAATCATTTTTAATCAGGATTGAAGCCAAGTTATCAAAGGTCATTATCTTCTCATGAATTCAAAAGTTATGATAAATTTTTTTGATGTGATAAGAGGGTTGAAATTGAGTTTTTTGATGATCATGTGTACTTTGAAAATAAGTATAAGAAGTGGTCCAAACGGCTAGCAATGGGTAAGAATCAATCAAATAAATTCAAAGGTATGAAAGTACAATTTTCTATTTGTGGAAAGTGTGGTAAAAAGAACCCTAGGGAATGACTTAACAAATCCGAGAAGTGTTT
This sequence comes from Viscum album, assembly GCA_963277665.1. Taxonomy (NCBI): domain Eukaryota; kingdom Viridiplantae; phylum Streptophyta; class Magnoliopsida; order Santalales; family Viscaceae; genus Viscum; species Viscum album. The sequence continues at coordinate 499,473,161 of OY728123.1, read as the reverse complement.
CTAATGTGTTATGTTTGAAAATAGGGCCCGTGATTGTAATGAAAAATATCTTAGTGTTGGTATGCTTAATTATGATATTAAAACTATAAAGTGTTTCAAATGTTGTGAGATGGTTCTTTATGAAAATACCCACCCAAAGAAAGATCTGAATGATTGAAAGAAAATATATTATAATAATAAAGATTTAGTTAAATCATTTGCGACTAATTCAGTAGATGTTGGGCCATCCAATGAAGTGGTATTTGGTACTTTGTTTGGTTAGTCATATTTTTATAATGTCTTGTTTGATAAGGGGTCTATACATTCCTTTATTTATGAGAAATTTTCTGGAAAATTGGAAATTTCACCTCAAGAAATGAAATTAGAACTTATGGTAAAAAGACTAGGTAGAAATATTAAGGAATAAAAACAGTATAATAATCATCATATTATTGTCTTTGGAAATAAATTACCTATAAACCTTGTTGTTTCCCCCTAGTAGAGTTTGATACTATTATAGGTATGGATTGGCTATCTATTTACCCTGATAAAATTGATTGTAGAGCTGATGAAGTTTTTTTTCATAATGATTTGAAGTTTGTATAAAATAATGAACCCAAACCATTTATAACAAATCATAAAGATAAGAAACTATTAAAATATGGAAATGAATGTTATCTTTCACATATTTTTGAAAAAAATGGAACTATTCATATGAGTGATTTTCCATTGGTAAATGAATACCTGGATATTTTTTCTGATGAGTTTCCCAGTGTAATACCTGATCGGGAAGTTGTGTTTACTATTTAATTATTTATTTATGCTAATCCAATCTCAAAATACCTTTATTTAAAGGATCAAGTGGAACTTTTAGAATTGAGAAATATGTTGTTGGAGTTTCTTGATAAAGGCTTCATTCATCCTAGCACTTCACCCTGGGGTGCTACTATTTTTTTGTTAAAAGGAAAGATGTTTAGATGAGACTTTGCATTAATTATGGAGCTTGGGATAACATTAATTTTAATAATAAGTATTCATTGCCTCATATTGATTACTTGTTTGATCAGCTCTAGGGAGCTCAATATTTTTCCAAGATTGACTTTAGATCTAGATACCATTAACTGAAGGTGAAGAATGATGGAATTATAAAAAAAATTAAACTAGATATAAGCATTATGAGTTTATTGTTATTACCTTTGGTATGAAGGATTCCCCTATTGTATTTATGGATCTTATGAATAAAATATTCCGTGGGTATCTGGATGACTTTTTTGTTTTTTATTCATGATATTTTGGTGTTTTCAAAAAGTTCTGAAGATCATGAAAAATATTTAAGGATTATCCTACAAACTCTCATTGGAAAAAGTTATTGGAAATTTAGAAAATGTGATTTTTGGTTGCAACAAATTTCTATTTTTAGGAACATTGTAAATAAGGATGGAATAACAGTTGATCCTACCAAAAAAATCAGTTGATGAATGGCCAAGACCAAAAAAATATTACTGATATTCACAGTTTTATTTGATTAGCAGGCTATTACTGATGATTCGTTAAAAGATATGCATGATTATCTAGCCCACTAACTAAGTTAACCTAAAATGGGGTTAAAATTATTTGGATAAAATATTGTGATATTTTTTTTTAGGAAATGAAAAGAATATTGGTGAATGCTCTAGTTTTGGACCCGCCTTCTAGAAATGGTGATTTTTTCATCTACAGTGATGCTTCATTGAAGGGATTTAGTGGTGTCTTGATGCAGAATGATCAGGTAATTTCTTGTATTTCAAGACAACTGAAACCTCATGAATTAAATTATCCCACAAATTATTTGGAATTAACAGTTGTGGTTTTCTATTTAAAAATTTGGAGGCATCATTTATATGGAGCCAAATGTGAAATATATATTGACCATAAAAGTTTTAAATATATATTTACTCAGAAGAAATTGAACTTGAGGCAAAGAATATGGTTGGAACTAACAAATTATTATGATTTTATGATCAATTACCATCTTGTAAAAGAAAACAAAGTCATATATGCCTTGATTTGAAAACGTAATGCTACATTAACCATGTTATGTTTGGAACATGACCCCTTGGTTAATGATTTGATGAATTTTAGTTTGAAATTTGTTGGTGTAGGAAATTATTCAGTTTAGTTTTAGGTGTTAGTGCAGTCATCTCTATCAGAAATAATTGAGAAAGTATAGAAGTATGACCACAAGTTGCAGAAAAAGGTATAATTGGTTAATAAAGTTAAATCACCTGAATTTAATATTGATAAAGATTGTCTCTTAAGATTTTAAAATATATTTTATGTTCCTTATGATTCCAATCTGAATAAATAATTGTTAAGTGAAGCTCATAATCTCCTTTTTCAGTATATCCTAGCATCTCTAATTTGTACAGAGACCTTCAGGAGTATTACTGGTGGGATGGAATCAAAAGATATATTTCTGATGTTACTATGAAATGTTTGACATGTAAAAAGGTTAAAGAAGAGTGGTAACTACCAAAGGGTATGCTTCAACATTTTCCTGTATAAGAGTGGAAATGGGAAAATATATCCATAGAATTTGTGGTGGGACTACCAATGACTTATCGAGGTAACAATGTGATTTTTGGTTATTATTGATCGACTGACTAAATATGCACAATTTATTCCTATTCAATATACTATGTATTTAGATCATATTTCTCAACTGTGCCTCAAAGATATTGTTGGGTTACATGGAGTTCCACTCTCCATTATATCTGACCATGATCCTAGGTTCAGTTCTAAATTTTGGAGAGTCCTAAATAAGTCATTGGGAACTAAATTTAATTACATCATATCCTTTCATCCTCAATCATATGAACATTCGGAATGAACAATTCATACATTAGAGGATATGCATCGAGCTTGTTCAATGGATTACCAGGGATATTGGGATCAAAATCTTTCTTTAGTTGAGTTTTCTTATAATAATAGTTTTCATTCTAGTATACATATGGAACCTTTTGATTCCATGTATGGAAAGAAGTGTCAAAATCTAGAATTTTGGAATGAAGTTGTGGAAATGATGTTGATGGGACTAGAATTAGTAGAGGAGGTGGCTGAGAAAGTGAAGATGATCCAGAAACATATGAGGACATCTCATAGTATGCATAAAAGTTTTGTAGATAACAGGAGGAGAGGATTTTATTTCTATGTAGGTGATCATGTTTTCATTAAAATATCTCCTTGAAAAGTGTTATTCATTTTGGAAATAAGTCCATGATTCTTTGGACCTTTTTAAATCCTGGAAAACATTGGACTAGTTTCCTACCAAGTAACTTTACCTTTGAGTTTATCTCTAAAACACAATATTTTTCATGTTTCAATGTTGAGAAAGTATGTTCTTGATTCGTCTTATGTTTTGATCCCAGAATTAGTTTAGTTGGAAGAGAACCTCTAATATAAAGGTAAATCGGTTCACATTTTTGATCATAGAGAGAAAGTGTTGTAGAATAAGGTAATTCACCAGGTTAAGGTTTTGTGGAGAAACCAAATTTTTGAATAAGAAAAATGTGAATTAGAAAATTCTATGAGGTGAAGGTATCCTCACTGGTATAATATGTAAATAAAAATTGTGAGGATGCAATTTCTATAATGTGGGGAGAATTTAAAACCCCAAGTACTTATAAAATAACAAGAAGCAGAGTAGAACACATGGTAGACCTAACCAGACTTGAAGTATGAGAGGGTATGGAAACTACCCTCAGGACCATGAACCTTACAACTCTGCACAGGGCAATGCTAGCCGATCATCCGTGCAAGGTGGGGAGTTAGAAACCTTTAAGATGAAGATGTTTGGGAGGGTTTTTTTAAGTGTGTTAGATCATGGGCCTTTCAGGTCATGTATTGGGTCATGTATAATCCTTTTTCCTTGGGCCTATGGGTCATGTAAGGGTTCCCCTTCAACCCTTAAAAGGGGGATTATCCAAAAATAAATAAATAATAAGGCCTTTGGGTCATTCGAGAAAATACAGGAATTAAAAACATCATTCATGATATAAGAAACACAATCTCTAACTACCCTTAATTATTTAAATATATTTATTGATAATTCTCAAACTATTCATAGCCTTGTTCCAAAATAATAAACTAATAAATAAAATAATAATAAAAATAGTCATATCCTCCACTATGAATAACACCCCTCACAACCTATTCCCCTCACACATAAAATTCTTGTATATTATTTAATTTATACTCAATTACCTTTCTAAGACTCTTACCCACATACATGACCTTCTGTTCTCACCAAAAGTCCAAAACCAAGGACCTTAAGGAGGTTCTCAGTGAGAATAATTGAAGAGGTAAAATCCTATTTCATATTCTTTCTATTTCCTTTTAAATTTCCTTTATTTTCTTATCCTATATTAACCTCACCTTATATAAGTGGAATTAAAACTCTATTATCTTATATATAATATACTTTTATCATTATTGTGGAAAAATTCAACATCTCACTCCTTCTTCTATCCCTTTTATTATAAAAATGAAAACATCATCCGTGATGTGTCGATTTACCTCCATCATGGACGATACACTTTAATTTTCCTTTAACACCTTCAAGGTTGGTCATAAAAACATTATTATGGTTAAATAAGATTTTATTATACATATTATAAGTTATATAATGTTCCAAAACCATTATATAAACATTATATTAAATAAAATGATATAAGATTGTGATGGTCATAAAAATCGCCAAAATAAATTAAATCATTTTAATTAATATTTTATCAAATTATTCATCCTCATTCCAATAAAACAATAATATATGGAATCATTTAAAAATATGGAAACATATCGATACGATTTATTTCCACTTCTATAATTTTTCTTCCATTGGACAAGAAAATCCATTACGAACCGACCGTGTAAATAATGAAAAGAAAGCACCCGAAACAATGGAATTAAGAAAATATTATTAATAAATAGGTGGAAATTAGTTATAATATGGTCATATAAGGTTGTATGAACATTATTATAGTTCATTAATATATTAATAAAACTATTTAAACCATTATACAGGAGTTTTTAACTCATTTTAAGTAAGAAAAACCTGAGGTAAGATAATTTTCTTTAAAAATCATCTTTTAAATTACTATTTTTAAAAAATTCAAAAGTAATGTTTTTATGATGTAAGTATTCATGTTTCATGATTATTTATGGTTCTTTATCATTATTTATGATGAAGGGTGGGACCTATATCTCCCTCCAATGCATTGGGTATGTTTATGTTGGATGTTGACTATGATGGTAATTCCAAGTGTAACTACGATGGTTACACCATAAGATAGATGTGAGGGTTACATAATAAGGTAGCTAGGGTTACATTGTAAGTAGTCGCTAGGGTTAAAAATAATATGGTATACTTGAGGGTCAAAATCATATGTAAGTATGTTAAATGATTCCCCAAGTTACCTATATTATTTTATTTATGTTTTCTTTGTTTTAGGGAAATATCATGTTTTTTAAAAGTAATTATAAGATACTTTATGGGTGATAAGTATGTATTTGTAAAAATGGTTTCATATGTTTATAAGAATTTATGGAATAATAGTCTATCTCCTTATTTTTATGTTCCTTACCGATCTTTTTTGTACTCATTCGAAGTTTGAAATTTATTTTTAGGGTTTAAGGAAGGGTAAGAGAAAAGAAGAAGCAAAGATGAATGTTGTGAAGAATTCATGTTGTATTAAAAATATTTGTATTGTGAAAAAATGGATATTTTTTAGTAGTATCCACTTTTTATGATTGTGGGTTGTCATGTATGTTTTGTTATATAACTCTCTAAAACTCTAAACTGAAAATATCTTGGGGAATGTAATAAATGTATTCTAGTTGAATTAACTAGATCATGTAATGTTTAAGGTTGGTTACTTATATGTTATGACACTAAGGATAGAGTTACCACACCCTAACATGATAGGGGAGTACCCAATCTATCTATATATGACATATGAAGGACCCACTCCCTGACATGGCATGGGAGTACCGGCCACATGGATAGATGAACCACACCCTAGTCTAACATTGGAGTTCCTACTCCATATCACTAATGAGTATGGAGGGACCTCACCCTAGCATGGTAGGGAGGCACTATCTCCAACTATATGAATGATACAGGGAACTTGCACACTTGTTTGATAGTGGAGTACCATCCTCAAGATAAATACCACATGGGTAGAGAACCCACACCCACGAATTGGGGTGGACCCACTCTACCAAAGCAGAGTGGTAAGGGAAACTTGCACCTTTGTTCCACAAGGGATTAATAGTCCCAATTACTCTCACTAAGAACCACACTGATCTTCAACATTGGCCAAGCACCACTGAAAGTAGAATCACACTCATCATGCCCCACATCACAAAACTGCCTCAGGTTGGGGACCCATGCCCTGATACAATAGGGGAGCACCACTCTACCATCCTAAAGAGCCTATGGGACTCATCTCCTAAGGTTATAAGGAAGGATATAGACCTTGATAGAAACCTAGTGATCCGACCTGATCACTACCCAAGGTTAAACATCACTACTATAGCTTCATTCTTGAACTAGGCCAAATAATATCTCATAGGATACTACATATTCCACCATTACATTCTACATGGAAAACTACTTAGGATAGGTTACTCACAAGCCTGAATATGAGTCTAAGAGAAGGAGATACGTAATGTGGAAGATCTCAAGAAGATCCCAAGGAAAGTACACATAGTGAACTTGGGTCCACATGACATGTGATCCTGCCTATGCACCTAGACATGTCCTCTGTTTGCATGGATTGTCTAGCTGTGTAGGTGTACATGGAATGTAAAAGCGGTACACGGTGTGTCCTGCTTGACCCCTCCCCCAACCATGTTCTTCTCCATATGGTTCGGCCATCCGTGTCTCACATGTGGCGTATAGCACTGGGTACACGGTGTGTCCAGTATAAATGGGCACTTGGACGTGTCATTTTCCCATGCCTGTGTGCAACACCCCATGCCCATGTACTTTGGCCGTATAGTTTTACACGACCATGTATTATCACATGGATACCCTGGAAATGTCCTCTGGCCACACGGAATGAGGTCACTACATAGAGTATAACCTTGGTAAATGATGTGTATTCCCCAAAAGTCATCTTACCCAAATTTTAATAACACATGGTGTGTCCCATTGGTTTTCATGCCGTATAAATGGGAGTTCTGAAGGGAATCTCCCTAAAAGTCACCTGATTCACCCGGGTTTTCCCTGAAACCTATAGATAGACCTATAATGGATCTCTATAAATCATAATAGGGCTCATAAAATTTAAAAAACTTATAATAAAAAATATTAGGACTAAAACCCAAATCCTCCTACCTTGAAGGAAACCCTCCAAATATTCAAGTCCAAAAGAACACCTGAATCACGCTGCACCTCGATCTGATGATGATCAACACCAAGAACAGAGATCTACAAAAACTCATCACTTCAATTCATACTTGGTTCATCCATCAACCAAAGGGTTGAGGGAGAGGGTTGAGCCTCTTCTATAGCTTCACACATAAAGGGTGTGTGGGGGGGGTTAATTTATTAATTAAATTTTCATTTAATTAATAATCTCACCACTCAATGCCCTGTTAACTTTAACTTGATCATGAAACTTAATCAAACAACATTATGTCGTGCCTAGGGTAAAAAAATATTATTAACTGAACCACAATCTCATAATTCTGATCCAAGACTCCACTTAGGAGTTATTTCACATTTCCAGAGAAATCATGCGTGTGTGACAAAATATATTTAATATTTTTAAAACCACCACTCCAAGGCTCTCTAGGTCTTAGAATCCTACACCGACTCAGCATATAGCTTCAAAAATATTCTTAGAAATATTCCAAAGTCTTATAAGTCAAAACCCAAGTCATTAAATTCTCTACACCTTAAGGATTTTCATCCCTAAAAAGATAAATCCTATGAAAAAGTAAATGAAACTAAGATCTACACTAAAAATCCCATGCCCACAAGATCACAAATGTTTCCCATACTGATTAAAATCATACACTCAGGGGAACCACCAAGGAAAATCCTCCACCAAATATGTCTCTATTCTGTCCAGAATCATGCAACAAGTGTCACATGCCTCTTCAACTACGACAGGTGGAAATACACCAAGCACCATGGCCCATCTGTAGTCATTGGTTCCAGCAGTACACCACCTTGCTAACCTAACATAGATACTGACATAACCCATCATTTCACATCCATACTTGGATGAACTTCACCATGACCTCCTTAAGCGTTTTGTGTCCGAGGATGACACCAATCATGCAAGGGTACCAATGAACAAAATAGGGCTTCCCAAGTGTAAACATTGGTTCTTACTGATATCTTATTCTAGAAACCTCTATCTATAACATATATTTCTATACTATAAACATCTCTACACCAACTAGTGGAATACCAATAGAGTATGGATGGTAGAAAACCAATCCACACTGCATAAACATCATAGGGTTTAAATCTTCCACTAAAGAATGGTTCTAAGTAAGGATCATCCTCCATCAGGTCTACTAAGAATAAGGGTCAAGAAGAAAATCTCTACTAGAAAATCTGGGACCTACTCTGACACTCTAGTGCACAACCCCGCCTCAAACACACAAGTCTAATGAACTCATCCACCACTTCTCAACACTAACTTCTTTGGTCAACACTAGATTTTCCACATGTTTTTTAATTTCATAAAAAAAATCATCTCGATAGATAAAGTGTCCCTAATATTCTTGAGTATAAATCCACATCAAGTAACACCCACACAGGGTTCTACCGAAGCCCCACATCACCCTACTTAAACCTTGATCATGAAGCTAAAAAAAGAGTAACTCATAATAGTGTCTAAAAAAGTACTACTTCATAAAGTAGAAGGGACATATATCATACCTGTATTAATCCCCATAAATTCTAGTTCAAATGAATCTATGGTATGTAGGTTTCCTCACTCTCATCCTCAAACTCCCCAAGCTTTTCGTGGACCACCTGTGGGTGGTGTTGGAAACACCTAAAACCACCTACAATATATTACAGCTCTCCCAAAACCTCTGCCACATACTCTATTGGGTGGAACTCCCTACTCTAAACACTAACTCTTCCAAGATGACACATCAAAATTATCCCTCTCACCAACATGACTGGTTAAAAAATATCTAGTAAGATGTCATCGGTTGTCACAAGAGTAACAATGAATCTCTTGTGGATGAATTGATCCTTAGAGTATCTCCTATGCTACAAAACCATGTGCCTAAGTCTAGTCTTGGGTATGCCTCCTGTACCAATATCATGTCATATAATGTCTACTAGATTTTGTAGACGCATCATCCTCATGAACACCATTTTAGACCACATCAACTCGTCCCTTTTCTAGGAAGCTCTATATTAATAGAACTCTCTCCTATACCCCTGCATAACTTGGAAGATACAAGAAAACCACACCTAATCAGTCATCTCTGTGGAGGTCATACTCAATGGTACGAGCTCTAAAGAATGGTTATTGAACCGTATCCAAGAATTATTGTAAAATGAATATGAACCTCACAGAGTACTCTTCCACAGTCATGATACCCTGACGATGATGTAAAAGCTCCTGTATACATACTGATCTCAATGTGGGTGGGTAAAACTCTTCCCTAAATATCTGATCAAACTCTAACCAAGTTTTCATTGCCTCATCGTGGGTCTGCATCACTAGATTCCACTATTTTCCAGACAAATCCTATAGTAGTCTCACCACTAGGACCACCATATGATCGGGAGGTGTTCTTAGAAGGAGGAAATAATGTGTGATCTCCTCGATCTATTCATCAGCTGCATGGGGGTCTGTATCACCTTGATACATCAGGTGAAACTGACTCTTGAACTCATGCATCACACTAAACCTTCGTGCATCCTCATCCTGAATTACCAATAAAACAAGCATCTCAATGGGTGGTGGCTCAAGTTGTGGACCACCTGGAGGTACAACCTAAGAACCAGTACCCTACACTGAATCCACATCATAGAAAATATATTCATCAAAATCACATCTTAGAACCCTATTTGGTTTTTTTACTCATGGAATCCTAAAACATAATCAAGATTCACAATAATAAAAGTTTATATCTGGGATCCAACTCAAGAAGGAAAAGGAACCCATTGTTGGGACCAAGTTGGATGGATAAGTGTCTTGTTTTATTTTGTTGTCAAAAATAGGATAAATCAATTCACTTTGAAAAATACTTGAAAAACTAGATGATGCTTTGATAATTTGTATTTCACAAATATCATAAGTTTGGATAACTTGTGATTCAATAATTATGAAGGAAAGGGAGAGTAATTATGTTTCCGATCATATTTAGTTTTGATTGTAAGGAAAGATTTTAGTGGAAGATAGGGAAGTTTCAATACTTTTTGTTGAAAATCTGATGATGTTAAAGGTGTTCAATCAAAGACTATATATCATGGAAGATACAATTCGTTATGAAATCAGTTGTTTTTTGAATAATATAGATGACAGTGAAGTAGAATTGGTGTTATTTACAAATAATATTTTAAGGTGGCGTAGTTTTCCTGTGTTTTCCAAAATTTTGAGGCTGAAAATCAGAAGATGAAGAAATGTGATTTTGGAAAAGAATGTTGTGCATAAGTTTGAAGATGGCATGGTATGTTGTGTGCAAGTGGAGTTATGAGATCCAAACATCGAAAAATTGAAAAGTCATGAAGTTCGTGAAATATTTAAGAAGTGTGTGAAAGATGAGGTTGGCGAGAAAGATACTTACACGCCCAATGCAACATCAAATAAGTTTTTGCGCGACGTGTTAGGATCACGCGCGATGAGTCAGGGTTTTTACATGTAGGGGTCAGCGATGCCTATAAATAATAGTTGACCCCCTCTTAATTGACAAGATCAATACTTAGAGAAATCCTGAGCTTTGAAGCATGGAATAATTTTATGTAGAAGATGTTGCGTGCAAGAAGAGAGTTGCACACAAGATTGAAGTTGTGCGCAGGATGTGTTTCAAAACAAAAGTAAAATCTCGTGCACAGGGAATAAAATTTGAGCTCAATACACCTAAAGGGTGCACTAAAAATTTTATTTCAGAACAAGAATTAAGTTTTGTGCAAGGTAGTTCCTACCAACTTCTGGGTAGGAAAGAGAAGAATTGTTTTGAATGATCAAACTATGAAATATGATTAAGAATAACTGAAACTTTGTTTTTCCCTATTTGTACTAAGAGTATGAGAATGCATTTGAGGGTGGTTTTCCAAGTGATACATGAGTGTAAGGGTATATCTCAATCATTGTATTCCACATCAAATAATTGTTTTCTAGTGGATTGTGTGGTACTGGATTGTTTCCGTACCTTACCAAGGATGTATCTAATCTTGTTGAGTAGTGAACCTTGTAAATCTTATGTTCTTGTGGATGTGTGTTTTGATTGTGTTTAGTAGGGAGAAATCTTTAACACAAGGTTTAGGTTGTTTCAAAAAAATGAAGCATAAAAGAAAAAGATATCACTGATTCACCCCCTCCCCCTCTTAGTGATACTTGGATCCTGACTGGGCAACTTCACCCACAACCTAGTCCTATATGATGCATGTACCATTATTTCCCTATGACCAATATCCTAATGTATCAAGTCAAAAAGCAGGTTATTAGAGTCCTGGTGAATGGATATGTCGAACATCACACCAACACCAGAACCTTTGTTCTAAGATCCGAACTTGAAACACCATAACACTATCATTATGAGACCCAAACCAAGATCACGACACTGCATTCCCAAAGTGGAAACCACCTCTGACACCACTCTGTCATGACCTAACCCAATAGGGCCTTGGCCGCAACTCTCCAAGCCTACCTCCAACAAGCCAAGGGTTGGAAACTAGTGCCGAGTAGGCATATCACATACATGGGAGGCCTTTTCATAAATTACCTATACGTACACACCCACAAACACCTACATGAAACAGTGTAGAGATATAAAAACCTAGAAACTAAAATTGATTCATTCATATATCCCAAAATAGAGTACAATAGAAGTACTAAAAGAATAAAAGAAAAAAAACATGCCCACCAAAAACTGTAAAAGTGTCCAACCTGTAAGAAGGCGGAAATTGATATCAAATGAAACTTCTAGAAATATCCTCATCCCAACACCAAAAAACAACTCAGTTGGTATAGATCTATAATCTCCACCTACCTTAGGTCCTCCGGGAACTCCTTCTAAATGCCTATGGACTGAAATAGACACAACATGTGTGGGAAAAGCTCGTGAAGGGGTGAGTATAACAATACCTAGTAGGTTCCCCAAAACCCCAAAAGAAAAGGCGATAACTGAAAGACAATAGCCCGCTTGACCTAGCCAGAGGGAACCCAATAGAGAGGGAAACTTCATATCAAACCATCCTTGGATATACATGACTATTCAGCTCATTCCATAAGGGGTTTCAACCAAGACATGTTAAAAAACTGTAAGTTATCCTAGAATCACCTAGATATAATCTTCCCAGACACTAAGTCTCATAAGGTTCTAACTTCATGTCCTGCTATAGGATTCTACTCAAGGACCCAAAGGTAACAAAAACTAGGAGAACACACTCTAAGATCTCATCCATCCCTGATGTAACTCATTCGATAGATACACTCCATCAGAAAAAACTCTACCATTCCTGATGGTACACCTAAGAGAATACACTCCATCAAGAACATCTCACTTGGTCAAACTCTAGTGTCTAGAAACAGAGGTCCTTCCCACACTAACATGTGTCCTATGTAAGGCTATAAGAACCCAAATGGATAGGACCACCCCTCACCACTACACATAGTTAAGGTAACACTACTCCAGACTATACACCATGTGAATCCTCTCATAGAAGTGAGAATGAAGGGACCCACACCTTGCCACTGCCATGTAGTCGAGGGAGTAATGTCTCATAACTATCCCACTAAACCTCTATCACTCCTTTATGGAGTGTCCCATAAGTCAATTTTGTGAGGGAACTCTAACTACTAACTATGTATAGCTTGTAACTAGTGGAGAGGACTACTCGTTGAAACTACACACAATAGTTAAGGGAGATCCAACTCCAATGGAGGACCCTATCTTCATCGCTACTCGAAGACAAGGGAGTATTTCTCCGTAGCTGAGGACATGTACCTCGGTACGATAGGGGAGTACCACATTGTGGCTAGAGGACCCACACCATCATACAAAAGGGGAGTTCCACTCTACCTGTATGATAACAATGGGGGACCCTCACCCTAACCTGATAGGTGAGTACTGATCCCAGGATGGAGGACTCACTCCCTGGTATGAATGGAGAGTAAAAACACTGGAAAAATAGAACTTATGGTGGACCCTCACCCTAGAATGATAGGAGAATTAAAAACCCAAGGATAGAGGACCAACACCATAACATGATAGGGGAGTACCCATTCTATTTATACATCACATATGGAGGACCCACACCTCAAAACAGAAGGGGAGTACCAAATCCTTGGATAGAGGACCCACAACCTAGTCCAATAGGGGAGAAACTACTCTATCCGACCAATGAGTATTGAGGGACTAAACCCTTTCATGATTGGGGAGCACTTTATCCAACAACATGAACGATATGTGGAACTCACATGCTGGTATGATAGGGGAGTACCAACCCCAAGAGAACTACCACATAGGTAGAGAACCTACACACACAACGTGGGGAGTCCAGACTCTTCCATAGTAGAGAGGTAAGGAAACCCCCTGCCTTGGTGCAATATGTGAGTAATAGTCCCAACGTCTCTCACTAAGAACCACACCAATATTTAACATCATACAAGAACCCATGAAAGGAGCATCATGCTCATAATACCTTACAATGAAACACTGTAATAGGTTGGGGACCCATGCCCTGATACAACAGGGGAGTACCTCTCTACCAACCAAAATAACTTAGGGGAACCATTTCCTAAAGTGATAGGGAAGGATACTGACCCCAAAAAGATCCCAGTGATTTACCCTGATCACTACCCATGGTTAAACACCGCTAGTAAAACTTCATGATTGAACCACAACACATCATATCTCATAGTACACTACATAGGCAACCATCAAATAATATGTGAAAAACTAATCATGATAGGATAATCATAAACCTAAACCGGAGCCCCAGAGAAGGAGATACACAAGTCATAAGATCTATATATGATCCCAAGGAAAGTATATGGAATGCACTGGGGTCTACACGACACGTGAACTTTCCCAATCACCTGGTAGTGTCCTCTTCTTACACAGACTGACTATCCATGTAGGTGTACATGGTGTGTACAGGTCATACATAGTGTGTCCTACCTCATCTAGCCCCCAACCATGTTCTTCCTCCACATGGCTTAGCCATCTGTGTCTCACAAATGACGTGTACCACTGGGTACATGGCATGTCTAGAATAAATGACCACTTGGAAATTTCATTTTCCTATGCTAGTGTACTTTGACTATATAGTTCTACATGACCATGTACTATCATATGGCTACCCTGGCCATGTTCTCTAGCCACATGACATGGGGTCACTAAATGGAATGTATCCCTGGTAAATGATGTGTAGTCCCCAAAAGTCTTCTTCCTCGGATGGTTAGAAAACTCGGCGTGTCCCACTGGTTTACACACCATGTAAACTAGATTTTTGACAGTAATCTCCCAGTGAGTCTTCTAATTCACCCTAGCTTTCCTTGAAACTTGTAGATTTTCCTAGAAGGGATCTCTAGAAATTTTAATAGGGCTCTACAACCATAAAACAATGCATAATGAAGGGGATTGGGACTAAAACTCAAATCTACCTACCTCGAGGGAGAAACACTGAATCTTTATGTCCAAAAAGATTCCTAGATTTCACTACACCTTGATCTAATGATGATTAGTTCCAAGAATGGAGATTGATATGACATCATCACTTAGATTCACACCTCTCATATTTTTTCATGCCCCAAGGGGTTTTAGGGGGGTATAGTTAGGTTAGTTTATTAATTTAATATTTATTTAATTAATAATATTTCCACCAAAATCCATGCCAACTCACCCTTGATCGTGTACATAGTGAAGACAACTTTATGTTGCGCCTATGGTAAACATGACATTATAAACTCAACTACAATATCAGAATTCTAATATGAGACTCCACTCAATAGTTATTTAATGTTTCAAGAGAAACCATGCGTGTGTGAAAAAATATAATTAATATTTTTTAAATCACCACTCCAAGGCCCTCTGGGCCTCGAAATCCTATGGAGAATCAGTGCCTGGCTTTGGAAATATTCTTAGAAATATTCCAAAGTCTTGCAAGTCAATACCAAAGTCATTAAAAATTCCCCAGAAAAATAAATGAGGTACCATCCACCAAATCCTATATCTAATGCTCTCAAAAAATATAAGCCTTAGAGACTACCATTAGAGGTCTCAAAATTGGGATTTAATAAAAATGTTCAGTTTTAAATCCCTAAATAACCAAAAAAACCTACAAAAAACCAAAACAATAAAAAAACAGGAATCCTTAGAAAACCAATGATCCAAATAGCTACAGATCCCTTCAAATATTATATATCAATCAACCAAATGATATGATACAAAAATAAATCAATTAAAAAAACAAATACAAATTAATATATTTCAGATTAATCATATTAATTCAATTAATATATATATAGAATAATAATAAAAAATTATATAGTGTTTCCAATAGAAATCATCATAAATACAAAAAATGAGGAAAATCTAATCTAAAATAGCTTTTTACAACATTTATTGGTTAAACAATGACTATTAAAAGTGGAAAACCAAATTTACCTTATACCGATCAATATGAGAGTTGGATTGACATGCAGTTGATTCCAATAGATCACATATGATTTGAGGATTTTTCTCCTATATTTTTATGTCAATCAAAATCCTTTTTCTTATTTTCACCCTTCATAGTAGATATGTCATTTTAAAAACACTAGACAACATTACCCATTATTTTTCATCATACTAGGTGACACAAGATTCTAATGGATACGATATTGATTCTTATAAATCCAATATTTCTTGATTATTTTTATACTACAATTTCATATTCATCCTTGTGTGTTTTCTTGGTATTGACCTCTTTTAATTGATTTTTCACTTAGCACCGAATTTGTGGGAAAAATGTCAATTTTATTCATACAGAGAAATTTAGGAATCTGATCTATGGGGAAATGATTACTATAGATTTTAAATGACTTAAATATCATTGTCTTAAGATATAATGTTGAGTGGAGCTTGTTTTGTCTGTTTTTAACCCTATAAACATGAATTTTCCATTATTACAAAAATGGTAATAAATGTGAAAATGAACTTTTAATTTTACCGACCAATCCAGATATCATAATGACTTGTGGTTGATTCTAATGAAGTTATTTTTGGATAGATGGTGATAAAGTAACAATCATCATGTGATGAAAAAAATTAACAACTGATGGTTGTGGGATGATTGGGAACAGAGTATGTTAATTGGGGTTTTCCACTAAATGTGATTAACGTAGAGGGCCATTAACATTATTTAATTTTTTGTAATAATGATTGGTTAGGGATTATTGGTTCTACACTGATCCAATTTTTTGGTAAGGACTTGATTACTGATTGTGTTTTAGATGTTTCTAAGATCCACAGTTCTACTATGATGATTCTCATAAAGTATTCCACATGACCCATTCCAACGTGTCATGAACTAAATTAATTTTTTCACCACTCTATATGTCACACTATTATAAGTATATCTATTTTCAAATATTATAGGCCACATTCTTGGGTAGAATAACTCATGTGTAACACACTATCTCTTCATCCCAAAATCTCACCAAAACATTAGTAAATGTTTCTATAGTTTTTAATGATCCCATTAAATTTTGGAGTGGCTTGTGAAAATGTTTATACATCTCATTTTCTCATTTTTTTAAAGAATCTTCAACTTATATCACTATTTTTGGATGAATATTTAACATAGGGACTTGGAAAAAATCATTCAACAAATTTATACAATTATTTATCACCCAAACTATCTTATGAACATTTTTTAATGTATTTCCATTTATATAGTTCATAGATCACAATAATTAATTTTGTGAAACATTAAATTCATATTTGACCAATTGAAATATATAATTTTCTATCACATTCGTTTTAAATGGTAAAAAAGTATATAGTCAACAATTTTGGGACACAAGTCAACAGTGACCTTGATGGACACAGGAAGGCTGCCAATTATATCATCTTTCAAGCTTTAATTGGGGAATGACATGATAGAGATCACCCATGGAAGCAAGGATGATTTCATTAGCAATAAGTTTCAATCATAAGAGCATATTTAATCATCATGAAATCATAGTTTTGAGAAAATTAATATAATTGAAAAAATGTGAAGTATGAAGGGAGCGGCAAAATCTTGACCGGGTGTTGGGTCAACAGTAAATGTGGGCGATCAAATTTGGATGTGAAAGGAAGGATGTGTGGAGATGTTTTTCCTAGCATGCATATATATTATGGGGGTCACATGAAATATCCCTGATCATGGGTTACTATAGTAATTAAGAATGGGAATTACAAGTATAACAATGATGGGTTCTTATGGGGATTATAGGCATTAAAAAATCATTACAATTCCATCATTTAAGGGACTTAAAATCAAGGCCAACAACTAAGGTCTTTATAAGGCCACTGAAGGTACCTAAAAATAACCAAGAATTGAAGGGACTTAAATAAATTACAACACATAAAAGTGACATAAAACACCAATAATAATTTCCTTTGGGTCATTAAAAACCATGTTATTTCATGTTATAAATAATCAAAGGGACTTCGGGCCATATAATCTAATAAAATAGGTATAGTGGGTATTAGTAAATCCTTCTAGGGAAGGATGAGGATTTTTGCATTAGAGACCTGGGTGTGTGAGTTGTTTTGAATTTATAATCTCCATCTACTTTATATATATATATATATATATATAAAGAATCCAAAAACTAGTTAAGTCTAGATTCACCTACCAAAATTACTCAATGATCAGAATTCTCTAATCCACTGATGGTATGTAATAACCTCTTATATAATTTTATTTATATGTATCATCATAGATATACCACAATACAAATATTTAAGAGTTTAATTTATTTGATGGAAAAGAGAGAGAGAGAGATAAAATATAGAAATAAAGATGGAATATCTTGGAATGGTCTCACTAGAGAAGATTAACTAGAATTATAGTTAATGATATAAATTTTAACTTAGAGTGGTTGACCAGTTGTTTCCACTTTTTTATCCATGGTGATTTTATGGTGTTCCAGTTCCATGTCTTAAGGATTATCACTAGGTATTTTAGTGTGGTCATGGGTTTCGATGAAGGGATTGGTAAACTAGATCTAGATATTTATAGCTATGAATTAAAAGAATTTATAGACTCTTAATATTTAGTGGAAGTTTATTTTCATGGTAAAAAATACACCAGGTACATAAAATTATCTATGAAGGTAGTGTATTGGAATAATGAAAAAATCCTTGTCATGCATCCTTTGGGAACCTCTATGATTTGGTAGTTATTAATATGAATTATTTCGATGTTATTCTAGGACTGAACTGATTAACCCAGTTCCATGGTTTCATTGAATTTTATAATAGAAGAGTGTCCATTTCATCACCTGTTTGTTACCAATAAACATTCCATGGAGAGTGGTATTTCTCGAATTCCCAATAAATCCATGATTATGGTTAGTTAGGATCAATCACAACTGAGAATAATTCCCTTGTTGTTGGAGAAATTGATGCTAAAGAATAACATGTCTTACCTCCCATAGTGGAATTGTATCCGGATATTCTCCCTAATGATTTTTTAGGACTCACTCCAATTAGGAAATATAAAACCAATGAGTAGAATTTCTTACATCCTATGGTGGAATATCCTCCATCCTAATAATCCTATATTAGTTCATTTTGTTGTTCTAAACGAACACTATGTCTACTAAGTACTATGTATTTTGTAATACTCTAAAGTTGATAAAACATTCAAATGTATAGAAACTATTATATGGACATAACTGTATAATATGATACAAACCACACATTGATAATTTTAATTCGAGTAATGGAAACAATAGAAAAAAATATATATTGAAAATTTCAAAATGATCAAACAACACACCTTTTCTTTAACTCCCCACCTAAACCTCTTCTGAATCACATTTCAAAACTCTTTCCCATAATATTTCCAATTATACATAACATAAAAGAATAAATCAAATAAATGAAATGATAACATTACCTAGTGGTTCATTTATGACAAAAATAAACACATTAATTTTAATTTATCATATAAAAATAGTGGTTTCCTAATACATGATACTGTTAGGATTACCAGAAAAATTTGTTATGTGATCAAAAACCAAATAAACTGGTGTCTAATGTTAAAATGGATTGATATTAAATGTATATAGAGAGTGAATTAATCATTTATGATACCACTTATTAGGTTTAAACTCATAATCAATATATTTAATAAAAGAGAAGACATTAGGGCCTTCCATTAATATTTCATGAAAAATGTTTATAATATATATTGTAATAGTAAAGTGATTAAAAAAATATAGAATGATCAGTGAAAGATATAGAAAATGATTTAAAATAAATAGAAGTCTATAAAATGTGTCATATATAATTCCTAAATCAATTTATTTAAATGAGGGAAAAAATAATCAGACATAGAAATTAGATGTGTTTTATACTAGTTTCAAATGACACTACCATATTAGTTTTCCATATAATGTATATATATGTGTGTGTTTCCTTTATATACATAACATATGTATGTTTATTTTATACAAAAAACATATATATGTTCTATATATACCAAATTATCACTCTAAAATAACATGGGAAGGAGCAAAAAAACTAAAATCAAAAAAGGAGTTATAGAATTATGAAATTACTTGATATATGTTCTGGCACAATTCTAGAAACAAGAGACATCATAAATAAAAAATAAAACTTAAAATTTTTAAAACATAAAATTTTATTAAAAAGTATTATCATAATAAAAGTATGTATTAGAGATTAAAAGAAAATAGAAATTAAAGTTAACAGATAAGTATGTATGGATATTAAAAGTTGGCATGGAGATTGAAAAGTGTGATCATATTAAAATCACGTATGGGTAATAAAAGTTGAGGAATAAGTTTTCTATTGAAAATATATATGAATTACTATTTTCACATAATCACATAGTTTTCAAATGTGAGTTAATGTACACACCTTGGAGTGAGTCACTATGAGGCACACCTGGAGCATATCACCCTTTGTGAGGCACCACAACCTCATTGGGACGTTCACCTCATTCTCCATCACTAGAGGAACTAAGGTTCAAATCACTATTATGGTGTTCCACCTAAAAAATTATGAATCCTTTACCAGTGGAAGATTGGGGTGTATAAGTGATGGAAATCCAGGATGCTTAACAAAAAATGTCTGTAGGAGTGGAAATCAATGGCTACTATATAGGTGGAAATTAGGGTGATAGCCTAGGAAATCATGGTGATGGTAAAAGATCGTGGGGTGATGGGTAGAAATCTTAGGATGTAGGGGTGGATATTGGCATGATAGTGGTGGAAATCAAGGTGATGGGTGGGAATCATGGGCTCTAGTTCCATTGTTAGTAGGCATTAAATTTTATATTTAATTAATTAACTAAAAAATAACTAAATGAGAATCTATAAAAAATAGGGAACTACTCTAAAATAATACAAATAATATTTGAGAGTCAAGCGCATCATACAACACCTCACATCACATCCCCAAGTGAACTTTTCACCTTATTTCACCATGTGCCTTTTACAACGTTGCATAATCATAAAATTGTTTAAAATATTATAAAAATATACATATATGAAATTAATATAACATTATAAATTTTTCATGTGTTATAAAGTATTCAATAGAAGTATTCAAAATAAAATGATAGGTCTAATTTTTTTATAATCACAAATGTAATACTGTAATATTAATGAAAATTATAAGAAAGAATACCTTCAAGAATTGTAAATCCAAGGATGTAACCATTTTATATGACATGTATACCTGATGATATATGTTTAATAGAAGTTCAAGAAGTTTAAATTAAGAAGTAATAGTTTTATGTATATACAATTGTATTTTCATGGTAAATCCTATGAGAATGATATTATAAAGGATGATTTTTTTAAAATTTATAAACCAAATACTATAGAAAATAGTAGTGAGAAAATAAATATAGGTGTAAAAGAGGGTTTTAATTTTAGGACAAACTAGATGAATAAAAAACTGTATATATTCATGATAAACTGATTTTATATAGAATACATTCAGAATAAACAAAATTTACATTTCATGCATTAAAATAGAATGAATATTTCATATATTTAGAGACATAAAACATGTATTTTGAAATAAAATTCATATTCCTTATTTCATATATTTAAAAATAGACCATATGTATTTATAAATAGAATAAATATTACATAAACACAATTCTATTTTCATAAACAGAATACATATTTTGTATTTCATATATCATAATTCATATTGGATATATCCAGAATTCGTATTTCATATTCTATATATTTAGAATTCATATAGGATATATTGACACGTATGCCTATCAACTCCCCCATATCCTCCACATCACCTTCTTAATCAATCCAAAAAATGAAAATTAATTAACTTTTATGTTATTGAAGAGTGAAATTATTAACCAATATGACCCACAAAATGGTATTATAATTTCAAAGATCTCTATCACTACAAATGATAATACACAATTGACATATGCAATGAAATACATTTTAGAAAACAATACAATTCACATTCAAAAATAAATACAAATAACATTGTTTAAAAAAGTACACAAAGCCTAATGAAATATTTAGATTTCAAAAATCCATGCTCGATATTGAAGTTATTAATATATTAATGAAAAAAATGATATTGGTTAAATTAAAATATGTTATTTTAGAGATGAAAAATGATAGTGTTCAAATAAATTTATGAAAGGGTTGAAATTGATGAAAAACTAACCCGAGTATCCTCATAACATGAAATAGAAATCATGGATGGAAATAGATGAACCGTAGTAAAATATTATTGAATGAAAAAAATAATATTTCAAGGATAATAGATAGAGGTGATCCCATTTAGTATGATAAAATTATTAATACTTATAAATAATCAATGTTCACAAATTATTAAGAAATATTCATGGTAAAAAAATGAAATGAAATTGGGGTTTTGAATCTAGAATTTGAAAATCATGGAAACCAAAATGGATACTAATAGAAACCAATAGGGATCAAAGTCTAGTAGAGAGGTAGCTGAGTAAGAATGGTTGGAGAAGTATGGGTGGAGTGGAGGATATGGGGGAGTTGAGGCAGAAGTAGATTTGAGATCAGATGTGGGGAGGCAGAAGTCGGAAGAAATGGAGTTGGGGATGGGGAGGCAGAGGTCCGTAGATGGAGAGGTGGAGGCCGGTTGATGGGGATTCATAGATTGGGAGGCTGAGGCTAGTAGACGGGGAGGTGGGGGACTATGAATGGGAAGATGGATCTTCAGATCGATGGTGGGGTGTGACTAAAGACATGTGAGATCTGTGGATTGGTGGTAGGCAGTGAGGGCTAGGATGTGGCGATGGTGGCGGTAAGGACTCATATTTTCTATGTATTATTTTTAGATATTATATAGATTATTTTCTCGACCTGGAACTAAGAAGACATTCTATTCTAAGGCCCAGTGTTCCTGGAATAAATTTTTTAAATATATTAAATATATTAAATAACATGCACACACAATTTTCCTGAAAAATAGAAATAACTCCCTAAAGGGGGCCTATATGAGAAATTTGAAGGCACCATTGAGTTCTATCCATGGGTTTCACACTTGGAATTACATAAACATTGTCGGTGTGGGCTGTTTGCGAAAATTTCATTACATGTGTAAATGAATAAAATAAATCAATTAATTAATTTGTTCTATTTATTTTGACACATCAACCAAATTCTCCTCTAAGTACATTGTTATAGGATTTACTCACTTTTGGATACCCAAAACTTTGGGATCTAGATGACCGTTAGAGAGTTTTCTTAGTGAATGATAATAGATCTACACTAGATCATGGATCCTTACACCAATGGAGTATGTGGATCTCATCAATTTTAGAAATGTAGCACTGTTCTTCATCCACGATCAATCCAAACTCCAATAAGGACATTTGATATTTTTTTCATCCCATTCTTTAATATATAAAGTACATGGATTAATTCCATGAACATTATTGATATACAAATCATCGTTAGAATTAAATTGATTGAATTTTAATTGTTCATTGAGTTTTATTCCGCTTCGTTCATCCTTCTCCATGACAATGAATCGAGTAAAAATGAACAAACACCAAGGTTTGTTCCTAAAATTTTATGGATTGTGGTTTTCTTCCCCTATTATTCACACATTCATCAAAGGTGTTTCTTTTAGCATGTGGTTCAACTAATACTTGGTATTCAATCCTTGTTTGACTGTTCTATGGCGCAAAAGATTGATACCATGAGTTTGGTTCATGAACAATGGTGTGTTTGAGGTGTGATGATGGTGGTAGAAGATCAGAGGTGGATCAAAATGAATTGTGATTTTTTTCAACCTAGTTTCAATGAGACTACTAAATATGGATTAATGGGTCATTTTCTGAGTAGATTTGAAGCCCAGAATATCGATATCTAGGGACTAGAGGCTTGGCCAACCCTAGATATCTAGAATCCAGGGAGGGTGGTGAATCCGGTGAAGCATTGGTTAGCATGGTGGATGAACCATAAGATCTAGAAAATATTACATTACACGTTGTGTAATACAGAGTTACACACAGTGTTATACTACCCTGTGTGGCACTAAGGTTTCTATGGTGAGTTAAATATCACATGCTATGTAACCCCTCTGTGATGGATTAGTGTGTACTTAAGGAAGTGCACAAGAACAAAAAAATTACATTGCTACTGTCACGCGGTGTACATGAACAAGGAAATAGACACTTGTATGCGAGCTAGTACATGGAAATAGACTATAGTACATGTAAATGTCCTAAGGAACATGGGGAAGGTGCAAGATGATCTCTACACACCATGTACCTTACCTATATGTTGTGTATTTAGAGATTTACATATCGTGTGAGTGTTTACAACATGGGTAGGTTTGGGGATAACTGGACACACCATGTACCCCTATAAAGAGAATTTGAATATCTTTATTTCTTTAATATATTCAAGTCATTCTTGATTGTGTTCCCTTGTTCCATTCCCTCAAGGGTACAATATGACATTGAATCCACATCACAAGATTGTGATCCCCTCTAGAGCCTGAGTCTTAGATAGAGTTTGTGGGATCCCTCTGTGAGACTAAAGTGTGATCCAATATCATATTTTTTATCATAGGTGGGGTTTCTAGAATCGTTGTGACCTCATTGAGTAGGGTGTTGATCCTCCATCTAGTAGGCCACATTGGTAGGGTTCATAGTATCATTTAAATATGGTCCCCTACATAGTTGGTTGACCCATATTGGGTTCATGGTGTCCCCCAGTGGTCTTGGGAATGACCGAATATCTAATTATTAGGGTATTCTTAGACTAATGAGATTTCTTGCGTAGATCCCAATGATCTTTACCTCTTGGGTGAGTGTTTTTTGTGATAACACAGATCGTGGAGTTGATTATTTTGGAATGTGCATTACATTTAGCATAATCCTATGGATGGATGTTTTTTATGACTTCATGGTGGCATAGTGTCTTTCCTAAGTATATTTTGGTGTTTTATGTTATAAATTTATTGTTATATACTTATATTGAGTTGAATATACTTGGTTATTTATGTTTAGTTTTTTAGAGGTGTCCCACTAGATATTGTTATACTCACCCCTGCATGGGCTCTACGCACACGGGTCATGTCTTATACAGACAATGAACCTTTTGATGGTGTCCTTAGTAGACATGGAGTTGGTGGAGTGTAGCTTTATCTTTTTTGATAGATGTGATTTCTAGGCGCACGCATTTGACCTTAGTTCTCGCCCTTGGAGTAGGTTGGACTCTTTGCATTTTTTGGTTGTGCTTGTATTTGACTTTCTGCTTTCAATAGTTTACTATCATACTATGGATGTGAGATTATATATGTATACATGAATTTTTTTAGTTATTTTACATGTTGACATTGTATAGTTTTGGATATGTGTTAGTGTGTACATGTACTTTAGGCTAATGCCTCCCATTTGTGGGATATACCTACTCAGTGCTGGTTGCCAACCCATAGAATGTTAGAAAAATTCTTAGGGTAGTCACAATTCAGATACTAGAGAGCCAGGTCATGACAGAGTGGTATCAGATAAATTGGTTCTACCTTTAGGACTGGAGTTGGTGAGATTGGATTGGGGAAACAATATTTAGTGTTTCATGTTTGTCTTTTAGGACAGGGACTCCGGTGTTGGTGAAACAGACAATATATCCATACACTAGGACTTTGATCACATTTCTTTTGACTTGGTATGTGTAGAAATAAGTTGTAGGGAAAATTATGGTACATGCATCATATATGAATGAATTGTTTTTTCCATTTACTTTTTGAGTTAGCTCCCCAGGTATAATATTTTTACCATTGTACATCTTGTTTTATTTTAGGATTCCTCCACAAAAAGAGAAATCCATGATTCCACTAAATGATCATGAGGTTGATTCTCCTAGTGATGAGGCTTCCGTACAAGGGCATGTACCTGAGATAGAACATCTAGGTGGTTTACCAACTATACCACCACCTGTTGAGAATATGTTAATGTTGGAAGTTACAGCTAAGGATGCACGTGGGATGAGTGTGTTTCATGTGTTATAGAGGTAGAGACCTATTAGGTTTTGGGGTGAGACTGACCCCCAGGTGGCTGAGGACTAGCTAGAAGTAGTTACTCATATTTTACTATTAGTGAGGACACTAGAAGATTAGATGGAAATCCTCATAGTGAGTCATATTTAGGGCTCTGGTTGGTGATGGTGGAGCTTAGTGACTCAATCACATGATGACACAAATCTATCCTAGTCATACTTTGAGAATCTATTAATGAATGAGTTCTATCCCACAACATTGTGAACGGTATACGTCTAAGAGATTCTACATCTATAATAGGGAAGTTTGACCATGGTAGGGTACTCAACGAGGATCACTGATCTCTCATGTTACTCCTTGGATATGGTGTGGGATCAGTTCTTCAGGGTATATAACTTTGATCTAGTCTTATGTTGCGATATTAGGGATTTAGTAATATCCCTTTTCATTCCCATATATATTGGAGGATCTTGAGTGGTACTTGGTGGTGGGGAGCTTCATGGAAGTGTAGGAACTGGTAGTGGCTAATGGTAGTAAGAACCTAGTAGTTGATACCTCTATAGTAGGTATCTAACAATAGTCATAGGGTTCCAAGTATGTTAGATTATTTAGGAGTTGATCCATGGGCATGGGGTTCAGTGATGAAGGGATCTCCAGATGACTCAAATCAGTATAGGGGAGGTTTTGTTTCTCGTATGACGGTTGAGGATATCTAGATTAGGATTTTCGGACCCATCACATAGTTAATCATGAGATAGATGAGGGACCATTTAGGTAGAGATAAAGGTAGGATCAGGGTGGTCCATAGAGCAGTTAATGTGAAAAAGGGGCCAGCAAAGCAGTAGGAGGTGTTTAGAGGTTCCACCTATTAAAACCACCACCCCCAAGTGGTCCACATTGGTCTTAGGGAGATGGTGGTTAGGGACGAGGATAATTGCAGTATATGGAGTCCTATGACCCCAAGGGTCCATGGATGATATAATGTACCATCTGTTTCTTTTCTAATTTAGTTTCAATACTAATAGACCCTGGTGTGAGTCATTCCTTCCTTACAACTTCTCTGGTTCAAGACATAGAGGTTCTGGTTGAGCCATTGGATCAACCCTTACGGTTAGAGACTCCAAAAGGTGGTGCCTCAGTGATTATGTAATTATATTGATAGCACGGTCTGACACTTGAAAGTGACAGTTTTTAATGGGATCTATTTTTATTAGTAATGTGGCCTTACAATTCCATATTTGGTATGGAATGCCTATCCATAGTTCATGCCCATATTGGATATTTTAGGCATAGGGTGTGGTGTGTCCACAATGATGGGACCACGTATTCCTTTATGTGTGAAAGGAAAACCCTTGAAGAGTAGGACAATCTCAAGAATAGGAGAGTCAATTTGATTATTGATCAGTTAGCTTGCATGACTATTGGAGTAGTGGATTCTATGAGATTTCAGTTCCCTGTGGTGGTGGTGGTGGAGTATGAGTACATATTTCCTAAGGACATGTCAGGATTACCTCCCCACTGAGAGATATAATTTTGCATTGAATTTAATACCTGGATGACCCTGATATATATACTATCATATCATATGGATCCTAAAGATCTTCATGAGATGAGGGTGTAATTGGAGGACATACTGAAGAAGGAATTTGTGATACTCATTGTTTCCCCCTATCCATCCCTAGTATTGTTCACCTATAAGGAAAACAGGAGCTTGAGGTTAGGTATGGATTATCAGGGCTTGAACAAGGTGACCATAAATAATAAGTATCCACTACTGAGGATTGAAGACCTCTTTGACTAGTTGAGTGGGGAACAATGGTTCTCAAAATTGTCCTCAGATCATGCTATCACCAATAGTGGGAATGAGACAAGGATATACCAAAGATGACATTCAGATGTCATTATAGTCACTAAGAGTACTTGGTGATGTTGTTAGGCGTGACGAACACCCCAAAAGTGTTCATGGGACTCATGTCATGAAATGAGATGGAGTTCCATTCAACTTGACACCCAACCCGGCCCATGCCATGGCATGAAGGGAATTTCTATTCCCCATGGGCTAGATACTAGTGACTAGGTATCAACAATACTATTTTGGGAATTATATCACGATTAAAGTACCCATAATTAGCCAAAAAAATAAGACAAAATCACATAGACAATATCATATCCAAAAAAGATAAAAAAAATCATTATATTCAATGTTTTACAACTTAAACCAAAACTAGAATACAAAAATAGAAGAGAACCCACAAAACCATCCCAAAAAACTCCATGTAACAAGAGGGTCATCACCTTCAATCCACCACCACCAACAGCTACAAGTAGTGGAAATCAAGAAACTAGATCCACCATCACTACCAAGATATATATTTACTTTACCTGATTCATACATAAAAATGTATACATACACCCAAAGGTGCATGTAATGGGAGATCCAAATCCCAATATTATTTCACCCAAATAAAAGATTCTAGGATATAACATTAGAAGAAAAATCAACATGCACATTCTTATAATAACTTTTGAAACATTTCCAAGAATTTTTTTTGGGGAAACCATTCACAAGAAAACAATTTTAAGGAAAACCTTTTCTTTAAGGAATATTTATTAGAAAAAAATGTTCACAATGTTCACCATATACCAATGGTTAACACCACATCACATAAGCATCATGTCACAAAAGAGAACCATGGTAATTCCCCATGGGTAACTAGCATAAGTGAGACACTATAAATGCAATGTCCTAGATTTTTATGTGTAATTTTTTTTAAATTACATGGAATTATTTTGAAACCAGGATCTGAGACAAAATGTGATTCTGAGGCCCATAGAGGCCGGAACATATTTTAGAACTTTTTTAAAGTACATTAAGTAATCGTGGGAGAGGGTTTTTTTTCTAACTTTTGAACCGGTGCCCAGATCGAAAATTTGAGGGCACTATTGAATTTAGAATGCTAGGATTCACCTAATATGGGAATAACCTCAACTGGAATTGGTTGACCAAAAAAGATAAATTTCAGACTTTAAATAAAAAATAAAATAAACTGGAAAGTTTATTTTATTCAAACTATTTCCGCTACGATGCAACGACCAGTCAACGCTATGGTGAAATGATGAGGCACCACTGAATCATTAATAAACCTCATTAATGAGACAATGTGGAAACACACAATGCGTCTCCTTACTTTAATTAAACAAGGATCTAGAGTGGGAAAACAACCCTGGGGAATTTATCTGATGAACGTTGAACCTCACTCTCTCTCTCTCTCTCTCTCTCTCCGACGACGAACACCGTCGATGAATGCCAGTGGGACGGATTCAAGAAACAAAGAAAGATGATGAACACTAACAGATCGAGGATCAATGAAGGATCAGATATTTTTCCCTCGTCAATGATAGATCCTCAATTAAAGTAGGGGTTTATGTGGTTTTTATTTTCCCATTCTTCATTCTAAAATGACTAATGTGGATCAACCCACGAACAGGTTGATCCGCGGATCATACATTCTTGCAGGAGGGTGTTGTTCTTAGGTTTTCTATCCAGGATTTAATTATTGTTCACATTACTATGATACCAAGATTCTCCTATGTTATTAAACTTCTAACAGGGAGGGTTCGGGCCAACACAAACCAGGCCCGAACCCCTTCGCTTGTGCGTTCTTCATGGCCACTTCCTCTAAATGGCGATAAGAATAATTCGAGGTTGTGGCAGTGATGGAAGTAACCCAGGAGGTCTGAAGATATATATGGATCTATGATTGGCCCACTGGAGTAGACCTAGTGGCTCGTAGAAGGTTCCGTCAGTGCCACCCCTGGCGCCGCATGCTTGACGAAGCGGTCAGCCACACAGGTAGAGGAGGCACTCTCGGTGTGTTCCTTGATGAAGGAGGTCATGAACCATAGGTCGTAGTGTTTATCTAGACGTGGTGTTATCCTAAATATTTGTATAAGGATCATCCCTCTCCCTATGGGTTGTGTGCTGATGGGGGGGCTGACCGACCGCGCACGCCCCAACCGGACCGGCTGACCCGTATCAGGCTGAATCGGACTGACCGAGCTGGTCTGACCCAGTGGACTGGGCCGCCCGAGCAGCCTGGAAATTTTTTGATCTAGTCCTCTTTTGTGTACTGGGCCGATGGGATAATTCTGGGATGCACGGCGGCCCGAGCTAGGAAAAGAAACTGTATCACAAGTGCAGGTCAGGCCAGATAAATTCAGGTCACAGGGTGACCAAGAGGACTGGACCCACGAACAACCTTGGTCAGGTCCAATGAGGCTCATTGGGATAGGACGATGGTCTAGACAGACAGGATCAGTTCATGCGGGACCTCGGGTCAGGTTAGTCGGGTCGGTTCAAACCAGTAGAACCGGGTCCTGACGCAACTATTCCCTGATTACAAAAAGGGACATATCTCCCAGACCATGTGTCCAATTGACGCACCATATATGAAATTTGGACCCACGTGATGGGGCGGTCCTAATGAAATCCTCTAAGTAAGATTTCATGGAAGTTGACCCAGTGAGGCTTTGTGACTCATCTACCCAACAAGACTCCATGACCTAGCTATTAGCGAGACTCCGTGACTCAGCTACCTAGTGAGACTCCATGACTCAGCTATCTGAAAGACTCCATGACTCAACTACCCAATGAGATTTCATGACTCAGATACCCAGAGAGACTTCGTGACTCAGCTATCAGTGAGACTCCATGACTCAGCTACCCAGCAAGACTATGTGACTCAGCTATCAGTGAGGATCCGTGACTCAGATACTCAATGAGGTGTCGTGACTCAGCTACCCAGTGAGGATTCACAACTCAACTAATAAATTAGTCTATGCGACTTATCTAGTGTAAAGGACTCATAGAGTATGTGTGACTTTGCAGTGATTGATGTTCAGTGTTTGAAACTGTTGGTTTTTCTATAAACACTTTAAGTTATACCTGCATCAATCTAACTCTAGTTACTCTTTTATTTGTGAATTCTTTTGTGATTTCCTTTGTGGAATTATATGAGATCTGAGTTGGTTTCGGGGACCCTACTGAGTATTGTTATTCTCACCCCTGTACAGGTTTCACCCACACTTGTTTTGTCATGTGCAAATGATAGACAACTTTGACTGGGATCTTGGAGGGCTAGGTCCAGGTGGTGCTCATAGGTGAATCTACATACGTAGTACACATCAGCGACATCTGACAGTGAGTTGTACCTACCCTTTAGGTAGGATCCTTGTTGGATGACACTCCAGATCTTGTACTTCATTTTACTATACTTTCCTTTTCTTTTGGGTTTGTATTCTAAACCCTTTTATCTTTCAGCTTCACCTTTACTTTAGTTGTTGATTCCTTGTGTAACATACTTATTGTGTATATCCTAGTTCCATATTTACTTTTCATAGTATGGGTTGTGTGTGTAGAGGTTTAAAGGTAATGCCTTCCCTTTTTAGGGATATGCCTTTTGGTGCTATTCTCCAGCCCCTGGCCTATGGATGGTGGGCTTAGGGTAGTCAATCACGGGCACTGGGGGACGGGTCGTGACAGAGTGGTATTAGAGGTGGTCATTTCTACCTCAGAGATAGAGAGTCTATTGTTTTATTTTTGGGAAATGGTTTTAAATGTTTCAAGTTCAAATTTCAGATTTGGGGAGTCCAGTGTTGCGGAAGCTGACGTATCCATACACCAGGACCCTGAATTCTTTTATCTAACTCGGTACATGAAAACACTAGTTTCTTGCATCTTTAAAATGTTATTCATGATCTCTTTGAGTCAGAGTTAGCTCACCAAGTATAATTAAATGACTATGGTTCATCTTGATTTCTCTTAAGATGCATCTACGTAGATAGCCAGCCAGGATCCCGGTACAGGATCACAACGATGGTACACTGAGCAACGAGGCAATGGTGCATAGACCAGTTTTGAATATGGCACACCCAGGTGGTGTACCAGAGGTTCCACCACCCATCGAGAAGCAGTTGATATGTGCCTTACCAGCAGAAGATGCACGCTGATTGAGAATCTTGCATGAGTTCCAGAGGTAGAGGCATCTGAGGTTTCGAGGCGAGACAGATCCTCAGGTAGCTGAGGATTGGCTGGAGGTGGTGACGTGAGTTTTCCTCCTAGTGAGGATACCTTCCGAATAGATGGTGGTTCTAGCGGCTAGCCTTATATAGGGCATGATAGGGAGATGGTGGAGCTTGACACTACAAATGCTTGATGTGGAGACCCTCACTTGGCCAGACTTTGAGTGCCTTTAGGGAGGAGTTCTTCCCCCACGACCTTGTGCTCAGTACGCATACAGTAGCTGCTCCACTTACGGTAGGGTAGCATGACCGTGGCTAAGTACTATGCGAGGTTCACAAACCTCTCCCGATACTATTCTCATATGGTGAAAGACCCTTTATTTTGGTCCCTAACCTTTTAGCAGGGGCTCATACGGTATATCAGATCATAAATGATCTCTCTCAGTATCCCTATGTAGGCTGGGGTGCTGGAGAAATCCCTTCTAGTAGAGAAATTCCCGATAGAACCTGCACCAACTGTGAGAGCTACTGCTGGATGATAGATAGCAGAGTCCTCAACAGTGGGAAGATGAAAGCTAACACTGGGGTCTAAGAGGACCAGAACCTCTAGGGGACAACCCCGTGATACTATATCAGCAGTGCGAGGCCCCATGGTACATGGACACCTGCAGAGGAATAAGGTATGCCTCACATGCGGTGGGTCGGGGCACATAGTTTGAGACTGCCTGACCAACCGTACAGATGATTAGTAGGCAGTCAAGGGACCTCCAAGGAAGAGGCAGAGAGTCAAAAATGCTTGTCCACAGAGAGGAAGACATGGCATGGGGTGGGTAGAGCGGTGGTTGGTGGGAGGAGATACGAGGTACTACCACCACCACCCCCAGTGGTCCACCTAGAGCAATGGAAGTAGGTGGATAGGGGTGGGTCTAGATTCATGTGATGGAGGCCTACGACCATGGCTCTCTAGAGAAGATTAGATGTATGATATGTGTATACTCCACTTTAGATGCAGTTCTTATAGACACAGGTTCCAGTCACTCTTTCCTTTACACAGACCTTGTTCGAGGTTCAGAGATTCCGGTGGTGCTGTTGACTGGATCCTTACGATTAGAGACTCCTATAGAAGGGGATTTGATTATTACACACTTATTCCGGTAGTGAAAGCATACTATGGGAGGTTAGAACTTTGTCTTGGATTTCAAATTAGAGGCGTAGAGGCCTTATGACGTCATCTTGACTATGGACTTGTTATCTATAGTCCATGCTTAGATTTTCTATATTAGGAACAATGTGCAGTTTCTCCATGAGGATGGGACAAGGTTTTCCTTCACCAGTGAGAGGGGAAATTTTGTAGCACGGGATTGACTTTCTTGGATGAAGTTTCAGCTAATCACTCACTAGTTGGATATCCTCACCCTCGGTGTGGTGGATGAGAAGAGTCTGAGCTTTCCTATTGTGGTGGATGAGTATGAGGATGTCTTTCTTGAGAATGTTCCAGGAATACCTCCTCACATGGAGGTAGAACTCTTCATTGATTTGTACCTGGGGATGACACTGATATCCACACCGGCATATCGGGTGGCTCCCGTGGAGCTTCGTGAATTGAGGATACCGCTGGAGGACTTTCATGGGAAGGGGTTCGTAAGTACCAACATTTCACCATGGGAAGCCCCGATGTTGTTTTCCAAGAAAGCAGATGGGATCTTGAGGCTATGTGTAGACTAATAGCACCTAAATCTGGTGACTGTGAAGAACAAGTATCCATTTCTGAGGATTGATGACCTCTTTGATCAGATGAAGGGAGGGAGATGGTTCTCGATGATAGACCTCAGGTCTGTATATCATCATCTTCGGGTACGGGATGAGGACGTACCATAGACAACCTTTAGATTCCTGTATGGCCACTACAAGTTCTTGGTGATTCCCTTCAACAAGAACAATGCCCCAGTGGTGTTCATGGAACTCATGAACATGATCTTTCATCCTTACCTCGATCATTTCATGGTAGTCTTCATTGTTAACATCATGGTGTACTTGGAGTCATAGGAGGATCACAGTATAAACCTACGGATAGTTCTAGATACACTCTGTGAGAACTAGCATTATGATAAGCTCTCAAAGTTCCAGTTTTTGATTTGATAGGTCCACTTTCTAGGACACATCATCTCAGAGGCTATATTTGCTGTGAATCCAGTGAAGATAGATGCAGTGCTTTCTTGGGAGTCACCTAGGAGTGTGACTGAGGTGCGGAGTTTCTTGGGGTTGGTTGGATACTACCAAAGGTTCGTTCTTAACTTTTTTAGAGTAGTAACACCCTTTTAATCTTTGACAAAGAAGGGAAACCCCTTTGTTTGTATGGAGTAGTGCCGATAGATTTTCCCGGAGCTGAGGCGGAGATTGAAGAGTGTCCCCATCTTGAGACTACCAAAAGAGGGTGTTGGGTATGTAGTCTTCTGTGACATATCAGGGACCAGATTGGGTTGTTTCATGATGCAAGAGAAATTAGTGATCACCTACGTCTCACACCAGTTGAGGCAGCATGAGCAGAACTATGTAACCCATGGCCTGTAGTAAGAAACAGTGGTCTTCGCCTTGAAGATGTGGCCACACTACTTGATTGGTGAACATTTTACCATCTACTCTGACCACAAGAGACTTAGGTATATCTTCTCATAGAAGGACCTAAACTTGAGATAGCAGCGATGGATGGAGTTCCTCTAGGACTATGACTTTGAGATATTCTATAATCCTAGGAAGGGGAATGTGGTGGAAGACGTGCTCAGTAGGTGGTCAGGTTTACAACTGCTGAGTGAGGTGGAAGATCATCTTGCCGTGATGTAGATATCCTTCATGGATAATGATGGTGCATCTTACTTTCAATTGATGACTTTCAATCCTCCACTCTTATAGTGAGTCAGAGAGGCACAATTTGTGGATATTGACTGCAAGGCCCTACATGCTCAGTTATCCTCAGGACAAGTTCCAGATGAATTTTCAATAGGTGGGGAGAAATTCATCCTTTTTAGAGGATGCATAGTGGTACCAGAGATGTTATGAGAGGAGGTGTTGAGGGAGTAACATACATCCCCTTTGGTGGTACATCCTTGGGTGGTGAATATATACGAGAACATCCAATGTCAGTACTGGTGGACTGGTATGATGAAAGTGGTGGCAGAGTTCGTTTCATGATGCCTCACTTGTTAGCAAGTGAAGGCTGACCATCATGTCCTAGAAGGATTTTCACATCCACTTGAGGTACCATAATGGAAGTGGTATGGTATCCCAATGGACTTTGTGATGGGGTTACCACACATGTCCAGGGGCCATGATTCTATCTGGGTGATGGTTGACCGACTCACCAAGTCACCTCACTTCCTACCCATCTGGGAGTAGGGATCAGTAGAGGGCCTTGGATGCCTCTACATCCAAGATATTGTACAACTACACGATGTGACTTTGACAATCATCTTATACTATGAAGAAAAATTTACATCCCAGTTTTATAAGGGATTGGAGGAGGCTTTTGGGACTCAGCTGAGCTTGAGCACATGCTTTCACCCAAAGACGGATGGTCAGAAAGAGTGGACCATTCAAAACATGGAGGACACACTTCGTTCTTATGTCCTATATTTTGGTCGCACTTGTAAGGACCACATACCATTGGTTGAGTTTTTGTACAACAATAGTTACCACTCCACCATTGGAATGACACTGTTTGAGGCCTTGTATGGGTGGCCTTGTAGATCACCACTATGCTGGACAGACCCTGGGGAGTCAGCACTCATGGATCCAGAGTATGTACAGGATACCACTAACATGGTGCAGATCATTCGGGAGAAAATTAGGACTGCACAAAGCATGCAAAAATTTTATGCTGATAGAATATGGAGACCCTTGGAGTTCGAGGAGGGAGACCATGTTTTCCTTCAGGTTTCACCCCGACAGGGATTTCGAAGATTTGGAAAGGGAGACAAGTTATCTCCAAGGTTTATCAAACTTTTTCAGATTCTGATCAGAGTTGGCGAGGTGGCATAATACCTAGATCTTCCCCCATAGATGCACTGGGTGCATGATTTTTCCCATGTGTCACAGCTGAGGAGATACGTTCTTAATCCATTACACATCATCGACTGGGGAGAGATGGACATTGATGATGGGGTGACATTTTCATAGTTTCCATTGGAGATAGAGGATCTAAATGATCAGGTCCTTCATGGATGGTCAATTACTCTAGTGCGCATTCAGTGGTAGCATGAGAAACTCCATGAGAGCACATAGGAGCTGGAGGCTCAAGTTTGTGATCAGTACCCCCAATTGATTGTTTAGCCTGGTTTTGGCTTATGTGGATGTGAAGCCCAAAAAAGGGGGAATAATGTAATATCGTAGATTTTTCCGTGTATTTTTTTAATTACATAGAATTATTTTGAAACTAGGCTCTGAGATGACACGTGATTCTGAGGCCTAGAGAGGCCAGAACGTATTTTAGAACTTTTTTTAAAGTACGTTAAGTAATCATGCAAGTGGTTTTTTTATAAATTTTGAACTGGTTCCAAGATCAAAAATCTGAGGGCACTATTGAATTCAGAATGCCAAGATTCTCCTAAGAAGGGCCTAACCTCGACTGGCATAGGTTAACCAAAGAAGATAAATATTGGACCTAAAAAAATTAAACTTAAAAGTTTATTTCATTCAAACTATTTCTGCTGTGACACAATGACCAGTCAACGTTGCGGTGCAGCGACTAAGCGACGTTGAATCATTAATGAACCTAATTAATGAGATAGCATGGTGACACAAAATGTGTCTCCTTAATTTAATTAAACAAGGATCTAGAGTGGGAAAACAACCCTAGTTAATTTATCTAATGAATGTGGAACCTCTATCTCTCTCTCCGACAATGAATGCCATCGACGAACGCCGGTGGGACAGATTCGAGAGATGGATAACAACGATGAAAGCTAATTGATCAAGGATCGATGAAGTATTATAGAATCATCCCTCATCAGATATGGATACTCAATCCAAGTAGGGGTTTATGTTGTTTTAATTTTCCTGTTATTCATTCTAAAACGACGCATTCGGATCAACCCACAAACAGGTTGATCCGCGGATCACGAATTCTTGCAGGAGGGTGTTGTTCTTGGTTTTTCTATCTAGGATTTAATTATTGTTGATAGGACTATTATCCAAAGCCTCCCCTATATTTTTGAACTTCTAACACAGAGGGTACGGGACAACACGAACAAGGCCTGATCCCCTCCCCTTGTGTGTTCTTCGTGGCTACTTCCTCAAAACGGTGGAAAGGAGAATATGAGGTTGTGGAAGTGATTGCGGCCACTCGAGAGGCCTGAAGGCACATACTAATTTTCAATCAGACCACAAGAACTAACTTGGGATCCTGAGGAATGTTCCATCGGTGTGGCACCACCAACACAGCACCACCGGCATGGCGAAACCAGAGACCGGCGACGACGACCTCAGGTAGGAGGCGTCGCCACACCAGGCGTCGCATTACGGGATGAAGTGGCCATCTCTTGCTGGTTGCGCTGGAAATGTGTGCCTTGATAAAGTAGGTCATGGCCTATCATCTGTGGTGCTAGCATGGCACCACGTACAAGGAGTGGCCTGCTCTATGCGGGGTTCATGCTGAAAAGGGGTATGACCTGTTGGCTGGCCGTGCACGCCCCAACCAGACCGGTCACCCACTATGCCGATCTGGGCCAGTGGACCGGGGCCCCAAGTGGCCCGACTAAATTTTTGAGTTGTTCTGCTTTAGAGGACTGGGATGATGGGATAAAGTTGGGCCATGCAGCAGCCCGGGCTAGGAAAAGAGATTGGCCCGCCAGTGCGGGTCGGGCTAGATAAATCTAGGTTATTGGGTGACCAATCGGACTGGACCCATGACTAGCCTTGGCTAGGTTAGGTGAGGCCAAATGGGCTCAACCGATGGGCCAGAAATATTGGATCGGTCATGCGGGACCCTGGGTCGGTTTGGTCGAGTCGGTTCGAACCAGTCGAACCAGGACCTGATGCAACCAGCCCCTAATTACAAAAAGGGACATATCTCCCTGATCGTATGTCTGATTGACTCTCCATAAACAGAATTGGGACCCACATTATGGGGTGGTCCTAATGAAATCCTCTATGTAAGGTTTCATGGAAGTTGACCCAGCGAGGCTTCATGACTCAGCTACCCAGTGAGACTCTGTGACTCAGCTATCAGTGAGACTTCGTGACTTAGCTACCCAACAAGACTCCATAACTCAGCTATCAGTGAGACTCTATGACTCATATACCCAACGAGACTTCGTGACTCAGCTACCTAGTGAGGATACATGACTCAGCTATCAGCGGGACTACATGACTCAGATACCCAGTGAGACTTCGTGACTCAGCTATCAACAAGGCTCTGTGACTCAGCTACCCAAAGAGTCTTCATGACTCGCTACTGAATAGATCTAGGTGACCTAGCTAGTTTAAAGGGATTATCAGGGATGATTTCCTTTGTAGTGACTGATGTTCAGTGTTTGTGACTGTTTTTTTCTATCAAGACTTTAAGTTATACCTGCGTCGAGATGACTCTAGTGTCTCTTTTCTTTAGGAATTATTTTTTTATTTTCTTTGTGGAATTATGTGAGACCCGAGTTGGTTTTGAGGTCCCTATATAGTATTGTCATTATCACCCCTACATGGTCTTTGACCGCACCTGTTGT
The DNA here is from genome assembly GCA_963277665.1 of Viscum album. Taxonomy (NCBI): domain Eukaryota; kingdom Viridiplantae; phylum Streptophyta; class Magnoliopsida; order Santalales; family Viscaceae; genus Viscum; species Viscum album. The sequence goes on along the minus strand of OY728123.1, from coordinate 499,434,501 downwards.
GTCTTGTGCAAATAACAGACAACTTTGACGGGGATCTTGGAGATCCAAGGCCAGGTGGTGCTCAGAGATGGATCTATAGACATTGTATTCTTTAGTGACATCTGATAGTGAGTTGTACCTACCCTTCAGGTAGAATCCTTGGTGGACGACCTCTGGATCTTGAACTTCCTTTTACTATACTTTCGTTTTCAATTGGGTTTTTATTCTGGCCCCTTTTTCCTTTCAGTTGCACCATTACTTGTGTGGTTTCTTCCTCATGTGACATACTTGTTGTTGATATCCCAATTCCATCTTTACTTTCAGTAGTATGGTTTTTTTATTTGTACAGGTTTAAAGGAAATTCCTTCCCTTTTTTGGGATATTCCTTTTGCTTCTAGTCACCGACCCCTGGCCTATGGAAGGTGGGCTTAGAGTAGTCCTGGAACGGGCCCCAAGGGACATGTCATGACAATAAACCTCATACCTTAGTGATAAAATCCTCCAATCAGTACCAAAAAAGTTATCATGAATGATCCATTAGAGGAGATACCATCCCAAGGTCTAATGTTCTCCATATCATAATTAAAAACCAAAAGTGTTCCCGTGTGTGATCCACAAGAGGGGATCCGATCCCAAGATCTAGTTTTCTTTGATCATATCATATTTTTTTATTGTTTTAATTGTCAATAATGCCAGAAGAAATTAGTCCTTGGCCACACCAAATGAACAAGTATACTAGTTCTAGTTCACCCACCAAGATACTTGGGGTTACCCTTGTGTTCAAATTCTATTTCACATGTCACACAAATCATCACTTTCACATACACATTCCAAGTATCATAAGAACACAAGGAAATAACCACTTTCACAATTCACATTGATCCAATGATTAAATCTCACATGGAAACCAATATTTTCCATAAAAAATCACTTTCAATTTCACACACAGACCAAAAACCATTTGGAAATACATTTCACACAACTATAAAAATTCACAAAACCCATTTGGAAACACTATAGGAGAAGAAATCATAAAATCCAACCATTTTCGGGGGGAAATAACCTTTAAAATTCACACACACACCAAAACCATTTTTATAACGCGCTTCACTTCACTTTCCAAATTCAAAAACCATGTTTAAGGTGCACAAAAAAGAATCCACCATCTAAAAAACACATTTACTTTGAAAAAAAACTTTCAACACATTCTCACCTTTAAATCCCTTTGAAAAACAAAATTCTCATCTCTTAAAAAAGACATAAAATACATTCAAGAAGCACCACAATAGAACACACATTAAACATAACAATTTTTTTAGAAAACAAACTTTTATCACATATTCATCTCAAATTTTTTTAAAAAAATGTTCTAAAATACATAAATAATCCATATAACACATTTAAACAACTAGACAAGAAATCTAAAATCATCTAATAATGTAAAAGCATGGAACCACCAACCTCAAGCAGGGATAATTCCAAAAACCGATGTGAAACCAAAACTTCACCTCAATAAGAAGCTATAAAGGAAATATTCAACAAAAAACATCAATATTTCATCCCACAACACAAGATAGACCCCTCATTAGGTCAAGAAACCCACAAGAAAAAGGAAAACCCAAGAAAGTGGAGAGAAGAACCATAGAATAAGGGGAAAATCAAGATAAAAGGGACATAATTTATGATTCCTTGATGTTCCCACCCAAAAACAAACCAATGAATGGAGTTACAAGGGTCCAATAGGGAAGTAAGGGAGATCCTAGGACTGAATATCTCTAATGGGGTAGATTTGGGGTGATTTGGGGGTTAAATCCAAAGAGGTCAAGAAGGTAATTTTCCACCTTTTAATGACCTGGATATGTCGCATGGTTTTCCCAAAAGGTTTTACGAACTATGTAGACACCATGTGTCCCTCTATTTAAAAGAGGAAACATGTTTCACAATTACCTAGGGGATGGCACATGCTCATGTGGCTGACCATGTGACATGGACAATGCCACTGTCTCAGGTGCACAGTTTACCTTGGGCTAGCACACGGTTTCCCTTAAACATGCGCCAACCATGCACCACCTTCTATCAAGCCCAGAATTCCCATTTTTCACCCAAAACACATGGGGAATATATAGAATAAACTCGGTAACAAAAATAAACAAAGGAATATGTCAAAACAAAATCATGGATGTGATAAATCTCCCCACTGTGAAAAATTTCCGCATATAGAAAGTCACTCCAATATCTGATCATAGAATAAAAATGGACACTCCTAAACCCAAGATTTTTTTTTCAAAAGTCTCATGCACATACCTAACATGATTAAAAATAACTATCACCAAAAATATGGAATTCCCATGATGCACCTTCTCTTAGGAATCCATAATCTGCACTGTACGCTCAAACATGGACAAGTCAGGCTCTAACTCCAACTCTTCCCAACTCAACACAAGGGATGGATTCGGATTATACATTTTTAGTTGAGAGACATGGAAAAAATCATGAATTTATGTCAATTGAGAAGTAAAATCTAACTGATATGATACCTTACCAATTATCTCAGTAATATCAAAAGGTCCATCATACCTCAGTGTTAGCTTCCCTTACCCAAATGATGGTGAATAAAATGATATTTCACATTACGAAACACCCAAACACCCATAGAAAAATCCAAGGCTTGACACCTATAACAAACATAAGATTTATGATGGCTTTGGGTAGTCAAAAAATGATCCCTGATGAACATGACATTGTTATAAATATTTCTACACAAGGCTCGCTCCCAATAATGAGGTCTCACACACCTCATCCCAACACAAAGGATATAGACATGGATGACCATAGAGTGCCTCAAAATAATCAATTCGAATCGAGTATTGGTAACTAATTTTATATGAAAACTCAACCAATCACAAATAGATATCACATGAGCCTCCAAAATCCACAACACATGCCCGGATCATTCCATCAAAAATTTGATTTTCCCACTCTATTTTACCATCCATTTGAGGATGGTATACCGTGATCAACCAGATATATGAACCCATTTTATTTTGAAATAATTTCAAAAAATGCTAGGTAAATGAGGGGTATTTTCTAAAATAACTGCCGACAATACACCATGAAGCCTCACTACCTCCTAAACATACAACCGACCAAACTCATCCACCTTGTTTGAATCCCAGATTGGAATTAAATGAGTTGATTTGGTCAAACGGTCAATCACTTACCAAATAAAATTTTGTCCCCTACGTCTACAAGGTAATACAATAGTAAAATACATGGTGATAACATCCCACTTCATGGTAAGAATGGGTAATGGATGAAGCAAAAAGAGGGTCTTTAGTGCTATAATTTAACCTGTTGATATGTATAACACAATGATATGAAGTCAGCTATGTCCTGACTCATGCCTAGCCACCAGAACTATCATCTCACATCATAAAACATCTTTGTGGTACCAAGATGAATAAACCACTGTGACTGGTGGATATCCTACATCACCAACAAAACAACCCTTTAAGAACCAGAACTACATAGAATGCTAGAACAACCCATCACTAGGATTATTAATCCAAATAAATTTTATAAGGTAAGGATTCAGGTGAAAATTGGCCAATAAGACACCTCATATGTGCTCCTTGGTCTCCAAATTCATATGAGAAAAAAGGCCCATCAAAGTCCACTCTTCACTAGACTCTTTCAATTCCTACACTAATACTTTCCTGCTCAAAGAATCTGAAACCACATTACCTTTTCTATGGGTATAGAATATCTCAAAATTGAAACCATGAAGGTACTCAACCCAAAAATGTTTCCTCCAATTCAGATTCTTTGGGGATAAATTTTAATACAAGCTCTTTTTATCATAATAAACCATAAATTTCTCCCCAAAAAGATAATTACACCACATATTTAAGGCATGCATCATCGCTACTAAATCCAGGTCATGGGTTGGATGATTTTTTTCATGTGGTCCAAGTTGGTGAGAACCACACACCATCACATGGACATATTGCATCAGCACACAACCAAGTCCCATACTCGAAGGATCACAACATACCACATATCCCTTTCCATATTTCATAAAAAAAATAAGGGATGTGGTCAACTACTGCATAATCTCTTCAATGTAATCTTGGAATTATTATCCCTACTCAAACTTCACCATATTATGTGTGAGTTCCATCATGGAATAAAATATGAGAGAAATCTCAAATGAACTATCTATAATAGCTTGCCAGGCCCAAAAATCTTCTGATTTCAAAGACATTCTTCGACTACTCTGATGAAATAACTAAACTGATCTTCTTGGGGTCCACTAAAATCCCTCATTCCTTGATCACATGGATTAGAAACTTCACATTCCTGATCCATAAGGTGATCTTATAGAACTTTTTAGAGAGACGATGATTTTGAAGGGTGCTCATATAAATTTTCAAACACTTCTCATTCTCTTCCTTGATCCTTGAATAGACCAAGATTTCATCCATAAATACCAAAAAATGTATTGATATACTGATGGAACACCCTTTTCATGAGTTTCATGAAGAGTACTGAAGTATTCTTCATCCTAAAAGGGATAACCAAATACTCAAAATGTTCATACCTTCATTGGAAGGCTATTTTCTGATCATCCATCTATCTAACTTTGACTTGATGATAACCAAAACACAAATAAATCTTGGAGAACAAACAATCCCCCCTTAGAAAATCTAAAAAAAATTCAATATGGAGAAATGAGTACTTATTCATAATTGTTACCTCATTCAACTTTTGGTAAAAAAATCACAACTGAAGAGATCCATCGACCATTTTTGCAAACAGAACTAGGGAGGCCCAAGGTGACATACTCGGGTGAAGGAATCCTTTTTATTCAAAATCATATAGTTGTACCTTTAATTTCCTCAACTTGGTGGGGTCCATATGGTACGATGGAGTAGATATCAGCTTTGTTCTTAACACCAAATCAATGGTGAACTCCATGTCCCACTCTGGAGTCAATCCTAAAAATTCATCCAGAAATACCTATGGGAACCCATCCACCATAGGAGGTAATCCACTCTCAGAGCCTCCTCCATCATCCTCCAATATGAAAGATGAGATTTGATCAACATATTTCCAAATTTTGTAAGTGGGGGTCTAGCACGGCCCGAATGAGGATCCCAATCTCCATGGAAAACCTTGGTGGTTCCATCAGGTGCCAAAAAAACTTAGTCACCACCTATAATAATAGATGTGCACCTAAAAAAGAACCATATAATACATATAAAAGATCAAATCAAATAGATCCATATCTAAAACCATAAAATCCCACTACAGCTCGACCCCTGACATGGTGATTGCACAAGACAGACACCTGAAACCCAACTCTCACATCATTCCAATCAGAGTTACAAACTCCAATGCATAAGGAATATGATCGGTTGGAAATTTAGGAATATCCATGATAAGGGAATAACAAAAATAAATTTAGGCACCATTATAAAAAAAGAAAATGACTAAAGATGATGCAATAATAATGGTACCTCAAACTTTTGTAGTCCCTACATCCAATTCCACTGGTGCTCATTCCAGAGTATGAAGTTGCCTCATCTCTGCCTAAAAATGAGAATGAACACTAGATTATGGCTATTTCATGAACTTAATCTTCCCATAAGAAGATATATAAATGTTTCTATGACCTCCAACCCAAGATCCCACTGTCCTGGATGGTTCTGACTAAGCTGAAATTACATTGAAAACTACTGATCCTACACCATTTTGATATGAGAGTGACATCTTTCAAAATCATTGAAAGTGCCCCATAGTTCTACACAAGTGGAAATTTTTCAGTGGAGGTGAACACACAGATCGCATGTTCCCTACCTTCCCACATATATGGCACATGACTAACCCAACACTTGAATCCATAGAAGAAGACAGTCGAGAAGGATGGCTTGAACTACCACCACCCCTCTTCTCCTTCATGTTCAACTTCCTCTTCTTTCCAGTTGAACTACTGCATCCCAATATTGAAAATTCTCTAGTGAAACCATACTATCCTCTATGGTCAATTTTGAACATCATAGAATGATTGAACACCTCATCATAGGTATTTATATTGAATTGAAACACTTGATATCATATTTCTTGCCATAACCCCATCTTGAGCTTTTGATCCTTCAGTTGCTCATTGGAAACTACCTATGGTGAGAACTGAACCAAATCTGAAAAGTGGCCATCATACTCCATCATGGTCTGGTATCCCTGAAGAAGTTCCAAAAATTCCCAGGACTTGGATAAGGCCAAAATATCAAAATAATACTTATAGTTTAAGAAGTCCATGAAATCCTTCGAACCCATATGATCGTGATTTCCATCTCTCACTAATGAGTCCCACCACTTCTGACTGGTACCTTCCGCATAAATGAAGCAAATTTCACCCTAACTTCTGACTGGGACCTTCCACGGCCATCTGTGTGACAGAACATGCCGTGTGCTTAGGCAGACATGCTGTGTAGTCATGTCGACAGGTGAACAGTGTCGCGCTGGCGGGAAGCCGCCAGAGGAATAGTTTAAAAATGGGAAGTACACGACGTGTACTTGGAAATACACACCGTGTACTTTTTTTTCTCTTAAAATGGGCAGTATCCTCCCCTATTCACAGGGAAGGGTTAGAATGGGAAGAGGTATCGGGAGAGGAAGGTCAGAGATTTGGAGATCCGCCGAACGTTTGTCGGGAATCCGTTTCCGCCTCGGATGATCTCGTTGGAACCTCACGGGTAAGAAATTCCTTCTCCTGGTGTGTTTCTTACCAATTCTTCATCTAATGGATGTTATCTACGTTTAATCAAGTTTACTTTCACCTTAGATCTACCTCGTTCTAGGAAAATTCATGGAACTTTGTTCGAGTATACTGATCGTTGGTGTTAAAGGTAGGTGGCTTGGTGTTTATTTTTCCAACTGTTGTGTGTTTTGTGTATTTTAGTGCCACGAACCCATGTTGGGGTGTTGTTTGGCTGAGGATATGGCTATTTTAAATACCGATAATTGGATAGGTAATTAAATGTGATATTAAAATGCTGATTGGGATCGCTGATTGGATCCAGGACCACCTTGGGGGTGCATTCCTCTGTTTAGCCGTTTGTCCAGGATACCCGAGGGTATGCCTTGTTTATATTATTCCTTTAATGTAATGATTGTAGAATTTCCTTTAGAGTAATTGCTTGTATATTACTGGTTACATGTTGGGCATGGCCCGTTTACCTGTTTAGCCTGAGGGAAGTGTTGTGATTAGCCTGTGGGCGTTGTACTACTTAGCCTGTGGGCAACTTGTTCCGTGCCTGTGGGCAGTCGATTCTGTGCCTTTGGGAAACACTACTTATGCATGTGGGAAATATTCGTATGCCTGTGGGAAGATTCTTGTGTTGGATACTCTTTACCTGAGGGTAGGAGTTTACGTGTCTGAGGACATTAGCTGTTTACTTAGAATATTCAATGTGGTGATATTTTAAATTAAATGATTAAATGGATATTAAAATGGAAATATAATTGGTTAAGTTAGTTACTTTTTAGTACTTCTTACTTTATTTCATTTTACTACTGCAGACTATTGTTGCATGTTTTACACATAGTTGATCATGGGCCTTTGGTGGGTGCCTACTGGGATTTATTTCTCACACCCTATTTGGGTCATGCTTTTCGGCCCAAACAGATTATGTTTCTTCATGTGTAGATAAGGGAAAGGTCCCTTATACAGGTACTTGATTGCTGCTGGGGTGTAGGAGAGCATGGGACCGAGCATTGGCTCGTCATGCTGCGGGTTGTTCTGTTCTGCTTTCTATACTTGTATTTCAGTTGTAATGTATTGTATTGCAGTGTAACATGTTCTAGCTATTTTATATAATAGTGACATGCTGCATCTTCATATATATATGACTGTTGGTTTCCCTTTTGTTATCAGTTCTCCATCTCAGTTATATATATACTGTTGTTGCTTTCGATGTTGTTCTATGTTTTATTCTTTCCGTTGTGCTACACTTTGACAAATGAGGGCATACTTTCCCCAATATCAGACCTGGGCCCTCACTGCTAGTCGACAGCCTCTGGCGTTTGGGGAAATGCGCTTGAGGTCACATGGCGAACCGGGTTCGTGGCACCTGTTGAGTGGCACCTAGAACCGGGACATTACAAAGTGTTATCAAAGGAGTTATTTTCTTTGACTTACTATTTAGAGCCTTAGTCAGGGTTAGGACGGAATGGTAGTTGGTAATAAGTTGTGCCCGGGCATAGCTAACCTGCGTACAGGGAAAATCCAATTTACCTCGTGTTGTCATATTACTGATTTTGCAATTTACAGTTGATTTTATTTCACCGTTGGGTGATGCACTTATATTGTGTTGTTATATTTTATTAATGGGCTCTATTTAGTTAAAACCCGATGAGATGAGGGTATTCCATCTCTTGAATCATATAAGAACATGCTAGAAATCACATGACATGCATAGTTCCATGTCATATAGGTGCATTAGAATTTGCATGTTGTTGTGATAGTTGTTGTGCTAGAAAATCATGTTGTTGTGATAGCTGCTTGATAAATACCTGCTTTGTGATAGGGTATTTTCTTGTGTGAGCCGGTTTGTAGAGTGGACGCCAAACTTTGGTTTTTTGGGAGTATGGGCCCCCACTGACCGGAATTTGGTGGATCATTAGCTTTTTATTAGTTGTAACACAGATAAGATGTCAAACTTTGATCTGTGGGGAGTATGGGCCCTCACGGACTGGAATTTGACACTTAGGTGTTGTTTTTCGGTATTTTCTGGGTTCTGGGGAAGTTTCTGAGGAATATTATCCGGAAACCCCATATACACGCCGTGTAGTACTTTAAACATGCCATGTATGGTCTTCTGTTCGGGAAGAAAAATAAACTTTTGGAGTACACATCGTGTACCCGGAGTACACGCCGTGTAGTCTCTTCTCGTGTCACAAACCGTGTTGGTGGCGACACAGGGAAGGGAAGAGCTTGGGGATAACACGTCGTGTAGCTTCTGTACACACCTTGTAGTCGCTTCCCATATCACAAACTGTGTGGGCAGCGACACGGGGTAGGGAAAGGCTTGGGTAAAACACATTGTGTACCTGATGTACATGTCGTGTAGTGTTGACCTAGAGTTCGGCCGTGTAACTAACAACACGTGTCGGTGAACTCTTTTCTTGAACACACCGTGTCAATGATGGACATGTCGTGTAGTGTGACCTGGGGACCCAGCCGTGTAACTAACAACACGGATCAGCGAAGCTCGTCTAGTACACGCCGTGTACCTATGGGACACGCCGTGTAGTCTTGTCCAAGGACAGACCATGTGGACTTAGCCGTGTGGCTAGTAAACGGGGTGATGTACATGCTGTGTGCGGGTGTAACACACTGTTTAGTGTCAAGAAGAGTAGTCAGTCGTGTCCCAAAAGATACGAGTAGTTGGAAAATAACACCATACACATTGTGTAGATATTATACACGCCGTGTATTTTTGTTTAACGGAAGCCGTGTGGCTTAGCCGTGTTGAAGGACCCGGGCAGGGGAAGGGAAGTCAAGTACACGTCGTGTAGTAATTGTACACGTCGTGTAGTCTTGTTTTGCAAATCTTGAAATTCCTTCTTCCTCTTGTTCCCTTTGTGGTTCCTTCACTTTCAGTCTTTGATAAATCTTGAATCTAAGGCGTGTTTTTGACCTTTTAGTGTCATGCCACCTCGACGTCCACACATTGTTCGCCAGGAGAGTAGAGACGACTATACTCCAGAGATAGTGGGCCATGGGCTACCAGTTGATCCTCCAGCAGAGCCAGATGCGGCGCCAGCCATTATACCAGACACAGGCACGGAGGTGCAATTCCGTGAAGGCTTTATGCAGTTCATGCAGACCTTTCAGGGAGCACAGCAGGCTACTACATCTATGGCCGAGCTGACACGTATCTTCTAGCAACAGCATCCGCCTACGTTTTCAGGGGATGGTGGACCACAGGCTGTTGATTCTTGGATGGTATTGATGCATACTATTTTCTAGCATCTTGAGACACCTCCAGGTCAGAGGTTCAAGCTTGCGACTTATATGTTGTGTGATTCTGCCAAGAGGTGGTGGGATGTTACCATCCAGTCAGAGCATCACAGAGACATGGCATGGAAAGATTTTCAGGCAGTCTTCTATGAATTCTTTTTCCTGGAGACGCTGAGGGTAGATAGAGCTCTAGATTTCATGAATCTGCAGCAGGGTGCTATGTCAGTGATGGACTATTCTACTCGTTTCACCGAGCTTCAGTGTTTTTCACCCGTACTGGTGGGTGATGAGACATTGAGAGCCAGACTCTTTGAGGATGGTATCCATTATGACATCAAAGTGCTAGTGAATGTTTTCAGGTTGCCTTCAGTACATGCTATTGTGAACTAGGTGCTGATTATAGAGAGGAACCTACGGGGATCTAGTGGTGTGGGCCAGGGCAGTTCAGCACCAGTTACTGGTACTATTTCTGCTGGAAAGAGGAAGATATAGATAGACTTCTCTTAGGGTGGCAGTACTAGTCATAAGAATGCTTTAGGTGGCCAGGTCATGTGCTACCAGTGTGGTTGAGAGGGGCCAAGAGGCCACAGTGTTCATGACACCCAGTGGAGTGCCGAGCTTGCGGCAGGATGGGTCATCTGCAGCGCTTTTGCAGGGTGTTTCCACTGATGTCTAGTGAGAGGGGTTCTGTGTAGACTCCGCATGCGAAAGCAGGACCAGTGGCTTCTTACCAGTCGGGGAACTGGAATACGTCAGGGCGTGCAGGGAAAGATGGTGGTCGTGGCTATGGTAGCCAGACACCAGGATCTCATAGGCAGCTGGGCGGGACAGCTCAGGGTAGCCAGGCTGTGTTGCAGGGCCGCGGCACTGGGCAGGCATATGCAGTGCAACAGACCCAGCAGGAGTAGGATCACGGACCTTCTACAGTCAGAGGTACCATTCTAGTAGATTCTGTCTTATCTTTGGTACTTTTTGATATGGGTGCTACACATAGTTTCATATATGTGCCCATTGTAGAGAGCCTTAGGCTCTGTGTTTATCCTTCTTCTGATGTCATGATGATAGACACTTCGTTGGGGACTAGAACGGCTGGTGTGCGTCAGTGCAGGGAGTGCCCCCTTGAGGTTGGTGGATGTCACTTTCTTTGGGAACTCTATGTCTTAGAGATGACTGATTATAACATCATTCTTGGGATGGACTGTTTGGTTCCCTTTCGAGCCTTTGTAGACTTCTATCGTCACAGGGTGCGTTTCATGTCACCAGAGGGCAGAGAGTTTCTATACAAGGGAAAATGGGATGTTCAGGCAAGTCGAGCTGGACCAGAGCATCATGGGCGAGGTGGAGTCACAGCCCAGATTTCTATCTTATATCTAGATGATCAGGGGACTTTTCAGACAGATTTCCCTCCAGTGGTTGATCGTTTCAGGGATGTCTTCCCGGATGACTTTTCTGGTCTACCTCCAGCGCGAGAGGTGGATTTCTCTATTCAGCTTATGCCAGGAGCATCACCGGTGTCTATTCCTCCTTATAATATGGCTACACCTGAGTTGTAGGAGCTCAAGAGGCAGTTAGAGGAGTTACAGGTAAAGGGTTATATCTGACCCAGTACTTATCCATGGGGATCTCCAGTCCATTTTGGGAACAAGGCAAACAGTACCCTCAGACTCTGTGTGGATTATCGGAAGGTGAACCAGTTTACGGTTGAGAACCGATATCCCTTTCTGAGAATTGATGATCTTTTTGATCAACATCGTGGAGCACAAGTGTTCTCGAAGATTTAATTGAGGTTAAGATATCATCAGCTGTTCATGAGACCATAGGATATACCGCTTACATCTTTTCGAAGTAGATATGGTCTGTATGAGTACTTGGTTATGACATTCAGACTCACGAACATGCCAGAAGTTTTCATGGATCTGATGAATCGTGTGTTCCATCCGTATCTTGATTCTTTTGTGGTAGTATTCGTGGATGAAATCTTGGTGTACTCTCACACTCGACACGACCATGCCACCCATCTTGAGATCGTATTGATTACACTGAGAGATCATCAGCTATATGCTAAGCTCTCAAAGTGCCACTTTTAGATGGACCAGATTCACTTCCTGGGTCAAATTATCTCAGATTCAGGAGTTGAAGTAGACCCAAAGAAGGTGAGAGCAGTAGTTTCCTGGGAGAATCCTAAGAACATGTTTGAGATACAGAGTTTCTTGGGGCTGTCTGGTTACTACAGACACTTTATACAGGACTTCTCCTGCTTAGCAGCGCCGTTGACGGGTCTGACTAAGAAGGGTGTGAAGTTCATTTGGTTGGAAACTTGCGAGGTAGCCTTTCAGGACCTGAAAGGAAGTTTTATATCAGCATCGATCCTAATACTCCTAGAGCATGGGAAGAGCTATATAGTTTACTGTGACGCATCAGGTGTTGGGATGGGAGTAGTGTTGATGCAGGGCGATCGAGTTGTTGCGTACGGGTCTCGGCAGTTGAGGCCACATGAGAGGAATTACCCGAAACATGATCTCGAGTTGGCTACAGTTGTGCATGCGTTGAGCTATTGGAGGCATTATCTTTTGGGAGAGAATTTTGTGGTTTTCACTGACCACAAAAGCCTCAAGTATATCTTTACTCAACGTGACCTGAATCTAAGGTAGAGGAGGTGGGTCGAATACCTACAGTCCTTCGATTTTGAGCTTGCCTATACACCTAGTAAAGGTAATGTAGTAGCTGATGCACTGAGCAGGAAGACACATACACAGGCTGTGCAGGAGGCCAGTGGTGAGTGGCAGCTTATGACTTTGTTCTCTGAGATGCATTTAGAGATGCATGACAATCAGGGGCAGACCTATCTTTCATCTTTAGCTGTGACTTCTACTCTCCTGGAAAGAGTGAGTATGAGACAACTATATGATCCAAAAGCCCTAGTTATATGGGATTCGGTGGCAAGTTAGGACCCTTCTCCTGGTTGGATGATAGGCGGTGATGAGGTTCTGCATTTCCATGGACGAGTATGGGTTCCATGGTATATACACGAGGAGAAGATGCGGGAGTTTCATGCTTCAGCCTGGGCAGTTCATCCTAGGGTTACCAAGATGTACCATGACTTGAGACGTCAGTACTGGTGGCCGGGTATGAATAGAGATGTGGCTAGTTTTGTTACGAGGTGTTTCACCTATCAGTAGGTGAAGGCAAAGCATTAGAGACCAGCTGGGCTGTTATAGCAGTTACCCATTCTGAAGTGTAAATGGGATGATGTCGCGATAGACTTCGTGACTGGGTTTCCAAGGTCACCTCGAGGAAATACTACCATTTGGGTTATTGTGGACAGACTCACGAAGGTAGCTCACTTTTTTCCGATCAAGGAGACCTTCGGGGTTGACGAGATCGGAAGGCTGTATATCCGAGAGATCATACGTCTTCATGGGGTCCCTCATTTTATCGTTTCAGATAGGGATGCCCGCTTTACATATCGTTTCTGGAAGAGTTTTCAGAGGGCACAGGGTACACAGGTGCTTCTGAGCACAGCATACCACACTCAGACCGATGGCCAGTTAGAGCGTACGATTCAGGTGCTTGAGGACATGCTGCCTGCATGCGTCCAAGACTTTGGGGGCTCTTGGGAGAAGCATATACCCTTAGTCAAGTTTTCCTATAACAATAGTTTTCAAGAAACGATCGAGATAGAACCATACGAGGCTTTATATGGTAGTCCATTCCGATCACCTTTGTGCTGGTTAGAGGCAGGTGAGGCAGCCTTACTGGGACCACGTCTCGTGCAAGAGACTTCTGAGCAGGTCCAGCTGATTTAGTAGCGGATGGCTACTGTGTAGTCTCGTGAGAAATCTTATGTTGATAGCCGCAGATGACCTTTGGATTTCGTGGTTGGGGATCAGGTTTTCTTGCATGTTTCGCCGAGGCTGGGACACAGGCAGATCGGGAGACAGGGTAAACTTTCAATGAGGTATGTGGGGCCATTTTAGATTCTGGATAGAGTCGGGCCAGTTGTCTATCGGTTGCAGTTACCACAGTGGTACCGAGCCATGCACGACATCTTCCATGTATCTCAGTTACGCCGCTATCATTCAGACCCGTCTCACATCTTTCAGCCAAAGGAGGTTGAGCTTGAAGAAGATGCGACCTTTGAGGAGCATCTGATTCTTATAGTGGAAAGGAGCACGAAGGTTCTCCGAGGCCAGTCAGTTCCTCTCGTACAGGTGCTATGGCAGCATGGCTGAGTGTAAGACGAAACCTGGGAGCGGGAGACTGACGTACGTGCTCAGTGGCCAGATTTGTTCTGAGCTTTATCTTCCCCACCCTTGGAAGGGAAATTTGGGGACGAATTTCTTTAAGGGGGAAGTTTGTAAGAACCTGGTTCTTATTTTTGAGGTACGGGTTCTTCTTTTCTCTTTTCATTAATTATTTTTGAGAATAAAAAGGAAAATGGGGGAAAATCCCAAATTTTGGAAGTACATGCCGTGTACTTTTCCACACGTCGTGTACTTATGGCTGTGTGGAATGAGTACATAGGGAGTGTGGCCATGTCGGCGATGAAGGGTGTAGGAACTGACTACATGCTGTGTAGTGATCCTTTACACGCTGTGTAGTCAGTTGGCAGGCGAATAGTATGGCGGTGGCCAGCTGTGCGACAGAACACGCCGTGTGCTCAATCAGACACGTCGTGTAGTCATGTCGACAGGTGAACAGTGTCACGCTGGCGGGAAGCCGCCAGAGGAACAATTTAAAAATGGGAAATACACGTCGTGTACATGTAAATACATGTCGCGTACTTTGTTTTTTTCGCTTAAAATGGGCAGTAGCCTCCCATGTTCACAGGGAAGGCTTAGAACGGGAAGAGGGCTTGGGAGATGAAGGCTGGAGCTTTGGATATCCGTTGAGCGTTTGCCGGGAATCTGTTTCCACGTCTGACGATCTCTTTGGAACCGCACAGGTAAGAGATTCCTTCTCCTGGTGTGTTTCTTACCAATTTTTCCTCTAATAGAAGTTATCTGCATTTAAGCGAGTTTACTTTCAACTCAAATCTACCTTGTTCTAGGATGATTTGTGGAATGTCGTTCGAGTATACTAATCATTGGTGTTAAAGGTAGGTGGCTTGGTGTTTATTTTTGCAACTGTTGTGTGTTTTGTTTATTTTAGTGCCACGAACCCATGTTGGGGTGTCGTGTGGCTGAGGCTATGGCTATTTTAAATACCTTGAATTGGATAGGTAATTAAATGTGATATTAAAATGTTGTTTGGGATCGCTGCTTGGATCCAGTACCACCCCGGGGGTGCGTTCCTCTGTTTAGCCGTTTGGTCAGGATACCCGAGGGTATGCCTTGTTTATATTATGTCTTTAAAGTAATGATTGTAGAATTTCCTTGAGAGGAATTGCTTGTATATTGCTGGTTACATGCTGGGCATGGCCCGGTTACCTGTTTAGCCTGAGGGTAGTGTTGTGATTAGCCTGTGGACGTTGTACTACTTAGCCTATGGGAAACTTCTTCCGTGCCTGTGGGTAGTCGATTCTGTGCCTGTGGGTAACACTAATTATGCCTGTGGGTAATATCCGTATGCCTATGGGCAGATTCTTGTGTTGGATACTCATTACCTGAGGGTAGGATTTTACGTGTCTGAGGACATTAGTTGTTTACTTAGAATATTCACCGTGGTGATATTTTAAATTAAATGATTAAATGGATATTAAAATGGAAATATAATTGGTTAAGTTAGTTACTTTTTAGTACTGCTTACTTTATTGCATTTTACTACTGCACACTATTGTTGCATGTTTTACACACAGTTAAGCATGGGCCTTTGGTGGGTGCCTACTGGGATTTATTTCTCACACCCTGTTTGGGTCATGATTTTCAGCACAAACAGATTACATTTCTATAGGTGTAGATAAGGGAAAGAGCCCTTATACAGGTACTTGATTGCTCATGGGGTGTAGGAGAGCATGGGACCAAGCATTGGCTCCTGATGCTGCGGGTTGTTCTGTTCTTATTTTTGTACTTGTATTTCAGTTGTAATGTATTATATTCCAGTGTAACATGTTCTGGTTGTTTTATAGAATAGTGACATGCTGCATCTTCATATATATATGACTATTGGTTTCCCTTTTGTTATCAGTTCTCCATATCAGTTATATATATACTGTTGCTGCTTTCGCTGTTGTTGTATGTTTTATTCTTTCCGCTGCACTACACTTTGACAAATGAGGGCATAGTTTCCCCACTATCAGACCTGCGCCCTTGCTGCTAGTCGGCAGCCTCTGGCATTTAAGGAAATGCGTTTGAGGTCATGTGGTGAACCGGGTTTGGGGCACCCGTTGAGTGGAACCCGGAACCGGGACGTTACAAAGACACTCCTCCACTTCCTGGGGTTATGTGCTTCCATGGAAAGAAGAAGGATTATTTTTTAGGAACTCCCAAACTTTGTCCTTTATAGGACCTCGGTCAACTTCTCTAAACTGAGTGGGACCAAAATTGGCTCCCTGTCCCAATGCTTGGATATCCCAAACAACTTCTTCTATGAGTATCTGATCAATCGGTGAGGGAGAACCCTCTATGGTATCTTCGCATAGTTGCACAAGAATTCTCTACAGAGGAATTTTGTTACTACAAGCAACAACCATAATTAAAAATCATCAGCAAAACTACTAACACAATGTTGTGAAAACTTTCTGTAAAAATTAAAAATATCAAACACTTTCATTAACCAAAACAAAACCATATCCAACAAAATAAAAAAGACAAACCACTTCACCCCCACCTAGTGTACATGCATAGTCTGTAACCTATATGTCTCGTCTGGAGGAAAAGTTAAACCACATCCCAATATCCCCTGGCAACTCAAGTCTTTTCATGAGGTGTGTTTTCTAGACACCACATGTAACCCCCTCGACCCTAGTTACCTAGAGTCAGTGCATTATAACATAACATTGGAATGATACAAGGAATCATGTCCCGAAAGATTGATCAGTTTAGTAGCCCTGGAAGTACGAGATACATTCATAAGTTTTACATTACATTATAAAATTAAAATCAAAAACAACATTGTCTCCATCAACAACATTCATATCCCTTATACTATCCCTAAAAGTAAGTCATAATATACTTCTTCGCATCCTGGAAAAAATAAAACATAGAAAGGGGTGAGCTCAGATGCTCAGTAAGGATAACAATATACAGGAAACATTCATAAATAAATATAAAAATTTATGGCAATGTATAAGACTAAAACATAATCCTTTTAAACATAAATTTCTATATAATATGGCGAATATAAATCAAATAATTCCATTTACTTATTCACATGGATATTCTACTAGTCGAATAATCACATGAAATATCAATATCCACTTTCATAATTATGGAATGCATAATGCCGGACATCATCACCACATAGTCAAGGCCTCATGCCAAGACTACAAATAAGAGTCTTTCAAGGCCTTGTTCCAAGACACTAGTTTATCTCATGAGACTTACCAATGCATCGAGGAGCTATAGCAGGCTCCACCCGTCACTTACTAAGTCCAATGCCTTCCTCATATGAAAATGTTTAAACATAACATAAACAATCGTATTAAAACTAGCATACGAAATGCCAATACATTATCGATAAACCATGAATGGTATAAAAATAACACATCCACAGTCAAGAATATCAGAAAAACTTAAATACAATATGGAATATTTTTATAATAAATCAAATTTGATCAAGAATAATATCCCGTAAAGGATATTGACATATTTGAAAATGATCAGTAAAAATCTTTGAGAGAAATATCCATTTTTTCTGAAATATTTTAAAAGTCGCATAATTTATAAAGGATTTAATTTAAAATATATTTTTAAATCAAAGTTTCTCATACCACTTTGAAACTTTTTAAAGTAATTAACATTTTAAAACAGTCATGTCCATAAAAATAAATCCTTAAAACCATTTTAAAAACATAGACATTAATGAGAAAGGTTTAGAAGAATAAATCTTTAAACATTTAAAATGATGTTTTATTAAAATATTCCCTTAAAAATAATCCCTTTGAAAACAATTTTATGAAACATGGACATGGATAATAAATATGTCCCAGTAGATACTTACGTAAAAACAACCTCGGATAATAATGAGATTGTGAAATTAACCCTTACCTTATAATTTTTCTTGGTCAAGGGTAGGTTAAAATAATGTATAATGGTGAAATAATTGTTATTAAATTATAAAAGAACCATATACATTAATATGATATCATATATGATCTTCTAATATTGCTTGGTTAATGATATTTTAGTAGTATCATCATTTCGGGTGTTAATTGATTCATTTTCTTTTTCTTTTTTTGATTTGTTACGCAAGTCGTGTTTGTTATTGATATGATGTATCTTATTCATATAAATAATGATATAAAGTCTTTAAACATTATTTTTAATCATCAAATGAAAATTAGTCTTGAATGGATACAATGGGGAATGTCATCTCATCGCGTTGTGGAGTCAGTAAGCCGTGCTGACGCACCAGCGACAATATCATTCTTTTGATGGTGTAATCGTATATAATTGTATGTTATATCATATATAAATAATAATTATCATGTTATATTTATTATTTACATCAGTTACACTCATTATTATACCCATCCAAATAATTAAGTGTTTGAATAACATACTACACCACGACGTGGAGACGGTAAGCCGTACGTACGCACGTATGGTGACTTTTTCATTTATAGGATGGATAGAATAACGAATACGGTTGTACCATATTCATAATAATGTCAAATTATATAGGTGGTATTAGAGTTATTATTTTGGTATTGAAAAAACAAAAAAAGAGGAAGTGGAAGAAGAAAAGAACTTGAAAGAGGGTGGTGAAATTATTACCTCTTCTTCAGGTGTTTCCTTTTGAGTTGATCAAAAGGGCTCCATATGTTAGATTTATGATCAATGTAAGGACTCTAGGTTGATGTTAGGGAAGTTGGGAGGATATTTGGGCAGGGTTTGGCCGATCAAAATGGCTTTGGAGGTGTGATTTTGAGATAAGGAGATGTTCCCTTTTATAAGAGGGGTGAGGGGCACCTTAGGAAAAACTTGAAATATTATTTTATTATAAAATAATTTTTGGGTTATAATGAATCCAAATTGATTTATTTAGAAGTTAAGGTGGGTATGGGTCGAAATCCTCTTCACCAATAGTTTATAGAAAAGATTAGGTCACCATATTAACCTTATCTTTTAGATTTAACTATTAGTTAAATACTTTAACTTTTACCGCGTCTTCTTGTATTGTCACACTATATGGTTAATAAAATTACTCTAAACTTCCAAGAGAACCAAAACTGGTTCATTAATGACATATATAATATTAATTAAGACCTTTTGGACAAACCTTAGATATTTAGGAATATTATATCAACCAATAATATAGTATTTGTTTTAAAAACTAATTTATGTCAATTTTGACACTATTTGGAATTTTGTTTTTTTGAAAGTCATAACAACCTTATAAATTTGAAAACAAATTATCTAATCAACCCTAAAATATAATATTAACCTAGAAAATTTATTTATGCCATCAAAACTTTTAAATTATATTTATTTTAATATTTATAATATGAACTATTTTAATATTTAATTAAGAAGGTAATTACTACATCATCATTGTGTCATAAATAAATTTAATTATTTAATATCTAAAAATTATAAATAAAATACCATAATTTAGTAAATATTTTTATCATTTTAATTAATATTTATAGTAGAATTTATCTTATTTATAACACTATATTAAAAATGTTTTAGTTAATAAACTTTGAATTTAACACTTTTAAATTTTTTTAAATAAAATAATAATAAATGTCCTAATCTAATAAAAGTGGACCAAAAGGATCATATTTTATTCCTAAGGTTGTTTTTGGTCGAATTAAATTTATCCAATAGAATTAGGATATTTTTTAGGGTAATTATAATATCATTTTTACCTTTAATTACCCTATTTACTTTTAACCGTGGTAAATAAAAGTCAAAAGTTATTGTTCACCAGAAATTATTTTCATCTTATTGAACCAAATTTTAATTACTTATTCCAACCGTGTCTCTCAGATTTTTGAAATTAAACTCAGAGAAGTGGTAAAATTAAGTTTTATGCAAATTTACAAATGCTCCTAGAAGGTGGGTAAAAGATAGTAAAAAGTTCAATAAAAATTTATACATCTAATTTTATTATAAAATGACTCCAATGAATTACATTGAACATATATAGGTATTATATATATATATATATTGGCTTAAAATAAATTTAAATAAAATAAATAATTATTAAAATAAAAATCCGGTTTTAAACAATAACGTAGTGTTTTTCACTATTCATCAAAAATTGAATGTTTTCAGAAAATACCAAAAAATCATCCTAAAATAATTTTGATATTCTGAATTCAAAAATGAATTATATTTTACCAAATTCAAAACATATAAGTTTCATTAATTAATTTAAAATTAATTACTGTTGTCAAAACTAAAAAGTGGGTTTTTAAAAAAAGTTAAAACTATCAAAAGATTGACATGTATTTATGTCAAATGTAAATGTGAAATTACTTATAATGACATAAATTTTATTAATTTATAAAAATATAATCTAATTATACTTCCAAACCATTCAAATTCATAATTTAACACAATAAATTATTTCTATTAAAAAAGTTTTTTCAATTTAAATTTAGTATTTTTCACTATTTATCAAAATATGAAGGTTATCAGAAAAGTACCAAAAATTTATCCAAACTAAGTTTTTATGTCACGATTCTAAATAATAATTTAATTTCATTAAATTGAGTATATAAAAGTGTCGAATATTGGTTTTAAAAAGGAATCTCCATTAAATAGGTGGTATAATTGCATTTTTTGAAAAATACTTCTTTTATCTAAAAAATTGAATTTGTCCTTATATTATGTCTAAGAAACACAAAATATGGATTCTAAAATTATATGGAGTATATAAAATTCAAAATTCAGTTAATACTATACATAACTGCTTTTTGAACGGCTAGTTTGGTAAGTCATGGGCGCTCGAACTCGGTGTTGCGTGTAGCGCAAGTTATTGAATTTATTTGAAGAGATAATGTACTAAGAAATATTGGGGTGTTACATTCTCCCCTAATTAAATAAATGTCATCCTCTCAATTTTAAATTCTTCTTTGAAAATGTTAAAAATAAAAAAAAATACCTTTGTGGAAAACTCACATCGGAAATTGGTTTAATAAAAAAATTTCTTCATAAGAGGGAAATAGAAATGAAAACATCACCACCAAATTATGATCTTGATTAGGTGAACATTGGTGGAAATTAGAGAGACATAATTGGAGGAAAATGTAAATATTTATAGGGAGTGATTGAGTTCATCAATCCCAAACAAGTGTAAAATTTGGGGCCTCAAAGCCATCAATCTAAGTTGATGTAAAATATCATCGGTTCAGCAAAACATAAGGTATTAGGATAAAAAAATTTGGTTTTAAGATCCCTTCCCTAAATTTTAAGAATTAATTTATTCATAGAATAAGAGGAATATATATATATATATACTTGACAAGTAGATTTTCATCCTTCAACTAATTCCTACCACAAACTCATCTTTCACTTCAAAAGATAATAAAATTCAAAAATATTCTATTTATCCTAATCGTATAGGGTTCCAAAAATAATTAATTTATAATTCATTTGTCAGACTATTTAGAAAAAACTACATTACACAAACCAATACAATGTAAAGACCTGGAAATTCAGTGTAATTTTTTTTAATTAAATGGTAATTTTACGAGTCCCTGAAAATTGACGGCGTGTGATTCTGAGGCCCGGAGTGCCTGGAATGAATTTCTGAACTTTTTTTCAGGTACGTTCAGTAAACGTGTGAGCTGGTTTTTGTAAATTTTGAACCAGTGCTCGAAATTGAAATCTGAGGGCACCGTTGAACTCACAGTTCTTATATTCTCTTAAGGAGACCTTGACCTCGACCGTAGTAGGTCGAGGGTGAAAGAAAGTTTTTCACTTTTTCATGGAAAAAGAAAAAAGAAAAATTGTTTAACATTTTTATTTTTATTTGAACCTCCCATGTGAAGGTTATAGATGTGGGGACCACCGATCCCAAAACCTACCAATTTTAATTTAAGGGTGGGGACCACCCGAACCCCCTAAAATCCTTCTTTATTATGGAGATAACTCTTGAAATCCCCTTTAATGGGAGATAACCTTTGGTATCCTATAACTTTAATGGTGCCAACCACATCATAATTAATGACGTCAATTTAATTTTGTGCCAACAATTAAATTGATGAAACAAAACATATTGGCTACTTTTCTTTTTGGGTGGAATTGGGAGAAAGGATTGGAAGAGGAGAGCTTTTGGAGGAATTCTTCTTCTCCAATGAAGAACACTTCTCCAATGAAGAACGCTGACGTACGAATTCGACTTCTTCCTCGAGAAATCCTCCAACATGGGACATATTCAATAAATGACTGTACTTACCTCCTCATCGACATCAATAAATTAATGAGGTAGGGTGGTTGTTTGAATTTCTTCCCATTTCCCGTTCTTGATAATTCATCGTAAAAATCAGGTTGGGATTATATCTGCTTGCTACCGCTCTAACGCGGAGAGTGTGGGAAAAAAAACATGGCCCGACCTCTCCGAAAAATCTTGTGATTAATTGTTGTGTTCTTCGCGATATAGGAGGACAACCAACCTCATCGGGGAATGAGAACGGCAGTTGGAGCCACCGCCGACCACGATGAATGCGACGGCGCAACGGCACCGCCTTGCGGCCACCACCGCCCTGCGAACTCCGCCGCCCGCGGCCACTTACCATCTGCAACCACCACCGCACAGCAGCCTTCGCCACCCCGTGGCCTTTACCACCTAGGACCACCACCGCACAGTAGCCTTCGCCGCCTCACGGCCCTCTGCGGCCCCCGTGGCCTCCGTCGTCACGCGGCCTCGCCGCCTCGCGGCCCTCCGTGGCCTCGCCGCCCCACGGTGTCGCCGTCCCACAGTGTCGCGGCCCCCGTGACCTCACCACCCCATGGCCCCTCGCTAACCCCGTGGCCTTACCTCCCCATGGCCCTTCGCAGCCCCCATGACCTCCCCGCCCTCGTGACCTCCATGCCGCCCTCGCGGCCTCCTCGCCGCCCAGCGCAGGCTGAACCACCCAGTGCGGGCCGGACCGCCCATCCTGGGCCGGGGCACCCAACGCGGGCCGGGCCGGATGAAGTGGGCCTGGTCGACCCAAACCAGGTCAGGATCAGCTAAGGCCAGGTCAGGCCAGGTTGGTCCGACCAGGTCGGACCGGACCCGGACCAACTACGAGCTTTTCGCTCTATAGGCCATAACATTGGCACCGGGTGTTCGTTTGACAAACCGTCAATGGAACTATAAACATTGGAGTAAGACGGTCCCTTTGGTATACCCCCAATAGAGTTTTGGGTAAATTTGGGGTACGGTTGGGTTGGATCGAGCATGAATCCAACCGGGCCCTCGGAACTAAAAGGCTAATAACTTACAGACCAGGCATTCGATTGACGCATCGTCTGTTGCGTTGAGACCCCTATGGAATGGCGGTTATTTGGGTTACTTCTTCATGGGACTTTGTGACAATTGAAGTATCAACCAATGGCTTGAGGAGATGACCCTCCCGGATACGATCAATCTTAGTGCGAGAACCCAGTAGCTGGCTGTGACGTGAAGAATGAATAGTGATCCTATGCGGGTCAGCACCGAGCGATCTTGTCTGGGTCAGTACCGAGCAACTCTATGTGGGTCATCACCATGTGATCCTGTGTGGGTCAGCACCGAGTGATCCTGTGTGGGTCAGTACCGAGTGACATTGTGTGGGTCAACATCGAGCGATCCTGTGGGGGTCAGCACCGAGCGATCCTGTGTGGGTCAGCACCGAGCGATCCTGTGTGGGTCAGCCCCGAGCAATCCTGTGTGGGTCAACACCTAGCGATCCTATGTGGGTCATCACCTAGAGATCATGTGTGGGTCTAATGAATTACTGGAGATATAATAGAATCTTATGTGGGTTTGACGACGTACTGGAGATGTACTAGGATCCTGTGTGGGTCTGACGACGTACTAGAGATGTACTAGGATCCTGAGTGGATCTAACGATGTACTGGAGATGTAATAGGATCATGTGTGGGTCTGATGACGTACTGGAGATGTACTAGGATCCTGTGTGGGTCTGACGATGTACTGACGGCGTACTAACAATGTACTATGATCATCTGGGGGTCTGATGATGATTTAGGATCCTTCATGGATCTGCCTCTTAATAGAGTAAGATGATTCATTAGTTACATATAATAATCTTTACTTCTGTTTGTAAGATATACCCGATGTGAGCTGAGTCTGTACCTGTGTGGTACTTTTCTTCGTGGTGAAACCTTGGTGGTAATCTTTGGTGTGGCATACCCGTGTGGTACTTACCTCCATGGTGATACCTTGGTGGTATTCTTCAGTGTGTCATACCTGTGTGGTACTTTCCTTCATGGTGATAACTTCGTGGTATTCTTCTGTGTGGCATACTTGTGTGTTACTTTTCCTTCATGGTGAAACCATGGTGGTATTCTTCTATGTGGCATGCATGTGTGGTAGTTTCCTTTATAGTGATACCTTGGTGGTATTCTTCTGTGTGGAATACCTGTGTGGTGCATACCTTCATGGTAATCCTTCCTTTGTGTAAAAGTCAATCTTTGGGATTTTGAGTTGGACCTTGTGTTTCCTCATGAATGAGTACTTGTTAACTTAGGTATATGTATGGGCATATACCTAAGTATGGTTGTCACTAGTTTACATTGTTTTTGTTTTATCCTTTGTGGATTTTGTGAGACCTTTGAGGGTCTCGGGGTCCCTACTGAGTATCGGTATACTCACCCCTGCACGGGCTATGCCCGCACCCTTTTGTGTTTGGTGCAGACGACGGACAATGCTGATCGAGGCTGAGGGTACCGGGACTGGATAGTGCCCGAAGGTGGACCATACAACATGTCGGTACGTAGAGGAGACGAGCAGACATGGAGTGCTAAGGAGGCGATCTATACCTAAACTTTAGGTAGGAACCTCAGAGGATGATCTAGTAGTTGTCTTTCTCTTTCTTCAGTTGTATTTTATTTTCAGTTGTACTTGTACCTTTACTGTTGGGATTGTATTCCAGCCCCTCTTACTTTCAGCACTCTTTTTTCTATACAGTTTACCATGTGTTCGTATCCAGCTGTGTGCTTGGTTGTGGGTGTTTATAGGTATTAAAGGCAGTGCCTTCCCGATTTTAGGGAAATATGCCTTCGGTGCTAGTCGCCAGCCCCTGGCCTATGGAAAACGGGCTTGGGGTAGTCACGGCACAAGCCCCGGGGGACGAGTCGTGACAAATTGGTATGAGAGGAGTTAGTTCTACCATAGAACATTGGACTATGATCTTTTTGACATAAATTGTGTTAAGTTTAGTGTGTGTGGTTATCAGTTTATGGAATCCAGTGTTGGTGCAGCGACCGACGTATCCATACACCAAGACCCTGACTTATGATTCCCGAATCAGTGCACAAAAACACTGATTGCGTGTGTGTTTTGAAGTGTCTTCTTTGTGAACTCTTGAGTTAGCTCCCCAGGTATAACTAAATGACCATGGTGCACCTGTTCCTTATCAGGATGATGCTGCATAGACAACCATCTAGGGTTCCTGAGAGAGTACACGATGACGACCCACCGAGCGACGAGGCTCCGATGTATGGCCCTCTTACTATGTTAGCACCTTTGGGTGGTGTACCAGTAGCACCACCACCCATTGAGCAGTAGATACCACCAGCCGCATTGGCAAACGGTTCACACTGACTAAGCATGTTTCATGAGTTCCGGTAGCAGAGGTCTCTGAGGTTTCGAGGTAAGATAGATTCCCACGTAGCTGAGGGCTGGCTGGAGGTGATTGCTAGAGTTTTCCGCCTAGTTGAGACACCAGTAGAGAAGACGGTGATCTTAGATACTAGTCTTTTTCAATGAGTGATCATGAGGATGGTCCACATATTGATGATGCCTCGGTATGTGGACCATTACCTGAGATAGTACCTTCGGGTAGTGTGTCAGCTATACCACTACCTGTTGGTCAGTAGATATGACCGGTAGAGGACACTTGTAGGCTTAGTGACTTACACTTGTTTCAGCATTAGATACCCCTTAGATTATGAGGTGAGACCAATTAACAAGCGGCTGAGGACTGGCTTGAGGAGGTGGCTGAGAGTTCTCTAGAGCTTCTATAGCTTCGGCAGGATGACATGTCTATAGCTGAGTATTCATCAAGGCATACCGATCATTCCTGGTACTTGATGAATACGTTACGATGAGTGATTCGGGGATCGTACCTCTAAGAGGGGTTTGTTTAAAGACATTCGATCCAGCACTATTCCTCTATGCATTCCTGCTTATATTAGGGTGCTAGAGAGAACCTTTGTGGTTGAATATTCTTTGGCTAAGCAGATACAACCAGTGAATGTTTGCAACAGGGAAGCAAGAAATTGGTACCAATCTCAGAGACTTTAGCATGTAAATTGTTTCAGGAAGAGTAAGTGTTAAGGATAGATTAATCTGCAGGGTAGCAGATGTGGAAGCAGAGCTAGGAGAGAAGCATGAGGTGGTGTATATTTTGACATATTAGAACCACCCCTTTTGTGGTCCCCTCTAATCTCAGGGAGCCGGAGGATAGGGTAAGAGAGTAGCTGCATGTAGTCAAGGAGTTCAACCCAAGGGCTCTGGGAATGATTCGAGGTACGATATATGTCTACTACTCGTTTTCGTATCAAAATACATAAGTACAAATCATTCCTACCTTCCACTAATCTTGTCCAAGACCTATAGTTTCTGGTTAAACCGTTGACTTAACCCTCACGTCTGGAGATACCTTTGGGAGGAGACTCGATAATCACACTTACGCCGACAGTGTGATCTGACCCTTGAGGCAAGAGTTTCAGTTGGAACCTCTTGGTGGAAGCGTCGATCCCTTACGACGTTAGTTTGTGTATGGACTGGGCATCCATAGTTCATACATAGATTGACTCTATTAGGAAAAAAGGTTGTGGTTTATCTACAACATTGGAATGAGGTTTTCCTTGGTCAGTGAAAAGGAAACCTATGTAGCACAGGATGGACTCATTCATAGGAGGGTGTAGCCGATCACTCATGAGTCGTCCAGAATTACCCTTGTGGCAGTATGAGTTTTCAGTTTTCAGTTCAAAACAAGAGTGGCTAGAGTTCCTCTAGGACTATGACTTTGAGATTGTATATACTCTAGGGAAGGTGAAATGATATAGCAGATGCACTTAGCAGGAGGTCTGGTATACAGCTACTAGGTGAGGCGACAGAGCATCTAGAAGTTTTGAAGATATATTTTGTGGATCGAGATAAAGCATCATTTCTACAGACTCTTACAGTCACTCCCCCATTTCTTCAGCGAGTCAAGGAGGTGCAGCATGGGGATTCTGACTGCAAGACTCGACGTGATCAGATATACACAACACAGGCACCTGATGGATTTTCTGAAGGTGGGGAGCATGTCATTCTCTTCAGAGGACGTACCATGGAACTAGTGTTACTTCAGGAGGAAGTGTTGAGTGAGTTCCACACTTTTCCTCTAGCGGTATATCTAGGAGTGGTGACGATGTACTATGATCTCCGACGATATCACTGGTTTCCAGGAATGAAGAAATCTGTTGCTGAGTTTGTCTCTTAGTGCCTCACTTGTCAGCAAGTGAAGGTGGAGCATCAGGAACCAGCAGGCTTGGTTCATCCTTTGGAGGTCCCAGAGTGGAAGTGGGATGGGATATCCATGGACTTTGTGACAATACTTCCATGTACATCCAGGGGACATGACTTGATTTGGGTGATCGTAGACCGACTCACCAAGTCGGCCCACTTCCTACCGATCAGAGAGCAGTGTTCAGTAGAGATATTAGGATGCCTCTATGTATAGGAGATTGTGTGGTTACATGGAGTACCCTTGACGATTTTCTCCGATCTTGTTGCATGTTTTACTTCATGACTATGGAAGGGGTTGCAGGAGGATCTCGGGACGCAGCTTCGTTTGAGCACCGCCTTCCATCCTCAAATGGATGGCTAGACTGAGCGGACCATTCAGAACCTCGAGGACATGTTGTGTGCTTTAGTCCTCAACTTCAGTTTTAGCTGGGAGGTTTACTTTCCTTTGGTGGAGTTTGAATACAAAAACAACTATCACTCCACCATTGGGATGGAACCTTTTGAGGTGTTGTATGAGCGACCTTGCAGATCACCTTTGGGCTGGACTGACCCAGGGGAGTCAGCACTCGTGGGACAAGAGATGATCCGGGCTACCACAAAGAAGGTGCATTCATCCAGGAGTGGATGAATACTGCACAGAGTAGGAAGAAGTTTTATGCTGATAGGAGACAAAGACCTCTAGAGATCGAGGATGGCTTCCATGTCTTTCTACGGGTCCCACCTCGATGAGGTTTGTAGAGATTTGGTCGAGGCAAAAAGTTATCTATGAGGTTCATCGGACCCTTCCAGGTCCTCAGTAGAGTTGGCGAGGTGGCTTACTACTTATCTCTTACTTCTTAGTTGCACTGGGTTCACGACTTCTTCCACGTATCCCAACTGAGGAGACACGTGCACGAACCTTCCCACGTCATCGACCACAGAGAGATGGAAATTAACAATGGGGAAACTTTTATGGAGGTTCCAGTTGTGATTGAGGATCTACATGAGTGGGTCCTTCATGGGAATTTGATACCTCTGGGGTGCGTTCGTTGGTAGTATGGGAACCTTCAGGAGAACACATGGGAGCGGGAGGCTCAGATTCGTGCTCAGTACCCGCACTTGTTTTCCTAGTTTTGAGTTGTGGCTTATGGGGACATAAAGCCCTGAGGTGGGGAGAATGTAAAGACCCATAAATTCTATGTAATTGTTTTTAACTAAATGAGAATTTTATGAGTCTGTGAAAATTGACGGCGCGTGATTCTGAGGCCCGTAGTGCCCGGAATGAATTTCAAAACTTTTTTTTGGGTATGTTCAGTAAACGTGTGAGCGGGTTTTTGAAACTTTTGAATCGGTTATCAAAATTGAAATCTAAGGGCACCATTGAACTCGCAGCGCCGGTATTCACTTAAGAAGACCTTCACCTCGACCACAGTAGGTCGAGGGTGAAGGATAGTTTTTCACTTTTTCATGGAAAAATAGAAATAAAAAATTTTTAAAATTTTTATTTTTATTTGAACCTCCTATGTGAAGGTTATGGAGGTGGGGACCACCGAGCCCAAAACCTAACAATTTGAATTTAAGGGTGAGGACCACCCGAAGCCCCTAAACTCCTTCTTTATTGTGGAGATAACTCTTGAACTCCCCTTTAATGGGAGATAACCTTTGGTATCCTCCCACTTTAATGGTACCAACCACAACGTAATAAATGACATCAATTTAATTTTGTGCCAAAAATTAAATTGATAAAACACAACATATTGGATACTTTTATTTTTGGGTATAATTGGGAGAAAGTATTGGAAGATGAGAGAATTTGGAGGAATTCTTCTTCTCCAATGAAGAACGCTTCTCCAATGAAGAACGCTGACGTACAACTTCGACTTATTCCTCAAGACATCCTCTAATGTGGGACGTCTTCAATCGACAACCATCCTTCCCTCCTCATCGACGTCAAAAAACGAACGATGTAGGGTGGTTTTTTGAATTTCTTCCCCTTACCCATTCTTGATAATTCATCGTTAAAATCAGGAAGAGATTATAGCTGCTTTCTACCGCTCTAATGCATAGAGTGCGGGCCAAACAAACATGGTCTGACCTCTCTTCAAAATATTGAGTTTAATTGTTGTGTTATTTGCGATGGAGGAAAAAGACAACCAACCTCAGTGGGGCATGCGAACGGCGGCTGACACCACCATTGGCCACGAGGAAGGCGATGGCGCAGCGGCGCTGCCCCGTAGCCACCATAGCCACGCAGCCTTCACTGCCCGCGGCCACCGCCGTCCCACAGCCTCCACTGCCCCACAGCCTCCGCCGCCTCATGACCCTATGTGGCCCCCGCGACCTCACTGCCCCGTAGCTCTCCACGGACCGGTGGCCTCGTCGTCCCACGGCCTCACAGCCTCACCACCCCGCGGCCCCTCGCGGCCCCTGCAGCCTCGCCACCCCGCATCTCTTCGCAGCCCCAGCGGCGTCGCCGCCCTCATAGCCTCCACGCCGCCCAGCGTGGGTCGGGCCACCCAGTGTGGGCTGGACCGGACCCAGTGGGCCGGGTCGACCCAAATAGGGTCGGGTTGGCCCAGTTCGGGTTGGGTCATGTCGGTCTGATCAGGTCAGACTGGACCCAGACCAGCTACAAGCTTTTCTCTCTATCGGCTATAACTTTGGTACCAGACATCCGTTTGAAAAACCTTCAATGAAGTTGTAAGCCTTAGAGCGAGACGGTCCCTTTGGTATACCCCCACTAGAGTTTTGGGAAAAGTTGGGGTATGGTCGGGTTGGATCGAGCACGAATCCAACCGGGCCCTCGGGACTAAAAGGCTAATAACTTACAGATCGGGCGTCCAATTGACACATTGTCTATTTCATTGAGACCCCTATGATGTGGCGGTGCTTTGGGTTACTTCTTCATGGGACTTCTTGACAATTGGAGTATCGACCAATGGCTTGAGGAGAGGACTCTCCCGGAGATGAGCAAGCTTAGTTCTAGAACCCAGTAACTGGATGTGAGGTGAAGAATGAATAGAAATCCTATGTGCATCAGCATCGAGTGATCATGCCTGGGTCAGTACTGAGCAACCCTGTGTGGGTCAGCCCCGAGCGACCCCGTGTGTGTCAGCACCGAGCGATCATGTGTGGGTTAGCACCAAGCGACCCTGTGTGTGTCACCAATGAGTGATCCTGTGTGGGTAAGCACCTAGTGATCCTGTGTGGGTCAGCACCAGGCGATCCTGTGTGGGTCAGCACTGATCGACCCTATGTAGGTCAGCATTGAATGATCTTGTGTGGGTCAGCACTTAGAGATCCTGTGTGGGTCTGATGATGTACTGGAGATGTACTAGGATCCTGAGTGGGCCTGACAACGTACTGGAGATGTAATAGGATCATGTGTGGGTCTAATGACGTAGTGGAGATGTACTAGGATCCTGAGTGGGTCTGACGACGTGCTGGAGATGTACTAGGATCCTGTGTGGGTATAACGACGTACTCGAGATGTACTCAGATCCTGTTTGGTTCTGACGATGTACTGACAACGTACTAATGATGTACTAAGATCCTCTGTGGGTTTGATGATGATTTAAGATCCTTCATGGGTCTACCTCTTAACAGATTAATATGATTCAGTAGTTACATTTAATCATCATTACTTCTGTACCTAAGATATACCTATTGTGATCTAAGTCTGTACCTGTGTGGTACTTTCCTTTGTGGTGAAAACTTGGTGTTAATATTCAGTGTGGTGTACCTATGTGGTACTTACCTTCGTGGTGATACCTTGGTGGTATTATTCAGTTTGGAATAACTGTGTGGTACTTACCTTCGTAGTGATACCTTCGTGGTATTCTTCTGTGTGGCGTACCTATGTGGTACTTTTCCTTCGTGGTGAAACCTTAGTGGTATTCTTCTATGTGGCATTCCTGTTTCGTACTTTCCTTCATGGTGATACCTTGGTGGTATTCTTCTATGTGGCGTACCTGTGTGGTACTTACCTTCGTGGTTATCCTTCCTTTGTGGAATAGTTGAGCTTTAGGATTTTGTGTTGGAACTTGTCTTTCCTCATGAATGAGATGGGTATACTTGATAACATAGGTATATGTTTGGGAATATACCTAAGTAGGGTTGTCATTGGTTTACATCCTTTGTGGTTTATCCTTTGTGGTTTTTGTGAGACCTTTGAGGGTCTCGGGGTCCCTACTGAGTATCGTTATACTCACCCCTGCACGGGCTATGCTCGCACCCTGTTGTGTTTGGTGCAGACGACGAATAATGCTGATCGAGGCTAAGGGTACCAGGACTGGACAGTTCCCGGAGGTGGACCATATGGTGTGTCAGTACGTAGAGGAGATAAGAGGACGTGGAGTGCTGAGAAGGCGATCTGTACCTACCCCTCAGGTAGGAACCTCAGAGGACGATCGAGTAGTTGTCTTTCTCTTTCTTCATTTGTATTGTATTTTCAGTTGAACTTGTACATTTACTGTTGGGCTTGTATTTTGGCCCTTTTTACTTTCAACACTATTTTTTCTATATAGTTTACCCTGTGTTCGTATCCAGCTGTTTGCTTGTTTGTGGTCTTATAAAGGAAATGCCTTCCAGATTTTAGGGAAATACGCCTTCGGTGCTAGTATCTAGCCCCTGGCCTATGGAAGGTGGGCTTGGGGTAGTCACGACACGGGCCCCAGGGGACGGGTCATGACAGACATCATGTAGGCCAGTGGTAAGTGATGTACCCTTGGTGCCCTTCAGTTGTGGGTTCAAGTCTCGCAGCCTTAATGGACAAGATGAGTTGTCGGCCGACCTCAATGTTGTCCCTTTTATAACAATCCAAAAATAATCTTAAGAAATGATTTAACCTTAACAATAGTATCCAATGTCAAACATAATCTATTTCAACCTTTATACTTATCCAAAATACATTTGTCCAAACTCATAGTCCAAAATTTATAAGGAAGGTAAACACAATGAAGATCTTTTTTTTCACGTAATAACATGTGAATACCTTCATCATGTATTCTTTTAAAACATGGTAACACCCTGAATTATCATAAAATTTTATTGATTACATTCACACTCCCTTATTCCTTATATAATACTAGATATATTCTGTATATCCAAATTTTTTGAAAACTCCAACAATGATGGAATAAACAAACAATTAATCATTTCCAAGGTAGTAAGGATTATCCAATATAATTTGTCCAAATCAATAATATCTTATTCCAAAATCACCACCTCATTATCAGAATCATTTTAAGGTTTATCTTTCCTTAAACCACGTATTTTCCAAAAATATCATCTTGATATTGAGTAACTTTTCTTAGAACCATATAATCTCAAATCCTCAATGAAA
Organism: Viscum album; assembly: GCA_963277665.1. Lineage (NCBI taxonomy): Eukaryota > Viridiplantae > Streptophyta > Magnoliopsida > Santalales > Viscaceae > Viscum > Viscum album. Next base: position 499,401,394 of record OY728123.1, on the reverse strand, counting down.
TTGTACTGTAGTATAATCCTTATTTATTTCCATAATTCATATAACTAGTACATCGTTGATACAACTCTCAAATGAAATAATTCTTTAATAACAACATAAGAACACTATTCATTCCTCTTCATCTGTGGTGGTATCATAAATTGATTATTATCCAATAGCATTATTTGGGGAATACTCTGATGATTTGGACATTGATTCACATAGTGTCTCAAATCCTTGCAGATGAAGCATTATACCTTTAACACCTTTTTCTTACCCTTGAAATCATGCACTTAGTATCCTTTTTCTACATACTTATAAAAAACTCTCATTCCCTTCAAGAATTTTCCAAGGTGATTCTTTCCACAATTATCACATATAGGAAAATCCTTCTTTCCCCTCTTCCCTTTATCCATCTTTCTCTCTTCCATCATTTTCTTCTCTTTCTTCCCTTCAAAGCCATAAGACTCATAGAATTATTTACTTATCTTATTAACATATGATAATATTTATTCATATGATGAGAATACATGGGAGACTATTTCCCTTATAAATATTGGATTAATACCATGAAATATATGATCCTTCTTAATCTTTAGATCATGCATATTGTTGGAGTTCTCATTCCTTATACTAGGCACAATTTCTAAACAATGGCATACACTAGGTTAGTTTAGGAATCACAATTCATAATTCCAAACTTATAAAATAGCTAACTTAAATTTAAAAGATTATGCATATAATCTATAATCATAAAATGTTTTCTTTGAGGAAGTATTTACTCCAAAATCCTTCATAATGGCTTGTAATGGAAATATGAATTACCCCAAGCATATCCCTTGGGAGTGTCGTAACCAAGAGTGCAGCAAGGCCCATTGTCGGGTACTAGTATACCCCGAGTCAAGCCCGAAACTCCTTTTTGGAGTTTTCACTCCTAGGTACATCTGTGCCAGATTCGCCTCTACCTGCTCGTATCAGGACAGGGATGTATTTCTTGTAAAATAGAAAAAATCTCTATATTACAAAAATTCTAGGAATTTATTCTATACTAATCGTCAAAGTCTATCTTAGGGTAATGTTTTATAATCAGAGTTAATCTAAATCTAGTTTCCAAGGTTATTCCTAAACTTCCTTTGATACCAAATTATAACGCCCCGACCCTAGTTACTCAGAGTCAGTGTATTATTACATAACATTAGCATGATACAGAAAATCATGTCCCGAAAGACCAATCAGTTTAGTAGCCTTGGAAGTACTAGATACATTCATAAGTTTTACATTACATTATAAAATTAAAAACAACAACAACATTATCTCCATTGACCACATTCATATCCCTTATACTATCCCTGCTGGTAAGTCATAATATACTTCTTTGCATCCTGGGAACAATAAAACACTAAAAGGGGTGACCTAAGATGCTCAGTAAAGATAATAATATAGTGTAAACTTTCATAAACAAACATAAACATTTAAGGAAATGTATAAGACTAAAATATATGCCTTTTAAACATAAATTTCTACCTAATATGGCCAATATAAATCAAATAATTCCATTTACTTATTCACATGGATATTCTACAAGTCTAATAATCACATGCAATATCAATAGACACTTTCATAATGATGGAATGCATAATGTCGGACATCATAACCACATAGTCAAGGCCTCGTTCCAAGACTAAAAATAAGAGTTTGTCAAGGCCTTGTTCCAAAACACTAGTTTGTATCATGAGACCTACTGATGTTGTAACGCCCCGACCCCAGTTTCCCAGAGTCGGTGCATTATTGCGTAACATTGGCATGATCATAAAAGATCAAGTCTCGAAAGACCAATTAGTTTAGTAGCCTTGGAAACACTAGATACATTCATAAATGTTACATTACATCATAAAGTGAAAAACTACAATAACAAAGTCTCCATAGTCCACACTCATATCCTCTTCTGACTATCCCTGTAGGTCATTTATAAAATACTTCTTCACATCCTGGAAAATATTAAAACATTGAAAGGGGTGATCTCAGATGCTCAGTAAGGATAACAATATTGCAGAAGCTTTCATAAATAAACATTAACATTTAAGGCAATATATAACTAAAACAAAAGCCTTTTTAAACTTGAACTTCAGAATAATATGGCAAAAATAAAATTAAATAATGCCATTTACTTACTCACATGGATATTCTACTTGTCGAATAATCACATGCAATATCAATAACCACTTTCATAATGATGGAATGCATAATGTCAGACTATCATAACCACGTAGCCAAGGCCTCGTGCCAAGACTACAAATAAGATTTTGTCAAGGCCTCGTGCCAAGACACTAGTTTGTCTCATGAGACCTACCGATGCAATTTTTTTAGAAGATACTTACGTTTAAAATTGCTCAAATATACTCCAGTGTTTTTCTGAAAACATTATGCAAGATTATGAAAAAAAATAACTAATTTTGATACTACTCGACTAATTACAGGCCATGATGGGTCCACGCCCAATCCCTTCCTGTCTACCACACTCGAGAGTCAGGTTTTTTGAAAACATTTTTAAGCTTGCGTTAAATACGTATACATTTGCACTGGATTTTCATATATTTGAGAGAAATATATTTTTTTTGAAATCATTTAAAAATCACATAATTATAAAATAAAACCTTTTGAATAAACGTAAAATCCAAAGGGGTTTATACACCGTATAAAAGAAATTTGTGTATAAAACAAAATATGCCTCAATGAATGGAGATTGATACAAAGTCCCTTAAAAAGATCATTTTTAAAATAAAGTAGATATATTATGTGTATTACCTATAAGTACACATAAATAGATTACAAATACAAGATAGGACATAATAATATCATGACATAATTTGAAAGTAGGAGATTAACCCAAAGAATGGAAATTGGGTTAAGAAGTTCCCTTACCTTGCGTCCTGTCTTGACTCGACCGTTCTTTAACCTCCTGAATAATAAACTAGAGTTAATTTATAATTGCTTAAGAACCTTTTTCATGTTTTTTATTCCTTTTATATCACTTATTACCATGTTATGAAAATTATGTAATTATTTAAGTTAATAACGGTTGTTTTGTCGATCTTTGGTACTTAAGTCAAAAATAAACTTCTTATAATTACAAGTTGTTCATGTGGTGAAATATCCATTATATCCAGAATTATATTCATTATGTAGATATAATATATATAATATATATCCAGTATATACATTCATTTATAATATTACATAACATTTAGAGGTAAGAAATGAAATGCACCGTTCATGGAGTCGGTAAGTCGTACATACGCATGAACGCTACTTTCATTTCTATTTCGCATTTAATGGAATTAAATCATAATATTATAAAGGTGTATTATAATTCCAGTATAATATCATATATAATATCATTTACTCCATCCTTTATACATCCCACATATGGCATTAACGATTCAAATCACTTTGAGGGGGCGGTAGTCCACACTTCCTTAAATGAAAATATCGCATTTACCCATAATGGAAACCATAAAGGTATGCCATAAATGAAAAATACAGAAGCTTAAGTAAAACATAAACATATTATATATCATATATAAATATAGTGACATATTAATGGCCACCTTTGAAGGTGTTATATGAGTGTTGAACAATCATCGTTTCGTGAGGCAAAATTTTCCATCCACAGAAACAGTATGTTCTTTAACCATTAGGTGTAGGTGTGTGTAAGTGTAGCTAGAATAATTTTTATAACAACATCCTAGTATATTTAGAATACTGTTTTTGTTACAAAATAAATTAATAAAAAGATTTTAGGGGGTTGGAGAAGCAAATTAAAACAAAATAACATAGGAGAACACATTACCTTAAAATCGGGTAACTCTTTTTTGATTTGAGCCAAATGCTTCCTTGGGAAGAAGTATGACCAAAGTGAGGATTCTAAAAGTAAGATAGGGAATTTGGGAGAGTATTTGGGCAGAGTTTGGCCGAGCCAAAAGGCTTTGAAAGTGTGAGTAAGGTGGTAGTGGTGGGAGCCTTTTATAAGTGGAGAGGAGGGGCACTCTTGGAAAGTAATGAAATGTTACTTTATTATATAATGAGTTTAGGATTTTAAAGGTCCCGCACTTATATAATTTGAGGATAAGGTGATAAGGGTTCAAAATATACTCATCCAATAGGTTTTGGACAAGTTTAAGCCTTGTATTTTACATTATCTTTTCATTTTATTTAAATCGTTAATTAATGAGGTAATCGCTGCATCATCATGTTTTCATAAATAATTTAATTTATTTAATGTATAAAAATTATAAAAAAAATATAATGATGTAGTAAATCTTTTTATCTTTCTAATGAATATTTATAGTCAAAAATATGACTTGTATAACCCCATTTAAAAATTGTTTTAGTAAAACAACTTATGTTTGTAACATTTTTATTTTAACTTTAAATAAAAGTTATTTATGTCATTTTCCTACCAAAGTGGCTCCATGGGGTCCCCAAGTTGACCCATAGATTGTCTTGGTCGGCCATGACACATCAAATAGGGGTAGGACAAGTGTAAAGGTATTTTTCATATTTTTATAATATCATTTTTACCTTAAATATCACTAATTACCTTTAATCGTGATTAATTAAACTTAAAAGTTACTATTCACCAAAAATTATTTTCATCCCATTGAACCACATTTTACTTCCTAATGACAACCATGTTTGTCGGATTTTTGAAAATCAAATCACAAAAGTGGTAATGTTTCATTTAAACGAAAAATCAGTTTTTTAACTACCACTTAGTGGTTTCACTATTCATCAAAAATTGAAGTTTTTCAGAACAATGCCAAAATTTCACCCTAAGATATAATTGATATTTCGAATTCAAAAATGATGTCTATTTTAAAAAATTCCAAACATATAAGTTTCATTAATTAATTTCATAATTAATTCCCGTTGTCATAACAAATAGCGTGTTTTTAATAAACAATATATATCAAAAGATTAACAATTGTTTATGTCCAATTTCAATGTTAAATTAATTCTAATGAACACCGTTGGATAAAATGGTAAAAATATATTATAATTATACTTTAAAACCACTAAATAGTATAATTTATCACTATAAATAATTTTGATTAAAAAATTTGTTTTAAGTATTTTTCACTATTCATAAAAAATTGGAAGTTCTCAGAAAAATACCAAAAATTCAACATAGGATAATTTCGATATTTCGAATCCAAAAATGAATTCTATTTTGAAATATACAATTTCTATAATTTTAAAAGGTGGGTATTATTATTCATAACGACTACTTTGATTAGTCGCGGTGTGTTAGAACTCGAACTTGCGTACAATGCAAGCTATTGCATTATTGAAAGAGAAGTGTATCATGAAAGCTTGGGGTGTTACATTCTCCCCTCCTTCAATAAATTGCATCCTCGCAATTTGAAATTTTTCTTTGAAAATTAAAGGTTGAAAATAGAAAATACCTTTGTGGAAAACCCACATCGGAAATAAGGTTAATCAAAATATAACTTTAAAAGATAGAAAGAGAAGTACAAAGGTCACCCGAGATAGCCCATATTAGGATTCTATGAAAATATGGATATGGAAGAAAAACAAACCATCAAGGTCTGATGGAGAGTTTTAGAAAACTGGATTAGGAGAAAGTTAACCATAAGAAAATCACAAACTTGTGATTGGTTAAACGGTCATTGAATCCCCAGTTGGAAAAGTTAACCAGCAACGTTTTTGTTTTAAGTTACATTTTATAAAGTTGAGGAATTTATTTAGGAGATTTACTAAGAATGTAAGGGAATATACATACTTGTTATGTATACTTTCATTCATTAATAAATTTTTACCACAAACCCATCTTTTACTCCAAATGGTAACAGAACTCAAAAATATTCTATTTATCCTAATTGTATAAGGTTCTAAATATTACCACATACCATTTAGATTAGGAAAAATATTTTGTAACCAGGGACTTCCTATAGGCTAATGGTAGGTAATAAAGGTCTGTCGCACTATGGTTGTGGGTTCGATTCCTGCAGCTTTGTCCGACGCGACGGGTTATGCCCCACCCTGCAGGTTGTCCTTTTCCTAAAACTATAGTATTATAATATTCCAAAAATAATCTTCATAAATGTTTTAACCTTAAACAATACTATCCAAAGATCAACTTAATCCATTCCAACCTTTATAGTTATCCAAAATACCTCCGTCCAGACTTTCTCTAAAAGGTCTCTAAATTCCAAAATCAATTGTAACATCATATTCCCCAAACAAGGTAAAGTTTCTCTTATTATCATAAACTAAAAATATGATTACATTCATCATATTAAATCCTTAATGAAAACAACATGTACTGTAGTACAATCCTTATATATATCACATTATTCTTATAACCATAATCTAGTTCTTGAGTCCAAAAACACAAATACAATAATTATTCAACTTCATCTTTAGTAACAGCATAAGCTTAGCCTTGATACTTTGGCCTTTTCTGAGGTAAGTTTTCCTGACGCTTAGGACATTCATTTACATAATGCCCCATTTCCCTACAATTGTAGCATTCAACATTGATAGCCTTTTTCTTTCCCTTGAAATCACGCGCATGGTGACCTTTTTCTCCACATTTATAACAAACTCTCATTCCTTTTAGGCAAGTACCGGGGTGATTCCTCCCACAATTATCACATAATGGAAAATCCTTCTTTCCCCTTTTCCCTTTATCCGTCTCTTGTTCCACCGTTCTCTTCTTCTCTTGCTTTACTTTATTGTCATAAGACTTAGAGAATTCTTTTTTTGTCTTGATAGCACACGAGACTATATCTTCGTATGTTGAGAAAGATTTTGATACTAAATCTCGATGAAGAAATGGTTTTAACCCATCAAAGAAACGATCAATCTTAATTCTTGGGTTACTTATATAATCTGCAGCATGCCTCGCTAACCTTGTAAAGTTAGCCTCATACTTTGCGACATTCTCATCCTCCTTCTGCCTCAGACTCAGAAATTCCCTTTCCATATATGCTCGATGGTCATGTGGAAATTATTTTTCTAAGAAAATTTCCTTAAACTCCCTCCATTCCATACTTGATACTTCTTTATCTTCCTTTGTGTTTTGAATCAGCGACCACCATTGATCGGCATCTCCAGTGAGGCGGTAAACTGCCATGATAACCTTTTCCCTTTCACTACTCCCCAAGGCGTGAAATATTTTCTCTAAGGAGTTTATCCATTGCTCAGCTACTAATGGATTTGTACCCCCATTAAATGTTGGTGGTTGTTTCCTCATGAAGCGGTCTAACATTGATCCTCCACGTTGCGGATCAGGGTGCTCCATACGAGTAAGGTTATTATTCATAACCTGAGTGAGTTGTCCCAGTATGGTAATAAGTTGATCAGCACCAGTTGTATCTCCAGCTCCATAATAATTATCTTGAGCAGGAGGGAAATCCCTACACGGAGTGCGTGCATTGATACGGTTTTCATTCCTTCCACTAGGCGCCATTTCTAAACAATGGCATAAACTAGATTAGTTTATGAATCAAAATACATAATTCCATACTTATAAAATACTTAACATAAATTGAACTATTTATGGATATAATCCATAATTATAAAAATGTTTTCTTTGAGGAAGTATATATTCATAACCCTTCATAGTGGTTTTTAAAGAAAACGAGAATTATCCTAAGCATATCCCCCGGGAGTGTTGTAACCAAGAGTGCAGCAAGGCCCATTGTCGTGCACCAGTTCTCGTTCGAGTCTAGCTCAAAGTGGTGTTTTCGGGTTTTACCCCTAGGTACATCTGTTCCAGAGCCGCCTCTACCTGCTCGTATCCAGACAGGGATGTACTGCTCGGAAAACTCACAAAATCTCTATAATACCAAAATTCTAGGAAGTTATTCTATACTAATCCTCAAAGTCTATCTTCGGGCTATGTGCTCTAATCATAGTTTATCTAAATCTAGCTTCCAAGGTTAGTACTAAACTGCCACTGATACCAACTATAATGTCCCGACCCCAGTTGCCCAGAGTCGGTGCATTATTGCATAACATTGGCATGATCACAAAAGATCAAGTCTCGAAAGACCGATTAGTTTAGTAGCCTTGGAAACACTAGATACATTCATAAATGTTACATTACATCATAAAGTGAAAAACTACAATAACAAAGTCTCCATAGTCCACACTCATATCCTCTTCTGACTATCCTTGTAGGTCATTTATAAAATACTTCTTCACATCCTGGAAAATATTAAAACATTGAAAGGGGTGAGCTCAGATGCTCAGTAAGGATAACAATATTGCAGAAGCTTTCATAAATAAACATTAACATTTAAGGCAATGTAAAACTAAAACAAAAGCCTTTTTAAACTTGAACTTCAGAATAATATGGCAAAAATAAAATTAAATAATGTCATTTACTTACTCACATGGATATTCTACTAGTCGAATAATCACATTAAATATCAATAACTACTTTCATAATGATGTAATGCATAATGTCAGACTATCATAACCACATAGCCAAGGCCTCGTTCCAAGACTACAAATAAGATTTTTTCAAGGCCTCATGCCAAGACACTAGTTTATCTCATGAGACCTACCGATGCAATTTTTTTAGAAGATACTTACGTTTAAAATTGCTCAAATATACTCTAGTGTTTTTCTGAAAACATTATGCAAGCTTCTGAAAAAAATAACTAATTTTGAGACTGATCGACTAATTACAGGCCATGATGGGTCCACGCCCAATCCCTTCCTGTCTACCACACTCGAGAGTCAGGTTTTCTGAAAACATTTTTAAGCTTGCGTTAAATACGTATACATTTGCACTGGATTTTCATATATTTGAGAGAAATATCTTTTTTTTGAAATCATTTAAAAATCACATAATTATAAAATAAAACCTTTTTAATAAACGTAAAATTCAAAGGGTTTTATACGCCGTATAAAATAAATTTGTGTATAAAACAAAATATGCCTCAATGAATGGAGATTGAGAAAAAGTCCCTTAAAAGATCATTTTTAAAATAAAGTAGATATATTATGTGTATTCACTATAAGTACACATAAATAGAGTAAAAATACAAGATAGGACATAATAATATCATGAAATAATTTGAAAGTAGGAGATTAACCCAAATAATGGAAATTGGGTTAAGAAGTTCCCATACCTTGCGTCCTGTCTTGACTCGACCGTTCTTTAACCTCCTGAATAATAAACTAGAGTTAATTTATAATTTCTTAAGAAACTTTTTCATATTTTTTATTCCTTTTATATCACTTATTACCATGTTATGAACATTATGTAATTATTTAAGTTAATAATGGTCGTTTTGTTGATCTTTGGTACTTAAGTCAAAAATAAACTTCTTATAATTACAAGTTGTTCATGTGGTGAAATATCCATTATATCCAGAATTATATTCATTATGTAGATATCATATATATCATATATATCCACTATATACATTCATTTATAATATTACATAACATTTAGAGGTAAGAAATAAAATGCACCGTTCATGGAGTCGGTAAGTCGTACGTACACATGAACGCTACTTTCATTTCTATTTCGCATTTAATGGAATGAAATCATAATATTATATAGGTGTATTATAATTACAGTATAATATAATATATAATATCATTTACTCCATCCTTTATACATCCCACATATGGCATTAACGATTCAAATCACTTTGAGGGGGTGGTAGTCCGCACTTCCTTAAATGAAAATATCGCATTTACCCATAATGGAAACCATAAAGGTATGCCATAAATGAAAAATACATAAGCTTAATTAAAACATAAAAATATTATATATCATATATAAATATAGTGACATCTTAATGGCCACCTTTTAAGGTGTTATATGAGTGTTGAACAATCATCGTTTCGTGAGGCAGAAATTCGCCATCCACAGAAACAGTATGTTCTTTAACCATTAGATGTAGGTGTGTGTAAGTGTAGCTAGAATAATTCTTATAAAAACATCCTAGTATATTTAGGATACTGGTTTTGTTACAAAAGAAATGAATAAAAAGATTTTAGGGGGTTGGAGAAGCAAATTAAAACAAAATAACATAGGAGAACACATTACCTTAAAATCGGGTAACTCTTTTTTGATTTGAGTCAAAGGCTTCCTTGGGAAGAATTCTGACCAAAGTGAGGCTTCTAAGAGTAATAGAGGGAAGTTGGGAGAGTATTTGGGTAGAGGTTGGCCGATCCAAAAGGCTTTGAAAGTGTGAGTAAGGTGGTAGTGGTGGGGACCTTTTATAAGTGGAGAGGAGGGGCACTCTTGGAAAGTAATGAAATGTTACTTTATTATATAATGAGTTTCGGATTTTAAAGGTCCCACACTTATATAATTCGAGGCTAAGGTGATAAGGGTTCTAAATATACTCATCCAATAGGTTTTTGACAAGTTTAAGCCTTGTATTTTACATTATCTTTTCATTTTATTTAAATCATTAATTAATGAGGTAATCGCTGCATCATCATGGTGTCATAAATAATTTAATTTATTTATTGTATAAAAATTATAAAAAAAATATCATGATGTATGAAATCTTTTTATCTTTCTAATGAATATTTATAGTCAAAATTATGACTTGTATAACCCCATTTAAAAAAACTTAGTAAAACAACTTATGTTTGTGACATTTTTATTTTAACTTTAAATAAAAGTTATTTATGTCATTTTCCTACCAAAGTGGCTCCATGGGGTCCCCAAGTTGACCCATGGATTTTCTTAGTCGGACATGACACATCCAATAGGGGTAGGAAAAGTTTAAAGGTATTTTCATATTTTTATAATATCATTTTTACCTTAAATATCACTAATTACCTTTAATCGTGATTAATTAAACTTAAAAATTACTATTCACCAAAAATTATTTTCATCCCATTGAACCGCATTTTACTTCCTAATGACAACCATGTATGTAGGATTTTTGAAAATCAAATCACAGAAGTGGTAATGTTTCATTTAAACGAAAAATCAGTTTTTTAACTACCACTTAGTGGTTTCACTATTCATCAAAAATTGAAGTTTTTCAGAACAATGCCAAAATTTCACCCTAAGCTATAATTGATATTCCGAATTCAAAAATGATGTATATTTTAAAAAATTCCAAACATATAAGTTTCATTAATTAATTTCATAATTAATTCCCGCTGTCATAACAAATAGCGTGTTTTTAATAAACAATATATATCAAAAGATTGACAATTGTTTATGTCCAATTTCAATGTTAAATTAATTCTAATGACCACCATTGGATAAAATGGTAAAAATATATTATAATTATACTTTAAAACCACTAAATAGTATAATTTATCACTATAAATTATTTTTATTAAAAAAGTTGTTTTAAGTATTTTTCACTATTCATAAAAAATTGGAAGTTCTCGGAAAAATACCAAAAATTCAACATAGGCTAATTTCGATATTTCGAATCCAAAAATGAAGTCTATTTTGAAATATAAAATTTCTATAATTTTAAAAAGTGGGTATTACTATTCATAACGACTACTTTGATTAGTTGCGGTGTGTTAGAACTCGAACTTGCATACAATGCAAGCTATTGCATTATTGAAAGAGAAGTGTATCGTGAAAGCTTGGAGTATTGTAGATGCATTGAGGAGCTATAGCAGGCTCCACCCATCACTTACTAAATCCAATGCATTACTCATATGAAAAGTTTTAAACATAACATAAACATTCGTATTAAAACTAGAATATGAAATGTCAATACTTTATCTATAAACCATGAATGGTATAAAAATAACACATCCATAGTCAAAAATATCACAAAACCTTCAATACAATATGGTATATTTTTATAATAAATCTACCTTGATCAAGAATAATATCCTGTAAAGGTTGTTGACATAGTTGAAAATGATCAGTAAAAATCTTTGAGAGAAATATCCCTTTTTCATGAAATAATTTAAAATTCACATAATTTATAAAAGAAGTAATTTAAAAGATGGTTTTTAATCAAAGTTTCCCATACCACTTTGAAACTTTTGAAAGGAATTAATATTTTAAAACATTTATTCCATATAAATAAATCCTTAAAACCATTTAAAAAACATGGAAATTAATGAGAAAGGTTTAGAAGAATAAATATTTAAAACATTTAAAATGATTTTTTATTAAAATAGTCCCTTAAAAATAATCCCTTTGAATACACTTTTATAAAATATGGACATGGATAATAAATATGACCCGGTAGATACTTATGTAAAAATAACCTCGGATAATAATGAGATTGTGAAATTAACCCTTACCTTGTACTTTTCCTTGGTCGAGGGTAGGTTAAACTTCTGTATAATGGAGAAATAATTGTTAATAAATTATAAAATAATCATATACATTAATATGATATCATATATGATCTTCTAATATTTCTTGGTTAATGATATTTCAGTAGTATCATCGTTTTGGGTGTTAACTGATTCGTTTTCCTTTATATACTTTGTTACGCAAGTCATGTTTGTTATGGATAGGATGTATATTATTCATATCTAGAGTGATATAAAGTCTTTAAACATTATTTTTAATTATAAAATGAAAATTAATCTTGAATGGTTACGATGGGGAATGACATCTCATCGCGTCGTGGAGACGGTAAGTCGTACGTACGCACGAGCGACAATATCATTCTTTTGAAGGTGTGATATTATATAATTGGATGGTATATCATATATACAGAATCATTATAATGTTATATTTATTATTTACATCAGTTATACTCATTATTAAACCCATCCAAATAATTAAGTGTTTGAATAACAAACTACACCACGACGTGGAGACGGTAAGTCGTACGTACACACGTATGGTGACTTTGTCATTTATAGGATGGATAGAATAACAAATATAGTTTTACTATATTTATAATTAAATCACATTATGTAGGAGGTACTGAAGTTATTATTTTTGTATGGAAAAAACAAAAAAAAAAGAGGAAGTGGAAGAAGAAAAGAACTTGAAAGAGGGTGGTGAAATTATTACTTCTTCTTCAGGTGTTTTCTTTTGAGTTGATCAAAAGGGCTCCATAGGTTGGATTTATGATAAAATTAAGGACTCTAGGTTGATTTGAGAGAATTTGGGAGGATATTTGGGCTGGTTTTGTATGAGCCAAATGGCTTTGGAGGTGTGATTTTGAGAGAAGGGGAAGTTCCCTTTTATAAGAGGGGTGAATGGCACCTTAGGAAAAGCTTGAAATATTATTTTATTATAAAGTCATTTTTATTTTATAATGGATTCAAAATGATTTATTTCTAAGATAATGTGGGTATGGATTTAAATCCTCTTAAAAAATAGGTTTTAGACAAGTTTAGGTCACCATACTAACCTTATATTTTAGATTTAACTATTAGTTAAATAGTTTAACTTTTATTGTGTCTTCTTGTATTCTTAAAGAATATGGTTAATAAACATACTATAAACTTCCAAGAGAACCTAAAGTGGTTAATTAATGATATATATAATATTATTTAAGCCCTTTTGAATAACCTTAGATTTTTATGAATATTATATCAACCAATAATATAGTATTTGTTTTAAAAACTAATTTATGTCAATTTTGACACTATTTGATATTTCGTTTTTGTGAAAGCCATAACAACCTTATCACATAGAAAAAAATTTATCTAATCCACACTAACATTTCATATTAACCTATAAAATTTTTATATGTCATCAAAACTTTTAAATTCTATTTATTTTAATATTTATAATATAAACTATTTTAATATTTCATTAAGAAGGTAATTACTGCATCATCATTATGTCCTAAATAAATTTAATTATTTAAGATATAAAAATTATAAATAAAATAAAATCATATAGGAAATATTTTTATATTTCTGATGAATATTTATAGTCGAATTTATCTTATTTATAACACTATATTAAAAAAAATTAGTTAATAAACTTTGAATTTAAGACTCTTAACTCTTCTTTAAATAAAATTCCAATAAATGTCCTAATCTAATCCAAGTGGACCAAAAGGATCATATTTTTTCTTAATGTTGTTTTTGGTCGAATTACACTTATCCAATAGAATTAGGACTTGTTTTACGGTAATTATAATATCATTTTTACCCTTAATTACCCTGTTTACTTTTAACTGTGGTAAATAAAAGTCAAAAGTTACTATTCACCAAAAATTATTTTAATCTTATTTAACAAAATTTTACTTACTAATTTCAACCATGTGTCTTTTATTTTTGAAATTCAACTCATAGAAGCTGTAAAATTATGTTTTATGAAAATTTGCAAATGCTCCTAGAAGGTAGGTAAAAGACGGTAAAAAGTTCAATAAAAATTTATACATCTAATTTTATTATAAAATGACTTTAATTAATTAAATTGAACTTATATAGGTTTTATATATTTTTTTTTATTTAAAATAAATTTAAATAAAATAAATAATTATTTAAATAAAAAGTCGGTTTTAAACAATAACACAATATTTTTCACTATTCATCAAAAATTGAATGTTTTCAGAAAAATATCAAAAAATCTCCCTAAACTAATTTTGATATTCCAAATTCAAAAATGAATTATATTTTACCAAATTAAAAAAATATAAGTTTCTTTAATTAATTTAAAAATAATTCTCGTTGTCAAAACCAAAATGTTGGTTTTTGAAAGTAAAAACTATCAACAGATTGACTTGTGTTTATGTCAAATTTAAATGTGAAATTACTTATAATGACCTAAATTGTATTAAATGGTAAAAATATAATCTAATTATACTTCCAACCCATTCAAATGTATAATTTAACACTATAAAATATTTCGATTAAAAAGGTTGTTTTCAATTAAAATTTAGTATTTTTCACTATTCATCAAAATATGAAAGTTATTAGAGAAGCACCAAAAAATTATCCAAACTAAATTTTTATGTCCCGATTCTAAAGAAGAATTTAATTTCATTAAATTGAGTATATAAAAGTGTCAAATGTTTTTTTTAAAAAGGATTCTCCATTAAATAGGTTGTACAATTGCATTTTTTGAAAAATACTTCTTTTATCTGAAAAATTTAATTTGTCCTTATATAACATCTAAGAAACAAAAAATATGAATTATAAAATTATATGGAGTATATAAAATTAAAAATTCAGTTAATACTATTCATAACCACTTTTTGAATGACTAGTTTAGTAAGTCGTGGTGCGCTCGAACTCGGTGTTGTGTGTAGCACAAGTTATTGAATTTCTTTGAGCCCAAAGGGAATCCATGGTATCTAGGTGGGAGGACTAGAACTCATATGCTAGTTTATTTGGTGGGGTCGAGGCCCAGTTTCTTCTAGAAAGATTGATGATTACAACACTAACAAAACATGTGATATGATCAGGGACCACTAGACCTTGGTATGGGATTCCCTCTAGTGGACCATGCATGAGAACAATGTTAGTTTTAAATTATGATATGGAGACCATTATACCTTAGGATTGGATCCTTACTAATGGCTCATGCATGAGAACGTTATTGGTTACGATTGGAGGATTTGAGCACCGAGGTTTGAGGTTTCTAAGGTCTCACTCGTGCTAGTTACCCATAGGTATTTCCCATGGTGATCTTTTGTGGCATGATGCTTGAGTGATATGGTGCTAACCATATTTATATGATCAACCTTGTGTACATTTTTGTTTCTAAGAAAGATTCCTTTGAGAAAAGGTTTTCCTTAAAAGTGTTTTCTTGTGAATGGTTTCCTCAAAAATGTTTTCTTCAAAAAATTTCAAATGTTCTTATGAAAATTTTCATATTGATTTTTCTTATAATGTTATACCATGGGATATTTAGTTTGGATGGAATCCAACTAGGTTTTGGATCACACACTATGTACACCTTTGGGTGTATGTAGAATTTGTTATGTATTACCCTGGTAAAGGAAATATATATCATGGTAGTGATGATGAATTCATTTTCTAGTGTTCCACATCCCGTAGGAGTTGGTGGGGGTGGATTTAGGGTGATTAATCTCTTGTTAAATGGATTCCCTTTCTAGTGATCCAAATAAATTAAACTATCATACTAGTTCTAGTCCATTTAGCTTCCTTATCTTCCTCCTAGACACCATAGATTCCCTTTCAACCCCACCAAATCAACTGGAATACAAGTACTAGTCCTACATTTCACACCACTTTCACAATTCATTAAATCCATTCTGAAAAGTACAATAAAAAAACCTTAAAATCCAACCATTCCCATGGGAAAATCCCCTTTCAAATTCACACAATCACCAAGTCCATTTTTATAACGTTCTTCACTTCACTTTCACAATTCACAAACCATGTTTATCATGTAAAATAAAGAATACAACATGAAAAAACACATTTAATTTGTAAAAACAACTTTCAACACATTCGAACCTTAAAATCACTTTGAAAACACATTTCACACCTTTCTCACAAAACAGAAAATACATTCAAGAAGCACCATAATGAATGACACATTAAACATAACCATTTTCCTTATAAAACCAACTTTCATCACATATGAATCCAAAAACCATTTCAAAACATATATTATACCACAAAAAATCCATATAACACATTGAAATAACCAATAAAGCAATCCCAAATGATCGAATAATGTAAAATCATGGAACCACCTACTACCTAAAGCATGGAAATTTTTAGAAACCAGTTTGAAACCATAATTTCACCTCAACAAGACCCTATAAAGGAAATATCTAACAAAAACCATCAATATTTTATCCCATGGAACAAGATTGAAGCCTCATTAGGTCAATAAACCCTCTAGAAAAAGGAAAATCCAAGAAAGAGGAGAGAATAACCCTAAAAGAAGAGAGAAATCAATAGAAAAGAGACTTACTTGATGATTCTATGAAGTTACCACACTAAACCACCCATGGATTGGAGTTCCATAGGTCCAAGAGGGATATAAGGAAGCTAAATGTACTGTAAATACCAAATGGGGTGGATTAGGAGTGATTTGGGGGTTATATCCTAAGAGGGAAGAATGGTAATTTTACACTTTTTAATGACCTGGATAGGTCACACGGTTTTCCCACATGGTTTTCCAAACTGTTTAGTGACCATGCATCCCTCTCTATCCAAGAAGAAAAATGTCACACGGTTACCTAGGATAGGGATCATGCTTGTACTTCCAGCCGTGCAACTTGGATAGTGCCACTATCTAAGACATACAGTTTACCTTGAGTTGGTGCATGATTTCCCTTAACCATGTGCAAACCGTGCGCCGTTTGATGTCAATTCCAAAATTCCCATTTTCCCCAAAATATCGTGGGGAAACTAAATAGTAAACACATGAAAAAAAATTAACAAAGGAATACCTCAAAATGAAATCATGAATCGGAAAACTCATGAGACAGATATTTAAGCACTTTTTAGATCAATTCATGGTAGTTTTCATCAATGGAGTCCTAGTGTATTCATCATCTAAGGAGGAGCATGTGAGACACTTGAGGATAGTCCTGGACACACTTTGAAGGAACTAGATTTACGGGTAGCTCTCTATGTTTGAGTTCTAGATTTTATAGTTACACTTTTTGGGACATGTCATCTTAGAGGAAGGATTAATAGTAGACCTAGAGAAGGTTGAGGAAATGCCTGCTTGGGAGCCACCTAAGAGTGTTAGTGAGGTACAAATTTTCCTTGGGTTAGCATGATACTATTGGATATTTGTACCTGATTTCTCCAAAATTGTTTCACTGATAACATCCTTGACCCAAATGGGGCATCCTTTTATGTGGATGAAATAGTTACAGTAGTGCTTTTAGGAGTAGAGGTAGAGATGATGAGCACTCCCATCTTGAAATTTCTAGAGGATGGTTTCGAGTATGTAATATATTGTAATGCATCTGGGAATGGGTTGGGTTGTGTTCTAATTTTGAGGTAGTCAGTGATTTCATATGGTTCATGTTAGTTGAGACCACATGAGCAGAACTATGTGACCCATTATATTGAGTTAAGAGAGGTAGTTTTCACACCGATGAAGTGGTGACACTACCTAATGGGTGAGTAGTTAATCATTTACTCTGACCACATGTGTATCAATTATATATTCTCTTATAAGGATAATAAAATGATATAGAGGTGATGGCTAGATGTCCTATAATACTATTAATTTGAGATTGTATGTACTCCTGGGAAGGGTAAAGTGGAGGAAAATTCTCTCAGCAGGAGATCTTGTTCATAGTTATTGTATGAGGCATTAGATTAGTTAGCCTCATTGAATTTTTCCATGGTGTACTAGGATGGTGATTCATATCTTCAATCGATTGTTGTTACCCCCACTAATTTTACTACATGTGAGGGATTTTCAGTGTGGAGATACTGATTGTGAGACCTTACGTACTCATATATTCACTGAACATGATCCATATGGAGGTTAGGAAGGTGGGGAGCATGCTATAATTTTCAGAGGATGGTATATGGTACCATTGATGTTGTGGGATGAGGTGATGTAGGAGTTTCATACATCCCCTTTGGTAGTACATCATTCTATGGAAAAGATGTGATAGGACATCCAACATCAGTTTTAGTGGTTAGTCATGAAGAAGGGAGTGCAAGAGTTTGTCTTTCAATGCCTCACTTGTTAGCAGGTGAAGGCTGTGCACCATGTTCTAGTGGATTTAGCACAACCCCTTGAGGTTCAAGAGTGGAAGTGGGATATGATATCCATGGAATTCATGATGGGGTTAACATGTATGTTTCAGGGACATGATTCCATCTGGGTGATCATAGTCTGAATCACTTAGTCGAAACACTTCCTAGATATTTGGAAGTATAAATCAGTAGAGAGAACGGGATTCCTCTACATGTACTAGATAGTCTGACTCCATGGAGTTACCTCGACGACGGTTTCAAACCACGAATCTCTCTTCACATCGTGATTATGGATAGAACTTTAAGAGGCCTTTAGGACTCAGTTACACATGATCACAACATTTAACCCCCAGACTGATGGCCATACTAAGTGGAGCATTCAAGTCTTGGAAGACATATTGTGAGTTTGCATGTTGGACATGAGTCATTGCTCAGAGGATCATATACCCTTGGTGGATTTTGCGTACAACCACAACTACAATTCCACCCTTGGTATGGCACCATTAGAAGCTTTTTATTGGAAACCCCATAGGTCAACACTTTGTTGGGATGATCTAGGAGAGTAATCACTCATGGGCCTAGAGTTAGTGTGAGATATTAAAATGAAGGTGAAGATAATACAGAAGCGGATGAAGACTACACAGATCTACCATAAGTATTATGTGGACTGACGATGGAGAACTTTGAAGTTCTAGGAGGGAGCCCATGTGATCCTGAGGGTCCCACCTCAATGTAGATTGTAGAGATTTGGATGCAATGGACTGATTTATCTGAGATTCATTTTCCTTTTCTATATATTCTGTAGAGTTATCTATGTGGTGCACTACTTATCTCTAACACAAAAGTTGGAATGGGTACACGACGTCTCCCACCAATCATAGCTGAGGAGGTATGTACACGAATGTCACATGTTATAGAAAGGGGTGAGCTAGACATAGGGGATGGAGATACCTTTGTAGAGTACCCTGTAGAGATCAAGGATTGGAAGGAGAATATCTTTCATGGATGTTCAATTCACATAGTTTGTTCTGGTACCAATATAATAATCTCCAGGAGAACACCTGAGAGTGGGAGACCCAAATATGATCTCATTACCCCCATATTTTGAGTAGGGTTTTTCTCTTTTCAAGATAATAATTCATAAGGCAGGGATAATTTAATGACTTTAATTTTACATGTATTATTTTTAGACAATATATGGATTATTTTTAAAATTAATAACTCAGATGAAGTGTGATTCCAAGCCCTTTTGTGCCGACAATAAATGTATGAAATATATTAAATATATATAAAGAGAACATAAGAATAATTTTCCTAAAAATTAGAATAAATCATGAATGGGGTTCTATATTAGAAATCTAAGGGCACTGTTGAGTTCAGAATGTAGGTTTTACCCTAGGTGTGAGATAACCTATATCCATGTGGGACATTTGTGAAAACATTTCCACGTGCGTAAATGAATAAAGTAAATCAATAAATTAATTTGTTTTATTTATTTCGATGTAGTGATAAAATTCAACTATAAGTACATAGTTATAATATTTCCTTAGTGTTTTCCTCATAAACCCTAGAGATGTAGATGAATGTTGGAGGGTGTTCCTAGTGAACGTCAACGGATCCGGATCAGATCATGGATCGTTGCGCCAACAGAGTTTGTGGGTCTCATCAACAACGACAACATAACACCATTATTCATCAACAATCAATCAAAACACTAGGTTGGATGTTTGAACTTGTGTTTTCCAAATCATTATTTAATCTTGGATAAATTAGGGTCAATTACATGAATAGGATTGATACACACATCATCGGTAGAATTAAATTGATGTAATTTTAATTTTTCATTGAGTTTTATTCCTCTTTGTTCATCCTTATCAACATCAAAAAATCAAGGCCAAATGAAAAAAGGAAAAGGTTCATTCATCACATTTTATGGATTGGGGTTTTCTTCCCCTCTTCTTTGAATGATCATCAAAAACATTTATTTTGGCATGTGATTCGAGGAATATCTAGTGTTCGATCATTGTGTGACCATTCTGCGACACAAAGGATCGATATAATTGGTGTGGTTCATGATTGATGGTGCGGTCGAGGTGAACTAATGGTGGTGGATGTTCATAAGTGGGTCAGAATAGATTTTTGGGGTCCATTAAACCAGGTTTCAATGAGATGGATATAGATTGATTGATGGGTGTTTTTCGAGTAAAGTCAATGCTCAGAATCCTGATCTTTAGTGACTAGAGGCTTGGATGACCCCAGATCTATATAATCTAGTGAGGATAGTAGCTCTAGTGAAGTAGTGGATAACACGGTGGAGGAAACAGAATATATAGAAAATCCCGCATCACATAGTGTGTAATGCAGAGTTACACGCCATGTAGGACTACCCTATATAGTGCTAGGTTTTTTACAGTGATTAAAGTATCACACTCAGTGTGGCACAACCACACACCATGTGACCCCTCTATGATGGATTAGTGTGTACTTCCAAAAGTACATGGACACAGATAAAAGTACACAACCAGTGGCACAACATGATCTTGGACATGAACACAACCACCTATAGATGAGATAGTACACATACACAGCCAGCAATACAAGGACACAACACACGGGCAGGTTTCAGGTGATCTCTACATGTTGTGTACCTTACCTACAAGCTGTTTATTTTGAGATTTAATTTCCATGTGAGGGTTTACCACACATGTAGGTTTGGGGATAGTTGGACATGTCGTGTACCCCAAGTACATGCATTGTATCCCCTTAAAGAGTGTTTGGAGATAAATTTTTCTTTAGTATGGACTAGTCATGGTTGTGTTTATTCCCTTGGTCCATTCCCTAAAGGGTATAGTGCATCATTGAATCCACATCATAGGATTGTTATCCCCTATGGAGGTTGAGTCTTAGATAGATTTTTTGGTGTCCCTCCATGAGACTGGAGTGTGATCCTCTATCATATTTATACCCTAGTTGGGGATTGTAGAATTGTTGTGACCTCCTTGAGTAGGGTGGTGATCTACTATCTATAAGTTCATATTAGTGGAGCTTTTAGTATCATTGGCATATGATCCACTACATATAGGGTTGATCCAGATTAGGTTCGTGGTGTCAGCCAGTGGTTCTGGTCATGACCCTTATCTGAGTATCAGGTTCTTCTTAGACCATAGACCTTTCGTGGGTGGACCCCAATGGTTTTTTCCTTTTGGATGAGTGTCTTTAGTGATAAAATGGATCATGGAGTGGATTATCCTAGAAAGAGTGTTTCTTTTAGTAGAATCATGTGGATGATAGTTGGTTATGAATGCCCAATGGTGTGGTGTCCTTCCTAATTATATCTAGGTGTTTTCTGTTATAGATTTACTGTTATATCCTTGTATTTATCTGAATACATTTGGTGCTTTATGTTTTGTGTTTTTGGGGTGTCCTAGTGGGTATTTTTATACTCACCCCTACATGGGATCTACCAGTATGTGTTGTGTCATATGCAAACGATGACCCTTTAAATGGTTTCATTGTAGGATGTGGAGCTGATGGAGCATATCTTGAGCTTGTTAGAATGGGCTATTTCATGAGATCTTGAATTTAACCTTTTTCCTCACACTTAGAGAAGGTTGGACTATTTCCAGTTTTGGGTTGGGCTTGTATTTGGCCCCTTTTCCTCTTTTAGTACTTTATTATCGTACTATGGTTGTGAGATTATTGATGTATGCATGAATTTATTCAATTGTTTTACATTTCATATTTGTGTGGACTTAGAGATGTGTGAATGTGTATAAGAACTTTAGGATAATGACTCAAATTTGTGGGATATGCCTACTCAGCATTGGTCACCAGCCCCTGGACTTTTGGAGGTGGGCTTGGCGTAGTCATGGGTTGGGCCCTGGTGAGTTTGGTCATGACAAGAGAGTGGTATTGCGTGGCAGTGATGGGGAGGGGTCAGGTTGTGGTGAGGGTCTCTAGGGGGAGGGAGTGCGTGAGGGGTGGGGAAGCGACCTCCTTTGGTGGTCTCCCATTTCAAGGGGTGCATCCACCCAAATATATAGTAGAGTTATATATGTATTTGGTGCTTGGGGGTACAATTACCTTAAAAAAACACACACACAAGCTGGAAAGGCTGGTTGTATCCCCCCCAAAGGGATAACCCACCCATCAATACTTATTTATTTAATAAATGAACTATAGACCCAGTGGGCATGATTCCCATAATATAGCTCAAAAGCCCAGTACAACGTCATGCTTGCATCATCCTGCCGACTTCACCATGCCCATGTCAAGCCTACATCACCACATGCTTGCATCATGCCTATGTCACCACTTTCCTGTGTCATCGTCTTCATCACTGACTACATAGTACTGTAATCATTACTGAAAATTAGCCTTTAACAATACTAGAAATGGACTTTATCAGTGCTAGAAAAGTTTTGACAATGTGAGAGATGTTAAAAGCCCGAGACTTTAATCAACACTTTAATTTAGTGCTGATAAAGGAACCCTTTATCTCTGCTTTTAGAAGCGCTGATGAAGTCCCTATTTATCAGCGCTTCTAAAAGCACTGATAAAGGGCCATATTGTAGTATGTTGTTACAACACACTACAACACCATTGTAGTGTGTTGTAACAACACACAACATCACCATAAACACATCATATATAAAAAAAATCCCAATACATAATTTAAATGAAATGAAATTTAAAACACAAATACCAAAAAGACTATATTATAGACATTTCTAACATTGGTTTATACAATTACATAAATAAAAATTATTGCATACATTAAAAAACAATCCTAACTATCAATGTTACCACAATTTCCATTGACTTTATTTTTCGAACTCCCAACATTTCATGATTAGTTTCAAACAAACCACCTCAACTCAAAAAACATAATACACCTGTATATGAAAATGATTATTATGATTAACACTAAAAACAAATAAACTGAACATAATTATGAAATAATGCATTAATTATATGGACAATGATTTTACTATGAAAATATCAAGATTACCTGTGGGACTGATTAATGGAGGTAACTTGAAAGAAAGTGATAAATGTAAACACTATAGGAGTGAAAAGTTTTGTGAGAGAAGAATTTTGTGGATGTTTTGGTGAAAAAAGGGATGAAATATGGACATATCATCCAAAATAGAACAAAATAATCCACATGTATAAGAAAAAAATTATTATGTGAGTAATACTAAAAATAAATAAATTAAACATACATATGAAATAATAAATTAATTCTATTGAAAATGATTTTACTATGAAAACATCAAGATTACCTCTGTAATTGAGTAGAGGAAGCATCGTTTCTCTTCCTATAAAGGAAGTGTAGTTAACTTGAATGAAAGTAATAAATGCTCCAATGCAGGGGTGAAAAGGTTTTAAGGGAGAAGGAGCATGAAAGTTGGACAGAGCACCCCCAAATTGAATAAAATAATCCACCTGTATAAGGAGACAATTATTATGTGAGTAATAATAAAATAAATAAATTAAACATACATATGAAACAATATATTAATTCCATGGAAAATGATTTTATTGTGAGAACATCAAGATTACCTCTGTAATTGATAAGATACAGTTTCATTTCTCTTCATACAAAGGTAGTGAAGGTAACTTGAAATAAAGTGATAGATGCACCACTACATGGGTAAAAAGGTTTTAAGGGATAAAGAGCATGAAATTTGGACAGAGAACCCCCCAACTCGAACAAAAGAATCCACCAGTATAAGAAAACAATAATTGTGTGAGTAATACAAAAAAGAAATAAATTAAACATAAATATGAAAAAGGACATTAATTCTATGGATAATGATTTTACTATGAAAATATCAATATTACCTCTGTAATTAAGTAGAGGCAGCATCATTTCTCTTTCTATAAAGGCAGTGGAGGTAACTTAAAAGAAAGTGATAAATGCACCACTGTAGGGGTGAAAAGGTTTTAAGGTATAAGTATCATGAAAGTTGGACATAGAACCTCCAAATAGAACCAAATAATACACCAGTATAAGAAAAAACTATTATGTTATTAATACTAAAATGAAATAAATTAAACATAAATATGAAAAAAATACATTAATTCTATGGAAAATGATTTTACTGTGAAAAAATCAATATTACCTCTATGATTGAGAAGAGACAACGTCATTGAACTTCTTGTAAAGTCATGAAACACATAAAAAAATATTTTAAAATAAAAAAACTCTATAAGGAATAATGAAAATTAAATCAACGTTTCATTATATAATTTTTTGGTAAAATAAAGAAATTATATCGTAACATTAACTTTTCCCCTATCCAATGGTTTTCCATCATTATAGTTTGTTCTTTTGATGTATTTGTAACATCGTCATGTGAATAATACATTGTCTTCCTGAGTAGTAAAACATTTAATTTATATTATGTTGATGCATTAAAGAACGTATAATATTATGAGTAAAAACATAATATATTAAAAAACACTTTTACCTTCTCATTGAATTCTCTTTATTTTTTTAAATGTTCAAGGATTTAGTTCCTCTTTCAAGAATCCAAATACCCTCTTTGTGGTCCCCTATAATGTACAAGACATAGTCTATAGTGAGACCAACACAAATTGATTTTGATGTCCCAATGAAAGGGTCATCCTCAATTGAATTTTCATCTAACTCAACATTTGTTTTAGTTTACAGTAAGAAAATCGACCAATTCTTGTTTTTTTCACTAGAGATATAAAATACTTGCACTTCTTGTGATTCCATTATGAATTGATCATTTTTTCGCTTCTATACTGAAATTGACCTTCACAAAGCCCATTTCTTCAACTTTCACTCCATTGATATAGTCAACCCATTTGAAATTGAAAAGAGGCACTTGAATTGTGGTATAATCCAACTCATATATATGTTCGATAATGCCAAAATATGACATATTTTCATAAATTGAATTTCAATCCTTGGAACCAAATATGTGCCTTGATTCAGCCACAAGTATAACACCATTTTTTGCATTATACTGAATTCACCGTGTTCTTTTATATAGAACATATAACCATTTATTACAAACCCAGTGTAAGATATAAAATTTTCATTCGGTCCTATGGAAAGCCATTGAAGTCATTCAGCAATTGAAATCATATTTTTATATAACTCCTTATAAATTTGATCTCTAAACCATCCTATAAATTGTTTCTTATGTGTATCTGATATCCATCCTTCAGCCCTTAATGGATTCAAAACTCTAAGAATTTCTTTATGGGATTCAATGTATGGATAAACATCTTTACTATTATGTATTATGTAAATATGTTATTACTCCCACTCTTTTAAGATAATTGTAAAAAAATATCTTCCAAAAATCCCTTCATCCATAAGGCGTTCACTATGATCATACTTTGGGAGACAAATTCTTTATACACCTGATAGGTAATTGGTACAGAATTCAATAGCTTATTCAACAATATATCATTATACAATACAATGTTCTAGATAAATTCGATTCTTGACATACCCTTTAAAAATATTTATATATCATTCAATGGGGTACATCCATATGAAAGAGATAGGACCACATAGTTGAACCTCTCTGGCCAAGTGAACAATCAGGTGGACCATTATATCAAATAATGATGGTGGTAAGAACATTTATAATTCACATAATATAATTGAAATATATTTATTCATGATGGGAAACTTCGTCGAGTCTACAACTATACTACATATGGCTTTGAAAAAGAAGCATATTATGGTTAATGTATGTTGTAAATTTTGAGGTATAATACAATGGAAAGCAATATGAATTAACTCTTTCATCAAAACATGACAGGCATGTGATTTTAGTGCTTATAACTTCAAATTAGTCATTGACACGACATTCTTGATATTTGATGAATACCCCTATGGAACTTTTATAATCATAATGGAAAAAGGAAAATTTTCAATTTTTCATGTTTGGAAAGAGTGTAAGCTACTAGAGGAAGAAAACTACACCTTTTACCCTTCACTGGTTCCAACTCTTCCCTTATCCATTTTCAATCAAGTCCAACCTAACCTTGATACAATCATTCATTTTTCAGTAATGTTCCAAAAATACTATCAAATGATTTTTTTTTTCAACATGAATGGCATCAAGAAAATGTCTGACATACAAAAAATTCCAATACAGTAATTCAAATAAAACTGATCTCTTCTTCTAACCTGATTTTTTAAGGTTTTTTGAAAATGGTTTATCAAAAACAATGTCAATATTTTTTACATTTTTGTACATTTTATCACCTATTGCTGGAGACAATGTTGTACCATGTTCAATACTTTCATCGAATGATGTCGTCCAGGAGAATTATTTATTTTATCGAGGAAATTTTTTTTGATGTCCTAAAACACAGTCTTAGAGGAATGTTTAAACCTAAATGAGTATGTTAATTTTTCACAAATGGGTCACCCCAACAAGCCTTTAATGCTATAGTCTGATAAATTTCCATAAGAGGGGAAGACATTTATCATTACATACAGCATGGACCTTAAAGTGAATTCTTTACTTCTCTGAGATTCATACATTGTAACACCTTTATCCCACATCAATTTCAGATATTCGATTAATGGAGCCAAATAGACATCAATATTATTACCGGGTTTATTTGGTCCAAATATAAGCCAAGACAACATAATTTATTTTCACTTCATGCATAACCATGGGAGAAATTTATAATTTACCAACATGATGGGACATGTACTATGAGTACTACTCTATACACCAAAAGGATTTATTCCATATATAGATAACGCCAGACGAAAGTTTCTTGGATCATCTCCAAATTCAGGAAACTTCTAATCAATTTTCTTCCATTGATGAGAATTTACTTGATGATATTGGTTCAAATATTTAATTCTTATATCTGCATGCCATGTTAATTGTCTTGTGGTTTTATGATATTAATATAGTCTTCTAAATTTTGTAATGATAGGAAAATACCATACATATTTCAAAGGACTTGATTCATTTTTCTTGTATCGATCTACACCACACTTAGGGCATTTGATGAGTGAATCATAGTCTTTGAAAAACAATATGCAATAATTTGGACAAGCATGTATTTTTTATAGATCATTCCCATTTAATGTAAAATTCATTTAGCATCATATATTCGGTGTGGTAGTTCATTTTCTTCTGGTATCATATCTTTCAGAAGACCAATTAGTTTTGTAAAGCTGGTGTCACTCTATCTGTTGCCATCTTTAAAATATATAACTTCAATACAACTAAAAATATTGTGTATTTAGTACAACCGATATACAATGGTTTCTTGGAATATCTATTTAAATCCTCAAACAACTTATGGACAATCATCAAGGTCATCTTAAATTTCCATTGTAATTTCTTCCATGTGATATCCATCATCTTTTACAATGGTATTCATATAAAATGATTCAAAAACCATAGTATCATCCCAATCAATGTCCACATTCTATTTTCCCCATGTTTAGTCCAAAATTTATAGATTCTATCTTTTCTGTGACAAATGAAATATTCTTCCAACTCTTCCAGACTAGTTTTTCTTGAATAACAATAATGGAAACATGTATAGAAGATTTTAGAAGGGTTGTTTGCATGCTATCTTGCAAACTTGATAAACTCTTTAACTCCATATTCATATTCATTTGTCAAAAGATTAGAGTGAATCCATTTTCGGTTCATATCAATCTGACTGGGTTCATAAAATATTAATTTTATACAATATATAAATAAATAAACATAATATGTTCATTATCAAAAGTGAAAGTTATAGAAAATTCTATTAAGGAAAATATGGATCATTTCAACTAGAATATCTGAGAACCTAGATTTTCCAAATACAATAATAAGGGATGTAGGAATTTGAAAAAATATAGGGAGATAAAGGAAGATAATAAATGATATTATCACTAATCTTTATAGGTGTAAACCCAAAGATGGATAGTGTTATGACCCTAGCCTGAATTACCCAAACAACACTAGGTCAGATCATCTTATTACCTTTAACACACATCAAATTTACTAATGGGTGGTTTAAACTTTGGGTGTAAAAAATCACAAATGGGAGGTGGTCCCTCCCCAAATAGAAATAATTAGTACCAGAGGTCGAACAAAATTCAAACATGAACCTCAGGGTCAATGGACATGGAGACCCAAAATCATTATTACTCAATATAGGCATACCTATTTGACAAAAAACTACAGAAATAAATGTTGCAATATCTATAAACACACACATACATGTCACGCCAATATAAAAACTCACTCACTTATACTCTATAAGAAATATCATATAGATAAAAACCTAATATTCAAACATAACATGAACTAAAGGCACCATAATGATTCAAAAGGTGAAGTCTTGATGTGATAAAACCTTATGTTATTAACTGGGGATGTCACCTTTGAATCTGCTCCCTAAGAAAACTAAGGACCATAGTGAATTCTAAGACGAACTAGATCCTATGATACATATAACCAATAAAGGAACATATATCACTCAACTAACTTAGTTCATGTAAAATAGCATCTGAAGCTGTATTTCCACTAAGGTGTCAATGAAAGGTGTCAGCATATATATAATCATTAGGGAACCACAAATGTGCCTCAAATCATTATTCAATAAAAAATAATATACATGAAAATTTCAACACAATTAAATAAATATATGAAAAAAATATTTAGTAATAAGATATAAAATATAGAATTAAAACAAAAATGAATAAATCCAAGGTTTAGTGTCAGATATAAACAACAGATCACACATTGGTTGTCAATACAAACAATGGGGCACAAATCGTTCCCTAAATAACGGGTCACAATCTAATCATAAACAAAAGATCATAAAAAATCATAAAAGAAGAAAACAAAAAGAAAACAAAAAATACACAATGAAAATCAGAAGGCCTACCTCACTAGGTTGAAGAAAATCTGAGACCCTATTCGGATGCTAGATAAGATGTTCAGAGGTAGTCGAGTGGTGTGATTCGACCTTCAATTCACTTAGGAGGAGCATCGGTAGTGGGTGGATTTTTTGTAAATCTTATATATCATGATGGGTTCACAAATGGTTAGGGTTTTTAAAATAGATCGGAACACTTTTATTAGCGTTTACCAATAAGCGCTTATAAAGAAACCCATTATCAGCGCTTATTGAGCACTGATAAATTTTCATTTATCAGCGCTTTTTTTAGCACTGATAAACCCTCATCTTTATTAGCACGAAAAAAACATTGATACAAATTCTTTTATCAACGCTTATTACTGAAGCGCTGTTAAAGGATTTATAATTATAATTATAAATAAAAATTGTAAATATTTATAAATACTTAATAATTATATATAAATATAAATATAGTAAATATATTCCTTTTTATATATATTTATTATAATTTTATAAATATTTATTTATAATTATAGAATTCTTTTTAAAAAAGATCATTTATATGATTATATATTTATATAATTGTACATATATAAATTTAATAAATATATATAAATATAAATATAGTAAATATATTCATTATTTAAGTAAATTTATTATAAATTTAATAATTATTTAAATATACATAATTATTTTTTTATAATTATATAAATACTTTTTAAAAAATATTTATTTATTTATAATTATTAATATATAATTGTATAACTATAGTGAATGTACATTTATAAATATATTTATTTATAAATATTTTTCTACAAATATATTTTTAAAATTATTAATGAATATCTAATTTTGAGTGCATGCATATATGTACAAAATGAATGAAATTGAATAAATTATGAATATAGGTACACTTCAACAATATTGAACAAAATGGACAAGTTCTGTGTGTGTGCATATTGTATATAAAAATGCCTTAATTATACATATATGTGATCAATATAACACACATTTGATCAATATTAAATTGAAAAATTAAACGACATTCAATCATATATCGAGTACTATGCAATTAGTCAATATTTTTAATTCATATTAATTTGTAATTATATACCATTATTCAATAAATATATGATAATTTATTGTAAAGAACATAGATATTTTGTAATATATGATCAATTTATATACATTAATATATATCTATATATTTAATATGTATAGTTTAATAACATTAATTATAATAATTATCTACTCAATAAAATGATTAATATTTAATAATGTATAATCAATCAATTCCTTTTTTCAATATTTAGTTAATTAATAAATTTTTTAATATTTTTTAATAAAAATATTTATTATTTATTTATTTATTTATTTATTTCATTTTATCAGTGCTAAAAATGATTTGATAAAAGAAATATTTGTCAGAGCTGAACCTAAAGTGCTGAAAATACATACCCTTTATCAGCACTAAAAATAAAGAGCTGATAAAGGATACCCTTTATCAGTGTTAAAAATAATGCTCTCGTAAAGGATACCCATTATTAGCGTTAAAATTAAAGTGTTGATAAATGTTTTCATTATCAATGCTAAAATAAAAACACTTATAAAAGGTTAAACTTATCATTTCTATCTTTAGTGCTGATAAATATTTCATTTATCAGTGTTTTGTTCTAGTGACGATAAATAACAGAACTGCTAATGGCCAGTTTTGTAGCAGTGAATAGTACCAGTCACTACAAAAAAAAACAGCTTATACCAACAGAAATTTATTGATAGATGATATATCTGTTGGTAAAAATGAGAAATTCCAACAGATATTAAATTTTATTGGTATAGATTTTAAGTACCAACACTTGTTTTTACCAACAGTTATATCTGATGATATTGATCGTTTAACACCATCAAATCTTTTACCAACAGTTAAATCTATTGTTTTATCACATCAATACTAACATTTTTTTACCAAAAAATAAATCTATTGCTATTAATTGT
Organism: Viscum album; assembly: GCA_963277665.1. NCBI lineage: Eukaryota > Viridiplantae > Streptophyta > Magnoliopsida > Santalales > Viscaceae > Viscum > Viscum album. Next base: position 499,369,927 of record OY728123.1, on the reverse strand, counting down.
TATTACTAACAATTTTTTTTACCATTATAAAAAAAATTGCAATAAATTATCCAATAACATAATATATTTTACAATGAAAAGAATATATATATATATATATATATATATATATATATATATTATTTTCATTAAATTTTATAAATTATAAATATTTTAATAAAATCATATAATCATATTTTTTCATTGACACATTATATGTTTGTGATATATAGTGTGTGTATATATATATGATATAAAATTATTGAAAAATGATTATAATTTTTGGAGACTTGAATAAGAACGGATGTAGTAAAAACTAAAAAATAGTCACCTATATATGATTTCACTATATATAAATAATATACTTTTTTATTCAGAATATATATAAATTTAAAACTTTTTTCATTATATATAAATATATTATATATCATGATATTTTTTAAAATTATATCAATAATACGACACTCTCTTCCTTAAATTAAAAGTATCGAGCCGCAGTGATCAGATCATCGTTACCGTGTCTTCCATTGTCACACCAGACCGGTTAATTTTATTTTCTTGGAAAAAAAATGATGTTCTTATTGTTATTATTATTATTATTATTATTATTATTATTATATTATATTTTTAATTTTAACATTTGCGTTCTCTCTCCCCCACGTCGACACACCCCATCCCACTTCCTGTTTGGGTCGCACACCCCCAGCCAGGAGGAACCCCAGTGGCGCGCGCCACCCTTCTTCGGCCATGGAATCTAGTCGACTCTTCTTCTGATTTCACATGACAGTTAGCATTCCTTCTCCTCCGATCTCTTATTATTCTTCTTTCAATGTGATTTTCCCTTTCTTCTTTGCGATGCGCGTGACCCATCTGTACCCTAATCTGATTGCAGATCTGCAATGGCCATCTACTCTGATGTCTACGTTCTTCTCGCTGAATCACTCTGCTCACCACCGTCACATCCTCCCCCACCGTCGGCATCGCGCTCAGCCCCCGAGGTCAGGAGTTTGATGTTCAGAGCCCTCATCTAGAGCAGCCTCATGGAATCGATGGTGTTTGGACACTGCTATCATTCTCAGATTCGCCATCCCCACTGCTATCATATCTAGATATGCCCGGCCTAAAGAGTTATCCGCTTCTACAGGAGGTTCCTCATCCCCAGTACACTTCAGGTGATCTAATCATTCCACCACTGATCATGATCTCTAATATGTTGTTTCCCCTTGTTGACATTTGGTGTAACCTAATGGATGTGGAATTCATTATTCAAGAATAATACAACCGGAGTTCTTAAAGAAAAAAATTCCAAGAAGAAGATCCAAACAAGAATTAAAAAAAGAATTTGACTCAGAAGATGTCACCTTTGGTTTTCATTCACTCATAACCGCAATTAGTTTATCCAAGATTGAAACTCCATATCCTCTGCTCACTACTCTCACTCTCTCTGTAAAAAAGCTTTTCCAGTTAGGAATTTTTTGTCAAATGAATCAGAAATTATTTTTAAATACTCCTCCAAGAGGTACCTCAATGTCACGGCCTCTCGATTTCTCATTAGAAAAAGACACATGGCATCTGTCACTGTTCTTATTCTCCATGATAGAGACTTTTTATAATCCCATAAAACATGATCCTACAGGTAATTCCATATAATAAAGGATCTAAACATATTTCTATCTTGATTTCAGTCACCAGAAAATTGCGGTTTTAGCTTCTGTGCTTGGGTTCACTTCCAGTTCTAAAACAATTACCTCCCAAATTCATCAAAATATCCCCATTTTCAATTTGAATTTCTCCTTTTCCCCCCAATTATTTATTTTAATTGGGTGATTATCTCAGTAATAGAGGTATCAAACAACATCATTTGTTCTATTAGACTACCGAGATCAAACCAATCAACTTCAGACTCAGGTACCCTTCACCAGTCGTTTGGAGGATTGATTCCTTGATAAGCCATTTCTGGAAATTTATTGAGCACACGCGATTCATCATCTTTTATACAAATGGCCACAATAATCAGTATAGTGCAGACTTGAATATATATATTGGAAAACAGAAACAAGCAATGATCTAGAAAACACAGTCTTCAACTTGACTCAGATTCTCATCATAGATCCAGATCAGAAGCTGATTTGATTCAGCTGTGGTACAGTGACTTAGTCATATACCAGCTACTCCATACCTTCACAAGATCTATATGAGAAAATTATATTCTTCAAGCTATCGAATACCTGGTCAATGAATCAGCAACTGAGTTTCCATTATCCTGATAATGTCTATGCAAAGCTCATCAGTTTCCTTTCAGTTCGTCTTCGCCCAGTTTAAATCTTCAATTGGTTCACCATTGGTCTTCACCTTAGATACATTCAAGGAATCTTTATTATAAAATCCTTCCAGTTTTCTAGATCTCTATCTCTTGACGCATCTCAGACTTATTGATTTGACCATGACCTTGACAATCGTGTTTATTCGACCTTGATTAGTTAATATTCCCACCCTAGTGGATGTCCTTGTTGGATTCACATCCCCATTCCATTGAATTTTTCTGGATGTTGGGTTTTGTTCATTTTCTATGTTTTTGTGGGTCTTGTTAGGGTCATAAACTATAGTTCTTTTATGGTTCGGTTAGTTCAATGCTCTCTGAAAGCACTATTGTTTCTCATTCTGGCATTGAGCAGTCTGTTCAGAATTCAGCGCCATCAATCGGCAGTGGTGCCACCACTCTAGAAGGCGAGGTCCAGGCCAAAAACTGAGACAAAGACATCATATTTATTCTTTTTCTGATAAGGTGAAACAACATCATTCTCTTTCCAGTTTTTGGATCCTACTCTTCTGTTTTATGCTGCTTATGTGTTCTGTTCCCCACATACATGTGCTGAACAATAATGATAATGGAATAATAATCACTCGCCTATCTTCCCCTGCTTGATGTTGACTTCCTTGGAGATTTTTTTAATGTTCTAGGAAGTTTGAAACCATTATAGATTTCTATGATTTTGGTGTGATGATCTTTGTTTGTGCAGTTTTTATGTTTTTTGTTGAGGCTACTCAAAGGTTCAGGTTTTGCCGAGTGAGGAAGCCACATCAAGATCCACTGCAGGGATTGACATTTGGTCTTCAGGTTGGATTCCCTTCTTTTCCATGATGCATATGGTCCTTTTGGTTTTATATTCATGCTAACTAGTCTAGGATGTGAGTCTTCTTCTTGGAATTCAATGCTCTTAATGGAAATCTATTGGGCTGATGAGAGTTCTTGTCTGATCTACTGCGATTTGGTTTCTTCTCTTCTAGAATTACTTCTCTTCAAGAATTTTTGCTGGTCTAACATATGAGATGTGGATTGACTGGAATGGTATAGTTTATTGGATATTACGAGTCAGCTTTTTCTGGAGAATGGTTGCGATGCTTAAAATGGTGACCTTTCTTTCTCTCTGATATGTGTGTTAATGTCATGTATACATGAAATATCTTTTAATTCCTTGATGGTGATATTGCACCTTGTGTATGCACTGCAACATGCATTTTCCTTAATAATTTTTTTAGGGGTGTGGGGTGGGAAACCAACTCATGTCTCATATGGTTTGGACTAGATTATAGAATTTTGAGTTATGTGTGGTCACATGTTAGATAATATTCTTGTTATTTTTATATCATGCGTTTTTATTTTCATTTGTTCTTATCACTGGATATCTTCTGTTAACGTGGTCACTTGTATTTTTTTTTTTTTTTGCATCCATCGATTTTTCTTGTTGTGCTCACTTGTTATTTTTATATCACGCATTATAAAAATTGTTTTGGTATTCGTTATATGTTACTATTGTGATTATCCTCTTGTTGTGATAATGGGATGATAGTTTTTTATCATGTGATATTATTTTTATATCTAGCATTTAAATGAAAACTATTTTCCAATTATTTTGTTTTTGATCAAAAGGTTGATCATGATGGTGCATGTCTAAAGTGGAGGGAGCAGGGATACATACTGCTTCAAACATAGAAGGGTGGTCCACTATAGTCAAAGGGATGATGGTGAAGTTGTGCATGTCTTGATCCACTATAGTAGATAATAGCTCATGAGAAGTTATGGGGATTCGACAACAGTGACGTCTCATGTTTGCGAGAAATAGATTGCAGATGACATTTCATTGAGTTCCATGTAAAGTCCCTTCGTGTTTAAATATGTTTAAACATGATTATAATATGTTTCTTGAAGCTTATTGTATTTTCATGAAGTTTGAACATGTATTGAAATTATATTGGAACTTGTTTCTCAAATAAAGTCTCTTGTTTGGTGTTTTATGTAATCTAATTTTGTAATTATTATATAATAAATATAATTATACATTATATATAATTATATTAATAAATATAATATAAAATTTTAACAATAAATATGGGAATACCAACATTTACAGTATCATTTACAAAAAAAAATATTAAATTTTGATATTGTTTATAAATGTTAATAATATTACCAACAGATATATTAGTCATATTAATCTGTTAAACATTTTTACCAGTATATATATCATCTGTTGGTATTATTATAATTGCAACATAATCATTTTATCTGTTGCAATAACATTTAGCGATAGAGTTTTTACCAATAGTTTAGTGACAAGACATTTTTTGTTGGTAAAACGTTTTACCAACAGAAAATGCACTTTTACCAATAGATATACCCCTGTTGAAAAAAACTAAAATTTTTGTAGTGAGCATCCACTCGGATTTGAACCTGGGTCTAATGCATAATTACGAGTAGGCTTTACCACTTAAGTCCCCAACTGCCTCTAGTAGAGTTATATCTATATATGTATATATGCATGTATATAAGATTATGCATATAGATTATATATTTTTAAATACACTACAAAATATTTCACTTTTTCCAACAGGGGAATATCTATTGGTAAAAGTGCATTTTCTGTTGGAAAAACGTTTTACCAACATATATGTCTTTGTCACTAAACTGTTGGTAAAAACTTTGTCACTAAATGTTTTTATGACAGATAAAATAATTTTGTTGCAATTATAATAATACCAACAGATAATATATATGTTGGTTAAAGTGTTTAGAAACAGGTTATGGTGACAAATTTATCGGTTGGTAATAATATTACCAATATATAATATTTTTTTATAAATTACATTTAAATGAAAAATATAAATTTTTATTACCAGTAAAATTTCATATTATATTTATTAATTTTTAGTATATAATACTTATGTTTTAATCATTAAACAAAAGACGATTTAACACATGTTCAAAATGAGAGAAGAAATAATTATATTAATGGTGAAATACATTATAAACAGAACCTATTGAATCCCCACCCCTGATTGTTCCCCAATCCTGTCTTGTCGCTGAACAACCCTGCCCCCCCAATTCTGTCGCTGGACAACTGCCCCCCCCCCCCCCTCCCCCAATGCTAGATCCCCACCACCGTGTTAGATCAACCACCCCAGTAGCTCCAGCCCATCATCACCAGCGACTCCAGCACCAAACGCTCCATCTCATCATCGCCAGCGACTCCAGCACCAGCAGCTCCAACCCATCCATGTCAGCTCTAGCCCCAACACCTCCGTCCATCCATGCCAGCTCCATCCCCATCCATGCCAGCTCCAATCTATGCCATCTTTAGCTCCAGCTCATGCATGCCATCTCCAGTCTATGTCATCTCCAGTCTATGTCAGCTCTAGATCCAGCCTCATCCATGCCAGGCCCAGTCTATGCACAAAACAATGAGAAAAAAAACGAAAAAAAAACGAGGGAAGTACACAAACAACTGACAAGAAATACGATTACACATCAATTGTCGTTGTCATAGATTACACTGGATTCAAGGTCCATGCATGCAGTTCACCCACTCAACCCGTTTCAAACATTTTTTTGGCTTTGGCATAAGCTTGTTGAATGCGGCATTAATCTAGTCATCGGTGATCGACTCGAGATTATCATAGAAATACAGTATCTCCATCAATATGTTTTTCACCATAATCATGAAAACTTGAAGCTCTTCAAACCATTTAGTGGTGTCCATGTCTTTCAGAATGGTTGCAATGTAAATGCAGTGCAACCAAATGGGGTGGATATATGAGGCCGAGGTTTATCTTGAAGGTATCATTGACCATTCCCCAAGTTCTCTAAATCATAATTGTATCATTCACCCTGAATCCTGAAGCAATTGTAATAATGAACGGTGTGGGTGAAATTCAAGCAAGAAATAGTGGAGCTTCCAATATCTTCATTTCCATTTCAAGTATATCCTTAACCTCGCACTTGTACTTTTCATCTGAATACTGTTTTTTAATTTGGAATGATAGATTTTTTTTTTTCTGTATAGTGGTTTCTTCTACTTTTGATGCCAAGTGAAAGAAGGTGGGAGCCACTAGACGAGGATCATATTCATCCATACTCTTTCTGGCATCAACATGTCTCATATAAGTAACAACAATTGCCACCACTCTTTGCCTTGCTTTAACATGTTGAGCCAGTTTTGATATATAAGTAGACATGTGCATCTTGATAAGTTTGAAATCTTCTAGAGTGATACCCTTATATTTGTCAAGAAATCATACCAAGTCTACTTTATCCTTGTCTAAGAGTTTCTTGTGGTGAAAAGATGTCCAGAAATTTGCATCCATTTCTAGAACCAGGATCCTAATGCATTAGCAACAGACCTCGTTGATCAGCATGCAGCTTGCCCCAGTCAGTCATGACATCGACACAGTGGCAGCAATCATCTATAGGAGACTCACATTGGAAGCATGAAGTGGGTCATCCCTAATTTCAGACATAGGTGGCTGGAATCAATCCCTAGTACTTGAATGTTTCATAAAATCAAATACAAAACTATAAACAAATCAAATATAAAACTCTCCTTTCCAGCATTCAATACCTGGAAATTGAGGATACTGCCTGTAAAATATGTGAAGAGTCCATCACCACCAACATTGTTTTTCCAGTAATCAAATTTCTTTGTATGGGTCTTGAAGGAAGTGGAAGTTTAAAAACGATCAATCGTTCCTGTAATTATAAGGGTGCGCCTACAGCATAGTCGAAGAAAAAAATTTCTTACTTACAAGCCATGAAATTTTATTAAAAAATGTAATATAAGAAATTTAAGGAAGAGAATGTACCAACTTGAAGGTTGTGTTGCATGTGCTTTGGCGACAAGATTGGTCGGTGTTTGGATGTATTTATTTTTCACATGAACAATGATCTCCTTCCAAGATCCAACAATTCCAGTCACATAATCTTAAATGTAGTCGAAGCAAGCATCAGAAATGATATGCTAATAAGTTGATCATCCCCATTCATGTAAGCAGGGTCATTTCCCCAGTGGGTGGAAGCAGTTCATTTCCAATCTCACTATGACACCCAAAAAAAGGTGAATATAATATAAAATAACAATAGATTAGATGAGTGTAATGTAAAATTTTAAAAAACATGAAAACACAGGTTTTTTCCATTTATTGAATTCTGAAAACAAGAAAACTATTTTCGATAACAACAAACACCAACCAATACTAGAATACAAACACTAATACATTGAGAACACACACACACAAACACAATTCCCTGGAATACTAGGTAGCAGTTACATGAAAAATTTCAACTTCCTTGAACGATAATGTCCTCATTTCTTCTATGGTCATTTTTCCTCTGAGTAGATGTCTTACCTGAAATAAAATCTTTTAACTGTACAAAAATCCTTATAGGTGTACATACAGTCATTGAAGCATGATGATTTGTGCAATTGCTGGATTTTATAGAATGAATGACAACTATATACACACTACTAGAGGAAAATAGTATAACATGTATGTATGCATTATTTTTTTGCATACAGTTTCAATGCCAGAGTGGCATAAGAGATATTTAAATTTTATACAGTAGTGTGAACAATTGTCGGTAATTTTAATTCACAAATGAATACTTTATGCATGTAGTTGTAAGTAGTTTGAAACATTATATTCATATTATATGTGTTCTGTGCATAGAGTGGATATGCCTTTACACGTATAGTAGAAACAGTACACACTGTAATTGAAAACAAAATAATTCTGGGACATTCATGTGAGGTGTGGGAGTATGCGATTGTACACTGCATACAGTTTATTGTATGTGAACAGATTTATGTAATTTCAATGAATAGATGCATACTAAATGAATACAGATTTATGTATTACAAAAGTTATATACATACCATCTCCGTACTATTTTCAAAATGAAGTATTTAGTTTTATGGTTTATGGTGGTTTTCCGAACTTTTATTGTTTGCATACAGTGCGTATAAAGGGGTATGCATAGTGGTGTTATTTATAAACTTCCATGGTATACATTTAGTATGAATATCTTTTTTTTAAGAAATTTTAATGTTTATCAGTGTAATTGCAGACATTAATATGGTATCTAAAACGTTTTACTTAAATTTTTTTATGGAAATTTTAAATGTAATTTACCTAGTTTTTTAAACAATATATATATATGGTTTAACAAAGATTATATAAAGTGATTAACTGCAATGAAAAGCATATTTCAAACAATCTGTGACATGAATTGGTCAGCCAATTCATGCTCCAAAGAAATTTATTAAAGAAAATAAAGGCTACAATACATGCACGAGGTGTAACAAGCTTACACAATCAGTTAATTGATGGAGATGCATGTTGAAGAGACAAGAAAGCACATAAAAAAGATTACATTGAATCATACCTGCCCGAAACATCTTTCCATATTCCTGGAAGTCACCTCATCCTGAAAATGAAGCAACTCAAAATGAAAACAAACAGATCAAGAGAAAAAATTTGCAGCTTCCAAGAGAAGCATTAACATGGGTTCTCTGATTGTCTTGAACATCCCATTCTAGCTATATGCTTCCAGTGGTCTAGAATTAGTGAAAAAACTAGCAGTAAATTCCTTCTTTAAAGCCTAAATATCCCTTTCACAAGACATTATGACTATTATAAACCATAAAACTGATCAAGTGTAGTATAGTCTAGAAAAAACACCCTGAAAAAATATAAAATCAAAGATCTCCTGATCAAAGTGCAGAAAACATTGAACTCCATTGAATGCAAAATAACCAAGGAAACTAATAAAGGGTCGACTGGAAATCACTGCCAACGTATTGTAAGTCTGAACATCTCTCTACTAATAGAAACATCACAAAGAGAGCAACTTTCATGCCATTATCAAACTTTTTACAGAACAGTCACACATTGGCCTCCCGAGCAGTATTTTTAGTATGTTTTCAACTAAAAACAAGTCTAATGGTGTTCGTGTAAAGATATTTACCTAAGAATTTCATCACTTGGATTGCTCGCTAAACATGGGGGTTACTTGTGACACCGAACATGTTGAAATCCATAATCGGTGTCACTGAATTCCGGATCACAGAACGTCATTTCTGGGTGATTATCTAGTTCCTGAAAGCTGTCGAGGTATGAACGCCAGGAAATTGCTGATGAACTACAAAATGGATGAGATAAATCACCCATGATCAGATTTGAAGCCACCAGACATCAACGACTTAAGATATCCACATTATTGATCAAAAAATCCAACCCGGTGATGAAAACGCCCACACCATCGTGAACCAGCCCCAACGACGTCCGGGAAGAAGACCGATCTGCAACTTATTGCCTTAAAATCCGATAGCCTCTCTGGTGAACAGAACTATCTTCAAATCATCCATCAACTGAGGCCAAGATCAATGATCAGAATGATTCCTGTAAATGAAACTCTCTCTCGTGTAAGAGGAAGCTTCAATCAGGAGCTCCCGATGAAGCGAAGTCTCATGGCCGATGATGAATATGCCAGCGGAGAAACCCTAAATTAAGAGTGAGCAGAAGTAACAAATTGAATGTTGTGTTTTTTATTTAATAAATTATTTTCTGAAATTATTTTTATTACATTTAATTATGTTTATTAAATTTAAATATAAAAATTAAATTATCTTTTATATAGGGAGTATAAAAAATATATGAAAATATATCAAATATCATACTGATTTGAATTGTTTTTTTTCTAAATAATATTTATATGTTTATAAAACAAACAATAAAAAAAGATAAACACTATTGATATTTAGAAAAAGTTTAAAATTAAAATAAATTAATGAGATATTTTTAATAAGACCAAAAAAATGGACATGGAATTTATACATAAAAATAAAAATATATAAAAAATTTGGTTAATCTTTATTGGTTATCGATAAAATCATTGTTATTATTGAATGGTTTATTATAATAATTTTTATTAATGTAAAATATTTTTTTTGTAATTGTTATTATTACTAACAAATTAATGTGTTGGTAAAAAAAATGTTGGTATTGGTATGATAAAGCGATAGATTTAATTGTTGGTAAAAGATATGTTGGTATTGAAAAATCAATGACAACAGATATACCTGTCGGAAAAAAACAAGTGTCGGTACTTAAAATTAATACCAATGAAAGTTAATATTTGTTGGAATTAATCAATTTTACCAACAGATTTATTATCTGTCAATAAGTTTTTGTTGGTATAAGTCATTTTTTTTTGTAGTGATAATTACATTAATATATATTCCTCCATGCATTCATGTTTATACTGATATTTATTTGTATGTTTGATTGTATGTATACATATGTAGGTATCTATGATTATATTTTGATGAATCTGCGTGCATGCATTAAAATATACCTATAAATATTTTTAGGTTCATATACCTAGATGTGTGTGTGTGTGTGTGAATTCATGCACTTATATCTTTAAGTATAATTACCTTAATTAAATTTACATATATTTTCAATAATTTATATTTATGTACTTATATTAATATAAATTTATATATATCTGTATGTATATAATTTTTTGAAAGGGAAACAACTTAAATAATGTTTATATATATTTATTTATATATATTTACATTGTGTGTGTATAATTATATAAGAATACATTATATATATACATATTCATTGATTTACATATGTGTGTACATGATCAATAATTTTTAGATACATTTATTGATATGTTGGTATAGAAAATTTAATTTATGCTTAAATTTTATAAAAAAATGCATTTGAAATCATATACAACCAAATTTTTTTTGTATGTATAATTATATATATCTACATATGTTTATGTGATATATGTATTTAAGTGTGTATCTGTTTCTATATATATATACTTATAAATAATTTTATTTTTAAATAATTTTATATTTTCATGGGTGCAAGCATGCACATACATGTTTTTTAAAGTACACATCGATTGGTATATTTGTAAATAATTATAGTAATATGCATGTATGTAATTATAAAAATATATGTTTATATATATATATATATTAGGTTCTTGGGGGTACAATTACATTAAACACACACCACACACACGGGCCGAAAAGGCAGGCCATATCCCCCCCCAAGGGATAGCCCACCCCTCAAGCCTTATTTATTTAATACATGGCCCGAAGACCTAGTGGGCATGAAACCCATTACATGGCCCAAAGGCCGACAAACTGGTCTGAAGGCCCAGTGTAGCATCATACCTACATCATTCATGCATCTTCATCTGCCAGCGTCATAATTTTGTCATCCCCTGCCTGTATCATGTCTGATCCACGCTCAAATTTACCCAAGAGAAGAAGGTAGAACGATCTTTGTAGTTTAGCTTGGGTTGTCGAATCCTCAGAGACCTAAGAAGTAACCTATGGACACGTACATTCTGTGGACTATTTTTGGCTATTGAGTGGCCAACTTTTGGTTGATTTTAGATGGGTTTAATTGAACACTAAAAGTCTTAAGTGAATTCAAATTATGAGAAGGGTTGATCCTAGGTTATTATAAGGGTTGGATTGGATGCATTCTTTTTCTTGTAAAAATATTTCAATTTCTTATATTTGAGATGAGTTCATTTAAGGAGATCAAAAAAAATCCTCACTTACTGGTTTAATGCCTACACACCCTAATACTAATCACCTATACACTTGAAAGATCAAAATTTTGAGCACTCCAAGGTAAAGGTTCTTATTAGAACTTGAAATGTGTGACCTTAAATTCAATAAGGATGAAGAAGTTTTAAAGTCATCAAATAATAATCTCATTTAAAAGAAGTGATTATCCATTAATGGAGTGAGAAATAACATCCAATACAGCCCCTTGATACTCCCTTGGATCAACCCATAAGTGGTTTATCCCTCCATTGACCCCATGGTTTTAATGGAAGCGGAAAGTAGATTCATGAGGGAGGAATTGGAGAAGTAAAAAAAACAATCACTCCACCGTTGTGTGATAATCTCACAAGGTTTGGTATGAACAAGTTCACACCTTGAGGTAACAGTATCAAAGTGATAATAAGAAGAATAAAAAAAGGGAATATGAAGAACTTTTATGAAGAAACTAAGGTAATTCAAGGAACGTACAATTGAAGGAATGCGATTACAACATCAAATTGGCAGCATAACATTAAAATGAAACAAAGCTCAAAAGATCCTCAACTCCTCCACAACCACTGCCTTAAATAGGCATTTTTGAAGCCTTGGGTCGAACCTTCAATAGTCCAAGTCTCCTCAATTAATTTTGGTAGGCCATAGGTGGGTGGAAAGTTGAGGGAGAGTTGATTTTTCCACCCTCGACCCGAGGTGACATCCAAATTTCATCCACCGAATAGACGCGCTTGGAAGAACTTCTATATGGCAGAATTAGAGTTGTCCATAGAAGGAGAAACTTGAGAACCGGATGTATCCTAATAGACTGTAAAATTTGGGCCCATTTGGAGTTTTTTATTCGGATATATGATTATATTAGTGGGATTTTTTTCTGGGCCGCAGAATCTAGCCCATAACTTTATCTCTAAATTGGGTCGCCTAAATAACCACAATGGAATCCTAATTAGCACTGGCTCCTGAATAATGATTTGTTCCTCTACATGTCTTCTAGAAGCCCACGAAATTTGGTCTTCATTGGGTTTTTAATGTGGGTCACACATTCTCATCAGTGGGATGATTTCCAATCTTCTTTCTCTAGAATTGCGTCCATTCATCTCCAAATATCTCCATCATCCTTTATGAATCATCCATTGATCCCTGAATTAAACATGTTCATATTGAAGTTTAGATCAATTTACCAAAATATCAAATTAAAATATGGATAATTACATTCCTTAAAATCAGATTAATCATTGGGTACTTTAAATGATGTTTAAAAATGTACCACATAATAGTGCATTTTAAGAAGGAATTACAATCATAATGTGAAATGATGTTTAAAGTGTAAAATGCACTAAAATGGTATTTATGAATAATAAATCACATTAATATTATATATATTAACAATGAATATTAGCATCATTTAGTGTCTAATCACACCCCTCAACTTGACTTTTTCTAGTCCCGAGCAAAATGTATCTCAACGATATGAAATTTGAATTCCCTTTTCTAAAAATATTTTAATACACAATGATCACCAAAAACCCTTATACCAAAAAATCATGAAACCCATCAAAATATTTTAATACAAGATAGTTTCATAAGCAGATCTCAATCCCAAGCTCATTCTTTTGTTCAAATTCATTGCCATATTTCATCCAATATCAATTAAGTATGAGGATGTGTTGTGTATCACAATAGACATGGGGGTTCATCTATATTCAAGGGGGAAATGACGAAAGCTCTAGGTGGAATCACATTTCAATATTAAGATGAGTATTCAATTTTTTTTATATTGTATTTTTTTGATTTTTTTTTTCAATTTTGCCATGGTAATTGAAATTGCACTCAAAAGAGTCAACCCCTGTAGAGAGACTTTGCCGATGACTCCCAGGCTCAAAGACCTTAGGGCACCAAGTGAATCCCACATACTCAGGCATCATATTTAGTTAACTCAGTCAAAAACAAATTCAAATTACCAAAAATAGAGATAAAATTACTAACTCTGGGTCAGACAACTATAGAGTCATGATCTCCAAGTGCTGAAAGCCACGCATTAGGTCATTTCATTGCTCTACGTGCAAATTTATTGTTTTTTTATTTTTTTTGAATACTCATATTAAAACTAAAATGATCACCAAACCTATGCTATTTATTTGGGGTACCCCATGAACTCAAACTAATACCCCACTATCCAAAGGATGTGCATTGTGATTTTCTATTATTTGGATGAAAATATAAACCATGAAATATCACATTAGACAACCACACTTTCCAAAATATATGTTCATGAAATTATAAATGGATTAAAATCAAAATCAGGGCATGCTAAATTATTTGATATTCAGTTTCAAAGTGTTCAATGATTATTATCATGTTCAAAGTTAAAGGAATTTTTCCTTCCATTTACACACATTTTTTTTCAAATCATTCATTTTTTTGGACCAAAGCATTTTTTTAATTTTATCTCCCCCCTAAATTAAAATAACACTGTCCCCAGTGTTTGAGTAAATGAAAATTTAGAAGGAGTAGAGGCAGGTAAGGGAATTTCAAAAAGGAAATTTAAATATGAGGATTATGGAATGAAGTCACCAGGTGGTTGAAGTTGAAGTTCTTGTTGCTCCAATTTAGTCCTTTGATATCTATGTCACTTGTAGAGTTCCCTAGTAGAAAAAGGAAAAAAAGAAAGAAAAAAAAACAATATATATATCTATATTTATATAATAAATAAAGTAAAATATAAGTATATATATAAAAATTATAGAATAAGGAAGCACAAAATGTCGTAGGTCATTGGTAAGCGCACGCCCCTGTCTCCCTTCGGTCCTGGGTTCGAATCCCCACGGCTTCGTCGGTTGTGATAGGGTTTTCCCCACGGCCTATGATGTGGCCTTTTTATTATTATTATAATTTTATTTATTTTATTTATTTTTATTTTAACCTAAAAACACATAAAAATAAAATTAATTGATGATACATTGTCTTATTTTTAAATTTCTGGGTAAGGTATTACTCAAGGATCACACCACATGACACAGATGAATATGGAACTCCCCTTTCGTACCCATCTATAATCATAATAGAAGAACAGGTAAATAGTCTATTTTTTTATTAAATATCAAACTGATTAATTAATCCTATTTAAAATATAAAGTTGATTAAAACAACAAAATGATAGGAAACTTGAAAACCATGGGTTGCCTCCCATGCAACACTTTGTTTAACGTCCTTAGCTCGACTTGGACCCCTAACTGATTAATTATTTTCATCATCTAAGGTGGGTTCACACAATTCTTCATCAACTTCATGTTTTTGGAATGTATCAATGAATGGTTTGACTCTATGACCATTAACTTTAAAGGTTTGACCATTGGTGGGATCTTGAATTTCTACAGCCCCATGGGGGTACACCTTATGCACTATGTATGGACCTGACCATCTAGACCTTAACTTTCCCAGGTGTAAATGAAGTTTGGAACTATACAAGAGCACAAATTTTCCCGGTTCAAAATTTTTGACTTTGATATTCCTAGATTGGTAGGCTTGAACTCTAGCTTTATTGATCCTTGATTTTTCATAAGCCTCCATCCTTAGTTCCTCCGGTTCATTGAGATCAAATTTCCTTTTTGTTCCAGCCAATGAGAGGTCATAATCCATTTTCTTAATTTCCCAAAAGGCCTTATGCTCAATTTCAACAAGTAAATGGAATGCTTTTCCATAAACCAACCTATATGGTGACATTCCTAGGATGGTTTTGTATGTTGTACAATATGCCCAAAGAGCATCCAAGATATTCTCGGACCAATCTTTCTTAAAAGGATTGACAATTTTCTCAAGAATTTGTTTTATTTCTCGATTAGCTAACTCATCTTGACCATTCACTACTGGAAATCCCATTTTTACCAACGCTTATATCCCAACGGTTTGATAAACCGTTGGGAATGGTTATGTATACCAACGGTTTTAAGAAAATCGTTGGCATAGAAGCTTTTATGAAGATTTTTACCAACGGTTTATAAAACCGTTGGTATAGGGCTCCATGAAGAGACTTTTACCAACGGTTATACACTAACCGTTGGTATATGTTGGAATCTATACCAACGGTTTGTGTAAACCGTTGGTATAGACCTTGGTAAACATACATTCCCAATGGTTTTTAAAAACCGTTGGGAAAGTTTTCCCCTAAATCCAGTAGCCCCTTCGCTCGATTGCAGTCCCCCTCCGCTCGACTGCAGCCCTAAATTGAACCTCTCCTGACGCACTCTCGTTACCCAGTCTCCCAAACTCCATCCATCCTCTTCAATCAAACAATTTTTCTGTTCTACACTTCAAATCTGTAAGTTCTAATGTTCTTCATCTATTTTCTATTTTCTATTTTGATTTGACCTAAATGTCTCGGATCTCTCTATACAAGTACTCACAAACTCGTTCCACTCATATATCCATATTAAATCAAACAATTTTGTAGTTCAACACTCTAAATATGTAAGTACTACCTTAGTTTTAATGTTTTACATCTATTATTTTTGTTTTCTGTTTTAATTTGGTATAAACTAGGTTGTGTTGTTTATGGCATGTGAAGGTTAGTGTTATTGAGGATGAATTGGATGTTGGTTGGGTGATGGATTGGAATTGTGATGTTTTTGGGATTAAGTTTAGTTAATCTTCAATGAATTATTTGGGGATTTCCTCCCTTTAACAGAGCCCCCACTCCTCATGGACCCTAGACACCCCCCCTCTTGGACCCTGGACAATCCCCCCTCCTGGAACTTGGACAGCCTGGCCCCCCTCTTTACTGAAACTTGGACATCCCCCCTCCTGGACCCTGGACAACCCCCCTCCACCCTCCTCCTAGGACCTTGTATAGTCCCCCCTCCTTCCTGGACCCTAGGAAGCCCCCCACCCTCCACCCTGGACCCTGGATAGCCCCCCTCCTCGATGGACCCTGGACAACCCCCCCTCCTTCCTGGACCATGGACAACCCCTTCTCCCCTTCTCCTTGACCCTGGACAGCCCCCCTCCCCCTTCCTAGACCCTGGACAGCCCCCCACCCCTCCTCCTAGACCTTGGACATCCCCCTCACCCCCTCCTCAACCACCAAATACCCCCCACTTCAAAACAATGACCACCAAACTTGGACATGCTGTATTTTCTATAAAAAGATAGATTTATCCTCAAACCACCTCAATAATATCCTAAACAATGCTTATAATGTGGTTTTCACCACATAACATCCAATTGTATTCCAATTCACTAGTCTATCCTCCCTTGGCTAGATTTTACAAAAAGCGTTCAACCATAAAGATCCAAATGAAAATAAATTGATATAAGACATTTGATAATGGATTAAAATTTCAAATTGGGATCCAATGAGGAATATTTGAGATATTATGCATCATGTCCATGAGTAAATCCATTTTTATATATCTGATAAGTTATTTTTCACAATTTTCACACATTAATTGTTTGTAAAAATGGGACAAACATTTATAACGGTTCTAATATATAAAAATTAATCTATTTTTGGATGCAGCTTAACCAACAATGTCTAGCTTGTCTGCCTCTTCCATGATCATCGATGTGCACGTCCCGTCTCCATCTGACCTCGCACGACGGGTGACTCAGCGTCTGACTGATGACGAGCACCAGATTCTCTTACTTCCACACCAGATTCATGCCCGCTACGCTCCTGAAGTGATCAATCCCACTCCATGTCTAGCTGATGACGAGCGCCAGATTCTCTTACTTCCAAACCAGATTCATGCCCTCTACGCTCCTGAAGTGATCAATCCCACTAAGCGTCCATGTGAGCTTGATGACACGACCACCAGTTCTTGTAAGAGGCAGAGGAGTTCTGAGTTGATGGACCAAGACGATTGACCAGTGTCCATCCATCTGGCTGAAGACGTAAAACATAGCGCTTCCTGGGAGGCAACCCATATTCTAGATTTTCATCATTTTGATTTTTTACTCTGTTTTAGGAAATAAACATGGCATGTATGCAACAATTTTTTAGCTGCTTCTAATCTGTATGTGCACTTGTCATTACTCTGCATGACTGCTTCTATTTTGTATGATCCTTGGTGTTATTTTTTATGACATGATGCAGCTATGTTCTGTCTATGTGTAGATTTTACAGGTACATAAGTAAGTGCACTTTTCATTATTCCATTCTTTTAGTTCTTCAGCCGATGGTACGAGGGAGGTTCGTACCAGAGGTAGAGGAGCATCTCCGCGTACCCGACTAGACCCTTCCCCTCTGACCAAACGCATTCGGATTATGTTGAAACATAAGGTAAAAAATCCATGGGTCAAATTTGACGTGTATAAGTCAACCTCGCCTCAATAAAAGGCACAGTGTGGCCAGGATCACTCAAACTGCCTCTCTTTTGTTC
Organism: Viscum album; assembly: GCA_963277665.1. Lineage (NCBI taxonomy): Eukaryota > Viridiplantae > Streptophyta > Magnoliopsida > Santalales > Viscaceae > Viscum > Viscum album. The sequence goes on along the minus strand of OY728123.1, from coordinate 499,351,641 downwards.
AAAATTGACTTATTTTTAAGTGAAATCAACAACTGACATATGGGAAACTGATCAAACGCCTTCGGATTATGTTGAAACTTTAGTAAAACTATCCATGGATCATATGTGACATGTAAAAGTCAACTCCGCCTCAATCTGATGCACGGTGTGGCCAGTATCACTCCAAGTGTATGTATTTTGTTTAAAATGGACAATATTTTACGTACATACACCAATCCAATAAAATATCTTTTTATTGTGTTGATACTTTTTAAAAATGATCCATGACTCATATGTGACGTGTACGAGTCAACCCTATCTCAATTCGAGACCCGGTGTGGCCGATACCACTCAAAGTGCCTCTGTTTTGTTAAAAATGGACTTAATTTTAAGTGAAATCAACAACTGACATAAGGAAAACCGACCAAACGCATTCGTATTCTATTGAAACTTAAGGAAAACAATACATGAGTCAAATGGGACGTGTATGAGTCAAATCCGCCTCAATATAAGGTTCGTTGTGGCCGACACCATTCAAAATGCCTCTATTTTGTTAAAAATGGACTTAATTTTAAGTGAAATCAACAAATGACATACAGTAAACCGACCAAACGCATTCAGATTCTATTGATACTATAGGAAAACGATCCATGGGTCATATGTGACATGTACGAGTCAACTCCACCTCAATATAAGGCGCGGTGTGGATGGTACCATTCAAAATATATCTTTTTTGTTCAAAATGACTTTAATTTTAAGTGAAAATAACAACTGACATATGGAAAACCGACCAAATGCATTCCAAATCTGTTTAAACTTTAGGAAAATGATACATGGGTCATATGTGACGTGTACGAGTCAACCCCACCTCAATCCAAGGCACAGTGTGGCCGGAACCACCCAAACTGTCCCTCTTTTGTTTAAAATGGACAATATTTTACGTACATACGCCAAACAGATCAAACAGATTCTGATTGTGTTGATACTTTTTCACAACGATCCATGACTCATATGTGATGTATACGAGTCAACCCCGCCTCAATTCGAGGCCCGGTGTGGCCGACACCACTCAAAGTTCCTCTGTTTTGTTAAAAATGGACTTAATTTTAAGTGAAATCAACAACTAACATACAACAAACCGACCAAACGCATTTGGATTATATTGAAACTTAAGGAAAACAATCCATGAGTCAAATTTGATGTGTACGAGTTAACCCCGCCTCAATACGAGTCCCGGTGTGGCCGACACCACTCAAAGTGACTCTTTTTTTTAAATGTACTTAATTTTAAGTGAAAACAACAACTGTCATACGGAAAACTGACCAATCGCCTACGGATTCTATTGAAACTTTAGAAAAATGATCCATGGGTCATATGTGATGTGTACGAGTCAATTCCACCTCAATCCGAGGCACCGTGGGGGAGGGACCACCCAAATTGCCAGTCTTTTGTTGAAAATGGACTAAATTGCAAGTGAAAACAACAACTGTCATACGGGAAACTGACCAAATGCGTTCCAAATCTATTTAAACTTTAGAACAACGATCCATGGGTCATATTTCATGAGTAAGAGTAAATCCCGCCTCAATCCGAGGTGCGGTGTGGCCGACACCACCCAAACTGTCTCTCTTATGTTTAAAATGGACAATATTTTACGTACATACGTCGAACCGATCAAACGGATTCTGATTGTGTTGATACTTTTGAACAACAATACATGACTCATATTTGATGTGTAAGAGTCAACCCTGCCTCAATCTGAGGCCCGGTGTGGCCGACACCACTCAAAGTGCCTCTGTTTTGTTAAAAATGGACTTAATTTTAAGTGAAAACAACAACTGACATACGCCAAACCAACCAAACACATTCGAATTATATTGAAACTTAAGGAAAACGATCCATGAGTCAAATGTGACCTGTATGAGTCAACCCTGCCTCAATCTGAGCCGCGGTGTGGCTGAGACCACTCAAACTGTCTCTCTTTTGTTCAAAATGGACTAAATTGTAAGTGAAATCAACAACTGACATAAGAGAAACCTACCAAAAACCTTTGGATTATGTTGAAACTTTAGGACAATGATTCATTGGTCATATGTTATGTGTACGAGTCAACCCCGCCTCAATCTGAGGCTCCGTGTGGACGGGACCACCCAAAATGCCTCTCTTTTGTTCAAAATGGACAATATTTTACGTACATACGCCAAACCGATCAAATGGATTTTGATTGTGTTGAAACTTTAGGAAAATGATCCATTTTTCATATGTGACATGTACGAGTTAGCTCCTCCTCAATCCGAGGCCCGGCGTGGCCGACACCACTCAAAGTGGCTCTCTTTTGTTTAAAATGGACTTAATTTTAAGTGAAAACAACAACTGACATACGTCAAACCAACCAAACGCCTTCATATTCTGTTGAAACTTTAGGAAAACGATCCATGGGTCAGATGTGACGTGTTAGAGTCAACCTAGACTCAATCCGAGCCGTGGTGTGGCCAGGACCACTAAAATTGTCTCTCTTTTGTTGAAAATGGACTAAATTGTAAATGGAAACAACAACTGACATACGCCAAACCAACCAAACGACTTCTTATTCTATTGAAACTTTAGGAAAATGATCCAAGGGTCATATGTGACGTGTAAGAGTCAACCCTGCCTCAATCCGAGTTGCGGTGTGACTAGGACCACACAAATTGTCTCTCTTTTGTTCAAAATGGACTAAATTGCAAGTGAAATCAACAACTGACATACGGGAAACCGACCAAACACTTCAGATTCTGTTGAAACTTTAGGAAAATAATCCATGGGTCATATGTGACATGTAAAAGTCAATCATGCCTCAATCCGAGGCACCGTGGGGCCGGGACCACCCAAACTGCCTCTCTTTTGTTCCAAATGGACAATATTTTACGTACATAGGCCAAACCGATCAAACGGATTCAGATTGTGTTGAAACTCTAGGACAATTATCCTTGGATCATATGTGACGTGTAAGAGTTAACCCCGCCTTAATACGAGGCCCAGTGTGGCCAACACCACTCAAAGTGCCTCTTTTTTTAAATGTACTTAATTTTAAGTGAAAACAACAACTGACATACGGAAAAGAGACCAAACGCCTACGGATTCTATTGAAACTTTAGGAAAACGATCCATGGGTCATATGTGATGTGTAAGAGTCAACCCCGCCTCAATCGGAGGCCCGGTGTGGCCGACACCACTCAATGTGCCTCTGTTTTGTTTAAAATGGACTTAATTTTAAGTGAAAACAACAACTGACATACGCCAAACCAACCAAACGCCTTCGGATTCTGTGGAAACATTCATAAAACGATCCATGGGTCATATTTGATGTGTACGAGTCAACTCCGCCTCAATCTGAGCCGCGGTGTGGTCGGGACCACTCAAACTATCTCTCTTTTGTTCAAAATGGACTAAATTGTAAGTGATATCAACAAATGACATACGAGAAACCTACCAAACACCTTCGTATTCTGTTGAAACTTTAGGAAAACGATCCATGGGTCATATGTGATGTGTACGAGTCAACCCTGCCTCAATCCAAGGCGTTGTGTGGCTGGGACCACCCAAACTACCTCTCTTTTGTTCAAAATGGACAATATTTTACGTACATACGCCAAACCGATCAAATGGATTCTGATTATGTTGAAACTTTAGGAAAATGATCCATGTCTTATATGTGATGTGAACGAGTCAACCCCACCTCAATCCGAAGCACGGTGTGGCCTAAACCACTCAAAGTGCCTCTCTTTTGTTTTAAATGAACTTAATTTTTAGTGAAAACAACAACTGACATAAGCCAAACCGACCAAAAACCTTCAGATTCTGTTGAAACTTTAGGAAAACGATCCATGGGTCATATGTGACATGTAAAATTCAACTCCGCCTCAATCCAAGCTGCGGTGTGGCTAGGACCACTCAAACAGTCTCTCTTTTGTTGAAAATGGACTAAATTGTAAATGAAATCAACAACTGTCATACGGGAAATCAACCAAATGCCTTTGGATTCTATTGAAAATTTAGTAAAACGATCCATGGGTCATATTCGATGTGTACGAGTCAATCCCGCCTCAATCTGAGGTGCGGTGTGGCCGACACCACCCAAATTGTCTCTCTTATGTTAAAAATGGACAATATTTTATGTACATACTCCAAACCGATCAAACGGATTCTGATTGTGTTGAAACTTTAGGAAAACAATCCATGGCTAATATGTGACGTGTACGAGTCAACTCTGCCTCAATACGAGGCCCGGTGTGGCCGTCACCACTCAAAGTATCTCTCTTTTGTTTAAAATGGACTTAATTTTAAGTGAAAACAACAACTGACATACGCCAAACCAACCAAACGCCTTAGGATTCTATTGAAACTTTAGGAAAACGATCCATGGGTCATATTTGACGTGTAAGAGTCAACTATGCCTCAATCCAAGCCGCGGTGTGACCGGGACCACTCAAACTGTCTCTCTTTTGTTAAAATAGACTAAATTGTAAGTGATATCAACAACTGACATATGGGAAACGGACCAAACACCTTTGGATTCAGTTGAAACTTTAGGAAAACGATCCATGGGTCATATGTGATGTGTAAGAGTCAACCCCGCCTCAATTGGAGTCACCGTGGGGCCGGGACCACCCAAACTGCCTCTCTTTTGTTCAAAATGGACAATATTTTACGTACATACGCCAAACCGATCAAACAGATTCTGATTGTGTTGAAACTTTAGGAAAATGATTCATGGATCATATGTGACGTGTACCAGTCAACCCCAACTCAATCCGAGGCCCGGTGTGGCACTTATGGAGTCACAAGTGATGAGACTCCTAAGAAAATACCTTTTCACCATATATTAGAAAAGTAGTTGTCATATGAAGATTGAAATGGGTGTAAATAATATTTGAGTTATTGAAATTCTTATTCAACTATACTGGATGATTGTTGTCATATGAAGATTCAAATGGGGAATTATTCACCATTTCTCTAATCAAAGAGGTGGTCTTTTTTTTGTTGTTTTAAGTTTTCACTATTTTAAGTGCTGTTTTGTATGCAGGTGTATGCACAGGAGGGGCTGCTGTGCAACAATTCTGGAAATACAAAATACCAACGGTTTAGAACCGTTGGTATACTTTGAGAAGAATTATACCAATGGTTTGTAACCATTGGCATAGTATTTTTTATTGAACATATGCCAACGGTTTCATTGAAACCGTTGGGAAAAAACTATACCAACGGTTGTAAACAATTGGTATAATATCAAAATCATAGAATTACCAACGGTTTAAAACCGTTGGGTAAACCTATACCAACGGTTCAACAAGAATCGTTGGCAAATCAAGACATAGAGTGGGCTATACCAACAGTTTAGTTCAAACCATTGGTATAGATCTTTCCCCACGCCTTACTTCCCTATGGTTTGGACAACCGTTGGTATAGAATATACCAACGGTTTTCCAGCCTATACCAACAGTTTAGAACCGTTGGTATATCCTCCATTTCCAGTAGTGATTGGTCTGTGGGTGGTAAGCAATGGATACTTTGTGAGAAATTCCATACTTTTCCATGAGTGATGAGAATGGAAAATTGCAAAAATGAGTTCCACGATCACTAATGATAGCTCTAGGAATTCCAAATCTATAGAATATGTTTTCTTTTAGGAATCTAATCATAGTTTTATGATCACTGGATTTTTTAGGAATATCCTCAATCCATTTTGAGACATAATCAACAACTAAGAGAATGTAGAGGTATCCCCTAGAGTTTGGGAAATGACCCATGAAATCAATTCCCCAGCAGTCAAAGATTTCACTCACAAAGATGGGAGTGAGTGGAATTTGATTTATTTTTGTGATGGACCCTACTTATTGACACCTAGGACAACTTTGACAAAATGTGTAGGAGTCCCTTGAGAGAGTGGGCCAGAAGAGACCACACTAAAGAATCTTAGTAGATGTTTTCTTAGAGGAAAAGTGACCTCTATATGACTCACTATGATAGAATTTAAGGATGGACTCTTGTTCAGATTATGGGACACACCTCCCAATGAATTGGTCAGGGTAGAACTTATAGAGTTATGGATCATCAAACACATAGTGCCTAACATCAGAAAGAAATTTACTTTGAGCTTGAGTCCCTAAGAATTTTGGGATGACTCTTGTAGCAAAGAAATTGGCTATGTCGGCATACCAAGGGTAGTCACTCACAGAGTCTAGGTGTTCATCAGGGAATGAATCAGATACAGAAAGGTGATTTGAGTTGTCTTTTAATTCCATCCTAGAGAGTTGATCAGCTACAAAATTTTCAACGCCCTTTTTATCCTTGATTGTGAGGTCAAATTCTTGTAAGAGAAGGACCCACCTAATCAGTCTAGCCTTAGCATCTTGTTTTTGGAAGAGGTGTTGTAGTGCAGAATGGTCAGTGAACAAAGTGATGGGGGATCCTAAGAGGTAGGACCTAAACTTCTCTAAGGAAAACACAATAGCAAGTAACTCTTTTTCAGTGGTGGTGTAGTTGATTTGGGAATCATTTAAGGATTTTATTTCATAAGAAATGACATAAGTAGTTTTATCACAACGTTTTCCTAACATAGCTCCAATAGAAAATTGAATGGCATCACACATAAGTTCGAAATGAAGGTTCCAATTTGGAGATTTCATAATGGGAGGAGAGGTGAGAGAGGATTTGAGGGTTGAGAATGAACCCTCACAGCTTTCTGTCTAAACAAATGGAACATCCTTTACTAGTAGAGCATGAAGGGGACGGGAGATTGAACTAAAGTCCTTGATGAATCTTCTATAGAAACCAGCATGTCCTAAGAAAGACCTCACTTCCTTGACATTTTTGGGTTATGGAAGGTGACGAATGATTTCAACCTTGGCTTTATCAACTTCAATCCCCCTACTTGATACTAGATGTCCTAGAACTAGTCCCTCTTTAACCATGAAATGGAATTTTTCGTAATTTAGGACTAGATTCTTTTCTTCACATATAGAAAAGACTCTCTCTACATTCCTCATACATCCCTCTAATATATCACCAAACACAGATAAGTCATCCATGAAGACCTCTAGAAAATCCCCTACCATGTCTGAGAATATTCCCATCATGCACCGCTGGAAGGTTCCAGGGGCATTGCATAACCCGAAGGGCATGCGTTTGAAAGAAAAGGTTCCAAATGGACATGTGAATGTAGTCTTCCCTTGATCCTCTAGGGAGACCTCAATTTGATTATACCCTGAGTACCCATATAAGAAATAGTAGAAGGCATGACCTGCCACTCTATCAATGACTTGGTCAATGAATGGTAAGGGGAAATGGTCCTTCATGGTGAATGAGTTTAGCTTCCTATAGTCAATGCAGACCCTCCATCCACTACTCACCCCAGTTGGAATAATCTCTCCATCCTTATTGGTTATCACTGTGATTCCTTCCTTCTTGGGAATCACTTGGATTGGGCTGACCCACTCCCTCTCATCTATGGGATATATGATACCAGCTTTCAACAATTTCAAAAGTTCATTCCTTACTACCTCCATGATATTAGGATTGAGTCGTCGTTGAGGTTGACGACATGGCTTTGAATCAGATTCTAGAACAATCCTATGAGTCCCGATAAGTGGTCTAATCCCAGGAATATTAGACAGGGTCCAACCAATGGATTTCTTATGTTTCCTAATTAAATATAGAAGAATCCTCTCATGATTGGATTCAAGAGAAGAATAAATGACAATAGGATGTGTTTGATTGTCCCCTAGTAAGGCATAATTGAGGGCAGTGGGAAGTTCCTTCAATTAAAGACCAGGTTGGTTCATAATTTCAGCAGAATATTGGGACATTGGATCAATATAAAAATTTTTTCCTGGAGTTTTAGATAGGATCGATTCCCCACATGTAGAAGTTTCAGCTACTAGATTAGCTTGATCAGATTTAGAGAAGGAAGTTTGATTGGTCTCCATGAAATTGGTTTCATGAAAGTTTTCACTGATTGTTGGACCTAAGACTTCATCATAACAGTAATTTGAAAATGATTCAATCCAAGGAGATAGACTTACCTCACATGAAAAAAGGAAATCAATCTCATCCTGACATAAACATCCCTTAAATATTCCTTGATGTTCTATGGATTCATTATCAATGCTTCCTATCATGTTTACTTCATGAATGTCCTCGTAATCCCCTATTTGTGATCTTGCATTATAGATTTTCAAGTCTATACTCATGTTACCAAAGGTGATGGTCATGTTCCCATTTCAAACTCGAATAACAGAGTTGATTGTTGCAAGGAAGGGACGACCAAGGATAATTGGGGTTTGTTCCTTATTTCCTAAGTTTTTATGGTTGTTAAGGACAATGAAGTTAGAAAGGTAGATGAAGTTTTCAACCTTTACTAGAAAGTCATTTAAAATACCCCTTGGAACCCTAATCCTACGATCAACAAGTTAAAGTATGACAGATGTGGGTTGGAGTTCTTCTAGGCCTAACTGGTAGTACACAGTATAGGGAATGAGATTGACACTAGCACCTAGGCAACAAAAGGATTTGACAACTTTTCTCTCTCCTAGTTCAACATTAATGTAAGGGCAACCTGGGTCTTTTAACTTAGGAGGAATGGTCCCTTGAATGGTGGTACTCACATTAGAATCCAAAAGGACTTGGTTTTTATGTGAAAATTTTCTTTTAAAAGTGCACAAGTCCTTAAGGTACTTTGAGTAGGCAGGTATGGTTTGGATTGCATCGAGAAGGGGAATGTTCAACTTGACTTGTGAGAAGATTTCCCTCAATGTTTCACTCAATTCCGGCTTGGTTTTCCCCCTCATGCGTTGAGGAAATGGTGTAGGTTGTGGGGTTGTTTATTGAAGAGTTGTTTCTTTGACAATGTTATATTGTATTTCAGTTTGATCATTTGGTTCATTTGAATTTTCATCCAAGTTTGAATCTTCAGGTGGGTTCTGAATTAGTTTTTCAGGTTTCTCAATTGATTTCCCACTTCTTAAAATAGTCACAGCCTTTAGTTGTTCATGATTTGTTTGAGTGAAACTTGACTCTCCCCTTGAAGTTGAGGATGGTACTGCCTGAGTAGGAATGGGTGCCTTTCTAGTTTTGATGGTTTGAAGTTCTTGTTTTATGGAAGATACTTCCGAGTTCATCCTCTCCATTTGTTTGCCTAATTGTTCTAGTAGGCTTTGTGGAACATTTTGGGTTGGTGCTTGAGAAGAATGGTTTATCCCAGGGGGATAATTTGGAGGTGGGATGGTTTGTTGAAAATGGACCGATGGCTGTTGGTATTGGATAGGTTGGGTTTGGAACTGGTTATGGGTTTGGTAGTTCTGTTGGGGGTATGGATTTTGTCCCTGTGGTTGGCTAGTTTGCTGGTTATCTTTCCAGCGGAAGCCTGGGTGGTCATTATACCTTAGGTTGAAGTTGTTTTGGTATTGAGGCTTTTGAAAGTTCAAGGAATTTACTTCCACTAGGGGTCCTCCTAAATAAACATCCTTGATGGATGGAATGGTTAGGCAGTTGTCTGTCTTATGGTCATGTTTGTCACAAATTGTGCAAACAGGGTCTACAGTTTGGATTTCATGGACTTTCCTAAGGTTTATCTCTTCAACCTTCCTAGAGAGTGCTGCGAGTTTAGCCCTAAGGCTTTCATCTTCTCTAAGTGTATGAATTCCAGCATTTCTTTGTGTCTTTTCAGAATAAGGTGAAGTTCCCCATGTTTGGTTTTGTTCAGAAAGGATTTCTAGATACTCGTAAGCATCATTTGGGGCTTTGTTTTTAAAGGTTCCATTACACATCATGTCAATGAATTGTTTGTTCCCCGGACCCAACCCTTCATAGAAAATTCTCAATTGTTCTAGAATATATAAACCATGATATGGGACCATGTTTAGAGTGTCCTTGAACCTCTCCCATGTTTCATATAATGACTCTCCCTCTTTTTCAAAAAAAAAATGGATGCTCTTTTTAAGTGCAATTGTTTTGTGGTGGGAAAAGTATTTTTTGTAGAATTATCTTTGTAGTTGGTACCAAGAGTTTATGGATGATTGTATAAAATTTTGTATCCAATTTTTAGCTCTATCCTTTAAAGAAAAAGGAAATATTCTCATCTTAGATGATTCTAGTTGATGTGGGGGACACATGGTTTCTACAATGTCATTGAACTCCTTAATGTGAAGGTAGGGCATCTCAGACTCCATTCTATGGAATGTGGGAAGGTGGTTTAGGACATGGGGTTTAAAAATGTAGTTGGAATCTACTAGTTAATTGTGTCTAATACATGTGGGGTCATTGTTCCAGGAAGGTTTGAGGTAGTCATTCATGGTTTGATCAATTGCATTCCCCAAGTTTGGGGCTGCCTCATTTGGGTTTCCATTTTGGTTCCCACCCGGGTTTATGAGCTGGTTTCTTTGTAGACCTTCCATTGAAATAGGATCAATTTTTGAATCTGGAGTATTAAGAAGATTAGGATCTAATGTAAAGAGTTCCCTTGGTGTACTTGACTCCCCAAACCCAGGACTATCCACCCTAACTAGACGGTTTTATTGATCGCGGGTGTAGGCGGACATGCGCCAAAATAAAAGAAACGAGAAAGGGATAAGATAAGATAATTTGGATGAGAAAAGAAGAAATGAGGGAGAATAGAGTGGGTGTTTAGATGAATTACTTGGGTCCCCATCAACGACGCCAAAATTTGTTTCACACTCAAATTTACCCAAGAGAATAAGGTAGAACAGTCTTTGTAGTTTAGCTTGGGTTGTCAAATCTGCAGAGACCTAAGAAGTAACCAATGGACACATACATTATATGAACTGTTTTTGGCTATTGAGTGGAAAAATTTGGGTTGATTTTATATGGGTTTAATTGAACACTAAAAGTCTTAAGTAAATTCAAATTATGATAAGGGTTGATCCTAGGTTATTACAAGGGGTGGATTGGATGCATTCTTTTTCTTGTAAAAATATTTCAATTTATTATATTTGAGATGGGTTCATTTAAGGAGATAAAAAAAATCATCACTTACTGGTTTAATGCATACACACCCTAATACTAATCACCTTTACACTTGAATTGTCAAAGTTTTGAGTACTCCAAGGTAAAGTTTCTTATTATCACTTGAAATGTGTGACCTTAAATTCAATAAGGATGAAGAAGTTTTAAAGTCATCAAATAAAAATATCATTTAAAAGAAGTGATTATCCATTAATGGAGTGAGAAATAACACCCAATACATCCCCTTGATAGTCCCTTGGATCAACCCATAAGTGGTTTATCCCTCCATTGATCCCATGGTTTCAATGTAAGCGGAAAGTAGACTCATGTGGGGGGAATTGGAGAAGTAAAAAAAACAACAAAAAAAAAACAATCACTCCACCGTTGTGTGATAATCTCACAAGGTTTGGTATGAAAAAGTTCACAACTTGTGGAAACTGTATAAAAGTGATAAGAAGAAGAATATAAAAATAAAATATGAAGAACTTTTATGAAGAAACTAAGATAATTCAAGGAACTTACAATTGAAGGAATGTGATTACAACATCAAATTGGCAGCATAACATTAAAACGAAACAAAGCTCAAAAGATCCTCAACTCCTCCACCAACACTGCCTTAAATATGAATTTTTGAAGCCTTGAATCTAGAATTCAATAGTACAAGTCTCGTCAATTAATTTTTGTATGCCATAGGTGGGTGGAATGTTGAGAGAGAGTTGATTTTTCCACCCTTGACCCGAGGTGGCATCCAACTTTCATCCACCGAAAAGACGTGCTTGTAAGACCTTTTAGATGACCGAATTAGAGTGGGACATAGAATAAGAAAATGTATCCCCGGATGTCCTCTAATCTCCTGTAAAATTTGGGCCCATTTGAAGTTGTGGATTCGGAGATATTATTATATTAGTGGGATGTTTTTATGGGCCGCAGAATCTGGCCCAGAATTTTATCTCTAACTTGGGATGCCTAAATAACCACAATGGAGTATGAATTAGCATTGGATCCTGAATAATTATTTGTTTAAATATATGTCTTCTAGCATACCACTAAATTTGGTCTTAATTGGGTTTGTAATGTGAGTCCCACATTCTCATCAGTGGGCTTGTGTCCAATCTTACTTCTCTAGAATTTCTTCCATTCATCTCCAAATATCTCCATCATCCTTTATGAATCCTCCATTGATCCCTGAATGAAACATATTCATATTTAAGTGTAGATCAATTTACCAAAATATCAAATTAAAATATGTATAATTACATTCCTTAAAATCGGATGAATAATTGGGTACTTTAAATGGTGTTAAAAAATGTACCACATAATAGTGCATTTTAAGAATGAATTAAAATCATAATGTGAAATGATATTTAAAGTGTAAAATTCACTAAAATGGTGTTTATGAATAATAAATCACATTAATATTATATCTATTAACAATTAATATTAGCCTCATTTAGTGGCTAATCAATGCATGTGTCACCACCTGCTAGTGGATATTCACTCCCACTCGAATTTGAACCCGGGTCTGATGCAGGATTACAGGGTGAGTTTACCACTCAAGTAAGCCCCCAACTACTTTTTCTATAGGTACTTGAATAAATTTATATATATACAAGTATGATCATTAATTTTATAAAAATTTCATCTATATGTAATTTTTAATGTATTTTTTTATAAGAATATAACGAGTAACAGTTTTTAAATAATATGTTGTAATTAAATTTATAATGAAAATACATACATATATAATTAAGAAAAAACAAAAATTCAAAAATCTAGCGCTAATCAGATTTGTCCACCATCCTCTTATCCACCCGTCACCATCACATTGTGGGAATTAATCCTTCTTTTCAATCTTATGTTGAACCCATATTTATTCAAACATATTTTATGAAGTGTTCATTATAAAAATAAAGGGTGATGAACTTTAAAATTCAAAAGTGTCCCGTATTAATTATGATGGTCCCATATTCCCACCTTTTCAATTTCAGCTTCTTTATTTGATCCTAAAAAATAAAAATGAGAGCATGTGAATGTACAATATTTAAAACATTTAGCATAAAAATATAAAGGAATATAGAATGAGGAGATGTATTAAATTCATATAAAGAAATGAAACTATTTCTTAGAAAGAAATTGAAAAACTTGGGTTTCCACCCAATAATTACTGTTTTTTTAGGGGTTTATCTCGATCATACTTGCACATAATGTAATATGAGTAGGGTACAAAGTTAACTTATCAGGTTGTAAAAGTGACCAGAAATTTGGCTCATCTGGTGTAAATGTACTCTTCATCCTATATATTTACTTCTTGAATACTACTTGTGGTGGTCTAAAATAAGAGAAAAAATATAAAGAAAAAAAAAATCAAAATATTAACAGATTTTGAAGTTCACCTTCCACACCACTTATACTTTCATCTTTTCATGAGGTTCAAATTATTGAGTTACATTTTGAATTGGAGTTTCCCTGCTCTCCTATTCTTATTGAAAGTGTTTAATGTAGTCCCATTCTTCTTCATCCTCTTTTATGTTAGTGAGGTATTGGCATATTTTCTCATTATCCCTTTTTTTTTTATTTTTTCTGCATACTTCCTAAATTCAATGGATTTTACTACTTCACCCTCCCACACCTCTTTCTCCAATGTCATCCAATCAATGATTTCCATCATGCTACTTTATTATTCTTATTATAGTCATAAAAGGTATTATTATTGATCTTCTCTATATTCTTGTAAGCATAGAAGGGATTCCTGAGGTTTTTCTCCTTATTCTTTATAAACAAAAGTTTTATCACTTGGGTAAATTTCAAAATGCTCCAAACACTCTTCATTGATAGCCTCATCCTTATTTTATTCATTTTTTTCAAAGGCTTTAGCATATTCAAACACATTTTCCTAATATTCTTATTAAATCCATTCTATAACTACATCAGAAATAAAAGGTATATTACATATAAGGGAATTCTAAATAATTTGAGAAAGGTGGTTCATATTTTCTCTCTGTTCTCTAAGTTTTTCTTCGTTATCATCCATAATCTTATCCAATACTTGAAAATAATTTTTAAGAAATCTCATGATTCTATCTTCTGAGTTTTTTGGATGTAAGGATATTCTTAATTGTATTAATCAACCCAATATTCAAATTATTAGTCTTGAAGACTGGGGTATCCTTTGTAGGGATGATAATAGGAGGCGCTACACTATTGATGTTAGAATTAATCATATTTATATGAATGCGAATCATTCCAGATCATTTCATGATGTGACTGCCCTCCTAAATTCAGTGCTTCCCATGTGGTCGGATACTCCAAATATTCATTGTATTATGATGGTGTCATGGAATAAGATCTATGTTACCTATACTCTATCATGGATTGGACCACCAACTATTAGAAGAATAAAATAGAAAAAATAAAAAATGAAAACAAAATCTAAACTTAAATCATAAAATATAAGTGGTATAAAAAAACTCTTTGACCGAAGAAATTAGTCTTGAGTTTTTTGCTACACTCTACTACTTCTCAAAAATGGATCCAAATTTGAAATGCCTGTATGGTGTCATTAATTCAACATAGGGAAATCAAACTAGAAATTTTATTTTTTCGAAACTACACTAACTAAAAACATGTAATATTATGGAAGTATGAGGTCATCCCCATAAAGAGTTGGGAATGAAACATAAATTATCAACCAACTATTAGGTAATATAATTTTAATTAACTTATTTTATTAAACCACTGATAGTGAAATAAAAAAATGCCAAGGGAAAATGGAAGAAGAGAGAGGGACAGGTTTCCAGGGGTGGTTTTAATAAATTAATTAATTCAACTTCACATGAAAAATAATATGATTAAAAATATATACAATCAATCAATTTTATAGATATGAGAAATGGTTAATCCCTATCAATCTACCCTAGAATCTAGATTCATCATGGTCCAATGAATTCAAATACCTAAAGATCATAATGATAGTATTTCCAAATGCAGAAGAATAATCCAATTTAATTTTTAGGAATTAACTATCTCATTCTTATTGGTGTTCATTCATGATTGAAAGAATTATTTCAATGAATTAGTGATAAATAAAATAAATGTACAATAAAAAATTGAAACTATTGAAAAAAATAATCTTACGAGTGAATGAAAATTAGGATTTTTTGGTATGAACCCTATTTAACCAATTCCAATTTCCCTACAGAGTTTATCCAATCATCACCATATGATCGTCAGTGATTAATAAATCAAAACCCATAGTGGATAGATTATACAAGAATGAACAAGAATGGGAATGAAGTAATGATATTGGAATTAAATTAATGATTATCCAGTGTTACATCAAAGAAAAAAATAGGAATACAAAAAATGTCCTAATTATGGGAAAAAATATTGAGGTTGAAACCCTAGTGGTAGCCTCTCTGTGTTTGAACTCCTTGCTCATGGAATAAATGCCTCTCCTTTAGCTAGAATCCACTATTTAAAATACTAGAATTCATGTGTAGGGTCAGCAGGTCAAAACCCCATTAAGACCCTTGTTAATTGGTCAAAACGACGTTTCTAATATCCCCCAAATTCGCGAGGCAATATTCTCTTAGGGAGCGCTTCCCCGATGCCCTAGATGGCGACGGTCGGCGCGACTAATCCTCCCCCTTCGTGGGGGAGGGACCTTCTTCGATCTCCGAGGGCGCCCGCTCCCATTCTTTTTCCCCCTTTTCTAACCCTGATCTTCTCCCATCATTCCCTCGGATCTCGATTTTCCCTAAAGTCCCTGATTTGCGTGACGACCGCCCACATCTGCCGCTCTCGATTTTCGAATTCAACGAGGCTTCTTCTCTTCTCATATGGACGCTGATCGCTCGGTTCAGTCACCATCTCCCTTCGGTGGATGATTTCGATAGATTTGTTTTCGGATCATGGGGGCTACAGGAACGATCTACGGTGGGGCTTCTGGAAAACAGACACATCATGATCATATTTGCATCGGAGGAAGACCTGATTCAGGCGTGGTCCTTCGCTCCCCGCATATGCAACTACTTCAGATTATTCCTTTTCCGATGGAACTATGACTTCCACATGAAGTGGGATTCTCCGACTATGGCAATATGGGTTAGTTTTCCTCACCTCCCACTACCCTTTCAAAACCCCTCCATAATATGTATGTTGGGGAACCTAGTAGGTAGATTCATATGTTCTGATAATAGAACCCGTTCCGTTTTCCACCGCATCTCTCCTCGAGTTTGTGTCGAAGTGGATGTGTCGAGAGGGCCGCTTGACTTCGTTTGGATTTCTGTTGGAGAAGATTTTCAGTATAAGAAATTTGTTTGTTATGAATCGTGGGTGCAATTTTGTCCGCTCTGCAAGAAGATGGGCCATTCGAAGAAAGTGTGTAGGCGTGGGGGCATGACTGAGTTCCAGGAGCCGGAGGAGGGACTGGGAAGCAGGCTGTCTGTGCCAGGTGAAGGTTCGAAGGAGGTAGTCTTGTTTGGTGACCCAAGCGATCCACTCAGAAATTCGGAGGCTGTTCCAGTTACTCGTATTGAGGATGAGTCTGACCTTCAAATGGGGAGTGCAGCTGACCAGCAGATTTTCTATAGATCAGCGAAAGATGTTAGCATCCAGCAGAAGGCTCTGGGGCTGCGTTCAGATCCAAATGGATCTGTTGATGGCTGTGAAGGATTTGGTCGAGGTTCTGGAAAGAATGCTGGTACCATTTGTTCGGGGGAAGCAGTGAAGCAAAAACCAGGTATGGTTTTACCTCCTGAACTGAGGGTATCTGGAATTTTTAATAGGCTGAGGAGCGATCTGGAGAGTCCTCCTGGCGACAGGGGTGCAAAGGGCGATGCGATCTCAAATCCATGCACCTATGCTATGGATGTGCGTGCAAGAAGTAGTAACAACTCTGAAAGGGAGATACAACCGAATGGCAGTAATAAGTCTATGGTTGGCCAGGTGTGGGAGCAGACGTCGCATGGTGTAAGCAGCCAGAACAATATGACAACTCTGGCCAGTCTCAACTTAAACAACCTTTTTGATTGTTTGAGTAACGAGGGAGGGATTGAAAGAAACTCCATTTGTTCCACCGAGTCTGATGGAGACGGAAAACCCTCAAATGACTATGTTATATGAGGGGTTAGTAAAGGTCTACACAGTCCAAGAAGGAAGAAGGGAAATAAGGAAAACAGGGACCCAGGGAGTTGCATTGTTTCCAAGAAGTTGAAACCAAAGGGGCGCAAAGACTACTCCTACCTTCCTAGGCCGATGGAGACTCGGTCAGCCAAAAAAGACGGTAAATCCAAGGAACATGATGTCCAGATAGTGGAAGGTGAGGAGGTTCATCAAGTTGGAGACATCGGGTCTCAAGAGCACGACAACGAGGCCTCAAATGTTGAAGGTACCTTGGTAGATTTGGTGACCCCTCATGGGGATACTGACAAGATGTTGGAGGACCAGCAAGGGGAGATACATCTGCGATCCGAGGGGGTGATGCTGGTGAAGGAGGCTGCTCTCCTACCTGGACAACAGTGTGAGGTAGGGAATCCCGACGTCTCACAGAGACAGAAGGTTGAGGATCTAGAACATATGGATCTACTCATGCACTCTGGTGAAGAAATGTTGGAGGCCGTTCTGACGATTAAGGCGACGAAGGAAGATGTGGATCAAATGATGGGAAGATTACTCCAAGTGGATACTACTAGGGAGAAATGTGAGTGGATTGACAAGCAAGATCGCATATTGGTTAGAGGCTTCAACATGGGGAAGATTAGTAAAGAAGAGTACATGCAAGCTTGGGACTATCTAGCGTCTCATTATGAAGATATCTTAAAGGATGATCCAGATAGCCAGGTAAATTCCTTTCCTTGGAAATTGTTTAGGGAATGTGATTCCAACTGTCTTAGACTTATCTTTAATAAGTTAGTTGTCTCTTTTTCTACTTGATCTGTTTCAAATGTGAGGGTTTTCACTTTCCCCTTAAAAGTGTTTGAAAATAAAAAAGTTAATTTGGAGGAGGAATATCCCCCAATAGACTAAATTCACATCTTGAATTATCAATTCACATAGTGAATTGTTTGAAGACTGAAAAGTAGGATTTTTAAGAGATTTGATAACTAAGATGGTGTGAATATATATTCACACCAAGAATCCTTACTATACAGACTCCAAAATCTCTCCTCTGTTCCGACCTCCTACACAAGTTATGAATCCATGTCTCCAATCTTTCAAAACTTGAATTTGATTTTCATGATGTGAATTACACTTTCATGGCATGAAATATGATGTCTCAGATGCTTTGATTCTCTAATGTGGAGTTGGGTCCTAGTACACAACTCAAATAGAGTTTTGTAGAATTCCTTGCATCCTTTGTGTCCTGAACAGTGGTGTAAATGACGATCCAATGTGTGTACACATATGTATTCAATCCTTAATCCAGACTTTATCATCATTTTTCTGGTGTAGTGAAGTGTCTATCTTTATAAAATTTCATGATTTCCAACAAATTTGATAAAAAATTAAAATCATTCATGAATATCATATTTAATCAATCAACATTAAATGAAATCACAAATAAAAACCCATAAAAATATGTATAACAAATAGATATATCAGTCTAGTTAGTTTCCTTCACTTTATTCCCTAAAAATGTCATGGAAGTGAGAGTTTGACAAGAAGAGATATCATGTATGCTATATTTCGATATAGGATAAACATTATGAGTCATGATTATGAGGGGTATAGAGGGTACTCATGAATCTATGAGATTAATTAGATTTTAGGCTCTGGTATGACATTTCTGTATTGATATATCTTACACGACACTAATGAGGCTATCATCAGTTGGTAATAATCCTTCATTATATAATGTTTTAAATAAAATGGATAATAGTTGATTCCATATGATTTATACAATTATTTTCAAATAAAATTTTAAAATATGTGCATATATTGAATGTTTAGATATACATTTTATATCTTTATATGTAAATATACTTATATAAATTTATGCATATTCACATATAATTTATATTCATATATAAATTTTCTATAATGATTTTATAAATATTTACTATAAATACTTCTTTACACTATATTTAATGATAATGATAATGATATATTTATAAAAATAAATTTATATATGACGTATGTACACGATGTGGAAAAACACACATATATATTTACACACACACATACACATTTTATATTTTTCTCATACACAAACAAAATATTTACATTGTCATGACCTGTCCCAGAGGGGTCCATGCCATGATGCCACAAGACCACCTCCAATAGGCCAGGGGATGGTGACTAACACCAAGTAGGCATATCACTAACGTGAGAGGCATTGACTGTGTACCTGTATGCATGTACACAATGCTCAAAGTAAAACACTAAGTAAACAATGCATGAAAACCACTAAAGAAAACACAATCAGAGTGTAATAGAAAGTAAAGTACAATTGGGTGACCCGATCCAGAATAGAATCCCACCCAAAAGGAAGAGTCTGTAATGCAAAAAATGAAGATCATCTACAGAAAACCCTACTTGAAGGGTAGGTGAGGGTAGCTGCCTGAAGCCATAGGAGTACACCATGTCTATCTGATCTCACTGGGCACCGCCTATTCTTGGACCACCTAGGCCTCTAACAATACATTGGTTGTTTTCACAAGACATGGCACGTGTGGGCAAAGCCCGTGTAGGGGTGAGTAAAATAGTACTCAGTAGGACACCTTGAAACCACAAAGAAAAGACCACAAAGGAAATCACCTAAGATGTATAGTCATCTCACACTGGTATAAGTCTAAAGTATTAAAATAAAGATTACTAGACGTAATCAAAGAACACTCAGTATTGATGAGGCACCTAGTCCCAATAAGACTCCCAACCCTGATGAATCACTTACACCCGATGAGTCACTTAGACCCATTGATTCACTTAGACCTGATGATTCACTTAGACCCGGTGATTCACTTAGACCCAAGGAGACTTAGTCTTGAAGTCACGTATACATCAAGTCACATAGTCTCCATTTCACATCCATCTAAAGGATTCATCTCATAGCGCAATTGTTTTGGGAGAACCAACACCTCATGGAAATGGTTTCGAATTCCACGAAAAACCACTTAGAGTATCTAAAAAGGACCACCTCATAATGAGGGTACCAACACTGCAAATGGCTCATCAAACAAACACATAGTTTAAATGTTATGGGTAATTTAGTGAAAGGGGCTGGTTGGATCTGAGTCCGGTCCGACCCAACCCAGCCCAACTCGGTTCATCCAACCCGACCCGACCCGGCCAGGTCTGGACCAACCCAAACTGGCATGGCCTAAAGGACATACTCAATGGGAAGCTAGGATGTGTGGTCCAGCCTGTCGGGCCGATCAGCATCCCGGTTTTCCCCAACCTGACCCACTAGCGCTGGCCAGTTCGTCCAGCCGGGTGTGGAAGCTACCGTGGCACTCCTACATGGCAGACACGGTCGAGCAACCACATCTCATATATCCATGAAAACCATAGGAGGATCATGAAATCCGACCCTATGGCCAGATCGCACCCACAACAATGTTGTGAGTCTCCCGTCCGACGCGGCTCGGGGAGACATGTCTCGCTGGTGCCACGACCTCCTTCCACAGTGCGTTGTCGTCGCCATGGGAACCTCTTCCACTGGCTGTCAAGCCAATGGTTATACACTTTTGGGTGGCCGCACTGCCTCACGCCACCTCGGGAATCCCTCTTTCCACGGGTTACCACCGTCACCGTGGTGGCCTGTTTCTTGAACCGCAAGCACCCTTGCGATTGATGGGTCATTGTCTCCACTTCTATTTGCTCCAAATTTTCATGTCATCAATTTGGTGGGTCAAACCATGTTCAGAACCTCCCAAAAAGAATCAGACACAACCATAAGCGTCCATCGGTGAAGAAAACAAGAGAGAGAGAGAGAACCATGAAAACCCAAGGAACGAACGTCATCCTTGTTCTTTCATCCTTCATTCATCCCGTTAGAAAAAGGGGAAATGAATCATACTGATAACCACTAAGGTGCACCCCCTTCAAATCCCGTAGCAACAATATTCATCCCGCATGAGCAATCGATCCACAGATTAGCCTGTTAGTGGTTTGATCCGAATTCCTCATTTTAAAATAAAGAACCGGGGAAATGAAATCACATAAAAATAAACACCTGCCTAGTATTGGATCATCCACTTCCATGGATTCATTTTCATTGAAAATATGCTGAAGGGAAATATCGATCCACACCTCTTTCATCATTGGAAAGATCCTTCAAAGAGGAGGGGGTGTTCATTATCGTTGGTGATTCGTTGTTCATCAAAGTTATTCCTCTAGAGCCTCAGGTAACTCCACTAGGATTATGCCCCTGATCCCATATCTATGTTAGGATAATAATTGAAGAAATCCTTTTTAGTTTTGTTGTTACGCTATGTTGCAGCGTCGCCATGTTGTTTCATTTAAGAAGTGAAATAGCTGACTCGTCACTGCGTTGCAAAATCACTATGGGATGTATAAAAAAATAAAATAAAATAACTTCATATGTTTTATTTTATTATCTTATTTTAAAAAGTCAAAAATAATTTTTTTCCTTGACCTTTGCTGGTCGAAGTTAGACCCCTCCTAAGGTAAAGTTGTCATTCTGAATGCAACTATGCCCTCTAATTTTTGATCAGGGCAACAGTTTAAGAGTTACTAAAACTATTCACACACACTTAAAAAAAGTTCAAACATTTATTCAGAGAACCTCAGGCCTCAGAATCACATTTTTTCTCAGTTCTTGGCTTCTAAATAATCCATTTAATTTTAAAAAAAATTACATAGAAATTCCAGGACATTACATTCTCCCCACCTAAAGGATTTACATCCTTGAAATCCAAAACAAGGGCTAAACAAACAAATGGGTGTATTGAGCACGAATCTGAGCCTCCTTCTCACATGTGCTCTCCTAGAGATTCCCATTTTTTCACTGAATGCGCACCAGAGGAATCAACCATCCATGAAGGACCTGCTCCTTTTGATCATCTATCTCCACCAGGAACCCCTCAAATGTCACCCCATCATCAATTTACAGCACTCCCCAGTCGATGACGGGTGATGGATTGTGCACTTACCTCCTCAACTATGACACATGAAAGACATCATACACATGATTCATCTATTGGGGTAGAGCTATGTGGTACGCCACCTCGCTAAATCTACTCAGAATCTGAAATTGGCCACTAAATCTCAGAGAAAACTTTCCACCTGACCAAATCTCCCCAATCCCTATCGAAGTGAGACCCAAATAAATACATAATCTCCCTCTTGAAACTCCAAGTACCTCCATTTCCTATCAACATACAATTTATACCTACTCTATACAGTCCTCATTCACTCCTAGATGACCTATACCTTCTTGGTGGTAGCCCGTACAAACTTTGGACCCATGAGTGCTGACTCCCCTAGGTCTGTCCAGTATAGCAATGGCCTACATGATCACCCATACAAGTCCTTGAATTGTGTCATACCAATGGTGGAGTGGTAGTATTTTTTTATGAAAACTCCATCAGAGGTAGGAGATCCTCCAAACTATGACCAAAGTCCAAGATGTAAGCACTTAGTGTGTCCTCTAGAACTTGGATGGTCCTCTCTGTTTGGCCATCTGTCTGGGAATGAAATGTCATGCTCAAGTAAAACTGAGTCCCAAATGCCTCCTGAAATCCTATCCACATCCGAGGTTTGAAGCGATCATCATTGTGTGAAACAATCCTTGAAGACACCCCATGAAGCCGAACTATCTTCTGAACATAAAGGCACCCAAGCTCTCTACCAAACCCTACTCTTGGATGGGTAGGAAGTGGGTCAACTTGGTGAATTGGTCTATGATCATCCAAATGGTATCGTTCACCCTAGACGTGCATGGTAAAACTATCATGAAGTCCATAATTATTTTTTTCCACTTACACTCAGGAACCTCAAGATGTTGATCCAAGACTGGTGGAACCTAGTGCTCTCCCTTTACTTGCTGACAACTGAGGCACTGAGAAATGAACTCTTCCAGTTCCTTCTTCATACCTAACCACCAAAACTAACATCATAGATCCTGATACATATTTTCCACACCCAAATGTACTAATAGTGGGGATGTGTGAAACTCCCTCAAAACCTCCTCTCGCAATGCCACCAGTACAACAGTGTTCCCTATGAAAAGGATGATGTACTCCCCACATTTCGAATATCCATAAAGGGATTTCCCTATGGATAACTGAGTAATTCGGGTCTCGTAGTTTATATCCCCAAGATATTCCTCCATAAATTGATGTAAGAGTGGAGCAGTGACAACTATCTACTAGAGGTAAGCTGCTCCATCACCATCCATGAAGGATATATGCATTGTAACCAATTTCTCTAATGCCTCACTTAAAAACTGCAAGTCGGTTCTCTATCAGAGCGCATTTGCCACCATGTTCCCCTTCCCAGGAGTATATACAATTTTGAAGTCATAATCCTAGAGTAACTCTATCCACTGACATTGTCTCAAGTTTAATCCCTTCTAGGAAGAGATATAATTGAGACTTTTGTGGTCGGAGTAGACAGTAAACTGCTAACCCATTAAGTAGTGTCACCACATCTTCAATGTGAAGACTGCTGCTGCTATCTATAGATCATGGGTCTCATAGTTTTGATCTTGTTTACTCAACATTCATGAACCGTAGATAATCACCGCTCTACCCTACACCAGGAAATAACCCATTTCAGTCCCTGTCGCATCGCAGAACACTACATACTCAACGCCATCCTCTTGCAGTCTCAAGATGGGGGCTCTCATCAACCTTCGCCTCAACTCCTGGAAACTCTTTTGGAAATTCTTTGTCCATAAGAAGGGATGTACCTTCTATGTTAAAGATGATAAGGGTACTACTACAATGGAAAATTCAGGAATGAACCTTCAGTAGTACCTATCCAAACCCAAGAAGCTACATATCTCAGTCACACTCCTAGGTGGCTCCCAAGCAAGCACTACCTCTGTCTTCACCAGATCCACTGAAACTACAGCCTCTAAAATGACGTGTCCTAGAAATTGGACCTCCAGAATCTAGAAATAACACTTTGAGAGCTTACCATAAAGTTGGTTCTCTCAGAGTTTATCTATAACCATCCTCAGGTGTGTCACGTGCTACCCCTTGGACGCTGAGTACACCAAGATTTCATCAATGAAGACCAAGACGAACCATTCAAGGTAAGGATGGAAGATACTATTCATGAGTTCCATAAACAATACTGGGGAATTTTTCATGCCAAAAGACATCACCAAGAACTAATAGTTCCTATACTGACATCTGAAGGCCATCTTAGATACATCCTCATCTCGTACACGAAGATAATAATAGCCAGACCTGAGGTCTATCTTCGAGAACCACCTCGCTCTCATCAACTGATCGAAGAGGTCATCGATTCTCAGTAGTGGATATTTATTCTTCATGGTCCCCTAGTTCAGGAACTGGTAGTCCACACATAGTCTCATGTTCCTGTATAAATTCTTGGCAAACAATACTGGGGAAGCCCAGGGTAAAACACTAGGCCTCACGAAGTCCTTCATCTGTAGGTCCTCAAGTTGTACCCTCAGATCAAAAATCTCTATGGGAGACATATGATATGCTGGTGTGGATATCTGTGTCATCCTAGGGTACATTTCAATGAATATGTCTACCTCCCTGTGAGGAGGTAGTGCTGGAACATCTTCCGGAAAGAATTCCTTGTACTCATCCACCACTATAGGAAACTGAGGACTCATCTCATCCACTAAACTGAGGCTCGTTCTAACCAACTGATGTGTGATCAGCTAAATCCTCCTACATGTGAGTCTATCTAATACTTCTTGTGTCCCCCTTTCAATAAAAAGGAAAACCTGGTCCCATATTCGTGGACACACAGCACACTGCGCCTAAAATAGTCAATCTGAACATGGACTGTGGAGAACCAGTACATACCCAGAATGACATCGTAAGGCATCGACACTACTACTAGTAGATCCCAGCCAAATATTTCAACTCCAAGAGTACTCTCACACTTCTCGCACTAATGTGTGATCATTGAATCCCCTCCCATAGGAGTTTCTAAGCATAAGGATCGAGCCAACAACTCCACCAAAATCTCTAAGCTCTGAACAATATCCATGGAAAGGAAAGAGTGGATAGAAACCATGTCTATAAGAACTACATATAGGGTGGATAAGACATTGATTTTACCTATAATCATCTCTGGAGCATCGAGATCATAATCCTTTATCACCGGAAGTTTGGCCCATCCATGTCCACTGGCTCTTGAAGTGCGTGGTGGACCACCTAGGGGTGGTGGTGGTAGAACCTCAAATTTATGCCCACCACATACTGCTATGCCTACTCCCCTGCCACATCTTCCACCCTGCGAAGTACACCACTCGAACCTCTACCTTTTCCTCAGTGGTCCCTTGATCGCCTGCTGATCATCTATGCGGTGAGTCTGGAAATCCTAGGCCATGTGACCCCCAACTGCTGCATGAGTAGCACAAACATCTCTTCAGATAACTCCCTCTGTCCTAGGAGCCTTGTACCATCGACCCTGTGTCCTAGGGTAATCCCCTAGAAGGATTGATCTGCTTGGGTCCTAGAATCTACTGCCTACTACCCACTGCTGAAGACTCTTCTAGCTAGTCTCTAGTAGTAGCTCCCGTTTCTAGAGTCTTATCCACCAGGAAGTTCTCCATGTGAAGATCTCGCTCTAGCACTTAAAACTTTTTAGTGATACTATGGGATATCATCTACACCTTGATATACCAGCATAGTACCTTTTTATTGAGTACTCTGCTATTGTCTAGATGCCCTAATATAGAAGCAGGAGCTCCTAGATTCATATTGAGTGCAAAGTCACTAGAAAAAACTCCTCCCTAAAAAGCACTCAAAATCAACCCAAGAGAGAGTCATATCGTCATGCGTCTAGATCACTAAGACCCACCACTATCCCAATGATCCCTTCCGAAGGCTCGTGGCTAGGATTGTCATCTGATAGGGAAATTTCCTCACAAGGAAAAATATGCATGTGACTGCATCTAGCCAATCCTCAGTTACTTGGGGGCCAGTCTCACCCATGAAGCAGGGAGGTCTCTGCCTATGAAACTAATACATAGCACTGAGCCTACGTGCATCCTCTACTAGTAGCACTGTTAGAAACTGTTGATCGAAGGGTGGTGGTATCAATGGTGCACCACCCTGTGGGGCTATCTCTGATACTGGTCTATGTAACGATGCTTCATCTCTAGGTGTATCATCCTTGTGGTCACACAATGAAATCCTGGATGGCTATCTTCATGGAGGCATCCTGAAACAGATCAAGATGAACCATGGTCAGTAGTGTATACCTAGTGAGATGACTCAAGGGGGACAAGAGGACACACTCCAAATCCTATATGTGGCATGTACCATTTATTTCCCTGCAACCGGTGTTTCCATGTACTTAGATGGAAAGCAGGTGTCCAGGGTCCTGGTGTATGGATATGTTAATCGCCGCACCAATAATAGGGTCCCTTGCCTGAAAATCGAACTTGAAACATTTAACACCATTGCATAAAACCAACCTCACACACTCCTAGTCCTAATATGGAACTGAACCTATCCCTTTGATACCACTCTATCACGACCCATCCCAAAGGGGTCTGTACCGTGACTCCCCAAGACCGCCTCTAATAAGTCAGGGGTAGGTGACTACCATCGAGTATGCATATCACTAACATGGGAGCCATTAACTATATACCTATATGCACACACACAATGGTTTAAGTAAAAAACTAATTAAACCATGCATGAAAACCACTAAGGATAATGCAACCAGAGTGGAACAGAAAGTAAAGTACAATAGGGTGACCCGGGTCAAAATACAAGCCCACTAAAAAATAAGAGTCTGTAACGCAAAAACTAAAGCTCGTCTATAGAAAACCCTACCTGAAGGGTAGGTTAAGGGAAGGTGCATGAAGCTATAGAAGTAAACCATGTCTCTATGATCTCACTAGGCACCAACCGGTCCTAGACCACCTAGGTCTCCGTAAAAATGTTAGTCATCTACACAAGACACGAAACATGTGGGCAAAGCCTGTGCAGGGGTGAGTAAAATTGTACTCATTAGGACGCCTCGAAACCATAAAGGGAAGAAAAAATGGAAAGTACATGAGAATTATAGTCATCTCACACCGGTATAATTCTAAATCATGAAAAGAAATATTACTAGACAAAATCACAGAACACTCAGTATTGATGAGGATCGTAGTCCCGATGAGAATCTCAGCCCCGATGAGTCACTTAGACTTGATGAGCCACTTAGACCCGATGAGTCACTTAGACCCAATGAGTCACTTAGACTTGATGATTTACATAGATCCAGGGAGATATAGTCTTGAAGTCATGTATACATCAAGTCACATAGTCTCTGTGTCACAACCTTCCACAGGATTTTACTCGTAGCATGCTTGTTCTAGGAGAACCTACTCTTCAATCCAAAGGTTATATGTCAACTTCCAATAAAAACCCACTTATAGTATCTCAAAAGAACCAACTCATCGAGAGGGTCCAAAATCCTCAAACGGCCCATCAAACGGTCACACAGTTTGAAAGTTATGGGAAATTTAGGGAAAAGGGGCATGTTGGATCCGGGTCCGGTCCGACCCGACTTCGCCCGACCCGGTTCAGCCGACCTGACCCGACCTAAACCGGCTTGGCCCAAAGGCAAGGCCCATTGGACCATTGGACTACCTAGTGGCTTGGTTTTTCCCAGCCCAACCTACTAGTGTGGGATGGTTCGTCCAGCCGGGCACAGTGATGGCCACTCCCCTCCCACCAGGCGGACGCGGTCAAGTGACTGCGTGGCTAGCTCACACCCACGGTAGAGCCGCATGTCTCCCTTATGATGTAGCCTGAGGAGCCTCGTCCCACCAGTTCCACTGCCCATGGTTGATACCGCCACAGGCTCCTCCACCGCCTGTCCTCCAAAACCGGGTGGCCGCACCGCCACATTCCATTGCCAGCGCCACCGTGCACCGATGACCCTCCTTCTACAGGTTTCCACTATCGCCGTGGTGGCCCATTTTCTAAACTATGAGCACCCTTGATATCCATGGGTCACCATATCCACTACCATGTGCTCCAAATTTTCTCTTCGTCGATCCGAGGGTCCAACCACGTTCAAAACCTCCCTGCAAGAATCTGATGCAACCACAGGGGTCTGTCGGCAAAGAATGCAAGAGAGAAAGAGAGAGAGAGAGAGCACCATGAACACCCAAGGAAAGAATGCCAGCCTTGTTCATTCGGCCTTCATTTGTCCTATTAAAAAATGGGGGAAATAAATCATACTAATAACCACTAAGGTACACCCCCTTCAAATCCCATAGGAACAATATCCATCACACATGAACGATCGATCTGCGGATCAGCCTATTAGTGGGTTGGTCTGTGTTTTTTGTTTAGAAATAAAGTACACTGGAAATTAAATCACATTGAAATAAACACCTACTTGGGATTGGATCATCTTCTTCCATGGATTCATTGTCCTTGATGATCCACTGAAGAGATATCTTGATCCACTCCTCCGTCGTCGTTGGCGAGATCCTTTGAAGAGGAGGGGGTGTTCGTTGTTGTTTGTAACATCCCATTACGTTTTCAGGTACTTTTTGATGTTTCTAAGTATCCCTGTTTTGGAGTAAATACTTGGGTTGCGTTTGGGTGAACTTTTAAAGAAAAACTAGAGGACAGTGTGTTGTGCACGGTTTGACAAATCGTGCGACCAAACCATGCCAGCCTTGAAACCAGGACAGAAGCTTCCGCACAGGCAGCACATGGTTTGTCTAACCGTGCGGCCAACTCATGCGAGAAGGGTGGCCGAGGCAGTATCTCACGCACAGTTAGCGCACGATTTGTCAAACCATGCGGCCAAACCGTGCAGTCACTTAAAATTAGATCCTTAAATTGTGGATCTCGTCCGTTTTGCCTATAAATGATTTGTTTTTCCTCCTAAGTGGACCTAACTCGGGATTTGTCTTCTCCTAGGGTTAGAGAAGGTTCTCCCTTTGTTCCGGAGGCGATATAAAGGCTCCTCTTGGTGAATCGAAGCAGGGTTCTCAAGGTATGTGATTGTTCTTCTTCTTTCTTGATCGGTTTCTTAGATCTACATAGATCTACTTCCCCTCTTACCTTGATTTCTTATATCTACGCCCGTTATGGGTATATCTAAGTGTGTAAATTCCAAAATTATGAGTTTTGGTCTTGGTCTTTCTAGGGGAAGATATCTAGGATGGTTTTTTGGAGAATGAACCGGGATTATTGAGTGTTCTTCAACCATTGTGGTTTTGGTCAAAACCTTCGAGGTAGGTGGTTCCATCCCGACTTGCCGAATTGATTATCTTCATTGCTTGATTTATTTCACTTGTTGATTTTAATTCAATTCCTTTGAATTGAGATATTTGAATTGGTTTTGGCATGAGAATTTGGAAAACCCCCAATTCCATTGAATTGGTGTGTGTGTGTTTATAGAAATTGGATAATTTAAATTGTGGAATTTAAGTTATGTATTTGATGGAAATGTTTTAAATTGAATGTTTGATTTAAATTGTGGAAATAAATTGTGAAATGATGGAATTGGTTTTGAATGGATTTCAAACTGGTGAAAATGGCTTAAAATGTTTTGATAGAAACCCATTGGTTTTATCTTGCGAAAAAGGCATGTTTTTGAAAACAACCTGTTGTGGTTTTAAATGGAATGGAATTGGAACTTTGAAATGGAAGAATGGGATTGATTGTATTTTAAGCATTCTTAAAATAATTCGCCCATCATGTAAGAGCACATGCAAGCCTTAGGTAGTTTGTGAGTTATTTGGATACACTCTACGATACGACAACATTCTAAAACATACTTGCGGCGGGTCACATCCCCGATGGGTTGGTGACGAGTCTCCATTGTCCAGTGTCATAGGGACATGTGTATACACATTTTTTTGAGTTCACATAGAGAGTTCAGAATCCCATAACTGATTAATACTATCGTACCTTTTGGCAGATGACCATGTTGCTCGCCTAAATATTTATATGTGGTGTATAAATGTTTGACAATGATTTTGAACTGCTTTACATGCCTGCTGATTTTACATAAACAGTTTTATGTAACTTTTTTATTTAAGCCATTGTCTTAAAATTATTTCATCACTGTAAAACCTTGCTTGGTGAACTTTCCTTTACTTGAAAATGCATAGCATGATTTGTTAAAAATATGCTTTCCTATTTCCAAACCTGTTTACTTTAAAATTGAAAGTTTTTCTTTGGATAATCTTTATTTGGAATCTGTTATGGAATCTCTGGTGGTATCCTACTAGGCTTAGGATCACACCCAACTTTTTCCTTCGGGTGTTTGTAGACCTCCTTCTTCCAGGTTCGTGCAAGGGGAAAGGGTCACTTGGAGGTGGATCCAGCTGTTGAGTTTTCAATGTGGTGAGTTGTGTCCTTGGGGACTTTGGGGTGGTTTTCCTGTTTTATGTACTTGGGTTGTAGTACTTTGGGCTTTCTGTGCCTCTTTGTTTTCTGGTACAATGCTCCCAGTGGAGTTTCTTTGTTATGCATACCATTTGTTTTACTCTTACTTTCGCGTCCTCGTAGAAAATTCGTTCTCACTTGTATGTTGTACGATGCCAGGTGCCAGTCACCAACCCGTGGGGATCAGGAACGCCCTTCGGGCTATGTCAGGGCCAGCACGATTATCGGGTTACCAAGGTACCCGGGCTGGTTCGTGACAAATTGGTATCATAGGTGTGGTTTGTTAAACATCATGCCTTGATGACAGTATGCATTTGAGTTTTCTTGTTGGGACTTAGGAGGTATTTGTGATTGAGTGTCTGGACAACTCTCACCGCAATGAACCTTAAGTAACCAGGGGTAGTTAGGGAAATATGACTTGTGGATTAGTTCTAGTATTTTCCCTGTTTTGATTTGGATAGAGTGGAATCCAAATCTTGTTTATTATTTCTTTTAAGAGTAGTTTTACTTGTAACTCGATTGGTGTCTTAATCTCTATCTTTTCTGGTGGTGTGTAGCATCATGCCTCTGAAAAGACTTGGGAATCAGATCTAAAAAGAGGTTGCTGCTGAACCTCAGCAAGCGAGACCTATTGTGGATCTGAGTCTGGTTGAGGTGATCGTTCGCACTGTCCAAGCTCTAGGACAGGCACCACCTCCAGTCCCTGTTCAGACTCCAGCTTTAGATCCTCAAAGTGATATTCTCCGAAGTCATTCTCAAGAGTTTCTATGCTAGAAGACACCAGTTTTCAAAGGATCCACTGACCCTCAACATGCTGAGGAATGGTTGAGTAAGATTGAATGTCTGTTTGGGTTCTTGGAGACACCTGAAGTGATCAAGGTGAAGTGTTCCACCTTCGTGCTTGAGGGACCAAGCAGGAGATGGTGGGACATGATGGTGATGGTAGGGAAAAATGAGGTTTTGGAGTGGAAAGACTTTAGGGTTCTTTTCACTTATCAGTTATATCAAGAATAAATGGTGTTGTCCAAGGATCTGGAGTTTTTCAATCTTGAGCAGGCCAACAAAACCGTGACTGAGTACTCAAATTGCTTTTCTGAATTGGTATAGTTTTCTCCTAAAATTGTATCTAATGAGAGGATGAAGGCTCGACGATTTGAGTTGGGTATTTGATCAGATATTTGTTCTCAAGTTTTCTTATTGAAGTTTCCCACTTATGCCGATGTGCTGGATAGGGCAATGATGGTTGAGATGGACTTGGTAGGAAAGTCAGGGTTGCAGGAAGTTCCTTTTCTTTCTAGTGTCATTGTTGGTTCCTTTAATGGAAAATGGAAGCACAATGTTTCTCATGGTGGTTCTTGACATGAAATCTTTTGACATCATATTTGGGATAGATTGGCTCATCACCAATAAAGACCAGATTGATTGTCACCTCCGACGTGTCTACCTTACTATACCCAGTGGTGTGCCTCTAGTTTTTCAAGGAGAATGGGACCCTAGGTCAGGAAGATCCAGACATTCTTATCCAAATCTAGGGAAAATTATATCAGTGATTGCTTTTGATCAAGATAAATATCCAACGAGTGGTGATCTTCCTCCAATCGTCACTGAGTTTCCAGACGTGTTTCCTTTTGACTTCTCTCGTATTCCATCGGTAAGGGAGATCGATTTTTCAATTGAGTTAATGTCAGGTACTCAACCGGTTTTTATTCCTTCTTACCGAATGGCTCCAGCCGAATTAAAAGAACTGAAGTCTCAGTTAGACGATCTTCTTGAGAATGGTTTTATATGCCCGAGTGTGTCACCTTGGGCAGCACATGTTCTCTTCTCCAAGAAGGCTAATGGTTCTCTTTTCTTATGTGTTGATTATCGAAAGCTCAATAGAGTTACGATAAAGAAAAAATATCCGTTACCATGAATTGATGATCTGTTTGATCAATTGAAAGGGGTAAAGTGTTTTTCAAAAATTTATCTTCGATCTGGTTACCATCAGTTGAGGATAAAGAAATCTGAAATTCCTAAGACTGCTTTTCAGAGTAGGTATGGCCATTATGAGTACCTTGTCATGCCCTTCGACCTAACAAATGCTCCTAAAGTTTTCATGGTCTTGATGAATCAAGTTTTCCATGAGTATCTAGATACTTTTTTCGTAGTCTTTGTGCATGAAATTCTTGTCTACTCCAAGTCTGAGGAGGATCATGTGCATCATTTGAGAACAGTTCTAGGCCTTCTAAGGAATCACCGACTTTATGCCAAGCTTTTAAAGTGTGATTTCTGGATTTCGGAAGTGAAATTCTTGGGACATGTCATGTTAGAACAAGGAATATCATTTGATCTTGAGAATGTTAAGGCTGTTATGACTTGGGAACAACCACGAAATGTTTTCGAGATTTGAAGTTTCTTGGGATTAGTAGGATATTATCACCGGTTTGTTAAAGACTTCTCAAAGTTAGCTTCTCTAATGAATTATATGACTAAAAAGGGAGTGAAGTTTTCCTGGAACGATAAATGTCAGAGTTCTTTTGTTGAGCTAAAGCATATTTTGACTACTGCGCCGGTGTTAACTCTTCCTGAGGATGGGATAGGTTACGTGGTCTTATGTGATGCATCGGGTTCAGGTTTGGGATGTGTCCTTATGCAAGGTGATCATGTTGTTGCCTATGGATCTCGTCAGCTTAAGACTCATGAGAAGAACTATCCTACCCATGAACTTGAACTTGCAGCTGTAATGCATGCACTTAAGTGTTGGAGACATTACCTTTATGGAGAAAGGTTTACTATGTATTCAGACCACAAGAGTTTGAGTTATATCTTCTCTCAAAAAGATTTGAATCTTCACCAAAGGCGTTGGGTGGAGTACCTGCAATCTTTCGATTTTGACATTGCCTACACACTGGGGAAAGGGAATGTAGTTGCAGATGCGTTAAGCCGGAAACCTTCATCTCAGGCTGTGAAAGATTCTTCAGAAGAGTGGAGTTTGATGGCTCTTTTTGCTCAGTTGCATATTGGAGTTCAGTGGAAGGGGAATGAAGTTTCTTTAGCCAGTGTCCAGTTAACATCTGCTCTTCTTGAGTTAATTATTTAGGAACAACAACTGGATAATGAATTCCATAGCATTAGGAACTCCCTTTATGGTGGGGAGACCGACACTCAGTGGTCATTCTCCAAAGAGGGTGTCCTGTGTTATCGAAACCATTACGTTGTTCCGTTATCGGCAAAGAAGGATGTGATGAGGGATTGTCATAAATATCAGTGGGTGGTACACCCATGAACCATGAAGATGTTCTATGTCATGCGACGATAGTTGTGGTGGCCAGGTATGAGACGAGACATTGTCGAGTTTGTATCTCGTTGCTATACATTCCAACAGGTGAAAGACGAGCACCAGAAACCTTCGGGTTTGCTTCAACCACTTCCAGTCCCTACATGGAAGTGGGAAGAAATCTCTATGGACTTTTTGGTTGGGTTACCTTAAACCCAGAGGAAGAAGAACGCGATATGGGTTGTGATTGATAGGCTGACCAAGTTGGCTCACTTTATACCTATTTGAGATACAACCAAAGTTGAGGAGTTGGGAGATATCTATGTGAAAGAAATTGTTCATTTGCATGGAGTTCCATATGCTATAGTCTCTAATAGGGATCCCCGTTTTACTTCTCGCTTTTTGAGAGGCCTTCGGGAGGCACTCGGATCTCAGGTCTATTTGAGCACAACCTACCATCCACAGTCAGATGGCCAGACAGAGAGAGAAATTCAGATCCTTGAGGATATGCTCCGCACATGTGTTCTCGACATTGGTGGGTCTTGGGATGACCATCTGGGACTAGTTGAGTTCTCTTATAACAACAGTTATCAATCTGCGATCAAGATGGCTCCTTTTGAGGCATTGTATGGTCATCCTTGTAAATCTCCCTTATGTTGGTCGGAGATTGGTGAAATTTCTTTGGTAGGACCGAGTTTGGTCCAAGAGACGATAGATAAGATCTAGTTGATTCATTAGAGAATGTTGACAGCACAGAGTTGGTACAAGTCTTATGCTGATCGTCGTCGTAAACCTTTAGAGTTCTTAGTTGGTGACCAGGTGCTCTTGAAAGTTTCACACCGATTGGGTCATCGATGGCTTGGGAGGCAAGGGAGGCTTTCTCCTCGTTTTGTGGGACCTTTCGAGGTTGTTGGTCATGTGGGAAAAGTTTCTTACCGTCTAGCTCTACCACCACAGGCGATGTCGATACATAACATGTTCCATGTATCGTAGCTGCGGAAATACCTCTCTGATCCATCTCATGTTGTGAGCTGGAGTGATTGAAATTAAACCATATTTATCTGTGACTGAACGACCAGTTATGATTATTGATTCTGAGACCAAGGTACTTAGTGGGAGAATGATACCTCTGGTCCGTATACTTTGGCAGCATGGTTCAGATTCTCATGAGACGTGGGAGAGGGGGGCACTAATGAGAGAGCAGTGGCCTCATCTATTTGACGTAGAGGTTTCTTCATAGGCTTTTTGGGGGAAGAAAGATCTTATGGTGGGGAGGTTGTAACATCTCGTTACGTTTTAAGGTACTTTTTGATGTTTCTAAGTACCCCTGTTTTGGAGTAATGAATTGGGTTGCATTTGGGTGAACTTTTAAAGAAAAACTAGAGGACAGTGTGTTGTGCACGGTTTGTCAAACCATGCGGTCACTTAAAATTAGATCCTTAAATTTTGGATCTCGGCTATTTTGCCTCTAAATGATTCATTTTTTCTCCTAAGTAGCCCTAACTCGGGATTTGTCTTCTCCTGGGGTCATAGAAGGTTCTCCCTTTGTTCCGGAGGTGATGTAAAGGCTCCTCTTGGTGAATCGAAGTGGGATTATCAAGGTATGTGATCGTTCTTCTTCTTTCTTGATCGGTTTCTTAGATATACTTAGATCTACCTCCCCTCTTCCCTTGATTTCTTATATATACACCCATTATGGGTAGATCTATGTGTTTAAATGAAAAAATGACGAGTTTTGGTCTTGGTCTTGCTAAGGGAAGGGATTTAGGATGGTTTTTTGGAGAATGAATCAGGATTCTTGAGTGTTCTTCAACCGTTGTGGTTTTGGTCAAAAACTTCGAGGTAAGTGGTTACGTCCCGACTTTCCAAATTGATTATCTTCATTTCTTGATTTATTTCACTTGTTGATTTTAATTCAATTCCTTTGAATTGAGATATTTGAATTTTTTTTGGCATGAGAATTTGGAAAACCCCCAATTCCATTGAATTGGTGTGTGCGTGTTTATGGAAATTGGATAATTTAAATTGTGGAATTTAAGTTATGTATTTGATGGAAATGTTTTTAATTGAATTGTTGGTTTCAATTGTTGAAATAAATTGTGAAATGATGAAATTGGTTTTGAATGGATTTCAAACTAGTGAAAATGGATTAAAATGTTTTGATAGAAACCCATTGGTTTATCTTGCAAAAAAGGCATGTTTTTGAATAAAACCTGTCGTGGTTTTAAATGGAATGGAATTGGCACTTTGAAATGGAAGAATGAGATTGGTCATATTTTAAGCATTCTTAAAATAGTTCGCCCATCATGTAAGAGCGCATGCAAGCCTTAGGTAGTTAGTGAGTTTTTTGGATACACTCTACGATACGACAACGTTCTAAAACATACTTGCGGCGGGTCACATCCATGATGGGTTGGTGACGAGTCTCATTTGGCCAGTGTCATAGGGACGTGTGTATACACATTTTGCTGAGTTCACATAGAGAGTGTGGAATCCCATAACTGATTAATACTATCATACCTTTTGGTAGATGACCATGTTGCTCGCCTAAATATTTATATGTGATGTATAAATGTTTGCCAATGATTTTGAACTGCTTTACATGCCTGCTGATTTTACATAAATTGTTTTATGTAACTGTTTTATTTAAGAAATTGTCTTAAAAGTATTTCATCATTGTAAAACCTTGCTTGGTGAACTTTCCTTTACTTGAAAATGTATAGCATGATTTGTTAAAAATATGTTTTCCTATTTCCAAACCTGTTTACTTTAAAATTGAAAGTTTTTCTTTGGATAATATTTATTTGGCATCTGTTATGGAATCTCTGGTGGTATCCTACTGGCCTTAGGCTCACACCCTACTTTTGCCTTCGGGTGTTTGTAGACCTCCTTCTTCCAGGTTCGTGCAAGGGGAAATGATCACTTGGAGGTGGATCCAGTTTTTGAGTTTTCAACGTGGTGAGTTGTGTCCTTGGGGACTTTGGGGTGGTTTTCCTGTTTTATGTACTTGGGTTGTAGTACTTTGGGATTTCTGTGCCTCATTGTTTTCTGGTACAATGCTCCCAGTGGAGTTTCTTTGTTATGCATACCGTTTGTTTTACTCTTGCTTCTGCATCCTCATGGAAAATTCATTCCCACTTTTATGTTGTACGATTCCAGGTGCTAGTCGCCGACCCGTGGGGATCGAGAATACCCTTCGGGCTATGTCAGGGCCATCTCGGTTTTCGGGTTACCAGGGTACCTGGGCTGGTTCGTGACATTGTTAGAGATTCGTTGTTCTTCAATGTTATTCCTCTAGATCCTCTGACAATTCCACTAGGATCATCCCCCAATACCATATCCATGTTAGGATAATAATTGGAGAAATGCATTTCAGCGTTTTTGTTACACTGAGTTGCGACATCACCCCACTGTTTCATTTAAGAAGTGAAATAGCTGACTTGTTGCTGCATTGTAGCATCACTGCGGGACGTTCAAAAAATAATAATAACATTAAAAGTTTTATTTTATTTTCTTCATTAAAATGTCAAAAAATAACTTCTTCCCTCGTCCCGTGTTGGTCGAGATTAGACCCCTCCTAAGGTAAATTCGTCATTCCAGACACAACATTGCCCTCATATTTTTGATTTGGGAACTAGTTTAAATGTTACTAAAACCATGCACGCCTGCTTAAAAATGTTCAAATAATTATTCTGGGCTCCCCGGGCCTCAGAATCACATGTTGTCTCAACTCATAGCTTCAAAATAATCCATTTAAATTAAAAAAATACTTGGAAATTTTAGTAAATTACATACATATTTGTATTTATTTTCATATATTTGAATGTACACATAAATATAGTTTTTTATTGATACCTACCTTTTTATATATAAATCTCACTTGTATAGGTATATATATTAATTTTTTTATGTGGTAAATAAAATGGATAATTTTTTATTTTAAATAAAATGAATAATAAATATTTATTTCAATATGGTTCATAATTTTAAAAATAAATTTCTATGAAAATGTGTTATAATGTTTGTTTTTACAATTTATTTACTATATGTAAATATAAGAAAACATGCACTTATTTAATTATAAATAAAATTTCTATATGAAAAATGATAAAATTTCAAAACTGTAATATCTATATGAATTTAATAGATGAAAATAAATTAAATCTCCACTGAAAAGGTACAAGAAGACCTTCGTAAATGAAGTTGAAATCTCATTGAATATTAAAAAACATTGGGTATCCCAACTAAAAACATAGTTTTGGTGGCCTTTAAGGCCATTTTGACCTTGAAAAAATAATGATCATGGTCCCCTGGTCAACACGGTGTAGATCTCTTCATAGTCTTTGATTTGATATGTGGTAGAGCCCAAATAGATATCTGAATCAAAAGTTATGGTGGTTTTAAGTTCAAGTAATATTTTCAACTCATCTTTACACTTTCATTAATTTATTATATTTTTACATCATCTAATTGTTATTAAATGACTACTAATCGATAATAATTAGAAAATTATTATTTAATATCATTTTTTATAATCCATTTTCAATAAATATCTTATATGTTATGTGTTAATGCATATTTGGTCTTTTATAAAACATATTTAATAAAATAATTTTTATATCAATATAAATATATTTATATATTTTATTTTTAATGATAGATATTTTCTTATGAAATATACCATTTATCAGCATAATTAAAAAGAATTGATAAAGACCATCTTTATCGATGCTAAAATGGGGGGGCCTTTTATAAGTGTTTTTTAGCGCTGATAAAAGGCATCCCTTATTAGCATTTTTAGAGTGGATAACGATGACCTATATAAGCGCTTTTATCTCATGCTGATAAAGGCCAGCGCCGATGAAATTCAAATTCATAGTAGTAAGCATAGACATCGATAAACACGACATGGACACATTATCTATACAACTAGGTGTAGCATGAAAGAGAACCTAAGACAACGACATAGATTAGATTGATATATGTTTTCTGTTTTTAAAATCATTAGTTGCACATTATTTAAAAATCTACTAATATATTATATTTTGTTATATATAACAAAGAAATTGATATAATTATAAATTAATACAACTGATTATAAACTATCAAGAAACATTAATATTAATAACTACGTTGTCAATAATAATAATTACTGTTTGTTTATTATATTAATACTTATTATTATTATCCATATTATATATAATAAATAATCATATTAGTTTCATTATTAAATATCAATAATACTATTATTTATGAATTCTATAGTTATTATTAACATTAATAATTAATATAACATTATTAATTATGTAATTAATTAATTAATAATATGTCATTACATATTATAAATAATAATATTATTAACTAGTAAATATATTATTCAATGAAAATTATTTTATTGATATTATTAAATAATAAATTTTTGTTATTATTCTATTAATTATATTCAGAACATAATAATATATTATTAATTAATAATAAGTAATACAACTGATAAATAATAAATATATTACCCATAAATAAATTACTAGTCATTATATCAGAAAAATTTCGAAAAGAATTATAAATAAAATAATTTAAATATTAGATTTTAGAGTATTAATTATATTAATAACATATTACTATATTATTAATTAATAATAAATAATATAATTGATAATTAATAAATGTATTACCTATTTATAAATTACAAATAATTATATCATTAAAATTTTCATAAAAATTAATAAATAGTAGTTATTATACTATTAATTAATTAATAACATAATAGTTCATTATTAATTAGTAAATATATTAATTATTGATAATTTACAAATAATTACATGAACAAAAATTTCGAAATATTTTCTAAATATATTAATCACTCTAATTAATTAATAAGTTGTGATATATTATATTTTATATAAATTATTATGTTTTAATTCATTAATTTTATTATTAATAATTATTAAGTACTTTTTCTATTAAATACTTTTTATATTAAATATATTATTTATAAAATAATTTTTAGTTATTAAAATTAACTATTAACAAATATTACAAAAAAATTATAAATAATTCAAATGTTTGAATCGTGTTCACACCTCCTTTTGGGTCCTGGAAGCATGGGCTTCATTCATACTTCTTAACCGATAGGTCAAACGTGAACTGAACTTAAAAATTGGATTTAAAAGTATATCATATATAGCTATTTGTGAATATCTTAAATAACCTTCAAAGGAAAATTTTATAAAAAAAGTCAAAATAGTCACAACTGTTCTACCAACCAAAAATTTGGATTTAAAAGTGATGATAAAAATGGACGATATAATGATTTGGATTTATAAAAAAAATAGTTCATTCCTTGCTTATATTGGACTTTGTAATTTTTTTCTTGGGCGTTATTATTTTATTTTCAATAAATTTAGGGTCATAGCCCATGATTAACACTATATTGGTATTTTTATTACATATTTTTTGACTTTTTGTAAAACAATATTTTATTTTAGTTATTTTTTATAAAAAATTACACTTTAATTTATTATTAATTGTTTGTGATAAATTTGTTCAAATATATGCAATATAAGAATTCAACCACAATGTATTAACAACCAAACCGATTATCATGCCTTAGGTCTTTGATTTAAATTTAAATTCATTTTTTGGTTTTGGAGTCATTGAAGTAAAAACAACAGTTTGGAGCAAAGGTCGTGGCAGAGGAGGAAAGGGTGGAAGAGGAGGTAGCGGTGGAAAGAGTGGTGGTGGCGGCAACGGTGGCCACATCGGCGTGTCTACGTCAAGTAGAGCCAGCGACGAGGATTCCATGAAGCCACTAACCGGTGGAGGGAGTTACATCTCATGGGTGAGCTTTGAGAGTGACCCTAAATCCTACTTCCCCCAACTCCACTCTTCTGAAAATGCCAATAAATAATGTGTGTTCTTCATCCCCACTTCCCCCCTGCGTACAACCGAGCATGATGTTATCTATGGCGTGAAACCCTATGAATTTTTTATTAATCATAATTTTATTAAATATTTTTTTTTAGTATTATATTTTTTAAAGTTTGTTTATTTTATTAATAATAATAATATTTTATTTTTTATTTTTATTTTTATAATAATAATATAATTTTTTCATTAATCATAATTTTATTAATTTTTTATTTATGTTTAGTATTTTGTGACGGAGACTTTTGCGACGGGGCCCCGTCACAAATAAGTGAAATATATTTTTTTAAAATTAGTATTTGCGACAGGGGAATGGGCCCGTCGCAAATACTAATTATGACGGGCACGTCGCAAAAGGTTTATGGGTATATAATGTATATAATCGGAAGTCTTTTTGCAACGGGTAAGTTCCCCGTCACAACAACTA
Organism: Viscum album; assembly: GCA_963277665.1. Classification (NCBI taxonomy): domain Eukaryota; kingdom Viridiplantae; phylum Streptophyta; class Magnoliopsida; order Santalales; family Viscaceae; genus Viscum; species Viscum album. The sequence goes on along the minus strand of OY728123.1, from coordinate 499,310,522 downwards.
ATTGTGACGAGCTCATCACAAAAAGATTTTTGGTTATATAATGTATATAATCGGAAGGTTTTTTGCGACGGGTAAAATTTTCGTCGGAACAGATATTTTTTGTGACGGACCCGTCGCAAAAAATATCTGTTGCGACGCCGTTTTCTGCAACGGGCTATTTGCGACGAGAGCCCATTGCAAAAAACTGGAATTCCAGTAGTGCATGATTACCATCATTACCAATAAAGGAAAACTCACATGGTTATAACGTAAATTCCATCAGCTAGTTTTTGTCCACAATAGATCTAAAAACATGAATAATCCCTTCACCATGATGCAAATCTTTAAAGATAAATTGGCAATCAGATGTTTTCCACAATATATATATGTATATATTTAATTATAAATAACCATACAATATGAAAAATGTTAATACTTGAACACTATAATATATATATATATATATATATATATATGAAAGTAATCCCTCAGAACTAATCAACTCTTCATAGAAAGGGGACATGATGACCCTCTTAAATGAAGCATAAATTCCATCGAATGATGAGAAATTTGGGTATCCCAACAAAAAAACAGTTTTGGAGCCCTTTAGGGCCTTTTTTACTATGAATAACACTAATGGGGGTTCCCCTAGGTCTTGAAAATGTGCAGATCTTCGCAAGATTCAGCTTGATATCTAATGGAGCCCAAACAGATAGCTGGATCAAAATTTATTGCAGTTTGAACTTCATGTCATGTTTTTAGAAAATTATCACTAATTCAAATGCTTTTTTATTTAGTAGCGGTTCATTTTGCAACGGTTTAATCCACCGCAATATAATAAGTGGTAGTTTGTAATTTTTTCCATTTTTTAAAATTTCCTTAAATATGTTTTTGAATTTTGAATTTATAATTATATATTTTTTATTTTTTATTTTTTATTACTCTTTTTGTTGTTGTTGTTTTTGTTGTTATAATGCATTAAATATTATTTTTTATTGATTATTATTTATTATTTAATAAGTATTTATTATTATTTATTAAAAAAATTAAATAATTAAGAATGATTAAATAATATTATTAACTTTTAATTTTTAATTATATTCTAACTATTAATTATTACTTATTAATTTATGATGGCGGGGTTGACATAAGTGGCAGTGACACAGGTATGATGTGGACCGGTGGTGACCATACATGATGCCGACAAGGTGTGAACACCCATGGACATGGTGATGCAAGTAGGGCCTTTGTGCCATAAAAAATGAAGGGGCATTCGAGTCATCCAATGTTGGGCCCACGAGGCTTTAATATATGAATAAATTGGGATGAATGTGTGAGTTATGAGGGGCTATGACCTGCCTTTCTGTTTGGTGTGTGTTCGATGTGTGTTTGAATGTAATTGTACCCTCAAACACATTATATATATATATAATTATAATTATCTTTATATATATATATATGTGTGTGTGTGTGTGTATCTATATATATTTATGGATATTCATTGTATTTATATAAAATTATTTATATTTATATGTATATATATATAAATATTCATATGTGTTTATATTTATATATATTTATAGATATTTTGTGGATATATAAAGTTATATGTATCTAGATGTATCTATATCTATTTATGTATAATTATTTTCTTTATTAATAATTATATTTATATATATATGTATTTATATACAATTATGTTAATCAATTTATATTTTTATATATTTATATATAGTTAAATGTATTAATGTGTGTATATATATATATATATATAAATTTCTATTTCCATTTATCTTTATTTATTATGCGAGTATATATATATATACACTGTTATATTTAATAATATATATATATATATTATATTTTTGAAAATTTATTTATGTTAATATATATTTATAGATATTTAAATTCGTTTATGAATATTTATATACATTAATATATATTTTGTCTATATATATATATATACATACATACATGCATACATTTATTTGTAAATATATAATAAACAGTACATTTTAAAATAATAATAATAATAAATTGTGGCTAATTATTTACCATCGGTAAATAAAAAACCGCTGCATAAAAACCACTACGAAAATGTATACTGTATTTTCTTTTAAAATGTTTTTCTTTCTTTATATTTTTTACCTATTCTCATCATTATTTTTTCCGAATTATTTTCATTCAAACGTTTTTCTTTTTTTCTTTACTTATTTTGGTTTCATTCTCATTCGGATCAATTTTATGGAATTGTTTTATGGATTTTTAATGTGTATATTAAATACAGTGAAACGCCATTCAAGCGGCCATTAATATTTATCGTTTTACGTTTTTATAATATGAGTGTAATTTACCACGCCCTTCATCCTTCGGTGGTTTAAATAGCAAGTAAGCCTTGCCCTTCATCCTTGGCAATTTACCACGCTCCTCCCTCTGCACCGGACATACGGGAGCTCATGGCCGCAATGCTCACATTTCTCCTCTCAGTTCTCCGGCTGCTCCTGTCCTTCAGAACCGCTGTATCCATGCGCCTTCACCAGTTCTTCCGGGACTGTCCAAAGCCGCGAGGACGTGGGCGGAAGATGGATTTTTTGAACCTTCTCCGGGTTATCGTCGGGCTTCTTCAGGTAAGGTTCAGAGCCGAGACGGTGTCCCCATTCGTCTCCCACCCCAGGGCAATGAACGCCCTTGTCCTCACCCTTTTATTCCACCTCATGCCCTTCAAATTTCCCTCCCTCTTCAGCGGAGCCTTGAAGGCCACTTGGGTCGGAATCCTGGCGGTTTCATTCATACCGGACCTCATGGCCGTACCGCTCTCCAATCTCCTCTCCGTCCTACTTATCTTCATGTCCCTCCTGTCCCTCAACACGGTGGAACCCGCCCTAACCATGCTCTTTCACCGGTTCTTCCGGGACTACCGAGCGCCGCTGGGACGTCGGCCTCCGGTGTGATCACACGCATCTTCCCCATCCCCGATCTGTTTCCCCCCCCTTTTTTTTACGTTATTCCCCAACCCCCATTTGTTTTTCCATTTTTTTAATGCACAATATGATTTCCCCAACTTCCATATGTTTTTCTTGGATTTTTTTTACCTTTAAAAAAAAATATATTTTACAAAAACAGGCCAGGTTAAAAATATTTTCAAAACTGTGACTTAAAGGCGGCATCTCGGATGCCGCCTTTGCACTTCAGGTGCAAGGCGACATCCGCGATGCCGCTTTTCCCCTATTTTTTTTGAATATATATATATATATATATATAAACAAAACAAAAAATTTTAACAGAATTTCTCTGCTATTAAAGATCCAGCGCTACAACCATTACAACAGTCTGGATTCTGACAGAATCTCACTCATGCCTCCCTTTTATAAGAGGGTTTGCCCTGAAAATCATTCTGCATTTTCGATGTGGAATTCAGGTTCTCCCTTTCCTGCGCAGTACATTCTGCATTTCTGATGTGAGATTCTGTTTCAAGTACGTGACTTTGAAATACAATAAAATACAAACTATAAGATCAATATAAATGAAATTTTAAACATTGATTAAACATATAATAAATAGTTGAAAACAAAAAAAATTTCCTCAAAAATGTTGATGAAATATAATCTATAACCTTTCAAAAATGTTTCAAGTACGTGAATTTGAAAGACTATAAAATTTATACTATAAAACGTATATAATTATAACTTTAAAAATTGATTAAACATATAATAAATAATTGAAAACAGAAGAAATTTTAAAAAAATTGTTGATGAAAAGTAATTTATTAGCTTTCAAAACCGCCTACTTGAAACTAAAAAATGTTTCAATTATGTGGTTTCGAAAGTCTATAATTAATTACTAACTAATTGATTATTATATAATTAATAGTTATATTAATAATTAACTAAATAATTATTATATAAGTAATAATTAATGAGTAATAATTAATAATTAATAATTTAATGAATAGTTATAATTAATATTTATATTACAAATTAACTAATCAATAGTTACTAATTACTTATTAATAATTATTAATTACTAATTAATAATTATAATAAATAATTATGATTAATATTTATATTACTAATTAACTAATTAATTATTACTAATTAATAATTACTAATTAATTATTTATAATTATTAATTATATTACTAATTAACTAAATAATTATTATATATATAATAATTATATTACTAATTAATTATTATATAATTAATAATAATATTACTAATTAAATAATTAACTATTATATAATTAATAAGTATATTACTAATTAACTAATTAATTATTATATAATTAATAGTTATATTAATAATTAACTAAATAATTACTGTATAAGTAATAATTAATAAGTAATAATTAATAAGTAATAATTAATAATTAATAAGTAATAATTGATAATTATAATTAATATTTATAATTATAATTAATATTTATAATTAATATTTATATTACTAATTAATAATTACTAATTAATAATTACAAATTACTATATAATAATTAATAAATGTAATGAATAAATGTAATTAAAAATTATATTACTAATTTACTAATTAATTGTTATATAATTAATAATTATATAACTAATGAACTAACTAAATGTTATATAATTAACTGTAAATAATCACTAATTAATAATTATAATGAATAATTATAATTAATATTTGTAATAATCACTAATGTAGGATTCTGTTTCAAGTACGTGACTTTGAAAGACTATAAAATATAAACTATAAGACCAATATAAATCAAACTTAAAACATGGATTAAACATATAAAAAATAGTTGAAAACAAAAAAAAATCATAAAAAAAGATGATAAAAAATAATTTATAAGCTTTTAAAACCACACACTTGAAACTTAAAAAGTTTCAAGTACGTTACTTTAGAATCTTATAAAATATAAACTACAAAACCAATATAAATGAAACTTAATAAATGGATTAAACATATAAAAAATTGTTGAAAATAAAAAAAAATCGTAAAAAATGTTCATGAAAAATAATTTATAAGCTTTCAAAACCACCTACTTGAAACTTAAAAATGATTCAAGTATGTGGCGTTGAAATACTATAAAATATAAACTATAAGAACGATATAATTTAAAGTTAAAACATGGATTAAACATATAATAAATTATTAAATTATTAGATTAATATTATTAAAAAATAATTATATAATAATTATCCAATTAATTAGTAATATAATTATTTAGTATATAATAGTTAATTAGTTAATTAGTAATCTAATTATAAATTATATTTATTCATTATACTTAATAATTCGTAATTTTAAAAAATTATTATATGATAATTAATTAGTTAATTGGTAATATAATTATTAACTATATAATATTTAATTAGTTAATTAGTAATATAATTATAAATTATCATTATTCATTATAATTATAAATTCTAATTATTCATTATAATTATTAATTTTAATTATTCATTATAATTACTAATTATAATTATTCATTATAATTACTAATTATAATTATTAATTGTTAATTAATAATATAATTATTAATTATATAACTATTATTTGTATAATAATTAGTTACTTAATTACTAATTATTAAATATGAATTATATAATAACTAATTAGTTAAATCGTAATATAATTAGTTAATTGGTAATATAATTATTAACTATTTAATAATTAATTAGTTATTTAGTAATATAATTATTAATTATATACTAATTAATTAGTTAATTACTAATAGAATTATTAATTATATAATTTTTAATTAGGTAATTAGTAATTATTAATGTTTTATTATTATGTTCGTATGGTTATATAAATATATATAAATAAAACTTAATTTACCCCCTCTTGAGATTCCACTCTGACCAACAAGTAATAATAGTATTTTGATTTCAGTAGACATAACACATGTAAACAATAATGTACAATCAATGCAAATGTCTGTGGCGAGGAGATTTTGTCCCACATGGTGGTCTGCGAATAGGACGTCCACGTCGAGTGCGCAGTGGAGTTTGATGACCTGGAGAAGGCTGATCCTCGGGCACTGAAACGTCGACTGTCGCATCCTCCATCTGTGTGTCAGTGAGAGGAGCTGTCAACTGCATCTCGTACTACCATCTGGATCCTTCTCCCACTAGGGTGGTAGAAGGACCTGCCTTTATCGCAGAGGGGAACGAAGCCTGCGATGGAGCTATACCCCAAGACGACAACGGCTCTAGAATCCAAGGTTGTGAAGGATCTGGAACCCAAGATGGAGAGAACTGCAGATATCCTGTCAGGAAAGACAGATCCCATGCCACGTGAGGCACATCCTGAATAGGCTGATCCTGGACTACTAGAGGGCTGACCTCTGCTTGTGGAACAGGCGAGGCCTCACGTGCAGCACAACACTGTCTACGTCTGTAACGCCCCGACCCCAGCTTCCCAGAGTCGGTGCATTACTTCGTAACATTGACATGATCACAAAAGATCAAGTCTCGAAAGACCGATTAGTTTAGTAGCCATGGAAACACTAGATACATTCATAAATGTTACATTACATCATAAAGTGCAAAACTAATAACAAAGTCTTCATAGTCCACACTCATATCCTCTTCTGACTATCCCTGCAGGTCATTCATAAAATACTTCTTCACATCCTGGAAAATATTAAAACATTGAAAGGGGTGAGCTCAGATGCTCAGTAAGGATAACAATATTGCGGAAGCTTTCATAAATAAACATAAAAATTTAAGGCAATGTATAACTAAAACAAAATCCTTTTAAACTTGAACATCAACATAATACGGCAAAAGTAAAATGAGATAATGTCATTCACTTCTTCACATGGCTATTCTACTGGTCGAATAATCACATGCAATATCAATAACCACTTTCATAATAAGGGAATGTATAATGCCAGACATTTTGAAACATTTTGTCAAGGTCTCGGCCAAGACGTCTAAAATGATTAAGGCCTCGGCCAAAACCATAAATCAAATTGGGAAAGGTCATCGGCCAATTCCACGTCTAGTTGTCTCATGAGACCTACCGATGCATCGAGGAGCTATAGCGGGCTCCACCCGTCACTTATTAAGTCCAATACATTCCTCATATGAATAGGTTTAAACATATCATAAACCATAACATAATCGTATCACATAAAACATGCATAAAGGAAACATAACATTTCCACATTTCAATCACAAGGTATCAATACAACACATTGATATAATAAAAACGCTTTCAAAACCATTTTCAATACCAAAATAAAAGAAAGTTAAAACTTTGTATTTATTTTTCATTAAAAAAAACGATGGCTTGTAGAGGAAGCCGAAACTCAAATAATGGTCACGGTGGCGGAGAAGTCGTTGTCGCCGCATAAGTACGGAAAGAAAAACATTCCCTTTTGTCGTTTAGCAAAACGCTTCTTGTAAAAAAGATTCCTTTTGAATAAACGTAAAAGTCAAAGGGGTTTATACACCGTATAAAAGAAAGTTGTGTATAAAACCAAATAAGCCTCAATGAAAGGGGATTGAGACGAAGTCCTTAAAAAGATCATTTTTTTAAATAAAGTACATCTATAATGTGTATTCACTATAAGTACACATAAATAATGTACAAATACAAGATAGGACATAATAATATCATGACATAATTTGAAAGTAGGAGATTAACCCAAAGAATAGAAATTGGGTTAAGAAGTTCCCTTACAAAGAACATTTTTTAAATAAAATAGATCTATTATGTGTATTCACTATAATTACACATAAATAAAGTACAAATACAAGATAGGACATAATAATATCATGACGTAATTTGAAAGTAGGAGATTAACCCAAAGAATGGAAGTTGGGTTAAGGAATTCCCTTACCTTGCGTCCTGTCCTGACTCGACCGTTCTTTAACATCCTGAATAATAAACTAGAGTTAATTTCTATTTACTTAAGAACCTTTTTCATGTTCATTATTCCTTTTATATCCCTTATTACCATGTTATGAACATTATGTAATTATTTAAGTTAATAACGGTCGTTTTGTCAATCTTAGGTACTTGAGTCAACAATAAACTTCTTATAATTACAAGTTGTTTATGTGGTAGAATATCCATTATCTCCAGAATTATATTCATGATTTAGATGTCATATATATCATATATATCCATTATATACATTCATTTATAATATTACGTAACATTTAGAGGTAAGAAATGAAATGCACCGTTCATGGAGACGGTAAGCCGTATGTACGCATGAACGCTACTTTCATTTCTATTTCGTATTTAATGGAATGAAATCATAATGATATAAATGTATAATATAATTCCAGTATAATATAGTGTATAATACCATTTACTCCATCCTTTATACATCCCACATATGACATTAATGATTCAAATCACTTTGAGGGGGCGGTAGTCCGCACTTCCTAAAATGAAATTATCGTGTGTACCCATAATGGAAATCATAAAGTATGACATAAATGAGAAATACAGAAGCATAAGTAAAACATAAACATATTATATATCATATATAAATATAGTGACATATTAATGGCCACCTTTGAAGGTGTTATATGAGTGTTGAACAATCATCGTTTCGTGAGGCAGAAATTCACCATCCACAGAAACCGTATGTTCTTTAACCATTAGATGTTGGTGTGTGTAAGTGTAGCTCGAATCCGTCTTATAAAAAAATCCTAGTATATTGAGGATACTGGTGTTGTTACAAAAGAAATGAATAAAAAGAGTTTAGGGTGTTGGAGAAGAAAAATAAAACAAAACAACATTAGAGAAGACATTACCTCAAAATCGGGTAACTCTTTTTGATTTGAGCCAAAGGCTTCCTTGGGAAGAGTTCTGCCCAAAGTGAGTCTTCTAGGAGTAATAGGGGGAAGTTGGGAGAGTATTTGGGAAGATTTTGGCCGAGCCAAATGGCTTGAAAGTGTGAATGAGGTGGTAGAGGTGGGGGCCTTTTATAAGAGGAGAGGAGGGACACTCTTGGAAAGTAAGGAAATTTTACATTATTATACAATGCTTTTTGGATTCTAAAGGTCCCACACTTATATAATTCATGTATAAGGTGATAAGGGTTCGAAATCTACCCATCCAATAGTCTTTGGACAAGTGTAAGTCTTGGATTGTACATTATCTTTTCATTTTATTAAAATCGTTAAATAATGAGGTCATCGCTGCATCATAATGATGTCATGAATAATTTAATTTATTTAATGTCTAAAAATTATAAAAAAAATACTATGATGTAGGGAATATTTTTAGATTTCCAATGACTATTTATAGTCAAAAATATGACTTGTATAACCCCATGTAAAAATTGTTTTAGTAAAAACTTTCATGTTTGTGTCAGTTTTTACTTTAACATTAAATAAAAGGTATTTATGTCATTTTCTAACTAAAGTGGCTCCATGGGGTCCCCAAGTTGACCCATGGATTGTCTTGGTCGGCCATGACACATCCAATGAGGGTAGGACATGTTTCAAGCTCATCTCATATTATTAAAACATTATTTTTACCTTAAACTACACTAATTACCTCTAATCGCGATTAAGAACTTAAAAGTTACTATTCACCAAAAATTATTTTAATCTCATTGAACCACATTTTACTTCTTAATGACAACCATGTATGTCGGATTTTTGAAAATCAAATCACAGAGGTGGTAATATTTCATTTAAACGAAAAATCAGTTATTTAACTACCACTTAGTGGTTTCACTATTCATCAAAAATTGAAGTTTTTCAGAACAATGCCAAAATTTCACCCTAAGCTATAATTGATATTCCGATTTCAAAAATGATGTCTATTTTACAAAATTCCAAACATATAAGTTGCATTAATTAATTTTATAATCAATTCCCGCTGTCACAACAAATAGCGTGTTTTTAAGAAACAATTTATATCAAAAGATTGGCAATTGTTTATGTCCAATTTCAATGTTAAATTAATTCTAATGACCACCATTGGATAAAATGGTAAAAATATATTCTAATTATAATTTAAAACCACTAAATAGTATAATTTATCACTATAAATTATTTTGATTAAAAAAGTTGTTTTTAAGTATTTTTCACTATTCATAAAAAATTAGAAGTTCTCAGAAAAATACCAAAAATTCAACATAGGCTAATTTCGATATTCCGAATCCAAAAATTAAGTCCATTTTGAAATATAAAATTTCTATAATTTTAAAAATTGGTTATTACTATTCATAACGACTACTATGATTAGTCGCGGTGTTTTAGAACTCAAAGTTGCGTACAATGCAAGCTATTGCATTATTGAATGAGAAGCGTATTGTGGAAGCTCGGGGTGTTACATTCTCCCATCCTTCAATAAATTGTTTCCTCACAATTTGAAATTTTTCTTGGAAAATAAAAGGTTGAAAATAGAAAATACCTTTGTGGAAAACCTACATCGGAAATAAGATTAATAAAATTTAGCCTTAATAAGAGGGAAAGGGAAATGAAAAAGTCACCACCCAATTATGATCTCGATTAGGAGAACATTGGTGGAAATTAGAGACATATAATTGGAGGAAAAACGTAAATATTTGTAGGGAGTGATTGAGGTCATCAATCACAATCAACTGTCAAATTGAGGGCCTCAAAGCCTTCAATCTATGTTGATTTAAAATATCATCAGTTCAACAAGATATAAGGTATTAGGATAACACATTTTTTTGTTTTAATATCCCTTTAATAAAGTTTAAGAATTAATTCATTCATTGAATAAGAGATAGGTATATATATATTTATGCTTGACAATTATAGTTTCAACCTTCAACTCATCTTTCACTAAAAAAGATAATAGAACTCAAAAATATTATACTTATCCTAATTGTATAAGGTTCCAAATGTTAACACATACCATTTAGATTAGTAAAATTATTTTTTAATAACCAGGGACTTCCTGTAGGCTAGTGGTAGGAAATAAAGGCCTGTCGCACTATGGTTGTGGGTTCGATTCCTGCAGCTTTGTCCGACGCGACGGTTATGCCCCACCCTGCAGGTTGTCCTTTTCCTAAAACTATAGTATTATAATATTCCAAAAATAATCTTCAGAAATGCTTTAACCTTAAACAATACTATCCATGGTTCAACTTAATCCATTCCAACCTTAATAGTTATCCAAAATACCTCTGTCCAGACTTTCTCTAAAAGGTCTCTTAATTCCAAAATCAATTTATCAGATTCCCCAAACAAAGTAAAGTTTCTCTTATTGTCACATACTAAAAATATAATTACCTTCATCATATTAAAACCTTAATGAAATCAACAAGTACTGTAGTACAATCCTTATATATATATCACATTATTCTAATAACCAGAATATAATCCATGAGTCCAAAATCACCAATACATTAGTTATTCTGCTTCAACTGTAGTAACAGCATAAGATTGTCCTTGATCCCTTGGCCTTTTCTGAGGTAAGTTTCCCTGACGCTTAGGACATTCATTTTCATAATTCCCCATTTCCCTACAATTGTAGCATTCAACATTGATAGCCTCTTTCTTTCCCTTGCAATCACGCGCCTGATGACCTTTTTCCCCACATTTATAACAAACTCCCATTCCTTTTAGGCAAGTACCAGGGTGATTCTTCCCACAATTATCACATAATGGAAAATCCTTCTTTCCCTTTTTCCCTTTATCTGTCTCTTGTTCCACCGTTCTCTTCTTCTCTTGCTTTACTTTGTTGTCATAAGACTTAGAGAATTCCTTTTCTGTCTTGATAGAACACGAGACAATATCTTCATACGATGAGAAGGATTGTGATACTAAAGCTCGGCGGAGAAATGGTTTTAACCCATCAAAGAAACGATCAATCTTAATTCTTGGGTTACGTATATAATCTGCAGCATGCCTCGCTAACCTTGTAAAGTTAGCCTCATACCTTGCGACATTCTCATCCTCCTTCTGCCTCAGACTTAGAAATTGCCTTTCTATATCTGCTCGATGGTCACGAGGAAAGTATTTTTCTAAGAAAAGCTCTTTGAACTCCCTCCATTCCATATTCGATACATCATCATCTTCCTTTGTGTTTTGAATCAGCGACCACCACTGATCGGCATCTCCAGTGAGGCGGTAAACTGCCATGACAACCTTCTCCCTTTCGCTACTCCCCAATGCATGGAATATTTTCTCTAAGGAGTTTATCCATTGCTCAGCTAATAATGGATTTGTACCCCCATTAAATGTTGGCGGTTGTTGCCTCATGAAGCGGTCTAACATTGATCCTCCACGTTGTGGATCAGGGTGATCCATACGAGTAAGGTTATTATTCATAACTTGAGTGAGTTGTCCCAGTATGGTAATAAGTTGATCAGCACCAGTTGTATCTCCATATCCACAATAATTTTCTTGAGCAGGAGGGCAATCCCTACACGGAGTGCGTGCATTGATACAGTTTACATTCCTTCCACTAGGTGCCATTTCTAAACAATGGAATAAACTATATTAGTTTATGAATCAAAATACATAATTCCATACTTGTAAGATACTTAACATAAATTGAACTATTTATGGATATAATCCATAAAAATGTTTTCTTTGAGGAAGTATATACTCATAACCCTTCATAGTGGTTTGTAAAGAAAATGAGAATTATCCTAAGCATATCCCCCGGGAGTGTCGTAACCAAGAGTGCAGCAAGGCCCGTTGTCGTGCAACAGTTCCCGTTCGAGTCTAGCTCAAAGCGGTGTTTTCGGGTTTTACCCCTAGGTACATCTGTGCCAGAGCCGCCTCTACCTGCTCGTATCCAGACAGGGATGTATTTCTCGGAAAACTCACAACATCTCTACAATACCAAAATTCTAGGAAGTTATTCTATACTAATCCTCAAAGTCTATCTTCGGGCTATGTGCTCTAATCAGAGTTTATCTAAATCTAGATTCCAAGGATAGTACTAAACTGCCTCTGATACCAACTGTAACGCCCCGACCCCAGCTTCCCAGAGTCGGTTCATTACTTCGTAACATTGGCATGATCGCAAAAGATCAAGTCTCGAAAGACCGATTAGTTTAGTAGCCTTGGAAACACTAGATACATTCATAAATGTTACATTACATCATAAATTGAAAAACTAATAACAAAGTCTTCATAGTCCACACTCATATCCTCTTCTGACTATCCCTGCAGGTCATTCATAAAATACTTCTTCACATCCTGGAAAATATTAAAACATTGAAAGGGGTGAGCTCATATGCTCAGTAAGGATAACAATATTGCGGAAGCTTTCATAAATAAACATAAAAATTTAAGGCAATGTATAACTAAAACAAAAGCCTTTTAAACTTGAACATCAACATAATATGGAAAAAGTAAAATGAGATAATGCCATTCACTTCTTCACATGGCTATTCTACTGGTCGAATAATCACATGCAATATCAATAACCACTTTCATAATGAGGGAATGTATAATGCCAGACATTCTGAAACATTTTGTCAAGGCCTCGGCCAAGACGTCTAAAATGATTAAGGCCTCGGCCAAAACCATAAATCAAATTGGGAAAGGGCCTCAGCCAATTCCACGTCTAGTTGTCTCATGAGACCTACCGATGCATCGAGGAGCTATAGCGGGCTCCACCCGTCACTTATTAAGTCCAATACATTCCTCATATGAATAGGTTTAAACATATCATAAACCATAACGTAATCATATCACATAAAACATGCATAAAGGAAACATAACATTTCCACATTTCAATCACAAGATATCAATACAACACATTGATATAATAAAAACGCTTTCAAAACCATTTTCAATACCAAAATAAAAGAAAGTTAAAACTTTGTATTTATTTTTCATTAAAAAAAATGATGGCTTGTAGAGGAAGCCGAAACTCAAATAATGGTCACGGTGGCGGAGAAGTCATTGTCTCCGCATAAGTACAGAAATAAAAACATTCCCTTTTTTCGTTTAGCAAAACGCTTCGTGTAAAAAATATTCCTTTTGAATAAACGTAAAAGTTAAAGGGGTTTATACACCGTATAAAAGAAATTTGTGTATAAAACCAAATATGCATCAATGAAAGGGGATTGAGACAAAGTCCTTAAAAAGATCATTTTTTTAAAATAAATTACATCTATAATGTGTATTCACTATAAGTACACATAAATAATGTACAAATACAAGATAGGACATAATAATATCATGACATAATTTGAAAGCAGGAGATTAACCCAAAGAATAGAAATTGGGTTAAGAAGTTCCCTTACAAAGATCATTTTTTAAATAAAATAGATCTATTATGTGTATTCACTATAATTACACATAAATAAAGTACAAATACAAGATAGGACATAATAATATCATGACGTATTTTTGAAAGTAGGAGATTAACCCAAAGAATGGAAGTTGGGTTAAGGAATTCCCTTACCTTGCGTCCTGTCCTGACTCGACCGTTCTTTAACCTCCTGAATAATAAACTAGAGTTAATTTCTATTTACTTAAGAACCTTTTTCATGTTCATTATTCCTTTTATATCCCTTATTACCATGTTATGAACATTATGTAATTATTTAAGTTAATAACGGTTGTTTTGTCGATCTTAGGTACTTGAGTCAACAATAAACTTCTTATAATTACAAGTTGTTTATGTGGTAGAATATCCATTATCTCCAGAATTATATTCATGATTTAGATTTCATATATATCATATATATCCAGTATATACATTCATTTATAATATTACGTAACATTTAGAGGTAAGAAATGAAATGCACCGTTCATGGAGACGGTAAGCCGTACGTACGCATGAACGCTACTTTCATTTCTATTTCGTATTTAATGGAATGAAATCATAATGATATAAATGTATAATATAATTCCAGTATAATATAGTGTATAATACCATTTACTACATCCTTTATACATCCCACATATGGCATTAACGATTCAAATCACTTTGAGGGGGCGGTAGTCCGCACTTCCTAAAATGAAATTATCGCGTTTACCCATAATGGAAATCATAAATTATGCCATAAATGAGAAATACAGAAGCATAAGTAACACATAAAAATATTATATATCATATATAAATATAGTTACATCTTAATGTCCACCTTTTAAGGTGTTATATGAGTGTTGAACAATCATCGTTTCGTGAGGCAGAAATTCACCATCCACAGAAACCGTATGTTTTTTAACCATTAGATGTAGGTGTGTGTAAGTGTAGCTCAAATACTTCTTATAAAAACATCCTAGTATATTGAGGATACTGGTGTTGTTACAAAAGAAATGAATAAAAAGAGTTTAGGGGGTTGGAGAAGAAAAATAAAACAAAACAACATTAGAGAAGACATTACCTCAAAATCGGGTAACTCTTTTTGATTTGAGCCAAAGGCTTCCTTGGGAAGAGTTCTGCCCAAAGTGAGGCTTCTAGGAGTAATAGGGGGAAGTTGGTAGAGTATTTGGGCAGAGGTTGGCCGAGAAAAATGGCTTGAAAGTGTGAATGAGGTGGTAGAGGTGGGGGCCTTTTATAAGAGGAGAGGAGGGGCACTCTTGGAAAGTAAGGAAATTTTACATTATTATATAATGATTTTCGGATTCTAAAGGTCCTACACTTATATAATTAGTGTCTAAGGTGATAAGGGTTCTAAATCTACCCATACAATAGTCTTTGGACAAGTGTAAGCCTTGTATTGTACATTATCTTTTCATTTTATTAAAATCGTTAAATAATGAGGTCATCACAGCATCATAATGATGTCATGAATAATTTAATTTATTTAATGTCTAAAAATTATAAAAAAAAATACTATGATGTAGGGAATCTTTTTATCTTTCCAATGACTATTTATAGTAAAAAATATGACTTATATAACCCCATGTAAAAATTGTTTTAGTAAAACATTTCATGTTTGTGTCATTTTTTACTTTTACATTAAATAAATGGTATTTATGTCATTTTCTAACTAAAGTGGCTCCATGGGGTCCCCAAGTTGACCCATGGATTGTCTTGGTCGGCCATGGCACATCCAATGAGGGTAGGACATGTGTCAAGCTCATCTCATATTATTAAAACATTATTTTTACCTTAAACTACACTAATTACCTCTAATCGCAATTAAGAACTTAAAAGTTACTATTCACCAAAAATTATTTTAATCTCATTGAATCAAATTTTACTTCTTAATGACAAACATTTATGTCGGATTTTTGAAAATCAAATCACAGAGGTGGTAATATTTCATTTAAACGAAAAATCAGTTATTTAACTACCACTTAGTGGTTTCACTATTCATCAAAAATTGAAGTTTTTCAGAACAATGCCAAAATTTCACCTTAAGATATAATTGATATTCCGATTTCAAAAATGATGTCTATTTTATAAAATTCCAAACATATAAGTTGCATTAATTAATTTTATAATTAATTCCTGCTGTCACAACAAATAACGTGTTTTTAAGAAACAATTTATATCAAAAGATTGGCAATTGTTTATGTCCAATTTCAATGTTAAATTAATTCTAATGACAACCATTGGATAAAATGGTAAAAATATATTCTAATTATACTTTAAAACCACTAAATATTATAATTTATCACTATAAATTATTTTGATTAAAAAAGTTGTTTTTAAGTATTTTTCACTATTCATAAAAAATTAGTTCTCAAAAAAATACCAAAAATTCAACATAGGCTAATTTCGATATTCCGAATCCAAAAATGAAGTCCATTTTGAAATATAAAATTTCTATAATTTTAAAAAGTGGTTATTACTATTCATAACGGCTACTATGATTAGTCGTGGTGTTTTAGAACTCGAAGTTGCGTACAATGCAAGCTATTGCATTATTGAATGAGAAGCGTATTGTGGAAGCTCGGGGTGTTACAACGTCATCATGGTCGTGGATCCTCAGCACTAGCAGCAGCTGCAGGATGTTCCTCTGGGGCAGGAACCTCCTCTCTTCGTGCCAGACGTGTGAAGATGCTCCCGGAATGCGCACGAAAATATGTCCTCGCCTCCAGCGCTGTAGCATGGACGGATGCCCGGCTAAAGACCCCCTCCTCCTCTTCATCACTCATGCGAACAAGCTGCTCTGTGTGAATTCCCTGTAAATAGATTCAAATTTAATTATAAAATAATTCAATAAACAAACTAATAGAAATTTATTGACTTACCATCCTCTGCATCTCTATGCCGGCTTGGGTCAGATACAGTATAGACTTCAGTTTATACCATAGAGCATAGTCAACCTGCTCTGAAAGAGGGAATCGATTTGTAGGAACACCCTGAATATGTAACTCTTTACGTCTGTGCCAACAGTCGATAAAACTGGCATGTACTTGGGACCAGTCATCATCCTGCCTCCCCATCAGCTTCATCCCATGAAGCTGGTCTGTCTATTTCGATGGTAATGGAATCGGCTGAGTCTGGAAAAATTGGCACCTGACCCTGTCAGGCTGCTGCCACTCAATAATATGGAAGTGAATGAGGGGTACTACAACCATAGCATCCTCAAGCCCAACAGTGCAGTATGATGGAAACTGGTCCATAATACTCCAGTATGGAAGCCATGAAATCTAAAATGACAAGTGATTTTGTCAAGAAAACACCCAACTAAAACCCAAAATTGATGTTATTATTAAATATGTTAGACAGTGATAGATTGTATATACATACCTGATCAGGTAAGAGACACTCCAACTGTAGCCGATATACGCCCAAATGCTGTCTCGGAACCACGTCAAAATTGTGTCGCTGACACCACCTGTAAAATACAACGATACTGACAAATAATGAGAAATTATAGTCAATAACTCATAGTAGAATAAAAAACCAATAGAAATGACTTATCATACCAGCGTCCACGCAGAGCGTCATGCAGCACCTCCATCTCAACCAGTGGACCAGCAAGGTCAGGGCAGAATGCTGGGATGCGCCCCCATGCCCACATCTGAATAAGGATGACGCATCCTCTGAGACCTGTACGGTCCCTATGGGATAGTCTGCATAATGATCTGTACGTGTATGCCAAGCAGGTTTATCCCCAACTGTACGTACCAGCCCGATCAAAGTCCTCTAGTAGGGGTAGATACATCATATGCACGTGCATCCTCGAGTGATCAGTACACATGGTACCACCAATGATTCGTAAGATATATGCATGGTCATAATGCATGATGGTCTTCTCA
This sequence comes from Viscum album, assembly GCA_963277665.1. Classification (NCBI taxonomy): domain Eukaryota; kingdom Viridiplantae; phylum Streptophyta; class Magnoliopsida; order Santalales; family Viscaceae; genus Viscum; species Viscum album. Next base: position 499,292,433 of record OY728123.1, on the reverse strand, counting down.
TCGTCATCATCCTGTAAATGTGGAATCTGCGACTCCAACCAATGCATAGATATAGACGATCCATTTGTAGCCCTACGGTCGGACAAAATATCAACGCCTAACAAGTGTTGAGCAAGGTCTGGCCAAGCTGCACGAGTGAGTCCAATAACAGGTCTCCCCTGGATAGGTAGACCAAGAAGCACTACGACATCCTCGAGGGTGATGGTCATCTCTCCCTCAGGCAAGTGGAATGTGTGTGTCTCTGGTCTCTATCTCTCAACGAGGGCAGCATGTAGGTAATGATCTACAAATGTGAAATCTGATACGACAAGGCCATAGAAGCCAGCACGATGCAAGTAAGGTCTAATGGCATGTGGAGGTTCCATGTGATGAAAATGGTGCACTCGACGCACCTTCACCAATCGATCTGGATGACCCTCTAACACGGCCTGTGAAATATGGGTAGGCTACTCAGTGAGTAGTATGGTATCATCCATCTGCATATAAACAAAGAAAATGAGTCGTAAGTGTAAAATGTAAATATAACATTATGATGTTTTTAGAATTTATCTAATTGTATGTATTCAATATCTTATGCTAATTATTATGATACTATAAATTTGTTATAGAACATTTTTCTAAAATATCTTGCATGTTTAGGTTGGGGTTTAGGTTGGAGGGTTTAGGGTTAAATTTTTTAATATTAACGTCCAGGAAACACGTTAATGGGTTAACTGACATTTACTTTTCAATATGGGTTAAGTGTTCCGCTTTCGGATTTTTGAAATAAATTCTATTATCTCAGATTTAAAGTTATTTCTTGAAAGCAAGAATATTAATATGAAAACTTATCTCAGATGTTTGGGGTTTAGAAAACCGAGGAATAAAGAAGAGATAACAACATTTAGTTTACAATATGGGAATGTCACAATGAAGATAATACATCATTATGAATGAGACTGTGAAGTCAACCCAACAACGTTAGGGAATGATTTTCGATTATGACCTTCTTTATGACATATTGTGCATCGCAAACTCTGTCCTTGTTCTTGAGGCCAGTCCATCTCATTATGCATCCTACTCGCCTTTGGTCTCCCACGAGGACATAACTGATTCATGTCAGGTATCACTATCGGCTAGCCTTCAGGCATTGGGAAATAACAATACTCCCCAATAGGTGTCCATGGTGCAACATAATATTTAGCAATGATATCCATTCGGTACACAGGATCAACATATTCTTCCCATGAGATGTTCACAGAGGCACATGCTACGATGACATGTCTACATGGAAACCATAAGGCCTGAAAGTTTCCACATTGACATTGCCTTGTTTCCAGTAATACCACCATTTTTTCACCGATGCGATTGGTGATGGGGTCTGAACGCTCTTGAACTTCAAATCGGGAGTCTTCTCTTCGAAAGAGACAGACGTGATAACCAGAAGCTTCTTCAATATTTTTTTTCAATCTCTCATTGAAAGTGTCTTCCGTATCTTAGCCCTTGATGTATTCCGTCTGAGGCTAGTTTTTGTCTATCCACAAATTACTTCACGCATCGATATAATTTCTCCTGAACTAAGGTGGTTATAGGTAGCTTGCAAAGTCCTTTGAAGATACCATTGATGCACTCCACAATGTTTGTCGTCATGTGTCCGTACCTCTTCCCCCCATCGCATGCCAATGTCCATTTCTCTTTTGGAATCCGCATCATATAATCATAAACTTCTTGATTAGCCTGACGAATTTGTTTAAAACGTTCTTCAAATCATTGTTGGTCTGACTCATATGATACAGAACATAGATGATATTTCACATAAATTGATTTTATCTTTATATTGAAACTGTAAAACAGAACGAATAAAATATGTACTAAGCCTCGTGATTGCCTTCTTCATCGGTTCGTTGTGGAATTTTTTATGCACATTGCTAGCAATGTGTCTAATGCAGAACCGATGATGTGCATTTGGGTATCTCCATGTATCAGGATATGCATTGATTGACTCATTAATTGCTCTATGGCAATCAGATATCAAACAAACTCCCTGAATGTTGGTGAAATGGTTGCTGATACATGCCAGAAACCAACTCCATGATTCATAGTTTTCTTTATCTACAATGGAAAAGGCAAGAGAAATAGGTGAACGGTTTCCATATTGGGTTTCCACAATCAACAATACTCCCTTGTATTTTCCATACAGAAATGTTCCATCAATATGAATAAACTGTTTGCAAAAACAAAATGTGGAGATACAAGGAAGGAATACCCAGAACAACCGATGAAATTGAACACAAGATGGATCAAGTCGATTATCATGAGACACATGTTAGTTTGTATCCAGATAGAAGACAACTTGGTTATGATGCCACAGTATGGCTAGCAATTGCGGCAATACTCGATATGAGTCATCCCAATCACCATATACCTTCACAATTGCCTTCTGTTTCTCCATCCATGCCTTATTATAGGAAATATTATAACCGAATTTCTGTAGAATCCTCTCTTTCACAAGGGATATTGGAACATCTTGACTTGTCCTAATCATCTCAACAACAATAGATGACACAAATTCTACATCCAATGAAGTATGATCTTGTGTGAGACTTGGATGAACACAAGTGTGAGCTGCCTCAATCCTTGAGATTCTCCAACCTCTAAATGTAATGTCTGGAATAGCCCTTAAGTGAGATCTACAATCATCCCCATACTTCACGCACCGTATAACATATTTACTATGGCATGATTCATGAACTACATAGTTGAAGTGTCTCTCAATATGAAATCTCTTTAACGTGCTTTTTAAGGCATCTTTACTAGGAAAATTCCTTCTAATATATAAGGTTTTGTCCACCTCACTAAACCTATCTGGTACAACTCTAGGGAACTCAGTTGTCGGTGTGAGAACAGTATTATTGAATTCAGGCACACGTGTCTTTTCTTCTGACCAAGATGAAAAGAGTGGTGGATGATTTATTGACCGAGGTTGATGTACAACAATTGTATTTCTCAAAACCTCCTCTCTATCTTCTGTTGGTCCCTCCTCATCAGCACTGTTGTCGCCATCTGATCCATCATTACAAAACTCCTCATCAGAAGTCGGATTGACATGTATATCTGGGAGATCATCTAGGTTGTCCTCTTCTACTGCATCATTTGGAATAGGCTCAATTTCATGGGGTAGAATGTCTTCAACCACTCTTGTAATTCTACGTCTTCGTACAAGTGGACGTTGTTGTTGTACAGTAGCAACAAAAATGTATAACTCCATCATGGTACCATCTAACTGTTGAGAAAATAAATTAATTGCTTGGACCCACTGTGCATCAGCAACCAATGGACAAGCTGTATGCCATAATGTTGTTAGAAATTGTAAATGTCTATAGATCATAGACATGATCTCTTGATCGGGTCCCAGATTTAAGGAAACACGAATTCTCTCTTGAAGGTCACTTATGGTAACACAATCAACTGTACTAACCACCATAATTGGTTGTGTATTGTAATAAGCTCCTTGCTCAGTTTGAATAATCTCCTCATAACAGTACACACAGGAAAACATGGCTCTCTACGTCAAAAATGTTTCTTTCATCAAAATTATGATAGTGTAACAAATATTAACAATTATTTTTGACCATATGATGTTTATTAGAATGTAAGTTTAGGGCGCATTTCTATACCCTAAACTGAGCTATTGATGTTTGACCATATGATATTTATTAGAATGTAATTTTAGAGCGCCTTTTTATTTACCGTGTTTGTTCTTCTTAATTATAATTTATATGTTCATCAATATCGTTAGCTAATCATTATATGGATCCATGTTTTAATCCTATGTTATTTATTAATTATTCTAAAATTAACTGATAATAACTAATCGTTAATTAATCTATTATTCTATAATTAACTAATAATAACTTTAATTCGTTAATTATTATGTCCTTATTTGATTCTATAACATTATATTTATCATTTATCATTGATAAATATACTAATTTGCTTTTTCTTCTCTTAGATATTTTAGTAGTTTATAAAGAAAATATGAATCATATTAAGCATATTCCAGAGGAGTGTCAAACTAGGATGCAGCAAGGCCCGTTATCATGCACCAGTTCCCGTTCGAGTCTAGCTCAAAGCGGTGTTTTCGGGTTTTACCCCTATGTACATCTGTGCCAGAGCCACATCTACTTGTTTGTATCCAGACATGAATTTAATTGCGTAGATAACCACATAATCTTTAAGCTACCAAAATTTATAAATACTTAATCTTAAGTTAATCTATACTTAATCTATACTACCTAACAATAATTATTTAAAACTATATATAACTAATTACAGAAACTAAATAACCAAATATTAAGAACTACCTAAACTACTTAACAAATGAAATATTTAAAACTAAAAAAAATTAAATTAAATAAATAAAAACATTAAATTAAATAAAGAAACATACCTCTAAATGAAGTTTCGTAAAAACCCGCACAACAAAGGAATTTTTTAAAGAGAGAGAGAAATTTGGAGAGAGGAAGTGAGGACGGAGAGAGGAAGGCAATGATCAAGTGAGGAGAGGGGGGGGGGGAGTGGCTGCCCTTTTATAAGGAGTTCAGGCCAAGGCAGCAATACGGAAGCCGTCTTTCACCTCTGTGTATGGCCAAAGGCGGAATCGCAGAAGCCGCCTTTCGCCTTACCCTGAGGCGAAAGGCGGCCTCCCCCCAACCGCCTTTTCCATGTCATCGATCTGGGCCAAAGGCTGTGCGGGGGAGCAAAGGTAGCATCTCAGATGCCGCCTTTGTGCACTAAAACAAAGGTGGCATCTACGATGCCGCCTTTGTAGCGTATTTTTAAAAAAAAATTGACCTAGGAAGTTTTTCATTTTTTTTATAAAAACGTATTTAAAAAAAACTCGTTTTTCTTTCAAATTGTGCGGCTCTATATTTTATCTTATGTTGTTCCCCAACGCCAATTTGTTTTTCACATTTTTTTTACGGCACAATATGATTTCAAGAGTGCTAACCCATGCATATGTACTCTTCAACTTACATTATTCCCCAACGCCAATATGTTTTTTTTCAAGTTGTGCGGCTCTCTCTTTTATCTTTGGTTATTCCCCAACGCTGATTTGTTTTTCCTTTTTTTACTGCACAATATGATTCCAAGTGTGCTGACCCATGCATATGCACTCTTCATCTTACATTATTCCCCAACGCCAATCTGTTTTTCTTTCAATTTGTGCGGATCTCTTTTATCTTTCGTTATTCCCCAATGCCGATTTGTTTTTCCCTTTTTTTTACTGCACAATATGATTACAAGTGTGCTGACCCATGCATATGCACTCTTCATCTTACATTATTCCCCAATGCCGATCTTTTTTTCTTTCATGTTGTCTGACTCGAGTTTTTTTTTAAATAATTTTTTTAATTTTTTTTACAAACGGGCTAGGTTAAAAAAAAATTCGAAAATACGCCACAAAGGCAGCATTCACGATGTGACCTTTGGGCCCGGGTGAAAGGCGGCATCCTAGATGCCGCCTTTCCCCTAAAACAGAATATATATATATATATATATATATATAAACAAAACAAAAATAAACAAAATTAAAATTTTCAGCAGAATTTATCCGCTATTTAAAATCTAGCAGTACTGCCATTACAGTAGTCTGGATTCTAACAGAAGCTCTCACCCAAGGCTCCTTTTTATAAGAGATCTTACCCTGAAAATCATTCTACATTTCCGATGTGGGATTCTGGTTCTCCATTTCCTGCATAGAACATTCTGCATTTCCGATGTGGGATTCTGTTTCAAATACGTGACTTTGAAAGACTATAAAATATAAACTATAAGGCCAATATAAATGAAACTTAAAACATGGATTAAACATATAAAAAATAGTTGAAAACAAAAAGAATTTCATAAAAAATGATGATAAAAAATAATTTATTTCAAAACCACTTACTTGAAACTTAAAGTTTCAAGTACGTGATTTTGAAAGCTTATAAAATATAAATTATAAGACCAATATAAATGAAACTTAATACATGGATTAAACATAAAACAAATAGTTGAAAATAAAAAGAATTTCGTAAAAAATATTGATGAAAAATAATTTATATGCTTTCCAAATGACCAACTTAGAACTTAAAAATATTTCAAGCACGTGACTTTGAAAGCCTATAAAATATAAACTATAAGACCGATGTAAATGAAACATAAAACAAGGATTAAACATATAACAAATAGTCGAAAATAAAAATAATTTCATAAAAAATGTTCCTGAAAAATAATTTATAAGTTTTCAAAACCACCTACTTGAAACTTAAAAATGATTAGAGTATGTGGTTTTGAAAGACTATAAAATATAAATTATAAGACTGATATAATTTAAAGTTAAAACATTGATTAAACGTATAAAAATTTATTTAATTATTAAATCAATATTATTAATAATTAATTATATAATAATTAATTAGTTAATTATAAATTATTAATAATTAATTATATAATATTTAACCAATTAATTAGTAATATAATTATTCAGTATATAATAGTTAATTAGTTAATTAGTAATATAATTATAAATTATATTTATCCACTATAATTAATAATTATTAATTATTCAAAATTATTACATAATAATTAATTAGTTAATTGGTAATATAATAAAATATATAATAAATAATTAGTTAATTAATTAGTTAATTAATTAGTAATTATTAATAATAAAATATATAATAAATAATTGGTTAATTACTAATATAATTACTAAATTAGTAATATTATTATTAATTATTTAATAACTAATTAGTTACTTAGAAATATAATTATTAATTATATAATAATTAATTAGTTTATTAGTAATATAATTATTAACTATATAATTTGTAATTTGTTAATTAGTGTTTATTAATCATTAATTATATAATAACTAATTAGTTAATTAGTAATATAATTATTAATTATATAATAGTTAATTAGTTAATTTTTTGAGAAAGATAGAGTCGAGACCCTTTTTATAATTAGTTAATTAGTAATATAATTATAAATTATAATTATTCATTATAATTATAAATTAGTATTTATTAAAAATTATTATATAATAATTAATTAGTTAATTGCTAATTTAATTATTAATTATATAATAGCTAATTAGTTAATTACTAATATAATTATTCATTATAATTAGTAATTACTAAAAATTATTATATACTAATTAAGTAGTTAATTAGTAATATAATTATTCATTATAATTATTCATTATAACCATTAATTATTAAGTATTAATTATTAATTATATAATACTTAATTAGTAATATAATGATTAATTATATAATTATTAACTAAATAATAAATAATTATTTAATTATTAATATCATTATTAATTATATAATAATTAATTAGTAAATTTGTAATATGATTTTTAATTATAATTATTCCTTATAATTATTAATTATTCATTATAATTATTAATTAGTAATTATTAATAATTAATTATATAAAAATTAGTTAGTTAATTTTTAATATTATTATTAATTATATAATAATAAATTACTAAAATAGTAATACAATTTTTAATTACATTTCTTCATTATAATTATTAATTATTAATTAGTAATTAGTAATTAGTAATTAGTAATTATTAATTAGTTAGTTAGTAATATAAATATTAATTATAATTATTCATTATAATTATTAATTAGTAATTATTAATAATTAATTATATAATAGTTAGTTAGTTCATTTTTTATATAATTAATAATTATATAAAAATTAATTTTTAAATTATTAATATAATTTTTAATTACATTTATTCATTATAATTATTAATTATTAATTAGTAATTAGTAATTAGTAATTATTAATTATTAATTATTAATTATTAATTATTAATATAAATAATAATTATAAATAATAATTATAATTATTAATTATTACTTATTAATTATTAATTATTACTTATTAATTATTACTTATACATTAATTATTTAGTTAATTATTAATATAACTATTAATTATATAATAATTAATTAGTTAATTGGTAATATAATTATTAGTTATATAATAGTTAATTAGTTAATTAGTAATATTATTATTAAATATAATTGTTATAATTTTTAATTAGTAATTATTAATAATTAAATATGTCATAATTAATTAGTTAATTAGTAATATTATCATTAATTATATAATAATTAATTAGTAATATAATTATTACATATATAACAATTATTTAGTTAATTAGAAATATAATTAATAATTATAACAAATTAATTAGTAATTAGTAATTAGTAATTATTAATTAGTTAATTAGTAATATAAATATTAATTATAATTATTCCTTATAATTAGTAATTAGTAATTATTAATTATTAATAAGTAATTAGTAATTTTTAATTTGTTAATTATTAATATAAATATTAATTATAACTATTCATTAAATTATTAATTATTAATTATTAATTATTACTCATTAATTATTACTTATATAATAATTATTTAGTTAATTATTAATATAACTGTTAATTATATAATAATTAATTAGTTAATTAGTAATATAATTATAATCTTTCAAAGTCACGTACTTGAAACATTTTTAAGTTTCAAGTAAGCGGTTTTGAAAGCTTATAAATTATTTTTCACTAATTTTTTTTTGGAAATTACTTTTGTTTTCAACTATTTCTTATATGTTTAATCAATTTTTAATGTTTCATTTATATTGGTCTTCTATTTTATGTTTTATGGTCTTTCCAATTCACGTACTTGAAAAATTTTAAGTTTCAAGTTGGCGGTTTTGAAAGCTTATAAATTTTTTTCATCAACATTTTTTTGGAAATTCATTTTGTTTTCAACTATTTATTATATGTTTAATCAATGTTTAAAGTTTAAATTATATTCTTTTTATAGTTTATATTTTATAGTCTTTTAAATTCACGTACTTGAAACATTTTTAAGTTTCAAGTAGGCGGTTTTAAAAGGTTATAGATTATTTTTTATCAACATTTTTGAGGAAATTCTTTTTGTTTTCAACTATTTATTATATTTTTAATCGACATTTAAAATTTCATTTATATTGGCTTTATAGATTATATTTTATTGTATTTCAAAGTCACGTACTTGAAACAGAATCCTACATCGGAAATGCAGAATGTACTGCATAGGAAAGGGAGAACCTGAATCCCACATCGAAAATACAGAATGATTTTCAGGGCAAGCCCTCTTATAAAAGGGAGGCTTGGGTAAGGGTTTCTGTCAGAATCCAGACTGTTGTAATGGCTGTAGCGCTGGATCTTTAATAGTAGAGAAATTCTGCTGACATTTTTTGTTTTGTTTATATATATATATATATATAAAAAAAATTCAAAGGGGGCATCTGGGATGCCGCCTTTCAGGTGAATTTTTAAAAATATTTTTTTCCTAACCATTTTCTAGATTTTTAAAAAAAAAACGTAAAAAAAAATAACTCTATGTTTCTCTCTCTTTTATCTTACGTTGTTCCCCAATGCCGATTTGTTTTCCCCCCTTTTTTTACAGCACAATATGATTCCATGTGTGCTGACCCATGAATATGCACTCTTCATCTTACATTATTCCCCAACACTAATCTGTTTTTCTTTCAAGTTGTGCGGATCTTTCTTTTATCTTTCGTTATTCCCCAACGCCGATTTTTTCCCCTTTTTTTACTGCACAATATGATTCCAAGTGTGCTGACCCATGCATATGCACTCTTCATCTTACATTTTTCCCCAATGCCAATCTGTTTTTCTTTCAAGTTGTGCGACTCTCTCTTTTATCTTTCGTTATTCCCCAACGCCGATTTGTTTTTCCCTTTTTTTACTGCACAATATGATTCCAAGTGTGCTGACCCATGCATATGCACTCTTCATCTTAAAAGTGAATTTTTTAATTCATATCTTTGACAATATATTAATGAATGTTTTATTATTTTTATATTCCCCATGTATCACACATGAAATCTGATCAGAAATGAATAAGAAAAACTTGATCCATAATACTCTTTGGAATGAAAACATTATATAAGTCAATTAGTTCATGGAATGAACATCAATAATTATTTTACTTAAAGTAAGCTTCTCAAAATCAAAATCAAGAAAACAATCATATCAAAAATCATTTTTAAGAAACTCAAAATTGAAGTAAGTGTGTGACTTTTTAAAATATATAAATATATCATTAACATTTATGGACATGATAATTCAAATTTACTAACATGTAAAAATACTTCTCCTTAATGTAGATGTCTCCTATATTAACAAGTATAAGGAAAAACAATTCAGTCATTTATGGGAGAATCTAACTCATTTTTGTCCATGTAGTAATTCAACCTATTATTAAAACAAATAATGAAAAAATAGGGATATAAAAATATAAATAGGTAAAAATAGTACTCCCATTACCTAAAGTTTGTCAGTTTTTCTTTCTTCATCGATTTTTTTAGCTTCATCTTCTTTCTAGGATCTTGAAAAATCAAAATGAAAACATGTGAAAGTACAAGATTAAAAACATTTATCTTGAAAATATAAAGGAATTGAGCACGAGGAGAGGTATTAAACTAATATAATAAAATGAAATTATTTCCTATAAATAAATTGAACATTTTAGGTTGGAACCTGTTAGATACTCTTTTTTAAGGTCGTTTAGGTTGATCTTACTTATGCATCATGTAATGGGAGTATGGTACAAAGTTGACCGATATGGTTGTAAAAGTGACCTGAAAATTGGCTCATAAAGTGTAAATTTACTCTTTATCCTCTATTATTACTTCTTGAATATTTCTTGTGGTGGTCTAAAACAAGAGTAAAAATGTAAAGAAAATGTAAAGAAATAAAAATCTAGATATATTTTGATGTTCTCATACCCCACCAAGCCTTATTTCATCTTGTCATTAGGTTCAAATTCTAGAATGAATTTTTGAATTAGAGTTTCCCGTTTCTCCTGTTTTTCTTTAAAGTGTAAGAGGTAGTCCCATTCTTCTTCAACCACTTTTATTTCAATTTGGTTGATTCATATTTTCTCATTATCCACTTCTATTAATTTTTCTTCTTTCTTCCTGAATTAAATGGATTGCACTGCTTCAGCCTCCTAATCCTCTTTCTCCTCTCTCATCCAATCAATGATTTCTATCACATTGATTTCTTATTCTTCTTCTAGTCATAAAAGGTATTCTTGTTGTTATTATTTGTATGCTTGTAAGTGTAGAATACATTCTTGGGGTTCTGCTTCTTATTCTTTATAAACCGAAGGTTTATCACTTTCATAAATTTAAGCATGCTCCAAGCACTCTTCTTTAATAGCCTCATACTTCTATTATTATTTTTTTCAAAGGATTTAACTTCTTTGAACACATATTTCTAGCCCTCTTCTTAAATTAGTTCTACCCCCACATTACAAATAAAAGGTAAGTTTCATATAAGGGGATTTAAATTTGAAATAATTTGAGCATGTTTGTTGGTATTTTCTCCCTACTCTTTGATTTTTTCTTTATTATCATACATAATCTTATCCAAACTTGAATATACTTTGTGACTAATCTAGTTAGTATGTCTTCCGAATACTGGTCTTAAGTTTGTTGGATGTAAGGGTCTTCTTGATTTTTTTACTCAACCTAAGATTCTAATTGGTAGTTTTGAAGATCAGGGTCTCCTATGTAGGGTTGATAATATGCGTCCCTCCACTATTGATATTGGAATTCCTCATATTGATCAGAATAAGAAACATTATGGCTCATTTATTGATGTGAACACCCTCTTGAATTTAGTACTGCCCATGTGGTCAGATACTCCAGATATTCAATGTATTATGATGGTGGAATGGCATAAGATCGATGTGACCTGTACACCATTATGAACAACACCAAAAACTACTAGGCTCAAAAAATTGAAAAAAATAAAAAATGAAAAAAAAATCTAAAATGAAATCCGAAAATAGAAATGGGATAAAAAATACTTTGACTTAAGAAATTGGTCTCAAGTCGTCTACTATGTTCTTCTACTCCCCGGAAATGGATCCAAATTTGATATTACTTTATGGTGTCATTAATTTAACACAGGGAAATCAAATTAGAAGTATACATTTTACCTGAACTATACTAATTATAAAGGCGTTGTTTTATGGAAGTACGAGGTCAATCTAATGAAGAGTATGGAATACATAATAAATTATCAGCGAATTGTTGGGTCATCTGATTTTAATTAACTAATTTTATTAAACTAATAAAAGTAAAATAAAATAAACAAATGCAATGGGAAAATGGAAAAATAGAGGGGGACCAGTTTCCAGGGGTGGTTTTACAAAATAAATTAATTCAAATTCATGTGAAAAATAATCAGATTAAAAAGATGAACAATCAATATATTTTAGAGATATGAGAAATGGTTAATGCCTATAAATCTAACCTATCATATCAATTCATTAAGGTATATAGAATTAAAATACCTAAAGATCCTGAAGATCAAATTTCCAAATGCAGAAGAATAATCCAATCCAATTAAATTTTCATCAATTTATTATCTCAATCCTTTTGGTGTTCGTTCAAAATTGAAATCATTAGTTCAATGAAACAATGATGAATAAAATAAACATATATGAACAACATGAAACTATGGAATAAACTAATATTACAGGTGATGGAAAATCAGGATTTATTTGTATGTACCCCCTTTAACCAATTCCACTCTCCCCTATAGGGTTCATCCAATCATTAGTAGGTGATCGTCGATGATGAATAAATCAAAATAGATAGTGGAGAGATTAGACAATAATTAACGATAATGGGAATGAAATAAAGAGCTTGGAAATAAATTAATTATTATCCAACGTTACATCGAAGCAGAAAATAGATATATAGGAAAAAAAACTCTAACTATGGGGAACAATCTACGGGTTGAAACCCTAGCAGCAGCCTCCCGGTAGTCTAACTCCTTGCTCTTGGAATAAATGCCTCTCATTTGGCTGGAATCCCCTGTTTAAAATCCTAGAAGTCATGTGTAGGGATAGTGGGTCAAAATCCCATTGAAACCCTTGTTAATGGCTAAAAATAGTGTTTCTCGTATTTCTAATAGACTGAATTCACATCTTGAATTCACAATTCAAATGGTGAATTGTTTAAAGTATGAAAAGAGTTATTTTTAGGACATTCAAGAACTTTCATGGTGTGAATATATATTCACAACATGAATCCTTATTGTCCATACTCTAACAGTTGTCCTCTACTGTAAAGACCCGTAAATTTCAAGAATTTTTTTTTCTCTAAAATTCTTTGAGATTTTACGAGTACGTAGTTTCTGACGACACCTGATTCTGAGGCCCAGTGTTCCCAAAATCAATTTCCAAAGTTTAGCTCGGGTACGTTCAGTGAACGAATGAGTGGGTTTTTCTAACTTTTGAACCGGTGCTCGGAATCAAAATCCGAGGGCACCGATAAAACCACAACGCTGGTTTTTTCTTAAGAAGACTTTCTCTGGAGTTGCATTTTCTCGGGAGGTTTTGTTAAAAAAAAGTGGTTTAATTGAAGAATGAAATAAAATACGTACAATTTTATTACTACTCTAAGTAATTATAACCTACGTGCGGAAGTTGAGGTGGGACCCACTAAATCCTAACTCCTCTTGATATGATATTAGTGAGGTGGGCCCCACACGAGCCCCACCTTTTCAAATTCCTCTAACCCCTCTTAAAGTTGGCAAACCCCCCCCATTAATTTGTAACTCACCCACTCTCCCTCTTTAATTGCATGTCAACTCTCGCAATAAATTGATTGATTAAAGCTATTCAATTAATTTAATTTGAGTTTGAGTTTTTTTTGAAGATTTGAAAACGCATGGCATGTGTTAATAAAATAAGAAAACCCTTAATTTATTTGGGGGGTTTTTTAGTTGTGTGAGGATCTTGGGAGAGAATCCTCTAAGTCTGGAGAACTTCATCTTCTTCATGAAGAACGCCAAGACTTCGATGAAGAACGCCGTCACCGCAAGGAGAGATCAACATGCCGTCTCGTCTTCTCTCCACAACCGGTGTGTGTGACACCTTTCCCGAAGAACGACGATGCGCCCTATTTCGATCTTCTTACCGCATCAAAGAAAGGGAGACGTAATTCCTCCTCGGACGTTCTCCATCAACATATTTGGAGCTTCACCTCGCGATGTCGTTTCTCGCGACGATCTTCGTTCGACAACTTCTTCGAGGTAGGGGTTGTTCATCATTCAAGAATTATTAATTGAGGTTCTTGGTTAATTCTTAGACGCCTGTTATCAGGATAACGGGAGGATGTCAGACCGCACGAACCCGGTCGAACCTCCTCCCCTTTTTGTTATTGAATTTTCTTGTGTCTTGGATGAAGGCAACGTGGTGCCGTTGCACCACGCGAGAATGAGAGAACCACGACGATGGAGCGCAGCGCCGTCACGCCGATCCAGTTAGGCCGAAGGAGGCCGCAAACAGGAGATGGCCGCGATGGAGGAGCGCGGTGTCGGAACACCGAGGAGGGTTGCGACCGGGGCGGGAAACCGCGGAGGGGCGTGGCGCCGCCGCGCCGCACCGGGCGGTAGGAGCCGAGGCCTATAGACGCGGCAGTTTGGGGAAGCGGCCGGCTGAGCGGGCCGCTAGAGATAGCTGGAGGGGGGACCCCACGGGTCCCGCCGGTTCGGTTAAGGCTGGCCATAAATGTCCGGCCGTTTATCAATCAAGGGAGAACCTGAATCCCACATCGAAAATACAGAATGATTTTCAGGGCAAGCCCTCTTATAAAAGGGAGGCTTGGGTAAGGGTTTCTGTCAGAATCCAGACTGTTGTAATGGCTGTAGCACTGGATCTTTAATAGTAGAGAAATTCTGCTGACATTTTTTTTTGTTTATATATATATATATAAATAGAAAAAATTCAAAGGGGGCATCTGGGATGCCGCCTTTTGGGTGAATTTTTAAAAATATTTTTGTCCTAACCATTTTATAGTTTTTTTTTTAAAAAACGTAAAAAAAATAACTCTATGTTGCTCTCTCTTTTATCTTACATTGTTCCCCAATTCCGATTTGTTTTTCCCCCTTTTTTTACAGCACAATATGATTCCAAGTGTGCTGACCCATGCATATGCACTCTTCATCTTACATTATTCCCCAACGCTAATATGTTTTTCTTTCAAGTTGTGCAGATCTTTCTTTTATCTTTCGTTATTCCCCAACGCCGATTTGTTTTTCCCTTTTTTTACTGCACAATATGATTCCAAGTGTGATGACCCATGCATATGAACTCTTCATCTTACATTGTTCCCCAACGCCAATCTGTTTTTCTTTCAAGTTGTGCGACTCTCTCTTTTATCTTTCGTTATTCCCCAACGCCGATTTGTTTTTCCCTTTTTTTTACTGCACAATATGATTCCAAGTGTGCTGACCCATGCATATGCACTCTTCATCTTAAAAGTGAATTTTTTAATTCATATCTTTGACAATATATTAATGAATGTTTTATTTTTTTTATATGCCCCATGTATCACACATGAAATATGATTATAAATGAATAAGAAAAACTTGTTCCATAATACTCTTTGAAATGAAAACATTATATAAGTCAATTAGTTCATGGAATGAACATCAATAATTA
Organism: Viscum album; assembly: GCA_963277665.1. Lineage (NCBI taxonomy): Eukaryota > Viridiplantae > Streptophyta > Magnoliopsida > Santalales > Viscaceae > Viscum > Viscum album. The sequence goes on along the minus strand of OY728123.1, from coordinate 499,276,851 downwards.
TTTTACTTAAAGTAAGCTTCTCAAAATCAAAATCAAGAAAACAATCATATCTACAATCATTTTTAAGAAACTCAAAATTGAAGTAAGTGTGTGACTTTTTAAAATATATAAATATATCATTAACATTTATGGACATGATAATTCAAATTTACTAACATGTAAAAATACTTCTCCTTAATGTAGATGTCTCCTATATTAACAAGTATAAGGAAAAACAATTCAATCATTTATGGGAGAATCTAACTCATTTCTGTCCATGTAGTAATTCAACCTATTATTAAAAAAAATAATGAAAAAATAGGGATATAAAAATATAAATAGGTAAAAATAGTACTCCCATTACCTAAAGTTTGTCGGTTTTTCTTTCTTCATCGATTTTTTAGCTTCATCTTCTTTCTAGGATCTTGAAAAATCAAAATGAAAACATGTGAAAGTACAAGATTAAAAACATTTATCTTGAAAATATAAACGAATTGAGCACGAGGAGAGGTATTAAACTAATATAATAAAATGAAATTATTTCCTATAAATAAATTGAACATTTTAGGTTGGAACCTGGTAGATACTCTTTTTTAAGGTCGTTTAGGTTGATCTTACTTATGCATCATGTAATGGGAGTATGGTACAAAGTTGACCGATATGGTTGTAAAAGTGACCTGAAAATTGGCTCATAAAGTGTAAATTTACTCTTTATCCTCTATTATTACTTCTTGAATATTTCTTGTGGTGGTCTAAAACAAGAGTAAAAATGTAAAGAAAATGTAAAGAAATAAAAATCTAGATATATTTTGATGTTCTCATACCCCACCAAGCCTTATTTCATCTTGTCATTAGGTTCAAATTCTAGAATGAATTTTTGAATTAGAGTTTCCCGTTTCTCCTGTTTTTCTTTAAAGTGTAAGAGGTAGTACCATTCTTCTTCAACCACTTTTATTTCAATTTGGTTGATGCATATTTTCTCATTATCCACTTCTATTAATTTTTCTTCTTTCTTCCTGAATTCAATGGATTGCACTGCTTCAGCCTCCTGATCCTCTTTCTCCTCTCTCATCCAATCAATGATTTCTATCACATTGATTTCTTATTGTTCTTCTAGTCATAAAAGGTATTCTTGTTGTTATTATTTGTATGCTTGTAAGTGTAGAATAAATTCTTGGGGTTCTGCTTCTTATTCTTTATAAACCGAAGGTTTATCACTTTCATAAATTTAAGCATGCTCCAAGCACTCTTCTTTAATAGCCTCATAATTCTATTATTATTTTTTTCAAAGGATTTAACTTCTTTGAACACATTTTCCTTGCCCTCTTCTTAAATCAGTTCTACCCCCACATTACAAATAAAAGGTAAGTTTCATATAAGGGGATTTAAATTTGAAATAATTTGAGCGTGTTTGTTGGTATTTTCTCCCTACTCTTTGATTTTTTCTTTATTATCATACATAATCTTATCCAAACTTGAATATAATTTGTGACTAATCTAGTTAGTATGTCTTCCGAATACTTCTCTTAAGTTTGTTGGACGTAAGGGTCTTCTTGATTTTTTTACTCAACCTAAGATTCTAATTTGTAGTTTTGAAGATCGGGGTCTCCTATGTAGGGTTGATAATATGCGTCCCTCCACTATTGATATTGGAATTCCTCATATTGATCAGAATAAGAAACATTATGGCTCATTTATTGATTTGAACACCCTCTTGAATTTAGTACTGCCCATGTGGTAAGATACTCCGGATATTCAATGTATTATGATGGTGGCATGGCATAAGATCGATGTGACCTGTACACCATTATGAACAACACCAAAAACTACTAGGCTCAAAAAATAGAAAAAAATGAAAAATGAAAAAAAAATCTAAAATGAAATCCGAAAATAGAAATGGGATAAAAAATACTTTGACTTAAGAAATTGGTCTCAAGTCATCTACTATGTTCTTCTACTCCCCGAAAATGGATCCAAATTTGATATGCCTTTATGGTGTCATTAATTTAACATAGGGAAATAAAATTAGAAGTATATATTTTACCTGAACTATACTAATTATAAAGGCGTTGTTTTTTGGAAGTACGAGGTCAATCTAATGAAGAGCATGGAATAAATAATAAATTATCAGCGAATTGTTGGGTCATCTGATTTTAATTAACTAATTTTATTAAACTACTAAAGGTAAAATAAAATAAACAAATGCAATGGGAAAATGGAAAAATAGAGGGGGACCAGTTTCTAGGGGTGGTTTTACAAAATAAATTAATTCAACTTCACGTGCAAAATAATCAGATTAAAAAGATGAACAATCAATATATTTTAGAGATATGAGAAATGGTTAATGCCTATAAATCTAAACTATCATATCAATTCATTAAGGTATTTATAATTAAAATACCTAAAGATCCTGGAGATCAAATTTCCAAATGCGGAAGAATAATCCAATCCAATTAAATTTTCATCAATTTATTATCTCAATCCTTTTGGTGTTCGTTCAAAATTGAAATCATTAGTTCAATGGAACAATGATGAATAAAATAAACATATATGAACAACATGAAACTATGGAATAAACTAATATTACAGGTGATGGAAAATAAGGATTTATTTGTATGTACCCCCTTTAACCAATTCCACTCTCCCCTATAGGGTTCATCCAATCATCAGTAGGTGATCGTCGGTGATGAATAAATCAAAACAGATAGTGGAGAGATTAGACAAGAATTAACGATAATGGGAATGAAATAAAGATATTGGAAATAAATTAATTATTATCCAACGTTACATCGAAGCAGAAAATAGGAATATAGAAAAAAAACTCTAACTATGGGGAACAATCTACGGGTTGAAACCCTAGCAGCAGCCTCCCGGTAGTCTAACTCCTTGCTCTTGGAATAAATGCCTCTCATTTGGCTAGAATCCCCTGTTTAAAATCCTAGAAGTCATGTGTAGGGATAGTGGGTCAAAATCCCATTGAAACCCTTGTTAATGGCTAAAAATAGTGTTTCTTGTATTTCTAATAGACTGAATTCACATATTGAATTCACAATTCAAATGGTGAATTGTTTAAAGGATGAAAAGAGGTATTTTTAGGACATTCAAGAACTTTCATGGTGTGAATATATATTCACACCATGAATCCTTATTGTCCATACTCCAACAGTTTTCCTCTACTGTAAAGACCCGTAAATTTCAAGAATTTTTTTTTCTCTAAAATTCTTTGAGATTTTACGAGTACGTAGTTTCTGACGACACCTGATTCTGAGACTCGGTGTTCCCGAAATCAATTTCCAAAGTTTAGCTCAGGTACGTTTAGTGAACGAACGAGCGGGTTTTTCTAACTTTTGAACCGGTGCTCGGAATCAAAATCCGAGGGCACCGATAAAACCACAGCGCTGGTTTTTTCTTAAGAAGACTTTCTCTGGAGTTGCGTTTTCTCGGAAGGTTTTGTTAAAAAAAAGTGGTTTAATTGAAGAATGAAATAAAATACGTACAATTTTATTTCTACTCTAAGTAATTATAACCTACGTGTGGAAGTTGAGGTGGGACCCACTAAATCCTAACTCCTCTTGATATGATATTAGTGAGGTGGTCCCCACACGAGCCCCACCTTTTCAAATTCCTCTAACCCCTCTTAAAGTTGGCAAACCCCCCCCCCCCCCATTAATTTGTAACTCACCCACTCTCCCTCTTTAATTGCATGTCAACTCTCACATTAAATTGATTGATTAAAGCTATTCAATTAATTTAATTTGAGTTTGAGTTTTTTTTTTGAAGATTTGAAAACGCATGGCATGTGTTAATAAAATAAGAAAACCCTTAATTTATTTGGGGGGTTTTTTAGTTGTGTGAGGATCTTGGGAGAGAATCCTCTAAGTCTGGAGAACTTCATCTTCTTCGCGAAGAACGCCAAGACTTCGTTGAAGAACGCCGTCACCGCAAGGAGAGATCAACATGTCGTCTCATCTGCTCTCCACAACCGGTGTGTGTGATGCCTTTCCCGAAGAACGACACCGTGCCCTATTTTGATCTTCTTCCCGCATCAAAGAAAGGGAGACATCATTCCTCCTCGGATGTTCTCCGTCAACATATTTGGAGCTTCACCTCGCGATGTCGTTTCTTGCGACGATCTTCGTTCGACAACTTCTTCGAGGTAGGGGTTGTTCATCGTTCAAGAATTATTAATTGAGGTTATTGGTTAATTCTTAGCCACATGTTATCAGGATAATGGGAGGAGGTCAGACTGCACGAACCCGGTCGAACCTCCTCCCCTTTTTGTTATTGAATTTTCTTGTGTCTTGGATGAAGGCGACGTGGTGCCGTTGCACCACGTGAGAATGAGAGAACCACGACGATGGAGCGCGACGCCGTCACACCGCTCCAGTTAGGCCGAAGGAGGCCACGGCCAGGTGATGGACGCGACGGAGGAGCGCGACATTGGAACACCGAGGAGGGCTGCGACCGGGGTGGGAAACCGCGGAGGGGCGTGGCGCCGCCGCGCCGCACCGGGCGGTAGGATCCGAGGCCTATAGACGCGGCGGTTTGGGGAAGCGGCCGGCTGAGCGGGCCGCTGGAGATAGCTAGAGGTGGGACCCCATGGGTCCCGCCGGTTCGGTTAAGGATGGCCATAAATGTCCGGCCGTTTATCAATCAAGGGAGAACCTGAATCCCACATCGAAAATACAAAATGATTTTCAGGGCAAGCCCTCTTATAAAAGGGAGGCTTGGGTAAGGGTTTCTGTCAGAATCCAGACTGTTGTAATGGCTCTAGCGCTGGATCTTTAATAGTAGAGAATTCTACTGACATTTTTTGTTTTGTTTATATATATATATATAAATAAAAAAAATTCAAAGGGGGCATCTGGGATGCCGCCTTTTGGGTGAATTTTTAAAAATATTTTTGTCCTAACCATTTTCTAGATTTTTTTTTAAAAAAACGTAAAAAAAAATAACTCTATGTTGCTCTCTCTTTTATCTTACGTTGTTCCCTAATGACGATTTGTTTTCACCCCTTTTTTTACAGAACAATATGATTCCAAGTGTGCTGAACCATGCATATGCACTCTTCATCTTACATTATTCCCCAACGCTAATCTGTTTTTCTTTCAAGTTGTGCGGATCTTTCTTTTATCTTTCGTTATTCCCCAAAGCCGATTTGTTTTTCCCCTTTTTTACTACACAATATGATTCCAAGTGTGCTGACCCATGCATATTCACTCTTCATCTTTCATTGTTCCCCAATGCCAATCTATTTTTCTTTAAAGTTTTGCGACTCTCTCTTTTATCTTTCGTTATTCCCCAACTCCGATTTTTTTTCCCTTTTTTTTACTGCACAATATGATTCCAAGTGTGTTGACCCATGCATATGCACTCTTCATCTTAAAAGTGAATTTTTTAATTCATATCTTTGACAATATATTAATGAATGTTTTATTATTTTTATATTCCCCATGTATCACACATGAAATCTGATCAGAAATGAATAAGAAAAACTTGATCCATAATACTCTTTGGAATGAAAACATTATATAAGTCAATTAGTTCATGGAATGAACATCAATAATTATTTTACTTAAATTAAGCTTCTCAAAATCAAAATCAAGAAAACAATCATATCAACAATCATTTTTAAGAAACTCAAAATTGAAGTAAGTGTGTGACTTTTTAAAATATATAAATATATCATTAACATTTATGGACATGATAATTCAAATTTACTAACATGTAAAAATACTTCTCCTTAATGTAGATGTCTCCTATATTAACAAGCATAAGGAAAAACAATTCAATCATTTATGGGAGAATCTAACTCATTTTTGTCTATGTAGTAATTCAACCTATTATTAAAACAAATAATGAAAAAATAGGGATATAAAAATATAAATAGGTAAAAATAGTACTTCCATTACCTAAAGTTTGTCAGTTTTTCTTTCTTCATCGATTTTTTTAGCTTCATCTTCTTTCTAGGATCTTGAAAAATCAAAATGAAAACATGTGAAAGTACAAGATTAAAAACATTTATCTTTAAAATATAAAGGAATTGAGCACGAGGAGAGGTATTAAACTAATATAATAAAATGAAATTATTTCCTATAAATAAATTGAACATTTTAGGTTGGAACATGGTAGATACTCTTTTTTAAGGTTGTTTAGGTTGATCTTACGTTTTCATCATGTAATGGCAGTATGGTACAAAGTTGACCGATATGGTTGTAAAATTGACCTAAAAATTGGATCATAAAGTGTAAATTTACTCTTTATCCTCTATTATTAATTCTTGAATATTTCTTGTGGTGGTCTAAAACAAGAGTAAAAATGTAAAGAAAATGTAAAGAAATAAAAATCTAGATATATTTTGATGTTCTCATACCCCACCAAGCCTTATTTCATCTTGTCATTAGGTTCAAATTCTAGAATGAATTTTTGAATTAGAGTTTCCCGTTTCTCCTATTTTTCTTTAAAGTGTAAGAGGTAGTCCCATTCTTCTTTAACCACTTTTATTTCAATTTGGTTGATGCATATTTTCTCATCATCCACATCTATTAATTTTTATTCTTTCTTCCTAAATTCAATGGATTGCACTGCTTCAGCCTCCTGATCCTATTTCTCCTCTCTCATCCAATCAATGATTTCTATCACATTGATTTCTTATTCTTCTTCTAGTAATAAAAGGTATTCTTGTTGTTATTATTTGTATACTTTTAAGTGTAGAATAAATTCTTGGGGTTCTGCTTCTTATTCTTTATAAACCGAAGGTTTATCACTTTCATAAATTTAAGCATGCTCCAAGCACTCTTCTTTAATAGCCTCATACTTCTATTATTATTTTCTTTCAAAGGATTTAACTTCTTTGAACACATTTTCCTAGCCCTCTTCTTAAATCAGTTCTACCCCCACATTACAAATAAAAGGTAAGTTTCATATAAAGGGATTTAAATTTGAAATAATTTGAGCGTGTTTGTTGGTATTTTCTCCCTACTCTTTTTATTTTTTCTTTATTATCATACATAATCTTATCCAAACTTGAATATACTTTGTGACTAATCTAGTTAGTATGTCTTCCGAATACTTCTCTTAAGTTTGTTGGACGTAAGGGTCTTCTTGATTTTTTTACTCAACCTAAGATTCTAATTGGTAGTTTTGAAGATCAGGGTCTCCTATGTAGGGTTGATAATATGCGTCCCTCCACTATTGATATTGGAATTCCTCATATTGATCATAATAAGAAACATTATGGATCATTTGTTGATGTGAACACCCTCTTGAATTTAGTACTGCCCATGTGGTCAGATACTCCAGATATTCAATGTATTATGATGGTGGCATGGCATAAGATCGATGTGACCTGTACACCATTATGAACAACAACAAAAACTACTAGGCTCAAAAAATAGAAAAAAATAAAAAATGAAAAAAAAATCTAAAATGAAATCTGAAAATAGAAATGGGATAAAAAATACTTTGACTTAAGAAATTGGTCTCAAGTCGTCTACTATGCTCTTCTACTCCCCGGAAATGGATCCAAATTTGATATGCCTTTATGGTGTCATTAATTTAACACAGGGAAATCAAATTATAAGTATATATTTTACCTGAACTATACTAATTATAAAGGTGTTGTTTTATGGAAGTACGAGGTCAATCTAATGAAGAGCATGGAATACATAATAAATTATCAGCGAATTGTTGGGTCATCTGATTTTAATTAACTAATTTTATTAAACTACTAAAAGTAAAATAAAATAAACAAATGCAATGGGAAAATGGAAAAATAGAGGGGGACCAGTTTCCAGGGGTGGTTTTACAAAATAAATTAATTCAACTTCACGTGCAAAATAATCAGATTAAAAAGATGAACAATCAATATATTTTAGAGATATGAGAAATGGTTAATGCCTATAAATATAACCTATCATATCAATTCATTAAGGTATATAGAATTAAAATACCTAAAGATCCGGAAGATCAAATTTCCAAATGCGAAGAATAATCCATTCCAATTAAATTTTCATCAATTTATTATCTCAATCCTTTTGGTGTTCGTTCAAAATTGAAATCATTAGTTCAATGAAACAATGATGAATAAAATAAACATATATGAACAACATGAAACTATGGAATAACCTAATATTACAAGTGATGGAAAATCATGATTTATTTGTATGTACCCCCTTTAACCAATTCCACTCTCCCCTATAGGGTTCATCCAATCATCAGTAGGTGATTGTCGATGATGAATAAATCAAAACAGATAGTGGAGAGATTAGACAAGAATTAACGATAATGGGAATGAAATAAAGAGCTTGGAAATAAATTAATTATTATACAACGTTACATCGAAGCAGAAAATAGGAATATAGAAAAAAAACTCTAACTATGGGGAACAATCTACGGGTTGAAACCCTAGCAGCAGCCTCCCGGTAGTCTAACTCCTTACTCTTGGAATAAATGCCTCTCATTTGGCTGGAATCCCCTGTTTAAAATCCTAGAAGTCATGTGTAGGGATAGTGGGTCAAAATCCCATTTAAACCCTTGTTAATGGCTAAAAATAGTGTTTCTCGTATTTCTAATAGACTGAATTCACATCTTGAATTCACAATTCAAATGGTGAATTGTTTAAAGGATGAAAAGAGGTACTTTTAGGACATTTAAGAACTTTCATGGTGTGAATATATATTCACACCATGAATCCTTATTGTCCATACTCCAACAGTTGTCCTCTACTGTAAAGACCTGTAAATTTCAAGAAATTTTTTTTCTCTAAAATTCTTTGAGATTTTACAAGTACGTAGTTTCTGACAACACCTGATTATGAGTCCCGGTGTTCCCGAAATCAATTTCCAAAGTTTATCTCGGGTACGTTCAGTGAACGAATGAGCGGGTTTTTCTAACTTTTGAACCGGTGCTCGGAATCAAAATCCGAGGGCACCGATAAAACCACAGCGCTGGTTTTTTCTTAAGAAGACTTTCTCTGGAGTTGCGTTTTCTCGGGAGGTTTTGTTAAAAAAAGTGGTTTAATTGAAGAATGAAATAAAATACGTACAATTTTATTTCTACTCTAAGTAATTATAACCTACGTGTGGAAGTTGAGGTGGGACCCACTAAATCCTAACTCCTCTTGATATGAAATTAGTGAGGTGGGCCCCAAATGAGCCCCACCTTTTCAAATTCCTCTAACCCCTCTTAAAGTTGGAAACCCCCCCCCCATTAATTTGTAACTCACCCACTCTCCCTCTTTAATTGCATGTCAACTCTCGCATTAAATTGATTGATTAAAGCTATTCAATTAATTTAATTTGAGTTTGAGTTTTTTTTGAAGATTTGAAAACGCATGGCATGTGTTAATAAAATAAGAAAACCCTTAATTTATTTGGGGGGTTTTTTAGTTGTGTGAGGATCTTGGGAGAGAATCCTCTAAGTCTGGAGAACTTCATCTTCTTCACGAAGAACGCCAAGACTTCAATGAAGAACGCCGTCACCGCAAGGAGAGATCAACATGTCGTCTCGTCTGCTCTCCACAACCGGTGTGTGTGACGCCTTTCCCGAAGAACGACAACACGCCCTATTTCGATCTTCTTCCCGCATCAAAGAAAGGGAGACGTCATTCCTCCTCAGACATTCTCTGTCAACATATTTGGAGCTTCACCTCGCAACGTCGTTTCTCGCGACGATCTTCGATCGACAACTTCTTCGAGGTAGGGGTTGTTCATCGTTCAAGAATTATTAATTGAGGTTGTTGGTTAATTCTTAGCCGCCTGTTATCAGGATAACGGGAGGAGGTCAGACCGCACGAACCCGGTCGAACCTCCTCCCCTTTTTGTTATTGAATTTTCTTGTGTCTTGGATGAAGGCGACGTGGTGCCGTTGCACCACGTGAGAATGAGAGAACCACGACGATGGATCGCGGCGCCGTCACGCCGCTCCAGTTAGGCCGACGGAGGCCGCGGCCAGGAGATGTCCGCGACGGAGGAGCGCGGTGTCGGAACACCGAGGAGGGCTGCGACCGGGGCGGGAAACCGCAGAGGGGAGTGGCGCCGCCGCGCCGCACTGGGCGGTAGGAGCCGAGGCCTATAGATGCTGCGGTTTGGGGAAGCGGCCAGCTGAGATGGCCGCTAGAGATAGCTGGAGGCGGGACCCCACGGGTCCCGCCGGTTCGGTTAAGGCTAGCCATAAATGTCTGGCCGTTTATCAATCAAGGGGGGCAGCCCCCCCCCCCCCTGCGCGCGTCCGTTCAGTGCGCGGGCACCCAGGTCGGACCGGCCGCATCGGGTCGGACCGCCCGCGCCGGGACGGACCACCCGTGCCGGGCCGCACCAACCGGGCCGGACCCAGGTCGGGTCGCCTGGTTCAGGCCGACCCAGGGGGTATTGGGCCGGGTCGGACCGGGCCCAAACCCCCTATTTCCATACAGATCCGTTCAAACGCCCATAACATGGGATACAGATCTCCGATCGATGAACCGTCAGTTGCGTAGAGATTCTTGGATCGAGACAGTAATTTAGGTATATTAAACTCAAGTTTTTGGAGAACTTTAGATATGGCCGTGTTGGTCCGAACATGAAACCAACCGGGCCCTCGGAGCGGAAACAATTTTAACATGAGCTCCGGACGTCCGATTGACGTGCCGTCAACTTTGTTGGATTCCTCTTAGTGAGACGGTTCTTTTGGATTACTCCGCTCGAGGTTTGAACACAGTTGGAGTACGGTCGGGTTGGTTTTGACTTAAAAACCAACCGGGCCCCGGGGACGAAAAAACCAATAACTCTCAGACCGGGCGTCCGATTGACGCGCTGTCTGTTGCGTTGTGTTCCTTTCGACGAGACGGAACTTTGGGATACATAAAATCCGAACTTCGTGTCAGTTGATGTATCGATCTCCGGGGAGAAGACCCTCCCAGAATGGAGCATGCTGTGTGCGGGAACCCTAGAGCTGGCTGCGGCTGCAACGACTTCCGTACTGGAATCTTCTGTGGGTTCGACGGTGAAGACTTTTGTACTGGAATCATCCTTGGGTTCGACGATGAGGACAACCGTACTGGAATCCTCTGTGGGTTCGGTGGTGAAAACTACTGTACTTGTATCCTATGTGGTTCTGACAGTATTGACCTCTGTTGTAGTATCCTACGTGGGTCCGATAGAGTAGCTGGACTAGTATCATACGTGGGTCCGACAGCTTAGCTGGTCTAGTATCCTATGTGGGTCCCAGCTAGATGAATCAGTAACTACATCTGATCATCTCTTTTGCTTTACAAATGATGTATACCTTTGTGAGCTAAGTCTTGACTTTCAATCATCATCTTCGATATGATTGACTTGCTTTCCTGTGTGGATTGGGTTGTGATTTCCTGTGTGGATTGGGTTGTACTAACCTATGTGGACTAGATTGTACTTGGGCTCGTGTGCTGGAGCCAAGATGTAATTGATGAATTAGGTATATGTATGGGCATATACCTAAGTAGATTTGGTTGTTACTTCGTGATTGTATCTTTCCTTTGTGGTTTATCCTTCTTGGATTCTGGGAGACCTTCGGGGGTCTCGGGGTCCCTACTGAGTAGCGTATACTCACCCTTGCACAGGCTATGCCTGCACTACGTTGTGTTGGATACAGACGACGAATAGTGATTATTGAGGTGGGTTCTCGTGGAACTGGACGGTACCTGGAGGTGGATCACTGGACGGGACGTGCTCGGAGCGGACGACTGGAGCCGAGGAGCAGAGGAGACTATCTGTACCCACCCTTCAGGTGGAATTTCCAGAGGACGGCTCGGACTCGCTGCTTTACATTCCAGTTTCTTTACTTTCATTTTAGTTGTACTTTACTTTCAGTTGGGTTTGTATTCGGGCCCATTTACTTTCCAGCACTCACTTTTGTACTCAGTTTACTTAGTGTTTACTTCAGCTTGCGTACTCTATGGTGTTTGTTTACTTTATAAAGGCAATGTCTTCCCTTTTTATTGGGATTTACGCCTTTGGTGCTAGTCTCCATCCCCTGGCCTATGGAAGGCAGACTTGGGGTAGTCATAGCACGGGCCCCGAGGACAGTTCGTGACAAATTGGTATCAGAGGAGTTCGGTTCTACCGCAGAACTCAGGACTTTGATCTTTCTTCTATGAGAAGCAATAATGTTAAGGGTATTGAGTGTGATTATCAGTCCAGGGAGTCCAGTGTTGGTGCGGCGGCCGACGTATCCATACACCAGGACCCTGACTTCTGATTTCCGACTCAATACATGAAAACATTGATTTCATGTGTGTTTCAAAAGTTTTCTTTGTGATTAATTTGTGTCAGCTCACCAGGTATACTGTATTGACCGTGGCACACCTATCTCTTTTCAGGATGGCCGCACGATGGCAGCCAGCTAGGGTTCTAAGATTTGTGCGAGACGACAGCCCACCGAGCGACGAGGCCTCGGTGCAGGGCCCTATTACAGCGGAGGCACCGACGGTACCTCTACCCACCGAGTCACCGATGCCAATAGCCCCAGCCGTTGAGAGTGCATGTCACCTTAGTGCACTGCATGAGTTTCAGCGTCAGAGACCGCCCAGGTTCCATGGGGAGACAGACCCTCAGGCAGCTGAGGATTGGCTGGAGGCTGTTGTATGAGTTTTCAGGTTAGTAGGGACACCCGTAGACCTCATGGTGATCCTTGCGGCGAGTCTCCTGCACGCGGCAGTAGGTAGATGGTAGAGCCTGATGCTCCAGGTGCACGATGAGGAATATCTCCTTTGGTCGGACTTCGAGAGCCTCTTCCGCTCGGAGTTCGTTCCATCCACCCTCCGTGTGGTGGGCATTCAGGAGTTTCTGTAGCTGCGGCATGGCAGCATGACGGTATCCCGGTACTTGGTGAGGTTTATTGACCTCTCGCGCTACTCCACGGACATGGTACGAGACCCATTATTCCGAGCCCGTACCTTCGAACAGGGACTGAGGCATGAGATCAGGGCTTCGATGATCTCCCTCAACATCCCAACGTAGGCAGAGGTGCTGGAGAGATCCCTTCTAGTGGAAAGTTTTCTCGCTGAGCAGTCACCAGTGGCGAGACCCTCCGTATGATGACCCGCAGTAGAGTCTTCTGCAGCCGGCAGTAGACAGATGATGCATAGGACCAAGCGGGATAGACCATCAGATGAGCAATCTCATGAAATAGGTTCGGTTGTGCGAGGCACTTGGAACAGAGCCAGTTATATGAGGAGCAGGCAATGCTATGCATGCGGTGGGCAGGGTCACATGGCTCGTGACTGACCGACCCGCCCTGCAGATGAGTAGCAGGTGGTAGAGGGACCTCCCAGGTAGAGGTTCGACCGTGGTGGTCGGTAGGGAACAGGCGGACAAGGCAGAGGAGCTAGCCGAGCAGCGGGTGGTAGGCGACGATTTGAGGCCCTACCACCACCACCACCAAGAAGACCACCCCGACCGCAGGGAACAGGTGGACAAGGGAGAGCTTAGCTTCAGGCAGCTGAGGCCTACGACCATGGAGCTCCGGGAGCAGATGGACAGGAGCGGGACTATCTCCAGAAATGGAGACTTTTGTTCATGTTTCTTCTATCTTTATTGATGTTTTTTTTTGTGGATGCTTTGTGTCTTTGTACCTTGATCTGCACTAATAAAAGACACTTGTTCTTGTGACGTTTTCTTCCCTCTCTTTCTTTTTATGCAATTGATACTGATAGGTTCCTGTTAAAACCGTTGACTTGACCCTCACTTTAGAGATTCCTACTGGAGGATACCTAGTGACCACACACTGCTTCCGACAGTGTGACTCGACCCTTGGAGGCGAGAGTAATGGTTGGATCTTTTGGTAGTAGCGTCGAGGCCTTATGAAGTCATCCTTGGCATGAAATAGTACCATTCATGTCAGGATTGACTGTATTAGGAAAATGACGTGGTTTATCCAGGGGATGAGACCAGATTTCTCTTTTTGGAAGAGGAGGAATCTCAGCAGATCTTATAGATCATAGACGAAGAAGGGTGGGGTTAAGTTCTTACATATGGCTAGTCTCACCCTTTGTTCATCGAGCGAACAGTTTACGGTTCTCACCAACTCAATAGTCTCAGGTGTATCTTTTCTCAGATGGACATGAACCTGAGATAGCGGCGATGGATTGAGTTCCTCCAGGACTATGACATTGAGACAGGTTATACTCCTAGGAAGGGGAACATTGTAGCGGATGCTCTTGGTATGAGATCGGGCATTCAGCTGTTAGGAGTGGCGAGACAACAACTGGCCACGTTTTCAGATATCCTATGTGGATAGTGTTGGAGTGAGTACATGTAGAACCAGAGATGGTTCTGGCTATGTCGGGGAAGGTGCATATCATCCTGGAGCGGATGAGGACTGCACAGAGTAGAAAGAAGTCTTATGCTGACATGAGGCGGAGAACACTGGAGTTCGAGGATGACGACCACATTTTCTTATGGGTCTCACCTCGGCGTGGATTACAGAGATTTGGCCGAGGCGGAAAGTTATCTTCACGCTTAATCGGACCATTCTAGGTTCTCAGCAGGATAGGCGAGGTGGATTATCGCCTGGCTCTACCACCTCAGTTGCACTGGGTGCATGGCATCTTCCATGTATCTCAGCTGAGGAGATACGTGCATGACTCGACGAATATCATCGACCATGGGGAGCTAGACATCGATGCCGAGGAGACTTTTACAGAGGTCCCGGTGGAGATCGAGGATCGATAGGAGCAGGTCCTACGTGGATATTCGATACCTCTAGTGCGCATCAGGTGACAGTACGGGAACCTTCAGGAGAGCACTTGGGAGCAGGAGGCTCAGATGTGTGCTCAGTACCCTCATTTTTTCCCCTAGTTTGTGATGTATCTTTACGGGGATGTAAAGCCCTGAGGTTGGAGTAATGTAAAGACCTGTAAATTTCAAGTAATTTTTTCTCTCTTAAATTCTTTGAAATTTTACGAGTACGCAGTTTCTGACGGCACCTGATTTCGAGGCCCGATGTTCCCGGAATCAATTTCCGAAGTTTAGCTCGGGTACGTTTAGTGAACAAATGAGCGGGTTTTTATAACTTTTGAACCGGTGCTCGGAATCGAAATCCGAGGGCACCGATGAAACCACAGCGCCAGTTTTTTCTTAAGAAGACTTTCTCTGGAGTTGCGTTTGCTCGGGAGGTTTTGTTAAAAATGAAGTGGTTTAATTGAAGAGTGAAATAAGATACGTACAATTTTATTTCTACTCTAAGTAATTACAACCTACGTGTGGAAGTTGAGGTGGGACCCACCATATCCTAACTTCTATTGATATGATATTAGTGAGGTGGGCCCCACACGAGCCCCACCTTTTCAAATTCCTCTAACCCCTCCTAAAGTTGGCAAACCCCCCAATAATTTGTAACTCACCCACTCTCCCTCTTTAATTGCTTGTCAACTCTCGCATTAAATTGATTGATTAAATCTATTCAATTAATTTAATTTGAGTTTGAGTTTTTTTTTGAAGATTTGAAAACTCATGGCATGTGTTAATAAAATAAGGAAGCCCTTATTTTATTTGGGGGGTTGTTTAGTTGTTTGAGGATCTTGGGAGAGAATCCTCTAAGTCTGAAGAACTTCAACTTCTTCGCGAAGAACGCCAAGACTTTGACGAAGAACGCCATCACCGCAAGGAGAGATCGACGTGCCGTCTCGTCTCCTCTCCGCAGCCGGTGTGTGTGATTCCTTTTCTGAAGAACAACGACACACCCTATTTCTATCTTCTTCCCGCGTCAAAGAAAGGGAGACACTGTTCCTCCTCGGACGTTCTCCGTCAACATATACGGAGCTTCACCTCGCAATGTCGTTTCCCGCAACGATCTTCATTCGACAACTTCTTCGAGGTAGGGGTTGTTCATCGTTCAAGATTTATTAATTGATGTTCTTGGTTAATTCTTAGCCGCCTATTATCAAAATAACGAGAGGAGGTCAGACCGCACAAACCCAGTAGAACCTCCTCCCCTTTTTATTATTGAATTTTCTTGTGGCTTGGACGAAGGCGACGCGGTGCTGTTGCACCGTGCGGGAACGAGAGAACCACGACGATGGAGCGTGGAGCCGTCGCGCCGTGCCAGAACACCGAGGAGGGCCGCGGCCAGGGCGGGCCGCGGCGGAGGGGCGCGACTCCGTCGCGCCGTGCCGGACGGAAGGAGCCGCGGTGGTTCGGGGAAGTGGCTGGTTGAGCCGGCCGCTGGAGACAGCTGGAGGGGGGACCTCATGGGTCCCGCGTGTTCGGTTAAGGCCAGCCACAAATGGTCGGTCGTTTATCAATCACGAGCGGCAACGCCCCCCCCCCCCCCCCACGTCCGCTCATCGCGCGGGTGCCCAGGCCGGACCGCCCGCACCCGGTCGGACCCCCGTGCCGAGCCGCGCCAGCCGGGCCGAGCCGCGTCCAACCGGGCCAGACCCGGACTTGGGTCGGGTCGACCTGGGTCGGTCCGACCCAGGGGGTATTGGGCCGGGTCGGACTGGGCCCAAACCTTTTGTTTCCGGACAGATCCGTTCAACCGCCCATAACTTGGGCTAAGGACCTCCGATCGGCACACCGTCAGTTGCGTAGAAATCCTTGGATTGAGACTGTCATTTTGGTATATTACACTCAAGGTTTCAGAGATCTTTGTGTACAGCCGGGTTTTTTTCGAAAATGAAACCAACCGGGCCCTCGGAGCGGAAACACTTATAACATGAGCTCTGGATGTCCGATTGACGTGCCGTCGACTTTTTTGGATTCCTCTTAGCGAGACGGTTCTTTTGAGTTACTCTGCTCGAGGTTTGGATGAAGTTGGAGTACGGTTGGGTTGGTTTTGACTTAAAAACCAACCGGGCCCCTGGGACGATAAAGCCAATAACTCTCAGACCGAGTGTCTGATTGATGCGCCGTCTGTCGCGTTGTGTTCCTTTCGATGAGACAGAACTTTGGGATACATCAAATCCGGACTTCATGTAAGTTGATGTATCTACATCCCTTGGATCATGGGGAGGACCCTGCCGGAATCGAGCATGCTGTGTGCAGGAACCCTAGAGCTGGCTGCGACTGCAACGACTTCCGTACTAGAATCCTCCATGGGTTCGATGGTGAAGACTTTTGTACTAGAATCCGTGGGTTTGATGACGAAGACAACCGTACTGGAATCCTCCATGGGTTCAGTAGTGACGACTACTATACTTGTATCCTACGTGGGTCCGACAGTATTGACCTCTTTTGTAGTATCCTACGTGGGTCCGACAGAGTAGCTGGACTAGTATCCTACATGGGTCCGACAGCTTAGCTGGTCTAGTATCCTACGTGGGTCCCAGCTAGATGAATCAGTAACTACATCTAATAATATCTTTTTCTTTACAAATGATGTATACCTGTGTGAGCTGAGTCTTGAATTTCAATCAACATCTTCGATATGATTGACTTGTTTTCCTGTGTGGATTGGGTTGTGCTTTACTGTGTGGATTGGGTTGTACTGACCTATGTGGTCTAGATTGTACTTAGGATCCTATGCTGGAGCTGAGCTGGAATTGATGACTTAGGTATATGTATGGGCATATACCTAAGTAGAGTTAGTTGTTACTTCATGATTGTATCTTTCCTTTTTGGTTTATCCTTCGTGGATTCTGGGAGACCTTCGGGGGTATCGGGGTCCCTACTGAGTAGAAAATACTCACCCCTGCACGGGCTATGCCCACACTACGTTGTGTTAGATGCAGACAACGGACAACACTGATTGAGGTGGGATCTCATGGAGCTGGATGGTACCTGGAGGTGGATCACTGGACGGGACATGCTCGGAGAGGACGACTGGAGCCGAGGAGCAGAAGAGACTATCTGTACCCACCATTCAGGTGGGATTGCTAGAGGACGGATCAGACTCATTGCTTTACTTTCCAGTTGTAGTACTTTCATTTCATTTGTACTTTACTTTTAGTTGGGTTTGTATTCTGGCACATTTACTTTACAACACTCACTTTCTTACTCAGTTTACTTAGTGTTTACTTCAGCTTGCGTACTCTGTGGTGTTTGTTTACTTTATAAAGGCAATGCCTTCCCTTTTTATCGGGATTTACGACTTTGGTGCTAGTCGCCAGCCCCTGGCCTATGAAAAGAGGGATTAGGGTAGTCACAGCACGGGGCCCGAGGACGGGTCGTGACATCTACTCTAGCCTCCTGCATAAGGTGTGAATTCATGTATCCAATATTTCACAAGTTGAATTGATGTTCATGACTAGAATTCTACTTTCATGGTGTGAAATATGATGCATCAGTAGTTTTGATTATCTAATGTGCATCTTGGGTCCCAATACACAACTCCAATGGAGTTTTTAGAATTCCTTGCACCCTTTGTGTCTTTAAAAGTGGTGTAAATGGTGTCCAATGTGTGAAAACCTTGGGTTTCAATCCTCAGTCCTGAATTCATCATCATTTTTCTACTATAGTGAAGTGTCTTACTCCGAATGGCCCGAAGGCCTTCATTTATTTATTTATTTTTTGGATAATCCCCCTTTTTAAGGGTTGAAGGGGAACCCTTACATGACCTATATTCCCAATGCACAAGGCTCATACACGACCTGATACACGACCTTAAAGGTCCAAGACCTGAGACACTTGAAAAATCCCCTCCCCAACATATGCATCTTGAAAGCGCCTAGCTCTCCACCTCACATGGATGATTGACTAGCATTGCCCCGTGCAGAGCTGTACGGTGCCTGGTCCCAATGGCAGTTTTCATACCCTCCCATTCTTCCAATCTGGTTAGCTCTGCTTCTGGTGGTTGCTATTTTGCTCTGAATCCTCATCTGGTCCTACTCCTTGTCTGGTCTTCCCAGCTTCTTGGTCTTTTCTGTGGCTCGAAACCCCTGTGTCCTGAAGGCCATTGGTGGCCTAAGGGCCCTATAGCCTGAAGGCCCTGTAGCCCAAAGGCCTTTGGTGGCCCAAAGGCCCTGAGACCCATAGGCCCAAACCGGTGGACCAAAGGCCCAAATTGAATGAATAGTGCTGCTTGTTATAGTGCCGAACAGTACGTGCTACATTACTACTACAGTAACCATGAAATTCATCCCCACCCGGATTTGAACCTGGGTCTCTCGGATGTCAAGAAGGAGCCTCTACCACTCGGGTATAGGCTCGTTGGTGTGAACTGCCTTCATCTTCTTAAAATACCATGGTTTCCACCAAATTGTTATAAATGTATGTCTCCCATAAAAATTCAAAAAACATTAAAACGAGGCATGAAAATCATATTCAATCAATCATTATTCAATGAAACCATAAATAAAAACCCTTCAAAATATGTATACCAAATAAAGATGTCGGTCTAGTTAGTTGCATTCACTTCATTCCCTAAAAATGTCAAGGAAGTGAGACTTCGACTTGAGGCAATATCATTCATGCTATATTGAGATATGAGATAGACATCATGAGTCCTAATTACGTGGGGTAGACACAGTAATGATGCATATATGAGATCAATTGGGTTATGGGCTTTGGTACCACATGTTCGTATGGATATATCTTACACGACACGGATGAGGCTATCATCAGTTGGCTATAATCCTTCATCCCACTTCCCAGAGGTTGATTTTTGTATATTTTATGATATTTCATTTTATTTATATATATTTACATAAATAATTTTTAATCATATATTTATATATATAAATAATTATTTTTAAATATATTTATAAAATATGTGTTTGTGTGTGAGTGTGTGATATATATATACTTATATTTTTTTAAATATATTATATATTAATATTCATTTACATATATTATAATATAAATATATATCTTTTTATTAATGCACACACATGTATATATAAACATTATATATACATTTTTACAATTATATATATATATACTCATATATTTTTATAATGAAAAAAATGGTTAGATATTGTTTTAAATAAAATGAATAATAGTTGATTCCATATGATTTATATAATTATTTTTAAATTCATTTTTAAAATATGTCTATATATTAAATATTTAGATATAAATTTTATACAATATATATATTTATATGTCTTTATATTTACGTATATAATTATACATATTCACATAAAAATGTATATTTAGAAATTAATTCTTTATAATGTATTTATAAATATTTAATGTAAATATGTTTATACAATATATTTAATGATAATGATATATTTATAAAATTACATTTATATACGATGTATGTACATGGTATTGGCAAATAAATGCATACTCACATATTTACACACACACACACATTTTATATTTCGCAAATACACACACAAAATATTTACATATATGTATTTATTTACATATATTTGAATATATAGATAAATATATTCTTTTTATTAATACACACATATTTATATATAAACATCACTTGTATAGGCATATATATTAAAGAATTTTTATCTGGTAAATAAAAATGATTATTTTTTATTTTAAATAAAATGAATAAAAAATATTTATTTCAATATGGGTCATAATTTTAAAAATTATATTTTATGTAAATATGTTAAAATAATTATTTGTACAGTTGATTTATTATATGTAAATATAAGAAAACTTGAATATATTTGATAATAATTAAAATTTAAAAATGAAAAACGATAAAATATCAAAACCATAATATCTATATGATTGTAAGCGATGAGAATAAATTCAATCTCTAGTGGAAAAGTACAACAAGACCCTCTTAAATGAAGCTGAAATCTCATTGAATGTTAAAAAATTAGGGTATCCCAACTAAAAACTCACTTTTGGAGGCCTTTTGGGCCTTTTTGACCTTGAAAAAACAATGACCAAGGTACCCCAGTCAAGATGGCAAAGATCTCTCCGTAGGCTTTTATTTGATATGTGGTATAGCCTAAACGGACATCCGGATCAAAAGTTATAGTCGTTTGAAGTTCAAGTAATGTTTTCAATTTATCTTCGAACTTTCATTAATTTATTGTATTTTTATGGCATTCAATTGTTATTAAATTACTATTAATCGATAATAATTCACAAATTATTAATTAATGTTATTTTTAATTTTTTTATTATCCATTTTTCAATAAATATCTTATATATTAAGTGTGATGCATATTTAGTCTTCTATAAACCATATTTAATAAAATATATTATTTTTATATCTGTATAAATATATTTATATATTAATATTTGATTTTTAATGATATATTCTTTTTTGTGAAATATACTTTTTATCAGCACTATAAAAAAAGTCCTCATAATGGCCATCTTTATCGACACTGAAAAAGGGGGCCTTTTATCAGCGTTTTTTTAGCACTAATAAAAGGCACCTCTTATCAATTTTTTTTCTAACATTGATAAAGGTGGCCTATATGAGCGTTTTTATCTAGCGCTGATAAATGCTGACATCGAATAAACTCAAATCCGTAGTAATGAGCATAGACATCGATAGACATGACATGGACACATTTTCTATACACCTGGGTGTGTCATGAAAGAGCACCCAACATAATGACACAGATTGGACTGATATATGTTATACGTTTTTAAATTCATTAGTTGCACATTATTTAAAAACCTACTAATATATTATATTTTGTTATATATAAAAAATAAATTGATATTATTAGAAATTAATAAAAATGTTTATAAATAATCAAGAAACATAATATTAATAACTACATTGTTAATAATAATAATAATAATTTGATAATTATATTAATAATAATAATAATAATTATCCATATTATATATAATAAATAATCATATTATTTTCATTATTAATTATTAATAATATTATTAATTATGAACTCTATAATTATTATTAACATTAATAATTAATATCAAATTATTAATTATACAAGTAATTAATTAATAATACACCATAACATATTATAAATAATATAATTATTAACTAGTAAATATATTATTCAATGAAAATTATTTTAATTATATTATTAAAAAATAAATTTTAGTTATTATATTATTAATTATATTAGTAAAATAATAATATATTATTAATTAATAAAAAGTAATAAAATTTATAATTAATAAATATATAACCCATAAATAAATTACTAATATTTATATAAATTTTTTTTGAAAATCATAATAAATAAAAAATTATAAATATTAGATTTTACAGTATTAATTATATTTATAACATAATACTATATTATTAATTAATACTAAATAATAGAATTGATAAGTAATATTATATAATACAATTGATAAATAATAAATATATTATCTATTAATAAATTACAATTAATTATATAAACAAAAATTTCATAAAAAATTATAAATAGTAGTTATTTTATTATTAATTAATTAATAACATAATAATATATTTTTAATTAATAAATATATTTCTCATTGATAGTTTACAAATAATTATATCATCAGAAATATCACAACATTTTCTAAATATTTTAATCACTCTAAGTAATTAATAAGTGGCAATGTATTATATTTTATATAAATTATTATTTTTTAATTCAATAATTATATTATTAATAATTATCAAATATTATTTATATTAAATATATTATTTATAAATTATTTATTAGTTATTAAAATTAACTAGTAACAAATATTACAAAACAAATTATGAATAATTCGGATGTGTGAACCGTGTTCACGCCTCCTTTCGGGTTCAGGAAGCGTGAACCGAACCAAAAATTTGGATTTAAAAGTATATCATATATAGTTATTTGCTAATATCATGAATAACCTTCAAAGGAAAATTTTAGGAAAAAAAGTAGAAATAGTCACAATTGTTCAACCAACCAAAAATTTGGATTTAAAAGTAATCTTAAAAAATGGACCATATAGTGATTTGGATTCATAAACAATTTTCTTCTTTCATTCCTTGCTTATAAATGGGTTCTACTTTTTTTCTTGTATATTTTTATAATTTTATTTTCAATAAATTTTAGAACCAATGGTTATAACCTGTGATTAACACTGTCTTGGTATTTGTCTTAAGTATTTTTGTACTTGTTGTAAAATAATATTTTATTTTAGTTGTTTTTTATAAAAACTTCTACTTCGTTTTATTATTAGTTGTTTGTGATAAATTGGATCAAATGTGTGTGGTATAAGAATTCAGCCACAATGTATTAACAAAAAAACTCATCATCATGCCATAGAGCTTTGATTTGAATTTAAATTCAGTTTTTGGTTTGGGAGTCATCAAATTCATATGTAATTATAAAAATGTATATTTGTATGTAAATACTTGAATAAATTTTTATATATACAATATACTCGTTAATTTTCTAAAAAATTCATCTATATGTAATTTTTTGATGTCTTTATCTGTATATATACGTAACGGGTAAGAGTTTTAAAAAAATATGTTCTAATTAAATTTACAATGAAATGTATAATTAATAAAAAACTAAAATTCAAAAAGGAAGAGAACCCACACGCACCTTAGAAAAAAGAGAGGGTGGTGAACTTTAAAATTCCAAAGTGTCCCGCATCAACTCTAATGGCCCCCGGTTCCCACCTTTTATTACTTTCCTCACTATTGATCGATCATCATAACAAAAACAAAAAATTAATTAAAAAATCAGAATATTTCACGTTTAAGTAACAGAGTACCCTCCTGTTTTACAGCACACCCCTGATATTTACTGCGACGACGGTGGAAATAGTGGTGGTGGTGGCGGCGACTGTGGAAACAGTGGAGGCGGCGGCGGGTCTAAGTCAAGTGGAGGCGGTCGCGGAGGAGGAGGCGGGGATTCGATGAAGGCACCGGGCGGTGGAGGGAGTCACATCTCACGAGGGAGCTTCTAGAGTGACCCTAAATCCTACTTCATCCAACTCCACTCTTCCGAAAATGCTAATCAATAATGTGTGTTCTTCATCCCTACTTCCCACCTCGGTATAACCCACCATGATGTTATATATGGCGTGAAACTGGAGTTTTTCCATATACAATAATAATATAAAAAATTATTACCTAATTAATATAGAAGGGAAACAATTTATCACATTCGTTCAGTTAGAGGGAAACGAAAGGTTCATTAAGGCAACGCGCCATCCCCTATATTTCGTTTTGGAAGACGGTTTCCCAGTACATGAGTTTTCAAAATCTTCTATTTGGAAGGTGTTTTTTTTAAAAGAGCCTTCCTGTTAAATAATTCAAAGGAGTCACTTTCTAGAAAAGTGTCTTCTTCAAAATTACACTGTGTTTGGTTATATTTTAGTAAAAGAAAATAAATGATTTCCTAATTCATAAAAGAAAAGAAATAGAAATAAATGATTTTGATTTCTCTTCAATTTGTTTGGATGCAAAATTTAGTAAAAGAAAATAAATGATTGTAATTTCTCTCCATCTTGTTTGGTGACGATTTTTAAAAGAAAAGTAAAAAAATATTTTGATAACATGACAAAAATCACCCTCATTAAAAAATATGATTTTCCAATATTCAATTGTTCCAAATTAACAAAATTATAATCTAGAACTATATCTTTGGTTTTTAATCAAATATATATATATATACATATTTATTATAAATAATTATATATATTTTTAAATATATATAATTATATATAAATATATATAAATATATATATTTATTTATATATAATTATATAAGTATTCTTTCATAAATATATATATTTATAAAATATATTTATTATATATATGTTAAAATATTAAATATATATATATATATATATTACTATATGAAATATATATATTAAAAATATTTATATATAAATATTTAATTATAAATATGTATTTTTTTAAAAGTATCTATA
Source organism: Viscum album (assembly GCA_963277665.1). Lineage (NCBI taxonomy): Eukaryota > Viridiplantae > Streptophyta > Magnoliopsida > Santalales > Viscaceae > Viscum > Viscum album. The sequence goes on along the minus strand of OY728123.1, from coordinate 499,252,171 downwards.
TAATTATAAATATATATTTATAAATATATTTATATAATTATATATAAAAATAAATTTATAAATATATATATAACAAAATTAAATTTAAAATAGTTATATGATTATTGATCTGGGCGGATTCGGGTAATATTTTTAAAAAATATAGTTTTCCAATACTCAATTGTTTCAAATAAAAAAATATTATAATTTTAAACTGTATCTTTTATTTTTATATCATGTTAATTATTTATAAATTCAATTTTCAAAAATATATTAGCAAGAATTTTTTATTTTATTTTTATGTCATGTCAATTATGTATATAAATTATATATATAAATTATTAATTGAAAATAATCAAAATTATCCATAATAAAAATTATTTATTACTATTTATTATTATTACTTACAAATTGTGTTGAAATTATAAAAATAATTATTTATAAATCATGTTTAACAAAATATTATGCACATGAAAATACTACTATTACTAATAATCATAAATATGATAATTTTTTTAAATATTAATTAAAAAAAATTGAATAAAATAAAATTTGTATACACGGATAATATAGATTTTTTTTAAAAAATAATACACTGGTTTCATTTCTTTCCAAATCACCCCGATTTTGGGGTGATTTGAAACCTACAGAGGGAGAGAAACGTTTCTCCCCATTTCTTCCCCCATTTCTGCCTGAACAATTTCTATCGCTCTGATTGAAGTCTGCCAAAAAAGGGAAACGACTCCTTACTTTTCTTTTTTGTCCAAATCGTCTTTGCCAAACGACCCATTAATCTCTAGAAGGTTCCTTTCTAAGACGTCCCTTCCCAAAAAATCCTGGAAAAAGGAACTCTATTAGAAAGTGCCTTCTAGAAAGCGGTTTTCAATGTAGTGTATCTCCTCTCTCATCATGAAATCGAAGATCCGGATCAGCATAGTCCAGATCCCACTTCCCAGCAAAGCATAGATCTATTTTTAGAAACTATTTTACACAACCCTTGAATGTGGATGGTCTTTATTCGGGTTTGGAATACTCAAATCAAGACCCATTTCCTTGTTTTTGAAAACCATTTTTCATAACCTACAAAATCGAAAAAAACCCTAGTACTAAGGCTACATTCGAGAGAATAATTATCTTTTACCACATCTCCTAGCGTAGAGGTTACTCCACCTTGAACCCCGTCGGCATTCCATTCGCGAAACCCCATTTCGCGGATCTCAATTTGTGAGTCGCAGTTCACCAATCTATTTTCACGAATGGTGATGATCCAAAATAGGTATATTTAAATTTTAATTTAATATTTGGTTTATTTTATTGAAATAATATTTATTTTGTGCAATATTATTTAGTTGAGGATTGTATAATATTTCCTAGAAATGTGTTTTTTATTTTTTTCTTTTTCTTTTTATATTTTTGAAATTTTCCTTTTTAAAAAATAATTTTTGGGTCGAAGCCTCATTTTTATAATGAAATTAAAGACCTCTTTCAATCTGGGTAGAAGGAGACTCTTTACATTGCCTGTAGGTCCAAGACAAAGTGGCTCATTACATGGTCCAAAGGCCCAATGCAGTGTCATGCCTATATCATCCTACCTGCGTCATCATCTCTGTCACCACCAGTATAGTTCTGGAATAGTACCTACACCCATCACGGCCTGAACCTAGGACCACCTGGATGTGGAGGCAAGTGGTTGTGTACCACTCAGTTGTAGCAGTGTCCATGAAAACTGGCCTTTTAAATTATTAGAGTTCAATGATTTTTATTGTTTTATAGTTTGATTTATCATTTTATAGTAGTACTTTTATTGCATAATAATAATTTCATTTTGTTGGTTGTGTATATGTATATATATATATATTATTTAATTGTATAAAATACTTTACTAAATTAATTAGTGAATTTTTAATTAATATATTTACTTCATTTTATAATATATATATTAATTTATTATTATAATTAATATATATGTTATTACATTGTATAAAATCTATTATGTTTTAGTTAATTAATTGTTTTCTAATTAATATATTATTGCATTGTAAAAAAATATTAATTTGTATGTTTATATTTTTAGTTAGTGAAATTAACTGTTTTGTAATTAATTTCAATTGATGAAAACAATGAATGAAATAATTCAATTTGATATTTGATGATAAATTAATTATTTTTAAAAAGAAAAATGAAATTGTGATTTAATATAAACATTAATTGGTAAATTTGTTATTTTTAATTTTCATTTGTTCATTATTGTATTGAATAATATATATATATATATATAATATTATATTCTATAAAATAAACTTATAGTATATATATATATTGCATGAATATTTTCAAGTGAATTATTTCAATCTATTATGCATGTGTGTGTGTATATATATTATTTAATTTTATAAATTAAATTAGTAAATTAATTGTGGATTTTGAAATTAATATATTATTTCATTATATGATATATATGTTAATATAATATTTCCTTGTAATTATAATTTTAATATAAAATAATATTTTATTATAATAATTGAATATTTTTTTTCAAAAGGTTGAGGCTCAGGCCACTTTATTTGAATTAAAAAGAAAAGGAGAAGAGTCATAGGAATATATATGAGAACATACTCGTGAAAAGACCTCAACCCATTTTAGAGCAGGTACTCATACTATGAAAAGGGAGTCTTCCACCCCTACCACGTGAATGTCGCCCCCTCCTCCAGTTCTTGGCTTATATCCAAGGACCTTCACTGTCACGACCCGCCTTCACCAAAAGGAGGGAAGAGTCGGCGGATTGCCAGGCCCTTCCTTCTTTAAGTTGAAGGAGAGATAATGACCCCCGAAACCCGCCTTCAATAGGTCCCGGAGTGGCGACTAGCACCAAGGGTATAGAAAATTTTCGCAAATGGAAGGCATTACCCTTTTTATTATTTAGGATCGGGAAAAAGGACAAGTCGACCTCCCAAAAAGGAAAAGAAACAAGTTTATATAAATGAACCCAAACAAAGTCCCCATGCATGTTTAAACAGTTTACAACAAGGTACAAGTACAAAAGGAAAAGAAGGCTCTCAAGTACAATACCAAAAGAAAACAAAGGTACGACAACAGCTACAACTCCAACGGTCCGACTAATAGGGTCCCGCGCAGCCCTGGTAGTCCTCCTGGAAACCTGAAAGTAAACGTAGGGTGAGCATACAAGTACACTCAGTAGGGAAAACCAAGACTCTCGTGCACAAGTGGGGGAACGTACTAAAGTCCCGTGAGAAAAGAGTGAACCAAACAACTAACAAGGCAAACTATCCATCACAGGCCTCACCAAGGCTCACTCCCCAAATAACGCAAGTCAAGTAATATATATAATAAGAGCACATCGATGTTTGGGTAACCCGCGCCACTTCCCCACTGGTTATTGAGACATCCTACGCATCGGACCAATCCCGCCATTCTCACCGCAGTCCCACTGCCACACCCGCCCGCACACACCTGGGCCACCACCACACGCAGTCCCACTGCCAAAACCCGCCCGCACACACCTGGGCCTCAACTGTCACAAGTAACCATGCCTGCAAACACCTAGGCCAGAACAACCACCGTTACGCCCGAAGACACCTGGGCTAAAGGATCCACTGCCACGCCCGAAAACACCTGGGCCTCATCCCGAAGACACTTGGGAAACCACCTGCCGCACACACCTGGCCAACCACCACAACACCCTGCCCGATGGTTCTTGGGCTAATAATGGACTTCAGGCCATCACAGCCTGCCCGAAGGTACTTGGGCTATCCGGGAAAGGGAGCAGAAAGGAGCTAATAACCAGCCACTAAGTATAGTGTTGGGAAAACACCCTCCCCCCATAAATGGGGGTTTTCGGCACTAAGTGCTCAACTTGGGTGGGGCGCGAATAAGAAACACAAAGCTACAAATATAGATATAGGTAACAAACACTCACCCAAAACTTAAGTTTTCCTAGCCAACCTACAAAACACAATACCACAACGTCCGAGTCACGATTCACGACCCTTGCCCACAAAACCATTTGTCCCATTCTTGTTTCACGTTCAGTCAAAATGTTCAATTAATTTTAAGCACTACTGGGCAACTACCATAAGCATAACCAAGGAAAACGTCAAAGCATAGATCGACCAAAACACTCACACCCGGTTCTGCCAACAGAGGATCTCTCCCCAATTCGTGATAAAAACTCACAACCACTGAAACCATGCCAACAGGAGATCCCATCCCCCAAATTCACACAGCCACCGAGAGTATAAAAAGAACAGGGGATCCCATCCCCTCCCACATTTCCAGCAAACGGCCCGAAGGGAAAACAACCACTAACCACTACCAACACGTGTCAGGGACTTTCAGATTTAAACGATTTAACACACTCCATGATTTCAAAATCCGTGTGTTCTAACCGGGAGTTATCACAGAAGGGCCGGTCCTGGTGCTTTCAATTATTTAGCCAGATATACGTGGTTAACCGATTTCACAGCAGGAGTTCACAATTTCAGCAACCCATTTAAAACATCACGAGGGGATTCAAGTGCACACACACGACCACCAACGACCTCAATTTTCAGAAAACATAAACCAGTACAACAAAAGGGATGATCACAAGATAAAGCATAACAACGATCACAAGATAAAGCATAACAACGATCACAACCCCTTCCCCTTCTTCCTTTAGAATTTCGTTTATTATCTTCATTAGGGTTTGGTTCAACCAATTCCATAGGAACAAAAGTAACGCCCACCCCGCATGATACACAAGGGTGAGAGACGAGAGAAATTCCCTACTTGTTGATAGATGATCGACGTTTAGGCCGGGGGCACGGAACTTTACGGATAACGACGCGGAGGTCCCGATGCACCAGAAGAGCCACGATCGAAGAAGGGGGGAAGCCATGGCCTAACCCTTAATTTATAAGAGCTGGGGACGGTTGAGATGAAAACACAAAACCACGGAAGATGAGGGAGTCGTGGGTGGCTTGACTCATCATTAATGGCACTGGGTGGTTTTAACCGACCCATGAATTAATGAAGCATTTAATTAAAACCCTTGAGCGCGTTTCGGATTCCCAAGATATTTTTAACAAGGCAGAATAGGGTTTAAAACCCTATTTGCGAAAAAGGAACGTTACTGGAACAACTTGGCAAGGCCGGCCGACGTCGGCCGGTCTCACCGATCAGTCTCACCGATCGGTCGCACCGATCGGTCGCACCGATCGGTCTCACCGATCGGTCTCACCGATCGGTCTCACCGATCGGTACCCCGCAAGGAAACCGGATTTTTGGCAAAGGAAGGGACCAAGGGGGGTCTGGGTCATCACATTCACCATCATAATCTTCAGAGTGCTCAACATCAACATCAGTCTTTATGTTTTCATCTTTAGCCACTCCATCACTTTTCCTTCCATCATCATCACTTCTAAATGAAGAAAGAATATCAAAAGAGTTATGAGTACTTACATTTATTTTTGTCTTGGTCTTCAATGTTTGAGAAGGGATGCTGCTAGTATAAACCCTTGGTTTTTCATCCCTTTCCCTCTCTATCAATGAATTATAATCCTTGTGGAAATAAGAATCAGAGAGTTGTATTCCCATTTCAACATCCTTCATAGGAGAATGTGTCTCTCTTGCATCCTTCAAATTAGCAGTAGATTTTCATTTCGCCCGAGAAGGACGTATCTCCTTCGTGACAGCAGATTCATGTTGCATTCTAAGACTCAGTTGATTTATCTTGGTCTTCAAATCTTGAGAATAGAGGCTTCTAATAGAATCATGTTTGTCTTCCACTATCCTCCCCGTCAATTAATAATGATCCTTTCTACAATAAGAGTCAGAAATATATATTCCCATTTCAGCATCCTTCATAGGAGAATGTGTGTCACTCGCAACATGATCTGAAGGAGTCAATGCAGGTGGCCTCATATCATTGTGTGCTTGTATAGGTGATTTGGAAACACCCAACCCAGTATTGGAGACTAGTAGAGAAATTATAGGAGGTGTGTCCTTAAAATTGGTAGTGTATTTTTCTTTGACCTGAGAAGGAAGTAGATCTTCCATAATAGAATCTGAACGAGTCATGTTTATAGACCTCATATTTTCATTTTCTTTCTGATGAACAAGTTTAGGGATGTAGGAAGTTTGAGAATACCTTATGGGTTTCTCCCTCTTTAATATAACTTTATCTCTCTTCTCTTTACCATTTATACTTTTGAGATTAACCAAAATATTCTCTTGCCTCAAATTCCAATCAATTTCCAGTTGTTTAGAGTGTTATTTCCCCCCCGGACTATCATCCGATTCCACATCTTCTTCACCTGAGATACCCCTAGATAGTATATCTTTAAATGTAAATCCATTTAGTATGTCACTTATAGTAGGGTTTATATAGTTTTCATCAGCATGATCGGCCCAATTTAGTTGATTCTTACCTACCAAATTAATAGGGGAAATAGTACCAACAACTTCAGTAGGAAAGGGACCATCCTTTTGGGAGAAGTCATCAACATATGGATTATTATAAATATCAGCATGGTTCAATTCAGTATTATGAATTTTTTCAACTTATTCTTGTAATGTTTTGGGGTCCTCCTTATTGTTAACAACATGATTCATTGATCTCCTAAAATCCTGCAGGTCATTCCCTTTTATCTGACACTTAGAACAAACTAAGTCTCTTCTATAATTTTATATTGAATGCCCAACAATTTGAAAACGCATGAAAAAAGGGGGGTTTTCTTATACTCAATCCTAAGGCATATTTAATCCTATGGTGTGGATAAAATGACCTTCTCAATTTTAGTGCAGCTAAGATCTATTTCCACTAAGACACGTGCATAATGTCCATAAGTAACTAACTAAGTAGCATAGTCCATTCTTATAGGGATTTCAATTATAGAAGCGATATCATTTAGAATCTTAGCATGCCATAACACCCAGTTAAGACCATTTATTTTGATCCATACCTTTGTGTAGGTATCATTGAAGTCATATTGGTTGAAATTGAGCTTCCAATCATGGATTCGAAGAGTTCCTAGCTGTAGATTAATAGAGCCAACACTCCATGCTTGAATTTTTAACTCTGCAGAGGGGAAAAAATATGAAAGAAACCCCATTTGAGGGAGACGCATTTGATTTCCTTAAATCCCCAGATATCCAAAAATCGAGAAACAAAATCGAAAAGCTTCTAGGGTTTCATACCTTTCAACAGAGAAATTCGAGTGATAATTGAGTGTTTTCTTAAGTCAATATGGGTTGAGATAGTGTCGTATGAGGATGTAGCATGTGCAATTGATCCTTTTCGTATGATACAGTGTGGATCTCGATTTTTGAGAGGCGTCAAGGAACCCCTAGAGAAACCAGAGAATGAGGAGACTCACTCATCCTGATCTCTTTATTTTCTCTTCTCTAAGTTAGATGAATTCAGTGGATTGACGCAGTGGTTCAAAGCGAAAGAATGCAGGTTCAAGATTCCTAGATAGAGTAGGGAAAAATCTTCTTCAGGAGACCATAGGCACCGCCTCTCTTATTCCTCCATCATCAATCATTCTATCAATTGAAAAATATATTATTATTATATTTTTGTGTCATAATTAATATATATATTATTGCGTTGTATAAAATTTATTATTTGTTAATTAATTATTAATTTTAAAATTAATATACTATTTCATAGTAAATTTCAATTTTATAGTGTATATATATTATTGCATTCTATAAAATAAACTTTTGCATATATATTAATATAATATTACATTGTAAATAAAATATTATTTCTTAGAATTTAATATATTAATAAACCGGTCTCTTCTGCATCACGACTGCCCATTCTCACTATTAGTTTTGTATATTCTTAGAGGAATTATAATCAAAATAATAATATTTAAATTTTTATGGTTTAAGATTTATCTAAATAAATTTCAATGTATACATTAAACTTGAAATTTAATTTCAAATAATAGTTTCATAAATAAATCCAAACACTTGTGTGCGTTTTTATATAATGGAGGTGAAATAATTGATGATGAACATGGGATATCATATATTGGTGGTCTTGGAATGTTAATAAATATCATTGGACGTGATACAATGAACACATTTAACAGTAAAATTCACGATCAATTGGAACTTGTTGGAACTCAGTGCATATCATATGTTACTTATAGATTTCATCAAACTCCAAATAATCTATATTACATGCATTATCCTTTTGTCGATGTGGAATATTTGAGGCTTGCTTATGATATACAAGATCATAGAAGGATTCGTGTGATGGAATTGTATATTGATGTTAGTACAATTTATGATACTACTAAAATCAAACAAATCATATCAGACGATGTTGAGGGGTATATGTTAACATATGAGTTAGTTGTTCAAGGTGGATTAGGTGAAGAAAATACATGTAGATTAGATTTAATGTTTCAGATTATAGTACATATAGATTTTCACGACCCCCTCCCTACCCCCACATATCACAACATTCATCTAGGCTCACATCATAACACAATTAGTGGAAAAAAAACATCATATCAACTAGGCTTTGGTCCCTTAAACAAGGAATCCAACCTTCAAACATAATGAGCACACATGGCTCCAAAGCACAAGTCACTTTTCCTTACAAGAAAGGGGGTAACTCAGAACCCTTCTAAGCATTATCTTTTTATCAAATAGCTGGTTCTTTAATCCATATGGAATTGACTGATTTATTATTTTTAGTTTCCAACTATAGTAAACCTAAGTAGTAAGCTATCACAAATAATTAAACATGCTTACTGCACCAATTTGACTAACATCAAATTACAACAACAACAACCAGATTCATTTACTTTCCTCTTTTATCTTAGAAAAATAATTATAATTAATCCAATTTTATGTTATTTACTAATTTATATCAAGAAAGACATGATAAACAAGGAAATCATAGATATCACACTATCCAGCAAAATAAGGGGCAATAACATATGATTGATACCAATTTATTTATACAATTAAAATATTTATTATGTCAATTCCATTGTGATTAAGTGGGATAAAACATGATAACTCTATAGTTTCACATAAAATAATAGGGAATCCATGAATACCCTACCTCAAAAGGTTCTTGATGTTCTTTATACGAGAATGATCCGCACAACAGATTACGATCGCCTCCCCCAAAACAACTGCTTCCACCCGAGGACGCTGCGGCACGACCACACCAACCGAAACCCAATAAAACTCCATTAGAAGCATGGAGATAACATAGAATAACATTGAAATTAGAAATGGGAGAAGAAGGATTGAATAAAACACAAGAACAGAGGTAGATCATACCTTCTATCGATGATGGATCGACAGTAGCTATTTGTACCAAAATAGGGGTGCGCATGCAGTAGGAAGAAACTTCAAGAGGAAAAAATCCATGGATTAGGGTTAGATCACACCACTCCAATGGGAATAATTAATGGATAGAGAATCTCTCACTAGGGAACAAGAAGGTAGAATAAGGGAGGAAGATATCTTGTCCCTTTAGAAGATTTAATGGAGCAGCGGGTTAAGATACGCTGGATTTTTCATTAAAAGTGGATTGCATTAAACCATGTGGTTTGTCCAAGTAAAGGTATCCTGGTTCTTAATAAAACTAAGATAGGAGTTATGGGATTTTAATCACCCTTAAATTCCTTAATATAAGGCTTGAATGTATTTTTCATCAAAGAAAATGCTAAATGGGTTAAATAGTAGGAAGCTGGAAACACTGTACACCTAATGATGGATGGAAACACCGTACACTTAATAATTGCTGGAAACACTATACACCTACCAATGACAAAAATAAAAATGAAGAATCAATGCTGACAGTATAAATGACTCACCAAAGCCGACAATACAAATGACTCACTGACACCGACAGTACAAATGACTCACCGACATCGACAGTACAAATTACTCACCAACACCGACAGTATAAATTACTCACCAACACCAACAGTACAAATGACTCACCGACACCGATAGTACAAATGACTCACCGATGTCAATAGTATAAATGAATCACTAATTCCAAAAGTAAAAATGACTCACCGATGCCAACTGTACAAATGACTCACTGACACTGACAGTACAAATGACTCACCAATGCCGACAGTACAAATGAGGCACCGACCCTGATAGTACAAATGGCTCACCGACATCGATAGTACAAATATCTCCCTGACATAGATAGTACAAATGACTTAGAAATTTTGATAGTACAAATGAATCAACAACTCCAACTATAAAAATGACTCACCGTCATCAATAGTAAAAATGACTCAATGACACTGACTGTACAAATGACTTACCGACACTGACAATACAAATGACTCCCCGATGACACTGCTTACATTGTTCTCACCAATGATACTGTTCACAAAACTGGAAACACTATTCAAAGAACTAGAAATTTGGAAAAGTGTTGGGGATAAGTGAACTTGACCTCCTATAACACCTCAAACACCAAATTTAAACAATGTAATGGACCAGAGAGGTCTGGGCCATTGCATCGGATACCTCTCAAAACATTATCATCATTGAGAATTAAAAACCAAACTAAAATTAAATAGAAAAGGGGTCCGAACAACCACCCATTGGGATACCTCTCAAAAGAGAGCAAGACAAAAAAGAAAAAAAAGAAATCCATCTTATAAACATTAAAGGTCTACAATCACGAAGCAAACATAGTTACATAAAACGTGTTAAACATAAAAAAACTCGGGGTACTGAGCACGTATCTGTGAATCATGTTCCCAGGTACTCTCCTCTATGCCACCATATTACCAAAAGAAATTAACCAAGGGGATATCATTCCCATGAAACACCTTCTCCCTGTAGTCCTAGATCTCTACAGGTCGCTCCTCGAAGGTCGCATCATTTTCAACATTGATCTCACCCCAATAGATGACGTGAGAGTCATCTTGAAGATAACAACGGAGCTGTGACACATGAAAAACATTGTGTATCCAGCTCATCTACGGGGGAAGTGATACACAATACATCATGGATCCCACATGAGCCAACACCTCGAAAGGCCTAACAAACCAGGGAGAAAGCTTACTCCCACGACCAAACCATCGCTGCCCACATCTAGGAGTCACCTTTAGAAACACATGATCCCAAACATTGAACTCTAAAGTTATCCTCCATCGATCATCATATGATTTCTTATGATCCTTTGATTCCTTCATCCTCTCACGAATCACCTGAACCATCTATGTTGTATTCTTCACTAGTTCCGGTCCAAGAATTGCAGACTCTCTGACTCGAGTCCATCATAACAGAGAATGGAAAGTTCATCCATACAAGGATTCAAATAGCCCCATAACGATAGTGGAGTGGATAATATTGTTCTAAGATAACTATACCAAATGTAAGTTCCTCATACATGAACCTCCAAAATCTAGGACATGATAGAACAACATGTCTTGAAGAGTCTAGATGGTCCACTCTGTCTGACCATCCGTATGCGGATGAAAATCAGTGTTAAGGAATATCTGAGAACCAAAAGCATGCTGGAGACCTCTCTACACCATAGAGGTAAAACAAGGATCTAGATAAGAAATGATCATCCTCAGGAATCCATGAAGTCTCACCAACTTCTATAGATACCGCCTTGAAAAAACTTCCACTAAGATTGAGTCCTTGATCACTATGAAGTGGGATGATTTCTTCAAACAATCCACTACCAACCATATAACATCATGGCCTCCCTGAGCTCAGGGTAAACCAATAAAAAATTCCATTGATATGTACTCCAACTTCTAATGAGGAATATATAATGGACGGAGAAAACCACTGGGGAAACAGTGCTTATTCTTCACCTTCTTGCAGACCGAACATCGAGACACAAACTCTACAACTGCATGCTTCAGCCCAGGCTACCAAAAAAAACTCCTCAAGGCTTGGTACATCTTTTTCACGCCAAGATGAACCACTAAATGAGAGATATGGAACTATATAAGAACCATATCATGCATAACCAATGAAATTAAAAGCCTTACCTGATACAATACTCAGTGTTGTTCATCCTCAAACCAACTATCAGGGGCCTCGCCAAAAACAACTCGATCTCTCCAGAACTCCACTTCTAGATCCCCAAACTGGGAATATTCCACTTGATGCCCTAGAGATGACTGCACCATCATCTAAAAAAGACAACCTCTACCCCCCAAATTCTCCTATATCGAGATGTAATGTTGAAAGTTCTTCCATCACTCTCCAGGAATCACCAGATTCATGCACTGAATCACTACGTGTCTTTCTGATCAGCGCATCAGCTACAAAATTCCCCTTTCTAGGTGTATATGAGATTTCAAAGTTGTATTACTATAAGAACTCCATCCATCGACATTGTCTCAAGTTCAAGTCATGTTGGTAGAAAACATACCTCAGTCTCTTATGATCGGTGAAAACCACAAAGAACTCGCCAATGAGGTATTGTCTCCACAACTTAAGAGAAAAAACCATGGCTACCAAATCAAGATCATGGGTGGCATAGTTATGTTCATGAGGAAGAAACTGTAGAGAACTATAAGAAACAATTGATCTATGCTACATCAGAACACATCCTAACCCTATATGGGAAGCATCGTAGAAAACATCAAACTGAACTCCCTTTATGGGTAGAAAAAGAACCAGAGCACTGACCAAATTCTCCTTCAGATACTCTAAAGATTCCTGAAACCGATCAGTCCACACCAATAACTAATCCTTCCTGGTAAATGCTGTCAGAGGTGTCTCAACCCAAGAGAAATCGTCTACAAACCTCCCGTAGTAGCCTGTGAGACCAAGGAAATATCATACCCCTGCCACTGTCTTGTGGGATTACCAATACACAACTACTTCTATATTCGATGGATCCAAGACTACTCTATGCTAGGACACAAAATTCCACAGGAAACAAACTTCTCGAGCCCAAAACTCACACTTCGACAACTTCCCAAAAATATTTTTTTGACGAAGAACTCCCAAAATGGCGTGTAGATACTCTGCATGCTCCTCCTTAGATGCAGAGTACACAAGGATGTAATAAATGAAAACCACCAAATACTTATCCTTGAACTCACAGAACATAGTATTCATCAACCCCATAAACACATATGGATAATTTTTCACACCGAACAACATTACAATGAACTCGTAATTCCCATGACAACAACAAAAAGCAGTCTTTGGGATATCTTCATCCATCATAGGCATCTGATGAAATCTTGGATGCATGTCAATATTTGAGAACCATATTTCACACATAATTTTATCTAATAAATCATCAATCCATGAAAGAGGTTAGCCTTTCTTCACTATCACTTTATTTAAGTTATGATAATCGATATACTACCGCAAACTGCTGTTAGCCTTATTCATGAAAAAAACTGGTGCACCCCATGGTGACACAATCATCCAGAGAAAACCTCACTATAACAGACTATCAAGATGTATATGAAGATCCCATAACTCATAAGGGTCCATAATATATGGAGACATATAGATAGGAGACTCTCCTAGTTGCATCTCGATCAAAAACTCGATCTCTCGTCGAGGGGGTAATGCTACAACCTCTTCTGGAAAGACATCAAGGTACTATTCTATGACCATAGGAAATTCCAACTACTGAAACTCTGAAGAACTCATCATCATCTCAGCCATCAAGGATGACAAGGACAGAACATGCCTCTAACCCATCAGATTGTCTCGCTCACCAACAAATACCACTGGATCTCCATCAGCATTGAAGAACACCGCATGCCTCTTGAAGCAATCCATGATAGCCTGTATTGAATACAAACAATCCATTCCAAGGATGACATCATATGGTTGTATTTTTAAACATAGGAAATCTCCCTAAGATCGTTGCTTCCCCAACACTACTTCACATTCTCTGCATACTTCAAACTAGTCAGCTCGACCTCTAACTGGAGTAGTCAATGCCAAGGGTACCATAAGTCTCTCAACCTCAAGTCCCAAAGCATGGAAAAGGGTAGGTGATATAAATGAGTGCATCACTCCTAAATAAAACAAGACATACACCCAAGTAGAAATCATGCAAAGGGTACCTCGAATGACATCTGGCTCGCCAGATGCTAGCAATGTTGAAGCATGAAGCTGACCACCACTTGCTCCATGGCCTCTCTGACCTTCATGAAGACCACCACCAAGGACGTTCTATACTTTATGAGGATGGGGATAATCTTGGGGATATCCTTTTCCTACCCCATCTTCTCTCTGTTGATCCAAGGATGGTGCAACCTACCAATGCTACCTTGGCTGGAACTGCCTCAATAGAGGAACCTGGAGCGGAACACTAGGTGCATGATGATCGCTCTGAAAGGTTGGGCACTCTTGCTATCGATGACCTTGGAATCCATAAAAAACAAGCGCCCGATCCCTTGTCATATTCCCGAGAGCCTCCACCCCCAGAGAAACGAGATGATGAGGGATAGAGCCTACCCCCGGTCGAATGGAAAATATTCTTCCCTAAAAACAGAAAACCCCAGACCACAACTCTACTTTGTGAGGAATCTTGATGAATCCCCTCTCATGAAGCTATCGTTCTGGATAATATTATCTTGATGGACTCTGCCCTCACTAGAACCTCAAGATATGTCTTCAACATAAATGGGGTGGCCTAGCGCTGGATATCTGGATACAAAGCCTCCTTGAAATTCCTTGTTCTGGCCTCCTAACTTGGAAATAGGTCCAAAGCATATCATAAATAGTTCCTAAAATAGATTCCAAAATCTCAAACACTGGAGCTCCCCTATCCAAGGGTAAATAGCTCCTGGTTACTGTACACCTTCACGGTCAAAGTAAGAATCTTGACTTTGAACTTGTCTTTAAACTCCTCCAACGAGATCTCTGACTCATCGCAATCCCCTAGGAATAAGAACCACCACTTCCTCACTACCCCACATAGCATCATCAAAACCAAAGACACCCAGTGATCCTTCCACACATGGATTAAACTAAAGGCTATCTCAACCTCCTCCAACTAGTCTTCCATGATTGTATCTAAAACGTATCCCTCATACTACTATAGACTCTGGCACTAAAACTCTCAGAGTTTCCTCCTCTAAGTGTCATTGTCATCAACCTCTACCCTACGATGATCTTCTTACACATCTTGTTGGACATATTTTGTGCAAACCTGGAGAGGACATTGACCTGGAGCCATACATGAAAAATAAAAAATAGTTAGAGCTCCAAAACCTAGAATATGGAAGACTCAACATTATTTAATTAATTTTTTTCTTTTATTAATTTTAGGTTAACCTATCCCAAGGTCTACCCATTCAAACACAAGCACAAAGAAGAATGATGCATGATCATTTCCTAGGTCTCTTCCATAAAACCAGTATCACCTCATCCAGTGGCCACTATAATATTAAAGGTCAGTGCATCAAATCACATGGGTACCTAAACACCTACGTCTCAGCCAGTCTGAAGTGTTTAAGTCACTTTCTAAACTTAACTGACACCGTTTCCCTACCAACCCATGCAACCTCACCTATTCCTAACACCAAACTTCATCCTATCCATCAACCTACCTCTGATACCACTCTATCATGACCCCTCCCCATAAGGTATACCCATCTTGGGTCGTAAATGTTAGAAGGGAGATTGTGACCCTCGAGTCCCACGTCAAGTAGGCCCTGGGTTGGAGACTGGAACCAAGGGTATAATAAACACACAAATGGGAAGCATTTCCCTCTAAGAGAAAACATGCAAAAGAGAGAGATAATAAAAACACCAACCAAATCCAAATCAGACCACAATATAAAAGAAAACCCAAGTACACATATTTAATGTCATTCAAAAACTACTACAACTGAATCAAAAAAATATAAGTACCAAAACAAAGTAAAAATATCAGCAACCATGAAGTCCGAAAAACTCCTACAACCCTAAGCTAGTAGTAACCAGCCTGATCTCCAACCTGCTCCAAGTGACCTAAAAAATAGTTTATATATACATAGGGTGAGTATAATAATATACCCAGTAGGATCCTCCCCGGAGCCTCTCATGCAAAAGTAAAGAAATCATTCTAAAGTAAAGTGAACAACAAGTGAAATTAAATAATTACCTAAATAGGTATACTATATTCCCATCCTCACCATGGATACTCTCACCAAATGTTGCATACAAGAGTATATAATATAATAAATAATATCAAGGGTACCCCGCTACCACTTCCCCACTGGTTTTCCTCTTTTCCCCAACGTTGCACGTCCTAAGACATCTCTCTCCAAAAAGTCTTGTCCACAAACACTTGGGAAAATCACCATAATATGAACCTCATGTAACACAAACACTATGTACATGTAACCAAATTAACCAGGTAGTTTCTGGGAGCCACCACAACTTGTATTATGTTTATCATACCTTGAGTATTATACCACAAGCCATTAAAACCCATACACTGCGTAAGGATCCTCAAGCCATCACAACCTATACACGTTACACCTATATTTGTACATAGGAAAATATATCCAGAATATATTTGTGTGAATAACCACAAGCCATTACAACTCTCTACCCCCATATATGGGAAAAAATAACCGCTATTCCTACCAACACAAGTAACTACCAATAGATTAGAGTGGGGCCAAAGGGGGTACTCAACCATCCATCCTCCCATTGTAATATTGGAAAAAACACCCCCTATGGCCTATAATCCTTAGGGGTGTCAGTTTCCTTAACTGACAGGGTGGATTAGTGTATAGAAACACAAAAAAGTATAGAATATACTATAGCTAACAACCACACTATGGGCATAACCTAGTCTTAGACTCAACTGTAGCTAACGTCTCTCGGACTCCCAGCTGCCACTACTAAGACTAGGTATCCTATAAGAACACAACCATTTAAATAGATTTATTACATTACTTCATTCCATTTTTATCAGTTTCACATTACATTAATTAATTCATTAAATATTAATTTACCATTAACAATTCCACATTATATTTCATTAGAATCACACCAAAGTTTCATGCCCTCTAGGAATAACCAAACCAAGTCCACATCTTCTCAGAAATATTACCTCAACATTGAATCCTAGCAAGCTCAAACCCCATGGGTTGACATCATTTATTAAAACATTTATTAATAAAATTATTACTTTCCCATATTCTCAGGCATTCTATAAAAAACTTCCAAGCCACTAAACACAAGGGGACTTAACCCGACGAGTAGATGAACTACCCATCAAGTCTTTTCCATCTATAGAAGGAGCATAGACCTATCGTCCCTAGAGAAGATAAATACAAAAAGCATATGGTGTACCCCATGTGTCTTCACCCCTTTTGTAAAGAGGGTAAGAAAGACCAACTGCCTTGAATAGTGGGGAAAGTAAAGCAGATAAACAACCAACAAGATTAAACAAACATCCAATCATTCACATCCAACCCATTTCATCATCTCTGGTGTCCTCCCCAACACCCACATTCATAAACCGATGCATCTCTCCACCCTAGTCATCAACTTTTTCCACAACTAATGGGCCTATCTACCCCCACATATCACAAAGGCCATCCAGGATCACATCACAACACAAGCAGTGGGAAAAAAACATCATATCAACTAGGCTCTGGTCCCTTAAATAAGGCATCCAACCTTAAATCATAATGAGCACTCATGGATCCAAATCACACGACACATGGCCTTACAAGAAAGAGGGTAACTTAGAACCCTACCAGGAATTATCTTTTTATCAAACAGTCAGTTCTTTAATCGATCTGAAATTAAATGATTTATTATTTTTAGGTTCCAGCTACATGCAACCTAAATAGTAAGCTATCACAAATAATTAAACATGATTACAGAACCAATTTGACTAACATCAAATTACAAAAACAACAACTAGATTCATTTACATGCCTATTTTATCTTATAAAAATAATTATAATTAATCTGAGTTTACATTATTTACCAATTTCCCTCAATAATGACATGATAATCAAGTAAATAATTGATATCACACTATCCAGAAAAACAAGAGGCAATAACATACGATCGATACCAATTTATTTATCCGGTTCAAATATTTATTATGTAAATTAAATTATTATCTTGAGGGATTAAACATGCTAAATCTACTATTGCATGTAAAAGAATAGATAACCCATGAATCCCCTACCTCAAAAGGTTCTTAATGTTCTTTATATGCGAATGATCAACACAACAGATTATTATCACCTCCCCCGTGGAAACTACATCCAACCGAGGACAATACGACAAGACAACACCAACTGACACCCAATAAAACTCCATTAGAAGAATGGAGATCACATGACCTGACATGGAAAGGAGAAATGAGATAATAAGGATTGAATAAAACACAAGAATAGTGGTAGATCATACCTTCAATCGATGATGGGTCAACACTTGCTGCTTGCACCAAAACTGAGGGTGAACATGTAACAAGAAGAAACTTCAAGGGGAAACGATCCAAGGATTATGGTTTGATCACAACACTCCAATGGGAAGAGGGAAAGGTTTTAGCATCTCGCACTAGGGAATAAGAAGGTAGAATAAGGGATGAAGATATCTCATCTCTTTAGAATATTTAACAAAGTGGAAATTTAAGATACGCTAGATTTTCCATTAAAAGAGGATCGCATTAAACCACATGGTTTGACTAAGTAAAGGTATCCTGAGCCTTAAGAAAATTAACATAGTAGTTATGGGATTTGAATTAGCCTTAAATCCCCTAAAATAAGGCCTTGATTACATTTTTCGTCAAAGAAAATGTTAAATGGGAAAAACAATAAGAAGTTGGAAACACTGCACACCTACCGATGGTTAGAAACACTATACACCAACCGATGGCTGAAAAAACTGTATACCTACAAACACCGAAAAAATAAATGACTCACCAATGCCGAAAGTACAAATGACTCACTGATGCCGATAGAAAAAATAACTCACCAACGCTGACAGAACAAATTACTCACCGATGCCGATAGTACAAATGAATCACTGACACCGACAATACAAATGAATCACCAACATTGATAGTAAAAATGACTCACTGACACAGAAAGTACAAATGACTCACCGATGCCGAGAGTACAAATGACTCAATGATGCCAACAAAACAAATGACTCACCAATACTGACAGTACAAATCAATCCTCAATGACGAAAGTAAAAATGACTCACCGACAGTACAAATGACTCAACGATGACATTGTTCACATCTGTCTCACTGATGACACTATTCACAAAACTGGAAACATAGTTCACAAAACTAGATATTTGGAAATGTATTGAGGGTAAATCACCTTGAACTCCCAGAACACCTCAAACACCAAATTTCAGCAAAGTGATGAAGCTGAGGGTTTAGGTCCATTACATAGATATTCCTACAACATATATTTTTGTAGTTGATCCATATATGGGTGTGATAAATGATGCCTATGATGATCATTTGGAGGATGAGGATATATTTGATAGAGAAGATGAGATGATTCTAGCCATTGATCCAAAAATATAATATGCACGATTGGTGAAAACATCACTTTATATTACACCAGGGGTTCTTGAGTTTGATTGGGATGTAGTGACATTAATAACCAAGTTCCCATATATTTTCCAACAAAGAAATGTTTGAAGGAATGATAATGAATTGTCTGTTGGAATAAAATTTGAGAGAAAAGAGGAATAAATAATTTTTATAAAGAATTACCATGTGAAGAGGCATTATAGTTATCTAGTGTATGAGTCAATGAGATTGGTATTTTTTATAAAATTGCAATAGTTTGGTGACACATGAAATATGTGGTCACGAGATAACCTTTTTAGAATTTAAACTTGTTGGAAAATTAATAATTTTCAGGACCATACACTTGTTTGAATCCAGGGTAGACTCAAGATCATAGACACCTTGACTCGACATTCATATTCTCTATTATTATTGGTATGATAAGAGTTAATTAGGATGTTCATGTAGAGTTAATACAGGAATAATAGGAGAGTGATTATGGATATAAAATATCTTATAAGAGAGCATGGATTGCAAATAAGAATTATTTTTATGCAATTTATGGAAATTGGGAAATGTCATTTCTGGTGTTTCCTTATTGTATTGAGCTATTGGTTCAAAATGGATAGGCTATTTATCAATTTGAAATAGAGAATCATGTGGTTAACAATTTTATCTCTATAGACAAAGTCCAATTTCATCAGATATTCTGGGCATTCCTTCCATACAGTTCAATATTCCCACACTACAAACAATTCATACCCATGGATGAAACTTTTTTATATTGAAATTATAATGGAGTTATTTTGATTTATTATACACAAGATGGAAATAAAAGTCTCATTCCATATACATTTTCAATAGTAGAGAAGGAGAATCTAGACTCTTGGAGTTGGTTTCTAACCTTTTTGTGTGATCAGGTCACTGATAAGCATGTGATATGCCTTATTTTAGATCATTGTCATGCTATCAAACAAGAAGTGAATATCAAGGATGATGGTTGGTTACCCCCCATTCATTCCATCATTACTATGTGATACATATTGCTATAAATGTATGGAAATAATTTCACGATGACAACATGAAAAAATCAGTCATGAACTTTTGTATTGGATCACATTTCTGTACATTCGGTATGTATTCATATTTTATATGAATGTGCACTTTTTTAAATGTTTCTCGCATGCCTTTATAGAATATGAACCGAGAAAGCATGCTTTCCTTCAAATACTAGAATAAATAAGTGGAATAAATTAGGATTTCTATAAGTATGTGATGTGCATACCAAGACAAAAATAATCTTTGGAATTTTATGAAGGGAAGAGATATGCTCACATGTCTACAAACATTATTGAGTGAATTAAAAATGTATTCAAGGGGGTTATAAAATTACCAATCATGGGTATTGTTTCTCAGATATTTTATTGATGCATCAAATACTTTTTTCATAGATCTGGTGGTGATTGTCTATTGTTCACATCAATTAAGTCAACATAAGAAGAACTATGGTTCCTATGATCTTGAGTTAGAAGTTGTAGTATTCACACTGACTATGTTGTGAAACTACTTGATGGGAGATAAATTCATCATTTACTATGACCATAAGAGAATCAAGTATATCTTTTCTTAGAGTGTTATTAACTTGATATAGAGGTGATGGATATAGATCCTCCAGGACTATGATATCAAGATGTTATATACTATTGGGAAGGGGACCATGGTGGTATATGATCTCAGATGGAGATCTTTTTCTAAATTATTGTCCGAGGCATCAGAGTATTTAGCTTCATTACATTTGTACTTGGTGGAATAAGATGGTGCTTTATATCTTCAGTCAATGGTTCTTACCCGTACTTATTTTGTTACATGTGAGGGATGCCCAGTGTGGAGATACCAATTGTGAGACCTTACATACTAAGATATCCACCAGACATACTCTAGATGGATATTCTGAAGGTGGGGAGCATTCTATCCTTTTAAGAGAATGGTCAGTGGTACCTTGTACATTGTGGGAGGAGGTGATGTAGGAGTTTCATACTTACCATTTGGAAGTATATCTAGGTATGAAAATGATTTAACAAGACCTATGGAATCAGTTTTGTTGGCCATGCATAAAGAATGTAGTGGTAGAGTTTGTCTCTTGATGCCTCAATTGTCAGTAGGTGAATGCCAATCACTAGTTTCCAGTGGTTTTAGCACAACCCCTTGAGGTTCCAGAGTAGAAGTGGTATGCGATATCCATGAAATTCATGATGGGGTTTCCATGTATGTTTAGGGGACATGATTCCATATGGGTGATCATAGAATGACACAATATGTTGGCCCACTTCCTTGATATTCAGGATAATAGTTCAATAGAGAGCCTGGGATGCCTCTATGTGTAAGATATAGTAGGAATATGTGGAGTTCCCTCAATGATAATTTCAGATTGTGATGCCCACATGACTTCATGATTATATAGGGGACTACACGAGGCCTTTAAGACTCAGATATGCTTGAGAAAAACATTTCACCCCGAGATTAATGGCCAAACTGAGTAGACCATTATGGTTATGGAGGAAATGCTTCAAGATTTCTTGTTGGACTTTAGTCATTGTTGGGAGGATCATATACACATTTCGGAGTTTTTCACAACAAAATCTACCATTCCACCATTTGTATGGTACTATTTGAGGCATTGTACAAGAAACCTTGTAGGTCATCACATTGTTTGGATAATCTAGGTGATTCAAAACTCATGGGCCTAGAGTTAGTGCGAAGTACTATAGAGATGGTGAAGATCATACAGGAGCAGATGAAGACTACATAGCGCTATCATAAGTCTTATGTGGACCGATGATGGATACCTATAGAGTTCAAGGAGGGACACCATGTGTTCCTGAGGGTCTCATCTAGACATGGATTGCAGAGATTTGGAAGTGAAGATAAGATTTATCTAAGATTTATTATCCCTTTCCATATTTTTTTAGAGATGTTGAGGTGGTGTGCTGCAGAGCTCTACCATTGAAGTTGGACCAGTTACACAATGTCTTCTATGTGTTGCAGCTAAGGAGGTACGTACACAACCCATCACATGTTATCCATCGGGATGAGCTGGATATCAAGGAAAAAGATACCTTTGGAGAGTACCTAGTGGATATCAAGGATTAGAAGTAGAAGATCCTTCATGGGTGATAGATTCCCCTAGTGCATCTCTAGTGATAGCACAAGAATCTTTAGGAGAGCACCTAAGAGAAGGATACCCAAATGCGGGATCAATACCCCTATCTTTTGAGTAGATTTTTATCTTTTCTTGGAAAAAATACCTAATATAGGGAGAATGTAATGTCTTATATTTTCAATGTATTATTTTGATGCATTATATGGATTATTTTATAGACCAATAACTGAGATGGAATGTGATTATGAGGCCTAGTGTGTCCAGAATAAACATTTTAAATATATTAAATATATTAAATAGAATGCAAGTGCAGTTTTCCAAAAAAACTAGAAGAACTCATAAAGAGGGGTCTGGATCAGAAATATTTGGGAATAATTGCATTTAGAATGAAAGTTTTACCCTAGGATAAACATATAGTTTGTTAACATGGGCCATTTTTGAAAAAGTTATCATGGGAGTAAATGAGTAAAATAAATAAATAAATAAATAAATTTGTTTTAATTATTTTCACATAGTGATTGAATTATTCTATAAGTACACGATTATAAGATTTCCTTATAGTTTTCCAATCAAACCCCAGAGATATATACAACCATTAGAGATAGTTCTGGGTAAAACATGATGAATCTGGACCATATCATAGATCGTTGCACCAGCTAAGAGCATGGATCTTATCAATGATGACAATATAGAACTGTTCTTCATAAAAGATCAATCCAAACTCTTATTAGGTCATTTGATCATGTGTCTTACATACAGTTATTTAATCTCTCATTATTGTTAATCAATTCCTAGAACATGATTGATATGTTCATTTTCAGTATAATTAAATTGTTGTAATTTTAATTATTCATTGGGTTTATTCCTATTTGTTTATCCTTATCTATGAAAATGAATCAATGTAAAACAAAAAAAGGCAGAGTTTTTTTCCTTAAATTTTATGTATTATTTTTTTTCTTTCCTTGTTCTTAAAATGATCTTTGTGGATGTTTCTTTTGGCCCATATTTTGATGAATATCAAGTGTTCGATCATTGTGTTATCATTATGTAGTGAAACATATTTATATAATGGGTGTGGTTCATGATCGATGGTGTGGAAGAGATGAAAAGATGGTGGTGGATGATCAGAGGTAGATCAGAATAGATTTTTGGTGAAATTTCAACCAAGTTTTAATCAGATGACTACATATGGAACAATGGGGAATTTTTCTAGTTGATTCAAAGCCCAGAATCCCGATCTCCAGTTATAAGAGTCTTGTCTGACCACTGATCTTTAGAATCTGATGAGGGATGTGGCTTCTTAGAATTAGTTTATTATGTGGTGGAGGAACTAATAGATCTATAAAATTCTGCAATATACAGTGTGTAATGTGGCATTACACACCTTTTGGGACCACCCTTTGTGGTGATAGGGTTATCACAGTGAGTTAAGTATCATGCATCGTGTCTAAGTGGGTATTGTTAAACTCAACCCTATATGGGATTTTCCCTCACATGTCATGTTTTGTGTAGACCACAACCCTTTTGATGGTGTCCATGGAGGATATTGAGCTGGTGGGGCCTAGCTTGATCTTGTCATGCCGGGGTGTTTTCTGGGAGCTTTCATTTTACCTTATGCCTCACAATTGGTGCAGGTTGGACTCTTTAAAGTTTTTGGTTGGGCTTGTCACAGGTCATTCCCCATCATATCGGGTCATGAAAAGTGAGGGGTATAGTGTGGAAATGGTGGGGAGGGGTAGGTAGGTGAGGGTCGTGATGGAGAGGTAGTGAGGAGGGAGTGTGAAAGGGGGGATAAGTATGCATGCTTGGGGGGGGGTAGTAGCTGCTTATGGTAGTCATCCGTTTAAAGGGGTGTATCAACCCAAATCTATAATAGTGTTATATTTATATATGTACATATTCATGTATATAAGATTATGAATATACTTTATATTTTTTTAAATAATTACATTAATATATATGCCTACATTTATACATGTTTCTACTAATATTTATTTGTATGTTTTATTGTATGTATATGAATGTATGTATGTATTTATGATAATATTTTTATTCATGTGTCTGCATGCATTAAAATATACCTATAAATATTTATAGCTGCATATACCTATATGTGTGTGTGTTCCTATGCATGCATGAACTTATATCTTTAAGTATAATTGCATTACTTATATTTACATATATCTGAAATAATATATATTTATGTAGTTATATTAATATAAATTTATCTGTTTTTGTATGTATATTTTAAAAGGGAAACACCTTAATTAGTATGTATATATATATATATTAATTTATATATATTTACATCATGTGTTTGTAATTATATAAGAATACATTATATATAAATATTCATTGATATATATAAGAATATTTCTAAAACCAGGTGCTGAGTCGGCGTGAGATTCTGGGGCCTAGAGAGACTCAATATAGTGATTTTATAAATATTAAATATATTTTATCATGAGTGCATAGTTTCTTTGGGAACATGAAATAACTCCTGAGCAAATTCTCGAATCAGAATTCTAAGACTGAAGTTGAGTTCAGGACATCGTGTTTACCCATGGCGCGACATAAAATATGTCAACGCTGGGTTTTGGGTCAGAGGTGAGTTGGCAGTGGGGTGTTAAATGGAGGATATTTATTTGATAAAATTAAGTCAGTATCCCTTACCTCCCTATCCCTTGGTGCACACAATTGCAGGATCCCCTCCCCCTCTTCCCCTTTGGAGTGACAGATGACCGTAGGATCGAATCAAGGAAATGAGGCACTGTCGATCTCTGATATTGACATTGATCACTCTTGAATCATGAAGTAGCAGGTCAAGAGCACCGATTCAACCGCAAATATTCATTATTTATCCACAAGGTTGGTAGATTTTAGTTTTATGTCCCGATATACTTTTTTATGTATCATTTTAAGATAGGAGAGCCCATAGATTCTTACAAGAGACCCCTCAAGAGTTGATCTAAGTGTTACTAGGAAAACATGGGTGATTTGGGAATCTATTAGGGAAATTCCCAATGAAATTCCCATCTAAATGGTTTTTTTGTGAAATGGATCAGGCTGTGTTTTCTTCCCATTTGGGGAAGATGTGTTTGAGGGACTACACGTTGTTTTCTAGGGTTACACGGTGTGTAGTGACCCCATGTTGTGTGTCCTGAGGACATGGCCAGGGAAACCATGTGAATTTATACAATTGTGTAAAAGTAAAAAGCCATAGTACACATGCATGGGGTGCCAGACATGGTCATATGGCATGGATATGGATCCGTTTAGTCAGAACAAGCCACGTACCAAGGGTTACATGCCACGTGTGAAACATGAATGACTGATTCATGTGAAGGGAAGATGAATTTGGGGCTCAGGGTGAGGAAAGGCACACCATGTAGCTCCTATAAAATCTATGTATGACCACATTCCCAAACAATAAATTATTTTTTACGGAATGTTTGGGTTTTCAGGATGGTTCACATTCCATATATACCCCCTTACATGTCATGTAGTCTCCTCTTGGAGGAGTTTTTTCCAAAAATATCTCCTCTATAGGGTCTCATATTCAGGACTTTGAGTATCCTATCCTGAGAATTTTTCCATTTGGAATTTCATGGTTGATAGAGTTTGGTTTAAGAAGATGTGGGGAGAGGAAATGATGTGGATCGATTGGGTTAGTGATGTTTGGACCATCAGTGGTGGAATGATCTCCCTTGGTCTTTTTCCCTACGAGGGTACATGTGGCATTATGTCCTTAGTACAAGATTATGATCACCTCGATAAGATGAGATTGTATAGAGTTGTAATATCCCTCTAGAGAGGCCAAGGTGTGATCCTCTATCGTATTGTTAGATTTGTTGAATCCCTTTGGAGAGGTTGAGGTGGGATACTTTATCGTATCATTTCCCTATATGGTGTTCTTGGTATCATCATTTCTGCACTACATGGGTGGTGATACCCTATCTAATAGGATTTCCCAATAGGGGTTTTGGAATCCTTGGGTATTTGATCCACTACATAGTGGGTGGTTCAGTTGGGTTCTGGCATCATTGGGTATACGATCCCCTACTTAGTAGTTGGTTTTGGTAGAGTTTGTGGCATCATCGGTTATAGGATCCCATACATCATGAAGTATACTAGATGGGGTTTACAGAATCATCTTGAATAACACTACACAGAAGGAGATCCTATATCTAAGTGAATTTATCTATAGGTAGTCATATTAGGTCATGGTGTCCTCCATTAGATCTTGGGATTGATCCCCTATATGAGTGAGATCCTTTGATTACAAGGTTGGGTTCGAGGTGTACCCTATAGGATCCTAGGAGTGATACCCTATCTAAAGAGATGTGGAAATTTATTTACCATCCTAGGTTTTTAGAGTCCCCTAGTGGATCTTGGGAGTGACTGATTTCAGAGTGATGAGACCTTTTGTGGATTCAATAGGGTTGGTAGTGTCCCCCATCAGGGATGGGTGAGATCCCATATCTCAGTATCAAGATTCCTTGGGTTCCCGTGTGACATACTTCATGGTGATATATGAAAAGCATGTTCTCTCAGATACATTCCCTTTGGATGGTTCTTTTTTTCCATCGACTTTTTGATACCCGATGGGGTGGTATCTCTCAGACATTCCATTAGGGATGGATGAGCTGTACTAGATGGAGTGTATCTCTTGAGAAATTGTCATATGTGATGATAGAGCTACTAGAGTGTGTCATCCTTTTCAATTGTTTATTAAGAGGACCTGGAGTAGAGAAATCGTAGTGATCTAGAAAAATTGAGGTGTTTACAGAAGCTCGAATGAAGATATTTTTGGATAGAGAATTTGACAGTGATCCCCTCCATCTGAATAGGTTGGAATCTTTTATAGTTTTCTTTTAGTGGGTATATTTCTCCCATTTTATACATCTATTTTACTCTAATTTGGTATTGATGTATGAATGAGTTTATTTCATTTTATATCTCTATACTATTTCATAGAGGTGTATATGGGTGTGTGCATACAAGTACCTTATGAAAAGGACTACCTTGTGTGTGATATGCCTACTCAGTGCTGGATGCCATCCCCTAACCTATGAAGGTGGTCATGGGAAGAAACATCTCAAGATCTGATGGGAAGAGTCAATAAAGAGTGGTATCAGAGGAGGTTCCAACTTTGGGACCACAAAGTGTAGTTGGTATAGCTATGATTTTGGTTTGGGTTGCATTGCGATAGTGTCTGGGTGTTTCAAGTTTGGATTTCAGGCTAGGAACTCCAGTGATGGTGTGGCCACCGAAATATCTATTCATGAGGAATCTGATTACCTATCTTTCGACTTAGTACATTAGGACATAGGTCATAGGAAAATAAGGGTACATGAATCATATAGGACTGAGTTTTGAGTTTTTCCTTATCTTTCTTATGTCATATCCCCAGATATACCCTTTGATTGTGGTTCATCTTGATTTTATTTTAGGATTTCTCTATGAATAAATCCATGTAGGGTTATACGGAGGGATTATGGCAACAATACTACCCAAGATGAGGCTTTGGAACTAAGCACTAGTTCTATGGTGGTACCTCTGAGTGGTCCTCTATTTGTGCCACCACCCGTTGAGAAGTAGGTTGTGCCAGCAATAAAGGGTGGGGATGCACAAAAGCTATGTTCACTACATTAGTTCCATACGAAGAGACTTACAAGGTACCAGAGTGATCTATACCCCAAGGAAGTGGATGACTGGATCGAGGCAGTAGTGAGTGTTTTATGCCTTGTGAGGACACCTCCCAATCATATGGTGATCCTAGAGGTGAGAATTTTTCAAGGTTTGGCTAGGAGATGATGGAGTCTTGTGATGCAGAACCATGACAAGGGGATGATCACTTGGGATGAGTTTTAGTGGATATTCAGGGATTAGTTTTATCTTTACACATTGAGATCAATGCACATCAAGAAGCTTATGTAGATTTAGTGGGATATCATAACCCTGGATGAGTTTTTAGTGAAGGTCATAGAGCTATCACAATACTCTCTAGATATGGGTTGAGATCTATTTTTCAGAGCATGTACCTATGATTAGGTCTTATTTTAGGATATTATGGCATTAATAGTGCTGCTATGCATTCCCACCTATGATGGAGTGATGGAGCGGGACCTGGTGGTGGAGTGCTTTCTTGCTGAGAATAATCTAACTATTAGTACTAGGAATATTGAAGCAAAGACCTCAAAATATGGTAGATAATGGATGTATTAGGGATCTGGACATACGAGGAAAATAAATAGGTGATCCCTGGATGGAGAGTTTGAGGTTTAGGGATTCTAGGTTGGTTTTGGTTTTGGTTTTCCACAGGAGAGATGGTGTTACACTTATGACAACTGGGGAAATCTTTCTAGAGATTGTTCGACTAGTTTAGCTACTGATAGGTATCCAGTAGATGTAACCCCTTGGAAGAGGCATCGTTTTAGGCATAGAGTTCTATAGGGCAGCGGTCGTGGTGGAGGAGTGGGTGGAGTAGTAGGAGGTGGAAAACGGTATGAGTTTCCAACATCACTCCCAGGTGGTCTATGCCAGGCTCAAGGAAATAGAGGACATGGACGAGGACAACTAGAGGATACAGATTCCATTGACCTAGAGTATCTAAGGTAAAATAGAAGTATTATTTGAGTTCTTTATACTTTATACAATGGTATTTATAGACAATTTTTTTAGGTACTCTTTTTTTCCACTTATTTGTCAGGGTTTGATTAGGGTGATGCGGGGTGTCAGTGTAACCATGTTTCGGTGTTGTTCGATGTATCTTTGAATGCATGATAAAGAGATATCCTTACCCCCAAAAGATACATTTTTGTGACATGAGTAAAACCATGAGGGTGAGTTAGTGCTACCCAAAGTGGATAGTTTCGAGGTGTGGTGGATGATTCCCTCTGAATTTTGTGTTCAAGATAGGGTTGGGTGTTGGAGTTTTGCATGGAGGGCCTGGGAAGCCCTATTTTTTCATTGGCACCCTCACGTTTTCAATGTCCATTTTTAAAATGAGACTCTTGAGGAGGACATAGTATTATTTTCCATCGCTTCAGAGTCACATGAATTGGTGAGGTTTTCCCCTCTAAGAAAAATTCTTGTGACATGATGAAAAACCATATGTGTGAGTCAATTCCACCCAAAGTGGATAGTATCGAAGTGTGGTGGATGATTTTCTTAGACTTGTGCCTTTGGAGTTGGTTTTATTTTCTCTCTACATCAAGATTGTGAGGTGTTGTACCTCTTGAATCTATGACTGTAGATGGACTAAGTGCATGGGGTTTTCCCACATGCTCTAACTAAGGAGATATGTTCCCGCTTGGTTTCATGATTTCAACCTAGTTTAGATAGACATATGGTGTGGTTTACCCTTGAGTTTCCCCCTAGTTCATTCTCTTTGGAAGTATGGGAAACCTTGATGTCCTTTGTGATGGTCTTACTGAGTTTTCTAGATTGAGAGTCTTAGTCGAGAGCTCCATTTCTTTCCCATGTGCCTAGGATTTTTATTTTTGGGGATGAAAAGCCTTTAGATTGGGAGAATGTAGAGACTAATATTTTCCCTATAAGACTTTTCAATATTTCTAAGAATATTTACGAAGCTAGGTGTTGAGTTAGTGAAATATTTTGGGTCCTGGAGAGCCTTGACATGATGATTTTAAATATACTTTATAAAACATGCATAGTTTCTCTATAAACATGAAATAATTTCCAAAAGGAGTCTCGAGTTGGAATTTTGAGACCAATATTGAGTTTAGAACGTCATGATTACTCTAGGTGTGATATAAAATATATTGACACCGGGTTTTAGGTCAGAGGTGAGGTGGCAGTGGGGTGCTAAATTGAGGATACTATTTTAATAAAATTAAATCAATATCCCTTACCTACCTCCCCCTTATCATGTATGATGGAAATATCCCCTCCCCCTATTCCCATTTGGAGCGACGAATGACCGGAGGAGAAAACCAAGTAAATGAGGCACCATCAATCTATGATCTTGATGAAGATTGCTCCTAGATCATGAAGTAGCAATTCCTAAGTGCTGATTTGACCTTGAAGCATCAACATTTCTCCACAAGGTAGGTGGATTTGAGTTTTAATTCTTGGTACCCTTTTTTATGCATTATTTTAAGGTTGTAGAACCCTTATATGCTTTCTAGGGACCCCTTGAAGATCGATCTATGTGTTTCAGAAAAAATGGGGGTGATTCCAGATACTCGTAGGGAAATTCCCAATGGAATTTCCACCTACATGGAGTATAGTATAGTATAACATGCCATGTGTTCTTCCCATTTGTTGTAGATGAGTCTTGGAGACCACACACCATGCATCGTGGTTACAAGCCGTGTAGCGAAACCATATTGTGTGGCCTAAGGACATAGCCAAGGAAACCATGGTAACGTACGCAACCTTATAAAAGTACACAACTAGATTTCAAGGGCACAACATTCCATACAATGACATGGGAATATGGAATGCCTAGAGGTTTGTTTATCCATGACACACCATGTACTATGGGGTACGCTTCATGTGTGAAACACAACTAGCTATGTCGTGTGAAGGGAAGACATGGTTGGGGATCAAGTGAGATGAGGCATGATTGGTACCTCTAGTAAACTCCATGTATGCCTAAAATCCCAGAAAATAAATGATTTAAGAGGTCATGACTGGGTGTTCCGGAGGGGTCACATGCCATGTATAACCCCTTACATGCCATGTAGTCTCCTCTTGGAGGAGTTTCTGCCCATCACATCTCCTCTTTTGGGGCTCAGATTTAGGCCTATGATTAGCTTATCCTGATCATTTTCCACATGGAACATGATGGTGGCCACCTTTTGGTTCTAAGAGATTTGAGGAGGGGCTATGATGTGGATCGATTTGTTTAGCGAGGTTCAGGCTTGCAATTTTGGAATGAAATGATATCCCTTGGTCTTTTCCATATGAGGGTACAAGTGACATTACTTTCTCAATATATTATTGTAATCTTCTTGATAGGATGATCTTGGATAGTGGTGTAGTATATCTCTAGAGAGGCTCAGGTGGGATCCTCTATCGTATTATTAGAGTTGTTACATCACTTTGGAGAGCCTGGGGTGGGATCATCTAGAATATCATTTCCCTAAATTGGGTTCTTGGCATCATCATTTCCTTCACTACATGGGAGATGATCCCCTATCTAGCAGGATAACCCAATAGGGATTATGGAATCATTGGGTATACGATACCATATATATCAGGTAGTTCAGTAGGGATGTGGCATCATTGGGTATACTATCCCCTACTCAGTAGTTGGTTTCGGTAGGGTTTTTGGCACCATCAGTTATATAATATTTTACTTCATGAGTTATACCATATGAGGTATGTGGAATTTTCGTGACCAGCACTACACGGTCAATGATCCTCTATCTATGTGATATAATCTCCAGGCAGTCAGATTGGGTTGTGGTGTCCCCCGATGGATCTTGGGAGTGATCCCATATATGAGCAAGATTCTTGGGTTGCCAGATTAGGTTCGTGGGTTCCCCTAGAGAATCATAGGAGTGATCCCCTATTCGAGGAGATGTGGTATTTGTTTACTAGACTTGGTTTGTAGTGTCCCCCAACGGATCCTGGGAGTGATCCCCTTTCTATGTGATGAGACCTTTCTTGGTTCCAATAGGGTTGGTAGTGTCCTCTATCAAGGATGGGTGAGATCCCCTATATGAGTATCAAGATATGCTGGGTTCTAGTGTGACTTTCTTCATGGTGATATCCAATGAGTGTGTTCTCTCGGATATGTGCCATTTGGATGGAAGTGTTGTGTCATCAACTTTGTGAAACCAAATGGAGTGGTATCTCTTGGATGTTCCATCTAGGATGGATGAGTTTTTCTCGATGTGTGTTATCCAATAGATGAGTTTCATCTTAGATTATAGAGCTCATGGAGTGTGTTCTCCTTGAAGAGTCTTACCTTCAATCCTTGACTAGGAACCAATCATTGGCTTTGAGGTTAGAACAACATGAGACTTGGAGTTTGAGACGAGTACAAATGGGTGTTTTTCTGGGAGTCCTTGGGGTGTTCTCACATGTTTGAGTTAACACCCCTTGTGGACTAAGATGACTGGTGATTTATAGCAGAAGATGGTTTTGAGATGTATTTTATCTCTCTTTAGGGTTCCCTCTGGTTAGGTCAAGAATATTTTTGCCTTCTTAGTTTCTCATTTTTATTTTATGTTTTAGGAGATCCTATTTAGTATTGTAATGATCACCTCTACATGAGATTTTCCCACACATGTTGTGTATTGTGTAGACCATAGGCCTTTCAACGAGGTCCTGAGAGGTCCTGAAGTAGGAGGATCTTAGTGATCTCAATTGATAGAGGTGTTTACTGGAGCTTGGCCAAGAATATTTACAGTGGATGCTTGGGGAGTCGAAACTCAATCCCCATTAGTTTGGGTCATGACATATTAGTATCATAGGAGGTTCCACCTTTGGAACCACATAGTGTAGTTGGTCTTGCTATGATTTTGGTTTGGGTTGCATAGAGACATTGTTTGGTTATTTTAGGTTTAGATTTCAGGCTAGGGACACTAGTGTAGGTACAGAAGCCAACATATCCAATAAATTGTCCTTTGATAACCTCCCTTTCAATGTTATGACATGACCCAAGCTAGATCTTGAGCCAAAAATACTTCAAGCCTACCCTCATAGGCTAGGGGTAGATGACCAGTGCCAAAGGCATATCTAGAATGGGGATTCTATTTTCAAAGTACTTGTATTCACACACATAACCATCTCAATAAAAAAGTACAGAGGGAGTAAAAGTAGAAGAAGAAAAAATATAAGGGAACAACCAAGCATGAAAAACCTATAAACAATACAAGGGTATGAATGTGTAAACTAAAAAGTAAAGGAGAAAAATATTCCCGTAACCAGAAATATGTCCCAACCTAACAAATCTAGAAAAGTAAAATGATGATAGAACCCATCACCTGATCTCCAATCAATGACCCCTGTACGCGGTCCAAAGTACCATGTATCCCTAAGTTCCTCTAAAGTCACCGTTGACCTATCCATCTTCTTCATAAGACATGAAACATATGGGAAAGACCGTATAGGGAGACATACCTAGTAGGACACTTCAAAAGATAAATGGGGAGAAGTAAGATATAAAATTGATATAGAAAGAATTTAGATAGTAAGATGGATGCAGTGAAAGAGAATAGATCAACCCAAACCAAGAGTGTAAGTAATCTCATCCAAACATAAGGGCTCAACACGTTGAGTAGATGAACTGCATATCATGTATTTTCCAACTATATAGAGAGATTAAAATCATCCAACCACGAGAATTTAAACATGGAAATCATGTGGCATACCCTACACATCATTACCTCTAATAGAAAGAGCGTTACTAAAACCGAAGGTATGGAAACAAATGATATATATATATATATATATATAGTGAGTCAATAAATCCCAATAGAGAGAGTAAGGGGTTCTCTATCTCATAGCTCAATCAAAGAATAAGAGTCTCCAAAAGTTCCAAAATTCCATCAATGGGGCCCACCATCTCATGTGTTTCCCCATATGTATATTTACAGGTCAAACCACCCCTCATCACCGTGCTACACAATCCAGGGGGGAACAAACTCAAACTAGGGAATCTGATACCTAGTACTTCAGGGGGGTTCTACTTTGATAGTTGTCGAGGAATCCGTCACCCAGTCCTACGGGAGGGTCAACTCGGTAGACATCAAGGACTCCACTACCCAGCTTTACTGGAGGGTTAAGTCAGTAGTCATCGAGGAATACACTACCCATATCTACTATGGGGTCAACTCGGTATCCATCAAGGAATTAACTACCTAGATCTACTGGATGGTAAACTCGGTAATTGTTGAGGAATCTACTGCCCAGCTCTACTGAAGGGTCTACTTAGAAAGTGTCAAGGACTCCACTACCCAGCTCTACTGAAGGGTTAGATCAGTAAGCTTTGAGGACTCCACTTTCCAACTCGAATAGAAATTCTACTTGAAAAGTGTTGAGGAATCCACTTCCTAGATCTATTGAAGGTTCTAATTAGTAATATATTGTGATCTTGTGTGATCAGTTTCATTTTTGAGTGTTTCCTAAAGAAGAACCATTCCCAAAAAATTTCACCTTTTATCTCAGAAGCCTCAACAGATAAATCCTTCGTGATTTATTCATAAAAACACTCATGATAAGCTACCCACAGGTCAAAATCTAAGTTCAAATAAAGTAGATACAAAAGGTTGATGTTTCCTGAAAAGGAAACAAAGGGTAATATGGAGTTTAACCACACTGTGTGTGGTCATTATCCAACAAATATATGTGTCATATTCTAGTAAATGGATCTATATACATGTAGTAGTAAACACCATGTAGGTGGACTACATTGAATTATTAACCTATCTAGGATCGGGTTGTGTCTTTTTGGTCATGTCCTTGTAATTAACCATGTGTCTATGTAATCGGGTACATGAATATGTACCTAACTGTGTAATTCCACATGTGTTCCCACCCATGTGATCTTCCACATGAGTTCCCAAATAGGGAAGGGGTATATAGTGTTTATGGGGACTACACACTATGGGAAACTAATCTTTTCCAAAACCCCATCCACCACTTTTAAGGGGATACACATCATGTGTTTATCTTAGTACACTGCAAGTAGTCAGGTTTTCTCCTGAATGTCAAATCCAATACCAATATATTGTTTTAAGATATAAAACTCTAATTTCAACCCTAAATATGATAAAAAATAGTTTATCTAGGCCTGATCTATCGTTTCTAGCTGTCATTCACCAAAAATCAGATTATGTTGGAGCATCAGGGGTTTCATCGTTCATCCTGTATGACTCAGTTCACTCCACCATTGATTCTTTATCTCCAATAGTTGAAATGATTCTCCATTCCTTGAAATTATCATAGATATATTCTCTTTTTGTTGATCCTCCCTTTTCTCATGAAAACTTTGCAATTCTGTGGGCTCTATTGGGTATGATACTTCCCAATAATGTCAAATCGGAAAGCGTGGTCCAATCAGTGACAAAAAAAAAGAAAAAGTGGGGGAAAGGTATAAGAACAATATTTTAATTGATTTTAGGGAATAATTATTTGAAAATGGTCAAGAATGGTCATCCAAGGTTATAATACATTGAATAAATCTATTTTAAACTGGTACATAGGTGTATAATTAGTTCAAAATTGGAATAGATCAATAGATGGGGTCAATCTACTCAATAAAATTAATCAACAACGGTGTAAAACAAAAATTTATGAGTACTACATATAGATTGGATAATTTATAATCAAATAACATTCCTACCAATGATCTAAGGAACTTTCTACATTAACTGCATCCCAATCTTCTATGATTCATAGTTTCATCGTCATCTGATGTGATTCACCAATGAAGGAGGAATGAGAAGATATGGAATTATCCTAGGGTTTATGCGGATAACCCTAGAGAATTTTCCATGATAGTGTTTTTGTAGAATTTTTTTTCATTAAAATGAATGAATGAATGAATGAATTAATCCACTAAATGCACTTCCAATGAGAAAAGTGTCTAAACACCCCACGCCAGCCTATTTTAGGTCACTCCTGGGTTAAAAAACACATTACAGACTCTACTATGGTATTTGATTTATTATATGACCTTAAGTTTAAGATTTATCCCAATTTCATTAAAGAAAAACATTCATGAAATATTAAATATGTTTTATTTTTTATAAAATTTATTTTGGGAACACTGGGTCTCGAAATTGCATGTGGTCTCAACACCTAGATCTGGAAATATATATGTAAATATTTCATAGTATTATAATGAAAAACTTGAGTCTCTACATCATTCCATATTTCAAGATTTTCATCTAAAAAAACAAATAACTCAAGATAATGAGCCTGTATCTCACTCTCCCACTCTCAAAAACTCTCCTACACATTTATGCGCTGCCACAACACATGAACCATGGTGATGGTCTATCCACGTAGGGTCCTCTCATGCCGATCCTCAATCATCAATAGGTGGTTCACAAAGGTGGATCCATCCTCTATGTCCTACTCTCCCATGTCGATGACGTGTGTGGGGTCATGTATGTATCTCAACCACTAAAACACATGGAAGATGTCGTGTAGCTACTCTAGTGGTAGGGGAAGGGAGAGTCGATAAGAAACCTCACCTCCCAAATGATCTTGAATAGTCCAATGAACCTCAGGGATAGTTTTACTCTCCATTTGAACCTATGAAATCCTCACCATGGGGAGACTCTTTGGAAAATGTGGTATCTCTACTCGAAGTCCAAGGGCCTATTATGGTGATCGACATAATATTTCTATCTACTCTGGGCCTTCCTCATCTCCTAATGGATGACATGGACCTTATCCATTGTCTCCTACACCATCTTCGTACCCCACAGGTGATGTCTCACCGATATCTATCCAGTAAAAGGGTGACCTCCAAGGTTTCTCATACAAGACCACAAAAGGTTTCATTCCAATTGTAGAGTGCTAGATGTTGTTGTACACAAAATCTAACAAGTGAATGTGATCGTCCCAACTTCATCCAAAGTCTAACATGCAATCCCTCAGGATATCATCCAACATCTGGATAGTGCAATTGGTCTTCCCATCGATCTGGGGATGAAAGGTTGTACTCATGCTCATTTGGGTCCCAAATACCTCCTACAGACTCTCCTTAATTGTGATATAAACTGCACATCCCGATCGAATACAATAATTTAGGGAATCCCATTAAGGCGAATGATCACCCATATGTACAACCACCCCAAACTCTCCACCAAACTCTACTCCATGGTAGCAAGGAAGTGTTACGACTTCCCGAGTCAATAAAATATCACCTATATGACATCATGTCCCTTTATTGTGCATGGAATAAATATCCCAAAATCCATGGATATGTTTTCCCATTTCCACTCTGGGATCTCAAAGGGATGCAACAAACCATCCCAAACATGGTTCTCATCCTTCAGCTGCTAATAGGTGAGGCACCAAGAGACAAAATCTTCTACGATCCATCTCATTATAGACCACAAAAACAATCACCAAAGGTCTTTGTACACCTTCCATACACTGGGATGTATTTTAGGGGAGATGTGTGGAACTCTGGCATTACCTCCTCCCTCATCGTGACTAGAACCACAATCGATCCCTAGAAAATGATGATGTGATTCCCCCATTCAGAATATACATCATGTGAATAACCCATGAATATATAGTCACATAAGATCTCAAATTTTATTTCTCCTATCTGGGACTCTCTCACATTATCAAGAAGAGGATGAGTCAACACCATCAACTGTAGAAAATATATACCCTCCTGCTCTACTAGGGTTAGCTGTAGAGATGCCAACTGCTCTGAATCATCCTGACTAAGAGAGATTGGGGCTTCCTACTAAGGGAATATCCTATGATGTTTCCTTTCTCCTAATATAGACTATTTAAAATTCATAGTCCTATAGGAACTCTAACCTGCATCGCTACCTCAGGTCAAGAATCTATGCATGAAGACTTACCTGAGACTTTGGTGGTTTGAGTAAACCACAAAGTGTTCTCCTAGAAGGTAGTGATTTCACATCCTTATGGTGAATACTATTTCTGCTAGCTCTAGGTCAAGAGTTTCATAGTTTTGATTATGGGGTCTCAAATTCCTCAACCCATATGTGATATTTTCTTGACGCTGTGCAATACACACTTAAACCTATCTCCAAAGGCATAAAAATACACTATTTACTCCACATCAACCTTAAGTATCTTCAGCATAGGATTGCTCATCATCCTCAGTATCAAATTTTTAAAGTCTCTATGGCACTACTTAGACTAGGTAAATGGTTTCCCTTTCCACACAGGGTGGTAAAAGGGGCTTTAATCCTAGACATGTCTTTAAAAAACCTCCTATAGTACACTAACAAGACAAGAAATATTCCCACCTCTAACACGATCTTATGTGGATCCCATGGAAGAACTGCATCGATCTTTGTTGGGTCCATGACTAAACCATTATTATAAATGAAATTCCATAGAAAGTGATACTCGTGTATCCATAAATGACACATTAAGAGATTTACATAAAGACAATTCCCTCAAATCAAATATAGAACCAAACTCAAGTGCTCTGAATGCTTCTCCTTTTATGAAAAGTATAAGAGTATACCATTGATGAAGAGAACCAAAAACTAGTCCAAAAATGGATAGAAAACTAGGTTCATCAAATATATAAACACAGTGGGGGAATTCATCACACCAAAAGGAATTACAAGGAACTCATACTATCCATAGTGAAATTGGAATGTCATATTTGGCATATCAGCCTCGAGAACCCTCAACTAGTTGTAGCTAGACCTGAGGTTGATTTTCGAGAATCATCTCACACCTTGAAATTGGTCCAAGAGGCCATAAATCTTTGTAAAGGGGAACTTTATATTTTTCATGGTCTATTTTATGTGATGATAATCCTTGTGAAGCTACAAGATCCCATTTTCCTTTTTCAAGAGCAATACTGGAGATGCTTAGGCAGACACACTAGGTCTAATGAAACCTTTCTCTCAAAAGTCCTCCAACTACAACCACAGCTCCCAGAGCTCGGTAGGGGCCACACGGTAAGTCTCATAAGATATCATAGTGGTTATGAGATGTAAATAGATATGAAAATACATCTACCACCTTGAAGGTAGTCCCAAAATGTCCTTGAGGAATACATCCATGTAATTGTCCACAACTGATGAAATAAAAATTCCCAAAGAACTTACTATGATAAAGGATATGCTCTAAAACTGATGGGTGATGGTCTATATTCTCATACACATAGAATCCACCCATCCCACCATGAGACCTCTCTCACCCATAATGGTGAATCTTATCCCATTAGTTCATAGGCATCTGACTCATTTGTGGAATCAATCAATCTAGGTTCAAAACATAGACAACCAATTCATACCCAATAAGAATTCATAGGGTTCCATAATGATGACCAAAAGGTTCAATGTGAACCCCTATATTTTAAGAGATATCTCTCCCAACTAGAAGATAAAATATATAGAAGAATCATTTTCTATAGGAACCTCAAGGAAAAGCTATTGGGCTAGTACCTCAACTAGGAGCTCCATCTCTCACACTAGGAGTAAAGAGATATAGGTGTGAAGAGCACCTGTGTATCTTAATACTGAATCAAGAGTAGAATAAATATATATTGTACCTATAATCATCTCAAGCATTGTGGTATCATAAACCACTAAAGCCTTCAGCTCTCTGTGTCCCCAACCACCAGCTCCCTGAGCCTGATGTGGGCTACTTGGTGGTGTTGGTGGAAGGATATGATAGAATCTTCCACCACCAATATTTATTCCTTATCCTTTGAAAGATTATCCACCCTAAGAACCACACATTAATCACCTGGGAGATCTTAGATCATGACGCTGCCTCTACTGTGGCAGCCCATCAACTATCTGCTTGTGCTGCTCGACATGTCTGGTCAGGAAGTCTCCTGCTATGTAACATTTCACATCCAAAGAAAAGAATTTACCCTATCTATAATTCTCTATTTCTTGTTTTTTTCCTTGAAATCCATTGCCTCATGCCTGATCTTGATAGAGAAAGGGCTTCCTATGCTGATATCCCACTGACTGTCACCTACTAACTACTACCAATGAATCAGATCTATGACACCCACTACTAGATCTAGCTATTGGGCGTCCGTTTGATATAATGATATCTTTCACTAGTGTCTTCTCTAGAACCACGACATAGGTGTGTATTCACAAGGGCACTACACTAGTATAGATCTATATGTGGTTCTCCTAATCAAACATTCATGCATGGAAGTAGCCATCTCTGTTCATGTCAAGGGAGTACCATGTAATTTCTTTAAACATTAATGAATACTCATATAACATCATCCCTCCCTACTACAGCTCCAAAGGCTCCTGAATCCAGATTGATCAAATGAAGGAGGGGTAGTACTCCTCATGGAAAAACTGCTAGAAGTCAATCCATGAGAGTGCCAACTCCTCATGCATCTGAGTAACAAGGCTACCCTAATTCCCAAATTATCTATGGAAAAGGCTAACTTCCAATACAACCACCTAATTTATGAAGGTTTGAATAATAAAAAAGATATGAACCATCGAATCTAGCCAATACTCTATAGCCTAAGGATCTAGCTAGCCATAGAACCTCAGCGACCTTTGGCGCTAGAACTCATGGAGTGCTCTAAACTTGTGGGAATCCTCAGCCAAATTTTTTAGTATGATATTCTACTCAACTGGTGTTGGTGTTTCTACTTGACCACATGGGGGAAGGGTATTGTTCCATGGACCCTATATTGAGGCCTCTTTGATCATTGGATTGTCATAATGATATGGAACTGGTATCCTCATTGGCTGTTGTCATGGAGGTATCTTTAGATTTATCAATATGTACCATGGTTAGATGATAATATATATATATATATACATATATATATATATATATAAATAATGTGAATTTGACTCAATAAGGACAATAAAATACTCAATCCTCTATGATTCATGTACCATTAATCCCTGCAACCAATATCTTGGTACGATGAGTCGACAATAAGGTAATAAAGGTCCGGTTGAATGGATACGTTAGCCGCTCACACCGTCACTAGATTCCCTAGACTGAAAGCTACACTCAAGAAACTATGACATTGTTTCCCTAAAACCCAACCAAATACTCATAAGGGGATTACTTAAAAAACCATTCCAAGGATCGAACCACATTTGATACAAATCTTTCATGATCTAACCCAAGTAGGTGCTCGAGCCGCAACTACCCCAAGATAGCCACCAAATTCTAGGAGCTAGCAACCAACACCAAATTCATAACTAACATGGGATTTATTTTTTGTAAGTACCTAGACAAACACACACACAACCACCTTAATGTAAAAGTGAATAAGGAGTAAAATTAAAATAATAAAAAATATAAGGGAACAACCATGCATGAAAAATCTCTAAACAATACAAGGGTATATTAGTGTAAAAATACATGTAAAGTGGAAAAAATACACACTGAACTAGAAATATGTCCCAACCTAAAAATAAGAAGAAAATAATCTATTGTGAGAGCCTAGATCCTGATCTCTAAGCTACGACCACCATAACATAGTCCAAAGTACTAGGTATCCCTATAATCCTCTAAAGTCAAATCCGACCTATCTACCGTCTGCATAAGACAAGAAATATGTCGTAAAATACCATGTAGGGGTGAGTATATAAATACCTAGTAGGACGCCCCAGAAGATGAAGGGGGATCCTTAAGAGATACAACTTATATAGAAAGACTGTAGATAGTAATAAGTATAAATTGAAAGAGAACAGCTCAACCCAAACCAAGAGTGGAAGTAACTTTCTCCAAACACAGGGGGCTCAATAGAGTGAGTAGATGAACTACCCATTAAGCCTTATCCACCTATAGATAGAGAGTAGACCCATCTAATAATGAGAATATAAATATGGAAAGAATGTGGCATACCCCCATGTCTTCACCTATCATGGAAAGAGAGTAACCAAAACTGAAGTTATGGATACCAATGATATATATATATATATATGTGCTTAGTTAAATAATCCTAATTGAGATAGTAAGGGGATATCCATCTCATAGCTCATCCTAAGAAAAAGAGTCTCCAATAGTTCCAAAAGTCCATCAATGATGTCAAGCATCTCATGCATCTTCCCAGAAGTATCTGTACAATTAAAACCATGCCTCTTCACTATGACACATAGTCAAGGGAGAATAAATTTGAAGTTGGGGACCCAAAACCAAGTAAATTAGGGGGGGGGGGTTCCAATATGATAGTCATCAAGGAATCCACTACTCATCTCTATTATAGGATCAAATCAGTAGTCAATGAGGACCCCACTTCCCATCTCTATTGGAGGGTCAACTTGGTAGTTTTCATGGACTCCACTACCCATCCCTACTAGAGGACCAACTCTATAAGTGTCTAGGACTCCACTACCCAACTCTACTAGTGGGTCAACTCAGTATTCACTAAGAACACTACTTCC
Organism: Viscum album; assembly: GCA_963277665.1. Classification (NCBI taxonomy): domain Eukaryota; kingdom Viridiplantae; phylum Streptophyta; class Magnoliopsida; order Santalales; family Viscaceae; genus Viscum; species Viscum album. Next base: position 499,209,486 of record OY728123.1, on the reverse strand, counting down.
TAGCTCTACAAAAGGGTTTAGTCAGAATTTGTTGTAGACTCCACTGCCCAGATCTACTGTAGGGTCTACTCGGTAAGCATTGATGACTCCAATATCTAGTTATACTAGAGGTTATACTCTGAAAGTGTTTAGGACTACACTTCCTTGGTATACTGGAGGGTCTACTCGGTAATCTATGGTGTTCTTGCATGATCACTATTATCATCAACCATTGCATAAAGTAGCACCATTCCCGGAAAGATTCACCTAATATCTTGAAAGCCTAAATGGATGGAACTATCACTTTCTAAGTAGAAAAAAATCAGGATAATCTACTAATAGTCCAAAATCCATGTTCAAAAAAAGGAGATATAGAATGTTTCAGTTTCTTGAAAAGGAAGAAAATGGGAACACAATGTGTGAGGGTACTCACACGACGTGTGGTCTCACTCTATGACATGGTCGTGTCCCTGTCTAGTAAATCAATCCCTATCCATGTAGCATTACACACCACGTGGGTGGAAAACACAGTGTGTACCATGTATTTGGGATTGTGTCATGTCCTTCTGGTCATGTCTGTGTAGTTGATGTAACATCCCAAGAATCTGTGTTTCTTGTAATGGTAAATTTTATATTTTATGTTACCCATTAATCGAACAAACTGGTTTCTTATAAAAAGGCAATAATAAAATTTTAATTTACTATGAAATAGAGTAAACACACAAAATGAACGTAAATACTCTTTATTCAAATGGGAACACCATAGTAATTACAATACATTGAGATCAAACAGGAAATTAATCTAACCAAAAATACCAATTAAAAACCCTATTAAGATTACAAGAAGACCACTCAAAACAACGAGAACCCCAAGAAGGCGATAGGGGTCCTTAGTATCCATTATAACGAACATAAGAATGCCCGAAGCCACCACAGACACACTAAGAACCAATGGAATGACTTGAACCATCTTCTCCTTCTTCTTCTTCAATCACTATAATCTTAAGACACCCCAAGTATTGGTTTTATAGGGCACCAATCCGACTGTTACTTCTTTTATACAGCTGTTGGAGTCTTTGAACCTCTTGACCGTTGTGTTTTTCTTTAAATTAATCAAGTATATCTTCTTTATAAAAAATTGTTTTTTATAATGCTTTTATAATTTTATTTTATGTTTTAAATTATATCTTTAAATGTCATAGTTTTAAAATAAAAGAATAATTTAATTTATGAACCTAGTTGTTTTTAAAAAACCTAATGTTTATTTATATAGTTAAAAACCTAGTAATTAAAAATATATTTTAAATATTATAAAGTTTATAACTCCTAAAGAGGGTATTTTATAAATTATGGAACCAATATACCTTCATGGTTTAAAAATTAACAAGTATATTTTCTTAAAACTTTTAAAGTTTAGTATTTTAATTATAAAATATAAATATATTTTAAAAGAGTTTTATCAAATATTAAAGTATTTTATAAACTAGAATTGGATTTTGGATTTGAAAATTATAAATTCATAGTATTTATAATAGATTATATGAATTAAATTTATAATATTAATGTTTCATACATTATTACGTGCTGTTTAATCTATATTTCATATGATCCATTATTTAAATTATTTAAATGATTTTTTAATAAAAAAATGGGAGCGGACCCCGCCAGCTGAGGGAAGACCTTGGGGCTAAGCCCTCAAGTCCAAGGTCGAATCCCCTAAGGGAGATCGAAGGAAACCAAGAAAGTCAGATCCAAGTAGAGGCTCAGCCAGGTAGGGAGAGGGCCCGTGTCTAAGGCCCGTGGCACACGGTGTGTGAGGGTGGGTCAAAGGCCCACAGGGGCCCGTGTATAAGGCCCCGTGGTGTGTGTGTTTGTGTCATCAGGATGAGGCAGGAGCACTCTGTCTTATAATCCATGCTCGAAACTCGGTTCGTTTCGATGTGGGAACCATTTGTTTCAACCAAAACGAAATCATGGCCGTTGGATCTCTAAACGCGTGATCTCGGCCGTCAAAACTGATCCCGGGTTCAACCTTCAATCGACCACGGTATATCACTGCATTTTTGAGATCCATTAGATCCTATACGTTCTAATCACGGCTGTCTAAAGATTTTAAAATGCCGCATTGTTTCCGAGCCGTCCAATCAGATATAGAATCAATCCGAGCCATCCATCTATTTTATAAACCATAGTACAACCTATCCCTTGATTTCAAGACAGACCGATTTGGACCGCTTATTTTCTTCCATTTTTTCCAGTGGCGTGGTATTCCTCTCCACAGCATGCCTAGAGCCAGTAGCCCTATATTATATTTTATCACCGATTTCTACACCTTTTTAACCGTCAGACCCTCCACTCACTCATGGTTTCCACATAGTTTCTTCCCTGGTATTTTTTAAGGAAAGTGGCCTCGGATCCCTCCCTCATGCATTAAGATAGACATTATAGGTTTAGTTTATAAAAACCTTACTTGGGGCATCCAACATAACCCTCTCAGCTTCTTTGCACTCAACCTTCAGTGGATCTCTCAAGTCCTCCGAGATTCCAGAGTCTCCCGAGCATCTCCTCCTCCTCCTCAATCTAAAGTAAGGGGATATCCACTTTCCTTTTGATGGAAAACCTGATATACACTCTCAGTTTATAATTAGTTATATAATATTTACATATAAATATATATATGTATTCAGTATGAGCATCAATTCTCCTTCTCTTTTGAAACTGGGTGCATAGATTTAGTGTGGTAATTCCTAAATGACATGAGGTTCATGATTCTTTTGGGTTTCTATTTTATAACCCATATGAAACAAATCTTTATATATAAATAAGTTCAAATCATGTATATATTTATGTATACACCTTAAAACCCTTCATGTTTAAGGGATTCCAGGGAGGTTGTTCATGGTTTGTAAACTCAAGTAGTTTATGTATGTTTAGTTTTGAAAGGATTCCATCATATATCTTATATATACACACATATATATTTTTGGGTGTTTAAGAAAATATGTATATATATAAGTACACCATTCAAAACTACTTTTAAGATTTCCATAGGATTCAGTATTTGACAATAAGAATAATATAAAATCTATTTTTAAATCTACTCTTAACATACATATTCTTATTGTAAACCTTGAATATATATATGACTATATTCTTAAATATAATTATGTGTTCAATACAAATCAAACATGATTTATAAGAGATGAATACCCATCCTTAGATGATATTTTGGGATGCGAACTACGTCTTTGGTTTAAGTGTAATCATATTATGGTATGAAACCATAGTTTTTAGGTAGTTATGTATTATAGTTACATATATATATATATATATATATTAAAATCTCAAATGGTTATAGTTTTCAATTATGTAAATGCTAAGTGGTTAGATATTTTCATAACTCAAGAAATTATAATGAACCTTGATTATTTTGTGCAAAACTCATATATACACTTTGTGTATATATGTGCATGTAAATTTGAATTTATAAGTTTAATTTTCAAAACCCTGTTTTCAAGTATACATATTAGGACTTAGTTGATGTTTTTACACCTAAGGTTTTAGTGTTTACTTTTCAAGCCTATATGTGTTTTTTCTCAGGAGTGTACACCAATGAACTTGGTTAATTTAAGAAGTTATTCTAACAAGTACCCTCGATGTATTTCATGTTTTAAAAGTATGTGCTTCAGCCTAATTTCAATTTATATTAAAGGACTAAGAATTTATGGGTTTATGTTATCATGTAGTAACCATTTATTATTTGATGTTAAACCTGCTATAGTGTTTATTAGTGGTTGATCTGGTTATGGTTTAATTTCAAGTTCAAATTCATGTTTATCACAATAATTAATGTCGAGTATTTTTAAGTATTCCATTTCCATGATATAATAATTTTTAAAGAGTCATCATTTATCACCTCATGTGGAAAACTGTAATCATCCATAATTTTATGTGTTATCTTATGTGAAAAGAATGTTTACCATACTATGTATGCCTTTGATTATTTATTTCCATATTTTCAACGTTATGTCAAGTATTTACAGACTAAATGTATAATGGTTTCATTATTCATTTTTATTTATTATTATACATAATTCATGAATATGAGATACCATGTTAATGAACTAAGAACTAAATTACCCAAAGTGGTTTAGGACACCTTGGGTAATGAGAAATAAAAATTGAATATTCAAAGTGGCATGGGACACCTTGAATATTAGACCATTTTGACATATGAGAAATGTATTGGACTACCAAGTTAGGGACTGGTTAAAAGAAATCCCTCCAGGTTTGGGACTGGTAAAAGTAAGCCCTCTGGGTTGGAAACCGGTAAAATTAAGCTCCTTGATGCATCGATAGTTCTCGAGACAGTCAGATTGGGTTATCACCCATAGTTCATGGCACAAGGCTTTGACATAGAAACCGTGATTCCTTCAGTATATATTCTCTCATTATGTTTTAGAATACGACCAACCAAGTGATTATTTCAACTAGAGGAATATCCTTAGTTATAAAACCATTACCTATGAGTATGAGATTAAAGTGCACATGGAATATTGTGAGACAGTGATGATGCATGATTAGTTTACCTTTAAAGAATTTCAATGAAAATGTTAGCATTACATTTATCATGTTATAATGTGCATTTTTATAATTTAGAGTGAAATTGTTCATGCACACCTTTGATAATGTTCATGCTCAGTAGTGCTTGCATACGTTGCATAATACGCCTACTTTACTTGTTGGAATTCATGAATTTTTATACAATCATGCTTACTTTGTTCATCTAGTGGAATTCAGCTAAATGTTCAATTACTTATGTATGAAGTGCTTTAACTATTTTGTATCACCCTTTGAAATGACTTGTTGTTTTCCTTAAAGGAATTATTTTAAGTATGAGAAAGTATTTTTTTGAAAGTAGTTTTCAAAAGATGTATTAAGTATTTTTAAAACCCCTTAATGAGTATTTCAATGCTCACCCTATGTTTTAAATGAAAATTTTTTAGGTATCAGTCATGTCTTCAATGAAGTTTCAGAATGAAGCTGGTTTTCCCAGAACCTGAACCTCACTATCCTCTGTAGCATGGGACATGATGTGATGTATGTAAATGAATTGTAATATATTGTGATAATTTTTGGTACATCATGTCTCATGGGCACCAGCTCCCGACATTCGGGGGCCTGGTCCTTATAGTTGGTATCAGAGGATAGGTTCAGGCAATTCTAGAAAACCAGTTAGTATAAAGCTATGACTGAGCATTACCGAGTAATTATATTGTAACTTTCAGATGACATATGAAAATGTACCTAATAGTCTTCTGTCACTTCCCACTGAGGCCCTAGAGACCATTGTGTCTCTAGCTAGCTGATATAACATTCTTAATTATTCCCATATCCACATGTCATACAAGCACCTGTATGATGTGTCAAACTCACCACGGGTGATTTTTCTACATCAGGGGTTGGGAATGTATTACCTCCTTATGATGATGACCCAATTACCCTCATATTCATGTCGGGGAAGGTACCATGAGGGAATTTTCCGAGTATTCACAACAGGTGAAGACTTTGGCACTATGATCCTCGACCCTTTTCAAGAAGCTGCTGCTACTGGTGACCTCCGTGAGGCCTATCTTTGTCAGATTTTGAACTACGGCCTCTGGGGTCAGTTTTTGGACTTCGGGATGTTAGAATATAAGTCCACCTGACTTCCTTATAGGAAGAAAAGTGTATTTTGACATTTCCTAACTTCATACCCCTCATGCTAAACTCTTGAGAGGTCACAGGTGCCACCATGAGTTTAACCCTGAATGCTCAGCCTTTGTTTGTTTTGAGGAGATAGGGAGTTTTGCTTCTCTGTGTGGAGTTTATATATTAGGTCGTTAATGGAAAATCAGGAACTGAAGTATAAACTTATGTGTTATTGAAATATTACCTGTTTTAATTTCCTGTCTATACCTTATCTGAACTGTTAAGTGAATTCTCATGAATGTATTTTCAGATGGCTGGACAAACAAATGTCTCATCCCTACCTAATGAAATTTTGGAGGAAATCTTAATCAGGACGTGCACTATGGACTATCATTCTTTCCTCCACCTATGAGGATCATGTCAAATCATGTTTTATTTTTCCAACAACCATGAAATCCTTCGTTCCTATCAAGGGATTGACCATGTCTTCCACCTCATCGCCATTACCCAACTCCCTTGTTATTAGAGGAGGGGGAGATATTTTGTGGGTCTTTTTCGATGTTTCACTCTGGAACAAAATTTTTCTGCCAGAGCATATTTCCTAGTAGCTGCCCAAGATGGGAACCTCAGAGTAGCCTTCATGTTCCAGATTCTAAACCTCAGTTTGTTCAATCTCATGGCTCCAATGGAATATCATGATTGTGATGTATTCTGGAGGAGCACCAGAGAATATGTCCATTCGGACATCCCCAAATTTATTACCGCTCGAGCCTCCCTATGGAAGCATGTGTGTAGAACGCATGAGCAGGAGTTCAAAACATACTGATCAAGGTGTATCTAGGCTAGTGAAGCAGAGGAACTGAGTACCAACCAGGGTTTTCCGTTGACCGATCCAAATCTCCCATTTTGGTGATGATGATCATTTGGGTATTTTCTTTTCCAGTTTATGAGTAGAATTGCAAGGACACAATTCTTTGTAGTGGGGAATAATGTAACATCCCAAGAATCTATGTTTCATGTAATGGTAAATTTTATATTTTATGTTACCCATTAATCGAACAAACTAGTTTCTTATGCAAAGTAAATAATAAAATTTTAATTTACTATGAAATAGAGTAAACACACAAAATGAATGAAAAGGCTATTTATTCAAATGGGAACACCATAGTAATTACAATACACTGAGATCAAACGGGAAATTAAGCTAACCAAAGATACCAATTAAAAACCCTATTAAGTTTACAGGAAGACCACTCACAACAACGAGAACCCCGAGAAGGTGATAGGGGTCCTTAGTATCCATCATAATAAACATAAGAATGGCTGAAGCCACCACATCCACACTAAGAACCAATGGAATGACTTGAACCATCTTATCCTTCTTCTTCTTCAATCACCGTAATCTTAAGACACCCCAATTCTTGGTTTTATAGGGAACTAATCTGACTGTTACTTATTTTATAGAGCTGTTGGAGTCTTTGAAACTCTTGACCGTTGGGTTTTTCTTTAAATTAATGAATTATATCTTCTTTATAAAAACATGATTTTTATAATGCTTTTATAATTTTATTTTATGTTTTAAATTATATATTTAAATGTCATAGTTTTAAAATAAAATAACACTTTAATTTATGAAACTAGTTGTTTTTACAAAACCTAATGTTTATTTATATAGTTTAAAACCTAGTAATTTAAAATATATTTTAAATATTATAAAGGTTATAACTCCTAAAGAGGGTATTTTATAAATGATGGAACCAATATACCTTCATGGTTTAAAAATTAGCGAGTATATTTTTTTAAAACATTTAAAGTTTAGTATTTTAATTATGAAATATAAATATATTTTAAAAGAGTTTTATCAAATAGTAAAGTATTTTATAAACTAGAATTGGATTTTTGATTTGGAAATTATAAATTCATAGTATTTATAATATATTATATAAATTAAATTTATAATATTAATGTTTCATACATTATTACATGATGTTTATTATATATTTCTTATGATCTATTATTTCAATTTTTTAAATGATTTTTTAATAAAAAATGGGAGGGGACCCAGCCAGCTGAGGGAATCCCTTGGGGACAAGCCCTCAAGGCTAAGGCCGAATCCCCTGAGGGTGACCGAAGGAAACCAAGTGAGTCCGAGCCAAGTAGAGGCTCGTCCAAGTCGCGAGCGGGCCTGTGTCTAAGGCCCGCGGCGCGCGGTGTGTGATGGTGGGCCAAAGGCCCACAGGGGACTGTGTATAAGGCCCTGTGGTGTATTTGTTTGTGTCATTGGGATGAGGTAGAAGCGCTCAGGATTATAAGAAGCACTCGAAACTCGGTTCGTTTCGATGTGGGAACCATTTTTTTCGGCCAAAACAAGATTGTGGCCGTTGGATCTCTCAACGTGCGATCTCGGCCATCGAAACCGATCCCGGGTTCAACCCTCAATGGACCGCGGTATATCACTACATTTTTGAGATCCGTTCGATCCTATGCAATCTAATCACGGCCCTCCGAAGGTTTTAAAATTCCACATTTTTCCCGAGCTGTCCGATCAGATCTAGACTCAATCTGAGTCGTCCATCTATTTTATATACCACGATAAATCCCAGCCCTTTATTTCAAGCTAGACCAATCTGGACTTCTTATTTTCTTCCATTTTTTTTCCAGTGGCACGGTCTTCTTTTCCATGGAATTCCCCAAGACAGTATCCCAATATTATATTTTATCACCGATTTCTACACCTTTTTATCTGCCGGACCCTCCACTCACTCACGGTTTCCACAGATTTTCTTTCCCCTGGTATTTTTTAAGGTAAGTGGCCTCAGATCACTCCCTCATGCATTAAGATAAACATTATAGGTTTAGTTTATAAAAACCTTACTCGAGGCATCCGACGGAACCCTCTCGGCTTCTTTTCACTCAACCTCCAGTGGATCACTCAAGCCCACCGAGATTTCAGAGTCTCCTGAGCATCTCCTCCTCCTCCTCAAGCTAAAGTATGGGGATATCCACTTTCCTTTTGATGGAAAACCCGATATACACTCTAAGTGTATAATTAGTTATATAATATATACATATAAATATATATATGTATTTAGTATGAGCATCTATTCTCCTTCTCTTTTGAAACTAGGTGTATGGATTTAGTGTGGTAATTCCTAAATGACATGAGGTTCGTTATTCTTTTGGGTTTCTATTTTATAACCTGTATGAAACAAATATGTATATATAAATAATTTTAAATCATGTATATATTTATGTATACACCTTCAAACCCTTCATGTTTAAGGGCTTCCAAGGAGGTTGTTCATGGTTTGTAAACTCAATTATTTTATGTATGTTTAGTTTTGAAAAGCTTCCATCATATATCTTATATATATACACATATATATTTTCAGGTGTTTAAGCATATATGTATGTATATAAGTACCCCATTCAAAACCACTTTTAAGATTTCCATAGGATTCGGTATTTGATTATAAGAATTATATAAAAGCTATTTTTTAATCTACTCTTAACATAAATATTCTTATTGTAAACCATGTATACATATATAATACTATATTCTTAAATATAATTATGTGTTCAATACAAATCAAACATGATTTATCAGAGATGAATACCCATCCTTAGATGATATTTTGGGATGCGAACTAGGTATTTAGTTTATGTGTAATCATATTATGGTATGAAACCATAGTTTTTAGGTAGTTATGTTTTATAGTTACATATATATATATATATATATATATATATTAAATTCTCAAATGGTTGTAGTTTTCAATTATGTAAATGATAAGTGGTTAGAGATTTTCATAACTCAAGGAATTATAATGAACCTTGATTATTTTGTGCAAAACCCATATATACAATTTGTGTATATATGAGCATGTAAATATATATTTATAAGTTTAATTTCCAAAACCCTGTTTTCGTATACTTATTAGGACTTAGTTGATGTTTTTCACCTAAGGTTTTAGTGTTTATTTTTCAAGCCTATATGTTTTTTTTCTCATGAGTGTACACCAATGAATTTGATTAATTTAAGAAGTTATTCTAACAAGTACCCTCGATGTATTTCATGTTTTAAAAGTATGTGATTCAACATGGTTTAAATTTATATTAAAGGAATAAGAATTTATGGGTTTATGTTATCATGTAGTAACCATTTATTATTTGATGTTAAACCTGTTGTAGTGTTTATTAGTGGTTGATCTGGTTAAGGTTTAATTGCAAGTTCAAATTCTTGTTTATCACAATAATTAATGTCGAGTATTTTTAAGTCTTCCATTTCCATGATATACTAATTTTTAAAGAGTCATCATTTATCACCTCATGTGGAAAACCCTAATCATCCATCATTTTATGTGTTATCTTATGTGAAAATAATGTTTACCATACTATGTTTGACTTTGATTATTTATTTCTATATTTTAAATTTTCTGTCAAGTATTTGAAGACTAAATGTATAATGGTTTCATTATTCATTTTTATTTATTATTGTACATAATTCATGCATATGAGATACCATGTTAATGAACTAAGAACTAAATTACCCAAAGTGGTATGGGACACCTTGGGTAATGAGAAATAAAAATTGAATATTCAAAGTGGTATGGGACACCTTGAATATTAGACCATTTTGACATATGAGAAATGTATTGGACTACCGGGTTAGGGACCAGTTAAAAGAAAGCCCTCCAGGTAGGGGGATGGTAAAAGTAAGCCCTCCGGGTTGGAGACCGGTAAAAGCAAGCCTCTCGATGCCTCGATAGTTCTTGAGACAGTCAGATTGGGTTGTTACCCCTAGGTCATGGCACAAGGCCTTGACAGAGAAACCATGAGTCCTTCAGTATACATTCTCTCATTATGTTTTATAATATGACAAACCAAGTGATTATTTCGACTAGAGGAATATCCTTGGTTATAGAACCATTACCTACGAGTATGAGATTAAAGTGCACATGGAATATGTTGAGACAATGATGATGCATGATCAGTTTACCTTTCCATAATTTCAATGAAAATGTTAGCATTACATTTATCATGTTATAATGTGCATTTTCATAATTTGGAGTGAAATTGTTTATGCGCACCTCTGATAATATTCACGCTCAGTAGTTCTTGCATACCTTGCATGATATGCCAACTTTACTTGTTGTAATTCTTGCATTTTTATACAAGCATGATTACTTTTTTCATCTAGTGGAATTCACCTAAATGTTAAATTACTTATGTATGAAGTGCTTTAACTATTTTGTATCACCCTTTGAAATGTCTTCTTGTTTTCCTTAAAGGAATTATTTTAAGTATGAGAAAGTATTTTTTTGAAAGTATTTTTCAAAATCTATATTAATTATTTTGAAAACCCCTTACTGAGTATTTTAATGCTCACCCTATGTTTTAAATGAAAATTTTCTAGGTATCAGTCATGTCTTCAATGAAGTTTCAGAATGCAGCTGGTTTTACCAAAACCTGATCCTCATGATCCTATGTAGCATGGGACATGATGTGATGTATGTAAATTAATTGTAATGTATTGTAATAATTTTTGGTACCTCATGTCTCATGGGCACCAGCTCCGGGCATTCGGGGGCCGGGTCCTTATAGTTGGTATCAGAGGATAGGTTCAGGAAATTCTAGAAAACCAGGTAGTATAAAGTTATGACTGAGCATTAATGAGTAATTATATTGTAAATTTCAGATGGCATATGGAAATGTACCTACCAATCTTCCGTCACTTCCCACTGATGCCCTAGATACCATTGTATCTCTAGCTATCCAAGAGAACTTTCTTAATTATTCCCATATTCGCATGTCATACAAGCACCTTTATGATGTGTCAAACTCACCACGGGTGAATCGTCTACATCGGGGGTTGGGAATGGATTACCTCCTTATGATAATGACCCAATTCCCCTCATATGCACATCATGGAAGGTACCATGAGGTACTTTTCTGAGTATTCATAGCAGGTGTAGACTTTGGAACTATGATCCTTGACCCTTTTCAAGAAGCTACTACTACCGGTGACCTCCGTGCATCCTATCTTTGTCAGATTTTGAACTACGGCCTATGGGGTCAGTAATTGGACTTAGGGATGTTAGAGGATGATTCCACCCAACTGTCTTACAGGAAACAAGTGTATTTTGATGTTTCCCAACTTCAAAACCCTCATGCTAAACTCATGAGACGTCACAGGTGCTCCCTTGAGTTTAACCCTGAATGCTCAGCCTGTGTTTGGTTTGAGGAGATAGGGAGTTTTTCTTATCTATGTGGAGTTTGTATAGTAGGTTGTTAAAGGAAAATCAGTCACAGATGTATAAAATTATGTGTTATTAAAATATTACTGGTTTTCCTTTCCTGTCTATACCTTATCTGAACTGTTAAGTGAATTCTCATGAATTTATTTTCTGATGGCTGGACAAACAAATGTCTCATCCCTACCCAATGAAATTTTGGAGGAAATATTAATTAGGACGTGCACTATGGACTATCCTTCTTTCCTCAACCTGTGAGGATCATGTCAACACATGTTTGATTTTTCCAACAGCCATGAAATCCTTATTTCTTGTCAAGGGTTGACCATGTCTTCCACCTCATCGCTATTACCCAACTCCCTTGTTATAGAAGGAGGGGGAGATACTTCGAGGGTCTTTTTCGATGTTTCACTCGGGCACAAAAGTTTTCTGCCAGAGCATGTTTCCTAGTAGCTTCCCAAGATGGGAACCTTAGAAAAACCTTCATGTTCTAGATTCTAAACCTCAGTTTGTTCAATCTCATGGTTCCAATGGAATATCTTGACCGTGATGTAGTCTGGAGGAGCACCAGAGAATATGTCCATTCAGACATCCCCAAATTTATTACCGCTCGAGCCTCCCTATGGAATCCTGTGTGTAGAACGCATGAGCAGGATTTCAAAACATACTCCTCAAGGTGTATCTGGGCTAGTGAAGCAGAGGAACTGAGTACCAACCTGGGTTTTCGGTTGACCGATCCAAATCTCCCATTTTGGTGATGATGATCATTTGGGGATTTTATTTTCCAGTTTATGAGTAGAATTGCAAGGATACAATTCTTTGTAGGGGGTAATAATGTAACATCCCAAGAATCTGTGTTTCATGTAATGGTAAATTTTATATTTTATGTTACCCATTAATCGAACAAACTCGTTTCTTATGAAAAGGAAATAATAAAATTTTAATTTACTATGAAATAGATTAAACCCACAAAATGAACGAAAAGGATCTTTATTCAAATGGGAACACCATAGTAATTATAATACACTAAGATCAAATGGGAAATTAAGCTAACCAACGATATCAATTAAAAACCCTATTAAGATTATAGGAAGACCACTCAAAACAACAAGAACCCTGATAAGGCGATAGGGGTCCTTAGTATCCAGCATAACGAACATAAGAATGGATGAAGCCACCGCAACCACACTAAGAACCAATGGAATGACTTGAACCATCTTCTCCTTCTTCTTCTTCAATCACCGTAATCTTAAGACACCCCAAGTCTTGGTTTTATAGGGCACCAATCTGACTGTTACTTATTTTATATAGTTGTTGGAGTCTTTGAACCTCTTGACCGTTGGGTTTTTCTTTAAATTAATGAAGTATATCTTCTTTATAAAAACTTGGTTTTTATAATTCTTTTATAATTTTATTTTATATTTTAAATTATATCTTTAAATTTCATAGTTTTAAAATAAAATAATACTTTAATTTATGAACCTAGTTGTTTTTACAAAACCTAATGTTTATTTATATAGTTTAAAACCTAGTAATTTAAAATATATTTTAAATATTATAAAGGTTATAACTCCTAAAGAGGGTATTTTATAAATTATGGAACCAATATACCTTCATGGTTTAAAAATTATCAAGTATATTTTCTTAAAACTTTTAAAGTTTAGTATTTTAATTATGAAATATAAATATATTTTAAAACAGTTTTATCAAATAGTAAAGTATTTTATAAACTAGAATTGGATTTTAGATTTGAAAATTATAAATTCATAGTATTTATAATACATTATATAAATTCAATTTATAATATTAATGTTTCATACATTATTACGTACTGTTTATTCTATATTTCTTATCCTATATTATTTAAATTATTTATATGATTTTTTAATAAAAAAATGGGAGGGGACCCGGCCAGCCGAGGGCAGTCCTTGGGGCCAAGCCCTCAAGGACAAGGCCGAATCCCCTGAGGGAGACCAAAGGAAGCCAAGTGAGTCCGAGCCAAGTAGAGGCTCGTACAAGTCACGAACAGGCCCGTGTCTAAGGCCTGCGACGCGCAGTGTGTGAGGGTTGGCCAAAGGCCCCTAGGGGCCTGTGTATAAGGCCCCGTGGTGTGTTTGTTTGTGTCATCGGGATAAGGCAGGAGTGCTCTGGCTTATAAGACGTGCTTGAAACTCGGTTCATTTCGATGTGGGAACCATTTTTTTCAGCCGAAATGAGATCGTGGCCGTTAAATCTCTCAACGTGCGCTCTCGGCCGTCGAAACTGATCTCGTGTTCAACCCGCAATTGACCACGGTATATCACCATGTTTTTGAGAGCTATTAGATCCTATGCGATCTAATCACGGATGTCCAAAGTTTTTAAAATGCCGCATTGTTCCCGAGCCGTCTAATCAGATCTAGACTCTATCCAAGCCATCCATCTATTTTATAAACCGTGGTACATCACAACCCTTGATTTCAAGCTAGACCGATCTGGACCGCTTATTTTCTTCTGTTTTTTTCCAGTGGTGCAGTCGTCTTCTCCGCGGCATGCCCCGAGCCAGTATCCCTATATTATATTTTATCACCGATTTCTACACCTTTTTAACCACCGGACCCTCCACTCACTCACAGTTTCCATAGATTTTCTTTCCCCCAGTATGTTTTAAGGAAATTGGCCTCAGATCCCTCCCTAATGCATTAATATGGACATTATAGTTTTAGTTTATAAAAACCTTACCCGGGGAATCCGACGGAACCCTCTCGGCTTCTTTGCACTCAACCTCCAGCGGATCTCTCAAGTCGTCTAAGATTTCAGAGTCTCCCGAGTATCTCCACCTCCTCCTAAAGATAATGTAAGGGGATATCCACTTTCCTTTTGATGGAAAACCCGATATACACTCTCAGTGTATAATTGGTTATATAATATATACATATAAATATATATATGTATTCAGTATGAGCATCGATTCTCCTTCTCTTTTGAAACTGGGTGTATGGATTTAGTGTGGTAATTCCTAAATGACATTAGGTTCGTGATTCATTTGGGTTTCTATCTTATAACCCATATGAAACAAATATGTATATATAAATAATTTTAAATCATGTATATATTTATGTATACACCTTAAAACCGTTCATGTTTAAGGGCTTCTAGGGAGGTTGTTCATGGTTTGTAAACTCAAGTAGTTTATGTATGTTTAGTTTTGAATGGATTCCATCATATATCTTATATATACACATATATATTTTCGAGTGTTTAATCATAGATTTATGTATATAATTACCCCATTCAAAACTACTTTTAAGATTTCCATAGGATTCAGTATTTGATAATAAGAATTATATAAAAGTTATTTTTGAATCTACTCTTAACATACATATTCTTATTGTAAACCTTGTATATGTATATACATATAATACTATATTCTTAAATATAATTATGTGTTCAATACAAATCAAACATGATTTATAAGAGATGAATACCCATCCTTAGATGATATTTTGGGATGCGAACTAAGTCTTTGGTTTAAGTGTAATATTATTATGGTATGAAGCCATAGTTTTTAGGTAGTTATGTATTATAGTTACATATATATATATATATATATATATATATTAAATTATCAAATGTTTGTAGTTTTCAGTTATGTAAATGGTATGTGGTTAGAGATTTTCAGAACTCAAGGAATTATAATGAACCTTGATTATTTTGTGCAAAACCCATATATACACATTGTGTATATATGAGCATGTAAATATGTATTTATAAGTTTAATTTCCAAAACCCTGTTTTCAAGTATACATATTAGGACTTAGTTGATGTTTTTACACCTTAGGTTTTAGTGTTTACTTTTCAAGCCTATATGTGTATTTTTTTCTCATGAGTGTACACCAATGAACTTGCTTAATTTAAGAAGTTATTCTAACAAGTAACCTCAATGTATTTCATCTTTTAAAAGTATGTGCTTCAGCCTGATTTAAATTTATATTAAAGGACTAATAATTTATGGGTTTATGTTATCATGTAGTAACCATTTATTATTTGATTTCAAACCTGTTGTAGTGTTTATTAGTGGTTGATCTGGTTATGGTTTAATTGCAATTTCAAAGTCATGTTTATCACAATAATTAATGTCGAGTATTTTTAAGTATTCAATTTCCATGATATTATAATTTTTAAAGAGTCATCATATATCACCTCATGTCTAAAACCCTAATCATCCATAAATTTATGTGTTATCTTATGTGCAAATAATGTTTACCATACTATGTATGCCTTTAATTATTTATTTCCATATTTTCAATTTTAGGTTAAGTATTTACAGACTAAATGTATAATGGTTTCATTATTCATTTTTATTTATTATTGTACATACTGAATGCATATGAGATACCATGTTAATGAACTAAGAACTAAATTACCCAAAGTGGTGTGGGAAACCTTGGGTAATGAAAAATAAAAATTGAATATTCAAAGTGGTATGTGACACCTTGAATATTACAACATTTTGACATATGATAAATGTATTGGACTACCGAGTTTGGGACCGGTTAAAATAAAGCCCTCCAGGTTGGGGACTGGTAAAAGTAAGCCCTCCGGGTTGGAGACCGGTAAATGTATGCTCCTCGATGCATCGATAGTTCTCGAGACAGTCAGATTAGGTTAATACCCCTAGGTCATGGAACAAGTCCTTGACACAGAAACCATGAGTCCTTCAACATACATTCTCTCATTATGTTTTAGAATATGACCAACCAAGTGATTATTTCTACTAGAGGAATATCCTTGGTTATAGAACCATTACCTATGAGTATGAGATTAAAGTGAACATGGAATATGTTGAGACAGTGACGATTCATGATCAGTTTACCTTTACATAAATTCAATGAAAATTTTTGCATTACATTTATCATGTTATAATGTGCATTTTCATAATTTGTAGTGAAATTGTTTATGCGCACCTCTGATAATGTTTATGCTCAGTAGTGCTTGCATACCTTGCGTGATATGATTACTTTACTTGTTGGAACTCATGCATTTTTATACAATCATGCTTACTTTGTTCATCTAGTGGCATTTAGCTAAATGTTCAATTACTTATGTTTGAAGTGCTTTAACTATTTTGTATCACCCTTTGAAATGCCTTTTTGTTTTCCTTAAAGGAATTATTTTAAGTACGATAAAGTATTTTTTTGAAATTAGTTTTCAAAAGATGTATTAAGTATTTTTCAAACCCCTTACTGAGTATTTCAATGCTCACCCTATTTTTTAAATGAAATATTTTCAGGTATCAGTCATGTATTCAATGAAGTTTCAGAATGCAGCTGGTTTTCCCAGAACCTGAACCTCACGATCCTCTGTAGCATGGTACATGATGTGATATATGTAAATGAATTGTAATGTATTTTAATAATTTTCGGTACATCTTGTTTCATGGGCACTGGCTCCCGGCATTCGGGGGCCGGGTCCTTACAGTTGGTATCAGAGGATAGGTTCAGGAAATTCTGGAAAACCTGGTAGTATAAAGCTATGATTGAGAATTACTAAGTAATTATATTGTAACTTTCAAATGGAAGATGGAAATGTACCTACCAATCTTCTTTCACTTCCCACTAAGGCCCTAGATACCATTGTGTCCCTAGATAGGCGAGATAAATTTCTTAATTATGGCCATATCCGCATGTCATGCAAGCACCTATATGATGTGTCAAACTCACCATGGGTGCTTTGTCTACATCGGGGGTTGGGAATGGATTACCTCCTTATGATGATGACCCAATTCCCCTCATATACACATCGGGGAAGGTACCATGAGGGACTTTTCCAAGTATTCATAGTAGGTGAAGACTTTGGCACTATGATCCTCGAACCTTTTCAAGAAGATTCTAATGCCGGTGACCTCCGTGCGGCCTATCTTTGTCATATTTTGAACTACGACCTCTGGGGTCAGTTGTTGGACTTTGGGATGTTAGAGGATGAGTCCACCCAACTATCTTATTGTCAACAAGTGTATTTTGACATTTCCCAACTTCATACTCCTCATTATAAACTCATGAGATGTCACAGGTGCCCCCATGAGTTTAACCCTGAATGTTCAGCCTGTGTTTGGTTTGAGGAGATAGGGAGTTTTGCTTCTGTATGTGGATTTAGTATAGTAGGTCGTTAAAGGAAACTCATGCACTAATGTATAAACTTATGTGTTATTGAAATATTACCTATTTTCCTTTCCTATCTATACCTTATCAGAACTGTTATGTGAATTCTCATGAATGTATTTTCAGATGGATGGACAAACAAATGTGTCATCCCTACCGGATGAAATTTTGGAGGAAATCTTAATCAGGATGTGCACTATAGACTATCCTTTTTTCCTCAAACTGTGAGGATCATGTCAACGCATGTTTCATTTGTCCAGCAGCCATGAAATCCTTCATTCTTGTCAAGGTATTAACCATGTCTTCCACCTCATTACCATTACCCAACTCCCTTATTATAGGAGGAGGGGGAGATACTTCGAGGGTCTTTTTTGATGTTTCACTCTAGCACAGAATTTTTCTGCCAGAGCATGTTTCCTAGTAGCTGCCCAAGATGGGAACCTCAAAGTAGCCTTCATGTTCTAGATTCTAAACCTCAATTTGTTTAATCGCATGGTTCCAATGGAATATCTTGAGCTTGATGTAGTCCGACGGAGCACCATAGAATATGTCCATTCAAGCATCCGCGAATTTATTACCACTTGAGCCTCCCTATGTAAGCCTGTGTGTTGAACGCATGAGAAGGAGTTAAAAACATACTGCTCAAGGTGTATCTGGGCCAGTGAAGTAGAGGAACTAAGTACCAACCTGGGTTTTTCGTTGACCGAGCCAAATCTCCCATTTTGGTGATGATGATAATTTGGGGATTTTATTTTCCAGTTTATGAGTAGAATTGTGAGGACGCAATTCTTTGTAGGGGGGAATAATGTAACATCCCAAGAATCTGTGTTTCATGTGATGATAAATTTTATATTTTATGTTACCCATTAATCGAACAAACTGGTTTCTTATTCAAAGGCAATAAAAAAATTTTAATTTAATATGAAATAGAGTAAACTTACAAAATGAACGAAAATCCTCTTTATTCAAATGGGAACACCATAGTAATTACAATACACTGAGATAAAATAGGAAATTATGCTAACCAAAGATACCAATTAAAAACCCTATTAAGATTACAGGAAGACCACTCAAAACAACGAGATCCCCGAGAAGGCGATAGGGGTCATTAGTATCCATCATAACGAACATAAGAATGGAAGAAGCCACCACATCCACACTAAGCACCAACAGAATGACTTGAACCATCTTCTCCTTCTTCTTCTTCAATAACCGTAATCTTAAGACACCCCAAGTCTTGGTTTTATAGGGAACCAATCCGACCATTACTTATTTTATATAGATATTGGAGTCTTTGAACCTCTTGACCGTTGGGTTTTTCTTTAAATTAATGAAGTATATCTTCTTTATAAAAACTTTGTTTTTATAATGATTTTATAATTTTATTTTATGTTTTAAATTATATCTTTAAATGTCATAGTTTTAAAATAAAATAATACTTTAATTTATGAACCTAGTTGTTTTTACAAAACATAATGTTTATTTATATAGTTTAAAACCTAGTAATTTAAAATATATTTTAAATATTATAAAGGTTATAACTCCTAAAGTGGGTATTTTATAAATTATGGAACCAATATACCTTCATGGTTTAAAAATTAGCAAGTATATTTTCTTATTACTTTTAAGGTTTAGTATTTTAATTATGAAATATAAATATATATTAAAAGAGTTTTATCAAATAGTAAAGTGTTTTATAAACTAGAATTGGATTTTGGATTTGAAAATTCTAAATTCATAGTATTTATAATAGATGATATAAATTCAATTTATAATATTAATGCTTCATAAATTATTACGTGCTGTTTAGTCTATATTTATTATGATCTATTATTTAAATTATTTAAATGTTTTTTTAATAAAAAATGGGAGGGGAACCGACCAGCCGAGGGTAGCCCTTGGGGCCAAGCCATCAAGGCCAAGGCCGAATCCCCTAATGGAAACCAAAGGAAACCAAGCGAGTCTGAGCCAAGTAGAGGCTCATCCAAGTTGCCAGTGGGCCCATTTCTAAGGTCCGCAGCATGCGGTGTGTGAGGGTGGGCCAAAGGCCCACATGGGCCCATGTATAAGGCCCCGTGGTGTGTTTTTTTGTGTCATCGGGATGAGGTAGGAGTGCTCTGGCTTATAAGCCGCGCTCTAAACTCGATTCGTTTCATTGTGGGAACCATTTTTTTTGGCCGAAAGGAGATCGTGGCCGTTGGATCTCTCAACGTGCAATCTCAGCCATAGAAACCAATCTCGGGTTCAACCCTCAATCGACCACTGTATATCACAACGTTTTTGAGAGGCATTTGATCCTATGCGATCTAATCACAGCTATCTGAAGATTTTAAAATGCTGCATTGTTCCCAAGCCGTCCGATCAGATCTTGACTCAATCCGAGCTGTCCATCTATTTTATAATCCGTGGTATATACCATCCCTTGATTTCAAGCCATACCGATCTGGACCTCTTATTTTCTTCCATTTTTTTACTTCAGTGGTGTGGTCTTCTTCTCCATGGAGTGCCCCGAGCCAGTAGCCCTATATTATATTTTATAACCGATTTCTACACCTTTTTAACTGACAGACCCTCCACTCACTCACAGTTTCCACATAGTTTCTTTCCCCTGGTATTTTTTAAGGCAAGTGGCCTTGGATCCCTCCCTCATGCATTAAGATAGACATTATAGGTTTAGTTTATAAAAACCTTACCCGGGGCATCCGACAGAACCCTCTCGGATTATTTGCACTCAACCTCCAGCAGATCTCTCAAGTCCTCCAAGCTTTCAGAGTCTCCCGAGTATCTCCTCCTCCTCCTCCTCAAGCTAAAGTAAGGGGATATCCACTTTCCTTTTGATGGAAAACCCAATATACACTCTCATTGTATAATCGGTTATATAATATATACGTATAAATATATATATGTATTCAGTATGAGCATCGATTCTCATTCTCTTTTGAAACTGGGTGTATGGATTTTGTGTGGTAATTCTTAAATGACATGAGGTTCGTGATTCTTTTGGGTTTCTATTTTATAACCCGTATGAAACAAATCTCTATATATAAATAATTTTAAGTAGTCTATATATTTATGTATACACCTTAAAAACCATCATGTTTAAGGGATTCGAGGTAGGTTTTTCATGGTTTGTAAACTCAAGTAGTTTATATATGTTTAGTTTTGAAAGGATTCCATCATATATCTTATATATATACACATATATATTTTTGGGTGTTTAAGAATAGATGTATGTATATAAGTACCCCATTCAAAACTACTTTTAATATTTCCATAGGATTCAGTATTTGATAATAAGAATTATATAGAAGATATTTTTGAATCTACTCTTAACATACATATTCTTATTGTAAAACTTATATATATATATATATAAGACTATATTCTTAAATATAATTATGTGTTCAATAAACATCAAACATGATTTATAAGAGATGAATACCCATCCTTAGATGATATTTTGGGGTGTGAACTAGGTCTTTGGTTTAAGTGTAATCATATTATAGTATGAAACCATAGTTTTTTGGTAGTTATGTATTATAGTTACATATATATATATATATATATATATATTAAATTCTCAAATGGTTGTAGTTTTCAATTATGTAAATGATAAGTGGTTAGAGATTTTCAAAACACAAGGAATTATAATGAACCATGATTATTTTGTGCAAAACCCATATATACACTTTGTGTATATATGATCATGTAAATATTTATTTATAAGTTTAATTTCCAAAAACCTGTTTTCAAGTATACATATTAGGACTTAGTTGATGTTTTGACACCTAAGGTTTTAGTGTTTACTTTTCAAGCCTATATGTTTTTTTCTCATGTGTGTACACCAATGAACATTCTTAATTTAAGAAGTTATTCTAACATGTACCCTCGATGTATTTCATGTTTTAAAATTATGTGCTTCAACCTAATTTAAATTTATATTAGAGGACTAAGAATTTATGGGTTTATGTTATCATGTAGTAACCATTTATTATTTGATGTTAAACCTGATGCAGTGTTTATTAGTGGTTGATCTGGTTATGGTTTAATTGCAAGTTCAAAGTCATGTTTATCACAATAATTAATGTCGAGTATTTTTAAGTATTCCATTTCCATGATATAATAATTTTTAAAGATTCATCATTTATCACCTCATTTGTAAAACCCTAATCATCCATAATTTTATGTGTTATCTTATGTGCAAAGAATTTTTACCATACTATGTATGCCTTTGATTATTTATTTCCATATTTTCAATGTTATGTCAAGTATTTTCAGACTAAATGTAAAATGGTTTCATTATTTATTTTTATTTATTATTGTACATAATGCATGCATATGAGATACCATATTAATGAACTATGAACTAAATTACCCAAAGTGGTATGGGACACCTTGTGTAATGAGAAATAAAAATTGAATATTCAAAGTGGTATGGGACACCTTGAATATTAGACCATTTTGACATATGATAAATGTATTGGACTTCTGGGTTAGGGACTGGTTAAAAGAAATCCCTCTAGGTTGGGGACTGGTAAAAGTAAGCCCTCCGGGTTGGAGACTGGTAAATGTAAGCTCCTCGATGCATCGATAGTTCTCACGACAGTTAGATTGGGTTATTACCCCTAGGTTATGGAATAAGGCCTTGATACAGAAACCATGAGTCCTTTAGTATAAATTCTATCATTATGTTTTAGAATATGACTGACCAAGTGATTATTTAGACTAGAGGAATATCCTTGGTTATAGAACCATTAACTATGAGTATGAGATTAAATTGCACATGGAATATATTGAGACAATGATGATGCATGATCAATTTACCTTTACATAATTTCAAATCAAATGTTAGTATTACATTTATCATGTTATAATGTGCATTTTCAGAATTTGGAGTGAAATTGTTTATGCGCACCTCTGATAATGTTCATGCTCAGTAGTGCTTGCATAACTTGCATGATATGAATACTTTACTTGTTGGAATTAATGAATTTTTATACAAGCTTTCTTACTTTGTTCATCTAGTGGCATTCAGCTAAATGTTCAATTACTTATGTATGAAGTGATTTAACTATTTTGTATCACCCTTTGAAATGAATTTTTGTTTTCCTTAAAGGAATTATTTTATGTACGAGAAATTATTTTTTTGAAAGTAGTTTTCAAAAGATGTATTACGTATTTTTTAAACCCATTACTGAGTATTTCAATGCTCACTCTACGTTTTAAATGAAAATTTTTCAGGTATCAGTCATGTCTTCAATGTAGTTTCAGAATGCAGCTGGTTTTCTCAGAACCTGAACCTCATGATCCAATATAGAATGTGACATGATGTGATGTATGTAAATGAATTGTAATGTATTGTAATAATTTTTGGTACATCATGTCTCATGGGCACCGGCTCTGGGAATTCGGGGGCCGGGTCCTTACAGTTGACCCCATGTCTGTGTACTCAGGTACACAAAAATGTACCTAGCATTGTAATTCTACATGGGTTCCTTCCCATGTGATCTACCACATGGGATTCCCAACTAGGGAAGTGGTACATGGTGTATAAAAGGACTACATTCCATTCCATTCGTATCTTTTCCAAAAACCCTAGCCATTTCACTTAGGGGGATACACGCCTTGTGTTCATCCTTATACATGGCATGTAGTCAGGTTTTATCTAGACTCTAAGATCAACTTCCAATGCCTTGATTCAAGATATACCATATTTATTTCATCCCTAAATTGGTAAAAATTAGTGTATTAAGGATGGATCTTTCATTTCCATCCATCACTCGCTAGAAATCAGATTTTGGTGGAGCATCAGGGTTTTCATTGTTCAACCCGTTAATCTTGGTTTTCTACACCTCTAATTATAAATTTAAAATAATTTAATTTATCCTTTTGGACTTTAAAATTTACCATATATGTTTTAGTTTCATCTATCTTCCCTTTTCTCATGGAAACATTAGGATTCTGTGGGTTTGATTGGGCTTAGTACCACCCGACAATGTTGAATTAAGACTGTGGGGTCCAACTGGTGAAGAACGTAATGAAAATGAGGGGTAAAGGCATAAGAAAAAGATTTTAATTGATATTTTACAATTTCTATTAGAATAAAATTAAGAATGTGAATATGGGGTTTGAAAACATTGAGTAAATCAGTTTGAAACTGGTATATTGGTGCATGCTTAGTCCAAAATTGTTGCATATTGAAATAATAGATTGATCTTCTCAAATATTTTAAAAAATAATGGTGTAATTTTTTTAGTTATAACTATAGATTTGATCATTCTTCATTAAATATTGTGCCCTCCAATGATCAAATAATGTCATTTCATTTGATGCTTTCCAATATTCTCCAATCCGGAGTTTCATCATCGTCCAATGTGATTTCCCAACGAAGTAGGTATGAGTATCTCTGGAATTATCCTATGGTTTATGCGGATAACCCTAAAAAAATTTCTTCTATAGTGTTATTATAGAACATTTTTTTTCATTAAAATGAATGAATGAATGAATTAATTAATTAATCCACTGAACATGCCTCGAATGAGAGACTTGTCCGAACACCATGCGCTGACCAATTTTAGGTTTCTCTTGGGGTAAACAATGCATTATAGACTCAACTTTGTTCTCATATTTCTAATTTGAGATTCCATTTAAGATTTATCACATTTTCTTTAAATAGCCACTTGCACACAATATTAAATATGTTTTAAATATTTATAAAATTAATTACAAGCACAACAGGCCCCAAAATCGCATGCTTTCTTAGCGCCTAGCTCTGAAAATATAAAAAGAAACATTTCAAATCCTTATAAAGAAATATCCTGATCTCTACATTCAAATCAGTACATTAGGAGACTAGTCATAGGGAAATAATGGTATTTTTATTTTATAAGATAGGGTTTTGGGTTTTTTCTTATCCTTCTAGAGTCATATCCCTAGATATACTCTTTGATAGTGGTGCATCATGATTTTATTTTAGGATTACTCCATGATGATATCTAGACAGGGTTCTATAGAGGGATTATTGTGATGATCCACCCCAAGATGAGGCTTTAGTATGGGGTATTGGTTCTGAGGTGATACCTCTGGGTGGTCGCCCACTTGCGCCACCACCTATTGAGTAGTAGGTTGTGCTAGAAGTGTAGGATAAGGATGCATGTAGTCCGAGTGTGTGGCATGAGTTTTAGAGGAATTTTCCTCTATGGTTTTAGGTTTATCTAGACCCACAGGTAGTGTATGAATGCCTCTAAGAAATCACATGTTTTTTTATGCCTTGTGAGGACACCTCCCGATCAGATGGTGGTCCTAGAGGTGATCCTTTTTTGGGGTTCGGCTGGGAAATGGTGGAGTCTTGTGACATAGACTCATGATGAGGTGATTATCTCTTGGGATTATTTTGAGTGGCTCTTCAGGGAGGATTTCTATCCTTCCACATTTAGATCAGTGCATATTCAGGAGATTCTATAGCTTCAAAAGGATAGAATGACCATGTTGGAGTTTTAAGTGAGGTTTATTAACCTATCTTGTTATCCCTTGATATGGTTGGGAATTTTTTAGAGAAAATACCTTTCAACAGGGCATGTTCTGGGAGATCAGGACTTCAGTTGTGTCTCTATTCATTACCACCTATGTTGGAGTAGGCCCTAGTGGTGGAGTACTTTCTAGATGAGTAGACTTAGACCATTAGTGATGTACATATGGGAGATGAGACCTTGGTAGTTGGTAACATATAGAAGGCTCAGGGATCTAGGAATATGAGGTTCTTTTAGAGGTAGTCCTTGGATGGAGGTTCTAAGGCTCAGTGATTCTAGGCTGATTTTGGCCAGCTATAAGAGATAAGGTGTTACACATGCGATGGATGAGGACATCTTTCTAAAGATTTTCTGACCCATTGAGATGCAGAGAGGGATCCAGTTGATTCACTTCCTTGGAAGAGGAATAATTTTGAGCATAGAGGTTAATAGGGTGTTAGACGTGGTGGAGGAGCTGGTGGAGTATTAGGTGGTGTAAGACTGTATTATTTTTCACCACCACTCCAAGTTGGTCCACACTGGGATCAGAGAGATAGAGGATGGGGGTGATTAAATCTTAAGACCACAGAGGCCTTTGACCCAAAGTATCCAAGGGTTAATAGAGGTACGCTCTATTTCGTTTTCTACTTTATACATTAGTATTGATGGAATTTTTTGTGTGGTACTCTTTTATGTCCACTTATTTCTCAAGGTTTGATCAATGTGACATGGGGTGTCGGTGTAACCCTGTGTCATTGTTATTCAACAAATATTCCAATTCATGATGAATGGAGATCATTCTCTCAACTGAGCCATGTTTTTGTGATGTAATTAAAATAATGGGGTCAAGTCAGTGCCTTCAAAAGCGGATAGTATCGAGGTGTGTTGGATAAGTCCCTTTCACTTGTTTGTTCAGGGAAGGGTTGTGTCTTTTAGTTTTGGGTGTAGGGCATGTTAATACCTAGTTTGTGTGCTTAGGTAGCCCTGTTTTTTCATTGGTACCCTCGTGTGTTCAGCATCTTTTTTTTATGTGTGACTCTTTAGGAGGATGTGGTGCAATTTTCCATGGATTCAAAATCATAATAATTAGGGATGCTTTCCCCACTAAGACGCATTATTGATATGTGATTCATAAACATGTGGGTGTGTCAGTGCCACCCAAATAAGATAGTATCAAAATGCGGTGGATGAGTTCCTTTGGTTTTCATGTTTAGAGTTGGTATTTTTTGTCTTTGTGTAAGGTTAGCGAGGTTATGTACTTCTTGACTCTGTGACTGCAGATAGACTAGGATCATGGGTTTTTATCACCTATCGTAGTTTAGGAGACATGTTAACTCTTGGATACATGATTTCAACCTGGTTAAGATTGAAATCTAGTGTGGTTTACCCTATAATTTTCCCATAGTGTGTGATCGTAGACTGAAAAGGAACCCTTGTTGTCCTTTGTGGTGGGATTGGTATGCTCGTTGGCATGAGAGTCCCAGTAGAGTGCTCAGTTTCATTCCCATGTTCCTAGTATTTCTATTTTTTAGGATGAAAATTCGTAAGATAGGGAGGATATAGTGACTTGATTTTTCACCTATAAGGCCATGGAATAGTTCTAAGAGTATTTCCAAATCCAAGTGTTGAGTCAACGTGAGTTTTTGGGGCCTAGAGAACCTCAACATGGTGATTTTAAATATATTAAATATATTTTATCACAGATGCACAATTTATTTGGAAACATGGAATTAATCCTATGTGGTGTCTCAAATCAGAATTCTGTGAACACGATTGAGTTCAGAATGTCCTGTTTACCTTAGGTGCGACATAAAAAATGTCAACTCTAGGTGTCAAATCAGAGGCGAGTTGATAGTAGGGTGTTAAATTGAGGATATTGATTTAATAAAATTAAATCAAAATCTTTTAACCTCCCCCTATTCCCCCTTTGGAGTGAAGGATGATCCGAGGATTGAATCAAGGAAACGAGGTTGTGTTGATCTCTGATCTTGTTTCCGATTTCTCCTAGATCATGCAGTAGCAGCTCCCAAGTGTTGCGTTGACCTATAAAATTCCTCAGTTTTCCACAAGATAATAATATTTGAGTTTTAAGTCCCATTTCCCATTTTTCATCTTTTTAACGTTTTAGATCCCTTAGATTCTAGCTAGGGACCCCTCGAGGATGGATTTGTGTGTTTCGGGGAAAACAGGGGTGATTTGGGATGCTTTTTGGGAATTTCTTGATAGAGTTCCCATCTACATAGCATGTAGTGTAGTAGAGCACACAATGTGTTCATTTCATTTGGGGAAGATGTGTTTTGGGGACTACATTCCATGTATTTGGGTTACAAACCATGTAGATACCCCATGTTGTGTGGCCTGAGGACATGTACAGGGAAACTGTGTAAACATACATGAACATGTAAAAGTACACAACTAGAGTATATAGGCATGGGGTTCTAGACATAAACACTGAAATATGGAATGGATAGGGATCCATTTAGCTGGGAAATTCCATGTACAAATGGGCACACACTGTGTTTTAAACATGGTTGGATGTGTCATTTGAAGGGAAGACACGGTCGAGGATCAGGTGAGGTGAGGCACACCATGTACCTCTAGTACACACTGTGTATTCCCACATTACCATCCAATACATTCTTTCATAGGAAATGACTGGGTGTTCAGGTAGGGTCACATGCCATGTAGAACCCCTTACATGCCATGTAGTGTCCTCTTGGAGGCGTTTGCACCCAGTGTATCTCCTCTTTCGGGGCTCAGATTCAGGTCTATGATTAGAATATTATGAGTAGTTTTCCATGTGTAATGTGATGGTGGGAATGGTTTGGGAATAAGAGATTTGGGGAGAGGTGATGATCTGGATCACCTGGGTTAGCGATTTATGGACTAGAAATGGTGGAGTGAGATCCCTTAGTTTTTTTCTCTATGAGGGTACATGTGTAATTACGTACTCGGTATAGGATTGCGGTCCCCTCAATAGGATGATCTTGGATAGAGTTTTTGTATACCTATGGAGAGGCCAGGGTGGGATCGTCTCTTATAATTTTAGAGTTGTTTCATCCCTTCAAAGAGGATGAAGTGGGATACTCTAGAATATCGTTTCCATAGATTGGGTTATTGGTATAATCATGTCCTACACTACATGGGAAGTGATCCCCTATCTAGAAGGATAACCCAATAGGGTTTTTGGAATCATTGGGTATAAAATTCTCTATGTTGTGGGAGGATTAGTAGGGTTGTGAAATCATTGGGTATGTGATACCCTACTTAGACATTTGTTTTTGTATGGTTTGTGGCATAATCAGTTATAAGATCCAATACTTCATGAGGTATTTCATATGGGGTTTGTGAAATCATCATGACCAACACTACATGAGCGGGGATCCTCTATCTGAGTGATATGATCTCTAGGCAGTCATATTGGGTTGTGATGTCCCCGAGAAGATCATGGGAGTGATCTCCTATCTGAGTGAGATCCTTGGGATACCTGATTGGGTTCGTTGTGTCACCTAGTGGATCTTAGGAGTGATCCCCTATTCAAGGAGATGTGGTCATCTGTTTACTTGACAAGGTTTTCAGTGTTTCCCAGATGATCCTGGGAGTGACCCCCTTTTTGATTGATGAGACCTTTCATGGTTCAAGTAGGATTGGTAGTGCCCCCATAAGAGATGGGCGAGATACCCTATTTGAGTATCAGTACCCCCTTGGTTACATTGTGACTTTCTTCTTGGTGAGATCTGATGAGTGTGTTCTCTCGGATAGGTGCCCTTTGGATGGCGGTGTTGTTCCATCATATTTGTAATACATGATGGAGTGGTATCTCTTGGTTGTGATATCATGGATGGTCGTGTTGTTCTGGATGGAATGTATCTCTCAGAAAAGTATCATCTGGGATGACATATCTCATCGAGTGTGTGCTCCTAGATGAGTGTTTCCTTTGATCCTCAAGTAATAACTTGTTATTGACTATGATTTTGGAACCAGATGTGACTTGTAGTCTGAGATGAGTATATCTGGGTGTTTTTTTGGAGTCCTTATGGTGTTTTCAAGTCTTTGAGTTGACACCACTTGTGGACTGAGTTGATTAGTCATGTATAGACAAGGATGTTTTT
This sequence comes from Viscum album, assembly GCA_963277665.1. NCBI lineage: Eukaryota > Viridiplantae > Streptophyta > Magnoliopsida > Santalales > Viscaceae > Viscum > Viscum album. The sequence goes on along the minus strand of OY728123.1, from coordinate 499,179,803 downwards.
GAGAGGGAGTTTCTCTATCATTTGGGTTCCCTTTGGCTAGGTTTAACAGACTATTTAATTTCATTTTCTCTATTCTATTTTGGATTTTGGGGGCACCTGCTGAGTATTTTTATACTCTCCCCTTCATGGGATTTTCCCAAACTTATTGTGTCTTGTGCAGACCACATGCCTTTTTATAGAGTCCTAGGAGGACCTAGATTAGGTGTAACTTAGTGAGCTAGACCGACCAGGGTGTTTACTGAAGCTTAGCCGAGGATCTTTCTGGTGGGTGCATTTGACAGTGATCCCATCTCTATGAGCAAGTTGGATGCTTTTACAATTTTCTTTCAATAGGATTTTCCCCTTTTTATACTTTCATTTAACACTAGTTTGGGATAGATTTATGCATGAATTTCATTCAATTTATATTTATGCACTGTTGCATGGAGGTGTATGTGGGTGCTTGTGTACATGTACCTTTGGGAATGGCCTCTCATGTGTGTGATATACCTACTCAAAACTAGACGCCAACCTCTATACTATGGAGGAAATATTGAAGAGTCACGAATAAATCCCTTTTTGGTCTGGTCATGACATATTTACTGACATGTTGGTATAGAAAATTTAATTTATACTTAAAGTGCATAAAAAATAAATTCTAAATCATATAAAACAAAACATTTATTGTATGTATAATTATATATCTGTTTATGTATATATAAATATATTTTTATATTATATATGTACATAAGTGTGTATATATTTCTATTGATATATAATTATAAATAATTGTATTTTTAAATACTTTTATATTTTCATTGGTGCATGCATGCACATACATATATTTTCAAGTACTCATAGATAGTTTTATTTGTAAATATTTATAGTAATATGCATCTATGTAATTATAAAAATATATATTTGTTTTTATATAAAAGAATTAATTTATATATATACAATTATACCCATTGATTTTCTAAAAAAATCATCTATATTTACTTTTTAATGTATTAATATTTATAAGAACATAAAGATTAAGATATTTTAAAAAATATGTTGTAATTTAATTCACAATGGAAACATATAGTTGTATAATTAATAAAAAACTAAAATTAAAAAAGATATAATTAATAAGATCCATCCACCATCCCTGTATCCACCTATCACCATCACATATTAAGAATTAATCATCCATTTTAATCTTATGTTGATCCTATCTTCATAGATATATATTTTACGAAGCATTCATTAGAAAAAGCGTGGGTGGCGATCTTTAAAATTCCAAAGCTTCCCACATTAATCACTTGTTAGTAATAAATAAAGATTGACCTCTCATGATTTCTATGATAGGGTGATCAAAAAATGAAATAAAAAATATATAATATGTGATTCATCATAAATATGGAGGCTTTAATCCAAAGAGCATAAATAAATATTCAATCCAACCTTTATAAACAAACATCAGGCTCATTTATCCCCAAAGTAATGATTTTAGTAATAATTAAATTCTCATTACTGTGTTTAATCAATTTTATAACAATAAATGTACTTATCTCTAGCCTTATGTATTCTCAAGTACAAATATTTTTTATTTCATATGGAATTCCTCCTTAATCCCCTTTCTTATTTAACAACAAATTCAATGATAATTATTTTAACATTCCTTTTTTTAAAATTTGATCATGGATATCATGGTAAATAGATGTGAAACTCCTTCAATAAATAAATAGATATTTTGTTTTTATTTTCATGTTGAATAGAGATTTTTAAAATGAATACAAACCATGTAATGACATGTGCTTGGCCATCTATCCATCTTGATGAATCTATTTACTTCATGGAATGAACGAAAACTCATAAAGTCTCGAATTTAAAAACATGAAACCAAATCAAAAAAACTATATGTAACCAGCATAAGAACATGATTGTATGAGATCGATCACATAATAAAATAGATAAAAAAAAGAAAACAATACTCAGTCGAAGAGAAGAAGGATTCAGAACTCACTAATCAGATGTTAAAGAAGATCCAAATAAAAAAACTGGAATAAGTGGATATTGCGGGAGGAGATGGGAATCAACTACTCATTTAGGTTAGGGAAATTAGGGTAGGGATAATGGGTGAATGGGGGGAGGCTAGGTGGTGATGGATTTCTGCAATACCAATGGTTTGTTAAAAACCATCGGTATAGCCCAAAATATAACAATGGTTTTAAGAAACCATTAGTATAACTTCATATATACCAATGGGTTAAATAAATCATTAGTATAGCCTAGATCTAGGAACCCTATACCATTGTTTATATAAATTTTTTTTATAAAGAAGTGAGGATATCCCCACATTCTATTCGTGTTATTTTTTACCTACACAAAGAACAGCCCTTTTTTCAATTTTTTTTTATTTTTTTCTCTCTTGTTTCAACCATAGGGATAAACAATGAAATACAATGAATCAAATAATAAACCGTCCCTAAGATCCAATGAAGCTACCTTCTGTTCATCTCTCAAGAAACAAAATCCCATCTCTACCATGAACAACCCCTCCCCCACACTCATTCAATTGTATATCATGCATAATACCAAGAGTAGGGTAGGAAAGGAAAATAATGGCTTGTGATGTGGATCAATATTTACAATATCATCCATGGCTTATATACTCTATATAGGATCAATGTAGAGGTGGGTCTCAAGATAAAAGGGGTCATCAAAAAATTGATTCAATAATTTTAAAAGTGATTTTGTTCGGTCATATCTTTGACAAGATATTAATGAAAGTTATGATAGGTTGATATGCCCCAAGTATCACTCATGAAACATGCTCATAAACAAATAAGAAAAATTTGGTCCAAATTCCTCTTGGGAATGGGAACATAATATAATTCCATCAATTCATGGCATGAACATCAATGATTATTTTACTTAATGTAATATTCTAAAAATCAACATCAAGAAAGAAATCATATCAACAATAATTTTTAGGAAATTAAAAATTGATGTAAGTGTGTGACATTTAAAAATATCTAACTATATTTTTAAAATTGATGGGAATTATAATTAATATTTAATAACATGTCACCATACTTATCTCGAGTGTTGATGTCTCCTAGATTAGCAAGTACATGGAAAACCTATTCAAGAATTTATGTTAGAATCTAATTCATTTTAGTTAATGTAGTAATTCATCTCATTATTAAAAAATATGATAAAATATAGGTATTTAAAAATATAAATATTTAAAAATTGTAATACCCTTACATGAAGGTTATTCATTGTTGTTTATTCATCTTTTTTTTAGCTTTAGATTATTTCTAGGATCTTGAAAAATCAAAATGAAAACAAGTGAAAGTATAATATTTAAAAAATTTATCTCAAAAATATAAAATAATCGAGAATGGGGAGATTCATTAATCTAATATAATAAAATGAAACTATTTCCTAGAATGAAATTGAAAAATTAATTTTTCCAACTAGTAGTTAATCTTTCTTATGGCCATTTATCTTGTTCGTGTGTCATGTAATAGAAGTATGGTACAATTTTAAATAATATGGTAGAAAAGTGACATGATATTTGGCCCATATAGTGTAAATGTACTCTTCATCCACTATTATTACTTTTTTACTAATTCCTATGGTGGTCTAAAAAAGAGGAAAATGTAAAGAAAATATAAAGAAATCAAAATCTGTCCAGATTTTTTATTTTCCCTAACCCACCACTTCGCCTTTCATCTTTTCATTAGGTTCTAATTATAGATTGTATTTTTTAATTGGAGTTTCTCTATTCTCATCTTCTCTTGGGAAGTATATGAGGTAGTCCCATTCTTCTTCGGCCTCTTGTATATCAGTGAGGTTGATTCATATTTTCTCATTATCCACTTTTATTAGTTTTTCTTCTTCTTTATTAAATTCAATGGCTTGCACTACTTCATCCAAATTATCATCTTCCACCTCTATCATCCATTCATTTATTTCTATCATGTTTCTTTCTTATTCTTCTTATAGTATCAAAAGGTATTATTCTTTTTCTTATTTGTATTCTTGTAAGTGAAGCAGAGATTTCTAAGGTTTTCCTTCTTATTCTTTATAAACCAATGTTTTATAACTTTCAGAAATTTTAGCAAGCTCTAAAAACTCTTCTATCATAGCATCATCATTATTTCATCATTTTTCTTAAAGACTTTCACTTATTAGAAAACCTCTTCCTTATCATCATCTTAAATCCATTTTATCCTTACATTAGAAATAAATGGTAAGTTTCATATAAGGTAATTTAAATTAGAAATAATTTGAGCAAGGTGGTTGGTATTCTCTCCTTGTTCTCTAAGTTGTTCTTTATTATCATCTATAATCTTATCCAAAACATGAATATACATTATGAGAAATATGGTCATTCTATCTTTGTAATGGTTCTATTTAGTTTATTTGACATAAGGGTCTTTTTGATTGAATAACTCAACCTAAGATTCTCAATGGTAGTCTTGAATATTTGGATCTCCTCTAAAAGGATGATAATAGGCAGTGCTCCACTATTGATGTTGGAATTTATCACAAAGATAAGAATATGAATCATTTTGGCTCATTTCATGACGTGACCACCCTCTTGAATCCAGTGTTTACCATGTGGTTGGATACTCTAGATATTTAATTTATTATGATGGTGTCATGTCAAAATATCGATGTGACATGTTCTCTATCCTTCATAACACCAACAACTACTTAGAGAATAAAACAGAGCAAAAAATGAAACCAAATCTAAACTAAAATCTGAAAATAGAAATGGGGTAAAAAAAGTATTTGAACTAGGCAATTGGTCTTGAGTTGTCTATTACGCACTCATTATCCTAGGTAATGGATCCAAATTTGATACACCCTCATGGTTTTGTTAATTAAATATAGGGAAATCAAATTAGAAATTTATATTTTTACTAAACAATACTGACTAAAAATGTGTAGCATTACGAAAGTACGATGTCAATCTCATGAAAAGTAGGGAATACAACATCAAATTTCAACCAATTTTTGGCTCATCTAATTTTAATTAACATAATTTAATAAAATATTAATAGAAAAATAAAACAAGAAAATGTATAGGTAAAATGGAATAAGAGAGAGGGACCAGTTTCCAGTGGTGGTTTTACTAAATAAATTAATTCAACTTCACTTGAAAAATAACTAGATTAAAATGATGTGCAGTCAATAAATTTTATAGATATGAGAAATGGTTAATTATTATAAATATACCCTAGCATATAAATTTATCGTGGTTATATGGATTAAAATACCTAATGATTTTTAATATTAGATTTCCAGACACATAAGAATAATCCAATTTAATTGTCCTGAATTAATTATCTCGATATTGTTGGTGTTCATTCACAATTGAAAGCATTAGTTCAATTAATCAATGAGGAATAAAATAAAAATTCTAGAACAACATGAAACTATTGAATAAAATAATCATACAAGTGAAGTAAAATCAGGTTTTTTTGGTATTCACCCCCATTAAGCAATTCCACTCTCCCCTACAGGGTTCATCCAATCATCACCAGGTGATCTTCGGTGATAAATAAATCAAAAATCATAGTAGAGAGATTAGAAAAAAAACAATAATGAGAATTAAGTAAAGATATTGGAATTAAATTAATGATTATCCAAAGTTACATCAAAGAAAAAAATAGGAATATAGAAAAAAAATAACTCTAACGAACAATCTCTGGGTTGAAACCATGCTGAAAGCCTCCTAATGGTCGAACTCCTTGTTCCTAGAAAGAATGCCTCTACTTTGGCCAAAATACACTATTTAAAATCTTGTAAATCATGTTTATAGTTAGAGGGTAAAAACCCCATTAAGACCCTCATTAATTGGTCAAAACAGAATTTCTTGTATCCTCTGATAGACTGAATTCACATCTTGAATTCACAATTCACATGGTGAAGAATTTGAAGACCGAAAAGAGGGATTTTTAGGAGATTAAAGAAAGTTAACGGTGTGAATATATATTCACACCATGAATCCTTGATGTCCATACTCCAATAGCTCCCCACTACTCCAGCCTACTGTACAAGATGTTAATTCTTGTCTCCAATATTTCACAACTTTAATTTTATGTTCATTATGTAAATTCATCTTTTATGGTGTGAAATATGATATGTTGGCTACTTTTTATTATCTCATGTACATCTTTGGTCTTGGTACACAACTCAAATGGAGTTTTTTAGAACTAATTCCATCCTTTGTGTCTTGAACGGTGGTGTAAATGATGCTCCAATATGTAAACAACTTTGGATTAAATCATCAATCTGGACTTCATAGTCATTTTTATGGTGCAGTTAAGTGTCTTTATCTTCCTAAAATGCCATGATTTCTACAAAATTTCTCTGAATATATGCCTACCATGAAAATTAAAATAACATTAAAATCATGCAAGAATCTCATATTCAATCAATAAATATTGAATAAAATCACAAATAAAAACCCATAAAAATATGTATACCAAATAGAGATATCAGTCCATTTAGTTTCCTTCACTTCATTCCCTAAAAATATAAAGTAAGTGAGACTTCAACTGGAGGTGATATCATGCTTGGTATATTGAGATATGGGACAAACATCATGAGTACTGATTATAAGGGATAGATAAAGTACTCATGCATCTATTAAATCAATTGTATTATGGGATCTAGTAGCACATGTTTGTATTGATATATCTTACGAAACACACAAGAGGATATTATCAGTTGGTAAGAATACTTCATTCTACTTCCCTATTCTTGATTTTTTGAATATTTTATGATATTTCTATTTATTTATATATATTTACATAAATCTAATTGAATCACATATTTGTATATATTTGTATAATTATTTTTAAATATATTTATAAAATATATGTTTGAGTGTGTGTGCATGATATATATATATATATATACTAATACTAATATTTATTTATATATATTATATATTAATATTCATTTACATATATTATATTATACATATATATGTGTGTGTGTGTGTGTGTGTGTGTGTGTTTGTTTATTAATAAATGAATATATGTATATATAAACATTAAATATACATTTTCATAAGTATATATATATATATATATATACGTACTCATATATTTTTACAATGTAAAAAATGGGTACATATTGTTTTAAATAAAATGGATAATAGTTGATTCCAAATGATTTATAAAATTAATTTTAAATACATTTTTAAATATGTCTATATATTTAATATTTTGATATAAAATTTGTACATTATATATATTTAAATTTATATATAGTTATATATATATTTTTTATAATCTATTTATAAATATTTACTATAAATATATTTATACACTATATTTAATGACAATGATAATGATAATGATAATGAAATTTTATGTAAATATGTTCAAAAATGTATTTTTAAAATTGGTTTATTGCAAGTAAATATAGGAAAACATGCATATATTTAATTATAAATAAATCCTCAATATGAAAATGGAAAAATTACAAAAAACCATACTATCTATATGAATGTAAATGATGAGAATAAATTCAATATCCACTTAAAAAGTACCAGAATACCGTCTTAAATGAAGATTGGATCTCATTGAATATTAAAACATTAGGGTATCCCAACTAAAAACATAGTTTTGGAGGCCTTTTGTGTCTTTTTGACCTTGAAAAAATACTGACCAAGTTACCTTAGTCAACATGACATAGATCTCTTTGCAAGCTTTGATTTGATATATGGTAGAGCCAAAACGGACATCCAAATCAAAAGTTATCATCGTTTGAAATTCAAATAATGTTTTCAACTTATCTTAGAAATTTAATTAATTTATTATATTTTCATTTCATCCAATTGTTATTAAATAAATATTAATCAATAATAATTAGAAAATTATTAATTAATATTTTAAAAAAAATTAATCCATTTATTTTTAAATATATTATAAATTAGGTGTAAATACATATTTAGTCTTCTAAAAACCATATTTAATAAAATATATTATTTTATATCAATATAAATAATAAAATATATATATTAATATTTTATTTTTAATGATATATACTTTTTATGAAATATAATTTTTATGAGCACTATTAAACATCCATTGATAAAGGTTATCTTTATTAGTACTGAAAAATGAGGCCTTTTATCAGTACTTTCTATAGCACTAATAATGTTATCCCTTATGAGAGTTTTTTCTAGCATTGATAAAGGTGGCATATATAAGAACATTTAGCTAGTGTTGATAAAGGTTTGCATCAAATAAATATTTTAACATATTATTAATTTATAATAAACAATACAATTGATAAATAATAAATATATTAACTATAAATAAATTATTAATAATTATGTCAACAAGAATTATGAAAAAATTATAAATTTATATATTAGGTGCTTGGTGGTATAATTACATTAAAACACACAGACATCACACACACAGGTTGGAAAGGAAGTCCATAGCCCCTCTAAGGGGATAACCCACCCATCAAGCCTTATTTATTTAGTACATGGCCCGTATGCCTAGTGTGCATGACACCCATAACATGGACCAAAAGAACAACATAATGTCATGCCTGCATCATTATACCTAAATCACCATACCTATATCATACTTGCATCACCACCCACATGCATCATGCCCATTTCACTGCATGCCTGCATCAGCATCTGCGTCACTGTCTATATAGTACTGTAATAGTACTTGCGCCCAACATGGCTTCATGCCATGACCTCCATGAGGCCTAGCAGGAGACTTTATAGTATTAATAACATAATACTATGTTATTAGTTAATAATAAACAATAAAATTGATAATTAATAAAAAATAAAATTGGTAATTAGTAAATATATTACCTATTAATAAATTAAAAATAATTATATACATAAAAATTTCATAAAAATTTACAAATAGTAGTTATTATACTGTTAATTAATTAATAAAATGATAATATATTATTAACTGATAAATATATTTATTATTGATAATTCAAAAATAATTATATCAACAAAAAATTCACAAAATTTTCTGAATATATTCATCACTCTAATTAATTAATAACTGGTGGTATATTATATTTTATATAAAGTATTATGTTTTAATCCCTTAATTATATTATTAATAATTATTAAATTTTATTTATATTAAATATATTATTTATAAATTACTTATTAGTTATTAAAATTAACTATTAACAAATATTAAAAAAAATTATAAATAATTCGGATGTGTGAATCGTGTTCACGCATCCTTTCGGGTTAAGGTTCATTCTTCTTAGGAAACATGGGAAGTGTGAACCGATCCAAAGATTTGGATTCAAAAGCATGTCATATATAGCTATTTGTGAATATCTTGAATAAACTTCAAAGTAAAATTTTATAAAAAAAGTAAAAATAGTCACAACCCTTCAACCAACCAAAAATTTGGATTTAAAAGTAGTCACAAAAAATGGATGATGTAGTGATTTGGATTTATAATGTTTTTACTTTATCCCTTTCTTTTAAATGGTCTTTGTAATTTTTTTCTTGTGCGTTATTATTTTATTTTCGAAAATAATGGTTAGGAGAAAAGGTGAAGGTGGAGGTGGAGGAGGAAAGGCTGATGGAGGAGGCGGTATTGGAAAGAGTGGTGGCGGTGGCTCCAGTGGCATTAGCAGTGGGTCTATGTCAGGTGTAGGTGGCGGCCGAGATTCCATGATGGTATATTGCAGTGGAGGGAGTTACATCTCACGGGGGAGCTTCGATAGTGACCCTAAATCCTACTTTGACCGACTCCACTCTTTTGAAAATGTTAATAAATAATTTATGTTCTTCATCCCCACTTCTCCTATAGTACAACCCAACATGACGTTATCAATGGCATGAAACCCTCTAAATAAATAACCATTGTTTGAGTTTTTTTAAATCCACATTTTTTTAAAAAATAATTATTAAAATATGTCTAGGTTTAAAATATTTTTAAAACTAAGACAAAAAGGCAGTTGTTTTCACCTGGGCCAAAGGCGACACGTCTGTTGTCACCTTTGACATAAAGTTAGGGAAAAGAAGGAAAAGGCCTTGCCACCTTTTCCCAAATAGAAAAATATATATTTTAAATATACATGTTTTTATATTATTTTTTTGTTTATATATATATATGAAAAAATATTTAGCAGAATTCAACTACTATTTAATATCCACCATTACCACCATTAAAACAGTCTTGAATTCTAATAGAAACCCTCTCTCGGGGCTCCCTTTTAAAAAGGGGATTTCCTTGAAAATGCTTCTGGATTTCCAATGTGGGATATGTGTCCTCTATTTTCTACACATAATTAATAATATATTATTATTAATAATTAGTAATTAATTAATAGTAAATATTAATTTAAAATAAATAATAATAATAATAAATTATTAAAAATTACTGTTAAAAATTAACAATTAAGTAATTATTATTAATAATATTTTGAAAAATATTAATTAATAACTAATTAATTACTCTAGAATTATTTTTAAATCATTAATAATATTAGTAAAAAACTAATTAATTATTAATTAAATATTAACAATTAAAAGGTTTTAATTAATTAGAAAATAAAAAATATATAATTGATAATAAAAATTATTAATAATAACTAAATAATAAATAATAAATAATAAATATTTAATTATCATTATTAATATTTATTAACTAATGAATAATTTTAAATATTTATTATTAATTAATATTAATAATTTATTAATATTAATTAGAAATAATTATTTAATTAAATAGTAAAAATTTAATAATAATTAATTAATCATTGGTATTTTAATAATTTAATCATTATTACTAATATTTAGTAACTAAATATTATTTTTAAATATTGATTATTAATTTTATAATAATAATAATTAATCCTAACTATTAATTATGAATTCATTTATTATTTAATTTTTACTAAATTTTATTAATAAGTAATTAAATATTGTATAATTAATATTTAATTTATAAAAAATAATTATATTATTATTTTTAATAATTAGTTAATAAATAATAATTTTAAATATTTATAAGTAATTAATATTAATTAGTATTTTGTATTTATCAATTATTAATATTATTAAATACTAAATCATGTTTTTTAATTAATATTTATTAGCAGTTAATATTTATTAGTAATTAATTTTAATTAGAAACAATTATTTAATTAATTAATACTAATTTAAAAATAATTAATTTAGAATTAGAAATTTAAAAATTTAATAATTATTATTAATATTTAGTAACTAAATAATAATTTTAAATATTTATTGGTAATTGAATGGAAATGGAAATGAAAGGGAAACACATAGGGACTGACACTCATCAAGGTGCGTAGCTACATGAGTATGCAAATGAGGCTCTTGTTCAGTGTTCTGCATCATAGGATTCTCCTTCACAACCTAAAGGGAAATGTGGTAAGGTGAAACCACTGGCAATGGATTTCTCGGGACATGCTACATGTGATGATGGGTCAAGCCCATATGATATTCAGTGTAATAGTATGTGCCTTCCCAATACATTACTTTGTGAGTTTGGTCATTAGAAGTGCTTGGAGGAGGCTTGGAGGGAATTTAGAGAAGTTCAGTTCTTAAAAGTTAGATGCATGGAGGTTACAGGTCATGTAACTTGATTTCATGATGTGATGTTTGGTTTCGCGGCTTGTCCTGGAAAGCTTCATGATGTGCATACTTTTACACATTGTGAAAAAGGGATTCATGGCATGCAATATCTTGGGGTTTGAAAAATAAAAATAAACCATGATGTGAAATGTGTTTCATTGGAAGTGGACCACGAGGGATTTCATGACGTGAAAGGGGATTACATGTCATGTAATACCCAGATGCTGTAATGTTTTATAACATTCCATCTTCTCTGGTTTTCACAAATCATATAGCTATAGTAGTCTATATCATTCCAAAAAAACCCTAGGCATACCAAGGAGTTCTTCAAACCCTCCTCCTTCTTTGATCTGTTGATCTCGGTGATCATTCGTTGGTGATCTGTGGTGATCCAAGGTACATTCTCCCTTCCTTTTCTAGCAGTTTCCCTTGGTTTCATCTCATTCTCTTCCATATCTCCTGATCATTCCATGGAGTGTGCTTATCCATGATTTCTAAAGGTTTTTCTCTTAGTTGTTGTTGGTGCGGTTGGGCCGTGACATCGTTGGATGTATGCAGATCTTGCTAGATAGGTGATCAGAGGTCCGTTACGTAATCTTTTCTCGTGTGAGGAACGCTGACACACCTTCAAGGTAAGGATTCCCTTATCTCTCTTTATCTGTGCAACATGGGGATGGTTTTTAATTTTTTTACCCTTGGATTATGGTTGTATTTTATTAATCAAATATAATGAGAAGGATAATTGAATTCAAAGGGTAGAGGGGTTTATTGCATTCTTTTCACTACTTTGCTTATTGTTTGTGATATTGTGATTATACAGGCGGAACACCCCATTTCAAATGGTGGTTGTTAGTGGCTTTTTTTGCACTATTTGTATAAGTTGAGTGTGCTTCTTTGGTTGTGGGTGTTGTGGTATCACCCTAAATGGAAACAGGAAAATCACGTACACTTGGATAATAAACGAATGCCCCTGGATTTTCTAATTTCTATGAAAACCCATGAATTAAAAATTGGAATTAAATAATGGATGCCTTGATGAATCTGTAATTTTGTTATTCTTCGGTATGTGGGGTGATGTGTTTTGTGTGATAGTGTGGTTGTGTGTGTATGAGATAGATGGGATACAAAGTTTCAATTTTGTGATGTGTGGATACGCTATGGTGTTTACTATGGTACATTTTTGAAGCACATGTGTGTTCTATGGGATGGTTTGGGAAGTGTGGTGGATGAACTTATGATGATACATCAACCTGACCGTGTAATGGAATCTTAGGTTGAGATTTTGATTGGTTGTGTAATGTATAAGCATTGTTGTGCATCGGGGCTACAATCGATTTGTTCTTTGGTTGTGTTGCGGGATGCAGTTGAGAGTTGGGGATTTGTTTTGGTTGGTATGGGTAATTCGCCCGAACATTCTCCATATTTGTCCTTGGTTGTGTTTCTTGTTATGTGATATGATTGGTAGTCTCTAGGATATTAATGTATTAGATAAATAAGTAATTTATTAATAAAGTTTGGTACTATCTTGGATTGGTTTGGTTAACAGAATGAATAAATGAATTGTGAATGATGAGTGGTAATGGTTTAACAAACTTTGTAGGGAATTAGAAAGAATTTGTGGCCTGTTGTGTGGTATTTTTATTTAGAGGTAGTAGAAAAGTTGGCAGTGTTGAGAGTTGGTTGGTTGTTTGATAACCCATAGGATGGGCATGAGTGTTTGGTATCATATATGTATATACTTATATTTTCTTTGTGATTTCTATACACACCCACCCTATTTGAGCACTACGTTTCGAACACCCCCATTGTCATGGGGGAGGGTGTCTTTCCCAAACACCCTTGTGGGAGGATGGATAGCTAGCCACCTGCTCTTCCCTTATCCTTCTTCTAGGTGGCGGTAGCCCAACATTCTTCGGGCATGTTATTGTTTGTAGGGCCCAGGTGTCTTCGAGATGATATGTAACAACCTGAACTTTTGAATAATATATTGTTTCCTAAATATGTATGTTTTACCAGTCATAATCAATAAAAAGTATAAATGAATTGTGACCATTGTTTTTTGAACATTATATGACCATTGGTTATTATGACCATTGGAAACAATAATAATTTTTTAACATTATAATTATTATTTATAAATAGAAATGATAATGGATAATTAATGCAGAAAGAAGAGTAAATGGCCTTATCCAGTAGACTCTGGCCATACGAATCCCATTTTTTAGAGCATAGAAAGGAAGTAGAATCACTAGGATTCACTCTCGACCAAGCCCAAACTGAGCTTTAACATGTTATGCTTAAACGAAATCGCCTACGGGAGAAGTTCAAGTTAGTGGAGATTACCACTCGAGCGATGTTATCCAAGTTTCCCTAAGAGTCCTTCACCATCACACACCTTACCCTTAGGTTGTATGTAGGTGTTTTAATGGGTTATGTTTCAAAGCCTTAGATACTTAAAATATAATCCCTTTGTTTTAATAAAATTTCTATTTCATCATTTCTGTTTTAAGAATAGATTTACTTAATAAAATATATGTTTAATTGAGACAAATTTAAAAAATTGATTTTAGAAGTAAAAAATTGTACTTTTCAAATATTTCTCATACATAGAGAATTATTATGGTAAAATAAACATCATTTTTGAATTTCAAATTTCAAAATTAATCTAGGGTAATGTTTTAGTAGTTTTTATAAGATGTTTTAAATTTTGATAAATAATATTTTTTTTATGAATAGTATTTGATGAACACTATTTTTTTGATGAATAGTATTTGATGAATACTATTATTTCGGTGAATAGTTTTTTATGAAGAGTAAAAAAGTATATTTTTTATAGAATTATAAAAAAAATAAATATGTGAAATGATTTTTGAAAAATATACATACAAGTTTTCGATCAGTAAGATATTTAAAGTCTAATAAGATCAACTTATTTTTTGGTGAGTAGTAACTTGAACATTTGGAATAGTAATGTTACCCTTATGAATAGTAATTTGACCAAAGGAACAGTAACCTCACCTAAGGAAGTGTGAATATATTTTAGTCATCTTAATTGGTAATGTGATATAATTATATCATAGTATAAGTAAATAAATGTTTTAGAAATTATTAGTTAAGTGTTAGTATTTTATTAATTTAATTTAATTTAAATATAAATTAATTTTTATAAAATGAAGTTCATTTTGGAATTCTACATGTCAAAAAATGGTTAGGGTTATTTTTTTGGTATTTTTCAGAAATTTTTGAATTTTCAATGAATAATAAAAATACAGTTTTGAGTTTTCAGTCTGTTTAACAACATCATAACTATGTCATAATGATGTAATGAATAATATAAGATTTTGGTCGACACTTTTGGATTAAAATATGATATGAGGTGTCCCAAGTGGCCAATACCATGGGAAAATACCATGGCCAAGCCCATGGTTTTTCAAATACCACTAATGAGGTGTCCTTTGACTGATTGAAACTTTTTTTTGATTTTTCAAATTAGCCACTTTTTGGGTTAGTGAGAATCGAAGAAGCAAAGGGAAGAACAATAAAAGGGAACCATAAGTGGGTCGAGATTAGAACCATGCCCAAGTCCAAACCAGGACAACAAAGAAACCAAACAACAAAAACCAAATTCACTTTGACTAATGTGGGAACCAGGGAAAACGTCCAGCCAGACCAACCCACCAAACTGCCATGGATGCAGCACTCCGGACCAGACCTGCTGAACTGCACCACGAAATCATCGATCCAACACCACCATGCCAAAATAACACCACAACAGATCAAACATCACTGAAGCGACCAACACGATAAAAAACATCATGAAATACACCACACCCAACCAAGATGGGGTCATGCATGAAGGAGGATGAGGAAATGGAATAGGAAACCAAGGAGAAGCATGGACATTCAGGCAAAATGAAAGGAAGAACCATAGAACAAACAAGAAGGGAAGGAGAAGCTAAATGGTTATGAGAAGCACCACTGACATTGAGAATTCATGCATCCACCATCCGTGTCTGCTTACTGACCCAGTAGTCGATGAAGACCCTGCCATGTTCTAACTCACACGAAACCCAAATGTCTGCACTGTAACAAGCCTCAGGAAAACCAAAGAGGAGCATGATGAGTTGGTTCCACGAACCAATCCTAGGTCGAACCCTTATCGCCTGTGAATGTGCCAGTGAGTGTTCCATAATTCGGCTTCCCACAAACATCCAGGCGATTATCCTGTGCATTCCAGAGGGCGCCGAATCACCTGCAACAAACCAATACAACCCCAAAAATTTGAAATCCAGAAGAAATCCTGTGCGATTAAGAATTGAGCTCAACACATCGCCTCCAATTAACATATCCATCTGGATTCGTTGACACCGATGCCAACTCGGAGATGTGGACCGGTGAAATAGGAAGCTTCAGAAGATCAGGCGAAGCACGAATCATGGAGGAGAGAAGATGGTGGTCATGGATGTTGTTCGGGTAGGATGAGCAACAGAGAAGCATTGTTGACAGGTCTCCCAATCAAGACGCTGTTAATAAAGGAACCAATAGCAATAGGGGGAGGTGGGGCAATGCGGTGACAAAAACCCTAGCTGCCAAAGGAATCTCTCCTCAGAGCAACATCGCGCCTCCTTTTTTTGTATTTTCAAATTAATCACTTTATGGGTGAGTGATAACCATACAAAAATCACTTTGATGCTAAGAGAGAACTAAAACAAGAGGAACCACAAGCAGAGTAGTGTGTCCAAAGGGATCCACCATTTTAGACATGTGCAACACAAGGAACCATTTGCGAGTTGGGAAAAAACCCCTATCTAGGGCCAAAACCTCCTAAAAATCACCAAGGTGTCCTTTGAAATTAATAAAAAACTCCCTCTCTTTTACTATACATACATACCAATCCTTAGTTTCTCTTCATTCCAAACTCCTACTACATGAATTTATGTTAGTTATACATCCCAAGGAGTCCTCCCAAGGTGTCCTCAATCCCTCAAGGTCCCAATCTTAGAGTTTTAGAAGTTACTCTTCAAGGTAAGGGAATTATGAACTTCTCTTTTCCTTTCAAGTTCTCTTTTATGTGGTATTTATTTCAAATTTCCATACCATTTTCTTATTTACATTTTATTATATCCCTATACTGTATTATGAGTCTTTTATTAATGGTTGACCCCTATCCCCTCTCTTTTTAATTTTTTTTATAAAACCATGTTTCATACCAAATAATTTACAAAGTTTTTGTCACAAAATCTCTCTATTTTTATCAATAAATTATTTTATTTTCTTTATGTGAATACCCAAAATTCTTTCATTTATAGGGGTATTCATAAAGGCATAAAAATTATTTATTTTATTATGGAATTTAAATACATAAAACCCTCATTCCCTTTCTATGGGTTATAAATGACATAATAATCATGTATGTAATTGTTTTTTAAAACGCCATGATTTTGATTTTAAACCCATTTATTTTATTATATATGGGTTATTTATGAAATTTTTTATTATGATATATTTGTATCAAATGAAAATAAATACATATTAATGGTTTACCTTGATATCACTCCAATGCATTGGGTAATTAAATTAATCTCTAAAGATGACACATTTTACGATACCTTGGTGAATAACCTTGGTAATTTTTATGACACCTTGGGGATGAGTCTTGGTGATATTCTTATGAATGTATAAATTAATGTTTGTATTGAAATTTACATTTTATGATTTATTTTCTTATTGTTATGATATGAATCTTTCTCAAGCCTTTATAAAATTCATCATGTTCTTATTGATATCTCTCAAGTTCATATCTAAAATGTTTCCCTTATTTTACCTTATTGGGAATTATGATCACCCACTTCTTTCATGTATGTCCCTAGGTTATGAGATGAAATAAATTTACATAGTATGATCCTTGAATATTACTTTCAAGTGTAATAGAATAAATTTTTATGCTTTCATTTATTATGAACCTAATTTCCAAGACACTAAACCTAAATGATCATCAATTTATAAAAAAGATATGTAAGGTTATGTAATAAAAATGGGGGATTCTATAGTTGGTATCAAAAGATAGTTTAACTATTTGTGGAAATTAGGATATGAAAAATATAGGAAGAACCATATAGAAAAGTTAAAGTATAGAAAAAAGTCCTAGTATTTTCGTGAAATATTAAGTAAATTGTTTCTAAACAAATAAATCCCTATCTAGATACGAAAAAGTGGATGTGGATCTGGCATAAATTTATTTAGGGGTAAACCCTAAAAACACCTCTTTGAGATATGACTCAAATGGGAACTATTTCAAAACAACGGGCCTTACTGCACTCCAAGTTTGACACTCCCGATTGATTTGTTTGGTTAGTCACAAGCTTTTTATGAACCATTATGAAGGATTTATTGAAAATGTAATTATTGATAATGAATAATGTGTTTAAGAATGATGTTCTAAAACATAAAAATCCTTCAGGGTTATAATATTCTTAAATTAAACAAGTTTCTCAAAAAGGTTTTCTTCTTTTAGAAAATAGTGGGAAATATGAGGAACTGTGCAAATGGTTACCGTAATGGAACATGCACCGACGACCCTCCGATGGAAGCTAAAATGGTAGATTTCATGAGAATGATGAATCAAATGACTCAAGTTATGGAAAAGAACTTAAATCAATATGAGAGACCAATTTCTCCAAGAAGGGAACAACTTTCCATTGAGTCCTTTATGTGTCAATGACCAGAAATGTTCAACGGATCTACCAACCCATTGATTTTAGAACAGTGGATAAGATTTGTAGAAAAGATATTTTTTATACTTTGTAGTTTTAAATAAGATAAAGTCACCTTGGCTATTTACCACTTAGAGGGAGAAGGTGATCAGTGGTGGGAACTACATAAAAACATGTGTCCCAAGAGGGTAGATTATAAGTATATGGTGTGGGAAGAGTTTAGAGGTATCTTCTTTAATAAGTATTTCCCTTGTTTGATGAGAAAAAAATGGATATGGAATTTCTTGAGTTGAAGTAGAAGGGTAATAAATTTTTAGGAAGATACTAGATGAACATCATAAGTATTTCATGTGACATCTCTATCTTTTTCATGGATCCTAATGGTAAGGTTGATAGATTCTTCAGTGGACTAAGACCCCATCTACAGAAGAATCTAGCCAGCCAAGAGTATGAAAGCTATGAGGACATCATACTAAGTGATATTAAAGTAAAACTGGAGTTTGGTGAGATGTAATGGTCCCATAAATCCAATGAAAATAAGAGATAAATGGATACAATCTTGGGGTGCATCTTTGATCAGAGAAGATGTGGAAGGAAAGTGCCACTTCCCATGTGTAATAAATATGGGAAAAGAATTCGAGGAACTAATTTCTTGGGAGTGATAAGTGTTACAATTGTGGAAGATATTTTCATATCACTCGAAATTATTATAGTGAGGTGAAGCCTTAACTTCCCAACAATAACAAAAAATGAAAGATGATGCAGACCCTACCTGGAGTCCAATGCTTCTAGTGTGGATTGATTGGGAACTTTTCCAATCATTGTTCGAATCCGAGGGTAGTAGAGGGGAATCACCATCAGCCTCATCAAAGGCCAAGGGGGAAAGTTCATTCTTTTACTATCATAATAGCTGAAGTTGAAGCTCTAAATGAGTTGGTGGTAGGTACTCTTGTTATTCTCCCAATACTAGAAAGTACTTTGATTCTAGTTCTATGCATTCCTTTATTTACTACAAGTTTTCAAAAAATATATAATAAATTAATAAACTACTAAAAGGATATTTATCAGTCAATACTCATGGAGGGATTATCTAAGCATAAAAAGTGTTTAGAAACTCTAGTATTTACTTAAGAGAGAATAATCTTATCGCAAATCTTGTATTCATTCCCATGTTGGAATTTGAAATTATACTAGGGATGGATTGGATCTCCAAGTATAATGATAAGATAAAATGAAGAAGCAAGGAAGTATCCTTAGTCCTGAATGGAAAACCTACAATTATCTTCCAAGGGGAGATATCTTCACCTAATCTTTGTCTTGAATAACCTTTTATAGTCTTTTTTATAGAGATGATCAGTGAAGAAGAAGAATGAAATGAGAGTATAAGGATAGATAATGTCCCCATAGTTTAGGAATACATTGATGCATTTCCTAAGGAGTTTCCTAGACCTCCCCCAGAAAGAGAGGTAGATTTGTCTATTGAAATAATTCATGGTTCCAAGATGATTTCAAAAACCCCGTATAGAACGGTGAATGTGGAGCTGGAGGAATTAAAGAAGAAACTCCAATATATTTTGGAATAGGGGTTTATCCAGCCAAGTGTGTCTCCTTGGAGAGAACCTATTATCTTTGTGATGTAGAAGGATGGATCAATGTGGTTAAACATTGATTACAGAGAACTAAAGAGGGTCACAATAAAGAACAATTACCCTCTTCCAAGAACTGATGATTTATTTGACCAACTTCCAGGGGATCAGTTCTTCTCTAAGACAAATCTTCAATCTAGTTATCATCAATTGGGGGTGAATAAAGAATATATTATAAAAATCATCCTTATAAGGGTAATATTACATTGTGGTAGTTTATATTGATGATATTATGATATATTCCCAAATTCGGGAGAAACATGAAGATTATATAAGGGTAATATTGCAAACAATGATGAAGGAGAGGTTATGTAGAAAGTTTAGTAAGTGTAAGTTTTGGTTGAAACATGTTTCTTTCTTGGGGAACATTGTAACAAGTGAAGGAATCTCAGTTTATCCTACAATGAAAAATGTTGTAGAGGAGTGGACTCATCCTACAATAGTAACATAGATTCATAGTTTTCTTGGTTTAGTAGGATATTATAGGAGGTTTGTGAAAAACATTTCATCAATTTCTAATCCATTAATCAAGTTAACTCAAAAAGTGGTCAAGTTCATCTAGATAAAGAAGTGTGGAGAAAGTTTCCAAGAGCCGAATAATAGATTGGTTAGTGAACCCATGTTGACTCTACCCTCAATCGGAGAAGGATTAATTATTTTTATCAATGCATCTCTAAAAGGGCTTGGGTGAGTACTCATGAAAAATGACAATGTGATTGATTATGCATCTCATCAGTTGAAGCCTTGTGAGTATAATTATCCTACATATGATCTTGAGCTGGTTGTAGTTGATTTTACTCTGAAAATATGGAGACACTATCTTTATGGGAATAAATGTGATATATACATAGACCATCAATGTTTTAAGTACATTTTAAAATAGAATTAATTGAACATCATATAGAGGAGATGGTGAGAAATTTTTAAAGACTATGATTGTTCAATTCATTATTATCCTGGAAGAGCAAACAAAGTCATTGATGAATTAAGTAGGAAGGACCCTGTTGTTCTAGAAACGATGAGGATTCAAAGAGATCCCTTGATCAAAGACCTATTGAAACTAGACATGGGAATCATAAGGGAAGGAAAATCATCAACCCTATCCCAAATTATTTCTCAACCGTCATTACTAGAAAAGATCATGAAAGATAAAAAAGAAGATCATTTTTTACAAAATAAGATTGAGGATATGAAGGATGGGAAGTTTCCTGAGTTCAATATTGATCAAGAAGGTGTATTGAAATTTTGTACAAGAGTATACATTCCATCAATTCAAAAAATAAAGAAGGATTTGATGGATGAAGCTCATATCTCTACATTCTCTTTAAATCCTGTAATAATAAAAATGTATAGGGTCCTTCGTGATAATTATTGGTGGGATAAAATTAAAAGGGATATTGTTGACTATACTACAAGGTTCCTGGTGTATCAACAAGTGATGGCAGATTGAAAATTACTAAATGGGTGTTATAGACACTACCCAGACCAGTATGGAAGTGGGATAGTATCACTGTGGACTTTGTCACTGGTCTCCCGATAACTTCCAAAGCAAAAAATGCAACATGGGTTATAGTGGAATGTGTCACCAAGACTGCCCATTTTATCTCTATTTATGAATATTTCTCTCTCGATCAACTTTCCATGATTTATGTAAATGAAGTGATAAGGATGCATGGAGTTACACTTTCTATCATATCTAATCATGACCCAAGGTTCACATAAAAATTATAGATAAGTCTTCAACATGATCTGTGTATTTAATTTAATTTCAATATATCCTATCACCCAAAAACTAATGGACAATCTAAAATAACTATTTAGACACTCGAGGACATGATTATATCATGATAAATGAAATTTAAAGGTGGATGGGATCAATATATCCCATTAGTTGAGTTCTATTACAACAATATCTTCCAATCGAGAATTCAAATGAAACCCTATGAAACTCTATATGGGAAGTGTTGTAGAACTCATACTTGTTGAGATAAATTCCTTAGAGGTAGGCCATGGTCATTTGATAATAAACTCTTCCTCATGGAAGAATTAAAAGGGGGGAAGACATCCATCAAATCAATCTCACAGGGCCCCCCTTCAGGATACGCATCAAAGGAATCCCTTTTCACAGGCGAACAGAACGGGTAATGAGAGAAATTGGGGATTACATTGGCCATTTCCTAGAGTGAGGCTGCTAAAACCCAATCCAATAGGGACCCGAGGTTCAGATTAAAGCCGAGATTGAAGTTTCAGAGCCGCTGATGAGGGGCACATTTTTGAAAATCGATGATGCCACCACCTGGATATCTTTCGAGTTCGAGAAACTCCCAATCTTCTGATTCTTTTGTGGACGTCTCAGTCATCTGGAAAGATCATGTCTCTCAAAGAAAGATAATGAATCAGGTAATATCATCCTTCAATATGGCCCATGTCTCTAAGCCAAAATGACTAGGCATGCCTTTATTCCAGAGAAAGAAAAACAAAAGGATCGCAATAGTCTCACGATGGACGATATAAGGTGGACAGAAACTGAACATGTTAAAGCCATTATGCTCGGACCACCAATTTTACCTAAAGATAGTCCATACACCCAATGGAAAAATTCCATGTATTCTACTCCCCTGAAGGACAATGTCTCAACATTTACAGAGCCTGTTTCTAAACCAAAATACCCACAAGAAAAAAGCTCATTGCCAAAACAGATGCACTTTGAACCACCAGATCCTGACCCAAATCCAGAAATTTCCATGTCATGTATCCTTGCACAAGGTGACTATGGTATGTTAGGAACCCCACCACTAGGCCCAACCACCTGTCAGACATGGAAAAGGGTGAAATGGGAGGAAAGAGACGGTAAACCGGAAAACCCGAAACCCGGGGAACAGAAACAACGGGTCGAAACATGTCAGTCAGTAGGGAATGCCCCAAAAAGATGGAAAATTACAGGTGTAAATATAAGCCTGAAGGATTCAAAGGTGGAGGCGGTTAAGTCCTAGCCCCACCTAGAACAATGATTGTCTTATGCTGAAACTGTCGTAGGCTTGGAAACCCATGAACGGTTTGCATGCTCCAGCGCAATTGCACCCAAAGTTTCCCCAATATGGTTTTCCTGTCTGAAACAATTATAGAAAACAAGGACACCACTAACATTGCTCTGAAATGAGGATTACAAGGAGGCCTTATGGTCTCCTAAAAAGGACATTCCGGGGGACTCTGTCTCCTATGTAAGGATTCTTTTTACGTCAAGATCGTGTCCTTCTCCTCGAACCATGTGGCTGTAAGAATTCATGTGGACCACACCCCTCCATGGACTTTTGTGGGATTCTATGGTTGGTCATCCCATAATGAGAAGTGGAAATCATGGGATCTTATCTGCAAGCTTCTTCATGAGCTTTCGAGCCTTATCCTCTTTGGAGGGAACTTTAATGATATTATATTTCATATGGAAAAAAGAGGCGGAGCAGTCCGAACCTATGCGTCGATGTCAAATTTTAAGGACGCGGTCTCTAGGGCAGACCTGGTCAATCTAGGATATGCGGGTAATCCATTCACATGGTTTTGGGATAATACAGATGGTTCCCGCATTGCTGAGCGGCTCGAAATATTTCTAGGCTCTTCAGATTGGACAACTCTCTTCAGTATTTTTCACATCGACCACCTGACCCTCAACTGTTTGGACCATTTGCAATCTCTCTAAGATCGGTGCCACTCAACAAGATTTGGATGCCTCCCTGCAGATTAAGTAAATATTCTGGGTTATGCGAGTGTGGGACACCCACATTACCGAAGGGGATGCCAATACCCTGTATTTTCACCAGAAAGAATCAGATAGGCATCAGAAAAATTTTATTCCTTTCATCGCAAAACTTGATGGTAGAAAAGTCTTTGACACCGAGGAAATCCAAGAAGCCTTTATTTGTTTCTTTTAGAACCTCTTCACTATAGGAACTCCCTATATTTTATCTGATGTAGAGGACTGTATCAGACCTGTGATCACCGATGAGATCAATCAGGAGATTTCCAAAGATGTGATGGATGATGAGATACGTCTGGCTCTGAAGCATATTCATCCTACTAAGGCCCCAGGCCCAGATGGCTTCCACACCCTTTTCTTTAAACAATACTGGCACATTATTGGTCCTGACATCTAAAATCTGATGAAGAATATCTATGCTGGGAAAACAAGCATTTCCAACATCAATGAAACTATCCTCGTCCTCATTCCCAAAATTAAGAAACCTCTTGCGGTCCCAGATTTTAGACCTATCAGCCTCTAAAATGTCTCCTATAAGATCTTTTCAAAGATCTTAGTTAATTGGCTGTGAATTTGGTTACCTGAAATCATTTTGAAAAACCAGAGCACCTTCATGGCTAAGAGACTGATCATAAATAATGCAATTGTGGCCCATGAAGTGTTCCACTCTATGAAAACATGCTCCACCGCGAAAAGAGGAACCATGGCCTGGAAACTAGATATGACCAAGGCCTAAGATAAAGTGTAATGGAATTTCCTCAGAGTCGTGATGCTGAAAATGGGATTCTGTCCTAAATGGACAAATATGGTCATGCACTGTGTCATGTCTGTCTCCTTCCGAATCAAAGTCAATTGGGAGATTACCCGAGGCTTTGCACTAACCTGAGGCCTTTTCTAGGGAGATCCTATATCCCCTTTTCTCTTTATCTTGGTGGCTGATGTTTTTTCTAACCTCATTTCCAGGGAGACATCCTCTAATACTATCCATGGGGAAAGGGTTTTCTATGTAAGCCCACTAGTTTCACATCTCTTCTTTGTCTAAAACTACATTATTTTCTCCAGAGCAACCAAAAATGAATTTCAGATGATTAGTCATTCAATCCAATAGTACGAGAGGGCATTTGGATAGTCAATCAACCATGGAAAATTGGAAATCTCCTTCAGCATAGGGGTGACTCCATCCAAGAAAGAGGAAATTTGTGAAACTACAGGCATCCATATGGTTGAGAAACACCAGAAGTATCTCGGGCTACCCACGGTGATTGGCAGCTCCAAAAAAGAAGTCTTTGCATCTTTGATGGATAGGATTGAGAAAAAAATTCAAGGCTGGACCCCAAAAATAATTTCCAAAGCCGAAAAAGAGACCCTCATTAAAGACGCCCTCCAGTCCATCCCCAACTATTTTATGTCCCTGTTTAATCTCCCGTATGTTGTTCCCAAGAAGATCCACACACACACAACCAACTTCTGGTGGGGAAAGCATAATGGAAGGAATCGAACCCACTGGATTTCCTAGGAGAAACTCTGCTCTCCCAAATCAGAGGGAGGATTGGGATTCCGGAACCTCCTTCACTTCAATGACGCACTACTAGAGAAGCAAGGTTGGTTCCTTATTAACCGTCTATCTTCTCTCTGTGTGCGGGTACTCTGAGCTAAATACTTTCCCCATAAGGAATTCCACAAATCCTCTCTTGGTCCCTGTCCTAGCTTCCTCTGGAGAAGCATTTGGGGTGCCTGACGTCTCCTGGAAAAAAGGCTGGGCTGGAGGATTGGGAATGGCTCAAATGTTAATATTTGGACCGATCCATGGCTGATTGATAAGGATGGTATGCAGGAATCCTCCCCTGCCCAACCAGGTTATGAGGATGCCACTGTTAGGTGCCTCTTTTCCGATCAGGGATCAGGGTGGTGTCTGGAAATGATCAACGCTTGGTTCAACAAATGAGAAAAAATAATTATCCTGAGTACCCCCTAGGTCCCATACGTGGGCCCCGACCATATCTTCTAGACCAATGACCTTTTGGGAGCCTACACGGTGAAATCCGGCTACCGTCTCACCATTGGAACTCATTAAGCTGATTGGGAAGGGGGTCCCTAGAAATCGCTTTGGAAACTCAACGTCCCCCCAAATATATGGCACTTCTGGTGGCAGGTATGCATGAGCACCCTCCCTACAATGAGACTTATCACCTTCCGACATATTTCCAGTGACAAATGTTTCCCCTTCTTCCCAAATGTCCCAGAATCCCCCTTTCACGCCACCATTCATTGCCGGGGGATAAGGAAATTTGGAATAAATGGGAATCTGATTCAGATGCTTTACTGGACATGGCCTCTGACCTCCCTTATATATTGACGCGATGGTGCTCCTATTTCTCACCGACTAAAGTGAGATCACTTTGTACTCTGGCCTGGATCATTTGGGTCCATCGCAACGATGCAGTTTTCAACCACGTCCACAAGCCACCCGAATTCTGGATTGACCGGGCCTCGTCATGGACTGAGGGATGACAACATCACAATGGAAAACAAAAGCCCTTTGGAACCCCTTCCTTTTCCTCCCAATGGTGCCCGCCAATGGAATTTTTTATTAAGATTAATGTGGATTAATATCTCCCCACGAACGGACCTGTATCCCTTGGCCTTCTGGCCCGGAATCATCAGGGTCAAATCATTGCAACCAAACATGAATCACACCATGATTTTTGGGAACCTGTGGTTGCCGAGGATACCGCCATCCTCGTCAGTACGATGCTCGCTAAAGATCATGGATGGGATAAAATCAACCTTGAATCAGACTACCTCATCATAATCAATGCTATCAACCATTACGACAGTAGACTCCAGTCATTTGGCTCCCTCATCAAGAGAATCCTCTCACTCCATCAAGGCTTTTCATGCTGCACCTTCTCCTTTACCAAAATGGAAGGAAACAATGCTGCCCATCAGCTGGTGGCCTCTGGTCCCTTTGATGGAAACCAACTCTGGCTGGACCACTTCCCTACATGGCTTTGTGTTTTTACGTCTGCTGATCTTCGACATTAATGAATCTGTCTTTTATAAAAAAAAAGATGATAGAAAAGGTTCACTCCATCAAAAAACACATTAAGGCTGCTCAGAGTTGGAAGAAGTACTATGCCGACAACTGTCGAAGGGACATGGAGTTTGATGTTGGTGATAAGGTCTTCCTTCGAATTTCTCCATGGAAGAGAGTCCCGTGGTTTGGGAAGAAATGGAAGTTCATCAATTGGTAGATTGGCCCCTATTAAATCCTTGATTGCATAGGAGTAGTGGCATATCATCTTTCACTTCCTCTAAATATTGCTCAATTTCACAATATATTCCATGTATCCCTCTTGAGGAAGTATAAACCTTACCCTTCACATGTTATGATTCCAGAGGTAGTACAATTGGAACATGAACTCTCTTATGAGGAGCAGATGGTTGAGATCTTGGATCGTAGAGACAAGGTTCTACGCAATAAGACTATACACCTTGTTAAAGTGTTGTGGAGGAACCACAAATAATAAGAAGCCATGTGGGAACCATAGGAGACTATGAGACAGAAGTACCCACACCTTTTCACATCTGAGGGTATGAGTTGAAATTTCGAGGATGAAATTTATTAATGGGGAGAGTGTAACAACCCAAAATTTTGAATAATATGTTGTATCCTAAAAATGTATGTTTTACTTTGTCATAATCAATTAAAATTATAAATTAAATGTGACCATCGAGTTTTGACCTTTATATTAGAGTTGGAAACAATAATATATTTTTAACGTTATAATAATTGTTTATACTTAGAAATGATATTGGATAATTAATTCAGAAAGAAGAGTTGATGACCTCTTCCAGTAGACTCAGGCTATAAGAAGCCCATTTTTCAGAGCTTGGGAAGGAGGTAGCATCACTAGGATTCACTTTGGACCAATACCAAGCTGATCATTAACTTTTTAATCTTGAACGAAATCTCCTACAAGAGAAGTTCAAGTTAGTGTAGATTACCACTTAGGCGATGTTATCCAGGCTGCCCCAAGATTCCATCACCATCACACTCCTTACCCTTAGGTCATATACAGGTGTTTTAAGGGGTTATGTTTCAAGACCCTAGATACTTAAAATGTAATCCATTTTTTTTAATAAAATTTTTATTTCATCATTTCAATTTTAAGAATATACTTTCTTAATAAAATATACATTTAATTGATACAAACTTGATAAATTGATTTCAGAAGTAAAAAATTGTACTTTTTAGAGATTTCTCATACATAGATAATTATTATAGTAAAATAAACATCATTTTTGAATTTCAAATGTCAAAATTAATCTAGAGTGAATTTTTAGTAGTTGTTTAATAAGTCTCATTTTTTTATTAATAATATTTTATGAATATTTTTTTTATGAATAGTATAAAATTATTTTTTAAAAATAATTAGAAAATAATTAATTCTGTGAAATGTTTTTTGAAAAACAGACATACACGGTTGCAATCAGCTAGATTTTTAGAGTCTAATAAGATCAACTTAATTTTTGGTGAATAGTAACATAACCCTTTGTAATAGTAATTTTACCCTTATGAATATTAATTTGACCAATGGAATAGTAAACTCACCCAAGGAAGTATAAATATATTTTATCCATCTTAATTTTTAATTTGATATTATTATAACATAGTATAATTAAATAAATATTTAAAAATTATTAGTTAATTATTAGTATTTTATTTATTTAATTTAATTTAAAAAGAAATATATATTTTTAAATATATTTTATTTTTGAATTCTACACCTCAAAAAATCATTAGGGTTATTTTTCAGTATTTTTCTGAAATAGTTGAATTATCGATTAATAGTAAAAATACAGTTTTGAGTTTTCGGTCTATTTAATGACATCATAACTTTGTCATAATGATGTAATGAATAAGATAAGATTCTGGTAGACTATTGTGGATTAAAATATGATATGATGTGTCCCAAGTGTCTAATACCATGGGCAAATACCATGGGGAATCCCATGGTTTTGCAAATACCACTAATGAGGTGTCCTTTGAAATTAATAAAAAACTCCCTCTATTTTACTATAAATTCCCACCCATTACTTCGTTTATCCTAATTCAAAATTTATCCCCCATGAATTTCTGATATTTTTACCTCCCAAGGAGTCCTCCCAAGGTGTCCTCATGCCCTCAAGGTCCCAATCATATTGCTTTAGAAGTTACTCATCATGGTAAGGGAATTCTCAACTTCTCTTTTCCTTTCAAGTTCTCTTTTATGTGGTATGTATTTAAAATTTCCATAACATGTTCTTATTTCCATTTTATTACATACCTATATTATATTATGAGTATTTTATGAATCGGTGGCCTCTGTACCCTCTCTTTTTAATGTTTTATAAAACCATTTTTTATACACTTTATGCTGCATAATTTTCGTCTCAAAATCTCTTTTTTCTCAAGTAATTATTTTATTTTCATTATGTGAATACCCAAAGATCTTTAATTTCTTGTAGTAATATTATATACATAAAAATTATTTATTTTATTATGGAATTGACATACATAAATCCTCATTCCATTTTCATGGGTTATAAATGACATAATTATCATTTTTTAGCACTTTTTAAAATTCCATGATTTTGATATGAAACCCATTTATTTTATTATCTATGGGTTATTTATGAAATTATTGATTATGATATATATGTATCACATGAAAATAAATATATGTTAAGTGTGTTCTCTGATAGTTCTCCAATTCATTTGGTAAGGAAATTAATCTCTAGAGATGACAAGTTTTAAGATACCTTGGTGAATAAACATGGTAATTTTTATAACACCTTGGGGATGGAATTTAGTGATATTATTATGAATGTATAAATTAAATTTTGTATCCAAATTTTAAAGTTAAGATTCATGTTCTTATTGTTTTTATATGCCTCTTTCTCAAGCCTTTATGAAATTCATCAGGTTCTTATTGATATCTCTCAAGTTCACATCCAAACTATTTCCCTTATTTTCCATTACTAGGAATTATGCTCAACCCTTTTTTTGAGGTATGTCCCCAAGTTATGAGATGCAATAAATTTACATAGGAGGAGCCTTGAATAATCCTTTCAAGTAGAATAGAATAAATTTTATGTTTTCATGTATTATGCACCTAATTTTCAATACACTAAACCTAAACGATCCTCTATTTGTAAAATGGTATGTAAAGTTATGTAATAAAATGGGGGGATACTATATGGGATGTGTTTTGTTTTCCCAAGTGTTTTAGTTGTGAGATATGTTGTACATTACCTGGTGTTTTTAGGATGTGAAGTGGTATGTTTCCCAGGTGTCTGAGGGCTGGATGTGTTGTGGTATGTGGCCCATGTGTCTGCAGACAAGACATGGTTGTGAGGCTGAGGTTTGTGTAAGAGGGATGTGATGTGTTACATGGAATAGGTGTCTATTGGTGGGATCTGGTTGTGAGTCCTAGGTGTGTTCAGGAAGGTTGTGATGTGGTGTGTTCGGTAGAGGTGAGAGTGCTGGAACGTTTTCTGTTATGGTGTGAGAGAGGCTAATCATTTGGAAAGTGCTCCAGGGTACCCTCTTATCAATGTGTATTATATTACTTTACATGACTTGTGTTATTTGGTCAGAATGAATTGATGAGGTTGGGGTTGTTAAAATACCTACTTAGGTGTTGTTTGGTTCTACTATTTTCTCACAGGGGCATTAGTATGCTTCTTACACATGTGCACAAGAGACTTTGGTTTTCCTATAGAGTATACCTATATGATCACACTACGTATATAAAAATATTTTAAGGTTTCCAGGTGGACTTCACAGACCATGTTGTACTTTACTAGCTTGGATCTTGATAGTTGTTGACTTTCTTCCAAGCTATACTTTTGGTACTTACATGGGAGGATTTTATTTTTTATAAGTTCTATTTCAAACATAAATCTATGATGGATTTGGATTTCTTATATATATATATATCATGGAGTTTTTTTTGGAAGAGACATATTATCTCTAGATATTATTTCTTTAAAAAGGTCAACACATCCCATTTTGTGAGACTTGTATACCCTTGGTTCTGGTCACCACCCCAGGGCCTAAGGGAGGTGCGACTCAGGGGGTCATTATCTCCCTTTCTTCATTTCCATCCTTGGAGGGGAATCTTTGAAGAGAGAGGGTCATGAAAAAACGGTATCAATGGCGATGGTTGATTGGTAGGATGGAGGCTAGGGTTAGGAACAGTGAGGATTGTATGGGTTAGTTGGGAAATAGTGTCATTTGATTTTGGTGCATGACATTGGCTAGGGAAGACTTGCTATAACACGATATTTTAGGGCCCATCATGATCCTATGCAAGGAATCTGATCCTAACAAACGACCAAGTAAGGATATACCATTTGTTGGGTAGAGACCCTAGGATTGGTACATGCATCATAATGACTTGTTTTCTTATCTGAGTTGGGTTTTTTTTGTAAGGTTAAAATATATAGGATTAAAATATTGAATTAAAATGAATCTTAAATAAAATACCATACTAATCAGGCTGAGTAATTCCTTGTTTACCTTTTAGAAATAGCACATGGTCATCGTCTACATGTGGCCGAGGTGGTTGAGGATTAGCAGAATGATTTGTTTGATCAGTGAAGGGTTTATCCAGTGGAGAAGGATGACTAGTGGGAGATAACTTTATTTTCTTTCTAGTGGTAGACCACGGGTAAGTATGAGGATAGTGTTTTGGACGTGGAGATGGAGGGATAGATTGAGGGGCTTGAGATCACCTTTAGTTTGATATGGTCTCTGATGGAGTATTGGGTTGCTTTTGCATTGATTTAGATGCAGGAAGTTTTGCATCAAGGGTGGAAAATTTATCTGGAGTATAGGAAGGATGAAGACGTGTTGTGGGTTGAATTTCTGAAGGATTTCTAGGAAAAGTTCCGTTCATCTACCATGAAGACCGATAAGAGGCCTGCGATACTCTCCCATTAGTAAGGGAGTATGTTAGTGTGGGAAATTGGGATCAGGTTCAAGGATACTCATCTCTTCCCCATGTATCTCTTTTCAGATGAGGAGTCTTGTGCGAGACAACTTAAGGATTCCATCCAACCTTCTATCTAGTATGTTGTTACTCCTTTTACATTACCAATGTATATGGAGGTCCAGTAGAAGGATGAGGTGATTGAGAGGATGCACTCACGAGTAGGTCTATCATGAGACAGGATCCAGTAGAGTTCTTTGAGAGGAATTACCATTAGTGGAAGATCTCAGGTGCCAAGAAATTATAGGTTTTGACCGAAAGGGAAGAGAACTCAGTATTTTCCTTTCTAGACTTCTGGTACCAATGGTATTTATGCCTTTTCTATGGGATTGGGGTCAATTTTTTTCTTTTTTGGGGTTCCTAACCATCTTCAGAATCAGTGTTCAACGACTATTCAAGTGTAGTATGCTGGAGGTGGATAGGTTCAGTGCCAACCTCAATAGTAGTTTCTAGCTAGGAAATTTTAGCAGGAGGTATAATAGGCTGAAGATCCACCGAGGGGAGATGGAACAGATAAATGCTGACATTGGGGTGTTCCTCAGAGACCTCGACCTGGGCTTGGTTGTGGAGGCAGTCTTCAGCAAAGGGTAAGAGGAGCTAGGTGTGGTCAGTTGTATGCAGTGGAGGTAGTAGTTCCATTAGGACCAAATATCATTAGAGGTATGATTAGCTTGTTTAGTACTCTTTCCTGTGCTTTGTTTGATTAAGGAGCTTCACAATCCTTCATTTCACCTAGTCTAGCCCATGCTATAGGAATGGATGTATAGAGGTTTCTCATGACCTTGGTGTTGAGTACGCTAGTCAGAGGTCAAAACAACTTGTTTAATGTTTTTCAAGGATGTAGACTGATGATGGTAACACCTCATTCCCATGAGGATATATTCTTACTACATATTTGACCATACGATGTCATTCACAACATCATCTGGTTTTATGCTATGCATGATGTTATCGACTGCTCCTGGAGAAGATTCATGTTTTTAGATATGGGTGGTCAGTGTGTGGTTTTTGTTGGTGAGAGGATCTGTTAGGTGGGTGGTCGGCATATAGAGACACTTCATTTCTTGTTGGTTGAGCTGTCAGTGGAATTAGTAGATGTTGGGATGGTGGATGTTACCATATGTTTTGGTAAGATCCTATATGTTTTCCCTGATGAGGTTGTGACTCTACCCCCTTGAGGTGAAGTTGAGTTCGGGATAGACTTGAAGCCCAATGCTTCTCCAATTTCGATGGCTCCTTATTAGATGAAACCTTCTGAGTTACGGGAGTTGAGGATTCAGATAGTTGATATGAAGAATAATGGATTTATCTAGCCCAATGTGTCATCATGGTGTGATCCAGTGTTATTCATAAGTAAGGAAGATGGTATTCTGAGGCTGTGTATAGACTACCAGAGGTTGAATTAGGTGACGGTCAAGAACCATTACCCTATTATGAGGATAAATGATATTTTCGACTAGTTGAGAGGGGAAATTTTATTTTCTAAGATTGATCTGTGATCTATATATCACCAATTAAGGGTAAAGGAGGGAGATATCCTGAAGACTACTTTCAGATGCAAGTATGGGTACTTCGAGTTCATAGTCATTCCATTCATTGTTAAAAATTCACCAGTATTGTTCATGGGGCTTATGAACTCCATAATTCATGAGTTCTTAGACCACTTAATTATTGTATTGATCTATGATATCCTAATCTACTCAAAGTCAAATGAGGATCACATCAATTATCTCAGAACTATATTGCAGGTTTTTCGATTCCACCACCTCTACAGAATGTTGTCCATATGTAAGTTCTAGATATGAGAGGTGTGTTTCCTTGGGAATGTGGTTTCCCAAAAGGGTGGGGTAATTGACCTATAAAAGATTCAAGAGGTTGTTTCTTTGAAAGAACCCAATAATGTGGAATAAGTTCACAGTTTTCTTGGTCTCTCGGGATATTATTGGAGGTTTCTACCCAATTTATCATGAGTTTCAGCTCCATTTATAGCTCTAACTAGAGAAGACCAAAATTTTGTATAGAGTGAGTAGTGCTAGACTGCATTTAGTTATCTGAAGGGGAAGTTGGTTAGCACTCTGTTTCTATAGTTTCCAGAGTAATGGGTGATGTTTGAGGTGTTTTTTATGATTTTTGCCTGGGTTTAGGATGCATGTTGATGCAGTAGTGGGTAGTGATCTATTATGGGTCTAGGCAGTTATGTCCCCACAAGTGTAATTATGCCACCCATGTTTTGGAGTTAGAAGTAGTTTTTTTTCTGCTGAAGGTGTGGTGGAATTATCTCATTGGGGAGCACTTTATGTTCTTTACAAACCAAAAGAGTTTGAGGTATATTTTTTCTCCGTGTGATATGAATCTGAAAATGTGAAGGTGGATGGAGTTTCTTTAGGACTACGATTTTGGGATATCCTACACCTCAGGAGAGTGGAATGTCATGGCCGATTATTTGAGTGGAATGTCAGAAAAGGAGGCAATTTTGGAATCTTCAGATTCTTGGAAAGTAATGGAGGAGTTCGTAGCCTTTCACTTAGATGCAAGAATAAATGTTGGTAGAGGTTTCTCGTTCTATATGATAGTCAAGTCTTCTCTGATGTAGCTAGTGGAGGAATTCCACTGGGGGGACTCTGAGTTAGAGGTGTTTCAAGATCATGTTGGCCATGGTGACGCTCCATAGGGATGGTCAGAATTAGATGTTGTTATGTGGGAGGTTGTTTGTTCCTATATAAACTCCCAAGGGAGTTCTTCAAAAGTTTCATAACTAACCTTTAGAGGTACACCTAGGAATTTCTAAAATGTACCTTGTCTAGAAGATGTAGTTTTGGTGCCCCGAGATGAAACAGGTAGTAGTAGAGTTTGTGGAATCATGCTTGATCTATTAGTAGATAAAGGTCGAGCACTGTGTTCCCAATGGTTTTTATAGCCCCTAGATGTCCCCAAGTGTAATTCAAATGACATATTTGGGGATTTAATCACAGGGTTACCAAGGGCATAAGGAGGATACGATGTTATCTGGGTAAAAGTGGATCAATTGATGAAATCATCTCATTTATTAGAGATCAAGGAGTCTGGCATAGTGGATTACTTATCCAAGAGGTATGTGGATTAAGTGATGCGTTTTCAAAATGTTCCAAGGTCCATTGTCTCTTACCAGTTTGTGTGATTTAAATCATGAGTATGGAGGGGATTACAACATGATTTTGTCACCCAGTTATTCCTCAACACTACTTTACACCCTCGGAGAGATGGGTAGATATAACGGACTACCAAGACATTGGAGGATATGTTGCGGGTGTGCATATTAGATTTTGGACAATCTCGGGTACAACACTTACCCATGGTAGAGTTTTCTTATAAGAATAGTTATCACTCTTCCATTGGGATGGATCCATTTGAGGTGTTATATGGGAGATTGAATCATTTTTTTTGTGATGGATAGAGGTTGGGGATATATTTTTTCTTGGTATGGATGTGGTGAAGATAAAAAAAAGAGAAGGTTAAACTTGTTCATTAGAGGATGAAAGTAGTGCATGACCGATAGAAATATTATGTCCATTAAAGGAGGAGGCCCTTGGATTTAGAAGTTGGGTACCATGTGTTCTTGAAGGTTTCCCCTCAATGTGGG
The DNA here is from genome assembly GCA_963277665.1 of Viscum album. Classification (NCBI taxonomy): domain Eukaryota; kingdom Viridiplantae; phylum Streptophyta; class Magnoliopsida; order Santalales; family Viscaceae; genus Viscum; species Viscum album. The sequence continues at coordinate 499,144,430 of OY728123.1, read as the reverse complement.
CAGTATTGGATTGAAAGATAGAGTAAGCTTTCTCTTAGGTTTGTTGGACCCTTTGAGGTGTTGGGATGAGTTGGTGAAGTGGCGTACCTGTTGGTTTTTCCACCACAGTTGGAGAAGATATATGACATCTTCCACATATCTCAAATTCGTTAGTATATACATGATGAATCCCATTTCATTGACCGGGGGGAGTTGAATATCATGGATGATGTGATATTTATAGAACGGTTGGTAGTGATCCAAGATCATCAGGAGAAGGTGTTTCATGGATGGACCATTAATTTAGTTTGTGTCTTGTGGATGTATAATGTCCCAGAGGAGACTAATTAGGATCAAGAAAAGAATATGAATTCATAGTACCGTGAGTTGTTTTTATTTTTTCCTTATTTTTTATGAAATGTAATGTTTGAACCTTATTTTATGATATGAGTTTTTTCCCTTGGTAGTGTAGTGTGTGGAACAAAGTGTGATAAATTCATGATGTGAGGAAAAGGGAGGACATGATTCCTAATCAAGACTCATTAATTGAGATGCGATTAAACCCATACAAGAAAGTCAGTGCGCCCTAGAGTGGATTTTATCTTCACATGGAGGATAGAATTCCCTGGTTTGTGCATTTGGATAATGTGGTTTTTGTCCTCATGTGGTGTGTCTTGTGGTCATTTGGGTTGACACGATAAGGCTTGGTTACAAGTGCCAGAGGAGGTGTTCCTGGATTTGGGGGTTTTCACTCCATCTTTCAAACAATATAAGGTGGTTTATCATTGAATGTTGATGTGTTTGGTTGTTTGCAGTGTTTCAAGTGTAGCGAGATACTTCATAGGTATCTCATGGGGTGGTTGTTTGGACCCCTTTTTCTCCCGGGATTGGTTATGGATTATCGAGGATAAAAATCATTTGAGAGGTATCTAATGTAATGGTCCATGCATTCATAACCTGTTACTTTTTGATTTTGGTCATCAGAAGTTCTTGGAGGAGGCTTAGAGGGAGTTTAGAGAAGTTCAGTTGTTAAAATTCAGATGTAGGGAGGTTACATGTCGTGTAACTTGATTTCACGGCATGACGTTTAGTTTCACATATTTTCATAGAATGATTCATGATGTACAGAATTTTACACAGCATGAAAGAGGGATTCACGACATTTAATGTCTTTCGGTTTGAAAAATAAAAATAAACTGAGAGGAAAATAATTTTTTTGATAGAATTGAACCTCGACAGATTTCAAAGAGTGAAAGGGGATTATATGTTGTGTAATCCCTCAATTTTGTAACATTTTAAAACATTCTATATGCTCAGGTTTTCCCAAATCCTACAGCTGTAGTAGTCTCTCTAATTCCAGATGAACCCTAAGAACCTCAAGGAGTTCTCAAACCCTCTTCCCCCCTCTTTAGCCTGTAGATCTCAATGATAATTTGTTCGCAATCCATGGTGATCCAATATACATTCTCTATTTGTTTTCTAATAGTTTCCCTTGGTTGGGTCTCATTCTCTTTCATATTTCCTAGTTGTTCCATGGCGTGTGCTTATCTATGATTCCTAATGGGGTCTCTCTTAGTTGCTGTTAGTGTGGTGGTGTCTCAAAATCCTTATATGGATGTAGATCTTATGGGATAGGTCATTTGAGGTCTATTATGTGATTTCTTCTCATGTGAATAACGTTGACTCCCCTTTGAGGTTGGGATTCCCGTGTCTCTCCTTATTTGTGCATCACACAGGAGGGGTTTCTCTTTGGTTACCCATGGATTGTGGTTGTGTAAGATTAATCAAAGATAAATACTTGGATAATTGAATGAAAAGGTTAGAGGGTTTTATTACATGATTTTTGTAGATTTTCTTATTGTTTGTGATATTATGATTATATGGGAAAAACTCCCCATTGAAAATGGTGCTTATAGGGGGATTTGTTTTCACTGGTTATATTTGTTGTGTGTGCTTCTTTGGTTGTGGCTGTTGTGGTATCACCCTAAATGGAAATTGGTAAATCATGTACACATGGATAATAAATGGATGCCCCAGATTTCCTAGTTTATGTGAAAACCCCTAAATTAATAAGTGGAATTAAATAAGGGATGCATCGTTGAATTAGGAGTTTTGTTATGCTTTGTTATGTCGGGTGATGTGTTATGTGGGATAATGTGGATGTGTGTGTGGGATAGATGGGACATGAAGTGGCTATGTTGTGATGTGGGGATACACTCTGGTTTGTTCTATGGTATTTTAGGGAAGCACATGTGTGTGTGGTGGGTTGGTTCGGGATGTGTGGTGGATGAACTTGTAAACAATACATAAACCTGACCATGTAAATGAATCTTAGGTTTAGAGTTTGATTGGTTGTGGAATGGATGATCAGTGTTTTTTAGTAGGGATGCAATCAGTTTGTGCTTTGGTTGTGTTTCTAGATGTGGTTTAGAGTCGGGGATTTTTTTTGGTTGATATGGGTAATTTCCCCTATGTTTATCCATATTTGGCCTTGGTTGTGTTTCTTTTTATTTGCTATGCCTGGTAGTTTCCCAATTAATAATGGAATCAATGAATAAGTAATTGATTAATAATGTTTGGGAATGGATTGGGTTGGTTTTGTTAGTGGAATGAATAAATTAATTGTTAATGAAAAATGGTAATGGTTTAAGAAAATTGCTTGGGAATTGGAAAGAGTTTGTGGATTATTGTGTGGTATTTGCATTAAGATGAAACAATAAGGTTGAGAGTGTTGAGAGATGGTTGGTTGTTTGATAACCCATATGATGGGCATTATTGTTTGGTATCATATATGTATATACTTGTATTTTCATTATGATTTCTATATGCACCCCACCCTAGTTGAGCACTATGTGATGAACACCCCCATAGTCATAGGGGCAGGTTTCTTTCCCAAAAATCACAGTGGGAGGATGGATGGCTATCCACCCGCTCTTCTCGGCTCCTTCTTCTTGCTAGAGGTATCCCAAGATTCTTTAGGAAGGTTGTTGTTTGTGGGGCCCAGGTGTGTGCGGGTGAGTTGTGTTTTCCCAGGTGTCTTTGGGATGAGATGTGTTGGGTTTTCCTAGGTGTATTTGGGATGAGATGTGTTGTGATTTCACATGTGTTTTTGGGATGTGATGTGGTATGTGTCCTAGGTTTCTACAGGTTGGATGTGATATGGTATGTGGCACAACTATTTATGGGTGAGACGTGGTTGTGAGTCCCATGATTGTGTGGGAGGGATGTGATGTGGTATGTGGACCAGGTGTCTGTGTGCAGGATGTGGTTGTGAGGCGTAGTTGTGTGTGGGCAGGATGTGATGTTGTGTGTCTGGAAGAGGCGGTAGCACCAGGACATTTCCGTTAGGGTGTGAGAGTATCTAATCACCAGGAAAGTGGTTTTCGGTACCATATTATAGATGTTCATTATATTAATTTACTTTACTTGTGTTATTTGGAGAGCATGGCTTGGTGAGGTTGGGGTGGTTAGTATACTTTCTTAGGTGCAATTTGGTTATTCTATTTTCTCATAGGGGAATTAGTATGCTTCTTTCACTTCTTCATGAGAGAACCAAGTATTCCTACTGACTATACCTATATGCTCACCCTATGTATATAAAAATATTTTCCGGTTTCCTAGAGGACTTCATGGATCGTGTTGTACTTTACTATCTCAAATCTTGACAGTTGTTGTGTCACTGACTAGAAATACTTTTGGTAATTACTTTGGATACTTTTGTTTTATATCAGTTCTATTTTAAACAATCTTGTAGGATGGATTTGGATTTATTTTATATATATATATATATATATATATATATATCTGGGATTTATTTTGGGATGAAACATCTTATCTCCTGATCTAGTTTCTTTAAAAAGAGAAATGGCTCCCATTTTGTAAGACTTGTATACCCTTGGTGTTGGTCACCACCCCGGGGCCTACTGGAGGCCGGACCTGGGGTCATTATCTCCCTTTCTTCATTGCCAGCCCAGGAGGGGCATATTTGGAGGGAGGGGGCCATAACATTCTTCAAGGTATAAATTATCATCAGGTGATTTGGAATGTATTCTACTCCTTATGAATTGGAAAGTGGGGTAACATTACAGATGATGGAAGTGATAATGAGCAGTAGTTGGTTTTATTGGACACCACTCATCTCAGGCCACCAGGTAGTGGTGTTTATTTTAAGGATGTTTTCATTGACAAAGGAAAGAGTAATACACCAAAAATAACGCCATGTAAGAATTATTCCAATATACCAAGGAACGTGTCTACCAGATGTTCTTCCATGGATTCAAAGGTGGTTACCCCAGAGCAAGAAAGTTTCAACCTAGAGATCCTTAGGATTCTCAACCAAGGTAACTCATAGTTTGATTAGGAAACTATAGATGAATCTAATTATAACTATGGTAATGATCCTTTTATTATGATTACTAAACATGTTTTCGGGATGAGGGAAAGTTGCTTTTTTGACCTCATCCACTTCTCTCATTATCTTTTTATTTCTTCTAATAAAAGGTCAGGAGCTTTGCTTCTGGATATATATTTTCATTAATTAGTTAATTTGTAATTACGATTATTAATATGTAATTAAAAATATCTTAATTACTAATTAATTAATAACTATTAACTATTAATAAATTTTGATTAATTATTTAGTGATGAACTATTTTTTAGTTAATATTGTTCAAAATATTATTAATATAAATTACTTAATTATTAATATTTAATAGTAAATGTTAATAGTTAATTATTATTTAGGTATTATTATTAATTAATTACTAATAGTTAATAATAATATATTATTAATTATATGTACGAATGGAAGGACCAGGATCCCACATTGGAAATTCAGAAGGAGTTCTATGGAAGAACCCCTTATAGGAGGAAGCCCTCAGAAAGGGTTTCAGTCAGAATTACATCCCACTTTATTGAAAGCAATGCTGTATATTAACTATATATTAAATTATACTGAAATTTTTTGTTATATATATATATATATATAAACAAAAAATAAATAAATAAAAAATTTAAAATATACAAAATTGTGTATTTAAGGTAAGATTTTGTTTTTTCATTTGGGAAAAGGTGGCGACTACCATGCCACCTTTGCTCAAGAAAAAAATCCAAAGGCAGCAAGTCCCTTGCACCTTTATCTCCAAGTTTTAAAAATATTTTAAACCTAGATATATTTTAATTATTTTTTTAAAAAAAACATATATTTAAAAACTCCCCAGTGTTTTATCTTTATTGTCTCTTGATTTTTTTATTAAATTACCATCTCACCTAATTTTTATTCTCTCTAATTTTTTTTTATTAAATTCCCTTCTCACTACCAAGTTAATCCTTCCCTAACATTCATCTACTCACATTTTATGTATTTTTTACAAAAACTTCATAAAAATATAAAAGAAAGATTCCAATTTTTAAAGGGAGAAGATGAGTACAGTGAACCTTGAGTTTGTACATGGTACCACAACTACATGGTGGAGGCATGTCAGGTTTTCATGGGGAACATAAGTTCAAGGAACTTGGAGTTCGTTCATGTCAGCTCCTATATGATGTGTTCGGAGGCTCTAGTTTTAGCATGCAAGACGTGTCAAGGTTGAGAAAGAAGATGATAAATATTTGAAAATATTTTACACACTTACCATATTAACTAGGTTGAGAAAGTAGGAGGAAGAAAGATGATCACACACCAAAGTAACACTTAACATAATTTGTCATTATTGAAATAATTATGTGACCCTCTGAATCATCAAGTAATGTATAATTAAAAAAGTTTTTTTAGTTGTCATTATAATAAAGTTGAATATGTTTTATAAGAAACCTAAATTAAATGAATAACATGATGATCCACTACTACAAATAAGTCCTTGAACAACCCTTAAATAGGTATATGTTAGGGAAAAAATGCTGACAATCAGAGTGCCATTAAAATCCACATGCCTTTATTGTCTTTATAAAAGAACTGATAAAGTACACATTTATCACCCCTTAAAGAAACACTAATAAAGGGTTCCTTTATCATCATTTTTCCTTGCATTGATAAATAAACTATTTATCAATGATTTGGATAGCATTGATAAAGAAAACCAATATCATCACATTTTCTAGTGCCTATAGCATGTTGTTAGTATTATAGAACAATGAAACATCAAAAAAATGAGTAGAGATCGAATACAAGTAGAGAAAATATACAATTTAATTTAAGTAAAATTTATAATAAAAATACAATAAAAACACTATATTAGAGACATTTCAGATATTTTTTTGTATAATTACATGAGTAAGTACAATTTATCATAGACATTAAAAAACATTCATCTTTCTTTGTATATGGCCCCGACCCCATATCATGCTATTAGTTACCAAAAAAACATCCCAGATCAATCAAAAGAATAAACCTCTATGAGAAATTATTTCTTATGTTTCAAATAATATAAATAAATTAATTAAACACAAAGTTCCAATTTCAAACTAAAAACATATAATTTGAGTCATACCAGACCCACCATGTATCAGATTCACTTTCAGTTGATTCTTACACATCACACCATTTCTTTTCATTCTACGAATCAGTTTCTCTTGAATAGTATCACATCTATTGTGATAAAAAATCTCACTACGAATGTGAATCAACTAAATAGAACATGATTTTTTAGAACAATGATTCAACTATCAAACCATTTTTTTATCTTCCAGCATTATATCTGTGAAATATAACTAAATAAGTATCAGATAAAAATGAAAAGGAAATTAATTAAGTAATAGAATATATAATGATGAAAAAAATTAGAACTTGTTATGCTTCGTTTTCCCTATATTATGCAAGTTTTAAACTAAGAAGACACTTATATATTCAAAACCCACTCTTTGAGTCATAGATTCCACATCGTGTGTCGTAATGATGTGAAATTAAACTAGTCACGTCAAAAATGAATAATGGAACATTTTTCTAAATTTTAAAAACAATCAGATCTCATTTTTTAGATTTCAGCTATGTGACAAGCATTTTAAAATAAAAATTATACTTTTTTATTTAAAACACACACATTGAGTAATATCATTCACATCATGTGTTATATTGATGTGTGTTCAATTATTACACATTACGAACGAAATATTTACAATTTTCAAAAAGTTTGAAAATAATATGAGATTATTTCCTTGGTTTTTGTTATTTTATGTGGGTTTTAAACTAAAATGACTATTTTATTTTGAAAATACATACTTTGAGTCATACAGACCACATCATGTGTTTGATTGGCATGCGATAATTTCATACAAATGAAAAAGGAATTATGGATACTTTTCCTAAAATTTTAAAATAATCCAAAATTGTGTTCTTAGTTATGGAAATCTGACATGCATTTTCAACTAAAATTACACTCATTTTTTTTGAAAAAACATACTTCTAGTCATAATGACCACATCATTTATTGGATTAATGAGAAATTGATTCATACACATCAAACATGAAATATGGATCATTTTTATAATGTTTGAAAACAATATGAGCTCATTTTCTTATTTTTGGATAGGGATGTGTGTTTTAAACTAAAATGGAATATTTATATTGAATATGTACACTTTGAGTCATATTGGTCACATCATGTTTCAGAATGATATGCGGTAAATTTATACATGTCACAAATGAATTATTTACTATTTTCGTAAAGTTTGAAAATGATAGAGCTCATTTTCCTGGTTTTGGCTATTTAATGCATGTTTTAAACTAAAATGAAACTTTTATAATGAAAACAGGTACTTCAAGTTATATCAACCTCATCGTTTTTCACATCGGTGTGTAGTCAATTTTAACATGTGAAAAATTAATTACGAACCATTTTAATAATGTTTGAAAACAATATGAGGTTGTTTTCTTGGTTTTGGTGATGTGATATGCATTTTAAAATAAATTGACACTTCTTCATTTAAAACATGTACTTCAAGTCATACCAATCACATTAGGTGTTATAATTATGTGGAGTCAATTACTACACCTAACAAGAGAATTATGGATAATTTTTCTGATGTTTGAAAAAGAATCTGATATAGTTTTCCAATTTTTAGATAATGACTTGCACATTAAACTAAAATGACACCTTTATTTTGAAAACATACACTTCGAGTCATATTGGTCACATCATGTGTAGGATTGATGTGTGGTTGATTCGTACACACCACAAATGAATTATAGACCATTTTCCCAAAGCATGAAGACAATATGAGCTCATTTTCTCGGTTTGGTCTATTTAATGTGTGTCTTAAACTAAAATGACACTTTTATATTGAAAACAGATACTTTGAGCCATAATGACCACATCGTGTGTCAGATTGGAATTCTATCAATTCTTACACATGAAAAATGAATCATGGACCATTTTCCTAAAGTTATAAAATAACACAAGCTTGTTTTCTGGGTTTTGGTGACGTGGAATGCGTTTTAATCTATAATGACACTTCTTTAATGAAAACATAAAATTCAAATCATACCGACCACATATGGTGTTGGATTGAATTGTGGTTGATTCATACGTCAAAAATGAATTATCAATATTTTTTTCTAACACTAATATATAAAGAACTTTTAAAATCACTAGAAATCACATTTATCAGTGGTAAAAAAGATCTATAATTCTAAGCTCCCTTACAAGGGGTCCCTTTTATTATCAATAAAAAAAGTGCCGATAAATTTCCTTTTTATTAGTGCTAAAAAAAGCACGAATAAAATGGTTATTTTATCGACAATAGAAAATAAAGAATAAAATATGGATTTTATCAGTGTTTTTTAGCATCGATAGAAGGGGCCTTTATCAGTGCTTTAGAAAGCACTGATAAAAGTAAAAAAATTAATATTTTTCAATAAATTTAGTATTGGAGATCACCCCTTTTATCAAATCTCGATTACCACTCACCTACCCTTTTATTATCACTATAGGGGGGTTTATCGGTACAAGAGGATTCCCTTACTCTTTTAACAATGCTAGAGCACCTACTTCACAGCCTCATGTGCCCCTGCCTTCATCTGGATTCGAACATGAGACCGCCCCCATGTGTGTTCACCTTTACCACTACTTTATGTTGCTTTATTATTTAATTTATGATATATCTATATATTTTTATATATTTCATTACATTTTTGTATCCATATATATATATATATATTTATATATATTTATTTAAATGTTTATTTTTAAGAAAATTTATAAATACATGTTTTTTGTATCTGTGTTTATAAATACACACATACACACATATATTTTTATATATGTGTATGTATCTATAAATATAATTATACATTTTTATATTTATTTCCCAATATTATTTATTTATATTTATATTCATATATTATAATATATAAATAATATATATTATTTTGCTAGTACAGACGCACACAAATATATATATATATATATATATGCATTATATAGATATATAAATATTCATACTTTTTAAATTTAAATAATAAAATTGATATTATTTTTTATTTAGATATGGTTTTTATATTTATAGAGATATTTTATATGTAAATATGATTACATATTTATTTATAAAATTATTTGTTTTTGTAAAAATATACAAATATGTATATATATGTACATATTTAATTATAAATAACCATACATTATAAAAAATGATAGAATTTGAATGTTATAATATCCTTATGAGTGTAATCCTTGAAAATAAATTGAGTATATTCTAATAAAAGATAAGAATACTCCCTTAAACAAGGATGGAATTCTATCAAATTTTAAAAATAAGGATACCCTGAAAAAACTCCGTTTTAGGCCTTCTGGGAATTTTTTCACACCACAAAAACAATGACTACAGTTCCCCCAGATCACCACAATGTAATTCATTTCACAAGCATAAATTTTATATATGGTAGAGGTCAAATGAACACTCAGATGAAAATTAATGGTCATTTGATGTTTGAGTAATCTTTTCAACTTATTTTAGATCATTTATTTATTATTTTTTCTATCTTCTAAGACTATTACTCAATAATAATTAGAAAATTCTTAATCAATATTAATTTTTAATTATTTTGTAAATTATTTTATACTAAATATCTTATATATTAAGTGTGATTACATATTTCATATTATATAAACCATTTTTAAAAAATATACATTATATTTATATCAATATAAAAGTATTTATATATTAATATAATATTTTTAATGATCTATAACTTTTCTTCAATAAATTTACAATTTATTATCACTAAAATAGTGGTTTTAGATCTAATAAAATAAATATTTTTATCAGTTTTGTTAGAAGTACGCTTTATTAACATTAAAAAATCATTGATAAATGAGGTACTTTTATCAGTGCTAAAAAATAAATAATAAAGGGTTACTTTTATCAGTTATTTTTTAACATCAATAAAAAGTTATTTTATCAATTATTTTTTTAGTGATGATAAATTTAACCCCTTTATCATCAATTTTTTAACACTGATAAAGGGTGGCATTAGATAAAGTTGAATATGTGATAGTGTAATGTTTGAAAGCATTCTGAGATTTCTTGCTCAGTTTTGGTTAGTGACATGTGTTTTAAACTAAAATGCTGCCTTTATATTGAAAACTACACTTTGTGTCACATAGGTCACATCGTGTGTCAGATTGATGTGTGACTGATTCATACAGGTCACAAATGAATTATATACCATTTTCCTAATTTTTGAAAATAATCCAAACTCATTTTCTTGGTTTTGGTGATTTGAATCTCAGTTTAAACAAAAATGAAACTTCTTTATTGAAAAAACGCACCTTGATCCATACAAACCACATCAGGTGTCGGATTGGTGTTACCTAACAAACCAACCTGAATACCCTCTCAAATTGATATCCGACTTGACATACCACATACTTGAAGGGCGTTCCTGATCCCCAGGGGCTAGTGAATAGCACCTGAGCATCGAATGAAAAATATATGGAATGATTTCTCCCAACCTAAATCCACAATATGACACATATATTGAATAGAGACAACATCAAAAAGATTAAGTTATATGACATAATAGAAAAACAACAATGGAAGTGATGCAGCTGAAAAGGGTAGAAACAATATTCAAGAGACAAGTCCAACCACAATGGACTACAAAACCAAACAGCTACACAAATTGCTCCATGTGATAGTGTGGGAAACCTCCCACCATCTCACCACTAGCTACCTAAAACTCAGCCGACAGAAAACCTCACTGCTTCACTGTGGCGCCTTGCCTTTCCTTGCATCGAAAGACATAATGAGGTCTATGATCCACTGAATAGGTGTGAAGGGAATGAGATAACTGTATTAGTAGGGTCTCACTTAGGGGTTTGATATCAATTCTCTAAATAATAATCCAAGCATTATCAATTTCAAAGAAAAAAAGGCATGATAATAGATTAACTATTTTTATATCAAAAGCATGGACAAACATTTTAATTTCCACTTTTTACACATTTCCAAATAAATTAGCTAAATTAGTTTCAAATAATTTCATATCTATATATCATAGAATACATATCATGTCAAAAAAATCATGCATCACCTCTCATATCAAATCCATGGAATTTCAAGAAAATATTACAATCCAAAAGTAGAGGCACAAGTAACACCATGCTAGGTATCAAACTTGGTACATATATCTGGGACACACATACCTGAAATAGAAATTTACATATTCATTAAGACAATAGACATATGCATCGAGTATAGAGGGAATTGAAACACCCCAACAAGAAAATCCACCAACGGGTCTAACAAGTCACTCAAAAGACTATACTAGGGAGGAGAGGAAATCCCCATGAAAAAACCCCCTGAATGTGGATGTGAACTATTACTATACCTTCCACCTATGTACCCAAGGATTACCATGTTCTCTATTTTCCAAATTACTTCATCAATCTATTTTTATCAAATCATGCTTTGAAAACTATTTCAAAAAAACATTTCTCAATGATTTGAAAAAACCCTTTTCATTTACCAAAATTCGAGAAAAACTTGATTTTAAAAAACCCATTTCAGAAAACAAAAATCAAATCTGTCAAATCATGCCATTTCATTTAATAAAAAAGTTTATAAAAAACAAGAGCATTGCAGTTCTCCAACACATGATAGAGATAAAACCACCTACCTCAAAACTCATGGTTGCGCATGCCCACAAAGAGATCTACCAACAATAAGAACAAAATAATTAAAATGGAATCCCAAGAATAAATCTACACAAGTTGGAATTGATTAAATTAAAAAAAGGTTGGAGGAGAATAGGAAACAACACATAACTCAAGAACACACTCCCACCCCAGCTCAACTAATATGAATTGGTCCCCAGAACAAGATCTTACAATTGATCTAGAAGGAAATAAGAAAAAATATCACCACATATTAAAAAATACAATACCACAACACAAAAATTCTATCGAGATCAAAGGAAATGAAGAAGTAGAAATGATTATTAACCCAGAGAGATGAAATTGAACTACAATGGTGATCCAACGCCAAATGAATCAATCCATATCAAATGAAGATTCTAAAAATCACTGGATAAGGGATCTAGGTTAAGATATATGGGATCTGTGGATGAATGAATAAAAATTTTTAGTAGAGAGGCACCCTAAAAGCCAAAAACACAACATTTACATGATTTTTAATCCCTTTACACATTATGTAATCCTTAGGACTCAGATACATTGAAAAAAACATCACCTTTTTATTAAAAACATATATTTTAACATTACATAGTATGAAACTATTACATGGTGTGTACTCCATTAATGTTGTATACCAGGTTCATAGAATCTTCCCTATAGAACATACATTCATGTAATTCTATTATATGGTGTGTATTTCCACTGTAGATTCTTAAAACTGTAGGTCCTTACACAAAGAAAACAACCTGATCATTCTCTGAACTCGGGGAGAATCCCATTAATCCATTAAAAATTTATACTAAGACTCCCTTAATTCAAACAAACATCCATCCCCTATATTTAGGTCATTTTTCATAGAAACATTTCTCCATCTTTGGGAGTCCCAAGACGCACCCAATTAAATAAGAAAAATACGAGTGGGAAGGTAAATACCAAAAATTAGGTAATGGGATGTTACAAACTACCCAATGTCAGAATTTCCATCCTTGGGAAGTCAGGTGGACGAATGAAGTCTGGTAAATAAGGGAGGCCACTACTTCCCTAATCAAAAAATTTCCCTCCTAGGTCTCATGAGAATATGATTCATGCCACTATAACACTCTAACCAATAGAATAGACTTCCCATGAAATAATTTCACATGAGAGTAAATAATCTCAAATGGATGATCAATAATAGAAACAAGTGGCTCTATCTTAATCTATTCCCAACTCAAAACATGATAGGGTTTAATATCGTATTTATTGAGCTATAATATTTCAAAAACATCATGAATTCATATCAACTGAGCAGAAAATGATATTTGATAAGAAAACCTCCCAAGCTTCTCAATGACCTCTAATTATAAAACATATCTTGGATCTAGAATTCCCTATTTTATAAGTATATGGTGTCCCAACCAAGGATAAATATTCAAGAAAACCCAATCACCTATAAAGAACAATGGTGGAAAAAACTATTGATCCATATAAGATTTTTTTTCAAATCTAAGATGTAACCCCTTGCTGATGTATATCCTGAATCCTCACAAACATCTCTTGAACCAAACTAAGTCCCGCCCAAGTGATTCCCCCACCTCTTCCCAAAAAAGAGGTGACCTACACAGATGACCATAAAAAGACTCAAAAGAATCCATTCTGATTGATGAATAATAATTATGGTTATTAACAAACTCGACCAACCCTAGATGGATTTCCCAAGATCTACCAAAATCTAATACACATGGATGGAAAATATCCTCTAGGATCTGAATAGCGTGCTCCATTTTACCATTTTTCTATGGATGATAATTTGTACTCAACCTGACTTGAGCCCCCATCACCTCTTGGAGACTCCTATATAAACTAAAAGTAAACCTAGGATCATTGTCTGAGATAATGGTTGAAGGAACCCCATGTAACTTCATAACACCTTGCACATATACCTTACCCAGATCTTCAACTTTTGTGGCCTCTTTTACCTGAATGAAATGAGATGAATTTATCAATGATTCAATAACTGGACAAATACAATACCTCACTTAGGGATTTTGTGGTAATACAATAAAAAAATCCATGGATACCTCATCCCATTCCCAAACCGACATCAGAAGAGTATAAAGTAGACTAGAAGGTTTCAAATTCTTTGCCTTTATTTATTGGCAGGTGTAACAGTGAGACACATAATCAGAAATGTCATGCTTCATAATCGGCCACAAGAATATTCATCACATTTCATAATACATCTTTATAGTTCCCAAATTAATGAATCATGATGAATAATAAAAATGGAATAGGACTAAACTTCTTATTGATTCTGGGAAGATAAACTAATACCCAAAACTGAGAAAAGAATACGAAGAGATAGACCAACTCAAAATGGGCTCCCCACCATATAGGGTTTCTAAATTTCCTCTAAATTGGAAATCATTCCATTGAATCTATAGAATATACTAAAGGAGAGATGATGATAATAAGACATTGGTCAAAAACAAATACAAAACATCCTCTCAGGAATCCATATGCAACTGAGAAAGAAGACCAATAAGGTTCCACTCTTCGATTTGAAAATATATTGTGATGGTAGTTTCCTGCTAAGATAATCTACAATGAAATTCCCCTTCACCAGGATATAGGTGTTATCGAAGTCAAATGTCAATAGGTATTCCAACCATCAACTCTATCTAAGATTTATGTCTTTCTGAGAAAATATATAGCTCAAAATCTTATGGTACGAAAAGACTATGAACTTTTCCCTAAAAATATAGTGTCACCAACACTTAAGCACATTCATAACTATAGAAATATATAAATCATTAGAGGGGAAATTATTCTCATGCGGTCAAATCTGATGAGATCCGTAAGCTACCATATGATCATCCTTCACGAGAACACAACCCAAACCACTTCCAGAAGAATCATAGAAACCCACATATCCCTTAATGAGGTTGGGTAAGATCAGAATAGGATCCGATGTTGGAAGTATTTTTCAACTCGTCAAGAGAATCCTAACACCTAGTTTCCCATGTGAATTTCACCCCTTTCCTAGTATGAGCTATCAAATGTGACAATAACTTTGAGAAATACTTAAAAAATTATCCATAGTATCAGACAATACCATAGAATCTTTGAATCTTAAAGAAATTATGTTGATCTTCCCATGAAAATAAAACCATTACCTTATTAGGGTCAAATGATAATCCATTTTCATAATTCATGCGCCCTAATAATTTCTATTCTTGAATCCAAAATTGTAATTTCAAAATATTTACATAAAAACAAAGAATCCTTGGGATTTAGAAAACCATATTCAAATGGTCCTTGTGCTCATGATCAGATTTAGAGTAAACCAAATTATCATCTATGAAAAATACCCAAAAAGTGTCAATATACTAATGGAATATATGATTCATCAAAGCCATAAAAATTTCAGGGGTATTAGTCTGACCAAATGACATCACAAGATATTCAAAATGGCCATACCTTCACCTCAAAGTCATCTTAGTTATATCAAACTCTCAAACTCTAAGCTAATGATAACCTGAACAAAGATTGATCTTAAAAAACAACTTTTCCCCATTTAGTTGATAAAAAAATCATTAACACTAGGAAAAGGATAATTGTTCTGAACCTTTATCCAGTTAAACATATAATATTCCTTGAAAAATCAGAGTGAACCATCTGTATTATTGGAATAGAGTATCGAGGAATCCCAAGGAGAAATTATAGGGTGAAAAAAACCCTTAACCACTATATCATCCAACTAAATAGTGATATGTTTTAGCTCTACTTGTGTGATATTATAAAAGGGTATCAATATTGGATGCATCCCTGAAACTAGTTAAACTATGAACTCTGCCTCCTTCTCTAGAGGAATCTCAGAGAAATCATCTAGGAAAATATAAATAAAGCCATGAATAATGGTGGGAAGATCAAGAATATAAGAAAATTAATTGGAAAAAACTGATACAGTAGACAACAAACTTATGAGCTCTGGGCAAGAAGGTCATGCATGACCTGAACTTGGGTCCCAATCTCCTTGAAACACCAATGATATCCCATAAAATATAATAAATGAGACATTACATTAATAATAATAAATATCATCATGATGATAAATAAAAAAATCCATACCAATGATGATTCCAAACAAATATAGAATGATAACCATAAAATATAAGATGAACTCCGCATTAGATATAGATAGAAAACAATAAGGAAATATAATCCCATTCTCTTTACTTTTACTAAGAGGTGTTTATAAATCCATTAAAAAGGACATGAGTTCCATTGGAAGGTTAAGAATATCAACAAAATTACCTGATATAATTTAGTGGGAAGCACTAGTATCTAAAAAGGAAAAAACTACTAAGGATTCAATAAATATGGGACCTCTCACTATTGCTGGACCTACTTCTAACTCAACTAGAAACTCATCTAATACATGAAGATGCTTCAATTTTGAGGGTTATGGCTGGATACCTATAGTCTTTGAAGCATCTGATTGTGTTGGAGTAGAATTTTTAGCCAATGATCCCTGGACATATTGAGGAGTAGACATTTAATAATAGAAATTATACAGATGAACATAATGTCCACAATAGATACACATCTTTTCAGGTGAAGGAAAATAATTTCATGTGTATATGGCCTTAACAAAAAGATACAAATTTAGAGGCACAAAAATATCTATAATTAGAGGTTCTGAATAGGACTTATGCTAAGAACCATCTCACAACTCATATAGTGATCCTACCACTTCCTCTTTTTCCAGATCACACCACTGATGTTACCACCAGGTGGAATAAAAGGTGAAGAATATCCAAACCTTCTTGTAGTAGTCATTTCTGCCATCATATTCCTATCCATGATCTCTGCATAGGTTGAAATATTTTTAATATTTAACTGTGATCTAATAACAATTCACAAACCCTCCATGTAATTATGAGTTTTCAACTGGTTATTCTTTATAACTTATGGTGAAAAAAACTAGCTCAGAAAACTGATTGGTGTGTGGAAAAAGTGAATGCTCTCCCTTTTACAAAGAGAGAAAATCCAGAGTATTAACCATCATCAGTAACTCTAGAAAAAACATGTGGAAGAATATATTCTTAAAACCCTTCTAGTATAAACCCACAAGCCCATCCTACTGCACCATGGAATACCACTAATGATTGTTGGGATCCTCAAATATGAAAGTTGTTCACTTTACCATGACACTCTTAGGTGTGTCTAGGAAGTTAAATATCTGATTGATCATGTTAAGACATTCCTAAGGCCATTGAAGTTTTTTAATACCTTTAAATTATGGTTTATTCTCATGCAATCCTTCTCCTAGAACTCCTAGGTGTACCTAAACAACTGCATTATGAGCTTGTGGAACATTCTAGACAAAAACACAAGCTGCTCACATGACAGCCTTGATAAAATTCTAATCCATCAAAAGATTCCCTTAAAAAGCATCAAATTTACCCTCCTAGGAACTTTCAAAACACATCTTGGAGGAATATTATGGCACATAAAAAAGGAAAAACCAGAAAAAAGAAAAAACTTAGTTCAAACTAGAAAACCCATAAGGAAAAACTAAGATCGACATCAAAAACTCAAAACTAGAGACACACATACCAAAATCCCATGGTAACATGAGTCTCATCATAGTAATATCATGCTAGATGGTCTCCATAACATACCTCTCAAGTCAAAAAAAAATCCAATCTCCATTCTTCCAAAAATACCAGATAAGGAAAATTGAGGATAGACCTCCTTTGATACCATTTTGTAAGGAAATGACCCAAATATCCTCTCAAAATGGTACCCAACCCGACCCTCCACATACTTGAAGGGTGTTATTGATCCCCACGGGCTGGTGACTAGTACCCGGGTATCCAAAAAACAAGGGGAATTATTTCTTCCAAGATGAAGCAAAAAACTGAAACATATATAAAAACAGAAAACAACAGAAAAGATAATGATATATTCCATAATAGAAAAACAAAAACGGAAGTGATATAACTGAAAAAAGTAGCAACAATCTTTCAGTGACAAGTACAATAGTAAAGAACTATAAAACAAAATAGCTACACCAATAGATCCATGTGATAGCATGGGAAACCTCTAACCATCTCACCAGCAGTCACCCAAAATTCAGCTAGCAGAACAAATCTCTGTCTCAATGTAGTGCTTTTCCTTTCCCTACATCGAAATACATAACCAATTATACACACCACTAAAGATTTGAATAGGGTGTGAGATAATAGGAAAAGTAGGGTCTCACTTAGGGGTTCCATATCAAGTCTCTGAATAACAATCCAAGCATGTTTAACTTTAATGAAAACATGGCATGATAATAGTTTAACAGTTTTTATTTCAAAAACATGAAAAAATAGTTTAATTTCCCCATTTTCCCAATTTATAAATAAAGAAGTTAAATCAGTTTCAAATTATTTCAAATACATATATCACAATAGGTATATCATTTCAAAAGAAAGCTTGAATCCCATACCATATCAAATCCATGGTAGTATAACAAAACAATACAAACCAAAATCATTAGCACATGAAACATCATGTTAGGGATCATGCTAGGTCAGGGCAGCTGGGGCACTCATACCTAACATAGACAACTATTTACTCATTAAGCCACTAGACATATGCATTAAGTCTAGTGGGTAGAGGAACACCCCAGAAAGTGAACCAACCAAAAATTTTGATTTAGAAATATACTATATATTTATATTTTTAAATATTTTGAATAAACTTCAAGGTAAATTTTTATAAAAAATTCAAAATAGTCATAATTGTTCAACAAAACAAAAAAATGGATCTAATGGTAATTAAAAAAAAGATAACATAGTGATTTGGATTATTAAAAAAAAAAATTATTTCATTCCATGCTTATAAGTAGACTTTGTAATTATTATTCTGACATATTTTTGGACTTTTTATAATATAATATTTTATATTATTGCTTTTTTATAAAAATCTACACTTCATTTTATTATTATTTTTTTTGATAAATTTGTTCAAATGTATGTGGTATAAGACTTTATCCATAGTGTATTAACAAAAAAATCCATCATTAGGACTTATGGATTTGATTAAAATTTAAATTCATTTTTTGATTTTTGAGTCATCCTAGTAAAGACTATAAAAAATGAAATTATTTGATTTTTTTCAATTAATGGTTCATATTCATCAGATTTCATTGTCTCAATTACCCACCTAAAATGGTGGGTTAATTGTATGATAATATTTTGTTGTGTGGAATCCTAAAGTCAAAAAAAATAAACATTTATGTAGCCTACCTAAAATACACTCATTTAAAGCACCCCACACACAAGCCTCAACGAACCTCAAATTCATCATCTCTCTCATCCATTCAATTTTTTTCTTTCCACTGATAATCATTGATTTAATATTTTTTTTTCAAATGATATCTAAATTTCAATCCATCAACACCAATGAAATTGTTGCGTCGATATGAAAAATTCTAGACCCATATATGATTCATTATTTTGAATTTATTTTTTTCATATACAGGTATAGATTTTCACTAGGAATTTACAAAATATTTTTTTAACTATTACTTAGTATTTGTTTATACAAACAAAATACATTGAAAAAATAACATATAGATAAATTTTTAAGAATATTAATGAGTATACATATCTGTATATATATATTTATTCATGTACATACAAACATATATATACATACATATATATATTTATAATTAAATACATACATATATTACTATAATTATTAACAAATATACATATCTATAAGAAAATGAAACTATATGTATGTACATGCATGCACCCATGCAAATATAAAACTATTTACATTCATATAAAAAATATATATACATAATTGCATACATATATCACATTAACATATGTATATATACATAAAAATATATATAATTATACATACAACATAAATTTTGTTGTATAAAATTTAAAACGTATTTTTTTTATACACTTTAAGTAGTAATTAATTTTTTTATTCCAACATATCAATAAATATATCTAAAAAACATTGATCATTCTCACACGCACACACACAGATATATATATATATATATATATAAATTAATGAATATTTATATATATAATGTATTCTTACATAATTATGTACAAAAAATGTAAAAATATAAATATATATATATATAAAATAAGTGTTATATGTATTGTATACAACAAATACACTTTAAAATACACTTATAAATATTTATATCTATATATACATATAAAATGTATAATTTTAAATAATAACACACATATATTTATATGTATTCAGGTTTATATCCATGTGTATGTATGTACATGTAATAATATTTAGATTTATGTATGTATATGCATTAAAATATCCTTATAAATACTCATATTTGTATATACCTATAAAAATCATTAATCAAAATCATATATAAAAACCAATTAATATATATATATATATATATATATATATATGTATACACATAGGAATATATGCAAACACACATACATATATCTATACATGCAAATTACAATATCCATATACATACATAGTTACAAACATATAATTAAGTATAAGTAAATACGTACATACATACAAAATCTATATTAATATAAGAAAATGTATATGCACGAATATATATAGAGGTATATAAAAAAATATTAATGTAATTATTTACATGCATAAAAATCTATTACTATAATTATTTACTAATATACATCTACATAGTTACATACGAAAACATGTACATGTATGAATTCACACACACACACACAGATATATATATATATATATAGACCTATATTCAAATATCCAAAAGGTAATCCCCCATGGGAGAATCATACTAATAATATCCATTAGTAAATCTCTCATTGGAGATTCATACAAAAAATCCACACTGGGAAATCTCCAATGGGAGATTCTTAGTGCCAATCTGCACTCCAAAACCACCACTGGGAGATTCATGGTTCTAATATATACTAGGATATATCCCTTGGGAGATTCTCAGTTCCAATCAGTGATGGGAAATGGTCCACTATGAGATTTTTACATTTTTATATTTATATATTAAATTTTTAAATAATTGCATTAATATATACATGCATGCATGTGTGGTTGTGGGTAGTTATATTTATATGTATGCATGCTGTTATGTAAGTGTTTTCATACACTTATATATGTATATGTATGCATGTATATAAGATTATGCATATCCTTATATATATATGTAAATAATTACATTAATATATATGCACGCATGCATGTATGTATATATTTATATTTAGATGTACGCGTGATTGTGTGTATATGTATATATGTATGTGATATAATATTTAGATTAATGTGTGTACATGAATTAAAATATACCTACAAATATTTGTGTTTGTATATACCTGTGTGTGTGTGCAAGAACTTATATCAGTAATTAATTACATTAATTATATTTAACTATAATTTAAATAATATATATTTCTGTACTTATATTAAAATAGATTTATATATTTTTATAAAAATACACTTTAAAATACACGTATAAATATTTATATTTTTATATTCTAATATAGATTTACAATTGAAACTAATTACACTAAAATATTTATATGTATACATGTATATATTTATGTGTATTGATGTACATATAATATAGTTTAGAATCAAGTATGTAAATGCATTAAAATATCACTATAAATATTTATATTTTAATATAACTTTAAAAAGTATTGATCACACACATATAAAAAAACCAATGAATACACACACACACATACATGCATGAATGTTAACATATTTATATATACACACATACATACATCTACACATACAATGGGAGATTTACTTTGTATGTATATATGTTCATGTATACTAATGTGTATGTATGTATATGTGCATGTGTATAATTATAGTTTTATATAATTTTATATATGTATATTTTTATGTAATTTTATTAATATGTATTTATGTAATTTCATTAATATAGATTTTATATATCATATTATATGTCTGTATATGCATACAATCAGAAAATATAAAAGTTTATACAAATATAATAATTTAAAAGAATACATAAATACAAATATTTACACACTTACATACATATATCACATAGACACACACACACACACATATATTGAAAAACATATATATAATTACACATACAACATAATTTTTTTTGTATAAAATTTAGAATGTATTTTTTATACACTTTATGTGGTAATTATATTGTATGTTTTAATATAATAATTTTTATAAATATATTTTGTACTTTTTAAAAAAAATTAAATATCAATATTTATTACAAGTTTTATATATTAATTATTATAGATTAACACTTATATATTGGTTTGTTGACACTTATTTTTTTATTGACACTTATTTTTTTAATAACACTTGCATATTTATTACTACACTTATATGTATGAAACTTTATATATATATATATATATGTGTGTGTGTGTGTGTGCGTTGGTATAAAATTAAAGTAATATTTTTGGCTGATAAGTAGAAATTTGGTTACACACATATATAAATTATTCATGTATATATATGGGTGTGTGTGTGTGTATCTATGAATGTGTGTGCATATACATAATGAAAAAACGCAGTGCCCTCAAACGATGAAGTGTTCGGAGATTTGCGTCTTATTCAGTTGGAAAGAGATATCTCTGACGATGAAGTGTTTGGCGCTCTGCATCTTATTCACTCTACCAAGGCCCCGGGGCCTGATGGGTTTCATGCTCTGTTCTTTAAACGCTTTTGGAATATCGTTGGGCCTGATGTGGTGGCCCTACTGAAGGAGGTTTGGATAGGTAGAGCATCTCTTGAATCCCTTAATGAAACTATGATTACTCTTATCCCAAAAACGCAGTGCCCTCAGAAAGTCTTAGAGTTTCGTCCGATCAGTCTGTGTAATGTGGTTTAAATTTTTTTCTCCAAAATCTTGGTAACCAGACTTAGGGACTTCCTCCCGTTGATTGTCTCTGATAACCAAAGTGCTTTTGTTCCAAAGAGATCTATTACTGATAATGCTGCCATCGCTTTTGAAGTGTTCCACTCTATGAAAATTCGGTCCTATTCTAAGAGAGGAATCATGGCAAAGAAATTAGATATGATGAAAGCTTATGACAGAGTTGAATGGCCTTTTCTTGAACTTGTTATCTCCAAGTTGGGCTTTGGGATGAGATGGGTTTCTAATATCATGAATTGCGTTACGTCTGTCTCCTACAGAATTAATATTAATGGGGCCCCTTAAGTGAGCTTTAAACCATCGAGAGGTTTGAGACAAGGGGATCCGCTGTCACCATATCTCTTCATTTTGGTGGCTGATGTTTTTTCACACCTCTTTTTGAAGGCAGAAGATCAAGGAATTATCCATGGTGCTAAGGTTTGTAGAACTTCCCCCTATCTCCCATCTCTTCTTTGCAGATGATATCCTTCTTTTTGCTCGTGCTACCCCACAAGAATGCAGTTCAGTGTTGCATATCATCAATCTGTACGAAATGACTTCTGGGAAATGTCTTAATCCTTCGAAATATGAGTTATCTTTCAGTAAAGGCATCTCACAAGTAAAGATAGAAGAGCTGTAGAGAATGTGTGGTTTTCTGCTGGTTGAGAAGCATCCTAAGTACCTTGGCCTCCCGAACCTTGTTGGTAGGTCAAAGAAACAAGTGTTCGATTCAATTATGGATAGGGTGGATAATCTGATTTGCCTTTGGTCTAGTAAGAATATTTCCAAGGTAGGAAAGGAAGTTCTCGTGAAGTCAGTGGCCCAAGAAATCGCTTCTTATGCTATGTATCTATTTAAATTTCTGGAAACTCTCGTCGATAAGATCCATTCCCGGTTGGAAAATTTTTGGTGGGGCTCTTATGAAGGAAAACATAAATCACACTGGATATCTTGGGAGAAGATGTGCATTTCAAAATTTCATGGGGGCCTTGGCTTTAGGAATCTCAAATGGTTTAACAAGGCTCTTCTGGAAAAGCAAGGATGGCGCCTCCTCTCCCATCCAGATGCCCTATTCTCAAAGGTTCTGCGAGAAAAATATTTCCCTCATTCTAACTTATTGCATCCCCAGTTGGGTCCAAGACCGAGTTTTTTTTGGAGAATTATCTGGGGTGAAAAATATCTCCTTAACATGGGTTGCATATGGAGAATTGCATACGGGAATAATGTTCATGTTTGGAAGGACTCCTTGTTGGAAAATGGCATTAACCATAAGATATCTTTGACTTTTGTTCCTGGTTTCGAAGATGCAAGGGTACAAGATCTAATCAATGACTCGCTTGAGGACTGGGATAGCGAGAAGCTTTTCAGCTGGTTTAATGAGGTTTACCGTCATCTCATCCTAAGTATTCCTCTCACACCAGGGATGGGCAGTGACCAGCTCTACTGGACCGGGGAGTCTAAAGGCAGATATTCTGTCTGCTCAGGTTACAAAATGCGGGTCCAAGGAGTGGCTCAGGCCTCTCCTGATTTTCAATGGAAGATTATCTGGGTGATAACTACCCCCCCTAAGATGAATTTTTTTTGGTGGAAGGTCTGCTCTAGGGTTCTCCCAACCCGTGAATTTTTGGTGCGACGACATTTGGCGGAGGATGACACCTGTCTGTTGTGCCTTTAGGAGGTGGAATCCCCTTTGCATGCAATAATTTCCTACCATGGGGTGGAAGGGGTGTGGAAGTCATGTAAACCAGGTTTTGGCTTGCTCTTTTATCTTTCGATTGGGCTGGTCCAAAATCCGGTTAAATGGGTGTCTTCTCTTGAACCGAGAGTGGTGGGGTTGATCTGCAAAATTGCTTGGTTAGTGTGGAATTGACGAAATGATCGCATTTTCAAAATGAAGGTGACCCATGATCATCTTTGGGTGGATAGGGCTAAGGAATGGATGAACGGTTGGAAAAATAATGATTCAGTGCCTCCTTTGGGCAACACTCAGCAACCGGCTCCTTGTTGGTCTCCCCCCGTGAGGGTTTCCTCAAAATCAATACAGATGCTGCTGTCTCTACTAATTCCAGGGTTGGTATTGGACTCATTGCTCTTAATAGTTTTGACCAGATTGTGGAAGCTCAGTGTCGGGCTGTGCCTTTCTCATGGAGCCCTGTGGTGGCGGAGGCCTCTGCCATCCTCCATGGGATCATTTTTGCCCGTTCAAAAAATTGGCCCAAGGTTTTGGTGGAATCTGACTACCTCGAAGTGGTGAACGCTCTTGATTTGAAGGAAGATGCATCTCAACCGTATGGACATATCTTGAGGAAGATCTGGTCATTAACCAAAGGCTTTTTTGCATGCAAATTTTCTTTTATCAAGCGAGGAGGGAATATGGAAGCTCATTGTTTGGCTCATTTTGGAAAATCTTGGGGTGATCATTGTTGGGTGGACTCGTTTCCTGATTGGCTTTGTAGGCCTGGTTTGATTGATCAGTAATATATCTTATCTTTTCTCAAAAAAAAATAAGATAGAGTTTACATATACATATGAATATTTTTAGTATATTCCAACCTATGTACCTACATATACTAGTATACATATACAACTGTGTGTATTAATACACATAGGCTTACGTACACATATTCAAATATAAGAACCTACATGCATATGCATGCATGAATATATTAATGTAATTATTTATAAATTTAATATATAAATATAATAATGTAGAAAACAAATATATACAATTATAAGTATATACAAACATACATAGTACATTGAAAAATCTCCCAGAAGTGATTTGTCCTACAAATTTCTTGGTGGGTATTTTTCTTATGAATATCTCATATTACATTAATATATATAAATGAAGTCATGTGTATATAAACTTATATATATATGATTTTATGTATATGCATGTATCTATATATAATAATAATATTTTGAGGTATGTACGTTCTTGTATTAAAATATACCTACAAATATGAATAGTTTCATATGCATGTATATATACGTATTAATGTATGCATTCATGTACTGTATCTATAAATAATTACATTATTTATATTTGTATATAAAAATAGTAATATATATTTATTTACTCAAATTAATATATATTTATATATGTATATGTGTATGTACTTCTAGTTACATACATGTATTGAACTATACTTGTATATGGATATATTAATTTTTAGGTATAGATGTATGTATAGATGTATGTATGTGTTTATATATAAATTAATCAATTTTTATTTTTGTATGAATGCATGTGTGTGTGTTTTTGTGTACATTCTTATATTTTGATACATAATTTATAAACAATTACCTTAATATTTATGCATGCATGTGGGTGCTTATATTTATATGTATGTATATTTTCATGAATTTGTTTGTATATACTTACACTACTACAAATATGACCATTAGTGATGAAAAAAGCAGTTTCTAATGGGATTAAGTGACAACTCTATACCACTTTTAATGGTAATAGTTGACATGTTGCATTAGAGACCTCCAAAGGTGGTCACTATAGGCACTCCCTCAACCAATGTAGAATCGGTTACTGGGAAGAACATTAGCTACTGATTTAGTGGTCGCTAATGTTGTCACAACCCGACCCAACGGGGCATATGATTCAACTCCCCAAGCCCCCTACAATAGGTCAGGTTCTAGTGACTCATGCCGAGTAGGAATATCATAGAGATGGGAGGCCTTTTCCAAAAGTACCTGCATGAACACACCCAAAAACACCTCCACACAATAGTGAAGAGATATAACAAGGTGTAAACTGAAATGCATGGATACATATATCCCAAACTATAGTAAAATAGAATAATTGAAAGTGTAAAAGGGAAAAACAAAACCACACTAAAAACATTAAAATCACCCTACCATCTGAGATGGAGGGGATTGATGTCAAATGTAACTACCATAAATCTCTTCGACCCATATCTGGTAAACACCTTGGTTGGTCAAGATCACTAAGCCATGCCTGCCTCGGGTCTTCCAGGGACTCCCTTGAAAGGTATCTGGTCCTTACAAGACAAAACACATGCAGTAAAAGTCTGTGTAGGGGTGATTTCAACAATACTCTGTAGGCTCCCAAAAAAACCCAAAAGAAAAGGAAAAAACTAAAAGGCCAGAGTCAACTCAAACTAGCCAGAGGGAACCCAATCAAGAGAGAAACTCCATGTTGATACATCCTTGGGTATACATGAATAGTCATTTCAGTCCACTAGGGGTGTCAACCAAAACATGTGACAACACCACAAGGACTCCCAAAAGCTCACATATATAATTTTCCTCGACTCCAAGTCTCTTGAGGTTCCAATTTCATGACTAGCTACCTGATTCTACTCGAGGCTCTAAAGGTAACAAACAACCCAGAGAACACACTCCATGAGCTCTTTTATCTCGGATAGAACTTGTCCAAGAGATACACTCCATTGGGAACTACTCTACCATTCCTAACGGTATATTCGAGAGAACACACTACATCCAGAACATCTCACAAGCTCAAACTCTAGTGCCCAGCACCAGAGGTCCTACTAAAGCTAGCTTACACCCTGCAAAAGTTTGTAAGAACCCAAGTGGAGAGGCCCATACCTCAACACTGTACATAGTTTTGGGAGAACTACTGCATACTATGAACCAAATTCATCCTCTCATATGAGAGAGAATGGAAGGACCTTCACCTTTCCATTTTCTTACAGTCAATGAAGTATTATCTCTCAACCAACCCACAAAACCTCTATCACACCAGTATGGAGTGGACTGTACCTCAATCCATCAAGAGAGCACTAAATCCTATCCATGTATCACATGTAACTAGTAGAGGTGCCTGCTCGTTAGAATTATACTCAACAGTCAAGGGAGCTCCAACTCCAATTGGGGACCCGCTCCCCGCCAATACTCAAAGGCATGGGAGTACTACTCGATTGTTGAGGACCCACTCCCTAGTACAACATGGGATTACCACTCCACCAGTATGAACACTGTAGAGGACCCACACCCTGAAACGATAGGGGATTACTGAACCTAGTCTATAATACCCACTCCCTAGTATGATAGGGGAGTAATAACTATGAAAAAATAGCACGTATGAAGGACTTGTACACTAGAATGATAGTGGAATTCTGACCCCAAGGATAGAGTACCTACATACTAACATGATAGGGGTGTACCCATTCTATCTATATGTCATATATGGAGGACCCTAACCCTAACATGGTAGGGGAGTGCCGACTCCATGGATAGAGGACCCACACCCTTGTACAATAGGGGAGTACCTACTCTATGTAGATTAGGAGTATAGAGGGACCACACCTCTTCATGGTATGGGAGAATTATCTCAAACTACATGAATGATACGAGGAACCCGCACCCCAGTTTGAAAAGGGAGTACAATCCCCAAGAGAACTACCACATGGGTAGAGAACCTACTCCCATGAAGTGGGGAGTCCCAATATTTCCAAAGTAGAGAGGTAAGGGAAACTCATGCTCTAGTTCCATAGGGGAGTATTAGTACCAACATCTCTCACTAATAACCCCACCGATCTCTATCATCATCCTAGCACCACTAAAAGGAGTTTCTTTCCCATCATACCTTGAATCACAAAACTGTAATAGTTAGGTGACCTACGCCTAGATACAATATGGGAGAACTACTATAATGGTCTAAAGAGCCTAGGGAACCCACATCATAAGGTGATAGGGAAGGATACCGACCCAAGGTCAGCCCAATGATCCACCCTAATCACTACCCACAGTTATACACTGCTACCATAGTTTCATGATATAATCACAACACATCATATCTCCTCGGCCACTACAGAGGCCACCATTACATTCTACATAGGAAATTACTCAAGATAGGCTACTCACAAGCCTAAATTTCAGTCACATAGATGGAGATACATAAGGAATAAGATCTAAAGAAGATCCTAAGGAAATTATATGGTGTGATCTAGGGTCAACGTGGTATGTGGACCCACCCAACCACGTGGACGTGTCATCTTCTTTCATGGATTGTCTAGCCATGTAGGCATGCATTTCATGTACAAATCATGCATAACATGTACTACCTCAACTAGCCCCCGACTGTGTTCTTTCTCTACACAACCCGACCATCCATCTATCACACACCATGTGTACCAAAAAGTACATGGTGTGTCTAGGTTAAATGGCCTCTTGGCCATTTCATTTTCCCATTCCCCTGTTCAACACCTCGTGCCCATGTACTTTGGTTGTGAAGTTCTATACAACCATGTACTATCACATGGCTACCCTGGCCATGTCCTCTAGCTACACGACATGGGGTCATTGCATGGTGTGTAACCTAGGAACATGACATGTAGTACCAAAAATCCATCTTCCTTGATTTGGAAGAACACAGTGCTTGTACCACTGGTTCACATGCCATGTAAATAAGTTTTCTGATGCAAATCCCCCTATGAGTCACTTGATTCATCCTAGTTTTCCCCAAAACCTATAGATTGACCTAGAAGAGATCCCTAGAAATCATAATAGGGATACACAACCTTAAAAAACACATAATGAAGGTTATTTGGACTAAAAAAAATCTGGCTACCTCTATGTAAAAACATTGAAGCTCTGGGACCAAAATGATGCCTGGATCACACTACACCTTGATCTGAAAATGGATAGTTCCAAGAATGGAGATCAGCAACACCTCGTTGCTTTGATTCAGCCTCAGTTCATCCATCAGCCAAATATGAGGGGGGGGGGGGGGGGTTCACCTATCCTTTTGTCACATGCACCAATGGATGTGGGTAGATTTAGGTTCATTTATTAATTAAATTTTCATTTAATTAATATTCTTTCCACTTAATGTCCAACCAACTCACCCTCCATCATAATTCTGGTTCATACAACTTTATATCGCACCTAGGGTAAACATTACATTCTAAACTCAACCACGGTCTCAAAATTCCATTTTGTGAATTAACTTGTGATTTATTTCACATTTCAAGAGAAACCATACACATGTGACAAAACATATTTAATATTTTTAAAATCACCACTTTGAGGCTCTTCAGGTCCCGAAATTCCAAACCGACTCAGCATGTAGCTTTTGAAATATTCATCGAAATATTCCAAAGTCTTATAGATCAAAACTAGAGTCATTAAATTCTTTCCACTTTTTGGA
This sequence comes from Viscum album, assembly GCA_963277665.1. Taxonomy (NCBI): domain Eukaryota; kingdom Viridiplantae; phylum Streptophyta; class Magnoliopsida; order Santalales; family Viscaceae; genus Viscum; species Viscum album. The sequence goes on along the minus strand of OY728123.1, from coordinate 499,114,258 downwards.
TTTTTTCCCTAAAAAGTGGAATCTTAGGCACATGGGAAGAAAATTGATCACTCTACTGGAACTCCCATGCCAGTGGGCTCACTGAGGGTTCCTGTAATGATTATAAGCATGAACGTAGGGGAGACACTAAGGAAAAACCTCACCCAAATCCATATCCATTAAATTAAGCATAATGAAACAAGTGGAACTCTTCTCTTAAGCTACAATAGGTGAAAAAACACCACGAACCATGGTCTATATACAATCATAGGATCTAGTACTATACCACTTTGCTGACCTAATGTGGATACTGATGTAACCCAATTGTTCACACCCATATTTGGATGAACTTCACCGAGACCTCCTCAAGAATCTTTCATCCAAGGTTTATATTGATCACGTGAGGGTACCAATGAAAAAATAGGGTTGCTAAAGTGTAAACACTAGGAATTACCAGGCCCTTTTTATGAAAACCTATAGCTGTAACACAAATTTCCAAACCAAAAACACTGACAAAAAACTATTTCAATCCCAAAAGAGTATGGATGGTAGGAAACCAATCCACATTGAAGAAAAATTTAGTGTATAACTATACCTCTAAGAAATGATTCTAAGAAGGTTTCTCCCTCCACTTGGGATACCAACCATAAGGGATTAGCAGAAAATCTCCAATGGAAAATTCGGGGCCTTCTTTGACACTCTAGAGTACAACCCTGCCTCAAACAAATGAGTCTAAGGAACTCATCCACCACACATTGAAATTATCATACTTGGGTGTCATTGACTCTCCTACATAGTTTTTAGCATCACAAAAACAATTCTTGATGTGGAAATAATCCCTATAACTCATGAGTCCAAAGACACATCAAACAACACCCACACAAGGTCCCACTGAGCCCCCGTGTCACCCTAGTTAAACCTCGAGAAATGATCAGAAATAAAAGAGTACCTAAAAATAGTGTCTAACAAATTACTATTTCAAAAAGTTGATGGGACATAGGTTGTACCACTATAAATCCTCAGATATTCTAGGTGAAAGGCCTATGCTAACTACATCTATCCTTAGCCATATCTTTCATCTCCCTTAGCCATGCATAGACAACCTGGGGGTGGTTATAAAAACAAATCAAATCACATGCCACCTTCTGCTTCTCTCCCAACTCCTCCACGATGTCCTCCATCACCAAGAACTCCTTGATCTAAACATTTACTCTACCAAGATGGTCCATTGAGTAGCTCACACTCAGTACCAGGATAGGTTGTACAATATCTTACAATATTTCTTTGGTTGTCGCAAGAGTACCAACACATCTCTTGTGGATGACCTGATCCTAGACAGGGCTCATAAGCCATAGGCCCGTGTGCCTATTTTTGTGCATGTGTATTCCTCCTGCATCATGATACTTTCATCTACTATTTTCTATCTCTGACTGATACCTGAGCCTCATGACGACCACTATGGACCACATCCACCTATCCCTTCACCAAGAATATCTCTACTACCGGATCTCACTCCAGTACCCCTATAAAATTGGTAAGGAATAATGAAACAAAAACTTCATGGATGTTTCTATAGAGTCCCTTATCAAAGTTATGAGCTCTGAAGAATGGGTCTTGAACCATATATAGGGAGTATCACAAAATGTCTCTAGACCTCGCTGAGTACTCTTCCACAATCATGATGCCCTTCCAAAACTATAGAAGATTCTTGATACACCCTTATCTCAACATGGATGGGTAAAAATATTCTCTAAATAGCCTATCAAACTCTACCCAAGTGAGCGTCACCTCATCATGGGTCTACATTACTAGGCTCCACCATTACCCAACCAAACCTTATAGGAGTCTCAAAGCTAGGTCCACCATCATATCAAGAGGTTTCCTGAGAAGGTGGAAAACATGCATGACTACCTTGAGCTAGTCATAAGCTACCTGGGGTTCTAGATTACCCTGGTACCTCAAAGTTCACTACCTTTATAACTCGTACATCACACTCAACCTACATGAATCCTTGGCCTAAACTATTGATACAACCAGCTGATCGATGGCTGATGGATCAACTAGAGGACCACCTTAAAGTACCAACTGAAAACCAGTTTCCCATAATGAAGCCTCATTATGGGGTGTATCTTCATCAAAATCATTCCATATATCCTAATTTGGATGAAATCATGGTGTAATCTTGAAACAAAATCTATAGGTCCCATAGTCAAAGTGTATATCTGGGGAGCTGACTGAAGAAGGAAAAGGAAACCACAACCCAATCATATAAGATGCATGTACCATTATTTCTCTGTGACTGGTGTCATAATGTAATGAGTCAAAAATAAGGTTATCAGTGTCTAGGTGAATGGATATTTCACCCACTACACCTACACTTGAACCTCTAGGTTGATATCTAAACTTGAAATACCCTAACATTGTCTTTATGCTACCCAAACCAAGCTCATGACATTAAGGTCCCAAAGTGGAAACCACCTCTAAAATCAATTTTTCATGACCCAACCCAACAAGGCCTAGGCTACAACTCACCAATCGTACCTCTAATAGGGCAGGGGATGGTGAGTAGCACCAAGTAGGAGTATCATGCAGATGGTAGTACTTTTCCTAAAGTACCTATACAAATAAACCCATAAACACATCTATGAAACAATGCCGAGATATAATAAGTTTTAAACTAAAATTAATGCATACATCTATCCCAAACTAGAGCACATCATAAGTGTTGAAAGTGTAAAATGGAAAAAAAATAGGCCCACAAAAAACTGTAAAAGTGTCCAACATGTTTTGAAGGAAGAGATCACTATCAAATGAAAATTTTGGAAGGCTCTTCAGACCAACTCTAGTATATAACTTAGCCACTCTATATCACTAAGCTTCGCTTGCCTCGGGTCCTTCAAGGAATTTTTCAAAAGGAAAATGGTCTGCAAAAGACACCACATGTGCTGTAAAATATCATGTATTGGTGAGTATAACAATACATAGTGGCCCCCCCAAAACCCAAAAGAAAAGTCTGAAACTAAAATGAAATAGTTTACTTGACCTTGCTAGAGGGAACCCAATCGAGAGAGAAAATCTATCTTGAACCGTCCTTGACTATACATGAATAGTCAGATCATTCCAAAAAGGGTGTCAAACCAGACACATGAAAAGACCGTAAGGAATCCCAGAATCACCCAGATATACTCTTCCCAGACTCCAAGTCTCATGAGGTTCTGACCTCATGGACAACTACATGGTTCTACTCGATGCACTAATGGTAACACAGAACCAAGAGAACACACTTAACAACCTTAGACATCCTAGATGGTGCTCATCTAAGAGATACAATCCATTAGGAACAACTCTACCATTCATGATGGTACATCTGAGAGAACCCACTCCATCGGGAACATCTCACTAGTTAAAAATCTAATGCCTCACACTAGAGGTCCTTCCAATTCTAACCTGCACCCCACATAAGGCTGTAAGAACCTAGGTGGATAGGTCCATCCATGACCACTACACATAGTTGAGGGATCACTACTTTAGAATATGCATTATTTGCATCCTCTCTTATGATAGAGAATAGAGGGACCCACACCTCATCACTTCCCTACATTCAAGGAATCATTTTATCCTAACCATCCTATGAAACCTATTTCACTTTTTTACAGAGTGTCTTGCACCTAAATCCATAGAGGGAGAACTAAATCCTAACCAGGTATCATACGTAATTTGTAGAGGGGCCCGCTCCACATAACTATACTCAAAATCTGAGGGATCTCCAACTCCAATGGAGGACCCACTCCATGATACTACTTAAAGACAGGGGATTACTACTCTATAGCTAAGGACCTTCACCCTAGTACTATAGGGGAGCACCACATTTGGGATACATGACCTGTGCCATTGTATAATAGGGGAGAACCACTCTACCAGTATGATAACTATGGGGGAACCGCACCCCGACATGATAGGGGTGTACCGACCATGGGCTAGAGGACACACTTCCTGGTACGATAGGATAATACCAACTCTGGTGGAATAACACATATGGTGGACTCTCACCCTAGAATGATAGGTGAAATATGACCCCAAGGATAGAGTAATCACACCCTAACAATATGAGGGAGTACCCACTCTATCTATACATCACATATGGAGGACCCATACCTAGATATAAAAGTTAAGTAATGACTCCATAGATAGAAGACCCACACCCTGGTCTAATAGGAGAGTACCTAATCTATTTTGATAACAATTATATCATGCCTGCATCCTGGCACGATAGGGGAGCACTGTCTCTAAATACAATAATGATATGGGGAACCCGTGTTCTATTCCAATAGGGGATTACCATCCCTGAGAGAACTACAACAAGGGTATAGAATCTGTACCCACGACATGGGGAGTTTCTGCTCTTCCAAATCATAGAGGTAATAAAAACGCATGCCCTAGTTCCACAAGGGAGTACTAATCCCATCATCTCTCACTAAGAACCACACTGATCTCTTGTATGATCCAAGAACTGATGAAAGGAGTGTCACTCTCATAAAACATCATATCACAACACTGACTTGGGTAGGGGACCCATGCCTTGATATAATAGGAGAGAACCAATCTACTAGACTAAAGATCCTAGGGGAACCACTTCCTAAGGTGATAGGAAAGGATACCAACACTGATGTCATCCCAATGATCTACCTTGAACACTTCCTAAGGTTAAAAAATGATGCTACATTGTCGTTATCGATCTATGACACATCATATCTTCTAGGAAACTACGGTGGACACCACCATGCTCTTTGTGGATAAATTCTCAAGATAAGCTACTCATAATCCTGAATCCATGTCCCAGAGAAGAAGATAGACAAGGAAAAAGATCTCAAGATGATCCCAAGGAAAGTACACAGTGTTCACTAGGGGCCACATGGTGTGTGCTCCCACCTAAGCACCTAGTAGTGTCCTTTGTTTGTATGTATTGGATGGCCATGTAGACATACATGGTGTGTAAAATCTGTACATGGCCTATCCTACCTCACCAGAACCCTGACCATGATCTTCCTCCATGGGGATTGACCATCCGTGTATCACACATGGCATGTACCACTGGTTACACGGTATGTCCATGCTAAATGGAAACTAGGTCATGTCATTTTCTTATACCCATGTCTGCCACCCCATGACCATGTATTTTGGCTGTGTAGTTCTACAGAGCCATGTACTATCACACAACTACCCTTCCCATGCCCTATGGCCAAACGATATGGGGTCACAACATGGTTTATAACCCCGATACATGAAATATAGTCCCAAAAATTCATCTTACCCGAATGGGAAGAATGCATGATATTCCCCACTAGTTTACACGACAATTAAATGGGTGTTCCTATGAGAATATCCATGTGAGTAACCTAATTCACCACATTTTTTCCCAAAACCTATAGATCGACCTAGAAGGGATCTCTAGAAATTTTAATAAGGATCCACGACCTTAAAACAACAAATAATGAAGGATATTGAGACTAAAACTCAAGTCCTCCTACCTCAAGGGTGAAACACAGAAGATTCAGGTCCAGAATGATGTCCGGATCATGCTACACCTCAATATAATGATGAATGGATATTATCATCGCCTTATCGCTTCGATTCATCCTCAGTTCATCCATTGGCCAAAGGGAAGAGGGAGAGAGATGTGCATATCCTATTTATATGAACACCATGGGGTGTGAGGTGGGGTATATTTAGGTTAATTTATTAATTAAATTTTCATTTAATTAATAATATCACCACTCAATGCCACACCAACTCTCCCTCGATCACAAACCCGATGAAGAAAAATTTATGTCATTCCTAGGGTAAACACAATTTTCTTAACTCATCCACAATCTCAAAATTCTGATACAAGACTCCTATTAGGAGTTATTTCATGTCTTAAGAGAAATTTCACGCGCATGAATAATATATTTAATATTTTAAAATCACAACTTTGAGGCTCTATGGGACTTGAAATACTTCGCCAAATCAGTTCCTGGATTTGGAAATATTCATTGAAATATTCCAAATTCTTAAAAATAAAAACTCAAGTAATTTAAAATTCCCCAGAAAAATAAAGGAGGTAGAGACTGCTAAATAAGATCCTTAATGATCTCCAAAAATATAAGCATTAGCGACCCCCAACGGTGGTTACTAAAGTGGGAATTTTTTAAATAAAAATGTTTAGTTTGATGGTCCCAAATAACCAAAACTAAAAACAACCCACAAAAAACAATAGATAAATATGTATCTTGATAAAACCAACAATCTGAATAGATACTGATCCCTTCCAATCTTCTTTCTTAATCAACCTACAGATAAGATACAAAAAGAAAAAACTTAAACAAGGAAAATAAAAATTAATATTTTTAATGTTAACCATATTTATTCAGTTAATATGTATATATAGAATAATAAAAATAGTTTATATAGTGTTACCTATAAAAAACATCATAAATACATAAATGAGAAAAATCTAGTCGGAAATATCTATTTACAACATTTATTAGTTAAATAATGAATATTAAAAGTCGAAAAACATGTTTATCATATACCGATCAATCTTGGAATCATATTAACACTCGGTTGATTCCAATAGATCACATATGATTTGAGGAATTTTCTCTAATCATTTCACATCAATCAAAATTCAGTTTCTCATTTTGACCCCCTTATGGGTGATATGTCATTTTAATAACACTATGCAACAATACCCATCATTTTCATCATTTTGAGTTATATGAGAATATGATGGATGAGGCGTCGATTCCTAAAAATAAAAAAATGTCTTGATTATCATTATCTCATGATTTCATATCAATACAAGTGTGTTTTCTTAGTATTGACCTCTATTACCAGATTTTCCCTTAACTCCAAATTTGAGGGACATACATCACTTTTGATAATGATAAGAAATTCATGTATCTGATCCATGTGGAGATTCTTTATAAATTTTTTAAATTATTTAAATGCCATTTTACTAAGATTTAATGTCAATCAAAGCTTTTTTGGTTGGTTTTGACCCCTACACACATGATTTTACAATTATTAAAAAAATGATAAAAAATGTGTAAATGAAATTTTAATTGTACTGACCAATAAATATATCATAATGACGTGAATTTGATTCCAATAAAGTTTTTTTATATATTGTGATACATTAAGAATCATGTTGTGTTTAACCGAACATGTGATTCTATGTTGTTTGTTTGTTGTTGAATATTTATATATTTTGCTAGATCACTTCTTAGTGGAAATAGTGTGTATTCATTTTTTGACTACTGATGGTAGTGGGATGATTGGGAATAAAGTGTTTTAATTGGTTTTTCTCATTTACAGTGATTAATATGGTACGCCATTTACATAATTTATTTTTCTATAATGAACTGAGTGGGAAGAGAGAATCAGTTCAACACTAATCCAATTTTTTATGGAATTGATTACTGAATGTGTTTTTTCTATTTCTTAGATCCCCAATTCTACAATGATGACTCTCATAAAGAATTCCAAATTAACCTTTTCAATGTTTCTTGAACTATTTTAATTTCTACACCACCCTATATGCCTTATTGCTAGAAGTCTCTCTACTCCCAAATATGATAGACCACATACTAGGGTAGAATAAATCACATGTAACACACTCTAACTTCATCCCAAAATCTATCTAACACGTTAGTAACTATTTACATATAGTGGAATGACCCCATTCCATATTGGAATGGCTTATTCCAATGTTTACACATATCATTTTCTCACCTCTTAAGGAATCATCCACTTATATCACTTATTTTGGATAAATATTTAATATAGGGACTTGGAAAATAATATTTCAATAAATTTAAACAATTATTTATCAACCAAACTATATTATGAAGATTTTATAAGGGATTCTCATTTATATATTTCATAGATCATAATAATTAATTCTATAAAACATAAGATTCATATTTGAAAAATTGACATATATAATTTTCTATCATTATCATTTTAAATGGTCAAGAAGTATAGAGTCAACATTTTAGGTACATGGGTCATTGGTGACCATAATTGATATAGAAAGGCTGTCAATTTTATAATATTTTGAGTTTTATGTGGTGGTTGCCACAGTAAAGATCACCCATTCAAGCAAGGATGATTTCAGCGATAACAAGTAGAAATTATAATAGAATCTTCAATCAACATGGATGAATAGTTATGAGAAAAGTAGTAAAATTGAAAAAAACTATGAAATATGGAGGGGGAAGATAAATCTTGACCTAGTTTTGGGTTAATGGTAAATGTGGGTGTCCAAATTTGGCACTGAAAAGAATGATGTGGGAAGAAGTTGTGCCTAGCATGCACAAAGATTATGGGGGAACATGAACTATCTCTAAACATTGGTTACTACAGTAATTCATAAAGGGACCTTACATGGAAAAAAATTATGATCCCTTATGGGGATTCTAAGCATTAAAAAATCATTACAAGTCCATCATTCAAGGGCCTTAAAATCAAATCCAAAAACTAAGTTCCTTAAAATGTCAATAAAGGGACCTAAAAACAAACAAGCATTAAAGGGCCTTAAATCAAGTACAAAAACATACAAGGGACATAAAACATGAGTTATAAATGACTTTGGGTCATTAAAACCATGGTATATCAAGGGATAAAAAATAAAATGGACTTCGGGTCATATAATATAATAAAATAATTCAAGTGGGTTTTAATAAATCTTTTTTTTGGGGGGGGGGATGAGACTAGTCTCATTGGAGACCTAGGTGTGTGAGTTGTTTTCAATTTACAAGACCCTGTACCAAATATATATATATATATATATATATATATATATGTATATAAAGAATCCAAAAGAGGTGAAAGTTTAGATTCACATACCATAATTCCACAATTACCACAATTCTATAACCCACTAATGAGAGTCGATAATCTCCTATATAATTTCATTCATATGTATCTTCTTTGATATAACACAATACTAATCTTTAAGAGTTTTCTTTATTTGAGGGAATAGAGAGGGAGATAAAACAGGGAAACAAAGAGGGAAGGTCTAGGAATGATCTCACTGGAGAAGAATAATTATAATGATATTTAATACTATATATTTTAACTTAGAGTGGATGGACCTTTGTTTTAACTTTTTTATCCATGGTGGTTTGACAATGTTTTGGTTTCTTGGATCATGGCTTCTCACTTGGGATTTCAATGCGGTCATGGGTTTAGATAAAAGTATTGGTGAACTATCTCTATCTATTTATAGCCGATAATTCAAGAAGAGTATAGAATATCAATATTAAGAATATGTTTCTTTGATTGGTTAGAATTAAAATAGGTAAATAAAATTATCTATAAAGTTTTTTACTAATAAGATTGACAGAATCTTTGTCATGCATACTTTGGGAATCTCTAGGATTTGGAAGTTCTTTATGTGAATTATTTTTATGTTATTCAAGGAATGAACTGATTAACCAAGTCCCATGCTTCCATTGAATTTTATAATATAAGATAGTCCATTTCATCACATGTTTCTTCTCAATACACATTCCATAGAGAGTGGGAGTTATAGGATTCCAAATAAATCCTTGATTAGGGATATTTAGGAGAGATCAAAACTAAGAAGAATTTACTTATTCTTAGAGAAATTGATACTAAAGATAAAAAATTCTTACATCCCATAGTCGAATTATATACTGATCTTTTACCTAATGATTTTTTGGACACAATCCATATAAGAAATAGAAACTTAAAGAGAAAAAGTACTATATCCCATGGTGGAATCTCCTTTAACCCAACCCTTTTGGATTAGTTGGTGTAGTTGTTATAAACCAAAACAATGTCTACTATGTACTGTGTATTTGGTCGTACCATAAAGATGGTAAGCAGTTAAAATGTCCAAAAACATTTAGGTATAAAAACTTTTAAAATATGGTACAACCCACAAATTGATAATTTTAATCAGTGAAATTGAAATAATTGCAAAAAAATATAAATTGAACATTTAAGAATGATCAAACAATGCACATTTTTTATAACTACCCCCACCCATCCCACACATTAATAAACTATTTCAAATACTATTTCCAACAATTCATGAACTGAAAGAATAAAGAAAATAAATGGAATAATAAAATTACATATTGGTTCATCTATGAGAAAAGTAAACATATTAATTTTAAGATATTAAATAAAAATCGAGGTTTCCCAATGAATGATAATATTAGGATTACTCGAACATTTGTGACATGTTCAAAAACCAAATCCACTAGAATACAATGTGGAAATGGATTGATCTTACTTGTATATAGAGAGTGAATGAATAATTTATAATTCCACTTATTAGGTTTCAACTCATAATAAATATATTTAATAAAATAGAAGACATTATGGACTTTCCTTAAGATTTTAGGAAAATTCTATATAATATATATTGTAACAATAAAGTTATTAAAATGAAATATATAATGATCTGTGAAAGATATAGAAAATTATTAAAAATAAATAGTAGTATATAAAATGTGGCATATATAATTCCTAAATCAATTTATGTAAATGAAGGAAAAAATAATCAGATATAAAAAGTTTATGTTTTTCATACTAGTTTCACATGATACTAATTTATGAGTTTTATTCATATAAAAAAATATGTGTTTATTTTATATACATAGCATATGTATGCTTTTTGTATCCATTAAACATATATATGTTCTATATATACAAAATTATCACTCTAAAATAACATGTGAAGGAGAAGAAAAACTAAACTCATAAAAGGAATTATAGAATTATGAAATTCCATGATATATGTTCTAGTAAAATTCTGGAAACAAAAACCATAAAAAAACAATTATGTTTAAAAAATCCAATTTATTAAAAAATATAATCAAAATAAATGTATGTATTGGAGATTAAAAGAATGAAATAATGAAATTTTATGAATAAGTATATATGGAGATTGAAAATTATGATCATATTAAAAGTTCATATGGGTAATAAAAGTTAAGGAATAAGTTTTCTATTTAAAATTTATATGAATAACTATTTTCACATAATCACATAGTTTTCAAAGGCACACTGAGCCATGTGACTTAGAGTGAGGCACTTTGAGGTAAACCTGGAGTGTGTCACCCTTGGTGAGGCACTGCAACCTCATTAAGGAATGCACCTCACATGCTGTCTTTAGAAGAACTAAGGCACCAGGTCCTATTATGGAGGGACACCTAAAATATCACAAATCCTTAGGTGGTGGAATACCATGTGGTACAAGGTATGGAAATCTAGGCTACCTAAAAAAATGGTGGCAGGAGGGGAAATCTAGGGCTGCTGAATGATTAGAAATTTGGGAGATAGCAGGGGAAATCGGGGTAATGGGTGGAAATCATGGGGTGATGGGTAGAAAATGTGGGATATAGGGGTGGAAATTGGGGTGATAATGGTGGAAATTATGGTGATGGGTGGGAATTTTGGGTTCAAGTACCATTTTCAATAGTCATTAAATGATATATTTAATGAATTTCTTAAAAATTAACTCAATGGGACTCTATAAAAAATAATAAAATGCTCTTAAAAAATACACTCCATGTTCATGATGTGTGCGCCTCACACCTGCGTCACAACACATACCCAAGCTTCCTTTGCACCTTATTTTGTATCTTTCCTTTGACAAAATTAAATAATCATAAATTTTTTGTAAATGAAATGAAAATGTACATATAAAAAATTAATATTACTTTATAAATATTTCACGTGTTAAAAAGTATTAAATAGAAGTATTCAAAATAAAATAACAGGGTTAAAGATTTTATAATTATAAATTTAATACTTTAATATTAATGAAAATTATAATAAAGTGTTTCGTTAAGAACTATAAATCCAAGTATGTAACCATTTGATATGACATGCCTACCTAATGATATATGTTTAGTAGAAGATTGATAGTTTTACATTAAGGAGTAATAATTTTATGTATATAAAATTATATTTTCATGGGAAATACTATGAGAATGATATTGTGAAGGGTAATTATTTTGAAAATTTATAAAGTTAATACAATAAAAAACAATATTGAGAAATTAAATACAGGTGTAAGATAGGGTTTTCATTTTTGAAGTGACTTGATGAATAAACAGACAGTATATATTCAGTATAAACTGAATGTATATAGAATATATTCAAAATAAAAAAAAATTACATTTAATACGTTCAAATAGAATTTATATTTTATATATTTGGATATATAAATAATGTATTTTGAAAAATAAATCATATTCCATGTTGCATATATTTAAAAATAGAACATATATATTTATAAACAGAATGAATATTGCATAAATAGAATTCATATCTCATAAACAGAATGTGTATTTTGTATTTAATTAATCAAAATTCATGTTGGACATATTTAGAATTCATATTGAATATTCCATATATTAAGAATTCATATTCGATATATTGACACATATTCCTATCAATAGAACACAACATATATAGAAACTAATTAAAAGGGGATAGAAATAGGAAACCATGACCATCTACTACATTCATAGTAATTATTATAGGTACCTCACATGAAATTTATTCTTTGAATAATTCTTATTATAATAAACCAATAATCTGTGGATCATGAGAAATAGAAATGGCATCACTTGCTCAATGAATCCAAAAAAGATTAATTAATTAACTTTTAAGTTATAGAATAGTAAAATTATTAAGAAATATATCCCACCAAATGGTATTAGAATTTAAATTATCTTCATTACTATAAATGATAATACACAATTGACACATGTAAAGAAATACATTTCTTAAAAAAATATAGTTCACATATAAAAATTAATACAAAGAATATTGTTTAAAAAATTACACAACACTTAATGAAATACTCTGATTTCACAAATCCAAGCCTAGAATAGATGTTCTAAAAAAATTACTAAAAGATGATATTGGTTAAATAAAATATGTTATTTTAGAGATGAAAAAATGATAGGGTTTATTGAAATTACCGAAGGGGTAGAAATTGAAGAAAACCAAACCTGAGTATCCTCATCACCTAAAATCAAAATCATAGATGAAAATAGATGAAGATATATAATATAATAATAAATGAAAAAAATCATGTGGAAATGATAATCAGTAGAGGTGATCACATTTAGCAATATCGAGTTCTTAATACTCATAAAGAATCAATGTTCACAATTCAAAAAGAAATAATCATGGTAAAAAATGAAATAAAATTAGGGTTTCAAATTCGAAAATTCCAAAATCATAGAAAAAAATTTGGATACTGACTAAAACCAATGGGGATGAAAGTCTGGTATATAGTGAGCCAAGGAAGAAGAGGTAGAGAAGCTTGGGAGCATGTGAAGATAGGGGGATCTGAGGTAGAAGCTGATTCAGGATCAGAGGTGGGGAGGTAGAGGCAGGCATATGGGGAGTTGGGGACCGGGAGGTTGAGGCCAGTAAATGCAGAGGTGGAGGCAAGTATACGAGGAGTCATGGAGGGGTAGGATGAGGATGATATATGGGGTTGGGGGAGCCATGAATGGGAAGCTGCATCTACGGATCTGTGGCGGGTGGAGACCGACGATGTTTAGGATCTTAGGATTAGTAATAAGTGGTGAGGGGTAAGCTACGATGATGATGGTGGTAATGACTTGGATTTTACAGGTATTATTTTTAGATATTATATGGATTATTTTACTGAATAGGTGCTAGGAATACATATGATTCTAAGACCTGATGTTCCTAGAATAAATATTTGAAATATTTTAAATATATTAAATAACCCGTGTGAACAGTTTTCTTGAAAAAATTAAATAAATCCTAAATCGTGTCCTAGATCAGAAATTTGAGGGCATCGTTGTGTTCAAAACATGTGTTTTACCCTAGGAATGATATAAAATTTTTGATGCAGACCATTGAAGAAAAGGTGGTTGCATGCATAAATGAATAAAATTATTTAATTAATTAATTTGTTTTATTTATTTTGACGTAGTGGATGAATTCTCCTATTAGTACATGGTTATTGGATTTCCTCAAGGTTGGCCACTCAAACCCTAGAGATCTAGATAATAGTTAGAGAGTTTTCTTGGTTCATGATAATGAATCTACACTAGATCTTGGATCATTGTGCCAATGGAGTTTGAGTATCTCATCAATGACGACAACACAAATCCATTATTTATCAATGATCAATAAAAACTTTAGTTAGGACATTTGATCTTATGGCTTCCATCCCATTCATTAATACCATAAAAATGTAGATCAATTCCAATAAAAAGATTAATATGTACATCGTCGGTAGAATTAAATTAATGGAATTTTAATTTTTTATTGAGTTTTATTCCTCTTCATTCATCCTTCTCTACAATAATGAATCTAGGACAAATAAGCAAAGGTAAATTTTTGTTCCTCATGTTTTGTGGATTTTTTTCCCTTTAACATTATTTCAGGTTCATCGCATGTGTCTATTTTGGCCCATGTTTTGAATAATACTTAGTATTTGATCATTGTGGGACTATTCTGTGGCATAATGGATTGATACCATGGTTATGGTTCATGATTTATGGTGTGTTAGAGGTGAGATGATAGTGGTGGATGATCAAAGGTGGATCAGAATAGATTTTTGGTGCATGTTTAACCGAGTTTTGATGACATAGCTACAGATTGCTCAATGGGGAATTTTTGGAGTAGATTAGAATATTGGAATCCCAATCTCCAATGACTAGAGTCTTGGCCAACCCTCAATCTGGATAATCTAGTGAGAGTAGCGGCTCTGGAGAAGCAGTGGATGAATTGGTGGAGGAGCTAGTATATATATAAAATCCCACATTACATGGTCTGTAATGCAGCGTTACATGCAATGTAGGATCACTCTATGCGGTGCTAGAGTTTCTGAAGTGAGTTAAGTATCATATGTTGTGTGGCATGGACAGACACCATATAACCCCTCTATGATAGACTGGCATGTACTTTAAAAAGTACACCAAGACTTATAAAATTACATAGGTAGTGGAATTACATGTATTTGGACATGTACAGGGCCACCTATACATGGAAATATACATGGGCATGACCAACCATAGATAGACATAACTAAAGGCACACAGGCTGGTGCTAGGTGATCTCTACATGTCATGTGAGGATTTACAACAAAGGTAGGTTTCAAGATAGCTGGAGAAGTTGTGAACCCCTAGTGCACATCATGTACCATCTTAAAGAGTGTTTTAAAGTATTCATTTGATTAATATGGACAAGTCTTTCTTGAGTGTATTCCCTTGGTCCCTTCCCTCGAGGGTATAGTTCAACATTGTATCCACATAATAGGAATGCGATCCCCTCATAAGGTCAAGTCTCAGATATAGTTTTTAGTATCCCCCTGTGATACTGGAGTGTGATCCTCTATCATCTTTATAACCTATGTGGGGTTTGTGGAATTAGCATGACCACCTTGAGTAGGTTGTTGATCCTCCATCTATTATTCCATATTGGTAGGGTTCATGGTATCATTGGAATAAAATCTTCTATATAGTGGGTTGATCTAGATTGGGTTCATGGTGTTCCCCAGAGGTCCTGCACAAGACCCCCTATCTGAGTATTAGAATATTCTTAGGCCAGTGAGCATTCATTACTAGGTCCCTACAATCTAGACCTCTTAGATGAGTTTCTTTGGTGATAACATGGATTATGGAGTGGATTTTTTAGGAATGAGAATTGATTTTAGAAAAATATTACGGTTGTATATTCATTATGTCTACCCAATGGTGTTGTGTCTTTCCTAAGTGTATCTAGTTTTTTATATTATACATTAATTTTTATATCCTTGTATTGAGATGGCTATAATTGGTGATTTGTGTTTTGTGTTTAGTGATTTTGGGGCGTCCTAATATTTATTGTTATAATCACCTATGCATGATCTTTTCATGCACATGTCATGTCTTATATAGACAATGGACCTTTTGATAGTGTCCTTTGAGGATGCAGAGCTGGTGGAGTGTAGCATGAGAATGTCAGACCGAGTTATTTTCTTTGATATTTCATTTGACCTTATTCCTCACCCTTGGAGCATATTTGACTCTTTATATTTTCTATTTGGGATTGTATTTGGCCCCTTTTTTCTACTTTAAGTACTTTACTATCATACTCTTGTTGTGGTATTATAGATTTATGCAACAATTTGTTCATTTGTTTTTAAATTTCATATTTTTATTGGTTTGGAGATGTGTTTGTGTGTATAGGTAATTTATGATAATGCCTCCCATTTGTCGGATATGCCTACTTGACACCGGTCTCCAGCCCCTTGAATATTAGATATGGGCTTTAGGTAGTCACGATTCAAACCCCGGTGGGTCGAGTTGTGATAGAGTGATATCAGATAAATCAATTCTTCCATTATAAATAGAGTTGATGAGATTGATTTGTGGAAACAATGTTTAGTATTTTGAGTTTGTATTTTAGGCTAGGGATATCAGTGTTGGTGCATCGACCAACTATCCATATACACGGACTCCGATCACCTTCCTTTCAACTAAGCATATATAGAAATTGGTTGTTGGTAAGATTCTGCTACATGCATCATATAGGAATGGGTTTTTATTTTCATGTCCTTCTTGAGTCATCTCCCGAGATATACTCTTTTAACCATGGAACATATTATTTTATTTCAAGATTCCTCCACATATACAACCAGCTAGGATTCCACTTCATGATCGTGAGGATGATCTTCCTAGTGATGAGGCTTTAATACATGGTCAAGTACCAGAGATTGCACATGTAAAGACCCGTAAAATTCAAGGGAAATTTTTTCTTAATTTTCTTTGGAATTTTACAAGAACGCGGTTTCTGACGGCACTTGATTCCGAGGCTCGGAGTGCCCGGAATCAATTTTTGAAGTTTGGATCGGGTACGTTCAGTGAACGAATGAGCGAGATTTCTTATCTTTTGAACCGGTGCTCGGAATTGAAATCCGATGGCACCGATGAACTTGCAACGCCGGTAATCTTTTAAGGGAACCTTTACCGTAGTTGCGTTTGTGTGGGAGAAGAAGTTAATTAATGGGGTTTAATTAAGAAGTAAATAAAATTGTTGGATCAATTTTATTTTATATCAAGGTGGTTAATTTCTCCCATGGGAAGTTGGTGGTGGGGCCCACATCCACCCAACTTCCCATGTGTGGATAATTGAAAGGGTGGGGCCCACACAAGCCCCAACCTTTCACCTTCCCCCTTTAAACTTCTTAACCCCTCACCTTCCTAACTCCCCATTAACCCACTTTCATTAATTTTTTTTGAAAACTTGTTATAATTAATAAGGTGAGTTACTTAATTTCAAACTCTTGAATTTCAAATGGTTAAGTTGTGTTAATAAAATTAAGACTTGGTCATATTTTATTATTGTTAGAGTTTTTTCCATATTGAGAGGTTTGGGAATCGTAAAGTCTTCTTCTTCTTCAACGTCGACGAAGAACGTGAAGAATACCTCGGACTCTGACGAAGAACACCATTCTTCAACGAAGAACATCTCCGCCGAAGAACATGACGTCTTCTTCCAAAGACGTTTCCTCTTCGAACACACCTCGACAACAACGGAATCGACGTTCGTTTTCCGCGAAGCCCGACTTCCGTGATGCTCATCTTCTGCGGCTCGTTGACGTGCACCATTCCTAAACCAAGGTAGGGGTTCGACAATTTTATGTTGGCAATTCTTTCCTTTGAATATGAAAGATAAATCTGACGGCCATGTTCCAATTTTTATTTAAATTAAAAATTGTGAAGGTTAAATGTTTTACGTTTCGGCCAACTGCTATCGATATAACGGGAGGGGATCGGTCCGCAAAAACACGGTTGATACCCCTCCCCCCTTTGCTATTCTTCGTTTTGATTAGCAAAGACGGTAATGCATCGTTGCACCGCGCTTGAGAGAAAGGAGATGTGAACGATGCGGGCCACAACGAAGAAACGCAACGCTATCGCGCCGCGCCAAGGATTGCGAACAAGGCCGCGGCCGGAGTCGGACCGCGGTGGAAGGGAACGACGCCGTCACGCCATGCCTGACGGATTTGTAGCCATCCTGGAAGTAGTGGCTGGAAAAACTAACCATCGGAGAATTCGAAGAAGGCGGCCGGAACTCCGGCCACCGGCGCCAGAAGATGCGGGACCGCGGGGTCCCGCGGCGAGAAACCGGCTGGCCCCGCGCTGGCCGGCCATTACTGGTAGAAATCCGGGGGGTTACACCCCCCCCGGTGTTACAAGACGCGGTCCCCTTAATGGGGGCCACCGTTTTCATAAAGGAGGGGCAACACCCCTCCCTTGGCGCATGTGCGGTGCAAAGGCCATGCTGGTCGCACGTGCTGGCTGCGCTGGCCGCACCGCCGCGCCGCCGGCCGGGTCGGGCTGTAGGCCTGGGTCGACCCGGTTCGGGTCAGCCCAAGGGGTACTGGGCCGGGCCAGGCCGGCCCCAGACCCCCCGTACTCGGACTTTTCCGTTCAAATGCTCATAACTCGAGCTACGGACCTCCGATCGACGCGCCGTCAGTGGCGACAAGATCCTTGGAACAAGACGGTCGTTTCGACATATCGCACTCAAAGTTTCGGAATACTTTGAGTTTGGCCGGGTTGGTTCGTACACGAAACCAACCGGGCCCTCAGAGCGGAAACGCTCATATCTTGAGCTACAGACGTCCGATTGACGTACCGTCGACTTTGTTGAGTTCCTATTAGTGAGACGGATCTTTTGGATTACTCCGACTGAGGTTTGGACGCTGGTGGAGTATGGTCGGGTTGGTTTTTCCTTAAAAACCAACCAGGCCCCTGGGACGAAAAAACCAATAACTCTCAGACCGGGCGTCCGATCGACGTGCCGTCTACGACGTTGAGTTCCTGTTGACGATACAGAACTTTTGGAAACATCAACTCTGGACTATGTGTCAGTTGATGTATCAGACTCTCGGCTCGTGGAGCGGACCCTCCTGAACGAGCTTGCTGTGTGCGGGAACCCTAGTGCTGGCTGCGACTGCTACTGTGACTGCGACGACGACTGTATAGAGATACTCAGTGGATTCGATGGCGACGACTATTGCACTCAGCGATCCTATGTGGATCAGTGATACCGATCCTGTGTGGTTCCGAACCTGTGTGGGTCAGCGCTCAGCGGTTCTATGTGAGCCAGTGCCTACAGATCCTGTGTGGGTCCGATCCTGTGTGGGTCTTTGCGGGGGTTAGTACCTATCGATCCTTTGTGGGTCCGACGACTTATATGGATCGGTGATCATCTCTATCGTCTTCGAAGAAGTATACCTGTGTGAGCTGAAACCTGTTTGCTTTCCTGTGTGGATTGTGTTGTGCTATCCTGTATGGATTACGTTTTGCTTTCCTGTGTGGAATACATATGCTTTCCTGTGTGGACTGAGTTGTGCTTGGGCTTGGAGGTTGGAGCGTATTGGAATTGATGACTTAGGTATATGTATGGGCATATACCCCAAGCAGTGTCGGTTGTTACATCGTGATTGTATCTTTCCTTTGTGGTTTATCCTTTGTGGATTTTGGGAGACCTTTGGGGGTATCGGGGTCCCTACTGAGTAGCTTATACTCACCCCTGCACGGGCTTTGCCCGCACTACGTTGTGTTGGTTGCAAACGACGGAAAGTGTTGATCGTGGTTGAGGCTTGCAGAGCAGGACGGTACCTATAGGTGGACCACTGGGCGGGACGTACTCAGAGCGGACGGCGGAACCCGAGGAGAAGTGGAGCTATCTGTACCCACCCTTCGGGTGGGATTTCCAGTGGACAGCTCGGTGTAGCGACTTTTACTTTTCAGTTTCTATTTTCCCTTTCGAGTTGTACTTTACTTTCAGTTTGGGTTTTTATACTGGCCCACTTACTTTTCCGCACTTATGGTTGTACCAGTTTTTACTTAGTGTATACTTTTTCCGCTTTCTTACTCTGTGGTGCTTGTTTACTTTACAAAGGCAATGCCTTCCCTTTTTACCAGGATTTACGCCTTGGTGCTAGTCGCCAGCCTCTGGCCTATGGAAGGCGGGCTTGGGGTAGTCACAGCACGGGCCCCGAGGACGGGTCGTGACAGCACATCTGGGTGGTTTACCAGCTATACCAACACCTGTTGAGTGGTAGTAAATGCTGTAAGTTCCAGTTGAAGACGCATGTAGGTTGAGTGTGATGCATTAATTATAGAGGCAATGAACTCCTATGCTTCATGGTGAGCCTGACCACATGTGTATGGGGACTGGGTAGATGAATTTAGTCATGTTTTCTCCTAGTGAGGAAATTGAAAGATCACATAGCAGTCCACGTGGCAAGTCTTCTTTAGGGTTCTACTAGGTGATGGTGGAGATTAGTGACTTAGTCACGAGATGAGATAGCTCACTCTTGGTAAAACATCGATCATCTCTTTAAGGGGGAGTTCTATCCATCCATGTTGTGATATTTATGAATCTATGATCTTCTTCATTTGCAATAGGGAATTTTATCCAAGGAATATTACTCAGTGAGGGTCATTGATCTCTCACTTTACTCCTTGGATATGGTACGAGATTGGTTCTTTTGTTAATAGACCTTTGAGAAGGGATTGTTATAGGATATTAGGTATTAAATGAAATACCTTTTTATTCCAACCTATGATGTGGTGCTTGAGCAGGCCTTGGTTGTGGAGAGATTCTTTATAGAGAAGGAACCAGTAGTGGGTGCTGGTAACATGCACCTAGTAGTTGAGATCTCAACAGCATGCAACTGATGGTAGTCACAGGGATCCAAGAATGTTATAATCTCCATGATGTGATCCTAGGACATGGGGTCAATGGTGCAGGGATCTCAGGATGGCTCAAATCATCTTAGAGAGAGGTGGTGTTTCTCCTTCGATAGTCGGGGACATCTGGATCAAAATTTTCTAACCCAACACATAGATTCTTGTGAGATGATCAAGGGACCACTAAGAAAGAGACATAGTTAAGATCATGGTGGTCTATAGGGTGGAAAACATGGTATAGGGGCTGGTAGAGTAGAAGGTGGTGGTCAAAGGCTTGACCTATTACCACCACTACCCCTAGATGGACCATGCTAGTCTTAGGGAGTTAGTGGTATGGGACGAGCGTAGTTGTAGGATATAGATTCATATGACCCCAAAGATTTAGGGATTATATAATATATGATATGTTTCTTTTATAAATTATTTCTATTACTAATAGACACAGGTATGAGACATTCCTTCATTTCCACTTCTCTAGTTTGAGACTTAGAGATTTTGGTTGAGCCATTGGATCAACCCTTTCGATTGGAGACTCTATCAGGTGGTGCCTCAAAAATTATGCACATGTGAAGATAGCATGATCTAAAGCTTGAAGGAAATAGTTTTTTACGAGATCTCTGTGTATTAGCAATGATTCCTTATGATTCCATCTTAGGTATGGACTTTCTATCCATAGTTCATGCCCTGATTGACTGTTTTAGGTGGAGGATGTGGTGTGTACCCAATGATGGGACTAGGTTTACCTTTATGGGTGAAAAGGAAAACCTGGAAGAGTTTATTGGGATCAGGAATAGGATATTGTAGTTTATTACTCATCATTTGGATGGAATGACTCATAGAACAGTGAATACTATGATATTTCAGTTCCCTATGATGGTGGAGGAGTATGAGGATGTCTTTCATAGGGATGTTTCAGGTTTACCTCCCCATCGAGAGATAAACATATACATTGAATTTCATCCTATGATGGACCTTATATATATACCAACATATAATATGGATTCTATAGAGCTTCTTGAGTTGAGGTTGAGTTTTTATTACTTTTCAGAGAAGGGGTTTGTAGGACCCAATGTTTCCTTTTGGGAATCCAAAGTATTATTTCCCAAGATGGAAAATTGGTGCTTGAGGCTATGTGTGTATTAATGGTGCTTGAACCAGGTAAATGTGAAGAATAAGTATCCACTACCAATGATCAAAGACCTCATCAACCAGTTGATAGGGGCATGATGGTTCTTGAATATTGACCTCAAATCATGCTATCAACTTTTATGAGTACAAGACAAGGATATACAGATGTCAACATTAATATTTTGCTATTGTCCCTATGATTACTTGGTGATATTGTTTGGCATGAAGAACACCCAAGCAGTTTTCCTGGGACTCATGAACAAGATCTTCACACCCTTTTTAGATTACTTCATGGTGGTTTTCATCACCTACATACTAGTTTATTTAGTGTACATGGAGGATCATGTGATACATTTGAGGATGGTTCAGTACACACTCTAAGAGAAGCATATTTTTTGGAAGATATCTTAGTGTAAGTTTTGGATTCAAGAGGTCTACTTTTTCTAGACATGTCATCTTAGAGGAAGGAGTAGTAGTGGACCTAGCAAAGGTTGAGGAAATGTTTTCTTTGGATACACCCAAGAGTTTTACTCAGGTGCATATTTGCCTTGGTTTTGTAGGGTACTATTGGAGGTTTGCACCTAATTTCTCCAAAATGGTAGCACCCTTTACATCATTGGCCTGAAAGGGGAAGACATTCATTTGGAAGGAAAGGTTACAGTAGTGCATTCAGGAGTAGAGTCATATATTGGTGAGAACTCCCATATTGATATTTCTAGAGGAGGGTGTCGAGTTTGGAGTATTCTGTGATAAGTCAGGGACCAAGCTGGGTTATGTTCTGATGCAGAGGCAGGTATTGATTTTCTATGGGTCATGTTAGTTGAGACCACATGAGAATAACTATGTGACCCATGATCTTGAGTTATCCATGGTATTCTTTTCACAGAAGATGTGGTGACATTAACTTATGGGTGAGCGGTTTATTGTTTACTTAAAACACAAGAGTGTCATGTATATCTTCAACTATAAGGATCATAACTTGATACACATGTAATGGCTAGGGGTCCTCTATGAATATGTTTTAGAGATTGTATATACTCTAAGGAAGGGGAATGTAGTGTTAGACACTCTCAGTTGGAGATCTTATTCTCAGTTATTGGCTGAGGAGTCAGAGTAGTTAGCCTCATTGCAATTTTCCTTAGTGGACCAAGATGGTGCTTCATATCTTTAGTCGATGGTTGTTACCACCAACACTTTTACTACCTGTTATGGATGCTTAGTATAAAGATATTTACTATGAGACCTTATATACTTGTATATGCATTAGATATGCTTGATATGGTTATTCTAAAATAGGGAGCATGCTATCATTTTAAGAGGATGGTCAATGGTACCTTTGAAATTGTGAGGGGAAGTGATACGAGATTTTTATACATCCCCTTTAGTAGTACATCCAGGTGTGGAAAAGATTTACCAGGACCTCTGACATCAGTTTTGGTTACAAGAAATGAAGAAGGTAGTGGCATAGTTTGTATGTCAATACCTTTCTTGTTAGTAGGTGAAGGATAAGCACAATATTCCAATGGGTTTAACAGAACCCCTTAAGGTTCCACAGTGGTAGTTTCATGGGATATCTATTAACATCATGATGGGGTTACCATGTATGTTCAAGAGACGTAATTTAATCTGGGTGATCTTAGAATGAATCACCATGTCTGCCTACTACCTAGCTATTCTAGAACATAGTTCGGTAGAGAGATTGAAATCCATCTATGTGAAGGAGATAGTATGACTCTATGGTGTTCCCTCAATGATCATTTCAAATCATGATTCTCACTTAACTTCACGATTATGGAGAGGACTATAGGATCCCTTTAGGACTCAGTTATGTCTGAGCACAACATTTCACCCCTAGATGGACGACCAAACTAAGGATAATATTAAAGTATTAGAGGACATTTTTTGAGCTTTCATGTTGGAATTTGGATATAGTTTGGAGGTTTTAGGTCCAAAAGGGGCCTATATACCCTGAGATGGGGTGGGGGTGAATTATGGAATGGATATTCTTTTTCAAAAAAATTCTGCCCCACTAGATCATGAACACTTTATTATAAGGGTCACTTCATTTTCTCTTTAGTGTTTATATTTATATTATCCTTTACAACTTTATCTGATGATGATGTATAGAAAGTAAAGAAAGAAATAAAACATAGGCACACAAAGATATTTTATTGTTTTACCCTAAATGGGCTATGTCCAATGAGAATACAATGAAAATGTGTTGATGTACTAAATATACAATGGTTCACTACCAAATCAATGTTTTGGATGGATCACTTCTATTCCTAGGATCACTTACTTTATAATGTTTAGGGTCAACTCACTTCTTTCCCAAGGGTCTCTCCCTAACTCTCTTTTGATGGCTCACTACTGTCCAAAAGGATCACCTTCTTCCTCTCCCATTTCTAACTACTATAGAAAGGGCCCATACACAACTTATGGACATTAAGGTCTCTTCATTAACAATAATTAATGCATCCTCAACTATATTTGGATGCTCTGTTGAAGTTATTTCTAGGATGCTCCTTCACTTCTGTGAAAACACCTAGATGTAGTTCTTCCACTTTCTTGAAACTTGGAACCTACTTATCTTTACTATAGAAATAGAAATTAATTATACTTTAGGAATATCTTCATGAGATTCCAAGTCTTCCATTAACTACCTGAAATGTAGCAGTGAATAAAATCCTTTTGCAAGTATTGTCTAATGGTGCAGAACCTATGTCTTCCCTTTCCTCTTTTGTTTTCACCTCATAGATAAAATAAACTTTTCTTCATATTGTTAGTCTACATAAAATTCCTTCATGAACTATTTTACCCCCCCTTTTGATTTTCCATTCACCCTCTACAAACTACCCTTAATCCTTCATAAACTCTGTTAGATAGCATGGCATGAGTGATTTACAATATCCTTTTTCTTCATGGACTTCCCTTTCTTTGTAGACAACTGATGCATCATGGAATTAATCTACTACATGGTTCCTTTTCCTTTTCAGGATACCGATCCTTTTAAATCCCTATCGTGAACCCATGAACTCTTATCCTTTATGGAATTCTCCATTGAGAACTCTTTCAGACTTACACAAATTATTCCAACAATGATGATCACTTCTAATTAAATTCACGATACCTAATGATCTAATTAGGGATCTTTACATAAGAAAATATATCTGCAAAACCCACTAATTTGAATTACTCAAAATTTAAATGTGGTACAACCTTCACTAGGAACTGTGTTTTTCATTTCGCAGCCTTAATCCTTTATAGCGTCTGATGTCTTATGAAAATAAAAACCCCTATCCAGATCTCAAAATCAACATATATTAATGAAAAACTATGATCCTCCCATGAAAAATTATCCTCCCATGAACTGAAAACCTCCCACAAACTGATTTCACAATGCGGTCTGTGTAGCGCACTTCGTGGTCCACATAGTTCTGCTATGTGGAAATCTTCCTTTATCGATTTTCCTTCATCATTCTATGTAACTCATTTGTGGTCCATGAACTAAAATTCATTATATAAGAACTACACTCTATGAAATTATTTATGGAAATCCTCCTTTTCCATAAAATAAACTCCCAATTTTGAGGCCTAGAAATTTGGAAAACACTGGAAAACTACCCCATCTTAAATGGGTCTACTTCAGAAACACCAACCATTATAATTCATGGTCATATTGATTTTTCAACATATACAATCACCATAAAAACACCAATAAGGAACCTTGATATATTTTACCCAATAGGAGGATCATATACCCTTGGTGGATATTTCATATAATAATAGATACCATTCCACCATTATAATGGCACCATTCAAGGAATTGTAAAGGCAACCCTTCAGGTCACCACTTTATTGGACTAATTCAAGCGAGTTAGAACTCAGTGGATTGGAGTTAGTGTGAGATACTACCGAGAAGGTAAATACTATCAGGGAGTGGCTGAAGAATGCACAAATCCATCAGGAGTCTTATGTGGACCGATGATAGAGACCTCTGGAGTGTGAGGAGGGATACCATGTGTTCCTAAGGGACTCACCTCAATGTGGATTTCAGATATTTGTATGTGACATAAATCTTTCTCAAATATTTTTTGGCCCATTCTATCTATTCTATAGATTAGGAAAGGTGGTGTACTACAAAGCTCTACCACAATAGTTATACCAGATACATGACATCTTCCATGTGTCACAGATGAGGATATACATACATTACCTATCACATGTTATCGACTGGGGTGAGATGGACATCGGGGATGGATCTACCTTTTCAGAGTAACCAGTGGAGATCGAGTATTGGGAGGAAAATTTCCTTCTTGGGAGATCGATCCCCATAGTGTATGTTCTGTGGAAGCATGATAATCTTTGGGAGTGAACCTGGGAGCGGGAGAACTAGATGCGATCTCAGTATCCTCAAATCTTTAGTAGGTTTTTCTCTTTTTAGGATTAAAATCCATAATGTGTGGAGAATGTAATGACTCTTATTTTCCATGTATTTTTTTAGATTTTATACAGATTATTTTTAAGACCAGGAACTGAGATAATGTGCAATTATAAGGACTGATGTTCATGGAATAAATGTATGAAATTTATTAAAAATATTCAATAGCATGCATGTGTAATTTTTATGAAAAACTATTAAAAATACCAAATGAGGGTCTGAATCAGAAATATGAGGGCACTGTTGAGTTTAGAATTCATGTTTTACCCCATGCATGACATAAACTTTCTCAGCACATGTCATTTAGGAAAATTTTGTTGCGGACGTAAATGAATAAAATAAATTAATTTATTAATTTGTTTTTTTTATTTTGATGCTACAATGTAATTGTACTATAAGTATAGAGTTATAGGATTTTATTGGAATTTTCCTCTTAAACCCCAGACATATAGATTACCATTGGAGGGAATTCTTGGTGAACGAAGATAGACCTGGACATGATTTTGGATCATTATGCCAATAGAGTTCATGTATCTTGTCAATGATGACAAAATAACATTGTTTTTTATGGCGGTAAAATGATTGTTCCACTGGTGTAGCAAAAATCACAAGATAAAATATAGTACAAAATTCAGAAATAAATGGACACCATATGAAACGTAAAAAAAACCCAAAATTAAATGGGGAAAAAACCATGGGAAAATAGAAAGACCACTATGGGAAAAATATGGTAAATACTCCCTCAAAATTACATGGAGAAAACACTAATAATATCTATCCTAAATAATGGGGAAACAAAATCATGAATACTACTATGAGATGATGAGAAGCCATATAAAGCTAATGATGGAACCACTGAAGGAGATCCCATTTTATAAGCTACTACCAGCCCTTCCTAGAACCTCTGTTTCTGCCTTATCCCACAGGAGGTTTGGTGGAGCTGGCCACCAACCATCCACCATGCTTTCCACCACCTTTGAAAAATGGGGGAGACCACCATCCATGAAGGAAAAAACTATTGACACATTCGTCAATGATAAATCCAAACACCAGGAAGGATGTTTGATCTTGTGATTTCCATCCCGTTCTTTAATCTAAGATGAATGAAAATCAATTCCATGAAAATTATTGATATTCACATAATCATTTGAATTAAATTGATGTATTTTTAAATATTTGTGGAGTTTTATTCCTATTTGTTCTTCCTTCTCTATGAAAATGAATCTAGTCCAAACAAACAAATGTTAATGTTCATTCCTCACATTTGAAGGCTTGTGGTTTTCTTCCCCCATTATTCACATGATCATCATGAGAATTTTTTATTCTTTGGTTTGAGGAATACCTAGTGTTCGATAGTTTCAAAACCTTTCTACATCACAACAGATTGATACCATGTGTGTGGTTCTTGATTGATGGGGTGGTTGGGGTGTGATGATGATGTAGGACAATCATAGGTGGGCTAGAACTGATTTTTGGTGCCCATTCAAACCAAATTTTACAATATGGTTATTGATGGCTTAATGGGGTGTTTTCTGAGTGGTTTTTAATCCCAAAATTCTGATCTCTAGTGTGGTCCGACGAAGCAGTGGATGATGTAGTGTAGGAACCAATGGATTTGGAAAATCCCACATTAAATAATGTATAATGTGGAACTACACATTTCAGGTTGTATGACCACACAATATGTGACCCCTCCATGATGGATCAACCTGTACTTTGGGAAGTACAATAACACAAACCAAAGTACAAATCTAGTATCATGCCCTATAATTGGACATGGACATGGCTATCTATACATGGGATGGTACATAGACATGGCCAATAGTACAAGAACATGACCAGAAGCACATAGGTAGGTGTCGGGTGATCTCTATATGTCATGTACCTTACCTACATACTGCGTATTTAGATATTTACATATAGTGTGTGGATTTAACACAGGGGAGGTTTGGGGATAACTGGACACATTGTGCACCAATAGTAAATATCATGTATCCCCCTAAAGAGTGTTTGAATCTCTTCATTTATTTATTCTGGACAAGTCATTGTTGAGCGTGTTCCTTTAGTTCATTCCCTTAAGGGTAAAATGTGACATTTTATCCACATCATAAGATTGTGATCCCCTATGGAGGTTGAGTCTCAGATAGAGTTTGTGGTGTCCCTTCGTGAGACTCGAGTGTGATCCTATGTCATATTTATACCCTAGGCAGGGTTTTTCAAATCAGGCTGACCTCCTTGAGTAGGATGGTGATCCTCTATATAGGAGGTCGTATTGGTTGGGTTCATGGTATCATTGGCATATGATCCCCAAATTAGAGGGTTGATCTAGATTGGGTTCGTGGTGTCCCCCAATGGTCATGGGTGTGACCCCATATTTGAGTTTCAAGGTATTCTTAGACTAGTGAGGTTTCTTGGGTAGGGCCCAATGATCTTGACCTTTTGGATGAGTGTATTCAGTGATAGCATGTCTTGTGGAGTGGATTCTATTGGAATTAGTGTTTCTTTTAGCATAATCTTGTTGTTGGTAGTCGGTTATGAATGCCCAGTGGTGTGGTGTCTCTCCTAAGTATATTTGTGTGTTTTATGTTATACATTGATTATTATATCCTTGTATTAAGAAGACTATACTTTGTGTTTAGTGTTCAGTGTTTTCACGGTGTCCTAGTTGGTATTGTTATACTCACCCCTTCATGGTCTCCACTCGCGAGTCACTACGACAAAAAAGGCATTTAGCGGCAGTTTTTTTTTCGTTTCACGGCGGTTTAAACTGCCGCTAAATCAATTGGCGGCGGTTTTCAAAAACCGTCGCTAAATCGTGAGTCGGGAAACTATTCGCAGCGGTTTTCAAAACCGTCGTAGAACGTTTCGCGGCGGTTTTTTAACGGCGGTTTTTTTATTTTTTTTATTTTTTTTATTTTTGTTATCTTTTTTTATTTTTTTTTTATTTTTTTTAATTATATATATATATATATATATTTATTTATTTCTTATTTATTTATTTATCTTATTTATCTTATTTATTTATTTATTTTATTTATTTTATTTATTTTATTTATTTTATTTCGTATTTATTTTCTTTATTTATTTTGTTTATTTATTTATTTTATTTATTTATTTTGTTTATTTATTTATTTTATTTATTTTTATTATTTTTATTATTTATTTATTTTATTTATTTTATTTATTTTATTTCGTATTTATTTTATTTATTTAATTTCGTATTTATTATTTAATTTTTTTATTTTGTATTTATTTTTTATTTATTTTTTTTCGTATTTATTTTATTTAATTATTTTATTTCATATTTATTTATTTATTTTATTTATTTTATTTATTTATTTATTTTATTTATTTATTTCGTATTACTTTTATTTACTTTATTTATCCATGCATGCACATCCCATGCACATGCACATGCATGCCCATGCATGCCCATGCAATATAAAGAAATTCTGAGTTTGGTGAGATTTGAACCCCTAACCTCTTGCATATTTTCCAAAGACTTTACCACTCCAGCAAGCTCGCCATGTGGTTAATAAACAGAAATTAATATACTTATATATATTAATTGAAAAAACAAAGAATACATAAATAATAGATATAAACTCGATAATAATAAATAATAAATAATAAATAATAAATAAGGAATAATAAATAATAAATAATAAATAATAAATAATAAATAATAAATAATAAATAATAAATAATAAATAATAAATAAATATAAATAATAAATAAATATAAATAATAAATAATAAATAAATATAAATAATAAATAATAAATAATAAATAATAAATAAATATAAATAATAAATAATAAATAACAAATAACAAATAATAAATAATAAATAATAAATAATAAATAATAAATAATAAATAATAAATAATAAATAATAAATAATAAATAATAAATAATAAATAATAAATAATAAATAATAAATAATAAATAATAAATAATAAATAATAAATAATAAATAATAAATAATAATTAATAAATGATAAATGATAAATAATAAATAATAAATAACAAATTAGAAATAATAAATAATAAATAATAAATAATAAATAAATATAAATAATAAATAATAAATAAATATAAATAAAAAATAAAAAATAAATATACATAATATATAAATATAAATAATAAATAATAAATAATAAATAAATAATAAATAAATAATAAATAAATAATAAATAAATAATAAATATAAATAATAAATAATAAATAAATATAAATAATAAATAAATATAAATAATAAATAAATATAAATAATAAATAATAAATAATAAATAATAAATAAAGATAAATAATAAATAATAAATAATAAATAATAAATAATAAATAATAAATAATAAATAATAAATAATAAATAATAAATAATAAATAAATAATAAATAATAAATAATAAATAATAAATAATAAATAATAAATAATAAATAATAAATAATAAATAATAAATAAATATAAATAATAAATAATAAATAAATATAAATAATAAATAATAAATAAATATAAATAACAAATAATAAATAATAAATAATAAATAAAGATAAATAATAAATAATAAATAATAAATAATAAATAATAAATAATAAATAGTAAATAATAAATAATAAATAATAAATAATAAATAATAAATAATAAATAATAAATAATAAATAATAAATAATAAATAAAGATAAATAATAAATAATAAATAATAAATAATAAATAATAAATAATAAATAATAAATAATAAATAATAAATAATAAATAATAAATAATAAATAATAAATAATAAATAATAAATTGTAAATAAGAAATAATAATAATAAATAATAAATAATAAATAATAAATAATAAATAATAAATAATAAATAATAAATAATAACTAATAAATAATAAATAATAAATAATCAATAATGAATAATAAATAATAAATAATAAATAATAAATAATAAATAATAAATAAATATAAATAATAAATAATAAATAAATATAAATAATAAATAATAAATAAATATAAATAATAAATAATAAATAAAGATAAATAATAAATAATAAATAATAAATAATAAATAATAAATAATAAATAACAAATAATAAATGATAAATAATAAATAATAAATAATAAATAAATATAAATAATAAATAATAAATAAATGTAAATATAAATAATAAATAATAAATAATAAATAAATATAAATAATAAATAAATATAAATAATAAATAAATATAAGTATAAATAATAAATAATAAATAATAAATAATAAATAGTAAATAATAAATAAGAAATAATAAATAATAAATAATATTTAATAAATAATATTTAATAAATAAATATAAATAACAAATAACAAATAAATATAAATAATAAATAATAAATAAATATAAATAATAAATAATAAATAATAAATAATGAATAAATATAAATAATAAATAAATATAAATATAAATAATAAATAATAAATAATAAATAATAAATAATAAATAATAAATAATAAATAAATATAAATAACAAATAATAAATAAATATAAATAATAAATAAATATAAATATAAATAATAAATAATAAATAATAAATAAATATAAATGATAAATAAATTTAAATAATAAATAAGAAATAAGAAATAATAAATAATAAATAATAAATAATAAATAAATATAAATATAAATAATAAATAATAAATAATAAATAATAAAAAATAAAAAATAACTAATAAATAAATATAAATAATAAATAATAAATAATAAATACTAAATAATAAATAATAAATAATAAATAAACATAAATAATTAATAAATATAAATAATAAATAATAAATAATAAATAACCAGTTACAAATAATATATAATAAATAAATTAAAGTATATTATAAATAATAAATAATAAATAATAAAGGAAACACATGAAAAAGTATGAAAAGACGTGATAAGGGATGAAAAATCATGAAAATGCATGAAAAAAGATGGAGAAGCATATGAAGAATGAGGCATTAGAAAGAATGAGAACGCATGAAAACTCGTGACAACTCTGGAAAACTCCTTAATAATTCAACATAATCATCATAATAACCCACAAAAAAACCATTGATAAAGATAACAAGTCATGGAAACCCAAATAAACAGTAATAAATGGAGCTACTGTTAAAATCCTTCAAAACGGTCATAAAGAGACAAAAACATTGGACTCACATTAACGGAGATAACTTAAGATCCGAGAGTCCGTTTTAGATCCGCGACCTGTCAAATCAAAGATCCTGAAATGATCTTCAACCTGAAAGGTGAAAGAGTCCGAATGGACAGGCGGATCGGAAGTTACAACCATTTAAAAAAAAGCTGACGGGGAACGGGTGCTAGAAACGAGGCATTGAAAAACATAACAAACCCAATACCCACTAAAAAGGTCATAACAAATGATCTAGGAGTGCATGTGGGCGCCACGACCAGTCAAACTGAAGCTCATGGAACTAGCTATGATCTGGCAGGTGGAGGAGGCCGAACTGACACGCAGATCGAAAGTTAGGTCCGTTTGAAGACAAGTTCGACGGGACACCGGTGACGAAAACGGGGTTTTGGAGGCCTTCAGAGGGGTTTTTGGGGTCGAAAAACATCACAGAAGCTAGCTTCTGTTGATCTAGTGCGTATCTCTCTTCGCTGGCTTCGATTTGATATGTGGTAGAGCCCAAACAGACACCTGGAGAAAAAGTTATGGCCGTTTGAAGTTGAAGAACTTTTTTCAACTTTCTTATTACTCTAATATCTTCCGCACCTTAGACCGTCTCATGGTTTTGATTATATGTGCCTCTATATCTCTTCATGAGCTTCGATTTGACTGGTTGTGGTGCTTCAACGGACGCTCGGATCAAAAGTTATGGTCGTTTTAGTGATTTCGAGGATTCTCGTGTTTTCTTATTTTTTCATTTCATTTCACGGCGGTTTTACCGAAACCGCCGCTATTTCGCGGCGGTTTTTAAAAAAACCGCCGCTAATCATCGAATAAAATTAAAAAAAATAAATAAAAGAAAAAAATAAATAATTTTTTTTGCTGTTTAGCGGCGGTTTTCTCGTAGTGAGTGTTGTGTATTATGAAAACAATGACCCTTTTGATGTTTTCCTTGGAGGTTGTAGAGCTAGTGGAGTGTAGC
The DNA here is from genome assembly GCA_963277665.1 of Viscum album. NCBI lineage: Eukaryota > Viridiplantae > Streptophyta > Magnoliopsida > Santalales > Viscaceae > Viscum > Viscum album. Next base: position 499,080,817 of record OY728123.1, on the reverse strand, counting down.
ATGAGCTTGTCAGACCAGGGTGTCTTCCGGGAGCTTTCATTTGACCTTAGTCCTCATAATTGGGACAGGTTGGATTCTTTATTGTGTTTTTGTTAGGCTTGTATTTGGCCCTTTTTTCCTCTTTCAATACTTTACTATCATACTCTGGTTGTGGGATTATAGATGTATGCATGCATTTGTCCAATTGTTTTAAATTTTAGATTTGTGTGGACTTGGAGATGAGTGAGTTTGTATAGGGACATTAGGATAATGGATCCCATTTGTGGGATATGCCTACTCAACATTGGTTTTCAGCCCCTGGCCTATTGGAGGTGGGCTCAAGGCAGTCACGAGTCAGGCCCCAGCGGGTCGGGTCATGATAGGTTAGGGTTATGGTATAACATTGACCAGGAGGGGTAGGGTTGCGGTGAGGGTCACGAGGGGGAGGGAGGGGGAGGGATTTCATGAGGGGGGGATATGTATACAAGTTTTTTTTGGGGGGGGGGTATCGAATTCCTTTGGGAGTCGGCCATTTCAAGGGGAACATAATCCCAAATCCCTAATAGTGTTATATTTATAAATGTAGGTATGCATGTATATAAGAAAATTCACATAGTTTATATATTTGTAAATAATTAAATTAATATATATGTATGAATTCATGTTTATACAGACATTTATATGTATGTTTTATTATATGTGTATGTATGTATGTATGTATGTATGTATGATAATATTTTGATGCATGTGTGTGCATGCACTAAAATATACCTATAAATATTTATAGTAGCATATACCTATATGTATGTGTGTATGTTTTCATGCATGTAATTATATCTTTAAATATAATTACATTAATTATATTTACATATATTTGTAATAATATATTTTTATGTACTTATATTTATATAAATTTATGTATGTTTGTATGTATATACTTTTTTTGAAGGAAACAACTTAATTAATGTTTATATATATTATTTATATATATTTACATTGTGTGTATGTAATTATATAAGAATAAATTATATATATACATATACATACATATTCATTGATTTATATATACATTTCTACGTGATCAGTAATTTTTAGATATATTTATTGTTATGTTGGTATAGAAAACTTAATTTCCACTTAAAGTGTATAAAAAATACATTCTAAGTCATATAAAATAAAACTTTTGTTATATGTGTAACTGTATATATGTTTATATATTTACATATGTTTATGTGATATATGTGTAGGATTGAAATAATGATTTAGATGCTCAATATACAAGAGGGGGGGTGAATTGTATACTTTAAAAAATTCCTTTGGAACTTTTAAAGATGGTAATGTTTAACAAAGTTAAACAAGGTAAATTCACAAGACCTCTTATTTCTACAAACTTGATTGATTCCAGAAATGTGGTTCCGGAAATGAAACTTAAGAAAAGTTTACAAGACTATGATTCTATCTCAAAGCGTATAAAATCTTACTAATTAGAGTACAAGTATAAGAAAGTATAAGATGGTTATACTTTCCTTAACAACCAAAATGCAGCGGAAAAATTGAAATAATACACGTAACAAGTAGTAAATCTTTTAACCCAAAGAGAAGGGTATCCAACAACCTTGGATAAAAGTCCATTGATTTATACTTTCAAGAAATCCTGTCTTACCCTCACCAGGGTAAGCCCTCGATACAAATATCAGAGTCTGTCTTGCTATCCTCACAATCCCTCGAACTTCAAGGTAGTAGAAACCTCAATCTTCCTATCCCCAGAAGCCCTTGAATGTACTCAACAACATTCAGAGTCGCATGAAGAAATTATGAACAAGATATTCAGTACGCACAAAGAATGAGAGTCTCTCTCTAGAAATCACTTCAGCATGTAATCTCTAGAGTTCTAGAACAATCATCAAAGTTGTGAGCTCTTTCAAATGTGTTCCTATTTATAGGAACATCTTCAACGGTCAGCTCCCTCCTCCAACGGTCATATTTATCCTTGAATTTCGGAGGGACCTGTACATGTGTCACTCAAACAACAGTTGGTTTGAAACAGAATGCACGACATTGTTTCATAACTATAACAAGTGTAAGAAAATATATGGTTTCTTAACCAAATCCATTTTTCAGAGTGTAAGGAAAAATAAAATTTCGGAGTCTAACCAAAAAACCATTTGGTGTCTATAGTACATGGATATTCGGATTTTGTCGTCAAAAAAATTCGAAACATGAATTCTATAGAATTTCGAAGTCTAAATTTCAAGGAAATTCGAAGTCTGAACTCAGAAATTTCAGAGTCTGAATTCAGAGAGTTCAGAGTCTGAACATAGAAAGTTCGGAATCTTAATTCAGAGAGTTCGGAGTCTGAACTTAGAAAGTTCGGAACCTGAATTTAGATCCTGAAAACAGAATGCTCTATATCTAAGTATTTATAAGATTCTGAGGTTTTAGTTACGAAACCGAATTTTACACTTAGAAATAAAAAGATTTATACTTTAAGAAATTACAGCATGAACAATGAAAACAAGGTAAGGGTAAATTTTCCTTGGGGAATGAAAATTTCCCTTATGAAAGAAAAACAGGTTAAGGAGAAAATTTCCTTCAGGAAGGAAAATTTCCTTAAGGAAGGAAAAATTTCCTTATTAGGATAAAATACATTTTTCCTTAAGATAGAGTGTTTGTGATTTTCAAAATATGAATGAATGGAAAAGTCATAAGGAAACCTTATTGACTCAATAATATGTATGTAAGAGTTTATCTATTTCAATTTATATATACTTATAAATAATTTTATTTGTAAATATTTTCATATTTTCATGGATGTATACATGAAAATACATATATTTTCAAGTATTATAGGTATATTTGTAAATAATTATAGTAATATGCATGTATGTAATTATAAAAATATATATTTTTATGTGTATACTTTAAAAATTTATATATATATAACAAACCCTATATCAGTTCTCTCTTTTATAAGGGGATTTTCCCTGAAAATTATTCTAGATTTCCAATGTGGGATCCAGATCCTCTATTTCCTGCACAAAATTAATAATATATTATTATTAAAAATCACTTATTAATTAATAATAAATATTAATTATGAATAAATAATAATAATAAACTATTAATATTTACTATTAAATATTAATGATTAAGTAATTAATATTAATAATATTTTAAATAATATTGATTAGTAATTAATTACTAATTAATTACTAATTAATTATTATTAATTAATGTGTTTTAATTATCTTGTAAATAAAAAATATAATTAATAAAAAATAATATTAATAATAACTGAATATTAAATAATAAATATATAATTATTATTATTAATAATTGGTAACAAATTAATACTTTTATATATTTATTAGTAATTAATATTAATTATTAATTAATATTAATAAAAAATAATTAATAAAATAATAATAATTAAATAATAATTATTTAATCTTTAGTATTTTTGTAATTTATTCATTATTACTTATATTTAGTAACAAAACATTATTTTTAAATATTTATTACTAATTTTATGATAATAATTCATCATAGATATAATAATAAAAATCAATGAGGAGCGCTCAAGACTTTCTCTCTCAAGAACCCGATGGTGTCTAGGGTTGAAATCTCCTTGCATCTTTGGCTGATCATTTTCTTCAACAAAGGTGCTTCGATTATTAGAAAAATGCCTCTCTTAGATTAGATTTCCCAATGAATATTTAGGGTGACTCTAAACCCCTTATTCTCCCTCCCGATGGTGGTGGAAGATCTTCTTTCTCACTCTACAAGGATTCTGAGTTGGGAGCAATTTGTTGCAAAGGTTGTGTTTCTCATGTCAAACCCAATGCTGAGGTTGTTTCAGAATGGATTAAAATTGTCATGAATTATTTAATTTCTAGATTTATTGTACCGAAGGGATCCAAGCCATTGAAAATGGAGGATTTGGTTTTGCGATTCTTTGGAATTTGGGTAATCGATAAGTGGGAATGTGTCTAGATGGGTCATGGTTTTTTTCATTACCACTTCCCCTATGATGATTTGATGCCAAAGGCATGGGGAGCAGGCTCAGTGTCCCTTAACCCTGGTGATGTTCACATAATCTAGTGGGACATGAATTTCAACCCATTGGAGGTGAGTAACTCTTCTATACAATTCTGCATCAAAGTCTTTGGTCTTAATTGTATTTTTTGGCATCAAAAGATCTTATATGATATTTCAATTTAAATTGGTGTTTCGATCAAACTGGTCAAATAGACATAGATTACTAGATATGGGAATTATTTCTACTTCCTGTTAGTGCTGGATCTTGGACCCACATTGGTTAACAAATTCTATCTCTCTAATGTTTTTGATGAAATATCTTTAAAAATTGAATGTAAATGGATGCCTACTTTCTGTTCGGATTGCAGACTAATTGTTCATGAGTTATCAAACTATAAAAAAGATTTGTCTTGTGTTTTCTACTCATCTCATGGTCATGATATTACTTTATGAAATAAGAGGAATAGGTATGAGTTACAAAACATTGCCAAACAGCCTGAACAAGTTCAAAATAATGGTGGGAAAATGGATCAACATGCTTTAAGAGGTAATTTTCAGTAGGGTGGAAATTCATCTAGGGATTCACCTCCTGCTAATTTAGTGGGTCTTAACAGACTAAAACCACGGCCCACTTCTAATCTATTAAGAAGACACAACCATTGGAAATTTCTAAAAAGGATGAAAAACGTGATGGAAAGAACTCAACAGATCTTGTATAGGATGCAAATTTTCCTTCCATGATGAATTTGACTGGTACCAACTTTGATTTTGATTTTCCTATTAAAATGAGCAATCTATATTGGGTTTCGATTATAGAAGAGGATAATTCTCTAGATACCAACCAAGAGAAGGATCTTATTCATGGTGTTGATATTCAAATCCCACCAGTGGAATAAGATCTTGCTTCAAGTATTCAAAAAGGTAAACCAAATTTTGACTCCCCTTTTTTAAGGAAAGAGGCATCAGATATAAATAAAACATATAAAGGGAATAATTTAGATGATATAGATAGCTTTCAGATGGTTTCTAAAAGGAAGTCCAACCTTTTTTTGGGGCCAATCACCTCAAACACATTTGAAGTTTTTTATTCTCTTAAAAGACAATAATATGAATAGCATGAGAAGAATTTTCCACTTCAAGTGGATATTGACTTAGAAAAACTGGAAGGGAGTTGGAAACAACCTAAATCTTGGAGATGAGTCCATCTTCCAAAAGTTATTGGTCGATGAAACTGTTGAGAGGCTACAACATGTGGGCATGGATAAATGTCTACCAGGTCTTCTACGAAGGATTCCATGATCCTGCTCACTCCAAAATAAGAAAGTATCAGAGAGAAATACTCTATGATTTTCCATCAATGAAACCCATAGTAAGAATGGGAAACTATTGAGGATGATGATGAATCTTATTTTGATTATGGGAATAATCCCCATTTTATGGATCCATAGTTTTCTTTTTTTTAAATGAGAGAGTATCTCTTTGTTTGACCCCATCCACCTTCTTTCTTCATGTTTTTTGTTTTCTAATCATTAATAAATGGCCAGGATATTTGGATCCTAGCTAGACCTTTTTGGTATTAATCAATCATAATTATTATTTATTAAAAAAATTATTTGTTAATTTTTACTTAATATTATTAATAAGTATTTAAATATTGTAAAATGAATAATTAATTAATAACTTATAATTATATTATTATTTTTATAATTAAGTAATAAATAATAATTTTAATTATTTATTTGTAATTAATATGAATTATTTATTATTTTTTATCCAAAATTAATACTATCAAATACTAAATCATATTATTTAATTAATATTTTTGAGTAATTAATATTCATTAGCTTCTCCACAATTTCAGAATGAGGATGGAAAAGACCTTTTCAAGAGTGATGATGGTATTAGAATTGCTGTAGATAATGTCGAACAGAAGGAGGATGTGTAAGGTGGTGCTTCTGGGGATACAACCAACCTAATAGTTGGGGAGAAGGGTGACCACCCAAGTGATTTACCTATTTTTAATGCTTTCACATCTGAGAAAAAGATGAAGTCTTGGGCTGAAATACTTTCCAAAGAGGAAAATATTTACAATCCTGACAACATCAAAGAAAATTGTGCAGTAGATGATGACTCAATAGATGAACAAGAAATTCAACTCGAGGTGGACAATCAAATCTCATAAGAAGTAATGACCCCCTCATGTAGCAAAAAATAAATGAGAATTTTAGAATCTAACTCTCCAGTCATTTCTAAACCTTGTCATACTTCGACAAAATATGATCTGGATAAAGAGGGATTTCAGCTGGTCTCCTATATGAAGACAAAGTCTCCAGTGGTCTTTACAGTTGAGGTTGAGCATTTGACTTCATGTGACACTACTTCTCACTCTGGTCAGAATATTGATGGCACCATCGAGATGTAGGATTCAATCCAGAGATCACCTGATGAGAAAAATCATCAGGAGGCATTGGATTTGACTAAAGAAAGGGTGGTCAATGGGATAATGACGCCAGTGATAAGAGATTCGTCTCCTTGAAAAGAAATACAGGAGGGTAGCTCTGATTCTGAAAGTACTGAAATCGATATGCTTTATGAGAGACTACAATCTCTTCCTCCAAGAAGGGGGAGATCGAGGGGTCAGGGGTGTGGTCATGGAAGAGCCGAATAGAATGAAATCTAAGAAGAATAAAGGAGGATCACTAAGTGACTATTGAAAAATATTAATAAATAGTTATTCTTTGTGGTTTTCCATTGTATTCCCATACTCTTCTCAGTTCCTATCTTTTGTTTTCTTTTAATAAAAGAGAACCAGCCTCCGTCTTTCTCAAAAAATATTAATTAGAACCAATTAGTTAATTAACTAATGATAATTTAAAAATAATTAATTTACAATAATTCATTTTATAATTTAATTTTTACTATTAATATTTAGTAACAAAATAATAATTTTAAATATTTATTGGTAATTATTTAATAAAAAGTAATAATAATTATTAGTTAATTAGTAATTACAATTTTTAATAAGTAATTAAATATTGCTTAATTACTAATTAATTAATAACATTTAACTATTAAGAATTTATTAATAATTATTAATAATTAGTTAGGGATTATTTATTTTTTAATTAATATGGTTTAAAATATTTTCAATATTAATTACATAATTATTAATATTTAATGTTAAATGTTAATAGTTAATTATTATTTTGGTATTATTATTATTTATTAGTAATTAATATTTATTGTTAATTAGTTAATAATTATTAATAATAATATATTATTAATCATTTGTAGGAAAGGGAGGACATGGACCCCATATTAGAAATCCAGAAGGATTTCTAAGGGATACCCCCTTTTAGGAGGGAGCCATGGGAGAGAGTTTCTATTATAATTCTAGAATCCTTTAATAGTAGTAATGCTGGGTATTTAATTGAAGTAAAATTATAATGAAAATTTTATATACATATATATATAAACAAAAAAAGTAAATATACAAAAAATATATATTTAAAATAAGATTTTTTTCAATTGGGAAACAGTGAAGATTACCTTGCTACTTTTGGCTTGTTTGAATACAAGTCAAAGGTGGATAGGTCTTTAATTCATTTATGTCTTAATTTTAAAAATATTTTGACCTTAGATATATTTTAATAATTTTTTAAAAAACCTATATTAAAAAAACCCCAATGTTTTATCTTTTTTCTCTCTCACATTTTTTTATTAAATTCCCTTCTCACATTTTCTTTATTATCTATAACATCTTTTATTAAATTACATTCACACCCCCAACTAAAATCCTTCCCTAACCTTCATCAAGTCACCTTTTATGTAATTTTCTCAGAACCTTCATAAAAATATAAAAGAAAGATTCCAATTTTTAAAGGGAGAAGATGAGCTCATGGAGCCTTGAGTTCAACCATGGTACTAGAACTGCATGTTGGTGGAATGTCAGGTTTTCATGGAGAAAATGAGTGTAGGGTGTCTGGATTTCAATTATGTTGTCTCCTATGTGTTGTGTTCGAAGTCTTTGGTGTGAAATTTTTTGAGGTCTCAAGGCAAAGGAAGATGATGAACTGCATTTAAAAATATTTTGTAGACTACCCCTATTACCTTGTTCGAGCAAGTAGTGGGAAGAAAGATGACAAGCCCCAAATTATCCCCTAACATAATAAGTATATGTTGAAATAATAGTGTGACCATATAAATCATCATTTAATTTATAATTATAAAATTATTTTTTAATAGTCATTATTAAAAATTTGTATATTTTTTGTGAGAAACCTAATGTAAATGAACAACATGAAGATCAACTACTACCCAAAATTCTTTGAACAACCCTAAAATATTGTTATGTTAGGGAAAAACACTGACAATCGGAGCACCCTTAAAATCTATAGGCCTTTATCATCTCTAGAAAAGCACTAATGAAGTCAACATTTATCAACCCTTAAAGAAGCACTAATAAATGGGTTCCTTTATCATATTTTTTCCGAGCATTGATAAATATACCCTTATCAACACTTTTGATAGTTCTGATAAAGAATGCCTTTATCATCACTTTTTCTAGTGCCTGCAGCATGGTGTTAAAATTATAGCACAATGCTGTAGTAAAAACAGGGAGCAAAGATCAAATAAAAGGAGAGAAAATACACAATTAAATTTAAATAAAATTTAAAATACAAAAATAATTAATAACACTATATTATAAAAAAATTTAACATTTGTTTTTACAATTTCATGTGTAAGTAAAATTTATCACATATATTAAAAAACATCAATCTTTCTTAGTTTTTGGCCATAAACCCCATTCATGCTATTAGTTTTTCGAACAGGCCACCCCACCCAGATAAAAAGAATCCACCTCTATAAGAAATAAATTCTTGTGTTGGTAATAATATAAAGAAATAAATTAAACACAAAGTTTTAATTTCAAACTAGAAACATATACTTTGATTTATACTAGACACACCGTTTATCATATTGAGTTATGGTTGATTCTTACACATCACACCATTTCTTTTCATTATCAAAAGGATTTCTTATTGAATTGGATTGCATCTATGTTGATAAAAAATATCACTACAGATGTAAGTCACTTCAAGAGAACATGCTTTTTGAGAACAATTATTTAACTATCAAACAAATTATTTTTCATCTTTAAGGATTATCTCTATGAGAAGTAACTAAATTAGTATCAGATAAAACTGATAAGGAAATTAATAAAATAATAGTAGATAGAATGATGAGAAAACAATAAGAACTTTTTTTGATCAATTTTTCTTCTATTATGAGTATTTTAAACTAAAATGAAACTTATATATTCAAAACATTCACTTCGAGTCATAAATCCCACATCGTGTGTCACATTGACGTGTGCTTAATTTCTGGATGTCAAAAATAAATTATCGATCATTGTTCTAATGTTTGAAAACAATCTAATATTGTTTTCTCAGTTTTGGATATGGGACATTTGTTTTAAAATAAAATGACACTTTTATATTAAAAACTTACACTTTCATTCATATCATTCACATCATGTTTCAGATTGATGTGTGTTCAATTATTACAAATCAAAAATAAATCATGGACCATTATCCTAATGTTTGAAAAAAAATTAGACTTGTTTTCCCAAATTTGGCTATTTGAAGTGTGTTTTAAACTAAAATAATGCTTTTGTATTAAAAACACATACTTTAAGTCCTACTGACCACATCATGTGTTATATTGGTGTGCGGTAAATTCCTGCATGTGAAAAATGAGTTCTGGATCATTTTCATAAAATTAAAAAACAATTTGAACTCATTTGCTTAGTTTTGGAAATTTGGCATGTGTTTTGAACTAAAATGACACTCGTTTATTGAAAAAATTCACTACATATAGACCACATCGTGTGTCAGATTGAAATTTAGTTGATTAATACACATAAAAATGAACTGTAGATCATTTTCTTAAAGTTTAAAACAATATGATCTTATTTTCTCATTTTTGGATAGTGATGTGTGTTTTAAACTTAAATGAAACATTTATTTAGAAAACATATTTTTTGAGTCATATTGGTCACATCGTGTGTCAGAATGATGTGTGGGGAATTCATACATGTCACAAGTAAATTATAAACCATTTTTTTGAAGTTTGAAAATAATATGAGCTCATTTCATTGGTATTGGATATTTGATGTGTGTTTTAAATGAAAATGACACTTTTATATTAAAAACATGAAGTTTAAGTCATGTCAACCTCGTCGTGAACCAAATTGGTATGTAGTCAATTCCAACATGTGAAAAATTAATTATGGATGGTTTTCCTAATGTTTGGAAACTATCCAAGTTTGTTTGCTCAGTTTTGGTGATGTGACTTTCATTTTAAACTAAAATGACACTTCTTTATTAGAAACACACACTTAGATTCATACATACCACATTAGTTGTCAGAATGACATGTGGTCAATTCCTACACCTCAAAAAGGAATTATGGATCATTTTCTTAAATTTTAAAAATAATCTAGGCTCGTTTTCTCATTTTTGGCTAATAATGTGCATTTTAATCTAAAATGGCACCTTTATTTTAAAAACATGCACTTTGAGTCATATTTTTCACATCGTGTGTCGATGTGTGGTTGATTTTTACACATCACAGATGAATTATGGTTTGTCTTCAAAAAGATTAAAAACAATCTAATATCGGTTTCTCGGTTTGGAAATTTGATGTGTGTCTTAAACTAAAATGACACTTTTATATTGAAAACATGTAATTATAGTCATACCTACCACATCATGTGTTGGATTGTCGTTTTGTCAATTCTTACACATGAAAAATTATTTTTGGATCATTTTTCTAATGTTTTAAAATAATTCAAGATTATTTTCTTGGTTTTGGTGACGTGTTACGTGTTTTAAACTAAAACAAAACTTCTTTAATAAAAACATACACTTTGATACATATTGACCACATCAAGTGTTGGATTTATGTGTGGTAGATTCCTACATCACAAATGAATTATCAATCATTTTCTAAATAATGATACAAATAGTTCTTTTAAAATTTCTAGAAATTTCTTTTATCAGCACTAAAAAAGAAATGTAAATCTAAGTGCCCTTAAAAGGAGGTCCCTTTTATCAGTGCTAAAAAAGCACTAATAAATATCCTTTTTATAAATGCTAAAAAAGATTGGAAAAAATGGGTCTTTATCAATGCTAAAAATAGTGCTAATAAAAGATTACTTTTATCAACTTTTTTTAGCATTGATATAATGGTGTTTATCATCACTAAAAGATGATAAAATTCAAAAAAATATTAATTTTTTTCATAAGTTCAGAGGTGGAAACCACCCTATTTTATTAGTGCTAGATTACAACTCCACCTACCATTTTATCATCACTAAAGGATGGTTTTATCTATGTTAGAGGAGGCCCCTCCCCATTTAACAATGCTAGAGAACCTACTATAGAGCCTCATTCCCCCTTGCGTTCATATGGATTTCAACCTTAGACCTCCCCCTCATTTGTATGCACCTTTACCACTATTGTACATTGATTTATTCTTTAAGTTATGGTATATCTATATATTTATAAATATTTCATTAAATTTTTTATCCATGTATATATATATATATATATATATTTATGTGATTATTTTTTAACACATTTATAAAATATGTTTTCTCTATGTGTGTGTGTGTTTGTAAATACATACATACATACATATATTTTTATATTTGTGTGTGTATATATAAATATACTTATACGTATTTATTTTTATTTACATATATTACATATTTATCTTTATATTAATATATTAGAATATATAGATAATATATATCAATTTTTTAATACAGAAACACACACAAAAATATTTATATATATACACATTATATAGATATATTAATATTTATAATTTTTTATTTTAAATAATAAAATGGATAGTTTTTCTTTAGATATGGTTTTTATAATCATAAATATATTTTATATGTAAATATTATTACATATTTATTTATAAAATTAAATTTTTATGTGTAAAAATACACAAATACGTATATATGAGTATATATTTAGTTACAAGTAACAATACATTATGGAAAATGATAAAATTTGAACATAATGATATCCTTATGTGTGCAAGACTTGAAAAAAAATTGATTGTATACTAAAAAAAGATAATTAGTCTCTCTTAAACGAGTATGAAATTCCATCAAATGTTAAAAAATGTTGATACCCCGACAAAAAAATCAGTTTTGGAGGCCTTTTTGGCCTTTTTTTACCCACAAAAAATGATGATTGGGATTCCTTGAGATATTCATGGTGTAGTTCTTTTTCCATGATTTGATTTGAAATTGGTCATAGCTCAAGTGGACTCCTCGATCAAAAGTTATGGTCATTTGAAGTTCGAGTCATGTTTTCAACTTATTATAGATCATTTATTTATTATTTTTTCAATCTGATATTTTTATTAAATGACTATTACTCAATAATAATTAGAAATTTTTTAATTAAAATTATTTTTTATTAATTTTATAATCCATTTTCCACTAAATATCTTATATATTATGTCTGATTACATATTTCATATTATATAAATCATATTTTAAAAAATATATTATATTTATATCAATATAAAAATATTTATGTATTAATATAATATTTTTTATGATATATAGTTTTTTTCAAGAAATATACCTTTTATGAGCACTAAAATAGTAGTTTTAGAACTGATAAAAGTCATGTTTTTATCAGTTCTATTAGTAGTGCCCTTTATCAATACTAAAAAACACTAATAAAGTGGGTACTTTTATTAGTGCTAAAAAATGTGATAATAATGGGTTACTTTTATTAGTGATTTTTAGAACCAATAAAAGGTTATTTTATTAGTTCTTTTTTAGCACTGATAAAATTACCACCTTTATCATCATTATTTTAACGGTGATAAAGGTTGGCACTGGATACAGTCAAATCTATGATAGTGTAAAGTTTAAAAACAATCCAAACTTTTCTGGTTAGTTTTGACTAGTGACATGCATTTTAAACTAAAATGAAACCTCTATATTTAAAACACATACTTTGAGTCACATCAGTCATGTCATGAGTCAGATTGATGTGTGCTCCATTTTTACACATCCCAAATGAATTATAGTTTGAATCACTACTATTTGAAAACAATCCCAACTCGTTTTCTCATTTTTGGCTATTTGATGTGATTTTTATACTTAAATGACACTTTTATATTGAAAACATGTATTTAGAGTTGTATTGATCACATCATTGTGAAATATTGGCATGCAATCAATTCTTACATGTGAAAAATGAATTATGGATCATTTTCCTAATGTTTGAAAACAACCGAAGCTCGTTTTCTTAGTTTGGCCACTATGAAATGCATTTAAAACCAAAATGACACATATTTATTGAAAAAAAAAAATTCTAATCATACAGACCACATCGGGTGTCAGATTGATGCGTTGTAAAGATCTGACTCAAATAACCTCTCAAATAGGTACCCGACACGATCCATCACATACCTGAAGGATGTTCCCAATCCCATGGGCTGGTGAGTAGTACCTAAGCATTGAACAAAAAATAGAGGGAATGATTTTTACCATACAAAATAAACACCATGACACATATATACAAAAAATACAAAAGATTAAAAGATAAAGATATATGACATAACATCAAAACAAAAATGGAAGCAATGCAACTGAAAAAGGTTGAAACAATATCCAAGGGACATGTCCAGCCATAATGGGCTACAAAACCAAATAGATATGCCAACAACTCAATGTGATAGAATGGGAAATATCCCACCATCTCACCACCAGTTACCCAAAACTTAGTCAATAGAAAACCTCACTGCTACATTGTGGTTCCTTGCCTTTCCATTTATTAAAAGACATAACTAGGTCTATGCACTACTGAAGATTTTCATAGGGATTTAACTAACTAGATCATTATGGTCTCACATGTGGTTCCACATCAAGTTTATGAAAAATAATCCAAGAGTTCTCTATTTCAACGAAAATAAGGGATGCTAATAGTTTAAAAAATTATATATCAAAAGAATTGAAAAATAGTTTAAATTCCTTTTTCCACATTTAAATGTAAAAAAAGTAAATTAGTTTCGGATAATTTCATATCTATATATCATTGAAGATATTTCATGTAAAAAAAATAACACATCACATCTCATATCAAATCCATGGAAGTCCAGTAAAAGAGTGTGAGTAAAAAAGAATAAGCACATGTAACTTCATTCCCAAGATCACACTAGGTCATGATATCTAGGATACACATTCCCAACATAAAAAATCACAAACAAATCAAGATGTTAGACATATACATAGAGTCAAGAGGATATAGGAACACCCCAGTAAGTGAACCCACCAACAGTTCTAATAATTCCCATGAAGAACTGGCCTAGGGCATATTGGAAAGCCCTAGGAGAAAACCCCATGACCGTGGATGTGACATATTACTATACATTACACCCTAGGATCCAATGATTAACACATGCTCTATTTTTAAAATCAATTCATCAATCCATTTTCATTAAATCATTATTTGAAAACCATTTCAAAATTATTTTAAAAAACCCTTTATATTTACCAATACAAGGGGAAATCCATATTTTATAAAAACCAATTTCCATAAACACAAATCAAATCACATATATAATGCCATTTCATTTAATAAAAAAGTTTATAAAAAATGTAGTGTAGTTCACCAATACATGCTAGAGAGGGAACCACCTACCTCAAAAATATGGGGTCCCACTTGACCATGAAGAGATCCACCAACCAGAAGAAAACAACAGTGAAAATAGTGGTGTTGGAATAAATCTACAAAACATGGAATTGATTCAATTAAATAAAAGGGTTTCTGGGGAAGGGGAAACAACACATACCTCAAGAACATACAACCTCCCCACCACAACCAACCATAATTGTCCCCCATAACAAGATCTCACAAGGGATCTATAAGGAAAGAATAAGAAACATCCCCACAGATCAAAAAATCAAACAGAACAACACAATGGTGCTACCATGATCAAATTAAATGACGAATCATAAATTATTACTTTACCAGAGAGATAAAATACAACCAAAATGGTAGTCCAATGCCGAAAAAATCAATCCATATTGAATAGAGACTCCAAAAATAACTAGGGAAAGGATTTGGATTGATATCCAAGGGAGTTATGGATGAATGAATAAACAATTTCAGCCGAGCAGAAACCTAAAATTCATAACTGCAAATTTTACATGATGTGTTATCCCTTAACATATTGTGTAATCCTCAGGACTTAGATTTGACTAAAAACCCATTGACTTTTTACTAAAAATTGATCTCTTATCATTACATATTGTGTCCCTATTACTCGATGTGTAATCCATTCATGCTGTGTACCAGGTTCATAGAATATGACCTGAAGAATATACATGACATGTACTCCCATTACACGGTGTGAATTTCTCCAACAAATTCTAAAAATAGTAGTCCCTTACACAAAAATAAAACCAACCTGAGCATTCTATGAATTTGGGGAGAACCCCATTAATCCATTAAACGTTTCTACTAGGACTCAGTTAATTCAAACAAGAATCCAACCCCTATATTTAGATCATTTTTCTCAGAAATTGTTTCCATCCTTGGGAGACCGAAGATGTAACCAATTAAATAGGAGAACTAGAAATGAGAATGGAAATACTTGAAAGTGGGTAATGGGATGTTACAAACTCCCCACTATAAGAATTTCCATCATCAGGATGTCATGTGGTAGAATGAAGTCTAGTAAAGAGGTGAGGAAACTTCTCCCACATCAAAAACTCGCACTCCCAAGTCTCATAAGAAAACAATCCATGCAACCATAACACTCTAACTAACAAAATAGACTTACCACACAATACCAAATGACATCACAAGATATTTATAATGGCCACACCTGCTCTTGAAATCCATATTCAGGGTATCACACTCCAAAAATCTAAGCTAATGATAACATGACCAATTATCAAAATTCAAAAATAAATTCCCCCCCTCCAACCAATCAAACAAGTTATTAATATGAGGAAAAGAATACTTAATATTAACCATTAATCATTTCAACTTCTAATAGTCTCTACACAATCGGAGTGAATCATCTACCTTCTTGGAAAAGAGAACTAGAGCGGCCCAAGGTGAAACACTAGGGGGAACAAAACCCTTCACCACTAGATCATCTAACTAAATATTGATCTATTTTAGCTTTTTTGGTTCCATATTATAACAAGTTATCGATATTTACACTAGGTCAATTGCAGACTCTACCTCCCTCTCTAGAGGAATCCTAGAGAAATCATATGGTAAAATGTCAGGAAAGCCCCAAACAATGGAGGGAATATCAAAAATAGAAGAAACGTAATTGGGAATAATTGATATAGCAAACAAAAAACTCCTGAGCTCTGGGTGGGAAGTTCTGGCATGACCAGAACATGGGTCCCACTTATAACGACCCTTCTCTTTATTTCATATTTAAACATCGTTTATTATATAAAATTTCACTTAACACAACTCTAAGGATCGAGAGGTATAGTGTCATATGAAATTAGGAACATAACATAACAACTTAAAATATGAAATACAACATCATTATTGAAAACTTCTTTTACATGACCACAATATCCCTTCGTACTTAACACTGCATGGGATAACCTAAGGATATACACAAGAAAGGGGTGAGCTATAAAGCCCAATAAGGGGGTAAAAATGCATGAAATGAAGAATACAATACATGTTAGGAAATATACATATCAATGGAGCATAAGAGAAACATGAACATAAAGGGATGATATAGAATGATTATCATAACATGTAAATGTGGCAACAATATACAACATGTTATTAGCCTGAGCCAAGGATCATTACAGTTGGATTAGAGTGATTAAACCCTCATTTAACATGAATTATCATTATTAAACCCTAATTGCACATGATTTATCATGATACTAAACATTACCCAATGTATTAGAGCGCTATCAGGGTGCACCTTTCATAATCATTTTAATCTCAAGCTTAAGTGTGCCACATAGATCATATAACATGGATTCATTAAACATCATCGTTTATTACCCGATAAAGGAATTTGGAATATATACATGAAATTATATAATAAATTAGTATATGTGCATAAATTTGGATACCCTTGATTGATAAATGGTCATAGTATTCACTACACGATGATTTTGGCATGGAAAATCATGGTGCAATTTAGACAGCCTAACGTCGTGACATAAAAATTCAAAAAAATGGTTGATGAGAGATAAAGGGCCCTGTAATCATATATAAATGAAATGGAAAGTAAGAGAGTAATATAAACACATGTCCCAACATAATTAATTTGGAAATAGAATGTGTAACCTAGTAGTGAAACTTGAAGAAAGAGGATAAATGGAATAACTCTTATGAAAATTTTGCATGGTAATGGGTGTACATGAGAGGGATTAATGAGAGAGAAAGAGGTCACCCATCATACAAAAATAATAGGGGAAGTATGGGGGAGTTGAAAAAACATACCCTATTATTTATAACTAAAAATAAAATGGTGTAACAATATGAATAAACTTGGATAAAAATGATAAAGGAAGGAAAGTGAGGATCCCTTACGAAAATTCTGCATGGTAACGGGTGTGCATAAGGGTTCATAAGAAGGATAAATGAGAGTTAAAGGGGATATTATAATCTATAAATCAAATTATTGGTAAGGAGGATATTTAATAACATATAAAAATATAGTAATAAAATAAATTACATGACATAACATGAAAATAATTCTTGATAAAAGAGGAGGGTGGAAGACCCCTTATGGAATTTCAGCATAGAAACGAAATAGGTAAGGGTCCAAATAGGGAAGGATAAAAGATTGGTAATTGAAATAACATCAATTTTATAGTATGTTAATGATTAAAAACGAATTTCAATACAATAAATTTATATTAAAAGAACTACTCTCAAAGAAGGTGCATGAATTTAAAGAGGAGAGGAATCCCTCACATGGATGTGTGATCCCAAAGACTTGGGAGAGGATTCTTGGGATATTAGGGCCACTTGGGGGGATTATAGAGAGGGGGGAGGGGTGATAGAGTAGGGATGTGCTCCAAGTATTTTTAGGTAAGAGGAATGGGAGCTTGGGTGGGTTTATATGGGAAAGGTGGGGGGATTATTTATTATTTTGGTTTTGGACCCTACACACTAAAATATTAAAAACCGTAGACCATACCATGGTTTTTTCCCATGGTTTCTGAAAAAAATTGAGTGGTATAGATTATTTTATAAGTGTAATAGACTAATATATTAAAATATTTCCCTTTCCTATGTGGAGGTGAGTAACACTTTTAAGGAAATGATTTTAAAATATTAAAATATTCTATATGTCTTGGAGGATTTACTAATGCTTTATAAAATAAGTCAAATAAACCTAAAATTATATTATTTTATAGGAAAAAATATATTTTCCCAAGATAAACTTTATTGTATTTTATTATATCAATATTGGGTCATTATGATGTGATAAAACATATTATATATTTATACGATATTTAATTTTTATACAAAAATTCGATCATCTTAGAAAAATATGAAAAATTTACCGTTGGATAATTTTGATGTTCTGATAACAAAAATAATATTAATTTTATCTAAATAATTTTCAAAATATGTGAATTTTCACTTTTAAAATAAAAACTGACATTTATTGAAAATTGACGGGTTTTGATAAACATAGTTTTCAAACCTTAATAAAAATTACATTTGACTTCATAAAAAATATATAATAATTTATTATTAATAAAATTAAATTGATAATAATATTTTATTAAAATATTAATTATTTAAAAAATTCATTAATTACTTAAAATAAATTCTTTAGAATTACACTTTCTGTTTTATCGTATAAAAATATAACACTTATCAAAATGATTACCTAATAATTTAAAGATAATGAACTGATATAATCATTATTTATAAGAGTTTATTTATAATATTATTAATAAAAAAAATAGTTTAATATAGTAATGTATATATTTCTCAAAAGTTCCATTTTTACCTAAAAATCAATTTATCAAATACATCATTTTTTTACGAAAGACTATTACCATAAAGGAATTGAAGAAATAATAATTTTATTGATAAAAAGGGATTACACAATAATTAACTAATAACTTGTTACATAACCCCTTATAACACCCACATAATACCTAAGGGTAATGTGTGTTAGGGTAAAATACTCTTGGGGAGACTCAACTAACATCGCTCAGGTGGTAATCTCTATTAACTTGAACTTCTCCCATAGGCAATTCGGTTCAAGTTTAATGTGTTGAATCTCATATTGGGATTGGTCAAGGGAAAATCCTAGTGATTCTACCTCCTTTATATGCTTTGACAAATGAGCTTCGTATGGCCCGAGTCTATTAGATGAGGCCATTATCTCCTTTGTTTATGTCGAAAGGATTTAATAAATCCTTATATTTATATCAATCATGTGATTACTGTGCAATGGCTATATTATCAATGGTAATTATATTTAACGGTCATTTAAAACCAATAATAAAAAACTAGTGCATGCATTTTATATATACATAATACATTAAAAGAATGATAATTTTATTCATAAAAGACCAGGTCATTACAACCTTCCCCCTTTAAGAAATTTCACCCTTGAAATTTACTTTTCCCGCGCTAAAATAGATGAGGGTAACTCTGCCACATCACTTCCTCAGGTTCCCATGTTCCTTATTCCAACTTTTGGTTTCACCACAACACCTTGATTAAGGGCATCATCTTATTTTGTAGAAATTTTTCTCTATAATCTAAGATCTTCACTGGATTCTCTAAATATTGGAGGTCATTCTCCAATGGTACCCCCCTAGATTGAGTACATGCGATGGTTTAGGTATGAACTTCCCTAAGATTGATACATGGAATACATCATGTACTTGAGACAGGTGCGGTGGGAGTACTAGTCAATAGGCCACTACTCCAATGTGATCAAGGATCTCAAAAGGTATAATGTACCTTGGACTATGTTTTTCCCTTCTTCCCAAATCTCATAACTCTCTTCCATGGTGATATATAGAGGAAGACCATATCTCTAACATCAAACTTTAGGTCTCTTCAATGATTGTCACCAAAGCTCTTTTGTCAACTTTGAGCAGCTTCAATGTGTTGTTGGATAGTCATAACCTTCTCCATCATTTCTTCAACAATTTTTGGACCTAGAAGTTTTTGTTCCCAAACTTCATCCCAATATTCCAGTGTTCTTCACCTCTTCCCATAAAGAGATTCATAATAATCCGTTTGGATGCTAGAGTGGAAAATGTTTTTGTAAGAGAACTCCACCATAGTAACATGTTGGTTACATCTTCCTTTGATGTCCATTTAAAAATCTCTAAACATTTCCTCAAGTGTCTGGATAGTCCATTCAGATTGGCCATTAGTTTGAGGAAGATAAGTTGTACTAAAGTTCATCTCAATATTCACAGCATATTGTATACCCTTATAGAACATATAGGTGAATCTTGGATCTCGATCAGATACAATTGACAGTGGTACTCCATGCAGCCTTACCACTTCTCTGATATATATCTGTTCCAGTTGATCCTATAATAAATCCTCTCAAATCACAATGAAATGTCCATTCTTTTTAAGATGATCCACAAAAACACCAATATCATTGTTTCCTTTGGATGTCTTCGGATGTATGGTGACAATGTCCTTGGTGATTTTTTCCCATTTCCATATTGGTATGGGTAATTATTGCATCAACCCCTTAGACTTCTACCTATCAACATTCAATTGCTGACATACCATGAACTTTGATGTATACTCAGTGATCTCCTTCTTCATATTATCCCACCAATAATACTTTCGCAGATCATGATACATCTTTATGTTTCCTGGGTGAATGGAGAAATTCAAACTATGATCCCCATCCACAAGTTCTTTCTTTAACTCTATATTTGATGGAGGACATATTCTTGACCCAAATATCACAATTACTTCTTCATTACCATTAAAATCCATGAATTTCTCTTTTCTGATAGTTTCCACATTCTTCTGAATTCCCACTTCACTTTTTGAGTATATTTTAACCTCTAAAAAGTATATGGTTGAGAAATAATTTGTGAAAGGATTGAATATATTTCCTTCTTTATGATTCCCATTTCCATCTTCATCAAATATTAGAATATTTAATCCTTTTCAATTCTCATCAGTGATTGAATCGTTGGGTCCTTTATTCTTAGATCATCCTCCACCTTGTTCTCTTTCCTAGGGTGGTAATTGAGCATTGATAATACATGATGAGCTCTAACCATATTCATTATCACATGTTCATATCTTTCTGTGTGAATATATATTTGATAATTTTGTGATCCATATATATTTCACACTTTTCCCCAAAGAGATAATGTTGGCATATTTTCAACACCAAGATCATAGCTGAGAACTCTAGACCATGCGTGGGATAGTTTTGCTCATGAATTTTCAAATAACTTGAGGAATAGGTGATGACTTTGTAATTTTTCCTTAAATTACATAAAATGGAAAATTATAATATTTTCAAGAAGAAAATTCCCACAAACATCAACACGTGATACAACACTTATAGAAGTTTTTCCCTAATAATTTAATAACATTTTGGGTGGGGACCCAATGTACTTAGAAAACATAAAAGATATTATAATAGGACATGAATTGAAATAAAATATGATATACATTACATTGAAGTATTTGTTACATTTAATTCATTCATCGTTATAGGAATAAAATAAATTAAAAGATGTAACATGAAAAAAATTCTTGATAAAAGAGGAGGGTGGATGATCCCTTAAGGAATTTAGGCATAGTAACGGCTCAGGTAAGGGTCCAAATGGGGAAGGATAAATGATCCGTAATTTAAATAACATCAATTTTATAGTAAGGTAATGATTAAAAATAAATTTTATTAAAATAAATTGAAATTAAAAGAATAACTCTCAAAGAATGTGCTTGAATTCAAAGAGAAGGAGAGGAATCCCTTACAGGAATGTGTGATCTCAAAGACTTGGGAGAGGATTATTGGGATATTAGGGCTTTTTGGTGGGATTATAGAGAAGGGAGGATAGAGTAGGGATGTTCTCCAAGTATTTTTAGTGAAGCAGAATGAGAGCTTGGGTGGGTTTATATAGGAAACGTGGGGGGATTATTTATTATTTTGGGTTTTGACCCTACACACTAAAATATTCAAAACCAAAAACCATCCCATGGTTTTTCTCATGGTTTAGTGAAAAGGGGATTTGTATAAATTATTTTATAAGACTAATTTCCTAAGACGTTAAAATATTTCCCTTTCTTATATGGAGGTGATTCACACTTTCAAGGAAATGATTTTAAAATCATAAAATATTTTATATGTCCTAGAGGATTCACTAAGGCTTTATAAAATAAATCAAATAAACATAAAATTATATTATTTTAAATGAAAAAATATATTTTACCAAAGATACCATTTATAGTATTTTATTACATCACTATTGGTTCATTATGATGTCATAAAATACATTATATATTTATATGGTATTTAATTTTTACCAAAAAATCGACTATCTTAGAAAATTATGAAAAATTCACTGTTGGATAATTTTGATGTCTTGATTAGAAAATAATATTCATTTTATCTAAATAATTTTCTAAATAGGTGGAACATTAACTTTTAAAATAAAAACAGACATTTATTGAAAATTGATAGGTTTTGATAAAAATAGTTATCAAACCATAATAAAAATTACATTTGACTTCATAAAAATTATATACTCATTTATTATTAATAAAATTAATTTGATAATAATATTTTATTAAAATTTTAATTATTTCAAATATTCATAAATTCCTTTAAATAAATTCTTTAGTATTATACTTTTTATTTTATCGTATGAAAATATAACTCTTATCAAACTGATTACCTAATCATTTATAGATAAGGAACATATATAATCGTAATTTATAAGATTTTTTATAATACTATTAATAAAAACCATAGTTTAATATAACAATGTATATATTTCTCAAAAATACCATTTTTACCTGAAAAATCAATTTATCAAATTCATCATTTTTTTAAGAAGGACTATTACCATAAAAGAATTGATGGAATAAGAATTTTATTTATAGAAAGGGATTACATAATAAGTGAAAAATACCTCATTACATAACCCCTTATAACACCCACATAAGACCTAAGGGTAAGGTGTGTGATGATGACATACTCTTGGGGTGGCTCTGATAACATCACCCAGGTGGTAATCTCTATTAACTTGTACTTATCCTGTAGGCGATTCCGTTCAACCTAAATGTGTTGAAGCTCATCTTGGGATTGGTCCATAGTGAATCCCAGTGACGCTACCTCCATTATGAGCTCCAACAAATGAGCTTCTTATGGTTAGAGTATACTGGATGAGGCCATTATCTACTTTTTTGGTCGAAAATATTTGTTAAACCATTATATTTATATTAGTCATGTGATCGTTATTCAATGGATGTATTATAAATTGTAACGATACATAACAATCATTTAAAACCAATAATAAAAAAAAGAGTTCAGGTGTTTTATATATCCATAAGACATTAAAATAAAGGGAATTTTATTCATAAAAGATTGGGTCGTTACACCATTATCCTTAAAATACTTGTAAGCTCCCATGAGACACAATTAATGAGACAATCCATTGATAACAATCAACCTCATCTTTATGGGCAACAATACAATCCATCCCAATTATGATGTCAAAAAAATCAATATTGAGAACCATAAAATCATCGACTAACATGACATTAGCTATTAATAGCACATAAGAAGGATATCGAATCCCTTGATCTTTTCTCCTCACAAGAGGTGCTTATAAATCCATAGAAAAGACATGACTTCCATTGGAAGGCTAAGAATATCAAAAAAATAGCCAGATATAAATGAGTGGGAAGTACCAGTATCAAATAAAGAAATCACTGATGAGGATTCAATAAATATGGTACCACTCACTATTACTAGACCCACATCTACCTCTATTGGAAACTCATTTATTTCATGAATATGATTCACTTATGAGTCTTATGGCTACAACCCTACATTCTTTGAAACATCTTACTATGACATAGTAGACATTGGAGTTGATGATCCCTAAGCATATTGAGGACTATAAATTCCCTAACATAAATGCTACAGATGAACATAACGTCTATAAATCATAAAAAAAAATTTAGGTGAAGGAAAATAATTCCATGTGTGTATGAAACTTCCATACTGATAGAAGTTAAAAGGAACAACACTAGAAACAACTAGAGGTGTTTAAGAGGCCTACTACTGAGAACCACCTCCACCACACTTGTAGTGATCCTACCACTTCCTCTTTTTCTCTAATGTTCCATTGATTTTATAGCTAGGTAGAATAGATGGTGAATAATATCCAAAATTTCCTGTAAAATTCATTTATTCCAACATATCTCTATCCACGATCGCCACATATGTCAAAAGATTCAACATAAATCCCTGTGTTCTGATACTTGTTCACAAACCTTGAAGGTACTTCTCAACCTTCAACAATTCATTCTTTAAGACCTCTGTAGAAAAAAAAACTAGCTCTAAAAACTGATTGGTGTATGCCGACACCGAATTATCTCCCTAATACAAAGAGAAGAACTCCAGAGACTTCACCTTCATCAGAAAATTTGGAAAAATCTTCCTTAATAATATAGTCTTAAAACCCTTCAAGTCCAAACCCATTTTCCTATCCCCTTGTACCATGGAATCCCACCAACTCTTGTTGGGACCCTCATGTCTAAAATCTATGAACTTTAATTTAATACTCTTAGTTTTTTTGAGGAATTTAAAGTTCATAATGATCTTGTTATGTCGGTCATTTGCCTCATGAGGTTTATTTATACCTTTAAATGATGGCGGATTCTCATTCAGGAACACTCGTGATTGATACATTCCTCCAATAGCTCCTAGGTGTACCCAAAAAACTGCATTTTGAGCTTGTGGAACATTTTGACCGACAACAAAAAGTAATCACATGATAGATTTGATGAAATTTCTATCCATTAGAGGATTACCTTGTAGAGCATCAAATGCACCCACCTAAAGAAATTTAATAATATGTCTATGAGCTATACTTTTTCACACTAAAACAAAAGAATCAATCAGAAAACATAACAGTCTTAATTCAAACTAGAAAATCCATAAGAAAAAATTGAGATCAACAAAAAAAACTAATAACTGGAGACACACATACCAACATTACCTGGTAACTTGTGTCTTATTATAGCAATATATAGCTAGGTACTCACTTAAACATACCACTAAAGTACTGAAAATATTATCTATAGTCTACCAAACATCCCAAACTATGATAATTGAGGATACACCTCCTATGATACCATTTTTTAACGAACAAACCCAATTACCTTCTCAAACAGGTACTCGAACTGACTCACCACATACCGAAAGGGCATTGTTGCTCCCCACGGGCTAATGACTAAAACCTAAACATCAAACTAAAAATAGAGAGAATGATTTTTCTCTACCTAAAGCAACAACATGGAATATATATACAAAAAATAAAGCATCAAAAAAGATAAATACATATTCCATAATAAAAAAACAATAATATAAGCAATAATTTAATGTATCAGAAATCCCATGTAAATTTTATTTATTAATTAAATGGGATTATTTCAAGACCAGGCTTTAAGACGGCATGTAATTCCAAGGCCATGAGTGGCTGTAATGGATTTTTGAACTTTTTTTAAAGTTTATTAAATAATCGTGTTAGTGGGTTTTTTCTATATTTTAAAATGGGGCCTAGATCAAAAATATGAGGACACCGTTGAACTCAGAGCATTGGTATTCATCTAGAAACGGTCTGACATTGGACGACGAGGGCCAATAGTGGAAGTTATTTTTGCCCATAAATAAAATAATTAAGTAAAAATTATTTTATTTTCAAATCCTTATAAATCATAAAAGGTAACTCAGATTGGAAAATTTTGAGAGTACCATTGAGCTCACAAGGGAGTGTTTCCCTTAGTCAGAGCTTAACCTCGACCGGTACTGGTCAAGGATGAAAGATATTTTTGAGATTTTTTTAAGCGAATTAAAATGGCGTGCATGTGCGATTTTGGAAACCTCTAAATAAGTGCCTAGATTGAAAATATATGGGCACTATTTCATCTATAATAGTGAAATTACCTAAGAATGGACCCAACCTAGACTGTCATGTATCGATGTAAAAATTAAATTTTCAGCCGTTTTAAGAAAAATAAAAAAAAATAAAAAAAGTTTATTTTATTCAAAAATTATTTCGCTGGAAATTATCGATGAGCCGACTATTTAATTCAATAAATTAAATAGCATAATGACTCATTAATTTTAAGCATAACAAGAAACACTTATATTTGTTTCTATTTTAATAGAATTCTTGGTTGGAGAAACATTGGGAAATCTGGGAATCCCTCTGACTAATCGTCGTTGAGTCATCCCTTCCAACGATGAACGTCGGTGAATCATTAGTGAAAATGATGCCCTAAAAGAATGAGTCCAGGACCAGAGAACGTTGAATGAAAACCCCCTTGGATGGATCACCATTGGTAATGATCTACCCTTCGATTGAACCTTCTCCTGGTATGGGTTTACTTTTTGTGTTTTGAGTTTCTCCGTTCTTTATTCTAAATCAACAAACTCAGATCAAATCACGAACTAGTTGATCCATGGATCACTTTTTGTTGCATGAGGGTGCTCATTCTTGGGGTTTTTCATTGGGTTTAAATAGTTGATTGAACCAAACTCTACTTCCCACATGTTTTTAATATATACCATGGAGTGTACAGGCCCACATGAACAATTCTCAGACCACTCCATCATGGGATTTCTTGTGTGTTCTTTGTGAGTGGACTTCCGAGTTGACAACAAATCATCTTTATTAGGCCATAATAGGGAAGACAACACCCCAATGGAGGCCAAAGGTGCATGTGATTCAAAGAACGAACCACCAGAGCGGACCCGGTGGTCCACAGAAAATCTTGCCGGTGACCGGCAGTGGCGGCCGGTGGTGAATGGCGGCGTTCAACAATAGTGTGCCAAGGCCGCAACCACAACCGGATCGGGCCGTAGCAGTGCGGTAGGAGCAGCCAGAAGTGGGATGGCAGAGAGAGGACAAAGATGCGGCCACCCAGTTGCATCGGTGGAGTGGGCTGCGACTGTGGCCATGGTGTGGTGCGCTGGCACGTTGTCCTATGGGGACCGCATGATGAATCAAAGGGTGGCCAGCTTAGCCAACTGTAGGGTGCATGGATTGGACGTCGTCATGGAGTTTGGGATGGAGGAGAGCATCCCACTATGTAGGCTAGGCCAAGGGGCGTGAATTGGGCCATTGAGTGTCACGGGATGGTGTAAGTCAGCCCGCTGTTGCGAGCCGGGTCGGCGGGATAAATCTGGGCCACTGGGTGACCCAGGCTGGGAAAGAAAACTGGCCCGCCAGTGCGAGCTGTGCCAGATAAATCCGGGTCACTGGGCGATCCGGTAGGCTGGACCCACGTCCGAACTAGGCTGGGTCCAGCAATTCCCAATGAGCATGGCCCACTATCTTGGTCGAAATTGGACAACCCAGACCCAACTATGTCGGGTCGGGTCGGATGATCCAGGCTAGGTCATGCATGGCCCATGAGCTGGGTTGGTTGGGTCTGTTCGACTGGGTCAGACCAGGGACAAACACAACCGGCCCCTGTTTACTAAAATTCCCCTATCTTTCAAATGAAACGTCCATTTGATGAGTTGTCTCCAGCGTATGAACCCTTGCGACGAGAGGTCCCTTTTGAGATACTCTAATTAATTTTTTTAGGAAGTTAGAGGATAAAATATTGGTTTGAAGTGTAGGATCTCCCGGTACAAGTAGACATTGGGTAGAATCTAGGTGGTTCTTATAAATAAATGATAGGACAGTTACTACCTTAATGACTTAGGGTATGGGTGCTACTAATCCCTTTGCTTAAGTAGAGATAGTACTCCTCACAATTTGGGTGTAGTTCATTTTCCTATGAGTGGATTTCCTCTACGGGTGTTACACTCCTATTAGATTAGGGCACAGGTTCTTAGAGATATTCATGAAAGAAGAGTTGGTACTACCCTATGGGGCTAGGGAGCGGGTTCTCTAACCTTATATTTGGTACTCCCCTACTTGGTAAGGAGTGGGTCCTCTATTTTAGGAGTCAGTACTCCCTTTTAGTTCTAGAGTGCGAGTCCGACTTACACTTAGCTCTAGAAGAGTCGGTACTCCCCTACCATGCTAGGGTGTGGGACCTCTAGCCTGGGGTCAGTACTCCCCTAATGTACTAGGGTATGGATCCCCATAGTAAATAAACTGACAGAGTTGGTACTCCCCTATTTTACCGAGTTTCGGGTCCTCTAGTCACAGAGTAGTACTCCCCTACAGGGTAAGGTGCCGGTCCTCGATATACGAAGTAGTACCCCCTATCACAATAGGGTGCGGATCCTTCAGGAGTAGTATTCCCATGTCAGAACCAGGGAATGGGTCCTCACTTATGGAGTAGTACTCCCCCACCTCCGAGTAGCAATGGGGAGTAGTCCCTTCATAGTACTTGGAGATCCCTCGACTGTAGGGCACAACTACGAGGAGTGGGCCCCTCCAATTGAATATATCAACACCAAAGTAGGATCAAGTTCCCCCTCGATGGACTGAGGTGTGGTCCACTCCCCATAGGAGAGAATGAGGTATCACAGGTTAGTCGGGAGTAATGCTCCCTCCACTAAGCGCGGTGGGGAGGAGCAGGACTCTTCACTTGGGCTTCCTTAGTATTGCATTGGGGGAAAGACTGTGATGAAAATACCTCTACTATCAGGCACTAGTATTAGACCTATTAGAATATTCCTAGTGGAGTGTATCTCTCAAACTGGTTCCACCAGAGATGGATGAGCTCATGGAGTGTGATCTCATGGTTTGTGTGTTATGACTTGATCCTTCAGTGAGAATCCAAATGTTGGTTATGAGGTTGGGACCTCATGTTTCTTAGTGACTAAGATGAGTATATCTAGATAACCTTGGTATATGTATGGGCATATACCTGGGTAGAGATGACTGTGCATTTCCTTATAGTTTTTCTCTTGTGTTTTACCTTTGTGGTTTCAGAGTCCCCTACTGAGTATCATTTTACTCACCCCTACATGGGATTTTCCTGCACATGTCATGTCTTGTTCAGACGACTGGCACTTTGACGGAGTCCAGGGAGTACCAGGACCAAGAAATGTTTAGTGAGATAAGACAGGAGAGTCATACTCTTATGGTTTCAGGCAGCTACCCTCCATCGACCCTTCTAGTGGGGCCTTTTGCGGACATCTTATAAAGATCTTTTTTACTTTTATGTTTTCAGTTTGTCTTTTCTGGGTTTGTATTTTGTCCCATTTGACTTACAACTTGTACCTTTTCTCAATGGTTGTTTAGTGGCATGCATTTTTTTCCTTTACATCTATTTTGGATGTGGTTTTGTGTGCGCATGCATACAGGTACTCAGGAAAATGCCTCCCACTCATTGGATAATCCCTTCGGTGCTAGTCACCAGCCCCTGGACTTTGGGATGTGGGCTTGGGGTAGTCACAGCATAGGCCCTGGGGTACAGGTCAAGAAAAATTGGTACCAGAGGAGGTCGGTTCTACCTTAAAGATTGGGAGTCTATGGTTTTGTTTTGGGGAAACAATGTTAAGTGTTTCGTGTTTGGATTTCAAGCCATGGACTCTGGTGTTGTTGTAGTGGCTGATGTATCCATACACCAGGACTCTAGACACCTACTTTCCAACTCAGTACATGGAAACACTATTTGTGGGAAATAAAGGTTAACTGCATCATATAGGAATTGTTTGTTCTTTACATGTCCTTCTGGAGTCAGCTCTCCAGATATAATACTTTCATTGTGGTTCATATTTATTCATTTTAGGATGCCTCCATGAATACAGCCATATAGGATTCTATAGCGTGATTGTGAGGATGATCTGCCAAGAGTAGAGGCTTCAGTGCCTGGAATTGATTCTGAGGTGTTACCTCCAGGTGGTGCACCAGTGATTCCACCACTCATCGATCAATAGTTTCTACCAGCGCTACCAATAGAGGATGAGAACAGGTTGAACATGCTATAGGTGTTCCAGAGATAGAGACCTCCTAGGTTCTTAGGAAAAATAGATCCTCATGTAGCTGAGGATTTTCATGAGGTGGTTACATGAGTCTTACACCTGGTGAGGATGCCTCACGACTAGATGGTGATCTTAGCTGTGAGACTTCTTCAAGGCTCAGTGGGGAGATGGTAGAGCTTGACAATCCAGACACATAATTATGCAACCCTCACCTGGTTAGACTTTGAGCACCTCTTCAGGGAGGATTTCCTTCTGGCGACTTTATCCTATATGTGTATACATAGGTTGTTGCACCTATAGCAGGGAAGCATGATGGTAGTAGAATACTTGGAGAGATTCAGAGATCATTCTCTCTAATCTATAGACATGGTGTGGGGAACATACTTTAGGGCCCGTATCTTCGAGCAGGGACTATGCTGGGAAATCAGACATCAGGGATACCCCTTATCTTTCTGACATATTTTGGGGTATTAGAGCAAGCCCTGATGGTTGAGAGTTTCTTGAAGGAGAAGCATATGGATGTGACCTACCGTAGAGGTTACAATGTAGGGGAATCTTCTGGAGATAAAATACGATGGGAAATAGGATCGCGACATAGGAGGCATACCCATTCCCAAACATAGACATGTGGGTATGTGGTTTAGGAGAATTTCCAAGGAGCAGATCAGTTGTAGGAAAAGTGGTTTTATGATTTCAATGGTTGTGGAAATCTCTCTAGGGATTGTCTGACCTATAATTCCACTAAGAGGGAACCAGCTGACGATCCGCCTTGGTAGAGACAATGCTTAGAGTAAGGAGTTCTGCAAGATGGTGGGTGAGGAAAAGGAGTTGGATGAGAGGAAGAGGGGGGTAGACAGTTTGCAACATTTCCAACCCCACCCCAGGTTGTCCATGCCAGGCTTAGGGAGATAGAGGATGTGGGAGAGGACAGTTGAAAGCATTCATGGATTATGACCAAGAAGCTCCATGAGAGATTCAAGTTGTGGTCTGTTTCTTTTCTTTTGGATATAGTTTTAAATAGACATAGGTGACAGTTTTTATCCCTTTCCTGCTAGTTCTGTTTGAGATGTAGAGGTTCCGGTTGGACTGTGGACTTGAACATCATGCTTAAAGACTCCTTCATATATTTTTAAATAGACATAGGTGCCAGTTTTTATCCCTTTCCCGCTAGTTCTGTTTGAGACATAGAGGTTCCAGTTGGACCGTGGACTTGACCCTCACGCTTAAAGACTCCTAATGGAGGAGACCTATTGATCACACACTACTGATGATAGTGTGACCTGACTCTTGGAGGCGAGATTTGTGGTTTGGATCTCTTAGTCATGGCATCGAGGCCTTACGACGTCATTCTTGGTATGGACTACTACCGTTCATACCTATATTGACTATGTTTAGAAATGGATGTGGTGTGTCTGTGATGATAAAAAGAGAATTCCTTTATGGTGAAAGGGAATACTGGGTAGCACGAAGTAGACTCTTGCAAAGATTCATGCTTAGGATCCTTTCACGGTGGTAGTGTTAGACCCCATGATGTTTCTGCAGTATGGAATTGTTTCTTACCATCCATACTCAGCTGGTATTACCCTAGTGAGTGTGGTGGTGTTCCTGTTTTGGAAAGTTATGTTGCCACTATAGGTTGTAAACAGAGGGCCTAGTAAGACCCAATGTTCTTTCTCAGTTACCCCTATTTCGCTCATAAATACCCTTGCATGTTTAGCGTCCACCCTAAATGGATAACTCTTATGGAGGCTTTAGCATAGTTTATCCAATGGTGGATTTGAACTATGGGTTTCTGTCTGTATATGTGTCATGTTAGCATGAAGGTGAGCCTCTAGACCACATAACTATAGATGGATCATAGTGATTGGTTCTTTCCCACTTGTCGCCACTAAAGAAGCATGTTTCCATTACTTCATGATGTTTTCCTTGTAGTAGTTGGATAAGAGAGTGGTCAATATTGGTGGTTCCTCAATGTGAAGGCTTGTAAGCAGTGTAGGGACCCTGGGTAAACTCAGTTTTCTTTTTTGAGTGTAGGATTTTTCTTTTTAGGGAAAAAATTCCTTAGGTTGGGAGAATGTAATGTCCCATAAATTCCATGTGAATTTTTTTATTAATTAAATGGGATTATTTCAAGACCAAGCTATGAGACGACATGTAATTTTCAGGCCTAGAGTGGCTGGAATAGATTTTCAAAATTTTATTAATGTTTATTAAACAATCGTTCAAGTGGGGTTTTTTAATCTTATAAAAAGGTTCCCGGATAAAAAATATGAGGGCACTGGTTGAACTCAGAGCATCGAGATTCACCTAGAAAGGGCCTAACATTGGCTAGTGCGGGCCAACAATGGATGTTAGTTTTTGGCCATAAATAAAATAATTAAGTAACACTTATTTTATTTTCAAATCCTTATAACTCCAAAATGGTAACTCAGATTGGAAATATGAGAGTACCACTGAGATCATGAGGGCATGTTTCCCTTTGGAGGAGCTTAACCTCTACTATTACAGGTTGAGGGTGAAAGATAGTTTTCAAGATTTTTTTACGAGAATTAAAATGGCGCATGTGCACAATTTTGGAAACTTCTAATCAGGTGCCTGGATTGGAAATCTGAGGGCACCGTTGTATCCAGGATGATGACATTACCTAATAATGGACATAACCTTGACCGATGAGGGTTGAGGAAAAAGTTAATTTTGGGCTATTTTAAGAAAAATAAAATAAACTTTAAATGTTTATTTTATTTAGAAATTATTTTTATGTAACGCAGCGATGAGATAAATGTTTCATTCCATAAATGAAATACCATAATTACTCATTAATTTGAAGCATAACAGAAATGTTGTGATGCGTTTCTATTTTAATGGAATAACATCTTGGAGAAACATATGGAAATATGGGAATCCCTCTAATGAATTGACACTGAGGAATCCCATCCAATGATGATTGTCAGTGAATCTCTAGCGACAAAAATGCCGTTAAAGAACTGGTCTAAGACTAGAGGGTGACAAACACCAACACCCAGGGATGGATCACCATCAACGATAAACTTCCCTCTGATCGAACATTCTCCATGTAGGGGTTTACTGTTTGTATTTTGAGTTTCCCCATTCTTCATTCTAAAAAATGAATACAGATCAACCCATGAACTGGTTGATCGATGGATCACTTGTTCTTACTGGAGGGTTATCATTCACTAGGTTTTTCATTGGGGTTAACCTGTAACGACCCAAACTTTCATTAATAGAAATCTCTCTCGGTCTAATTAAATGTATCCTTATGTAAAATGTTTATATAAAATATCATCTTCTTTGGTTTTATGTTTTTGGATTTTAAAATAATGTTATGAATTGTGACCGTTTTCAATATAGCCTCTGAATAGTGATCACTTTATTAGTATAAATATAGGGCTTTAACAAATCCAATTTTCTCAGAAAAAGGAAGCGATGGCCTCATCCAGCAGACGTGACCCATACGAAGCCCATTTTTCAGAGATTGGAAAGTAGGTTTCATCTTTGGGCTTTTCTCTTGACCAAGCCCAAGCCGAGCTTGAATATGTTAAGCTCGAGCAGAACCGCCTACGAGAGAAGCGGAAGTTGATAGAGATTACCACCTGAGAAATGTTATCCGAGCCACCCCAAAAGTTGGCCACCATCGCACACCTTACCCTTCGGTCTTATGTGGGTTTTATAAGGGGTTATGTAATAAGAAATTAACACTATGTTCATGTACATTATTTTCCTATATAATAATCAATATACCTTCATTTTGTTATTGTTACCTTGTAGATGGTTTTTAAAGCACAAATAGTATTTTTAGTTAATATTCAAATAAGAAATCTATTTTGATGAATTAATGGATTTTTTAATTAAATAATATTTTAATAAAATAGTATTTTTAATATTAAATTAATTTTTATTAATTATAAATGATGGTATAATTTTATGAATGTAATCATAATTTTTATTAAGGTTTGAAATCCATTTTTGTCAAAACCCGTGAATTTTTTATAAATGTCAGTTTTTATTTTAAAAGTGAAAATTAAAATATTTAGAAAATTATTTAGATAAAATAAATATTATTTCTATAATCAGGACATCAAAATTATCCAACAGTGAATTTTTCATAATTTTCTGAGTGAGTCAAATTTTTGGGTAAAAATTAAATACCGTTTAAATATATAATGTGTTTTATGACATAATAATGACCCAATAGTGATGAAATAAAATACTATAAGCTTTATTTTAGGAAAATATATGCTTTACCATTAAAATGATGTGATTTTGGGTTTTTTTGACTTATTTTACAAAGCATTAATAGATCCTTCAAGGCTTATTAAACATCTTGTCTTTTAAAATTGATTTCCTTGGGAGTGTGACTCACATCCACAAAAGAAACCATATTATTTTAAGAATTTATGACTTTGTCCTTATAAAATTTTATTTTTCAATTCCCTTTTCCAAAATCCATGGGAAAAAACCATGGTCTGGTTTGTGTTTTGGATTAGTTTAATGTGAGGTGTCCCAAACCTAAATAATAAAGAATTCCCTCACCTTTCCTATATAAACCCATCCAAGATCCAACTTACTCCTCACTAAAAGCCTTTGGAGTTAGTCCAACCTCTGCCCTCCTCTCTCTATAATCCTCCCAAGGTGCCCCAAGCTCCCAAGAAACCTCTCTCAAGCCACTCTGAAGCCTTTGGAAGCACAATTCCAAGTAAGGGTTTTTTCTTCCTTTCTCATTTTGTCCAATATTCTCTAAATTGTTATGCCCATTTAATTTCAATTAAAAATGTTTGGGTATGGTTTCTCACCTCCCCCATACCTACCTCTTTATGTTTTATTGATGGGATACCCCTTTATCTCTCATTAAATTCTTCCCATGTACACCCGTTACTATGCCGAAATTCTGAAAGGAATTTCTCTCTCCTCTTTTACATTCAAGCAATTATTTTGTATCATGACTCTAAATTCCATTAAAATTGTTGGGAAATGTGTCTATATTACCCCCTTACTTTCCATTTCATGTACATATTATGAGACAACCCTTTCTCTCTCATCAACCATTTTTATGAATTCTTACATCACACTATTACGCTACCGAAATTGCACCGATTTTCCAAGCCAATGTCATTGTGTAGTGAATACCATGCCCATTTCTCTATAAAGGGTATTCACCTTTACACACATTTAATTATTGATTATAATGTTTCATGTATGAATTACACATTACTTTATCATGGAATAAATGAATATGTTTTATGAATCCCTGTTATATGATCCATGTGGCACACTTATGCATGAAATGAAATGTTTAAGAAGGGTGCGCCCTTATAGTGCTCCAATGAATTAGGTAAAGTATAGTATCATGATACGTCATGTGCAATGGGTGTTTACTCATGATAATTCAATTTCAACAAGGTTTTACTCGTGCTTCATGTGCAATGAGGATTTACTCATGCTCCATGTGCAATGAGTCTTGGCTCATGCTAATTCCATATTAAGTGTTGTTTCCAAATTTCCATGTTATGATTATCATGATTTATCATGCCTTTATGTTTATGCTTCTATTATGCTCTATTTATATTCCTATTATATAACATGTATTGTATTCCTCATGTAATTCCATGATTATTCTCTTACTGGGCTTTATAGCTCACCCTTTTCTTATGCATGTCCTCATGTTATCCCATGAAATGCTAAGTACGAGGGAATGAAGTGGTCATGTAAAGGAAGTTTTCAATAAAGATGTTGTATTTGATGTTTTAAGTTGTTATTTAATGATATTAAGCCTCAAAGACACTAGAACTCTCGATATTCTATGTTGTATCAAATTAATTTTATGTAATAAATTTGGTTTAATTCTGTAATAAAAGATCAGGGTTGTCATAGTTGGTATTAGAGGATAGGTTTAGTTATTTTTGGGATTAGGATTATAAAACCCCAGTGAAGCCTTACAGACAAGACTAAGTATAATAAAAACATCCCTATGTTTTGGTGAGTATTTATTAAATGGTTTATCAAGAAAATACATCCCTATTTGGATATGAGTAGGTAGAGGCGGCTCTAGCACAGATGTATCCTAGGGGTAAAACCTGAACGTACCGCTTTGAGATAGACTTGAATGGGAACTAGTACACAAAAATGGGCCTTGCAACACTCTTGGTTACGACAGTCCCGGGGGATATGCTTTGGTAAATTCACAAGCTTAGTATGAACCATTATTAAGATACAAAAAATTCCCTAAGAATATATGTTAGAAAGTAGATCTTGGATAACATAGAGTAAAGCCAATAGATTCATATGTTAATGAAATAAGAGTTATTTATAAGTCATAATATTTTTCCTTGTATTACCCTTTATGTGTTACCCCTAACTTTCCTTTTATTACAACCAATGGCTGGAAATAGGAGGACTCGAGCTAACAATCGATGTGAAGATCAATGTGATGACTATACTAATGAGATGCCCAATCCAATGGGAGCGAGAATCACAAAATTTTTCATGCTTCTATCTTAGCTAACTCAAGCTTTGAATAGAAACATGGGTCAATAGGAACGTTCACCCCCCCCCCCCCAAGAAAGAACAAGTCGCTATTGAGAGCTTCAGGAGACAAAGGCCTCCTACTTTTAATGGATCATCTGATCCCTCAATCGCTGAACAATGGATAAAATCCAATGAAAAGATCTTCTCCATCCTTCAATGTTCTGAACAAGAGAAGGTTCTCTTGGCTACTTATCATATGAAGGGTGAAGCTGAAAAATTATGGATGTTGATAAAAAATACAAATCTTGAGGAGGGGATCAAGGCATTGGAATGGAAGGAATTACAGAATATGTTTTTTGATAAATATTTTCCACGCACCCTCCGGCTTAAGATGAAAAGGGACCTCCTTGACCACAAACAAAAAGGCGATGAATCTATTAGGGCGTATGAGGAAAACATCACAAGGCTTTCATGATATTCTTCTGACTTTGTCGTTACCCCCTAATGCATGGTTGACCATTTCTATGGTGGGATGAAACCTAGCCTATAGAAAGTGCTAGAGATCCGTGATTTCGACAGCTATAATGAAATTGTTCGATGTGCCCTCAACGTTGAAATAGAGATTGGAGAATCTCAGGGGTATCATGGGGATAAGAGGTGTAAGGTGGACTTCAATTGTGGTGGTCCGATGGATAAATCCAACTATGCTAAGAAGATCAAGCACCCCACTTGCCAAAGGTTCAGAAAGAAACGCCCTAGAAATTTCCTGAAGGTTATGAGAAAATGATTTGGGAGTGGAATAAAAGGGAACCTGGATGTTAATTATTGGCAAGAAATACCTGCGGTTGTGATAGAGGAGAGGAACACTCCGTTTCACTCTCAACGCATTTTTCACTTCTACTGCTGCAAAGAACAAGGGAGCCTTGCAAATAAGTGCCCTAAGCCAAGGGTTTTCGGAGGCAACCAACAACCTCCAAGGCTGCAAGGGTGAGCTTTTTCCATCACTACTACCAAAGTGAACCCCGACAGCAAAGTGGTGATAGGCAAGCTTTTTATTCATTTAGGAATAGTGAACATACTTTTTGATTCAGGTTCTGTGCATTATTTTATATCTAGAAAGTTTAGTAGAAGAATCCCAGCACCACCACAAATCATGGAAGTGAAGATGTCTATGAGTACGACAAATGGGGAAATCATTTCATCCCATGAATATAACTCCTCCCCTATCATAATATGTGGATTAAACTTCCCAGAGAACCTCTTCATACTCCCTCTGGTGGAATTTGATACAATTCTTGGCATGGATTGGATTTCCTTATATAGATCCAACATAATTTTCCTTGAGAGGGAAATCACTCTCAAGGTGGTGAATCGACCCCCGATTCTTTAGAAGTGCAAGGAGGAAGATGAATCTTCTGTATATCCATCATCTCAAGCATGGATATTACTGCCTAATGAGCACGTGTATCAGGATCAGATGATTGAGTCTAAGGAGGCAACCATCCTAGAATACATGCCTATTGTGAGGGAATTTGTTGAAGTGTTTCCCGAGGAATTTCCTTGTATTCCTCCTAGAATAGATGTGGAATTCTCAATTGAACTTATACCTATGGAATTTCAAAAATCCAAGAGTTCGTATAGAATTCCTGTTGTGGAGATTGAGGATCTGAAGAAATAACTACAAGAGAATCTGGATAAAGGGTTTATACGCCCAAGTGCTTCACTATGGGGTGCACCAGTCCTCTTTGTCAAGAAGAAGGATGGGTCAATGCACCTTTGTATCAATTATTTTGATCTCAAAAAAATCATGATAAAGAACAAGTATCCTCTCCCATGAATTAATGACTTGTTCGATCAGCTGCATGGAGCACAATACTTCTCCAAGGTGGATTTTTTGGTCGGGATATTATCAAGTAAAGGTGAAGAAGGAAGATATCCCCAAGAATGTTTTTCATACAAGATACGGGCACTGTGAATTTATAGTAATGCCTTTCGGACTCACTAATTCCCCAGAAATATTCATGTACTTGATTAATAGAGTCTTTAGAGATTATCTCGACAAATTTGTGGTAGTCTTTTGAGATGATATTCTGATATCCTCCAAAACCAAGGAGGATCATGAGGAGTATCTAAGAACTGTACTAGAGACCGTGTGGAAGGATAAGCTCTATGAAAAGTATATCAAGTGTGAGTTCTAGTTGAAGGTGGACTCATTCTTGGTCCATATCATCACAAGAAATGGGAAATCTGTGGATACCTCCAAAACAGATGCAATTGAGGTTTGGTCGAGGCCAACATCGGTAATAGATATTCGTAACTTCTAGGGGTTAGATGGATATTATCGACGATTTGTGAGAAATTTCTCATGATTTTCCAACCCTCTTACCAAACTATCATAGAAGGGAGTAAAGTTTTCTTGGAGTGATTAATGCGAAGAAAGCTTCAAAGATTTGAAAAGAAGGCTTCTCACTGTGCCCGTGCTCACTTTACCCACAGGTGGAGAACTTTTTGTGGTATTCAGTTATGCTTAAAATAAGGGTAGGGGATGTGTGTTGATGCAAAATGAAAAATTCATTTCCTATGCTTCAAGGAAATTGAAAGTTCATGAATAGAACTATCCAACACATGACCTCATGTTGGCTGCAGTGATCTTTGCTTTGGAAAATTGGAAGAATTATCTCTTTGGGGAGAAGTGTGAAATATATACGGACCGCAAAAGCCTCAATTATATATTCACACAGAAAGAGTTGAACATGCACCAACGAAGATGGTTAGAGCTGATCAAAGACTATGACTGCTCAATCCATTACCACACTAGGAAAGAAAACAAGGTGGGGGATTCCCTAAGTAGAAAGGACCCAACGATTCTATCATTGATGAGAATTAAAAAGAATCCAATCTTCTTAGATTTGATGAAGATGGACATGAGAATCATAAAGAAGGGAACATAATTAATCTTTCAAAAATTATTACTCAACCATCACATTTAGAAAGGTTAAAGGATGCTCAAAAGGATGATTTGGGAATTCAGGAAAAAGTGGAAGTTAATGGAAAAGGGAAATCCTCGGAGTTTAATGTTAATGAAGAAGGAATTGTGAGATTTGGGAAAAGACCATGTGTTCCATCAAGTCCAGAGCTAGAGAAGGAACTTTTTGATGATGCACAAAGTTCATATTTCTCTATTCACCTAGGAAACAAAAAGATGTATTGAGATCTCTGAGTGCATTATTGGTGGGATAATATGAAGAAGGATATTGTTGAATATACATCAAAGTTCCTGGTGTGTCAGTAAGTGAAGGTAGAAAGACAGAAGTACAAGGGGATGATGCAACCATTGCCCATACAATAATGGAAATGGGAGAACATAACAATGGACTTTAACACCAGACTTCTGAAGACATCTAAAGGCAACAATGTAATTTGGGTTGTTGTGGATTGTCTTAAAATGTCTTCACACTTCATTTCTATTCAGGAGGATTTATCATTGGATCAACTGGCACAGATATATATTAGGGAAGTGGTAAGGCTGCCTGGAGTACCACTATCTATTGTGTCCGATCGATATCAAAGATTCACCTCTATGTTTTGGAAGAGTCTTCAACATGCTCTAAATACTAAACTGAACTTTAGTATGACCTATCATCCTCAAACTGATGGACAATATGATTGGACTATCCAAACACTTGAGGACATGTTGAGAGCATGCTCAATGGAATTTAAAGGAGGATGGGATCAACATCTTCCTCTAGTTGGGTTCTCTTATAATAACAGTTTTCACTCGAGCATCCAAATGGCCCCGTATGAAGACCTTTATGGGAAAAGGTGCAGAACATTGGCATGTTGGGATGAGGCCAGTGATCTTATACTGCTTGGACCAGAAATGGTCGAAGAAATGGTAGAGAAGGTGAAAACTATTCAGCATCATATCAAGGTAGCCCGGAGTCAATAGAAGAGTTATGTAGATAATCACCGATGAGACCTTGAGTTTAATGTTGGAGACATGGTATTTCTATGCATATCTCCATGGAATAAGGTTATGAGGTTTGGAAATAAAGGGAAGTTAAGTCCAAGGTACATCGGCCCCTTTGATATTCTGGATCATGTCGGGGCTGTGGCATATCAACTAGCACTTCCACCCCCCATGGCCAAAGTACATGATTTCTTTCATGTATCCCTCTTAAGGAAGTACATACCATACCCTTCACATATACTCTCTTTATAGGTGGTACAGTTAGAGGATGATCTTTCTTATGAGGAGAAACCAGTGAAGATCATAGATCATTGAGAAAATGTTCTACGAAATAAGAAAATTCTCCTCATCAAGGTGTTATGGAGAAACCACAAGTTTGAAGGAGCAATGTGGTAATTGGAAAAAATGATGAAGCAGAGTTATCCACATCTGTTTTAGTGTGGGAAAAAAAATTTAGGGTGAGTTTTTTTTAATGGGGGAAGATTGTAATGACCCAAACTTTCATTAATGAAAATCCCTATTGATCTAATTAAATGTCTCCTTATGTAAAATGTTTATATAAAATGTCAAATTCCTTGGTTTTATGTTTTTTGATTTCAAAATACTATTAAGAATTGGGACCATTGTTAATATATCCACTGAACATTGATCACATGATTAGTAGAAATATATGGATTTAACAAATCCAATTTACTCAGACAAAGGAAGCAATGACCTCATCCATTAGACATGCCCCATACAAATCCCATTTGTTAGAGCTCAGAAAATAAGGTTGTGTATTTGAGATTTTCTCTTGACCAAGCCCAATCCTATCTTGAATATTTTAAGCTTGAGAGGAACCGCCTACGAGAGAAGTGGAAGTTGATAGAGATTACCACCCGAGCAATGTTATCCAAGCCACCCAAAGAGTCGGTCACCATCGCACACCTAACCCTTCGGTCTTATGCGGGTGTTATAAGGAGTTATGTAACAATACATTATCACTATGGTCATGTACATTATTTTTGTATATAATAATGAATATACCTTCATTTTATTATTGTTACCTTGTAGATGGGTTTTAAAGCACAAATAGTATTTTAAGATAAAATTCAACTAAGAAATATAATTTGATGAATAAATAGATTTTTTAATTAAATAATATT
This sequence comes from Viscum album, assembly GCA_963277665.1. Lineage (NCBI taxonomy): Eukaryota > Viridiplantae > Streptophyta > Magnoliopsida > Santalales > Viscaceae > Viscum > Viscum album. The sequence goes on along the minus strand of OY728123.1, from coordinate 499,039,009 downwards.
TTAATGAAATATTATTATTATTAAATAAATTTCTATTAAATATAAATCATTGTATAATTTTATGAATGCAATCGTAATTTTTATTAAGGTTTAAAAGCCATTTTTGTCAAAACCCATGAATTTTAGATAAATGTCATTTTTTATTTTAAAAGTGAAAATTAAAATACATAGAAAATTATTTATATAAAATAAATATTATTTCTGGAATCAGGATGTCAAAATTATCCAATGGTGAATTTTTCAAAATTTTCCGAGACAGTCAATGTTTTGGGTAAAAATTAAATACCGTTTAAATATATAATGTGTTTTATGACATCATAATGACCCAATAGTGATGTAATAAAATACTATAAGCTTTATGTTCAGACAATATATGTTTTACCATTAAAATAATTTGATTTTGGGTTTGTTTGAATTATTTTACAAATATTTAATGGACCCTTCAAGGCTTATTAAACATCTTGTCTTTTTAAATTGATTTCCTCGGGAGTGTGACTCACCTCCACATAAGCAGCCAAATTATTTTAAGAAGTTAGGACTTTGGAATTATAAAATATTTCTTTTCACTTACCTTTTCCAAAAACAATTGGAAAAAACCATCTTCTGGTTTGTGGTTTGGATTAGTTTAATGTGAGGTGTCCCAAACCTAAATAATAAAGAATTCCCTCACCTTTCCTATATAAACCCACCCATGCTCCCACTTCCTACTCAATAAATGACTTTGGAGTTCTTCTAACCTCTTCAATACTCTCTCTATAATCCTCCCAAGGTTCCCCAAGCTCCCAATAATCAACTCTCAAGACTCTCTCAATCCTTTGGAAGCACACTTCCAAGTAAGGGTTTTTTCTTCCTTTCTCATTTTTGTCCAATATTATTTAAATTATATGCCCTTTTAATTTCAATTATAAATATTGGGGTATAGTTTTGAACCTACCCCATACTTCCCTATTTATGTTTTAATGATGGTATACCCCTTTATATCTCATTTAATGCCTCCCATGTACACCTGTTACTATGCCTAAATTCTGAAAGGAACTTCTCTCTCCTCTTTTACATTCAAGCAATTATTTTGTAGAATGACAATAAATTCCATTAAAATTGTTGGGAAATGTATCTATATGACCCCCTTACTTTCCATTTCATGTACATATGATGATACACCCCTTTCTCTCTCATCAACCATTTTTATGGATTCTTACGTCACGCCGTTATGCTGCCGAAATTGCACCGATTTTTCAAGACAATGTCATTGTGTAGTGAATACCATGCCCATTTCTCTATCAAGGCTATTAAACTTTATACACATTTACTTATTGATTATAAAGTTTCATGTATAAATTCTTCATTCCTTTATCATGGAATAAATGACTATGTTTTATGAATCCCTGTTATATGATCCATGTGGCACACTTATGCATGAAATGAAATGTCTAAGAAGGGTGCGCCCTTATAGCGCTCCAATGCATTAGGTAAAGTATAGTATCATGATACATCATGTGAAATGGTTGTTTACTCATGCTAATTCAAGTTAAATGAAGTTTTACTCATGCTTCATGAGCAATGAGGATTTACTCATGGTTTATGTGCAATGAGTATTGGCTCATGAAAATTCCTTGTTAAGTGCTGTTGCCACATTTCCATGTTATGATTATCATTATTTATCATTAAATTATGTTTATGATTCTCTTTTTCTCTATTTATATTCCTATTGTCTAACATGTATTGTATTCTGCATGTTATTCCATGATTATTCCCTTACTGGGCTTTATAGCTCACCCTTTTCTTATGCATGTCCTCAGGTTATCCCATGCAATGATAAGTACGAGGGAATGTAGTGGTCATGTAAAGGAAGTTTTCAATAAAGATGTTGTATTTCATGTTTTTAGTTGTTATGTAATGATCATAATCCCCAAAGACACTAGACCTCTCAATCTTATATTTTTTATCAAATGAAGTTTATGCAATAAATTATGTTTAATTATGTAATAAAATATCAGGGTTGTCATATAAATAGTTGATAGAAACTAAATCTAATTCCCCCTTGTTTTTAAAATATAATGTTTAGGGTGCGGGCCAACATGAAAAATGCTATGGCCCCTCCATTGACTGAAAATATGAGTTGATAGTGAAGAATCATCGAGGTCATAGAAGGGAAGACAAAACCCCACGGGGGCCAGAGGTGTAGAGGGTCCGAATAACGGACCACTGGAGCGGACCCAGTGGTCTGCGAAAAATACTGATGGTGGTGGGGGCCCATTTTGGCAGTCGTGAGTGGGTGGCGGCACGTTGAGGTGGTAGCCGTAGTGAGCTCAGGCCACGGGAGTGTGGCAGGAGCTGCCAACAGCAGGCCGAAAACCATTGTACTGGGACAAGGCCTCCTGACCACATTGGTGGAGCGAGCCACGGTTGGGGCCACTGCATAGTGCACTAGCACGCCGTCTAGTGGGGACCTCGTGTGAAATCAAGGGGCAGTCGTCTTGTCCTGCCAAGGGGTGCATGAACTGAAGGCCCTCCTAGCGTTCAGGCTAGAAGATACCGACCCGCTATGTGGGCCGGGACAGGGGTGTGAATTGGGCCGATGAGCATCCCATGATGGAGTAAGTTGGACTAATATCGTGGGATAGGCTGATATGATAAATATGTGCCAATGGCTATCCTGGGTTGGGAAATAAAATTGGTCCACTTGTGTGGGCCGGTCTGGGCTGGATAAATTTGGGTTGCTGGGTGACCCAGTGGGCTGGACCCATGGTCAAACCTGGTTGAGTCCAGCAAGGCCCAATGTGCCTGGCCCTATAGCTAGGCTGTAATGGTCCGAACCATACCCAACTAGGTTTGTTCAGGTCATATGGGGCCCCCAGGTCAGGTTTGTGGGGTCAGTTCGACGGGGTCAGACTGGGCTCGGACACAGCTGGCCCCTGTTCACTAAAACACCCATATCTTTCAAACGAAGCATCTTTTTTATGAGATGTCTATAGATTTTGGACCCTTGCAATGAGATGAACCTTTTTAGATAATATATGTGAGTTTTTAAGGAAGTTGGAGGATGTAATATTGGTTTTAAGAGTAGAATCTTCCGGTACAAGCAGACTTTGGGTAGAATAAGGGTGGTTCTTATAAAGAAATATTAGGATGGTTACTCCCCAGAAAACTTAGGGCATGGGTACTCCATAACCCTATGCTTAGATAGATATGGGGGTACTCACATCCTAGGTGCTGGTTCTTTTCTATATTATTGGATTTCCTCTGGGGGTGTTACTCTCCTATTGGATTAGGGCGTGGGTTTTTGGAGATGTTTGTGAAGGAAGAGTAGGTACTCCCCTTTGGGACCAGGGAGTGAGTCCTATAACAATAGAGTCGGTACTCCCCTACTTGGTAGGTAAAATTCCATCTATTGTAGGAGTCAATACCCCCTTGTCATTCCAAGGTGTGGGTCACCCTTACACTTAGTTCTAGTAGATTCGGTACACCCTTTTCCTGCTAGGGTGCGGGTCCTCTATCCTGGGGTCGGTAATCCCCTAACTTACTAGGGTGTGGTTCCCCCATAGAGGGTAAACTGACAGAGTCCGTGCTCCCCTTTTTTATTAGGGTGTGGGTCCTCTAGTAACTGAGTATTAATACCCTACAGGGTAGGGTTTGGGTCCTCGATATACGAAGTAGTACTCCACTGTTGCAATAAGGTGTGGGTCCTTCATGAGTAGTACTCCCCTATTATAACCTGGGTGTGGGTCCTCACTTATGGTGTAGTACTCCCCCTCCTCTGAGTAGTGATGGGGAGAGGGTCCTCTATAGGAGTTGGAGCTCCTCAACTATAGGCTACAACTACAAGGAGCGAGCCCCTACACTTGAATAGATCGATACCTAAGTAGGATAAAGTGCCCCCTCGACAGACTGAGGCACATTCCACTCCTTACAGGAGTGACTGAGGTATCACATGTTAGTTTGGAGTACTGATACCTCAACTTAGTGAAATGGCGAGGAGTGTGCCTCTTAAATTGGGTTTCCTTAGTCTTGCATTGGGTTCAAGAATGTGATGACTAGACCTATAGTGTCGGGCACTAGAGTTGGACCCAATAGAATGTTCCTGATGGAGTGTATCTCTCAGACGGGTGCCACCAGAGATAGCTGAGCTCATGGAGTGTGATCTTCTGGTTTGTGTGTTTCAACATGATCCTTCGGTGAGATTATTGATGATGACTATTAATTTGGGACCTCATGTTTCTAAGTGACTGAGATGAGTATATCTGTATGACTTTGGTATATGTATGGGAATATACTTGGGTAGAGTTGACTGTGTGTTTCCTTGTGGTTTTTCTCTTGTGTTTTACCTTTGTGGTTTCAGGGTCCCCTACTGAGTATCGTTTTACTCACCCCTACATGGGATATGACCGCACATGTCATGTATTGTGTAGATGACCGATGCTTTGACATTGTCTAGGGAGGACTAGGTGGTTTTTAGTGAGATCATACAGACGATACATAGTTCGACAACTTCAGGAAGATACCCTCCACCTACCCTTCATGTGGGGTCTTCTACAGGCGTCTTACAGAGATATTTTGTACTTTCATGTTTTCATTTTTCATTGTTTTGGGTTTGTATTCTAGCCCATTTGACTGACATCTGGTACCTTTTCTCAGTGGTTGTTTAGTGGCATGTATGTTTCCCTTCCAAGCTATTTGGGATGAGGTTTTTTGTGTGTGCGTGAGTATAGGTAATCAGGAAAATGCCTCCCACGCATGGGATAATGTCTTAGGTTCTAGTCTCCATCCCCTGGACTTTGGGAGGTGGGCATGGGTAGTCACGACATGGGCCTCGGGGGATGCATTGTGGCAGATACAACTGAAAAAGGTAGAAACAATCTCTAAGTCTATGTTTGGTGAGATTTTAGTAAAATAAAAGAAATGATTTGATAGTTTATAAAAGAAAAGAAAAGAAAAGAAATGATTGTGATTTATCTCATTATGTTTGGATAAATAACTTAGTAAAAGAAAAGAAATGATTTGGATTTATCTCCATCATGTTTGGTGACAATTTTTGAAGGAAATGAAAAGAAACTGTTTTGATGCAAATGACATAAATAACCTTTGTTAAAAAATAACACATACACACGGGATGATGGGACATACTTGCTCAAGATAAAAAACAACCATATATTAGATTCCCACGGACACCACACTTGTCACCATGTCTGCCCAACATCAACAAATTATGTTAAATGAAACAAATAACCTTTAAAAATGTATTTCTATTACCTTTTTTTCATAACAAATCTAAAAAATAATAATTTTGATTTTAATCGATCATTATCTTTCATATCACCAAAATTAGGTAAACATTAAATTACGAAAATATGTTAATACAAATTTTAAAATTTTAAAAAATTAATTAAATATAATCAAAATTATTAAATAAAAATAATTATTATTTAAAAATAATTACTAATTCAAAATAGTTATTAATTCAGATTTATTAATTCAAAATATTTATTAATTCAAAATTATTGATAAATTATTTATATAAACTATTAATTCAATATAATCATAATTATTCATAATCAATATTATCTATAATCAAAATTATTTATAAATTGTTTATGATTATTTATATACACGTAATTAGTTATAATCAAAATTATTTATATACACATTAAAAAAAATTATATTTGATCGTTAGTATTATTTATAAATTATGTTGTGTTTAGAAAAATAATTATTTATTATTTATAAATTATGTTATAAATAAGTTGTTTATATAAATAATTAGGGATTATATTGGGAATTTATAAAATGTTTGAAAGGGCAGAGGGTTTCTGTCGGAATCGTCCCGATTTTGGGACGATTCGAACTGTGAAGAAAAAAGTGATCGGAGAGAAATCTGTTTCTTTCCATTTCTACGCTCAGCATTTCTCTCTGTCATTCTAATCTCACCAAATGGGAGAAACAGATTTCAATCATCCGCTATCTTTTCTTTTCCTTCCAAAGGGGTGCTGTCAAACGAGCACTAAGTGACAATTACAACCACAAAGAACTAAAAAACCAAACAACTACTCCAATTTCTCCATGTGATAATGGGATACCTCCCACCATCTCACCATAAGCTACCCAAAACTCAGCTAATAGAAAACTTCACTACCTCACTGTGGTTCCATTCCTTTCCCTACATCAAAATACATAACAAATTCTATGCACTTCCAAATATGTATACAGGGTGTGAGCTAACAGGCTCAACAGTGTCTCAACGAGTGGTTCCATATCAATTCTTTGAATAATAATCCAAGCATGATAAATTTAAATGAAAACAAGGAATTATAATAGTTTAATAGTTTTTATATCAAAATCATGGAAAAAAAATTTAATTCCCCCCTTTTTCCACATTTCCAAATAAGGTAGGTAAGGTAGTTTCAAAGTATTTAAAATCGATATATCATAGTAGATATATTATGTCAAAACAAAGAATACATCACTGCTCATATCAAATCCATGGTATTATAAAAAATCTATAAAAGACAATATAAAAATCACAGCTAATATCATGTTAGGGATAACACTAGGTTAGTATGGCTCGGACACTTGTACCTAACATAGAAAATTGTGTACGCATCATTCCACTAGACATGCATCGAGTCTAAGGGGCAGCAGAACACCACAAAAAGTGAACCAAACAAAAAAAAATATTTATAATTATATCTTATATATTTTTTTAATATAATGGATCAAATTCAAGGGACATGTTTATAAAAAGGTCAAAATGGTCACAATTGTTCAACCAACCAAAAATATGGATTTAAAAGTAATAAAAAAAATTGGGCAACACATTGATTTGGATTCTTAATTTTTTTAATTTCATTCCATGATTATAAGTGGGATTTTTAATTATTTTTATGACATATTTTTGGACTTGTTTTAAAATAATATTTTATATTATTTTTTTTATAAAAAATTATACTTCATTTTATTATTAATTTTTTCTAATAAATTGGTTCAAATGTATGTGGTATAAGAATTATACCACAATGTATTAACAACCAAATCCATCATCAGGCCCTAGGTAGTTGATTAAAATTTAAATTCATTTTTTTATTTCCAAGTCATCCAAGTAAAGACTATAAAAATTTCAATTATTAGAATTTGATTCTTTTCCAATTAATGGTTCATCTTTATCAAATCTCGTTATCTCAATTACCCACATAAAATGGTGGGTTAATTTGTATGATAGGATTTTGATGTGTTGTCTCCCAAAATCAAACAATTCAACATTTACATAGCCTACCTAAAATACACACATTTTAAGAACCCCACGTGTATTCCACAACCAACCCCAAATTCATCTTATCACTCATCAATTCAGTTTTTTTCACCGATAAACGTTGATTTAATATATTTTTTTCAAATTATATCGGAATTTCAGTCTTTCACCTCGATAAAAATAATTCTAGACCCATATATGATTCATTATTTTGAATTTAATTTTTTATATACATGTATGGATTTGCACTAGAAATTTGCAATATATTTTTATAACAATTACTTGTTATTTTTTTATACAATCAAAGTACATTTAAAAAATAACATATAGATAATTTTTTTAAAAAGAAATTAGTATATGTGTCTATATATATATATTAATAATTACATACATTCATATATTACTATAATTATTTACAAATATACATATATATAAGTACATGAAACTATATGTATGTACATGCATGAACCCATGAAAATATAAAACCATTTACATGTATATAAAAATATATATACATAATTACATACATATATCTATTTCCGAATATTTCGCCGGGGCACGTGCATCCTTCTATGAGGATGCGCTGCTGTTGCCCCGTATTCCCGCTTTCCAAAGGCGGGCAACATCCGTTCCTTTTTCAGGGACGTTTTCTCCTTGATCGAAACGGGATGATGGGATATCGGTTCTTCCTTCTGTGGATTCCTCCTTAGAACTTGTTACCTAGTCAGGGTCTCCCTCATAGATTTAATACGTGGTTCGTGAATCTCGTTCATGGTGCCATATCTTCATGGACGCCTGTTAATTACACTACTTCCTTCAGGACATTACATGGGGTCTTGATAGGGTATCAACCTTCGGTCGGAGAAGATGACAACATCAGGCATGTCGGGGCATCTCTGGGTGCGTGGACATTGGGGAACCTTTATTATTCCTCACAAGAAGGCATCTCAAGGGTGCAGAACCCGAGGCATCCCATGTCGAATGTGGGGAATCATATTCCATAGGCGTGTCTCTAAGGTTTTCCTGAGCTTATCATGTTTAACACAAGGTATTCTGTGAGTTTAACGTCTTGCGGAGATAGTTACGCCAAAGGTGTGTCATCTGAGCTTTTCCTCAGGCATCTCATGTTTATCATGAGGTAAGACGTGTGTTTAACATCCTACAGAGAGGAAATGATAATGATATGAATTTCCCATAGAGACAGATCAGATTGGTATATCCCAAGGAGGGAATACCTGGAAGATGGATGGATCAGAACGCCCAATGAGGACGGATTCGAGGTGGTGCGCTCCAAGGAGGGAAGATGTCACACCGTAATGGCTGATCTGAACACCACTGGGGGAAGATCAGGAGGTGTGCACCCCATAATGGGGGACACCATGGTTTTCCATTGGCTGGGATTGAACCTCATAGATATTTCCTACGTACCCTGTGTAGAGGACAGGGATCAAAACCCACGTAGTTCAAAGGGGTGATGAATCGGGGTGTACCCAGAGGACAATGACCCGAAGACATACTGGGGATTACATGTGGATAATGGCCCACTTACTGCTAGGAGAAGCGAGGAGGGTGGATGGAATGATCCCACCGGGATGTGGCGGCCCGTGTGAGAATCAGGATGGATGATTTATGGATGAATGAAGTGGAGGGGTAATGAAATGGGACCATCACAAGGGCGACAGTGAAGTTTGCCTTGATCCTCGAAGAGACCTTCTAGGTATCCCTGTGGCAGGGAATCAAAGTCTGCATAGTTCGGGAAGGTGCTGGTGAACCGACGTGAAGGTGGAACTTGGCCCGATGGGTGTCGTCAGCGAACTGACATGAATGTGGACCTTGGTCCGATGGGTTTCATCAACGAACCATAGTGAATGTGGACCTTGGTCCGATGGGTGTCGTCAGCGAACCGACGTGAATGTGGACCTTGGTCCGATGGGTATTGTCAGCGAACCGACGTGAATGTGGACCTTGGTCCGATGGGTATTGTCAGCGAATCGACGTGAAGGAGGTCGGAACAACCGGGCGATGGGCTTGAACTTCATAGAGGCTTCCTACGTTCTATGCATTGACATGCATCAAAGTCCTTGTAGTTTGGGTGAAAATGGTGGGAGTTGGCAAACCGACGAGAAAGAAAAGAGACCTTGGTCTAGATGGTGTGGGGCTTACACACTAGGCTGCCCAGGTGTTGGTGAACCGACGTGAAGGAGGTCGGAGTGACCAACAGGTGATGGGATTGAACCTCATGGAGGCTTCATACATACCACTCCTTAGCACGGATCAAATACCACATAGTTCAGGTTGGGTTTTGTCAGCGAACCGACGTGAAAGCGAACCCAGGGGGTCTACTGGTGGTGGGATTGAACCTCGTGGAGGCTTCCTACGTACCATGCCTTAGCATGGATCAAAGTACCCATAGTTCGGGATGGTCACAACGGCTTACAGCTGGGCCGAAATGTAGTTTAACGTCATGCGGGATGAGAGTGAACCCTGACGTGAATAAACGACGGGTGGTGGACTTGAACCTCATGGAGGCTTCCTATGTACCATGCCTTAGCATGGATCAAAGACCACGTAGTTCCGGTGTGCAGTTTAACGTCATGCTGGACAGGGGTGGAACTCGACCTGAAGAAAAGACCGAGTGGTGGGCTTGAACCTCATTGAGGCTTCCTACGTACCATGGCATAGCATGGATCAAAGTCCCTGTAGTTCACTTAAGGTGGGGGTCAGGGTCGGTGCTCACTCTAAGATCACGTGAGTCATGCTCGGTGTGAGAAACAAGAGGTTGCATGGACCTGACGATCACATTGCGAAGGATGAATCTGTGGGAAACGAAGAGGGGATTATGCGTTAGGCAGCCCACGGTGCTAGGACTTACTCCAGGATGGAGGCCCGAGGAAAAGGATGACGATAGTTTCGGGCTTGAGCCTTGAAGAGGCTTCCTACGTATCCCCATGGCAGGGAATCAAAGTCCACGTAGTTCTTCTGATGACGGCTTACCGCTGGATAAAGATGTGAATGACTTACCGCTAAATTGGGTCGCAACGGCTTACCACTGGATGAGGATGTCAACAGCTTTCCGTCGAATGGGGTTGCAATGGCTTACCGCTGGATTGGGTCACAATGGCTTACCGCTGGATAAGGATGTCAACGGCTTGCCATCGAATGGGGTTGTAACAAATTACCACTGGATTGGGTCACAACGACTTACCACTGGATAAGGATGTCAACGACTTACCACTGCATAGGATCACAATAGTGGATGGGGCTTATGCGAAGAAGCTGCCCGGGTGCCGTTAAGGAGCGGCAATGGTGAATGGGGCTTACGCAAGGAAGCTGCATGGGTACCGCTATGGAGCGGCAATGGTGAATGGGGCTTACGCTATAAAGTAGCCCGGGTGCCGCTATGGAGTGGCAATGGTGGATGGGGCTTACGCAAGGAAGCTGCCCAGGTGCTGCTATGGAGCGGCAATGGTGAATGGGGCTTACGCTAGGAAGCAGCCCGGGTGCCGCTATGAAGCGACAATGGTGAATGGGCCATACGCAAAGATTCTTCCTGCGTGCCTCTATGGAGCGGCAATGGTGAATGGGGCTTACGCAAAGATGCTACCCGTGTGCCGCTATGGAGCAGCAATGGTGAATGGGGTTTAGGAAAAGATGATGCCCGTGATGTCTTCCTCATCTCTCGTAATGAGGGCATCCCAACTCACCGGTGGGTTGAGGCCTTCACCTATGTGCTAATGCACAAGCGGGATATCACCAAGGGGTGTTGGAATCATGCCACTGTAGTCATGGCATTAAGTGTCTTACACTTGGAGTATTAGGCATATCTTGTTTAGTGCAAGAGGCATCCTATGTTTGGAACATAGGGATTACTACAATTTAGAGTCTTGTAGGTAGGACTATTGGCATCTCATGTTAGGAGCATAAGGCATCTCTTATTTGGAGCAAGAGGCATCCTATGTTCAGAACATTAGGCATTACTATAGTTTATAGTCATGTGGGTAGGACTGTTGGAATCTCATGCTTGGAGCATGAGGCATCTCTTGATTGGAGCAAGAGGCATCCTCTGTTCGGAACATAAGGCATTACTACAATTTATAGTCATGTAGGTAGGACTGTTGGCATCTCATGCTTGGAGCATGAGGCATCTCTTGATTGGAGCAAGTGGCATCCTATGTTCGGAACATAAGGCATTACTACAGTTTATAGTCATGTTGGTAGGACTGTTGGCATCTCATGCTTGGAGCATGAGGCATCTCTTGATTGGAGCAAGAGGCATCCTATGTTCGAAACATAAGGCATTACTACAGTTTATAGTCATGTAGGTAGGATTGTTGGCATCTCATGCTTGGAGCAAGAGGCATCTCTTGATTGGAGCAAGAGGCATCCTATGTTCGGAACATAAGGCATTACTACAGTTTATAGTCATGTTGGTAGGACTGTTGGCATCTCATTCTTGGAGCATGAGGCATCTCCTGATTAGAGAAAGAGGCATCCTATGTTCAGAACATAAGACATTACTACAGTTTATAGTCATGTTGGTAGGACTTTCAGGCAGAAGGTGACTAGAAATGGTTGGTGTTGGGTCTTACGCAATGGCGGCCCTTTCTGGTTCAACCTGGCATAGGAGCCAAGTGATTGGGTTTGGAGGAGTTTCCTGAGGAATGGTTCGACTCGAGGTACCTGGGGAATTGATGATGAGAATCTCAACTCAGGACATGGGAATGAAACCAAGAGGAATATGTTTACTCAAGTTGTTTCATGGTGTACGGAGGAGTATCTCAAATCATGGTGTTCCAAAGGTGGGAGGTGGGTGCGCATAAGGGTGCAATGGAAAATCCTTACATCCCGGCCCAAGAAGTTCGCAGTGTGACTCTCCATTTTTCATGGGGGTATGTGACAGTAGGGAAGGGACCAGGCCAGGACCGCAGCCTGGCATTGACCCCAAGCGGGGGTGCGGGGGCGCAACCCCTGCGGTATGGACCGGTGGGTGCGGAGGTCAGAGCCTCGCGAAGGATAGGTCTTCGCGAAGTAGCTTCGCGGAGCAAAGGTCTTGAAAAGTAGCTTTGTGGAGCAAAGATCTCACGGAGCAGAGGGATCTCACGGAGCATGGGCCTCTTGCGGAGAAAGGGTGGCTCGCGGAGTACTTGTGGAGCATGGACTCGCGGAGCATCAGCTCGTGGAGCAACAATGCGAAGGAAGTTGTTCGCGGAGCATGGCCTCGCGTGGCCGCAAAGAGAAGCTCTGCGGACCGGGAGATCGGCCGCCCAAGGGGCGGAAAAATGGCCGTCTGGAGAAGGGGTTCGAGCTGGGTATTTATAGGAAAGGGGAACCACGAAGAAAAGCTCACGTGGCACGAAGGGGGAATTCGGTTGCTTCAAGGAGGATTGCGAACGTCCACCAGATTCGTGGAGCGGTACCGCCTCCTCTGCTTCGCAATGGGTTCGCGAATGTCAGGGCATTTGCGGAGAGTTACCACCTCCTGTGCTTCATGGAGGGTCTTCACGGCGCGTCGCGGATGTCATCCGGGTTCTCGGAGCATCCCGCCTCATTGCTTCGTAGTGGCGCTCCGCGATCATGGAGGGGGGCTTCGCGAATGGGCTTTGCGAACTAGTTTTCCAGCCCAACTTCAAATGTCCATAACTCCTAATCCGTAGCTCCGTTCGGGCCCTACGACATACAAAATCGAAGCTTGCGAAATGGACTACGATCTTGGATCATGTATGGAAGAATTTGGAAAAATTTTGGGGATGCGTTTTCCGGTGACAACAAATACCACCCATAAGAACGGGGTCCGACGAGGACGAGGAGGGCGAGGCGGACTGCGTTCTAAGGAAACGGCTGAGGAAAATGCGTGAATTGGGGTCCATTGTATCTCAATAGTATTGAGGAGATAGTAGACTAAATCTCTGAGCCTGCGTGAGCGATGCTCGGTGAAGGAAACAAGAGATAATAGGTTCTCCTGTATGAGAGTGTTAAACAACGGAAGGTGTGCATGGGACATCAATCACCATATGGGAGAATCCTGAAAGAGAGAGGGGTCACGACTGGAGAGCATGGCTCTTTGGATGGCCGACCTTCTTCTCCCACCATGCTCTAGTGTACGAGTGGGGTAATGCTAGGGGCGTTAGAATCAATCCGAACAGAGGGAAGTGGAAGGTGTGAATCACGATACCCAAAATTCAGAACACTATGGGGGTGGTGTGATAATAAAGGACAACCGTTAACTGTGGAGGAGAAACGGTATCCTTACTTTGTTATCCTGAAATGGGGACAACAAATGAGAGTTGACTGTTGACCATGTTCGAAATACGGGACCATGTCACAAATGTTGTTGATCAATCCTTCAGGACGTTGGCCCAGGACAGTAGGCGGACCCTAGGTTTATCACCCATACTATTAGGGGGTCCTTCCAAACATGACCAGTCTTCTAGAACGTTGGACTAGGATGGTAGGTGAGCCAATGCGGCATGAGACCAGGCCATTAGGGGGTCCCTTCAGACATGAAAGGGGACAAGGGTCTGAATAAGGGGCACGCAAAGCATGGAATATGGAGTGATGGTTTGTCCGAAGAGAATCAACACTCATGTAACTACACCACTGTGGTGGGAGTATGCCAGATGAGCACATCGGTTTGATTGCAGATCCTTCCTTCTTTGGGACATGGCCTCTCTGGAAAGGGGGTATGTTTCCTCCCAATGGGATCTTGGGGAATCCTGAACTTGTTCAGGGTAAAATCATAGTTATATGGTCCTCTACGAGGGGTCCGGCCAGGGGGCCAGAAAGTGGAAGAATAGGATTAATGATTTCTATGGGCTGGACCCTAGGAAAAATACTAGGGTGTCTCTACGTATCCCATGAGGATAGGAATAAATCCATACGTAGTTCTGAAAGTGCAGTTTAACATCATGCGGGATGATGAGAAGTCTGGCCGTGTTGGTACACATCCTGCCACAACTACTAATCCCAAATGAGTCATGCTCGGTGTGGGAAACAAGAAGTAGTGGTGGGACTTTCCCGACACAGAAAGGGGTCAGGTTATGGTGAGGGGACGCTTGGTGAATACCGGTCCCATAATACTAACACGACCATGTGGAACACCTAGATGCGTGAAGAGATAGAGCCGAGTGTGTCGGAATCCCACTTGAACATGAGGGAGTGGAAATGTGTGAATCATAACGCTCTATATTTAGATCATAATGACGGTGGCGTGACGATAGAGGATAACTGTTAACCATGGCAGAAATGCAGCACCCATATCACGTTAGCCTAGAACGGGGACAAAAAAATGAGGGTCGACCGTTGACTATGTTCGAAACACAGGACCATGTCACAAATTTTGTCAGAGATCCATAGGGACGTTGGCCCGAAACGATAGGAGGGCCCTTAGGTCCATCGTTCATGGAGATCCCTTAAGCCTAGTACCCATGTCTCCCAAGGGTCCCTTTGGATGTGGAAGAGGATGAGGGTCCAAATAGCGAGCTCACGATGCTTGGTCATGGGATGAGGGGAATGTCCCCATGAAAATCCCACACCTCGGGCTCTTTGTCAAAACACATCTGAATACAACAACTAGGCATATTAGATAGAGGGAGCAGAGTCCTTTCCCATAGGGGGATCTTAGTTTAGGGTCGTAGAATTCGAACCAAAGGGCAAAAGGAAACACCGGAGGTACACAGTGGGGTAACTCAGACACCTGACGTGGATGGGAACCGGGGGTTCCGACCACCATGTGCTTCCCGGACAGTTTTAGGTCGAGGGTCCATAAACGAGAGTTGAGCTGGGCCTAAATAAAAATTCAAAGGCGTTACTACGTACCCCATGAGGATGGGGATCAAGCTACATGTAGTTCTTGAGAGAGTATTAGTTTAACATCTTAGAACTTGGACCATGAATGGGTAAGGGGAGTAGGTGACACACAGCAAGGCGGTTACAAAACCTTACGTGAATGAGGACCTAAGCCCTACTAACCATGTGTTCTCTAGGGAAATGCTCTAGTCAAGGGACCGAACATAAAGGTTAGGATGGGCCTGTGGGGAAGTGCCCAGGTGCTCCTACGTATCTTATGAGGATGAGAATCAAGCCATACGTAGTTCTGAAAGGTGGCACGGTAAGGTACCAGTGCTAGGGAAAAAGGGGAGTGCGGGCATTCCTACATATCCCATTAGAATGGGAATCAAGCCATATGTAGTTCTTGAAGTCCATGCAGTTTAAAGTCATGCAGTCAGGACATGGGAGGAAAGAAGAACGGGAGTGGGCACATGGTGCGACCCTTATAACCCTTGTATGACCGGGGATAAGGAAGCCTACTCCTCATCATGCAAGGATCCTCCGAGGAAACTATACCTAGGGGGGACAGTGAAAGAGAAGAGCTCGGGGCTGGGCTCAAGATGAAGCGTTCGAGCGTTCCTATGTATCCCATTAGGATGGGAATCAAGCCATACGTAGTTCTTGAAGTGTAGTTTAATGTTGTGCTGGATGAGATGCATCTCATTTGGGGATATGTACGGTGCGACGGGTAACCTAACGTGAATGAGGACGTGTCCCTCACCACACCATACAATCCCATAAGAGAGCCTGAGTCAACGAAGGCCAAGGGGCCTGAGGCTGAGCCTCGGTCAGGGAGGCTTGACCAGCTTTCTGTTTAACGTCTTACAGTAAGGACGGGGGCCAGGGGCCTGAAGAGGCCAAGGGGCCTAAGGATATGCCTTGGTTAGGGAGGCCTGACCGGCTTGCAGTTTAACGTCTTACAGTAAGGACGAGGGAGATCTTAGTTTAAGGTCATAGAGATTAGACCATTTTGCAGTTTGTCGTCTTGCAGGACGATGGTGTAGTTTAGGGTCGTGTGGGACCATAAGATGCAGTTTAGGGTCGTGCGGGACCGTAACATGCAGTTTAGGGTCGTGCGGGACCGTAACATGCAGTTTTGGGTCGTACGGGACCGTAACATGCAGTTTAGGGTCGTGCTAGACCCTAACATGCAGTTTAGGGTCATGCGGGACCGTACAGTTTAAGGTCGTGCTGGACCATACAGTTTAAGGCCATGTAGGACCATACAGTTTAAGGTCGTGTAGGACCATACAGTTTAAGGTCGTGTAGGACCATACAGTTTAAGGTCGTGTAGGACTATACAGTTTAAGGTCGTGTAGGACCATATAGTTTATGGTCGTGTAGGACCATACAGTTTAAGTTCATGTAGGACCAGGAGGAGATCTTAGTTTATGGTCTTAGAGCTCGGACCATTTTGCAGTTTATTGTCATGCGGGATGATAATGAGAAGTTTAATGTCATGATAGACGAAGATGCAGTTTAAAGTAATGCTGGACGATAGTGATCAGTTTAACGTCATGACAGACGAAGATGCAGTTTAAAGTCATGCTGGACGATGGTGCAGTTTAATGTCATGCAGGACGATAATGTGCAGTTTAACATCATGACAGATGAAGATGAACAATTTAATGTCATACAGGACGATGGTGCAGTTTAATGTCATGCAGGATGATAATGTGTAGTTTAACGTCATGACGGATGAAGATGAACAGTTTAACGTCATGCAGGACGATGGTGCAGTTTAATGTCATGCAGGACGATAATGTGCAGTTTAACATCATGACGGATGAAGATGAACAGTTTAACGTCATGCAGGACGATGATTTTCGCGCAGTTTAACGTCATGTAACTGGGACGTGAGACCACACAGATTGTGTCGGTAGAGGGATGGTCATCTCTACCCCATTCTGGTGGGTTGGAACGACAATGGGTGTCGTAAGGGTAGTATGGATGACTACATTCCCTCAGTATGGAGGGGTGGAGAAGCCAGGAACGTCGGTACGACGGGGCGATGGAGCCCGGCAGGCGAGGAAGCCTGGAAGTCTGTATGATGGGGGTGATGGAGCCCGGCAAGAGATGAAGCCTGAAAGTCGGTACGATGGGGGCGATGGGGCCCGATATGCGAGGAAGCCTGGAATTCTATACGACAGGGGAGATGGAGCCCGGCAGGCGATGAAGCCTGGACGTCGGTACGATGGGGTGAAGGAGCCCGGGAGGCGTGGAAGCCTGGAAAGTCTGTACGATGGGGCTAAGGAGCCCGAGAGGCATAGAATCCTTCGTGCCAAATGGTGGTGGTATGGGGAGCACCTCTGTAGTGGATGGTGGTAATGGAGCAGGGTCGAAAAAGTGTTGATAGAGTTGGGGAAGGATTCCCCCTGTGTAGCCTCATGAGGCGGCAGAGTCAGTGAGGATCCGAAGGAGATGGGTGGTGGAGCCACCTGCGCGGCCTCTAGAGGCGGAAGAGTCGGCGAGGAGCCAATGGATAGGGGTGGAGGAGCCACCTGCATGGCCTCTTAAGGTGGAGAAGTCGGTGAGGAGCCAATGGAGATGGGCTGCAGAGCCACCTGTGTGGCCTCTTGAGGTGGCGGAGTCGGCGAGGAGCCGACGGAGATGGATGGTGGAGCCACCTGCGTGGCCTCTTGAGGGGGCGGAGTCAGTGAGGAGCCGATTGAGATGGGTCGCGGAGCCACCTACACGGCCTCTTGAGGCGGCGGAGTCAGAGAGGAGCCGATGGAGATGGGTGGCGGAGCCACCTGTGCGGCCTCTTGAGCCAGCAGAGTCGGCGAGGAGCCGATGGAGATGGGTGGCGGAGCCACCTGCGCGGCCTCTTGAGGTGGCGGAGTCGGTGAGGAGCCGATGGAGATGGGTGGATGAGCCACCTGTACGGCCTCTTAAGCTAGCAGAGTCGGTGAGGAGCTGATGTAGATGGGTGACGGAGCCACCTGTGCGGCCTCTGGAGTTGGCAGAGTCGGGGAGGAGCTGATGGAGATGGGTGGTGGAGTGACCTGTGTGGCCTCTTGAGCCGGCGGAGTCGGCGAGGAGCCGATGGAGATGGGTGGCCGATGCCACTTGCGCGGCCTCTTGAGGAGGCAGAGTCAGCGAGGAGCAGATGGATATGGGTGTAAGAGCCACCTATGTGGCCTCTTGAGCCAGCGGAGTCGGCGAGGAGCTGATGGAGATGGGTGGCGGAGCCACCTGCACGGCCTCTTGAGGCGGCGGAGTCGGCGAGTATCCAATGGAGACGGGTGGCCGATGCCACCTGCACGGCCTTTTGAGGCGGCGGAGTCGGCGAGGAGCCATTGGAGATGGGTGGCGGAGCCACCTGAGCAACCTCTTGAGCCGGTGGAGTCGGTGAGGAGCCGATAGAGACAGGTGGCTGATGCCACCGGCGCAGCCTCTTGATGCGGCGGTGTTGGCGAGGAGCCCATGGAGACGAGTAGCTGATGCCACTTGTGCGGCCTCTTGAGGCGGCAGAGTCAGCATGGAGCCGATGGAGATGGGTGGCGGAGCCACCTGCATGGCCTCTTGAGCCGGCGGAGTCGGAAAGGAGCCGATGGAGTGGGGTGGCGGATGCCACCTGCGCGGCCTCTTGAGCCGGCGGAGTCGGCGAGGAGCCGATGGAGATGGGTGGCGAAGCCACCTGCGCGGCCTCTTGAGGTGGCGGAGTCGGTGAGGAGCCGATGGAGATGGGTGGCAGAGCCACCTGCGCGGCCTCTTGAGCCGGCGGAGTCGGCGAGGAGCCGATGGAGACGGGTGGACGATGCCACCTGCGTGGCCTCTTGATGCGGCGGAGTCAGCGAGGAGCCGATGGAGATGGGTGGTGGAGCCACCTGCACGACATCTTAAGCCGGCGGAGTCGGAGAGGAGGCGATGGAGACGGGTGGACGATACCACCTGCGCGGCCTCTTGAGGCGGCGGAGTCATCGAGGAGCCGATAGAGATGGGTGGCCGATGCCACCTGTGCGGCCTCTTAAGCCAGCAGAGTTGGCGAGGAGCTGATGGATATGGGTGGCAGAGCCACCTGCATGGCCTCTTGAGGTGGCAGAGTCAGCGAGGAGCCGATGGAGATGGGTAGTGGAGCCACCTGCGCGGCCTCTTGAGCGGAATGAGTCGGTGAGGATCCGATGGAGACGGGTGGCAGATGCTACCTGCGCGGCCTCTTGAGGCGGCAGAGTCGTCGAGGATCCGATGGAGATGGGTGGCGGAGTATAAGGCCCTAGCCTTAAACCTTACTTAATCTTGAGTTATTACAAGATTACACATTGAGGATCTTTTCAGGTTTAGAGTTTTAGAGAATTAGATCATGAAACTTGCATTAAATTCCACATTTAAACAAAGTGGTTACATAAAAGACAGTATTCATTCTTCCCATCAATGGAAACATATTTAAAATAAAACATGGATTCTTTCTTGACACATCCTTGACACTATCATCACATCATGTACCCTTCCCTTGACCTGTGAAATTTTTTTCAAAAACTTGGGATGAGCATAAAAAGCTCAGTAAGGGATATAAAAATATGGAAAGGAAACATGAGTACATGTATTCCTTATTCACGTCGGGTTCACCATTTCTTTTTCCGACGCTTTCGTCGGGGCGCGCACATCTGTCTATGAGGAAGCGCTGCTGTTGCCCTGCATTCCCTCCTTCCAAAGGCAGGCAGCATATATTCCTTATTCAAGGACATTTTCTCCTTGATCGAAACAGGATGATGGGATGTCGGTTCTTCCTTCTTTGGATTACTCCTCAGAACTCGTTACCTAGTCCGGGTCTCCCTCATAGATTTAATACATGGTTCATGAATCTCATTCCTGGTGCCATATCTTCATGGACGCCAGTTAATTACACTACTTCCGTCATGACATTCCATGGGGTCTTGATAGGGTAGCAACATTCGGTCGGAGTAGATGACAACATCATGAATTTCGGGGCATCTCTGGGTGCGTGGATATTGGGGAACCTGTATTCTTCCTCACAAGAGGGCATCTCAAGGGTGCAGAACCTGAGGCATCCCATGTCGAATGTGGGGAATCATATTCCATAGGCATGTCTCTAAGGTTTTCCTCAGATTCCCGTGTTTAACATAGGGTATGCCGCGAGTTTAACGTCTTTCGGATACGGTTATGCCAAAGGTGTGCCATCTGAGGTTTTCCTCAGGCATATCAGGTTTCTCACGAGGTAGGCCATTTGTTTAACGTCTTACGGAGAAGAAATGAGAATGATCAGAATGTACCATAGAGAAGGATCAGATTGGTATATCCCAAGGAGGGAATACCTAGAAGATGGATGGATCAGAACGCCCAATGAGGACGGATCCAAGGTGGTGCGCTCCAAGGAGGGGAGATTTCACACCGTAATAGCTGATCTGAACACCACTGAGGGTGGATCAGCAGGTGTGCACCCCAGGATGGGGGACACCATGGATTTCCATTAGCTGGGATTGAACCTCATAGTGATTTCCTACATACCCTGTGTAGAGGACAGGGATCAAGACCCACATAGTTCGAAGGGGTGATGAATCAGGGTGTACACAGAGGACAACGACCCGAAGACATACTGGGGCTTATGCATGGATAGTGGCCCACGTACTACTAGGAGCAGCGAGGAGGGTGGATGGAATGATCCCATCAGGATGTGGCGGCCTGGGAGAGAATCAGGATGGATGATTGATGGATGAATGAAGTGGAGGGGTAATGAAATGGGACCATCGCAAGGGCGACAGTGAAGTTGGACTTGATCCTCGAAGAGACCACCTACGTATCCCTATGGCAGGGAATCAAAGTCCGCATAGTTCGGAAAGGTGCCGGTGAACCGATGTGAAGGTGGACCTTGGCCCGTTGGTGTCGTCAGTGAACCGACGTGAATGTGGACCTTGGTCCGATGGGTGTTGTTAGTGAACCGATGTGAATGTGGACCTTGGTACGATGGGTGTCATCAGTGAACTAACGTGAATGTGGACCTTGTTCCGATGGGTATTGTCAGCGAAACGAGGTGAATGAGGACCTTGGTCTGATGGGTATTGTCAGAGAACCGATGTGAAAGAGGTCGGAACAACCGAGCGATGGGCTTGAACATCATGGAGGCTTCCTACATACCATGCCTTGACATGGATCAAAGTCCTCGTAGTTCAGGTGAAAATGGTGGGAGTCGGTGAACCGACGAGAAAGAAAAGAGACCTTGGTCCAGATGGTGTGGGGCTTACACACTAGGCTGCCCAGGTGTTGGTGAACCGACATGAAGGAGGTCGGAGTGACCAATGGGTGATGGGATTGAACCTCATGGAGGCTTCCTACGTACCACACCTTAGCACGGATCAAAGACCATGTAGTTCAGGTTGGGTTTTGTTGGCGAACCGACGTGAAAGAGAACCCAGGGGATCCACTGGTGGTGGGCTTGAACCTCGTGGAGGCTTGCTATGTACCACGCCTTAGAAGGGATCAAATTCCTTATAGTTCGGGATGGTTACAACGGCTTACCGCTGGGCCGAAATGTAGTTTAACGTCATGCGGGACAAGAGTGAACCCTGACATGAATAAACAACGGGTGGTGGACTTGAATGTCACGACCCGCCCTCGGGGTCCGTACCGTGACTACCCCAAGCCCGCCTTCCATAGGCCAGGGGCTGGCGACTAGCACCAAGGCGTAAATCCCGGTAAAAAGGGAAGGCATTGCCTTTTGAAAAGTAACAAACACCACAGAGTAAGCAAGCGGAAAGTAAACACTAAACAAAAGCAGAGTACAACTGAAAGTGCGGAAAAGTAAATGGGCCAGAATACAAACCCAAACCGAAAGTAAAGTACAACTCGAAAGGGAAAACAGCAACAGAAAAGTAAAAGCCGCTACTCCGAGCTGTCCACTGGAAATCCCACCTGAAGGGTGGGTACAGATAGCTCCTCTGCTCCATGGGTCCCCGCCGTCCGCTCCGAGCACGTCCCGCCCAGTGGTCCACCTCCGGGTACCGTCCCGCTCTGCAAGCCCCAGCTAAGGTCAACGCTGTCCGTCGTCTGCAACCAACACAACGTAGTGCGGGCAAAGCCCGTGAAGGGGTGAGTATAAGCTACTCAGTAGGGACCCCGAGACCCCTGAAGGTCTCACAAATCCACTAAGGATAAACCACGAAGAAAGGTACAATCACAAAGTAACAACCGACACTGCTTAGGTATATGCCCATACATATACCTAAGTCATCAATTCAAATACGCTCCAACCTCCGAGCCCAAGTACAACTCAGTCCACACAGGAAAGTAAACGTATTCCACACAGGAAAGAAAAACGTAATCCATACAGGATTGCACAACACAATCCACACAGGAAAGCAATTGGATTCAGCTCACACAGGTATACTTCTTCAAAGGAAGATAAAGATGATCACTGATCCATCTAAGTCGTCGGACCCACGAAGGATCGATAGGTAACTAACCCCCGCAAAGACCCACACAGGATCGGGCCCACACAGGACCTGTAGGCGCTGGCTCACACAGAACCGCTGAGCGCGGACCCACACAGGATCGGACCCACACAGGATCGCCACACAGGACCTGTAGCACTGATCCACGTAGGATCGCTGAGTGATGTAGTCTTCGTCGTCGAATCCACACAGGATCTCTGTACTGTCGTCGTCGTAGTCACAGTAGCAGTCGTAGCAGTAGTAGTCACAGTAACAGTCGCAGCCAGCACTAGGGTTCCCGTACACAGCAAGCTCGTTCGGAGGGTCCGCTCCACGAGCCGAGAGGCTGATACATCAACTGTCATAAGACCAGAGTTGATGTATCCAAAAGTTCCGTATCGTCAACAGGAACTCAACGCAACAGACGGCGCGTCGATCGGACGCCCGGTCTGAGAGTTATTGACATTTTCGTCCCCGGGGCCCAGTTGGTTTTTAAGGAAAAACCAACTCGACCGTACTCCACCTGCGTCCAAACCTCGGGCGGAGTATGCCAAAAGATCCGTCTCACTAAGAGGAACACAACGCGACTGACGGCACGTCAATCGGACGTCCATAGCTCAAGATATGAGCGTTTCCGCTCCGAAGGCCCGGTTGGTTTCGTGAACGAACCAACCCGGCCGAACTCAAAGTAATATGAAACCTTGAGTGCGATATACCGAAACGACCGTCTCGATCCAAGGATCGTGTTGCCGTAGACGGTTCATCGATCGGAGGTCTGAGGCTCAAGTTATGGACAAAAGACCGGAACTGGTTTGAAACGGGGGGGTCCGGGTCCGGGTCGACCCGGCCCGACCCCCCCCCCCCCCCCCTGGGGCGGCCCGGCCGGCCGGCAGGCCGGCGGCGCGGCGGCGCGGGGGCCGCGGCGGCCTGGCGCCGCACGGTGGCCGAACGCGGGGGGCAAAGCCCCCGCTGATTGGGAAGGCGGCGCGGCCTTTGTGCCGCGCCCTTTGCAAGAAAACGGGCCCCCCACGTGGGGGCCGGCTTGGATTAAAACCGGGGGGGCTGCTGCCCCCCTCCCTTCATGGAAACCGCCCCCCTCATAATGAGGGGGGTTTTGAGCGTTGGCCGGGGAATAAATTTTTCCCCAGTTTAACGCCTTCCGGCCGGCCAGCTGGCCGGCCAGTTTTCTCCAACGGGACCGGAAATTCCGGTCCCCCCCTTCGGCTTCCGACGCCGGCGGCCCCGGCCGCCGGTCTTCTCTTCCGCCGCGGCCCGGAACCGGCCGTGGTTTTCGTCATCCGGCGCGGTGCGACGGCACCGCGTCCCTCTGCCGCACCTCGATTTCTTCAACGCGGCGCGACGGCGTCGCGTTCTTGATGTTTCTTTCCTGGCGCGGCGCGACGGCGTCGCGTAATAAGGATTGGGCGAATATTCGCGTGGTGCGACGGCACCACGCCACCTTGATTCATCCACCCGCAAGCAATACAACAAGAACGATGGAGGGGGTTCGGCCGTGTTCATGCGGTCCGGCCCCCCTCACGTTAAGCAATAACGCAACTTAAAATATTTCAAACCACATGTTAGACTTGCTAAATTCATGATCAAGAATAGAATAATTAAACAATAATCATCAACCCCTACCTCGGGTATAGGTTCGAAGATTTGACAACGTCCGCGGAAGTCAACGTCGCGGAGATCGGGCGTCGCGGTCGTCGTTCGTCAATTCCGTTGACGAAGAGATGTGTCCGATGTGATACGTCGTTGGCGAAACCTCTTATGTCGACGAAGGGAATCCGAGGAGGAAGCGGCGTTCCCTCTCGTTGACACGAAAGACGAAGAAGAGCGGAGCGGCGTTCTTCGTCGGAACTTGAGCGTTCTTCGTCAAGTTGAGCGTTCTTCGTGTTCTTCGTCAGAGTTGAAGAAGAAGAAGAAAATCTCCCAAAAGCTCTCAAGGTGGCCAAAGCTATTAACCAAAATAAAATAAGACACTATCTTATTTTATTAACACATCAACACAAAAGAATTTCCAAAGTTTGAAATTCAAAAGGATTAACTCCAAATTAAATAACTCATGTCATTTAATGAGGGGTTAAGTAAGTTGGGAGAAGATGAAAGGTTTAGGGGTTCGTGTGGGCCCCACCACACTTAATCCTCCCAAGGGAGGTTAAGTGGGTGTGGGTCCCACTTCCAACCCCCTTTGGTAGGTTTTATCAAGTTATAATAAAATTTGTTCTTCACAAATTTTATTTAACTCAAACTAAAAACCCCAAAACTAACTTTCAACCCGCAACAAACGCAACTTCCGAAAAGGTATCTTTAAGCGAAAATCGGTGCTGCGAGTTCATCGGTGCCCTCGGATTTCAATTCCGAGCGCCGAATCAAAAGTTAGGAAAACCCGCTCGTTCGTTCACTGAACGTACCCAAGCCAAACTTCAGAAATTAATTCCGGGCACTCCGGGCCTCGGAATCAGGTGCCGTCTGAAACCGCGCTCTTGTAAAATTCTAAAGAAAATTAAGAAAAAAATTTCCGTTGAATTTTATGGGTCTTTACATTACTCCCACCTCAGGGATTTACGTCCCCGTAAAGATACATCAAAAACTAGGGAAACAAATGAGGGTATTGAGCACGCATCTGAGCCTCCCGCTCCCATGTGCTCTCCTGGAGATTCACGTGCTGCCATCTGATGCGCACAAGAGGAATCGATCGCCCATGCAGGACCCGCTCCTTTCGATCCTCTATCTCCACCGGGACCTCTGTAAAAGTCGCCCCATCGTCAACGTCAAGCTCCCCATGATCAATGATGTGCGTCGGGTCATGCACGTATCTCCTCAGCTGGGATACGTGGAAGACGTCGTGCACCCGGTGCAACTGAGGTGGTAGAGCCAGGCGATAAGCCACCCCGCCAACCCTGCTGAGAATCTGGAAGGGACCGATGAAGCGCGGAGATAATTTGCCGCCTCGGCCAAATCTCCGAATACCACGTCGAGGTGAGACCCGCAAGAAGACGTGGTCGCCATCCTCGAACTCAAGTGGCCTCCACCTCCTGTCAGCATATGACTTCTGCCGGCTCTGAGCTGTCCTCATCCGCTCCTGGATGACCTGGACCTTCTCTGTCGTGGCCTGGACCATCTCTGGTCCCACGAGTGCTGACTCTCCAGGGTCTGTCCAGCACAAAGGAGATCTACAAGGTCGGCCATACAATGCCTCGTACGGTGCCATCCCGATGGTGGAGTGGTAGCTGTTGTTGTACGCAAACTCCACCAAGGGTAGGTGGTCCTCCTAGCTACGACCAAAGTCGAGGACACATGCGCGGAGCATGTCCTCGAGAGTCTGAATGGTCCTCTCCGTCTGACCATCCGTCTGAGGGTGAAAGGTTGTGCTCAGACGTAGCTGCGTCCCGAACGCCTCCTGTAACCCCTTCCAAAGTCGGGAAGTAAAGCGGGCATCTCGATCAGAGACGATAGATGATGGTACACTGTGGAGCCGCACAATCTCCTGAACGTAGAGACGTCCCAAGCTCTCTACTGAGCCCTGCTCTCTGATGGGTAAGAAGTGTGCCGACTTGGTGAGTCGGTCAACAATCACCCAGATGGAGTCGTGACCTCTGGAAGTGCGTGGAAGTCCAGTCACGAATTCCATAGATATGCCGTCCCACTTCCACTCCGGAACCTCCAAGGGCTGTACCAAGCCTGCTGGTACCTGATTCTCTGCCTTCACCTGCTGGCAGGTAAGGCATCGAGAAACGAACTCTGCTACAGCCTTCTTCATGCCCGGCCACCAGTGCTGTCGTCTGAGGTCCTGGTACATCTTCGCCACTCCAGGATGTACCGCCAAAGGAGAAGTGTGAAACTCTCTCAGCACTTCCTCTCGCAAAGGTACTGGTACCATGGTACGTCCTCTGAAAAGGATGTCGTGATCTGCTCCAAGGGAGAAACCATCAGGTGCCTGTCCCGAGGATATCTGAGCACGCCGTGTCTCACAGTCAGCGTCCTCACGCTGTGCCTCCCTGACTCGCTGCAGTAGTGGAGGAGTGACTGTGAGAGACTGAAGGAAGGCTGCTCCATCTCTATCCATGAAGGATATCTGCAAAGAGGCTAGCTGCTCCGTCTCCTCCTCAAGTAACTGGATGCCCGTCCTCCTGCTGAGGGCATCGGCTACTACGTTCCCCTTCCCAGGAGTATAGACTATCTCAAAGTCATAGTCCTGGAGGAACTTGAGCCATCGCCGCTGTCTCAGGTTCAGGTCCTTCTGAGAGAAGATATACCTGAGACTATGATGATCGGAAAAGACTGTAAAGCGCTCGCCCATCAGGTAGTGTCGCCATGTCTTCAGAGCGAAGACCACTGCTGCTAACTCCAGGTCATGGGTAGCGTAGTTCTGCTCATGCGGCCTCAACTGACGTGATCCAAAGGCGATCACTGCCCGATCCTGCATCAGAACACATCTGAGTCCGGTCCCTGATGCATCACAGTAGACTACGTACCCTACTCCCTCCTCAGGAAGCCTCAAGATAGGTGCGCAGGTCAATCTCTGTCTCAGCTCCTGGAAGCTCTGCTGACATCTGTCTGTCCAAACGAAGGGTTTCCCCTTCTTCGTCAAAGCTGTGAGTGATGCCGCAACTCTAGAGAAGTCTGGCACGAATCTCCGATAGTATCCAGCTAGTCCCAAGAAACTCCGAACCTCAGTCACGCTCCTGGGTGGCTCCCAAGCTAACACAGCCTCAATCTTTGCGGGATCCACTTCAACTCCCGCCTCAGAGATAACGTGTCCCAAAAAGTGGACCTCACGTATCCAGAACTGTCACTTCGAGAGCTTACCATAAAGCTAGTGCTCTCGGAGTGTTTCAAGAACAACTCGCAAGTGATAGGCGTGCTCCTCCTCTGTCGTAGAATAAATCAGAATGTCGTCGATGAAGACCATGACAAACCGATCGAGGTATGGCTGAAAGATCCTGTTCATGAGAGCCATGAAC
The DNA here is from genome assembly GCA_963277665.1 of Viscum album. Taxonomy (NCBI): domain Eukaryota; kingdom Viridiplantae; phylum Streptophyta; class Magnoliopsida; order Santalales; family Viscaceae; genus Viscum; species Viscum album. The sequence goes on along the minus strand of OY728123.1, from coordinate 499,011,578 downwards.
ACTGCTGGAGCATTGGTTACACCGAAAGGCATAACCACGAACTCATAGTGGCCATACCGACATCTGGAGGCCGTCTTCTGCACATCCTCGTCTCTGACTCTGAGCTGATGATAGCCTGACCTGAGGTCTATCTTCGAGAACCACCGTGCTCCCTTGAGCTGATCAAAGAGGTCATCAATCCTCGGTAGCGGATACTTGTTCCTCACTGTCACCTGGTTCAGGCGACGATAGTCAACACAAAGTCGCAAGCTCCCGTCCGCCTTCTTGGTGAACAAAATCGGGGAAGCCCAGGGTGAAACACTGGGTCGGATGAACCCCTTGCCCTGCAAGTCCTCCAACTGTACCCGTAGCTCTCGAAGCTCGACGGGGGCCATCCGATATGCTGGAGTAGATATCGAGGTTGTCCCGGGGTACAAGTCAATATAAAAGTCTACCTCTCTGTGAGGAGGTAGCCCTGGAACGTCGTCGGGAAAAACGCCCGCAAACTGATCCACCACTGCAGGAAAACCAGGACTCCGCACGTCAACTGCTCCAAGGATAAGGCTAGCCAACTGATGAGTGATGGGCTGTCCTCTCCTCCGCAGAAGTCCATCCTGTGCTTCTAAGGCTCCCTTCTCGCCGGTGAAGGTGAACCTGCTCCCGTCGGTGCGTACACATCGCACCTTGCGCCTAAAACAGTCAATCTGTGCATGGACCGTAGATAGCCAATCCATGCCCAAGATGACGTCGTAAGGCCTCGACGCTGCTACAAGAAGATCCCAGCCGAAGCTCTCGCCTCCTAGAGTAAGCTCACACTGCCGGCACCAGTGCGTAATCGTCGAGTCTTCTCCCGTAGGAGTCTCTAGCCATAAGGATCGAGCCAACAGCTCTGTCGGAATCTCCGAGCTCCGAACAAGGGCAGCGGCTATGAAAGAGTGACTCGCTCCTGTGTCTATAAGAACTGCAGCAAGGGTGGAGTAGACACAGATAGTACCTCGAATCATCTCGGGTGCGCCGTGGTCGTAGGCCTCTGCTGCCTGGAGCTGAGCCTGTCGCTGCCCGCCAGCTCCCTGTGGTCGGGGTGGACCTCCTGGTGGTGGTGGTGGTAGAGCCTCAAAGCGTCGGCCACCACCGGCTGCTCGTCCAGCTCCTCTGCCTCATCCGCCTCCTCCCTGCGGACCGCCACGGTCGACCCTCTGCCTCTGCCTCGGTGGTCCATCAACTATCTGCTGCTCCTCGGCACGGCGGGTCGGGCAGTCACGAGCCATGTGGCCCTGCCCGCCGCACGAGTAGCACTGTCTGCCACTCGGATGACTGGCTCCGCGCTGTGTGCCCCGCACTGCTGAGCTAGTGCCCTGATATCGTCTGCCTGAAGGTCTGGTCTGTCTGGACCCCTGAGTCATCCGTCGACTGCCTGCTGCCGATGACTCCGCCACGTGCCGCCCTGCGGTGGGTCACTGTGCTGGTGTAGACTCAGCAAGGAAGCTCTCGATCAGAAGGGCCTGCTCCAGTACTCCTGTCTGAGTTGGTATGCTGAGGGAGATCAGCGATGCCCTGATCTCGTGTCTCAAACCCTGCTCGAAGGTCCGGGCCCGGAAGAATGGGTCCCGTACCATGTCGGTCGAGTAGCGCGAGAGATCGGTAAATCTCGCCGAGTACTGAGCGACCGTCATGCTGCCCTGCCGCAGCTGTAGAAGCTCCTGGATACGCACCGCACGTAGGGTGGCTGGGACGAACTCCGAGCGGAAAAGGCTCTCAAAGTCCGTCCAAAGTAGAGATGCCTCATCGTGCACCTGGAGCATCAAGCTCCACCATCGTCCTGCTGCTGCGTGTAGTAGGCTCGCAGCGAGGATCACCATGAGGTCTGCTGGTGTCCTCACTAGCCTAAACACTCGAACCACTGCCTCCAGCCAGTCCTCTACTGCCTGGGGATCCGTCTCCCTGCGAAACCTGGGTGGTCGCTGGTGCTGAAACTCATGCAGTGCGCTGAGGCGACGTGCATCGTCAGCGGCTGCTGCTGGAAGCATCGGGGGCTCGGCGGGTAAAGCTACCGCCGGTGCCACTACTGGCAAAGGGCCCTGCACCGAGGCCTCGTCGCTCGGTGGGCTGTCGTCACGCTTGACTCTCGGAACCCTAGCTGGCTGCCGTCGTGGGGCCATCCTGAAAAGGAAACAGGTGCGCCACGGTTAGAACAGTATACCTGGTGAGCTGATATAAGTAATCACAAAGAAAACTTTGAAACATACACGCAATCAATGTTTTCGTGCATTAAGTCGGAAATCAGAAGTCAGGGTCCTGGTGTATGGATACGTCGGCCGCCGCACCAACACTGGACTCCCTGGATTGATAACCACACTCAATACGCTTAAACATTATTGCTTCACATAGAAAAGATCAGAGTTCGCGGTAGAACCGAACTCCTCTGATACCAATTTGTCACGACCCGCCCTCGGGGTCCATGCCGTGACTACCCCAAGCCCGCCTTCCATAGGCCAGGGGCTGGCGACTAGCACCAAGGAGTAAATCCCGGTAAAAAGGGAAGGCATTGCCTTTTGAAAAGTAAAAAACACCACAGAGTAAGCAAGCGGAAAGTAAACACTAAACAAAAGCAGAGTACAACTGAAAGTGAGGAAAAGTAAATGCGCCAGAATACAAACCCAAACCGAAAGTAAAGTACAACTCGAAAGGGAAAACAACAACAGAAAAGTAAAAGCCGCTACTCCGAGCTGTCCACTGGAAATCCCACCTGAAGGGTGGGTACAGATAGCTCCTCTGCTCCACGGGTCCCGCCGTCCGCTCCGAGCACGTCCCGCCCAGTGGTCCACCTCCGGGTACCATCCCGCTCTGCAAGCCCCAGCTAAGGTCAACGCTGTCCGTCGTCTGCAACCAACACAACGTAGTGCGGGCAAAGCCCGTGCAGGGGTGAGTATAAGCTACTCAGTAGGGACCCCGAGACCCCTGAAGGTCTCACAAATCCACTAAGGATAAACCACGAAGAAAGGTACAATCACAAAGTAACAACCGACACTGCTTAGGTATATGCCCATACATATACCTAAGTCATCAATTCAAATACGCTCCAACCTCCGAGCCCAAGTACAACTCAGTCCACACAGGAAAGTAAACGTATTCCACACAGGAAAGCAAAACGCAATCCACACAGGATTGCACAACACAATCCACACAGGAAAGCAATTGGATTCAGCTCACACAGGTATACTTCTTCAAAGGACGATAAAGATGATCACTGATCCATCTAAGTCGTCGGACCCACGAAGGATCGATAGGTAACTAACCCCCGCAAAGACCCACACAGGATCGGGCCCACATAGGACCTGTAGGCGCTGGCTCACACAGAACCGCTGAGCGCGGACCCACACAGGATCGGACCCACACAGGATCGGTCCCACACAGGACCTGTAGCACTGATCCACGTAGGATCGCTGAGTGCTGTAGTCGTCGTCGTCGAATCCACACAGGATCTCTGTACTGTCGTCGTCGTAGTCACAGTAGCAGTCGTAGCAGTAGTAGTCACAGTAACAGTCGCAGCCAGCACTAGGGTTCCCGTACACAGCAAGCTCGTTCGGAGGGTCCGCTCCACGAGCCGAGAGGCTGATACATCAACTGTCACAAGACCAGAGTTGATGTATCCAAAAGTTCCGTATCGTCAACAGGAACTCAACGCAACAGACGGCGCGTCGATCGGACGCCCGGTCTGAGAGTTATTGACATTTTCGTCCCCGGGGCCCGGTTGGTTTTTAAGGCAAAACCAACCCGACCGTACTCCACCTGCGTCCAAACCTCGGGCGGAGTATGCCAAAAGATCCGTCTCACTAAGAGGAACACAACGCGACTGACGACACATCAATCGGACGTCCGTAGCTCAAGATATGAGCGTTTCTGCTCCGAAGGCCCGGTTGGTTTCGTGAACGAACCAACCCGGCCGAACTCAAAGTAATCCGAAACCTTGAGTGCGATATACCAAAACGACCATCTCGATCCAAGGATCGTGTTTCCGCAGACAGTTCGTCGATCGGAGGTCCGAGGCTCAAGTTATGGCCAAAAGACCGGAACTGGTTCGAAACGGGGGGGTCCGGGTCCGGGTTGACCCGGCCCGACCCCCCCCCTGGGGCGGCCCGGCCGGCCGGCAGGCCGGTGGCACGGAGGCCGGCGGCAGCGCGGCGGCGTGGGGGCCGCGGCGGCCTGGCGCCGCACGGTGGCCGAACGCGGGGGGCAAAGCCCCCGCTGATTGGGAAGGCGGCGCAGCCTTTGTGCCGCGCCCTTTGCAAGAAAACGGCCCCCCACGTGGGGGCCGGCTTGGATTAAAACCGGGGGGGCTGCTGCCCCCCTCCCTTCATGGAAACTGCCCCCCTCATAATGAGGGGGGTTTTGAGCGTTGGCCGGGGAATAAATTTTCCCCGGTTTAACGCCTTCCGGCCGGCCAGCTGGCCGGCCGGTTTTCTCCAACGGGACCGGAAATTCCGGTCCCCCCCTTCGGCTTCCGACGCCGGCGGCCCGGCCGCCGGTCTTCTCTTCCGCCGCGGCCCGGAACCGGCCGCGGTTTTCGTCATCCGGCGCGGTGCGACGGCACCGCGCCCCTCCGCCGCACCTCGATTTCTTCAACGCGGCGCGACGGCGTCGTGTTCTTGATGTTTCTTTCATGGCGCGGCGCGACGGCGTCGCGTAATAAGGATTGGGCGAATATCCGCGTGGTGCGACGGCACCACGCCACCTTGATTCATCCACCCGCAAGCAATACAACAAGAACGATGGAGGGGGTTCGGCCGTGTTCATGCGGTCCGGCCCCCCTCACGTTAAGCAATAACGCAACTTAAAATATTTCAAAACCACATGTTAGACTTGCTAAATTCATGATCAAGAATAGAATAATTAAACAATAGTCAACAACCCCTACCTCGGGTATAGGTTCGAAGATTTGACAACGTCCGCGGAAGTCAACTTCGCGGAGATCGGGCGTCGCGGTCGTCGTTCGTCAATTCCGTTGACGAAGAGATGTGTCCGATGTGATACGTCGTTGGCGAAACCTCTTATGTCGATGAAGGGAATCCGAGGAGGAAGCGGCGTTCCCTCTCGTTGACACGGAAGACGAAGAAGAGCGGAGCGGCGTTCTTCGTCGGAACTTGAGCGTTCTTCGTCAAGTTGAGCGTTCTTCGTGTTCTTCATCAGAGTTGAAGAAGAAGAAGAAAATCTCCCAAAATCTCTCAAGGTGGCCAAAGCTATTAACCAAAATAAAATAAGACACTATCTTATTTTATTAACACATCAACACAAAAGAATTTCCAAAGTTTGAAATTCAAAAGGATTAACTCCAAATTAAATAACTCATGTCATTTAATGAGGGGTTAAGTAAGTTGGGAGAAGATGAAAGGTTTAGGGGTTCGTGTGGGCCCCACCACACTTAATCCTCCCAAGGGAGGTTAAGTGGGTGTGGGTCCCACTTCCAACCCCCTTTGGTAGGTTTTATCAAGTTATAATAAAATTTGTTCTTCACAAATTTTATTTAACTCAAACTAAAAACCCCAAAACTAACTTTCAACCCGCAACAAACGCAACTTCCAAAAATGTCTCTTTAAGCAAAAATCGGTGATGCGAGTTCATCGGTGCCCTCGGATTTCAATTCCGAGCACCGAATCAAAAGTTAGGAAAATCCGCTCGTTCGTTCACTGAACGTACCCGAGCCAAATTTCAGAAATTAATTCCGGGCACTCCGGGCCTCAGAATCAGGTGTCGTCTGAAACCGCGCTCTTGTAAAATTCTAAAGAAAATTAAGAAAAAAAATTCCCTTGAATTTTACGGGTCTTTACATTGAACCTCATGGAGGATTCCTATGTACCATGCCTTAGCACGGATCAAAGACCACGTAGTTCTGTTGTGCAGTTTAACGTCATGCTGGACGGGGGTGGAACTCGACCTGAAGAAACGACCGAGTTGTGGGCTTGAACCTCATTGAGGCCTCCAACGTACCATGCCTTAGCATGGATCAAAGTCCTCGTAGTTCACTTAAGGTAGGGGTCAGGGTCGGTGCTCACTCTAAGATCACGTGAGTCATGCTCGGTGTGAGAAACAAGAGGTTGCAGGGACCTGACGATCACGTCGCGAAGGATGCATTTGTGGGAAACGAAGAGGGGCTTACGCGTTGGGCGGCCCACGGTGCTGGGACTTACTCCAGGATGGAGGCCCGAGGAAAAGGATGACGATAGTTTCGAGCTTGAGCCTTGAAGAGGCTTCCTACGTATCCCCGTGGTAGGGAATCAAAGTCCACATAGTTCTTCTGATGACGGATTACCGCTGGATAAATATGTGAATGGCTTACAGTTAAATGGGGTCGCAACGGCTTACCGCTGGATGAGGATGTCAACGGCTAGCCGTCAAATGGGGTTGCAATGGCTTACCGCTGGATTGGGTCACAACGGCTTACCGCTGGATAAGGATGTCAACGGCTTGCCGTTGAATGGGGTTGCAATGGCTTACTACTGGATTGGGTCACAACGGATTACCGCTGGATAAGGATGTGAACGACTTACCGCTGCATAGGATCACAACGGTGGATGGGGCGTATGCGAAGAAGTTGCCCGGGTGCTGCTAAGGAGTGGAAATGGTGAATGGGGATTATGCAAGGAACTGCATGGGTGCCGCTATGAAGTGGCAATGGTGAATGGGGCTTACGCTAGGAAGCAACCCGGGTGCCACTATGGAGCAGAAATGGTGGATGGGGCTTACGCAAGGAAGCTGCCCGGGTGCCGCTATAGAGCGGCAATGGTGAATGGGGCATACGCTAGGAAGCAGCCCGGGTGCCGCTATGGATCGGAAATGGTGAATGGGGCTTACGCAAAGATGCTGCCTGTGTGCTGCTATGGAGTGGCAATGGTGAATGAGGCTTATGAAAATATGTTTCCCGTGAGACTCTATGGAGCGACAATGGTGAATGGGGCTTACGCAAAGATGTTTCCCGTGATGTCTTCCTCATCTCTGGTAATGAGGGCATCCCAACTCACTAGTGGGTTTAGGCCTTCACCTATGTGCTAGCACACAAGTAGGATATCTCCAAGGGGCATTGGAATCATTCCACTATAGTCATGGCATTAAGTGTCTTACGCTTGGAGCATAAGGCATCTCTTGTTTAGTGCAAGAGGCATCCTATGTTCGGAACATGGGGATTATTACAGTTTAGAATCTTGTAGGTAGGACTATTGGCATCTCATGCTAGGAGGATAAGGAATCTCTTATTTGGAGAAAGAGACATCCTATGTTCGGAACATAAGGCATTACTACATTTTATAGTCATGTAGGTAGGACTATTGGCATCTCATGCTTGGAGCATGAGGTATCTCTTGATTGGAGCAAGAGGCATCCTATGTTCGGAACATAAGGCATTACTACAGTTTATAGTCATGTAGGTAGGACTGTTGGCATCTCATGCTTGGAGCATAAGGCATCTCTTGATTGGATCAAGTGGAATCCTATGTTCGAAACATAATGCACTACTACAGTTTATAGTCATGTTGGTAGGACTATTGGCATCTCATGCTTGGAGCATGAGGCATCTCTTGATTGGAGCAAGAGGCATCCTATGTTCGGAACATAAGGCATTACTACAGTTTATAATCATGTTGGTAGGACTGTTGGCATCTCATGCTTGGAGCATGAGGCATATCTTGATTGGAGGAAGAGGCATCCTATGTTCGGAACATAAGGCATTACTACAGTTTATATTCAGGTTGGTAGGACTATTGGCATCTCATTCTTGGAGCATGAGGCATCTATTGATTGGAGCAAGAGGCATACTATGTTCGAAACATAAGGCATTACTATAGTTTATAGTCATGTTGGTAGGACTGTTATGTAGAAGGTGACTAGAAATGGTTGGTGTTGGGTCTTACGCAAGGGCGGCCCTTTCTGGTTCAACCTGGCATAGGATCAAAGTGATTGGGTTTGGAGGAGTTTCCTGAGGAATGGTTCGACTCGAGGTACCCGGGGAATTGATGATGAGAATCTCAACTTAGGACACATGAATGAAAAAAAGAGGAATATGTTGACTCAAGGTGTTTCATGGTGTGCAGAGGTGTATCTCAAATCATGGTGTTCCAAAGGTGGGAGGTGGGTGCGCATAAGGGCGCAATGGAAAATCCCCACATCCCTGCCCGAGAAGTTCGCGGTGTGACTCTCCATTTTTCATGGGGATCTGTGATGGTAGCGAAGGGACCGGGCTGGGACCGCAGCCCGACAGTGACCCCGAGCGGGGGTACGGGGGCGCATCCCCCGTGGTATGGACCGGCGGGTGCGGAGGTCAGAGCCTCGCGAAGGATAGGTCTTTGAGAAGTAGATTCGCGGAGAAAAGGTCTCGCGAAGTAGCTTCGCGGAGCAAAGGTCTTGCAGAGCAGAGGGATCTCATGGAGCATGGGCATCTTGCGGAGAAAGGGCGGCTCGCGTAAAACTTGTGGAGCAGGGACTCGCGGAGCATCTGCTCACGGAGCAATAACGCGAAGGAAGCTGTTCGCGGAGCATGGCCTCGCGGGGCCGTAAAGCGGAGCTCGGTGGACCGGGAGATCGGCCGCCCTAGGGGCGAAAAAATGGCCATCCGGAGAAGGGGGTTAAGCTGGGTATTTATAGGCAAGGGGCGCCGCGAATCAAAGATCATGCGGCGCGAAGTGGGAATTCGGTTGCTTCGCGGCGGGTCACGAATGTCAACCGGATTCGCAGAGCAGTACCGCCTCCTCTGCTTTGCGGTGGGTTCGCGAACGCTAGGGAGTTCGCGGAGAGTTACCGCCTCCTGTACTTCGCGGCGGGTCTTCGCAGCGCGTCGCGAACGTCATCCAGGTTCGCGGAGCATCCCGCCTCATTGCTTCGCGGCGGCGCTCCGTGATCACAGAGGGGGGCTTCGCGAATGGGCTTTGCGAACCAGTTTTCTAGCCCAACTTCAAATGTCCATAACTCTTAATCCGTAGCTCCGTTCGGGCCCTACGACCTACCAAATAGAAGCTTGCGAAATGGACTACAATCTTGGATCGTGTATGGAAGCATTTGGTAAATTTTTGGGGACATGTTTTCCGGTTCCAACAATATCACATTAACATATGTATATGTATATAATTATATATAATTGTACATACAACACAAATTTCATTGTATAAAATTAAAATGTATTTTTTACGTACACTTTAAGTAGTAATTAATTGTTTTATACCAACATATAAATAAATATATCTAAAAAACACTGATCATGCACACACACACACACATATATATTTATAAATCAGTGAATATGTATATAGATATATATAATGCATTCTTATATAATTACATACAAAAAATTTAAATATATATATATATATATAATAAGGTCTATATGTAATTTATACAACAAATATACTTTGAAATACACTTATAAATATTTATATCTGTATATACTTATAAATATGTATAATTTTAAATAATAACATACATATAGTTATATATATGCATGTTTATATCCATGTGTATGTATGTACATGTAAAAATATTTAGATGCATGTGTGTACATGTCTTAAAATATCCTTATAAGTACTTATATTTTTATATACCAATAAAAATCATCGATCAAACTCACATATAAAAACAATGAATATATATATATATATATACATACATACAAACACACATACACACATTTATACATAAAAATTAATATATCCATATACATATACAGTTGAAAACATATCTTTAAGTATATGTACAAACATACATACATATACAAATCTATATTAATATAAGAACATGCATACATACATACAGATAAATAGGTATATAAAAAATACCAATTTAATTATTTACATGAATACATATTTATTAATATAATTATTTACTATTATAAATCTACATTTTCACATATAAAAACAAGTACGTGCATGCATTCACACACACACACACACACATAACTATTTTCAGATCTCCAATAGGTAATCTCCCATGGGAGATTCATACTATAAATCCACATAGGGAAATCTCTCATGGAAGATTCTCAGTGCCTAGAAATCTCCACTGGGAGATTCATAGTGCCGATATGCACTAGGAAATCTCCCATGAGAAATTCTCACCACCAATCAGCACTAGTAAATGTACACTGTGAGACCTGTACATTCTTATATTTATATATTAATCTTTTAAATAATTTGATAAATATATATATGCATACATGAATGACTGTAGGTAGTAATATTTATATGTATGTATGTTTTTATGTATGTGATTGTATACACTTATATATATATACATATACATGTATATATGATTAGGAATATACTTATATATATATATATTTAAATAATTACATTAATATATATACACGCATGAATGTATGTATACATTTATATTTATATGTATGTGTGATTGTATGTATTTATATGTATGTATTTATGATAATATTTAGATGCATATGTGTACATGCATTAAAATATTCCTAAAAATATTTTCGTTTTATATACCTATATATGTGTGTGCATGTGTGCATGCACTTATATTTGTAAGAAATTACATTAATTATATTTACATATAATTTCCATAATATATATTTATGAACTTATATTAAAATATATTTTTGTATTTTTGTAAAAATACACTTTAAAATACACATATAAATATTTATATTTGTATATAGTTATATAGATGTATAATTGAAATTTATTACAATAAAATATTTATATGTATACATGTTTATATTTATGTGTATGTATGTACATATAATAATATTTAGAATCATGTATGTATATTTATTAAAATATTAGTATAATTATTTATAATTGAATATACCTTTAAAAAGTATTGATCACACACACATATATAAAAACCAATGAATTCACACACACAAACACACACATACATACAAACATATTAACATTTTTATATATAAACACATACATACATCTATACGTACAATGGGAGATTTACATTGTTTTTATATATGTTCATATATACTAATGTGTATGTATGTATGTTTGCATGGGTATAATTATAATTTTACACAATGTTGTATGTGAATAATTGTATATAATTGTATGAATATGTATTTATGTACTTTCATTAATAAAGTTTTACATATGATATTATATGTATGTACATGCATGCACTCATGAAAATATAAAATTTTATACAAATATAATTACTTAAAAGTATATATAAATTTAAATATATACAAACTTACATACATATATTGCATAAACGTTAGTATATATTCATAAACATATATATAATTATACATACAACATAAATTTTGTTGTATAAAGTTTAGAATGTGTTTTTGGCATGCACTTTATGGAGTAATTATATTGCATTTCTTAATATAATAATATTTATAAATATATTTTGTACTTTTTAAAAAAAAATTATATAAAAATGTTTATTACAAGTTGTATATATTAATGATTACAAATCAATCCTTATATTTTTTTTATTAACACTTATATTTTTATTAACACTTTCGTATTTATTACTACACTTATGTGTATGAAACTTTATATATATGCTTGTGTGTTGTTATAAAATTAAAGTAATGTTTTTGGTGGATGAAAAGAAATTTGGTCACATGCACATATAGATAAAGTATTCATGTATATATATGTATGTGTGTATGTGTGTGTCTATGAATGTGTGTGAAAATACATAATGTGGTTTGATAAACACATTATACATTTAAAAAACTATATATATGCATACATATAAATATAAGATAGAGTTTACATAAACATATGAATATTCTAAGTATATGCCTACATATATACCTACATATATTAGTATATATATACATGTGTGTGTATTAATACATACAGGCTTACACACACATATTAAAATACAAGTACCTACATGCATATGCATGAATGCATATATTAATGTAATTATTTATAAATGTAATATATAAATATAAGAATGTAAAAAAAATATACAATTATAAGTATATACAAACACACATAGTACATTGAGAAATCTCTCAGTGGGGATTTGTCCTGTAAATCACCCATTGAGGATTTTTCCTGTGAATCTCTCATATTAAATTAATATATATAAATGAAATCATGTGTATATAAACCTCTATTTATATGTAAATATGATTTTATGTTTATGTTTGTATGTATATATGGTAATATTTATTTTGTATGTATATTCTTTTATTAAAATATACCTATAAATATATATTGTTTCATATTCCTGTATATATACGTATGTACGTATGCATGCTTGTACTTGTATCTATAAATAATGTGGAAATAGTGGGTGCCCTAGAACCAACTATTATGTGCTTTTGATTACCACATCGTTTATATAGTAATCTATGCATGATGTCATCTTACCATTATAGTGTATATTTTTCTACGTCTACTATTGAAATGGTAATGTACAAAGATTAATTGTCGTATTGAAAGGTTATAGCAGTTCCCAGGTTATAATGAGAAACTCTAGATAATATGACATTAGTCTTAAATATATGTTCTATGGTCTAGATACATCTTACTAATTGGACATACTAGATGTCTGAACATCAGGTGTTGGGGGCTCATAAGCATTGAAACTTCTTCTCATGAAGCTCACACTTGGTGATCTCTAGTAGTGAGATCATGAGGACTGACCCGCCAATAAGAACTCCACATGTTTTGGGTGTCATTGGACGTTCCTATCTACAATCATGTGTAATGGTCTAATGACTTGAGATCATTACCAATTTATGTCATTTGATTGCGTACTTTGATGCAAGACGAAAACCATGGCGATGAAGTCGTGGCGAGGTAGTTTGTGTCGGGTGCGTCGTTGGTGGAATGCCAATGGTTGAATGGTCAAGAAAGGATTTGTCGCTTCTGGGTTATGGAAGTAATATATCTCAGGCCATGTTGATATGGATGGAAGTACCTTAATAAGGCCATGGCCATGGTAGTCAAGGGTAAATCCATCCAGTTAAATCAAAAAACTATAAAGCAAGAAAAGGGCGATGACATGAGAGTGCGTCCTGCTTTATGAGATATTATAGACAAAGAGATAATATTACACAGCGTGTGTTCGTAGGTTGGTTGTCGCTGCTGTGACAATCCTTATTTCTTCAGGGGCCATGATGGGTTGCTAGATCCCTCTCTTGGTCTATGAATAGTATTCACGGCTGTCGAAATAAGGTCCTAGAGGGTCACATACAATAGAGTATTCAAGAATCTTCCCTATTCAGTTGAATAGGAGTATTGGACATAGTGGGCCCTGCAGTAGGGGTCCAGGAACTGTCCAAAGTTAAACGATCACCAATGCAATAAATGAAATCATATTATTCGAGTTTAGAATAATGAATATGGAATTTATTTATTAAATGTATTTACGAGTTTTAGTAAATACATGAAAAAAATACTAATTGACGAATATTAAATTATTAAAGGATCAATTAATATTTACGGGAGCGACGATTCGAGCTAATGACTTAATTATTATCATGTAGTATATTTTAATATATATTAAAAGTAAATGATAATAATATTTATGACTCAGTTTAGTAGTCATAAATGTCATTGATAGTGCATTAAGTATTCGAGGCCAGTGAAGCGATACCGGGTATTTTAATTGTGCACTATAAATAGAAGAGGAGGGGCATTTTCCAAATACTATTCATAGAGCTTATCTCTCCTCTCCTATCTCCCACATTCTAGAGAGAGATGCTCTGGATCCAAGGAGCTCGGATGGAGCTCTCTCTTGGGCATCGCTAGAGATGTGATGTGGTGGTCGTTGGAGCATCGAAGGCATCGTTGCAAATCTGCGCTAGCACCCAGACTATGACGAACGGAGCTCCCACGGATTCCTTGAAGCACGTGTGGAAGATCTAGAGGAATTCGAATTCAGATTCTTCGAGCAGGGATCGCCAACGATGAGCAGACATCGTGCACGACTTTCGGATTTAAACCAGGTATTTTACGGTTTTATTTTATGCTTAAAATACTCCACGCGTGGTCCTCAGCTAAGACCGGGTTGCTCTTCTCCAACGTCGACAAGTTTACGTCGACCATCGGTGGAAAAATTTTAAAACCCACCTGTTTGGGGATTCCGCTGCGTGCCCAGTTCCAACAAATAATTACATTATTTATATTTTTATATAAATTCTATAAAATATATTTATGCACTAATATCAAAATAGATTTTTATATGTATATAGGTATGTACTTATACTTATAGACATGTATTGAACTATTCTTGTATATGGCTATATTAATTAGAGGTATATATGTATGTATAGATGTATTTATGTGTTTATATATAAATAAATTAATATGTTTGTACATATGTGTGTATGTGTGTGTGTGTGTTTATTTTTGTACATTATAATATTTATATATTAAATTTATAAATAATTACTTTAATTTGCATGCATGCATGGATGTGGGTAGTTATATTTATATGTATGTATATTTTTTTGAATTATTTTTTATATACTTACACTATTAAAAATAAAAAAAAAATTAGTGATGCCAAAAGTGCTAGCTAATGGGATTTAATGACCACCATTTTACTACTTTTGGTGGTCATATTTGTTCCATTACATTAGAGAATTCCCAAGGCAGACGCTATAGGCACTCCCTTAATGACCATAGAAGCGGTCTCTAGGAAAAACATTAGTGACCGCTTTAGCAGTTGCTAATTTTTTCACAACCAGAACCAACAGGGACTAAGATGAAACTCCCCAAGCCCCCTCCAATAGTCCAGGTGTTGGCGACTAGCACTGATTAGGAATATCACATAAATGGGTGGACTTTTCCTAAAGTAATAGTACACACACACCCAAAAACACCTCCATGTAACAGTGTATAGATATAACAAGATGGAAACTAAAATTCTTTCATACAACTATCCCAAACCAAAGTATAATAGAAGTACTGAAAACTTAAAAGGGAAAAACAAAAACCCACTAAAAACTAAAAATTTTACAACCTACTCAAACAGAGGGGATCACTATCAAATTCAACATCCAGAAATCTCCTTCTACCAACTCCGTTAAACATCTCAGTTGATATATCTTAATAAGATCTGCCTACCTCAGGTCCTCCTGGGACTCCATCAAAAGGCCTGTGTCTTAAACAAGACACACCATTTGTGGGAAAATCCCATGTAGGGGTGAGTATAAAAATACTCAGTAGGAACCCAAAAACCCAAAATAAAAGGGAGTAACTGAAAGGAAATTGTCTGCTCAACCTAGCCAAAGGCAACCCAATCGAGAGATAAACTCCATCTAGAACCATCCTCAACTATACATGACTAGTAACCTCATTACAAAAGAGGTGTCAACCTAGATATCTGAAATCAATATAATGACTCCATATATACTCATCCTCAACTCCAAGTCTCATGAGGTCCTAAACATATGGCCAACTACATGATTTTACTCTTGGTTATAAAGGTATCACATAACCAGGAGAACACACTTCTTGATATTAACAATTCATTTGTCTCCCAACCAATAGATACACTCCACCAGGAAAAAATCTACCATTCTTGATGGAAAATATGAGAGAACACACTCCATCGGGAATATCACTCTAGGTCAAAAACTAGTGCCCGACACCAGAGGTCCTCCTAAATCTAACCTAAGGCCTGTGTAAGTTTTTAAAAACTCATGTGGAGAGTCCTACACCTCACCATTGTACACAGTTGAGGGAAAACTACTCCAAACTATGCACCATGTGCATCCTCTCTTATGAGGGAGAATAGAGGGGGCCACACATCGTCACGACCCTACATTTGAGGGATTATTACCTCCTAACCATTCTACGAAGCCTCTATCACTCTTTTATGGAGTTTCCCGCACCTCAATCCATAGAGTAAATACTAACTCCTAACTAGGTACCACACATAATTAGTTGAGGGCCCACTCCTCTTAATTATACTCAACTACCAAGGGAGCTCCAACTCCAATGGAGGACATGCACCCCACCGTTAATCGATGACGGGGGAGTACTACTCCGTAGTCGACGACCCACACCCTGGTATGACTAGGTAGTCCCACTCTACCATTATGATCACTATAGGTACCCACACACTAACACAATATATGAGTACCAACCTCAGGCTAGATGACATACTCCCTGGTATTACAAGGGAGTACCAAGTCTGCTCTAATAGCATGAATGGAGGACTCATACCCTAGAACGATAGTGGATTTATTACCCCAAGGGTAGAGTACCCTCACAATAACATGTTATGAGAGTACCCACTCTACCTATATGTCACATATGGAGGACCCACGACATGACATGGTAGGGTGGTACTGACTCCACCGATTGAGGTCTTGTACCCTAGTCCAATAGGGGAGTACCTACTCTATCATTCTAAAGAGTATGGAAGGCCCACACCCTATCATGGAAGGGTAGCACTGTCTCCAACTAAATGAAAAATACGGGGAACCCATGCCATATTTTGATAGGGGATTACCATCCCTAAGAGAACTATCATGTGGGTAGAGAACTGGAACCCACAACATGGGGATTCATGTCTTTACCAAAGTAGATAGGTGTGGTAAACTCGTGACCTATTTCACATGGGAGTACTAGTCCCAACATCTCTCACTAAGTACCACACCAATCTCCATTATCAACCAAAAACCATTGAAAATTTTGTCATTATTTTCATACCTCACATATCAAAACATAAATGGGTAGGGGACTAGTGCCATGATAAAATAGGGGAGCACCACTCTACTGACCTAAAGATACTAGGGGACCCACATCCTAAGGTGATAGGGAAGGGTACTGACCCCAAAGTCAACCTAGTGATCCACCCTGATCACTACCCAAGGTTAAAAAGTTCTACTACATCATCATTCTTGAACCACACCACATCATATTTCATTGGGAACTATAGAGTCCACCGTCATGTTATACGTGGAAAAAATCTCAGGAAAGGCTACTCACATGACTAAATATGAGCCCTAGAGAAGTACATACGTAATGTGTAAGATCTCAAGAAGATCCCATGGAATGTAGATGGAATACAATGGGGTCCACACCATCATGAACCAACCTGGGTACCCTCATAACCCGATGACTAAGAAAACACTGACATGGCCTAAAGTGCATTTCGAATCCCCATGGGTTGGCGACTAGCACCTAACATCATAAAAATGAAAATGGGAACAATTTTTTCCACAAGAATTACAGAAGGGAGACAAAAAAATCAGTATTAATAAAAAAGAAACTCCATAGGGAGAAGTATACCAGAAGATAAATAGGAATGACAACCCAAAGTACTATGGAAAAGTTATAGAAGATAAGAAAAACAACGAAGTCCTAATAGACACAACTCCCTAAGTCCAAGGACCAATAACTACTACCACCTCTAAATGGTGCATCACCCTTGCTCAAACCTAGAATAAGATAATATACAAAAACCCAAAGTCACAGGTAGGGTGTGATTGAAAACCTCAATAGTGTCTCACTAAATATTCCCTAATGAGATTCCACTTTTAATTAACCAAATAAAAGATTTTAATTTTGAATAAACATTTTTTTCATTCCAAAAAAAATATTTAAAACAAATCATGTTTTAAAATTCAAATGATGGAAATACTTCAAAAAAATGCTTTGCATTTCAATTGATAGAATATTTTTAAAATAATGGATTAAATAAACATTTTATATAAAATAGTGTATATAAATTTAGAAGTCATGTAAAATATTTTACATCAAACATTGGAAAATATTTCGAATATAAACAAGTGACCCACATGATCATATTCCAAAATGTATGATAGTTCCAGGATATGGGATTCTTACACACTTGAAGGTGATCACATTAATATGAGTATACACACATCCCTCTATAAATTTCCAAATAGTACTTACTACTATCCCTTTGGAGATATGACATGTTGCACTATTTTTTGTTTCATTTTTAAAGCATCTAAACGAGTTTTATCCACTAACTCACAAACTATCTAATCTTGAATGTGATTTAATACAAATGAATGATGGGAAATTTATTTTAAAACTGTTTAAAATGGAATTCATCCCATTATCAATTTAAAATATTCCAAATTCCTTTTAAAACCCAACACCTAGTGTTTTAAATAAAAACATTTTTTCCAAGATAAAACCCAACGTTTTCTATCAAAACCATTTTTATGAAAATTTTCCGAAATTCTAATTTGTAAAAATTCCATACAATCAATTTTTTCCAATTTAAATCCAATAATTTATATTTCTCATATATCCATAAATTTTAGAAACACAACCCAATTCAAAGAAATTGGATTTTTTACCCAATTTCTTGCCAAATATAAATTCCAAGACCCCAATTAAACGGAATTGGGGATTTAATTAAAAATGAAAAATAAATTTCATTTATTGATAAATTGAATTTAAATCAAAAATTGAAATAAAATCAAAAAAATTGGGGTTAATCAAGTTGGCCAACCAAAATGAAACCACCTATCTTTTTCTTGGAACACAAATCCCATAATGGAACCCACCAATAAGAATGAAGGCAAAAAAGATCTATGAACTCAACTTAGAAACAAGATTCATTAAAATTTAGTTTAAATTAATAAATCCCAAGATAATCTAACAAAATCCTAGGGGGGAGAAATATATAGAGAGATCAGAAGACTGCTTACCTGGGGAGGCACACCTAAACCACAACAACGATCAATTACTGAACAAAAAAACTCGCAGGGGGTGGAGGGCTCCAAAATTTCATAGGAATGGTTATTAGGTACATATAAAGGAACTAAGGTGACAGGGGAAAGGAAATTCATCTGAAATTACTATAAAAAAAATCAATTCTCAGGACTTTACATGATTCATAACCTAAGTACATGATGTGTGATTATCACGTCTCATAATCGTGGATAAACATGTCACCTTTTGCTAAAAATTTATTTATTATTATTTTTTAGAATTTAAATGACGTGTAACCCATTTACACGGTGTGTAAATCCCCATCAAGCTATAGAACCAGTAGGTTTCATGCTGAATATCAAAAAAATACCTAGCTTCACCATTATAGGTTTTGACCCAACTTCTTCTTGGCTGTACCTAGACAATGGAAAGGAAAACCACGACAGGGATTAAAAACATACCTAAAAGAAATGTAATGGGATGATAAAATCTCCCCACCATAAAATATTTTTTTCCCTAGAAAGCCTATCATGAATATTCTATATCAAAAAGGTGAGGCAAAATCTCTCTAATTAGTGCCTTGTGCTTCCATGTATCATGAGAATCAAGACTGTGCACCCATAGAACTCGAACCAATGGTATCATCCTCCCACAAATCACCTTGGATTCTTAATCAAAAATCTTGGTAGGTCGTTCAGTCTGGGATAAATTAGGTTCAAATTCAAGATCCCTCCAACTCAGAACATGAGATGGATCAGATAGATACTTTCGGAGCTGAGATACATGAAACACATTATTTATAGACATTATTTGAAATGGATGTGACAACTGATAATCCACTTTCCCCACCTTTTCAATAACCATAAGAGGTCCCAAAAATTGATGGGGGAGTCAAGATTCCATTGCCTCCCAAACCATCAATGACCCAAGCTGGGTGAAACTTTCAAGAACACCTCATGACCAATAGAAAATTATACCGCTCTACAACGATGATCATCATAAGACTTATACTGGTTCTATGACGCCAAAATTATTTGATGAATCAACTAAATATTTTATGTCATATTTGAAAAAAATATGATTCTGAAAAAGTAACATTCACAAATATACAACCACAACAATGAAGATTTACAATGCTGGCCATAAAATCCCTCAAAAGGATCCATTATAATCGCAAACTAGTAATTATTTTTATAAGAAAACTCAACCAGTCCCAGATGTTTATCCCAGGCCCCACCAAAGTTGATAACACAACCACTAAACATATCCTCAAGAATCTTTATAGATCTTTTTCTCTGGACATCCGACAACAGATGGTATTCCATGCTCAAATGGACCTAAGATCCCAATGTCTCCTAAAGGCCTCTCCAAAAGTGATAAGTGAACTAATGATACCTATTAGAGACAATAACATATGGATCTCTGTGAAAACAAATGATCTCTTTAACCAAGATATTTCTCAACTCCTCAACTTTGGTTGTATCAAGAATGGGTATAAAGTGATCCAACTTGGTCAAACTATCGATCACAACCCATATTTCATTATTATTTCTCTTGGTAAGTGGAAACTTAACCCCAAAGTCTATAGATACCACATACCACTTCCATATTGGGACTTCTTGTGGTTGTAGCAATCTCGAAGGTTTCTGGTGCTTGACCTTCACATGTTAGATTGTATAACAATGAGAAACAAAATTGGAAATTCCTCGTATCATACCTAGCCACCAGAAATACTTCCACATGTCATATAAAATTTTCATGGTTTATAGGTGCAATATCCACTAGGAATTATGGAAATCCCCCATAATAGATTTCCTTACTAATAATGTCACAAAAATGCGATTCTGATAGCATAAAATTCCCTCTTTGTAGAAATACTACTCAACAATGGTCTTCCCACCATAAAGAGATTATCAAATGCTATAGGAATCATCATCAATCTATTGTTCATAAAGGATCATCTTGAGAAGAGTTGATTTTAATTGAAGACTGGCCAAGGAAACCTCATCCCCTAATTCCCAAACTCTAATATGCAACTAGAAAAAGTGATCCATCATGTTCCACTCCTCAAATGATTCCTTCACTATATGGGTCAGATATTTCCTATTCAAATAATCTACAATGATATTTCCTTTCCATGGAGTATAGGATATATTGAATTCAAAATACTAAGGGTATTCTCCCCAACCCCTAAGGTGGAGATTCAAATCTTTTTGAGAGAATATAACTCAAGATCTCACTTTCTAAGAATACAGTAAACCATTCTAAAAAAGGTAGCGTTGAAGAATCTTAAGAGTGTTCATCAGGGGTTCTACTTCATGGCCATGGTTCAGATAATTATTCTAGTGTGTCCTAAGATAACGAGATCTATAAGCAATGACATGATCACCTCTCATTAAAATCCATCTAAAAACTCAAACTGATACATCATAGAAGACCACATAGCCCTACCCAGCTATTGGAAGAGTCAAAACCAGTGAAATAGTCGAAAGAATTTTCATCTCAATAAAAGAACTCAGAAATATTTCATCCAATGAAAACATTACTCCCTTCCAAGTTAGAGTAGTCATCAGATAATCCAAATTTGAGAAGTCCTTAATAAACTGGAAATAATATCTAGCTAAGACCAAGATGAACCAATTCTCAAAAACATTCCATGTTTGTTCCCAATTCATAATAGTCTTCACAATTCTAGGATCAGCTAAAATAACATGTTATGGCACCAAATTTCCTAATAAATTCACTTCCCAGATCCAGAAATCACATTTTTAAATCTGGTCATAAAGTCAGTGATTTCTTATCAAACTAAAAATTGTTCTTAGATGATGCATATGATCCTCCTTAGCCATAGAGTAAAAGAGGATTTCATCCACAAAGACTACCAAAAATGTATAAAGATACACATGGGAAATCCTTTTCACCAAATCCATGAAAACCATATGAGCATTAGTAAGGAAAATGGGTATGAAAAGGTTCTTATAACGGTCATACCTTCTCTATAAGGCAGTTTTATAAATATTAGATTATTTTATCCTCAAATAATAGTAACCAGATCGATGGTCGATCTTTGTGAACCACATTTCCCTTTTAAACTGGTCAAATAAATCATAAATCCATGGAAACATATACTTTTTACTTACTATTACTCAATTTATCTTTCATTAATCAACACAAAGTTAGAGTGAAATATGAGCTTTATTAGCAAAGAGATTCGGAACCACTCAAGGTGACACACTCGGGCATATAAATCCATTCTCTAGAAGATCATATAAAGGAGTTCTCATCCCATTAATTTTAATTGGTTCCATGTGGTAAGTGGGAGTATAAACTAGTCTACTACCATGCATTAAATCAATAGAGAACTCCACCTCCCTTACTAGCGGAAAACTAGAGAATTAATAAGGAAAAACATTGGGAAACTCGAAAATGACTAGAGGAAGATCATCACTATTGGATTCCCACTCCAGATCAAAAGAAAACATAGATATTTCATTCCCCAACTCTATATGATAAGTTCCATCCCTACTCGACCTAAGGTCCCACTCTCTTTGAAAGACACGACACACACCATTGGGTGTAGAAAAGGAGACCCATCGAAGATAACAATAAATCTGAGCTTTATTGGAAATGATCTAATACATCAAAAATATAATTTCAAGAGGTTTCATGTCAGGAACTAGAAAACACCAAGAAGGGTCAACATAAAATAAAGATAAAACACAAGAAGGACTACATAGACCCTAATTTGTCTTCGTACTAAGGGTTGTAGTGATATCCATCACATAAGACTAAATATTTGTAGGAGGATTTAGCATATCAACAATACAAGTTGAAATAAATGAATGAGATGCAACAGTATCAAATAGATCAGTCACTAGTGATGAGGCTATAATAATGGTACCTCTCATAGTCACTGGACTTGTGTTCACTTCCTCTAAATATTCTTCTACTACATAAAGAATCTTCATTCCAGATGCCCATGGATGGAATCCGTTGTCATGTGTATCATCTGATTGTTCCACAGTTTTAGAAGGTGATGATAACCCTATACCACTATGTGGAGTGGAATAAACATGGAACAATTTATGTAGGTGACCCAAGTATCCGTAAGAGAAACAGTTCTTGGGTGCCTCAGTGAAAAACCTCTTTGAATTCCCCGGATGGCCACACTGGTGGAATATCTAAGGCCTCTACTAGGAACCACATGATGTCTAAAATGACCATATTGTAAAGAACTACCAACAGCATCATCACGATTATACTTTACTTTAAATTAACTTGCACCACCACTCCAAGAGAAAGAAAATCCCAACAACCATGACTTTCTAGGAAGGACCATTTAGACCATCAATACTATATCCATCTCATCAACAAAAGAAGAAAGCTTCAACATGAAAGCTTGAGAATAAATATCCCATTCAAGTTCCAACTCAAACCGGTGAGTCTTCATCTTCTCATTATATACTATATTAGGTGAAAACTACACTGGATCAATAAAATGGTTTGTATATTTAGTCACAATATTTACAGCCAAATCAAGTTTGAAAAACTCCATAGCCTTGTCCAACACCATCAACTCTGGATATAAATGATCAGTGAAAAGAATGATAAATTCTTTCCACTCTGATACCTCATGCTTATTATCCATTACCATTGTGTCCCACCATCTCCGTCTCGGTCCTTCTAGCATAAATGTGGAACACTTCACCTTGATTTCATCAGTATTATCAAAGAACCCAAATAGACATTACATCCTACTCAATCATTCCTTGGACTCTTGAGGATAATTTCAGAATTTGAAGACAAGTGGATTTTGGCATAGTAATTATGGAGAATGATTCCAGAGATCATACCTTGGAGGGTCCATAATTGGAGCCTAAATGGGAACTAGTGGTGGTACCTGTCTGAGAGATTGGAAAATGCACACAATCACCTATACCAAATTCAAGTCCATGGGAGTATTCTCTAACTAAGGTTCATTAGGATCTTACTCTTTGATCTTATCCACGCATCATATCATAGGCATGATGTTATAGAACATCAACATACAGCAAGGAAGATGTCATATTTTTACTCAATAGAGTAGTAAGGGAAATTAACCCCAAACAGATAAGAACACTAGATTTGGATTTCAAACTATCTAAAAAAAGTAGGGAAAATACTAGAACTTATACTAAAGTAATCTTTCATTAACCACCCCTGGTGACTTAAGGTTCATTATGGGGTGATCTATCTCAACAATCAATTAACACAACCTCCTAAGTCCCGACAATATTTCACAACCACATATTGACCTCAAGACAAGAAGCTCAACTGAGATCTCAGATACCCCTTTATCACAAATCAGCTAGGGTAACCTCGTAACCCGATAATGGAGTCGGCACTGACATGGCCTGAAGGGAATTCCCAATCCCC
This sequence comes from Viscum album, assembly GCA_963277665.1. Lineage (NCBI taxonomy): Eukaryota > Viridiplantae > Streptophyta > Magnoliopsida > Santalales > Viscaceae > Viscum > Viscum album. Next base: position 498,987,561 of record OY728123.1, on the reverse strand, counting down.
ATGGGTTGGTGACTAGCACCTAGAATCATAAAAAATGAAAGTGGGAATGATTTTTTCCATAATCATTGCGGAAGTAAGGCAAAAAATCAGTATGTATACAAAAGAAACCCATATGGAGAAGTGTAATAAAATTAAAATAGGTATATCAACCCAAATTACTATAGAGAAGTACCAAGAAATAAGAAAAACTACCCAAGTCCCAACAGATGTAACTCTCCAAGTATAAGGATCAACAACCACTACCACCTTCAAATAGTGCATTACCCTTGCTCGAACCTAAAAGAAGATGACTTAAAAACACCTGTAGGCACATGTAGGGTGTGAGATAAAATCCCAGTAGGTTCTCACCAAGGATTCCATAATAAGATGTCACATTTAATTAACCAAATAAAAGATTTCAATTTTGAATAAATGGGTTTTTTCATTACAAAAAAATATTTTAAGTTAATCGGGATTTATAATTCAAATGTTGTAATTACTTCAAATTATGATTTTCATTTCAGTTGATATAATATTTATAAAATAATGGCTTAAATAATCATTTTATATAAAACAATCTGTATAAATTTTGAAGGCATGTAAAATAGTTTACATCAAACATTGTCATATATTTCAAATATAAACAAGTGAGACACATGGTCATATGCCAAAATGTAAGATAGTTCCAATCTACAATATTCCCACACAATCGAAGGTGATAATGGAAATATGTGTATACCCACTCCCCTATGAAAATGGATAAATAGGACTTATCACTATCCCATAAGGGATATGACCTATTACACTATGTTTTTTTTCATTTGTAAAGCACCAAAAGGAGTGTTATCCCATTTAATCACTAACTAACTTGGATTTCATGATCTATAATACAAATGAATGATGGAAAATTTATTTTAAAACTATTTAAAATATATTTAATCCTATTCTCTATTTCATATATGTTTATTTCCTTTTAAAAATAAACAACTGAGTTTTTAAATCATAGCATACATTTTTCCAAGTAAAACCAAATAGTTTATATCAAAACATTTTTTAAGAAAAATTTTCCCAAATACCAATTTTAAGAAATTCCATCCAATCCTTTTTTCCCAATTTAAATTTCCTAGATTTCCATCAATTTTAAAAAGACACCCCAATTCAAAGGAATTGGAATTTTTTCCCAATTTCTTACCAAATCCAAATTCAAAAACCCCAATTCAATGGAATGGGTTTTTAATCAACGAATCAAAAGAAATTTCATTTATCAATTAATTTAATTTAAATCAAACAGTTGAAATTATTTTGAGAAATTTAGGGTTAATTGTATTAGCTAACAAAAAAAACCACCTACCTTTTTCCCGGAACACAAATCCCATAACAGAACCCACAAACAAGAACAAAGGTGAAAAAGATCTAGAAACTCAACTTAGAAACAAGATTCATCAATATAGAGTTTATATTCATCAATCCAAGGATGATCTAAATTACTCCTAGGGGGAAAAATAAAGAGATGGAGAGATAGGATGACCACTTACTCAGTGAGTCACACCACAACTATAACAATGATCAACTACTAAACGAAACAACCTATAAGGGTTGTAGGGCACCAAAATCTCCTAGTAAATTTAATTAAGTTTAGATTAAGGAATTATGGAGAAGAGTTAAAGAAAATTCCACCTATCTTCATATTTTAAAAAAATCTCGGTACATAACCCAATGTGTTACACAAGTACATGATGTGTAATTGTCAAGTATCATAATCGCTGATAAACCCATCATCTTTTGATAAAAAAAATTATTTATTATTATTTTTTAGAATTTAAATTATATGTTAACTCTTTACATGACATGTAACTTCCCAGAAGGCTATAGAACCAATAGGTTTCATGCTGAATATTCGAAAAACTAACTCACTTCACCATTACAGGTATCCTCCCAACTCCTTCTCAGACCTACCCAGACAAAGGAAAGGAAAACCATGGCAAGGATTAATAACATACGTGATAAAAAGATAACAATATGTTACAAAAATGGTGTGATAACCTACACAGGAAACTGTTTTTGTCCTCTTTTTGGGTGTCTTAGCTGGCCATGTAGGCGTATATAGAGTTTAAAATCCATACATGGTGTGTCCTGCCTCAACCAGCCCCTGGAAATGTTCTTCTTTCAAAAGTATCAGACATCCATGTATCACACACAACATGTACCACTAGATACAAGGAATTATCGAGCTAAATAGCCACTTGTCCATGGAATTTAACCATGCCCGTTTCGGGCACCTCGTGACCGTTTACATTAGTCGTGTAGTTCTACGTAGCCATGTACTATCATGCGACTATCGTGGATATGTCCTCAGGCCACACAACAAGGGGTCACTACAAGTCATGTAACCCTAACACGTTATGTGTAGTGACCAAAAATCATCTTCCCGGAATGGTAACAACACACGACATGTACCACAAGTTTGAATTCCATGTAAATGGGAGTTTCGATGGTAATCTCCCTATGAGTCTCCCGATTCTCCCAAGTTTTCCATGAATCCTATAGATCAACCTTAAAGGGATCTCTATAAATATTAATAGGTCTCTATATCCTTAAAAATTTCATAACAAATGGGATTGGGACCAAAAATAAAATCCACTTACCTCAAGGGAGAAACACTAAAGCTTTGGTTCTAAAACAATTCTTGGATCATGTTGTACCTTGATCTGATGAAGATCAGTGCAAAGAACTGAGATCAGCAGCACCTTATCACTTTGATTCAGCCTGAGTTCATCCTTTTTTCAAAGGGTATAGGAAGGGGGTTTCACCTCTCTTATTTTCTCTTGTACCAAGTGGAGTTTGGTGTAGATTTAGGTTAATTTATTAATTATTTTTTCATGAAATTAATAATCTCATCACTCAATTCCCCACTAACTCGCTCTCAATTGTGCACTGGTTATAGATAACTTTGTTTCATTCCTAGGTTAAAAAAACATTATAAACTCAAATAAAATCTCAGAATTCCAATATGGGACTCTACACCATAGTAATTTCACATTTCAAGAGAAACCATGTGTGTGTGACAAAATATATTTAATATTTTCAAAATCATCGCTCTGAGGCTCTATGGGTTCCAGAATCCCACACCGACTCATCTCCTAGATTCAGAAATATTCATAGAAATATTCCAAAGTATTATAGGTAAAAAACCAAGTCATTAAATTCTCCCAACCTTAAGGCTTTTCATCCCTAAATAGTGAAAGTCTAGAAAAAATGGAATTAAACTAAAATCTCTACTGGAACTCCCAAGACAACAAGCTCACTAAGGGTTCCCAAGATAATTACATGTACTCACCCAGGGAAACCACTATGTACAAACCTCATCCACATCCATCTCCACTCAGGTTGGAATCACACAATAATTGATACATATCTCCTCAGCCGTGATAGGTGGGAAAAAACCAAGCACCACATTCCATCGAGAGTTATAGGGTCTAGTGGTACACCACCTCTCTAACCTAACACAAATACCAACATAACCGAGCAGTTCACTTCCATCCCTATGAACTCCTCAAGCATTTTCTATTCCAGTATGATGCTAATCATGTGAGGGTACCCACAAAAAAAATAGTTCTTCCCAAGTGTAAACACTTGGTCTTACCATTCCCTTCATCTACAAACCTCCAAATTCACCATAGCTTGCTAAACCAAAAACACAGCTACACCCACTAGTGGAATCCCCATAGTGTAAGGATGTTAGGAAACCAATTCACACTATGGAATCATCGTAGGGTCAAACTCTATTGCTACATAATGATTCTAAGCATGGATTTCCCTCCACTAGGGCTACCAAGAATAAGGGTCAAGAAGAAAAGGTCCACTAGAAAATTCGGTACCTACTCTGAAAATTTAGTGAAAAAACCTACCTCAAACACACAACTCAAAGGAACTTTTCTACCACACCTTAACACTATCCTCTTTGGGGGGAACATACTCACCCACACAGTTTTTAATCACATCCCAAAAATGCGACTCAATGGGGAAAGTGTCCCACTTCCTCATGATCCCAATGCCATATCGAATAACACTCACATTGAGTTCTACCGACACCCCACATCACCCCAATTGAACCTCAATAAATAAGCTAAAAGAAAATTTTTCCCCACAATAGTGTTTAACAAATTACTACTATAGAAATTAGAAAGGACATGGATTGTACATCTATTCATCCTTAGAGATTTTGGGTCGATGGCCTCTGCGTCTGGGAGCTATCCTCACCCTTGTCCTCCATATCTCTAAACCTGGCATGGACCACCTGAGGGTGGTAGTGGAAACACATATAATTTTCAGACACCTCCTGACCATATCCTATCTCCTATAAAACGTCTTCCATCACGTGGAACTCCATTTTATAGAAACTAACTCTACCAAGTCGATCCATTGAGTGGATCCCTCTTAGTATCATGGTGTGTCGAACAATCTCTAGAAAAAATCCCTTAGACATCGCTAGAATAACAGTTCCTCTTCGGTAGCTGACCTGATCCCCAATGTGGCTCTGGCACTATAGGCCCACATGATTGGTTTTGGGCATGGGTATGTGTCATGCACTGCGATCTTGTAATATTCCTTCTACTAGTTGTTGTAAATTACTAAACATTATGACAACCACTATGGACGAAATCCACCCATCCCTCCACCAAGAATATCTCTAATACTAGAGCTCACTCTCACACCCCTACATAAGTGGGAAGGAACAATGAAACCACACATGCTCAGAAGTATATATAGAGGACCTACTCAAAGGTCTGAGCTATGATGAATGAGTCTCGAACCATATCCAGAGAGAATCACTAAAGGTCTTTGAACCTCATTGAGTACTCTAACATGGTCGTGCTACACCACTAAAGCTATAAAAGCTCTTATCTATGCACTAATCTCAACGTGGCTGGGTAAAACTCTTCCCTATAGATCCGGCCAAACTCTACCCATGTGACTGGTTCCTTATCATAGTTATGTGCCACTAGACTCCCCCATCACCTGGATGAACCCTACAGAATGATTACTACTAGGACCACCGTATAAACAGGAGGTGTCCTCAAAAGGTGAAAAATATGTGACTACCTCGATAAAGTCAGCATCTTCCTGGGGGTGTGGATCACCCAGGTATCTCATAGGTCACTTCCTCTGTAACTCGTGCCGCAAAACCAGCCTACATGGATCCTCAGACTGAACTGCCAAAACAACCATATGCTCAACGAGTGGTAGCTCAACTAGCGGACCTCCCAGAGGTACCACCTCAGAAATAGTTCCATGTACTAAATCTTCATTATAGGGAAGATCATCATCACAATAATTCATTGGAACCCTATCTCACTGTCATTTTTGTGGAATATTGAAACTAAATCAATACTAGCCATAATCAAATAGTATATCTTGGGAGTTGAAACAAGAAGGACAAGGAACCCACAGACTAGTATTTTATGATGCATTTACCATTATTTACATGCGACTAGTGTCCTAATGTATCGATTCAAAAAGCTCGTTATCAAAGTTCTGGTGAATGGATATGTTAGTTGTTGCACTAATACGTGAACTTCTAGACTAGTATTCAAACTCGAACACCCTAATAATGTCTCTATGCAACCCAAAACATGTTCATGACACTGTGATACCAAAGTGGAAACCACCTATAATACCACTTTGTCAAGACTCGACCAAAAAATGGCCTATTTAGAAACTCACCAAGCCCACATCCAATAGGCCAGTGGATGGAAACTAGTTCCAAGTAGTCATATCACACATATGGGAGACCTTTGGATAAAGTACATGTATGAATTCACCCACAAACACCTCTAAGAAATAGCATAGAGATATAATTAGCTGGAAAATAAAATTCATGCATACATTTATACCAAACTAGAGTACAACATAAGTACTAAAAGAATAAAAGGGAAAAATAGGACCACCAAAAATGGTAAAAGTGACCAACATTGTTAGGAGGCGATAATTATCAAATTAAACTTCTAGAAAGATCCTTAGATCAGCTCTAGTAAAAACCTCAATCAATCTATCTCACTAAGCCTCACCTGCCCTGGGTCCTCTAAGGACTCTTTTAGAAGTACTGCAGTCTTCACAAGACACAAGACATGCAGGAAAATCCTATACAAGGGTGAGTATAACAATACTCAGTAGGCTTCCCAAAAACCCAAAAGAAAAGGGATAAACTAAAAGGAAATAGTCTAATCAACCAAGCTAGAGGGAACCCCATCAAGAGAGAAAATCGATATCAAACCATCCTTCTCTATAAATGACTAATAAGCTCATTCCATAAGGGGTGTCAATCTAGACACATGACAACACCCCCAGGAATCCCAGAATTACCCAGATATATTCATCCTAGACTCAAAGTCTCATAAGGTTCTTACCTCATGGAAAGCTACAAGATTATACTTGAGGAATTATAGGTAACACACAACTAGGAGAACATACTCAATGAGATATTCCTTCCCAAATGGTTCTCATCCGAGTGATACAATCTATCAGGAAAAAATCTAACATTCTTAATGGTATGTTCGAGAGAAATCACTTCACCAGGAACATCTCACTAGGTCAAACTCTAGTTCCTATCACCATAGGCCCCACCAACACTAACATTCACCCTATCCAAGTCTATAAGAACCCAAGTGGAGTGTCCCTCCATTCAACAGTGCACATAGTTTAGGGAGCACTGCTCTAGAATATGCGCCTCATGAATCCTCTCTTATGTGATAGAATGGACGGACATACACCTCACCACTACACTGCAGTTGAGGGTGTACTATCTCTTAACCATCCTGTGAAACCTTTGTCACTCCTTTATAGAGTGTCTTGCAACTCAATCCATCAAGGTAGCACTAACTCCTAACCAAGTAACATTCATAACTATTGCAGGGGCCTGCTCCTCATAAACATACTCCATAATCAAGGGATCTCCAACTCCAATAAAGGACTTTCCCCCCACCGTTACTTGAAGATGGGGGAGTACTTCTCCATAGATGAGGACACACACCCTGGTATGAAATGGGATTTCCACATTGTGGCTACAGGACCTACACCCTATTATGATAGGAGAGTACCACTCTACCAGTATAATCACTGTGGGGGACCCGCACTGTAACACCCCAAGATTTTGAAAATAAATATTGAATTCATTTTATATAATTGCCATTAAACACAACTTTTCCTCTACTGTGTTTGGAATTTCGAATAACGGTCATCTAGAGTTGTGACCAGTAATTCATTTGGAGTCTGTTAAAACAAACTTGATTTTTAGTGAATAGTAACATACCCTCATGAATAGTAATATGAATAGTAATATGACCCTTATGAATAGTAAATAATGATATTATTTTATTTTCTTAAGATAATAAGATAATGAGATCTTAGTTGATTTTTCAATGTGATATAAAACTAATTATACCTTAAAATTGTTAATTTTCAAATTAACTATGATTTTATTTAAAAATTAAATTAATAATATTTAGAAAATTATTTTTGAAAAATGGATTTAATTTTTTAATTCTACATGTTGAAAAATGGTATGGGTGAATTTTTCAGATTTTTCAAAAATACTTGAATTTTTCATGAATAGTAAAAAATACAGTTTTAAGTTTTCGGTACTTTAATGACATCATAATGACATAAAAATTAAAATAAAAGGATGCTAGAATTTTTTACAGTAACATATGACATGAGGTGTCTCAAGTGGCTAAAACCATGAGAAAATACCATGGGAAAGCCCATGGTTTGGAAAAAAGCACTAATGAGGTGTCCATTTGAAATTATTAAAAAACTCCCTCTCTTTATCTATAAATACCCACTCATCCATTCATTTTATTCAATTAAAAATCCCTCATCCTCGAAGATCTAGTGGTTTTACCTATCTAGGAGTCCTTCTAAGGTGTCCTTATGCCCCCAAGGTCCCAACCTTCATGCTCTAGGAGTTACTCTACAAGGTTAGGGAATCCTTCACCCTCCTCTTTTAGTCTACACTTATTTTATGTTATCTCTTTGAACTCCCATTCTAATATGTTGGGGTTTGATTTTATGTACTATTCTTACTTTCCTTTTTATTTCAATATGATGAGGTACCCTTTTTCTCTCATCATTTCATTTAACGAAATTTTAAGCGACGACGTTAGGCTGCTGAATTTTTATAAGGGATCTCTCACCTTTTCTTTTATTTTATAGTGGAAGGAATGGAAACCACACGAACGCATGTGCCCCTTGTAGGGATTTACCTACAATGAAAGATAATGATGTTGGCCATGGTGCTGAGCAACTCATAACTATACTGGGAAAAATTACTCATGTTATGAATAATAACCTTACTCGTATGGAGCATCCATATCCACCACATGGAGGAGCTATGTTAGATCACTTTATGTGACAACAACCTCCATCATTCAATGGGACTACAAAACCATTTGTAGGAGAGAAGTGGATATGTTCCCTTGAGAAGATATTTCTCACTTTGGGATGTAATGAAAGAGAGAAGGTTGTCATGGCAGTTTATCATCTAACGAGTGATGCAGATCAGTGGTGGTCTTTAATCCAAAATACAAAGGAGGAGGAAGAAATAGAAAAGAGAGAATGGTGGGATTTTAAGGAAATATTCTTAGAAAAATATTTCCCTCATGAAGAGCAAGCTAATATAGAGATTAAATTGTTGAATCTGAGGCATAAGGAGGATGAAAATGTTTCCAAGTATGAAGCCAACTTTACAAGGTTGGAAAGGCATGCTGCGGACTACATGCATAATCTGAGGAGAAAAATTGATCAATTCTTCAATGGTTTAAAATATTTCCTCTGAAGGGATCTAGTCTCCCAAAGAATTGAATCATATGAAGATATAGTCTCAAGTGCTATCAAGACAGAAAATGAATTCTCTAAGTCTTATGACTTTAAAGGAAAGAAAGAGAAGAAGAGGGCTCCTGAAAAATCTAGGAAAGGAAATAAGGAAATGGGGAAGAAGGGAAGAGTTGAATTTCTATCATGTAGTAATTGAGGTAAGAAACACCCTGGCACTTTCCTGGAGGGAATGGGAGTCTGTTACAAATGGGGAGAAAAATTCCACCTATCTCGGGATTGTAAGGGTAATAAAAAATCTACCAATGTTCAATTGTAAAATTCCAGAGAGATGGGACATTACGTACATGAATGTCCTAAGTGTGAGGGAAATGATCCCCAAAGAAGGCCAAGGGAGAAAGGCTAAGCTTATGTGGTCACAATTGTGGAGGTTGAAGTTCCTAATGAAGTAGTGGTAGGTACATTGATTGTTTCATACAACATAGCTAATACTTTATTTTATTCTGGATCATCGCATTCATTTACATCTTCCCAATTTTTCAAAAAATTAGATATGTCCAATTCGATTTAATAAAGGAGATATCAGTCAAAACTCCTAGTGGATGTATCATTGCAACAAAGGTGTGTTAATTGGTCCCCTCGTGACACATAAACATGCTTTAGTTGATAACCCTATCATTATACCAACAGTTTACTGTGATATAATTCTCAGTATGGATTGGATATAAAATTATGATGTGCAGATCTATTGCAAGAAGAAGGAAGTTACAATTTTCGATAATGGTGTAGAATCCCTTATTTTTTGATAAAAAACCTCACCATGTGATTATCATCTAGATCCACCCCCAGTAGCTCTATTGAATTCAATTATTCGGGAAGAAGGGGATGAAATAAATTTCAGCGAGGATAAGAATGTACAGATAGAGGACATAACTATTGTGAAGGAATATGTTGATGTCTTTCCAGAGGATTTACCTGGACATCCTCCAGAGCAGGAAATTGAGTTTTCAATTGAATTAATTCCTAGTTCAAGGCCCATATCAAATACCCCTTATAGAATGGCCACTGTGGGGTTAGTGGAACTAGAGAAACAACTATAGGAATTGAGTGATAAAGGATTTATTCGACCTAGCGTTTCTCTATGGGGAGCCCCTATCCTCTTTGTCAAGAAAAAAGATGGATCCATGATGTCCTGCATTGATTATAAAGAAATCAATGCTATTATAATAAATAATAATTATCCTCTGGCACAAATTGATGATTTATTTTATAAACTTCATGTAGCCTAATATTTTTCTAAGATTGATCTTCGATCTGGATATCATCATTTTCTTATGAGGAAGGAAGGCATTCCAAAAACATCATTTCGAACCAGGTACGGGCATTATGATTTTACAATAATGCCTTTTGGATTAACTAAAGCACCATCTTTCTTCATGGATCTAGTGAACAAAGTATTCAAGGATTATCTTGATGGATTTATAGTGGTGCTTATTGATGATATCCTGGTATACTCTAAAATCTATGAAGATCATTAAAATCACTTGTGCACTATTCTGAAGACACTTAGAAGAAATAAATTATATGGGAGGTTTAACAAGTGTGATTTTTGGCTCCAATCAGTTGCCTCTATGGGCCACACTGTCTCTAAGGATGGAATATCTGTAGATCCTATGAAGACAAAGGCTATTCAAGAATGGCCTACTCCAACAAACATAACTGAGGTATGTACTTTTATTGGTTCAGTAGGTTATTATCAGTGTTTCGTTCAGAACTTCGCTCGTTTAGCCAACCCAATGACCAAGCTCACACGAAAAGGGGTTAAGTTTGTATGGAAAAAGGAATGTGAAGAATGTTTTGGTGAATAGAAGAGGAGGTTAGTGAACGCTCCAATCCTAACCCTACCATCGGGGAATAATGGGTTTGTTATCTATAGTAATGCATCAAAGAAAGGACCTGGTTGTGTCCTTATGTAGAATGATCGAGTGATTTCCTATGCATCTAGGTAGCTAAAAATTCTTGAACAAAACTATACAAATTCTGACCTTGAGTTAAAAATGGTAATCTTTGCTCTGATGATTTGGATACATTACCTCAGGAAAAAATGTGAGATATATACAGATCATAAGATTTTGAGATATATATTCTCACATAAAGAACTCAATATGAGCCAAGGATATGGGTTGAGATACTCAAATATTATGATTGAACAATACACTACCACCTGGGGAAGGCAAATAAGGTAGTAGATGCTTTGTGTAGAAAGGATCATGGAGTTCTGAACAAGATGAGAGTTGAAAGGGATATTTTGTTCATTGATTTAGTAAAGTTGGATATGGGAATTTTCAAGGAAGGTAACACATCACAACTTTTTCAAATGGATGCTAAACCTTCTTTACTGAAAAAGGTCAAATGTTCTCAGGATGATGATGAGGAGTTTCAAAAGAAAATTAAAGCTATAAATGATGGGAAGTTGACTGACTTCTCTTATGAAGGTGGTGTTTTGAAATTCGGGATAATGCGTTGTGTTCCCGCTATTCCTGAGCTAAAGAAGGAACCATGTGATGATGCTCGTAGCTCTAATTTCTCTATACAACCTGGTAGGATATAGATGTATCGAGATCTCCAAGAAAACTTATAGCAGGACAATATGAAAAGGGAGATTTCTGAATATACATCAATGTGCCTGGTATGTCAACGAGTAAAGGATGAGAGGAAAAAGTCTAAGGGGATGATGCAACCACTACCTATACCCACATGGAAGTGGGATAACATTACCATGGACTTTGTCACTAGAATTCCATGGACATCCAGAGGAAACAATGCAATATGGGTTGTTGTGGATCATCTTGCAAAGAGAGATCACTTCATCATGATTTGAGAGGAATTATCATTGGATCAACTTGCACGAATTTACATCAAAGAAGTGGTAAGGCTGCATGGAGTACCACTATCTATTGTATCTGACCGTGATCCTAGATTCACCTCAATGTTCTCGAAAAGTCTCCAACATGCTCTACGAACTGAAATGAACTTCAGTATGACCTATCATCCTCAAACTGATAGCCAATCTGAGTGGACTATTCAGACATTATAAGACATGTTAAGATCATGTTCTATGAAATTCAAAGGAGGAAGGGACAAATATCTCCCATTGGTTGAATTCTCCTAAAACAACAGTTTCAACTTGAGCATCTGAATGGCACTATATGAAGCCCTTTATGGCTAAAGCTGCAGAACACCAGTGTGTTAGGATGAATTCGGTGAACGTAAGCTGCTAGGACCTGAAATGGTTCAAGAAATGGTGGATAAGGTGAAAACAATTCAGCAGCATATCAAGGAAACCCAAAGTTGATAGAAGAGTTATGCGGATAATCGTCGACGAGACCTTGAATACAAAGTTGGAGACATGGAATTTCTATGCATATTTCCATGGAAGAAGGTCATGAGGTTTGGGAAGAAAGGAAAGCCATGTCCCAGGTATATCGGCCACTTTGAGATCCTTGATTGAGTCGGAGCTGTGGCATATCGACTGGCACTTCCACCTACCATGTCGAAAGTACATGATGTCTATCATGTATCCCCCTTAAGGAAGTACATACCAGACCCTTCACATGTACTCTATTCAGAGGTGGTACAGTTGGAGGATGATCTTTCCTATGAGGAGCAGCCGGTGAGAATCTTGGATCGTAGAGACAAAGTTCTATGCAACAAGACTACTCATATGGTCAAGGTACTATGGAGAAACCATAAGTACGAAGAGGCAATATGGGAACTAGAGGAAGCAATGAAGGAAAAGTACCCCCACCAGTTTTTGGCCAAGATTGTAAAATGAAATTTCGAGGATGAAATTTTTCTGAGGGGAGAATGTAAAACCCCAAGATTTTGAAAATAAATATTTATTTCATTTTATAATTTAGCCATTAAACACAACTTTTCCTCTAATGTGTTTCGAATTTCAAATAACTGTAATCTAGGTTTGTGACCATTAAGTCATTTGGAGTCTGTTAGAACAAACTTGATTTTTGGTGAATAGTAACATACCCTTATGAATAGCAATATGAATAGTAATATGAACATTATGAATAGTAAATAAAGATATTATTTTATTTTCTTAAGGAAATAAGACAATGAGATCTTAATTGATTTTTCAATGTGATATAAAACTAATTATACCTTAAAATTGTAATTTTTCAAATTAACTATGATTTTATTTAAAAATTAAATAAATAATATTTAGAAAATTATTTTTGAAAAATGGATTTCATTTTTCAATTATAAACTTCAAAAAATGGTAGGGATGATTTTTTGGGATTTTTCTAAAATATTTGAATTTTTCGTGAATAGTAAAAAATATAGTTTTAAGTTTTCGGTAGTTTAATGACATAATAATGAAATAATAATTACAATAAAATTCTGGTAGACTTGTGTACAGTAACATATGACATGAGGTGTCCCAAGTGGCTAAAACCATGGGCAAATACCATGGGCAAGCCCATGGTTTGGAAAAAACCACTAAATAGGTGTCCCTTTGAAATTATTAAAAAACTCCCTCTCTTTTCTATAAATACCCACTCATCCATTCATTTTATTCCATTCCAAATCCATCCTCCTATATGATCTGGTGGTTTTACCTCTATATGAGTCCTCCTATGGTTTCCTTAAGCCCCCAAGGTCCCAAACTTCATGCTCTAGGAGTTACTCTACAAGGTAAGGGAATCCTTCACCCTCCTCTTTTAGTTGACACTAATTTTATGTTATCTCTTTGAATTCCCATTATAATATATTGGGGTTTGATTTTATGTACTCTTCTTACTGTAATTTTTATTTCAATATGATGAGGTTCCCTTTTTCTCTCATCATTTTATTTTATGAAATTTTAAGCGACGTCGTTAGGCTACCGAATTTACATAAGGGATCTCTCACCTTTTCTCTTATTTTCAAGATCATATCTTTTCTTTTTATCTCCTCACATACTATATCCAAATGACCATGATAAACTCCATTGTAATCTATATACTGGAATAATATCATGTGAATGTATGAACCATCACCAATATTCTTACTCCCTCCCTTTTATTTTTATAAATGAAATCAACGTCCATGAGGTTCCAATTTATAACCTTCGTGGACGATGATGTTTCATTCTTCAATTTCTCCTTTATTTCTGATCATGAAAACATTTTAATGGTTGAACCATACTATAATACATGTATCATAACCTAATTAATATTCATTAACCAGTATATGTTCATATTATTAAATCATATGACAAAACTAGTTCATAATAATCCAAATACCGCCAAATAATCAAAGTGGTTGACATCTAATGATTCATCCTCATTCAATGTAACAAATGATGGAAATTGAAATTAAAAATTCTATATGTTCATAAATAATATGTAATTTCAATTATGGAAATTTAAAACCATTCCACATGAACTTAATTGCTTAAAAACAAGTGAACCGATTATGAAAATCAAGAAAACAAACACTCCAGAACGACGAAATTCAATATAATAACTTATAAATAATAACATAAATGAACTAAAAGAAATTATGATAAACTAAATACATGCCTATTAGGTTCTGAAATATTTTATTGATATGTATAATTTCATATTCCGGGACCATAAGTTCAAGAGCGGAACACATTCGGATTTAAGGTAAGGGTTTTTTCACCCGAACTTCCATTTCCATTCAGGTTACATTTATTGTCTAATTACATCAATTAAATTCTGGTATATTATTATCTAATCCTCATAAAATCTTTTTTAGTTTTCTATGTATATTTACCAACCATAACCCTTCCTTATTTTGTCAATAGTTACACGTTTTAAAAGGAAGTTTCAAAATTGTTTCTGAAATACAAGCCCGATCCAAGGGAATTTCTCTAATTATTACCTATTTTAAGGGGAAATATCTAACTTGTTTTTGGAAACCATTATATTTATAAAATCAATAATTTTATTATGAAAATAATATCTTACTTATGTTCTGGTTTTATATAAATATTTCTCCAAAAGAACTCTTCTTTTCAAAGTAAAAGAGTATTTATTTCAAGAATTACTCGAAGATTTTATAACAATATCTTCCTTTATTTCAACACTCCTACTTATTCATATGTATTATTGGGATTAATAATTCTTGGTATCATCTACCATATTCAATTTAATTGTTTATTATTATTTTTGGCTGTGTATGTTATATCTTTAAACCATTCACCAATTTACCCCGAATGGTTAATGTTTATGCTTAATGTTGAGGGAAAGTCATTTAACTTTCATATATTAATTTAAATATGAATATAAATGTTGTTTATGTTTATACCCATTCATATGAGGAATTAGTTGGACATATTAAGTATCTCTTGGGGCCTGCTATAGTCCCTTTGTGCATCGGTAGGTCTCGTGAGACAAACTACGGTCTTGGAACAAGGCCTTGGAAAAATGATTATTTATGGTCTTGGCATGAGGACTTGACGGTATGGATATGTTTTCTTGACTTATTCATTATATCATTATGAATATAGTATTTATGATTAATTTGGTTATTCTACTAGTACAATATCCATGATTATGTTATGTTATGGAAATATTTACTCAGCTCATATTTTTTCCATATTATGTTCAAGTTTATTTCTGAAGGCACGTGTTTTCAATTATTCACCATGTCTAATGTTTATGTTATCTTCCGCTTTATTTCTTACCATTAATGAGATTTTGATCTCACCCCTATATTATGTTTTATTTCAACAGGGAAAGAATAATTCTATTATGAATGACATGCTGAAATAACTTAGGAGTTATGGAAGTTCTCTAAGGAGTTTCTATGTAGTTTTTTATTTCAAGTTGTAATGATGAACTTATGTATGTATCTTGTTTCCAAAAATACTAAACTAATAGGTCCTTTAGGGTTCTTATTCCTTGTTTTTAAGACAATGTAACCAATAAGGCACTGGATTTGGGAAACTGGGGTAGTGTCCTTATAGTTGGTATCAGATGAAGTTTAGTAGAATACTTGGAAACTAGATTTAGAAAACATAGAATTAGGGAAGAGCCCCTAAGTTAGTATTTGAGGATATAAATACAATAATGTTCTGGTATTTTGGTAAGGAATAGATTATGTGGATATTTCAAGCAATACATCCATGTATGGATATGAGTAGGTAGAGGCAGCTCTAGCACATATGTATCTAGGGGTAAAACCTGAAAACACCGTTTTGATCTAGACTCGAATGGAAACTGGTGCACGAAAATGGGCCTTACTGCACTCTTGGTTATGAAACTCCTGGGGGATATGCTAAGGATAATTCACATTTTCATTACAAGCCATAATAAAGGATTTAAATGTAAATTTTGCCTCAAAGAACCCATTTTTGTGAATACAAGATTAGCCATGCGTAGGATCTCAATTTTTGCTAACTATTTTGAAAAGTTACGATTATAAATTATGATTCATAAAATAATCTAGTATATTTTGTTATCTAGATATGGAACCTAGTGGAAGGAATGGAAACCGCATGAACGTACATGTTCGCTTTAGGGATTTCCCTCTGATGCAAGATAATGATGTTGGCTCTGGTGCTGAGTAACTCATAACTATAATGGTAAAACTTACTCAGATTATGAATAATAACCTTTCTTGTATGGTGTATCCAGATCCACTATATGGAGGAGCTATGTTAGATCGCTTTATACGACAACAACCTCCATCATTCAATGGAACTACAAACCCGTTTGTATCATAGCAGTGGATATGTTCCCTTGAGAATATATTTCTCGCTTTGGGATGTAACGAAAGAGAGAAAGTTGTCATAGCAGTTTATCATCTAATGAGTGATGCAGATCAGTGGTGTTCTTTAATCCAAAACACAATGGAGGAGTAAGAAATAGAAGATATGGAATGGAGGTATTTTAAGGAAATCTTCTTAGAAAAATATTTCCCTCGTGAATAGGGAGAAGATATAGAGAGGCAATTCTTGAATCTGATGCAGAAGGAGGATGGAAATGTTTCCATGTATGAATCCAACTATTCAAGGCTGTAAAGGCATGCTATGGACTACATACGTAATCTAAGGAGAAAATTTGATCCATTCTTTGATGTTTTAAAACCATTCCCTTGAAGGGATCTAGTCTCCCAAATATTTGAATCATATGAATATATAGTCTCAAGTGCTATCAAGATAGAAAATGAATTCTCTAAGTCTTATGACTTTAAAGGAAAGTAAGAGAAGAAGAGGTCTTCTAAAAAATCTGGGAAAGGAAATCAGGAAATGGGGAAGATGGGAAGAGTTGAATTTCCATCATGCAGTAATTGTGGGAAGAAACACCCTGACACTTGTCTGAAGGGAATGAGAGTCTATTACAAGTGCGGAGAAAAAGGCCACCTATCTCAAGATTGTAAGGGGAATAAAGAATCTACCAATGTTCTGTGCTACAATTTCAGGGAGATGGGACATTACGCACATGAATGTCCTAATTTCTAGGGAAATTTTCCCCAAAGAAGGCCATGAAAGAAAGGCCAAGCTAATGCGGTCACAACTATGGAGGTTGAAGTTCCTAACAAAGTGGTGGTAGGTATGTTGATTATTTCATCCAACTTAGCCAATACATTATTTGATTCTAGATCATCACATTCCTTTATATCATCCCAATTTTCCAAGAAAATTAGATATATCCAATTTGATTTAATAAAGGAGTTATTAGCAAAAATTCCTATTGGATGTATCATTGCAACAAAGGCGTGTCGATTAGTCCCCCTCATGACACATAAATGTGCTTTAGTTTCTAACCTTATCATTATAACAATGTTTGACTATGATATAATTCTCATTATGGACTGACTATCAAATTATGATGGGAAGATGTATTGAAAGAATAAGGAAGTTATAATTTTCGAGAATGGTGTAGAATCCCTTATTTTTAGAGCAGAAACCTCACCATGTGATTCTCATCTAGATCCTCCCCCAGTATCTCTAATGAATTCAATTATTGGTGAGGAAGGGGATGAAATAAATATAGGTGAGGATAAGAATGTACAGATAGAGTACTTACCTATTGTGAAAGAATATTTTGACGTCTTTCCAGAGGATATACCTAGACATCCTCCAGAGTGAGAAATTGATTTTTCCATTGACTTAATTACTAGTTCAAGGCCCATATCAAAGAACCCTTATAGAATTTCCACTGTGGAGTTAGTGAAACTAAAGAAACAACTATAGGAATTTAGTGATAAAGTATTTATTCGCCCTAGCATTTCTCCATGGGGATCCCCTATCCTCTTTGTCAAGAAGAAAGATAGATCCATGAAGCTGTGCATTGATTATAGAGAAATCAATGCTATTACAATAAGAAAAAAGTATCCTATACCACGAATTGATGATTTATTTGAACAACTTCATGGAGACCAATATTTTTCTAAGATTGATCTTTGATTTGGATATCATTAGTTTCTTGTGGGGAAGGAAGACATTCCAAAAACAATATTTAGAACTGGGTACGATAATTATGAGTTTACAGTAATGCCTTTTGGACTAACTAATGCACCATCTATTAATGAACAGAGTTTTCAAATATTATCTTGATGACTTTGTAGTGGTTTTTATTGATGATATCCTGGTATACTCTAAAAGATATTAAGATCATGAAAATCAATTGGGAACTATTTTGAAGAAACTTAGAAGAAATAAATTATATGAGAAGTTTAGAAAATGTGATTTTTGGCTCCAATCAATTGCCTTTCTGGGCCACATTGTCTCTATGGATTGAATATCTATAGATCCTATGAAGAAAAAAGATGTGCAAGAATGTCCTACTACAACGAATGTAACTGAGGTATGTAGTATTATTGGTTTAGTAGGTTATTATCAGTGTTTCGTTCTGAATTTTGCTCGTTTATCCAACCCAATGACCAAGCTCACATGAAAATGGGTTGTGTTCATATGGAAAAAGGAATGTGAAGAATGTTTTGAATAATTGTAGAGGAGGTTAGTGAACGCTCTGATCCTAACCCTACCATTGGGGAATTATGGGTTTGTTATGTATAGCGATGAATCAAAGAAATGACTTGATTGTGTCGTTATGAAGAATGATCGAGTGATTTCCTATGCATCTAAGAAGCTAAAAATTCATGAACAAAACTATCCAACTCCTGACCTTGAGTTAGAAGCAGTAATATTTGCTATGAAGATTTGGAGACATTACCTCTATGGAAAAAAATGTGAGATATATACAGATCATAAGAGTTTGAGATATATATTCTCACAGAAAGAACTCAATATGAGACAAAGGAGATGGATTGAGCTACTCAAAGATTATGATTGCACAATACACTACCACCCAAGGAAGGAAAATAAGGTAGCATATGCTTTGAGTAGAAAGTATCATGGAGTTTTCAATAAGATGAGAGTTGAAAGGGATCCTTTTCTCATGGATATAGTAAAGATGAATATGGGAATTATGATGGATGATAAAAAATCACAAGTTTTTCAAATGGATTCCAAACCTTCTTTACTAGAAAGGATATAATGTTCTCAGGCTGATGATGAGGAGTTTCAAAAGAAAATTAAAGCTATAAATGATTGGAAATTGACTGAATACACATATGAAGGAGGCGTTTTGAAATTCAATAAGAGGCTTTGCGTTCATGCTATTATTGAGCTAAAGAAGGAACTATTGGATGATGCTCATAACTATAATTTCTCTATACACCTTAGTATCACAAAGATGTATTGAGATCTCTGAGAAAAAATTTGTTCAGAGAATATGAAAAGGGAGACTGATGAATATACATCAAAGTTCCTAGTATGTCAACAAGTGAAGGTTGAGAGGAAAAATTCTAAGGGGATGAAGCAACCACTACCCATACGGACATAGAAGTGGGATAAAATTACCATGGAATTTGTCACTAGACTTCCAAGGACATCCAGAGGAAAGAATGCTATATGTGTTTTTGTGGATCATCTTACAAAGAAAGCTCACTTCATCATGATTCGAGAGGAATTCTCATTGGATCAACTTGCACGTATTTAAATCAAAGAAGTGGTAAGGATGCATGTAGTACCACTATCTATTATATCCGACCGTGATCCTAGATTCACCTCAAAGTTCTGGAAAAGTCTCCAACAAGCTCTAAGAACTGAACTGAACTTCAGTATGGCCAATCATCTTCAAACTAATGGCCAATCTAGGCAGACCATTCAGACACTAGAAGAAATGTTGAGAGCATGTTCTATGGAATTTAAAGGGGGATGGGACCAACATCTTCCACAAGTTAAATTCTCCTACAACAATAGTCTCCACTCAAGCATCCGAAAAGCACCATATGAAGCCCTTTATGGGAAAAGGTACAGAACACCGGCGTGTTGGGATGAATTCAGTGAATGTAAGATGATAGGACCTGAAATGGTTGAAGAAATGGTGGAGAAGGTGAAAAACATTCATCATCATATCAAGGTAGCCCAAAGTCAACGGAAGAGTTATACGGATAACCGTCGACGATACCTTGAATTCAAAGTTGGAGACCTGGTATTTCTACACATATCTTTATGGAAGAAGGTCAGGAGGTTTGGGAAGAAAGGAAAGCTAAGTCCCAGGTATATCGGCCCCTTTTAGATCCTTGATCAAGTCAGAGTTGTGGCCTATCGACTAGCACTTCCACCTACCATGTCAAAAGTAAATGATTCCTTTCATGTATACCTCTTAAGGAAGTACATACCAGACCCTTCACATGTACTCTATTTATAGGTGGTACAGCTGGAGGATGATCTTTCCTATGAGGAGCAGCCAGTGAGAATCTTGTATTTTAGAGATAGAGTTCTACGCTACAAGACTACTCATCTGGTCAAGGTACAATGGAGAAACTACAAGTACAAAGAGGCAATATGGGAACTGGAGGAATCAATGAAGGAAAAGTACCCCCACCTGTTTTTGGCATAGATTTTAAAATGAAATTTCAATGATGAAATTTTTTTAAGGAGGGGAGAATGTAACACCCCAAGATTTTGAAAATAAATATTGAATGCATTTTATAATCTATCTGTTAAACACAACTTTTCATCTACTATGTATGGAATTTCGAATAACAGTCATCAAGAGTTGTGACCAGTAAGTCATATGGAGTCTGTTAGAACAAACTTGATTTTTAGTGAATAGTAACATATCCTTATGAATAGTAATATGACCCTTATGAATAGTATATAATGATGTTATTTTATTTTCTTAAGATAACAAGATAATGAGATCTCAATTGTTTTTTCAATTTGATATAAAAATAATTATACCTTAAAATTGTTATTTTTCAAATTGACTATGATTTTATTTAAAAATTAAATTAATAATCTTTAGAAAATTATTTTTGAAAAATGGATTTCATTTTTAAATTTTAAACGTCGCAAAATGGTAGGGGTGAATTTTTGGGATTTTTCTAAAATAGTTGAATTTTTGTGAAGAGTAAAAAAATACTGTTTTAAGTTTTTTGTACTTTAATGACATCATAATGACATAATAATTAAAATAAAAGGATAGTGGACTTTTTTTACAGTAACATATGACATTAGGTTTCCCAAGTGGCTAAAACCTTGGGAAAATCCCATGGGCAAGCTCATGGTTTGGCAAAAAACACTAATGAGGTGTCCCTTTGAAATTATTAAAAAAACTCCCTCTCTTTTTCTATAAATACCCACTCAATAATTCATTTTCTTTCATTCCAAATCCATCATCCTAGAGGCTCTAGTGGTTTTACCTCTCAAAGAGTCCTCCCAAGGTGTCCTTAATCCCCCAAGGTCCCAACCTTCACGGTCTAGGAGTTACTCAACATGGTAAGGGAATCCTTTACCCACCTCTTTTAGTCGACACTTATTTTATGTTATCTCTTCGAATTCCCATTCTAATATGTTGGGGTTTGATTTTATGTACTCTTCTTACTTTCATTTTGATTTCAATATGTCTAGGTACCCTTTTTATCTCATCATTTCATTTAATGAAATTTTAAGCGACGTCGTTAGTCTACCGAATTTTCATAAGGGATCTCTCACCTTTTCTCTTATTTTCAAGATCATATCTTTTTGTTTTCCCACCTCACATCCTCTTTCCAAATGAACATGATAAACTCCACTATCATCTATATTCTAGAATAATATCATGTGAATGGAAGAACCATCTTCAATATTTTTTCTCCCTCCCTTTTATTTTTTTAAACAAAATCAACGTCCATGAGGTTCCAATTTATAACCTTCGTGGATGACGAAGTTTCATTCTTCAATTTCTCCATAATTACTAGTCATGAAACCATTTTAATGGTTTAAATAGACTATAATAAATGTATCATAACCTAATTAATATTCAGGAACCAGTATATGTACATATTATTAAATCATATGAAAAAACTAGTTCATAATAATCCAAATACTACCAAATAATCGAAGTGGTTGTCATCTAATGATTCATCTTCATTCCATGTAACAAAATGATGGAAATGGCCATCAATAATTCTAGATGTTCATAAATAATATGTAATTTCAATTCTGGATATTTAAAACCATTCCACATGAACTTCATTACTTAAAAACAAGTGAATCGATTATGAAAATCAAGAAAACAAACACTCTAGAATGATGAAATTCAATATAATAACTTATAAATAATAACATAAATGAACTAAACAGAATTATGATAAACTAAATACATGTATATTAGGTTCTGAAATAATTTATTGATATATATAATTTTGTATTTCATGACCCGTCCCCCAGGGTCCGTGTCATAACTACCCCAAGCCCACCTTCCATAGGCCAGGGGCTGGCGACTAGCACCAAAGAAATATTCCCTAAAACTAGGAAGGCATTGCCTTTATAACCTATAAGCACATGAAACCAAGAACACAACAAGATACGAACTCAAGAAAACTATACACCAAAAGAGAGTGTGGAACGTAAAGAATCCAGAATACAAGCCCAACAGTAAAGGTACAAGTACAACTGAAATACAAAACAACTGAAGAAAGTGAAAAAGGCAGCTACTTGGTTGTCCTTTGGGTTCCTACCTGAAGGGTAGGTACATATCGTCTCCTCAACACTCCATGTCTATCCATATCCTCCGCGTATCGACACGCCGTATGGTCCACCTCTAGGTACCATCCAGTCCTAGTACTCTCAGCCTCAATCAGCACTGTCCGTCATCTGCATCAAACACAACAAGATGCAGGCATATCCCATGTAGGGGTGGGTATAACGATACTCAATGGGGACCCCAATACCCTCATGTTTTCAAAAAAATCCACCAAGGATAAACCACAAAGTATGAAATCAACAGATAACCCTACTTAGGTATATGCCCATACATATACCTATGTTATCAGGTAATCCATCTCAATCATGAGGAAAACACAGAAAAAATGACTCATCTCAAACCGGGATTTTATTCTAGGGGTAGTATCAAGTAACATCCCCAGTCACATTTTCAAAACCTTAGCTAATGGAGAACTCCTCATCTATCATGTACAGTGGGCTTTCCGCGACACCATGGCACTTCCCACTAACCTTGGACTACTGAGGTACTCCTCCTGTCGAGTACTGTGGGTCTGCCGCATCACCAAGGTGCTCCCCACCATGGGTTTTCCACGTCACCAAGGTGCTCCCCCTCGTAGCCTGTTGAGGTACTTCTCCTATCGAGTATTGTGGGTCTGTCGTGACACCAAGGAACTCCACAATGATGGTCTTCCGTGACACCAAGGCGCTCCCCACTAGGCTACTCGAGTCACTCCGAGTCAAAATGGCCAGCAGTAGTCAGGTCTCAGCCAGCTACTAGGTCTCTGGACTATGCTCGCTCATCTCTGGGAGGATCCAAACCATGATCTACCATTAGATACTCAAACTATCACAAATTCCCAAGAAGAAGTATCTAAAAGGTTCTCCACATCATAGGGGTCTCAACGCAACTGACGGCACGTCAATCAGACGCCTGGTCTGTGAGTTATTAGCCTTTTCATCCCAAGGGCCTGGTTGGATTTGTGCTCGATCCAACCTGAACGTTTCCCATCTCAAACCCAAAATCCAGTGGATTATACTCAAAAGAACCATCTCTATCCAAGATTTCATGCACTGCTGATAGTTCGTCAAATGGACGTTCGGTGCCAAAATTATGGAAAAAAAAGTAAAGGGTCGTAGTGGGCCCGGGTCCGGTCTGACCCGGTCGGCCCGTCCCGGCCCAACCCGGCTCTGGTCAACCAGGCCTGATCCTTTGGGTGTAGCCCATCCCATAGTGTGGCTCGGCCCGTTGGGTCCAGCTCGACCAACAAGGGTCGCGAGTGTGGTGGACCAGCCACGAGGACACGAACCGGCCGAGAGGGCGTGGACCAGCCATGAGGGCATAGACCGGCCACGATGGTGTGGACCGGCCGCGAGGGCATGGATCAGCCGCAAGGGCGCGGACCAGTCATAAGGGTGCAAACCAGCTGCGGTTCAGCTGTGGTTCGGTCAGGAGGGCGGAGCAGCTCGGCTTGGCGGTGCGGCTCAGCGGACGACGGTGAGGATCGATGCAGATGGCGATGCGACTTGGCGTACGACGGTGTGGCTCGGCTCAGATGGCGGTGCGGCTCGGAGGAAAGCGGGTCGGTCGGGGTGGTGAAGCGAGGATGCAGGTCAGCCGGGGCAGCGTGTCTAGGCCACGGGTCAGCCGGGGCGGCGCGGTGAGGGTGTGGGTTGTCCGGGGCGGCGAGACGAGGCCGCTGTTCGGCCGGGGTGACAGGGTGAGGCCGCCAGTCGGCCGGGGTGGCATGGCGAGGCTGCGGGTGGCGGCGTCGTTGCCACCGTCGTCTTCATTGCCTTCCTCCACTTCTAAGAACACACCAAATAAGACCGACGGAGGGTTCGGGCCATGTTTGGCCCATACCCTCCACATTTAGAGTGGTAGCAAGCGGTTCATAAAGAATGAAGCATGAACATGAAACCATAAACTTCCGCAATGTTTGTTCCCAACCTGCCAAAGAAAAGAAGGGAGTACATGGAAAGTGATAAACTTTTAGGAATAAACCCATACCTCGATCATTTGATGACGTTGGTGCAAGGAGGTAGTACAGTCATCGATTCGTCATAGATGAACACGTCCCACAGCAGAAGAAGTCCCGAGGAAGAAGATCGAAGTTGAGGTCTGCGTTCTTGGTCGGCAGAGCGTTCTTCGTGGAAGAACGCATTCTTCGTTAGAGAGTTTTCTCCCACCAAGAGCTCTCTCTCCTTTTCCAACTAATGTTCTCAAAAGAAGAACCCACTAAAATAAAAGAGATATCCAATATAATAAAAAGTGTTTCCCCAATTTAATCATTGGAACAATTCAAATTGGATTAATTAAATTGGATAAATTAAGTGGTGTGTTGGCATAATTATGTGGGGGAGGGTTGGTGCAATTAATGTGGAGGAAGCTCAAGAGGGTCCTCGAAATTAATGAGTTTTTTCTCCTAATTAAATGGGGGTTTCAAGGGGGTTTAATCTCAGGTGATCCCCACCACCATAACCTCTCATGAGATGTTAGACTCGGGTGTTCCCCACCACCATAACCTCTCTTGGCAGGTTAAGGTCTGGTGGTCCCCACCACCAACTTCCACAAAGAGGTTGGTTACAACAGAATTAAATAAAACATGTGTTTATTTTATTTTATTATTACCAAGAAAAATCCAAAAACAAACATTCACTCTTGACGAATTGTCATCGAGGTGAAAGTCTCTTTAAGAAAATATTGGTGATGCGAGTTTAACGGTGCCCTTGGATTTCAATTCCGAACACTAGTTTAAAATTTAGAATAACCTGCTCGCACGTTTACTGACCGTACCAAAAATAAAGTCCAAAAATTCATTTTGATTACTTCGGGCTTCAGAATTACGCGCCGTCAATTTTCATAGACTCGTAAAATTTCCATTTATTTAAAAAAATTACAAGGAAATTCAGGGTCTTTATATTCTCCCCACCTCAAGGATCTACATCCCCGTAAGACACAACTAAAACTAAGGGAACAAGTGGGGGTACTGATCATGAATTTGAGCCTCCCGCTCCCATGTGCTCTCCTGGGGGTTCCCATGATGCCAGCGAATGTGCACCAGAGGTATCAACCATCCACGAAGGACCCACTGCTATCGATCCTCAATATCTATTGGAACCTCCATAAAAAGCCACCCCATCGTCGATGTCCAACTCGCCATGGTCGATGATGTGAGAAGGGTCGTGCACATATCTACTCAGCTAGGATATGTGGAAGACTTCATGCACCTGGTGCAAATGAGGTGGAAGAACTAAGCAATAATCCACCTCTCCAACTCTACTGAGGACCTAAAATGGTCTGATAGATCTCTTAGATAACTTTCTGCCTCAACCAAATCTCTACAAACCTCATCGATGTGAGACCCATAGAAAGATGTGGTTTCCATCCTCAAACTCCAGAGGTCTCTGTATCCTATAAGCATATGACATCTGTGTGCTCTGTGTAGTCTTCATCCTCTCCTGGACGATTTGCACCTTCTCTATGGTAGCCCGAACCATCTCTGGTCCCATGAGTGCTGACTCTCTTGGGTTAGTCCAGCACAAAGGTGATCTGCAAGGTTGCCCGTACAATGCCTCGAAAGGGGCCATCCCAATGGTGGAGTGATAACTGTTGTTGTACGCAAACTCCACCAAAGGTAAGTGATCCTCCCAGCTACAACTGAAGTCAAGGACATAAGTGTGGAGTATGTCCTCTAGGGTCTAAATGGTCCGCTTACTCTGGCCATCTGTCTAAGGATGGAAGGCAGTGCTCAAACGAAGCTGCATCCCAAAAGCCTCCTACAATGCCTTCCATAGCCGGAAATTAAAACGTGCATCACGATCAGAAACAATCGTCGGGGGTACCCCATGTAACCACACAATCTCTTGCACATAGGGGAACCCCAAGCTCTCTACTGAACCCTGCTCTCGGATCAGTAGGAAGTGGACTGACTTGGTGAGTCGGTCAACAATCACCCAGATAGAGTCATATCCTCGGGATGTACATGGAAGTCCTGTAATGAAGTCCATGAATATCCCACCCCACCTCCACTCTGGGACCTCTAAAGGTTGAACCAAGCCTGCTGGTACCTGATGCTTTGCCTTCACTTGCTGCCAAGTGAGGCATCATGAAACAAACTCTGCTACTACTTTCTTCATTCCCGGCCACCAGTACTGTCTTCGGAGATCCTGGTACATCTTCTCCACTCCTAGATGTACTGCTAGAGGGGATGTGTGGAACTCCCTCAAAACTTCCTCCCGAAGCAATAATGGTACCGTGGTACGTTCCCGAAAGAGAATGACGTGCTCCACACCTTCAGAAAATCCATCGGGTGCCTTCCCTATGGATATTTGAGCACGTCGTGCCTCACAGTCCGTGTCCCCACGCTGTGCCTCCCTGACTCACCGATGAAGTGGGGGAGTGACTATAAGAGACTGAAGAAAAGATGCTCTATCTCTATCCATAAAGGATATCTGTAAAGTAGCCAACTACTCTATCTCCTCACCTAGAAGTTGTATATCGGACCTCCTACTGAGTGAATCTACAACAACGTTCCCCTTCCCAGGAGTATAGACTATCTCGAAGTCATAGTCCTCAAGGAACTCGAGCCAACGCCATTGTCTTAGGTTCTAGTCCTTCTGAGAGTAGATTTAACTGAGACTCTTATGATCAGAGTATACTATAAAACGCTAACCTATTAGATAGTGTCGCCACATCTTCAAGTCGAAGACCACTGCTGGTAACTCTAGGTCAAGGGTAGCATAGTTCTTCTCGTTCGTTCTCTACTGTCAAGATCCATATGTGATCACTGCTCTCTCCTACATCAGGACACATCCAAGCCCGGTCCTTGATGAGTCGTAGTAGACTACATACCCTACGCCTTCCTCTAGAAGCATCAAGATGGGGGCACTAGTTATCCTCTGCCTCAGATCCTAAAATATTTGTTGGAATCTATCCAACCACACAAAGGGTTTCCCCTTCTTCATCAAGGCTAATAGTGGTGATGCAACTATGGAGAAATATGGCACAAAGCTCTGGTAGTATCTAGCCAAACCCAGGAAACTTCATACCTCCTTCACACTCTTGGGTGGCTCCCAAGCAATTACCGCCTAAATCTTTGCTGGATCCACCGCAACTCCAGCCTCCGAGATGACATGTCCCAGAAAGTGAACCTCTTGGATCTAGAACTAGCACTTTGAGAGCTTACCATAAATCTGGTGCTCTCAGAGAGTGTCCATTACTACCTACAAATGATATGCATTCTCCTCCTCAGTAGTCAAGTAGATCATAATGTCGTTGATGAAGACCACTACAAAGCGATCAAGGTATGGTTGAAAGATCCTGTTCATGAGTCCCATGAACACTGCTGGAGCATTGGCCATGCCGAATGGCATAACCAAGAACTCATAATGGTTGTACTGACACCTAAAGGCCATCTTCTACACATCCCCATCTTGTAATTTGAGTTAGGGATAGCCTAATATGAGGTATATCTTTGAGGAACACTGTGCTCCCTTCAGCTGATCAAAGAGGTCGTCAATCCTCATAAGTGGGTACTTTTTCTTCATGGTCACCTAGTTTAGGCACCGATAGTCAACACAAAGCCTCACGATCCCATATTCCTTCTTGGAGAACAAAATCGAGGCATACCATGGAGAAACACTGGTCCAAATCAATCCCTTACACTATAAGTCCTCTAGTTGTACCTTCAGCTCACAAAGCTCCGTGGGAGCCATCCAATATGCTGGTGTAGATATGGGTGTCGTCCCAGGGTACAAGTCAATGTAAAAGTATGCCTCTCTGTGAGGAGGTAGACCCAAAACATCATCAGGGAAGACATCCGTGTACTGGTCCACCACTACAACGTAACTCATACTCTCCACATCAATAGATTCGAGGGTAAGGTTATCCAACTGATGAGTGATCGGCTGCACTCTCCTCCAGGTAAGTCCATCCTGCACTGCGAAGGACCCCTTCTCTTCGGTGAAGAAAAACCTGGTCCCATCCGTGCGGGAACACTGCACTTTGCACCTAATGCAGTCAATCTAAGCATGGAATGTAGATAACCAGTCCATACCCATGATGACGTCGTAAGGCCTCGATGATACTACTAGGAGATCTCAGTCGAAGCTCTCGCTTCCTAGAGTAAGCTCGCACTACTGGAACTAGTGTGTAATCGTCAAATCTGCTCTCGTAGGAGTCTCTAACCGTAAGGATCATTCCAAAGGCTCTATCAGAATCTCCGAGCTCCAAAAAGGGGCAGTGGAAATAAAAGAATGACTGGAACCTATGTCTATAAGTGTTGTAGCTAAGGTGGAGTAGACACATATCATACATCGTATCATCTCCAGAGCGCCGTGATCGTAGTCCTCAACTGCCTGGAGAGGAGCTATCCCCTATCCACCTACTCCCTGCGGTTGGGGTGGACCTCCTGGTGGTGGTGGTGGTAACATCTCGAATCGTCACCCACCACCAACTGTACAGATAGATCCTCTTCCACGTCTGCCTGCTCCTTATGGACCTCCTCAGTCGAATCTATGTCTCTGTCTGGATGGTCCTTCGACCATCTACTGATCATCCGAATGACGGGTCAGACAGTTACAAGCTATGTGACCATGCCCGTCACATGCGTAACACTACCCACTCCTGGCATGACCAGTTCTACCTCGGGTGCTCTGCACAACCAATCCTGAGTCATACAGTCATCCACCTATATTTCTTTTCCTCTTGGACCTCTGCAAGATTTGTCTTCTGCCAACTTCAGAAGACTCCGCAATGTTTCGACTGGTGGTGGATCTTGCTGCTGGATATTTCTCAGTAAGGAAACTCTCCACTTGGAAGGATATCTCTAAAACCCCTACCTACTTAGGTATGCTAAGTGAGAACATTGAACTGTTAATCTCCCGCCTGAGTCCCTGATCGAAGGTCCGGGTCCTGAAGAATGGGTCCCACACCATATCTGTAGAGCTGTATGAGAGATCAGTGAACCTCGATGAGTATTAATCCACAGTCATACTGCCCTACTGCAGATGAAGTTGCTCCTGTATGCGCACTGCGCGAAGATTTGCTGGGACAAACTATGCCTGGAACAGGTTCTCAATGTCTTCCCAGAAAAGCGTCACCTCGTCATGAACCTAGAGCATCAAGCTTCAAAATCTTCTTGATGTTACTTATAGAAGGATGGAGGCAAGGATCACCATTAGATCAGCTAGTGTCCCTACCGGTCAGAAAACTCTCACTACAGCCTCCAACCAATCCTTAGCCACCTGTGGGTCTATCTCTCACCTGAACCTGGGTGGCCTCTAGAACTAGAACTCGTGTAACATGCTCAAGCTGCATGCACCATCTGCTACAGTGGATGGTGGCATCGGTGGCCCAATAGGGAATGGTACCGCTAGTGCCTCCACTGGTGCCTCTACTAGAAGAGGGCCATGCACTGAGGCCTCATCACTCGGTGGGATATCAGAGCATACAAATCTCGGAACCCTGGGTGGTTGTCTGTGTGGAGGCATCCTGAAAATAAACAGGTGCGCCACAGCCAAAAAATTATACCTAGTGAGATGACATAAAGAAAACTTTTGAAAACACACACACAATTAGTGTTTTCATGCACTGAGTCAGAAATCAGATGTCAGGGTCCTGGTGTATGGATACGTCGACCACCGCACCAACACTGGACTCCTAGAACTAAAAAACGCAATCACTACACTTAACACTATTTCTTCACAGAAAAGATCAGAGTCCTAAGTTTTGTGGTAGAACTGACTCCTCTGATACTAATTTGTCACGACCTGTCCCCTGGGTCCTGTGTTGTGACTACCCCAAGCCCACCTTCCATTGGCCAGGGTCTGGTGACTAGCACTAAAGGCGTATTCCCTAAAACAGGGAAGGCATTCCCTTTATAACCTGGAAGAACACGCAAACAATCACAAAACAAGATACAAACTCGAGAAAATTGTATACCAAAAGAGAGTGCTAAAAGTAAAGGGGCCAGAATACAAGCCCAATAATAAAATTACAAGTACAACTGAAATACAAAACCACTGATGAAAGTGAAAGAGGCAGCAACTGGGTCATCCTCCGGGTTCCTACCTGATTGGTAGGTACAGATCACCTCCTCGATACTCCACAACCGTCTGTCTCCTCCGCATATCGAAACGCCGTATGGTCCACCTCTAGGTACCATCCAGTCTTGGTACTCTCAGCCTTAGTTAGTGTTGTCCGTCTTCTGCATCCAATACAACAAGGTGCAGCATAGCCCATGTTGGGGTGAGTATAACGGTACTCAGTAGGGACCCCGAGACCCTCATGGTCTCACAAAAATCCAACAAGGATAAACCAAAAATTATGAAATAAACATATAACCCTACTTAGTTATATGCCCATACATATACCTAGGTTTTCAAGTAATACATCTCAATCATGAGAAAAACACAGAAAAATTGACTCAGCTCAAACCAGGATTTTATTCTAGGGTTAGTATCAAGTAATATCCCTTGTTACATTGTTGAAACCTGGCCTTCTGGAGAACTTCTCCTCTATCGAGTATAGTGGGAATGCCACGACACCAAGGCGCTTCCCACTAACCTTGGACTGCTGAGGTACTCCTCCTATCAAGTAATGTGGGTCTGCCGTGTCACCCTGGTGCTCCCCACCGTGGGTCTACCACATCACCAAGGCCCTCTCCCTCATATCCTGCTGAGGTAATCCTCCTGTCGAGTACCGTGGGTCTACTGCGACACCAAGGTGCTCCCCACTGTGGGTCTGCCGCGACACCAAGGCTCTCCCCATTAGTGATTTAAGTCACTCCGAGTCGAAACGGTCAGTAGTCATCAGGTCTCAACCAGATACTAGGTCTCCGTACTATGCTCACTCGTCTCTGGGAGGATCCACTCCATGAGCTACTGGTCGATACTAAAACTATCACGAAGTCCCACGAAGAAGTATTTCAATGGTATTCCATGTCATATGGGTCTCAATGCAATTGATGGTGCGTTAATCAGATGCCCGGTCTGTGAGTTATTAGCCTTTTAGTTTCTGGGGCCCACTTGGATTCGTGCTCGATCTAACCTGACTATTTCCCATCTCAAACCAAAACTCCAGTGGAGTATACTCAAAGGAACCATATCTCTCCAAGATTTCCATCACCACTGAAGGTTCGTCAAACAGACCTTCGGTGCCAAAGTTATGGCCAAAAGTAAGTAAAGGTTCGTAGTGGGCCTGGGTCCGGTCCGACCCGGTCGGACCGACCCGGCCCGATCTGGCCTGGGACGACCTCGCTCGGGTCGACCTGGCCTGACCCTTTGGGTCTAGACTGGCTAATAGTGTGGCCTAGCCCGTTGGGTTCGACCCGGCCCACGAGGGCCGTGAAGGTGGCGGACCACCCCCGAGGGCGCAGATCGACCGTGAGGTCGCGTATCAGTCGTGAGGGAGCGGACTGGCCACGAGGGCGTGTACCAGCCGTGAGGGAATGGACCGGCTGCGGTGTGGTGGTGGTTCGGTCAGGAGGGAAGAGCGGCTCGGCTTGACAGCGTGGCTCGGCTCAGACGATAGCGTGGCTCGGCTCAACGGCGTGGCTCGGCTCGGACGGCGGCGCAGCTCAGCGGACGGCGGCGCGGCTCCGCTCGGATGGCGGCATGGTCCGGTGGAGGGCAGCACGACTCGGCTCGGATGATAGCACGACTCAGCGGACGGCGGCACGGCTCAGCTCGGACGGCTGTGC
This sequence comes from Viscum album, assembly GCA_963277665.1. Classification (NCBI taxonomy): domain Eukaryota; kingdom Viridiplantae; phylum Streptophyta; class Magnoliopsida; order Santalales; family Viscaceae; genus Viscum; species Viscum album. Next base: position 498,955,023 of record OY728123.1, on the reverse strand, counting down.
AGTTCGGCGGACGGCGGGTCAGCCTAGGGGCGCGGTGAGGTCGTGTGCCGGCCGGGGCACTGCAGCAAGGCCACAGGTCGGCTAGGGTGGCGTGGCGAGGCCATGGGTGGCGGCGCCGTTGCCTCCATCATCTACGCCTCCTTCCTCCACTTTGAAGAACACACCAGAGAAAGACGATAGAGGGGTTAGGCCGTGTTTTTTTGGCCCGCACCCTCCGCATTTAGAGTGGTAGCAAGCAGTTCACAAAGAATGAAGCATGAACATGAAACCATAAACTTCCGCAATGTTTTTACCCAACCTGCACAAGAAAATAAGGGAGTAAATGGAAACTGATAAACATTTAGAAATAAACCCCTACCTCATTTTCTTGATGATGTTGGCGCAAGGAGGTAGTATGGTCATCAACTCATCGTAGATGAAGACGTCCCACGTTGGAAGAAGTCCTGAGGAAGAGGCTCGAAGTTGAGGTCGACATTCTTTGTCAGTGGAGTGTTCTTTGTGGAAGAACGTGTTCTTTTTTGGAGATTTTTCTCACACCAAGAGCTCTCTCTCCTTTTCCAATGAATGTTCTCAAAATAATAACCCACCAAAATAAAAGAGATATCCAATATAATAAAAAGTGTTTCCCCAATTTAATCGTTGGAACAATTCAAATTGGATTAATTAAATTGGCTCAATTGAGTGGTGCGCTGGAATAATTAAGTGGGGTAGGGTTGGCACAATTAATGTGGAGGAAGCTCAAGAGGCTCCTCCACATTAATGAGGTTTTTCTCCCAATTAAAGGGGGGTTTCAAAGGGGTTTAATCCCGGGTGGTCCCCACCACCATAACCTCTCATGGGAGGTTAGGCTCGGGTGGTCCCCACCACCATAACCTCTCATGGGAGGTTAAGGTCTGGTGGTCCCCACCACCAACATCCACAAGGAGGTTGGTTACAAAAATATAAAATAAAACGTGTCTTTATTTTATTTTATTATTCCCATGAAAAATCCAAAAACTAACTTTCACTCTCGACCAACTATCGTCGAGGTGAAAGTCTCTTTAAGAGAATACCAACATTGCAAGTTCAACGTTGCCCTCAGATTTCAATTCCAAGAATCAGTTTAAGATTTATAAAAACTCACTTGCATGTTTACCGAATGTACCCGAAATAAAGTTCAGAAATTCATTCTAGGTACTCTGGGCCTCAGAATTATGCGCCGTCAATTTTTGCGGACTCGAAAAATTCCCATTTGTTGATAAAAAATATACAACGAAATTTTGAGTCTTTAAATAATATTCCAAGACCTTAAGTTCAATAGGGGAAAACATTCGGACTTAAGCTAAGGGTTTTTCTTCCTGAACTTCCATTTCCATTTGGGTTACTTTTATTGTCTAATTATCTCAATGAAATTCTGGTATATTATTATGTAGTACTCATAAAAACATTTTCACTGTTCTATATATTTTTACCAACCATAATCCTTCATTATTTTATTGATAGTTACACGTTTTAAAAGGAAGTTTCAAAATTGTTTCCGAAGTAGAATCCCGATCCAAGGGAATTTCTCTAATTCTAACCTGTTTTAAGGGGAACTCTCTATTCTGTTTTTGGAAACCATTATATTTATAAAATCAATAATTTTATTATGAAAATAATATCTTACTTAACTTTTGGTTTTATATAAATATTTCTCCAAATTAATTCTTCTTTTCAAAGTAAAAGAGTATTTATTTCAAGAATTAATCGAAGATTTTATAAGAGTATATTCCTCTATTTCAACACTCTAGCTGATTCTTATGTATTATTGGGATTAATACTTCATGTTATCATCTACCATATTCAATTTAATGGTTTATGATTATTTTGTTTTTAGATGTGCTATCTTTAAACCATTCACCAATTTACCCTGAATGGTTAGTGTTTATGCTTAATGTTTGAGAAAGTTATTTTCATTTCATATATTAATTTCAATATGAATGTACATGTTGTTTATATTTATAACTATTCATATGAGGAATTTATTAAACATAGTAAGTGTCAGGTGGGGCCCGCTATAGCTCCTCAGTGCATTGGTAGATTTCATGAGATAAACTACGGTCTTGGCACATGGCCTTCACAAAATGATTATTTATGGTCTTAGCACGAGGCCTTGATGATATGGATATGTTGTCCCACATTATGCATTCCCTAATTATGAATATAGTATTTATGGTTTGTGTGGTTATTCGACTAGTAGAATACCCATGATTATGTTATCTTATGCCAATATTTACTCAACTCATATTTCTGCAATATTATGTTAAAGTTTATTTCTGAAGGCATGTGTTTTCAATTATTCACCATGTCTAATGTTTATGTTATCTTCCACTATATTTATTACCCTTACTGAGAGTTTGAGCACACCCCTTTATTATGTTTCATTTACACAGGGCAAGAAAAATTATATTATGAATGACATGCTGAAATAACCAAGGAGTTATTGAAGTTTTCTAAGGAGTTTCTATGTTGTTTTTCATTTAAAGCTGTAATGATGAACTTATGTATGTATCTTGTTTCCAATAATACTAAAATACTCAGTCCTTTGGGATGCTTATTCCTTATTTGTATGCCAATGTAACTAATAAGGCACCGGCTCTGGGCAACTGGGTTCAGGTAGTTATATGCACCATGACATGATATGGGACTACTAACCACTAGCTAGAGGACCCACACCTTGGTACGATAGGGGAGAACGAACTCTTTCAGAATAACACGTATGGAGTACCCATACCCTAGAATGATAGGGGAGTTCTGACCCCAAGGATAGAGGACCAGCTTCTTAACATTATTGGGGAGTACCCACTCTATCATAACATCACATATGGAGGAATTGTGCCCTAACATGATAGGGCAGTAATGACTCCACGGATATGGGACCTACACCCCTGTCTAATAGGGGAGTACCTATCTATCTTGATAATGAGTATAGAGGGACCACACCCTAGCACAACAGGGGACCATTGTCTCTAACTACACAAATGATATGGGGAACCCACGTGTTGGTCTGACAGGGGAGTACCATCTCTGAGTGAAATATCAAATGGGAAGAGAACCCGCACCCACGACATGGGGAGTACTAGTGCTACTAAAGTAGGGAGGTAAGGAAAATCCATTCTCTAGTTCCCTAGGGGAGTACTAGTCTCGGTCACACTCACTAAGAACCACACCGATCTCCAACATCAGTCAATCACTAATCAAAGGAGCATCATGCTCATCATACCTTACATCAAAACACTACCATAGGTTGGGGACCCACACCCTGATACAAATGGGGAGCACCACTCTACCATACTTAAGATCCTAGGGGACCCAAATACTAAGGTGGTAGTGAAGGATACCAAACCTGATGTTAACCCAGTGATCCACCCTGATCACCACCAAAGGTTAAACACCACCACTATATCATATTGATATAAACATTCCACATCATATCTTGTAGGCCACTACAGATGCCACCATTACATTATACATGGAAAACTAATCAGGATAGGCTACTCTCAAGCATGAATATGAGCTCCAGAAAAGGATATATGCAAGTTGAAATATCTTAAGATGATAGAATGGAAATTACACGGTGTGCACTGAGGTCCCCACGACAACTAAACCTACCCAAGAACCTAGTCAATCCCTCTATTTTCATGGATTGTATAACCATGTAGAAGTACACAATGTGTCCTTCATCACCAGATCCCAGCCATATTCTTCCTCCACACGACTCGGCCATCTACGCCTCACACAATGTGTACCACTGAGTCCATGGCATGTACAAGATAAAATTACACTTGTTCCTGTCATTTTCCCATGCCCTTTTCTTGAACCCCGTGACTATGTACTTTGGCTGTGTAGTTCTAGACAGCCATGTACTATCACATGACTACCCTTTCCATGTCCTCTGGCTGCACGACATGGGGTCACTACATGGTTTGTAACCCCAATGCATGAATTTTAGTCCCTATAAGTCATCATCCTTGAACTGGAATAACACACGGCATGTCCCAATGGTTTACATGCCTTGTAAATGGGAGTTCTGATGGGAATCTCCATGCAAGTCACCCGATTCACCCGAGTTTTCTCTAAAACTTGCAAATCAACCTAGAAGAGATCTTTAGTAATCGTAACAGGGCTCTAAAAAATTAAAACAACACATAAAAACTGGATCAAGACTAAAAATAAAATCCACCTACCTTGAGGGTAACACAGTAACGCTTCATCTCCAAAAACAACGCCTGGATTTCTTCGTACCTCGATCTAATGATGATCGATACCAAGAATGGATATCATAAGAACATTGTTGCATCAATTTAGACTCAGTTAGTCCATTATCTAAAGTTGATAGGTAGAGGGTTGAACCTCTCCTATTTTTGTTTTCACCAAGGGGTGGGGTTAATTTATGTCAATTTATTAATTGAATTTTCATTTAATTAAAAAATTTGACACACAAGGACCTGATAACTAGCCCTCAATCATACACCCAATGAAGAAAACATTATATCATTCCTAGGGTAAACATGATGTTATAAAATCAACTGCAGTCTTATAATTCTGATCACAGACTCTACTCAAGAGTTATTTCACTTTTAATGAGAAACCATGTCTGCATGACAAAATATATTTAATATTTTTAAAATCACCACTCCAAGGATCTATGGGTCCCATAATATCACACCATCTTAGTTCCTAGATACTAAAATATAGTTAGAAATATTCCAAAGTCTTACATGTCAAAACTGGAGTCATTACACATTCCCCTAAAAATAAATGAGGTAGTGATCACCAAAGATGGTCTCTCATTATCTCAAAAAATATAAGCATTAGGGTCCACCATTGGTGGTAGATAAACTATGATTTTTTCAAAAAAAATGCATAGTTTTAGATCCCCAAATAACCAAAGCATGAAAACAACCCCTAAAAAAATAGGCATCCTAACAAAACTAATGATCCAAATAGCTATAATTCCGTTCCAATATTCCGTCTTAATCAACCTAATAATAAGTTACAAAAATAAAAAAATTAGAAAATAAAAATCCAAGTTAATATATTTAGAATTAATCATATTTATTCATTTAATATATAAATATAATAATCAAATTATTTTATATTGTTTCAACTCCTCTATTCTTTCTCAATTGGGTCAACCTTAGTGGGTTGATCTTCATCGGTGGGGTCATGGAGGTTGTTTCATCTCTTGATCATAGAGCATAACTATAGAATCTCCACCTTCACTCTTCAATCCAAGAATACTCTCTCATCATTTTCTAGATTCTACTCTCTCACCACTTGATCCACTTTGGATACCATCACCCCTGATATAGAGATGACGGTGGCTGTGGTGATGTTGGCTTCATGGATTCGCTTGAAGTTCAATGTTGGTTGGTTTTCAACCTACTTCACTTAAAATAGATTTCTATCTATATGGGGATATATTCCTTGAATCTCTTGTTATTTTAATATTAGGGGAGGTGGATTTTTGGTGGATGATACTGGTTTGAGGAGGTGAGCTAGTGAGGTTTTAGGATGGCCTTTATTCAAAACATCAAGGATTGCTCTGGTATGACTTTGATGGCTATTCTCATATTCTTGGTGAGGATCTGGCTTTGATTTGACAGACATATCAATTATTCATATAATGTGGTTATTTATTATGTGTGTTTTTTCTTGTTTTTCACTATTTTTTTGGGTTTTTTTCTTGTTTGGATTGCTGAAGTCATCTCAATATTTGGTTCTTGTTTGTCCTTACTATTTACTTCTTATTCTTCCCTTTCTAGGCACTTCCCATGGCCTTTCTGTTGGACTTATCTCATTTCGTTTTCCTTTCTCTCATATTTTTGGCATCATGATGCACTCCTTGGATTCTCTAGTGTGACTTTTCTCTATGATGTGCTTATCAACTGCTCGGGTGCGATTTTTCTATGTGATTTGATTCATTTCCGATCTAATGTGATTATCCTATGTAACACACTTGTCAACTGCTCCATTGAAATTTGGCTCCATGGTGCGCTTCTCGGCTACCCTATATTTTGTAGATCGAATATCATACTTCAACTAGCTTGCCTAGTGGTATGAACTTGGAGGGTGTTATGTTGGTTCTTTTGGTGATGATGCTCGAATATTGCTTCTTGGTGTGGGGATATCGTTTCTAATAGACATGGTGTGAAATGATGGTGTAGTTCCTTTTGTCTTGCTTGCTCTATCCTTTAGTGATGGTGATGGGTTTTCTCATCAAACGGCTGAGATTTGGAGGTGTTTAGATCTTTTTTGTTTGATTGTTTTATAATGACTTTGCGAGCATTGGAGTTTTCCTTATTGTATCTGGATGGCATTGTTGCATCCTGCAACTGACGTTGGATGGGTTACCTCGAAATATGTAAGGGTGTGATGACATCCATCATCATCCATTGGTTCATTTGGATGGATGGACACCTTGATGATATTTTTCACTGTGATTTTTTTTCTGTTTTTACTTTGTATCAGGTTGACTATGCAGGTTTCTTTACAAGCATTATCGGATGGGCAGCTCAAAAGAGAGGTAGGTGTTCTAGCACTTATTGTCTGGTCCTACTCCCACATATTAGTGTGGGTTAGAGAAGTTATATGTTGTGTTATGTTTTACCATAATGAAATATCTTCTTGGAAGGGGGTGAGGCATCTCCACCAATAGATCTCATTATGTGTGGTTTAGTAGGGGTGATGAGGCCTTTTTTGATGCTTTTATTGATTTATGCTTACCTTTTGACATTCGGGTCCTTGTTTTCTTAGGATTTTGATTCATGTTTTTAAGGAATTTATTCCCCTTTCATGAATTAGGTTCCCTCTTCTCATATTCTTTAAAAAAAATTCATTTATTTTTTCTATTTAATAAAATGGGGATTGAACCTCAACCTTTTCAAAAAAATAATATTAAAAGTGGAAAACCAAGTTTACTATATTCCAATCAATCCAAGAATCTGATTGATGGGAAGTTGATTCCAATAGAGTAGATATGATTTTAGGAATGTTCTCATATATTTAAATGTTAATCAAAAGTTTTTTTTTCTCATTTTGAACCCCTTATAGGAGATATGTCATTTTAAAAACACTAAACAATGTTACCCATCATTTTTAATAATATCGCGTGAGAGGAGCATCTGATGAATGTAGTGTTGATTCCTGCAAATAAAAAATGGCTAGATGATCATTATCCTACAATTTTATATCAATTCATGTGTGTATTTAGGTATTGAACTATTTTATGTGATTTTTCACTTAACTTAAAATTTGAATGATAAACATCACTTTTGATCATACTAAGAAATTAATGTATCTGATCCAAGTGGTGATGCTTCCTATAGATTTTAAATGACTAAAATATCATTATACTAAGATTTCATTTTAATTAGAGATCATTTGGTCAGTTTTGACCCCCACACACATGATTTTCCAATTATTAAAAAAATGATGATAAATGTGAAAATTAACTTTTAATTGTGCTAAGCAATCCATATATTAGAATGATGCGTTTTTTATTCCAATAATTGTCTTTTTGGATAAATTGTGATATAGTAACAATCGGTTGTGTTTAATCGAACATGTGTTCCTATGTTGTTTTTTTATTTATGATTTCCATATTATGCCAGCTCACTAATTATTGGAAATAGTGTGTTTTCATTGTTTAACTATTGATGGTTGTGGGATTATTGGGAATAGTGTGTGTTAATTGGGATTTCCCCTAAAATCAATTAATATTTTTCCATTAACATCATTGATTTTGTTGTAATGACCTTATTAAGAAGCGAGTATTGGTTCTACATTAATCCATTTTTTTGATAAGGACTTGATTAATGAATGTGTTTTATCTATTTCTTATGTCCCTTGTTATACTATGATGAATCTAATAAAGAATTACACAAGAACCTTTCCAATGTTTCATGAACTAGTTTAATTTCTACACTACCCTATATGTCTCACTTCTGGAAGTCTCTCTACTCCAAAATATGATAGGCCACATGCTTGGGTAGAATAACTCACATGTATCACACATTCAATTCATTAAAAAATCTCACCAACACATTAGTAAATATTTCCATAGATTTTAATGACCCCATTCCATTTTCACATGGCTTGTGCTAATGTTTATACATATATTTTTCTCACCTTTTAAGGAATCATCCACTTATATAACTTATTTTGGATGAATATTTAACATAAGGATTTAAAAAATAATCATTCAATAAATGTAAACAATTATTTATCGCCCAACCTATCTTATGAGCAGTTTTCTAAGTGATTCTCACTTCTAGAGTTCATAGATCATAATAATTAATTTTTTAAAATAAAAAAAATCATATTTGACCAATTGAAATATATAATTTTCTATAATTATCATTTCAAATGGTCAAAAAATATAAATTCAAAAATTTAGGGACATGGGTCATCGATGGAATTAATGAACATGGGCATGATCTCAATTTTATAATATTTAGATTTTTAGGTGGGGTGAGAACTATAGAGATCACCCATGGAAGCAATGATGATTTTAGCAGTAACAAGGGGTAATAATAACAACATATTAAATCATAATGGATTGAAAGTTTTTAGAAAAGAAATGAAATTTAATACACTATGAAGGGTGGAGGGAGTGGAAAAAGCTGGACCAGGTGGCAGGTCAATGGTAAATTTGGTTGGCCAAATTTTTCGGTTTAAAGAAGGATGTTTTGAATAAGTTGTGCCTAGCATGCATAGAGATTATTGGGAAACATGACAAGGATCTAAACCTAGGTTACTATAGTAATTCATAAGGGTCGTTACAAGGATAACAATTATGGGTCCTTATGGGGATTCAATTCATTAAAAAATAATTACAATTGCATCATTCAAGGGACATAAAATTATGGCCAATAACTAAGGTCCTTACAAGGCCAATGAACGGCACTAAAAATGACTAAGAATTCAAGGGCCTTAAATCAATTCCAATTCATCCAAGGTCCATACAATATGAGTAATTAATGAATTATGGTCATGAAAAACCATGGTATTTCAAGGTATAAATAATCAAATGGACTTTAGGTTGTAAAATCTAAAAAAATAGGTTCATTGGGTATCAGTAAATCCTTTCGGAGAAGGATGAGGTTGGGCCCATTAGAGAGTTGGGTGTGTGAGTTGTTTTCAATTTATAATTCCCCTCTAGAAAAAATATATATATATAAAGAATCTAAAAAATGGTGAAAGACTAGATTCACCTACCTTAATTTCACAATGATCACAATTATCTAATCCACTAATGATATTCAATAACCTCTTATACAATTTCATTCATATGTATCTTCTTCGATCTACCACAATACTGATATTTAAGAGTTTTCTTTCCTTGAGGGACTAGAGAGAGAAGAAATTGAAAAATAAAGTGGGGATATATAAGAATGATCTCACTAGAGAAGATTAATTATAATGATAGTTAATAATATATATTTTGAATTAGAGTGTATAATGAGTTGTTTCCACTTTTTTATCTATGGGGATTTTCTAGTGTTCCGGTTTCAAGGCTCTTTTATTATCACTAGGGATTTCAAAGTGGTCATGGGTTTAGATGAAAGGATTGGTGAACTAGCTCTAGCTATTTCTATTTTATAATTCAAGGAGTATATTGACTATCAATATTTATTTGAAATTTGTTTTCATGGTAAAAAAATCAGGTACCTAAAATTAAATAACAAGGTAGTGGCTAGTAAGATTGGAAGAATCTCTATTATTCATCCTTTGGGAACCTCTAGGATTTGGTAGTTCTTAATATGAATTATTTTGATGTTATTATCATAATGAAATCATTAAACCAATTCCATGATTACATTTAATTCTATAATAGAATAGTGTCCATTTCATCACCTTTTTGGTCCCAATACACTTTTCATAAAGAGTGGGAGTTCCAGGATTTCAATTAAATACATGATTAGGGACAATTAGGAGCAGTCAAACTGAGAATAATTTTTTTTGTTCTTGGAGAAATTGATGCTAAAGAGAAACAAGTCTTATTTCCCATAGATGAATAATATCTTTATCTTATCCCTAATTATTTTTTTTACTCACTCCAAATTGGAACTATGAGCATAAAGAGTATAATTTCTTATATATTGTGGTGGAATCTCCTCTAGACCAACCCTCTAGGATTAGTTGGTTTGGTTGTTTTGAACCGAAACAATATCTAATAAGTACTGTGTATTTGGTAATACTCTAAAGATGGTAAAAAATTGAAACATCTAAAAACGTTTTAGTGGACTTACCAAAACAATGTGGTACAACCCACTCATTGAAAATTTTAATGAGTGAAATGGAAAGAATTCCAAAAAATAGAAATTTAAAATTTAAAAATGATGAAATTGCACATCTTTTCTCTAACTCCCCCACCTAACCTTCTTCTGTGTCGCATTGCTAAACCTTTTAAAATACTATTTCTAATGATATTTCACCTGAAAGCTTAAATCAAACAAATTACATGATAACAATGACTTTTTTTCATTGATGAAAAAATTAAACATATTAATTTTAAGCTATCAAATAAAAATAGAGGTTTCCCAATACATGATACTATTAGGATTACCAAAAACATTTGTCACGTGATCGAAAACCTAATTCACTATCATCAAATATTGAAATTTCTTGATCTTACATGTATCTAGAGAGTAAATGAATCATTTATAAGACCATGTTTTAGGGTTTAACTCATAATCAATAAATTAAATAAAAGAGAATACATTAGGTCCTTTGGTAAAGATTTTAGGAAAAATAATTATACTATATATTCTAACCGTAATGTGATTAAAAAAATATAAAGATCGATGAAAGATATAAAAAATGATTAAAAATTAATATCAGCCTATAAAAAGTTGTATATATAATTTCTAAATCAATTTATGAAAAAGAGGGAAAAAAGAATTAGATATATATAGTTGATCTTTTTCATACTAGTTTCACGTGATAATAATATATAAGTTTTTTTATATAAAAAAATATATGTTTCCTTTATATATATAAATTTTTTATGTTTTCTATAAACACTAAATATATATATTTTCTATATAAACAAAATTATCACTCTAAAATAACATGGGAAGGAGTAGAAAAACTAAACTCGTAAGAGAAATTATAGAATTCTAAAATTCCATGATATATGTTCTTGAAAAATTATGGAAACAAAAAAATTAAATATAAAATATAAAACAATTATATTTAAAACTTCTAATTTATAAAGAAATATAATCATAATAAATGTATGTATTAGAGATTAAAAGGATGCAGTAATGATTTTTAATGAATAAGTTTGTATTGAGATTAAAAGTATGTATGGTGATTGAAAATTTTGATCCTATTAAAAGTACATATTGGTAATAAAATTTCAGGAATAATTTTTCTTTGGAAAAGTTATATAATTTATTATTTTCACATATTCGCTTAGTTGTCAAATGTATGTTAAGGTGTGCGCCTCAACATGAGGCACTATGAGGCACATCTGGAGCATCTCTCCATTAGTGAGGCACTACAACCTCACTTAGGCGTGCGACTCACACACCATCAATAGATTTGATAATGCGCGAGGTGATATTATGGAGGACTGCCTAAAAATTCAAGGATTTTTTGGAGGTGTAAGATCTGGGAGTACCCAGGATGGAAATCTAGGCTACATAATAAAAAATGTAGGTAGGTGGGAATTCAGGGGCTACTGTATGGGTGGAAATCAGGGCGCTGAAGGGGAAAACCAAGGTGACGAGTAGAAATCATGGGGTGGTGGGTAGAAATCATGGAATTCATGGGTGGAAATTGGGGTGACAGCAATGGAAATTAGGGTGACAAGTGGGAATTATAGGCTCGAGCACCATTTTCAGAAGGCATTAAATTATATATTTAATGAATTAATTAAAAGATAACTTAATGTGACTCTATAAAAATAAGGAACTACTTTAAACAATACACACCATGTTCAAGAGGTGCACTCCTCACAACGCGTCTCATGACACATCTCCAAGTGGACTTTACACCTTATAGTGTCACGTGCCTTTGAAAACATTGCATAATCATAAAAATGGTGAAAATTTAGTGAAAAACTATGTATAAAAAATTAATATAACTTTATAAATGTTTCATGTGTTAAAAATTATTCAATAGAAGTAGTAAAAAATATAACAATTCTAAGGTTTTTATAATTATAAATGTAATACAATAATATTAAAGAAAATTATATGAAAGAGTACAATCAAGAATAAATAATCCAAGGATGTTACCATTTGATATGACATGTCTACCTAATGATATATTTTTAGTATAAGGTCATGAATTTCACATTAATTAGTAATTATTTTATTCATAGTCAATTTTATTTTCATAGGAAATCCTATTAGAATGATTTTATGAAGGATGATTATTTCCAAAATTTATAATGATCATACTATAGAAAACAATAGTGAGAAAAGAAATACAGGTGTAAAAGAGGGTTTTCATTTTGGAACTCACTTGATGAATAAACAAACTTCATATATTCCAGATAAACTGAATGTATATATAAAATATTTAGAATAAACAAAATTTACATTACATGCATTAAAATAGAATGCATATAACATATATTTAGAGATATAAAACATGTGTTTTGAAACAAGATTCATATTCCGAGCTAAATATATTAAAAAACATATATATTTATAAATAGAATTAATATTTAATTAACATAATTCATATTTCATAAAAATAATTCATATTGTGTATTGCATATATCAAAATTCATATTGGATATATCTTGAATTCATATTTCACATTCCATATGTTTAGAATGCATGTAGGATATATTGACACATATTCCCATCAAGAGACATCAATATATACATAAACTAATTACAAGGGGATATAAACAGGAAACCATGGCCATATAATACATTTATAGTAATTAATATAGGTACCTCACATGCAACATAATATTTCAATAATGCTTATGATGATAAATCAATTATTCAGGGATCATGAGAAATAAAAATGGTATAACTTGTTCAAAATATCCAAAAGAGACAAATTAATTAACTTTTATTTTTTGAAATAGTGATATTATTAAGCAAGATAACCCACCAAATGGTATTATAATTTCAAATATCTCCATCACTTCAAATGATAATACATAATTGACATATGTAAAGAAATACATTTCATAAAACAATGCAATGCACATAAAAAAAGTAACACAAAGAACATTTCTTTAAAAATTACACAACGCCTAATGAAATATTCATATTTCCAAAATCCAAGCCCAACATAGAACATATTACTAAATAAATAAAACCAATTAAATGAAAATATTGTATTTTAGAGCTTAAAAAATGATAGTGTTCAAAGATATTAACAAAATGGTAGAAATTGAATAAAAACTAACCTGAATATCCTCATCACCTGAAATAAAAATCATGGATGGAAATAGATGAACCAAGAAAAGTGAATAATGAATGAAAAAAATCATTTGTCAAGGATAATTGATATAGGTGATCCCATTTATCAAGATCAACTTCTTAATACTCATAAATAATCAATGTTCACAATTCTAAAATCCATGATCATGGTAAAAAATGAAATTAAATTAAGGCTTCAAATCTAGAATTAAAAAAGCATAGAAAAAAATTGAATAATGACTGAAACTGATGGGGGATAAAATTATAGTTGATAGGGAGCTGAGGACGAAGAGGTGGAGAAGCTTGGGAGGAGGTGAGTAGATGGGGGAGTTGATGCAGAAGTAGAGTCAAGATCAAAGGCAAGGAGGAAGAGGCTGAGAGATGGGGAGTCGGGGATGGGGTGGCCAAGGCCGGTAGATGGGTAGGTTGTTGTTGGAAGATGGGGAGTCACGAATGGGGAGGATGAGGTTGGTAGATGGGGAGGAGGGGTAACTGTGAATGGGAAACTATATCTGTAGATCAGTGGTGGGAGGTGACTGGCAGCATGCGAGATCTGTGGATCGGTGGGAGATAGTGAGGGTTAGGGTATGGAAACAGTGGTGGTATGACACATATTTTCCATGTATTATTTTTAGATATTATATGGATTATTTTTTAGAATAAGAACTAAGAAAACGAGCGATTGTGAGGCCGGGTGTTCTCCGAATAAATTTTTAAAATATATTAAATATATCAAATAACATGTGAGCATTGTTTTCCTAAAAAGTGGAATAACTCCCGAATGAGGGACCATATGAGAAATCAGAGGGATCTGTTTAGTTAAAACATGGGTTTCACCCTAGGCATGATATAAACATTTTTGGCATGGGTTTTTTTGGAAAAATTCACCGTAGGGTGTAAATGAATCAAAATAAATCAATTAATTTATTTATTTTATTTATATTGACACCAAGACCGAATTCTTCTATAATTACATGATTATAGGATTTACTCAGGGTTGGAAACTCAAACCCTGGAGATCTAGATGATCGTTAGGGAGAGTTCTTGGTGAACGATGATGAATCTTGACTAGATCATGGATCATTACGCCAACAGAGTTCATGTATCTCGTCAAAGATGGTAATGAAACACTGATCTTCATCAACAATCAATCCAAAATCCTTGTAGGAAATTTGATCTTGGGTTTTCCATCCTATTATTTAATCCTGGATAAACAAGAATCAATTCCAAAAATAGTATTTATATGTGCATCATCAATAGAATTAAATTTATGGAATTTAATATGTTCATTGTGTTTTATTCCTCTTTATTCGTCCAACTCTACGAAACAAAATTGGGTAAAAACAAACAAAGGATGAGGTTTGTTCCTCAAATTTTATAGATTGTAGTTTTCTTCCACCATTCTTCACATGTTCATCATGAGTGTTTCTTTTGGCCCATGGTTAGACAAATACTTGGTATTTGATTGTTATGCATCTATTCAATAGTGAAACATATTGATATTATGGGTACGGTTCATGAATGATGGCATGGTTGAGGTGAAATGATGGTGGTGGATGATCATAGGTATATCTAAATGGATTTTGTGTGCCTATTTAACCTAGTTTCAATGAGAAAATTATGTATGGATTGATGGGGAATTTTCTAAGTTGATTCGAAGCCCAAAATCCCGATATCCTGCAACTAGAGGTTTCGCTGACCCTTGATCTGGAGAATCTAGTGAGGCTGGTAGCTCCGACGAAGTAGTGGATGGCATGGTGGTGGAACTAGAAGATCTGTAAAATCCATCATTACATGGTGTGTAATGTGTCTTTACACACAGCGTGGGACCACCCTATGTGGTGCTTGGGTTTTCATGGTGAGTTATGTATAACACAATGTGTGGCATGGCCACATGCTATGTGACCCCTTTGTGATGGATCATTGTGTACTTTAGGAAGTACACAAACATGTCTAAAAGTGCACATCCAATGGAATTCCTTGTACTTGGATATGATCATGACCACTTATACATGGGACAGTACATAGATACAGCTAGTAGTACCTGGACACGACCAGTGGCACATTAATAGGGTTTAGGTGACCACTATATGTAGTGTAGATTACCTATATTCCATGTATTTATATATTTACATACATTGGGAGGATTTACCACATAGGAAGGTTTGGGGATAGCTGGATAGGCTGTGTACCTCTAGTACACACCATGTACCCCAAGTACACACCATTTACCCCCTTAAAGAGTGTTTGAAGCTCTTCATTTCATTAATATGGTCCATTATTGATTGAGTCTGCTCCATTGGTCCATTCCCTCAAGGGTACAATATGGTATTGTATACAAATCATAATATTGTGATCCCATCTGGAGTTTGAGTCTCATATAGAGTTGTTTGTATCCCTCCATGAGATTAGAGTGTGATCCTCTATCATCTTTATACCCTAGGTGTTCTTTGTGGAACCGGTGTGACCTTTTTGAGCATGGTGTTGATCCTCCATATAGTATTCCATATCAATAGAGTTCATGGTATCATTGACATAAGATCCCCTACATAATGGGTTGATCTAGATTGGGTTCATGGTGTCCCCCAACAATCCTAGGCATGACTACCTCTCTGAGTATAAGGATCTTCTTAGACCAGTGAGATTTAATGGGTGGGGCCCACTGGTCATGAACTCTAGGAAGAGTTTCTATGTTGATATCATGGATTATGGAGTGTATTCTTCTAGAATGAGCATTTCTTTTAGCAGAGTCTTGTGGTTGGTAGTCGGTTATGACCGCCCATTGGTGCGGTGTCTTTCCTGAGTATATCGATGTGTTTTTTTGTTATAGATTTATTATTATATCCTTGAATTAAGATAAATATATTTGGTGATTTGTGTTTAATGTTTTTGGGGTGTCCTAATGGGTATTATTATACTCACTCATGCATGGGATATGCCCGCATGTTTCGTGCCTTATGCAGATGATGGCCTTTTTGATGATGTACATGGTGGACGTGGAGCTGGTGGAGTGTAGCTTGAGTTTTTCAAACTGAATTATTTTCTAGGAGAATTCATTTGACCTCAGTCCTCTCCCTTGGAGCATGTTGGACTCTTTATAGTTTCTGGTTGGGCATGTATATGGATCCTTTTTCCACTTTTAATTCATTACTATCATACTCTAGTTATAGGATTATATATGAATATATGAATTTTTTTAGTGGTTTTAAATTTTGAATTTTTATGGGTTTAGATATGTGTTCATGTGTATAGGTACTTTAGGATAATGACTTCCATTTGTGGGATATGCCTACTTGGCACTATTCACCAGCCCGTGGCATATTAGATATATGATTGGGGTAGTCACAGATCATACCCCGGTGGGTTGGGTCATGAAGAGTGTTATCAGAGCAGTCAGTTCAACCTTTCATACCAGAGTGGGTGAGATTGGTTTGGGGAAATAATGTTTAGTTTTTTTATTTTGGATTTCAATACAGGGACTCTGGTATTGGTGTACCAGTTGATATATCAATGCACCAGGACTCTGATCACCTTCCTTTCAACTTTTTACATGTATAAATGGGTTTCAAGGAAAATTTTGTTACACAAATCACATAGGAATGGGTTGTGTTTTCCATGTCCTTATTGAGTCAGCCCCCCAGATATAATCTTTTGACTATGGTACATTTTGTTTTATTTCAGGATTCCTCTACATAGACATCCACATAGGATTCCATTACATGGTCATGATGATGATCTTCATAGTGACAAGTCATCACTACAGGGGAATATACCAGAGATAGCATGTACAGGTGGTTTTCTAGCTATACCACCATCCATTGAGTAACAGTTAGTGCTAGATGTTCTAGCTGAGGATGCATGTGGGTTGAGTGTTCTGCATTAGTTCTATAAGTAGTGACCTACTTGGTTTTGGGGTGAGCTTTAAACCCAAGTTTATGAGGATGGGATAGAGGAAATTACACACATTTTCTACCCAGTGAGAACATTTGAAGATCAAATTGAATTCCTCAGGGAGAGTCTTATTCAGGGATCTTCTAGGTGATGGTGGAGTTTAGAGAATCAGTCACACGAAGAGACATATCTCTCCTGGCCAGACTTTGATTGTCTCTTCTCAAAGGATTTCTATCCATCCACATTGTGATCTGTACACATCTAGGATCTTATGCATCTATAGAAGGATATTTTGAAAATGGTTGATTACTCAATGAGGTTCACTGATATCTCATGTTACTCTTTGGATATGGTGCAGGATCAGTTCTTTAGGAAACATACCTTTCATTAGGGATTGTGTTTGGATTTCAAGGATTCAGTGATATCCCTTTTCATTCCCACCTCTGTTTCATTTCTTGAGTGATCCTTGGTGGTGGAGAGCTTCTCGATAGATTAGGCATTGGTAGTGGGTGCTGGGAGTGGGCACCCAGTATCTGAGACCTCAACAGGAGGAAGCCAATAATAGTCATATAGATCCAAGCATGTTTTAAACTTAAATAGGCGATCCTAGTTTATGGGGTCAACAGTGCAAGGATATTAGGATGGCTCAAATTATCCTAGGGAAAGGTGGTGTTTCTCCTATGATGGTTGGGAACATCTGGATCAGAATTGTTTGACCCGTCACACAGCTGATCATGAGAAGGTCAAGGGACCTCCATGGAAGAGACATAGGTAAGATAAATGTGGTCTGTAGGGTGAAATATGTAGTATAGTGTACAAAAGAGTTTTAGGAGGTGGTTAGATGTTTGACCTATTACCACCACCAGCCCAAGGTGGTCCCCACCAGTCTTTGGGAGCTAGTGGTCAGGGATAAGGCTAGCTACATGCTATGGGTCCCTCTGACCCTGATGCTCCATGTATGATACAATATATTATCTATGTATTTTCTAATTTTTTGTAGTACTAATAGACATAGGTTTTATTACTTAATTCCTTTCCACTTCTTTGGTTCGAGACTTAGAGATTCTAGTTGAGCCATTGGATCTAACCTTGTGGTTGGAGACTCTAACAAGTGGAGCCTCAACTATTATAAACTTGTGATGATAGCTCAATATTACACTCAAAGGTGAACGTTTTTTATGGGATCTATTTTTAGCATCGATGATTCCTTACTAAATCATCTTATGTATGGACTACCTATCCATAGTTCATGACCAAATTGAATATTTTAGGTAGAGGATGTGGTGTGTCTGTAATGATGGGACCAAGTATTACTTTTCAGGTGAAATGTAAACCTTGGAAGAGAACGAAATGCTTATGAATATGAGAGTGTATTTGATTACTCATCAGTTGGCTTGAATGACTCTTGGATATGTGGATGTTATGAGCTTTAAATTCCCTACGATGGTGGCAGAGTATGAGGATGTATTTCTTGTGGACATGTTTGGATTAACACTCCACTGAGAGACAGACTTATGCCTTGAATCTCATCTTGTCATTCCCCTGATATCTACACCAGAATATCATATGCCTCCTACAAAGCATTGTGAGATGTGGGTGAAAGTTTTGTACTTGAAGGAGAAAGGATTTGTGAGACCCAATGTTTCCCTTTTGGAAGCCAATGTATTGTTCTCCAATAAGGAAAATGGGAGCTTTTGGTTATGTGTAGATTACCCGCACTTGAACCTGGTGACAATGAAGAATAAGTATACACTACCAAGGATTTATTAACTCTTTGATCAATTAATAGGGTCGTGATGGCACTTGAAGATTGACCACAGATCAAGTTATCGTCATTTGGGAGTATGGGACAAGTATATACCAAAGATGACATTCAGATGTCATTATGGTCACTTTGAGTACTTGGTGATATCATTTGTCATGAAGAATACCCCAGAAGTGTTTTTGGGACTCATAAACCTTATCTTCCCATCCTTTTTTATATTAGTTCCTGGTGGCTTTCATCAATGACATCCTAGTGCATTCGATGTCTAGGGGGGAGCACGGGAAACACTTGAGGATGGTACTGAACACACTCTGAGAGCATAAAATTTAAGAGAATATCTCAAAGTGCTAGTTCTATATTATATAGGCCCAATTTTTGTGACATTTCATCTCATAGTAATCAGTAGTAGTGGACCCGATGAAGGTTGAGTCAATTCTTTCCTGGAATCCACCCATGTGTGTTACTGAGGTGTAGAGTTTCCTTTGGTTGGTAGGGTACAATTAGAGTTTTGTACCTGATTTCTCTAGAATGGTAGCACCCTTGATAGCCTTTACCCAAAAGGGGAATCATTTTTTGTGGAAGGAAAGGTACCAAAAGTTCTTTCATAAGTAGAGGTAGAGATTAAAGATAGCCCGAATCTTGATATTTCCAAAGGAGGGTGTCAAGTACGTATTATTATTTAATGAATCAAGGGCTGGGTCAGGTTGTGTTTTGATAAAGTGGAAGGTGGTGGTTGCCTATGGTTCACACTAGTAAAGTCCACATGGGAAAAACTATGTGACCCATGATCTTGTTTTATCAATGGTAGTCTTTTCATTGAATATATGGTGACACTACCTAATAGTCGAGAAGTTTATCATTTACTCTAACCACAATATTCTCAAGTATATATTCTCTTAGATTGATCTTAACATTATATAGAGGTGGTGGATATAGGTAATCTTGGAATATGAATTTGAGATTTTATATAGTCATGTGAAGGGGAACATGGTGGAAGATGCTCACAATAAGACATCATGCTCTTAGTTATTGTTCAAGGCATCAGAGCAATTAGCCTCATTGTAGTTTTCATTGGTGGACCAGGATGGTGCTTCATATCTTCAGTTGATGGTTGTTACCCACACCACTTTTACATTGTTTCAGGGATTCTTAGTGTGTAGATACTGATTGTGAGACCTTAAGTACTCATATTTCCATCAAACATGATACAAATGTATATTTTGAAGGTGGAGAGAACACAATCCTTTTAAGAGGATGGGTGATGGTACCTTTGACATTGTGGGAGGAGGTAATGTGGGAGTTTCATACATCCACTTTGGAGGTACATCCAGGTGTTTAAAATATGTACTAGAACCTCCAATATCAGTTTTTGTGGCCAATCACATAGGAGGTAGTGGCCTAGTTCTTCTCTTGATGCCTCAATTGAATGTAGTTGAAGGCCGAGCACCAAATTCCAATGGGTTTAGCACAAACCCTTGAGGTTCAAGATTGTAAGAGGGATGGGATATTTGCGGAAACTGTGATGTGGTTTCCATGAATGTTCAGAGTACATGATTCCATCTATATTATTATAGATTGGCTCACCATGTCGGCCCACTTCCTAACTATTATGGAATATAGTTTAGTAGAGAGATTGGGATGCCTCAATGTGTAGGGTATAGTTTTAATCTATGGATTTACATCAATGTTCATTTTATATTATGATGATCATTGCATGTCATAATTATGGAGAGAACTATATGAGGACTTTCTGACTCAGTTGTGATTGAGTGAACATTTCACCCCCAGACTGATGGCCAAACTAAGAAGACCATTCATGTTTTAGAGGACATGTTTTGATCTTGCATGTTGGACTTTGGACATAATTAGGAGGGTTATATACCCTTGGGGGAGTTTGAATAAAACAAAATTTATCATTCCACCATTGGCATGGTACCATTCGACGCTTTTTATAAGTGACCATGATGGTCACCACTTTGTTGGAATGACCTAGGTGAGTCAGCACTCATGGGATCAGAGTTAGTGTGAGCTACTATATAAAAGGTTCATATCATCCAGGAGTGGATGAAGACTGAAAATATCCATCGAGAGTCTTATGTAGACAGATGATGGAGACCTATGGAGTTTGAGGAGGGAGACCATGTGTTCTTGAGGATCTCACCTCGACATGGATTGAGGATATTTGGATATGATGGAAAGATTTATCTGAGATTTATTGTCCATTTCCAAATATTTCATTAAGTTGGCGATGTGGTGCTCTTCTTAGATATACCACTATAATAGGACCAGATAGAAAATGTCTTCCATGTGTCACAGTTGAGGAGGTACGTACATGAACCATCACATGTAATCAACTAGGGTGAGTTGGACATCGATGATAGAGATGCCTTTGAAGAGTATCCAGTGGAGATTGAGGATTGGTAGGATAAGATCCTTCATGGGTGATTGATTACCCTAGTGTGTGTCAAGTGGCGTCATGAGAATCTTCATGAGAGCACCTGGGAGTGGAAGACACACATGTGAGCTTAGCACCCTCATCTTTTGAGTTGATTTTTCTATTTTCAGGACAAAAATCCCATTGGTGGGGAGAATGTAATGACTCATATTTTCCATGTATTTTTTAGTTATTATATGGATTATTTAAGAGACTAGGCACTGAGGTGGCATGTGATTCTAAGGCCTGGTGTGCCCATAATAAATATTTTTTATATATTAAATATATTAAATAGTACACACATGCAGGTTTCTTAAAAAACTAAAAAAAATCCCAAATGGGGGTTAGGATCAGAAATCTGAGTGCAATGTTGAGTTCTGAATGTGGGTTTTACCCAGGGCGTGACATAACCTTTGTTGGCATGGTCTATTTGTGAAAAAATTGTCATGGGTTTAAATGAATATAATTAATTAATTAATTAAATTGTTTTATTTATTTGGACACAGTGACCAAATTCTACTATAACTACATGGTTATAGGATTTTCTTTTGGTCGAATAGTCAAACCCTAGAGATCTAGATGACCATTGGAGAGTTTTCATGGATAACTATGGTGGGTTTAGACCGAATCATGGATCATTACGCCAATAGAGTTCATGGATCTCATCAATGATGACAACATAACACCATTATTCATCAAATAGCAATCCAAAATCCATGAATGATTTTTTGTCTTGTGTTTTCCAACATATTCTTTAATATCGAATGAACACAAATCAATTATATGAGTAGGATTGATACACGCATCATTGGTAGAATTTTAAAAAATATTATTTGTGTATCCAGAATCTTAGTTAAATAATGTATTATTATTATTTATTATTTAACAATTTTAATAAATATTATTTGTGTATGTGGTTTAATAATTATTCTTAAATGATTGATCACATATATCCCATAACTAGTTATTCAAGAGAATATCATGTGAACAGAATATTTAATAAATATTTATTTTCTATTTAGTGAATGTAATTTTTATTTATTTGTTAGAAAATAATGCAGTGATATTTATTTAATAAATAAAAATTCATTATTCAAGGCTTAATAAATATTGTGGAGGAATGGAGGACTCAATTTAAATGGTCCAATGATAAATAATAAATAATTAATATTATTTAATTAAATAATATTTAATTTAATTCAAATTTTAAGCACATGTCATGAAATAAAAATAATATTATTATTATTTGACATGGAGTTCCATAGGGATTAATTAAATAATAACAGGCACTTATACAATTATTTTATTTTAACCCTAGAGATATATAAACCTAATTACATTATTTTATTTTATTTGGTTGTGTACAATAGATTTGGAGAATTCTCTCAAGATGTAGAGAGCTCCCTAATCCAATAATTCCCCCAAGAATGAAGAGTTATCATCCTCCACCTCCCAATCTCAAGTCAAGAGAGATCGAGGAGAAAACATTGGAAGAAGCTCTCAAGGTGGTCAAAGGAGGATAACACAAGTGATTGCATCTATTTTCCTAGAACCTAGAGATTCCTACGGTGATGTTCGGTGATTTTTGGAATACATGTGGATCACCGCTAGAGGGATTATTCTTTTATTCCTACAATGAAATGATATAATAATTTAGATCTTTTTTTGGATCCATAAACAAAGAAAAAATTCCATCAAGGTAATTCTTAATAAATTAAATTGATTATAAATAATATGTGATTATCCTCCCTATGGTTTTAGTTTGATTTCCATTGTTTATTTTCTTTGATCCAATTCTGTTGATCACGACATCTATCATCATGTAGATCTCAGATTGATCATCAATCATAATAAAAATCAAAGTGGGGAATGACCCATCAAACACTTCAACTGCACCCGTAACCTACATATATATGTGTGTGTGTTTGTGTAATCATATAATTTTATAAAATAAAAAATATCTATATATTGTTTTAAATAAAATTGATAATAGTTGATTCAATATGATTTATACAGTTATTTTTAAATTCATTTTTAGAATATGTCTATATATTGAATATTTAGATATAAATTTTATACATTATATATATTTATATTTCTATATATTTACATATATATTTATACATATTAAAATATAATTGTATATTTATATATAATTTTTTTATAATGTATTTATAAATATTTTCTCTAAATACATTTATACACTATATTTAATGATAATGATAATGATGTATTTATAAATATATATATATATATGACATATATCCATGATATTGACAAAAAAACCTAGACAAATATTTTCTCACATACGTACACATTTTATAATAATTTGTGCATGTGGGTTGGCTTGCCAACTCAAACTCGGGCCTTCTTAGTATAAACATCACTTGTATAAGTATACATATTAATAAATTTTTATCAGGTAAATAAAATAGATAATTTTTTATTTGAAATAAAATGAATATTAAATATTTATTTCAATATGTTTTATGATTTTAAAAACAAATTTTATGTAAATAATTTAAAACTTTTATTTTTACAGAGTGATTAATTATATGTAAATATAAGAGAACATGCATATATTTAACTATAAAAAAACTGGAATATGAAAAATGATAAAATTTCAAAACAATAATATCTATATGAATGTAAGACTTGAGAATAATTTCAATCTCTACTGAAAAAGTACAAGAAGACCCTCTTAAACGAAGATGAAATCTCATTGCATATTAGAAAATTAGGATATCCCAACAAAAAACTCGGGTTTGGAGGTCTTTCAGGGATTTTTGACCTTGAAAAAACAATGACCAAGATCCCATAGTCAACATGGCATAGATTTCTTCATATAATTTGATTTTATATGTTTTATAGCCCAAACAGACATCTGGATCAAATGGTATGGACATTTGAAGTTCAACTAATGTATTAAACTTTTTTTAGAACTTTCATTAATTTATTGTATTTTTATGCCATCTAATTGTTATTAAATGACTATTAATCGATAATAATAAGAAAATTATTAATTAATATTAATTTTTAATTTTCTATATTCCATTTTTCAATAAATACCTAATATATTAAGTGTAAATTCATATTTAGTTTTCTATAAACCATATTTAATAAAATATATTATTTTTATATCAATATAAATATATTTATATTTTAATATTTTATTTTTAATGATATGTAATTTTTTTATAAAATATACCTTTTATAAGTTCTATTAAAAAAACAATGATAAAGGTGATCTTTATCTGTACTGAAAGAGGGGGCCTTTTATCAGTGCTTTTTTAGCACTGATAAAAGGTACCCCTAATCAGTGTTTCTTCTAGAATTTCTAAAGGTGGCCTAAATAAGTGCTTTTAGCTAGAGCTTAGAAAAAATATCATCGAATAAACTCAAATTCATTTTGATCATATACATCGAAAGACATAACAAGGAAACATTATCAATACACTTGGGTGTGGTATTAAAGAGAACCTGAGACAACGATGCACATTGGATTGATATATGTAATATGTTTTTAAAATCATTTGTTGCAAATTATTTAAAAACCTACAAATATATTATATTTTGTTATATGTAACACATAAATTGACATAATTATAAATTAATACATTTGTTTATAAATGATCAAGAAACATTAATATTAATAACTGTATTGTTAATAATAATAATTACTATTTTTTAATTATATAAATACTTATTATTATTATTATTCATATTATATATAATAAATAGTCATATTATTTTCATTATTATATATTAATAATCTAATTAATTTTGAATTCTATAATTATTATTAACATTAATAATTAATATCATATTATTAATTATATAAGTAATTAATTAATAATACACCATAACATATTATAAATTATATAATTATTCACTAGTAAATATATTATTTAATGAAAATTATTTTATTTATATTATTATACAATAAATATTAGTTATGTGATGCCCTGACCCTAGTTACCTAGATTCGGTGCATTATTACATAATATTGGCATGATACAAGTAATCATATCCCGAAAGACCAATTATTTTAGTATTCTTGGAAGTAATAGATACATTCATAAGTTTTACATTACATCATGAAATAAAAACATCGAAAACATTTTTTCCACTTTTGAACAAACTTATATCCTTAGCCTATATTTGCAGGTCAACCATAAAATACTTCTTCACATCTTGGGAAAAATAAAACATAGAAAGCAGTGATCTCAGATGCTCAATAAGGATAACAATATAGCCGAATCTTTCATAAATAAGCATAACCATTTAAGGCAATGTATAAGACTAAAAAATCCTTTTAAACTTAAACTTTAGCATAATATGGAAAATATTAAATCAAATAATTCCATTTACTTAATCACATGGATATTCTACTAGTAGAATAATCAGATGCAATAGGAATAGCCACTTTTATAATGATAGAATGCATTATACCAGACTTCATAACCACATATTCAAGGACCTGTGACAAGAATACATATTAGATTTTATCAAGGACTTGTGCCAAGATGATAGTTTGTCTCGTCAGACCTATCTATGCATCGAGAAGCTATAGCAGGCTCCACCCATCACTTACTAAGTCCAATGCATTCATCAAATAGAAAGGTTTAAACATAACAAAAACATTCATATTAAAAGTAGCATACGAAATCTCAATAATTTATCCATAAACCATGAATGCTATAAAAATAACACATCCACAGTCAAAAATATCAAAAAAACTTCAATACAATATTGAAGTTTTCTATCATAAAAAATCAACTTAAAACAAGATTAAAAACCATCAAATGATGTTGACATAGATGAAATCAAAACTTTTTTTAGAGAAATATATCTTTTTATTTTGAAATAATTTAAAAGTCATATAATTATAAAAGAAAAAATTTATTTGTGAAAATATTATTATAAGCTTGTATGGGAAGCTTCAATGATGATATAATGGTGGAAAATAGCCACACCTGCCGTATAAGTTAAAAAATACATTCTTACCTTAATTTTGTCGAAAAGGTCATAAAGTACCTTGTTTGGAAAATGATGGAAAGATTCCTTTCAAAACATATATGGTCAAATAAGGGTATAAATGACTTTAACCCATAGTATAGTAAATTGTAAAAAAAAATTGAATTACATTTTTAAGAAAACACGGATTTGGATGATAAAGAGGTCCCAGTAGATACTTACGTAAAAACAACCTCGGATAATAAAGAGATTGTAAAATTAACCCTTACCCTATACTTTTTCTTAGTAGATGGTATGTTAACCTCCTGTATAATAGTTAAAACATTGTTATTAAATGATACAATAACAATATACATAAATATGATATCATATATTATCCTCTAATATGTCTTTGTTAATAATATTTCAGTAGTATCATCGTTTCAGGTGTTAACTGATTTGTTTTATTTTATATTCTCAGTTACGTAAGTCATGTTTTTTATGGATAGGATATATTTTATTCATATCCATAATGATATTAAGTTCCTTAACATTATTTTTAACCCAAAAATGAAAATTATTCTTGAATGATTACGATGGGGGATGAATCTCATCGCGTTCGTGGAGACGGTAATCCGTACGTATGCACGAGCGACAATATCATTATATTGAGGGTGAAATTGTGTTTAATTGGAAGTCATGTCATATATAACTAATAATTAACATGTTATATTTATTATTTACATCATTTATACTAATTATTACACCAATCCAAATAATTAATTGTTTGAATAAAAAATTACACCACGATGTGGAGACGGTAAGCCATACGTACACACGTATGGTGACTTTGTCATTCATATGATGGATAGAATAATGAATATTGTTGTATAATTTTTATAATAATATAAAAATATATAGAAGATACTGGATTTATTATTTAGGATGGAAACAACAAAGAAAGAGGAAGTGGAAGAAGAAAAGAACTTGAAAGAGTGTGGGGAAATTATTACCTCTTCTTCGGGTGTTTCCTTTTGAGTTGATCAAAAGGGATCCTAAGGTTGGATTTCTGAAAAAACTAAGGCCTCTAGGTTGAAGTGAAGGAAATCGGGAGGATATTTGGGTAGGGGTTGGTTGATTCAAATGGCTTCGGAGGGGTGATTTTTAGAGAAGAGGAAGTTCCCTTTTATAAGATAGGTGAGGGGCACCTTCAGAAAAGATTGAAATATTATTTTATAATAAAATCATTTTCAGTCTTTAATGGCTCCAAAATGATTTAGTTTCTGGGTAAGGTAGTTATTGGTCTAAAAACTCTCAACAAATAGGTTTTATATAGGTTTGGGTCACCATATTAACCTTATCTTTTAGATTTAACTCTAAGTTAAATAGTTAACTTCCATCATGTATTCTTGTATTATTATAATAATTGGTTAATAAACATACTATAAAATGCCAAGAGAACATCAATTGCTTCATTAATGATATAGCTATCATTATATATGTTATTTTTAAGAACCATATATTTTTAGAACTATCATATAATTTAATAATGTAATATTTGTTTTAAAAACTCATTTATGTCAAATTTGAAACTATTTAGTATTTGGTTTTTTTAAAAATCATCAAAACATGATTACTTCAAAACAAATACATTGAATCAACCCTAACATGTCATATGCACCTATAAAATTCTTGGATTTCATAAAAACATAGAAATTATATTTATTTTTATTATTTATAATACCACTTATTTGATTCTTTCATTAATAAGATAATTACTGCATCACCATTATGTCATAAATAAATTTAATTATTTAACGTCTAAAAATTATAGATAAAAAAAATTTATGTATGAAATAGTTTTATATTTTTAATAAGTATTTATATTGGAAAAGATAACTTATATATCCCCATTTAATTTTTTTTACTAAAATATATATGTTTAAGTCATTTTTGTCTTTACTTTAAATTAATTAATATAAAGTGTCATTATCACTCTCAAGCGGCTCCATGTGGTCCCAAAATCGACCCAAGTATTCCCATAGTCGAACATGTATCAACCAATAGTAATAGGACACATGTTAGGGTAATTTAATATTATTATAATATTATTTTTTTTACCCTTATTTACCGGATTTACCCTTTAACATTGGTAAATAAAATATTTATCGAAGTAATTATTCATAATGTCTAAAAATAAAAGTTACCTATTTACACAATTTGTTTCTCCTGATTCCAAATATGGAATCCATTTTTACAAATTTAAAACACATAAGTGGTATAAATTAATTTAAAATTAATTCTTGTTGTCAAAACAAAAAAATGTGTTTTTAAGAAATAATAACTATCAAAATATTGACACTTGTTTTTGTCCAATTTAAATGTAAAATTACATAAAATGACCTAAATTATATTAAATGATAAAAATATAATCTAATGATACTTTAAAACCACTCATATGTATAATTTTACACTACAAAATATTTTGCTTAAAAAAGTTGTTTTTAATTAAAATTTAGTATTTGTTACTATTCATCAAAAATTGATGTTTTCAGAAAAGTACCAAAAATTCACCCTAAGATAATTTCAATATTCTGAAATAAAAAATGAAGTCCATTTTGAAAAATAAAATTTATAAAATTTCAAAACATGGTTATTACTATTTATAACGGCTAGCTTGATTGGTCGTGGTGTGTTAAAACTCCATGTTGCGTACAATGCAAGCTACTACATTATTCAAAGGGAAACGTACCATGGATGCTGGGGGTGTTACATTATTCCCTCCTTAAAAAATTTTATCCTCCAAATTTCTAGAATATTACTGCATAAAAATATTCGGGTGGTTTTTCATCATAAGTTCCTCGGGTTCCCATGTTGCATCTTCCATCTTATGGTTTCTCCATAGAACTTTTACCAGAAAAGTCGTTTGGTTTCTCAGAACTTGTTCTCTGGTATCAAGAATTCTGATAGACTCTTCACAATAAGACATATCAGGTTTCAGTTCAATTTCCTCATAGGTGAGTACATGCGTTGGGTCAGGAAAGTATTTTCTCAACAATTATATGTGGAACACATCATGAACTTTAGAGAGACATGGAGGAATTTCCAAACGATAAGCTACAACTCCAATTCATTCTAGAATTTTGAAAGGTCTGATGTACCTAAGACTCTATTTATCCTTCTTACTGAAATGTATAACACCCTTCCTTGGGGATACCTTCCAGAAAACATGATCTCCTACTTGAAATTCGAAATCCTTTCTTCAGTTATCGGCATAGCTCTTTTACCTTCTTTGGGCTACATTGATGTGGGTTTGGATAATCTTCACCTTTTCCATTGTTTCCTCAACAAGTTCTGGGCCTACGAGTTTTCTTTCACTAATATCATCCCAACAAGTTGGTGTGTGACATCTCTTTCAGTATAATTCTTCATATGGGGCCATCTGAATACTTTAATGGAAGCTATTGTTATAGGAAAATTATACCAGAGGTAAATATTAATCCCACATACCTTGAAAGTCAAGTGATAAAGATCTCAACATGTCTTCTATGGTTTGAATAGTATTTTTTGATTGTCCATCGGTTTGAGGGTGGTAGGCACTGCTCAAACGATGTTCAGTATCCAGTGATTTCTGAAGACTTTTCTAGAATATTGTTGTAAAATGGGGATCACGATCAGAAATAATTGATAGGGGTACTCTATGAAGTCTTACAACTTCATTAATATATAGTCTTTCCATACGTTCAAGTGGTAAATATTCTCTTATAACAAGGAAATGTGCTGACTTGGTAAGACAATCAACAATGACACATATTGCATCATTCCTTCTAGGAGTCTTTGGTATCCCACTGACAATGTCCATCGTAATATTATCCCATTTACACTCAAGTATGGGAAGAGGTTGCATGAATCATCTAGGTTGTTGCCTTCCAGCTTTCACTTTTTTACAAACCATACATCTTGACACCAAATCCTAAATCTCCCTCCTCATATTGTCCCACCAAAAATGTTCTTTCAAATATCTATACATCTTGGTTCTCCCAGGGTGTATAATGAAATTAGAGTTATGAGAATTATCCAACAATTCAATTTTTAGATCAGGTATGTTAGGAACACAAAGTCTCTTCCAAAATTTCAAAATTTCATCATCATATATAAAGTCACTCAATATCCCATAATTCACAGCTTTAATCTTCCTTTGAAACTCCTCATCTTCTGTCTGAGAACTCATTATCCTTTGTAGTAAATATGGTTTGGAAACCATTTGAAAAAGTATTGATGTTTCACCATAAATGGTTATTCTCATATCCATCTTTACTAGATCCATGAAAATAAGATCCCTTTCAACTCTCATCTTGTTCAAAACTCAATGATCCTTTCTATTCAAAACATCTGCCAACTTATTTTCTTTACCTGGGTGGTAGTGAATAGTGAAATTATAATCCTTGAGTAGTTCAAGCCATCGTATTTGCCTCATGTTTAGTTCTTTCTGTGAGAAATTATATTTCAAACTCTTATGATCAGTATAAATCTCACATTTTTCATGATAGAGATAGTGTCTCCATATTTTCAGAGGAAAGATTACAGCTGCTAACTCAAGATCATGGGTATGATAGTTTTTCTCATAAATTTATAGCTGCCATGATGCATAGGCAATAACTCTATCATTCTGCATAAGGACACAACCAAGTCCTTTCTTTGAAGCATCACTATAAATAACAAACCCATCATTCCCCGATGGTAGAGTCAAGATAGGATCATTAACTGAAATTCTCTTAATTTCTTCAAAACATTCTTCACAATATTTTTCCAAACAAATTTAAACCATTTACAAGTGAGCTTGGTTAATGGGTCAGCCAATCGGGAAAAATTCTGGACAAAATGCCACCAATAACCTGCTAAACCAATAAAAATGCATTCCTTAGTTATACTCGTCGGTTCTGGACATTCATGGATTGACTAGGTATTTGAAGGATCAACAAAGATTCCATCCATAGAGATAATATGGCCAAGAAAAGAAATCTCTTGAAGCTAGAATTCACACTTGCTAAATTTCCCATATAATTCATTTCTTCTAAGAGCCATTAGGATAATGCGCGAGTGATTTTCCTTAACTTTTTATCTTTTTGAGTATACCAAAAAATCATCAATAAATACCACTAAAAATTCATCAAGATATTCCTTGAAAAATCTATTCATTAGATCCATGAGGATAGAGGGTGCATTAGTCAATCAAAAAGGAATTACTGTAAACTCATAATGCCTGTACTTAGTTCAAAATGTTGTTTTTGGAATGTCTTCCTTATTCAAACACAACTAATGATATCCAAATTTAAGGTCAATCTTTGAAAAATATTGTGCTCCATGAAGTTGGTCAAATAAATCATCAATGCGAGGTAGTAGATACTTGTTCATTATTGTTATAGCATTGATCGTTATGTAGTTAATGCACAACCTCATAGATTTATATTTTTTCTTAACAAAAAAGAACAGGGCCCCCCCATGGAGAAACACTAGGGAGAATAAATCCCTTATTACTAAATTCCTCTAGTTGTTTATTTAGTTCCACTAATTCCACAGTGGCAGTTCTATAAGGGATCTTCGATATGGGCCTTGAACCAGGAATTAAATCAATGGAAAACTAAATATCTAGTTATGGAGGATGTCCAGGTAAATCCTCTGGAAACAAATCAACATATTCTTGTACAATAGGTAAATACTCTATTCAAACATTATTTTCCTCACCCATATTTATTTCATTCTCTTCTTCCCTAATAATTGAATTTAGTAGAGCTATTGGGGGTAGATGTAGATAAGAATCAGGTGGTGATGTTTCTGATCTAAAGATAAGGTACTCCTTATCATCAACAAATATTGTAACCTCCTTTTTCTTATAATAAATTTTCCCATCCCAGTCTGAAATCCAATCCATTCTGAGGATTATATCAAATTAAATCATGGGCAGGACATTGAGATCAGCAGATAAATAACATTTATATTCCCTAATGGGTACTGATTCATAAAAATTTGTTGCGATGATACTTTCCTTAGGTGTTTTTACTGACAACTCCCTTGTTAAGTAAAATTTAAAACATCTAATTTTCCTAGAAAATTGGGAAGATATAAAACAATGATATGATCCAGAATCAAATAAAGCATTGGTTAAACATGAGGAAACCGTTAAATTACATGCCACCGCGTCTTTTGGATCTTCAAACTCAATAGTAGTGATCGCATAATCTTGGCCTTACTCCCTTGGCCTTTTCTGAGGTAAGTTTCCTTTGGGCTTAGGAAATTCATTTTCATAATGCCCCTTTTCATTATAATTATAGCATTCAACATTGACAACATCTTTCTTTCCCTTGCAATCATGAGCCTGGTGGCCTTTTTCACCACACTTGTAACAGACTACCATTCCCTTCAGGAAAGTACTGGGGTGTTTCTTCCCACATGTACCATAGGATGGATATTAAACTTTTCCCTTCTTCCCCATATTTCTATTTCCAGTGTGTTCAACAGATCTCTTCTTCTCTTACATTATAGTGAAGGCATAAGACTTAGATAATTCATTTTCTGTCTTGATAGCACACGAGATAATCTCTTCATATGATGAGAAGGATTGTGAGACTAGTTCTCAATGGAGAAATGGTTTTTACCTCTCAAATAATCGATCAATATTACACCTTGGGTTACATATATAATTTGTTGCAAGCCTTGCTAACCTTGTAAAGTTATCCTCATACTTTGCTATATTCTCAACCTCCTTTTTCCTCAGACTCAGAAATTATCTTTCCATATCCACTCGATGTTCATGAATAAAGTATTTTTCTAAGAAAATATCTTTAAAATCCCTTCATTACAATTTTGATACTTCTTCATCTTCCTTTGTGTTTTGTATTAATGACCACCATTGATCTGCATCTCCCGTGAGGCAATAAACTACCATGAATTTTTTTCCCTTTTGCTACTCTCCAAAGCATGAAATATTTTCTCTAATAAAATTATCCATTGCTTATATACTAATGGATTTGAACTCTAATTGAATGTTGGTGTTTGTTTCCTCATGAAGTGGTCTAACATTGATCCTCCACGTTATGGATCAGGGTGCTCCATATAAGTAAGGTTATTATTCATAACCTGAGTGAGTTGTCCCAGTATGGTGATAAGCTGATCAATACTAGTTGCATCACCAACTCCACTATAATTATCTTGAGTAGGAGGGAAATACCTAAATGGATTGGGGGTTGATACAGTTTCCATTCCTTCAACTTGGCACCATTTCTAAACAATGGCATACACTAGATTAGTTTATGAATCGTAATACATAATTCCAAACTTGTAAAATAGTTAACATAAATTGAATTGTTTATAGATATAATCCATAATCATAAAAATGTTTTATTTGAGGATGTATATACTCATAAACCCTTCACAATGGTTTGTAAATAAAAAGATAATTATCTTAAGCATATCCCCCAAGAGTGTCATAACCAAGAGTATAGTAAGTCCCATTGTCGTACACCAGTTCTGGTTCGAGTCTAGCTCAAAGAAGTGTTTTCAGGTTTTACCCCTAGGTACATCTGTGCCAAAGCTACCTCTACCTGCTTATATCTAAATAGGGATTTATTTCTTGGAAAACTCATAAAATCTATACATTACCAAAATTCTAGGAAGTTCTTCTATACTAATCCTCAAAGTCTATCTTAGGGTAATGTTCTCTAATCAGAGTTTTTGTAAATCTAGATTCCAAGGTTTGTACTAAAATTTCTCGGATTCCAACTGTAACACCCTGACCCCAATTACCCAGAGTCAGTGCATTATTATATAACATTGGCATGATATAAGGAATCATATCCTGAAATACAAATTAGTTTAGTAGCCTTGGGAGTACTAGATACATTCATAAGTTTAAAATTAAATCATGAAATAAAAACATCAACAACATTTTGTACCTTTTTAACACACTTATATCCTTATCCTATATTTATAGGTCAACCATAAAATACTTCTTCACATTCTAGTAAAAATAAAACATAGAAAGGGGTGATCTCAGGTGCTCATTGAGGATAACAATATAGCGTAAACTTTCATAAATAAGCATAAACATTTAAGGCAATGTATAAAACTAAAAAAAAAGACTTTTAAACTTAAACTTTAGCAAAATATGACAAATATAAAATCAAATAATTCCATTTACATAATCACATGGATATTCTACTAGTTAAATAATCACATTCAATATCAATAGCCACTTTCATAATGATGGAATACATAATGCCAGACTTTATAACCACATAGTCAAGGCCTAGTGCCAAGACTACAAATAATATTTTTTCAAGGGCTTGTGCCAAGACACTAGTTTGTCTCATGAGACCTACTAATTCATAGAGGAGATATAGCGGGTTCTGATCGTCACATACTTAGTCCAATGAATTCCTCATATGAAAAGGTTTAAACATAACATAAACATTCATATTAAAACTAGCATACAAAATGTCGATAATTTATCCATAAAACATGAATGGTGTAAAAATAACACATCCACAATCAAACATACTACAAAACCTTCAATACAATATGGAAGTTTTGTATCATAATAAATCAACTTCAAACAAGCTTAAAATCCATCAAAGGATGTTGAC
Organism: Viscum album; assembly: GCA_963277665.1. Lineage (NCBI taxonomy): Eukaryota > Viridiplantae > Streptophyta > Magnoliopsida > Santalales > Viscaceae > Viscum > Viscum album. The sequence continues at coordinate 498,919,917 of OY728123.1, read as the reverse complement.
GTAGATGAAATAAATTTTTTTTTATAGAAATATCTCTTTCTATTTTGAAATCATTTAAAAGTCATATAATTATAAAAGAAATAAAATTATTTTGAAAATATTATTATAATATTTTATGGAAAGCTTCGATGATGATATAATGGAAAAAAATCGCCACACCCACCGTATAAGTTAAAAAAGGCATTCTTACCTTAATTTTGTCGAAAATATCATAAAGTACCTTGTTTGGAAAACAACAGAAAGATTACTTTCAAAACATATAAGGTCAAATAAGGGTATAAATGACTTTTACCCACAGTATGATAAATAGTAAAAATGTTTTGAATTATTTTTTTAAGAAAACATTTATGTGGATGATAAAGAGGTCCCAGTAGATACTTATGTAAAAACAACCTCGGATAATAAAGAGATTGTGAAATTAACCCTTACCTTGTAATTTTCCTCAGTCGATGGTATGTTAAACTCCTGTATAATAGTTAAAAAATTGTTATTAAATTATACAATAACTATATTAATAAATATGATATCATATATGATCCTCTAATATTGCTTTGTTAATAATATTTCAGTAGTATCATTGGTTGTGCCCAAATTTACCCTACCGGTAAAAGCGGTAGTTGAAGTACAAGTAGGGATCGAATCCACAGGGACTGAAGAAAAAACCTTGAGACACTAAGATTGGATACGGGATTGGCTATGCAGTGGCCAACTTTGGATTGAATTAATTTGAAGAAATATTGATTTAATTTAAATAATAAAACAAATAAAATTACTTGAATTAAAAAAACTAATTAAGGTGAGTCGATCCTAGGTTGTCTCTTGGGCTTTATTGGATGTATTTGTTTTTCATTTGATTTTCTATTCATCGGTTCAAGAGGTATCCATTAAATGAAATAATCCCTCAATATCATTCTCCGATTTAATCCATACACAATTTCAAGGCTAATAACCAATTCACTTAGAGGATAAATTAAATGAGAACTCCAAGGAATTGGATCGTACTATCACTCAAAATGTGTCATTTTTAAAGTCGGTGAAGACAAAGAAGAAGATAAATCAAAGAAAGGAACTCTTAAAATAAAGAACAAATTTAAGAATTTAAGAACATCAAATAACATTCAATCCAACTCATGCAACTCCCTAGGATAAAACCATAAAAGGTTATCCCTCCATTGATGCTATTATATCAATGGAAGCGGGTAATTGACTTAAAGAAGCGGGATTGAAGAAGAAAGAAAAAAACATTAATCAAAATGAACACTCCACCGTTGTGTGATGAATTCACAAGTGCGGGTGTGAATAAATTCACACTACGATTCAAAGATATCAACGTGTGAAGAGAAGGAAAATAAAAAGTGAAAAAGAATAAATTTTATTAAAATATTAAACGTGAATGAAAAACTTACATTAGAGAAATTGACGATGCCATTACAAAACAAAAGCGGGAAATTACAAATGAAAGAAAAACTTGGATTCAAAGGAAAATGTTAGATTACAATTCCCTTCACCACCATCTCCTTATATAGGCATATTATGAGCCTTAGTTCCACCCCCACAATCAATTCACCCCCCAAAAATTAATAGAGTCAAAATGATGGTGAATAATCAAAAGGAAATTGACGTTACAAAGTTGACCACAAAACCATCCAGATTCATCCTCCATTTTGACGTGTGAGTTTGACAGTTCATATGGCCGAATCTGAAGGTGTCATAAATAGAAAATATCTTTGTCCATGTGTATTCTAGACTCTCTAAAAATTTAATGAAATTTTGATCATCCTTTTGGAGGTTATGTTCGAAATGGTGGGACGGATTTCTGTGCATTAATGTTGGGTCCACCATTTAAATCTCAACTTCAAATCCCTTTATCATCATGAAAACAACATAATTAGCTCCGGACACAGTTGAATAAAATTATCCACATATTTTTATATTTCTACTTTATAAATTTTAGCTTCATTGGGCTTGTTTTCTAGGCCCCACATTTGTTTGATGGGCCATAGGCCCATTATGCTTTTTCCAGAAAGTTTCTGCCTTCAGGTGAAAAATTATCCATCTTCCTTTGGGATTCATCCATCGGACATAAAAGATAAAATGTTCCAAACAAAGTGATCAATAATATCCCAAAATTTAAAATTCAGAAAACGAATATAATGTTGTCCACAAATAAATTAATGATTGGGCCCAAATTTTCATTTTAAACATGAATTGCCTTTTTGATGAGAAATGAAGTTCTATTTATGTAATGCACTCAAAATAATGTTTATGTACTTTGGAATAATGAATATAAAGATATTAAAAATTAATATTATCCACTTTAAGTGACTAATCACACCCCCCAACTTGAGTTTTGCTAGTCCCGAGCAAAATAAATTACAAATATGAAATTCAAATCCCCTTTTCCAAAAAAATTTTAATACACATTGCTCACACAAATATCTAATACCAAAAATATTATGAAAACCCATAAAAATCCTTAAAAACAAGCTAGGTCCATAAGAATATCCCAAGCCTAAGCCCATTCCATTGTTCAAATTCATCGCCACATTTCATCCAATTCCAATTAAGCATGATAAAGTGTTGTGCATCATAAAAGATATGGGGCCCATTTTATTGTTCAAGGGGAAAAAATGGAAGCGCTATGTGGGAATCACATTAAACCTTAAAATGAATATCAATTTTTTTTATTTTTATTTCTTTTACCACAATAGATATGAAAAGACTAAATCTGGGCAAGACAACTATGGAGTCACGATCTCCAAGTGTCGGACGCCACACATATTGTCAATTTCATGCTATACAATAGAGATATAAAGCCTAACTCTGGGCAAGAAAACTATGGAGTCACGATCCCCAAGTGCCGGATGCCACGCATTTGGACAAAACATTGCTCTATGTGGTCAATTTTTTTGTTTTTTTTTGTTTTTTTTGTTTTTTTATACTAAAATTAAACTAAAAGTGACCCCAGAATCCTATGATATAATGAAAGGGACCCGAGAACTCAAATTTACACCCACAATCCAGTAGACGTGTATTGTGGAATTTTTATTAAGAGGATGAAAATGTAAACTTTGAAAAATCATATCGGACAACCTCACTTTCCAAAAACTATGCTCATGAGCTTAAACTTGCATTAAAATCAGAATCAAGGCATACAAAATTATTTGATATCCAATTTTATAGTTTGCAATGTGTGTTATCATGTTTAAGGTTAATAGAATTTTTCTTTTCATGTATTTTTTTATTCACACACAAAAATCATTTTTTATCTCCCCCCAACTTAGAATAACATTGTCCCCAGTGTTTAAAGAAAAGAAAAGTTAGAAGGGGGTAGGAGAGGAGTTCAAAGAATAAATTTAAAATGAAAATAATGGAATGAAGTCACCTGGTGGTTGATGATGATAGTGCATTCCATAGTCTCCCTTCAATCCTGGATTTGAGTCTCAGCGGCTTGGATGGTGGTGAATGGATTTTCCTTATGGCTTACAACATGTCTTTTTATTTTTTTAACCTATAAAAACATAAAAATAAAACAAAACAAAATAAACTGATGATACATTGTCTTCTTTATATTTTCTAGGTAAGGTATTACTCAGAGATCACACCACGTGACACGGATGAATATGGCGCTCCCCTTTCATACCCATCCTTACTCATAAAAGAAGAACAATTCAACAGCTTATGGTAATTTATTATATGAAAAATAAAATGATTCAAAATGATTGGAAACATGAAAACCATGGGTTGCCTCCCATGAAGCGCTTTTTTTAACGTCATTGGCTCGACTTGTACCCCCAACTTATCCAATTCCAACTTTCAAAATTTTAATTAACCCATCTTTCTCCACTTCAACAAGATTTAGATTGATTGTTTTTTTTTGAAATTTGTTTCGTATGAAATCCTATTTTCTAAAATGATTGGTAAAATCCAAGGAATATCTAAAATGGTTGATCGAGTTGTTTCTATAGTCTTGCCTAAGACACCAAGGATCATTTCTACATTATTGATTTCATGATATGGATGAATGACAACTGAAAGGTCTTGTTTGTACTCTATAAAGGGATAATTTAGTGGGGATGAAAGGTTCATAATTTTGTGGCTGGGTTGATTTAATTTTCCTAAAAAAGATTGGAAATTTGAAAAATAACTTTCTTCTTTAGAAATAATCTGTTCATTTTGAAATTGTGATTCCTCCTGAAAATTGTCCAGTTGAATGTCAGGAATGGGTATAGACTCAATTTTTTGTGATTTCTCCTAGTGGTTCAATGATTGCTGCTTTTGAAAATTTATTAATGGAGTTATATTCAAGAAAATCAATCTATGATGTCAAATTTTCCTCTTTTTAATCCAAAAAATCAATATCCTCCTGATTTAAAGACCCTTTAAAAACTCCACGATCCTCTCCAATTATCCCAAATCCTAAGGTTTTTTCTTCAATAAATGGATGAGGGGTTTGTGTGTTACAATATTCTTCTATAAATATTTTGGAAGGGATGGTTTGAGTGGGAATGGGGTCCACACATGTTTTAATGTTTTGTAGTTCTAGTCTAAAACTTGATACCTCTGAATTCATTTTTTCCATTTGTTCACATATTTTTTGAATAATTTTTTCAGGATTAGGATTGATAGATATTTGGATATCAATGACTTCCTCATTATTCATCTTTTCAATCATTCTTGATAGGTATGTAAATTGATCTTTTAAACATTCATCATTACAAATTTCGTTCATGTTATCGGGTGTGGGGTATTCATTCAAAGGTTGATTAAAAAAGGTTGGTGATTCCCAATGTGGATTTTCAAACTGATTCCATCTTGAGTTTTTGAAGGGATATTGTTGATGATACTCTATTGGAGTTGAATGAAATTTTTATTTGGATTTTTTTGGGCACACGAAAATAGAAAGGGGAAAAGAAAAGAGAAATATAGTTGAGAAAAGAGAAGTTAGGTGAGAATAGAAGATGGGTGTCTAAGAAAACTTACTTGGGTCCCCGGAAACGACGCCAAAATTGGGTTGCGCCCAAATTTACCCAACCGGTAAAAGCGGTCGTTGAAGTACAAGTAGGGATCGAATCCACAGGGACTGAAGAAGAAACCTTGACACACTAAGATTGGATACAGGATTGGCTATGCAGTGGCCAACTTTGGATTGAATTGATTTGAAGAAATATTGATTTAATTTAAAGAAAAAAACAAATAAAATTACTTGAATTAAAAAAACTAATTAAGGTGAGTCGATCCTAGGTTGTCTCTTGGGCTTTATTGGATGTATTTGTTTTTTCATTTGATTTTCTGTTCATCGGTTAAAGATGTATCCATTAAATGAAATAATGCCTCAATATCATTCTCCGATTTAATCCATACAAAATTTCAAGGCTAATCAACAATTCACTTAGAGGATCAATTAAATGAGTACTCTAAGTAATTGGATCGTACTAGCACTCAAAATGTGTCACTGTTAAAGTCGGTGAAGACAAAGAAGAAGATAAATCAAAGAAATGAACTCTTAAAATAAAGAACAAATTTAAGAATTTAAGAACATAAAATAACATTAAATCTAACTCATGAAACTCCCTAGGATCAACCCATAAAATTTTATCCCTCCATTGATTCTATTCTATCAATGGAAGCGGGTAATTGACTTAAAGAAGCAGGATTGAAGAAGAAAGAAAAAAAAACATTAATCAAAATGAACACTCCACCGTTGTGTGATGAATTCACAAGTGCGGGTGTGAATAAATTCACACTACGATTCAACGGTATAAACGTGTGAAAAAAATGGAAATAAAAAGTGAAAAGAATAAATTTTATTAAAATACTAAACATGAATGAAAAACTTATATTAGATAAATTGACGATGCCATTACAAAACGAAAGCGGGAAATTATAATTGAAAGAAAAACTTGGATTCAAAGGAAAATGTTAGATAAAAATTACCTTCACCACCATATACTTATATAGGAATACTAGGAGACTTAGTTACACCCCCCAAAATCAATTCACCCCCCAAAAATTAATAGAGTCAAAATGAGGGTGAATAATCAAAAGGAAATTGACGTTACAAAGTTGACCACAAAACCATCCAGATTCATCATCCATTTGACGTGTGCGTTTTCCACTTAATATGGCCGAATCATAATGTTTCATAAAAATAAACTAACTTCTTCCATGTGTCTTCTAGAATCTCTCAAAATTTCATGAAATTTGGCTCATCCGTTTGTAAGTTATGGTCGAAATGGTGGGATGGATTTCTGTGCATTAATGTTGGGTCCACCATTTAAATCTCAACTTCATATCCCTTTATCATCATTAAAACATCAGAATTAGCTCTGGACACAATTGAATAAAATGATCCTCATATTTTTATCTTTATACTGTAAAAATTTGAGCTTCATTGGGCTTGGTTTATGGGCCCCACATTTGTTTGATGGGTCATAGGTCCATTATGATTTTTCCAGAAAGTTTCTGCCTTCAGGCACAAAATTATCCATCTTCCTTTGGGATTAATCCATCGGACCTAAAAGATAAAATGTTCCAAACAAAGTGATAAATAATATCCCAAAATTTCAAATTCAGAAAATGAATATAATGTTGTCCAAAAATAAATGAATGATTGGGCCCAAATTTTCATTTTAAACATGAATTGAATTTTTGATGATAAATGAAGTTCTATTTATGTAATGCACTAAAAACAATGTTTATGGACTTTGTAACAATGAATATAAAGATATTAACAATTAATATTATCCACTTTCAGTGACTAATCAATCATCATTTCGGGTGTTAACTGATCTGTTTTCCTTTATATGATCAGTTACGTAAGCCATGTTTGTTATGGATAGGATTTATTTTATTCACATCCAGAATAAAATTAAGTTCTTAAACATTATTTTTAATCATAAAATTAAAATTATTCTTGAATGATTATGATGGGGAATAAATCTCATCGCGTTCGTGGAGACGGTAATCCGTGCGTACGCACGAGCGACAATATCATTATATTGATGGAGAAATTGTATGTAATTGGATGGTATATCATATATACAGAATAATTAACATGTTAAACTGATTATTTACATTAGTTATACTCATTATTATACTCATCCAAATAATGAAGTGTTTGAATAACAAACTACACCACGACATGGAGACGGTAAGCCATATGTACGCACATATGGTGACTTTGTCATTCATATGATGGATATAATAATGAATATGGTTGTAAAATTTTTATAATAAAATCAAAGTATATAGAAGATTCGGGATTTTTTATTTTATAATTGAAACAACAAAGAAATAGGAAGTGGAATAAGAAAATAACTTGAAAGAGGGTGGTGAAATTATTACCTCTTGTTCAGGTGTTTCCTTTTGAGTTGATAAAAAGGGATCATTAGGTTGGATTTCGGATCAAACTAAGGCCTCTAGGATGAAGTGAGGGAAATTGGGAGGATATTTGGGATAGGGTTGTCTGATCCAAATGGCTTTGGAGGTGTGATTTTTAGAGAAGGGGATGTGCCCTTTTATAAGAGAGGTGAGGGGCACCTTAGGAAAATATTGAAATATTATTTTATAATAAACTAATTTTCGGTTTATAATAGATCCAAAATGATTTATTTCTAGGATAAGGTGTGTATGGGTCTAAAACCTCTCAACCAATAGGTTTTCGATAGGTTTGGGTCACCATATTAACCTTATCTTTTAGATTTAACACTTAGTTAAATAGTTTAACGTTTACCTTGTATTCTTGTATTATTATAATAATTGGTTAATAAACTTACTATAAAATGACAAGAGAACCTCAAGTGGTTCATTAATTATATACCTATCATTATATAAGTTCTTTTTAATAACCTTATATTTTTAGGACTATTATATAATTTAATAATAAAATATATTTTTTTAAAACTCATCTATGTCAATTTTGACACTCTTTAGTATTTGGTTTTTGTGAAAGTCATAAAAAATTGATTACTTCGAAAAAAATACAATGAATCAACCCTAACATTTCATATTCACCTAAAAAATTCTTGTATGTCATAAAAACTTTGAAATTATAATTATTTTAATATTTATAATACCATTTATTTGATTCCTTCATTAATAAGGCAATTATCGTATCACCATTGTGTCATAAATAAATTTAATTATTTAATATCTAAAAATTATAAATAAAATAAAATTATGTATGACACATTTTTATATTTATAATTAGTATTTATAGTCAAAAAAATAACTTATATAACCCCATTTAAAAATTTTTTTACTAAAAGATATATGTTTATGTCATTTTTGTCTTTACTTTAAATTAATTAATATAAAGTGTCATTATCACTCTCAAGTGACAGCATGGGGTCCCAAAATCAACCAAAGTATGACCATGGTCATACATGTATCAAAAAATATGAATATAACAAATTTTAGGATAATTTAATATTATTATAATATTATTATTTTACCCTTATTTACCGGATTTACCCTTCAACCATGGTAAATTAAATATTTACCGAATTAATTATTCATAATGTTTAAAAATAAAAGTTACCTGTTTACACAATTTGGACCTATTAATTCCAAATATGGAATCCATTTTTCCAAATTCAAAACATAGAAGTGGCAGAAATTAATTTAAAATTAATTCTTGTTGTCAAAACAAAAAGCGTGTTTTTAAGAAATAATAACTATCAAAAGATTGACACTTGTTTATGTCCAGTTTAAATGTGAAATTACATACAATGACCTAAATAAAATTAAATGATAAAAATATAATCTAATGATATTTTAAAACCACTCAAATTTATAAGTTAACACTATAAATTATTTTGATTAAAAAAGTTGTTTTTTATTAAAATTTATTATTTTTCACTATTCATCAAAAATTGAAAGTTTTTAGAAAAGTACTTAAAATTAACCCTAAGCTAATTTCTATATTAATAATTCAAAAATGAAGTCCATTTTAAAAAATAAAATTTATAAACTTTCAAAAATTTGTAATTACTATTTATAACGGCTTTTTTGATTGGTCGTGGTGTGTTAAAACTCCAAGTTGCGTACAATGCAAGCTACTGCATTATTCAAAGGAAAATGTACCATGGAAGCTTGGGGTGTTACAAGTTATTATAATATTAATTATAATAATAACATAATAATATATTATTAATTAATAATAAGTAAAACAATTGATAAATACTAAATATATGACCAATAAATAAATTACTAATAATTATATCCACAAAATTTTTGAAAAACATTATTAATATTAGATTTTATATTACTGATTATATTAATAACATAATACTATATTATTAATTAATAATAAATAACCCAATTAATAATTGATAATTGATAATAAATAATAAAATTGATAATTAATAAATATATTACCTATTAATATATTACATATAATTATATGAATAAAAATTTATTAAAAAATTATAAATAGTAGTTATTATACTATTAATTAATTAATAACATAATAATATATTCTTAATTAATTAATATATTTATTATTTATAATTTAAAAATTATTATATAAACCAAATTTTCACAAAGTTTTTAGAATATTTTAATGAGACTAATTAATTCATAAGTGGTCGTATATTATATTTCATATAAATTATATGTTTTAATTTTGTAATTATATTATCAATAATTATTAAATATTATTTATATAAATTATATTGTTTATAAATTATTTATTAGTTATTAACATTAACTATTAACAAATATTACAAAAATTATAAATAATTTGGAAGTGTGAACCGTGTTCACACCCTCTTTCGAGTCAAGAAAGCATTCATGTTTCTCAATCGATATGGGAAATGTGAACCGAACCATAAATTTGGATTTAAAAGTATATCACATCAATATCACATATCTAGGCTAGGTATGTGATAGATTTTATCATCGCTAAGAAGAAAGCATTAATAAAAGCCCCCCCTATCAGTGCGAGCTCAAAGCACTGATAAAGGTTGTTTTTATCAACATATTTTTTTAGTATAGATAAAGGATAGATTTATTATCGATATCCTTAGCACTGATAAAAGTTTTTAATAAAAAATATTGTTAATATATATATAATTTTTATATTTATATTAAAAAGATATTTATTTATATACATTAATTAAAAACCCATGTTTCAAATTAATATATATGTGGTATATTGTAATATTTTTTTTAATAATTCAAATATATATAAAGAATGTTTAAAAAAATATTTATAAGACTATAAATAGATAGATATATATTTAAATAATTATAAAATTAAAATAATTTTTTAAAATAATAAATATATTTATTACATTGATGTGTGAGTATAATTGATGCTATATGCTCATAAATATTATTTGTCTATGTGATTGTGAGTTATGTTCCATGTGTTAAAAGTACCTATATTATGATGATGTGCATTAATATGTTATAAATGTATTCATCATTATGAATGTTCATGCCCACATGGCCTTCGAGCCATGTACTGAATACATAAGGCTTGATGGGTGGGTTATCCCTTGGGAGGCTATGGTCTTCCTTTCTGCCTTGTGTGTGGGGTGTGTGTGTGTTTAATGTAACTGTACCCCAAACACCTAATATATAATTATAAATATATACAAATATTTATAAATTTATATAAATAATTATACTTATAATTATATATTTGTGTAAATAAATTAAAAATAGTAATAAATATATTTATTATATATAATTATTAAATAATAAATTTTATAAATATATTTATTATGATGTTATAATTATAAATAATTATTTATTCATTTTTAATTATCATTTTTAATAAATATTAATTTATTTAAATAATTATGATATTATAATAAATATATTTATTATATTTATAATTATAAATTTTTAATTTATATAAAAAACATTTAAATATATTTATTTATAATTATAATTATAAATATATATATTTAAATAATTATAAAATTTTAATTAATATATTTATTATATTTAGAATTTTATAATTATATTTAATAAATATATTTATTATAATTTTATAATTATTTAAATATATATGTAATTATAATTATATACAAATGTATATTTATTTAAATAATTATAAAATTATAATAAATATTGATAATAAAATATTTAATATAATTTTAAAATTATTTAAATACATATATATTTATTTATAAGTATAATTATAAATATGATAAATATATATTATAATTTTATGTTTATAAATAAATATATATCTATTTAAATAATTATAATATTATAATAAATATATTTATTATATTTATAATTTTATAAATATATATAATAATATAAATAATTTATTGACATTTGTATTTATCAGTTCAAAAAAAATATTTGATAACACTATTATTTATTAATGCATTTTTAATGCTAATAGAGGGTTATCTTTATCAGTGCTAAAAAAGCGCTCATAAATCAAGTGGTTATCAACGCTTTCTATAAAAGTTCAGATAAAACTAATATTTATCAGTGCTTTTTTTAAGTGCTGATAAAAACCTTATATTTTAAATAAAAAAACCTAACAAATCACCAAATTCCTCACGACTTAAAGCTTTCACGGAAACACTATGTCGCCACCATCGCTCATTGATCGTACCACGATTCAATGTTTTATTTTACCCTTATACCAATGTGTTAAACTGGTTTTGTATTGCAAATAACAAGCATAATAAAAAATTCCTCTTCATGGTTGATTTAATTATTTTGTTTTTAACACTTTTAAAAAGGGCTATGGTACTTGTTTTGATAATTACATTGTAGGTGGAACTGATTCTGAGGGCCCATGATGAAGTCCAAGAAAAATGGGCCAATCTGTATAGGATCCAAGCACACCAGCGGACTAAAACACATACATATACTAAACCATGCATCCAAATGGGATGAAATTTTGTGGACTATTTGAAATTTTAATTTTATATACTTAATATTAAGGAACCCAAGCCCTATTCAGCCTCTATGATGCACATCTGAACCGATCTATCTAGGTAATAAAATCTGAAAAAGTCAAAAGTGGTGTTATTTATTTTATTAATATCTCGATCTATATTTGTCCAAATGGTTCCAAATTTTTATTCGAGATATTCAAGAGGTGTATCAACAACTTTTTAGTATTCTCTAAAGTGATATAAGACTGTATTAAGGTCGAAAACAATGGTCCAACTGGTTTTACATAATCTGTGTGCTCAAAACCACCTTCCAATTTTTCTATAAAAAGAGACCTTAGGCACCCCATTTGGGATTTCGACCAGGAGGAAAGGTTATTCCATTTTGGAGTCACCAAGGAGTCCTCTAATAAATCTTATAAGTTTTGTATTCCATGGGGGGTGCTTCTTCATCATCATTATCTTCCTCCCCTCCCATGGAGTTCTAAACTCCTCGTGATCACCCAAGGAGGAACATGTTGTAAATCCCAAGATTTCTTTGTAATAATTGAATGGCCTTTTAAATTCCAGGTTTGTGTGTTGTTTTTAATCATCCTATTTTATAATTTTATTTATTTATGTAATAGTATGTCATGCTCAAACTCATATGATCATGTTTGGGGGTACCCATTCATGTGATATTTTATACACCATTCACCACTTCTTCATCCCTCTTTCAACTATGGTGTTTATGTGGTTCATATTGGCTAATTGAACTCACATAAACAGTTCTATGGAAATGCACATTAATTTCATGGTAACACAATGAAATAACATAAAAAACCATATATTGCGTCGAGTTAATCTTGTGTTACCTTGGTGAGTTTCGGTTATGAAGTCAAACACAAATCACCCAATCATCGGCAGCATCCAGTGAGTCATTGTGTGTTTTCAACTAAACCCTAGGAGGTATCCTAGTTGAAACTCAGTAAAATTATAGTTCTAGGTGTTATAAACCAATGATTAAAAGATCATAACCCTATCTCTTGAAGTGATAAAGGATGGGCATTAGGAGATTTCCCCAGGTTGATCATCCTTAGTTAATCTTGTTCATTTCTACTTTGTTTTATCGCTTCCCATTTCTATTACGATTTTTAATCATAGAACCCCATGTTTTAAAAAAGAACATTCCACTTATATTTTAATAATCAAACCCATATTTCTGAATTAATTATCTATGGCTCCGTTGAAAGATGACCTAGGGTTCCTGCCATACTACATAAATTCAAGTAAAAACTAAACAACTAATTTGACGCACTCGATAATGCGACCAAGTTTTGGAGCCATTGCTGGGGATCAAAGATAATTTTATTATATTTATTTCTTTTTATTTAATTAATTATATTTTTAATTATTACTCCTTCTAATATCCCATCCCCCCATTTTATTGTTTTTGTTTTTTTTGTTTGTTTTTGTGCTCTCTCTCTCTCTCTATTCTTCTTCTTATTTTTTATATCTCTCTCTAATTCTGTTGTATAAAATTCTATTTTCTCCTTTAATTTATTATGTTTTTTTATTTCATTCACCTTCTATAAAATAATTAAAACAAATAAAAAAACAACAATCAATCAATCAAACTGGACATCATTATTGCATGACACGATCTGGCAAAGAAACCTTACTTGAATTTAACCTTGAAATTGAAAAGTCACTTCACTCAAAAATAAAGTAATCTAAAGTAGGAAAATCAATAAACACTGAGGAATACCTTTTGGAACCTCAAGTGGTCCTAAAATAATCAAAAATTGAACCAAATCAAACCCAAGAAAACATGGGTGCAAATAACCGAACCTTAAAAGAACTGACCACCCCGAATATGGATGACCAACCTGCGTACATCCAATATCATGAGGAAGCATCCAAATTTGAGCTAAGATTATCCCCCATCCACATAATTCCCAAATTACATGGTCTTACTAGTGAGGACCCTCACAAACATCTAAGGAGTTTCACATAGTTTTCTCTACAATGAACCCCAAAATGTATATGAGGATCTCATTATGCTTACAGCCTTCCCTTTATCCTTTGATGTTGTATCCAAAGATTGGATATACTGTCTGCCTACCACAATTGGGGGATGGAATGACCTTAAATGAATATTTATAAGGAATTTATTCCCTACCTAATGAACCACATCAATTAGGAAAGAAATTTTTGGCATTAGGAAATTACAAGGAGAGATGCTTCATGAATACTGGGAGAGATTCAAAAGACCTTGCTCAAGCTTCCCCCACCACCAGATTGTGAACAATTGTTAATCCAATACTTCAATGAGGGACTTATCCCCATGGATCAGGTAATTATTGATGTTACAACTGGTGGTGCCCAAGTTTATAAAACTCCTTCCACCACTCGTTACTTAATAGCCAACATGGCTGAAAATACATAAAAAATTGGTACATGAGGAATTTCACCAACCTGAGGAGTTCATGAGTTAATTCATTCATCCCTAGAACAAAAGGTAGATAATAAACTTGATGAGATGCATACCCTTCTAAGGAGATTTTCTCAATTACAAGGTAACTCACAATCTCCTCTTGTTCCATTACATTATAGTGTTTTTTCTAATAACATTCATTTTTCTGACTAGTGCCCAAAACTTTTGTATTCAACTGAGTCTTATGTAGTAGTATTCCTTGGGCGTCCATTCCAACAAGAACCTCCCTTCAAGAAAGAATCATTTACGCCAAATCAAAACCTCAGGTGGAAAGAACAACCATAGTAACAGCAAGGAGGCAACCCAAGCTACCCCAAGAAAAATTGTTATCAACGAGGCCAAGGTATGAAATCTTATTATCCCTCAACTTCCCAGAACAATCCTCCTCCTCCTACAAAATTTTAACCAAGCCTTGAGGACGTGGTGAAGAAAATGGCATCCCAAAACCACCAATTCCAACAGACCCCACAATCAGCAATTCAAGACCTACGAACTCTAGTGGTACAACTAGAAAACATCATTGGTGAGACTAATATGCAAGGTTCTAGACAACTACCTTCCCAACCTATTTCCAATCCAAAAGAAAAAGGTAATGTTTTTTCAATCACTCTTCTTAGTGGTAAGGAAGTTTCTTTATCCAATTATTCTACGCAACCAGTATGTCCAATTCTTGAAAACACTCTTTCTCCACTAATAAAGGATTCCAATGAATAAAAAAACAAAAAGGGTAAACCAATTATCATTGTGTATTCCCCTGAAAAATCAATTCCTCTTCCTTTTCCCCAAAGAATCTCAAAATATAAGAAGAATTTTGATAATGACATCGATAAAGAAATAATGGATACATTTAAAAAGGTTCAACCAAACATTCTTTTATAGGATTCAATTAAAAAAATCCCTCGATATCCCAAATTTTTTAAAGAGCTTTTCACCCATTGACTGCGGCAGAAGGTGAATGAGAGAGTCAACCTGGGAAGGAATGTCTCAGCCTTGATTCAACCAGCAATGCCAACCAAGTGAAAGGATCCATGAACTTTCAAGATACCTTGCTCCACATGGGAGACTTTCTTTTCAGATTCTATGCTAGATTTAGGTTCTTCAATTAATGTAATGCCTTACTCTATGTACACTTCTCTTTAGGTTGGAGAGCTTCTACCAATAGGAATCATAGTGAAAATTGCAAATTGGAGCATAACACACCCACTAAGAGTGGTCGAGTACGTCCTGGTAAAAGTCAATAATCTCATATTCCCCTCTGACTTCTATATTCTTGAGATGGAGGATACCTAAAACAAAGTACATGCTCCTCTCATACATGTCAGTACATTCCTAAAAATAGCAAAGATGATCATCAATACTCACAATGATACATTTTCCATGGATTTTGGTGGAGAAAAGGTAATTTTTAACATTCTTGATGCTATGAGATTCCCCATTGAACAACACTCCACTCTTCCTCTCTGTTCTATGGAAGTTCTCTCAAATTATACACACACACACACACACGATTCTATCCTCGACCCACACTCTAATTCATTTTCCTATTCTTCACCCTTTTATGAATTCAGTTTTGATTCATGTTTTGAGTGTTGTGTTGGTTATTAAAAGTGTAAATTTTGTGCTTTAATTGATGAGTGTGTTCATTATTAGGTACCCATGACCATCAATGATTCTGTAAATCTCATTTCAATAAGTTCTCTATCCCTAGAGAATAAACATGATCAGATAGACAATTTCATGGAACTCACTCCCCCTAAATCCCATCCCTTAATCCAAAAACCATCAGTGTTGGAATTAAAACCACTTCCATCCAATTTAAAATATGCCTATATTGAGGGTATTGACCAATTTCCTATCCTTATTGCCAATAAACTCTCTCTAAATCAAGAATAAAAACATGTTGACCTTTTAAGAGAGTGTAAAAAGGTGATGAGATGTGTAACGTCTCGGTTCCTGAAGCCACCCAGAGGTGCCCTGTACCCAGTTGGTCACATGGACTCAAACACATTTCCCCGAATGTCAGAGGCTATTGACTACCAGCAAGGGCCTTGGTTGTGATAGTGGAGAAACTATGCCCTCATTAGAAGAGTACACAATGAAAGTAAAGAGATATATAATAGCGTAAGCAGTAATAATACCAAACAATAGTTACAGTGGAATACTGATAAAGAAACTGGAGCACATATATATAAATGATGCATGATACATATATGTTTAGGAAAGAAGACAAACAAGTCACAATGCTGATTACAGTTCCAAACCAAAGTACAAAAGGAAAACAGATAAGCAACTCCTCAGCATCACAAGACTCAGATTGGTCTTCTGCTCTCCATCTCTAATGCAATCAAGTACCTGAGGTAGAAGGGTGCTTTCCCTTTTCTATACTTACAAAAATATAATCTGTTTGGGACCAAAAGCATGTCCCAAATAGGGTGTGAGACGAATCCCACTAGGCAACCACCACAAGATCTATGCCTAATAGTCAGTAAATATATGGTAGGTAAATGTATAGAAAGCAGTAAACAAGGAAGTACTCAATAGTAACCAATCCACAGTCCCAATATCAAGAAACAACTAAACAAGAAGATAAACACAACAGGTAACCCTATAGGAATCACACTCAGTATAACACCTATAGTCCTACCTAACAAGTACAAGAAACCCTCTAGGTAGAACAGAAAGTCTCACCCCTATGGTTTAGATAAAGTATAGACTCTCTGAGGTAGCACTCACCATCAATTCCCCCTATAGTCTCGTATCGGTACTAAAGGCGCTCTAGGGAAGCACTTTTGTCACATTCCCTCTGTGGAACGTGTCAAGGAACTGAAGAATCTCTAAGGAAGCACTCAACTTCAATTCCCCATGTGGTCTCGCATCGTAATATTATAAAAGACACTTTGGAGAAGCCCTTACGTCCATTCTCCCTATGATCTACTACACTAGGTTCTCACAGAACTGTGTAAATCAATATGTATAGCATCACATATCGGGCAATGTAAACCTCAAGAACTACTTAGCTAGAATTATACAACATATCAGCATGTCAGAACAATAGTCAGACCATCCTACAATACTAGGCATGGGAAAGTAAACAGCAGCCTAACAGGCGACTAGACCCAAAGGTCAAAACAGGTCAAACATTCATGGGAAACACATCCAAAGCACAAAAATTCACCCTATTCACAATAAAATATCATCTAATCAAGCATACAAGCATAGAAGAAAAAAAAATAGGGCTAAAACAGTAAACATGCCATACCCCATTCATGGGTATTGGGAAAATTTGCACATAAAACTCAAATAATTTCAACAGAAAGGCACAAACCACCTACCTTGGTGTTGGGAGATCAAGATAATTTAACCACAAATCTTGAATAACCTTAGAACAACGTACATATATAAAAACGTATAAAACTTTTTACCCACAATAACTCAAGAAAAAGGAAAATCAAGGGATGGTTCTCTAGGAGAAGAGAGAACTCACCAAAGCGATTCCAACGAAACCATCAGTGTTTGATTTGAAGGACGGACGCTAAGCCAGGGGCTCGTCAAAGATCTGGGGATACTCGGTGCTCTCGGACAAACTAGGTTGAGAAAGAGATGGTTCTGTCTGTTAGACGTGAACCTGATGCATTTAATGAAAAAAACAAAACACACAACGTGTACTCACCGTTTCCATACTCCACTATAGGTGGCCCCCAGGTCACCACACATGGCCGTGTGAAAGGCCGCTACACGACCATCACACGGCTACCCACGGTAACTTAGTACATGACATGTACTCATAAAGTACACGGTGTTTACTTCAAAAATTTCCAGAAACTCCTCTTTTCTCAAAAACTCTAGGAAAATGAAAAACATACCTAAAAATAAGATCTGGGTTCTTACTAACTTCCCCCCTTAAAAACATTGTCCTAGAATTTCCCTAGTAAGGTGGCGTAGAACAAGAAACCCCAAACAGATTCGACCACTGCGATCGTACATCAGTCTCCCTCTCCCAAGTCTCATCCTGTACTCGCTTGTGCTACCCTAGAACCCATACTAGAGGAACAGAACGTCCATGGAGAACCTTCATACTTCGATCAAAAATCTAGATAGGATTCTCCTCAAAATATTTTTCCACTTCCAACTCAAACTCCTCTGGTTGGAAAACATGATACGGGTCGGAAAAGTAACATTGAAACTGAGAAACGTGCAAAATGTCGTGCATAGCCAGGTACCTCTGAGGTAACTTCAACCAATAGGCCACTGGCCCAACTCTCTCCAACACCTCAAATGGCCTAACATACCTTGGAGAATGATTAACCTATCTCCTAATCCTCTTGTGTCCCAACCTCGGTGTGACATGTAGAAAAACTGGATCCCCAACCCCAAACTCCAGAGGTCATCTCCACTGATCAGCATAAGACTTCTGTTGAGATTGTGCAGTATCCATCCTCTTCCAAATCAGCTATATCTACTCTGTGGTCTCCTGAACAAGACGAGGTCGCAACAAAGCTACCTCTCCTACCTCCATCCAACATAAGGGTGATTGGCATGGCCTACCATATAAAGTCTCATAAGGTTCCATCTGAAGAGTTTCTAAAAAACTATTGTTGTAGGAAAACTATACAAGAGGTATATTCTTCTCCCAAGAACCTCCAAAATCCAGGATGCATGATCAGAGCATGTACTCAAGCACCTGAATTGTACGCTCGGACTAGCCATCTGTCTGGGGGTGGTAAGTTGTACTCAAAAGTACCTGTGTACCCAAAACCTTCTGGATCCCCTGCCACACCCGAGAAGTAAAATGAGAATCTCTGTATGA
Source organism: Viscum album (assembly GCA_963277665.1). Taxonomy (NCBI): domain Eukaryota; kingdom Viridiplantae; phylum Streptophyta; class Magnoliopsida; order Santalales; family Viscaceae; genus Viscum; species Viscum album. The sequence continues at coordinate 498,900,761 of OY728123.1, read as the reverse complement.
AATAATGGATCGTGGAACTCCATGTAAGTGCACAATCTCTCAGATGTACAACCATCCCAAATCATCAACACTGAAGGTCTCCTTGATCGCCAAGAAGTGAGTGACCTTCGTAAGTCTATCAATGACAACCCATGCTGCATCATTCCCATGAGGTGACCTCGACAACCCTGTCACAAAATCAATCGTGACGTCGTTCCACTTCCACTCGAGAATGGGTAACTACTGTAGAATCCATGTTGGTCACTGATACTCTACCTTCACTTGCTGACAAATGGAACACGTCATGACGAAACCAGCAACATCCCTCTTCATACCAGGCCACCAATACTGACGGTGTAGATCACAATACATCGTTGTGATACCAGGATAAAGTACCCAAACTGAGGAATGAAAATCCTACATCAGCTCCTCATGTATATCTTCTAGAACCCATAAACGTCCCTAAAAATGCAAGATCTCATCCTGGACTATGGTCCATCTAGGAATATGGTCCTCTCCTGACACACTTTCCCGCAGGACTAGGCCTTCATAATTTGATAGCTGCCTCATTCGTACTTGATCAATAAGGGTAGAGGTAACAGCTAAAGAAGAAATAAAGGTTTTCCCCTGTCTATCGTGGACCTCCAAATGCATATATGAGAACAGATCCATAAGCTGCCACTCACTAATAGCCTTCTGAACTTCCTGTATCAGAGTCCTCCTGCTCAATGCATCAGCCACTGTATTGCCTTTCCTAGGCGTGTAGGCAATATCAAAGTCAAAAGATTGAAGGTACTCAAACCACCTTTGTTATCTCAAATTCATATCACGCTGAGTGAATATGTACTTGAGACTCTTGTGGTCAGTGAAAACCCAAAAATGATATCCCATAAGGTAATGTCTCCAACAGTGTAAGGCATGAACAACAGCTACCAACTCCAGATCGTGTGTTGGGTAATTCCTCTCGTGTGGCCTCAACTGCCGAGACCCATACGCAACGACTCCATCTCCCTGCATAAGCACATCTCCCATACTGATACCTAAAGCATCACAATAAATAGTATAGCTCTTTCCCGGCTCTGGAAATACTAGTATCGGTGTTGAAGTCAACCTCCCTTTCAGATCCTGAAAGGTGGACTCACAAGAATCTGACCATAAGAACTTCACACCCTTCTTAGTCAAACTCGTCAGTGGTGCTGCTAAGAATGAAAAGTCCTTTATAAAATGTCTTTAGTATCCAGCTAGCCTGAGAAATCTCCGCACCTCAAATACGTTCTTCAGCTACTCCAAGGAAACTACTACTCTCACTTACTCTGGGTCTACTGACACTCTTGTCTCTGAGATAACATGACCCAAGAAGTGAATATTATCCATCCAAAAGTGACATTTTGAGAGCTTAACATATACCTGATGCTCTATCAGTGTACTAAAAATAATCTCAATATGGGTAGCATGGTCATGTTGAGTGTGAGAGTACACCAAGATATCATCCAAAAAGACCACCACGAAGGAATCCAAGCATGGATGGAACACTTGGTTCATCAGTGCCATGAAAACTGCTGGTGCATTCGTGAGACCGAACATCATAACCATATACTTGTATAGACTATACCTACTCTGGAAGGATTTAAGAGGTATATTTGATGGTATAATGCACAACTGATGGTAACCGGACCTCAAATCAATCTTCAAGAACACATGGGCTCCTTGAAGCTGATCAAAGAGATCATAAATCCTCGGAAAGGGGTATCGGTTCTTGATTGTCAACTGGTTCAACTTCCGATAATCCATGCAAAGCCTGAGAGTACCGTCTGCCTTCTTAATAAACAATACAAGTAGACCCCAAGGAGAAGTGCTGGGTAAAATGAAACCCTTTTCCTGCAACTCCTCCAACTGCTTCTTGAGCTCCTGAAACTCTGGTGTAGCCATCCTATAAGGAGTAATGGACACCGGTGCTGCTCCTGGCACAAGCTCAATCGAAAAGTCCACCTCACGCTTTGGAGTCAAGACTAAAAATTCCTCTAGAAAGAAATATCTGAAACGATCCACCACTGGAGGAAAGTCTAACTGTGAAGTCTCCAGATCATCCAGATATAGACTAGCAATCTAGGCTGTAACTCCACCCAACCCATGATGCTCTGGACCCGCTCTGCTTGCTTGGACATCCCACTCACCCTTATGAAGAAAATATCCACCCTCTGATGATATGAAACTCACCCTTCAGTGGTAATTGTCGACGACTTCCTTGAAGGGAAATAGAAAGTCCATTCCGAGAATGACATCATAGCCTGTAATCTCTAGGACATAGAGATCCCATAAGAAGTGACACCCACCAACCTCTACAGGGCACTCCTTGCACTGACGTAAACTAGCCTTCCAAGTCCTCAACAGAGTGTCTAACATCAAGATATCGGCAGAGGAAAAGATACAGAGCCCGAGGCTCTCCAAAAAAGCAACAGATATAAAGTTATGAGATCCCCTGTATCGAAAAGAGTTGGAGATAAAAATGAGGCAACTAGGATCGTACCTTGAATTGTAGAAGGTCCGAGATCCTGCTCCTATTGGGTCTGCTCCACTACAAAGGTCTGGCCTGCTCCACGACCCTGTGATCCTGCCTGATCACTCTGAGCTGATCCACTCTATTGTCACTAAAAGACTGGCGATTGACCACCATGGACACAGCCTCCACCTTGGCCTGAATGTTCGAAACAACTCCAGTTTTGACTGGTAAGAAACTGGTAGTATTGTTCCCGAACGCGGGGTCATAGAAGAACTACTTTCACTAGCTGCTGGTGAGAAGATCTGACAGAAGCGCTGAAGATGACCCATCTTACTGCAAGATCGGCACTCTACTTGGCCTCTATGGCACTGCGGCCTCGTATGTCCAGCCCTTCCACACTGGTAGCATACCACCTGGCTTCCTGAAGGTGTCTATCGCCTCTTTGGATCACTACGCGAAGACTCCATGCGGTGCCTCCTACTATTAGTAGGAGGGATGCTAACTCTAGATGTCGAGCCGCCCTGGATCACAACTATAGAATCCCTCATATTGCACACTGTGATCATCGCCTGGTTGACGATACAAGTGATAGAAGTCAACCAGAAGATGTTCACCTATGATTGGATGTCATGCCTTAGACCATCCACAAAATTACTTTCCATGAATAATAGATCACCTACTGAAATAGGAATGAATCAATGTAGCTCGGTAAAGCAGGAGGAATACTCCATAACAGAAAGAGTACCCTGCTCCAGACTCATAAAATCTTGGGCTCAATCGGCCCTCAAGGTCTCTAAATAGAAGTAGTCATAAAAGATGCACTGAAACTCCTACCTTTCCATAACCTGCTGGCGTCCCACCTATGAGATCACATCCCAAAACCTCTTGGTGGAGTCCCAAAGCATATAGCCAGCAAGCTTGACCCTCATCTCTGGAGGCATCTCCAGATGCTCAAAGAACGTCAACATGGCTACTAGCCAAGACTCCATAGCCTGGGGTCCTCTATCCCTAGAGAAAGTGGTAGGATGCTGCTGCTGGAAAACCTGTGTCAAATCAACCATCGAGGGGGCAGGAGGTGGTGCCCCCTAAAAGGTCTGCATCATCCTCATAAATCCTTCCCTGAACTGTTCATCAGCATCGGTATCAGGTATAACTGTTGGTGCCAAGACTGGTACAACAAGAGGATATGTGGGAAGTCCTTGATCAGCCATGTCCGATGTTTGATCACAAATTGGAAACCGGCGTACAACCGGAGTAAGTCTCGGTGGCATGACTCTGCAAGGTCACATGCACACCTTAGATCGATATCATCAAGGACTGAAAACTAGAAGAATAAGAAGGGAGGAGGAGAAAGAAAGCATTCAAGTTTTACAAAACATGACTACACAGCCTGTACAATTCCTACAGGTCGTGTTCCCATAAGTCATTCACATGGGCGTGTACTCCTGCCACATCTCGTCATGTAACACCCAAACACATGATGTGTTGTATTAACACACGACATGTACATGAATCATCTTTATCTGCCTGAGTCCTTCTACAAAGTCAAGCTACACGGTTCTCCTAAGACAAGACTGCACAGTGTGTTCCAGGAAGACACGCCGTGTACTAGACAAGCTTCACTAGGCCCGTGTTGTTAGTGACACGGCCTGACACACGGCTAACACTACACAGCATGTTACAAGAGGACACGAAGTGTATATGGAAGGATAACACTGACCTGTGTTGTTCGTGACACGGCCGGGTACCTAGGTCAGACTACACTGCGTGTTAAACTCGTACACAATGTGTTCCCACAAGAAATTCCTCGTCCCGTGTCTCTTCCCACACAGCCTACAACATGGTTAGAGACCACACAATGTGTACTTATACTACATGGCATATAATTTTGAAAAAATTCTTCTTCCTGAATAGAAGAACACATGGAGTGTAGTCAAAACTACACGGTTTTCATTCTGGGTTTTTCCAGACAGTAAGCCTCAGAAACTACTTCGGGACCCAGAAAACACTGAAATGACCATTGAAAGTGCCAAATTCTGATCTTTGGGGGGACCATAATCCTCTAGAATCAAATATTTACATCTTATACATGTTATAACAATGAAAACAAGGCAATGATCCACCAAATTATGGTCCATGAGGGCCCATAACACCTCAAGAACCAAAGTTAGGCATTCATTCAAAGAAAACCTTACACAAACAATACCCTATCAAACAACATGTATTTTTATCGAAGCATCTACCATAACAACATGAATATTCTACACAACATCTATCATAACAACATCCAATTTATAATGCATCCTAGATGGCATGGCAAGAATGCAGGACATGTGAATTCTAGCAAGTGTCTATATGATGTATGAGATGGCATACCCTCATCTCATCGGGTTGCGATAGAAATAGAACCTCAATAATATCAATGATAATAGCACAATACATTTGAGTCACCTAATGGTGAAAATAAAATCAACCATAAAATAGAAAACCTGAAATTTTTTAATAAATGAGGTAGATTGGCTTTTCCCTATACACGGGTTAGCTACTCCTAGGAACAACTTGTTACCAAGTACCTATTCCATATTATCCTTGACTATAGGCTCCAGACAATAAGTAAAGAGAAAAGATTCCCTCTGATACCACTTTGTAACGTCCTGGTTCCAGAAGCCACCCAGAGGCGCCCTGTACCTGGTTGGTTACATGGCCTCAAGTGAATTTCCCCGAATGCCAGAGGCTGACGACTAGCAGTGAGGGCCTTGCGTGTGATAGTGGGGAAACAATGCCCTCATTGACATAATATAGAGAGAAAGTAAATAGATATACAATATCAGAAGCAGTAATAATACCAAACAACAGAAACAACGGAAGACTGATAAAGAAACTAAAGAACATATATAAAAATGATGCATGGTAAATATATGTCTAGGAAAGAATCCAAACAAGTCACAAATATGAGTACAGAACTAAACCAAAGTACAAAAGAAAAATAGATATGAAACTCCTCAGCATTTCAAGACTCATATTGGTCCCATTTTCTCCAGCTCCAATGCAATCAAGTACCTGAGATAGAAGGGCGTTTTCCCTTTTCTATACTAGCAACAATATAATCTTTTTGGGCCCAAAATCATGGACCAAACAGGGTGTGAGACGAATCCCAGTAGGAAACCACCATAAGATATGTGCCTAAAAGTCAGTGAATATATGGCAGGTAAAAGTGCATAAAGCAGTAAATAAGGAAGTACTCAACAGTAACCAATCCACAGTCTCAATATCAAGCAACAACTAAACAAGAAGATAAACACAACAGGTAACCCTCTAGAAATAACACCCAGTCTAACCCCTCTGGTCTTACCTAACAATTATAGGCAACCCTATGGGAAACACACACAGTCTCACCCCTCTGGTTCAGCTAAAGTATAGACTCTATGAGGAAGAACTCACCATCAATTCCCACTATAGTCTTTTATCGGTACTAAAGGCACTCTAGGGAAGCACTTATGTCACATTCCCTATGTGGCCTATGTCGAGGAACTACAGACTCTATGAGGAAGAACTCAATGTCAATTCCCCCTATGGTCTTGCAACATAATATTATAAAAGACACTCTGGAGGAGCCTTTACGTCCATTCTCCCTATGGTCTACTACACTAGGTTCCCACAGCCCTGTGTAAATCAATATGTATAGAATCAAATATCGGCCAACATAAACCACAAGAACTACTTGGTTGGAATTCTAAAACATATCAGCATGTCAGAACAATAGTCACAACATCCTATAATACTAGGCATGGGAAAGTAAACAGCATCCTGACAGGTGACTAGAACCAAAGGTCAAAACTGGAAAAACATGCATGGGAAACACATCCAAAGCACTTCAATTCACCATATTCACAATAAAATATCATCAACTCAAGCATATAATCATTGCAGAAAAACAATAGGGCTAAAACGGTAATCCCACAATACCTCGTTCATGGGTATTGGGAAAATTTTCACATAAAACTCAAATACTTTCAATAGAAAGGCACAAACCACCTACCTCAGTGTTGGGAGATGAAGCTACTTGAACCATGAGGCTTGAATATCCTTAGAAATCCATAGATCTATAAAAATGTATAAAATTTTCAACCCACAATAACTCATGAAATTGGAGAATTCAAGGGATGGTGATCTAGGAGACGAGAGAACTCACTGATGTGATTCCAACGCAACCGTCAATGCTTGATTTGGAGTACAAATGCTTAGCCGGGGGAACATCAAAGATCCACGGTTGCTCGACGCTCTCAGATGAACTAGGCTAAGAAGGAGACAGTTCTGTCCGTAAAACGCGACCCCAGTGCATTTAATGAAAAAAAATAAAATACACAGCATTTACTTTTGAAGTAAATTGTGTGTACTCACCATTTCCATACTCCGCTTTAGGCGGCCTCCAGGTCACCACACATGGTCGTGTTCAAGGATGTTACGCGGCCAGCACACAACTACTCGTAGTAACCGATTACATGGCATGTACTCATAAAGTACACGGCGTGTACTCCAAAAAATTCCAAAAACTCCTTTTTCTCAAAAAAACTCTAGGAAAAAGAAAAACATTCCTGAAAATAAGATCTAGGTTCTTACATGATGGAATTTTTAAGATATTCATGGGAATAACCATCTATTTTTATGCACCATATACTTTTTGATGATGAGGCTAAGCCCATAATATAGGCTGAACCATATCTTAATCCCACTCCCCTTGAAGTGGTAAAATTGGAAGTTAATAAATTAATTGTTGTTGGGATAATTTATCCTATATATGATAGTAAATGGGTTAGACCAGTTCAAATTGTGCCTAAAAATTTGGAATAACAGTAGTGTCTAATGGAAGGAATGAATTGGTTCCAACACTTGTGAAAAATAGTTGGTGAGTCTGTATTGACTACAGTCAATTGAATAAATCCACAAGAAAGGACCACATTCCTCTACCTTTAATTGACCAGATGTTAGAAATATTGGCCAATAAGTCCCATTGTTAATTCCTTGATGTCAATTCAGGTTATTTTAAAATCCATATAGCCTGTGATGATCAATAAAGGACAAAATTTACCTGTCCATTTGGCACATTTTCATAGAGAAGGATTCCTTTTGGTCTATGTAATGGTATTAGTAATTTTCAGCGATGTATGTTGAGAAATTTTTCTGAGTACCTAGATAATTTCAAAGATTTTTTTATGGACGATTTCATCATTTATGAAGCTTCCTTTTATGACTATTTGGATCACCTTGGTTCTATCCTCCGTTTTTGTATATAAAAATATATTATATTAAATTATGATAATTTACATTTCATGGTTGAACATGGGATAGTTCTTGGGAATGTTATTTCAAAAGAGGTAATTCAAGTGGATAAATCAAAAATTTAATTAATTTCAACCCTTCCATATCCAAAATGTGTTCTTGAGGAGCGATCTTTCTTTTTTCATGCTAGTTTTTACATCCAATTCAATAAATACATTAGTAAGATCGTACTTCAATTTTCCTGGTTATTACAAAAAGATTCTGAGTTTGTGTTTGATAAAAATTGTGATGATGCTTTCAATTCACTAAAAATGTGTCTCACATCACCTCCCTTCATTCAAATACTAAGGAGGGATCTCCCCTTTGTGCTTATGTGTGATGCCTCTAACTTGGTAGTTGGGGAAGTTTTATCACCAAGGGTTGAGAAGGCTCCTCATGTCATTGCATATGACTCACATACCCTTGACCCTACCCAAGAAAACTACACAAACACTGAAAAGGAACATATTTCTATTTTGTTTGCCTTGGAAAAATTTCATTCATATCTTATCGGTTAAAAAATCATTGTCTTTTCTGATCATGTTGCCCATCATTTTCTCCTAAAGAAACCTGAAGCTAAGCCTCGCCTCATTTGGTGGATACTCCTCCTCCAGCAGTTTGACCTTGATAATAGATATAAGAAGGGAGTGGAAAATGTGGTAGCTAACCACATTAGTAGGATTTACCCACCACTAGATCATCATGTTGACTCACCCCTCCCTATTGGATAATTCTTCTCTCAGGAGAACCTTTGTGATGTTGTGGACCTTACCCCTGGTATGCAGACATTGTTAATTTTATTGCAACATCTAGGGTCCCCACTGATTTTAGTATGTCAAAATCCCAGAGAATTAAGCACAATTTTTGATGGTATGTTTTAGATGACCCATATTTTTGGAGAATTTTTAGTGACCAAGTCATCCGTCGGTGTGTCCCTAACCATGAGTTCACCTCTGTTTTGACCTTCTTCCACACTTTGGATTATGGGGGACGCTTTGGATCTCAACATACATCTTGAAAGTTCCTTGACTCAAGACTTTATTGGAAAACATTTTATAGATATTCCCATCAGTTTTGTAAGTCATGTACTTGATTTCAATTCACAGGGAATATCTCCAAGAGGAATGAAATGCCCCAACAGCCCATGTTACATTGTGAGATCTTCAATGTATAGGGAATTGACTTCATGGGGACTTTTACAAATTCATTTGACCTTGTGTACAAGTTATTGGTTGTTGAATGTGTATCTAAATGGGTGGAATAAAGGGCCACTAGGACCGATGACTCTTGATTTGTTGTTGATTTTGTGATGTACCAGGTTTTTAGTAGGTTTGGTTTGCTGAGATTTATCATTAGTGATCAGGGTTCACATTCTTGCAATCACAACATAAAAAAAATTCTCCATAAGTATGGGGTTGTTCATAAATTATCCATATCATATCACTCCCAAACTAATGGACAAGAAGAAATCTCAAATTGGGAAGTTAAGTGAATCTTGGAAAAAACGGTACAACCCTATAGGAAAGATTGGAGTTTTTACTTGGATGATGCATTTTGGGAATAAAGTACATCTTTTAAAACCCACATCGGAATATCAACATATGTAATTATGTTTGGAAAGGATTTTCACCTCCTGTTAGATGTATATCACCTTCCATATTGGGTTTTTAAACAATTTAATAAGAATCTCTTAGATGTAAGTGAGCATAGGATGTTGTAGATTCAGGAGTTTGAAGAAATTCGACATGATGTATATGAGGAATCTCGAATATTTAAAGAGAATAAAAAGGCTATCCATGATGGGATGATTCATCAGTAGAAAATTCATATTGATGAGAAGGTCCTTATGTAAAATTCCAGGCTAAAGCTACATCCAAGTGAGCTTCGTTCCTGACGACTCAGTCCTTATACTGTTACTATTGTTTACCCATCTGGTGCTATACAGGTTTTGAATGATAAGAGTGGACAATGGATTACTTTAAATGGGAAGATTCTCAAACCATTCTATAAGGATTTTCTAAATAATCTCATGGAGGAAATTCAACTGATAGATGCCACATATGACACCTCTTAGTAGGTGGTTGCTTCTCCCAAACTTTATTTACATGTCTATTTATTTAAAATACATGCATTGAGGATAAAGTAATTTTTAGGTGTGGGGGAGGGTGACATGTCCTAGTTAGGACAAACAAACAAAAAAACAAACAAAAAAACAAACAAACAAAAAAAATTATTTTTTTATTTTTCTTTACTTTGTGTTTTTAGATAAACATTGACCTTAACAAGAATATCCAAAATCATTTTTGATGCTCGGTCGATTGTGCGCAAAATTCCATTTTTTTTTTGGAAAAATGTTTTTCAAATGAATGTTGATATGGAATATTTTTCTAGAATTTATATTTTCAAATCATTATTATGTGTTTAATGTATTTTTAAATCTCATTCCTCATTAGTACTGACGAATATTTTAATCCCTTACTCGAGAGACATTCTAATCCATTTATTGCATATTCTTCCTTTTAATCACTTTCTTGAGAGTCTTGGGTCATGTATAGAAACTTGAACTTGCCTTGATTATGTTTGAATATATAAGATTTGATTATGCTACATTCATGATAGGGGTAATCCTTCATTGAAAATCCCTTTGTACAATTAACCTCTATTTTCGACCACCTTGACATTTTATTCTTCTTTAGCCTTAGAAACCGTGAAATTCCATGTAGGTAGCCACATTACAAGATAATTTATCCCAACCTACCCATCTATTTTGTATATTCTTGTTTTATTTTCATCAAGTGTGGGTGATAGGGGTTTCCATGGGAATTATAGAGAGAATATCATTGTTATTGGTTGGTATAAAGGGTGCCAACATTTTCCTTCGTTAATGGGTTCACAAGCCATATTGCATCATTGTTTTACACTTGTTTCCCTATTTTTCTCCAAAATAACTATATATTTAAAAAATACTGTTTTTTATATCATAAAAAATAGAACAAAATAATAAAATGGATAAAAGGGGATGTTTACTCATTATTATTCATTGATTTTTTGTAACCCACACAAATGGAAAATGGTGATAGTGAGTTGGAGGTGATAAACTTTTTGAGGGGTTGAGAGTGTAAATTTATTGTGAACACTTTCTGTATTTTGAAATGTTTTGTACATAAGAGATTAAACACTCCTCTTCAGCCTTATATTTTTAAACATTAAATCCTACTAACCCTTGAACCTCAGAAAAACCTGCTGGAATTCCTCTTGAGTAGCACACTAGTTTCTGACAGTAGAGAACTATGAATATTTTCAAGCATATGGTAAGATCACATGAACTATGGGAAAAGAGAATAACTCCACTTTAATATATTCCTTGAGTGAAGAGGGAAAATACATAGGTGAGGTGGGTTGTGATGTGTTGCATAGGTTAACAAATGATGTTGAACAAATTCGAATGTGAGAGAAGAAAAATGATAGGAAAATTGATTTCATAAATGAGACATGATGAATTTCATTTTAGAATAATCTTGGATTTTTTTCACCTTTTATTTAAGAATTAAAATTTATTAGTCTATAAGACTTTTCCCAAGAGTGAAAATGTTCTGGTGTGGGGGTGTGATCGTACCACGATTCACTGTTTTATTTCACCCTTATACCAATGTATTAAAATGGTTTTTTTAAATTACAATTATAATTAAAAATTTCACTTCATGTTTTATTCAATTATTTTGTTTTTAACACTTTTAAAAATGTAAGTGTTACTTATTTTTATAATTACATTGTAGGTGGAGGTGATTTGGAGAGGCCATGATGATGTCCAAGAAAAATAAGCCAATCTGCATAGGATCCAAGCACACCAATGGACTAAAACGAATAATAATAAAACATTCATTAAAATGGGTTTATATTTTGTGAACTGGTCCAAAATTTAATTTTCTACATTTCATATTAAGGAACCCAAGCCACATTCGGCCTCTATGATGCCTATCAAAACTGATCTGTCCAAGAAATCAAATCTGCACAAAGTCAAATGTGGTGTTCTGTATTTTATAAATATCTCAAGTTGTAGTTGTCCAACTAGTGTCAATGTTTTAGTGGAGATATTTCATATGTGGGGATACAACTTTTTATTTTTCTCCAAAGTGATATAAGACTATCTTGAGGTCTAAAACAATTTTATAAGTGGTTTTACACAATCTGTGTGCTCAAAACCACCTTCCAATTTGTCTATAAAAAGAGACCTTGGGCACCCCATATGGGTGTTCGACCAGGTGGAAAGGTTATGACATTTTGGAGTCACTAATTAGTCCTATACTAAATCCTATAAGTTCTTTATGTCATGGGAGGTTCTTCTTTATCATCATTATCTTCCTCACCTCCCATGGAGTTCTAATATCCTTGTGATCAACCAGGGAGGAACACGGTGTAAATCCCAATATTTTTTGTGTAATAATTGAATGGTCTTTTAAATTACAAGTTCTTGTGTTGTTTTTCATCATCCTATTTTCTTATTCTATTGAGTTATATACTGGTATGTCATTCTCAAACTCATATGATCATGTTTGGGGGTACCCATTCAAGTGATGTATCACCCACAGTTCACTACTTCGTCTTCCCCAATTCGATTATGGTGTTTATGTGGTTCATATTGGTCAATTTAACCCACATAAACCCTTCCATGTCCATTAACATTAATTTCATGGTAATATAATGAAATAACATACAAACCTAGGCAATGCATCGAGTTGTTCGTGTGTTGCCTTGGTGAGTTTCAGTTATGAAGTAAAACACAAATCACCCAATCATCAGCAGAATCCATTGAGTAATTGTGTGTTTTAGAAGGAATAATAGGAGGTATACTAGTTTAAACTCAATAACATTCTAGTTATAGGTGTTACATACCAATTATTAAAAGATCATAACCCTATCTCTTTAAGCGATGAAGGATAAGCATCATGAGATTTCCCCGGGTTGATCACGCTTAATTAATCTTGTTCATTTCTACTGTGTTTTATCACTTCCCTTTTTCTATTATCATATTTAATAATATAACCCCATGCTATAATAAATAAAATTACACTTTTATTTTAAAAACAAAAACCATATTTTTTAAATTAATGATCTAAGGTTCCCTCAAGAGATGACCTAGGGTTCCTTCTATACTGCAAAAATTCTAATAGAAACTAAACAACTAATTTGATGTGCTTAGTGACATGATCACATTTTGGTGACTTTTCTGGGGATCCAAGATCATTTTATTATTTTTATTTATTTATTTTTCTTATTAATTTTTACTCCTTTTAATATTCCATCCCCCATTTTATTGTTTTTGTTTTTATTTTTGTTTGTTCGTGTTCTCTTTCTCTCTCTCTCTCTCTTCTCATTTTTTTTATCTCTTTCCCTAATTTTTTAGTATAAAATTATCTTTTATCCTTTAATTTCTTAAGAATTTTTATTTCATTCATCTTCCATAAAAAATCAAAAAAATCAAGAAAATTAACAATCAATCAATTAATCAAACTGGACATCATTATTGTATGACAAGATCTGGCAAAGAAACACTACTTGAATTTGACCCTAAAATTAAAAAGTCACTTCACTCACAAATCAGGTCATATAGAGTATTAAAATCAACTAACACTGAAGAACCCCTTTTTTAACCTCAATTGGTCCTAAACTAATCAAAAATTGAACCAAATCAAACCCAAGAAAACATGGATGTAAATAATCGAACATTAAAAGAACTGACCACCCTATATGTGGGGAACTATCCTGCGTACATCCAACATACCAAGGAAGTATCCAAAATTGAGCTAATATTAGGCCTCATCCTACTACTTCCCAAATTCCATGGTTTTCCTGGTGAGGACCCTCACAAACATCTCAAGGAGTTTTACATAGTATGCTACACAATGAAACCCAAAAATGTATTTGAGGATCTCATTATATTTTGGGCCTTCCCTTTATCCCTTGATGGTGTAGACAAAGACTGGATATACTATCTTCCTACCACAATTGGTGGCTATAATGACCTTAAATGAATTTTTCTAGAGAATTTCCTCCTTGTCCCATGAACTTCATCAATTAGTAATGAAATATGTGGCATTATGCAATAACAATGAGAGACTGTTCATGAATACTGGGAGAGATAGAAAAGTCTTTGATCAAGATTCCCCCACCACAAGATTTGTGAAAAACTATCAATCCAATAAATTTATGTGGGACTTATACCATGGATCGTGGAATGATTGATTCTATAGCTGGTGGTTCCCTAGTTGATAAAAATCCTTATGTCACTCATGAATTAATAGCCAACATGGCTCAAAATGAACTATAATTTGGAAAATGAGCAATTACACCAACCTAGGGAGTTAACGAGTTAATTCATCCATCTATAGAACAAAAGGTAGATAATAAACTTGATGAGATGAATATCATTCTAAGGAAATTAGATCAAGCATAAGGTAACTCACAATCTCCTCATGTTCTATTACATTGTGGTATTTGTTCTGATAACACTAATTTATCTAACTAGTTCCCATAACTTCAAGACTCAACTGAGTCTTGTACAATAGTATTCCTTGGGTGTCTATTCCAACAAGCACCTCCCTTCAAGAGAGAACCATTTAGTCCAAATCCAAACCCCTGGTGGAAAGCACAACCACATTACCAACAAGGAGGAAACCCGAGATACCCTAAGAAAAATTGGTATAAAAAAGTTCAAGGTATGAAATCCTCTTATCCCTCAACCTCTTGAAACAATCCTCAACCTCCTCCAACATGTGAACCAATCATTGAAGATATGGTGAAGAAAATGACTTCCCAAAACCTCCAATTACAACAGACCACACAATCAGAAATTCCAGACCTTCAAAATCAAGTGGGATAACTGGAAAACATCATTGGTGATATTAAGATGCAAGGTTCTGGACAACTACCATCCCAACCTATTGCCAACCCAAAATACAAAGGTAATGTATTTTAAATCAAACTACTTAATGGTAAGGAAGTTTCTTCATCCAATGATTCTATGCAATAGGTATGTCCCCTATTGAAAACACTCTTTCTCCACCCATAAAAGATTCCAATGAAGAAAAAACATTAAGGGTAAACCAATTATCATTGAGTATTCCCAAGAACAAACTATTTCTATTTATTTTCCCCAAAGACTCTTAATATAAGAAAAATTTTGATAATGAAATTGATAAAGAAATAATGGATACATTTAAAAATTTTCAAGTTAGAATTCCATTATTGGATGTAGTTAAACAAATCCATTGATAAGACAAATTTATTAATGAGTTTTTCACCCATAGATGGAGGAATAAGGGGAATAAGAGAGTCGTCCTGGGAAGTAATGTTTTTGCCTTGATTAAACCAGCAATTCTAACCAAGTGAAAGGATCTAAGAACTTTCACGATACCTTGGACCATAGGGGATATATTATTTTCAGATTCTATTATAGATTTATGTTCCTCAATTAATGTAATTCCTTACTCGGTTTACACTTCTCTATAGGTTGGAGTGCTTCAACTAATAGAAATCATAGTTCAACTTTCCAACTAGATCACAACACACCCATCAGGAGTGGTTGAGGACATCCTTGTAAAAGTCAAGAATCTCATCTTCCCTACCAAATTTTATATTCTTGAGATGGAGGATACCTGAACCCAAGGACCTACTCCTCTCATACTTGGGATTCCATTCCTAAAAATATCAAAGACGATCATCAATATTTATAATGGTATGTTGTCCATGGAGTTTGGTGGATAAAAGGTAAGTTTCAACATTCTTGATGCTATGAAAAACCCCATTGAATAGAACTCCAGTATTCCTATATATTTGATGGAAGTGCTCTCAAATGACACACACACATGAAATTCTCTCCTCAAACCATTCTCTAATTCATTTTACTATTAATCACTCATGGATTATTTGATTTTGGATTCATTTTTTGAATGATGTGTGGGTCTTAAAAAGTGTAAATTTTGTGCTTTAATTGATGAGTGTGTTCATTATGAGGTACCCATAACCATCGATGATTATGAAAATATCATTTCAATAGATTCTCTATCCTTAGATAACAAACATGAGCAGATAGACAGTTTCATGGACCTCACTCCCCCTATATCTCATCCCTCAATCAAAAAACCACTTGTTTTGGAATTTAAACCACTTCCATCCAATTTAAAATATGATTATCTTGAGGTTATTGACTAATTTCCCATCATTATTTCTAATAAACTCTCTCTAAAACAAGAATCAAAACTTCCTTACCTTTTAAGAGTGTGTAAAAAAGGCGATTGGATGGACATTGGAAGATATTCCTAGGATTATCCAATCTATTTGTATGCACCATATACTTTTGGATGATGAGGCTAAGCCCATAAGGCATTCTCAACGCCCGTTGAATCCCACTCTCCTTGAAATGGTAAAATTGGAAGTCCCTAAATTACTTACTTCTGGGATCATTTATCTTATATCTAATAGGAAATGGGTTAGCCCAGTTCAAATTGTGACTAAAAAACTAGAATAACAGTAGTGTCTAATGAAAGGAATGAATTGGTTCCAAAACATGTGAAAAATATTTGGAGTGTCTGTATTAACCACCATCGACTAAATCAATCCATGAGAAGGGGCCAATTTACTCTAACTTTCATTGACCAGATGTTAGAAATATTAGCTATTAAGTCCCATTACTGTTTCCTTGATGGATATTCAGGTTATTTTCAAATCCATATAGCCCCTGAGGATCAAGAAAAGAAAACATTTACCTATCCATTTGGCACACTTTCATACAGAAGGATGCCTTTGGGTCTATGTATTGATCCTGGTACTTCTCAGCAATATATGTTGAGTATTTTTTCTGAGTAGCTAGATAATTGAATGGAAGTTTCTATGGATGATTTCATGTTTTATGGAACTTCCTTTTATGATAGTTTGGGTCACCTAGGTTCTGTCATCATTCATTTCATAGAAAAATATCATGTATTAAATTACGAGAAATGCAATTTCATGGTTGAATGGGGGATAGTTCTTGGGAATGTTATTTCGAAAGAGGAAATTTATGTGTATAAATAAAAAATTGAATTAA
The DNA here is from genome assembly GCA_963277665.1 of Viscum album. Taxonomy (NCBI): domain Eukaryota; kingdom Viridiplantae; phylum Streptophyta; class Magnoliopsida; order Santalales; family Viscaceae; genus Viscum; species Viscum album. Next base: position 498,883,878 of record OY728123.1, on the reverse strand, counting down.
TTTCAACTCTTCCATATCCAAAATTTGTTCATGGGGTGCGATCATTCTTGGTTCATACTGGTTTTTACCTCCGATCATTAAGGACTTCAGTAAGATCACACTTCCCTTGTCTGGATTATTAAAAAAATATTCTATGTTTGTGTTTGATAAAAATTTTGAGGATGATTTCAATTCACTACAGAAGAGTCTCACATCACCTCCCATTATCCAACCACCAAGGTGGGATATCCCCTTTGAGCTTATGTGTGATGCCTCAAACTTTGTAGTTGTGGAAGTTTTATCACAAAGGGTTGAGAAGGCTCCTAATGTCATTACGTATGCCTCACGTACCCTTGACCCAACCCAGGAAAACTACACAACCATTGGAAAAGATATTAATTATATTTTTTCCTTTGAAAAATTATGTTCATATCTTATCAGGTCAAAAATCATTATCTTTTCTGATTAGATTGGCCTTCATTTTCTCCTAAAGAAACCTGAATCTAAGCCCCAACTTCTTCGGTTGATTCTCCTCCTCCAAGAGTTTGACCATGAGATTAGAGATAAGAGAGGAGTTTAAAATGTGGTAGCTAACTACATTAGTTGGATTTCTCCACCACTGGACCATCATGTTGACTCAACCCTCTCCATTGGATAATTCTTCCCTCACGAGAACCTTTGTGATGTTGTGGACCTTACCCCCTAATATGCAGACATTATGAATTTTCTACAAACTTATATGGTCCCCATTAATTTCAGGTATTCATTATCCTAGAGACTTAGGCATGATTATCAATGTTACATTTGGGATGACCCATATTTCTGGAGAATTTTTTTTGACCAAGTAGTTCGTCAGTTTGTCCCTGACCATGAGTTCACCTATATTTTGACCTTCTTCTATACTTTGTCTTGTGGGTGTCACTTTGGATCTCAATGTACATCTTAAATGGTTCTTGACTCTATACTTTATTTTCCAACATTTCATATAGATTCCCATAGGTTTTTTAAGTCATGAACTTGATGTCAATTCATAGGGAATATCTCTAAGAGTAATTAAATACCCCAAAAACCCATGTTATTTTGTGACATCTTCGATGCATGGGGAATTGACTTCATGGGGACTTTTCCAAATTAATTTGGATTTGGGTACATATTATTGGTTGTTGAATATGTATCTAAATGGGTGGAAGCAGAGGCCACCAGGACCAATGACTTTTGAGTGGTTGCGGATTTTGTGAGGTTATAGATTTTTAGTAGGTTTGGTTTTCCAATATTTATCATTTGTGATCAGGGTTCACATTTTTGCAATCACAACATGAAAAATTTTCTTTGTAAGTGTGGGGTTGTTCCTAAAGGTTCCAAAGAATATCACCCCCAAAATAACGGACAAGTAAAAATCTGAAATTGAGAAGTTATGATAATCCTGGAAAAAATAGTGCAACCCAATTGGAAAGATTGGATTTTGTGCTTGGATGATTCACTTTTGGAATACCTTACAACATTTAAAACCCCAATTGGAATTTCACCATATAGGTTAGTGTTTGTAAAGGATTTTCCTCTCTTGGTAGAGGTAGATCATCATTCATATTGGGCTGCTAAACAATGTAATATGAATCTATCAGATGTAGGTGAGTATAGGAAGTTGCAGATTCAGGAGTTGGAAGAAATTTGATTTGATGCATATGATAACTCCCGAATCTATAAAGAGAATAAAAAGGCTATCCATGATGGTATGATTCAATAGTGAAAGTTTCATATTGGTGAGAATGTCCCCATGTACAATTCTAGGAAAAAGCTCCACCTAGGTAAGCTTCATTCCCAATGGCTCGATCGTTATACTATTACTGATGTTTACCCTTCTGGTTCTATATAGGTTTTGCATGAGAAGAATTAATAGTAGATTAATGTCAATGGGAAGAGGCTCAGGTACTTCTATGAGGATTTTACAAAGCATATTGTGGAGGAAATCAAACTAATAGATGCCACATATGGCACTACTTAGTAGGTTGTCCCTTCTCCCTACCTTTATTTACTTGTCTTTTTATTTAAAATAATTTCATTATGGACAATGTAATTTTTAGGTGTGGGGTAGGGTGACATGTCATAATTAGGATGAAAAAACAAAAAAAAATTATTTTTTATTTTTTTAATTTATTTTTATTTATTTTGTGTTTTTAGATATACATTTATCTTAAAAAGAATATCCAACATCATTTTTCATGCCCGATTCGATTGTGTGCAAAATTAAATTATTTTTGGAAAAATGTTTTTCAAATGAATTTTGATATGGAATATTTTTATATAATTTTTATTTTCAAATCATTCTTATGCGTTTAATTTATTTTTGAATCCCATGCCTCATTAGCACTGAGAAATATTTTCATCCCTTACCTGCGAGACATTTTAAGCCTTTTATTGCATATTATTCCTTTTAATCACTTTCTTGAGAGTCCCATGACATGTAGAGAAATTATTACTTTCCTTGATTCTATTTGAACCCATAATATTTGAGTATGATACATTCAAGATAGAGACAATCCTTTATTGAAAATACCTTTGTACAATTAACCTCTATTTTTGGCCACATTGACATTTTATCCAACTTAAGCCTTAAATACCATGAAATTACTATTAGGTAGCCACATTACAAGCTAATTTATCAATACCTACACATATTTTGTGTATATTCTTATTTTAATTTCAGAAAGTGTTGGTGAGAGGGAGTTTCCATTGGAATTCTAGGGATATAATCATTGTTATGGGTTGATGTAAAGGGTGCCCATATTTTCCTTGGGAAATGGGTTCACAAGCCATATTTCATCATTATTTTACACATTTTTCCTCTTTATCTCCAAAAAACTATATATTAAATAAATATAGTTTTTACATTGAAAAAAATAGAACAAAACAATAAAATGGAGAAAAATGGATGTTTACACATTATTATTCAATACTTGGATGTGAACCACACAAATGGACAATGGGGATTGTGAGTTGGAGGTGATACACATTGTGAGGGGTTGAGTGTGTACATTCCTTGTGAACACTTGATGAATTTTTACATGTTTCATACATAAGATATTAAGCACTCCTATTTTGCCTTAGATTTTTAAACTTTAAATCCTACCAACCCTTGAACCTCAGAATAACCTGTTGGAAGTCCTCTTGAGTAGCACACTAATTTCTGTCAGTAGAGAACTGAGAATCTTTTCAAGAATATGGTAAGATCCCATGAAATCTAGAAAAATATCATAACTCCACTTTAATATGTTACCTGAGTCAAGAGGGAAAATATCTAGTTGAGTTAGGTTGTGACATGTTGCACAGGTGAACAAATGAATTTGAACAAATTTGAATGTGAGATAAGAAAATTGATAGGAAATTTGATTTCATAAATGAGACGTGAAAAAATTCATTTCAAAATAATCTTAGATGTTTTATCACCTTTTATTTAGGAATGAAAATTTATTAGGATATAAGACTTTTCCTAGGAGTAAAAATGTTCTAGTGTGGGGTGTTATCGTACCATGATTCACTGTTTTATTTCACCCTTATACGAATTTATTAAACTAGGTTTGTATTGAAAATTTAAAGTATAATAAAAAAATTAAAATAATTTTTATTCAATTATTTTGTGATTAGAACTGTTAAAAAGTTAAATGTTACTTGTTTTGATAATTACATTGTTGGTGGAGGTGATTTGGAGGGCCCATGATGAAGTCCAAGAAAAATGGTCCAACCTGCAAAGGATCCAAACACACTAGTGGACTAAACCATATAATTATAGTCAATAATGCATTAAAATGGCCTGAAATTTTGATTTCTAGTAGAAAATTTAATGGGATACATTTCATCTGAAGGAACACAGGCCCCATTAGACCTCGACAATGCCCATATGAACTGTTCTATCTAGGGAATCAAATTTGAACAAAGTCAAAATAGGTGTTCTATATTTTATGAATATATCAAGCATTAGTTTCCCAAATGGTGCCAAATTTTAGATGGAGATATTAAATAGGTGGTTATATAACTTTTTAGTTTACTAAAAATCTAGATAATACTATATATAGGTCTAAAACAATTTTCCTATTAGTTTTACACAATCTGTGTGATCAAAACCACCTTCCAATTTTCCTATAAAAAGATACCTTGGGCACCCTATTTGGGAGTTTGGCCTGGAGGAAAGGTGCTGCCATTTTTGAGTCCCCATGGAGTCCTCTAATAAATCATTGAATTTCTATATGCCATGGTAGGTGAATTTTCATCATCATTATCTTTCTCCCCTCTCATGGAGTTCTAAACTCCTCATGATCACCTGGGGAGGAACATGTTATAAATCTCGAGCATTGTTTTTTTAATATTTGAACGGTCTTTTAAATTCCAGTTTTGTGTGTTGTTTTTCATCACTATATTTTATTATTTTATTGATTCATATATAGGTATTTCATGCTCAAACTCATATGATCATGTTTGGGGTGCCCATTCATGTGAAGTTTCACAAACCGTTCAGCACTTCTTCTTCCCCCATTCAATTGTGGTGCTTATGTGGTTTATATTGGTCAATTGAATTCACATAAACACTAACATGGCCATGAATATTCATATCATGGTAACACATTGAAATAGAATACAAACCCAGATATTTCATCGAGTTCCTTATGTGTTTCCTTGGTGTGTTTTTGTCACAACCCGTCCCCTGGGGCCCGTGTCATGACTACCCCAAGATCGCCTTACATAGGCTAGGGGCTGGAGACTAGTACCGAAGGCGTATTCCCTAAAACTAGGAAGGAATTGCCTTTATTAACTATAAGCACACACAACCAAGCACACAGTAGGATAAGAACTCAAGTAAACTGAATAGTAAATAGAGTGAGTGCAGTAAGTAAAAGGGGCCAGAATACAAGCCCAACTGGAAAGTACAAGAAACTAAAAGTACAAGTAAACTAGAATAGCTCCTGTGAACACCCACCTGGGATGCTACCTGAAGGGTAGGTACAGGTCTCGGTCCCCACCTCTTAACATCCACATGATAGTTTCAAATGAAAATAAAATATTACACAATTTTATTTTATTTTATTATTTCACGAATAAGTGAAAAACTAACTTCCACCCTCGAACTACGACAGTCGAGGTGAAGTTCTCTTTAAGAAAATATTGGCTTTGTCAGTTCAATGATGCCCTCATATTTCAATCCCGTGCATAGGTTCAAATGTTAGAAAATTCCAATCGTACGTTTACTAAACGTACCCCAAAAAAGTTCATAAATTCATTCCGGGCACATCGGGCCTCGGAATCACGCACCGTCAATTTTTTTGGACTCGTAAAATTCCCATATAATTAAAACAATTTACATGGAATTTTCGGGACTTTACAGTTTCGGTTATGAAGTCAAACAAAAATCACCCAATCTTCAGTAGCATCTGGCAAGTCATTATGTGTTTTCGACTGAACCCTTGGAGGTATCCTAGTTGAAACTAAGTAAAATTCTTGTTCTAAGTGTTACAAACTTTGGATTAAAAGATCATAACTCTCTATTAAAGAGATGAAGGATAGGCATCATGATATTTCTTCGGGTTGATCACTCTTAATTAATCTTATCTATTTATACATTTTTTATTATTTCCCTTTTTCTATTCTCATATTTAATCATAGAACCCCATGTTTTAAAAAATCACATTCTTATTTTATTTTAATAATCAAAACCATCTTTTTGAATTAATGATCTAAGTCTCCATTTATAGATGACCTAGGGTTCCTTCTATACTACAAAATTTCTAGTAAAAACTAAACAACTAATTTGACACGCTCGACAATGCGATCACTCACCTTCTCCTTCTCATTCACCTTCACCTTCACCTCCACCCCCACCTAGGCCTCTGCCTACACCTTTTCTGTTACTCTCCTAAAGCTTTTACTAGAACCAAATCTCTTTCACAACCTCTGCTTCCCCCTGACCCACCTCTGATTCCCGTATTTCTACCTCCGCTACCCTCACTACCACCTGTGCTACCCCTGCCACCACCTCTTTTTCCCTCACCTTCATCTTCACTCACTCCCCCAAAGGTTGTTCATTGAATGTTATGTTCCCATAATTAATTTATTGTGAGGTTATTGATTCCTTATTATTAAATTAAAGAAGTACTCTTTGGGTTCATTGAAAATGGAGTAGAAATACTCAAAATCATCTGGGGAGAGATACTCAAGTGGTTCTTTAACAATTTTAAAGAGAATGATTTTCCAATTGATGCTTCAAATGGAAATACTATTTTATGAGGAAGATATCTTTTGGTATAGTATATAAAATTTTGATTCAAGGATATTAATTTAGGTATGAAGTTTAATATTTCAAAGTGTTGATAAAATGAAGTAATTTAGATAATGAAGATATTGAATTGTTTCAATCGATGAACTTTTCATTTAAATATTTTTTCATGAAAAGCATTAATCATTTGACATTATGGTGAATTATTTTTGGTTTATTTTATTCATTATGAAGATAATTATTCATATGTAATAACCATATGTTTTGTTAAATAATACTTTTCTTTAAAAAAATTGTTTAAGACAATGCATTGTGGATTATTTAATACACTATAAATTAAGGCTAGGAATAGTTGACTATATTATGATATTATTCATGAGGTTATAAGAAGTTTTATAAATATAAATTTATATTTTATCATGCCACGCTATTTATAGTTAAAGATATGGATTGTGCTATGTTTTTTATAGTAGTATAAATTTTGAATGGATTTTATTTTATTTCTCTATGTTACATCATAATAAAGGTTATTTCTATTGAATTTAAAGAATTATTAATCCTTAAAACTTTGAGGTTTTAATGTGATAATAGAAGATATAGTTTCACCCTATGGGTTGTCTTTGAAAATAAAATATGTTTTATGGAAAAGTATCATGATCATGGTGGCTCTGAAAAACATGGATAGTTCATGACCATTGATAAATTCTTATAAAGTAGGGGTAAAGAATTTAGAGATTATTTGATAAAGAGTGTGGAATTATAGGGAATTGATAGAGGAACAGAAAGAGAATCATTATATATATTTAGTGATGATTTGGTTATTATTGATCAATAAATCTAAAGAATAGGATGAATAAGGAGTTCATAAAATTTCAGTAATATGTCATAAAAATATCTACTAATAGAGTATATTTATTTTTTGTTTTGATTTGTAAGTATCAAACTAATACACATTATGTGTTGTAATGGCCCGGACCTCTTTGGCCCATTCCTTTGTCAAAAAGAAGGTCAAGAAGTATTCTGGAGGGTAAAATGGACTTTTCCCACAAATTCCAGAATTTTGAAACTACACGCCGTGTAGTTTGAGTACACGCCGTGTACCCCCCTTTCTGGGTATACCCCGTGTTGAAGACCGTTTCCTTGCTGTGTGAAATGATGGGTGCACGCCGTGTGTCCATTTCTACACGTCGTGTAGTCCTTCCCCGCGTACGCGTTACCAGTCAACGGCCGTGTACTGTGTTGGAGCCGTGTCCTTGCCGTGTGAAATAAATGAGTACACGCTGTGTGTCTAAACTACACGCCGTGTAGTCTTTCCCCGCGTATGTGTTACCCTCAAACCGTGTCTTGACCAGTCAACGACCGCGGAGCTGTGTTGGAAGCCGCGTGGAGACCATGTAAAATAACTGAGTACACGCCGTGTACCATAAAGTACACACCGTGTAATTTTCCTTTTCTCACCTATAAAATGAGGGTTCCCCTACTTCTTTCAATTCACTCCTATCCTCCCCTTTCCTCTGGGAAGAGCTCTCCCAAGAGACTCGAAGGCTCCTTTTCTTCCATAACTTCTTCGTCCGAGCTCCGATTTACGATCTGTCAGCGGACAAGGGATCGTAACGACGAGCCGGAACTTCTGATCTTGGATCTGTTGTCTTTCCTTCGGCCTTTACTTTCCGACTTCCACCTGAGGAGGTTTTTCCGGGACCCGACCGAAGTGACGGACGCCGACGTACGTCTTCTAAGGTTGATCCGGGGGAGTGTTGTGATCAGAACCTGTCGAGGTAGGGATATTACCTTCGTCTATCTAATTTTTGCATCATGTGGGGTGGTTATCCACTTATTTTCATGAGAAATAGTTGAACCATTAAATGAAGATAATAACTGGTTAAAGAACGGGGTTGGGAAGTTTGTGATTGTTGTTACTTAATATCCTGTGATATTATGTTGTGAATTGAATGAGCTTCTACCTACTGAAAATCATGGTCGTTGGGGGCCTTTGCTTATGCAATTAAATGTTTCCCTCTCCTTCTGGATTTTCTTATGGATGGAAACTTTGTGGAATGTGGAAACTGGTTAATCACGTAAAGTTGGCTGTTTAAAACCTTGAACCCTTGTGTGATCACCCCGGTTAAACAAAAACGGAATAATGAACATATGGGTGTTTTCTTGGATATGTGGCATATGATGGGGGTGTTTTGTGGGTTGTTGTGGATCGGGTGAGCAGTGGGGCTGTGGTTGGATTGGTTGTGGGTTGGTGTGAATGCTATGTTGGTGATGGGCAGTGGGGCTGCGATAAGTGGTATTAAAGGGATAATGATGAACAGGTTTCGGTGTAGTTGTGGGTATGGTAGCTGGAAGCGGGGCTGCAGGGATGGGTTTAAATGTGAACGAACATTGGGTTGTGAATAATAAAAGGGGAATAGTTAATGAATGGTGGGGCATGGTAATGAAACAGGATTAATAATCAATGGGTTGGTTGGCTGATAAGAAGGACTTGGTTGTGTTTCTTGTGCTTTCCTAACTTGATTTGTGGATGGAAGAGATATGTTTTATGAACAATTGATGTGGTTAGTTGTGGATAGTTGCCTAGTAGTTAAGGAACTAATAAACTAATTCTGCTGAAACATGAAAACATGAATGGGGTTGGGGTTGATTGTTGTATACATGCTTCGTAGTAGCAGTGCTGAGGCACGTGCTCAGTTTCTCTATTTAGAAGCTATAGGTTGGGATGTGTGTTTGGTATACATATATATGTATCTGTATCTTTTGTGTTTTATCACACCCCACCCATGTTGATCACTTAGTGCCGAACACTCCCATTTCATGGGAGAGGGTGTTTTTCCCTTAGTTACTAGCTCTTTCATGCTCCTTCTCCCCCAGGTTGTGATGGCTTGAGGTGGCCTTACACCTAAGACTCTTCGGGTAGGTTTCGATTGGGGTGGCATTAGCCCAAGACTCTTCGGGTAGGTTCTACTGTTTCCCAAGAATCTTCAGGATGTGGCCCAGGTGTGTGCGAGCGGGATACGTGGTTTTGAGGCCCAGGTTTGTGCGGGCGGGATACGTGGTTGTGAGGCCCAGGTGTGTGCGGGCGGGATACGTGGTTGTGAGGCCCAGGTGTGTGTGGGCGGGATACGTGGTTGTGAGGCCCAAGTGTGTGCGGGTGGGATGTGTGGTTTGTGAGGCCCAGGTGTGTGCGGGTGGGGAGAGTATAGCAGCGTCAGGACGTTCGCTGTTAGGAAGATCAGCTAACTACTAGGAAATGGTGCGGGGTACCCAATGCTCTTGTTTCTTATATACTACTATCTGTTGTGCTTGTGTTTTGGTGAGTGTGTCCGGTGAGGTTGGGTGGATAGAATTCCTTGCTAGTTTTCTTTTGTTGTTCTCACAAGACATTAGGATGCCTCCCCACTTGTACATGAGAGATTTAGGTTTCCCTACTGATTATACTTGTATGCTCACCCTACGTTTGCTTTCAGGTTTCCAGGAGGACTACCAGGGCCATGCGGGACGTTACTAGTCGGACAATTGGAGTTTTTGCAGTTGTTGTACTCTTGTTTCTTTTGGTATTGTACTTTGAGATTTCATGTACTTGTACCTTGTTATAAAATTATTTAAACATGCATGTGGGCTTGGTTTGGGTTTATTTATATACACTTATTCTTTTCCTTTTAATGGTTGACTTGTCCTATTTCCCGATCCTAAATAAATAAAAAGGGTAATGCCTCCCATATTGTGAAAACTTATACCCTTGGTGCTAGTCGCCAACCCAGGGCCTACTGGAGGTGGGACTCGGGGGTCATTATCTCCCTTTCATCATTGCCAGCTCAGGAGGGGAATCTTTGGTGAGAGGGGGTCATGACAGAATGGTATCAGAGGTGATGGTTGAGAGATAGGATGGAGTCTGGATTTAGGCACAGTGAGGATTTCATGGGATGGTAGGGCAACATTGTTAGTTAATCTTGGTGTGTGACATAGGCCAGGGAAGACCGTCTAGGACACTGGATTTTAGGGCCCCCCATGATCCGATGCAAGGAATCTGAGCCTATCGAACGACCAAGTGATACTACATTGATTTCAGGGTAGTGACTCTAGGGAAGGTACATGTATCATCATGATTGTGTTTTACTTGATTTGGGTGTTCTGGGAAAGAAATTGAAATAAAATGATAAAATAAAACCTTGAGTTTTCCTTACTACTTGGGCTTAGGAGATCCTTGTTTACCATACGGCTATGGAACCTGGACATCATCCCCGGGTGGCTCAGACGGCCAAGGCCCAGTAGATTCAGGCGGTCGATCAGCTTAGGATTGACCGAGAGGAGGAAGATATCCAGTGGCAGAAGACTCTCTGTTCTTTCCAGCAGCAGACCCTCGAGACGTACGAGGGAAGTACTTAGGATACAGAGACGGAGGGGTGACTTGGGGAGCTAGGGATCGCTTTTACCTTGATCCGTGCTCTGAGAGAGTATTGGTTTCCCCTAGCAGTCAGTCAGTTAAGAGGTGCGGCACGAAAGTGGTGGACGCTCTACCTCGGAGAGAGGATATAGGTAGAGGTTCCATGGGATGACATTGAGAAGGAATTCCTAGAGGAATTCCTTTCATCCATGATCAAGGCAGAGAAGTGGCAGGAGTTACTCTCCCTTCATCAGGGGAGTATGTCAGTACAAGATCTGGGGATCAAGTTCAAGGATCTCTTGCACTTTGCTCCAGATCTCTTTCCGGATGAGGAGTCTCGGGCGAGACGTTTAGAGGAGGCGCTTCGTCCTTCGCTCCAGTATGTTGTCACCCCCTTCACCCTTCCGACGTACTTGGTGGTACAGAATAAGGCAGAGGTTGTAGAGAGGATGCACTCGCTGGGAGGTGCACCTCGAGAGGGGAACCAACCTGGCTCATCGAAGGGGAAGGCAGTCAGCAGCAGGTCTCCTGCGACAGGACCTTCCAGGTTCAGGCCAGTGGGGAGCAGGCCCCAGCAGTTTCAGTTCTGATCTTCAGGTCCTTGTCCCTTTTTCACGAGCCCATGACTGAGGTGTTTTGTGATGCTTCTGGCCTTGGTCTGGGGTCCGTGCTGATGCAGAAGAAGGGAGTGATCTATTATGGGTCTAGGCAGTTACGCCCTCATGAACGTAACTATGCCACCCATGACCTAAATCTTGCAGCACTAGTGTTCGCACTGAAGTTGTGGCGACATTACCTCTTTGGGGAGCGCTTTGTGGTCTTCTCAGATCATAAGAGCATGCGTTATATCTTCTCCCAGCGTGACCTGAACTTACGACAGTGGAGATGGGTCGAGTTTCTCCAAGACTATGACTTTGAGACCTCTTATACTGAAGGTAAGGGAAACGTTGTGGATGATTCCCTGAGAAGGAAGTCGCATAAGGAAGTGGTTCGGGAGTCCACTGATTCTTGGAAGGCGATGGGAGAGTTGGTTGCCTTGCACTTGGATGCCAGGGTAGAAGGTGTTAGAGGCTGTTTTTTTTTATATGAAGGTGCAATCCTCTTTGTTGCAGCAGGTGGAAGAATCTTAGTGAGGGGAATCTGAGGCAGAAGTCATGCGGGATCGTGTCGATCAGGGGGACACTCCAGAGGGATGGTCAGAGGACAGCCGACATCGGATGCTTTTCCATGGAAGGTTGTTTTTCCTGGAGACAATGCATGAGTGAGTTCTCCATGAGTTCCATAGCTCAGCCTTGGCAGTAAATCCAGGAGTTTCGAAAATGTACCGAGGCCTGAGGGAACAGTTTTGGTGGCCCGGGGTGAAACGGGCAGTGGTGGAGTTTTTGGCTAAATGCCTAGTGTGTCAGCAAGGGAAGGTTGAACACTGTGTTCCCAGTGTTTTGTTTCATCCTTTGGATGTTCTCGAGTGGAAGTGGGATGACATCTCAATGGACTTCGTCACATGACTACCTAGAGCTCAGGGTGGTTATGATGCTATCTGGGTGGTGGTGGATCGGCTGACGAAATCAGCTCACTTCTTAGCAATTAAGGAGTCAGGCCCGGTGACTACCTTGGCAAAGAGGTACGTAGACGAGGTGGTACGTTTTCATGGAGTTCCAAATACTATCATCTCAGATCGGGATACTCGGTTTACCTCACGAGTCTGGAGGGGGTTATAGCATGCTTTTGGCACCCAGCTACGCCTTAGCACTGCTTTCCACCCCCAGACTGACGAGCAGACAGAGCGGACTATCCAGACATTGGAGGACATGCTGCGAGCATGCGTTTTGGATTTCGGAGGATCATGTGTATGACACATGCCTTTAGTAGAGTTTTCCTACAACAACAGCTTCCACTCTACTATTGGCATGGCACCATTTGAGGCTTTGTATGGAAGACCATGTCGTTCACCCATTTGCTGGGCAGAGGTTGGTGAGACAGGTGCCCTTGGGCCAGAGGTAGTGCAGAGTACCACAGAGAAAGTCCAGCTTGTTCGTGAGAGGATGAAAGCAGCTCAGGACTGACATAAGTCTTATAATGATCGTCATAGGAGTCCATTGGAGTTCGAGGTGGGAGATCATGTGTTCTTGAAGGTTTCCCCTCGACGGGGGTAGCAGAGGTTTGGGAAATGGATAAAGATCTCACCTAGGTTCATCGTACCTTTTGAGGTGTTGAGGCAAGTTGGCGAGGTGGAATATCAGCTAGCCCTGCCACCTCAGTTAGAGAAGGTTCATGACATCTTCCATGTCTCCTAGCTTCATCGATACTTACACGATGACTCCCACATTATCGACTGGGGAGAGTTAGATATGGGAGACAATGTGACCTTCGAGGAACGACCAGTTAGGATCGAGGATCGTAAAGATAAGGTGCTCTGTGGATGAACCATTCTGTTGGTTCGTGTGTTGTGGAGGCATGGTGGCCTCGAGGAGAGCACTTGGGAGTGGGATACCCAGATGCACGCTCATTACCCGTAGTTGTTTTGACTTGTGTTTTCCCTTGTTCTTCTGAGCTCTGTGTTGATGTTGTACTACGTGCCTTTGATATATGGAATGCTTGGCTTCTCGGTTGTGAGACCTTTTTCTTCCTTGTTCCCTGGTAATGTGTAGCATGTCCGGATATGTGGGAAAATGAAAAAACATGACCCTTAATCGAGACGCATTAATGCGGATGCGATTGAACCCGTGCGGGAAAGTCAGTGCCTCCTAAAGCGGATAATATCTCGACATAGGAGAAAGAATTTCCCAAAACCATGTGTTCAGGCAGTGAGTTGGATGTGTGGTGTTGGGGGTAGTACGAGTTGAAAAAAAATCCTAATGTATGAAAGTGGGAAGACCCAATTCTTAATTAAGACGCAATAATGAGGATGTGATTAAACCCGTGCAGGTGAGTCATTTCCACTTAAAGTTGATAATATGTTGACATAGGAGAATGAATTCTTAACACATATGGTTAGGGTTGTTGGTTGGGTTCCTGTTATAACAAGAACCCTAAGAGGTATCTTTTTGGGTTCCTCTGGGTTGGTTTTTGCATTCTCAGGGATGAGAATGTTGTAATAGGTATATGATGTAATGGCCCGGACCTCTCCAGACCATTCCTTTGTCAAAAAGAAGGTCAAGAAGTGTTCTGGAGGGTAAAATGGAATTTTCCCACACTTTCCAGAATTTTGAAACTACATGCCGTGTAGTTTGAGTACATGCCGTGTACCCCCCTTTCCGGGTATACCCCATGTTGAAGACCGTGTCCTTGCTTTGTGAAATAATGGGTGCACGCCGTGTGTCCAGTTCTACATGTCGTGTAGTCCTTCCCCGCGTATGTGTTACCAGTCAACGGCCGTGTACCATGTTGGAGCCGTGTCCTTGCCCTGTGCAATAAATGAGTACATGCTTTGTATATAAACTACACGCTGTGTAGTCATTCCCCGCGTATGCGTTACCCTAAAACCTGGGTTGACCAGTCAATGGCCGCGGAGCTGTGTTGGAAGCCGTGTGGAGACCGTGTAAAATAACCGAGTACACGTCGTGTACCATAAAGTACACGCCATGTACTTTTCCTTTTCTCACCTATAAAAGGAGGGGTCCCCTCCTCCTTTCAATTCACTCCTCTCTTCCCCTTTCCTCTGAGCAGAGCTCTCCCAAGAGACTCGAAGGCTCCTTTTCTTCCATAACTTATTCGTCCGAGCTCCGATTTACGATCCGTCAGTGGCCAAGGGATCGTAACGATGAGGCATAACTTACGAGCTTGGATCCGTTGTCCTTCCTTCGGCCTTTCCTTTCTGACTTCCACCTGAGGAGGTTTTTCTGAGACCCTAAAGAAGTGACGGACGCCGACGGACATCTTCTAAGGTTGATCCGGGGAAGCGTTGTGATCAGATCCTGTCGAGGTAGGGATCTTAACTTCATCTCTCTAATTTTTGCATCATGCGGGGTGGGTATCCACTTGTTTTCATGAGAAACAGTTGAACCATTAAATGAAGATAATAACTAGTTATAGAACGGGGTTGGGAAGTTTGTGATTGTTGTTACTTTATATCCTGTGATATTATGTTGTGAATTGAATGAGCTTCTACCTACTGAAAATCATGGTTGTTGGGGGCCTTTTCTTACGCAATTAAATGTTTCCATCTCCTTCTGGATTTTCTTATGGATGGAAACTTTGTGGAATGTGTAAATTGGTTAATCATTTAAAGTTGGCTATTTAAAATATGAAACCCTTGTGTGATCACCCTGGTTAAACAAAAACGGAATAATGAACATATGGGTGTTGTATTGGATACGTGGCATGTGAAGGGGGTGTTTTTTTGGGTTGTTGTGGATCGAGTGAGCAGCGGGACTGCGGTTGGCTTGGTTGTGGGTTGGGGTGAATGCTATGTTGGTGATGGGCAGCGGGGTTGTGATAAGTGGTATTAAAGGGATAATGATGTATGGGTTTCGGTGCAGTTGTGGGTATGGTATTTGGCAGAGGGGCTACAGGGATGGGTTTAAATGTGAACAAACATTCGGTTGTGAATAATAAAAGTGGAAGAGTTAATGAATGGTGGGGCGTGGTAATGAAACTGGATTAATAATCAATGGGTTGGTTGGTTGATAAGAAGGACTTGGTTGTGTTTCTTGTGTTTTCCTAACTTGATTTTTGGATGGTAGGGATATGTTTTATGAATGATTGATGTGGTTAGTTGTGGATAGTTGCCCAGTAGTTAAGGAACTAATAAACTAATTCTGCTTAAACATGAAAACCTAAATGGGGTTGAGGTTAATTGTTGTATGCATGGTTCGTAGTAGCAGTGCCGAGGCACGTGCTTAGTTTCTCTATTTAGAATCCATAGGTTGGGCTGTGTGATTTGTATACATATATATATATATATCTGTATCTTTTGTGTTTTATCGCACCCCACCCATGTTGAGCACTTAGTGCCGAACACTCCCATTTCATGGGAGAGGATGTTTTTCCCTTAGTTACTAGCTCCTTCCTGCTCCTTCTCCCCTAGGCTGTAATGGCTTGAGGCGACCTTACACCTAAGACTCTTCGGGTAGGTTTCGATTGGGGTGGATTTAGCCCAAGACTCTTCGGGCAGGTTTTACTATTTCCCAAGAATCTTCGAAATGATGCCCAGGTGTGTGCGGGTGGGATACGTGGTTGTGATGCCTAGGTGTGTGTGGGCGGGATACGTGGTTGTGAGGCCCAGGTGTGTGCGGGCGGGGAGAGTGTGGCAGCGTTAGGACATTCTCCGTTAGGAAGAGAAGCTAACTACTTGGAAATGGTGCGGGGTACCCAATACTCTTGTTTCTTATATACTACTACCTATTGTGCTTGCATTTTGGTGAGTGTGGACGGTGAGATTGGGTGGATAGATTTCCTTTCTAGGTTTCTTCTGTTGTTCTCACAGGACATTAGGATGCCTCCCCACTTGTGCACAAGAGCTTTAGGTTTCCCTACTGAGTATACTTGTATGCTCACCCTACGTGTACTTTCCGGTTTCCAGGAGGACTACCAGGGCCGTGCGGGACCCTACTAGTCGGACAGTTGGATTTGTTGCAGTTGTTGTACTCTTGTTTCTTTTGGTATTGTACTTTGAGCTTTCTTGTACTTGTACCTTGTTATAAAATTATTTAAACATGAATGTGGGCTTGTTTTGGGTTTATTTATATACACTTGTTCTTTTCCTTTTGATGGTTGACTTGTCCTATTTCCCGATCCTAAATAAATAAAAAGGGTAATGCCTCCCATATTATGAAAACTTATACCCTTGGTGCTAGTCGCCAACCCGGGGCCTACTGGAGGCGGGACTCAGGGGTCATTATCTCCCTTTCACCATTGCCAGCTCATGAGGGGCATCTTTGGTGGGAGGGGGTCATGACATGGGTAGTGAGTATCTATTCTATAATAAATAAGTGAACATTTATCTTTAGGTGTTGTTTTAAAAAAAAGGTACAATGATTATGTTGTAAACCTTATATAATTGGTGAACTTGGTGGATTTCAGTACATCAATAAGTCACTTATATATACTCCTTGGATGTACCTTATTTTTTGTGAACCAAGAAAAATCACTTACATAATGTACTTTATTGGTTTATAAGGATAAAAGATTTACATGGGGACACCTACCAGTAATCATTTAATTCATTATCAATGGTTGATAAAATACAAAAATGGAAGAGTTAAGATTCCTAGAAATTTACAAGATTCCCTTGAAAAAACAATCTACATGTAAGTCCCATAAAATTTTTAACACATGGCTACCCTCACCATAGGAGAGAAAGAGAATGGAGAAAGAGGGAGAAATAGTGTGGGAAGAAGACATAAGTACCACTTATTTAATGTATACCATGAGTTTTAATGGATAATCACCATGATTAAAGTTGAGAATATGGGGGTAAGGGGTGTTCAGAATGAGAAGAGTCTCTAAGGATTATAGAAAAGTATGGGAGTGAAATTATATTCCTCCTATTAAATTCTAAATTTTAAAATTAAAAATTTTCAGATTTTAAAATGATTCATGGGATCTATACGTTTCCAAGATTTATATTCATAGAGTTCATGAATCTATCATCCTCAAATGTGATAACACCCATTTTATTAATTGGATTTCAAACAAAGAGTTTGGGTGATTTGAAAGTGTTAAAAATGTTGGAAAATGATGTTTTATTTTTAAAGTGGTGAGTTAACCCTTGTGATATATATTTAAAACCACTTTTTTTAGCCTTGGACAATTTTTATATCAACGTTTTGGGGTGTTTAGGGATTTTAAGATTTCCAAATGAGATGGATTATTTAAAAAGGGTATGTTTTCCCATGTGGATTAGATTTTGAAACTTATTATGCCTTTGAATGTTTTTCAATGGCAATTTAAATGGTAGTGTGAATTCCCATTTGAGTTTCAAATATGTTTTGATAAAATAGGTCTGAAGAGTATATTTGGATGGATTTTATAAATGATAAAACAGTGTGGCATTCCAAGCATGTTTTGAAAACAGAAGGTCCATTTTATATTTTATAGAAAATGAGTTTTTATGAAAGGTTTGATACTCTCTTAATCACCTTTAATTGTTGTATGACCACTGTAGTTTGTGATCCCATGTGGGGAGGTTTATTATTAATGACCTAGTTTGATTGGACTTATAGTGGTGTAGATAGGTTTAGTAGTGATGACTCGGTTTCTTTATCTCCAGTTAAAGTCCTTTTATTAATACAACCTAGTGAATTCTGGGGGTGCGAATAGATTTAGTTTTATTTCTTCCTTATGTGTATGTTTTTAGTTTTAGATTTTTTGAAAATGGATTGTGAAAGGTTTTTGAAGAAGGAAAAAATGAGTGTGTGATTTTGAGTTGTCTTCAAACTATTTTAACAATGAGTTATAAAAGTGTTCTCAAATTAGAAAAGTTAGAATGGTTTCTATTTGAAACATCAAGAGTTTTTGAGTTTTAAAAATAGGGTTTTGGGCCACCGTGCCCAGTTTTATGGAAATGGTTGGTTTTCAAACATGTTTTAGAAAACTGTATGGTAGTTGGAAGCCACTTTGAGTTTGAAATGTGTATTTCAAAAATGGGGTTTTATGAAATAGTTTAAATTTTTATTTTTAAAAGGTTATTTTATAAAGAGGTATTTTATGACGAAAAATGTTTTCCAAGTGATATTTTTCATTTAATGAAATTATTATAAAAATAGTTTTAACACACTTTTATGTGTTACTAATTATTCGGTAAAACTTTATAGAAAATGTTTATATTTATATTGTATTTCAGACTAGATTTTTTAGGATGTAATACGAAAGTGATTTCTAAGATTTTGTAGGTTTTAGTGACTAACTAGAGTTTTATATCACGCCAATTTTTTATAGGTTCAAGTTTTTTATGGATTTTTTGCTTCCTTTATATCTTCTAAGAGGAATATATGGTTGGATGGATAGCTTAGTTGAAACCTTTTTGTGTATATATTTTTTAAAATATAAATATTACCAAATCAAATAGGATTGATATAAATACAGAATGTATGGATGAAAATCAAATTACAAAAGAGTATGAAGATGGAGTGAAAGAGTTCATCAAGTTTGAAAAGGATCGTGCATATGGCCCTTCTCGAATCCTTTTTTATGTTTTTACATTATTTTTTATTCAAGACATATTAGTCCATAAGAGTTGGAATAAAACATGATATGTTTTGGAATAGATCAAATTTATACATGTTGGAATAAATAAGTGGAAAAAATAATGTAGCTAGTGACTAGGATAGCACTACATTTTATGGATCATCTTATATGATTACAGGTGTGGATAATGAAGAAGACCATATCAAGGATGTGATTACATATGTAAATGATGATGAAGATCATATTGGGGAAATCACATGGATATTTGAAGATGAACTTGGTGATTTCACAAAAATTGTTTGAAATGTTAAAGAGTTGTGAAAAGATGTTATTATATTAAAGTTTCACTAAATATATAGTATTTTCAATCATACTGAAGTTGTATAATTTGAAAGTAGGCAACAGATGGAGTGACACCATTTTTATGGAACTGCATGCTCTCTTTAATGACATGGTCCCAAAAGATTATGAGCTCCATATCCAAACATATGACACCAAAAGAATACTATACTCGATGTGAATGATCTCTGAAAGATTACACGCCTACCCATATGATTGTATACTATTTTTAAAGGAATAAAAATCACAAAATGAATTACCAAAGTGTGGTTCTTATAAAATAAAATAAAGTTAAATTCAATCCTACGAAATTTGTATGGTACATTCCAATCATTCTAAGGTTTAGGTGCCTATATGAAAGGTAGGATACTTTAGGGTAGTTGAAATGGCACATAGGTACAAGAAATAAATAAGGGGAAATATGTAACCAGATATACTATCATTAGTGGAACCAAATTAATCATGAGTATCCTCAATTTGGAAATGATCTGAGAAACCTTTATCTAGAAATATCTACAGATGGAGTGGTTCCTTTTGGTTTTCAAAGAAGTGCTCATAGTACATGTCCAGTTATCTTTTTAAATTATAACATGCCACTATGGTTATGCATGAAATGAAAATAAATCATGATATCTGTGATTATATAGGGACCAGAACAACCAGATAATGATACTGATGTTTATTTGGATCCATTGATCGAGGATTTGATATTATTGTGGGATTCAGGTGTTATTTTGTATCATGCTTACATTAATGAAGATTTCACATTGAGAACCATATTATATGGGATGATAAATGAAATTCTTGTTTATGAATTTTTTTAGGATGTATCATTAAAGGAACTAAAGGGTTCCCCATTTGAGAACAAGGTATACAGTCAATTAAGTTGAAGCATTCAATTATGATTGTGTTTCTAGTATATTTTATACTTACACCCCAACAACATATGTACTGGTCTTAGATGACATCATTGGATGTAATTATATAATAATGTACAACACCATCTTCACTAATAGGTGATCAAATATTTGAGAAAGTAAAGGATGTGGACACTATTTTTGGTAATTTATTTTCTAAAAACCATACAAAAACTAGCTAGAAAAAGAGATCATTTTTTTAATTACTATATTGGAATTATCTGTACGTCAAACATTGTCTTGATGTTATTAATGTTGAAAAAAAATGTATGTGATAGTTTCATCAACACGTTGCTAAATGCACCCAAAAAAACAAAGTATGGAATTAAGGCTAGGTTGTACATGGTTGACATGAGAATACGAGAAGAGTTGACACTACTGAAGGGTGAAAAATTATCTTCTCTTCCTCCCGCTACTTACACTCTTTCCAGGTATGATAGATATTAGTTTTTCAACTTCTTGAATGATGTAAAGGTTCCATAAAAGTATTTATTGAATATCAAGAATATCGTTCCAATGATTGATTTAATGTTAAAGGGTTTGAAATCAACTGATTTTAATGTTTTGATGAAATATCTAATTCCTATAGCTATACATTTCATTTTCTCCAAGAATGTCCTTCATACATTAACCAAGATTTATTTAATCTTAAAATCTATATGATGCAAAGTTATAGAACCGACAAAATTTTCAACTATGGACAGAGAAATTGCTTTCATATTATGTGAATTGAAATGTTATTCCCACTATAATTATTTGATATGATGGTTCATTTTATGGTTCACTTAATGAGAGATATTTTAATATGTGATCATCTATAATATAGATGGATATACCCCACTAAAATGTATATGAATATTTTGAAAAGTATGTAAAAATTGAAGTCGGTCAGAGGGTTGTATTGTGGAGCGATATATTATTAAGGAATCCATTGAATTCTGTTCCGAATACTTTTTTTGTGTAGAAATCATTGGTTTACCAAAATATCATCACACTAGGTGGCTTGTAGGTAAAGGAATTTCTGGAAGAGATGTTGTCACAATCAATATTAGAGATCATGAGTTGAACCACTTTTACATTTTTCATAATAGTTTGGAGGATTCCCCAAATGTTGAAACCTACAAAGAAATTATTGTGCATTTTAATACATAAAGGGATGAAATATGGATATCAAATAAACATAATCAATGGTTTATAAGATGTTTTTGAGACCATATTTTTAAGGATTCAGATGAAAATACGGATTCAATTTCAGAACAAATTTGCTGGCCAACCAGAGGAACAAGTGTGTAGGTATTATCTTATAATGGTTATGTAATTAATAGTTATATATTCTATAGAAATGAAAATTATGAAGATAATACCATGAAATATAATTTAGTTACAATTATGGGTAAATTGATGCATGTTTATGGTACCAAGGATGGAAATCCAATTTACACAAATATGTCATACTTTGGCATCATCAAGAAACATGGGAGTTGGATTATACAACATTCCAAGTGCTGATTTTTCAATGCAAGTGGGTTGATAATAGGAGTGTTTTCAAAATAGATTAATTGGGATTCAAGAAAGTATACTTTTGTAAGGAAGGGTACAAAGTTGAACTAATAATAATGGCATCACAGTTGGAACAAGTATTTTATATTCCAGATCCCAAAAACCGAAGGTGGTCAATTATTCTATTATCTACCAAAACCACTGAAGGGTTAGATAAAAATTCAACTGAGGATGAACCTTTCATTGGGTCATCACAATCATTTCACAGTAGTACCAATGTAGATGAAATTGTTTATGTTAGATGATACCATAATGAAGGGGTTTGGATAGTCGATAGAGGGGTCAAATCACTTCAGGCTTAAAAAAGAGTTTAATAAATAGGTTATATTTTTTTTTATAATACACATTGTGTTACATCATGTTTTTATCTGTTCGATTCTACATTTATGTAATATAAATTAAATGTTATACAAATTTGACAAATAATGAATTTTGGACATGTTGTTGATCCCAATCAAGAGGAACAACAGGTCTCTCAACTTATTGTTGCTCGCAGTGGAAAGGAACAATGACCTTCTGCACGTGTTGGTTCTCCCAATCCTGAGGAATAATAGGTTTTTAAACCCTTTGAAGCTCTTAGTGTAGAGGTAAAATGAACATATACACATGCTGATGCTACCAATCTAGAGTAAAAACATATTAATGATGTTGAATTTGAAGAAATTTTATGTAAATAATGACTGATAATGTAGAAAAAAAGGAGTTTCGTAGTTTGATGGTGTTATAAAAAATCATTAAGGTTAAAATAAAAGGCATCAAATATGAGGTTGTAAGGAATGCGTGCCACCAGAATGTTAACCCCAACAATGCTATGTTTAATTGTTACATTGGAATCATCCCTCGCCAACACGTGCCAATTGATCTTAATTTGGGGCACCATGTTTCAATCATTCTTAAGAAACTAATGTGGGAAGATATTATGGTAACATTATGATATCGTTTCATTATTTTACTAAAAAATAAAATAATGAAAAATTGAATTAATCATCATCATCCCTTACAGAGTTCATTTGTTGTAGATAAATCCCACAGGAAACATGTATTAATGCTTGCTGGAAGGATTCACTGAAGCTTTCACACAATTCTAATGAGATATCATCTTAAATATTCTGAAGGAAAAATAAACCCACACCAACCACTTATGTATACACACCTAATAACCGAAGATGCATGGGATGCATTTACTATCCATCAGGCAGTTGTGTCTTTTTAGGTATATCGTGGTTGGCAATGCATTGTTTGAGAATACATGTATTCATCACTTTGATTGAATTTTTTTTATTTATGAAAAAAATACATAGTGATGAAAATAAAGAACTGGAAGGAAAACCAACATATCCCTATCGTAGTTCAAGGACAGGGTAGGTTTCACTTGAAAAAAAATTGGTATGTTTTTTAAATCTTCTGTAATACATTTATGTGACATAAAACAACAACATAATTATGTTCATATGTTTATATTTACATTGATGAATAAAAATATAATTCTGCTTTCATCCCATTCCTTGTGATATAGAAGGAGGAACATGTAACTAAATATGGGATTCTAATAGATGAAAACACACAAAAACTATGGGAAACATGTGTAAGTATGACATAATAAAAATTGGTTTTCTTTAAATCACTATTAAATAACAATGATTACTTATTTTCCTATCTCTTATATCTAACATAGTCACAATAATCAGAAACATCTATACTAGATTAATACTTACTATCAGTGGTCTTGAAGTTGCTAGAATAGTATGGTCGTGTCAGAGGTGTGGGTTTTGGGGTGACACCCCAAGCATACTTTGAAAAAAACAAGAGGAGAATAAAGGTAAAAAATGAAAGAGATGAGGGAAATTTTATCTTCCCCTTAATAAAAATTACAATGGAAGACTGAGTTGCAAGGAAATATTTTGGGGAGGAGGCAAAGAGAAGAAATAACTCAATAGAAACCATTGCATGAAGATCCCCCTCCCCACCCCCACCAGCTTTGAGTTGATCCATTACCCTCAAAGAGCTATCTTAGTTTAGGTAATAAATGTTCTAATAATTGTTTCTATAAAATGTGAACTATAAATACACTGATAAATTTCTTGTATTGATATTCTATCGGATGAAAATGAATATGATTTATATCTATCAACACTCACCCATCACCTTGTAGCTAGGGCTACTATGTTCAATATCCTAGATGAAAATCTACACAATAGACAACTTCCAATAGGTCATGTGAGAGTGGTGACTAGTGTAGATCATAATCCATGCACCAAGCTACCTATTCCACTTGATGACAATGATATTCATACAATCTAGCGAGCTGTTGGAACATTCATCCCATGGTCATCACATCTTTTAAAAAAACATGTCGATAAAGAGGCATTCATTTATAATTTATTTTTCAACCTAAAACTTTAAAAATTAATGAAAAATGTCTAAATCTATGAATGTAATTACAGATGGAAAAAGGGAAGGGGTAAAATAAAAGACCAACTAAAAACCATCTAAAGGATTGACCAACTGGTCAAAAAGATCTTTCGAAATAATCTTTACCCCACCCGTTAAATATCCGTATTTACAAACATTGAAGGTTCATGTGGGAAAAATGTTAAAGAATGGTCATAGTCACATAGTTTATTTTGAATAAAATTTGTAGAGAGAAGAATGTACAGACTACATTGGTGTTGAGAATGTAATTTAAATCCTCAAATATGAATGGATTGGACCCTCAGTTGTAAATGTATACTTGAGGTATGTTTTCATAATTTGTTTTTCCAAAAGATTATATACTATATTAATTATGAATAAATACATTTCATATTTTTGGAAATCATATATATCACAACCAATTGAATTGATTTCCCCATGAATTTTTTTTGGACTCATTAGTCCTCACACCACCTCTATAGAACAAACAAAAATAAAATCCAAAAAATTGGATTAAATAGTGGAAACAATGGTCAAATCATTTGAAAGAAAACTTATGGATGACAAACTCTTCATAATACAAAACTTTAATGGGTAAAACTATATAATTTAATCATATCAAAAAAATATTAATTTATTTCATTACTTATTACTTTTTTTGTTTTTAAGAAATATTGGATGCTCATTGCCATTAATTTGCATACTCTAAAGATTTATTTTCAGGGCTCACTGAATTGAAACCCAAAAAACCAAACTCACATGATGAATTTTTTCTATAAGTAACACACTAAATACAATGTTTTAGAACTAAATTTAGTTTCTATAATTTATATTATGTTTTAATGTGGTTTCTATTATGATAGGTTAGTGTATCAACATCGTGGAAAACAAGGAATGGGGACAGGGGCTAAGCACAAGGATCCTGAAAAGTTCTATAACTAAACAAGTATTTGGGTATATATAATAACATTTCACTATACAAACACATATCAAAACAAATTAATTATTTCCATCAATGTTTCTATAGTGTCCGAATAAAAAAATGGAAAAATTGTGGTTATTATGTTTGTAAATTTATGAGAGAGGTCATATTACCTCAACAAACTACCATATCCAAAGAGTTATTTTCAAAGATAATTACTACTTAATTTGAAATATATATTAATCCTTTGTGTATTTATATTTTTTTAGGGCTACAATGGCTTTAAAAAATAATCAAGTTCACAAGATGATATTGATTTTATTAGAAACAAATGAGCATCATACCTAATGGAAGTATGTACACAAATAACATGAAGATGTGACTTCCATAGAAGTAATTAATTGTTTCATATTTATGTTTAATTTTTATTTTTTTAGTATTACTCACATAAGAATTTTCATCCTATAAAAGTGGATTCCTTTCATATTTATGGGTCAATAATGTATATAACCATCATGAAAAGGTGAATTCCTACTAATTATTTCATTATTTTTTTCATCATTTTATCAACTATTTGTAAGTTAATTTCCCTATCATATTTATCTACCAATTATTTAGTTTTTTTCCTATATCTTTTTGGGAGAGATAATATGTTCCTTTCTGCTAATGTTACCAGGATTTATATTGCTTTTCTATGTCAAACTGCCAATGCTGCATGTTTATTTGATGTTCTTAGATGAAAAACATTTCTAAAATAAAAATGTAGTGTTGGCAGTTTGAAAAATAAAGAAACTGGTAATTATGGTAACATTGGTACTAAGAATATTTTTGACACTTTGGGACATGTACGAATTAGTGACACCTCAATCTGACACACGATGTGATAGGTATGTCTCACGATGCGTCTTTTTATTTAAATTTGACGTTAATTTTAGTAAAATATACATGTGACATACTAAAAACCTAAAAAACACATTCATATTATTTTTATACTTTAGTAAAATGATCCATAAGTCATTTAGGACATATAGGAATCATATGTACCTCAATTTGATTCATGGTGTGACCAATATGACTCAAAGTGTCTGTTATCAGTTTAAAATTGACATTTTACTTGAAAATGTGTCCCTCAATGAAAACTAATAAAACATTCTCATATTGTCTTGATAATTAATTACATTATTCATAAAATCATTTATGACATATAGTAATAATTCTCATGTCCAACCGATACACTATGCACCAGTATGTGTCAAAGTGTATGTTTCCAGTTTCAAATGAAATTTTTGTAAAAAAATAAAAGTGACATACTAAAAACCAAGAAAATGTATTTATATTGTATTGATAATTTATTAAAATGTTCCATGATTCATTTGGTACGTGTGGGAATCAGCCTCACCTCAATTCGATGCACGGTGTGACCGGTATGACTCCATGTGTGTCTTTTTATTTAAAATTGACATCAATTTTAGTAAAAAGAAACAAGTGACATTCCAAAAACTGATAAAACACATTAATTTTTTTTTATACTTTATGGAAACTATTTGTGAGTCATTTGGGAAATTTAAGAATCATTTGTGCCATAATCTGGGACATAGTGTGACCGATATTACTGAAAGTGTATCTTTTTTAGTTAAAATTAACATCAATTTTTTGCAAAAAGGAAAACTAGCCTACTCAAAACAAATAAATTAATTTTTTTATTGTTTTTATACTTTAGGAAAATAGTCCATGATTCATTTGAGAAATGTAGGAATCAGCCTCACCTAAATATGACAATTAGTGTGACCGGTATGACTCCAAGTTCATTTGAGACATGTAGGAATCAGCCTCACCTCAATATGACAATTGGTGTGACCGGTATGACTCCAAGTGTGTCTTTTTATTTAAAATTGACGTCAATTTTAGAAGAAGGAACAAGTGCCCTACTAAAAACCATGAAAATGAATTTGTATTATTTTTATACTTTAGTTAAATGATATATGAGTCATTTGGGATGTGTATAAATTATCAGCACCTCAATCTGAGGCACGATATGATCGGTATGACTCTAAATGTGTCTTTTTATTTAAAGTTAACATCAATTTTACTAAAATGGAAAAATGACCTACTCAAAACCAAGAAAATGAATTCATATTGTTCTTATAATTTAGTAAAACGATACATAAGTAATTTTTGACATTTTGGAATCAACCAAACCTCAATTCGATGCATGGTGTGACCAGTATGACTTCAAGTTTTTCTTTTTATTTAAAATTGACCTTAATTTTACCAAAAGGAAAAAGTGTCATACGGAAAACTGAGAAAATGAATTTGTATTATTTTGATACTTTAGTAAAAAGATCCATGAATTATTAGAGACATTTAGGAATTATCCTCACCACAATCTGATGCATGATGTGACAAGACTGACTCAATGTGAATCTTTTTATTTAAAATTGACATCAATTTTAGTAAAAAGGACAATTGACCTACTCCAAATTGAGAAAAAGAATTTGGATTGTTTTCATAATTTAGGAAAATTATACCTAATTAATTTTTGATGTTTATGATTAAAATTAACCTCAATCCGATACACTATGTGATCGGTATGACTCCAGGTGAGTCTTTTTATTTTAAATTGACATTAATTTTAGCAAAAGAAAAAAGTGACATACTAAAAACCAAGAAAATGAATTCAGATTAATTTGATAATTTATGGAAATGTTTCATGAGTAATTTTTGATGTGTAGGAATCACCCACACCTCAATCTGATGCACGGTGTGATCTTTATGACTCAAAGTTCCCATTATCAGTTTAAAATTGATATTTTAGTTCAAAACATGTTTTACTCACTAAAACCCCCGAAAATACACTCTGATTGTCCTGATAATTTCAGAAAGTAATTCCTAAGTCATTTGTGACTTGTAGGAATTAGTCTCATGTCAAACTGATACACAATTGGACCAGTATGACTCAAAGTGGGTGTTTCAAGTTTGAAATGACATCTTAGTAGAAAATGAATGTGACATACTAAAAACTGAGCAAAAAAATTTGGATTATTTTGATACTTTAGGAAGATTATACTTAAGTAATTTTTGATGCATAGGAATCATCTAATCCTCAATCTCAAGCATGGTGTGACCGTTATAACTCCAAATTTATCATTATTTAAAATTGAAATTAATTTCATTTTAAAGAACAAGTGACATAATCAAAATAGAGAAAATGAATTTGAATTGTTTTCATACATCAGAAAAACGATCTATACCTCATTTTTTATGTGTAGGAATCAACCTCACCTCAATAAAATGTACGATGTCACCAGTATAACTCCAAGTGTATCTTTTTATTTAAAGTTTACTTTTTTAAAATGTATTTGTTCATATAATAGTTTAATTTTTTTATAATATTGCAAACATAAGATTTGTTTTCTTATATAGGTGGATTTTTTTGTTAGGTCAAGGTGATTTGATTAACAATTGATACCATGGGAAGGCCTTTTTAAGAGGGGATCAAAAGTTCCAAATACAAACATTAATCGTTTAAATTTTTTGTGGATAGTGATTGTAAATGTAATTATACAAAACATTGTTTGAAATGTATATAGTGGTGTTTTTTGTGTATTTGTGATGTAAATTTTATTTCAATTAAATTATATATTTTTTTACAGGAGGTTGCAGGGTGTTGTTTTTTGTATAGTAGGTTGGTGTAGTGTACTATTATACAAACAACACAATGCATCAAATGAGACCTTTATCACTGTTATTTATAATGCTGATAAAGACCACCATTTTTTAGCACCACTAAAAGTGTTGATATAGTGGGACTATTATCGGTGCTATAAATAGTGTTGTTAAAGAGGGGCCTTTGTCATTTCTTTTTTAGTACTGAAAAAGGGGACCCCCCTAATAGTTCTGAGATTAACAACACTTTTTAACGCTATTAAAAACCATTTTGTGTGCTATTAGAGGTCATATTTTTAATTACGTATATAGATATTTATAAATATTTTAAATAACCTTAAAAATAAAAAATTATTAAAAATAGTAAAAATAGTTACAGTTGTTCAACCAACTAACAATTTGTATTTAAAATTAATCACAAAAATGGATAATGTAGTGATTTGGATTCATAAAAAAAAATTCATCCCTTTCTTATAAATAGACTTTGTAATTTTTTTTCTTTTATGTTATTTTTTTATTTTCAATAAAATTATGGACCATGAGTCATAAATCATTATTAAAAATGTCTTGGTATTTTTATTAAATATTTTTGAACTTGTTTTAAAACAATATTTTATTTTAGTTTCTTTTTATAAAAATTTCTAATTCATTTTATTATTAATTGTTTCTGATAAATTGGTTCAAATGTATGTTGTATAATAATTTATCTAGTGTATTAATAACCAAACCCATCACAAATCCTTAGGTCATTTATTTAGATTAAAATTCATTTTTTGCTTTAGGAGTCATTAAGGTAAAGATTGAAAAATATAAATTAAATATTATTTCAATGAAATACTTATAGGAATGGTTTAGATAAAATCGTTTCTATATCCTTTTTGTAAATACCTATAGCCATGGTTTTCCAAAACTGTAGTTATAGATTTGTGTCTATAGCCCGATTTTCTAGTAGTTTGTAGTGACACCAATAACTGAGTCCCCAGGTATTTTCCAACAAAGCAATGTTGGAAGGAATGATGATGAATTGTCTGTTGGAATAAAATTTGAGAGAAAAGATGAAATAAAAATAGTTATAAAGCATTAACATGTGAAGAGAAGTTATAGATATCTCTCGGATGAGTCGACGAGGTCAATATTTTCTATAAAATGTAAATAGTTTTGTGACACATGTAAGATGCGGTTGTGAGATACCCCTATCAAAAATTCAACTTGTTGAAAAATTATAAAATGTTTATAACCACGCACTTGTTTGAATCCAATGGTGTATCAATATCATAGACACCTTGAATCGACATTCATATGATTTTTTATTATTGATATGATCAGAGTTAATCTAGATATTCATGTGGACTTAATATAGGAACAGATGAATATTGAGTGTGGATATAAAATCTAAAACAAGAAAGAATGTATTACAAAGTAGAAAGCTATTGAGAAGGATTATAGAAATTTGGAAACATCGTTTCAGGTGTTTCCTTATTGGATCGAGTGATTGGTTCAAATTGGTCAGGTTATTTATCAATTTTAAATAGCAAATCATGTGGTGAATAATCACATCTTTGTAGACAAATTCTGATTTCGTCAGATATTCTGGGCATTCCTTCTAGGCATAGCAGAATTCCCACACTGCAAACAATTCACACAAGTGGATAGAACTTTTCTATATGGAATGTATAATAGAATTCTCTGTATTTATTCCACTAATGATGGAAATAGAAATCCAATTCCACTAACATATTCAATAGTAAAGAAGGAGAATATAGACTATTGGAGTTGGTTTCTATCTTTTCTGCATGTTCATTTCATTGATAAGCATGGGATGTTCCTTATTTCAGATCTTCATAATTCTATCAAAGAAGTATTGAATACCGAGGATGCCGGTTGGTTACCCCCATGGATACCACCATTACTACATGAGGTATATTGATAGAAATTTATGGATAAAATTTCAGGATGACAATGTAAAAAATGGAATCATCAACTTTGGTATTGGATCACATTTTTCTGCGCATTCAGTATGTATGAGTATTTTATATCAATGTGCACTTTTTTAAATGTTTATGAGATTCCTTTATAGAATATGAACCAAGATAACAAATTTTCCTTCAAATATTGGAATAAATAAGAAGAATAAATGTGTATGTCTAAAAATACATGATGTGGATCCTATAACAAAAATGATCGTTGGAATTTGATGAAGATAAGTGATATGAGAACTTGAAAAAAAACATTGTTGAATGCATTAAAAACCACTTGAAGGGGATTATAAAATTTCCAATCATGTGTATTTCTTCTCATACATTTTATAGATGTGTCAAATACTTGGTGTTCATTTGTTATACAACCGTTCTATGGTTTAACAGATAGATTCCATGGGTGTGGTTCGTGATCAATGGTATTGTTGAGGTGCGATGATGGTGGTGGATGATCAGAGGTGGATCAGAATAGATTTTTGGTGACCATTCAACCAGGTTTCGATGAGACAATTATAGATGGGTCAATGGGGTGATTTTCGAGTGGATTCAATGCTCAGAATCTTGATCTCTAGTGAATAGAGGCTTGGACGACCCCTAATCTGTATAATTCGGTGAGGGAAGAAGCTCCGATAAAGTATTGGATGACATGGTGGAGAAACCAGAAGATCTAGAATGTCCTTCATTACACGGGATGTAATTTTTGGTTACATTCCATGTGGGATCACCCTATCTGGTCCTAGGGTTTTCGCGATGAGTTAACTATCACACGCCGTGTGCCCCCTCCCCGATGGATCCGCATGCACTACATGAAGTACATGAACACAGACAAAAGTACATAGCTAGTGGCATATTGTGTACTTGGACAAAGACACGAACACATGTACATGGGATATTACATAGAAAAGTCCATCAGTAGTTTGACATGATTAGAAGCACACAAACAGGTGTCGGGTGATCTCTACTCACCATGTACCTTAGTTACATGCCACACATTTATAGATTTACATGTTGTGTGATGATTTACCACACATGCTATTTTGGACACACCGTGTACCACTAGTACATGTCGTGTATCCCCTTGAAGAGTGTCTAAAGCTCCTAAATTTTGTATTCTGGACTAGTAATGGTGGATTATATTCCCTCAATCCATTCCCTCGAGGGTATAATTTGGCATTTCATCTGCATCATAGAATTTTGATCTCCTCTGGAGGTCAAGTCTCAGATAGAGTTTGTGGTGTCTCTTCGTGAGACTGGAGTGTGATCCTCTATCATCTTTAAACCCTAGGATGGGTTTGTGGAATTAGCATGACCTCATTGATTAGGGTGTTGATCCACTATCAATATGGTCATATTGGTATGGTTGATGGTATTTTTGGCATATGATCCCCTATATAGAAGATTGGTCCAAACGGGGTTCGTGGTGTCCCCCAGCGGTCCTAGTCATGACCCCTTATATGAGTATTAGGGTCTTCTCAGACCAGTGAGTTTTCATGGGTGGGGCCCAATGATCTTGACCTTTTGGATGAGTGTCTCCAGTGATAACATGACTCGTGGAGTGTATTCTCCAAGAACGAGTGTTTCTTTTAGCAAAATCCTTAGGATGACAGTTGGTTATGAATGCTCGGTTGTGTGGTGTCCCCCAGCTATCCTGCTCATGACCCCTTATCTGAGTATCAGGGTCATATTAGACCAGTGAGCTTTCTTGGGTGGGGACCAATGATCTTGACCTTTTGGATGAGTGTCTCTGGTGATAACATGACTCATAGAGTGGATCATCCCAGAACTAGTGTTGCTATTATCATAATCCTAGGGATGGCAGTTGGTTATGAATGCCCAATTGTGTGGTGTCTTTCATGAGTATATCTAGAAATTATCTATTGTACATTGATTGTTATATCATTGTATTGAGCTGAAAATACTTGTGCTTTGTGTTTAGTGTTTTCAGGGTGTCCTAATGTGTATTTTTATACTCACCCATGGATGGGATCTACCCGTACGTGTCGTGTCTTATGCAGATGAAAAACCTTTTGACAGTGTCCTTGTAGGACACAGATCTAGTGGAGCATAGCTTGATCATGTCATACCTGGGTGTTTTTTGGGAGCTTGCATTTGATTTTTATCCTTTCACTTGGAGCAAGATGGACCCTTTACTATTTTTGGTTGGGCTTGTATTTTGTCCTATTTTCCACTTTCAGTGTTTTACTGTCGTACTTTGGTTGTGAGATTATAAATGTATGCATGAATTTGTTCAGTTGTTTTTCATTTCATCTTTTTTTGGACTTTGATATGTGTGCGTGTGTACAAGAACTTTAGGCTAATGGATCACAGTTGTGGGATATGCCTACTCAACGTCGGTCTCTAACCCCTAGACTTTTGGAGGTAGTCTTGGAGTATCCACTGGTCTGGCCCTTGTGGGTTGACTCATGATAGGCGAGGGGTATGGTGCAATGGTGGTGGGTAGGGGTAGGGTTATGGATAGGGTCATGAGGGGGAGGGATGCGGTAGGGAGTGTGTGAGGGGGGGATAGGTATGTGGTTTTTGGGGGGACCGCCATTAGCAGTCACCCGTTTCAAGGGGAGAAATAGCCTAAATCTCTAGTAGTGTTATATTTATATATGAACATATGTGTTTATATAAGATTATTCATATACTTTATATAATTTTAAATAATTAAATTAATATATACGCTTTCATGGATACATGTTTACACGGATATTTATTTGTATATTTGATTGTATGTATTCATATGTATGTATGTATGTAAGAATGATAATATTTGATGCATGTGTGTGCATGAATTAAAATATACATATAAATATTTATAGCTTCATATACCAATATGTGTGTGTGCAGGCGTATTCATGCATGCACTTATATCTTTAATTATAATTAAATGAATTATATTTACATATATTTTCAATAATATATACTTATGTACTTATATTAACATAAATTTATGCATGTTTGTATGTATATACTTTTTTTAAATTTTAACAACTTAATTAATGTTTATATATATTTTTTTATATATATTTCATCCATCCATAGTTAGAAATTTTATTAAAGGACCCCATGACAAACAGGTTTAGAGAGGTTTAAAATAGTACAAGCCAGGGGCATCACCCCAAACCAGATTAGCACACTCAAGGGGGAGGGAACCCAAACATGAAAAAAACATTTTATTATTGCATTGATTATGCTTTGAGGTCAAAAAGTCATCCACTTTGCTCCTTAGGGACGCTTGATCAATAAGACACCAGCATTTGCGGATGATGTACTTGATCGACTGGGGGTAGTAATCTTACCCTGTAAGGAACTGGTGAGAACCACAGAATCGGAATCAATGACTGACAGAGAGATACCCATCATACTAAAAACCTAAAGCCCATCCCAGAGAGCATTGCCTTCGGCTGGAAGTGAGTCACCCTGACCATAGAGGCTACAAAATGCAACCACCACCGAGCGGATGTAGTCGCGAACATCCCCACCACTTCCCATGAAACTAAGCTAACTGGAGTCATCCATGATAAGCATGAAATCGCTAAAAGGAGGCCTCCACCGCACCCAACGCACAAGAGGAGGCACTCTTCGTATAGGATTAGGGTGATTCACATGGGGCACCACTCTACACAACGTAGTATAATGATCCCATCACAACTACAAAAACGGGCAAGGGAAGCGCCACCTTTTATCAGTGCTAAGCAAAAAAACGATGAAAAAGTTAATTCTTTATTAGAGCTACAATTTTAGCACTAATAAATGGTGCCTTTATCAGCACTAGAAAATCCCTGATAAAGTGATCCTTTATCATCTCTACAAAATCGCTGATAAAACCATAGTCCCATTTCATAAAATGGGGTGGATAGTGCCCTCTGTTTATCATGCCCTAAAGCTCTCACAGGACTATACCACTATGAAAACTCCCCCATGATATTCTCTTTGTCGGACCTCCACCACCACTAGCCCTACTCCGCCGCTATCCCTACTCTTCCTCTCTTCTCTTTTCCAAACCTCCACTGCCGCTATCCCTACTTCACCGCAAGCCCTACTCCACCGTGAACCCTACTCCTTATCCTCCCCCTAAAACCCCTTCCGCGGATCCTCCTCCCCGTGAACCCTACTTCTCCTCCTCCCTACTAGACCCTACTCCCTGCGAACCCTACTTCAAGTGTTTGGGATTCCTTTCGATGAGGTTTGATTA
Source organism: Viscum album (assembly GCA_963277665.1). Classification (NCBI taxonomy): domain Eukaryota; kingdom Viridiplantae; phylum Streptophyta; class Magnoliopsida; order Santalales; family Viscaceae; genus Viscum; species Viscum album. The sequence goes on along the minus strand of OY728123.1, from coordinate 498,849,127 downwards.
GCAGATTCCCATCTTTGATCTTTGATGATTTCTCCACTCATCCTAATCTTTTTCCTTTTGTTCTTATTCTAATATTCACAATGGTGGTTTAGTTTGGTTTGGGTTGGGTTGTGTTGTGTTGTGTGTTTGGGATACGTTTTTAGGTCACATTCTTTGAAAAATGCATGAAGTGATTAAATTTTTACCAAGTGAATTGTTTATTACTTATAGGGTTTTGTTATGTTATTTTCAAGATTAAGATTATTCTAAACACTCTATTGTAAATGTGAGTAGTGAAATGTATAAAATAGGTTGTTAGATTTTTTGATGGATTTAAGAATGGTGGCATGGGGTGATGAGGTGGTTGTGTTATTGGAGGGTCTTATGGGGATGATTTTATAGGAATATGATATTTTTTTAATGGATTATGAATTGATTTTGTAGTTTATAAGTGTTGGGGTATATATTATTATTTTAGTGTGGAAGAGTATCCATTGGTGTTGGTAAGTTATTTAATGTTTTGGATTAAATTTATTAATTTTGATACTTATACATGTTGAAACATTATCATGGTAAAGTGAACAGGAAGTAGAAAGATACATGGGATAGAGTGTTTTCAGATTTCAATAGTAGGAGGTGTTGATGTTCATTGACAAGGTGTTGGGTCCTAAGGTTAAGAATTGTCTAGAATTAGTTGAGGAGGGTTTTGAATTGGAAAATATTCTAGATCATTTATGGGTTTCCTTAATTATGGGATTACTTTTAACGGTGGCATGAGAATGATGGAAGGAAAATCATGTTCAGTCAAAAGTGGTTTTAGGAAGAGTTTTATTCCCTAGATATAGAAGTATTAGAGTATACATAATATCATGGAATTAAATCAAGTTGGATACAGTGTGATTTCACTTGGGATTCACATCTGTGCATTGATGGTCTAGTTTTTAGAACACTTGGTTGATGAATAAATGAAATCCTGTAATTTTGAGTCATCTTTGAGGTTAGAGATTCTAAGGATGGTTGTGATTTTATGTTTGAGGTTTTGGTTGTATATTAGGGATTATGATGAAGTTATCAAGAGTGGTTTTCTTCGAGTTTCTTATAAGGATAAAGATGGTGCCATGAGTTGTGGTCCTAATGGAAAGAGGAATAAGGGAGTGATGAAATTTTCTAGATGTAGGGTGGAGATTATGCCCTAGGGTTGAGTATCTCAAGGTGTACCATAACTGTATAGTTGATATATTTCAACGGTGATGTAGTGAGGCATCTGTAGTTTGAGTTCCCCATGATTCATGGTGTTTCTTGGTTTCAGTAAGGTGTAGTTTTATTTAGTCATACGGTTATGTTTTATTTTATAAAATTTTGGGATGTGGTGAGTTTGGTTTGAGAGTCTAGGCATGATTATGACTTGAGTTATTGACCCCATACCTTTATTAACCAATACCATCTTTCAATTGATACTAAAAGATTCAGTTGAATTATTTTCAATGGAATTATATATCTGTCTTTACCTTCAAATTCATGTGAAAATATGAATTTTATTGAGTTGGTTAGTGTGTTTGTCCAATTTTAATGATTCATAAGAAAAAAAGGAATCATATTTCTATTTTACCTAAATGGATGGGGATTTCTCTAATCTAAAGTTCATTCTTTTATGAAATAATTTTTTTATAAAATTAATTTCCCAAATTTTTTCAATATTATGGAAGGTATTAACAGTTAGTGAGAGGATTTTTGAGTTTTGGGTAGGGATGGTCGATTTGGTCCTTATCCCTCATGTGTGAGTTTTTTAACACTAAGGGATTGTTGTTTATCCCTTTGTATGAGAATGTGCTTTTTTATAGAATGGATATAAGACATGTCTATGGATATTAGTTTCAAGTTTGGGGAAGGTGAGGGAGATTTATTTCATATCCTTTAGATGTTCATGATAGAATTTATGTTCACTAACCACAATTTTCTATTTATTATGTTAATTTAGGAAACAAACCCTATGATATTCTATAGTAATTTTGGATAAACCTAGGTTATTTGTCTCCCCCGTGAACCCATTTGTGTTCGAAAATTTATCTACTCTATTAGTTTTCTCATCAAAATTGTATCCATGTTTTCATATTATTTGAGTTTGGTCATTGGTTTTGGGATGTTTAGTGTGATTATTTTATTGTGAATGAGGTGGCTGGTAGGGGTGGTTAAAAGGGTGTTTAATGTTTTACTTCAAGGGTGGTGGGTGCTTGAACTAATGTTAAGGGTTGTGGAAAGTGTGTTGATTTTGATGGGGGGTCTATCCTGGTTCTGTTGATTTCCAAATCTTTATTGGAAATGGTTAGGATCTATTAATATTTATTTTTATAAGGAAGTGGTTCTCTTATACTATATTTGGAAGTCTTATTTTGTGCATTTTAATCATAAATAGTAATATTTTAGATTCAAATTGGATGGATATGAATAAATATTGGATGGATGTTAATAATTTGAGAATAGAGTATGATAATGGAGTGAAAGAGTTCATCAAGTTTGCAAAGGATCACGCAAAGGATCCTTCCCAAATACTTTTTTCATTTTTACATTTTGTTTTTATATAATAATTACTCTAGTGGAGTTGGAAGAACATTTTATATGTCATGGAATATATTGGAGTTATAAATGTTGGAATAAACACAGAGAAAAAGCGAATGTAGATACTGGCTGGGATAAAACTATGTTTTATGGATCATCATATATGATTACAAATATGGATAATAAAGAAGACCGTATGGAGGATGTGATTACATAAGTCAATGATGATTAAGTTTGTATTGAGGAAATGACATGGACAGATGAAGATGAAATCTGTGATTGCCCAAAATTGTTTTAGAAGTTAAAGAGTCGTGAAAAGACGCCATTTTATACTAGTTGCACTAAATATATAGCATTGTCGGTTGTACTGAAGTTGTATAAATTGAAAGCATGTAACAGATGGAATGATGTCAGTTTTACGGAACTACTTTCTCTCTTTAATAACATGCTTCCAAAAGAAAATGAGATCCTAAGTCGGGCATATGATGCTAAAAGAATGTTATGCTCGATGGGTATGATTTCTGAAAGAATACATGCATGTCTGAAAGATTGTATATTGTTTCTCAAGGATAAAAAATCACTTATAGAATACCCAATGTGTAGTGCTTCCTGATACAATAAAGATTAATCCAGTCATATTAAATTTTTATGGTACTTTCCAATTATTCCAAGGTTTTGGCATCTATATGGAAGTGATGAAACTGCAAGAAAATTTTCATGGCGTGTAGATAAAAGAAATAAAGATGGGAAATTATGTCACCTGGACAACTCTCCTCAATGGAAGAGAACTGATCATGAGTATCTTGAATTTGGAAATGATCCAGGAAACTGTCGTCTTGCATTATCTATAGATGGAGTGAATCCTTTTGGTTTTCAAACCATCACTCACAGTACATGGCTTGTTATGTTGGTAAATTATAACTTACCACCATGTTTATGCATGAAATGGAAATTCATCATGTTATCTATGAATATATCAGGACCAAAACAACTAGGTAAAGATATTTATGTTTATTTGGATACTTTGATCAAGGATTTGAAGTTATTGTGGGATTCAGGTGTTATGTTGTATGATGCTTATAAAAGTGAATACTTCACATCGAGAGTGATGTTGTATGGGACGATAAATGATTTACCTGCTTATGGAAATTTTTCAGGATATAGCAATAAAGGAACTCAAGGGTGTCCTATGTTCGAAGAAGATATAGAATCAATTAGGTTGAAACATTCATCGAAATCTGTGTTTCTAGGACATTGTAGATTTCTACCTCGTTGGGATAAGTACTGATCATGGAGGACATCATTCAATAGAAGTTTAGAACAACACACAACACTATCTCCACTAACAGGTGATCAGCTATTTTAGAAAGTAAAAGACGTGAACACTGTTTTTATTAAACCATTTTCGAAAAACCTTACAAAAATCAGTTGAAAAAAAGAGACCAGTTTTTTTTGGAATTATCATACTGGAATTTTTTGTAAGTCAGATATTTTCTTGATGTGATGCATGTGGAAAAAATGTTTGTGGCAGTGTTATCGGAACGTTGCTAAATTCCCCTGAAAAAATAAAGGATATAATTAAGGAAAGGTTGGACATGGTTGACATGGGAATACGAGAAGAGTTGGCTCCCATAAAGGGTGAAAATTGAATGTTTCTTCCTCCAGCTGCTTACATACTTTCCAGGGAGGAAAGATATCAGTTTTGAAACTTCTTCAATGATGTAAAGGATCCAGAAAAGTATTCAAAAAATATCAAAAACATTGTTTTAATGAATGATTTGAAGTTAAAAGGTTTTAAATAACATTAATTCCATGATTTGATGTAATATTTAATTCCTATATCTTTACATTCCATTTTTCTCAAGAATGTTCATCATATGTTAACCAAACTTTGTTTCTTCTTCAAAGCTATATGCATCAAAGTTTTAGACCTGAAAAATTTTCCAGCTATGGAAATATAAATTATCATCATATTATGTGAATTAGAAATGTTCTTCCCGCCATCATTCTTTGATATGATGGTTCATTTGATGGTTCACTTGGTGAGAGATATTCAACTTTGTGGTCCTTTTCACTATAGATGGATGTATCCCATTGAACGGTATATGAATATTTTGAAAGTGTATGTCAAAAATCAAAGTCGGATAGAGGGTTGAATTATGGAGTGATATATTGTTGAGGAATCCATTGAATTTTGTACCGAATACTTATATGATGTGAAAATCATTGGTCTCCCGAAATCTCGTCACACTGGATGCATTGAGGGTGAGGGAATTTTTGGAGGAGATGTTCTGACAATCAATATTACAGATCGGGAGCAAGCCCACCTTTATGCTTTGCATAACAGTTTAGAGGTTGCTCCATATATTGAAACCCATAAAGAAATTCTTAAGCAGTTGAATCCATCAAGGGATGAAAATGGATATCAAATACACATAATCACCAGTTTATAGGATGGTATCAGGACCATATTTTTAAGGAGTTAGCTAAAAATTTGAATTCAATTTCTAAACAACATCAATGGATAGCCTCCGAACCAAGTTTTTATGTATTATCTTACAATGATTCTATAATTAATTCTTATACATTCTATACAGATGAACATGATGAATATATTACCATGAAAAATAGTGGAGTAACACTTGTGGCTGAAGCGATGCATGTTTCTAGTAGTAAGGACAGAAATCCAATTTATGAGAATATATCATACTTTGTAATTATCAAACAAATATGGGAGTTGGATTATAAAACATTTCAATTGATGATTTTTCAATTAAAATTGGTTAATAACAATAGTGGCGTTAAAATAGATGAATTAGATTTTGTGAAAGTTGATTTTAGTAAAGAAGGGTACAAAGACGAACAGTTTATAATGGCATCAGAAGAGGTACAAATATTTTATGTTCCAGATCCCGTGAACTGAAAGTGTTTGATTGTTCTATTATTTTCCAAATGGTGTGACCGGTATCACTCAAAGTGTAACACCCCAAGCTTGATTAACTTGAATAATATTATATTTTGGTGCTTCACTTTGTTTTAAGATAGTCTATTTATGGTGAACATAAATGAATTAAAATTAAGTGAATGGAAAACAAAAAGTATAGAGAAGGTCTTGTGATACAATAGATAAAACCATACAATAAAACGAGAGACCACAACTAACCTAAAATACCCACTACTAGACCAATTAGAACCACCGGAGCACCGGTAAGAAACATCATTAGATTAGCCAGATAGTGATCGTCCTTTGGGTTGTTCATGGTAAAAAACATGATGGTAAGAACTACGAAGCAGGTACTTAGAAATAAAGGAATAAAAAGAATCATCCTTATAAGACGAGTTATTTCAAGGGTATGAGACCCTAAACACATATTAATAAGGGTCCACTGGACTATTGGAAGGAAAATATGACCGCCACCTCTCTTATGACCATTTCTTTTATGACTGTTATTTTTCTTATAGTCGTTAGTCCTTAGGGTTTTAGCTAAAGAACAATTAAGTAATCAACGACGTGTTAATAATTAATTAAATATATTTAGTAATACTAAGCAATGTATTTTATATATGTAATTGTTTTATATATATATAGTTTTGGATTATTATCATCCTAAAATTATGATTAAATTAAGTGATGTATTAAAATAATGTGAATTGATAAAATAATATAAAGTGATAATATAAAATAATAACAAAGGTCATATAATTGAGGGAAAAGGAGTCATGTTTTTTCCTATTTTTAATCAAAAATGCATATGAACCTAACCAAATATTTCCGATTTAAGCTTGCTCAGCAAGACTCTGATTAATATATATGTAAAACTCAGTATACATACCCTGCATAACCTGTTTTGGCATCTTCACCTTTCCTGATTTTCTCCTGATATGTCCGATCATTGTTAGTCGATCTGCATTTAAGGTAAGGGAGTTTATATATTTAGTTTATATATTTCAATTTTTAATTAATTATTATCTGTTTTAATTGAGTCAGTATAAGTGAAATTTATTAATTTTATTTCAAGTTATACTCCCTATTTTCTGGTTTGCGTAATGGGTACTTTTAATTGTTTTTATAAAATGGATTTTATAGTTTTGTATATAATCAGATATATATATAAAGGTATATTTATTTGTATTTCAAATCCAATCTAGTTATTGTTTTCAAATGTTGGACATTTGTGTTCAAGTGTTTATAATGTCGTAAGGATTTATTTTCAAGCGTTTTTTTATATTTTCAAACCCGACTATACACTTTTTATATAATCATATATATAAATATATGTATATATATATGTATATATATATGCGAAAAAATTATGTGACTCAAACCAAATGAGTTTTATGAATTTTATAATATGGTTTCCAATCTTTAAATAATGTTTTTGTTGAGAATTAAGTTTTGGGTTCAATTGAATTTGTAATTCTTATGAAAAATCCAATATATACTTATGCTCATATTTGGGTATGTACATGTATACCTAAGACTCAATACAAACATGATTTATGGATTTTAAAACCTTCAAATAATGTTTTAGATGCGAATTATATTTTGGTTAAATTAGATTTATACTTATTATGAAAAAAACCCAATATATATATCTATACATATGTTCATATTCAGGTGTTTAATTATATACATATATATATATATGTATAATTTCTCAAACTAAATCTATTTCTAAGATTTTCAAAATATTTTAGTGTCTTTTACAAAGGAGTATAAAAACATAAAGGGTATTATGAATTTATTTTTAATATGCAAACCCTTTTTTTGTAAACTATATATATATATATAATTATGCCTATATGTTTTCCAATACAATCATTTATGATTTTTAAGACTTGAGTGTCCATCCTTTAATAATATTTTATGTGCGAACTAAGTTTCAGGTTAAATGGAATTATGTTTCTAATATATATATATATATGTATATATATATGTCTATATACCTATTTATGTGACACAATCCAAACCCATTTTATAATTTCTAAAAGATGATTTCTAAGCCCGAAATAATGTTTTAAATGCGAAATGTCATTTTCATTCAATTGGATTTATACTTGGTATGAAAAACCCTAATTTTTATACATTTAAATACATCTGGTCATATATGCTGTAAAACTAACATGTTTTGGTTTACAATCAAGTATAGTTAATAAATAAAAATGTTTTAGAAATATTTATTACATGTAGGAAGTAATTAAACCTTATTTGGTTATGAATATTTAAATACACAAACCTTGTGTGTACATAATAATATTTCTATATAGCTTCCAAAACCCAAATTTCCAGTATTAAATATTAGAATTAGTTAATGATTTGATGAAATTAATATTTTAAGGGTTGATAATAAATTTTAACTTGGTGTATGGTAAAATAATATGCACTTATGTGTATAGGTATACAATAATACATTTAACATGTCATGTTTATTTTAATTAAAGTAGTTTTAATAATATTATCCACGTTTTAATTAAAATAATATATTTTGACTTAGCCCAAAATATATTAGAGAATAAATGGATTTTTTTAAAGTCATGTAATGTTACATATCATGTTTTTCTCACATATAGTCTTATTATATAATGAAACCCCCTGCAGATATGGTCATTAGCTAATCAAGTTGTGATTTGGTCTAACTGCATGCTCACTGGAACTTTTATCAGCATGCGTGTAATTAAATGTGCATGAAATAAGGACTTTAAACTAAGAAGTTATCATTTCATTTGGAAACCCCATTTATTCATCATTTTATGTACATTAATTATTATCACATGTGTAAAAGTTATTTTTGTTGTCCATGCCTGCCTGGGAAAATTGTTATTACCATACTTTATATGTTTATTGTCATATCATGTATATCTAGAGTGAATGTAAAATGGCTTCATTATCCATTTTATTTATCGTTGTATTCAATAATACATGCATATGAAAAATCATGATAATGAACCAATAATTTAATTGCTCAAGGTGGTATGGGACACCTTGAACAAAATGAAAAGTGAATTAAGAAACCAAGTAATTTGTAAGTGATAAGTTATTTAAATAAATCAAAGTGGTATGTGCACTTTGATTTTTGAGGTATGAGGAATGCATTGGACTTATTATGTGACGGGTGGGGCCTGATATAGCCCCTCGATGCATCGGTAGGTCTCATGAGACAACTAGAAGCGGAATTGGCTGAGGCCTTTCCCATTTTCTATGAGTTATGGATTTTGGACGATGCCTTAATCATTAGACGTCTTGGCTGAGGCCTTGACACAGTCCGACATTATGCATTTTCCTCATTATGAATATGTAATTTAATTAACCAGAAAAATATTCTATTAGTAGAATATTGGTTAAAGAGCTTATGGATTATGGCCGAGGCCATAATCAATAGATGCCCTGGCCAAGGCCTCGACAACATGATTATAGAATGTTCTGCATTATAATCCCTCATTATGTGTATGTTAATCAAGAACCATTACTTATGAGTATGAGTTTAAGTGCACATGGAATACGATGCATGATCTGTTTTCCTTCCCAATTATTAATTCAAATGTTATGATTACATTTATTATGTTGTCATGTGCATTTAGATAAGTTGTACTGAGATTAATTATGTGCAACTTTGATAATATTCTTGTCTAGTACTATTGGTACACCTTTCATGTCATGTTGTTCTTACTTATTAGTGTTTATGTACCTTTATGCAAGCATGCTTATTTTGATAGTTCAGTAGCTTTCAGTGGCATGTTCAAATACTTGTGCATGTCTTGCTACAAATGTTTTATAGCTACCTTTGAGGTGTTGTGATGTTTTCTTAAAAGGAATTATTTTAAGTATGTGAAAGTATTTCCAAAGGTAGATTTAAAAAAACTGTATTTAAGTACTTTCAAAACCCCATACTGAGTATTTCAATTCTCACCCAACATTTTTGATTAAAATTTTTTAGGTTACAGCTTTTAGCAGATGGAACATTTTCGAACGCAGCTGGTTTTCCCAGAACATGAACCTCACGAGCCTCTATAATATTGGGACATGATGTATTATTTGTAAATGTTTGTAACGCATTTTTGGTATATCATGTCTCATCGGCACCGTCTTCGGGCATTCGGAAGTCGGGTCCTTACACAAAGTGTCTCTCTTTTGTTTAAAATGGACAGGATTTTATGTCAAAACAACAACTAATGTAAAGAAAACTAACCAAATGCATTAATATTGTATTTATACTTTATTAGAATGAAACATGGGTCATTTATGATATGTAAAAGTCAACCCCACCTTAATATGAGGCACGGTGTGAATGGTATCACTCAAAGTGTCTCTCTTTTGTTTAAAATGGAAAGAATTTTAAGTGAAAACAACAACTAACGTAAAAAAAACTGACCAAATGCATTTAGATTATGAAAATACTTTAGGATAATTATCCACAGGTAATTTTTGACATGTATGAGTTAACCCCGCCTCAATCTAAGACATGGTGTGACACGTATCACTCAAATTGTCTCTCTCTCTTTTTAAATGGACTGAATTTTAAGTGAAAACAACAACTGACATACAAAAAACTGACCAAACACATTAGGATAGTGTTGATACTTTAGTCCAATGATAAATGGGTCAATTTTGATGTGTAAGAGTCAACCCTTCCTCAATACGAGGCATGGTGTGATTGGTATCACTCAAAGTGTCTCTCTTTTGTTTAAAATGGACAGAATTTTAAGTAAAAACAACAACTGACATATGGAAAACGGACCAAATGCATTTTTATTGTGTTGAAACATTATGTGAATGATAAACGGGTCATTTTTGATGTGTAAGAGTCAACCCCGCCTCAATCCGAGGAATGGTGTGACCGATATCACTCAAAGTGTCTCTCTTTTGTTTAAAATGGACTGGATTTTATGTTAAAACAACAATTGACATCTGTAAAACCAAATAAACACATTCTGATTGTGTTGATACTTTAGGAAAATTATACATGGGTTGTTTTTTATGTGTATGAGTCAACCCCTCTTCAATCTGAGGCACGGTGTGGTTGGTATCACCCAAAGTGTCTCACTTTTGTTTCAAATGGACAGAATTTTAAGTGAAAACGACAACTGACATACGAAAAACTGACCAAAGGAATTCCAATTATGTTGATACGTTATGAGAACGATAAATGGATTATTTTTTATGTTTATTAGTCAACCCCACCTCAGTCTGAGACATGGTGTGACCGGCATCACTCAAAGTGTCTCTCTTTTGTTTAAAATGCACAGAATTTTATGTGAAAACAACAACAGACATACAGAAAACCAACCAAATGCATTCAGATTGTGTTGATACATTAGGAAAATAAACCATGGGTCCTTTTTGATGTGTAAAAGTCAACCAATTTTCAATCTGATTCATGGAGTGACCGGTATCACTCAAAGTGTCTCTCTTTTGCTTAAAATGGACAGAATTTTAAGTAATGACAACAACTAACATACGGAAAACTAACCAAACACATTTGGATTGTGTTGATACTTTAGGATAATGTTACTTGGGTAATTGTTTATTTTTACTAGACAACCACTCCTCAATATGAGGCATGGTGTGACCGGTATCACTCAAAGTGACTCTCTTTTGTTTAAAATGGACAGAATTTTAAGTGAAAACAACAACTGACGTACAGAAAACCAACCAAACACATTAATATTGTGTTCATACTTTATAATAATTATAAATTGGTAATGTTTTATGTGTATGAGTCAACCCTTCCTCAATATGAGGCACGGTGTGACTGGTATCACTCCAAGTGTCTCTCTTTTGTTTAAAATGGACAGAATTTTAAATGTAAAACAACAAATGATATACGAAAAACTGACCAAACGCATTCTAACTGGGTTGATACTTTAGTAAAAAGATACATGGGTCATGTGTGATGTGTACGAGTAAACTCTGCCTCAATCAAAGGCATGGTGTGGCTGATATCACTCAAATTTTCTCTCTTTTTTTAAATTAACAGAATTTTAAGTGAAAACAACAACTGGCGTACTGAAAACCAACCAAATTCATTTGTATTGTTTTAATAATTTTGTATAACAATCCATGGATCATTTTTGATGTGAAAGATTCAACCATGCCTCAATCTGAAGCATGGTGTGACCTATATAACTCAAAGTGTCTCTCTTTTGTTTAAAATGAACAGAATTTTATGTGAAAACAACAACTGACGTACGGAAAACCGACCAAACGCATTCAGATTGTGTTGCTACTTTAAGAGAATGATACATGTGTCATTTTTGACATTTATGAGTCAACCCCTCCCCAATATGAGTCACATTGTTACCGGTATCACTCAAAGTGACTCTCTTTTGTTTAAAATGGACAGAATTTTAAGTGAAAACAACCACTGACATACGAAAAACTGACAAACACATTTTTATTGTGTTGATACTTTAGTAAAACGATCCATGGGTCATGTGTGAGATGTATGAGTCAACCCCTCCTCAATATGAGGCATGGTGTGGCCGTTATCACTCAAAGTGTCTTTTTTTTAAATGGACAGAATTTTAAGTCAAAACAACAACTGACGTACGAAAAACCAACCAAACACATTCAGATTGTGTTGATACTTTATTAAAAGGATCCATGGTCCATGTAGGATGTGTAAGAGTCAACCCCACCTCAATCAGAGGCATAGTTTTTCTGGAATCAATCAAAGTGTCTCTCTTTTGTTTAAAATGGACAAAATTTTAAGTGAAAACAACAACTGACGTACGGAAAACTGACCAAACGCATTTGGATTGTGTTGATACATTATTAAAATGATCCATGGATCATTTTTGACATTTAACAGTCAACCAAATCTCAATATAAGTCATGGTGTGACCGATATTACTCAAAGTGTCTCTCTTTTGTTTAAAATGGACAAAATTTTAAGTGAAAACAACAACTGGCATACGGAAAACCGACCAAACACATTCATATTGTGTTGATACTTTATAAGAATTAATCATGGGTCATTTTAGACTTTTAATAGTCAAAACATATTCAATCTGAGGCACGGTGTGACTGTTATCACTCAACGTATCTCTCTTTTGTTTAAAATGGACAAAATTTTAAGTGAAAACAACAACTGACATACAGAAAACCGATAAAACGCATTAGAACTGTGTTTATAATTTAGTAAAATGATCCATGGGTCATGTGTGATGTGTACGAGTCAAACACACCTCAATATGAGGTATGTTTTGGGTGGTATCACTCAAAGTGTATCTCTTCTGTTTAAAATGGACAGAATTTTAAGTGTAAACAACAACAGACGTGCAGAAAACTGACCAAACGCATTCGGATTGTGTTGATACTTTAGGACAAAAATCCATGGGTCATTTTTGATGTGTAAGAGTCAACCACACCTCAATATGAGGCATTCTATGGACGATATCACTCTTAGTTTCTCTCTTTTATTTAAAATTGGCAGAATTTAAAGTGAAAACAACAACGGACGTATGGAAAATAATCCAAAAGTCCATACCTATGACATAAGACACTTAGACAATACTCATAGAGTCCTAAGTAGTACATAGACAATAAGACCTCATTAGTAATTCATCACACACCCTAAATATAAACCTTTATCCCTATAGTTCATGGTGAGGGATGTAAACAAACATGAAAGGGAGAGGGAGAAGAACGAAAGGGAAAGAAAAAAGAATAGAGGATTTAAATTGGATAAATTTTCAAGATAAAGGGCTCTTAGAATAATTTTTGGGAAGGGTATAGGAGGAAATAGGTTGAAATCCCTTAAATTATTCCATATCATTGGAAACTTTCATGGTCTAGTTGGGCAGTTTTCCAAACTATTCACCAACGTTTTGGGAGCCATTGGATAAGAAACCCTCTTCTGCACAGTTTGGACAAATAGTTAACTAATCGTGTTCTAATCATTCAAAATGACTTAGTTAAACTATATATCCATACCACATGGTTTCTCCTAATAGTGAACAACCTGTGTTCCTATCAACACCCTCAAAAAGGTAAATTTCACTGTTTTTACTTGGAGTCATACAACCCATCCTTTTCCTATGTATGTAAAATAGTAAAAGTTAAAAATGAATAGGAAACTTCCCCATGGAAGTGTACCCACATGGGTTATTCTAAATTTTGTCCCCCAATAAAATCACTACATGACTACTAATCAATATTCTAGGACGGACAAAGAATAAGCATATATCTCGCCACCATTTATAAATTCTATAAATGGATTGAAAAGAAGACAACACAACATAAGATAAAGGCATCAACCCCAAGAACACATTTCCTTAACTGTCCCAAGAATCGCCCAAATCTGTATACCATGAGGGATCTACAGGGGAAACTCTCTAAGTCCTAAGAAAACATATCCCAAAAGGAACTCAAAATCTATAAAAAAATTCCATATCCAAGCTTGACATGAATCTTAACCACAAAAAACATGAAGAATTTCTCACATGCATGCCTTAATCAAATTTTTCTTAAGGTTCTGACATTGAACTCTCTCTATATATTTTATCTGAGTCAATATAAGATATCATTTGGAGGATATAGTATTTAATGGTACCTATTGATAATCATAATGAATAATTATTACATCACATTAGGTATGTATTTTTTCCCATCGTTTGATCCCAAATTGACTACCATTGCATATTTTATCTGTGTGAACTGCCTGTTTTATATGCTGATTTTTTTGCAGGTCTTGTTTGGGTGTGCTAATGTAGAATTTTATGTTACAGTAGGTAGGGAATTTATCAGAACTAAAAAAAGTGCATGCTGATAAAATATCCATTTATTATCATTTTTTTAGCGCTAATAAAGGATCCCTTTATCAAAACTCTTTTAGCTATTACAAAGTCTTCCTTTATCAGCATCTTTTGAGGGCTGATAAAGGGGACCCCCCATTATCAGCGCTGAGCTTTACAGCACTTTTTTAGCGCTATTAAATCCAGTTTTGAGTGCTGATAAAGCCCATTTTTGTAGTAGTGTAGTTCTTTAAGTGTCTTCCCAGGTCGGCAACGAGGCAGCGAGCTCAGACATGCGTGACCACCCAGGAACTGATGAAGTTATCATGGAGAGCGCAGTTCCTAGACGAACACAAGCACTAGAATCTTACAGCCAAAATAGTGGCTCTAGCCTTAGGCTCCATAGAATTACATGCCATGCCATCCAGCCACAAATGTAGAAAATCATCACTGGTAAATGCCTGTAGACCATTTCTAGAAATCCCCTGGCCTCTCAAGATAGTTGTCGACCATTCAATACTGATGAAAAGTGGTCCATATTCTCCTCCTTAGGATTGACGCAACACAGACAGCTCGATGCCATAATTTTTCCTTTCTTCCTGACTACATTGTCTGTTTGGAGGGCCTTATTCTAGATACATCGGGTGAGGAAGTTATATTTAACTGGGATTTCATTGCACCAGAGGATGTTTCCCCAACCCATGAGGCTAGAATTCCTACGCATAGAGTGCCTGTAATTCATGGCAGTGAAGAATCCAGATGAGGATCCAGTGAAAAAGATCTTATGAGGGACATCCGATAGAGAGATACCACTGTAAAACTCCAATTTTTTGTAGTCCATCATAGCCTCAAAGAAGGAAGGATGGTGGGCTACCTCAGCAAATGAGATACCAGGAACTGGGCACCCTAGAAATTCCAACTTGACCCCAACCCAGTTATGATGCTAGAAGTTAATCTCCCCACACCCCATCATCCACCGAGATTGTTTCTCGAGTGGAGAAATGTAGCTACTCAACATGTGCCATAGACCAGACACCTTCCCTTTAGGAGCAACCAGGTCACCCCCGTATTTCCCAACAATCAACTTGGACCAGGTGGAGCTACCTTCTAAAACATCCCATGCAGGCTTAGACTGGAGGCAGTGCATGGTGTCCCCCACACTACATACATTGATCTCACCAACCTCCCTTGGTCTAGCCAACCTTCTCCAATAATCCCAATGACACTTCCCCTCAGAATGAGCATCCCAAATGAATGAGGACATAATATTATCAATTCTCCTAATAATTTTCTTTGGAGATATAAGGGCATCAAAAAAGTGTATTGGAATGAAGGAAAGAGCACTGTTAACAAGGGTGATGCGGCCTCTGAAAGAAAGAAATTGGTTCTTCCGGATAATGATACGATTCAAGATCCAAACCACCAATCCATCAAAGTGAAAGATAAAAAGCCTTACATCACTGATGGGAGCTCCCAAATAATCCATAGGAAGGCCCCTCCTTTTCTAACTCAAGATATCTTCAAATCTCCAAATTATTCTTTCAATACATGAGCTTTCCAAGTTCACACTACTTTTCCAACAGTTAACCCATCATCCACTCCACTTACAATATTCTTAGAATATCTTATTGACTCCATGAATAAATCTGCTGCACCCGTTAGTGAAAATCATGATGTCATCTACAAAAAGAATATGGGATAAGACATTAAAACTTCTCCTACACCAAAAAGGGACAATGGAGCCATTTTGAAATGTCATCTTTCAATGCCATCTTGCAAGGCATGATTCAAACACCTACTAAGAGAGTCTTGAACTTTGACAAAGACACTAGGGGGCATGGGGTCTCCCTGCCTAATTCCATGGACTACCTTGAAAAAGCCACATCTACACCCCATAAATCTGACTAAAAACCATGGAGAGGAGAAACACCTGAAGAAGATGTCAACTAATCGAGTGGAGAACACCATGCATGACATCTCCTTTGTCACGAACCGAATCTGGATGCCGCCAAAAACGACACCAAACCCAGACCGTGACAAGTCCCGAAGGGCGTTCCCGATCCCCACGGGTTGGCACAAGTGCCCGGGTATCATAAAATGATAATTGGGAACGATTTACCCGAGTTTATAAACTTAAAACGACAAAAGAATCCAATGAAACGAATCTGGATTTTTCAAACCAAATAATCTTTTTCAAAAATTCAGAACTGAATTACACAATTTTAAACAATTTTTAAAGACCATTACAAAGGTAAAAACCCAAGAAAATACAGCCCAAGAACCTCCACATGGAAAGAGGCACCGCCCTCAAGCCATCTCCACAACACTCCATCACGATGGACCGCTAAAAACCCGAACCAAAGGCATAAAACCTGTACCCAAACCTGTGACATAAAATAAGAAAGTCTACTTACACCCAAAGGTGTAAGTAGGGTGTGAGAGAAAGCCCAGTAGGATACCACCTCTATGAGATTCCATGTGATAAACATTTCATGACAAAAAGCATTGCATGTTTTGTAAATAAGAAATGCTAGTTACAATTTTCTAAAGGATGAAATGATAAATGAAAACAGTTTCCATGTTAGAAAATTTTAAAGGAACAACAATTTTAAAATAAATAACAAAGCTACTTAATTTTCCAGCCAACAATACCGTATACCGACGGTAAGTACAAAGGATCTAATGAGCACAAGTAATAGGAAATAACCCCTAGGCACTAGCTAGCTGTGGGTCCTAGGTACCTCGTATCTCGGTGAGAGTAACCACAAAAAATATTCGTTCTCGTGCACGAGCCACTAGTAGGGATCATACCCATAACCTAGCGGTCCCCAATCATCATCATCATTGTTTATTTAGAGTTTTAAGCGCCAATCTTTGTTAGGACCAATAGGGGCCTATATACCCTGAGAGGGGGGGTGAATCAGGGTATGGATATTCTTTTCAAACTTCTTTCTGCCCCACTGGATCTTGACCTCTTTGTTACAAGGGTCACTTTGTTTGCACTTGTGTGGTTGCTGTGATCACTTGTCTCCTTTAACTGATGATGATGCTTTGAATGCAATGCCGGGAAGTAAGCAGGCAGACACATAGATTTTTACTTGGTTCACCGCTAAGGGCTATGTCCAAGGAGCATACGCCGACAAGTTGCCGGTTCGTACCAAATTCCACTAGACTTCACTAGCTGTGGATTACAATGTTCGGGATAGAACATTTCTATGCCCAGGCTCACTGCCTATACAAAGTTTAGGGTCAGCTCACTAGTTTCCCAAGGGTCACTCCCTGTTTGTCTCTCTCTGGCTCACTGCCGGTGGAGAGGATCACCTTCTTCCTCTTCCTAAGCTCACTGCTCTGTGAAGGGAATCAACTCACAGTTTATAGACCTGTAGGTCTCTTCATTTCTAGTAAGGAATGCATCTTTAACTGTATGTTAGATGCTCTGTTGAAGTTCAACTTTCATCTGTAGATGAATACCACTTTGCCACTGAACACTGGGCAATTCCTTTTGGAAACACCTTCGCAAATCACCCTACTATGCGAGGTTCCCAATTTCGCGAAGCTCAAAAAAGCCTTCGCGAAGCTCCTGCCTTTTCGCAAAGCTCTCTCGCGAAGCTCTCTCGCGAAGTTCTCTCGTGAAGCTCTCTCGCGAAGCTCAACTCGTTGCAAAGAAACTTCTCTCGCGAAGCTCACTGAGCCAACGCGGAGCACACACCTTTCGCGGAGCTACAATAGCCGCCGCGAAGCTCCTTCTTTCGCGAAGCACACTGCCTCCGCGAACCACCTCCGCGAACCGAGAGCAATGGATTTTCTCTGAAAATTCTCTCTCTTCTTTGCCCGAAGGGGTCGGCCTCTATTTATAGGAGATTCCACCGACCCTCGTCCTTTCCGCGCGAAGTCAACGCCACGTCATCTCAAATCGCGAATCTCCAATGTTTCTGTCAGAATTCTGTCCAAATCGCGAAGCTCCACCGCAATATTCCGTTCGCAGAGCGTGACGTAGTCGCGATGAATCACCGTCAACTTACCTTCGCGGCTCGCGCCTTCGCCGCGAAGCTCCTTCGCCGCGAAGCTCCTTCGCGAAGCCCGTCTCCGCCGCGATGCGCTTCAGCCTCTGCCGTTCGCGAAGCTTGACGTAATCGCGAAGCATCGCCGCCTCCATTCTTCTGGTCTTCGCGATTTCCAAACCATGCATCCTATCTTCGCGAAATTCATGCCTTTGCCATATTAAATTAAGCTCTTCATGGAAATCCTCTTTTCGCGATGCTCACCAAACTCCAAATTTTGGACCCCAAAAATTTGGCAAACACTGGGAAATGGCGCCACCTTGTACTGCTCTTTTGTACCGCCTCCAGATTGTCCTTTCCTTTGTCATAGTTCTTTGTCAACATGTAATGTCAACAACTTCTCGGGAACTCAACAATTATCCATGGAAACCTACTTTGTCAACAAACACAATCCACCCAAAAATACTTCAATGTTACCTTGAGGGATTTTTTCCCAACAATCTTGCTAAGTGAAACTGAGGCCAAACCCCACAGATTCACTAGCATACTAGTACACGTCCACCCACCTAGATACCCGGGTTTTCCCTTTGTGCTCAAACAAGTTCAACAATCCAAGAAGTATAGTTTTCACATGAAAATATCAATTCCACATCACACATTAACCAAACAGCCCCATGTACATTGCACAAGTCAAAAATTCCACTATTTATTCAAATGCATTTTGAAATCAAACTCACAACAAAATTCCCTACAACACTTTTCACATTTATTTAACACTTACACAAATCCTTTAAACGATTTTATAAAACCGTTACAAGATATTCAACTCACATAACAGCCCACACACATATCACATAATACCCTTCTCACCTTCATAATTCATTTTATCAATAAACTCACACGAAACATCCCACACCCGTGTTTCGCACACAAAACATAATTTAGTAAAACATTTCGGCAATTTATAAAACATTCTAAAAATGTTTGACATCTCAAATCACCACTTTACCATTCAAAAATCCACATTAGGTGAACACACTCACCTAAACAGTACATATACACCCTTTCCCAACTTTGTTTAACAAAATAAAACATTTTCAATTTTTATAAAACAAACCCAAGAGGTATAACCATTGTTTGCACACTAAACCCATTTCAAACCCCTCATTCAAAACCAAAATCATAACAATAACAATCCAAAACAGAATTTTCAGCCCTAAAACAATTATTAAAGAACCCCCAAATGTTATAAAAATACATCAAATAATACCACAAAGATACACATGAAAAACACATGTTTTCATAAATCTCCTTCAAAAAGTACAACACGGTTTTACACCTTAAACTCATTCAAAAAAACATCTTTTCAAGGCCCACATGATAATAAGGAATTAACAAAACAGAATTGTCAGCCCCTTTCAAGACTAATAAATCACTTTCATATGTTATAAACTAAACCCAAACATTACCCCAAGAGTCACACATAAAAAGTACCCAATTTCAAGCTAAAATGCAATTACAAATTAAATGTTTAACCAAATTCATCAAAAACAGTTTTCAAACCACACAAGACAGATTATAAACATACTAAATTAATAAAACAAGCAATCTAACTCATCATAAAATGGTTACACATGGAATCACCTACCTTTTGAGTCGAAACCCTCAAAACTTGGTGTGAAACCTTAAGCGCACCACCGCCGCACCACAAGGAATATAAATCCAGACCTAGACCACCAGAAATTGACCCAAAAGATACCAAATCAGACCTTAGGATCGAAACCTAACTTCTGGACATGAGGAACTTCAATAAATATGAAATAAAACTAAAAGAGGATGGAAGGAACCAAGAAGGAATTCCCTTACTTGAAATATCTTGAAGAAATCGGCCCCAATCCACCTAACTATGAATCTCCAAGTACCCAAAACTAATATGGAGGTCCGAAGGAGTCATATTAGGTCATGTGGCGACTGAAATGGGGGGAAGAGGATGAAAATTGAAGGAGTTATGAAAGATTCATTTTACCTCATCAAATCTGGTCGATTTGAGAAAGATTGAGAAAGATCGTCCAAATCCGCGGGGTATATGAGCTCCAAAGAGGAAAACGCGATACAGGGGGTGAGGCTGAGGTTTTTGGCTTCGAGTGGGAGGTTGAATCACCGAAAAACAGTAAAAAACTAATGAGATATTGAAATTTTAAAAAAATAATTTAAAGCAGGAAATGGGCTTACGGGCAGGCCCATTACCTTAATTAAAAACCCAAATCCATCATGATTTGGGATTTCTATGTGGTTCAAAATGATATGGTGATTTTAATATATTATGGTATGCCAATTGGGAAGTGGAATGGGTTTAAAATAGTAAAAATTGAAGGAGTTATATAAGAATAAAAATTTGTTTTTAAATCTGGATTTGGGCTCACGGTTTGGCCCAAATTTTCAAAACCCACCATTTTCACCAAAATGAGTGGTAAACCCCCAAAACAAATCGGTAATGGAAATTAAATGAGTAATGAATTTAAAAAAAATTCATGGGTATGACAATTCTCCCCACCATAAAACTTTCCGCCCTCGGAAAGCCACATCACGAATAAAGCAAAAACCAAACCCAACCGAAAGGCATAAATGGACTCATTTGCTAAGCTTCGCCCCCAAAGGTCAAAACACCTCCAGTGATCAATTAAGAAAGGAATATTTCACAACCAAAACATACAACTCATTACTGAAATTATCAAGCACATTCATGATTTATCCTAAATCAAAACTCCTCAAACACTATCTGAACAAGGCTCAAGAAATTTACCCAAACAAACAAGAACATCGAACAAGGTTACACTTACCTTGATATAACTAAACAATTGGGAAATCTCCAATCCCAACGTTTACTCAAGGAAGATGTATGTGGTTATATAGCTCCGAACGAGACTACCCACATCCAATCCAATACCAAGTACAAAAGTGAGTTACTAGTACAAGGATACACAAATGGGCTCCCCAACCATAAGAGACAACTTAAATTTTTTTTTCCGAGAAAGAATCAAGACACTAACAGGGGAGCCCCGAACAAACTTCGTAGTACAAGGGGTAGAATCCCATTAGGCATTTTTAAAATAATATACATGAGACTCATAGTGGTTCTCCCCACCATAAAAACCATCCATCTTAACTGACCAATATGGGCCGGCATAGAAAAACCCCAAAACTTAAAGTGTTGGGACGACAACACGGTTAGCCCGCGCAGTTTGGGAAATTGTTCTCTAACCATGTGGATCCTTATACCTACATGGTTTTCTGGTGAATGGTTACTAATAAATTTTCACTCAACATGTCTAGACAAATCCAAAACCTTTCCCCGAACCCAAAGGAAACCAAAGGGGAAAAGAAAGTCATTGGGAGATAACATGGGAATGAGGCACTCCACCTCTTTCCACCAAATGAGAAAAAAAGAAGAAAGATGAAAACACCAAATTTTTAAACTATTCCTATCTCTCATACTAAGAATAGTTCTTTGTTCAAGGTTAAAAACTACCATGGGATTTCCTTTGACTACGTGCCAGCTTCTCTCCGGGACCTATGGCTGGAGCTGTAATGATTGAAGCATCTTCGGCCTCGCAGTTAGGATTTGGAAACCCCCAAATAGAATTTCTTCTTCTGATGCTAAAAACAACTACACGAAAACTGAGATGGGTTCACCCAGACATAACACACTCCAGAACTCACTTTACCCTAACTTTTAAATTCACTGAAATAAGGGTTTAGAGGATGCACTCACATCACACCCTACTTCTTCGGGTGAGAAACAACAGAAATAAAGGACACATATAAACACCTTCCTCTAAAATAGAGGATGTCGAGATCTCCCAAAAGGAAAACAATTTTGAAAAAAAAATAGACTCACATAATATTGTACAACTTCAACTTTACAATCAAACGAGCACGTGACATCACATCACATCACCGAACAAGTCCAAAGCAACTGAGAGAAATAATACAAGGAGGGGGCCTTATACAATATCACCAAATATCACAGCATTCCAGAAAGTGTCCATAACAACCTCTCATGTCCAGATTTCCCACACTGGTAGTTTAACATAAACCCCTTCTACGAAGAGACTATGAAGGACTTAGAGGCCCTCTTAGACATTATCCATACTGACAACCCCAGACAACTTTCACCTTCGACGAATTAGGTAGCTTAAAAACTAAGGTCTCTTTCAACCATCCACGAGCACTCTTACGCAACAAGAGGATCCAAAAAAAACCAAGAAATTAAATGGTGTAGACTCATTCCACAAATCTCAAGAAAATATTCCTTACATTGATCAACTGGAGGATTTTTCTAATGGTGAAACAATCCGCATTGCACTCCAGTTTTGCACTAAATCTTAATGGGGCGTACCTTATCCAAAGAGAGAACCCAAGGACCCATCCAAGCTGGTCCATTGGTAAAAAACATACCACAAAATAGATCCAAACTCATTAATGGAACCATCTTAATGGTGTCCTGAAACATATATCATAGGAGACTACTAACCGGACCTTTTACCCAGCTTTCCGACCAAACACAACCCCCAAAAAAAACAGTTCGAACAGGAGGGGTTCTTGGAATCAAAACATCCCACAACATCAACATTTTCAAAAACCCATAATAAAAACCATCCCAAACTATTCATCAAGAAAATATGTTTTTCTTTAAAACCATTTCTGAAAAAAAAACGGTTCAGCGGTGAGCGTATCCACCAATGGTACCCCATGGGCCTCACACATGCATGTTTTTGTGCCACACCAGGCACCCTCCTCATATCCATCCTGGCACTCATCCAGTCATGCCATCAACCATATATCATCCCATATAACCCCATGCATGTGGTCACTCATGGAAATACCAAAGGTCAATGCACTGATTCTTTCCAATTTTCAAAACCAAAATGGTCAACCAACACATCATTCTTATCAAAACCGCTAACCAGGAGGTCGAACCCAAATTACCGCATTAAAAAAACTTTTCAGAAAGGCACAATTGCTCCAATGAAAACTGACATTCAATTTATTTACATCAATTTCAAAACATCTCATCCCATTAAAAAAAACTTTTAATAGTTTAGAAAACTCTAATGGGAACACTTTTTCAAAACCAACTTCAATATAGTTTCTGCTTTCAAAAGAGGTGTAAGAACATAATTTTCCATTTCAAAATAATTCTGAATATTCAGTTCTGCCATTTCATAAATCAAACCATTCCATATTTATTTTAAAATCATTTCAGAAAAACATTACACTTCCTAAAACCAAGTCACTTTAAAACCAAAGTTCCAAGATTTCAAAACTAAAGAACACCAGACAATGCGAGAGGAAACTAGTTTCAGTGGGTGACTTGGACATATGGTTGGCGGCCATATTCCAATCACTTCACTGTCACAGAAAGTGTTCTAGGGAATATCCCTGGCTCCACATGGCTTTCCATACCCTGCGAGCTCATTGAGACCATTAACCCAACTCTCTTTTCATTTCCCCTAATCATCATCAAACCAAGAAAACCAAAAGACGTAGACAAATCCCAACTTCCCCTGGTGACTTGAATCCTGAAATGAGGCATGGTGATCAAGCACACTACCCATAACCAGAATTCCATGTCCCAACAATCATAACTCTAGACTATCCTGACTATTTCCCAAATAACATGACTCCAATGGAGCGAACCTCCTTTGATACCATTTTTTCACGAACCGAATCTGGACGCCGCCAAAACCGACACCAAACCCAGACCGTGACAAGTCCCGAAGGTCGTTCCCGGTCCCCACGAGTTGGCACAAGTGCCCGGGTATCATAAAATGATAATTGGGAACGATTTACCCGAGTTTATAAACTTAAAACGACAAAATAATCCAATGAAACGAATCTGGATTTTTCAAACCAAATAATCTTTTTCAAAAATTCAGAACTCAATTACACAATTTTAAACAATTTTTAAAGACCATTACAAAGGTAAAAACCCAAGAAAATACAGCCCAAGAACCTCCACATGGAAAGAGGCACCGCCCTCAAGCCATCTCCACAACACTCCATCACGATGGACCGCTAAAAACCCGAACCAAAGGCATAAAACCTGTACCCAAACCTGTGACATAAAATAAGAAAGTCTACTTACACCCAAAGGTGTAAGTAGGGTGTGAGCGAAAGCCCAGTAGGATACCACCTCTATGATATTCCATGTGATAAACATTTCATGACAAAAAGCATTGCATGTTTTGTAAATAAGAAATGCTAGTTACATTTTCTAAAGGATGAAATGATAAATGAAAACAGTTTCCATGTTAGATAATTTTAAAGGAACAAAAATTTTAAAATAAATAACAAAGATACTTAATTTTCCAGCCAACAATACCGTATACCGACGGTAAGTACAAAGGATCTAATGAGCACAAGTAATAGGAAATAACCCCTAGGCACTAGCTAGCTGTGGGTCTTAGGTACCTCGTATCTCGGTGAGAGTAACCACAAAAAATATCCGTTCTCGTGCACGAGCCACTAGTAGGGATCATACCCATAACCTAGTGGTCCCCAATCATCATCATCATTGTTTAGTTAGAGTTGTAAGCGTCAATCTTGCTAAGTGAAACTGAGGCCAAACCCCACGGATTCACTAGCATACTAGTACACGTCCACCCACCTAGATACCCGAGTTTTCCCTTTGTGCTCAAACAAGTTCAACAATCCAAGAAGTATAGTTTTCACATGAAAATATCAATTCCACATCACACATTAACCAAACATCCCCATGTACATTACACAAGTCAAAAATTCCACTATTTATTCAAATTCATTTTGAAATCAAACTCACACCAAAATTCCCTACAACACTTTTCACATTTATTTAACACTTACACAAATCCTTTAAACGATTTTATAAAACCGTTACAAGATATTCAACTTACATAACAGCCCACACACATATCACATAATACCCTTCTCACCTTCAAAATTCATTTTATCAATAAACTCACACGAAACATCCCACACCCGTGTTTCGCACACAAAACACAATTTAGTAAAACATTTCGGCAATTTATAAAACATTATAAAAATGTTTGACATCTCAAATCACCACTTTACCATTAAAAACCCACATTAGGTGAACACACTCACCCAAACAGTACATATACACCCTTTCCCAACTTTGTTTAACAAAATAAAACATTTGCAATTTTTATAAAACAAACCCAAGAGGTATAACCATTGTTTGCACACTAAACTCATTTCAAACCCCTCATTCAAAACCAAAATCATAACAATAACAATCCAAAACAGAATTTTCAGCCCTAAAACAATTATTAAAGCACCCTCAAATGTTATAAAAATACATCAAATAATACCACAAAGATACACATGAAAAACACATGTTTTCATAAATCTCCTTCAAAAAGTACAACACGGTTTTACACCTTAAACTCATTCAAAAAAACCTCTTTTAAAGGCCCACATGATAATAAGGAATTAACAAAACAGAATTGTCAGCCCCTTTCAAGACTAATAAATCACTTTCATATGTTATAAACTAAACCCAAACATTACCCCAAGAGTCACACATAAAAAGTACCCAATTTCAAGCTAAAATACAATTAAAAATTAAATGTTTAACCAAATTCATCAAAAACAGTTTTCGAACCACACAAGATAGATTATAAACATACTAAATTAATAAAACAATCAATCTAACTCATCATAAAATGGTTACACATGGAATCACCTACCTTTTGAGTCGAAACCCTCAAAACTTGGTGTGAAACCTTAAGCGCACCACCGCCGCACCACAAGGAATATAAATCCAGACCTAGACCACCAAAAATTGACCCAAAACATACCAAATCAGACCTTAGGATCGAAACCTAACTTCTGGACATGAGGAACTTCAATAAATATGAAATAAAACTAAAAGAGGATGGAAGGAACCAAGAAGGAATTCCCTTACTTGAAATATCTTGAAGAAACCGGCCCCAATCCACCTAACTATGATTCTCCAAGTACCCAAAACTGATATGGAGGTCCGAAGGATTCATATTAGGTCATGTGGGGACTGAAATGGGGGGAAGAGGATGAAAATTGAAGGAGTTATGAAAGATTCATTTTACCTCATCAAATCTGGTCGATTTGAGAAAGATTGAGAAAGATCGTCCAAATCCGCGGGGTATATGAGCTCCAAAGAGGAAAACGCGATACTGGGGGTGAGGCTGAGGTTTTTGGCTTCGAGTGGGAGGTTGAATCACCGAAAAACAGTAAAAAACTAATGAGATATTAAAATTTTAAAAAAAATAATTTAAAGCAGGAAATGGGCTTACGGGCAGGCCCATTACCTTAATTAAAAACCCGAATCCATCATGATTTGGGATTTCTATGTGGTTAAAAATGATATGGTGATTTTAATATATTATGGTATGCCAATTGGGAAGTGGAATGGGTTTAAAATAGTAAAAATTGAAGGAGTTATATAAGAATCAAAATTTGTTTTTAAATCTGGATATGGGCTCACGGTTTGGCCCAAATTTTCAAAACCTACCATTTTCACCAAAATGAGTGGTAAACCCCCAAAACAAATCGGTAATGGAAATTAAATGAGTAATGAATTTAAAAAAAAGTCATGGGTGTGACATACTTGATAATAAAACCCCAATATAATTTTTCATAGGTCTTTTCCATGTCAATTTTTATAACCAAATTATAGCCAATCATCTTTCTGTTGATATCAACCATCATTTCTTGGGAAATGGATATAGTAGCTTGGGCGGATCTAACTTGGATAAAACCATGTTGTTCTTCAGAGACCCACTTATGGAGGTATTGATAGATTCTCCAATTGATCACTCTAGAAAGGACTTTGTATGGAAAGTTACACATACTAATGGGTCTGTATAGAATAATATAGGAAGGATTGTTGACCTTGGAGATGATGGTCAAAGTGGTAGCACAAAAAAACTCTGGGTAGGGAGCCCCCTCTAAATAAATATCTAATGGAATCAACAAGCTAACCCTTGATGGTATCCCATGAAGCCACATAAAAGGACCCATGTAAACCATCTAGGACCAAGTAAATATCAAGATTGTGGGATAGCATGGCTACCTTGATTTCCATTTAATTTAGAAAGCTTTCAAAGACTAGGTTGATGTTGTCATACACCACCTAGGGAATGACATTAAACAAGGATGAGTGTCCAGAGGGATATCCCTCACTCATAGTCAGGTTGATGCCCGCAAGTAGGTCCTTAAAGTGATGTTACACCATCCTCCCCACCACATAGGGGTCACTAGTGAAGCTTCCATTCTCTTAGAGAATGTTCATCATGACCCTTCAGTTCCTCTCTTTTAAGAATCATGAAATAATGTCATATTACAATCCCATGCATTGAGCCACAACTATTTGGATTTTTCCCAAGAAACCTATTCCTGAGCCAACAATGCCTCAGCAAGATGGATCTTCTTACAAACCAACTCTGACAATCACCCATCATCACAGCTTTCTTCCAACCTGTCCTCCTTTGATTGGATGTTCTACTTGATGCGATCCAGGTTATATATCCATGAATCAGATTTATCCCTCTAGGCCAGGAGGCCCCCCTTCAGTATTCTAAGTTTATTGTGAAATCTAACCCACGAATCTTATTTCATGGGCTTCTTCCAGGATGCCTACACCACATAATGAAAGGTCAGGTCCGAAGGCCAAATGATTGGAGGCCGATCTCCATGGCCGATATGGAATTAAGAATTCTCAAGTAGTCTAATTCCATGGTTGTGGAAATACATACTCTATCCAGATAAAATTCCATTCCAACAATGATTTCTTGAGCCTCGACGGTGGGTGGGATTCACCTTGTATAGAAATACATGTGGTCTACCACCATGGTGGATCCAGAAGAGTCCCAACCGATCACACCCACACTAGATAAATCTCAATCAGTGATCGAAGCATCAACATTAATTTTCATAAAATCTCTCAGTTTGGTTTTCAAGAAGGAGGTCCATGCTTTATTTCATTTCCAACTGTATGAGAGACAAAATTATTCCAGTTAGACAACCAGGAGAAGATGTGCTGGACCCAAAAAAAAATTGGTCTGTATAGATGATTAAACACAGAGTCATTCCTTTGAACCCAAACCATTCATGTCATAGTGAATAAGGCATTAACAAAGTCTGTAGATATGGATGAATACCAACTCATAAGGAACACAAATAAGAAAGACATTGAATCCCAAAATGAATCGACCTGGTCACTCCACCCAAACTAAAGGTGGAGGTAGATGAGGAAATGGTGGTGGAGGAGGAGATGGTGGAAAGAATGGTAGTGGTGGCAGTGGTGGCCGCAGAGGTGGGTCTATGTTAGGTGGAGGCAGTGGTGGGGATTCGATGAAGGCATTGGGCAGAGGAGGGAGTTACTTCTCATGGGGGATATTTGAGAGTGACCCTAAATCCTACTTTGACTAACTCCACTCTTCTGAAAATTCCAATAAATAGTTTTTGTTCTTCATCCTCACTTACCTTGTGGTACAACCCAACAAGATGTAATCTATGGTGTGAAACAAGTTTTTTAATGGGATTTTTTTAGAAAATGGGATAGGGTGTTAAATATTTTGAAATAGGGGTTCAAAGAAGCAAGACCCTCATTCACGCTTCTCCATTCAGAGAGAGAAGTGTCAATAGGGTCCATGCTTCTCCCAACACCGACAAGGAATCATGAACCATATTCATACTTCCTTCAAAAAAGTCAAAAGGGAGGCTTAAATGGGGTTCATTCCTACTTTCATCCCAAATTATATAAAAGGAGGTTCCTCCTCCATTTGCAATTCATTCTTCCCCTTTGGATTATTCTATAAATACCTAATACAATTCTTTCTCAAATTATATTTTATGGGTTTTATAAAGGTAAAATTTCAATTTAAAATTTTAATTGTCTAATTGTTTTTATTTATTTTGCTTTTATTTATTTGGTTATTATTATTATTTTATTTAATATGCATGGATGCGTGTATATATGGATGTATAAATTAGTGGATTTTGTATAATTTAATTTTTGAATGAGTTATTATTAATTGCATGATATAATTTATATTAAATTTTTAGAAAATTTAAATATGGTGTTTATATAATTGAAATGTTATGTATAAAATATAATTTATATTTAGGGAAATAATATTGTATTAAAAAATGTATATATTTGTAATTTAAATGCTTAGTAATTAGATTTGAATAGTTTTATATGTATATAAAATATGTTATATAAAAATTTACATAAATGAAAATACACATAGGTAATTAGATAAATATTTTATCAAATATATATTATTAAAAATATATTTTTTAAATTAAGTATCAAATTTAAATTTATTAAAAGATATATAATTTTATTATTTTAATGGTATAAATTTTTGTTTACTATAAATAATAATTTTAAATTATATTATGTATAAATAATAATTATTTCAAGTAATAAATTATGGAATATAATTACATAAATTTTAGAAATTAGAAATAAGAAAAAAATTATATATTTATATATAGTTTAATAAAATTGAAAATAACATTATTTTACAATATTTTAATAGTTATTATGTATGTGTATGGTTTATTACTTTTATTTAATTTTAATTTTAATTTTAATTAATAATTTAAATTATATTATGTATAAATTAGTGCTCTTCCAAGGAATAAAGTATAAAATATAATTACTTATATTTTGGAAAGTAGAAGAATGAAAAAAATATTCTATATACATATGAATTTTATAAATTTGAAAATAACATAAGATTATAGTATTTTTATGGTTATTATTTAATTGTAAGTTATATTACTTTTATTAATTAAATTTAATAAATTTTATTATTATTATATATATATAAACAAACAGATATTGAAAGGTTAAAATTTTGGAAAGTAGTTGTAGATATTTTTGAAATATTACATATAGTTTTTGGTATATTTATAGAATATGTAGAACATAATAAGTATACCAAAAAACTTGTTAAGTATTGTGTGATGCCTGATCTTGAGATGATCGACCAATGCATAATTTAAATTTCATGTCTTTTCTTGTATATGTGGTTATATAATTTGTAATAAGTTCGGTTTCCTTTCCTTGTTTATGTCTATGAGTCATCCCACTCAAATTATGTAAGGAAATGTGTTCCCACCTAAAAAATGATATGTATTTCATACCCCTAAACCCCCTCATTGCATTTGAGTAACTTTATAATAAAAAATAATTTGACAAGAGGCATTTGACAAGAGGTGTTTCTATTTGAAAGGAGACCGGTGGTTGCTGAAAATATGCAATTATAAAGATTCTAGGAGTTCACCCATAGGTTTTAGATAGTTTATTAGATGATGATAAACTAATACATATAATATGTTTCAATATCAAGTCATAGTTATTTAAATAATTAAATTTTATGAAGCATTTAATGATGTGGTAAAAATATATATAACGTTTTATTAAATTTTCTTTAGTATTAAAATCACTGTCTAATGTATGATTGAAATTGCATAATGTATTTTTTAATATGATTATTTAATTTATAATTATTGGATTATCTTGAGATGACTGACCAATGTATGATTGAAAATGCATGGAATGTTTTTTCAATAATATAATTTGTAACAATTTCATTTTGTTTTCCTCATTGATGTCCTACAATTTATCCCCCTCTCAAATTATGTAAGGACATGTGTGTATTCTTAAAAAATTATGTATATGAAACCCCTAGACCCCATAACTTTTATGTTTGTATCATTATAATAAAAGGGTGTTCGACAAGTACCATTGTTATTTGAAGATGGGTTTTTACATCATGCATTAGAATAGATTGATAGTAGCTGAAATATGGTCTAATAGATGCGCAATGATCCCCCTTAGGTTTTGGTTGGTTTATTAAATAATGATAAAAAAATCCATATAAAAAGTCTCAAGATTAAGTAAATTATTTAATCATAACCCATTTAAATAATATCAAATTTTCATGATGTAGTAAAAAATATTTAATTAATTATTTTTTCTTGGTAATCATTTCTATGAAAATATATTGCAATGGTGAGTTACTTTATTCCGAGTAGGTTTTTGGCTATAGTCTTCCACCCAAAATAGTAGAAAATATTCATGATAGTGTAACATTGGATGATTTTCTCAAGAAGATTCATAGTCGGTTAAAACTGAGGGCTGATTAATCAATTAATTTAATAACATATCAATATTTTCTATATCCTAAATGTTTATGGTACACTGAGTATCCTCCAAACAATGTTGAGGATTGGATGGATGCATCATTGTTATTCTATAGATAGTATAGTAATGGTCTAATGGAATTATATGCGGTGATTTTTTATATTGATGTGGTGAAACCTACCACTGCATAACCATTTTTTAGCCCTATAGAAGTAGGTCCTTCACAACACTCTAATTTATTTCCTACTCATATGATTCATGTGATAAAACTAAATTATAAAGAATATGACCGACATTTGGAAGGAAATGTAGGGGTCATCCCTGTGTGTACTCCTGATATACTGAATGATAGTTTTTCTAAGGATAAAGTATCTACCGAGGCATCAGGAGATTATGTGGGTGAGGGTGATGTGGGGAATGAACCATTTGATGTCTCTATGATAGATAGGGATCATTTAGTTATTGGTAATCATCATTCAGTATTGACTTCCTTAGTCAAAGGAATGTCTCATGCATAATATTTTTATTGGGATTTCATTACACCTCCAACTGAATTTTTTGGCATTATAGGGAATATATCTGCATCAACTGGTAACACCATCTATGTCTGGCTTGAGTTTAAAAGTAAAGTTGGCATAAAAATGTGATAAGAAAATACCACATAGAGAGGGATTTAAAATTTGAGGTTGATGAGTTAAATATGGTAAAATATCTCATTCGATGTGAAAAATATGATCCAAAATGTAAATTCTAATTGAGAGAAATATATGATAATTTTTTAGCATGTTGAAAGATAACCAAATTAGAAGGCCCACACACTTATGTACATCCAAACATGTCACATGATCACTCTTCAAATCATGTAGATTTTATATCAATTATTATTTTAGAGATGATCCAAACATGTGAGGACGTTCTTATGTCTCTTGTTTTGGAATGAATACCACAGTTGTTTAACTATATGATATCATACGACAAAGCTTGGAATGAAAAAAAAATGTAAAAGTGTATGGTGATTAGGATGAATTATGTGAAATGTTTCCACAACTTATGGAATTTTTGTCTCTCAAAAATTATATTATTTATCATTTGGACATTGTTGAGTATGTATTCCCAAATCACTGATTTGATCAATCAAAGGTGATGTTCAATGGGATGTTTTGGGAATTAAGGTCATGTATCGTTGTGTTTTCCTATTGTAAACAATTTATGCAGGTTGATGACACTTTCCTTTATGTAAAGTGATGTCATTAATATTTTCACAACTTTTTATATACTCCCTTTACTGATTTTATATGAAATGTGCATAATTTTTGTGAAATATGAATGTTCACTATAAAACATTTCATTAGCAGGGATCTTGGACCAATTCTGTCATTTGGAGGGTCATATGGTCCACACAAAAAGGCCCAAATAATTTGTGAAGAAACTGGACAATCTATAAAGATAGAATTATTGGGCTCCATAAATAAGCCCAAATTTGATGATACTTCAGATTTTGTTCATGATTATCCAAAGGAATCATGAATAAAAAATTCAATGCCCAATCCCAACAACAAGGGGCCCAACTGATTCATTTAAACTCAGCCCACCATTCGTACAGGGAATTAAAATCAGTACATTATTCATGACTTTTATCCTGATATAGAGATATAATATATCTAATATTTTGTATTGTGAAATAAATTATATTGGCAGCTAACTTTTTTGAAGAAAGTGTTTGGATTTGAAGTCATCTTCCTATTGATAAACCCATTCACATTTCGGCCTTCTAAAAATTCTGGATTGAAATGGACATATTATAATTGTTTATTAAAACTACCATAACTTTTTCTCACTATGTACAAATTGAACAAAACTTTGAGAGTAGATGACCAACAATATTTTAGAAAACTTTTAAGAAGGATATATCTCTATATTCAGATGTATGTATGTCCAAATCGTCGTGCCAAGTGGAGGGGTAGTTTTGGAATGCAAACAGTCCACCACCTTGGGCTATAAATACATCCCCTCCTCTCCTTTCAAAATAATTATCATTTCAGAGAAAAGGATGATATATTGGCATGACCAAGTCCCTTCAAAAGGATTGGGTGGATCTTAAAAACTCAATTTTTCACTTGAGGAACCTTTTCTCTTCTCTTTGTTTTTATTTACTTTTGTAGTTTTCTTTGTTTGTAATTTCGCAAGTGTTTGTCTTTGTAATTATATTTTATTGAAAGTTTCTTCTTTAATATATCTTATTCTCATCCACCTTATATATTTTAATATTAATGTTCTTAAAATAGTTTAAATCAATTTATAACTCCTTCCCTTCTTTTTCTTCCTCATTCAATCGAAAGTATTTTTTAACTCTCTTCAACAATCATGTGTGTGTTTGACGCACTAATCTTTTCTTATCCTATTATTTTACCATTATTTATAATTTATCAACTTAATAATATTTAAATTTATTAACAATAATTTCAATGTATGATTAAATATACCATTGGGGTGAGTTATAATTTGGGGATATTCATTGATTAAGAGCCTTTTCTCGATGAGTATTCTTTAAGTTAATATTGTGTATGTTGAAAATTATATGTCAGGGATTAATGACATGTTTTGTTTAATATATGGATTCCATGGATTATTGGAATAAAAAATACATTACCATAAACAAGTAATGATTATTATTAGAACCCTATGTTAAGTTACAGCTTGGATTAAAGCCTTAATACTTGGGAATTCCAATTAGAATCATCTTGTGAAGTGGGTATTAATTTAATGAAATATATATAAAATCTCAAGGATATCATAAGCTTAAATCCCCAAGAATGAACTCACCCCAATAATTATCAATTTGTTAAATCATACAACATCCATTAATTATTTCATAAGCTCTGCAACCCCCCCCCCAATCAAAATACAATCAATTAAAAACAATTGAATATAAAAAGTATTATCACTGGGGATTCGACCCGAGTGATGCTATACACATTAGCAAAGCACCATAACTTTGAACAGTCAATAGGCAACAATCATCCATGATTTCAGCAATAATATAGGTGTTTTACTTATTGTGGACACACATGGTAGTAATCAAGTTCCTATACCACTTTCATTAGCTATTATTGAAAAGAATATTTTTGAATCAAGGAGTTGGTTTTTGGCATGTATATTCGTTCATTTAACACAAAACCAGGGAGTGTGTCTGATATTTGATCATCATAAAGAGATTATAATGGTTGTTAATAGTAATAATAGGATGAGGGTGTTCATTATGATCTTCCAGATTCTCCTGCATCTCATTATCCACAACCAAAGGAATGGACATATATAGGGGTTGTTAGTGTCATGACCCTGACCCCAGATGTCTGGAATCAGTGCCTAAAACATGGTGTGAATTTTTTCCATAGATACATGCATAAAAAATACACATCTTATTCCAATGCATAGGATCAATACATTTTTTGGTTTTGGAAAATCAGGTGCTATTGAAACACTTCTTTAAAAAACATGATAAGGTTAAGCTTTATATTGATGTCACCACATAAGAGTACTAAAAGCTTGGAATAATCTACTAAACCCTATAAAATATAAATTTTAATGTATGGTGAGCATAAGAATGCCAATTAAAGGGTATTAAAACATTTAAATAAATTCCCCTTTTAAAACAACAACCTTTGAAACAATCTTAAAACATTTTCTTAAGAAGAAAACATCACTTTTAGAGGCACATCATCAATATTTTCAGAGGTTACTTGCAAACATTTTTCATAAATACCTTTTACACGAGATAATTGTGCTTACTTTAAAACCTCCATTAAAACATGAATCAGAATTCCCATATGTATACAAGAAATTCATGAAATGTGCATAATTCATAAATTGATCAATATAACTCTAAATGTATAGTTGTAAACATAAAAATTCATATCATGATTCATTATCATTTAAAATGAAATTCATATAACCTTAACATTAGATACCCTTTCCTTTTATAACTCTATTTGCATACTTGGTTATGCCTTATGCCTTCATTACCATTATCATAGAAGATTTTTATCCAAGGGATGTTCTGTTATTAGAACAATCCTTTGGTTGATCATTTACCATTGCATAATGAGGGAATTTATAAGGATTTACTTTGTCGAGGTCTTTCACCAAGACCATAAAACATGACTTAGTATGGGTCAAGGCTAACCTCCAATCCCGCTTCCTATAGTAGTACAGGTTAAGGCTAACCACCAATCTTGTTTCCCATAGATGCACAAGCCAGGGCTAACCACCAAGACCGTCACACATAACGTCTCATGAGACTCAACTTTACCCAATGCATTGGAGCGCTATTTGGGCGCACCCATCTTATCATTTAAGTCTAATACATTCCTCATTGGTCTAGTATGGTCCTATATTCATTAGGTCCCATACTGTTATTCTTATTCCATAATACTTTTTACATACATGTTCATAACTAGAATGGATCTTCCAAAAAATGTAAAAAGAAATAGACTTGTTGGCTTCATATTTAATAGTGACATGCATGAACTAAAACAACATACTCTTGAAAATGTAATAATAACTAGTACACATAAAATAATGGGTTGTCACATGAAAGAAAAACTCTTACATTAAACCCTTAAGAATGTGACCTTTTCCAAACCATGTTTACATGTTTTGACTTTGAGATACTCATTTAATACATGAAATGTTAATTTTTATATAAAATATTAAAACATAAACTTAAAGGATCAGAGGAATTTCTTGTGAAAAAATTGGAATACAAATTTTGGATTATTGTTTGTGAAGTGTTAATGTATAAAATAAATATTTAAACATGTGAGCTCATGCATGAGTGTATATTTATGCTTGAACATGAAAACCATCATACCAATTACTTGAGAAATCAAGTTCGAAATACATATATTTTTTCATGTGGATTTGAAAATTATGGAAAAATATTTATATATACATAAAGTGTATGTTTGGGATCTGCATAACCCAAAAAAAGATTTAATAAATTCTTGCAACTGTTGTATTCTTCATAACCATGATTTAAATCAATAAGGAAAGATTTTTTGAAAACTCAGTTGTAATAAAACATAATATATATTTATATATACTTTTACACAAAACCATAAATACATGAATTGTAAATAATGGTATAAAAAAAAAGAAAACATGAAGAACTAGTCCCCTTGCATGTGTTTTATGTTTCGAGAAACAAAACATAAAAAATGATCACCCTTCAAAGATCAAAAACCCGGAATGGTTTGTTATATAATGAAATCGTATATATATATAAATATACAATCTTTTTTTTTTGAAATTAAAAAATGGGTTAAGATGCAATTAAATACATATACATATGTTCGTGAAGAATAAAAAAATAGATAAGAAGGGTTCGCATTTAGAAATTGAAGCATGAAACCTCCTACATGTGTTATATACTCAAAAACACATTTAGAAAACCCAACGTGAGTTAAGATTTAGAAGTAATATGAAACTGTGTATATATATATATACATACGGACTCGTATATACACAAGGATATAAGAGTTCTACAACAATGAAAACATAACAAGTTGATCCCTTACATAACTTCAAGAGTGCAATAGGGTTGGGCAGTGGATATTCGCACGTTGAGGAGAAGAAAAACAAGTGAAATTATGGGTGAAAATATGGGGTTTATATAGGCGGTATACATATATATATATATATTATATATGACGTTTCATACAAAAAATATAAACAAAGACTCACAGTCTGACTAAAACCAAACAAATCCAACATTTTACTTTAAAAAGATCTGAAATTGAATGGTGGTTATAAAATATATATATATATATATATATATATATATAAAGTTTATGGAAATTTGAAAGTGCGGAAAAAGAAAAAAAAGAAGGATAGACTGAGACTTTTAGTAGTAATCAATGGTCGATCCAAATAAAAATGTGGGGAATCTTGAGGAAGAATAAAAGATGAATATGAAGAAGGAAGAATAATGGGAAGCCACTGGTTTGGCGTGAAGAAGATGACAACATAAAGAAGAAAAACAGGGAAGAAATGGATGGATCTGATTAAGTGGGATTTGATCGGATGGTCGGGGTGAGTCCACGATTTTAAAAAAAGTTGAATGGCTAGGATTATATCATATTTTGATCAGACGACCTGGAGTGATGCGATGATTAAAAATAGAACGAACTATTGTGATTAAATCAGAGGTAGATCAGACGACCCAAGAAAAATGTGGAGGGAAACCGTGGCTGTGGAGACTCAAAGGTTAGACCGATCGGACGGTCCAGATCGCACGCGGCGTGATCGGACGGCCTGGATCGCGTTTTACCCAATAAACTCTGTCCCACATCAAAATGGGATGTGCTTCTCTTCTCCATTATAAGCCTAGATCTCCTGGCCTAAGTTCATAATTCTCCTTCCCTCCCTCCCAATACCACCCCATACTGGTGTTCTATGGGCGCGCTTTGTGTCCACCCTTGCCGTTGTGCCACCCCACGCGGTGGTGCACTACCTGGTTCATCTATTCATGCTTGAGGCACACCCATGGGTTGGCTCATGCTAAGGCTGAAGGCTTAGGCTCATCTTCCTAGTGTGTGCTGCCTCCTTCGGCACAGCTAGAGGGCTGGCCTCTATGGGGTTTATTATTATTTTTTAAACCAACTTTCAAAATAAGCTATATAATCTTAGAAAAGAAAACAAAATTACACATAATCTATTTCATTATATAATGCATATATTTAATTTTCAAAAACAAAATTCCCACTTTATTTTAAACATTGGAAGTTTTAAAATAAAAAAATCAAATTATAGTATAACTTTTAATTAATAAACGTATTCATAAATAGGTTTTCAAATTCAGAAACATAATGCATACTCCTCTAGGTATTTTCTTTAAAACACAAGAGTTTCATTTTCAAATCCATTTTAAACCTTAACACACTTATCCTTTCAAAATCTAAACAAGAGTTTAATTACCGAAAAGATATTAATTTAACTTAAAACACTTGAAAATCTCAATATTCCAAAATACTTGAAATAAAATAACTAGAATTCCTAATGGATATAAGGTCTTATAGCTGTTAGATATCCAACGGTCACCTAAAGGGAAATAGTAGAATTAAGGCCTTATAAAAACATGATTAGGGTATTTCAACCTCAAACACTGAGACAATGAAGATGGTGCTCTTAATCCCTCTGACGCCTAGTAGGATTGATGGGGTTCTGGTTATAAATCTCTTAGTCATGACAGATCTGAAGGAAATCCACTTTTTTTATGGAATGTTCATGGTGCTTTGTGAACTTCCAGGGATTGTGATTGGTCTACTTGTAGGAATTCTAGGTTAGTCATGATCCTTCGATCTTGTAGCAATTTAATTGTTACAAAAGTTTAATTGAATAAAACATGGCTGGCTTTTATTTTTGAAATCATTGTTTGGATAGAATGAAAATTAAGCGAAGTAAATCCATATAGTATTATTATTACATGAAAAATGTTTGGGGCATCACAGTTAGCATGACAGGTTTTTTTGTATAGATACACATTGAATGGTCTCAGATGCATACTTTATTGTCCTCTGATTTTCATGAATCCACAGCATTGAATCCATATTGATCATATGTTGGTGTCAGTTCTAGCCAACAACCACTATCCTTAGAGTCAGGATATGGTATAGGTAGTGAGAATGTATATCCACCACCCACCACACAGGATTATGTGGAGGCAGGTTCCAACGATGATATACAGGAGCAACATATGCTAGGGTAGTGATGTAGACAAACACAACATGGACACATCATATATACACATGTCTATGGCATAGAGGAACATTCATGCCACATACAAATTTTAGATTGATGATAGATGTTGTCTTTTTATTAAATCATTATTTAAAATACATACTAATATATTATATAATGGTGCATAAATCAATTAATTGATATAATTGAAATTTCAAAAAAATAATTTTCAATAAATTAGTAATATTAATATTAATAACTGCATTGGTAATACTAATAATTACTATTTATTATTAATATTAGTACTTATTATTATTATTATCCATATTATATATAATAAAAAATATTCTTAAACATGAGGAGTATGGTCTCTCCACACATGAGACTGGTTTCATAGATTTCTCCTAGGGTTTGGTGGTTCTTGGGTTCTACTATGTCTGATGGCGGTCCTTTTGGATTGGCGGCCAATGATGGTTCGTACTTCATTGGATCATTGGATAACTCTCTCACCTCATTCTTCCTTCATGTTAATTTTTTTTGACGATTTGTTTAAATCTTCAGGAGGAGCTCTGTTTCGGTCTCACGGGACCAACTGATTTTTCCACAGGCAATTCCCTAAATGAGGTGGTGGTGGTTTTATCATCATTTCCATAATCAACTAATTATAATGGAGGATTGTAAAATAGTGGATAAATCCAAGAGATCTCATTTTCAAAAACCCCATTTTGTATTTAACGGAAAGGGATTCCATTTTTCGGAAGATCAGAGTGAACCATGCAGGGAATCGAGGGTCAAATTGGTGAATTTATAGAATGGGGTCATTCAGAACCTATTCACTTAGAGTTATCTATTCGCATCAAGGTTCTAGTTGATGTAGAGAGGGCGCTTATGAGATGGTTGTTCCTGTCTTTAGAAGAATAAAACATATGGATATCATTTGAATCTGAAAAATTTCCTATATTCGGCTTATTCTGTGGGTATTTGGGGCATACTGAAAAGGAATACATCCTGAAGTTGACAGATGGGGAAGGAAAAATGGTTCTATTGTGTGGATCTTGGTTGTGAGAAAAGAGCAACGCAACATCCTTCATCGCCTGATTTGGGTGGAGGGTTTTTTTAGTTTAAGGGGGTAGGGTTTATTTTGAAAGGGGAAAGGGGTTTATCCAGTGCCACTTGAAGTGGCACTGGATAAAATCATGGGACAACACCACTTCAAGTGGCGCTGACCCCTTCTGCCCCCAACCATATATATATATAATTAATATGCTTATAAAAAAATTATTTAATATAATAAATATATAATTATATTTATTATATTAATGTTTGTTACATTTAAAATTATATATTAATTATCTTTATAATTATATATTTATTATATTTATTTTAGTAATTATATTTACTATATTCATAAATATGTAATTAGTAATAAATATGTAACTATAATAAATATGTAATTATAATAAATATATAAGTATAATAAATATATAATTATAAATATAATAAATACATAATTATAATATATTTATTTTATTTATTATAATTATATTTATATAATTATTATATTTATAATTATACATTTATTACAGTTATATATTTTTTATAATTATATATTTATTATATTTAAAGTTATATATTTATTATAATATTATAGTTATTATAATTAGAATTATATAATTATAATAAATTTATAATTATAATTATAATAATTATAATAAGTATGTAATTATGATAAATATATATTAGTAATAGAAATATAAATATAATAATTATAAAAATATAATAA
Source organism: Viscum album (assembly GCA_963277665.1). NCBI lineage: Eukaryota > Viridiplantae > Streptophyta > Magnoliopsida > Santalales > Viscaceae > Viscum > Viscum album. The sequence continues at coordinate 498,808,134 of OY728123.1, read as the reverse complement.
TTATATAATTATAATTATATATTTAATATATAACTATAATAAATATGTAATTATAATAAATATATGATTCTAAAAAATATATTCTATAATAATTATATCATTATAATAGTTATATAATTATAAATATAATTACTATATATTTAAAAATATTATAAATATATAGTTATAAATATAATAAATATATGATTATAATAATTACATAATTATAATAAATATGTAATTAAAATAATTATATAAGATTTAATAAGGTTTATTTAAATAAAGATAAACAATTTTAATAATGTTTATTTATATATAAATTTATAAACTTTAAATATAAGGTTTATTTATATATAATTATTTATAAATTTATAAATATAATTTTAAATATATAATTATAAGAAATAATTATTTTATATAAATATATATTTACAATTATAAATAAATATAATTTGAAATATATATGTGTATAAATATAATTATGTATATATATAATTAAATATAAATATTTATAAATATATATCTATTTATATTTTTATATTTAAATAAAAAATATATTTTTAATTATATAATTATAAAACTATCTTTATAAGTAAATATTTATAATTATATAAATATAAATATATTTAGAAATATATAATTATGAAAATATTGTTACATATATATTTAAAATTTATTTATAAATTTATTTAATATTCATATATAAATATATATATATATATATATATATAATTATATTTATAGTCTTTTAAAATGACCTAATTGAAAATTAAAAATGTTTCAAATATGTGACTTTGAAAGCCTATAAAATATAAATTATATGACCAATATAAATAAAACTTAAAACATGGATTAAACATATAATAAATAATTGAAAATGAAAAGAATCTTTTAAACAATGTTGAATAAAAATAATTTATAGTCTTTCAAAACCACCTACTTGAAACTTAAAAATGTTTCAAGTAAGTGATTCTGAAAGGTTATAAAATATAAACTATATGAACAATATAAATGAAACTTAAAACATTGATTAAACATATAAGAATTAGTTGAAATTTTAAACAATTTTTTAAACAATGTTAACTAAAATATTGTTTTTTTATATGTATGTTTTTCTATTCATTTTTCAAGAAATTATTATATGTTTAGTATGTGTCAGAAATTTTATTTAGATTATACTTGTACATTATAATTTATACGCTTCTAAAGTCACATACATGAAGCATAATAATGTTACAGTTATGAGACTTTGAAAATATATAATTTATTAATAGTTAATTTAAATTAGATTGTATTTAGTATATTTTTTATTTTCTTGTTATTTTTCTTAAAAAACAATTACTTATCATAGTAAATATATTTTTTAATATATACAAAATGACATCTGAAAACATCAACGACGATGCCCCCCGGTACCACAACGTGGCGTCTGAATCTCACGTCCTCTCCGCGTCCGACATTTTTGTCGCTCTGGTGTCCTAGTTGTAGGTTCCTCCTATTCTGGTGCTTCTGGTGCCTCCCCATGGTGCTGTGTAGAGGACTAACCCACACCATGTGAGGTGGATGTCCCAAAATCATATGAGTCTCTATATGGATCTGAAGCTCCTATAAATGGAAGAAATGGGGCACTGAAGAAGGCCTCATCGGGAGAGGGGGGCACCATAAGTTGTGTGACCACTCCCAGATTGAAGTCCATAGTAAGCTGAGGAGATGACATCTGTGGTATATAAACATCTCCCTATTGTGAAATATCATCAGTTGGCTGGGCCGGATCATCTCTCTGTGGTGCGACAGCATCTGCAGGAGCCGCTCTCGGATGTCGATGTCGTCACCTATGCCCCTCCTAACATGCTCATCTCTATCATCCAGCTGCTAGAAGTGGTGGCAGTGCATCGTCCTTAGCAGGCATAGCAAGGACATCGTCATCCTCATGAGCTTCAGCTAGAGGATATGGATCGGGATATTCCAGTGGCTCCTTATAAAATAACTGTCACATATCAACTGAAGATGATCAAGGAGAGCCAACACATCCCGATTAACTACATCCCACATAATATATGCATCCTCCTGAGGTTGTGTGGTATGTGAAAGATGATGAATGGTGTCTACCTTAAAATGAAACAACATTAAAATTAATACCAAAAACGAGTTAATCAAAAATAATAAATCTTAGTAAACATACCATCTCCCGAATGCCAATCCCCTGACGTGTAAGGTGCATGATGGTGTGACGTCGATATCAGTCTACATAATCCCCATGAGCAGATAACTGAGGGAAATCTATGGTATATCCAAATGGAAAGATACTGAATCTGGCATGCATGTTCCATAGCTCGATATAAGTTGCATGACTCCGCCGCGAGTCTGTCGTCTGTCTACCTATAAGCACAATCGAGTGTAACTCGGCAGGCTGTCCTAGTGCCATCGGGATATGATGTATATAACCGAACTGGAACATGACTCAGTGTAGATGGTGCCACTCAATGATGTGGATGTGGATGAGTGACACTACTGCAGCACGATCTCCAACCATAGCTAGGCAGTATGGTGGAAGTGATGCGTAGACAGAACCTGTATACGGAGTCCATGATACCTGAAATGTAAAATAAACAAATTCATATATTAAAATGATAATGTTACTGAGTTTATATTTAAATAACATAAAATAGTGATAACAAATAAAATTTTCCTACAAAAAAGTATTGTTTAACTTACATCAGCTGGCACTATGGCATCGAATATCTTTCGGAAGTTGTGCAGACTATGTCTCGGAGTATGTGAATACTTCTGAGACAAATTCCACCTAGTTTAAAAAGATTAATATATGGTATGTTTATAAAAAACAATAACAAAAGTACTAAATAACTTAAAGTAATGACATAGACATACCATCATCCCTGAGGACAGTACTGAAATAGCTCTGGTGCAAGTGGTACGATAGCTCGAGGAGCGATGCATGGAAAACACTCCCAGGACCACATTTTTACAAACACCATGCATCCTACAATCTGATGTGGATCGTCCTAACAACTAGTACAGAGACATCTGTATAGATGTGCTAATACAGCTGACCCCCACTATATGTAGATGTCTGATCCAGATCCTCAAGTAATGGGAGATACATCTTGTGTACCAAAGCGGTGGTGTAGTCGACGCAGAACATGCCTCTGAGCAGCTACAAAATGTATGCACCTGTGTACTTAATAAGCATCTCTTCAACTACATCATCAGGAATAACGTTGAAATTCTGATCAATCCACCTCATGCGCAAGCGCAAACCCTAGAGGACACCTCGTGCGTTGACGACGTCAATGCCTAGTAGCCTCTGTATGACTGCAGCCCAGTCGCCACTACTGGCACCCATAACTATACGTCCATGGATGGGTAACCCCATCATGTAGGTGATGTCCTCTAAAGTAATAGTCATCTACCCCTCTGGGATATGAAATTTGTGTGTCTATGGCCGCCATATCTCAACTAACGCAGCAATCAAATAGTGATCAATGGTCTTTAAATCACACATAGAGACTCCATAAAATCATGCACGTCTAAGGTATGGAAAAATAGCTGAAAATAGTGCCTTGTGATGGAAATTATGTGCTCTCCGAATATCAAGATGTCTAATAGGTCTTCATGCCAACACATCACGCGACACGTGCATCTCCTGGGTAGATAATAGTGGCTGCTCCATCTGAATGTACAAACAGTAAAACATTAATTTCATGTAAGATATGTAATTTATCATTTTAATTTCATGGTACAATTGTTTTTTTTTCTTCAATGTGAACGTTTAAATTGTTAGCACTGCATGAGTATATTTAAACAAACAACACCAACTCAGAAAAAGAATCTACCTATATAAAAAAACATTTATTTGTTGTGGGTGGGTTCATTGATAGTTTGGATTTTTTTTAATGTCTGTAATAATTTGTATTTATGTAATTCTATTAACCAATGTTTTAAATGTTTATAATATATAAGTAAATTTTCTAAAAGTTACCCTATATAAAAAGAATACAAATATTATTAAAAATGGTGATAATAATAAAAATGATTACATGTACAAATTTTTACAGTAACTGATAAAGTACTTGATCCATTTTAACCATAAGATGATTTTCCTATGTGTCTAGGGAAACATGTCTTTGTATGACCTTCCTGGTAGCATATGCTGCACCTTCACCCAGCTGGCTATTCACTAGGCCAATCCATCTCATTCCGAATACGAGTCGACTTCAACCTCCCTTTAGGTCAAAGTCTAGTGTTGTTCAGTAGAATCATGGGTGTGCCATCAAACAGCCGAAAATTATGATATTCCTTGATTGGAACCCATGAAGTACTATATCAGGAGTTGATGCTCTCAATTAGATAAGTTGGATCAACGAACTGCTCCCAAGATACATGTATGTAAGAACATATTGTAATCACATAGCTAAAAGGATATCTTAGTGCCTGAAAGTTCCCATATTCACAATAATTCTTCTCCAGTAAAACAACTCTCACACAACCATTTCTACCAGCCACAACATTACCAGGCTCAGCGAACTAAAATCGTTGCTATGGAAGATTAAATGTAGTTACACAGTAAGTTGCAACCTCTTGAAAATTGTATCTATATCTTGCTGTAAATGGTGTCCATAGCACATCCCTCTATTCAATCCCTCTTCAGCCTTCTTTTTTCATTCCAGAAAGTACATTACACTCTGATAGAAGGTCTCTTATACTAAACATTTAATTTAGATTTAATACATTATACTAATATTATATTATAATTGTAGCTCTTCTGAATAACATATAATCAAATTTTCATATTTACCTATGATAGGTAATTTTTGAACTCCCTTGAAAACTCCATTTATACATTCTACGATGTTGGTAGTCATATGACCATATCTCCTCCCATCATCATATGCCAATGACCATTTCTCCTTTGGTATTTGCACCTTGTAATCATACAATTTCGGATTTACTCCGTGAATATCTTGAAGATGCTCCTCCATCCTTTGTTGTGGAGGCTCATATGCTACCAAACAAAAAATCATCTAAATAGATATGAAAATAACTAAGGTAGAAATTTTTAAAATGAAAAAGGATGTTCATACCAATTTTTAAGATTGCCTTCTTCATTGACTCATTCTCTAACTTCTTTCACAAATTGTTAGCAATGTGTCCAATATAGTATCAATGATGGGCATAGTGTGGTCTCCAAAAAATTCCCTCAGATTATATTTCCTCCTTTATTTCATGGTGGCGATCTAAAATAAGAAAAACCCCTTTTGTATCCATAAAAAACTCTCGGAGACATGCCAGAAACCATCTCTAGGATGAGAATTTCTCTTTCTCCACAATTGCAAATTCCAAAGGTAGAGGGGCACCATTTCCATCTTGTATGGTGGAAATCAATAAATTTCTTGTATTCATTTCATACAAAAATGTGCCATCAATCTGTATAATAATATTTCAATGTCTAAAATCCACCACACATGGTACAAATTTCCAAAATAATCTATCAAACACAACCATTTAGAGGTCAACTTGATTTTGTTGGTTCGCATATTCAACAGTATTAATCTGATAGACCACTTGATTGTTATGGCGTAGAAGCTCCAAAAGTTATGGTAAAAATTGATAAGATTCATCCCAATAACCATATACATTCACAATATCCTTCTATCATGTCACTCATCCCTTCCAGTACGATATTTGATACCCAAAAATTTGTTTGATTACCTCTATCCCCAGAACCACAGGAACGGCTTGACGTGCTTTAATCATTTTAATAATAATATTTAAAACAAACTCAACATCTAATGAAGAGTGTTCTTGTGACAAGATTGGGTTCACACAGGTGTGTGGAGTAAATCTAGTGATATTCCAACTGTGAAAAGTGTTATCAATTATAGCTCGCAAACACATTTGATAGTTCGATTCATATTTTTCACAACATATCAAATAGTAATACCTCTTTGACACTTCTACAACCTAAGAGTAATGTCTTTAAATGTGATATTGTTTAATCACATTTTTCATTTATTATTTTCTCTAAAACTATCTACCAATATACAAAACACCATCATCTAAAACTTGATTTGTGCCACCAATGATTTCTGGAAATTCTGAACTGGGAGTAATAACTGACCAATCAAATTCTGTCAAGTGATCCATGCCTTCATTTGACCATGAATCCAATAGTGTAGGATGGTTTAATGGTTGGTTAAACCTCACATGAGTGGTCACATACTTATCTTCTACATTTTATTCTTCTTCTTCTTCAACTTCCTTTTCATCTTCTTCTTCGAAATTGTCATCGTCCACAAAATCATCAACTAATGCATCTAAAGTATGTGGAGGACTATCTATTGAAATAGTGGCCAATTGAAATGATGTAACTACTACTGATACTGATGTAACTTCTTGATGTGTAGGAGTATATGACATAGTCTCATGAATTTGTGATGGGACAACTTCCAATGTCGATGGAACCTCCATTGTGGCTATAGTGACATACAACTCCATCATTGGATTCCCAAGTAGATACTTAACCAATGAAATTACATATTCCCAATCATCATCATCATTTACTAGATATGACACATGCCAAAACCTATCAATATATTGTAGATTTCTAAATGTGATAGACTCTATTACTTGATTCCTTTTCAGTTTTAACTTTCAATGAATTTTTCTTTGTACAACTTCCAAAGTTGTACATCTTCCAAGCATCACAACAGCTTCTGGATGTATACTATAACTACATCCTTATTCTGTCACAATTATTTGACCGTTACAATAAATACTGGAAACATCCATATTTTTTTCTAAAATAAACCATTGTTATTAATTAAATACGATTAGAGAATCAATTTATGTATGCATGCTTCTAGTAATTCAGGTTGGAATCCAAATCCCTCTAACAAATCAATATGTTCAAACCATATTGATGTGTAACTCTTTACACAACCCAAAAGTCTGTGTTACATACCCAAAATTAAAAGTCAAACATAATCATACATATCCACATGAATTATATGCATGAGGTACATGAACACGTCATGTAAAAGCATAAAGTTATAAGAAATTGAAAAACTCCACATGAGTAAGCCCGGAGTAACACATAGCCAACCCTATTCACTTTCCTAGACAGGGCAATCCACCAGGAAAGTAGGTGGTCCAACCCAAATCCCCTCTACCCAGGGATACTTTACTCAAGAGAGTATTCATTTCATGATAACTCTAACACTTAATAAGAAAAAAATATATTCCACTACTAAATTCATGTTCATAACTTCAATTACAAATAGAGGTCAAGGTTGATGGAAAACTAAATTCATTATCATACCTAGAATGTAATGCAATGATATATTTTAGAATCAATTTATAACTACTTCTCTAGTTAATATAATTACTTCGCTAATTAAGATAACTACTTATCTAATTAGATTTAATTAATTGCCTAATTACCTTTAATTAATTGTCTAATCACATAATTAACATTAATTAACCTAATTACCATTAATTAACCACCTAATTACCATTAATTAATCACCTAATTGGTATTAATTAATCAATTAATTACCATTAATTAATCACCTAATTACCATTAATGAATCACCTATTTAGAATTAATTAATAACCTAATTAGAATTAATTAATCACCAAATTAGACTAAATAAATCACCTAATTAGAATTAATAATTCACCTAATTAGAATTAATTAACCACCAAATTAGAATTAATTAATCCCTTGATTATAATTAATTAATCACCTAATTAGAATTAACTAATCACCTAATTACCATTAATTAATCACCTAATTACCATTAATTAATCACATAATTACCATTAATTCATCACCAAATTATAATTAATAAATCACCTAATTATAATTAATTAATCACCAAATTAGAATTAATTAACCACCTAATTAGAATAAATAAATAACCTAATTAGAATTAATTAATCAACTAATTAGAATTAATTAACCACCTAATTATAATTAATTAACCACCTAATTATAATTAATTAATCACCTAATTACCATTAATTAATCAACTAATTACCATTATTTAATCACCTAATTACCATTATTTAATCACCCAATTAGAAATAATTAATCACCTAATTATAATTAATTAATCACCTAATTAGAATTAATTAACCACCTAATTAGAATTAATAAATCACCTAATTACCTTTAATTAAATACCAAATTAGATTTATTTAATCACCTATTTAGAATTAATTAACCACCTAATTTCCATTACTTAATCACCTAATTAGAATTAATTAATAACTTAATCACCTAATTATAATTAATTAATCACCTAATTACAATTACATAATCACATATTTAAAATTAATTAATCCCCCAATTACAATTAATGAATCCCCTAATTAGAATTAATTAATCATCAATAGAGGGATACTATTAGTGCCACTTGAAGTGGAGCTGATTAACTGAGGCTATAAGGTGCAATGCCACTTGAAGTGGCGCTGCACCTGTTTTCGGTCGAAAATAGACAGAATGACTTGAAGTGGCACTGTAGGGTTTTGGGTAATCAGTGCCACTTAAAGTGGTTCTCATCAACCCCATTTTCCAAAATAAAAAACACACAGACCCATTAAAAAAAGACCCCTATGCAGCATTTCCTCCCATGAGACAAAGGTTGGAAAATTCAAGACGCAAGTATGATTTTCAGTAAACTTAGAAATCCCTATGATACCTTAGTTGCAGCCCCAGTGGGGAGTTTATTTCCTCAGGAAAACTTCCTACATCTCTAGAGGGAAAATTAATTTCACCCACTAACCTGAAGCTGATAAACACTTAGCCTCTAGATAAAATCTTTCCCAATCCAATTCACACCCCATCATTTTCTTCTATGATTAGCGATGACCCGATCACACATCTTGTAGCTAGGACCAAGAAATGGATATGGAAATGGAAATCTAGAGGGTGGAATAGTATTGACTAGAGTACAACATAAGCTTACGGTTCTAAAATAAGCATGGAGGGACCACCAGCTAGAGAAAGATATCCTAAGAGATGGAAAGTGGCAGATGATGGTATTCTTCTTGAATACTCATAGGCGGAGACTTTCTCAAGTCATCCCCACCTATCATAATGAAAACCTTATGTGGGAACTATCGTGGGCTTGGAAACCCATGCTCTATTTGTATGCTCAGGTGTCGGTGCATTAAATGCTACCTTGATATAGTTTTCCTATCTGAGACCATATTAGAATCCAAGGAAATGGATAGTATTTCCAAAAAAGAAGGTTTCAATAATTGTTTTCTCATCTCCTAACAAGGCCACTTGGGGGAATTTTCCTTTTGTGGAGGGAAGAGGTTGATTTAAGGGTTAAATCGTACTCTCATAATCACGTTGTTGACTCTATTCATCAATCAGGGTCTTCGGTCTTGGGGTATATTGGATTTTATGGGTGGCCTTCCCAAATTGATAAATGGAAATATTGGGATTTTCTCAGGAAAATATGAGATAGCTTTCATGGAACCCTCCTTGTTGTTAGAGACTTCAAATAATTCATGTTCCAACATTAAAATAGTGGGGTCCAGTAGGCCGTTTGTTCCAATTATGGAGTTTTAGAAGGCTACTCTAAGGGTAGTGTTGGGAAAGACGGGAAAGCAATGAACGTGAAAACAATAAAAAAGGCGATCACGTAGCATAAATAAAATATCCCCCCCCAAATAAAAGCAGATTCGCAGCAACAAAAATAAGTGTGCATAAAAATAAAGTTGACACAGGAACTTTTTACGTGGAAAACTAAAAAGGGAAAACCCATGGGACCTAGTCCAGAAAAATAGATCCACTAAAATGAAGAAGTACACAGTAGAGACTCCCCAAAATGGAAGGGATATCAAAAGTAATACTCATGAATAAAAGTGTGGATCAAAAAAAGGCGGAGAGAAAGAAAAGTTGATCATCAAAGAAAGGAAATCACCAAACAACATTTTCTCTCGGTGTTGTTACTGCTGGTGATAATGAAATGCCTTTCCCCTTCCTCCTTATATATGAAGAAGAACCTGCATCAAATAATGTCGCCGCATCAAAAGAGTTTCACACTGTGAATTAATTCACACGGTATTGGCCCACAATAAAAACATCTCATTAAAAGACAAACCACATGATGCTTCAATTGAGGAGGTGTTACACGGTACGCCAACCAGGAAGGCACCCAACAAACGCCCCCTCCGACTCAAGTGGGGATCATCGCCAACCCTACAATCAGTCGGAAAATCTCTAATTTTCCTCTGGGTAAACTCTTGGTCAACATTTATGACCCGTGGTCATTAGTGTGGATTTTCTCAAGATCTAACTGTCTCGAATCAAGGACTTTGCAGATCCGATGATATCAAACATTTATATGTTTTGACCTGCCATGAAAAGTGTAATTCTTTGCCATAAAATAGCACTCTAACTATCACAAACTAAAACAAACATGTCCTGATTTAAATTGAGCTCTCGAATAAACATTTTCATCCACAATAATACTTTACATGCCTCATTAGTTTCAATAAAATCTGACTCTGTGGTAGATAAATCAACACATCTCTGAAATCTAGACTGCCAAGATACAGCTCCCCTTGTAAAAGTGATCAAATAGCCTGAAGTATACTTCCTCAAATCGATATCTCTTGCCATATCTGAATCTATAAAGCCACAAATCATAAGTTCCCCTTGTTCAAAACACAATCTCAGATAAGAATTACCACAAAGATAATAAAAAATGTACTTCACTGCTCTCCAATGCTCTCTACTTGGATTTGATAGAAAACGACTGACCACACCAACTGCATGAGCTATATCAGGTCTAGTAAATACCATTGCATACATCAAAATCCAACAACAGATGAATAAGGTATATGTTTTATCTCCTATCTCTCTTCATCAGTAGAAGTTGAATGACTGGTACTGAGCTTAAAATGTAAATCAAGAGGAGTTTTAACCAATTTTTCTCTCTCCATAGAAAATCTCTGAATAACCTTCTCAATGTATCTATCCTAAGATAACCATAATTTCTTGGCCTTCCTGTCACGGGAGATCATCATTCCAAGAATCTGTCATGCTGGCCCCAAGTCTTTCATCGCAAAAGACTGAAAAATATCCTTCTTCAATCTATCAATTATAGAAGTATCATATCCAACAATGAGCATATCATCAATATAAAGAAACATTAAAAAAATCATCCTTAGTAAATCTCTGAACAAAAACATAAGGATCAGAAGATGTCTTCCTGAAACCCTAATGAGAAATGACAGATTCGAACTTCTTATACCACTACCTCAGAGATTTCTTTAAACCATACAAAATCTTTTTCAAGCTGCATACATGATTTTCTTTACCTGTTTCAACAAAACCCTCTGGTTACTCCATATAAATCTCCTCCTCTAAATATCCATGGAGGAAAGTTGTCTCCACATCCATCTTCTCAATCTATAGATTCAAACTAGCATCCAAACCAAGAACAACCCGAATGGAATACATTTTGACAACAGGTGAGAAAATCTCATCAAAATAAATACCTTTCTTCTGAAAGAATATTTTGACAACTAACCATGCCTTGTATCATGGAACAGAATAGGCTTCTTCATTTTTAATCTAATAAATCCACTGATTTTTCAAATCTCTCTTCCCTATCGGTAAATTTACCAACTCAAAAGTGTGGTTGTCGTGTAATGATGTAATCTCATCATCCATTGTCAAAACCCATCTGTCCTTCTGTTCACTCTCCATTGCACTCGATTTTGGTTCTCCCCCTTCAGTGAGGAGCACATACTCATCTGGTGAATATCATGTTAAAGCGGTGTGATGCCGAGATGACCTCTAGAGTGGAACTGTGGGTTCATTAATAACTCTTGGAACCAGATCATCAAAAAAAAGGTCCATCGGAAAAATCAACTCCAACCTGTTCACCTTGAGTATCATTCTTTACATCAACATGATCATCAGAATCAACAATATGAGGTAAATGTGAATCAGAACCTGTCTCAAGACTGAAAAAACAATCAGAAGTTGGAGAAGCATATTTTCCCCCTTATCAATGTCTGCAATAGTCTGACCCTCCTTAAACACTGCATCACGTCTTCCAAAAAGTTTCTTAAAATCATGATCATAGAAACTTTACCAAAACTCATCGTGTCCATAGCCAATAAAAATACACTTGCATGTCTTACTATCCATCTTGGATCTCTCATCTCTAGGTACATGAACATAAGCCTTGCAACCAAAAACACACAAGTTATCGTACCTAATCTCTTTTCCATGCCAAAACTTGTTAGGAGTGTCTGTCTACAAAGAAACAGCAGGTGAAAAATTGATAATATAAGAATCAGTAAGTAAATCCTCACCCCAAAAATGTCCATGCAACTTTTCTTCTGAAACCAAACAACGAACTATTTCTAACAAAGTCATGTTCATCCACTCAGCTACACCATTCAGCTGAGGTGTCTTGGGTGGCGTATTCTGATGTTGAATACCTTCCATCCTACAATACTAATCAAATGGACCACAAAACTATCCCCCATTGTCAGTTCGAATACATTTCAATTTCTTTCTTGATTCTCTCTCATCAGAAACATGAAATTGATTAAAAACACCAAGCACCTGACTTTTGGCATTCAAAACATAAACCCAGAGCTTTTGTGAGTATTAATAAATAAATGTAACAAAATAAAGACCACCACTAAAGGTATTAGATTTCAAAGGACCACAAACTTCATAATGTACCAATTCAAGTACCTGTGACTTCCTGTGTGGAGGATGACTGCTGAAACTCACTCTGATCTGTTTCCCATCCATGAAATGATCACATGTGTCCAATTTGACACTCATAAAATTTGGAAGAAGATTTCATTTGGCCAAACAACCAAGGCCTTTCTCACTGATGTGACTAAGCCTCTTATTCCATAACTCGGACGAAACACTCCACTCAACAATGCAAGCAGTATCACAATAAATAGAAGCTCTAGTCCAGTACAAACCTGATTGCTTCTTCCCTCAAGCCACAATCAATGATCCCTTGGAAAGCTTCCATTTTAAATCACCAAAAGTTCTGATAAACCCTCCATCATCAAGAACGCTGGTAGAAATAAGATTTAAAAGAACCTCGGGTTCATGTCGAACATTCTTCAAAATCAGTTTACTTCCTATACTAGTCTCTAAACAAATAGTCTTGATGCCTACAATGTCAGCATGACCATCATCACCCATCTTTAAAATCCAAAAATTTCATGGGTAGTAAGTTGTAAAGAACTCCTTCTTAGATGTCACATGAAAACTTGCACCACTATCAACAACTCAGCAAGAATCATCAGAAGCAATGTTAATGGAGTCATAAACGATAACAAGATCACCCCCTATAGCGGCGGAAACATGATCATCTTCATCACCATTTTTATTCTATATATTTTCCTTCATTATATTCTCTCTTTTCAACTAATAACAAAACTTCTTAACATGACCCTTCTTACTACAATGATTACATTCAAAATATCTCTACTTGGGTCTGGATTTTCTTCTGCCTCTTCTCTTAACTCGATTGCTCTGTCCCCGGTCCGGGCTTCTCCCCCTGTTCTCTGTGACTAAAATCTCTGAAAATGATTTCTCCTAAGTGTGTATCCTAACCTCTTCATTTAAAATAGTAGACTTTACAAAACTAAATGTCACAACACCATTAGGAGATGAACCAGTTATAGTAACACATAAATTCTCCCATGAATCGGGTAAAGTGTTAAGTAGTAAAAGAGATAAAATCCCATCTTCAAAATTGATACCAATGCCATAAAAAAATCAAAAAATCCTTGATATTCACTTAAATAATCAGAAATATATGCACCTTTTTTGTACCTCAAGTTCATCATTTTCTTAAGAAGAGATAGTTTGTTGTTTCCCATCTTGGAAGCATAGGTCATCTCAAGCTACTCCCATAAATTTCTGGCATGAGAGATGTTGACAATTTGGTTCATCACACTATCTTAGAGCCATTGGTGAATGAAGACACAAAACATATCATGCTCAAATTCCCATTCTTCATCTGACATCCTCTCAAGATTCTGGGTACTAAACACTAGAAGATGCATTCACTTGACAAAAATCAGATCTTTCATTTCAAGTCACCACATATGGTAGTTGATACAATTTAGAAAAATCATCTGACTGTAATTAGACTCCATAATAAATATGAAATAAAAAAACCAAACCCTCTGATACCAAATTTTGGGAAAGATGGGAAATCAACAAACATGCAAACAATAGAAAAAGGAGAACCCACAGTGAAAATAAAATCTCCCCCCCAAATAAAAGCAGATGTGCAGCGACAAAAATAAGTGTGCCGAAAAATAAAGTTGACACCGGAATGTTTTCCGTGGAAAACCCAAAAGGGAAAAACCACGGGACCTAGTCCAGAAAGAGAGATCCACTAAAATGAATAAGTACATGGTAGAGACTCCCTAAAATGGAAGGGAACCCAAAAGTAATACTCAAGAATAAAATTGTGGAACAAAAAAAGGAGGACAGCAAGAAAAGATGATTGTCGAAGAAAGGTGATCACTAAAATGGATTTTCTCTCAGTGTTGTTGCTGCTGGTGATGATGAAATTTATTTCCACTACCTTCTTATATAGGAAGAAGAATCCACGTTAAATAATGTTGCCACATCAAAAGAGTTTCACAGCGTGAATTAATTCACACGGTCTTAGCCAGCATTAAAAACACCTCATTAAAAGAGAAACTACATGATGCTCCAATTGAGGAGGCGTTACACGGTGTGCCAACTAGGAAGACCCCCAACAAGCATACCTTGTGGATCTAGGGTATTTAGGTAACCCTCACACATGGTTTCTGGGGAACTCAAAAAATACTTGTATTTCATAAAGGATGAATAGATTATTTGAATCAAGTGAATGGATAAATATTTTTCAGATTCTTCCAAGTCTCTCACCTCTCTTCCACCACCTCAGATCATTGTCCCGTTCACATTGATTTTTCACACGAACTAAGTATGCAGAGACATGAAATAATTTTCAAATTCGGAAGTTTCTAGGAAAAGGATAAGGAATATGAAGATGTTATACATTCTTGTTAGAGGTTCGGGAACCACGATACACAATGGAATATACAGCATACTGCTGATAGTTTGAAACTATGGATCAATGCCAAATTCTTCATTCCTTATTTTCTTTATGATTATGTTGGTAGGAATATTGATGAGCTATTTTCACATCTCCCCTTAGATATAGTCCTTCATTGTATATAATCTCTTGAAGTGGAGCTGGAGGAGGTGCTTAAAACCAGGGAATTTTTTTCCCTTCCGCACACGTGAAACCTATATTAAGGAAGGTGATTATAATACCTTATTATTTCATCATAATTCTTCTAAAACACAAAATAAACTCTATATCCTTCCTTACAGATGCATAAGGTCAATCTGTCTCCAGTGAAAGGGGGATTCAAGATATTATCACGCATTTTTAGCAGGAGCTTTTTAAGGATGGGAAAACCTCCATCTCTTCTAATGATGACTCTTATATCAAACTGGTTGTTATATAGGTAATGAATAACCAATTTTCACATGAATTCATGGATGAGGAATTTTTTTCGAACTTAAAAAAATTCACTCCACCAAAGCACCAAGAGCGGATGGGTTTCATTCCTTATGTTTTAAAAAAAATTCACATTATCAGGCATGATATTTCTAAACTCATGAAAAAAGTGTGGGAAAGGAAGGCCAAATTTTGTGCACTGAATGAAAATATTATTTACCTCATACCGAAGATCAAAAAACCCTCTTTGATCATGGATTTTAGTCCCATCATCTTATGTAATATTATTTACAAATTTTTCTCCAAGGTCTTGGTTTACCACTTGTGCTCCAAACTACCACCCATTATTTCTGAAAATCAGAGAGCTTTTTTCACCAAATAGTTTATTTATGATAATTCCATCATTTATCGTGAAGTTTTTTAATCTATTAAAACTCATTATGATGTTAAAAGAGGTACTATAGCATGGAATATGGACATGGAAAAAGATTATGATAGGGTTGAATGGTTGTTCCTTCAGTTTGCCACAAGTAAGATGGGATTTTTTTATAAGTTGGTCAAGGCCATTATAAAATGTGTCTATATGGTTTATTTTAGGACCAAGATCAATGGAAACCTGTCTCAAAAAATTTCCTCTTCTAGGGGCTATGGTTCGGGGATCCTCTCTCTCCTTTAGTGTTTATTTTTGTGGCAGATGTGTTTTTTAATCTTATTTTAGCCACATGAAAGGAAAATTTTATTCATGGGAAAAAGTGTGAAGATGAAGCCATCCTATTAAACTTTTTTTCGTATATGAAATATTTATTTTATCAAGGGTCACCCATGAATAATGTGTTACCATTTTCAACTTGATCTACTCATATGATAGGGCTTTAGGTCAATATGTCAACCTTAATAAATCAGGAGTGCCTTTTAGCTTAAGTGTCCCCATCTACAGAGTTGAACACCTTTGTGGATTTTCTGAAATTCATGTGGTAGAAAAACATATAAAATACCTTGGGTTTCCCATGATCTTTGGTCGCTCTAAAAAAATATGTTTTTTGACCGTCATAGACAAAATGGAAAAAAATTCAGGGATGGTCATTCAAGTAAATTTCCAAATCTAGGAAGGAATCTCTTATCAAGGTGCTGGCACAAGCGATTCTTAACAATTTTATGTCCTTATTTAAACTATTGGATTTTATTTTTGAACAAATCCATTACTCCCTCGCCAACATTCGATGGGTCATCAATGATGGGAGAAATAAAATTCATTGGGTTGCGTCAGACAAACTTTTCCTCCAAAAGGCTTGTGGGGGAATGGGGTTTTGGGATTTGTGGTGATTTAATGAAGCCTTACTGGTAAAGAAAAGATGGTGGATGATGCTCCACCCCCAATATTTATGTGCACGGGTTCACCAAGATAAATACTTCCCCCATACAGGATTTTGTGGTTCATTTTTGGGCCCCCCACCCTAGCTTTTTCTAGAGAAGCCTCTTAGGGGTGCATGATATTCTTTGCAGAGGCCCTTATTGGAGAATTGGATATAAATATAAAGTCATTATTTGGAGGGATCTCTAGATAGTTTACAAAAATGGGATGAAATAAACCTCTCTAGTGATCCCTAGTTGGAAAGAAGATATGGTTAACACCCTATTTAACTCTATAGAGAACGGTTGGAATATTAAAAATTTGGATAAGGAGTTCAATGAAAGAGATAGAATATTCATTCTCAGCATAAAATTTGTAAAAGATATGGTCAATGATAGGATACACTGGAAGAATTAATGCTCTGAAATTTATTATGTGAAATTTGGGTATTTGATGGAAATTTATTCTCGAGGACCTGAAACTGAGCCGGTGTAGAAATCCTTGTGGAATCTAGCTCTTCCACTGAAGGTGCATCATTTTTTGTGGTAGATCTGTGATGGAATCCTCCAAGTTATGGAATTTCTCATGCACCATCATGCAGCTGAAGACCCCTCTTTTACCATTTCAATGGAACTTTTTGAGTCACCTTTCAATGTAATTATCACTTTCCCAGGGGATATGGCTATCTAGAAAATGTGGAACTCTAATACGGAGCATCTGGTGGATTTGGTGTCCATGATGGCATCACTTATTTGTATTTGGTCTAATTATCTACCTTTAGAAATGGTGGATATGATGAATAATGTGTCTTGTATTATTTGGATGATAAGGAATGACTTTGTCTTTAACCAACATTCACGACCATCATCCTTCTGGACTAAGTGGGAGGCATTGTGGCAGGACATTTGGAAACATAATGAGGTGCATCTAGTAAACCCAATAGCCAAACCTTTGATCTAAAAATGGAATACTCCTCCTATGGATGTGATAAAATTTAATGTGGATGTGTCCCTTTCTAGAAGATGTACTGTGGTAATTGGTATTATTATCTGTGACTCCCATGTAGGCATTTTTGCAGCCATCCATAACTCTCTTTATGGTCTTTGGTAACCTCTAGTGGCTGAAGATCAGGAAATTTCTATAGGTTTTATGTTTTCCATCAAGAAAAGATTTAAATCTATCATTCTTGAATTGGATTGTCTTATCATTATCAACATGATTCATGTGTCGTAAAATATCCTTCAATATTTCAGCTTGTTAATTCTAACGATCCTCTATTTATGCCGACACTTTTTTGATTTCTACTTCTCTTTCATTAAATGAAATGGGAATAGGGAAGCCCATTTTCTAGCTATGTGTGGTCTCACATATGAGTCACATACATTTTTGGTTAACTTTCCATCTTGAATGTCTTGTCTTGTACTTCCTAATCTTTAATCATTTATTTTAATCCCTTTTTTTTTCAAAAAATAATATTTTTAAATTTATTATTACATAATAATAATATTTCTATTTAGAATTAAATAATTATTATTAATATTTAATAATTAATTTAAGATGATTATTTATTATATATAATATGTATTATAATACTATATATTAATATAAAAAATAATCATCTTAAATTAATTATTAAATGTTAATAATATTATTATTTTCAATTCAATAAGTATAATTAATATTAATAATAAATATTCTATTATTAATTATATAATTAATTATTTAATAATGCAACAAAATCTATTAAGAATAATATAATTATTAATTAGTACATATTTTATAAATATTTTTTTATTTACATTATTATACAAAATATACTTGTTGTTATGCTATTAATTATATCATATTGATTAATAACAAATAATACAATTGATATTTTAAAAAAATTACATATTAAATTATTAATAATAATTATATAAACAAAAAATTCAACAATGATTTATAATTAAAATCTTATAAATATTAGTTTTTTTACTATTATGAAAAAAGATCCATCCAAAATAAAAATATCTTGAACTTTTATTAAAGATGAAATAAATAGATAACAAGAAAGAAAGATAATGGACGGGGTCATATAATGATACAGGCCCTCATCCTAAAAAGAAAACTACATATCAATTCTATTACATTATAATTTTTACATTATTATAAAAAATATACACGTTGTTATGCTATTAATTATATTATATTAATTAATAAAAAATAATAAAATTGATATTTAAAAACATTACCTATTAAATTATTAATAATTATTATATAAACAAAAAGTTCAACAATGATTTATAATTGAAATCTTATAAATATTAGTTTTTTTACTATTATGAAAAAACTTCCATCCAAAAGACAAATATTCTAACCATTTATTAAAGATGAAAGAAATAGATAACAAGCAATAAAGATAATGGAAAAGATCATACAAAGAGATAATCCATCATCCTAAAAATATAACTACATATCAAGAAAGTTATGATCAATTCCATACTCATAATATGAATCATCATACTCATCATCAGTTTCCCACTATTGACTATCCTTACATTACCATTTAAAACAACATCCCTAGAATAAATGAGATCATTTCTTCCCTTAGATCGGATATGATAAGTTTCCAGCAGAATAATACTCTTTTCTTGGTCACTTCTATCAACTGAAACATTACCCCATTTACCATACATTCCCAAAAAACTGAATACATTCTGAATCTCTTGAAGATAATCCATGTGCTGCTAAACATCTGATTGACCAATTCTATCATCCAATAGAACATTTCATGAAAAGTATACATTGAGGGGCTGAAAAATACAACCTTTCTCATCATTTGGTGAAGGAGATATCCTAAACACAACACCAACAGCCTCATTAGAAGATTGCACCACCTCACTACTGTTCATTCATTCCAGACTAGTGAAATTCATGCCAATCAAATTAGAGTTGCAAACCTCTTGACTAGGTTCAGATGGAATATCACTACATCTGCAATATGGTACCTCATTTCAAGAAAAAGTCCCAAAAAACATTCCCATCCATCTATTATAGCATGAAAAAATAACAAGTATCATAAAATGAAGTTCTTTCCTACTCTTGAAAAACCACCAACAATTTATCTTTGCACACTGCAGTCCCTTGAATATGATATTGGTTATCCATAAATTCAATCGATTGCTTCCTAGGATTCCTAGGTACTGACTTCCCATGCACCTTAGATGAATTAATCTTGTATTTACCATCATATCCTTTTTAAGGATGCCCCTTAAATCCACAAAAATCGCAAACTTTCCTCCTGTATTTCTCATATAGATTACTAAAATATTTTCAATTCTAACAAAATTAAGTACAATTTTCATACTCAAAATAGAATTTTATATCATCAGTTGGAGTAGTAAGATTCCCATTTCTAATAAGAGTGGAAATAAAATAAATTTTAACCAGATTTCTAGAAAAGTGACCATCACTGACGTGTTCTATCTCCCTATCAATGAGAATCAGAATGCCAATGGTTGCAACAATATCATGCTAGATATTTGAATTACAAAGAATCCAGTTAGGACCATGAAACCTGATCCAAACTTATGAAAAATAATTCATGAGCCTTTAAACATTAAAATAAATCATAAATTAATTAAGATGAAGCATTATTGGCTTCAAAAATAATGAACTAGAGGATCACACACAAGTCTTGGATTCATCAGATTGAAAAAAGTTGTGAATGAAACCTATGCCCAATAAAATACACTTCCAATATGAAAAACCCCATAAAAAGATATCCTATGAAAAATATCTTCACGATTCCATTTCTTATGACCATTTAGAAAAAAACTTGCTAATTAGTGAGTTCTTACCCAAATCTAGGAATTCCAAAAAAGGATTCACGATTAGCTTCAACATGGGCCTATGATCCTTTCTTGAGTATCCTACCAACATTGGAATCCTTAAATGCCACCAGCAGACACTGAATAGTGTCATTCCTTCTCTTAGAAGCATCATCTGAAATCCTTCCTACATCCAATACTACATTATAGCTCCATCAAGTAGAAGGAACCAAAATCGTCACTAGTTTTAATGAAGGTTTACATGAATCAACCTTCTCAGTCACCACTTCAATAGGAGAACCGATCACCATGGGTCGATGAATGCCATCCACACAGGTAGGAAGTGTTGTCTCCATGTGATAAGAAAGAAGATCTGAGGATAAAAACACAAATTGGTGAGAAGAATCATCAACCACAACATTTTCCTTGAGAACCGCTCGCAGAGCATCACGATTTCCCACCACAGCTCGGACGCAATCCACACCGTCATCCAACCGTACTATCCCAAGAAAATATGGGATCTTAGAATCAAGAGAAATGGATGCCATCAAAGCCGACAAACCTTAGAAGACCACTTTTCACCTTGGAATCACCAAAGAGAAGATCTCCTAAACCCCATCATGTTTTCAAAGATGGGTTTTTTATGATTAATTAATTAATAACATAATAATATAATTTTAATTATAAATAAATTATAAAATTCCTTATTGATAAATATATAATTTATCAATAAACTTCTAATATTTTATATCAATAAAAAATTTAACAAATATTTATAATGAATATCGAGAGAAAGTAATAATAATAATAATAATAATAATAATAATAAATATTACTTCATATTAAGGATAATATATATGTAAAAAATCAGTGTGAATGGGGTTCATAACTCCATGGATGATAGGAAAAATCATGAACCTCATTCATAGTTCTCTCTCTGAATGGAGAAGCGTGAATAGGGTTCATGCTTCTCTATAGCCATTTTTGAAAAAACTGAGAACCCTATCCCTTTTAATAAAAAATAGAAAAACCCCTTTTGTCAAGAACCCCTCCCACCAAAGATGCCCCTCCTGAGCTGGCAATGGTGAAAGGGAGATAATGACCCCCGAGTCCCGTCTCCAGTAGGCCCCGGGGTGGCGACTAGCACCAAGGGTATGAATTTTCACAAAAATGGGAGGCATTACCCTTTTTATTTATTTAGGATCAGGAAATAGGACAAGTCAACCACTAAAAAGGAAAAAGAACAAGGGTATAGAAATAAACCCAAACCAAGCCCACATGCATTCTTAACAAATGTTATTACAAGGTACAAGTACAAGAAAGCTCAAAGTACAATACCAAAAAGGAAACAAGTACAAAAAACTGCAGCAACTCCAACTGTCCGACTAGTAGGGTCCCACATGGCCCTGGTAGTCCTGGAAACCTGAAAGTAAACGTAGGGTGAGCATAAAAGTATACTCAGTAGGGAAGCCTAAAGCTCTCGTGCACTAGTGGGGAGACATCCTAATGTCCCGTGAGAACAACAAAAGAAACCTAGCAAGGAATTCTATCCACCCAACCTCACTAGTCACACTCACTAAAAACACAAGCACAATAGGTAGTAGTATATAAGAAACAAGAGTATTGGGTACCCCGCACCAGTTCCCTTTAGTTAGCTGCTCTTCCTAACGACGAACGTCCTGACGCTGCCACACTCTCCCCACCCACACACACGTGGGCCTCACCACCACGTATCCCGCCCGCACACACATGGTCCTCACAACCATGTATCCCGCCCGCACACACCTGGGCCTCATCCCAAAGATTCTTGGGAAACAGTAGAACCTTCCCGAAGAGTCTTGGGCTAAAGCCACCCCAATCGAAACCTACCTGAAGAGTCTTAGGTGTAAGGTCGCCTCAAGCCATCACAGCCTAGTGGAGAAGGAGCGGGAAGGAGCTAGTAACTAAGGGAAAAACACCCTCTCCCATGAAATGGGAGTGTTCGGCACTAAGTTCTCAACATGGGTGGGGTGCGATAAAACACAAAAGATACAGATATATATATATACCAACCACACAGCCCAACCTATGGCTTCTAAATAGAGAAACTGAGCATGTGCCTTGGCACTGCTACTACGAAGCATGCATACAACAAACAACCCCAACCCCATTTAGGTTTTCACGTTTCAGCAGAATTAGTTTATTTAGTTCCTTAACTACTTGGAAACTATCCACAACCAACCACATCGATCATTCGTAAAACATATCCCTGCCATCCACAAATCAAGTTAAGAAAACACAAGAAACACAACCAAGCCATTCTTATCAACCAACCAGCCCCATTGATTATTAACTCCGTTCCATTACCACGCCCCACCATTTATTAAATATTCCACTTTAATTTAATATTCACAACCCATAGCTTGTTCACATTTAAACCCAGCCCTGCAGCCCTGCTTCCAACCACCATAACCACAACTGCACCGAACCCGCACATCATCATCCCTTTAATACCATTTATCGCAGCCCCGCTGCATGTTACCAACAGAACATTCATACCAACCCACAACCAAGCCAACCGCAGTCCCGCTGCTCACAACAACCCACAAAAAACCCCCATCACATGCCACGTATCCAAGACAACACCCACATGTTCATTATTCCATTTTTGTTTAACCGGGGTGATCACACAAGTGTTCCAGATTTTCATTTAATCAGCCAACTTTACGTGATTAACCAATTTCCACATTCCACAAAGTTCCATTCACAAAAATGGTCTAGAAGATAGGACTACAATTAATTGTAAAAGCAAAGGCCCCAACGACCATTATTCTTAGAAGGCATAATCCTATTCAATTCACAACATAATATCACAGGATATAAAGAAACAGCAATCACAAACTTCCCAACCCCGTTGTTTAAGCCAGTTATTATCTTTATTAAACCGGTTCAAAAGTGTCTCACGTAAACAATAGAACATCCACCCCGCATGATGCACAAATTAGATAGATGAAGGTAAGATCCCTACCTCAATAGGTTTTGATTACAGCGCTCCCCGGATCAACATTAGAAGAATTCCGTCGGCGTCCGTCACCTCTGTCGGGTCCCGGAAATACCTCCTCGGGTGGAGGTCGGAAAGGAAAGGCTGAAGGAAAGACAATGGATCCATGCTCGGAAGCTTCGCCTTGTTGTTACAATCTCGTGGACACTGACAGATCATAAATCGGAGCTCGGATGAAGAAGTTATGGAAGGAAGAGCCTTCGAGTCTCTTGAGAGAGCTCTACTCAGAGGAGAGGGAAGGAGAGGGGTGAGTTGAAAGGAGGAGGGGACCCCTCCTTTAATAGGCATGAAAAGAAAAAGTACACGGTGTGTACTTTATGGTACACAGCGTGTACTTGGTTCTTTCACATGATCTCCACGTGGCTTCCAACATGGCTTTGTGGCCGTCGACTGGTCAACACACGGTTTGAGGGTAACGTATACGCGGGGAAGGACTACACGATGTGTAGTTTAGACACACGACATGTACTCATTTATTGCACACAGCAAGGACACAACTCCAACATGGTACACGACCATTAATTGGTAATGTGTATGCGGGGAAGGCCTACACAGCGTGTAGAACTAGTGACACGGTGTGCACCCATTATTCCACACAACAAGGACACGGCTTGCAACACGGGGTATACCCGGAAAAAGGGGTACATGGCGTGTACTCAAACTACATGGCGTGTATTTTCGAAATTCTGGAAAGTGTGGGAAAAGTCCATTTTAACCTCCAGAACACTTCGTGACCTTCTTTTTGACAAAGGAAAGGGTCGGAGAGGTCCGGGCCATTACACCAGATACCTCTTAAAACATTCTCATCCCTGAGAATTAAAAAACCAACCCAGAGGAAACCCAACAAGATACCTCTTAGGGTTATAGTTATAATAGGAACCCAACCAACAACCCTAATCATATGTGTTAAAAATTCCTTCTCCTATGTCAAGATTTTATCCGCTTTAGGCGGCACTGACTCACCTGCACAGGTTTAATCGCATCCTCATTAATGCGTCTCAATTAAGAATTGGGTCTTCCCACTTTCATACATTAGTATTCTTCAACTCACACTACCCCCAACACCACAAAACCAAAACACTACCCGAACATGTGGGTTTGGGAAATTCCTTCTCCTATGTCGAGATATTATCCGCTTTTGGCGGCACTGACTCACCAGCACGGGTTCAATCACATCTGCATTAATGCGTCCCGATTAAGGGTCAGGTTTTTCCCTCTCCCACACATCCGGACATGTTACACATTACCAGGGGACAAGGAAACAAAAAGGTCTCACAACTGACAATCCAAGCATTCCATATATCAAAGGTACAAAGTACAAAATCAACACAAATCTCAGAAGAACAAGGTAAAAACACAAGTCAAAACAACTCTGGGTACTGAGCGTGCATCTGGGTCTCCCGCTCCTAAGTGCTCTCCTCAAGGCCGCCATGCCTCCACAACACATGAACCAACAGAATGGTTCATCCACGGAGCACCTTCTCTTTACGTTCCTCGATCCTGACTAGTCATTCCTAAAAGGTCGCGTCGTCTCCCATATCTAACTCTCCCCAGTCGATAACGTGGGAGTCGTCGTGTAAGTATTGGCGAAGCTGGGAGATGTGGAAGACGTCATGAACCTTCTCCAACTGAGGTGGCAGGACCAGCTGATATGCCACCTTGCCGACTCGCCTAAACACCTCAAAAGGTCCGATGAACCTAGGTGAGAGATTGCTCCCTTTACCAAACCTCCGATGCCCCCGTCAAGGGGAAACATTCAAGAAAACATGATCTCCCACCTCGAACTCCAAGGGCCTCCTCCAACGGTCAGCATAAGACTTATGGCGGTCCTGAGCTACTTTCATCCTCTCACGTACAAGCCGGACTTTCTCTATGGTGCTCTGCACTACCTCTGGCCCAAGATCACCTATCTCACCAACCTCTGCCCAGCAAATGGGTGAACGACATGGACTTCCATACAAAGCATCAAATGGTGCCATGCCAATAGTAGAGTGGAAGCTGTTTTTGTAGGCAAACTCTACTAAAGGCAAGTGTCGTACCCATGATCCTCCGAAATCCAGAATGCATGCTCGCAGCATGTCCTCCAATGTCTGGATATTCCGCTCCATCTGCCCATCGGTCTGGGGGTGGAAAGTAGTGCTAAGGCGTAGCTGGGTGCCAAAAAAATTCTTTAACCCCCTCCAGACTCGTGAGGTAAACCGAGTATCCTGATCTGAGATGATAGTCTTCAGGACTCCACGCAAATGTACCACCTCGTCAACGTACCTCTGTGCTAAGGTACTCACCGGGCCTGACTCCTTAATTGCTAAGAAGTGAGCTGATTTCGTCAGCCGATCCACCACTACCCAGATAGCATCATAACCACCTTGAGCTCTGGGTAGTCCTATGAAGAAGTCCATTGAGATTTCATCCCACTTCCACTCGGGGACATCTAAAGTATGAAACAACCCACTGGGAACATGGTGTTCAGCCTTCACTTGCTGACACACTAGGCATTTAGCCACAAACTCAGCCACTGCCCTTTTCACCCCGGGCCACCAAAACTGTTCCCTCAGGCCTCGGTATAGTTTTGAAACTCCTGGATGTACTGCCAAGGCTGAGCTATGGAACTCACGGAGAACTCCCTCACGCATTGCCTCCAGAACAAACAACCTTACCTGGAAAAGCATCCGATGTCGGCTGTCCTCTGACCATCCCTCTGGAGCATTTCCCTGATCGACATGATCCCGCATCACTTTCGCCTCGGAGTCCCCCCACTGAGACTCTTCCACCTGCTATAACAAGGAGGACTGCACTGTCATCTGAAACAAACAGCCTCTAACACCTTCTTTCCTTGCATCCAAGTGCAAGGCAGCCAACTCTCCCATCGCTTTCCAAGCATCAACAAACTCCCGAACCACTTCCTGATGTGACTTCCTGCTCAGGGAATCATCCACAACGTTGCCCTTACCTTCATTTTAAAAGATATCAAAGTCATAGTCTTGGAGAAACTCGACCCATCTCCGCTGTTGTAAGTTCAGGTCACGCTGGGAGAAGATATAACACAGGATCTTGTGATCTGAGAAGACCACAAAGTGCTCCCCAAAGAGGTAATGTCACCACAACTTCAGTGAGAACACTACTGCTGCAAGCTCCAGGTCATGGGTGGCATAGTTAAGCTCATGAGGGCGCAAATTCCTAGACCCATAACAAATCACTCCCTTCTTCGGCATCAGCACACACCCCATACAAAGGCCAGAAGCATCACAAAACACCTCATACAATAACCCTTCCTCTGGAAACCTAAGTACGAGAGCACTGACCAACTTCTCCTTCAGGTAGTCAAAAGATTTCTGGCACTGCTTGCTCCATAGGAAGACCTGGTTCTTCATCTTCAAAGCTTTCAAAGAAGCAGCAACTCGATAGAAGTCCGAAACGAACCTCTGATAGTAACCTACTAACCCCAGGAAACTACGAACTTCTGCCACACTCTTTGGTGCTGCCCAAGAAACAGCTGCCTCCACCTTCGACGGGTCCACTGACACTCCATGCTGAGACACCATGTGCCCAAGGAAGTGTACTTATTGTGTCAAGAACGTACACTTCAACAATTTCCCATAAAGCTGGTGGTGTCAGAGGACTTCCAAGACTGCCCTGAGATGCTCAACGTGCTCCTCCTATGATCTTGAGTAGATTAGGATGTCATCGATAAACACAATGACGAACCAGTCCAGAAACTCTCATAAGACAAAGTTCATAAGTCCCATGAACACAGCCGGTGCATTCCTAACTCCAGACGGCATCACCACAAACTCAAAGTGCCCATACCTGCACCTGAAAGCCGTCTTAGAGATGTCATTGTCCTTCAACCTCAGCTTATGATATCTAGATGGTAGATCAATCTTGGAAAACCAACCTGCTCCCCTCAGTTGGTCGAAGAGATCATCTATCCTTGGAAGGTGGTAATGGTTCTTGATCGTTACCTGGTTCAACCTTTGGTAGTCTATGCATAGCCTGAGACCACCATCTGCCTTCTTCATGAACAAAACTGGAGCACCCCATGGTGATATGCTTGGTCGAACAAAACCCTTCTCCATCAGATAGTCAATCTGAATCCGCAACTCCCACAACTCTGAAGGTGCCATCCAATAAGGGGCCATCGAAATCGGACGGGCACCAGGATGTAATTTTATCCTGAACTCAACGTCATGTCGGGGGGTAGAGTCAAAACCTCCTCGGTAAAAACATCGAGGAACTCCCCAACAACCTCTGGGACATCCATCATCTCTGTATCAGCTGAAACCACTGATATCCCACCTAACAAGGAAAGGAGAGGCTCCACATGCCGGCTTCCCACCTGATAGCTCCTCTCTCCAACAAAAGCTACACGATGCCTATCCACGTCGGAGAACACGACTCTTCTCCGGAAGCAGTCGATAACGGCACCAATAGAAAACAACCATTCGATGCCTAGGATGACATCGTATGGCTGCATTTGTAACAGAAGAAGGTCCCCACTAGATCGATGTGGTCCCAACGTCAGCCCATATCCCCGGAAAATACAAGCTATGCTGGTCTGGCCTCCAACTGGTGTACTCAGTACCAGTGGTACGGAATGTATCTCTACGTCTAGTTCCAAGGAATGGGCTAGACCAGGTGCAACAAAGGAGTGCAAAGCTCACAAATCGAACAAAGCAAAAACAAGAGTGCTGAACAAACAAATCGTAGCTCGCACCACCTCTGGTCCGGCTGGAGCTGTCAACTCTTCTGAGTGAAACTGTCCACTCCCAGCTCCTCTACCTCTCTGATGTCGTCAACTTCCCCGACGACGCCCTGGTCAAGGTCCCTAAGGAGCACCCTGAGGTCAGCCTCCTCCCGCAAAGTCTGCCCTCGGTGGAGCATGGTCCTGCTGCTGCTGGAAGGGCCTCGCCGGCAACTGGTGCTGCTGAGGTGGGAGCTGAACCTACCCACCTCCACCGTACTGAGCTTGGGTCGGGCACCGACTCTGAACGTGCCCAAAACCTTCAAAAGAAAAACACCTCGGTCCCGGGCTCTTGAAAAAGGGAAGAGGACCCGAAGATCTGAACTGGAACTGCTGGGGCCTGCTCCCCACTAGCCTGAACTGGAAGGTCCCATCGTAGGAGACCTGCTGCTGACCACCTTCCCCTTCGACGAACCTGGCTGGATCCCCTCTCAGGGTGCACCTCCCAGCGAGTGCATCTTCTCTACAACCTCTGCCTTCTTCCGTACCACCAAGTACATCGGAAGGGTGAAGGGGGTGGCAGCATACTGGAGCGAAGGACGAAGCACCTCCTCCAAATGTCTCGCCCAAGACTCCTCATCCGGAAAGAGATCCGGAGCAAAGCACAGGAGATCCTTGAACTTGATCCCTAGCTCTCGTACCGACATACTCCCCTGATGAAGGGAGAGTAACTCCTGCCGCTTCTCCGCCTTGATCGTGGAAGAAAGGAATTCCTCTCGGAATTCCTTCTCAAAGTCATCCCATGGAACCTCTGCCTCTATCCTCTCTCCGAGGTAGAGTGTCCACCACTTCCACACCGCACCTCTCAGCTGACTAACTGCTAGGGGAACCCAGTACTCCCTCGGAGCACGGATCAAGGTAAAAGCGATCCCTATCTCCTCAAGCCACCCCTCCGTCTCCGTATCCAAAGTACTACCCTCGTACTTCTTGAGGGTCTGCCACTGGAAATAATGGAGAGTCTTCTGCCACTGGCTATCTTCCTCCTCTCGGTAAATCCTCAACCGATCAACCGCCTGAATTTGTTGGGCCTCGGCCATCTGAGCCACCCGGGGATGACGTCCAGGTGCCATAGCTGTACGGTAAACAAGGATCGCATAAGCCCAAGTAGTAAGGAAAACTCAAGGTTTTATTTTATCATTTTATTTCAATTTCTTTCCTAGAACACCCAAATCAAGTAAAACACAATCATGATGATGCATGTACCTTCCCTAAGGTCTCTACCCTGCAATCAATGTAGTCTCACTTGGTCATTCAGTAGGCTCAGAGTCCTTGCATCGGATCACGGGGGGCCCTAAAATCCCATGTCCTAGCCGGTATTACCTGGCCTATGTCACGCACCAAGATTGACTAACATTGTCACCCTACCATCCCATGCAATCCTCACTGTTCCTAACTCCAGACTCCATCCTATCACTCAACCATCACCTTTGATACCATTCTGTCATGACCCCCTCCCACCAAAGATGCCCCTCCTGAGCTGGCAATGGTGAAAAGGAGATAATGACCCCCGAGTCCCGCCTCCAGTAGGCACCGGGGTGGCGACTAGCACTAAGGGTATGAATTTTCACAAAAATGGGAGGCATTACTCTTTTTATTTATTTAGGATCGGGAAATAGGACAAGTCAACCACTAAAAAGGAAAAATAATAAGTGTATAGAAATAAACCCAAACCAAGCCCACATGCATGTTTAACAAATTTTATAACAAGGAACAAGTACAAGAAAGCTCAAAGTACAATACCAAAAAGGAAACAAGTACAAAAAACTATAACAACTCCAATTGTCCGACTAGTAGGGTCCCGTACGGCCCTGGTAGTCCTCTGGGAAACCTGAAAGTAAACGTAGGGTGAGCATACAAGTATACTCAGTAGGGAAACCTAAAGCTCTCGTGCACAAGTGGGGAGACATCCTAATGTCCCATGAGAAAAACAGAAGAAACCTAGTAAGGAATTCTATCCACCCAACCTCACCAGTCACACTCACCAAAAACACAAGCACAATAGGTATTAGTATATAAGAAACAAGAGTATTAGGTGCCCCACACCAGTTCCCTTTAATTAGCTGCTCTTCCTAATGATGAACATCATGACGCTACCACAATCTCCCTACCCGCACACACCTGGGCCTCACCACCACGTATCCCTCCCGCACACACCTCGGCCTCACAACCACGTATCCCGCCCGCACACACCTGGGCCTCACAACCACGTATCCCACCGGCACACACCTGGGCCTCATCCCGAAGATTCTTGGGAAACATTAGAACCTGCCCGAGGAGTCTTGGTCTAAAGCCACCCCAATAAAAACCTACCCAAAGAGTCTTAGGTGTAAGGTCTCCTCAAGCCATCACAGCCTAGGGGAGAAGGACCAGGAAGAAGCTAGTAACTAAGGGAAAAACGCCCTCTCCCATGAAATGGGAGTGTTCGACACTAAGTGCTCAACATGGGTGGGGTGCGATAAAACACAAAAGATATAGATATAGATATATATACCAACCACACAGCCCAACCTATGGCTTCTAAACATAGAAACTGAGCACGTGCCTCGGCACTGCTACTACGAAGCATGCATACAACAAACAACCCCAACCCCATTTAGGTTTTCACATTTCAGTAGAATTAGTTTATTTAGTTCCTTAACTACTGGGAAACTATCCACAACCAACCACATCGATCGTTCATAAAACATATCCCTGCCATCCACAAATCAAGTTAGGAAAACACAAGCAACACAACCAAGCCCTTCTTATCAACCAACCAGTCCCATTGATTATTAACTCTGTTCCATTACCATGCCCCACCATTTATTAACTCTTCCACTTTAATTTAATATTCACAACCCATAGCCCATTCACATTTAAACCCTGCCCTGCAGCCCTGCTGCCAACCACCATAACCACAATCGCACCGAACCCGCACATCATCATCCCTTTAATACCATTTATCGCAGCCCCGCTACCCGTTACCAACACAACATTCATACCAACCCACAACCAATCCAACCGCAGTCCCGCTGCTCACAACAACACACAAAACACCTCCATCACACACCACGTATCCAAGCCAACACTCACATGTTCATTATTCCATTTTTGTTTAACCGGGGTGATCACACAAGGGTTCCATATTTTCATTCAATCAGCCAACTTTACGTGATTAACCAATTTCCACATTCCACAAAGTTCCATTCACAAAAACGGTCTAGAAGATAGTGCAACATTTAATTGAGCAAGAAAAGGCCCCCAACGACCGTGATTCTCAATAGTCATATTCCTATTCAATTCACAACATAATATCACAGGATATAAAGAAACAGCAATCACAAACTTCCCAACCCCGTTATTTAAGCCAGTTATTATCTTTATTAAACCGGTTCAAAAGTGTTTAATGTAAACAATAGAACATCCACCAAACATGATGCACAAATTAGAGAGACGAAGGTAAGATCCCTAACTCAATAGGTTCTGATCACAGCGCTCCCCCGGATCAACTTTAGAAGAAGTCTGTCGGTGTCCGTCACCTCTGTCTGGTCCCGGAAAAACCTCCTCGAGTGGAGGTAGGAAAGAAAAGGCCGAAGTAAAGACAACGGATCCAAGCTCAGA
Organism: Viscum album; assembly: GCA_963277665.1. NCBI lineage: Eukaryota > Viridiplantae > Streptophyta > Magnoliopsida > Santalales > Viscaceae > Viscum > Viscum album. The sequence goes on along the minus strand of OY728123.1, from coordinate 498,776,057 downwards.
AGCTCCGCCTCATTGTTAAGATCCTGTGGCCGCTGACGGATCGTAAATCGGAGCTCGGACGAAGAAGTTATGGAAGGAAGAGCCTTCGAGTCTCTTGAGAGAGCTCTTCTCAGAGGAGAGGGAAGGAGAGGGGTGAGTTGAAAGGAGGGGACCCCTCCTTTTATAGGCGTGAAAAGAAAAAGTACATGGAGTGTACTTTATAGTACATGGCTTGTACTTGGTTCTTTTACATGGTCTCCACGCGGCTTCCAACATGGCTCTGCGGCCGTTGACTGGTCAACACACAGTTTGAGGGTAACGCATACGCGGGGAAGGACTACACAGCGTGTAGTTTAGACACACGGCGTGTACTCATTTATTGCACGCGGCAAGGACACGGCTCCAACGCGGTACATGGCCATTGACCGATAACACGTACATGGGGAAGGCCTACATGGTGTGTAGAACTGGTCACATGGCGTGCACCCATTATTCCACACAGCAAGGACACGGCTTGCAACACGGGGTATACCCGGAAAAAGGGGTACATGGCGTGTACTCAAACTACACGGCGTGTATTTTCAAAATTCTGGAAAGTGTGGGAAAAGTCCATTTTACCCTCCAGAACACTTCGTGACCTTCTTTTTGACAAAGGAAAGGGCCGGAGTGGTCCGGGCCATTACACCTTTTAACCAAATTATCCATGAGAAACCCGTGTTTTTTCATATATATAATAATAATAATAAAACATATTCTTTAAATAATATCTAAGGGAAACAATTTCCAATGTTCATTTAGTTAGTAGGAAATGTAAGGTTCTTTAACAGAAACCTCTTTTTCCCATATTCTGTTTGGGAAGGCTCTTTCCCAATAAGAACCTTTCCAAACAAACTTCTGTTCAAAAGGTGATTTTTTAAAAATCACCTTATTTTTAAATAATTTGAAAAGGGTTCTTCCCAAAAAGTGCATTCTTTGAAATTAATTTTCAGAAGGCGCTTTTCTAGGTAGCACCTTCCTAGAAAATCCTTGAAGAAGGTTCTCAATTATAAAGAGCCTTATATCCGTCTTTAAGAAACCCACTCGACCTGGATCTCATACATTCTAGTTGGCCTCCACTTAGAACTCTCTTATCCTGTCATTGTTCTTCCCATCGTCCTCCCCACCCATAAAATACTCCCCTCCTCTATTTTCGTGAAATCAAAGTTACAATTCAATATACTTCAGATCCCAATTCCCAGTGAAGGGTAGATCTGGTTTTTCAAAACTATTTTATGAAACCCATGAATGTGGATAGCCTCTGTTCTAGTTTGGAATACTCGAATCAAGATTGATTTTCCCATTGAAGCATTGATCTGATTTTTTGAAACCCTTTTACGCAACCTTAAAAGTTGGTGACACCCCCTGCTACTAAGGCTACTTGTGGGAAAATCATTATCTTATACCACAACTCCTGGCGCAAAGGTTAACCCATCCCAAACCCCCTCGACATTCTATTCGTGATAACCTATTTCACAAATCTCTACTCATGAGACCCAGTTCGCCAATTTCCTTTCGCGAAGGATGCTGATCCACAATAGGTATATTTAAAATTTAATTTAATATTTTTTTATTATATTGAAATAATATTTAATGTGTGTTATATTATTTAGTTGAGAATTGTATAATATTTCCTTGAAATGCATTCTTCATTTATTATTTTTTTATATTGACGAAATTTGGCTTATTGAATTGTATAGTCTATATATATATATAACATTACATTGTATAAAATAAACTTATAGTATATATATATTACATATATTTATTTCATGAATATTTTATTATAAATTATTTCATTCTATTATGCATTTGTGTGTGTACATATATTATTTAATTGTATAAAATATATTAGTAAATTAATTAGTGATTTTAAAATTACTATATTATTAAAGTGTTTGATTTGTATATTAATATAATATTGTATTATAATTTTTAGTGTAATACACATTAATAAATTATTATAATAATCAAATAATATATTATTATTATATAATTGTATCATAATTAATATATATTATTGCATTGTATAAAATATATTATTTATTAATTAATTAGTAATTTTTTAATTAATATATTATTTCTTTGTAAAAAATATAAATTAATTACTATGTTAATCGTAAGTAAATTTTTTAAGATAGTGAAATTAACTATTTTTTAAATTTTAATTGTGTAGTATATATTATATAAATTATATTATTCTTTAAAATAAACTTATGTATATATATTAATATAATATTACATTGTAAATAAAATATTATTTCTTAGTATTTTATATAGTAATAAATCATTCTCTCTTACATTATGACTGCCTGTTGTCATTGTTAGTTTCATCTATTCAGAGAGGAAATATAATCAAAATAATAATATTTAAAGTTTTATGGTTTATGATTATCTGAAGAAATGCCAGTGTATATATTTAACTTGAGATTTAAATTCAAATAACAGTTTCATAAATATGGCTAAAAAGTTATGTGAATTTTTATATCATGGAGGTGAAATAATAGATGTTGAACATGGGATATCATATATTGGTGGTCCTGTAAGATTAGTAAATCTTATTTGATGGGATATGATGAACACATTTAACAGTAGAATTCATGATCGATTGAAGATTGCTAATAATCTGTGTATATTATCTATTATTTATAGATTTCCTCAAACTCAGGATAATCTATATTACATGCGATGTCATTTGGTCGATGATAAATGTTCAAGGCTTTATTATGATACATACCAAGAGCATGGAAGGCTTAGTGTGATGGAATTTTATGTTTATGTTAGTACAATTTAAGATACCACTCAAATAAAAAAAACATATCATATGGGTTTTAGGGGTTTACTTTTACATATGAGCCAGATATTCATGGTGGAATAAGTGAAGAAAATACATGTAGAGAAGAGAAAATATTTCATATTATAGTACATGTAGATGTTCCTACAACATCTTTTTTTGTATCAGATCAACATATGGGTGCAATCAATGATGCTTATGATGATCATTTGGAGGATGAGGAAGTATTTTAAAGAGAATATGAGACGATTCCATTCAATTATTAAGAAATACAACATGCATGACTGGTGAAAATATCACATTATTTTACACCAGTTGTTCCTAAGATTGATTGGGATGCAGTGACACCAATAACCGAGTTCCCAGGTTTTTTATAATAATGAAATGTTGGAAGGAATGATGATGAATTGTTTGTTGGAAGAAAATTTGAGAGCAAAGAGGCATTACAAACAGTTATAAATAATTACCATGTGAAGATTCATTACAGTTTACTCATGGATGTGTCGACAAGATCAATATTTTCTATAAAATGTCAATAGTCTGATGACACATGAAAGATGTGGTTGTAAGCTACCATTGTTCGAAATTAAAATTTTTGGAAAATTAAAGAAAAGTAGGACCACACACTTTTTTGAATTTAAGGCTGACTCAAAATTATAGACACCTCAACTTGACATTAATATGATCTATTATTATTGGTATGATCATAGTTAATCATAATTTTCATGTTGATTTAATACGGGAACACATAGATAGTGAGTATGGATTTAAAATCTCATTAAATAAGGTATTTATTGCAAATAAGAAATCTCTTGAGAAGGTTAATGGTGATTGGGAAATGTCATTTCAGTTGTTTCCTTATTTTATTGAGTGATTGGTTCAAAATAGCCAAATCATTTATCAATTTTAAATGGTGGGGCATGTGGTGAACATTTTCATCTCTGTAGATAATGTCCAATTTCATTGGATATTTTGGGCATTCCTTCCATGCATCGCAACATTCCCGCACTAAAAACAATTCATACAATTGGATGAATATTTTATATATGGAATTTATAATGGAGTTTTATTGATCGTTTCCACTCATGATGGAAATAAAATTCCTATTCCAATGGTATTTTAAATAGTAGAGAAAGAGAATCTGGACTCTTGGAGTTGGTTTCTATTTTTTGTTCATTTTCATTTCACCAATAAGCATGGGATATATCTTGTTTGATATCATCATAATGCTATCAAAGAAGTTTTGAATACTGAGGATGTTGTTTGGTTACCCCCCCCCCCATGCTCATCATCATTACAACATGAGACGTATTTCTAGAAATTTACAGAAAAAAAATTATGATGACAACGTGAAAAAATAAATAAACTTAGGTATTGAATCAAATTTTCTACAAATTTGGTACATATGAATATATTATATCAATGTGAACTTTTTTGAATGTTTCTCACATGAATTTACTACATATGAACCCATACAACATGTTTTCTTTCAGAGACTGTAATAAATAAGAGGAATAAATGAGGATGTCTACAAGTACATGATATGCATCCAAAAACAAAAATGGTTATTGGAATTTGGTGAAAGGAAGAGATATAGGAACATGAATAAAAAAAATTAATACATTAATGGAATCTTCAAGGGGGTTAGAAAATTACAAATCATGGGTATTTTTTCTTAAAGATTTTATAGATGTTTTACTTTTTAACAGATCAGAAGATGTCAATAAAGAACTACTATAGGGTCATCGATACTAAGAAAAGTTTAAGAATGGATCTTTAGCTTAATAAAAACCATAACACATCATATCAAGTGGACTTTTTCACAGTATGGGAAGTTGGGTTGAAGTTGAAGAGGTTCATGATGGTCGGGTGATGACCATTTTTCTTGATAATCAGACATATGAATGTGGTAACTTCAAAGTGTACAACATGCCTTTCTCACATGTACGTGCAGCATGTGCTCATATTCACCTCTCATGGGAGATTTATTTCAATCCCCTATATCAACTCGATATGTTGTGGAATTTCTACAGTGAATATTAGAGACTAATCGAAGATGTATCAATATTAAATCTATGAATCGTCCAATTATTTTTCCAAATCCATCATGGTTTCATGGAAAAGGTTATCTGAAATCTACACATATGAGAAATTAAATGGATCGAAATTAGGATAAATTGATGCATCAATGATGTTACATTTGTAGGGAAGAGGTAAATAATTGTAGAAAATGTCCTCAGAACAATAGCATGGAGGGTTCATCAACACGCCCTACAAGTTTTTATTACTATGGGTTGATTATAGTAATTTTTTTACTTTCCATGTATAACGGTTTATTAGACTAAGAATTTCCATTTTATTAATTTTTTTTCAACTCAACATATATATTATTTAAAAGTATATATATTTATCATTTATTTTTCTATTTATGTAGATGGAATCCTTCTAACTACATCCAGGCCCCAAGGATCCATATCTTCTTACCACATAGAGTGAGCACGTGTCAAAGTATATATGGGATAGGGGTGAAGATAAGATAATAAATGGTTATAGATCCTATCACATTCACCATGAGATCCCACCAGAACCTATCATACCTTATTTTCATCAGTCTAGGGGTTATATGGGTTGATCATGTGTATGTATATACCCATTAAAAATTTACTCGATTCTTCTTTGGTTGAGAAATAGAGACCAAAGATGCATACATTTCATATGCCTCTAGGAGAAAAGGATTGCATTACAGGATGTCTCTATATTATTGGGTCTTCCTATAGATGGGGATACTATTATAGGTCTGATGATATACAGTTGCTATTAAAATTTACACATATATTTAGACTTATCTTTAATATATGTGAGAGGAACCCTCATAGGAGGTTGGTTACATATGTCCTGGATGGACACTCATTTCGGCCCCATTGATCCAGATGCAGATGAGGTGACATTTGAGAGATATGCATGACCGTATATTCTATGAATTATTGTAGGTGTGTTGTTTTCATATCACTCTAGATCAAATGTTCATCTAATTCACCCACCTATTCATAGAGATTTAGAGCGTCCTAGGTGGTATGGTTGCAGTTCAGCATGTCTGGAATATCTCTATAAAGAGCTATATAGGGAATCTCGCACATAGGTGAAGGAGATAGGTGTTTGTTGTTTGTTATTACATGTTAGGCATGGATATGATTCCCTACACTTACACCTCAATTTGTCTCTGATTTACCACTCGATGCATTGAATATGGGCTCATTTTCTCACATGTACATTAAATGTTTAATACACATTTTTCTTCCAATCTCATATGCTAATTATATAATTTTTGAAATTTTGTTACTCACAATTCATAAGTGGAGCCACTCCAAAACATATGTATATTTCCCTATAAAATCCATTTTATATTACAGTCTTCTTTTTGATCGTTTTTTCATTGATGGGGTATGCCTAAATCATTGTTGATATTATTATGTGTTTTATGTTAAATGACTGATCAAATTTATTTCTCTATGTAAATTAGTTGGACGTCATATGTAGGTGAAATTCTAGGATATCTTAAAGATTATTGTATGACGGGGATTCATCATTCTACTGCCATAATGCTACTGATCCACTTTCATATTATTGAGTGGCACCAACCCGATAGGGTTATGTGATTGTCCATATATTCATAGCCTATTTCAGGGCCACCAAGATAGATTGTAGAGGTTCACGGTATTTGAATTATAGGAAAAATGATCAATATTGGAATATTATACACGAGCCATACATATCCATTTGGGATTCACGTGAGCAGTATTGTGTGACTGGATATTTTGGAGGACTTCTTTGTTGGATTTTTTGTCCTAGAACCAACGTTTTGTACTTTGATTACATGGATATTTAATGTATTTAAATATTAAACATCTTATTACAAATTTTTCATTGTTCTACATGACTATGATGTAGTCATTTCCTAGAGTATTTGTTGCATTGATAAGGTCATGACAGTTCCCTACTATGATGAGAACCTTGAAATGATAAAAAAATATTCTTAAATATAATTTTGTGGTTGGATGATGTACTATGATGGGAAACATGATATACAGACCATGAGGTGTGAGTACTTTTAAGAAGATGATACTTCCTCTCATGAAGTTCTTACTTGGTAATCTCAAAGACGGGATATTATGAGAACAGAACCGCGAGTAGAAATTCCTCATGTTTTGGTATCATCGGATATTCCTATATGTGAGTGAGTGTAATAGTCCTTATACTTTAATATTTTCATTAATATGTGTCACGACTCACACACATTGATTTACTGACGAAACACATCATTCCATATGTTGGAAAAAAGTAGGGCATGTTGGGTGCCTCACGAGTGGAATGTTATTAATGGATAAGTCGAGGAAATATTTGTACCTTATATTTATAGAAGTTGATAACTCAGACCTTTGATTGAAATAGAACTGTCACGTGAAATTCCATGGCCATGGTGTAATGATAAGTTTATTTCAAATAGTCAAAGAATGACGTATCAAGCACAAAGCTTGATGACACTATCATGAGACCTGCTTGATGAGATATTGAGACAAAGGGATTATATTACACAGTGAGCATTCATATGTGGATATCATTTTTGTGAATTTAAGTTCTTTATCTAGTGTGCCTTGACCCATTGCTAGATAGTACTCTTGGACTTTAGGCAAGCTCACCTAATTCCAATAAGAAAGAATCCTAGGGGCTCACACACTAAGTGTTTTTGGTGATTTTGGTTAAATTATATTTTAATTTAATTAATAAAATAAATATTATTCTCAAGATAGTGGAATGATTTTCTTCAAGTTAAAATGATTACATAAATTAAATAAATATTTATTCACTGGATTGTGGGTGAAATATATTTATTTATTTTATTGAACATTTAATAAATATTTATTTAATAGTTTGTTAATAGAATGTTTATTTATGAAAAAAATGTATTTATTTATTCGGGTGTTCAATAAATGGAAGTGAAGTTAGAGAGAACCAAGTTCGTTCCGGTAGTAAAATAATTTTTTTCAAGATGGTAAATAATTATTTAACTAGTTTTTATAAGTTAAAATAACAATAATACTACTATTATTTTCTGACATGGAATTTTATTTATAATTCCGTTTTGTGCAAGTTAGAACACCATAAATAATGACATAGTATTATTATTAAAATCATGGGTTTTTATCTAAGGTTATGAATTTTTTTAATTACTGTTACACAATTAAATATTGTAACTAAATCCCCATGTCAAAAAATAGACACGTACGTCTATTATTCCATGGACCGAACTGCACACCCAGTGAATTGAGAATTATTGAGCTAAATGATCTCTCCCTCAAATCCTCTTCCATACCCTCTCAAAAATGAGATATGTTCTTCAAGACCGAAGAATAATCGATCAAGAACAACTAACACAAGACACTCTCTTCACCGCGCTAGCACCCAAAGAATGAGTGTTATTGATCGGAGGCCATCAGAGCATGTGTGGATCACCGCTAGAGGGATTCTGGTTTGGATCCTCACAAGTTCAACCAGACAATCCGAAAGGGTCATTCCAGATGATCAACATCATCAATGAAGAATGTATAAAAGATCTGAGTATTCTTTTCTTTATGAAATTAATTAAATTAATTATAAACATGATGTCCAAGATCCACTCTAATGGTTTCCGGCCCCTTCTTACTTTATCTAAATCATTGATTATATTCTGTGGAGACTGGAGTTCATCGTCGTATTGATCCCAGAATAACCATTGATCATGGTAAAAATTAAATCATGGAGTCAGCCCAACCATGATTCTACTGTGCCCAAAATCTTCAAGTTTTATCATAGTGGTTACATCATAGTTTATAATTATTTAAATAGTTTTTTGATGATTTACAGTTTAATAATTTAGTTATTCAATTTCAGGTTAATCGTTCTTGTGATCTGGATTTCGATATATGTTCTCCCTCCTTTCATTTCTCACAGATTTCACAGAAACAAATGATTTTTTAATTAAAATTAAAACATAGAACTCACTAGGAGGCACCGACGATTCTTCCCAGGTGACACAAAATTTCACACTGTGTGTTCAGACTTACGTACCATGTTCTCTACCATACACATCATGTAATCAAAACTACATGTCATGTAGTCTTGTTCAGTGCCTCAAGAGTAATTTAGAAATTACTCAAGCCATGTGCATTTATTTCATGTCGTGTAGTTATTTCTACACTACATGTTGACCAGGATAGATAGGCACATGCTTACCAGATTAAACACTGTGTGTCCCATTGCACATGGTATGTTGTTCCTTCGGGTCAGGGGGCCAAACTATGTATCCCATAAATGAATAAGATGACTGGTAAACATTTAATGTGGAGACAACACAGTGTTTATCCCACTCTACCCACCATGTACTCTGAAATTTCTGAAGTACGTTTCACACACCAAGTCCCTAGGTGTGTACTTCAGGACAGATGGTGAAGATAGTACAAACTGTGTATTCAGAACTACATGTCGTGTACTTTACTAAATTACACAAAGTTAAAACTTTAATGTTTTTGTAATGTTCAGAACTACACATCTTGTATAAATCTTACTACTGGTTGTTACTCTATGCATTGAAACATCTTATATGCCATATGTCAGAAGATTAAGACAGTATTCGAATATTATACATGTTGGGTAGATTCGAACGAGTATTCACCAGGATACCTCCATGGTGCATTTATGTTCAAAGATGAGAATCTAAAGGAAATTTAGAAAATTATTAAGATAAAATTATTGATTAATTAAAGATAATAATTAATCGATTCAAGTGAAATTTATCTTAATAAGAATTATTAAATAATTGAATACTAGTTTTATTAAATGTGTAACTTGTCGCATATTTGTGGGTGATCATGAGCTAGAACTAGACCTGTGTATGTTATTGCTTTCCTTTTAATTTAATTATTAAATTAATTGTTGTCTTGTGAGCCATATCTCCTCATTAATATATAGGGCTTGTGTGCCCATGGATTCTTTTATGTAAACCCACTTTTACCCCTCACATGCATGTGATTTAATTGAAAAAAATAAAATGTAATGGATGGAACTCCCAATATAGTAGAGACAGTTCAAGCTAGAGTTGAGACAAAACCAATCCCAGGAGATACAGAGGTGGACAGGTTGAAAGATGTAAACATAACCCAAAAGGATCAAGGTGTTTCTCCCCTAGGTTAGGGTTATTTTATCAACATCCAGATAAACTAACCATTGTAAAATCTCAGGATCATTCCCTTTACCTTATTTTATTTCTATTAGTTTCATGGTTTATCATTATGGATGTGTTTTCGCCATCACATAATTAATGAACTAAAAATCATGAAAGATGGATCTAAAATAAACCAAGATTATGCATAAATATTATCAAGACATGGTTAATCACTTAAGAAAGTTACACTTAATATTTACAATCATGTGAAAAAGACAATAATCAATTTACACATAAGAGATAAAAATCCCTCAATAAAATATTAAGTCAGACTAAGCCTTCCTTTACTCAATTAATGGAAAGACACAATAAAACTATGTGTTTGACCAACCCTTGTTCGGACACTTACTTTTATACAGGAATCCCTTATGAAAGTTTTCAGTTTGACTTAACCATATTACAACAATAGGAGTATCCCTTACTAGAATTGGTGTAATATTGGAGGAAAGAGTTGAGGAAATCCAAAGTCATGATTTTAGGATTGGGGAGTCCACTCAATATATCAAGGAGCTTTAAGCCCATAGTTGGCAAAGAACTTTCTACCTAGATACCATCAAATAGCCTAACAAACCCTTTTTGGGGTTATGCAAAGTGGAATATGGATCCTTTCCACTAGAATGTCATGTAAAATGGACATTATGAGTTCAATGGTGAGGACCATTGGGACTTGATAATATAGTGGGAGACTTAAAAAAATTAATTTATTATTTCTCATAAAATTTAATCAAGAAAGTAATAATGATCTAATATTTTAATTGTAGAATAAAAATGAAAATCTTGTCAACCACACTATCCCTATGATCAATTCTAGATAAAGACAATAACCTCACCAGTAGAAAATTCTAGGAATGGTTTAGATGCCTTCGGGTTATCCTATGCCACGAACGGAAGTCTTACGTGTTGGATTCAGCATTACCTGATCCTCCTACCAAAGAGGAGAGTGGTGAGGATTTCATGTTCTATGAGAAACATATGAACAACACGGTCGATGTTCAATGTTTGATGTTATCATCAATATCTAGTGAGATCATGAAGTCTCATGAAAACATGGATGCTTATAGAATGATCAAGAACCTCTGTGGTCTTTACTAGGAGAGAGAAATACATAAAAGGTTTGATATCTCCAAGGAACTATTTCAGCGTAATCTTTGAGAGGGTGCCATAACTTGGACTCATGTAGTCAATATCATTGGCTACATTAAGCGCCTGGATGTTCTAGGGTTTAAAATCCCTGAAGAACCGGGCACCGATCTCATTCACCAAGTGGAAAAAGATATGAAGTGTGACAAGCCTTCTGTCCTTATGGTGAATAAGAGGAAACGGAAGGAAGATAGCTTTAATCCCAAATCTTCTTCATGCCCTTACATGAAAAATAAGATCAATGGGGAGGCAAGGTAAGAGGAGGCTGTTTGTTTCACATGTGGCAAGACAGACCACTATAAGAATAACTACACCCAACCTAAGAAGTAAGGGGAAGCTTCAGGTGCATTTTTTATTGAATGAAATCTATTTTTTTCTACAAATTGGGTATTATATATATCTTGTGGTGCTCAAATATGTATCTAAATACATGAACCAAGTATATTCAGGAAGATTAACTGAGGAGAGGTAGATCTATGAGAAGCCAACAGAGACAGACTTACTAATGTAGCTATTAGGGACTACCACCTCACATTGACAATTGGGATAATCTTGGTGTTGTAGGGTTGTTATTATGTGTTTTCTATTACTAAAATCATTATTTCTATATCTATATTAGATAAAAATGGATTTTTTTCAATTTTAGAAATGAATTTTTCTTATTTTTCAAAGATAGAATTTGTTTTGGTAGGGAACATTTATACAATGGTCATTACATGTTGGATTAAACAAAACAAGTAATGGAAAACGATAAAAAAGATACTTCACATGAATCATACCACACCCAACTTTGGAATCACTAGTTAGGTCATGTAAATGAGAAACACTTGAAAAAGTTACATCAAGATGGATATTTATATTCTTTCGAACTAAAACCACTAGAAGTATGTCATGCATGTTTACAGGGAAAAATAACCAAATACCCATTTAGTGGAAAAGGTGAAAGGGATAAATAGATTCTTAAATTAGTTCATACTGATGTGTGTGGACCATTTCCAGTTGAAGCAAGGGGAGGGTACTCATACTTTATAACTTTTACTAATGATCTTAGTAATATGGATATATCTACTTACTGAGGTATAAGTCAGATTCTTTTGATATGTTCAAAGAATACAAGAATGAAATTGAGAACCATATTGGTAAGAATATTAAGAAACTCCACTCAGATCGAGGTAAAAAAATGTATTAATCAAGACTCCATTGATTAATTATGGGAGTTTGGGATCCTATCCCAACTCACTCCTCCTTACATGCCCTAGTGGAATGGTGTGAGTGAAAGGAGGAACCACACCTTGTTGGACATGGCGAGATCAATGATGAGTCATTCAAGTATTCTATTTTCCTTTTGGGGATATTAGTTTCAAACAGTGGATTTTGTTAAGGCCTCTTTAGATAAAAAAATTGCACCCCAAGGCACAAATTGTACCTTTATAGGATACCCCAAGCAAAAAAGGGGATATTACCTATACAACCCCTTATACAAAGAGGTTATAGTGGAAAGAAACATCATATTCCTTGAGAGGGATCACATATCCAAAATGGATAGTGTGAGTGAGATAGAATTTGAGGAAGTCGAAGTTCAAGGTACACAAGAGTTGGTACATGAATAGATTTCACAAAGCCCCATAGAAGAAAGAACTCTTCCAGAGACACAAGAATGGATTAGAAGTACAAGAGAGGTTAGAGAACTGGAACGGTATGGTTTTCTAGTTACCAAATATGGTGACCAATTTTTTGTTGATAATAATGATCCTCTAATCTACAAGGAAGCATTAAGTGGAACAGATGTTGAAAAGTGGAAAAAAGTCATGAATTATGAAATGGATTCCATGTACTAAAACCAAGTCTGGATTTTATTAGATCCTCGATTTGATATAAATCATGTTGGTTGCAAATGAGTATTCAAGAACAAATTGGACATGGAAGCACAAGTTAGTACCTATAAGGCATGACTGGTTTCAAATGGGTTCAAGCAGCATCAAGTCATTGACTACAATGAAACCTTTTCACCAGTTTTAATGTTGAAATCCATCTGAATTCTATTGGCCATTATTTCTTACCATGACTATGAGATTTTTCAAATGGATACCCAAATAACCTTCCTTATTGGGAACCTTAAGGAACATGTCTACATGACACAACCTGAAGAGTTTATGACTCCAAAAGATGACAATAAGGTATGCAAGTTGCATAAATCCATTTATGGATTAAATAAATCATCTGGGTCATGAAACATTCATTTTGATTAAGCCATAACAAAATTTTGTTTTATCAAGAATGAATGTGATCCGTGTGTCTACAAACAGTTTAGTGGGAGTGCAATTGTTTTCTTAATAGTATATGTTGATGACATATTAATTATTGGAAACGAGATACCAGTCTTGCAGTATATTTAGGCATGGTTGAATAAATGCTTCTCTATGAAGGAATTGGTCGAGGAAGCATATATTCTTGGTATCAAGATCCATCATGATATATCTAAGAGATTGTTGGGCCTGTGTCAAAATACATTCATTGAAAAGATACTAAAGGGATTCAGTATGAAACAATCAAAGAGGGTATTGTTTCCAGTATCACATGGCATTAATATTTCCAAGAAAATGTGTCCTCAATCACATGAGGAAATAAAAATAATGAAAAGGACTCCATAATCATCAGCAATAGGGTCAGTCATGTATGCCATGATATGTACTGGGATGGATTTCGCCTACACATTGAGTGTGGTAGGAAGATATCAAGCTAACCCAGGTGACCGCCATTGGATGATAGTCAAGGCTATCCTAAAGTATCTGAGATGTACTGAGAATATGTTCCTAGTTTATAGAGGAGATGAGGAACTATTCATCAAAGGATATTCATATGCTAGTTTCCAGACTAATCAGGATGACATAAAGTCACAAACGGGATACATATTCAATTTGAATGGTGGTGATGTGAGCCAAAAGAGCTCAAAGTAGAGTGTGGTCGTAGATTCTACAGTGGAGTCCGAGTATATCACAAGCGGCTAAAGAAGAAATTTGGATGTGAAGATTCATGCAAGAGATGGATGTGGTACCTAGCAACAAAGATCCCATCACACTCTATTGTGATAATACTACATCGGGGGATCTTGAAAAAGAGCCAAGGTCACATCAACGGACAAATAAAATACTTTTGAAGTATCATCTCTTGAGATATTTTTATTATAGAGGTGAAGTTGCAGTGAGCATTATTTCCATAGAAGACAACATGGAAGACCCCTATATTAAAGCCTTGACTCATCAGAAACATGATCGTCATGTGAGGTCTAGTGGACTGAAAGTTGTAGGCAGTTGTCTCTAGTCCAAATGAGAGTTTGTTAGAGTTGGTGTCCTAGAACAAATTTTTTTTACTTTGACTACATGGATATTTAATGTATTTAAATATTAAACATCTTATTACATATTTTTCATTGTTCTACATGAATATTAAGTAATAATTTCTTGGAGTATTTGTTTCATTGATAAGGTCATGTAAATTCCCCGCTATGATAAGAACCTTGAAATGATATAAAAATATTCCTAAATATAGTTCTATGGTTGGATGATATAATATTATGGGACACATAGTATAAAGACAGTTAGGTGTGAGTACTCATAAGAAGATGAGACTTCCTCTCATGAAGTACGTATTTGGTAATCTCAAATATGGGAGATTATGAGAACAGACCCGCCAGTAGGAATTCCACATGTTTTGGTGTCATAAGATATTCCTATCTACGAGCATGTGTAATAGTCTTTATAATTTAATATTATCATTAATATGTGTCACAACACACGCACTTTGATTTACTGATGAAAACAGCCACACCATATGTTGGTGGGAAGTAGGGTATGTTGGGTGCGTCACGAGTGGCATGTTATTAATGGATAAGTCGAGGAAATATTTTCCATTCCATTTATGAATGTTGATATCTCAACCCTTTGATTGAAAAAGAACCATCGCACAAAATTCCATGTCTATGGTGTAACGATGATTTTATTTCAGGTAGTCAAAGAATTATGTATCAAGAAAAAAGAATGATGACACTATCATGAAACCTACATGACGAGACATTGAGACAAAGGGATTATATTACACAGTGAGCATTCATATGTGGATGTCGTTGTTGTGACATTAAGTTATTTATCTTGGGTGACTTGACTTGTGGCTAGAAAATACTCTTTGAATTTAGGCAATCCCACCAAATACCAACAAGAATGAATCCTAGAGGGTCACACACTAGGTGTTTTTGGTGGTCTCAGTTAAATTCTATTTTAATTTAATTAATGGAATAAATATTATTCTCAAGGAAGTGGAATAATTTCATTCAATTTAAAATTATTTCATAAATTAAATAAATATTTATTCACTAGACCATGGCTAAAATTTATTTATTTATTTTATTGAACATTTGAAAAATATTTATTTACCACTTTTTAAATAAAATATTTATTTAAGAGAACAAACTGTTTATTTATTCAGGTGTTCAATAAATGTAAGTGGAGTTCGAGCAGACCAAGGCCATTCAGTAGTAAAATAATTATTTTCAAGATGGTAAATAATTATTTAACTAGTTTTCACAAGTAAAAATAATAATAAAACTGATATTATTTTGTGACGTGGAATTTTATTTATAATTCCATTTAGCACAAGTTGGAGAACCATAAATAATGATGCGGAATTATTATTAAAAGCATGAGTTTTCTCTAAGGTTATGAATGTATTTAATTGTTGTTACAAAATTAAAAATTTTAACTAAATTCTTATGGCAATAAATAGACACATACGTCTATTGTTCCATTGGCCGAATTGCATGCCCAGTGAATTGAAATTTTTTTAGCTAAATGATTTCTCTCTTGAATCCTATTCCTTCTCCTCTCAATAATGAGAGATGTTCTTCCAGACCTAAGAACACATGATCAATAAAAACTGACACAAGACACTCACTTTACCATGCTAGCACCCAGAGAATGAGTGGTGTTTATTGGAGGCCATCGGAGCACATGTTGATCGCCACTAGAGGGATTCTGGTTTGGATTCTTACAAGCACAACTAGAAAATCTGGAAGGGTCATTCCAGATGATCAACATCATCAATGAAGAAAGTACTAAAGATCTAGTTATTCTTTTATTTATAAAATTAATTAAATTAATTATAACATGATGTGAAAGATCCTATCTGAAGGTTTCGTACCTCTTTCTTATTTATTTAAATCTTTTATTCAATTCCACGGAGGCTAGAGTTCATCGTCATATTGATCCCAGAATAATCATTGATCATAGTAAAAATTAAAGCATATATCCAGCCCAACCGCGCTTCTACTGCACTCGGAACCTTCATTCTTTATCATGGAACTCACACTGAGTATATACGCTAGTATATGTGGGCGACCAAACAAATTATCACTAACTTTTAGGGTCATATTATACCTTTTTAATTTAATTTCATCACACTTTTTGATTCTTTATTATTAATGTATTAAGATGTTATTTAAGGGTTTTTCTAGGGTGATGGGATTGATTGAGTCCATGATATGATCACACCTGAGACATGAGATGTATTCAGTATTGGAGAGTTGAGTTTGGTTCTTGATTCAATGATAGGTGTGTTTTACAGTGCTGAGAGTATATCTCTACAGTTAGAGCGTGTTCCTCATCATCATCCCATTCCACCTTAGGCTTCACTCAACCTATCAGGCATCGATGAGGAATGAACTTTACTCCAACATCATTCACACAATTACACTTCTTATATGGATCTAGATACCACTACACAGCCATCAAATGGACCTTCTTCATCATACATGGTTCTATTCAAGACATTCCCCACACACCCTTATTCCGAGTGGAGCACCACAACACACCCACCGACTGGACATTTCTCATCACACATGGCATTATTTGAGACATTCCCCAAACACCCTTCTTTGGAGTGGGGCACTGGTTACACCACTGAGGTTGATATTGTGACCCATATGCCATATGCAGCTTCTGTAGTGCCACATTCCTTTAATTGGGTCACCAGTACGGGGATTCCACTTAGTGATTTTCCTTGCCTGAATCCAGCTACCTTCTAGTTACATGTATAGAAATCAAGTATATGGGAGATTAGTTTTGTTCTATAGATATACCCACTTCTGAGGAAATCACGCCTAGACTTGTAGTTGAGGAAATCACACCTGGACCTATAGATGAGAACACTCCCAAACCTACCGAATGAACTAGTCAATATGGGCCTACTATCAGTGAGATGAGGTGTGGGATTGTAGGATACCTACGTACACATTGGTATTGATGATGTATTAATTTTATATTTCATTTAATTCAAAATTTCAATTATGTATAATAATATATATTATTTAATAATTATTGGTGCTATTTATTATTTAAAAAATGAATCTATTGACTACCATTTTCTAAAAAACTTCTTATTTATATGTTCGAGAACATCATATGTTGAAGTGACACATTGTCTACTCACAAACATAAAAAATAATTCTAAGACAACTATCATAAGATTTCATGCCAATTGGATCTTTTTTTCTCTGGTTTTAACATTTCAACACATATTTTAGCATTTTAAATTACTAAAACTATGTTTTATATCATCTTGGGAAAACAACATCTCTGTTGGATGCGTCATCAGTTCCTAAAATTAAAAAATCAATCTATGATTGTTTTTATGTGATTTCACATCAACCAGAGCTCATTTTTCCTACTCGATCTGTGTGTTGTATGTTTTTAATGACTGATATTTTGTGTGAACACCTTATTTAGTCTATTCAAGAATATCGCACATCATATTAATGCTTCGTCTACTCATACAAGTTAGAAATAATCAATTGGATATTGTTTTCTATGGTTTTAACAATCAAAAGCATGTTTTTCCATTTTAAATTACCAAAACTATGTTTTCAGTCATCATTGGAATATGAAACCTTGGTTCGACGCATCGTCAGTTCCTAAAATTCAAGAATCAAACTATAATTGTTTTCTTATGATTTTACAATAATCTGAGCTCATTTGGAAGGCTCACCCTCTGTGACACATGTTTTAAAAGACCGTAATTTTATAAAAACTCCTTATTTGGTCAGTTCAAGGACATCTCAAGTCATATTGATGCATCGTCTACTCACACATAGCAAAAATAATTCTAATACAATTGTCATTAGATTTCACATCAATTGTATTTTTTTTGTTCTTTTAACAGTCAAAAACACATTTTGGAATTTTTAATTACCGAAACTTTATTTTTGGTTGTATTGAGAAAAAGACACCTTGGATTGAAACACCATCAATTATTATAGTTTAAAAATAAATTTAATATTGTTTTACTACTGCAATATGAGCTCATTTTTCAGATATCCCTACATGGTTCCCATTTTTAAAGATATAAATTTTCTAATAACTACTTATTTATTCTGTTTGAGCACATCACTTGTCATATTGACGTTCTGTCTTCTACAACACATCAAAAATAATTATAATATAGTTTCATAATATTTAACATCAATTAGAGATCATTTTATGAGTTTTTAATAGTCAAATGCACATTTTAGCATTTTAAATTATTGAAACTATGTTTTCGGTCATCTAGGGAAAATGACACAACAGTTTGATGTGTCATTTGTTACTAAAATTTATAGATAAATCTAGGATTATTTTCATATGATTTCAAATCAATAAAATCTCACTTGGAGAGATCTCCCTCTATGGTGCATCTTTTTAAAGACTAAAAATTTCTATGAACTTCTTATTTAGTTTGTTTGAGAAAATTGCACATCGGATTGACGCGTTGTCTACTCTCATATTTCAAAAATAATTCTAAGAATTCTAACATAATATTTTACATCAATTGCATATCTTTGTCTTTGGTTTAAATAGTCAAACACATGTTTTATCATTTAAAATTACTGAAACTCTGTTTACGATCATCACAGGAAAATGAAACCTTAGTTTGACACGCCGTCAGTTCCTAAAAATCAAAAAACATTCTATGATTATTTTATTATGATTTTAATGTAATTTGAGGTCATATGAATAGAACTCTCTCTCTCTAGATCATTTTTTAAAGACATCCATTTTCTAAAAACAAAATATTTAGTCCATTTAAGAACATCACCAATTGGATTGACACACCTTCTTCTTGAACACATCAAAAATAATTCTAATACAGATAAAATAAGATTTCACAAAAATTAGAGATCATTTTCCATGGTTTTAATAGTCAAATGCATGTTTTAGCATTTTAAATTACTAAATATGCTTTTTTTAGTAATATTGGGAAAACAACAGCTTGGTTTGATGCTCCGTCAGTTCCTAAAATTCAAAAATAAATCTAAAGTTGTTTTCATTTAATTTCACAATAATTCGAGCTCATTTGGACAACTCTCCCTCTGTTGTGTAAGTTTTTTAAGACCGTCATTTTCTAAACACTTTTTATTACGTTTCAAATAGGTGAAATTGGAAGCCTATAAAATATAAACTATAAGACCAATCTAAATAAAGCATAAAACATGAATTAAATAAATAAGAAATAACGGAAAATAAAAAAATAAAAAATATAAAAAAAAAACCATTTACATGACACAAAATTTATGGATTAAAAACATAAAATTTACACTTTAAAAAAAATTATGTGCATAAAATATTGTATAAATAAAATATATATGAAATTTAAAACATTTAATTCAAAAATAATAATTAATTGAAAATAAAATTAATGTCTAAAAAAATAAATAATTTTACACAAAAAAAATTGTTGTAAGAATAATTAATATGTACAAATGTTATGTTTTGAAACAACAGTATTTTGTGTCATTCAAATTATTTATCATGAAAAAAATTATGATTTTTTTCAATTTCAACTATTTATTATATTTGTAATCCATTTTTTAAGTTTCATTTAGATTGGTATTATAGTTTATAGTTTATAGGCTTTTAAAGTCACCTACATGATACATTATTATATTTCAAGTAGGTGACTTTGGAAGCCTAAAAAATATAAACTATAAGACCACTCTAAACAAAACTTAAAAGTGTATTAAAAAGATAAGAATATTTTGAAAATAATTTTTTTTAATAAATTTAACAAAACAAAAATAATTTACACGACACATGTTTCATTAATTAAAAACATTACATTTACACATCAAAACAATTATGC
Source organism: Viscum album (assembly GCA_963277665.1). NCBI lineage: Eukaryota > Viridiplantae > Streptophyta > Magnoliopsida > Santalales > Viscaceae > Viscum > Viscum album. The sequence goes on along the minus strand of OY728123.1, from coordinate 498,755,685 downwards.
GTGTAAAATGTAGTATAAATAAAATCTATAAGAAATTTAAAACAATAACTATGAAAATAAAAATTAATTGAAAATAAAAGGAATGTTGAACAGAGACACTTTAGTGATGATGGGAACTCTAGCAGGAACTGTTGCAGTGAAAACACAGTAGGAGCCCAAGTACTGTAGTGGTACTATTCATCATTGGGCCTTTGGGTTAAAATGTATGGGGCTTCAGGGATACGTAATGGCATTTAATGGCCACTAAGCCTATGATCCATGTAATGGGTCTCTTTTACCAAAAAAAGAGGCCCTTCATTTCAATAAAAAAGTAGTTTTGGCCCCAACTTTAAAAGAACATTATATTTTAAAATATTTACAATAATTTCAACAATAAATATGAATAATGATGTAAATAATATAATTATTCTTATTAATAAATAATTATTTAATAATATAATTTAAAATAAGTATTAATTAAAATTTTAAAATAGAAAATATAATTGTAAGTAATAATTTTATTAGTAACAATTTTTAATACAATTTTTAATCATTTATAATAACCATAATAGTAATATAATTAATATTTAAATAATAAAAAAATAAAAAATATATAATTATAAATATTATATATAATCAAATTACTTATGTATTTAATAATCTTAAATGATAATATAATTAATAATGTAATTAATTATAAATAATCATCAATTCAAAGTTATTATATGCGAATAATTATTTTTTAATAACAAAAATATTTCATTATAATATGGCTGTATTTTATTTGACTATAAAAAAATATTAATTCTTTTAATAAAAAATTTTTATTTAATAATAATATTTTTATTTTATTTTATTTTTATTTTTTATATTCCATAATAATATTTTTATTAACTAAACTAATAATAAAATAATTAATTTTGATTAGATTATTATTTATTACTATTTTTTAAATATCAAATTATATATTTTTATTACGATGTTTATATTCCCTATTAGAAATTATTAATAATAATATTTTTGTCATTAATTATATAATCCATCACATTATATATAAACAAAACAAAAAATAAAAATAAAAAAGATTTTTTTTGTAAGAAGGGGGGGTTCCTTTTAGAAAGGCGGCTTCTTGAATATTGTTTTAAAGAAGGAACTTTTTTAAGAAAGTTCCTTCTTAAGAGATTGTCTACAGAAGGCACTTAATAAGTAAGCAGTTTCTAATATATTTCCCTAAATAAGGATCTTTTATATTTAGCACCTTATTTATTTAATATGCATAGAAGGCATTGTCCCCAAATATTTTCTTCCTTCAGTGACCCCCCCCCACACTGAATGGTGCATTGGAAAAAAAATCTCGAAACTCTATAACAAGCATTTATTTTTTTATGGTATAATAGAAAATTTTCCCATGAAACAATATAAATAAATAAACAATGTTTTATCTTTATTCTCTCTTACATTTTTTATTAAATTCCCTTATCACCGTATCTTTATTTTCTCTAAAATATTTTATAAAATTCCCATCTCACCCCCAACTAAAACCCTTCCCCATCCATCATCAAATCACCTTTTATTTAATTTTCACAAAACCTTCATAAAAATTTAAAAGAAATATTCCAAATTTTAAATGGGGAAGATGAGTGCTGGGAACCTTGAGTTTGGTCAAGGTACCAAAACTACATGGAGGAGGCACGTTGGGTTTTCATGGATAAGATGGGTGTAGGGTGCTTGGAGTTTGGTCATGTAGGCTTCATCTCATTATGTGTGGAGGCTCTAGTTCGAGCATGCAGGAGGTCTCTAGGAAAATGAATAAGACGAACTGCATTTAAAAATAATTCGCACACTTCCCATATTAATGAAAATATTTACAAATATGTTTTAGGGGAAACATAAAGTAAATTAAGAACATAAAGATCAAGTATCTCTCTTTTGATCTTGATTGTAATCTTTATGATACATAAAAAAAATTCCTTAGTAATAACTAAATAAATCCTACCTCAATAGGTTAGTTATTCACTATATAATGGGATCATGGATCACGTCTATAAGACCTACCTCAAGAAATGATATTCTTGAACATCCATAGGTTATGGTTAGGATAAAATTATTACTCTAAAAAATAATCCTTAAGTCTTATTTTATAACCCTTATACAATAAATATTGGAGGATTTAATGTAAAGATGTTTCTAAGAAATAAGATGGGTAATAACAATACATAATAAGTGCAACATACTATTTTCCATAAATTTTAAACCACTTAGTATTTATTAAACTCTTCTTAAACACATCATACATGATATCTAGGAAAATAAAAACTATAAAAAAACCAGTGTTTAGCAATGGTTTATTAGGGTTTTATCTAATAATATTCACTAAATAAATAATATTAAAAAAAATTATAATATAGTGGTTGTTTTATTAAACATCCACTATATTTTTTTTAATTTAACAATTAGCAGTGGTTTTATTTTAAACTACCTCTAAATATTTTTTAAAAACTATAATTTCTTCCCTTCACCCCTTTATCCTTTAGTTTGATCCACCCCTCCCCCTCCTGCTCCACTTCGAGACCCCCAACCCTAACCCCCCGACATCCCTCTATCCTTGACGGTGACCCCCACATCCCACTCCCTATGGTAGTGACCCCCGACCCCAACCCCCCACACCGTGATCCCCTCAACAGCGACCCCCAACCCCCCACCTCCTACTCCCCTCAGCAGAAACCCCCACACCTAACCCCCACCTCCTGCTCCCCTCATTGGTAACCCCCCCCCCCCCCCCACAACTCCCTCTCCCCTCATCAACGACCCACGACCCCCCGCACCTCCTACTCGCCTTTGCAACCACTGTGACCCTGACCTCCTGCTTGCGACTTCCCTATCCCCAACCCCCTATCATTGAACTCCATCACCACTAACCCCCTATCGACTAATGTCGTGACCCCAACCCCTCTTGCAAGAGACCGTTGTGACCCCAACCCCCTATTAGCGATTGTCATGACCCCAGTCCTCTCTATTGTCTACTAATGTAACCCCAAACCCATTACCATTGATCGTGATGACCCCAAAATTCTTATCTGCTACTTCCATGACCCCAATTCCCCCTATTGGAGACCTCTGTGACCACGAACCTCTTCTAGCAACCACCATGACCTTGACTCCTCCCTGCTTCTCTATGATGAAACCCAAAGGCTTCTCTTCTAATTTTTTTGGTGACGACTACCCACAACATCGTTTAAGGTATGATTGATTGAGATTTTCAAATATGTTTAATTAAATTATAAGATGTTCTTTGAAATTGGGTGTTTTTTATGTTTTTTTATGTTTTTAATGTTGGGTTGAATCATTTTGATGTTGAATTTGTGTTATGTTGAATCAAGACCGTACCTTGGTCAATGATGATATTGGGTGGTGTTTAATTTTGATTGTACTTTTTTGATTAAAATTTTATATCTTTATATCTTAATGTATAGGGAGAATACAATACAACAACTATGGATAAAATTTGTATTAATTTACCTTGAAACACACCTTGGTATACCAAGGGTTTTGAATAATTTTTAGATTATGTAATTCCAAATCGATCAATGGATGATAGAATATAATTTTTTTTTCTGATTGTAAATTTAAGTGGTGAATAAATGGATATGAAGTATATGATAATTTTATATTGAAATAGTTTCCTTCTCAATATGTCTGTTGAATTTTTCATGGGCAATCAAATGTTTTGGAAATTCAAAACAATGACAATACTATCAATGAAACACAAAGTGACCCAATAGAGGAGAATTTTGTTTTAAATTTGTTAAATGATGCATTTGGGTCTGTAGAATACAATGTCAATGATTTTAATAGATCAAAATAACCTTTATTTGATCTTGAGTAGGTTAATCTTGCTCAGAAATTCAACGACAAAAAACGAGTATTATAAATTAGTTGAAGACAGACAATAAGAAATATATGAATGGTGTGCCAAGTATTTAAAGTTTTCCTTTATAATTAAGTTTCATTATATAAAGTGTATATTTGAAATTACTAAAAAATAAATGTCCATGATTTTATAGTTTATTCATGATTCATATAGTATAGATAATATCCTTGCATCATTCTATGAGATGAAGAAATTCATAAACAAAATTGAACTTGATTATGTAGATAGATATGCATCTTGTGAGGTCGAAAAGGATAAATACCCTATGAGGGGGTGAATCAGGGAATGAAAAATTGAAACAATTACCCCTTATATTCTTGTTTTGTTATTAAAAAACACACTTATCTCCTTCTCCTATAGCAATGTATGAAAAGAAATGAAATCATGCATGGGACACAATGATTTTACTTGGTTCACCCTTACTGGGATATGTTTAATGAGGATAAAACAATGATGTGATGATGTATCAAATCCACTAAGGCTCACTACTAAAATAAAATGTTTGAGCTAGATCACTTTTATTCTTAGGATCACTACCTTTACAAGGTTTAGGTTCAGTTCAATAATTTCCCAAGGGTCATTGCATGAGTCTCTTTCTCTGGCTCATTACTAGTGGAAACGACCACCTTCTTCCACTTCCTTGTATCATTGCCTTGGAATGGATCCACTCAATGTTTATGGACATGTAGTTACCTTTATTATCACTAATGAATACATCCTCAATAGTATAAAAATTGTCAATTAAATTCCCACTTTCATCCACTTGATGAATCACACTTTACTACAGTTCACCAGGAAATCCCTTTTTATAAGTTTCACAATGCTCACTACCTTCGTGAATCACACCAATTTTTTGAATATCAAATAGCCTTCCTGAAGCAACTACCTTTCACGAAGATCACTTCTTTCATGTAGCTTGATTCTCTCATGAAGCTCAACTAGCCTTTGTGAAGCTCACAACTTTCATTCATATTTTTATAGCCTTCATGAACTTCAAAACTTTTTTGATTCTCAAAGATTTAGTTTTGCGCTCACAGCCTTCACAAACTATATTTCTTCACAAAAATTTTCTCAAGAACACCCTTAACGAACCACCTTTTCCAAATTAGAGCCTACAAATTTTCATTAAGTCTCACTCTTTTTCTGAAGGGGGTGGAGGCCTATTTATTTAAATTTCCAACAATTACATAAGCTTCTAGCCATGTCATCACTATTTCACAGTGCTACCTCATTTCATTCACTATTCTCCCTTATTCACGAGGCTCTACAAAAAATTTCCATCCATGATGCTTGTTGTAGTCATAGAGTTCACCGTCAAAAGCTTCAAAACTTCATGAAACACCCTTCAAGAAGCCTGATCTTTACAAAACTCCTTCCTTTGACATATTTTCATAATGGATTTAAGGAAATACAATTTTTTTGATGCAATTCATCCTCAAAATTTTGGACCCCAAAAATTTGGAAAATATTGGGAAACAGTGTCACCTTGTGTATGAAATTTTCTATACCACTTCTAGAGAATCCATTCCCATTTCATGGATCTTTTTCAACATATATTTTCAACAATACCTCTTGAACTCCCTAAATGATCATGGAAACCTGCTTTTTAAACAAACATAATTAGCCCAAAAATACTACAATGTTACCTTCAAGTATTTTTTCACAAAAATATCACCCTTTGGGTTTATTGAAAACTCTTCATATTTTGATATCTTGTTTAAGATTATTCCATATTCTACCATCATTCACTTCTTGTGATTCTGATAGCGATCAAAGATTTCCCCAACACACACTATAATCCCACATGAGACATGATTGGTGTAAGAAACAAGAGTATCATGCAAAGTTCATCAATAAATAACTTCATATCAAAACCAATCAACTACTTTCATCAGGAACCTCATCTGTTGTGATATATAACAATTGATCAACAACCTTTAACATCATCAGATTTAATACTATCCCTTTCTCACTACTCCACTAATCAGATTCTCCCCCTTCTTGATTAAGATATTTTCTCCGTTTTATATCCACAATTTCTCCCCCATTGTCAATGAACATGAAGGTCACTTTATTATGGCCTTTAATAGGGTAAGGAACACTAATCATCACATTAGGAAAAAAACACACCATACCTTAAGGAGATGGGGTCCCACATCCACAATTATTCAAGTGTGGGGAGTCGACTAAACTCTAAGAGACAATTTATTCCGTTCAAATTATTCTTTGGGTAAGCCCTTTTTCAAAATGTATGAAACCTATTGATCTGTAGGAACATACTCCAACTTCATAATCCCTTGGTCTACCTTCTCCTTGATAAAATGAAACTTGATTTCAATGTGATTTTTCCATGACTAAAAGACATGATTTTTTCTAAGATTTATATCACTTGAATTGTCACAATGGATTCTGGTTGGAGAATTCACTTCAAGTCCCATATCATCAATCTGATACTCTATCCACAATAACTGTGTGCATGCTCGAGTATCAACAATATATTCATATTTTATGGTTCTCAATGAAATGAAATATTATTTCTTTCTCTACTAATAAATACATAAACCACTAATATATAATGAACCACCTGATGTTGATTTTCTATCATCCACTGAATTGGACCAATCTGCACCTGTATATCCCAATAACTCTGGCTGAGAATTTTTATTTTACATCAAAACAAAATAAACCGTACCATTGATATACCAAAGTATTATTTTCACTATAGGCTTTTGGGTCTCTTTGGGATTGATTTGATACTATGATTCTTAGAATGTGGAAAAAACAGTATCATCTCTTTTCATTATTAGGTATAGTAGACTACCAATGATTTTCCTATATTCGGTGACATTAATTACATTTCTTTCATCATCACATGATAGTTTCATCTGGGTAGCTACTGGATTTGTCATATCCTAATAATTATCTATTATAAATATTCTCAAAAAATACTTGGAATATTTATATTGTGAAATTAATGTTCCATATTTCCTTGTGTTACCTATAAACCAAAGAAAAACATTAGTTCACCAATCATGGAAATTTCGTACTCACTTTTCTTGAATTCTGAAAACTGTCTGTAGTGTGATTCATCGGATCCACTGAATATTATTTAAAAAACATACACTATCACTATAATCCTTTGATCACTATCATTATTGACATTGATATTTTAATCAACTCTGTTATGCTGGAAATGAAGCTTCTTCAAAAACTGATCAAGTCTTGAATACCATGCTCTTTGTGCCTACTTCAGCCCATAAAGTTACTTTCTTAGCTAAAAAACTTTGTTCTCATATTCATGAATGAGAAAACCATCTAGCTTCTAAATATAAACTTATTCTTCCATAACTCCATTCAGAAATGATGACTTGATATCCATCTAGAAAACTTTTAATGTTATTTTCACTGATATGGCCAGTAATAATATAATTTTATTTAGCCCTGAAATAGGTAAAAATGTTTCATCAACATTGATACCCTCTATTTGGGAGTACCCTTTGCATAATAGCCATTCTTTATTTTTAATTATCACACCATATTCATTCATTTTGTTATTAAAGACCCATTTAGTCCAAATAAAATTCTTATTTGTTGGCCCCAAAACAATCTCCCATGTATAATTCTTCTCAATTTGGTCAAGATCTTCATTCATATCTTGAACCCAATTCTCATCTCCAAATACTTCATTAAAAAATTTAGACTCTACCTGTGAAAAGTATGATTCTTTCTTTAGACTCCCCATCTGCCTTGTCTGTATTGGAATTGTCTAATCCCCAATTATGTTCTATTTATCAATTTCAGCTCTTATATTTGATCTTTTTGTAGATTATTAATTTGGATCATCCTTTTAATTATCTAAATATTATCTTAAATCAGCCTCTATAAATGAAACATCAACTGATCTTCTTATCTCTTCATCACTATCCTCCCAAGATTGATCATGTATTTTTTAAAGATTCTGCTCATTCTCTACAATAGTTACATCATGGTTTTAACAACCTTTACCAATAGCTTATTTAATCATTTATATACTTTGATTTTCTTTGAGTATATAGGAAATATCCATTCATCTCAATGGGATTCAAACTTCCTTTGTTTATCCTTATTGAGAATGAAACACTTACTTCTGAAGAATCGAAAGTACTTCAATGACAGCTTCTTACCATACCATAGCTCATATGGAGTCTTATACTCTTTCGAACATAATAACACTATATTTTATGTTTAGATTTATGTCATCATTACTTCTTTCCTAAACATCTCTGGAAGGTCTTTCAAAGTGAGAATTGTTCTAGCCATGTTGTTGATAATTCAATTTCTTCTCTCAAATAATCCATTATATTGTAGAGTTCTTACTATTTAAACTTAGTACCTTATCACATGTTTCTTGAGAAAATACTCCACTTGGCTATTTGTGAACTCTATTCCATTATATGTTCAGATATTTTGGATTGGTTGACCCAAAATCATCTCAACTTCTCTTAGATATGTTTTTATGAAACTAAACACCTCAGATTTGTGGATGATGATTGAATCACATGCCATTCTATTAAAATTATTAATGAATAGAACATAATATCTCCTCCCATCAATAGATCTTGGTGAAATTGGTCCATACATATCAATATGTACCAAATCAAGAAATTTTTTTGACCTTTTCTATTTTGACTTATATTTCTTTCGAATGATCTTCCCCTTTTAGAAAATCATAGCATGTATGAGTATGATCACGTGATATCCTACAGAGGTCACAAGAAGAATCATATTTCAAGAGATCTTCCAATGACATTTTTCTCAAATGGGCATGGATTTTATGCCATAAATTGTTTTATTTTTCCTTGGAAAAAATATCAGATATATTATTCTCCAATTACAAGGTATAGATTCCCTTTCGTATTCTTTCCCTAAAAAAACTACACCATATTTTCCCTTTATGATAAATAATTTATTGGAAAATATTCTGGCATATCTTGAGTCACATAATTGGATAAAACTAAGTAGTAATTCATATCTTCAATAACCAAGACATATGCACATCTTAGGTCTTTTCCCACAAACTTTTCTGTTCTAGATCCGATAATTTTCAATCCTTCATCATTACCAAATATTACAATAACTTCATTATCGTACATAATTCCAATCACTAGATCCTTATTTCTTGTCATATGGGAGGTGCATCCACAATTAATGATCCAGATTATACTTCGATATGATGGTTTGAAAAAAAAATCTTACCAACCACTATCTATTAATCTCTTTTATTCTTTATCCATGTTTTTGACTTCATTACTAATAAGGATTGATAATCATGTTCTTCCTCAAATAATTATGGACTGGATTCATCCTGTAGAACTACAAATCGATTTTTCATTTTCAGCTCATTTGATGATACATTTAGCTGCTACTTATGACTGTATTTAGTCTCGCTTGACACATTTCTTTATATTATTAATGTGAAATATATTTCCATTTTTATGATTCTTCTACCCCCAAAATAGTGACCATTAAATGATATCCTATAATATTGAGTTTGGTATGGCTACCTTTGTTGATCTTTTTTCCTTAGATACCTCTTGGCTATGAAATAAACATTTTGTGAGTGTCCCATCTTTCCGTAACAAAAGCATCTAATGCAGGGTGTATTTTTTGTTTCACTGCGGCACCATTGATTGTCCCTTGGTTTTATAAATCTTATAATTGTTCTTCATACCCAAATAAATGTTCAATCTTTGAGTGAGTTCTTGTAGTCTGACCTCAACTATCACTACTTTTTTTTTCAATCAAAACCCTTAATAACCTTATCATTTGTATTTTACTATTTATTCTGTTCTAATGGACCATTATGCTCCACTTTCAATGTTTCTATTTCCAGTATGATATGTGTTTCCAATGTTGTGTTGAGATTCAATAGTTTTTTCATGATATTTAACACTTCATCATAAACCAATGAAGTCTTCTTCATGTTCTTAGATATGTTTGATTTGAAATTTTCCAGTTTCAGTCAAAATATCAATTTCTATTTTATGATCTTTAATTTTTTGATTCTACTCAAAAACCTTATCTAATATCTCTAGCATTAAAGACCTCAATTTTTAAATTTCTTCATTTATCTCGGAATTCTATTCTTCCTATAGCTGCATATAAAGTTTGTCTTTATGAACCACTTTCTTGGATTTCTTTGTTTCGGCTATCCAAACATCTATTTCCTCAAGAGAAACTTCTAATTAGACCTGAAGGTCAACTCCTCCTTCAAATTATCCTTATTCATTGTCACTTTCTTCTCTTGTTATATAGTTTCTAACAACTACCACCATATAATTGGATTTTTGATCCTTATAGTACTCCAAATCTTCTACCTTTGATTATTTTGAACTGTTATATTCTCTTGAAAGAAGATTCTTATTTTTGATTAAATTTATCTTAAAATTTTTATTTCCTCTCACATAGGTTGAAGACTTATTTATGGGATTTTAAACTTAATCCTAATAATCTTATTGAAACTTATTTGGGAACCTTGTTGTAATATGTCCAACCTTTCCACATCAAAATCATGTAAATAGAAATTTCCCTTTGAAATTTCCTTTTCCTCTATGAAAATTTGAGCAAAATAATGGCATCACTTCTTCCATATCTTTATACTATTATCCATATTCAATTATGAGCTTCTTCATGGCCTTTAATTCCATTTCTTTAGATTTACCCTTTTCCACAACATCATTATCATCATTTCTCATTTCATATGATATAATTTTACTATGAAATTTATCCAATATCAACTCCTTATAATATTTATCTTCCAATACATAAAATATCAGATTGACTTGAGGTGGAATTTTTCTCAATATATGATTAAAAATATTTATATCTTCAATGATTTCTCTAAGAACATACAAGTATTCCACAACATCATTTTCCCAGTCAAAGAAGGTATCAACATAATCATTAGGGTGCATTCTAAGATCGTCATACTTATTCCATAGAACCTTCATCTTTACTTCTCTAACTTTTGATTCACCCAAATAAATATTTAGAACATTTTCCCACATGGAATGTGATTAATTACATAAAATCACCTTCATAAATATTGTATTAGATAGGGATCCCCCTAATAAATTGATTCATTTAGTTTCGACATCCAATTCCCTTACTTCAACTTATGATAAAGCAACATTATCTATGTTGGATGAATTTACACACATCACTGTTGTAAATACATCCATTCCTAATGATCATAAATAGTTCTACATCCAATTTTTCCATAATTGAAAATTGATTCCATAAAATATCGGAATCCATTTTTTATGGACAACCTCTATTTATTCTACTGAGAGAGAACTACTGACAACCTTTAGCTCTGATACCGATTTTTATGTCCAAAAGATTAAATACCCTAAGGGGGGGAGTGAATCAGGGTCTGATAGATTAAAACAACAACCCCTTATGATAGTGTTTTGTTTTTAAACAAAACACACTTATTTTCATCCCCCATAGAAATATAAGAATAGAAATTAAATCATACATAGGACACAATGATTTTAATTTGTTCACCCTCACTAGGATACATCCAAGGAGCATAAAATAGAAATGTTTTGATGTACAAAATCCAATAATGCTCACTACCAAAATACAATGTTTCGGCTAGATCACTTCTATGCCTAGCTCACTACCTTTACAAGGTTTTGGGATATATCATTACTTTCCCAAGGTTTAATCCCTGATTCACTTTCTCTAGCTCACTAATGGTGGAAAGGATCACCTTTTTCCTCTTTCTTTTCTCACTACTTTGGAAAGGATCCACTCATAGTTTATGGACATGGATGACCCTTAATTATCACTAATTAACACATCCTCCTTTATAGATATATGCTCTGTTGATTTCCCATATTAATCCACTTGATGAATCACACTTTAACATTGTTCACTAGGAAATATATTTTTATAAATTTTACGATGTTCACTACCTTAATGAAGAACACCTCTTTCTCGAAGTTCAAATATCCTTCGCGAAGTAACTACCTTTTGAAAAGCTCACTTATTTTGTGAAGCTCAACTAGCCTTCGTGAAGCTCGCAACATTCAGTCATATTTTTATAGCCTTCATGCACTCCAAAACTTTTGCGATGCTCAAATATTTTAGTTGGAATTCATGGCCTTTTCAAACTACCTTTCTTCACAAACTTTTTCTCAAGAACACCCTTTGTGAACCACCTTCATGAAATAAGAGCCTATGGATTTTCATTAATTCATGCTCCTTTTTTGAAGGGGGTAGAAGGTTACTTATAGGAATTTATAATAATTCAAAAATATTCTAGACATTTAATCATAATTTCATGACTCTCTCTCATTTATTTCATGATGATATCTTCTTCATGAGGATCCACATAAATTTATTGTTCAGGATGCTTGTTGTAGATGTGGAGATCACCTTCAAAACCTTTACGCCTTCATGAAACACACTTTTAAAAGTCTGGTCTTCATGAGACTCATTATTTTTCCATATTTTCAAAATTCCTTCAAGGAAATATATTTTTCATGATACAATCCATCCTCCAAATTTGGGAACCAAAAATTTGGAAAACACTGGGAAATGGTGTCACCCTATGTATGAAATTTTCTATATCACTTCTAGGGTATCCATTCCCTTTTCATAGATATTTTTCAACATATCTTGTCAAAAATGCCTCTTGAACTCCCCAACTGATCATGGAAACCAACTTTTTCATCCAACACAGTAAGTCCAAAAATACTACAATGTTAACTTGAAGGATTTTTTCTCAACACATTCCCTAACAGTTGCATGATTTGTTGGGGATAAGATTCTGATAAAGAATAATGCATAAGATGTCATATAATTAGATTTCAGTCAATGAAAAACAATAAGAGTATAAATTGATGAAACCCCAAGAAGAAATAGAAGAAGAAAACTCTGGAAAAGGTATTTTAGTACATTCCTCTGAAACCACACTTGAAAAGTTTATTCATGTCATCTAAGACTGAATACGAAATGAAGTGGCATACTCAAGATAGTAACTATAGCTTGACGAGACATCCAAAAGTTTCAACATCATGGAATATGTTTGATTTTTTATATCCAATTTTTTATTTGTATACTAGGAATGGACATTAGGTATTGACTTCTAATGGTTTTAACCCTTTTGGTACTTTAAGTACTAATTATAGCATTTGGTAAGTTTTTTTGATACCCTATAATATACATCCATAAATATTTATGAAGAATAATTCTTTCATTATTTTGTTGATTATTTCTAGAATGAAAATACATGTAAATGAAATTGATGTATACCTTCAACGTCTAATCAAAGAATTGTGATAATTATGGGATGATGGAAAAGAAACATATGATGGTTAAATGAGAAAACTATTAAAAATTCATGCTACTATAATGTGAAAAATTAGTGACTTTTTTAGACTAGGAAATTTATCTAGTTAGAACACTCATACTAGTTTGGCTTGTCCAGTTTGTAATTTTGATTTTGAACCTAAATGATTACCTCATATTAGAAAATGGTGTTTTATGTGTCATCGTTGATTTCTCGATTCTTCTCATAAATTCAAGTTTAACAAGACATGATTAAATGGATATATTGAATTGAGAAATCCACTAAAGGTGTAATCTAGTTCAAAAATCTTGGTACAATTATTATTTGTAACTAAAGAATATAGAAAATGTAATTAGTTAAATGAAGGGTGGAAAAGGGTACAAGGTATAGTATTTGAAGTAGTTAGAACACAAAAATAGTAGAAAAAGTGTATATTTTTTAAACTTCCTTATTGTGAGTTTAATTTGATACGTCAGAATCTTAACATAATTCATATTGAGACGAATTTATGTGACAATGTAATTTTAACATTTATTAATGAGTGGGGTAAATCAATGATCACATTAATGCTCGTAAGGATTTGGAGTCAATGAATATAAAGCATGGTTTGTGGAAAAATTAGAATGGAAAGTATCATTCAGAAATTTTTACAATGAAAAATCATGATAAAGATATATTCCTTAGAACTTTAATAATTTAAAAGTACCTTTTGGATACACAAGTAACATATCAATGTGCATTGACTTAAAACATTAAAAGTTATATATATTGAAAATTCATGACTCACATAATCTGATGGAGTAGTTATTTATATTGGCATTGTGTAATACATAACCTTAAAAAGCAACTAGAGTTTTAGTTTATTTTTGAACCCTTTTCAGAAGGTTTTTTGAAAAACTCTAAATCTGACTAGGCTTGATAAACTTTAATAAATAATTGTTTTTATACATTTTCATTTGGGAATATTATTTCCCCCTTCATTCTGCACAATCATGATTCATTTAACGAATAATTTGGTTGAAGATGCTAAACTTGGTGGACCAAAGCTATTGATGGATGTATCTAATTAAGAGGTATATTGATATTATTTTTATTTTCATTAGTGAATTTGATTTTATGAAATCACTGTGTGAATTTTTTTAATATTTTTCTTATTTTTTCATTGGGTACTTAGGTCATTTGAAATCATATATGAGGAATAAATCTCAACCTGAAAGCTCTATTATTGAAGGTTACATAACCAAAGAGTTCCTAACCTTATCTTCTAGATATTTTTACAGTATTAAGACTATATTCAATAATGATGGATGGGTTGATGACATATCAACTAATTCTCATTTTGAACCTCAATCATCATTATTTTTAACTGTTTGATAGCCAGTTAAAAATGGGTGAAATTTTACATTGATTGAATTGGTGTTCCGACAAGCACATAGATATGAACTACTAAATAGTGTTATTGTAGACCCATTTATTGATGAATTATGATTGTAAACAAATATAATAATAAAGGGTAAAGCTCAAAATGATTTGGAATTAATAAAAGTTATTAATAATGAGATTTTAAAATGGTTCTCCCATCTTGTAAGTGTATACTCATATTAATATTATTGATGTTTAGTTATTTTGTTTATGTTAAATGTAGCACCTTGTATCTTTTTTATAGATAAGTAACGTTGAGAATCGGGATGAAAAATAAAATGATTTGAAGTTTTTGGCTCATGTCCCACTAGGATAGGATAATATATTCTATTTATACAATATTCATGGCTTTAAGTTTTGCACAATATTTCTTGAATAATACTTGAAGACTCAAAATAGTGGTGTATTTACACTTGCATAGGTGGGATAATGTGGAAAACTGAATAATATAATTTAATTAAACAATCATGGTCAGTTTTTAGTTTTATTATTCATATTCAAGTTGGTTAACATTGATAGGTATGTAATGAAAGATTAGTTACATTTTACTTTTTTCAACTTCTCTCGCTTGATCTATACCGGTGAGCATGCAGATCATGATCCATTTATCTTAGATTTACAAGAGAAGATGTTTATTATGTGGATAATGAAATATATAAAGGTTGTAGTTTTATTATACACTTAAAGTAAATATATTTATATGATATGGGTGATGAATATCAATTATTACTTTGTGGCAATGAACCTCATCAACCAAAAAAGATTGAACTATTTTTTCCTGACAATATCAAAATAATAGAACTTGAAAGAGAGGGTGAAAATGAAGGACTCATCACAATGGAGGTTGATAACAATGAAGATAGTGAATATGAATATAATTGAATGTTTAAATTAGTAATGAAAATATATTTAAAATTATCATTGATAAGTGTTACATACATATATACATTGTTCTAGTTTCTCTTTTTTTAATTAGTTTTTAATTTTTTTATAAATTCAATATATCTAAACAATTTTAATTGTAGGAATGCTGAGAATGAAAAACTTTCAAGATCCTATTTGATCATCATATAGAAGCGTGACACCACTACCATCATCGTCAGTAGATCCGAGCGATTTTTTTTACCTAAGACAATTAGCAAGCCTGTTGTTTCCCCAGATATTGTTGGTAACCCAATTCCCGATTCACCTCCAATAATGGATCAGTTGGTAGCCCCTCCATCTAGGGGATATTAGCGAGTTACCATTACTGTATGTATTTCATTGTACAAAAAATATATATTTTATTAAGTCTTCAATGAATTTTTCAAATATATAAAGGCACCATTGAAGAGATACAAAGATGAACATGACAGATATATGGGACCTAAAGGACTTCAAGAAAATCAATCCATTTGATGAGTTATAGGTTCCTACTGATGATACTTATAGAATCTCTATAGAGATTATTGGTTATCTTGATTTTGAGATGGTGAGCCTTCCAATTAATTATAAATATTGGAGGCCTATTCCTAAAGATTGAAAAATGAGTTCTTTGATACTCAAGTAAAGGTAATATTAATTTAATATTCCATGATATCTAATTTCAAAGACTTGAATATAATTTTTTAATATACTTATACAGTGTTATGTTATTTATTTCTAGATATTTTTTTCATTTTGATGTCCCTAACTCCACTTAAAATCCATGTAATTTAAAAAAAATTGGTAAGAAATGGATATATTTTAAATGGAGATTATGGAATGATTTTAATGAAACATCTTTGAACTTATGGAAGATGTATGATAAAGTGCCTAAAAGCATTTTTCATGAGCAATAGAAGATCTTTTTCAAGATTAACATAGATGCATCTCAAGAGGTAATTTTATATTTTATACTATCTTAGAAACATAAACACAATAAAATTATAATTTTTATTAATGTTTCTATTTTTTGTAGGAATTATCTAAAAAATAACATGAATTGTGAGAAGAAATCAGTTCCTCACATCGTTGGATCTCATAGTTTCTCAAGAAAAAGAAAAAAATTGGTTTGTATTTTATTAATCATTATTTATATCATTTTATTATAATTCAAGGTTTTTTCTAACTTGTTTATATTTTTTATAATGTCTAATGAATTGGTTAGTATATTGGTCGTCCAGAGATGTGGTTTAAAGTGAATATGAAACCCAATGGCAGTTTTGTAAGTGAACCTACAAAATATGTTGGAGTAAGTACTTTTCATTACAATTTCATGTTATTTCATTACTATAAAATCATAATAAGAAAAAAAATATTATAACAACTATCAATCCTTAAACCCAATTAAATGGTGATGACTATATGGATCAAATAAATCCAATTTGGTGTCATTTGATAAATCTAGTCATCCCCAATTAATTGTGTTTAAGACTTGTTGTTGTTATAATTAATTTTTGAATATTATGTTTTTATAGTAATGAAATAATAATAATAGTAATGACAAATTTATTAATTATATAATATTATGAAGTTAAAATATTTTAGAAATTCATTGTTAATGTTTTTGTATTAACAAGTTAAAATTCAAGAATTCAGGGATGCGAACACTTCACAACCATCATCAGTTTCCCAGATCTATGTAGTTGCAATAATTTTAGGAAAGGGTCATTCTAAACATGTATAGTGGATGGGTTATGGTCGTACTCCATTAGTTTTATTTGGTAGGGAATCATCATCTATTTCTACTACACTCGGTGGGGGTTCGAGTAGTGCTGTTGATCAAGAATCACAATGAGAAATTGTATGATTGAAATAAAAAGTGAAAGAACAATACTCTTATAGGAAAACAAAGGATATATGGAAGTCGATAATTGAAAATGATTTGGTTTCTATATTTCAATTGATTACCAACATGATACCCATGGAAGATTCCATCCTTATAGCTCATCATTTTGAGGTAAATTATAAATTCTATAGACCATTCACACATTTAAAAAGAATAAAAACAATTTCCATAAATAAAAATAAAATGAAAATTTTATATATATAACACAAACTTTGAGTCATAATGACCAGATATTGTTCTGGATTGATGTGAGGTTGATTCATACACATTAAAAATAAATTATAGATCATTATCCTTAAGTTTGAAAACAATATGATCTTGTTTTCTTAGTTTTGACTTAGTAAATAGTTTATAATAATTCCAAATCCATTAAAAATGTGTGTTAGGGAGTAAAAATCATGAAAATGGGATTAGATTCCCCTAAAATTAGAGGATAAAAACTATAGATTGATTTGTGAAATTAAAGAACAAAAAACATGTCATTCTGAGTTATGGTTTTCCCGGGATGATTGTAAACACGTTTTTAGGGTTTTAAAACACTAAAAACATGCATACACATGTCAAAACCATATAAACTGGAGTTATATTGATTTTAAATCATGCTACAACTACCTTTGAACAAATTTTTAGATGTACTCATAGATAACACATCAATTCGACATGTTGCGTGGTCATAATGACCCGGTAAACACTTTTTAATGGTATCAAAGCCTTTGAAAATATGTGTCGGGGGGTTAAAACTAGGAAAATGATATCGGATTATAATTAAATTAGAATAAAACCACCATATATTTATTTTTAAAATGTAGGAACTGAAAAAAATGTCATTCTGATTTACGGTTTCCTAGGATGGTCAAAAATGTGTTTTTAGTGTTTAAAAACTCTAAAACATGCATGTAATGGTCAAAAACACAAAAACTAATCTTATATTAATGTGAAATTAGGGGAAAACACCTTTGAGTCATTTTTTACTTGTAATCACAAAACAACATGTCAATACAATGTGCAGTGTTGTCAAAATGACTCGGTAAACAATTTTTTAAAGGTACCAAATTCTTTAAAAACATGTTTTGGGGGGTCAAAACCAAAAAAACAATGTCACATTGCCCTAAAATTTTATAAAAAATCCTTTAGATTTATTTTTGAAATATAGAAACTAAAAGTACGTCATTTTGAGTTATGGTTTTCCTGGGATGGTCGTAAACATGTTTTTATTATTTTAAAACACTAAAACATGTCTGTAAAGGGGAAAACCATAGAAAATGACCTTATTTTGACATGAAATCATGGTAAAACAGCCATTTAGTTATTATTCACATGTACATGTTGAAAAAAATTCAATCTGATATGTGGTGTGGTCGGGATACCTTAGTAAACACTTTTTAAAGGCACCTAAACCATTAAAAACAAGTGTTGAGGGGTCAAAACCAGGAAAATGAAATCTAATTTCCCTAAAATAATAGTACAACAACCATAGATTTATTCCTTAAATTTAATAACTAAAGAAACATAATTCCAAGTTATAGTTTTCTCAGGATGGTTGTAAATACATTTTTAGTATTTTAAAACACTAAAACATGTGTGTAATGGTCAAAACCATAGAAAAAGATATAAGATTAATGTGAAATCATAGGAAAACCGCTTTTGAGTTATTTTTTACATCTAAACAAAGAAAAAACTTCAATTCGATATGTGGTGTGATCGGTATGACTCGGTAAACACTTTTTAAAGGTACCAAAGCCTTAAAAACATGTATTGGGGGGTCAAAACTGGGAAAATGATGTTGGGTTGAAATGAAATCATAAGAAAATGGATTTAGATTTATTTTTAAAATGTAGAAACTAACGACATGTCATTATGAGTTATAGTTTTCCAAGGATGATTTTAAACGCATTTTTAGTGTTTTAAAACACTAAAACAAGTATGGAATTGTCAAGAGCATAAAAAATGACCTCATATTGGGGTGAAATAATGGGAAAACCACTGTTGATTTATTTTTGATGTGTATTCATAGAAAAAATGTTAATCCAATGTGTGGTGTAGTCAGAATGACTCAGCAAACCCTTTTTAAAGGTACTAAAAAACATGTTTTGGGGGTAAAAAACTAGACAATGATGTTGGATTGACATGAAATCATGTAAAAAATTGTAGAATGATTTCTGAAATTTAGGAACCAACGACGCATAATTTTGAGTTATGATTTTCTCGATATTGTTAAAAAAAATTAGTGTTTTAAAACTCTAAAATGTGTGTATAATAGTAAAAACCATAGAAAAAACCTCAAACTGATGTGAAATCATGATCCAACCATCATTGAGTTATTTGTAACATGTACATGCAGACAACACATCAATCCAACATGCAGTGTGGCCAGAATGACTCAGCAAAAACTTTTTAAAGTTACCAATGACTTTAAGAACATTTGTCAGGGGGGTAAAACTAGGAAAATGATGTTAGATTTCCATGAAATCATAAGAAAATGGTTGCAGTTTTATTTTAAAAATGTAGGAATATATGGAACTTCATTCTAAGTTATGGTTTTTTAGGGATGGCTGTAAATTCATTTTTAGTATTTTAAAACACTAAAATGTGTGTGTCATGGTCAAAACCATAAATAATGACATCAAATTGACATTAAATCATGGTACAACCACCATTGAGTTATTTTTTACATGTATTCATAGATAGAAGGTCAATCTGACATGCATTCTGGTCGAAATGACTCAGTAAACACTTTTTAATGGTAGTAGAGCCTTTAAAAACATGTATCAAGGGGTCAAAACCAAGAAACCAATGTTGGATTACCATGAAATCATAGGATAAAAAATTTAAATTTATTTTTGAAATTTAGGAACCAACGGAATGTCATTCTAAGTTATAGTTTTCTCAGGATTTCCATAAATACGTTTATTAAGTAATTTTAAGGCACACTACATGCAATTAAAAAATAAATTAAAGTATTTACTTATCACTTTTTAGTTTCAAGTGTTTAATCACATCTTAAATAGGTATGTTTATATTTTCAAATTTCTTTTCATGATATATTATTTGTTTAATGTTAAAATTTCTTTGGTTTGATTAACAAAATAATAAATTTTATGTGAAATATTATTAATATATTCTAGGTCCTTTCCCTTTCTAATTTATTTTCCTAAATAAAATGGTTTTTATTATAGGTTAAATATAGTGACAGTAGGTAGGAGGTTGATATTTCTGATCCATGACATTATTTAAAAGGCAGTCATGATGGTTCTTAGTTTCCATGTTATTTTTAAATTTTATCAATGATTCTACTACAATTCTGATTTATTATGATTATTTTTAATTTCTATTTTATTTTTTGTTAAAGTTGATGAGTTGATGTGGTTGGTTTCAGTTGATGAGATGATGTGGAGACAATAAGATGCAGTGGAGATCATGAGGTGGATGTATATTGGGCATGTTTTATTGTTGTAAATATTTTATATGTATATATTAAGGACTGATGTATGGGCTGACTGGGGCTATTGGTTGACTGATGTATATGTTGAGTGTGGTTATACTGACTGTGGAAGTTTATATATATGATTATAGATGAATGATGTATGTATGATGAGTTTATCATAAATTTAGGGTTTAGCTTATTACATATCATGTTTTTTATATTTACATTTTTTATTTAGTATTTTTTTAAAATAAATTTTAAAAGAATAATTTATCACTGATTCATAGTAACCACCACTAAATAAATTAATGAAAATTTTATTTTATGGATTTAATATAAACCACTGCTAAACATAACTACCTCTAAATAAATTAGCAGTGATTATGTTTCATCTTATTTATTTTATTTTTTGTTTTAAAAAAATAGCTACTAAATAAAATAGTAACCACCAATAAATGATCCAAAAATAACACATACAGAACAACAACTAAATTAAATAAACCCACATGAAATAACTAAAAACCATGCAATACATGGTGGTTATAATAACTCTCTCTATAATATTAGTTAGTAGTTTAAAATGTCGATGGTTTAATAAAAACTACCACTAATTCCCTCTTTTTTTAGTGGCATGAAAGAATATGTGGAAATTAGAAAGATAAATAATGGTTATATGGTTTTTTATATCTTAAATTCCCACAATTATATCACAACATGTGATATATATCTCATTAATATATCCATCCATGTGATATTTTCTTTAGGTCATATCTATTTTAATCTCACACATTCACTAAAGCCTTAAAAAATATTCTTTCTTCACAAAAATATTATTTCATAATATAAATATTTGTGAAATCATATCCAAAATACATTTACCAAAAACTGTATTCTCCATTGGATAAACTATTATATAAACTCTATTATATTTCGAAAAATATTTTTCCCTAAAATGAATCCATATTAGCATAGCCTCATGTGTGAATTTATAGGCCTTTGATGCATTATTAATGATTATGAATTTATAATTCAAAAATATTAAAAAAAGATAGGCCTCTTAAAAATTATCAATATCACTCAAGAAACTAGGGGATATGGAATTACATCTATCAATCACATATATATCTATACAACCATATCCATTAGATTCATTTCTAAGAATCATACATATTCATAAATTCCCTTTGTCCATGACATTTAGTATAAACATGCGACATGAAAAATGTTATTTGATTATTTTTAAACTCATCCTTTATAATTACTTGAGTTATAAAAATATATATATATATATATATATATATATATATATTATTCATCAAATATATCAATAATAATAACCTATACTCTTCCGACTAGTTACTTTACATGTTTCATATGTTGGAGATGTTGTTAGAACATTGGATAAAGAGAGTTGGATGTTGATTTGAGATTTAGTCATGGAGTGGAGATGTGTGTCTCACTATGGGGGTCAATTGGGAGGTAGTGTCACAATACAGGGAGGTTTCAAAACTATGATTCAAAGGCTATAATATTTATATTTAACACTATTTAGGCTAGAGTTCTGGTCATGACATGGTGGATGTGGGTCATGACCTGAAGGATTTGGGTGGGGGGATTCCACTTAAGTGAATGAATCTTACATTTCCAGGAATGACTCTTGCATATGGTTTTTGTTACTAATAAATTTCCCTATTCTATTTACTAGTCATGATGTGATATGATTTTTGGGAGGTTTTATTATTTTCCCACAATCAGAATTCTTGGTGTGGTTATAACTTCTATGGTTTGGATCCTTTGATGGTTTACTTTAATGGTTTGGGATTTTGGGGTGTCACCGTGACATGGTGATTCCATTGAATCATGGTTGGTTATGAGGGATCAAGTATGTTGTATGACTATTTTTTTCACACTATATCCCCTCTTCGTTTATATTAGATTAAAATATTGGTAGAGATTTAAATGGGGTGAGATAAATTATATCATGATGTGGATCTCATAGATCTACTGGAGATAGGTTCCTCGCGACATGAGTATGAATTATCATGATATGACACATTTAAATTCTAGTTCTATTAAAATCTCATATTCCAATATGAATCCATCAATATTAATTCATTTTCCCTGATCCTTAGGTGTTTTTTGGTTTGTATTTGGAGACCCTTTATCCCCCATTTGTTAGATTTATCTTGTGGCATCAAAAGATAAATTTGTGGTAATCTCAGGTGAGTTTATCTTATTTTCTCCTTAGTTTCCTCTCTATTCATCATTTGGAGAATGAAAAGGCAATATAATTGGTTGTTTCATGGAATATTGGGATTAGTGGTTGATATAATTATTTTTCAAGGTTGTTGAGTATTCTCTTACATGATCTTGGATTGGGGATTATCTTTTTACTTGTACATTCACAATGGTTGGTAAAATATTATATTGAGTTATGAGATTAGATAATTTTATTTATTTAATGTAGTTTGTAGAAGTTATGTGATTTTTATTTCTTTGGGTGGATAGTAAGGATTAACCTACTTGTAACTCCCTGACCCAAACACCCAAGTTTGAGCTGGAGAGCCATAAGACCTCATGGGAACCCCCTACACACAAGGGGCTACTGAGTAGCAGTGAGGGTATAAAGTCCATAAGTGGGGAGAATATACCTTGAGTATCATATCCTTTAATAAATATTAATAAATAAAATATAACATCTCAGAGTAAAAGTGAAGAATAAAAATAATGTCAAAAGGCATACATGTCATACAATAAATAAAAAAACAAGCTCCCTACATGGAAATCCAAACCAAGGTATGTAATGTATGGAAGAAAATAAATATATAAGTAATATTCAAGAGCATATACTTAAATTTCCTCTAAATCAAAGCCTCCATCTCCCCAAATCCCTATCACAGGACCCTAGACCTTCACTAGCTCCCTGACCAAGAAATCTACATGTGCACCATGCATTATGTGAGTAATTAACCCAGTAGGACACAAGAAATGTATCATTAACATTATTGAAGATAATATATAACTATTTATTACATTCCATGAGTAAATTATAAAATAATAAAACAATCACAAAAGTACCAAGTTATCTTTCACTAACCATGTTTCCATGAACCTCAACCCCACCTGCTTCGACTTGATAATAGTAAGGATGTCTATAACTTTCAGCCTAGGTTTCACCTTTATTGAAATTCCTCACACCCTACTCTAACAGTGGTCATTATTATAAGAACCTCTAGACTCACCTTATTGTTTATCATTATCCTCGGTAGTTGGTAAGTCCCACATGAAATGTTTGATGAAATTGGATAACACATCACCCCTACCTAGAATTCTCCCAATTTGACCAATAGACAATGTATTCTCTCTTCCCAATAATGGTCTACTCTCACATCAATAAACATTTCCATGATCTGATCCATACCATAAAATGATCCAATGTATATAACCATCATCATGTTATCATGTTCCCCCTCTAAGGGACTATTTAACCGAGATTGGGTATCTTTTCATCCAGATACCTGAAGCATATTTTAACATTCTATGCAATACCACAAGAAATACATACCCTAAAAAGTAACAACAGGTAATATCATGAATAATTCCTAAGTCTACACACAATCTTATTATCACTAACAAGTAAGGTCTCAAGTCCACTCACACATCAACATACAAACACATAACATGCATGGGTTATCAATTGTAAACAAACTTGTCATGAAAATTTCATATATAGGAACCTTGATGGTAAGGAACTTCATCCCTCATGGTTTTTGATCAAGAAACCCAATGTTCATCAAAGGATTGAAGACCAAACACACTTCAAACCCATGGATAATGAGATTACTTGATAAAGATGTATATTCCAGCTCTAGTTCATCATGAAAGAGGGTTTAGAATGGATTCTCAAGAAGAAACCTTTACAATAAGGTGATTATATAATCACATACCATATTATTCCCATAAACAGATCCAAAATTTAGCTATGTTGAAGGAAGGAGTTCCAATTCACTGAATTCCATTATCGATAAAAGAACAAAACATGAATTTTTCATTGATTTTAGAATAAATCTTCGGGTCTAGCCATTGATTACCAACCCCTCAATAACTATTAATGAAAAAATATTTAAGAATGAACAAGGTATAACGATGATCGTTCTTTTAAGATTCACTTGGAAACGTCGTCATTCTTGAGAGAACAATATCTGGAGGGGTCATAGTTGACACTTTGATGTCACCGATAATAAAACATGAAATCATCAATGAATTAAGTTAATGTCAAAAATCCTCTATTTAGAAAAAATTAATAGAAGATGATTCGATAAAACTTACCTATCGAACCTTCATTATTGATGGGAGATCCTAGTTTGATTAAGAAATGAAAAAAACTTGATAGATCTACCACTGATCTAAAAAAATGAGTAATTAATCATTGGATCATAAAGGAAAACATAGATCCAATATAGATCTATACTAATTTAAAAAATATGAAGAGGAAAATTAAATAAATCTAATAATTACTTATTAGTAAAATGCCACTAGATCAGTCAAAGGTTGATGGATGAAGGGGAGATGGATTGGATCCCTTTAAATACCAAGAGGTAGATCTTAAATTCAAATTTTGAACATGGGGGACATATTTGGGTGTTAAAGGATCTAGAAAACACATACAGTTAAAACTCATAGGGTTCATTAATTTCACGCCAGGTCATACGCATCGACCAATCGATGGGCCGATGACACCTACAACTGGCTAGTGATTGGCCATTGGTTGACTAGTGTGGTAGGTAGAATGATGGGAATTCTACTTCAGCCATCGGCTTCATGGTCGGGTCTTTAGAAAAAAGTAGACCAACTAGAACCCTACTAGTATACTAGTGAATATTTTCCAACCACCCCAAGGCCATTCCCTTACTAAACACTTCCACATTCAATTCCTAGACCCTTAGTTAGTGAATTCTTCCCTCTTCACAACCCATACAATAGAAGAAAGAAATTAAAAAAGAGAAATTTATAAACTCTTAATATCCCATACAATGAAATAAAATGAGGATGTTACAATTATTCACGTCTAATGAATTCTAATCCCCATGAAGTACCTTCAAAGGTTATGATCAAACAAATTGATCCAATAATCCCAAACATCAACCTATCACTCTTAAGTCTCCCATAGATTTGTCCATGATGAAACATAATTTGGGAAAGTGGAACTATCTTCCCTCAATGTAATTTCTCACTTTGGTCTATTATCTGTATCGGGTACTCCTCGAATGATGGTTAAGCTCTAGATCAACATCCTCGTAGTCAATGAAATTCATGGGATCATAAATTTACCTTTGTATATAAGACACGTGGAACACATCATGCATATCTAAATAAAAAATATAGAATATACAGATGATATTCAACTATCCCAACCCATTTAGTGATCTCTAAGGGTCCAACATAGCTTGATGCTATCTTCCATTTATTCATCAAACATTGGTGGCCTAAACAAGGAGTATCACTTAGAAAAGCATAATTTTACATGGAAAATATAAAGTTCATATCCTTCGATATGAATATAATCTCTGGCTACTTTGAGTGGTCACAAACCACTTCCTGATCATCTACACCCTCTCTGATGCCACCTACACCATACTAGGAACTACAACTTCTGCCTCACCCACCTCCTGTGAATATAGTGGTGATCATCATGGATGTCCATAAAGAGCCTCAAATGATTACAGTGATGAATTCCTCTACTACAGGTTTAAGGATAATACACTATGATCAATCTCAGCTAATTCCCAGAGGAATTATACAAGACCTAATAAAACTTTGATGGAAAACATGAATCTATATCTAATATAATGAACAAGGGAACTACATTAAATCTTACTATCTCATAGTCATAAATCTATCCCATCTCATTTGATGAGTGATTTTTAAAAATCAGTAAGAAGTGAGAAACTTTTGTTAAATAATATACAGTCAACGGGATAGTATCACATATCATTTTGGTCTTGGTTAACTTCATTACAAATTAAACTATGAAATCATCCCACTTCTATAAGTTTACAATAAGTGGATAGAGTAATCCACCAGGACACTAGAGTTCAACCTTTATCCTTTGGAAGTTAATGCATTGATAAAAAAACCAGCAATGTTTCTCTTTATCTCTGGCCCGTAGAACCACTGCATGAGGACATGATACATATTTTTCACACTAGGATTTACCAACCATAAAGAGGTATAGAGGTTTCTCATTATATCCTCTTTTATGGAAGCATGGACTAAAACTCTCCCATCTACGAGGATCACAACATCATCGCCCAATGACCACCTGAGTACCAGGTCACCTCAAACTAGTTATTCTCAAATCACAACAGAATCTAGGTCAGTATCTAGCCTAGATATTACCTAGTCAAATAAATATTATTTCACCACCAATGGACCACACATCATCGATCCCAAATCCTCATAATCATCTATCCTCCAGTCATCCAACAAGCTCATTAGGCCCCACTATTCCTCTAAAGACCATTCACCAAGATCCCAAGATACCTGTGAATTATAGATAAGATAATCTTATATGGAACAACCTTTACTTTGTTAATAATACATATTAAAGTTGAATTTCTGTAGATACTCTACCCAACACCTTTGTCTCATGTTTAGGTCCTGCAATCTAAAGATATAACAAAGGCTCTAGTGGATAGTGTAGTCAATAAACCTCTCACAAAAGAAATATTTTCACAAAATATTCTAAGAATAGACTAAGGATTCCATATCCAATTCAAGGGTAGGATATTTATACACACGGAGTCATAGATGAGGTGAACCTTAAGATACTACCTACTCCCTTTGAATTGGTACTTCTCCCAAACCAACTCAAGATGCATTATAGTAAAAAACAAAACCAATACTTAGCTCAGGAAGAATCTACAATAGATAATTATTTAACCTCCTCTTCAACTCAAGAAATACCTTATTACACTATTCTTATAACCAAAAAGTCACTACCTTATTTGAAAATGCGGTCATTGGTCTTGATAAACATGAGAAGTCCGGGAAAAAACATTATTAGTATCATATTAAAACCAAAAATCTCCGGATCTCAAACACTTTTTGTGGAATTTTCAATATAAAAAATTTTCCTTGACCCTCTTCAGGTCCAAAAATATAATGTTGATTTGGTAGATATTTACTCAGGACCATCTCACTATGTCTGGAATGCTACAATGGGGTAGATGAGTAGATGAATATGTTTTCAATGAACACTAAAACAAATAAGTCAATATATGGGTGACAAGTCTTATTCATGATATCCATGAATACTTCCAATGAATTCTTCTACCAAAATGACTTCAATAGATACTCGTATAGTCCATAACAGCTTCAAAATGATGTATTTGGGATTTACTCCTTTCTAACCCATAACTAGTGATATCACAGTCAAAGATCAATCTTAGAGAACCAATAATCTCCCCAAAATTGAATGAAAATGTAATTGATTTAGTAAAATGATACATTTTCTTCCCCATCACCGAATTCATCTTTCAATAATATATTTATAGTCAAAGACCACTATTTTCCTTATTAGGAAAAAATGGGTGCACACCATAGTAAAGTACTCGACCTGATAAATTCCTTCTACTCCCAATCCTCAAGATTCACCTTGATCTCCTTTAACTTGACTGAATCCAAAAGGTAAAGGGGAATTGAGATGGGATATTCACTTAGTATAATATCTATATCAAATTTGTCTCTTCTATTAGATGGAATTCCTATGAATTAATTAGGTAAGATGTCTTGATAGAGATCCATGTACATAGGAAAATTATAGGGGGATACCACTAATCCTACTAAGGGATCCAATATTTCCATATACACTATGATTATCCCAAGTTGACTCAAGTATAGACCAACTATAACTTCACCTATTTACCACTATTAATTCATCACATACTTCTCTCACTTTAGTGAAGTAAATTACACTCATCTCTGATAGCAATCAATGTGAGATTAGAAGCTTGTGAGGCAGTCAATTCCTAGAATTACATCAAAGCTTATCATATCTAGAATCATGACACCTATTTACATAACTAGAAAAAAAAATATATCACTCTAGGAATCATTGAAGATGGTCCAATTTCATTCCCAATAGTGTATCAATAGAAAATAAATTAGAGGATAACTTGATCAGTAAGTCAAGTGAAACAAAAACTTCAAAAGATATGAAGTAATGTGATGAATCGATATCAAAAAAGGAAATATAAATTGTATAAGTGATCCAGACAATACCTCATATAGTTCATGGTTCCTCACCATTTTTGTATGGAGTCTTATCCACCATGTGAACATGATTTCTCTTTTCCCCATGACACTTCCCCCCGAGTCACCATAGTCTGAGGGATCAAGTATGTTGCTTGACTATTTGGGTCACTCTATAACCCATATTTGGTTATATTAGATTAAAATATTAAGTGAGATTTAAATAGGGAGAGATATATAATATCATGATGTGGATCTTTTAAATCTGCTGGAGAAAGCTTCCTCACAACATGACCATGACTTATCATGTTGTGACACCTTTAAATTCCAGTTCCATTATAAACTCAAAATCCAATCTGAATCCTTTATTATTAATTTATTTACCCTAATACTTAGGTGATATGGGGTTCATCTTTGGTGACCCTTCCTCACCTATTTTTTTATATTTATCTCTTGTTGTCAATAGATCAATCGATGGTGATCCGATGTAAGTTTCTATTATTTTAACTTTGTTTTTCTATCTATTTATCATTTGGAGAAGTCATAGGTAATGAAATTGGATGGTTCAGGGAATAATGGGATGATTGGCTGATAGAATATTTTTTATAGGTTGGTGATGGTTCTCTTACATGTTATTGGATTGGCAATTATCTATTTCCATGTACTTTCATAATGGTTGATAAAATATTCTATTAAGTTATAGGATTAGATAATTTTAATTATTTTTTGCAAATTTTGGAAGTTTCATGATTTTTCTTACTTTGGGTGGATAGTAAGGATTAACCTAACTGTAATTCCCTAACCCAAACCATCAATTCTGAGATTCAGAGACACAATAACTTATGGGAACCTCTCTATACACAAGGGGATACTAATTAGAAATGAGGTTTTAAATACCATAAGTGGGGAGACTATACCCTGAGTATCATATACTTGAAAAAATAATAATAAATAAAATATAATAACTTAGAGTAATAATGTAGAAAAAAATAATTTCAAAATGCATACATATCATAAAATAAATAAACAAATAGGCTCTCTACATGGAAATCCAAACCAAGGTATGTTAAGTATGAAAGAAAATAAATGCAAAAAAAAATAGACTCGAGTATATCCCTACATCACATATGACTCAAAGTCTCTATGTCTTCAACTCCCTCTCAAAGGTCCCATAACATTCAGTTGATCACTGACTATGAAATCTGCACATTCACCATTCATGTTGTGAGTAATAAACTGAGTAAGACACAACCAATGTAACTTAACATGAGTGAATATAATATATAAAATTTTATGGAATTCCGTAAGTAAATTATTAAATAATAAAATAGTCACAAAAGTATTGATATATCTTGAGATAACCAAGCTATTACGAACCATGACCCCACCTACTTTGGCTCTATTCCGGTAAGGATGTCATTGAATGTTAGTCCAAGTTTCACCTTTAAGGAAATTCTTCATGCCCCACTCTAACAATTTTCATTATTAGGAACACAACAAGCTTTACCCTGACGATGTTCATTATCCTCATAGGATGGTAAGTCCCACCAAACATGTTTGAAAAATTGGGTAACACATCACCCACTACATGGAATTATAACACATTGACCAATAACCAGTGGATCATCTCTTCCGATTCATGGTCTACTCATGCATCAATAGTCATATTAGTGATTTGAACCATACCATAAAATGAGCTAAATTCCATATCCATTATCATGAAATCACCCCCCCCCCCGTCCAAGGTACTATCTAACTGAGACTAGGTATCATGTTTATCCTGATACCTAAAGCATAGTTCCATATTCTATGCAACAACACATTCAATACATACCTATTAAGTAATCACAGGTAATATCAAGAACAATACCCAGGTCTACATAGAATCATATGATCATAAATAAGTAAGGTCTCAAGTCCACTCACATACCAACATGAAAACACATAAAAAGAATGGGTTATCAAGAATATGAAAATTTCATATACAAGGACCTTTATCATAAGAAACTTCATCCCTCAAGGTTGTTAATAAATAACTCCAATTTTCATCAAAGGATCTAAGACTGAACACACTGAAAACCCACATAGGATGAGTTCACATGAAAAGGAAGTCTATTTTGGTTTTAGGTCATCAAGAAATAGGGTTTATAATGGTGTATAAATAAAAAAAACTTCCAAGATGGTGACTACAGAATCACATACCTTATGATGTCCATCAACGGATCCAAAAATGAGCTATGTTGAAGGAAGGGGTGATAATTCACTAAATTCCATTATTGATTGAAGAAAAGATCATGAATTTATCATTGATTTTAGAATAAAGACTCAGATATGGACAATTATCACTAACCCATCAATAATTATCAATGGAAAAATATTGAAGAGGGAAGAAGGTTTAATGATGATCATTCTTTTAAGACTCACCTAGAAAAGTCAATGTTCTTGAGAGATCAATCTCCAAAGGGGTCTTCATTGTCACTTATATGTCACCACTAATCTACTATGACATCATCAATTGATTAAGTTTTTATCATCAATCATCCATTGAGAAAATTTCTAGGAATATTATTCAATAACAATTACCAATTGAATTCTCATTATTAATGGTAGATCCTGGTTTGATCAAGAAATGATGAAAACTTGCAATATCTATCATCGATCAAATAAGAAAGGGGGATTTATCATTGTATCATATTGGAAAACATAGGTCCATTATAGATCTATGATCATTTAATTTGAAAGAAGGGGGAAATGACATAAATCTAAGAATAACTTACTGGTAAACCACCACCAGATCGGTCAAAGGTTGATTGATTAAGGGAAGAAGGATGAGAGTCCTTTAGAGATCAAGAGGGAGATCTAAAATTCAAATTCAGAATAAGGGGTTCATATTTGGGTGTTAAAGGAGGTGAAAAACACATACAATTAAAACCCAAAGGGTTCACTAATTACACCCAGGGATGGGCACACTGACCAATTAATGGGACTCACAAGTGGTCTGGTGACACCTACATATGGTCAATGATTGGAAATCGATTGATTGGTGTGGAAGGAATAATTTTGGCCATTCTTCCATTGCCACCAGATTTCTTGTGGGGTCTTGAGACAAAAGTAGACCCACTGGAACCCCACCGTTTAGCTAGTGGCTATTTTCCATCCACTCCAAGGCCATTCCCTTCCCTAACTCTTCCACCTTTGTTTCCCAGACCCTTAGACCCTAAAAAAACTCTATTTATAACCTATATTAGAGAATTAAAAAAATAAGAAAATAGAAATTTATAAAATCATAATTTCCCATACATTGAAATAAAATGAGGATGTTACAATTTATTCCCTCAAATGACTTCTCATCCTTAAGAAGTACCTTCAAAGATTATGCTCAAAACAAATAAGCTCATTTACCCCAACATGTGCCACTCACTAAAGTCTCATCCTAGATCCATCAATGTTTCCATAGAATTAGTACAAGTAGAATTGTCTTCCCTCAAATTTCTTTCTTACTCTAGTCTATTTTCCCCATTGGACACTCCTTGAATGATGTGTTAGGCTCCAGCTTAACATTATCATAATTGATGAAATGAAAGGGATCAATAATGTACCTATAGATTTTTAACACATGTAACACATCATGTATACCTAGATACTGATAATTAATATCTATATGATATGATATTGTCCCAACCTTCATGGTGATCTTTAAGGGTCAAACATAGTGTGATGCTAGCTTCCCTTTCTTCCTCAAACATCGGTTCCCTAACCGAGGATTCACTCTTAGAGAAACCCTTTTTCCTTTGAAAAAATACAAAGGTTGTTTCCTTCAGTCTGTATATGACTTCTACCTACTCTAAGTGGTCACCAACTTCTTCCTAATCAATTGCACCCTCTTTCTTCTCTCCTATAGCATACTAAACCCAATAACTACCACCTCACCCACCTCATGTGAACATAGTAGTGAGTAGTATGGTCATCCATAGAGATCCTAAAATTTTTGGATCTGTATATAATCTTAGAATAAGTTTTTAAGAAAACTCCGCTAATATTAGGTGCTCATATAAAGCTCCACCAAAGTATAGGACACAAGCTTAAATCATATCCTCCAATATACCAACCATCCACTCTTTCTATCTATATGTTTGAGGATGGAATACTATTATCAATATCAGCTAAGTCCCTAAGGCCTTCTATAATCCCTAGAAAAAATATAATGTGAAACATGAATATCTATTAGAGAAAATTCTCAAGGGAAATATATGAAAGCATACTATCTCATTTTCATAAATCATTCCCAGCTCATTTTGCTAAGTGAATCTCAAAATTCAGTAAGAAGAAATGATTTTTTTTAATAAAACACAATCACCCAGATGGTATCCAGAATACATGGGGTCCTAGGTAACCCTATTTAAAATTCCTTCAAGACATCTTCCCACTTCCATAAGGGTGTAATAAGTGGATGGAGTAATCCCCTAGGATATTGGTGTTCAACCTTTATCCTCGGGTAGGTAAGGAATCAGGGAACAAATCTAACAATGTATCTATTTATCCCTAACCACTAGAACCACTACCTAATGTCCTAATACATATTTGTTTCACCAGGATGTAACACCCATTTAGAGGTATGGAAGTACCTCATAAACTTCTCCTTAATGAAATAAGGGAATACAACTCGTACATGTATGAGGATCACTTCATCATCACTCAATGACCACCCGGGTATCGGTCACATCCACCTAGTTATTCCCACATCGAAACACACTAAGGGTTAGTCTTCTATTTTTCCTATACATAGTATACTAAATATTATTTCACCACCAATAGAGAACACATCATCAATCCTAGATCCTTAGAATCATCCATCCTATAATTTTCCAACGATATCATTGGGTGTCACTCTTCTTATGATGTTCATTTACCAAGCTCTTGAGCTACTAGTGACTTATAGTTAACAGAATCTTCTATGACATCAAATTTCTCTAGTGAATATAAAATATCAAAGTTCAGTTTTTTTAGATACTACCCAACACCTCTACATCAAATTTAGGTCATGTTATGTGAAGATACAATGAAGGATATTTTAGTAATTGTATACAATAAACCTCTCACTATATAGATAGTGTCACTAATAATTCAATGAATAGACCAAGGTTTCCAGATCTATGTAATGGGTAAGATAGTTTCCATCATGGGGTTATAGTTGATGTGACCTTTAAGATAATATCCATTCCCTTTTAATCAGTACTGCTCCCACACCAATTCCTAAATAATCATAGTAAAAAATAATAATTGATCCCTAGCTTGGGAAGAATTTGTAACAGAGATTTAGTCAACCACCTCTTTAACTCTAGAAATGCCTTATTAATCTAGTCTAACCATCATAACTTCTCTCCCTTCTTTTTCAACGTAGTCATAGGTGTTAATAAATAGTAGAATTCCTAGATAATTTGTAGTATCATATCAAACTAAGAAAGCTCCTGAAATCAAACATGTTTCTTTTACATGTCCAAAAAATAAATGTATTGACCTTATTTGGGTCCAAAAATATAAATTCAACATGATAAAAGTGTAGTCAGGACTATATCAAGATATCTAGCATGTTGATCTGGGGTCGATGAGTAGATAAAGATGTCATTAATTATCACTACAGTGAATTAGTCAAGATATGGGTGAAAGATCTTATTCATGAGATCCATGAATACTAACATCACATTCTTCAGCCCAAATGACATCATTGGTTACTTGCATAGTCTATGCCTTCTCCAAAACGCTATCTTTGGGATGTACTCCTCTCTAACCCATATCTAGTGATAGCCTGGTCAAATATCAATCTTAGATAACCACCATCATCCTCATAACTAATTAAAAAGATCATTGATCCTTGGAAAAGGATATATATTCTTCACCATACCCTAGTTCAACTTTCGATAGTCTATGCAGTTTTGAATACCACAATTAACCTCCTTGGAGAACAAAATGGGTGTACCCCATGATGATGTACTCGACCTGACAAATTCTGTCTGATTCAATTCCTAGAGTTGTACCTAGATCTCCTTCAACTCGACTAGAACTATTTGATAAGGGGTATCAAAATTTTCTTTGAAATCAGTATGATATCTATATCAAACTCAAATCTTCTTTCAGAGGTAATTCAAATGAATTCATCAGGGAAGTAATCTTCATAGATATCCATGACTGGAGGAAAAGGAAAGGGGGATACCACTGATCATACAGAAAGATCCAATCCTACCATCTAAACTATTATTGTCCCAAGTTGGATCATGTATGGATTAAATATAACTTCCCCCAGTTCCCACTCTCAGGTCATCAAATACTTTTCTCCCCTTTGGTGATGTAAATGAAACATGTATCTGATAAAAATCAATGTCAACTTAGAATCTGATCAGCTAGAAAATTATGAGAATCACATCGAAGATCATCATCTCTAGAATAATGATGTCACATAGATGTAAATAACCAAAAACAACTATATCTCACTATAGGAATTGCTAAATATGGTTTAATTTCATGTCAAATGGTTTATCAATGGAAAATAACTTAGAGGATAACTTGACTAAAAAGTCAAGTTCAATAACAAGTTGAGTATATATGAAGGAATGGGATATACTAGTATCAAACAAGGAAGTATATAATGTATAATTCATCTAGACCATGCCTCATATAGTAAATGGACCCTCCCCACTATTGGTTAGAGTTTGATCCACCACATAAACACAACATGTCTCATCCCTAAGACCCTACCCCTGAGTCACCATAGTCTGGTATGTTTTCATCCTCTATTGAGGTCCTCCACTCCCATCTTTCCTCAATTTCCCATCACTCCTACAAGAAGATATGAAGAAAAAAAGAAAAATATGACCAGCCTTTCCATAATTGAGGCACCCCACAAATGGGTTCTGACAAGAATTTCTATAGTTCCCCTTTTCCTACAATTAAATCATGTTCTAGAGTCATCTACCATAGAGGACATTGAAAAATTATTGATCTGACCCATATATCTACTGCCTTGTGGCTCCAGGCCGGATTTCCTCTTCTTACTATCTTAAGAATCTCCCATAGTAATATTGAGAGGAAGCTCAAACACTAGTCCTCTATGAACTGGGAGTAAGCCTACTATCCTATCCTCCTTTAAGACCCTATGAAAATCTAGATCATTATGGAGAATATTTTTGGATTTTTTCAAGTGAAATCCCCTAACCTAACACATGCCCTATATTCAAATGCCTATATCAAGATTCTGATCATTTTTTGCCTAATTCCCAACCAATAAAGGAACAAAACAAAGAAACTCCATGAACCTAGATGAATATATTGAAAAAGTCATAGACCCTTGCGGAAACTCCATGAATTCCTAGGCTTGATCTAAATTCATCATGTTAGGAATTTATTTCTAAAGAAACTGGTCCTTGAGGGTATCCCAAGTAAGTCCCTCTCATCTATCTTCTTGATTCATGTTAGTACACCATCTCCTAGAAGATACCTAGAATATGAATGATATAAGAATAACACATCCCTCCTAAAGAGTATGGAAAAGCTCAATAATTATCTTGATAATATCCATCCATTCCTCTACATCTTGGGGGATACTAGAAACATATAAAGTCAGAGGATGTTGATGTTGGAAGTCCCAATCATGATCATTCATTGTCTTGTTGCTGCTTCTTCCTTGAACGAACACAATCTAAAAAAAATTCTAGATATACTATATTTGTAGCCTGAATCACCAGTTTTGGTATAGGATCTTGATGGGGTACATAATCCTACACCATAAGTTGTGCAATAGGTGCATCCAAAGATACCTCATCTAGAAGTCCCATCAAAATTCTTCATGATGGCATTTCTAAAATGTGAAGGAACATTTAGAAAAAGAAATATCATTATGATAAATCCTAATCAGTCTATAGGAGCACACAAGTTTCTCCTAAGAGTCTACCAAAAACCCAATGTATATCCCTCCTATAAATAGCCAAGGTCTTGTCCCTACATGTTAGGAACAATCACATATATATAAAAAACACAAAACTAGGCTCAATATAAACTAATTAATGCCAACATAGATATATCATAACAACATAGAAAATAGATACATCCCTCAATAAATAATACAAGTATATCCCAAATATATTACACACACCAAGTCATTAAATTAAATAACTAATAAACAATGGAATACATGTATATATATGGAATGTGAGCCTACAAGCCTAGTCATGATGCATGAATGCAAGAAAAATACCATAAAATAGTAACAAAAATATTTCCCATGGTAACTCAAAGGTCCATTATACTTGTGCAGGCCAGGTACAAGGAATATCTTTGACACAAGTCCCACACAACTATCTCATTTCTACCATGTCCCATGTTAGTTAAAGAAAACTATAATTTTATACCATTTTGTAATACCCAAAACCAAATCACTGATTTTGTGTTAATTATCCAAAATACCTCATATGTGCCGCCTCAGATGAAAGAGGCTACTAACTAGTAGAAAAGTTATGAATTCCATCTACGGGGAGAGTATACCCTCAGTATCATATCCTTATAAAAATAATAATAAATATAATATAATATTATAGAGTAAAATTTTGTGATAAAAATAATGTAAAAAGGCATACATTTCATATAATAAGAAAACAAACATGCTCCCTACATGGAAACCCAAACTAATTTATAAAAATAAAAGATGGAAAATAAATGTAGAAATAATAATCAAGAGTATGTCCTGGATTCCCCTTTGACTCCAAGCCCCCATCTCCTCAACTCCATATCATAGGTCCCTTTCCCTTCACTGGATCCACAATCATGAAATATGTATTCACACTGATATTTCAATGTAGAGTGTGAGCAATAAACCTATATTGAAACCACCAATTTTTCATTAACATAATTTCATAGAATATTTTAAATTTTATGATATATTTTAAGTAAATACTCAAATAATCAAAAAACACACAAAAGAAATGAGTTTTTTGTGAACTAACCAAGTTACCATGAAACTTGGATTCACCTAATTCAGCTTGATGTCGGTAATGATTTCAATGTCTCTCAGACCATGTTTTGACTTTAAGGAAACACTTCATGCCCCACCTTGGTAGTGGATGTTATCAAGAACACTCCATTACCTACCCCTTTCGTGGTCTTTATCCTCATATGATAGTAAGTACCACATGTCAGGTTTGATGAAATTGGATAAGACATCACACCTATATGAAATTCCCCCACTTTAGCCAATATATTATAGTTTCTCTCTTTCCATTCATAGTATACTCTTGCATCAATTGATATGTCTGTGATCTAACTGATACTGTCAAATGAGCTAATTTTTGTATCCATCATCATATCATCATTCTCCCCCTCCAAGGGATCGTTTAAATGAAATTGTAAATCATGATCATCTAAATACATAAAGTAAACTTACATATTATATAAAATAGAACATTAAATACATACCATATAAAGGAACAGTAAATCATATCAAGAACAATACCCTAGGATAGTCACAATTATATGACCGCAAACAAGTAAGGTCTCAAGGACACTGACACATCCACATGAAAAAAACATAACAATCATGAGTTATCAACCATAAACAAACATGTCATGAAAAAATAATATACATGGCCCTTTAAGGTAATTAGCCTCCTACCCCAAGGTTGTTAATGAACATCTCTAATGTTCATCAAATGATTAAAACTGAATAAGACACACAAACATGAAGAATGATCTCACACACCATGGATTTCTATTTTGATACTGGTTCATTAGTAAATGGTTTTTTAATTGAATTATTAAGAATAATACTTGTTAATAAGGTGATTCTAGAATAACATACCTTATAATGACCATTAATTGAGCCAAAATTGAGGTATGTCAAAGTAAGGGATGATAATTCCCCAAATTCCATTATCAAAAAAAGAAAGGATTGTTAATTCATCATTGATTCAAGAAGAAATACTCAAGTATAATAAAATATCACCAATACATCAATAATATATCAATAGTAGGATATTTCATAAGGAAAAAAGGTCTCATGATGATCGTTCTATTCAGACTCACCTAGAAACAACACCATTCTTGAGAGTTCTATCTCCGGTCAGGAGGGGTCGTCATTGAAACGTTGATGTGAATACAAATATACTATGAAATAATCAATTTATTAAGTTTATATCATCAATCATATATTTAGAGAAGGTATATAAAGATGATTTAATAACACTTACACCTTAAATTCTCTTTATCAATGGTAGATCTCTATTTGATGAAGAAATAATTTAAAAATTATATATACCCAACTAATTTATAAATATAGGAATTCATCACCAAATAATCATATAAAATAGGGATCCAACATATATCTATGATCATTTCATAAATAATAATAGAAAAATAGCATAGATATAAGAAGAACTTATTGGTAAAATGCTACCAGATTGGTCAAAGGTTAATGGATCAAGGGGATATAGATGATAGATATTTATAGATCAATAGAGATCTATCTAATTTAAAATAGGTTCAAGGGAGTATTATTTTTGGAGTTAAAGGAGGTGAAAAAATGTGTACAATTAAAACCCATGTGGCACATTAATTTTACCCCCAAACTAAGTGCACTAGCTAGCAAGTGGGCCTCGTTGGCTAGCTGATCACACCTCTGATAGGTGGGTGAAAATCCATAGGATGGATAATGGGTTCCACTATCCATCCAATGGATATTTTCCAACCACCTAAAGGCCATTCCCTTCCCTAATTATTCCATCGTCGGTTCCTAGACCCTTAATCACTAAAAACCACCCTCTTCACATCCCATATCAAAGAAGAATAAAAAGATAAAATATAAAATTTTAAACCCATAATAAATAAAATGAGGATGTTACACTAATAAATATAATAAATCATTTAAAAAATAATATTATGGTAGGGGTAATTCATCAGTTTCCATATTTATCCTTGATATTTCTTATCTGAATCATGATTGTTTGTAGTTACTTATAGGAATTATTATTTATAGTTTCATAATTATGTTATTGATATTATTTAATTAGTGGAATAACCTCTCATAAAAGTTTAATTATGTAAAGAAGATAATGAAACGATAATGTGTAGTTTGGAATTGAGATGACGCTACTTAAGAAAGTGGTGTTGAATTAATGAAAAATCATTTTTAAAAGAGAATGTAATGATGGGTTTATAATGTAATTGGTTATTCTATGATTCTATTATGCTCACTATTATTACTTCTATTTTTTTATCATGGTGGTGGATTGTTGTGGATGGTTTTTTGGGGTGGTGGTATGGTTAGTGAAGCTGATACTATGACTATTTTTCATGGTTGGCTCTGTAGATGTGGTTGTTTATGTGTATATAGTGGCATGGATAGTTGCGTGTAAAGAGGATGTATTATATTGAAATTGTGGAAGAATTTGGAATGATATATGTAGAGTGTTATACATATTCTAGTTTATTTACGTGCATTTATTTTATATTTAGTCGGTAACAATGGAATGTGATTAGTAAAAGTAAAATCGATAACATGTATGGGTTGGATATTACTAAGTTGTGGTTGTTAATGAAATGTTAATAATTTAAATTGATGATTAATAACCGGTATAAATGTATTTTTTGTACAATGAATAATTTGGAATTAAATTTTGAAGTGAATGGAATAATAAGTGTTTCCGACTGAATATAAGTGTTTCCACAATATCTATATTAGAGAGGGAACAAATGGACGACTACTCCCTCTTCCTTCCTCTCCCTTCTAGGTTCAACAAGAGATATGATTGATAAATGTATGTATGAGAATACAGGCATTAAATACTTAAAGATACAGTGTGTGAGATACTTGATGACTTGGTTTAATGAAGGCATAATGATGTGATGATGGTACATGGTGGGGGTTCTTCATGGTGAGAGGAGGGAATGAGGTTAATGTACCTAATGTTCAAGATACCCTACTATGATGAATATGTGATGAGGTTGTGATGTGTATTGATTGTGTGATTATGTCTATGAAGTGTCATGTAATGGCTAATATGTGATGATGATGATATGGTTGTGGTATGTGGTTATGACATTGGATATGGTGTATAATGTCTTGGATATAGAAGGTATGGAAGTAAAAAATATTTTTTGGGGGTGTAAGAGAAAAAAACTATTGGTAAAGTGGTTAAGGTGTTAATTTTGATATATTATTTTGATATTAGGTTATTATATTTGGATTCATTAACGGGTGAGTGAGACTTGGTGAGGTTGGGTGATAGTCAGCCTATTGTAGGTGTTTGTTGGTTCTCTTTTTTATTCACTAAGGCATTATTATACTTCTTCCAAAATTATCTAAGAGGTATTGAGTAAGATCCTTTTGAGTATACATGTATGCTCAACCCTATACGACAATTTATTTTTTTAATTTTTAGAGAGACTTTTGGAAATCAATATGGAAATTTATCCTAGACTTGTGGTTGGATATTCTATGATGGGACTTTCTTTTTGATATTTCATTTTAGATACTATGTTTTATATATGAAATTCATGTATTCTAGTATATCATTTTCTTATATTATAGATTTTATTAATGGAATCCTTTTATATATTTTACCAGGTTTTATGAGGGAAACACCTTCCTTTTTCATATTTTATACCATTAATGTTAGTCATAAACCTAGGGATTATTAGAGGTGGACCTCAGGGATTAATATCATCTTCACTCCAGGACTAGGAGGGTTGACCTATGGGGGTGGGTCATGAAAAATTGGTATCAAAACTTTGGATGAGAGATAGATGGTGGTTAGAGTTAATAATTGGACTGGGTTTCATGAGTTAGGTAGAGAAACAATTTTTAGGCAATTTTGAGGGCAAATACCCCTTAATTAAATTAAAAAGATAGAGCCTCTTTTTTGTTTGGGAAAGAGGGAACCCACTACAAGAAGGGAACAATTCCTAAAAGACAAAAGTCAAAAAATTCTGACAAGTACAAAAGAAGAAAATGTCCAAACAGGCACTGGAAATCCTCATCGCCCCCACGCCAGACATTGCCAAAGTGAGATCAGTCCAGAAAATGCGTCGCCCCCTCTGCCAGGAGTTGCACTGTGCTGGCAGTGCAATAAGGAAAAGTACCTCTCCTACCAACAAAGAAAGTGGAGGAGAGCCGGACAAAGGATGCTAGAACACCCTTCTCTCTTTAGAGCCGCCCACCCGAAAAAGCATTAAAGGAACTTCCAACAATGTCAACCTGATGCAACGTAGAAAAAAGACAGAAACCACTGAGCAAAAGTCATAAAAAGTCACCCATTCGTCCATCAAAGTGATAATGCATGGCTGGATGATGGGTGTCAACACACCCATCCCTCTTTCGAGGCCGCCCACCCTACGACACCAACCGGGGTGCCGCACCAAATGCAACAAGAAGATCCAGATTCCATAAAGAGGTCTGCTCTTGAAGAACTCGCATAATCAAGAGTCCTGAAAAACAGTCTAGTGCAAGCAAATCCAGCATCACACCTGAAGCCACAACGCAACCAGATCCATACCAAGCAACTGAGAAAACCCACCAATGTTAGCCAAAACAATTCTCCAAGAGCTGAACCAGATCAATCCCCAAACCTCGACACCCGAACAACAAAGGAGAAACGACAAAAAATCGAAGTTCATCACAGAGTGAACTAGAGTATCCAAAGGCGCAACACGAAAAGCGTGAAGCACCGGAGCAGCCAGAAGGTGCATCACTGTGTAATTGGACCGAGATGGGTAACTCAACTTCTAAGCATCCACCACCTCTAAGAATTAAACCATAAGCGGCACTGCAAGGAA
Organism: Viscum album; assembly: GCA_963277665.1. Classification (NCBI taxonomy): domain Eukaryota; kingdom Viridiplantae; phylum Streptophyta; class Magnoliopsida; order Santalales; family Viscaceae; genus Viscum; species Viscum album. The sequence continues at coordinate 498,712,712 of OY728123.1, read as the reverse complement.
ACCTAAACAAGATGTAGAGAGAAGAGCCACAAGGTTTCAAATGCTGGAGCCACCATCATCACATCATTAGAAAAAATGAAAGCCACAGCAGAACGAGTCGCGAAGCAGAAGAGGCTGGTCGACCAAGGGAATATCTGCTCGAGCAGGGACATGGGTCTGAAGAGAACATAGTGAAGCTCCATAGGAATAAGGGAAGAACCACAATCAAAATGCAACACAACTGCCCACAACATCCTCAAAATTATTGATCTCCCATCAATCAGTCCACAAACACCGTGGGGGACAAAAACCAATCAATCCACAAAAACTGCCACAAAACCTGAGCAGAAAGTAACCGAGAACCACCTCCAGTCCTCCGAAAACCTTCAATCAAAGCACCCAACAAGTTGTAAGCTTCATCACCGCAAGAGGGAATGACCACCAACCGTAAAAAGAACCAAATAGATGAATAGGAGTTCCCTTTCTTTCTTTCAATGATGAGTCGAATTCATTATCTGACTGTGGTTTAGTTTAGTGAGTTGTTGTAAAGACCCGCAAATTTCAAGGAATTTTTTTTTCTTAATTTTCTTTGGAATTTTACAAGAGCGCAGCTTCAGACGGCACCTGATTCCGAGGCCCGGTGTGCCCGGAATCAATTTCCCAAGTTTGGCTCGGGTACGTTCAGTGAACGGACGAGCGGGTTTTTCTATCTTTTGAACCGGTGCTCGGAATCGAATTCTGAGGGCACCGATGAAATCGCAGCGCCGGTATTTGCTTAGAAACGCCTCTTCCGGAGTTGCATTTTCTCAGACGTGGTTTTTAAATTTTGGGGCTTTAAGTCAGAAATAAAATAAGTTTGTGCGACAACTTTATTTTATTTCACTTAAGCTGCTCGGAAGCCGCTTGGAAGCCACTTGAACTGAGTTGAACTGGATAGGATGCTATCCAGAAATATCCTACCCCCTTGGTAGGATATTTGTGAGGTGGGGCCCGCACGAGCCCCGCCGTTTCTTTCGCTAAGTAACGCACCCGCGAAAACCCGTCAAATTAACTGAAAATTCAACCGACGCGTTTTCTTTAATTCTTAACAGACCATTTAATTGGGCGGTTTATTTCGTGAATTAAATGGGCTGTTTCATTCGTTGAATTAATTCAACGAATTTAATGGGTCGTTACTTACGCGTTTGCGTTCGTTGGCAAAATAATAAAATAAGACCAACTCTTTCTTTTGGAGGATTACTCGTTGTGCGAGATTCTCTGGGCCTCCACCTTCCCCGCGAAGAACGCGAAGAATGCGAAGAACGCGAAGAACGCGAAGAACGCGAAGAACGCCGGCGACCGGAATTCGACGACGCACACAGAGATCTGCGACGTCGACGAGCTTTACCCGCGACGTTCTTCGGCGACGCCTCTTCTTCCGCGGCCGATCCTCGTTCGGCAACTAAGGTAAGAATCGGATCGTTTAAATTCTCCCTTTTTAAATTTCATGGCAACGGATTTAATTAATTAAATCCATTTGTTCTTGATCCGGAGATTGGCGACGCGACGCCGGATACCGCGACGACGCGTCGATCCCCTTCTTCCGCGACGAGCGATTCCGCGACGACCTCTCGTCCGACGACGACGACAAGGTAGGGGTTTATTTTTTTTCTTGATGATTCTTTCCCGTGGTTATTCTTTTGAAATAAAGAACCCGATCCCAGAACAATTTTAAATTATTTTAAAATTGTTGATTGGTTGTTTTTATTCCTCCTGATGTTTATGACTAACGCGGAGGGTGCGGATCTAACAAACAAGACCCGGCAACCCTCCGCCGATCTTCCCTTTTTTGTGCGGATTTGGCGGACGACGACGAACCGTGCGGCAAGGGCGATCCGTTGATCCCGCAGTGAAGATCGGCCCCCGGGAGGAGCAACGGCGCAGACGGGAGGCAAAACGGGCCACCGGAGCAACTCCGGCGGCCCGCGGAAGGTGGCGGCGGCGCGGGTCGCCGGCGCGGCGGCGCCGGCGACCGGAGGCGGCGGCGCCCGGCGGCGAACCGCCGGACCGCGCCCGCGGTCCGGCCACCCAGCACGCGGCCCGCGCGGGCCGCGTTTCTCCAAAGCCGCGGGTCAAACCCGCGGCGGCTCATTCGGCCGCTCGGCCGAAGCCGAGCCGGCCGGGCCGCGCCCAGGCCGGACCGGACCCGGCCTAGCCGGGTCGGGCCGACCCGGTTCGGCCGACCCAGGGGGGGTTCGGGCCGGGTCGCCCCGGGCCCAGAACCCCCGTTTCGGGCCCTCTTCGGTCTTTCGCCCATATCTTGGGCTTGGGACCTCCGATTGACGAACCGTCAGCGGCTACGCGATCCTTGGATCGAGACGGTCGTTTCGGTATATCATACTCAAGGTTTCGGAAGACTTTGGGTTCGGCCGGGTTGGTTCGTACACGAAACCAACCGGGCCCTCGGAGCGGAAACGCTCATAATTTGAGCTACGGACGTCCGATCGACGTACCGTCAGCTGTGGTAGTTTCCACTAAGTGAGACGGAACTTTTGGCATACTCCGCCCGAGGATCGGATACAGGCGGAGTACGGTCGGGTTGGTTTTGCCCTAAAATACAACCGGGCCCCTGGGACGAAAATGTCAATAACTCTCAGACCGGGCGTCCGATTGACGCGCCGTCTGTTGCGTTGAGATCCTGTTGTCGATACGGAACTTTTGGATACATCAACTTCGGACTACGTGTCAGTTGATGTATCAGCCTCTCGGCTCGTGGAGCGGACCCTCCTAAACGAGCTCGCTAAGTGCGGGAACCCTAGCGCTGGCTGTGACTTCGACGACAGAGCAGAGATCCTCCGTGGACTGCGACGACGGCAGAGCAGAGATCCTCCGTGGAATGCGACGACGGCAGAGCAGAGATCCTTCGTGGACTGCGGCGACGACTGTGCAGAGATCCTCAGTGGACTGCGTCGACTACTGCACTCAGCGATCCCACGTGGATCAGTGCTACAGGTTCTGTGTGAGCCCGATCCTATGTGGGTCCTTACTACCGGTTCTGTGTGAGCCACTGCCTACAGGTTCTGTGTGAGCCCGATCCTGTGTGGGTCTTCTGCGGGGGTTAGTACCTATCGATCCTTCGTGGGTCCGACGACTTAGATGGATCAGTGATCATCTTTGACGTCATCTGAAAAAGTATACCTGGTTGAGCTGAATCTTATGTTACTCTCCTTTGTGGATTGTGTTGAACTATCCTATGTGGATTTACTGTTTACTCTCCTTGTGGATTTGGGTCTTGCTTTCCTTTGTGGATTGAGTTGTTCTTGAGCTCGTGAGCAGAGCTAGAAGTGGGGACTTAGGTATATGTATGGGCATATACCTAAGTCGAGTCAGATGTTACTTCGTGATTGCATCTTTCTTTTTTGCTATATCCTTTGTGGATTTCGGGAGACTTTCGGGGGTCTCGGGGTCCTTACTGAGTAGCTTATACTCACCCCTGCACGGGCTATGCCCGCACTTCGTGGTGTTGGTTGCAGACGACGGACAGCGCTGATCGTGGAGGAGGCGCGTGGAGCAGGACGGTACCTGGAGGTGGACCACTGGGCGGGACGTGCTCGGAGCGGTCGTGGGACCCGAGGAGCCTGGAGGCTATCTGTACCCACCCTTCAGGTGGGATTGCCAGTGGACGACACGAGGCCGCCGTCTTTTCTTCAGTTGCTGTACTTTACTTTTTCAGTTGTACTTTACAGTTGGGCTTGTATTTCCGGCCCCCTTTACTTTTCTGCACTTTGTAGTTACTTTCCGCTTGCTGACTCTGTGGTGGTTGTTACTTTTAAAGGCAATGCCTTCCCTGTTTACCGGGATTTTACGCCTTGGTGCTAGTCGCCAGCCCCTAGCCTATTGAAGGCGGGCTTGGGGTAGTCACGACACGGGCCCCGAGGACGGGTCGCGACAAATTGGTATCAGAGGTGGTCGGTTCTACCGCAAACTCTGATCGTCTTTTCTTTCTATATGAAGCAATAGTGTTTAGTGTATTGAGTGTGGTTATCAGTCCAGGGAGCCCAGTGTTGGTGCAGCGGCCGACGTATCCGTACACCAGGACCCTGACTCCTGATTTCTGACTTAATGCATGAAAACATTGATTGCGTGTGTGTTTCAAGTCTTCTTTGTGATTACTTGTGTCAGCTCACCGGGTATACTGATCTGCTTCATGAAAGTCTCAAGTTTTCCTTGTGATTACTTGTGCCAGCTCACCAGGTATACTGTTCTGACTGTGGTGCTCTTGTTCTCCTTTTCAGGATGGCCCCGCGACGACAGCCAGCTAGGGTTCCGAGTGTAGGGCGCGATGGCAGCCCACCGAGCGACGAGGCCTCGGTGCAGGGCCCTTTGCCAGCAGTGGCACCGGCGGTAGCCTTACCCGCCGAGCCACCGATGCTTCCAGTACCAGACGCTGACGATGCACGTCGCCTCAGGGCACTGCATGAGTTTCAGAGCCAGCGACCGCCCAGGTTTTGCGGTGAGGCGGACCCCCAGGCCGCTGAGGACTGGCTAGAGGCGGTGGTACGGATCTTTAGGCTAGTGAGGACACCAGCGGATCTCATGGTGATCCTCGCGGCGAGCCTCCTGCAGTCGGCGGCAGGACGATGGTGGAGCTTGATGCTCCAGGTTCACGATGAGGCATCCTTGCTCTAGACGGACTTCGAGAGTCTCTTCCGCTCTGAGTTCGTCCCGGCCACCCTCCGAGCGGTGCGCATCCAGGAGCTTCTCCAGCTGCGCCAGGGCAGCATGACGGTCGCTCAGTACGCGGCGAGGTTCACTGACCTATCTCGCTACTCGACCGACATGGTACGGGACCCCTTCTTCCGGGCCCGGACCTTCGAGCAGGGCTTGCGACAGGAGATTCGGGCGTCGCTGATCTCCCTCAGCATTCCGACCCAGGCGGGAGTGCTGGAGCGAGCCCTCCTGATCGAGAGCTTCCTAGCAGAGCCTTCTTCAGCGGCGAGACCTAGCGCAGGGCGGCAGGTAGCTGAGTCTTCGGCAGCAGGTAGCCGACGGATGACTCTCGGGTCCAGGCAGACCAGACCCCCACGCAGACGGCCTCAGGACACCGGCTCAGCAGTGCGAGGCACACAGCGGAGTGCCAGCCTTCCGAGAGGCAGGCTGTGCTACTCCTGCGGCGGGCAGGGTCACATGGCTCGTGACTGCCCGAATCGCCGACCAGAGGAGCATCAGATGGTGGAGGGGCCACCCAGGCAGAGGCAGAGGGTTGACCATGGCGGTCCGCAGGGAGGAGGCGGACGAGGAAGAGGAGCTGGCCGAGCAGCGGGTGGTGGGCGACGCTTCCAGGCTCTACCCCCACCACCACCAGGAGGGCCACCTCGACCACAGGGAGCTGGCGGGCAAGGACAGGCCCAGCTCTAGGCAGTGGAGGCCTACGACCCCGACTTGCCAGAGATGATTCGAGGTACGATCTGTGTCTATTCCACCCTTGCTGCAGTACTTATAGACACAGGAGCGAGTCACTCTTTCATAGCCTCTGCCCTTGTTCGGAGCTCGGAGATTCCGACTGAGCCGTTGGCTCGATCCTTACGGCTAGAGACTCCTAAGGGAGCAGACTCGACGATTACTCACTGGTGCCGGCAGTGTGAGCTTACTCTAGGAGGCGAGAGCTTCGGCTGGGATCTCCTTGTAGCGGCGTCGAGGCCTTACGACGTCATCTTGGGCATGGATTGGCTATCCACGGTTCATGCCCAGATCGACTGTTTTAGGCGCAAGGTGCGATGTGTTCGCACCGACGGGAGCAGGTTTACCTTCACCGGCGAGAAGGGAACCTTTGCAGCACAGGATGGACTTCCGCGGAGGAGAGTGCATCCCATCTCTCATCAGTTGGCTAGCCTCATCCTAGGAGCAGTGGACGTGTGGAGTCCAGCTTTTCCTGCTGTGGTGGACCAGTACGTGGACGTCTTTCCTGACGACGTTCCAGGGATACCTCCTCGTAGAGAGGTATACTTTTACATCGACTTGTACCCCAGGACAGCCCCCATATCTACTCCAGCATATCGGATGGCCCCCGCCGAGCTTCGGGAGCTGCGGGTACAGTTGGAGGACTTGCAGAGCAAGGGGTTTATCCGACCCAGTGTTTCACCCTGGGCTTCCCCGATTTTGTTCGACAAGAAGGCGGACGGGAGCTTGCGACTGTGTGTCGACTATCGCCACCTGAACCAGGTGACAGTGAGAAACAAGTATCCGCTGCCATAGATTGATGACCTCTTCGATCAGCTCAAGGAAGCGCGGTGGTTCTCGAAAATAGACCTCCGGTCAGGCTATCATCAGCTCAGAGTTCGAGACGAGGACGTGCAGAAGACGGCCTTCAGGTGTCGGTATGGCCATTATGAGTTCTTGGTTATGACGTTCGGCGTAACCAATGCTCCAGCAGTGTTCATGAGCCTCATGAACAGGATCTTCCAGCCATACCTCGACCGATTTGTCGTTGTCTTCATTGACGACATTTTGGTATACTCGACGACTGAGGAGGAGCATACCTACCACCTGCGAGTTGTGCTAGACACACTCCGAGAGCACCAGCTTTATGGCAAGCTCTCAAAGTGCCAGTTCTGGTTACGTGAGGTCCATTTCTTGGGGCACGTCATCTCTGAGGCGGGAGTTGCAGTGGATCCCGCGAAGATCGAGGCAGTGCTAGCTTGGGAGCCACCCAAGAACGTGGCGGAGGTGCGGAGCTTCTTGGGCCTAGCCGGATACTATCGGAGATTCGTGCCAGACTTCTCCAGAGTTGCGGCACCACTCTCAGCCTTGACGAAGAAGGGGAAACCCTTTGTGTGGTCAGACAGATGTCAGCAGAGCTTCCAGGAGCTGAGACAGAGATTGACCAGCGCACCTATCTTGAGGTTGCCTGAGGAGGGAGTTGGGTACGTAGTTTACTGCGATGCATCAGGGACTGGACTCGGGTGCGTCCTGATGCAGGAGCGGGCCGTGATCGCCTACAGATCACGTCAGTTGAGGCCGCATGAGCAGAACTACGCCACTCATGACCTGGAGTTAGCAGCAGTGGTCTTCGCTCTGAAGACTTGGCGGCACTATCTGATGGGCGAGCGCTTCACAGTCTTTTCTGACCACCAGAGTCTCAGGTATATCTTCTCTCAGAAGGACCTGAACCTGAGACAGCGTAGATGGATTGAGTTCCTCCAGGACTATGACTTTGAGATAGTCTATACTCCTGGGAAGGGGAACGTGGTAGCCGATGCCCTCAGCAGGAGGACGGGCATTCAGCTACTTGAGGAGGCGACGGGGCAGCTAGCCTCCTTACAGATATCCTTTGTGGATAGAGACGGAGCAGCCTTTCTTCAGTCTCTCATAGTCTCTCCTCCACTTCTACAGCGGGTCAGAGAGGCTCAGCGTGGGGACGCTGACTGTGAGACCTGGCGTGCACTGATATCCTCAGGTCAGGCGCCTGATGGTTTCTCCCTTGGAGCAGAGCACGACATCCTTTTCAGAGGACGTACCTTCGTACCAGTCGCTTTACGAGAGGAGGTGCTGAGAGAGTTTCACACTTCTCCCTTGGCGGTGCATCCCGGAGTGGCGAAGATGTACCAGGATCTCAGACGACAGCACTGGTGGCCGGGCATGAAGAAAGCTGTGGCAGAGTTCGTTTCACGATGCCTCACCTACCAGCAGGTGAAGGCAGAGCATCAGGTACCAGCAGGCTTGGTACAGCCCTTGGAGGTCCCGGAGTGGAAGTGGGACGGCATATCTATGGACTTCGTGACTGGACTTCCACGCACTTCCAGAGGTCACGACTCCATTTGGGTGATTGTCGACCGACTCACCAAGTCGGCACACTTCTTACCCATCAGAGAGCAGGGCTCAGTGGAGAGCTTGGGACGTCTTTACGTCCAGGAGATCGTAAGGCTTCACGGTGTGCCATCGTCTATCGTCTCCGATCGAGATGCTCGTTTCAATTCCCGGCTTTGGAAAGGGTTGCAGGAGGCGTTCGAGACGCGGCTCCATCTGAGCACAGCCTTCCACCCTCAGACGGATGGTCAGACGGAGAGGACCATACAGACACTCGAGGACATGCTCCGTGCATGTGTTCTCGACTTTGGTCGTAGCTGGGAGGACCACCTACCCTTGGTGGAGTTCACGTACAACAACAGCTACCACTCCACCATCGGGATGGCACCATACGAGGCATTGTACGGCAGACCCTGCAGATCACCGTTGTGCTGGACAGACCCTGGGGAGTCAGCACTCGTGGGACCAGAGATGGTCCGAGCCACGACAGAGAAGGTCCAGATCATCCAGGAGAGGATGAGGATAGCTCAGAGCCGGCAGAAGTCATATGCTGACAGGAGGCGGAGGCCACTGGAGTTCGAGGATGGCGACCACGTCTTTTTGCGTGTCTCACCTCGACGTGGTTTACGGAGATTTGGCCGAGGCGGCAAGTTGTCTCCACGCTTCATCGGGCCTTTCCAGGTCCTCAGCAGGATAGGAGAGGTGGCTTATCGCCTGGCTCTACCACCTCAGTTGCACCGGGTGCACGACGTCTTCCACGTGTCTCAGCTGAGAAGATACGTGCACGACCCGACGCACATCATCGACTTTGGGGAGCTGGAAGTGGACGATGGGGCGACTTTTGCAGAGGTCCCAGTGGAGATCGAGGATCGACAGGAGCGGGTCCTACGTGGGCGGTCGATTCCTCTTGTGCGCGTCAGATGGCAGCACGGGAACCTCCAGGAGAGCACTTGGGAGCGGGAGGCTCAGATGCGTGCTCAGTACCCCCTTTTGTTCCCCTAGTTTTTGATGTATCTTTACGGGGACGTAAAGTCCTGAGGTGGGAGTAATGTAAAGACCCGCAAATTTCAAGTAATTTTTTTTTCTTAATTTTATTTGGAATTTTAGAAGAGCGCAGCTTCAGACGGCACCTGATTCCGAGGCCCGGTGTGCCCGGAATCAATTTCCCAAGTTTGGCTCGGGTACGTTCAGTGAACGGACGAGCGGGTTTTTCTATCTTTTGAACCGGTGCTCGGAATCGAATTCTGAGGGCACCGATGAAATCGCAGCGCCGGTATTTGCTTAGAAACGCCTCTTCCGGAGTTGCATTTGCTCAGACGTGGTTTTTAAATTTTGGGGCTTTAAGTCAGAAATAAAATAAGTTTGTGCGGAAACTTTATTTTATTTCACTTAAGCTGCTCGGAAGCCGCTTGGAAGCCACTTGAACTGAGTTGAACTGGATAAGATGCTATCCAGAAATATCCTACCCCCTTGGTAGGATATTTGTGAGGTGGGGCCCGCACGAGCCCCGCCGTTTCTTTCGCTAAGTAACGCACCCGCGAAAACCCGTCAAAGTAACTGAAAAGTCAACCGACGCGTTTTCTTTAATTCTTAACAGACCATTTAATTGGGCGGTTTATTTCGTGAATTAAATGGGCTGTTTCATTCGTTGAATTAATTCAACGAATTTAATGGGTCGTTACTTACGCGTTTGCGTTCGTTGGAAAAATAATAAAATAAGACCAACTCTTTCTTTTGGAGGATTACTCGTTGTGCGAGATTCTCTGGGCCTCCACCTTCCCTGCGAAGAACGCGAAGAACGCGAAGAACGCGAAGAACGCCGGCGACCGGAATTCGACGACGCACACCGAGATCTGCGACGTCGACGAGCTTTACCCGCGACGTTCTTCGGCGACGCCTCTTCTTCCGCGGCCGATCCTCGTTCGGCAACTAAGGTAAGAATCGGATCGTTTAAATTCTCCCTTTTTAAATTTCATGGCAACGGATTTAATTAATTAAATCCGTTTGTTCTTGATCCGGAGATTGGCGACGCGACGCCGGATACCGCGACGACGCGTCGATCCCCTTCTTCCGCGACGAGCAATTCCGCGACGACCTCTCGTCCGACGACGACGACAAGGTAGGGGTTTATTTTTTTTCTTGATGATTCTTTCCCGTGGTTATTCTTTTGAAATAAAGAACCCGATCCCAGAACAATTTTAAATTATTTTAAAATTGTTGATTGGTTGTTTTTATTCCTCCTGATGTTTATGACTAACGCGGAGGGTGCGGATCTAACAAACAAGACCCGACAACCCTCCGCCGATCTTCCCTTTTTTGTGCGGATTTGGCGGACGACGACGAACCGTGCGGCAAGGGCGATCCGTTGATCCCGCAGTGAAGATCGGCCCCCGGGAGGAGCAACGGCGCAGACGGGAGGCAAAACGGGCCACCGGAGCAACTCCGGCGGCCCGCGGAAGGTGGCGGCGGCGCCGGCGACCGGAGGCGGCGGCGCCCGGTGCGCCGCCGAAGGAGTCCGCCGCGACCGAGCCGCGGCGGCGGCGAACCGCCGGACCGCGTCCGCGGTCCGACCACCCAGCACGCGGCCCGCGCGGGCCGCGTTTCTCCAAAGCCGCGGGTCAAACCCGCGGCGGCTCATTCGGCCGCTCGGCCGAAGCCGAACCGGCCGGTCCGGTCGGCCGGGCCGCGCCCAGGCCGGACCGGACCCGGCCTAGCCGGGTCGAGCCGGGTCGGGCCGACCCGGTTCGGCCGACCCAGGGGGGGTTCGGGCCAGGTCGCCCCGGGCCCAGAACCCCCGTTTCGGGCCCTCTTCGGTCTTTCGCCCATATCTTGGGCCTGGGACCTCCGATTGACGAACCGTCAGCGGCTACGCGATCCTTGGATCGAGACGGTCGTTTCGGTATATCATACTCAAGGTTTCGGAAGACTTTGGGTTCGGCCGGGTTGGTTCGTACACGAAACCAACCGGGCCCTCGGAGCGGAAACGCTCATAACTTGAGCTACGGACGTCCGATCGACGTACCGTCAGCTGTGGTAGTTTCCACTAAGTGAGACGGAACTTTTGGCATACTCCGCCCGAGGATCGGATACAGGCGGAGTACGGTCGGGTTGGTTTTGCCCTAAAATCCAACCGGGCCCCTGGGACGAAAATGCCAATAACTCTCAGACCGGGCGTCCGATTGACGCGCCGTCTGTTGCGTTGAGATCCTGTTGTCGATACGGAACTTTTGGATACATCAACTTTGGACTACGTGTCAGTTGATGTATCAGCCTCTCGGCTCGTGGAGCGGACCCTCCTAAACGAGCTCGCTAAGTGCGGGAACCCTAGCGCTGGCTGTGACTTCGACGACAGAGCAGAGATCCTCCGTGGACTGCGACGACGGCAGAGCAGAGATCCTCCGTGGACTGCGACGACGACAGAGCAGAGATCCTCCGTGGACTGCGACGACGGAAGAGCAGAGATCCTTCGTGGACTGCGGCGACGACTGTGCAGAGATCCTCAGTGGACTGCGTCGACTACTGCACTCAGCGATCCCACGTGGATCAGTGCTACAGGTTCTGTGTGAGCCCGATCCTATGTGGGTCCTTACTACCGGTTCTGTGTGAGCCACTGCCTACAGGTTCTGTGTGAGCCCGATCCTGTGTGGGTCTTCTGCGGGGGTTAGTACCTATCGATCCTTCGTGGGTCCGACGACTTAGATGGATCAGTGATCATCTTTGACGTCATCTGAAAAAGTATATCTGGTTGAGCTGAATCTTATGTTACTCTCCTTTGTGGATTGTGTTGAACTATCCTATGTGGATTTACTGTTTACTCTCCTTGTGGATTTGGGTCTTGCTTTCCTTTGTGGATTGAGTTGTTCTTGAGCTCGTGAGCAGAGCTAGAAGTGGGGACTTAGGTATATGTATGGGCATATACCTAAGTCGAGTCAGATGTTACTTCGTGATTGCATCTTTCTTTTTTGCTATATCCTTTGTGGATTTCGGGAGACCTTCGGGGGTCTCGGGGTCCTTACTGAGTAGCTTATACTCACCCCTACACGGGCTATGCCCGCACTTCGTGGTGTTGGTTGCAGACGACGGACAGCGCTGATCGTGGAGGAGGCGCGTGGAGCAGGACGGTACCTGGAGGTGGACCACTGGGCGGGACGTGCTCGGAGCGGTCGTGGGACCCGAGGAGCCTGGAGGCTATCTGTACCCACCCTTCAGGTGGGATTGCCAGTGGACGACACGAGGCCGCCGTCTTTTCTTCAGTTGCTGTACTTTACTTTTTCAGTTGTACTTTACAGTTGGGCTTGTATTTCCGGCCCCCTTTACTTTTCTGCACTTTGTAGTTACTTTCCGCTTGCTGACTCTGTGGTGGTTGTTACTTTTAAAGGCAATGCCTTCCCTGTTTACCGGGATTTTACGCCTTGGTGCTAGTCGCCAGCCCCTGGCCTATTGAAGGCGGGCTTGGGGTAGTCACGACACGGGCCCCGAGGACGGGTCGCGACAGTTGTGGCAAGATGATCTGGTTGACCACTAAAGGTTTGAACAGGTCAAAGGGGATGAGTTTTGGAGAAATATGTTATGTGAATTCCAAGTAAATTCCTAGAAAAATATTAGGGGAGTGTATGTGAATTAGAGATAGCATGTTATTTTGAGAAGCATGATATTAACTTCTGTTTGATATGTGTCATGTTGGAGTATCAAGTTCCACTAGTTATTGGTTAGATGAGATGGGTTGTGTGTTAATTAAACACCCTATTCCATACATAGATAAATGAGGTAATGGTTTTATGGGATGATTTTAAGAGGAATTTTCATGCATAGTATCTTTTGTCAATAATAAGGGTGATGAAGAGGTGAGATTTTCTTTCCATCTAGTTGAGGATATTGGGTGTACAAGGGATTAGGATTAGGATCAAGGACCTTCTATATGATGATCCATGGATATTACTTTCTCAATTACTCAACATAAAGAAAATATTTCATTACAATCCATTCCCATGATATTTTGGGTTTAATATTTTAAAGAATTAGGATGAAATATTATCTAACAATCCCATGTATTTTTAAACTAACATATGTTTTTTCCACTGTATATGAAACTACCTAATACATTACAAGTCTTCAATATTTCCCATAAATTATCTACACAAGATACTCTTTAATACACACCATAAGTACTTTTCTTCATAATATGGGGAAATTGAAACAAAAGAAATGGGTGATCTTATATGCCCAGTGTGGGTAAACATAAATTATGGATATCAAAGATCATAAGTGAGCATAATATGAGTTTATGGGTATAATCAATATAAATAGAAAAATCAAGTAAAATAAATCTTAGATCATAAAACATGAGTCATGTCATACTAAATGGCATAATGTAGAAAATGAATCAAGAGAGTGTGGAAACATGAGTCAATAAATATGAGATAGGAGAGTATAACATAGTAATAAGAAAAATTATAAGATTGTGACAAAAACATAATAATAGTGTATTATCATATTTTGATCATATACAAAAAGGCATGTGCATTATTTGTGAGAATATTCAAGAATTTTCATGCTAAATTATATCATATAATATAAAACATTAACCAAAACATTAGAGGAAAATATAAGGACCACCTGTCATCATTCATACATATGAGTGCTACTTAAAATCAATACATTCATAATATAAAAAAGAACCCATGGAAATAAAATTGGTTTCATATCCATTTTAAGTGAAATCATATAAGTAACAAATTTATAATTCCATCACTAAACAATATAAACCATTGGAATATAAATGGGCATCAAATGATACTAAATAAATTTATAGTTAGACACCATTAAATAAATTATATGGTATTGAAACCATATAGTTAAAGGGTATATGGTTTATTCAATATATTCCACAATCATTTTATGAATAAAATCTTTGTGAACACCCTTCAATCAAAGGAATGAAATATAGAGTGTTCATATAGGAAAGATATTATAAGAAAAATAATGCATATTTATAGTGGATGGTTAGACAAGAAAAAGGAAATGACTAATAATTTTTATGATAGAAAAGAAAATTTCATAATCCATCTTGAGGAATATGGTGGATAGTATCTTTTTAATAATATCATTTATTAAGCATAAAATATGTTAAAGGATGTTGATTTAAATGAGAAAACATTTTTTGGATAACTAGGAAAATCAATTTGGAAATAAGAAACATTCATGATATTTTTGAAAACATTTATTTAAGTATAAGTGTTTTATAAAATAAGGATAAAAATAATTTCTTTTAGAAAACATGAAAATTTATACAAGAAGTTTCATTGAAAAAGAAAAAAACGAAGGAAAGAATTATTCACTTGGAAAACATTACAAAGAGATGTTTTTCACACATTTAAAAAAATAACCCACATTGATAACATAAAAAAATTATTTAAAAAACTAAATAAGTTCATGTAGTAGAAAATAAATTTAATCAATTATTTAGGAATCAATAAATAAATTCATAAAATAATTGTATGAATATTTTTATGGAAGAGAATGATTCCTAACTAAAAATATGAGGAAGAGTTAGTTTCCTTACAATAGGTAAAACTGAAATTAGGAAAATACAAGTAAAACCACAATAATGACTATATGAGAATAAAATGCAAAGGGTTTTATATAGAAAATTATACAAATTACCCAGATTAATTATCTTTTAAAACCATATATATTTGAAAATGATATTGGTAAAAAAATCCTCATGAAATTGGTAATATAAGAAACATAAGATATTGAAAAATAGATAATAAAATGGACATTAAAATATTTTAAAATGTAATGTATTTTTATACATGAAAGAAATACGGTAGTGAATACACCATATAAAATAAATGATATTGTGGAATATCAAACATGTCTCCTATAGTTGAAAATGAGATAGACAAACCCTTACCTTATATTCCCGCTTACTCAAACACATTGTAACCTCATGTATAACAAGTATAAATATCATAATAACCTATTTAAAAACTTATTAATATATATATATATATATCCTTTTTAAAATTTATTTATAATTATTCTATATATTTATATTATTTAGTTATCATCTATTTTCAATAATTGGTGTGAGTAATCTTGATCATTTTGAACTAATTTTATAATAGTGGTGTTATTATTAATTATTATCCAAAATTTCATCATTCAAAAATTATTCAAGATATAATAATAATATTTTATCAATGATTCCTTAATTACCATTTCATTAGAAAAAAATCATGTATATGGTTCGTTAAAAAAGAAATTGTGATGAACTTGTTCTGGAGTGTTTAATGATCGGAAGGTGATGTATTAATAAATATCTTAAATATTAATAACACCATTATAGAATCATTAAAAAATAATAAATACATCATTATTAAATTATATTACCATTATATAACTTTCCCAAATCATCTAGGTTTTAAACATTATAACATTGTTCCCATAGGCTGTAAAATAGTTCTAAATGAGAGCGAGTTATAGTGATTTAAAGAGTAAGAATATGATTTTAAATAATGTTAATATAAATTTTTAATAAGATTATACATGTCATAAATATAATTTATCTTTATTAAATTCATATTATAATCATCCCTTAAGGGTAGTGATGATAAAAAAAAATTCTTTGTTCTTGGAGGTAGTTGTCTGTTGTATGCACGATTAACAATTCCATTTGTCAATGAATGGGATAAAATGAATGAATATGATAAATTATCAATTAATAATTATAATTTATAAATATTTCATATATTTATAAATTAAATCTATCCTTGTTTCCAACCATTAAAGGTAGTTATGAAAAAAACACATTGTTTGTGGCGGTAGTAGTCCACATGTACACACAATAAATGTTGTTTTGTTTTTATATATGGATGTAGAGGATTGAATAGTGGTTTCTCCATTAATATAATAACATTAAAATATATTAATTATAATTTTTTCATTATATTATGGGGTCAAGAATAATATTTTAAGAGGAATATTAGGAAGAAAAGACTAAGGAGTAAGAAATACTTTTGTGTAGAACTTGATATTTTTCTTGGAAACCTCCTTCAAAATGGAGGCCTTGTAATATCTAATTGAGGATATAGACTTATGAATATAAGATAGGATTATATGAGGATAAAAATTAAATATTTTCAAGTTGAAATTCAAAGGTATTGTGTTGGAATTAGTGGGTGGAATTGTTACCCTTTTTTAAGTGATGATTTCAATAATGTAATAACACTATTCAAGGGTTCAATGCTACAAAAGTGATAAATAATGGATTGTGGGATGGTAAACGGATGAAAAATACTCTAAATATCATTTTAATACATTTTTAGTCAAATTTGAAGTCTTTTACCATTATGTTTTTACATTTTATGATTTTAATTTTTACCTACGTAACAAGTTTTTAACTAAGTAATATATATTTTATTAAACAATTAAAAAACCCATATTACAATTTTTTTGTGTGATTATACTTATTTTAACCTATATTTAATCCTATTTAACTTATAAATAATATAAAATCATATCTTAAATTAAATCATTTAATATAAAAAACTATTTTGTTGATAAATTTGATTTTTACCGTTAAGTGTAACTAATCATATTTTATATTGATTACCAATTTAATGAGTGAAAATATATTTACATATATGTTTAAAAATTATATTAAATTAATTTTTTAACTTATTAATTTATTTTATTAGATAAAAATTATACAATGTTAATAAAACAATTCTTTGAAAGTAATAGTTTTACCATTATCATGGTAATTAAATTTAATCATTGTAATTGGATCTTTATGCCTAAAAATAAAATTTAATTAATAAATTAATATGTATATTTTGATATAAAATATCAAATAATTTTTTTAGATTTAATTTCTAAATTTGATAACATCCAATTTTTAATGTAATCACATAAAAACAGTTTTTAGTATAAAATGTTAATTTAGTTCTCAAAATGTTAAAAGTGTGTTTTACAAATACAAAATTTTATTTTTAAATGATTTATATTAATTATTAAATATAGATATTTTATATAAATGATATTTTATAAATAATAATATCACAAAAGATACATTTTTTAGAAAAGAATGGGAATTTTCTCTATTCACCAAAAAATCAATTATTTTATAGAAATCTAAAAAAAATTCATAAGATCATTTTGTTATGAATAATTAAAAAATTAAGACCATTTTTTAAAATCAAAATTCTAAAATTTATAAATTTATCCTTTAAATTAAAGTAAAATATATACAAACAAATTGTATTTATTGAAAAAAGACCTTTTAAAACTCTTAGGGTTCTTAATAATATTTTGTAGGATTTTCTAATTGATTACTATATTTTTATGAAACATAGGTTTTATTTTTATTATGATTTTATTATTTAATAAGTTATATACCATTTTAGTGTTGTGTGTTGAAATTGTTTTTAAAAATAATATTTATTTAAGGAAAATACGTAGTGAAATTTAGAGTCATAACATTATCAACTGTTAAATAAGTTAATTATACAAATTTTAATTATTACTAACTAATAAAATAGTTAAGGATTTTCCTAACATATACATTAATCAAGATTTAATTTCTAATGAGGTTCATCCTCACCATATTTGTTTTCACTAGTGAACTCATCTTTTCTGTCATAATAAGAATACTACTCACATTGAGTTTTTCTCTTACCATTTGTGTCAAATACCCCAATATAATTTGAGTAATTTTTATAGGGAGATTATAGTCATACCTCTTTTAATAGGTTTTCATGCATTGATTTTTAGATGTTATTTTTCTATATTAGTAATTATAATGGCTTCTATATTAGAAGAGCCAATACAATTATAAAATCAAATTAAATTTTTGTAAAGAAATGATAATTAGATTTCATATTAATCAAATTCATATTAACATCTATTAGAGATGAGTTATATACCCAAGATATGATAATTGTACCACACAAAGTTTTTATTAATAATATAGAATCTAGTAATCGGGTTAATGATTTGATGTTCTTATAAAACATACTAGGAATATAGAATATCACACCCTGACCACTATTTTTCTTTTATTTTATTCTTTTCTTGGTGTTAACTATTTTTTTAAAGTTTAAAATGAGTTCCCAATAAAAAAATTTGAGTTTTGGAGGTTCTAGATGTGTTTTATCCCTATGCATGGTTTGTGTGCATGATTTAAGGGTAAATTGTACGACTAGTAAAGGCCAGGGGTGTTTTAGAGTTCATTTTCTACTTAAATGGTTTTCCTTGAATGGCTTGATAATGGTTTGGAAAAATTGTGTAAGGTCCAAGAGAAACTGTGAGGCCTTATTTTGGTGTCAGAGAAAAGGTGGACGACTTGCGCATGGTTAAGTGAAACCATGTGGCAAGTTTGTGAGGGGTTCTGAAATTTTTTCAAGAACAATGGTACATGATTGGAGAACAGTTTCCCAAGCTATGAAGAAATATTTTGTGGGTTTTCTTCTTGTCTAGTAGGGTGCACATGTTTGGTGCATGATTTAGAAAATCGTGCGGCCAAACCATGTATCTTTCCCAGGTCATTAAAAACATGGAATTCCTATTTTACCCCTATTATGTTTTAAACCCAATTTGGGTTTCTCTTTATTTAATCAACCTAGGTGCACCATGGTAGCTCCTAAACTTCCCTCACTTGCCTCTACTTCCATGTTTGAGACTCCTATAAGTTTCTAAGGTGAGTTATTCATGGTTTTTGGATATTTTATCACCTTTTTCTATTACTCCATTGTTCATCTATTTTTTATTGTCTTAGATCTCCTTTTTCCAAACCCTAGAAGCTAGGGTTGATGTTTGGATTGTTTTTCTTGAATGTCAAGGTGTTCAAATTGTCTCTTGAAGATTGTTATTCATTATTCTAGAGTTTTATTGCATTCACACACCATTTAGGTAGACGTTTCTTTCCATTACCTTTCTAGGATATTCTATTTGATAATTTTGTGATTATAAATAATTTATAAATGTGTTTCGCATGATATTATTGTGTCATTGTTAATTATAATGGTGTTTTTATGTTGGTAATTTGGGGAAAAAGAGTTTTCAAGGATTTACTAAATTATGTCAGTGTATATGTATACAAAGTGTTTTACAAAAATAAAATTTATTTTTAGAAATTAATTTGGGTATTTAAATAGTGTTTTTATCCTTGGTTACATTTTGGTAGCATGGTTGGTTTTTGATTTGAGCCTTGTGTGTGAGTTGCGGTGAATTTTATTGGTTCGAATTATCTATATAATGAAGGTGGTGATTCTTTGGATTGGTTATAAGTTACTTCTATGGTTTTTTAAAACTATTCCATTATATGGGGGTGTATACATGGGTGCATTAAGTGAACATATGGATAGGAACAAAAATGAAGATGGTCTTTGATAAAGAAAATCCAGATTTCCAAAATGATTTCCCTCTTCCCTCCTTTCTTCTCTAACCATATTCTTTTCAAATGACTCCTCTAAAACCCCAATGGTTCTAAAATGTTTCTTCAGTTTCCAAATGGTGTTAAATTTTGTTCCTAATTATGTCTCTAAAATTATTCCCATTTGTGCCTTTTGATCATGTTGTATGTTTTCCTCTTTGTTTTGGAAATGGTTTGGAAATTAAAGTGGATTTGTAAATACTAAGGCCTGGTTATAACTTTTTGGTGTTTTGTAAAGTGGTTTTAAAACCCATGTTATGTAAAGTCTCAGTTGGAAATCGTTCATGACTTGATGTGTGATGGTAACCTCTATAGTATTCCCTCCGAGGAGAGGGTCATCACATAGGTGGTGTTGGTGTTTGGGCTAGGCAAGCACAGTAGTATCCGTGGGTTATTGGTCAATACCATTCATGTGAGGACCTCCTCATTCACCATGTACTACTATAATGGGATACATGGTCATAATCTAGAGGGTCGAGTGAAGGTTTATTATCAACCCTGATTAGACAGGTTGGTGCCCCCTAGATTTTCTGAGAGGCCTGGTGAGATGTACCACTAGTAAGACTAGTTTAGAGAATCCAGATGGTTATTAACTACAGAGCTACAACATATTCTAGAAAGTGATTTTGATCTCAGTATGTTTTGGGATTTATTATAGATATGTTTAGGAAATTCCCATGATTATATTTTTATGTTATTTTTTATTTTTCTACACTTGGTTTTCTATTTTACTATCTATCTTCCTACTTTTACTATTTTATTTATTTTTAGTATAACCCTTTTCATCATCTAGTATGGTTTCTTACTTGGGTTTGAGTTTTGTTAAATGTGTTCTAAAAAGGGAAATTTGTTTTGGAAAGAGGAATGTGGTGGGATTGTGATTTAAGAAGGAAAATATTTGTTTGGTTATTTAAAATGGAAAACCCTTATTTTCTAAATGTATTTAAAACTAGTGTTTATAGAATATTTTGGGAAAGGAAATGCATAGATTCAATGGTGCTTACATACTGATTTTTTTATGCTCACACCCCACTTGTGCCACTCGGCATTGGCATACCTGAGCTATTTTTGGGTTTTTCTTCTTGGTATACGTTTTCCTAAAGAATGGGATAGTTCTTATGGTTGTTGGTTACCCATAGGTCACACGGAGATCTAGTCGGGTTTTAGTTTGGTTTCAGTATCATTTTTTAGTTTCTTATTTATTCAGTGGTGTTTTATATGGATCTTTTTTATGTTTTCATTGATTTTAGGTATTTATTGGTTTATGTTGTGTGTTATGTTTGGTTATTTGATCCTGGATGTTATTGGGACAAATAATTCCCATTTGGGTGATATTTGATGCACATAACTAGTTTCCAGCCCGTGGGTATCGGAAACACCCTTCAGTCCTCGTCTCGGACTAGGTTTGGTGTCAAGTTGGATTACAGGACAACCTAGTTTGTAACAAAATGGTATCAAAGTATCCCTTTATATTTGGGGTGTTAGGTAGTTTAGATATAGTACCATCATGAAATGGGAGGTAGGTATGAAAAATACCTCATCAACCATTTCTCATTATGATCCTTAAGTTTCCAGGGGAAGTCCTATAATTTGACTATTTCTTTGGGAATTTGGTTTTTGGTTTGGGGAATGATAATGGAAGTGAACCAGTTCTATTCAATGAGCTTTCATGGAGCGGTAACCCATGGGGATTTTGAGTGCATAGTTTAGGATACTTATAATGGTTGATGCTTTCTCAGAGCATGGTATACAAAACTATATGGTTGGGTAATGCCTGGTCATCAATTCCCCATTCTAGGATTTTTTGTGTTAGTTGTGTTTTGGCTTGATATTGGTCAATGTGAGTGGATTTTGAAATGGAAATTGATTTTTGGAAGAATTATTTTTCAAAGAAAAATGATTTTGAGGTTTTTCTTTTCTTGAAAAATTGGGATTGATATTTTAATTGGATTTAGATGTGGATTTTGAAATTTAGTAAATTGGCCTTAGAATAAGGCAGTTTGAAATATGAATGGAAATAGTGGTTTTAAAAGGCAATTTTTGTTTTTTTATGTTTGGATTAAGAGCTGGTTTTTTTGACATGGATTTTTATTTTGGTTTAATTTTTTTGATGTTATTGGTTTTTGTGTCTTCTTATTTTTTAGAGTATTCAACCTAAAAAGGTCCTAAAGATTTCTAACGAGTCTTCCACAGTCATTGACCTTATCCAGATTCCCAGTGGGGTGGAATAGTTAGTATATTTTTAGTTTCTATATGTTTTAAATGTTTATCAATGTCTGTTAGAGGCTATAGACATAATTTTATAAGTTTAAGGAATTTATAGGTTATTGGGAACTCCTGAAGCTGTGAGATTTTGTGTTGTTTTTTGATCATTTTATGTTTTGTGTTTAGATTAGTAGGGGTGATCATTCTAGTATTGTTTCAAGATGGTATGTATTGGGAGGTTTTCAAGACCAGTTTCATTTGATGGTTCAGAAATACAGAGGTGAAGGTGATAAAAGTGGAAGATCTCTTGAGTATTTAGTAAGTTTAGTGGGTGATGAAGGCCTTTGTCGATCACTTTAAAGAGATAGTTTCTTTTTTATTTGGATTTTTCATCGAAGGATCAATTGTAATATCATATCTTCATCTGGGGTCTTCATCTCGATATCAAGGAGTTATTTCTCTCATCTGATGAAAATATGTTTTGGAAACTTGAGGATGAGGCATTTCTAGATGAGGTGGATCCTGTAAGGTAGCCGGTAGCGGTTGGAAAACTAGTTTCTTTTAGTACTCATGAGGCTTCCCCATCTGATGAGAAGGGTTTTCTAGAGGAACAAGTTCCCTATAAGTATTCTTTGTTTATCCATACCTCTAGTTATTTAGACTGTTCACTTATGTGCTTCTAGTGTGGTCGATTTGGGCATTTGAATCCATCTTCCCACAATCCTCTGAAGTCTTATCTTCAATGTGGCCATTTGGGTCATTTGGATAAATTATTCAATTAGGGGGTCCAAAATAGGAAGCCTTAGTTGAAGGATATTATCTCTTGACTATAAGGAAATAGATACTTCAAGATATCAAGTCACTAGCTATAGTTCCCTAAGTGAATCTCTTCACATAGTTAGGGATCTATAGGGGTGTGGGGAACCTTGGTCTAGTTGTTTTATCTGATATTGGAATGCAAATAGTTTTAATTTTTCTGTTGTAGTTTCTTGATTGTTGTAAGTTCCTCCTTATTGTAAAAGGATCAGTAGTCTCTTTTTCCTTTAATTCTAATGGTTGTTACTCATTTGGTGAATCAAGTGTATTTATCCCTTGTGTAAAACTTTTACTTATGGTTTAGGTTGTTCCCATCTTGGAGATGTCTATGTCTTGTGGAAATGAATAATTATGTACAGATTCACGGTTTAGTTCAAGTTCCTTCTATGGGTTTCCCCTTGTGTTAGGGTATTTTGGTTCATGTTGGGAGTTCCCAATGGTGTTGTTAGTTGGTTTGTGAGGGGAGTTCTTAGTGGTTGTGTTGGTTGGTCAGTGCGAGAAGTTCCCGTATTTTTTTCTGTTGGGTTTCCCCTGTGGATTTCATGGTGTTAGATGGTTCTTTATGTTAGGGATAACCCTCTCCATTTCCTTCTTTATGGTTCTCTTCATTTTGGGTTTCCTTACATCTAGTCAGGCGTGACTTTTGGAGTGAAATTTCATTCCACGTTTCCTGGTTTTATATCGCCTCATTCATTTTTGATATCGAGTTAGGTACCTCTTTTGGCTAGGTGACTTTATGGGGGAATAATTTTTTTGTGATGGGGAGAATTATCACACCCTAACAATTTTTTTATTTTATTTTATTCCATTATTGGTGTTTGGTATTTTTTTAAGTTTGGGTTGATTTCCCCATGAAATGTTTTAGTTTTAGAGGTTTCATGTGTGTTTTATCCCAGTGCATGGTTTGTGTGCCTGGTTTGAGGGTAGACCATGCAGCTAGTTAAGGATATTGTGTTTTTAGTTCATTTTATTCTTGCACTTCTTACCAATCACAACTTGATCACAGTTTGTAAAAATCATTCAAGGTACAATAGAAACCATGTGTCCTTCTTTTGGTATTAGGGATAGGGTGCTTGACTTCCACACAGTTAGGAGAAACTATGCATCAAGTGTGCCAGGGGTTCTACAATTTTTGACAAAACCATGGAGCATGGTTAGTGCACGATTTCACACACCATGCATAAATATCATGCGAGTGTTCTTCTCCAATAGGGTGGGAACGGTTGGCACACATTTTGGAAAACTGTGCGGACAAACTATGTGGCTTGACTAGGCCATTAAAAACTTGAAATTCCACTTTTCCCCCTCTTATTATTTAAACCAAATTCAGGTTTATGTACCTTTTCTCAACTTAGGCACACCATGAGTGAATCTAATCTCCCCTCCCTTGCCTCTCTTTTCATGTTTGAGGCTCCTTAAAGGTTCTAAGTGAGTTCTTCATGGTTTTTTCCATTTCTCTCCTATTCTTCTCTTCCACTATTGTTTTTATTATTTTTCTTGGCTTGGTTCTCCTTTTTTCGAACTCTTAAACCTACATTTGATTTTTGGATTATGTTTCTTGAATGTTAGGGTTTGTTGATTGTCTCTTGAGGATTGTTCTTCCTTATCCAAGAGTTTTGTTGCATTCACATAGAATTGAGGTAGGTGTTTCCATCCATTCCCTTTCCAAAAAAATCATTTGATGATTGTGTGTTTCTAAATAATTTATAAATGTGTTTCACAAGATTTTAATGTGTTGGTATGAATTATAATGGTGGTTTTAGATTGGTAATTTGGTGAAAATGAGTTTTTAGTTATTTACTAAATTATGCCTATGTGTATATGTATACAAACTGTTTGAAAAAAATCCAATTGATATTTTGAAATGAATTTGGGTATTTTAGGAGTTTATTTATCCTTTATTATGTTTTGTAAGCTTGGTTGGTTTGTGATTTGATACTTTTGTATGCGTTTTGGTGCCTTTTATTGGTTGGAAGTATTTTTGTAATGCAAGTGGTAATTATTTGGATCGTTTCTTGGGTAATTCTATGATTTGATAAGGATATTACATTAGATTTTGGTGTATCCATGAGTTCATAGAGTGAACCAATGGATAGAAACAAAAATGAAAATATTATTTCATAAATAAAATCTTGATTTCCAAAATGCTTTCCCGCTTCCCTCTTTTCTTATATAACCCTCTTCTTTTCAAATGATTCTTCTAAATACTCAATCGTTCCTAAATGGTTCTTCATTTTTCAAATGATCAAAAATATTTTTACCAATTATGTCTCTAAAATTCAGCTCATTTTTTACCTTTTGAGGATTTTGTATGTTTTCCTCTTGGTTTTGGAAATAATTTGGAAATGGAAGTGGATTTGTAAATTCTAAGGCTCGGTTGACACATTGTGGGGTTTTTGAAAGTGGTTTTAAACCCTATATGATGTGAAATCTTGGTCAGAACTTGTTTGTGACTTTTTGTGTGATAATAACCTCTATGGTAGTCCCTGTGAGGATAGATTCATCGCATAGGTGGTGTTGGTGTTTGGGATAGGCATGAACAATAGAATTTGTGGGTTATTGGTCTATACCAAACATGTGAGGACTTCCTCATTCACCATGTACTACTATCATGGGATTCCTAGGCATCATATAGAGGGTTGGGTTATGTTTTCTTATCAACACCAATTAGAAGGGTTAGTAACCCCCTAGATTTTATGAGAGGTTAGGTGGGATGTGCCACTAGTGAGGCTTGTTTAGAGAAGCCAGTTGGTTATTGACTATGGAGTTACACCATATGATGGTAGGTGAGTCAACTCTAAGTACATCCAGATATTTTTTTTCTAGAGGCATTTACAAAGTTCCCATGATTATATTTTTTTGTTCTGTTTTATTTTGATGAGCTTGTTTTTTTATTTTTCTATCTTTCTTCCAACTTGTATTGTTTCCTTTATTTTCAAAATAGCCATTTTCATCATCTTGTATGGTTTCTTACATGGTTTTGGGTTTTGTTAAATGTGTTCTAAGAAGGGAAATATTTTTTGAAATGAGGAATGTGGTGTGTGTGTTTTAATAAAGAAAAGTTGTGTTTGGTTCTATAAAATGAAAAAATCCTATTTTCTAAATGTATTTAAAACTATTGTTTATGGATTTTTTCGATAATGGAAATTAATGGATTTGTGGTGCTTACCCACTAATTTTTTTATTCTCCCACCTTACTTGTGCTGCCCAACATTGGTAGACCTGGTCTATTTTGATGGTTTGGGTTCTTGGTCTAGGTTTTCCCGTAGAGAGGGATGATTCTTATAGTTGGTGGTGACCCTGAGATCACAAGGAGATTTGGTTGGTTTCTAGTTTTTCTTCAGTATCATTTTTTAGTTTCTTTTTTATTCATATGTGTTGTATCTGTATCATGTTCATCTATTCATTGATGTTCAGTATTTATTGGTTTATACTACATTCTCTATTTTGGTTATTTGATCTTGGTTTTTATTGGGATAAATCATTCCCATATGGATGATCTTAAATTCCTAACATTAGTTTCTAGTTGTTAGAGATTGGGAACACCCTTTGGGCCTTGTCTCCAACTAGGTTAGATGTCGGGTTGGATGGAATCCTGGAATGGTTTGTGATAGAGTACTAGGTTAAACAATATATGAATAAAACAACCACAATATATAAGTGGGAGATCAGTGTTCCACACTCCAAATCATTTTTAAAACTCACTTCTATATTTTTGGTTTCATAGGAATTCCATTATCTTGAATGTTGATGGTGCCTCTCATCCTTGTTAGCCCATGGATTAAATCATTGACTTGGATAATTTCCAACTTTCCTACATTTGAGACATTGAATTGTCACTGGTACTTTAGGATGAATTCCTTTTCCTTTCATAGTTTCCACGGAGTTCATCACTTTTCCTTATAAATTAATTTCTATATTCCCTCATTTACCAGAGATAAAAATTATTTTAGTTAATTTGTGAAATTATCCTTGGTACATCTTCCAACATGTTTGACATGAAGTAAATTAAATCTTCTTTCCTTCATCATCTTCATCACCCAAACTTCCATAAAACTTTATCATTCTCTTATTTGAGGTTTTTAGAAACTTAACTAATTTCATGTCATTAATCATAATTATTGATAGCTAATTTGGAATAATCATAAGGTTTTAACTCAAACTCTTATCCCATTAAGTTTCTTGTTATCACAATCTCCATATTATCCATGACATTTATTGTTAACTCAGTTTATTTATATTTTATCCATTAATAAAACCAATAAGAGTTAGTCATCAGTGATGACAAATTAAAACCATAAGATAATTATCATAAAAATATCATGGAAAAATCAACCTCGAAATGTTTTACTATTTGAAACCATCACATTATCTTTTAGTTAAACCTAAATCACCCTCGATTCAATTTTAGATTATTTTTGTTGGGTTCTATAATATTCCTTATACTAATTTCATAATAAAATAAATCCTTCATAATAGACTGTAAATATATTGTGATTAACCAAAGCATATCCCCTGAGAGTGTTTATCCAGGTGTGTAGTCTTAGGAACACTCATCGTTCACCAGAGTGAGGATTGTATTGATACTTAACAGTCCTTTTTTGGGATGATTACCCCATGGTATATTTCATAAAAAAGTTATATATCATTAAAAATGACATATTAATATATAAATATATTGATATTGGTATAAATATATTATATTTTATTTAATATGATTTATATAAGACTAAATATACTTTTACACTAAATATAAATGGTATTTATTAAAAAATGGATTAAAAAAATAAAAAAATATTAATTAATAATTTTATCATTATTATCATGTAATAGTCATTTAATAATAATTGGATGACATAAAAACAATAAATTAATGAATGTTTTAAGATAAGTTAAAAACATGGTTGTTACAACAAACAACCATAACTTTTGGACTGGATGTTCATTTTAGCTTTATCACATATCAAATCAAATCATGTGAAGTGATCTACACTGTGTTAACCAAGGGACCATGGTCATTATTTTTTTAAGGTGAAAATAGGTCTCGAAGGCCTCCAAAATAGACTTTTTATTTGGGATGCCCTAATTTTTTAATATTAAATTGGATATCAAGTTCGTTTAAGAGGGGATTCTTATACTTTTTCAGTGAAGATTGAATTTATTATCAAGTATTACATTCATTTAGATATTATGGTTTTGAAATTTTATTATTTTTAATATTTTGATTTTATTTATAATTAAATATATGCATATTTTCTTATATTAACATATAATAAATCAATTTTAAAAATAAATATTTTAACATATTTACATAAAAAAATATTTCAAAAATTATAAACCATATTGAAATAAATTTTTATTATTCATTTAATTTAAAATAAAAGATTGTCCAATTTATTTATCTTATAAAAATACGTTAATATATATACCTATACACATTATGATTATATATAAATATGTGTATATCAATAAAAAAATATTTTTTTTGTTTATATTCAAATATATGTAACCAAATACATATATGTAAATATTATGTATGTGTATATGAAAAAGATAAATGTTTGTGTGTGTGTGCAAATATGTGCATATGTGTTTGTTTATCAATATTGTGTACATACGTTATATATAAATGTATTTTTAAAAATATATCATTATCATTATCATTAAATATAGTGTATAAATGTATTTACAGTAAATATTTACAAATACATTATAAAATATATATATCTAAATATAATATTATATGTGAATACGTATAAATATATATATATAAATATATAGACATATAAATATATGTGTGTGTATAAAATTTATATAAAAATATTTAATATATATAAATATTTTAAAAATGTATTTAAAAATAATTATATAAATCTTTTGGAATTAATTATTATCCATTTTATTTAAAATAATATCTAACCACATTTTTACATTATAAAAATATATGAATATATACATATACACATATAAAAATGTACATATAATGTCTATATATATAAATGTGTGTGTATTAATAAACATATATATATATATATTCTAATATAAGTAAATTAATATTAATATATAATATATTTAAATAAATATAAGCATATATATATAACACACACAAATATTTATTTTATAAATATTTTTAAAAATATTTATATAAATATATATAAGTATATTAATAAGAAATATTTTTGAAAATATAAATAAATAATTAGAAATATCCTAAAATATATAGAAAATAATGGTTATGGCGGTGGTAAAGTGGTTTGAATTTCGTAAGAGAGGTCACATGATCAAGTCTGAGTGCACACATGAATGGATATGAAGCCAGGAACCAGAAAAGTGATGACAAAGGGGGTTGCAAGCCCTGATAAAGGGGGTATGAGAGGAGTACTTCGAGGTGGGTGGGGTGAGATCAAGAACTGATAAAGGGGGGTTGCAAGTGCTGATAAAGGGGGAGGGGTGAGGCTATGAGTGCTTGAAAAAGAATTGAAATTTTTATTAGCACAAAAATCATTGATATAAGCACCCTTTATCAGCACTTTTTTAGCGCTAATAAATTGTCCAATATCAGTGCTTTTTTATCGTTGATAAAATCCATCGTTTAATGGAACTTAGGAAGACAACACTTTTTAGCATTTGTAATGCCTATTTATAGATCTTTTAAAAGCACGATCTGTAGTAGTGGATCTGGAAAACACATCACATGTGTAGAATCTCCAAAACCTACCTCCACGTGATCCTATGTGATAGGTGGTGGATATACAGTCTCATAACCTATATCATATCCTAACTATAAGGAAAGTGTTTGGTGACTGGGACTCTCTGCAATATGTGATGAAAATGGCTACTGTGTAGTGGATATCTATGGATCATAGAAAAATAAATACTCCAACATAGACCTATTATCCTATACCACTGTAGAAAAATCTGACACACAAACAAACTATGTAGAAATATTAGTTGCAGATGCATTGGGCCCTCTGGAAAAATAACCTATGGTTGTTTTTGTGCCTATTTATATTATTCTAGCTATAGTTGTGGCTATGGATCATATGTAATAGGAAGCAGTGGATCATTTGGGTGATCATGATGAACATCATCCTCCCATGCCACATTATCACATGTTGCATCCATAATATGATCGTCACCCTCTAACACATCTATACCAGGATCATCACCCTCAGCATCGCCTGACACATCAAATAAAATCTCATGATAAATGTCATCTATGAGAAGAAGTAATTAAGTTGCTACTATATGAAAATAGTTCTGGTCAAATATTCCTACCTTTTCGGGATTTGAGGTGTGAATGAGCTGTGATATATGAGCATCATTTAAATACGAATTATGTAGTTTACTAAACTTAATAAAAAATAAATTATAGAAGGAAGGATTATTAACAATTGATGATGCCCATGTCCCTGTCACATAAGATATATTAGTATGGACATGTGGTACCAGACCCCATAATCCCATTGATCTGATAAATGCATGAGTACGGTGGGAGATACTCATAATTAGGACTCGTGATGTCTATCCCACATCTCAAGATAGAAACATGATATCTCCTCCTATCAAAGTCTTGATTCCTTAACATTTTTAGGGATTGAAGTGAAGGCAACCAGCTCGACTGATATCACTCCACCAAAATTTGCATTTAGCGGCGGTTTTTTTAAAACTATCACAGAATGATTTAGTGGAGGTTTTTTAGCGGCAATTTAAACCGTTTCTAAATGGTTATTTATTTTTTATTTGTTTATTTTTATTTTAGAATTAATTAATTAATTAATTTTATTTTCGTAATTAATTAATTAATTAATTAATTATAATTATTTTTATAATTTATTTTTCAATTTATTTATTTATTCATTATTTATTATTATTTATTTATTTCCATAATTTATTTATTTATTTATTTATTTATTTATTGTAATTTATTTATTTATTTATTTACTATTTATTTATTTATTATTTATTTATTTATTTATTTTCATAAATAATTGATTATTTATTTTATTTATTTATTTGTTTGTTTTGTAATTTATTTATTATTTGTTATTTATTATTTATTATTTATCATTTATCATTTATCATTTCTTATTTATTATTTATTATTACCATGGTCATGCCCATCTCCATGCACAAGCTCATGTCCATGCACAGGTCCATGTCCATGCACAGGCTCATGCCATATATAGAAATTCTATGTTGGGTGAGATTTGAACCCCTTACCTCTTGCTTATTCTCCAAAGACTGCCACTCTAGCAGGCTCTTCATGTGGTCAATAAATCAAATTTAATATACTTATATATATATATATATATATATATATTAATTGGAAAAACAAATAATACACAACAAATAGATACACATAAAATAATTATTAATCAATAATGATTAATCAAAAATTAATAATCAATAATCAATAATTGATAATTAATAATTAATTATTAATATTTAATATTTAATAAATACTAATTAATAATTACTAATTAATAAATAGAATATAAAAGAATAATAAATAAAGAAATATATAATATTGAAATAAATGGTAGATAATAAATAATAAATAATAAATAATAAATTGTCAATTGTTAATTGTAAATTGTAAATTGTAAATAATAAATACTAAATAATAAATAATATATATTATATATTATATAATACATAATACATAATATATAATATATAATATATAATATATAATATATAATATATAATATATAATATACAATATATAACATATATTATATAAGTAATGTATAAATAATAAATTAATTAAAAAATAAATAAATATATGATAAATAAATAATAAATTAATAATATAAAAATAAAATAGTAATAAATAACAAACTAATAATACAAAAAATTAATAAATTAACAATAAATTAATAAATAATCAATAATCAATAAATGAATGAATGAATGAATGAATGAATGAATAAATAATAAATAAATAAATAAATAAATAAATAAATGATAAATAATAAATAATAAATAATTATTAATAGCTAATAAATTATAATTTATCATTAGGAACTAATAATTCATAATTAATAATTAATATTTATAAATTTATAAATTATTTATAAATTATTAATAAATTATTAATAGTTAATAATTAAATAATATTGAATAAATAAATAAATAATAAATAAATAAATAATAAATGAATAATAACTAATAATAAATAAATATTTAATAAATTAAAATTAAATGAATAAATAATAAATAATAAATAATAAATAATAAAGAGTAAAGAATAAATAATAAATAATAAATAATAAATAATAAATAATAAATAATCAAGAATAAACAAACAAACAAATAAATAAATAAATAATAAATAATAAATAATAATTAATAATTAATAATAACTAATAATTATAATGGATAATTAATAATTAATAATTCTTATTTAATATTTAATATTTAATATTCAATATTCAATATTCAATAATTAATAAATAAAAATAATTAATTAATTAATAACTAATAATTAAAGAATAAATAATAAATAAATAATAAATGAATAATAATCTTATAATAAATAAAAAATTAATAATTAATTAATAAATTAAAAAAAATAATTAATGTCTACATAGTAACTAAATAATAAATAAATAAATATTAAATAATAAATAAATAAATAAGTAATGTATAAATAATTAGTTAATTAAGTAAGTAATTAATAATTAATTAATTAATATTAAATTAATAAATAAATAAATATAAATAAATAAATAAATCATAAAATGTTAAGAACCTCTGAAAACCCGAAAAACACTAAAATGACCATAAAATCTGATCCAGGGCTCCTTTTTCAATTCCACAACCAATAAAATCAAATATCATGAAAAGAGTTTCGATATGATATGTGGTATAGGCCGAACAGACACCTGGATCAAAAGTTATAACCGTTTGAATTTTAAGAAATCGGGGTCGACAACTAAAACATCTATTTTGAAGGGATTATGGGCCTTTATAATGGAATAAAAGGCGTACAATGATCAAAGAGATAGTAATAGACCTAAACGGCATAGAGCTCATTACAAGCTTTGATTTGATATGTGGTAGACCCCAAACAGACACTCGGATTAAAAGTTGTGGTCGTTTGAAGTTCAAGCTCGATTTTCAACCTTTTTGAAATTTGAATATATTTTTTCCTTTGATAATCACATGATTTAAATCTCACTTGGTTTTATCTCATTTCATATTCATTTATTTGACTGGTTGTAGAGATTAAATGGACTCTCGGATTATATGTTATGGTCGTTTGATGTTGAAGTCTGGTTTTCAGGTTTTTCTAGATTTGTTTTAAGTGCTACATTAGTATTTATTAGTAATTATAAATATTTATTAATTAACACATTATAATTAATTAAAATTATAAATAATAAACTATATTTTATTGTAAATAATAAATAAAAAATTATTATTATTTAATATTTTTCGTAAAAAAAATTCTCCAATTTTACTGCGGTTTTGAGAAAACCGCCGCTAAAAATAATTGTAATTTTTTTAGGATTTTTTTTAAACAATTATAAAAATTATTTTAAAAATATTTAGCAGCAGTTTTTAAAAATTCCATTAAGAAACTGGCACTAATTTTTTTATCAGAAAACATCTAGCAATGGTTTTGAAAACTACTTCGAAAAAACCGCCACTGAAACACTATTTTCCTATAGTGTATCTCTTTTTTATAAATGTTTTGATGGGTTGTTATTTGTGTTTTCATTGAATATTGATTGATTGAACATGAGATACATGCCTAATTTTAATATTTTATATATTTTTATGGTAGATAGACATTGAATTCAATTTGGAGGAAATCATAACATTTTAGGAAGATGAATACACTCTGTTACACCAGAAAATTTAAGATGAATTTGGGATTTAGGATTAAAGCCCAAGGAGTTCACACATTGGTTCATCATTTACAACATAGTTCAAGACAAAAAGGATGCATGGAATGCTACAAATCTCCATTTCAGTTGTGTACCAGGATCCAGGATGCACATGAACTAATAAAAAAGGAGATGAGATGTCATATTTCATTCCATGAAAGTGAAATTTACATCATGAACATAGAATTCACATTATGAAATATTGGAGAAATGAATTCATAGATTGTAGATGAGGATAGAGTAAAGGAGAGCTACTAGATTCAAGACAATAAGGATTCATGGTGTGAAAATATATTCACACTGTAAAAGTTCTTGAATCTCCTAAAATCCCTATTTTCAGTCCTCAAACAATTAACCATGTGAATTGTGAATTCAAGATATGAATTTAGTATGTCAGAAGATATAAGAAACGCTATTTTGACCCATTAAAGATAGTTTTAATGGGGTTTTGACCCAGTAACCCTAAAACATGACTTCAATTATTTTAAATAGGTGGTTCTGGCCAAAGAAGAGGCATTCATTCGAAGATCAAGAAGTTCAACCACCGAGAGGCTGTTGTTGGGGTTTCAACCTTGATATTATTCTCCTTAGTTAGGGTTTTTTCTATATTCCAATTTTCTACTTTTATGTAATGTTGTACATTCATTAATTTAATTCCAAAATCTTTACTTCATTCCCATTCTCATTCATTCTTGTTTAATGTCTCCCCTATGGATTTTGGTTTATTCATCACCAACGATCACCTGACGATGATTGGATGAACCTCATAGGTGAGAGCTGAATTGTCTAAAGGGTGTGCATACCAAAAAATCCTGGTTTTCCTTCACTCATAATATTATTTTATTTAATAGTTTCTTGTTTTTTCTGTATTTTTATTTTATTCATCATTGATTCATTTAGAAAATGCATTCAATTGTGAATGAATGCCAATAGGATTAAGATAATTAATTCATGACAATTGAATTGGATTATTTTTCTGTGTTGGGAAGTATGATATTAAGTCTATTTAGGTATTTTAATTTTTCATACCATGATGAATTGATATTCTAGGTTGTATTGATAGGGATAAACCACTTCTCATATCTATAAAATTTACTGATTTCACCGCTATTTAATCCAATTATTTCTCATGTGAAGTTAAATTAATTAATTTAAAAAACTACCCCTGGAAAATAGTCCATATATCTTCTACCATTTTTCCTTTTCATTTTTTTATTTTATTATACTATCATTAGTTTAATTAAATTAATTAATTAAAATCATAAAACCCAACAATGGGTTAGTAATTGATGTTGTATTCCCAACTCTTCATGGGATTGACGTCTTACTTATGTAATGTAGTTCCTTTTTAGTTAGTGCAGTTTAGGTAAAATATAAATTTCTAATTTTATTTCCCTTTGTGTAATTAATGATAAGATGAAGGAATATCAAATTTGGATCCATTTTTGTGTATTAATAGAGTGTAACAGACAACTCAAGACTAATTGCTTAGGTTAAAGAAATTTTTTATCCAATTTCTGTTTAATGATTTTAGTTTAGATTTTTTTCACGCATAATTTTTTATATTTTATGTGCTTGGTAGTTTTTGGTGTTGGTAAGGATTAAGTATAGCTCATATCTATATTATGATACACCACCATCAGAACACATTGAATATTAGGAGTATTGGACCATAAGGGAAGTACTGAATCCCAAAGGGTGTTCACATAAAGAAATAAGATATAATGATTCATATTCTTATGAATATGATGAATTAAAATATAAATAGTGGAGTGACACCTATTATCAACCCTACAGGGGAGACCCCAACCTTTAAGACTACCAATTTGAATCTTAGTCATAGTAATAAAATCAAGATGAACCTTACCTCAAACAAACATAAAAGCAATATTCAAAAGATAGTCTAATTGGATTGATCATAAAGTATATTCAATTGTTGGATAAGAAAATGGATGAAAATAAATAAAACCTTATAGAATAAGAAGAAAATACCAACCACCTTTATCAAATTATTTCAAATGTAAATTCCTTTACATGCAACTTACCTTTTATTTATAATGTAGGGATAAAATGTATTAAAGAAGAACATCAGGAAGATGTAGTTGAATAAGTTAAAGACTTTGAAAAAAATAAAGAAATTAATAGAACATCTAAAATATTATAAATTTACTACTTTAATTAACTGGACTATTTTGTTTTTTAAATTGGGGGATCTTCAAATAATGTTTTTAACATAAATTTTTATAGGAACTCAATTCACCCCCCCCCCCCTCTTGAGTGTCCTACTCCAGCCAACAAACGTGTCATTTTTTTTGGTAGTGTATAGAGTTAAATGTTCATGAGTCAATTTTAATTTTATTTTATTTGTATAATATCATTCTCCAAAACAACATGAGCAATAAATAAAATATAAAAATAAAAGTTATTTCTAAGGTAGGTTAAAAATAACCATTACTAGATCGATGATCTTAAGATCGCACGGGGTTTGGTGGTGGGTGATAGATCTATTCTAAATGAAAATTAAAAAAAAGATAATATTGAATTATTCATTGATCTTATATGGTTTTCCAGTCACAATATTTCAATTTTATCTTATATTCCTTGAAAAATAAAATAAAAAATAAAAAATGAAAAAGGGATAATTTGGATGAAACAATTCATTCTCATCTATTTTTGACTCATGTGCCTTGATAAAGTGAGTTTTTTGTTTTACATATAATTTTATTTGAGTGAGGTATATTTCTTGAGTTTTCAATTGAATATTCCTGTATTTGTATTTGTGAGTTTAACCTCCTTTTTGAGCCGCATTTTAGTCATTTCCCACTTGCCTTTACTATCAGAGACATTTGAAAATTAATTAAATTTAATCATGATTAATAAATTTTTTATGTCTCATAGTGTGGAGAGATGATAAACTTCAAAAGCCTCTAATGACACGTGCACTTTCCATGTATGGGAATAACTCCATATTTAATTTTTCTTGGATAAATAGTGACATGAATTTCAATGTGAGGTGGGTGTGATTGGGCCATAGATGGATTTTCTTGGATAGATGAATTTAAAAATGAGAGAATAAAATTAAAAATAATTTTTTTATAGATGATACATGAATAAATTCTATTTTATAAAATAACATTTTAAATTTTCTCATTATTTATTTTTGTGTGAATTTGATATGGATATTATTTAATGTTTTCCCGAAGGTGTAAAAATTGTAAGTGTGGGGAGTTAATAAACCACAATTTTATTAAATATTTTTATAATAATAATTTATTAAATTACCCCACATTATTCTATATTTTAATATTTAATCAAAAAATTTAATTTTAATATAAATTTTAAATTTGTAGGGAAATTATTTTTTTCCTTTTAAGAGCACTGTAGTATTTTTATCATATATTATTTTCCATAGTGAATGTTTTTGTTGATTTTTTTAGGTTAATTGTTTATTAATTTTTCTAAAATTTTCATTTATATAAGGAAAGTAGGATACACAATTTTAGTGGAAAGAAATTTCTCTAAAGCCAATGCTGATATGGACACGACTGTGTAGCATCTCACCCTAGATTCCACTTAATGGTGCCCTAAGATGGTGGTCATAAGACCTCAAGCATGCCTCTCTAAATACTGGAGGCTTCCAACTTATAGCAAGGGCCTAGGGTGTTTTTATCGAGAGACTATTCCTGAAGAAACTTTGTGATGTCTTGTTTTTAACAATGTTTTATATTTTTTGATAACTAACATTTTTTTGTAAAAGAATGTTTTTGTTCTTAAGGATTGGTTCTAGTACATTGGAATGATGTTTTGTAAGGATGATGAAAGTTTCTGAATTTTCAAATCCAAACACAGAGGGAGATTTTTTTGTCTTTGAGAAAGTTATTTTATGGAAATAGGTTTCCCAACACAGGTTTTCAAACTGATAAGTACTAGATATATCAGGTGTAAAGAATATGGAATCTGGAAGTTTTGTAAAGTTTTTTATCTAACAAAACATAGAAATCATATCCATCGGCATGAAGTTTCAGATTCATCAGACTCAATGTTGGTTAGAAAGTTAGAAGTTCCTGAGAATGAAATTCAGAATGTTTCTAAAGATGTTTAATGAATAAAGTGATATCAAGAGTTAGAATGTTCTTAAAATTTCTTACCCTTAATCAGACAATGCTTTACTGGTCATGGAGTTCTCATAAATTATGATAAATTATCATGATAAAATATTTTGAATAATAGAGGTTGTTGAAGGTCTCTAAATAGTTTTTATCTATTCCAGAAACTTGGACACAAAAGTTTGGATCAAGAAGTACCCGAAACAGAAGTTTTCATATGTCTTAATGAGTTATAGATCACAAGGATTGAATAATTTCAAGTTATAGAGTGGAGTTTCCATTATAATGGGAATCCCATCATAATGATAATTACATCATAATAATAATTCCATCACTCTGAGTATTCCATCAGACTGAATCTTATGAGGAAATACAATTATAATTACTATGAGGAGGGAAGTTAATCAGACTAACTCTGAGGAGGAAGGAAAAACATAATGATTTTGAGGAGGAAAGTCAATCAGACTGACTTTGAGGAGGAAAGACAATCAAACTAACCCTAAAGAGGAAAGTTGGTCAGACTAACTCTGATGAGGAAAGGAAATTCAGAATGAGATGAGGAAGCTCCATCATAAATATCTAAGGAAGATCCATCATAATGAGCTAAGTAAATTCTATCATACTAACTGGAGGAAGAAAGTAGGATCATAATGAGTAGAGTAAGATAGTCAGATCATAATGAGAAAATGAAGAAAGTGATATTGTAATGAGCAGAGGAAGTTAGTCACATAGGATTGAAGCTGAGGAAGCTAATAGTACTGAATATAAGGATGTTACAAAAGACTCAAGCTAAGGAAGTTACTTTAGACTGAAGCTGAGGAAGTTATATAAACTGAATAAAAGTTAGTATGTTTGAGAATATTGATTTTGGAGAAATATGGGAAAGTTTGAAGCAGTCAAAGTTGAATTTTAAATGTGACTGGTTTTCAAAGTTTTTAAATTTTAATAATCAGGAAACGTTTTTCAATTTGTAAACTATTTTATTCTGAGTCTCATATAAATAAAAGCACAGTACATTCATACTTTTTAACTTTTTCATGTGATAGAAAAATTGATAGTGTAGTAGAATTCTTGTCAAAGTTTTCTTTCCCGACCGATATCTCAGAAGAAGGTCAAACATCTTTATGTTTTGATTACTAAATTGACATAATCTTACTAAGGAATATTGTATTGAACAATTGAGTATATTTTGACTAAGGCATATTGAGAATGGGTTCATCATATTGATTCCATCAGACTAAGTTCAGCAGACCTAGCCTAATCACACTGAGAGAATTGGCCCAGAAAAATCAAACCAAGGATCCAGACTGGCC
Source organism: Viscum album (assembly GCA_963277665.1). Taxonomy (NCBI): domain Eukaryota; kingdom Viridiplantae; phylum Streptophyta; class Magnoliopsida; order Santalales; family Viscaceae; genus Viscum; species Viscum album. The sequence continues at coordinate 498,674,173 of OY728123.1, read as the reverse complement.
ATTTGTGGAGTAGTTTGAAAAAAGTCTTTATTCATTTGTTTTGGCTCAATTTTTTGTAATAAAACTTTCTGAACTGATGGGAGTCAGTATAATATTTCCTATCGTGAGATAAAAGGTGTCTAATGGAAGTTGGTATAATTTTTACTCACTTATTCATAAAAGTGAATTTATATAGACCCATGAGAGTGGAAATGGAAAGGATATGGGTTCTCCCACTGATGCTAAACCCTTAAAATCTCATATACTTTACTTGTTTTCTTGATTTTTCATGCATGAGTATTTACAAAAAATATTATAAGGATGTGAAATTTAATAGGTTGTAGGGGTTATGATTTAAAATTATTGAAACTTATAAAAAGTAAACAATTGATTCACCCCACCCCCCATCAGTAATTATTCAATCCTTTGGAACTTCCATTGGTATTAGAGCCAAGATTATCTTATTTAATCCTTATTATAGATAATATAATCTCTATCAATAGTATAGGAATTCCTACATTTTAATGAAAAAATAAGTTGATTTGTTATCTCCTATCTCCTCTCCTAGAAGTTTTTGATGTTGCTACAATTGGTTTTCTGTCTATTAAAAAAGATGATCCTATGATGTTTTCTAATAAGATAAATATAGAAGATGATGAAAAGGATAGAAATTATATCCTTATTTCTTTATTAGAAAATGTTTATATTAATGTGATGGGTCTCAAATCTTTCAAAGATTATGCGGGAAAATATGAAATTTATTTTAAGAGGGAACACCAAATTGATGGAAGAAAAATATAAAAATATAGAGAAGTAAATGTGAAGAAATAATAATGAGAGATGAAGAGACTATTGATAAATACTTTATCAGATTAAATGAAATTTTTTTCAACATCATAGTATTCGGTGATATCCTTGAAGATTCTACAATTGTGAAGAAAATTTTGAGAAACTTTTTGTGCATGTTTGATTATAAAATTTCCTATTTAGAAGATAAGGATGATTTATCTCTTGATGAATTTCATAACTTTATTATTTCTTATGAAATGAGAAAAGTTCAAATATTCAAAAAGGAGATGAAAGAAGAAATTAATTTTGAATCTATGAGAAAAATTAAAATTCAAGATGTTGAAGATGTTAATCCTTATTACTTTGAAGATAAATAGGATGATGATTTGAATGAAAAAATCATATCTCGTATATCCTAGAACTATCTAATAGCAATAGGAAAGTATGATCATAAAATTTGTCTCAAATGTTTTGATTATGGTGGAATCAGACACTTTTCTATTAATTTTAATAAGAATAAAGTTTGAGAATATCTAGATGATTCTAATAAAAATCCTCTTTGGAAGAAGTGGAATAAAAGTTATAAAAAGAAAATCTATCCAAAAAATATAAGAAGAATTTCATTGGAGACAAAAGGAGTATGTTGAGTAAGAAAATTTAATCAGACTCAACTGAAGAAAAAATTATTTATAAGATGAAAGTTTAAAAAAGGTTAGAAAATTTATTGAAAATTTTGAGAAAATAAAATATTCCTTAAATAGTGAATAAGAAGAAGGTGAAGAATATTATAGAGAGTCTCAGCTCAGAACATAACTTCTTACATGTCTTAAGAAAAACAAATCTATCAAGAAATAAATTATATTAAAAAAGAAAGATACTGGGAAAGTTTCTGAAGGTGAAATTATTATCAATATATAATAAGAATACATTTAGAATATATTGAGTTACAAACATAGAATTGATGAATAGGGAAAGATGGTTAAATATCTCTGTGAGAATCTGGAAGCTAAGAAAAAAGAAATTAACAAGTTTTAATAAAAAAATCTTTAGTCTGAATGTACCTTGACAAAGATGAAAGAAAAATTCAACAAAGCATTAAAAGTAAAAGCTGAGACTTATAAAGTTACTAATAAAGCTCAAATCAAGAATCAGGAAAAAACCTAACCCACCAAAAATAATGTTCCATCTGATTTTTCTAACATTTTAAGTTATAGAAAAAGTGTTAATAATGCTTGTTTTAAAAAATGATGTGATAAATTAACTTCATTTAAAAAATATTAAAACTCACTCAGAAGGAAATATAGTCCACATCCAAATAGTTAAATTAGGAAGAAGTTATCAACCTCAAAAAAAATTCAATAGAGAAAGATCTTAATTTAATAAAAAATCAATATTTGATGGTTTTTGTTGATTCTATGGAATCTATTGTAATAGGGATTATAATTTTTTCAAAAACTTATCTCTACCCATAATAAGGTTTGAGAATAGTGGAATAAATAATTAATATGGAATGACTAACTTTCCAAACTAACCGAAAGTTGAAAAAATGAATTCTCAATATGTTTGAAACTTTTCAATGAAGAATTAATGACTGCATGGAAGAAGTTTTTAGAAGATATGATCAACCTAGTAATCATTCTGAAAGATATATGACACTCCTTCTAGAACAATTTTATTATAGGACAAAACAAAAGAAAGATGGAAAGAATAAATTTTAGGAAAGAGCTTCGGTTGTTGAGAAATCTTTGAAAGAAAGTATAATGAAAAAACCATGGATACTTAATAGTGGTTCTTCTTATCATATGATAGGTGATATAAAAAACTTGAAACATGTTAAAATTCATGATATAGTTGAAGTTATCTTTGGTAATTATAGTTCCATAAAAATAAAAGGAATCAGAATGGCTGAGATTGAAGCAGAAAAGTTGAAATCTAAGGAAGTATTATTTGTTGATGGACTAAAACATAACTTACTTAGTGTAAGTAAACTTTTTGATGAGGTAAAAGAAGTGATATTCAGAAAATATTATTGTTTTATCAGAAGTTTAAAAGATGGAAAATTTATTAAAAATGGATAAATAACTAATGGGAATCTCATCCAAATAGAAGAGTTTAACAACTCCCATTACTTAAGTGATAAAGATGAAAATAAGTTGTGGCACCAGAGACTTGGCCACCATAGGCAGAAAAAAACATGAACAAATATTATATGGTTGATACTATTCAAAACTTTTCATTGTTTAAAATAAGAGAAGAATATGTTTGTGTAAATTTTCATAAAGGTAATATGACTAACAAAAGTACTGAGAGAGTTGATATTAAGTATACAATACCTATTGAACTGATTCATTACAATTTATGTGGGTCTATGATACATCAATCAAAAAAGTATATTTATAATTTATCACTTTTATTAATGATTTCTCTTGGATGAAAAACATCATGTTTATGAAACACAAGTCATAGGTGGTGTAAATTTTCAGGTTTTCTAGAAAAGAGGTTGAAAAGGAAATGGGGGTTTATATAAATAATTTTATAATAGATAATTATACAAAATTTACATGAAATACTTTTGAAACTTAACTGAGAAAGAACGGTATCAAAATTCAATATAGTTCTCCCTATACTCCATAAAAAATGGTGTTTTATAAATAATTAATAAAACTTTGGCGGAAATGAGAAGAAGTATATTAGTAGAATACAACCATTTTAGGTTCTATTGGAGAGAAGATTTTAGTAATATTGTACATGTTCAAAATAGATGATTATTGATACTGAAAACTAACATGGAATTTTATGAAATGTGGCATAACAAAAAACATTCATTGAAGTACCTCAATGTTTTTGGATGTCCATGTTTACTTAAAATCAAAAATCCAGATCTAGGAAAGTTTGATGAGAAATATGAGGAAGTGTCTCTTATGGGATATTCACCTAATGGAAGAAGTTAAAAATTCATGAAAAAATTATGACAAATTTTTTTGGACTCATATGATGTGATAGTAATTTAAAATCAAAAATCCATAACAAAAGTTGTTGAGAATGCTGAGGTGGATAAAGTGGATATTTCTAATGATTTTGAAAGTGATTCAAAACATCATTACTAAGATTTAGGATAATATTATGATGAGTAAAGTTTATCTATAATAGAAACTTTTAAATGTCCTACCTTACAAAAACATGTAAAGTCTAAAATCATTATTGGGAATTAGAATACTCCAATTTAGATAAGAAGAAAGTGGATATTAGAAAATTAGGGTTCAATTATCTCAAAAGTTTAACCAAAATCAGTTTTAGAATATATTCTACACAAATAATGGGTGAATAATATGAATGAAGAGTTGGATAAAATTGAAAAAAAATGAAACATAGGAACTTATTCCACATCCAAAAGTTAAAAATTTTAATGGTAGAAATTTGATTTATAGAAACAAGTTGAATGAATAGGGATTGGTTTCAAGAAACAAATATAGGATTATTTTTAAAGACTATTCATAGGTAGAAGGTGTGTATTTTTATGAAATACATTCCCCTATTTCAATATTAGAATATATCATAATTTTCCTAGCAGTGGATGATCACCAAAAGTTTAACCAAAATTAGTTTCAGAATATATTCTACACAAAGAATGGGTGAATAATATGAATTAAGAGTTGGATAAAATTGAAAAAAAAATGAAACATAGGAACTTGTTCCACATCAAAAAGTTAAAAATTTTAATGGAGCAAAGTTGATTTATTGAAACAAGTTGAATGAATAGGGATTGGTTTCAAGAAACAAATCTAGGATTATTTTTAAAGACTATTCATAGGTAGAAGGTGTGTATTTTTATGAAATCCATTCCCCTATTTCAATATTAGAATATATCATAATTTTTCTAACAGTGGATGATCACCAAAATTTAAAATTATAAAATATGGATGTAAATTTAATATTTCTCAATGGACAAATTGAAGAATAAGTTTTCATTAAACAACCTTGTTGGTTTCTACTTGATAAGGATGAAAAAAATATTATAAACTAACGAAATATTTGTATGGGTTGAAACAACATCCATGTGCATGGTATTCTGAGCTTGAAAATTGTTTCAAAATATTGAATTTTTCTAAAGTAAAAGTTGATAGTAACTTATATATAAAATATTTTGACTCTAAATCTCTAATTATAATTTTTTTAGGTGGGTGATATTATTGTTTTGGGTATAGACAAGTTTTTTGTAAATAAATGTTGTTGAAATGAAAATGAACTTCGATTTGTCAATATTGGTAGAATTATCATTCTTCCTTGATTTAAAAGTTCAAAAAAGGAATAATACATATTTTTATCCCAATAAAAATATGTTAGGTAATTACTAAAAAACTTTGGCATGGAATAATCTAAATAATTTTCTACTCCTATCTCGGTGGGGATGACGTTGTGTAAATATGATTCTAGTAAAACTATGAATCATAAAGACTTTTAAAAGCTGATAGAAAGTATACTTTACCTTAAAACATTAAGGTCTGATATTTTTTATGTTGTGAATTTCTATTATAGGTATCGAAGTAATATAAAATAATCAAATATGTTGGAAGAAAATATGATTTTGAGATATTTGAATGGAACAACTTCACATGGGTTGTTATATAAAATAAATTGTTAGATGAAGTTTAATGGTTATACTAATACAGATTGGGCTATAGATTATAATAGTAGAAAATCAACCTCATGAGGAACATTTTTCTAGGTTTAATGTTTTGTAAGTTTTCATAGTAAGAATAAACATTTAATAACTTTGAGAATATAGAATCAAAATATTTCATTGATGCTTAGGCCTATACTAAAATTTTTTGGATAAAAGTTAATCTAGAATATTTAAAAGTAAAAGTTTCAAAACCATTGAAGATAATTTGTGATAATTAGAGTGAAATTGATATTTCTAAAAAAACTATTCAGTATTCAAGATCAAAACACATTGATATAAAGTTTCTCTTTATAAAATAGAAAAAAAAATTGGAGATGTTGTGATGAAATTTATTTCAAGGAAGTACAAATTAATGATATCTTCACAAAGGTAATGATAAAATAATGGTTTATTGAGTTGAGGATACAAATTCATGTTCATCCTCCACAAATTAATTCTTAAATCTCATAATGATGTACCCCACCATGCTTTAGATTATGTTGACTAATGGGGAGAGAAAATAAAAACTTTTTAATTTGTAAAGAAGTTTTCATTGATATTTAATTAATTAATTTGAAGTTATGGTTATCTTAAAATGGGGGAGATAAAGAGAAAAGGTATATAAAAAGAAAAGTGAGAAGAAATTAAAAAGTGATGTGGAATTTATCTTAATATGGTCAAAAAAATTTCTTTTCATCGAGGAATGAAATTCCTCCAAAAACATTACTTTATCCAATAGTGTGGTGTCGTTACACTCTCTTTTGAGAAAGGATATGTTTTCATAAAAGATAAAATATTCAGTTGTTTATAAAAATATGAGTTGTGAAAAATTTATGAGTTAAAAAAAAGTATTTGATGAGTGTTGACAACAAATCCCGAGGGGGATATTGAAGAACCTTTGTGATATTTTGTTTTTAAATAAAGTCATGTATTTTTTGACAACTAAACATTTCTCTAAAAGAATGTTTTCATTCTTTAGGATCAGAACAAATCCATTAGAATGAGGTTTTTTAAGAAAGATGAATGTTTTTGAATGTTCAAATCCAAACAACAAGGAAGAAATGTTTTTTTGTCTTATATAAAGTTGTTTTCCAGACACTGGTTTCCAAACATAGGTTTTCAGAATGAGCAATACAAGGTATAGTAGGTGTAAGGAAGATAAAATCTGTAAGTTTTGTAAATTTTTTGATCAGACACAATATCATACTCGGGTCCATCGGCATGAAGTTATAAATTTATCGGACTCATATTTTTTTAGAAATTTGAAAGTTTCTGAAAATGAATGTTAGAATAATTCTGAAGAGATTAAATTAAGAAAGTGATGTCAGGAGTTTGAATGTTCTTAAAATTTATAAACCTTAATTAAATGATGTTTTTATGGTCATGGAGTTCTCATAAACCATAATAAAGACTCATGATAAAAACTTTTGAAGAATGGTGGCTATTGAAAGTCTTTAAATAGTTTCTATCTATTCTAGAAACCAAGACACTGAAGATCGGATCCAGAAGTATCAGACATAGAATTTTTTATAATTATGAATGAGTTATAGATGATGAGTATTAAATTGCATAGTGTAGTTTCCATCATAATGGTATTTTCATTATAATGATAATTCTATTATAATGATAATTCCACTGTTATATAGATTTAATTGGACTGACTCTAATAAGGAAAGAAAATCAGAGTGAATTTGAGGAGGAAAATAAATTAGACTAACTTTGAGGTTGAAAGATAATCAAACTAACTCTAATGAGGAATATCAATTTGATAGAATCTAATGATGAAAGACAATTAGACTCACCCATGGGAGGAAATTCAATCAGACTACCTCTTATGAGGAAAGTAAATTCATAATGAAATGAGGAAGCTCCATCATAATGAGCTGAAAAAGATTCATCGTAATGAGATAGGGAATTTCTATCATAATGAGAAGAGGAAGAAACCTAGGTTGAAATGAGAAGAGGAATATAGTAAGATCATAATGATAAAAGAAAGAAAGTCAGATCGTAATGAGTATAGTAATTTAGTCACATCAAATTGAAGTTGAGAAAGTAAATCAAACTAAAGCTGAAGAAGCTACATCAGACTAGAGATGAATAAGTTACATCAGACTTATGCTAAGGAAGTTATATTGAACTGAAGAAAAGTTTTTATGTTCGAGAAGATAAATTTCTGATATATCTTGAGAAGGTTTTAAGTAGTCAATGTTGAAGTTTAAATGTGATTTATTTTTAGAGTTTTAAAATTTGAGTAAGCGGTGACTTTTTTTTAGATTCCTACCTTTGTTATTATGAGTCTCCTATAAATAAAATCATAGTACATTATACTTTGAAACTTTTTCATGTGAGTATAAAAGATGGAGTTCTTCAAAATTCTTGTTAATGCTTTCTTTCTGTACTGAGATCTCAAAAGATGGTCGGACGTATGAAAGTTTTGATTATTGAAATGAGAAGATCATTCTGAGGAAAATTGTACTAAGAAATTGAGAAGAGTTTGAGTAATGAATATTGATAATGGGTTCATCATACTGAGTCCATTGGATTAAAATCACCATACTGAGTTCATTAGACCCAGCCTCATCAGACTAAGAGAGTTGGATAGAGCAACATCAGACTGAGGATCCGGACTGATCATTTTTAGAGCATTTTAAAAAAAGTCTTAATTTTTTTCTTAGCTCATTTTTTTGTAAGAAAAAAATTTAAACTGATGGGATTCAATATAATATTTTCTAAAGGGATATAAAAGGTTTCTAGTGTGATTTAGCTTAAGTTGTATTGACTTCTTCATGATAGTGAATTTCCATATACACAAGGGAGTGGTTATGGAAAGGATGCAGGTTCTCACACTAAGGCCAAAGCTTGTAAATCTCATGTGCTTTACTTGTTTTTCTACTTTTACATGCATGATTATTTACTAAAATATGATAATAATATAAAATTTAATAGGTTGTAAGGGTTGTGTTTTAAATGTAATGAAACTTATAAAAAGTAAACAACTGATTCAACCCCCCCCCCCCCTTCTCAGTTTTTATTCGATCCTTTGGAAATTCAATTCCCTCATTAATCAGAGTGTATCATAGAAATATATATATATATATATATATATAATAATAAATATCATAAGTAGTAATAACTAGAAGAAAGTTGTGTAAAATAAATACATAATCCTACATGATAAAAAAATAACCAGAGAAATATTAATAACAAGAAGATACAATATGATGACCCTGACACTATAGTTATAAACAAGTGTGAACGGGGGACAAGGGATAGAGACATATACCACATGCTAACAAAATAAAAAAAATTCCAAAAATTGTTACGACTAGCATCTCAATCATAAACTTGTTCCTTTTCCCCCATAATCCATCCTAGGAATTTAAATAAAACATCAAGATATATCATCTCCCCTTTGTCAATACCTATAAACATAAAATCTTCTTGGGTACCAAAGGTATCCCAAGTAGGGTGTGGGATATAATCTTAGAAGGACATTAACAATAGTGTCTGGCTTAATCCATTTTTGCAATATAAAATGAGCAGCATGAACAAATTGAATAATTTAAAAACATAAATAAATAAATAAATACATTGGACTGGGTTCCACTTGGACACCCTTCCAATTTACCTACTTTAGCATAAGCTGGTGAGTCTGAACCAAGGGATCCTGTAAAGTTAATGTGAGTGGGATAATATGTGACAAGGTGTATTGTCCCCAATATTGTTATTGATCTTAGAGGACACTTCCCTATGTTTCCAAAACCAAAGGATCGTTTCTCATTTGAAAATATTTATATACTTTTCAATTCAATCGAAAATATTTTTATAAACTCTTGAGAGTCACCCTAGGACCCATCCATGGTAATTTGGATATAATTTCAAAGTATCTCTTGAGGGGATCGGTATATTTCCAATGCCTATGGAGTCCATACAAGGTGACCAAATAAGTCCCAAGTGTCACTCCAAGTATGGTTTGAAAAGGACATGAACTAACCTACAAGTCCATACATGGTATCGCATGTAGGGGCTTTAGTCTCTCTCGTGGCATGGTATAACCATCGTGTCATTGAGCCTGTCCAAGGGGTATCCCCTAGGGAACTGGTGTCACTCATATGGAGGTAAAACTGAAAATGAACAGCGAGCCCATCCCAAGCATAGCTAGTGTCACCCCTGGAGTGTTTACAAAGACTTAATACATTATAACTGAGGCACGAGGTTCCCCTCAAAGGGTTCCTTAAGTCGGAACCCCTTATATCACCCTCAACACATGGTAAATGCATGTTTTCTCTTCCAAATAGACATTCAATTTAACAAGGCATGAATTATCAATATGGTTTTCAATTTTCCATAGAACTTAATTAAACAAAATAATTTATTGAATTTGGTGTATTGAATAATCATGTATCCAATTCAATTGGTCTAATCCATTTAATTTATGGAAAATTGGGTAAGATCCTAACTCATTTCAAGCCCTTATAAATCATTTAATTTAACAATTCATTGTATTTATAATAGGTTGTACCCATCAAGGGTCTTAGATAAATCAAAATCAATGGGAAATTAAGCCTCAAGGGTGGATCACTCCCACTAGGGTGGCTTTAAACAAGGATACCAATCCAATGGGATGATTTTCCACTACCTTGGGTCTTATTTGGCATGGTATGGGTTTCAATTGAATTAAATTAAATATTTAGAGGCATTTCTATAAGTGTATGTCACATAGCATGATGACACGTGTTATAAAGTGCAATGAAATAAATGTAAGAAAACTAGACCAGCTACATTATCCTCTTAAAGCTTTCCCCATCCAACTTCGGCCTTTTATTTAACCTAGAACAAAATATATTGGAGAAATCATCAAATTCCATGAAAATGGGTAAAATTGTCTTGCATTAAGATAGTGAAAAAGTGGATGGAAGAAAATTTAAATAGATGGGAGAGGATTAAAGGTCTTACATCTAGTTTCCCAATGGATCTGATTGTGATAGAAATATAATTCATATAAAGGAGGTATCAAAATATCTTCCTTGAAGGAGGAGGGAGATTCATACGTGAGGGAGGAGGAAAAAACTATAGATAGAAAGAAAGAATGAATAAGGAGGGTTAAAAACATTAAAGAGGGGAGAAATTTTAAATTCACCCTCAATTATATGGGTGCACAGTTTGGTCGTACGGTTGGCCAAACCATGCACCAACTGTGTGCCAAGATGTTGCTACAAGGGAGCACCCCACATGGTTAGGCACAAGGTCTATCTAACCATGTGAAAACCATACAAAAATCCATTTTAAAAAACCAGTATTTTTCTACATGGGCATGTACCTAAGGTTGCAAGGTTGAAAAAAAATTGTACAGGCCCAATCACCCCACTATCTACAGCTACAGATTTTAGGGAAAATTTGTAGGATGGGGTACAAGGTTTATACTAACCATACACCCAAGTCCACCACATCAATTTTGGGGTTCTGGGATCCGAACAAGCCCCAAACACACCTAATACCTCCTTGACTTCATTAAGCATCATTATTAGAGACAAACAAAAGAAAAAAAACTGAAAATGAATGGTTTGTACCTTTGAGAAAAGCTAGGATGTTACAAACTCCCCTCATTAAGACAACTCAACACTGATTTTACCTTCCAAGGGTGGTGAAACCTCATCAGAGAAGATTTCTAGCCATTGTACATGTACATCAGCTTCCTTATCCCATGTCTCATCCTGAATGTGTATGTGCCTCCATAACACCTGAACCGGAGAAGCTGACCTGCCTCGGAGAGACTTCGTTCTCTGATCAAGGATATGTATCAGATTATTCTTGAAGGATTCATCCACCTCCATCTCGATATCATTGTGGTTAAATAAATGAAATAGTTCATCATGATACCATTTAATCTGTGACATGTGGAAGATGTCATGCATAGAATGGTACCTATGAATTAATAGAAACCAACAGGCTATCAGCCTGAATCTCTCCACTACTTCAAAGGGAATGACATATCGAGGTGATAAATTTCCCTATCTCTGGATTCATCAATGACCCAATCTAGGAAAAACACGTAGAAAAACCTGATGTCCCGCCTTGAACACGAGAGGTCTATGATAATGATCATTATAAGACTTATTCCTAGATTGAGCTATAGAAATACACTTTTGAATCATAAATAATTCATCTGAAGTCTTTTAAACAAGACAAGGATCCAGTAGAGCTTCCTCACCTACCTCTAAATAGAATAGAGGTGAACGGAACAACCTACCATAAAGGCCCTCACACTAATCCATCTAAATCATTTCTTAAAATATGATGTTGTAGGAAAACTCAACCATAGGAATGTAATTTCCCATGAACTTCTATAATCAAGGATGTTGGACCAAAGAATATACTCTAACACCTGTATCATCCTCTTAGACTATCCATTGATATGGGGGTGATATGTTATACTCAGGAGCACCAGTAAACCCAGTTCCTTTTGAAACCCTTTCTAGAACAATGAAGTAAATCAGGCATCTTGTTCCAAAATGATATAATGGGGAACACCATGAAGTCTCACTATATCCTAGATGTAAATATTTCCAAGATCATCAATAGATAAGGTCTCTATAATTAGTAAAATGTGTGCAACCTTGGTCAACCAAATAATGATCACCCATGCCACATATCAACATCAAGGGGATCTTGGAAATGCCATCAAGAAATCCATGGTGACGTCATTCCATTTCCACTTAGGAATGGAAAGAGGTTTTATAATTCTATTAGGTCGCTAGTCTTATGCCTTCACCTACTAATAGGTGGAGGACCAAGTGATAAAATCTACTTTCTTCCTCTTTTTACCTAGCCACCAATGCTGATGGTGGATGTCTCTATACTTATTAGTAATACCAAGATGAAATTTCCATACAGAGGCATGTGATTACCTCATTAACTCTTCCTATATATTAGAAGGCACCCAAACATTCCCATAGAAGAGTAAGGTCTCACTTCTACTAGCTACCCAACCTAGAGGTGGTTTCTCACCTGTAATGCTCTCCCTAAAAATGAGGCCCTCAAAATCCAATAACTGTTACATCTATAACCACACTATAAGGGAGGATGTCATAACTAAAGCTGCTAGGACTAGTTTCTCATGTTTTTCCTAAACCTCAAAATTCATCTCAAAAAATAGATCCATCATATTCTATACAATGATGGCCACCTTGATAACTTGTGTCTAAGTATTTCGACTCAAGGAATCAATCACTACATTACCCTTTCTTGGTGATAATCAAGCTCAAATTTTAACAATTTTAGGTATTTCACCCACCTACACTACCTCTGATTAAACTCTCACTAAGTGGAGATGTATTTGAAAATTTTATGATCTGTTTAAATAATGAATCGCTCACCCAAAAGATAGTTCCTCCAATAGTGTAGTGTATGAACCACAGTTTCTGGCTCGAGGACATGTCTAAGGTAATTCAACTCATGAGTCCTCAGTTAACAGGACCTATATGCCTGACTTGATCACCCTACATCATAACTACACCCATCTTGATTCTTGAAGCATCACAATAGACTATATAGCTTCTTCCTGTATTAGTAACAATTAGGATTGGCACTCAAGTTAGGCTTCCCTTTAACTTCTGAAAATTTATCTCACAAGCTTCATTCCAATATAATTTCACACCCTTATTGAACATTCCCATAAAAGGCACTACCAAGTGTGAGACATACTAAATTAATCACTGCTAATATCCATCCATCCCTAAGAATATTTGTATATAAAACACATTCATGGGATATTACTAGGAAACTATAGTGATCACCTTCTCTGGGTCAACTGATATGCCTGCTACAGATATCATATGACCTAAGAAGTGAACCTTGTTGATAAAAATGTGGAATTTTTTGAGATTTAGATATATCTGGTTCTCTCTCAGTATACTCAACATGATCTCAAGATGGTTGGCATGGCCATGTATGGTGTGAAAATACACTAAGATGTAATCTATGAATGCTACCACAAAGGGATCAAGATACGGGTGGAAAAACCAATTCATCATATCCATGAAGAATATCGGCATGTTCTTCAGAAAGAATGGAATAACCAAATATTCATACTGGTCATACCTACTCCAAAACATTTTACATAGTATGTCAGAGAGTATCACATTCACCTGATGATATCTTTAACTCAAATAGATCTTGGAGAAGATAGCTTCTCCTCAGAGTTGGTTGAATATGTCATCTATATGATTCAATGGATACCTATTCTTCACTGTGATTTGGTTCAATCAGTGTTGATACTTGGAAAATATTTTGGGTACCATCCACCTTCATATAAAAAAGTATTGGTGAACCCCATGATGATGTTCTGGTTCAGATAAAACCCTTTCCTCTAGATCTTCCAGCTGCTTCTTGGGTTCCTAGGGCTCTGTAGGTGCAATCCTATATGGAAAAGTGAACACATTTTCCACAACTAGCACAACTTATATAGTTAAATTTATCTCTCTCTCTTGTGAGGTAAGATAAATAAATCAGCAGTGAAGACATCCCTGAAAATATCCACTACTGTGAGGAATTCCAAAAGCTTCATTCCTTGATTTCTCATAAAGAGGCTGGCCATCTGGGTTGTCACTCTGTCGAGCCTAGTATGCTCGGGTCTAGGTAAACTTTCTTGGATATCCCATTCACATTTATGGATATACATATGACCCTCAGGTGATGTTAATGATACCTAGTAGTAGTAGCAATCCACTTGGGCTCGATAAGGCACAAGCTGGTCCATACTGAGAATGAAATTGAAATCGATCATCTCAAGGATGAAGAAAATCCACATAAAATGGTACACCAATATTTCAATGGTAACTCCTTCAATTTTTGTATATCCTTTACTCAAAATTCTAATTGAATTTCAAGATTCATAACACCACTGGAGTATCTATCATTAGACCCAGACTTCCCACAGTTTCAGAAGATAGAAAAGTGTGTGATGTACCTATATCAAACAAGGAAGATAATAAAGTAGAGGATACTAGAATAGTATCTATAAATTTAGATGGACCTAGACTCTACTCCTAGGGAATAGGCTTAACTACATAAATTTGACCTAAATCATGACCCTGAGATGCTTCCTGAGTAGCTTGAGTAGGTCAACTCTATTGATGCTAAAACTATGAGGCTGGATATCCCCCGAAACAACCACTTGCTCAGATTGATCAGTCCATAGATGACTAGATTCTAATATGATGTGGTGTCACCAATACTTAACATGAATTAAGTGTTGTCATAGAACCCCGCGCACTTGGAACAGGAGGAAAGGATCAGCAGAAACGCTGGAGGTGACCCATCCCGCTGCAAGCCCGACACTCGATCATATTCCTCATACACTAGGGATTTTTTTTATCTTGGCCTACCACCCTGGTGACACACTAAATTTTTGTTAGTTTTTTCCACTTGGTTGGTGCTTCCCCTGCATTTACCCTCAAATCATTGCTTTCTACTACTAAATAATCCATTATTCTTCCTGGAAGCCAAACTATCCTATTTCCTGATGCCTGATTCTCTTAGGTTCTACTCAGCGATGAGGGACTAGTTCACTATCTCTAAAATGGTGTTCATCCAAAATATTTTTACCTATGAGAATATGGTGTACAAAATCCCATTCTAGAACCGCATCACAATAGTCATCTTCTCACTGGACAAGGTTGGTGTGAAACGCTACAATTTAGTGAAATGAGATAAGTATTCCATTACTAACATGTCACCTTGATAAAGGTTCATGAACTCACAAGAACAATCCCTTATCAGAGTATAAGGAAATAAATAGTCAAATAAAGATATCTGGAAGTCTTCTAAGAACATAACTTGATGTTGACCAGCCTGAGTCAGAATGTCCCACCAAAGCTTGGTGGAGTCATGTAGTATAAAGGTTGTTAGCATGACGATATGCTATGGTGGCGTCTCAATATTCTTAAATATTAATAGCATATAATCAATCCATGAATTATAATTCTAAGTTCCTAAATCCCCCGATAATGTGGGAAGATTCTCATGTCAACTCTTCTATAGAAGGGTAAGGATGAGGAACACCCTGTACTGATTGCATAAGGTGGAAGAAGTTTTTCCAAAACTGATCATCAGTGCCTAGTGGAATATTTTTCAGAAGTTCCTCTAGTGGAACTAAAGGAGGTATCATGGGTGGCTCAAGGAAAAACATCTCAGGATTATTCTCATCTCTATTTTCCTGGAATATAACAAGATGTCTTCATGGTGTCATATCTTTACAATTTCCAAGCTCATGCCTTAGATAGGATTTATAATAGATAGGTAAATCGAAAAATAAATTACAGGTACAAATCCCAAATATAAGCATGTTTCAACCCTTATCCTACTCTAGGATCCAATTCTAAGTGATTTAAGGAAGTCACAAAAAAATCATAAGAGACACATTATACCGCCCACTGCTAGTTCCGGTTAGGGTCAAGGTCTTTTTATTCACACATTAGGTGACTATTTAATTTAATGTTTGTATTCATTTTAATTTTGTTATGAATTAAAATTCCCTTTAAATGGTTGAATTAGATGGATCTATATTTCCAATTTATAAGGGATCATACACATTATAAATTGAAATGTTTCATCCACTTAATCCTAACCATAACATGTTCCATCCCATGTGAATAATGGTCCATGGATCAATGCTCCACAGTTATCTCTTTAAGGCATTTGCTTTAACCTGTGCAAGAAAATACTATTAGGTTAATGCAAACTCCTTAAGTTCCAATTGTGTTTTATCAATCCTTTAATGGAATATCATCAAATTTATATATATAACATCCTAGGAAAGAAATATAAACAAAGTCACATACCACAATCACATGGGAAACAATAAATTAATTCTGAATATATATATATGGCATACAATAATTCATGAAAATTTCAACCTATAGTGCCTAGTATGATGAATGCTCTTGGTACGCCCTAATATCATTGGTCTAGGTATAAAAACACACATTAAATATATCAACATTAATAACAACATAAAGAATGTGTGACACCCAATGGTGAAATATATGAAACTGTAACAATTCAACCAATAATATAATTTACCCATCCTAGGTAATTTGGGTTTTCCCTATACATGGGGTAGCTAATACCAGGAACCAAATCATTAAAAAATTCCATTATCCTAGCCTCCTATCTAAACCCAAATAGTAATACAAAAAGAAAATAGGATATGATAAAAAAATTTATCTTCCCGCCCCGAAATCCACTTATAGGTTCCTTGAGATGGTGGCCTCAATACCTCAAGCATGCATCCCCAAATTCCAAAGGTTTCTGACTAGCAGTTAGGTGCTTGGGTGTGTCCGTGTGGAGACTATTACCTAATTGATAAGAGTGGACCACAATATATATATAATAAGAAATAGAATATGGATTAATAACCAGAACATACTAGTGGAAAATAAATACATAATGATGAATGATAAAAAAATAACTGGAGGAAGCTAAATAATAAGAAGATTCAATATGATTATTATGGTACTATAAATATAGACATGTGTGAATGAGGGATAGAGGATACATACATATACCACATTCTAAAAAATAAACAAAAAAGGCCAATAACTGTTATGTATATCATCTCAAAAATAGGTTCAGTCCTCTTCCCCCATACTCTATAATAGGAATGTAAATCAAACATCACAATCTGGATGATTCCATTTTTAATAACTTCAACCATAATGTATGCTTGGGTAGCAAAGTTGGCCCAAGAAGGGTGTCGGATACAATCTCAGTAGGTCATCACCAACGGTGTCTAGCTCAATAAATTTGTGAAATATAAAATGATCAGTGTGCCATAACTAAATAAATGAAAAATATAAATAAATACATTGGATTGGGTTCCACTTGGACACTTTTCCTATTTACCAGCTTCATCCTGAGACGGTGAGTCTAAACCAAGGGATCCTACAAAGGTAAGGTGAGTGAGATAATATGTGAGGAGTTGGACTATCCCCAAGCTCTGTATTGGTCTTAGAGGACACATCCTTATATTTCCAAAACCAAAGGATCATTTCTCATTTTAAAACATTTATATATATTTTAATTAAATCAAAAACATTTTTATAAACTATTGAAAGTCACCCTGGGCCCATCCATGGAAATTATAAGAGAATTTCCAAGTATCACTCAAGGGGGTTGATATATATCCAATGTCTAAGAAGTTCATCCAGGTGACTTAAGAAGGAAGTCCTGAGTTTCACTCTAATCATGGTGTGAAAATAGCATGAACTAACCTCTGAGTTTGTACCTGGTATCACACATAGTGACCATAGTATCTCTTGTGGCATGGTATAACCACAGTGCCATCAAGCCTATCTAAGGGGTCTCCCCTAGGGAATTGGTGTCACTCATTTGGAGGTAAAATAGAAAAACTATGGATATATTATCCTAGGAAAAGATAGTATCTTCCCTAGCATGTTTACAAAGTATTAATAAATTCTAACTGAGGCATGAGGAGCTCATCCAAGGGGTCCTTAACTCGTAACCCCTTGTATCATCCCCAGCATAAAGTAAAGTCATTTTTTTCTTTACAAAGCATGCATTATCAATATAATTTTCAATTTCCCGTGGAATTTAATTAAACAAAACCATTTATTCCATTTAGTGTAATGCATTATCATGTATCCAATTCACTTAATCTAATACTTTAATTTATAGAAAAGGGGTATGATATAATCTCATGTCACTCCCTTATAAAACATTTAATTTAACAATTAATGGTATTTATAATAGGAAGTACCCATGAATAGTGTTTTTCAACTCAAAACAAAGGGAAAATTAAGCCTCAAGGGTGGAGCACACCTATCGTGGAGGATTTAACCAAGATGACCAACCCAATGGGTTGATTGACCAATAACTCGAGTCTTATTTGGCATAGTAGGGGTTTTAATTTAATTTTAGATGCATTTACAAGAGTTTTCATCTCACAGAACAATACAGCAGGTTAGAAATTGAACAAAGCAAGGGGAAAGAACCTAGACCACCTAACTTATCCTTTGATTTGAGCTAGATTGGAAGATAATGGAGAAATAATCCAATTACCTAAAAATGGGGAAAATGATATTTCACCTATATATCACAACATAGGATGGAAGAAACTTTAAATTGAATGGATAATATTAAAGAGATTACCACTAGTTTCTTGATGGATCTAACAGTAAGACAAATGGAGTTCATATGGGGGAGGTATCAAAATCTCTACTATGAAGAAGGAGGGAGCTTTGTACATGATGGAGGAGGAGAAAACCAATAGAGAGAAATAAAGTAAGAAGAAGGAGGGTTTAAATCATTAAATATGGGGGAATGTAATATAACTCTCAATTATAGGGGTGCATGGTTTGGATGAAATATTGTCCAAACTATATTCCAATTGTGTGACAATCCACTGCATTAAGGGGAAACCCCACATGGTTAGGTACACAGTTTGTCTAAATGTGTAAAAACCATAAAAAATACACTGTAAAAAACTTTTAGTTCGTCACACAGTCTTGCTCATAGGGTCGCTCGGTTGTTGAAAAACTATGCGTCCCCAATCACCCCACTATCTATAGTCGCACGTTTTAGGGAAACTATTTAGGCTTGGATGCAAGGTTTTTATTAACCATGTGGCCCAGTCCACCTCTTTAATTTCAGGGATCCAGGATCCGAACAATCCCCATACACACCTAAGACATCCTTGACTTTATTACGAATCATTATTAGGTCCAAAAAATCAAATAAAACCAAAAAAACAGTCCTTACCTTTGAGAAAATTCAAGATGTTGCAACTTGATGGGTCCCACCAGAACAATTCATTCATAAATTTTTTTATCCTGATTATATTGGATTGAAATTTTGATAGATGTAAGAGGAAATTATATGGATCATTTCATACAATAGGAGAAACTTCTATTTTTTAATTATCATGGTCAAAAATGGGTGTGAAGAAGATGTATCCATATTAAATGAATTTGTTAAGATGGAAATATTGTCTTTAATTATTTGGGCATAAATCCTTCAATATATAGCCAAATGAGATATAATTTTAAGGGTGAACACACAGGACATCTAGTAATAAATTCACCGAATTCCACACTCCAATATTCGAAAATTAAAATATCCAAAAAAATTTGTAAATATTAGATACATTAAATCATTACATTCTTCCTGGACATAATTATTGTATATAATGACTCATCCATAACTCCTTCAATATGTGGTAAAATTATCTAAAATTTTGAGGAAGAAAATTGGATACATGGAAGAACTATTTCACGAATAAAACTTCTCTAGTTTCATCCATTTAATAGTGCAAAAACTTGTAAAATTTTAGATTATAGTATTGAAGTAATAGTTTTCCACCACTATTTCCTATAAATATGTACTTCTTATCCCCTTCTGAGGATATATTTTTTAGTGATCCATTTTGTATTATTCGTGTGGTGAAATTTTTCTATTGTAATATTTTAAATTAAAATTATGTTGTATCAGTTCTTCATATTTTATCTTTTATTTTTTCTTTTGTATTCTTCCTATGTTCCCTTATCAACTCCATGAAAATATAGAACTAACCTCATCCCCTATTCAAGGGAGAGTGAGGTGGATGCTTTGGTACCTTGGTCTTAAACACATCTCATTGTTTTATTCTAATAATTATAGTAGTGATTATACTTTATTTAGTGTAGGGTTCTCCATGCTTTCTCCACTATTGTGTTATTCTTTTCATTCATCAATTTCCCTCCTCATTATTATTATAATGTTGCATATAGAGGGTCAGTGTAACATTGTAGTGATGATGTAAGAGAGATTATCTCACATTCATAGGGACAGTGTGGGGTAACAATAAAAAAACGAGGGTGTTGAGTGATAGGGTTGTCCTCAACATTGACTAAAATATTAAGAAAAAATAATTTTAAAGAATAATGGTAGCATTATCATGAATTCCTTAGAATAATGACTTCTTTCTTCTTCAATAACTTCTTCATGTTTTGATTTCTTCAGGTTTTTTCGCACACACACACATATATATACAATGAATTTAAAAACCCCATTAAGTAATAATAAAATTTAGTTTTCTATTAATTAGTTCTTAAATTTTTACAATAAAAAACTCGTGCATGTAAGTATCCTCCTTGAGTGATCAATCCTATAGTGTGCATTATAATGCATTTTTTGGTAATAAAAATTTATAAAAGTGGGATTTGTGATAAATACCATGCATAAATATACATATATCTATATTAAATATTTTTAAATATTAATATATATATATATATATATGCATTTTTCTATTTAATGGCGTCTTTTAGATACACCTAATATTATTTTTCAAATTTTATATTCAAATAATATAACAAATATTATCTCATTAATGATATGTGATTGTTCAATTAATTAATTTTATACATGTTTGTAGGTAATGATTATTACTAATATATTTTTAAAAATAATTAACAAAAATACATTTATTTATCTATGAATCCAATAATATATTGTAGAATTTTTAAATTTGAAATATACTATATATATACATCCAATAATATATTGTACCTTTTTAAAATTTTCAATCTACTATATATATATATACATTTAAATATATTAAACTATATTTATTAATATTTTAAACTATAATTATATATATTTTGGTAAAAAACTCTTGTTTCCAAAATAAAAATATTATTATTTTGTACAAAAATACTCTAAATATTAATAATAGTAATTTTTTTTAAATTTAATTAATGAGAGTAATATAATTTACACTTAAATAAGCAATAAAATTTTGTAAACTTATTTTACATTCAATAAAATGAAATTAGGTAAGTATATATACGTTATTGGAAGTAATTAAACTTTAAAAAATTAAAATAATTATATCTTACACATAATTACTTGGAATAATAATTATTTATAATTAATAAAATTTGAGAATTGTAGTTAATCGTAAATTTTTTTAGTTTCATTAAGAAAAATAATATATATATATATATATCAAATAATATATTGTATATTTAAATAAATTTAAATATGATCAATAATATAAAATATATATATAATTATATTCAAAAAATGTTAATAATATTTTTTATAAATAATTATTAGTAATATATTTTTTATAAAATATTTCTGTAGATTCCCTTTATTAATATATGTGTATCAAATATTATATTTTTAATTTATTTTAATTTTAATATATTACATAATATACTATATACATATAAATATATTCAAATTTAATTATTCATAATTTATATTACAAGTGTATACATTTTTTAAACAATAATATTTCCCTAAATATAAATTATATTATTTTATACAAAAAAATTAAATTATAAAAACACCATATTAAAATTTTCTAAATCATTCAATATAAATAAATCACACAAAGATTAATAATTAATACATAAATTAAATCATACAAATACCATTAATCCATACATTCATAAAACCATACAATTTAAATGAATAAATCATAAAAAAAAATAAATCAATTAGACAATTAAAATTTTTAAATAGAAATTTTACCTTTTGAAAAGTAGGAAATATATGTTGAGAAATTGATCTGGGAGGGCTTCACTGGAAAATATAAATTGGTAATAAATAAAATTTAGGGAGTAGAATCCATCTATATGTTTTTTTTAGTGTGAGGCATGACCCTCAGTCACGACCCGACTCACTGGGACCCGCATGGCCAGTGGAAGGCTAAGCCGTGACAACCCCAAACTTGCCTCCAATAGGCTAGGGGTTGTAAACAAGCGCTGATAAGGCATAATATAAAATGGGAGTCCTTTTCCTAATGTACCTATATGCATGCACCCATCCATCTCTATGAAATAGTATAGAGGAATAATAAAAAGATAGTAACATCTAGAGTAAACCATGCATGCAATAACCGAAAGGAAATACATCAATGTATGACATAATAAAATCAAAGTGTAAAGGGGAAAAATAAATGACCTACCAAATTTGAATTCCCAACATGAAAACAAATAGAAATAAAGAATGTTGAGAGAGTATGCCTCCTGATCTCCATGCTTGAACACCATATGTTGTCAATGCACCCAGGTATCATAATGATCCACCAAAGTAACCGTTGATATGTCCATCCTTTGTATAGGATGTCAAATGTGTGGGAAAATGGCATGCAGGGATGAGTATATACATACCCAGTACAACACCCCAAATACTGGAGTGATAGAAATATACAACACTAGTACTTATCTCAGCACAAAATATGAGGGTAATGAAAACCAATACATATATATACTCATAATGATACTCATATGAGAGAGAAAGTAGGTATCCAACTCATAGCCCACCAAAATTGATGGGTCAACCTATAACTCGAATAGTCCAACACTAATTCCCAGAATGAAATGAAACCTTACCAGAATATGTGTAGTGGGGACCACCCCTCATTACTATGCTCCACATTTGAGGGGCCACAATACCCATGGTGGACCCACACACCGCTAGAGCTTAAAGACGTGGGAGTACGACTCTGTAGATATAGGACCTATTTTCAGTGTGGTGGAGTACCATCTCAATCTATATAAATAATATGGGGAACCTACACTCTGGTATGACAGGGGAGTACTGAACTCAACATCTCTCTAATAGTATGGGGAACTCATTCTTTAGTGTGACAGGGGATTACTAAACCCAACATCTCTCCAATGATCCTTCCCTGATCACTGCCATCTTTGAGCATCACATAAAGAAGCATCATGCTTGAAACATCTATCATCATATCTATTATTCCACAATGAAGGCCACTATCACATTCTACATGAAAAAAAAAATCGGTTTTGGATTATTTTTTTTGAAAATATGAGTCCAAATGAAGGATATATGGGAGAAAGAATTTACTAAGAAAACTACATGACGTGAACCATGGGTCACACTACATTTAACCTCACATGGAATCTAATCCATGTACTTTCCAACACATATCTTGGATGTCCATGTAGAAGCACATGGTGTGTAAGGATACTATACAGTGTTTCTCAGTCCTCCTAGTCCTACCTGTGTGCTTCAATTCAAGTTTGTGTACTTTGGGTTGTGCCCGTATACCTAGTCGTGCCCGACTATGGGTCATGCTCATGTACTCCTAGAGTACATGACATTTCCTTCTGCATGGGGTCTTATACATGTGCATATGGCACATTTCTTATCCACCCAAGGAGGGTCACACCACATATGAGCCCAACCACACATGGAGTGTGATCTTTATCTTACCCAAAACCCTAGTCACCTCAACTAGGTGGGGTTACATGATGTGTGTTCTCGGATTACACATCTTGTAGTCGAGTTTTTTATAGAAACACAAATTCTTCATGTGGTTCACTATATCTAGCCTCTCTTATGTGATTTCAGGAATTGAACACTCAAAATCTGTCACCTTCAATGGTTAAGTAACCGACCTTTTAATTTTAGTCCTCTCGTGACCAAAAATTAGAATTCGGCCACCCACATGATTCCCACGGTGCTACCTGATGTGTCTCATCACCCCTCACCATTCATGGATCTTAGATTTACAAAGAATCACCCAAAATCCATCCTCATTCATCCAGAAAACACTAATCTATTTGTTGTTTTCCAAACCACCATGAATCTTAGGGTCCACTCACTCTTAAATTCACCCCAACAATTTTGAACCACAACCTCATAGGTCAACAGTGACGAACACTAAGAATGGGTGGAGGTTAAAGAATAATAACAATGGTTAAAATGTTGTTGGCTATGTATTCTTGACCAAAAATCATAAATCAAAAGAAATCAGGGTGAAGAGCATGGAAAAACAAGAATAAATGATATAAGAAAATTAAACATGATCATGTGAAGAACATGTGATCATAGAATCAAAATAAGATAGATAATCCAAGCTCAATCATTTAATAAAAAGGGTGAAATCAAAAATTTATTAGCCTTAAGAAATTTGGTATTAATCGTTAGTGAATAACACTTTTTCTAGTGAAGGAGAAGTCCCACTACATTCACCGCCTCTCAGTCCACCTTGATATAATCAATCATCATCCTCTGATCCCGATCCTCTAATAAAGAACATCAGAGGATCCTCTCCAATATCATAGGGTTATGTGCATAACCCTAGAGAATTTCAATAATATTATATTCAAAAATGAAATTAGTTTTTGGGTATTAAATTAATTAATTAAATATAATAATCAATTAATCCACTTAACGAACCCACCAATGACAGCCTCATCTGAATGTCTAGGATCGACCAAATTTATCTTGCACATAGGGTAAACCTCACATTACAAAATCAACCATGGTATCATATTTCTGATATAAGGATTTATTCAAGAGATATTATATTATTTATACAAAACTGTATTCTTTTGATATTAAAATATTTTAATTTTTTATAATATCAATTCTGAGCTTAAAGGACCTCAGAATCTCATGTCGTCTCCTCTCCTAGCTCAAAAAATATTCCTTAATATATTTTACAGTATTATAAGGAAAAAATAGTCACTAAATTATCTCCTCCTTAAATTATTTCCACCCAAAATGCATAGTCTAAACAAAAAGGTGGGGATATTGACCTGTATCTAGATCTCCCAATCATAAGATCTATCCTACATACTTTTGTGCTTCCATATCACATAAACTAAGGGAAAGGTCCATCATCATAGGATCCTATCTTTCTAATCCTCTATCTCCGTAGGGTAATCTGTGAAGGGGGATCCATCCTTAATGTCCAACTCATCCCTGTCAATAATTTTCATCAGATCATGAATGTATCTCCTCAGATATGACACATGGTAGAAATCATACACCCACTATATCTATGGGGGTAAGTCTAGGCTGTAATAAACCTCTCCAACCCTCCACAAGATCTCAAACAACCTGATGAACCATTGGAATATCTTTCCTCCTCTTCCAAGTATTCACAAACCTCATCATGTGGAGACTTTCAAGAAAACATTGTCTCCATCATTGAACTAAAAGGTCCTACGATGTCGATATGTGTAATATTTTTGTTAACTCTGGGTTGTCCTCATACACTTTCAGATCACCTGAACCTTTTCTATCATCGCTTGTACCACCTCTGGCCCAATAAGAGATGTGTCACCAATAACATATTAGCATAAGGGTGACCTTTGCGGTCTCCCATACAGGGCCTCTAAAGGTTAAATTTTAATAGTACAATGATAACTATTTTTATAAGAAAACTATTCCAGTGGAAATTGATCCTCTCAGTTCTGACCAAAGACTAACACATGATCCCTTAACATATCATCAAACACTAGGATAGTCCACTTGGTTTACCCATCAGACAGAGATTGAAACATCATACTCATCCTCAACTGTGTACTGAATCCCTCCAAATGGCCTCTCCACAACCATGATGTAAACTATGCATCATGTTCGGAGATAATCATTAAAGGTACCCCATTACAATTTCCCTAAACTCGCCACCAAACTATGAACCATGATAGCATGGAAGAGCATTGACTTGGTATATCGATTAACTATCACCTAGATGGAATCATGGCCTCACACTATCAATGGTATCCCAATCACAAATTCCTTGGATATATCATCCCATTTCCACTCTGATATCTTAAGAGGATACATCAAACCTGACATAAATTTTTTCTCAACCTTCACTTGCTAACATGTGAGATACTGAGAGATAAACTAGACTATTCTCTGCCTCATTCTAGTTCACCAAAAGATCCATTTAATTTTCTTATATATATTTCCCAATCCATGATATACTACCAAAAGATAAGTATGAAACTCTCTGATCACCATCTCTCATGTCGTGGTAGGAACTACCATCGATCCCAGGAAAAGGATGATGTGCCCCCTCCTTCAAAGAATCCATATAGTGAAACCCTTGAGTATATATGGTTATAAATAACCTCACTACCAATTTATCCCAACTAGGCCTCCATCATATGATAAAGGAGTGTAGGATTCACCCCCATCAATTTATGAAAAGATGCACCCCCTCATCTACCAGGGTCTACTACAACGAATTCAACTTTTCAGACACCTCCTCCACCAATAATGCATGAGGTTTCCTGATAAGGGAATATATCACCATGTTTACCTTCCAAAGAACATAGAATATATCAAATTTATATTCCTATAGGAACTCCAATCAATGCCTCTATCTCAGTTTAACATATTTTTACATGAAGATGTGCCTAAGACTATAGTGGTATGAGTAAATAAAAAAGTGCTCACCAAGAAGATAGTGCATCTGCATCTTTAGAAAGAAAACAACCATTACTAACTCCAATTCATGAGTCACATGGTTATGATCATGGGTTCTCAACTACCTTAACCCATATGTGATCAATTTCTGCCTCTACATCAACATGCACCTGATCCCAACTCTAGAGGTATCAAAAAATACAATGTACTACACACCCTCTTCTTGTGGTCTTAACATAGGAACACTGGTCAACCTTATCCTAAACTACTCGAAGGATCCCTAACACTACTTGGTCTCAGTAAATGACTTCAATTTCCACATTAGGGTAGTCAAAGGGGCTACTAATCTAGAAAATTCAGGCACAAATGTCTTGTAGTACCCCACCAAGATAAGAAATCTTTGTACATTTGTCACGCTTT
Source organism: Viscum album (assembly GCA_963277665.1). Classification (NCBI taxonomy): domain Eukaryota; kingdom Viridiplantae; phylum Streptophyta; class Magnoliopsida; order Santalales; family Viscaceae; genus Viscum; species Viscum album. The sequence continues at coordinate 498,647,115 of OY728123.1, read as the reverse complement.
TTAGTGGATTCCATGAAAGAACTATATCATTCATCAATGGTTCCATAGATAAACAATTCTTATAAATTAAATTCCTAAAAAAGTAAACCTTGAGTATCCAAAACCATCACTTCAAGATCTTACCATAATGTTGGTTCACCCAGATCAAGTCAAGGACCATGCTCAAGTGCTCTGTATACTCCTACTAAGACATAGATTAAATGATTATGTCATTAATGAATACAACCATAAATTGGTCCGAGTATGTATGAAATATCCAGTTCATAAAATCTATAAACATAACATGGAAATTCATCACATAGAAATTCATTACTAGGAACTCAAAGTTTTTGTAGAGACATTATAATGTTGTCTTTGGAATATCATCTTTGTGAACCCTCCACCAGTGGTGGTCATACCTGAGATCAATTTTTTGAGATCCAACTCATGCCTCACAAATGGTCAAGGAGGTCTTCAATCCTTGGTAGGGGTACTTGTTATTTATCATTACCTAGTTATGGTGATGATAATCAATATAAAGTCTCAAGCTCCCATCCTCATTGTTTATGAGAAAAACTGGGGATACCTAGGGGGACACACCATTTCTAATAAATACCTTATCTTGAAGTCCATCCAACTACACCCTTAGCTCTCAGAACTTGACAGGGGTCGTCTGATATGCTTATGAGGATATCAGTGCATTCCTTGGGTGTAATTCAATGCAGAATTCTATATCCCACAGTGGTGGTAGTCCTAAAAAATCCCCAGAGAAAACATCTATAAATTCTTCTACTATCGAAAGAATAAAAATTCCTGAATAGAATGCTTCACCAAGGGATAAAATCACTAACTAATGGGTGATGGGCTATAACCTCTTTCTCTAAATGTCCACTCATTTAGCCATATCTCTATCACTCATAAAGGGGAATCTCATCACATCCTTCCATAGGCATATAATCTATCTATGATGACATTAAATCAAGTATAGAACAATAAATAACCAATCTAAACCCTATATTTCATCATAATGTTTTATCTTGATTGCCAAGATGTCTCACAAGAAACTCTATCCACCAAGAAACAACTCACACTACCAATAGACAAGTAATATCGAATAATCCCTCCCTATAAGAACTTCTAGATATAGTTGTTGGATTAAATTCTCAACTAAAAGATCCATATCTCACAAAATAAATAAGAATATGAAGGAATGGATATCACCTATGTATATTAGTATTGAGGCAAGAGTAGAATAAACATATATCATACCTAGGGTTATCTCATGTGCATCATTTTCATATTATTCCATGGCATGAAACTCCCCACAACCCCAAACACCAGCTCCCTAATCCTAAAATGATCCATCTGGTGGTGGTGGTCATCATTAGAGACCATATGATCATCCTCCACAAAATTCTACTCCCCATGAATATTCTCATGTTCCTCTACCAACACCACCTCCCTATGGGCCACCCAAGCCACATATAGGAAATCCCTAATCATAGTGCTTCCTCTGTTGTAGTGGTATATCCATTTTCTATCTTCCATAATTATTATTACAAGTCAATAAATCATGATCCAAGTAACCTTTCCCATCATAAGCATAACATCTACACTCACCGGGATGACTAGATCCTCTACGTGATCCCTATGTTATATTCTCACTTGACTGATTCAAGGCATAAGTATTCCTCATCTACAAAGACCTATATGTTTGGAAATTACTAGATGTTCCAAATGAATCAGCATTCTGATACCCACTACTGGTAATAGCTACCATAGGACTCTCCATGAGGAAGCTCTATGTAACTAGATCTTTCTTCAGTACTCTTGTATAAGTAAGGAGACATAAGGATACAAAGTTTTCATGAATGTCTCTTCGGATTCCCTTCTCAAACTTCCTCACTTAGAATAATCCATATCGCGCCATTTGAAGGGAGTATCAGACAAGTTCATTGAACCTAATTTCATACTCATCTATTGTCATATCAACCCGTTGAAACTTAAAAATCCCTAAGATCCAAACTGAGTGAAAGAATGATGGGTAATACTCCTCATGAAATAGCTACTAGAAGTTATACTATGAGAGAATCTCCTCATCATGAGTCTGTGTAACCAAACTCCCCCAGTTCTTAACTTCTCTATATAATAGACTGGATTCCGATGAAACCATCTGATCTATCGAGGTCTAAACCATACCGAAGACTTGAACCCCCATTTCAAACTAATCCTTCACTACCTGGGGATATAGCTCTCCACAGAACCTCAGTGGTCTCTGACATAGTAACTCACTTAGCATGCTTATCCTATGCACAACCTCATCCTACCCTACCAGTTCTATCTACTACTCAATCGGTGGGGGTACTGCTACCTACCCACCTAGAGGAAACACCTCATGAGATGGCCCATGAACTGAATCCTCATCACTCATCGGATCATCATCAAAATATGGAATCGTTAACCTAGATGGATTTATTTATGGAGGAATCCTAAAAGTGATCAAGATGTACCATTGTAAGATGACCATATTTCTATGGGGATCTAACTTAAGAAGGATAGTAAAATGAATCAATCTTATATGATTCATGTACCACTGTTATTTGCAACCAATGTATCAATATAACGAGTAAACAAGTAGGTATCCATATTCTTGGTGTATAGAATCCTTAACCATCACATCAACATTGGGTTTCCTACCCTAAAATCCACACTCAAGACACTCTAACACTATTTCCCTAAGTCCCAACCAATTCTCATAAGGGGATAACTCTAAACACTTTCCCAAGGAATGAACTACTCTAATACTACTTTATCATGACTCGACCCATCGAGGCCTTCTTTTACAATGGAAGGCTGATCCAATATAACCCCAAGACAACCTCTAATAGGATAGAGGATGGTAAAAAGTGTTGAGAGGTCATAATATAAAATTGGAGTCCTTTCCCTAATGTACTTGTACTCTTGAACCCATTAGTCTCCAGAAAACAATGCATAGGAATAATAAAAAGGAAGTAAAATCTATATTAAACCATGCATGCAATAACTTATAATAAATACATTAGAGTATAATATAATAAAACTGAAGTGTAAAGGGAAAAAATACATACCCCGACTAGAGATGAAGTTTGAACTTAACAATAACTAGAAATAAAGAAAGATAAGAGAACCCAACTTCTAATCTCTAAGATCGACCACCGTACGTGGTCAATGTACCCAGGTATCACTATGATCCCCTAAAGTTACTACTGATCTTTCTGTTGTCTACATAAGAAATTACATGTGTGGGAAAATCCTATTTAGGGGTTAGTATATACATACCCAGTAGGATTCCCTGAAAATTGAAGGGGGTGATAGAAATATACAATAATAGTAGTCATATCAACATAAATAAAGAGTTAAATTAAACCCAATAAATATATATATGCATATATATATATTCTCATAAATAAACCTAGAAAAGAGAAAAATGGGTTCTCCATCTAACAACTCAACCAAAGTTAATGAGTGATCCAGCTGCTCCAATAGGCCAAAACTGATTCCCTTCATCAAATGAAACATCACCAGAATATGTATGGTGGGTCCCTACCTCTCTATTATGTTCCACATTCAAGGGATTCACAACACCTGTAGAGGACCTGCACGCCACTAGAGATCGAAGACAGGGGATTACCACTCTATAGATAGAGGCACCATGCCCAGTGTAGGAGAGTACCATCTTTATCAATATAAAGAATATTGGGGACCCACACCCTGGTGTGACAGGGGAGTACTAACCCTAATATCTCTCCAATGATAATTCCTAAATCACAACCATTGTTAATATTTTCCTAAAGAAGCATCACACTTGGAAAATATAACACCATATATCTTATGCCACAATGAAGTCCACCATCAAGTTCTATGTACGAAACTACTTAGGATAGGCTACTTATGTGACAGAATCTGAGTCTAAATGATGGTTATATGAGAGAAAGAAGTTACTGAGAAAACTACATGTTGTACACCAAGGGTCACACAATGTGTGACCTCACTTGGCCTCCTGGACATGTCATTTACATCACATGGATTGGATAGCCATGTAGTGGTATATATCTTTTAAAGTCACAACATGTAATGCCTCTACCACCCATGGCCTACCCATGTGCTCTAATCCATTATTATGTACTTCAGTTTGTGCTCATGTACCTATCTATGTACTTGGAAATTTTTAGTCATATATCAAGCATGTGTACTCTCATAGTGCATGGAATCTTCTCCCACATGGGGTCTTAGCTGTGTGTATTTGGCACATGGATTAGCCACCCAAGTAGGGTCACATGACATGTTTTCCCATCCACACAATTTGTATGATCCTTATCTTCCCAAAAACACTAGTTTTTGCATCTGGGTGGGGCTACGCGACGTGTTTTATTGGACTATATGCCATGTAGTCAATTTTTCTGTAAAAATATGAGTTCTTCACATGGTTATCTAGATCTGGGATCTTTGCCAATATTTTTTTCATCGGTCATTTCAAATCCATCATTTTGGAAGGTTAGGTTGTAGACCATAAATTGTGCATCCTCCAGTGGTTGAAAATTGGAATCTAGCCACTTGCACAATGCCCATAGTGTCTCCAGATGCATCTTAACACCCATCATAATTCATGGATACCGGATTCAAAAATAATCATAAAAAATATATCCCAATATGTCCTCAAAATACTGATCTCTTTTTCATTCTCCAAATCACCATGAATCTGGGGGTCCAATCACTCTTAAACCCACCACAGCAATGTCGAACCACGACCCCATAATACAATGATGAAGAGCACGAAGAAAGGGTGGTGGAAGAACATGAATTAATGTGAAAGCGTTTTTGTCTAGGAATTATTGACCAATAATCATAATTGGGTGGAAACTAGGTTGAATAGAATGATAAAACAAGAATAAATAATATAAAAATTTAAACAGACTTTTGAAAAGAACATGTGTTCCCAGAATCAAAAGTAGATAGATAATCCATGATAAATATTTTAATCAAAAGGGATAAATCAAAAATTGAAATATCTTGCCTTGATTTTGGATTAATATTTGGTGAATAATATTTTCTCCAGTGAAGCAGAAGTTCTGCTACATTCGCCAACTCTTAATCCACCTTGATCCGACCAACCATCATCCACCAATCTCGATACACCAATGAAAAATATTAGAGTATCCTCTCTAATCTCACAAGTTTATGTGTCTAACCCTTGAGAATTTTCATAAGAGGATATTTAAAGGTAAAATTAGTTTTTTGGGTATTAAATTAATTAATTAAATCAATCAATCAATTAATCCACTTAGCGTACCCACCAACGGCTGCCTCATCCGAATGTCTAGGGGAGACCAACTTTAGGTTGCACCTAGGGTAAAACCCACATTACAAAATCTAACATGGTCTCAAATTTATAATCAAAGTGTTATTTGAGGATATATTCCATTATTTCTAAAAAACTTCTCATGAATGATATTAAGATATTTAATATTTTTTTATAATATCAATTTTTGGGCTAACCAGGCCTCAAAATATCACACCGTTTACATGACTAACTCCTAACAAATATTCCTTAATATATTTAAAAGTCTTATAAGGAAAAAATAGGGTCACCACAACCTTTTTCACACTTCCAGGGTGACACAGAGGGAAGCGTGAACCCCTTTTATGAATCTTTACCAATTGGGGAAGCATGAACAAGGTTCACACCTACCTCGCCCCATTTTTTCAAATACGCAAAACCCTATACCATTTTATTTTTTAAAAATAATACTTATTAAAAAAACTCTCCTCAACCACCCCAAATTCCACAGCTGAAACAGATCAAAAAATGTGTTTAAAATTAAAAACCCCACACAAAAAATTTATAACATGGAAAATTGTTAAACTATAAAACCAAAAAAAATGAGTTTAGAAATCAAATACACTAATAATATATAAGTACATGGATGAGACTCCCAAAACTTGATAAAATAAGATCAATTTTAGAAAATATATTGGGGATAGTTTTTTAAAATAGTTATAGTTTTTTAAAAAAGTAATGGGATTAGGTTTTTTTAGGAATATGGGTTTCTCAAGCCCCAAACAGAATAACACTAGGGAGTCCCGCCACATGAGCACCAAATAATTCGGTGTTATCCACTATCTCTTGATATTTCCAATTGAGTTGGAGTTATATATGCATGGGGGTTTGGAAGAAGTGTGTAAATTATTTTTTCAATCTTCTCTCAAACATTACATAGAGATGCCAATCCAATTGGTACTCTCTTCCACTTACCATATAAAAGGTAATGTACCCCCTTGTTTATTCACATAACTCTCTCAATTTCTCCCAGTGGTAAGTTTTTTCAAGATACTCCTTCAACGAATAAAGTTTTTCAGTCTTCAAAATTTTATGGTATTCTGTTTTGTTATTAAGATTAATTATTTATTACTATAATGGTTAAATTTTATTATGTTATTTAATTGTTAAATTTTTTTTTAAAATAAATTCATGTTTAATTATAAAACATTAATAATATTCATGTTTAATTATTAAAAATATTTATGAGTTTCCAAGTTTCATGTTTAATTATTAGTTTAATGTTATTATAAAATTTTATAGAATTTTTGTATTTTTCATGTTTAGTTATAATAAATATTATGGAATTTCATGTTTATTTTTAGTAGTGTTGTATTATAAAGATGAAAATAAATTGGATTTTTAATATTTAATAACATATTTCATTAAAATATTAATAAAAAATTATTATCATCTGTTATAGTAATATATTAATATTAAATTTCTTATTAAATTATTATATTATTAGTATAATACTACAATTATTAATATAATGGATTATTTGATATTTTATAATTTTTTCCTTACTGAATTGAATGATTAATAATAGTAAATTGCATCCTTTTGATTCTATATTTTATTATTATTATTTATATTTTTCTAAAAAAATTATGTAATAATCATGTTTGAAAAATGTGGGTCATTATAGTTGGTATCAAAGGAGTATTTAAATATTTTATAGAAATTAGGACTTGAAAACATTAGTGGAAACCTTAAGGATAAGCCTAAAAATAGGAACACGACCTAAATTTTTTTAATGAAAAGTGTGTGTGATTTTCTTGAAATAACATCCATGTCTACACACAAACAAGTGGATACAGGCTCTAGTACAGATGCACCTAGGGCTAACAACCCTGAAAATGATTGGTTGGGTATTAACTCAATCTTCACTCGGTATATGAAAAAGATGCATAATTGAACACCTAATTTGAAACTCTCAAGGGATATTCCATGGATGATTCACATTCACTTTATGTACTAGAATCACACTATGTAATATATTTGTATACAGTTAGTTAGAAGACCCATGATTAAAAAATAATATCTAAAAACATTAGTGAAAACCCTAGTGATATGTCTAAAAATTGGAACACATCCTTAAATTTTGGTAAAGTGGAGAGTGTGTGGTTTTATAGAAATTACATCCCTATATAGATTCAAATAATTTGACTTAGGCTCGAGCATATATGCACTTAGGGGTAATAACCCTAAAAATATTTGTTGGATATTAACTCAATCTTCACTCGATGCATGACAAAGATGCCCAATTTCACACCTAGTTTAACAATTCTAGTAGATATACCTTGGATGATTCAGATGTAATTTACAAACTAGACTCACATTAAGTAATATCTTTACATACTATTAGTTATAAGACTCATGAGTGAAATAAAATATTTAAATATATTAAATTGATATTATGTTTCTCTGATCATATATAAGTAATAACTAATAATTATTGTTGATAGAATATGCTTGTATATATTTATTACAATTGTAAAATAATTGAAACTGGATAAGGATCTAGTTATAGTATACACCTAGAAAGAGTTACAATACACATGGATTATACAAATTTGGAATCCATTCAAAGAAAAATTCATTGATGGTTAATAAACATGGATAACCATGTGATACAATCCATTGTATACATACCTCTATTATTTTAAGATATTTTATGTCATGTAGACTATCAAATTATTGAAAATTTTGATTGGGAACATGTATTTTCACTATTTAAGAACCAACCTAAAGACAAAATGATGGAGTTATCTTTTAATATATCTACTGTGGAAGAATTTTTCATAGAATTGGAAGTTGTTCCATCACAATTATAGTATACAGGGTCATATCTACATGTTGAGACATCTCAAGAAGTTCCAACAGTGGTGAAAGTTGGCCCATCGCGGCCACATGATACATTTTCATATACTAATGATTTAATATATCATAGATAAATTATATCTTTTAGATATATTTCTCCTTATAGTATAGATTTGATGGTGTAAAATTTTGTGAATGATGAAAATTCAGAACAAAAAGAAGATTATATGGATGTAGAAAAAAATATTGAAGATCATTCTAAGACCACCCCTATGAAATAACACCAACCTTTTAATCATACTCCTCCATTGGAATCATGATTTATGGATGTTATGACATGTTTACTATAATTTTATTGTTCAATTATTACCCCCAGTACAAAAGTTTTATTAATTATTTCTAGCATGAATCAAGTTTTGAATGAAGATGTTCTATATATTGAAAGATATTTTGATAGAAAATAAGTGATGAATATTGTGATAAAATAATCATATTAAGAAGAATTATAATTATGTCTTATAAGAGTAAAAGAGATCTTGTTATATGATTCAGTGTGAAAATTTTGATTCATGTTGTCATATCTATTTGTGATCTATAGTTTATAACAATTTTCAATGTTGGAACATCTCTGGATTTACTCTTTACACATGTCCGAACACAAGACTATCATAGTATTACCCAACCTTATATGCTAAATTCATTTCAATTATTATTATTTAAATGATAAGATCATATAAATAAATTCCAATAGTTATGGTGGTGGAGAAAATAAAATAGATTTTCAGTTATTATAATTCTTACATGAAGGTATGGGAAGCCTGATAAAATGATATTGTGAAAATTTATAGTGATTGAGATTACTATTATCATGTTTTAACACAACTTATGGATATTTTTTGTCACAAAAATTAGGTTGTCTATTAGTTACATAATTTTTAATATGTTAACAAACACAACCAAGTTGTTTAGTTGAAGGTCATGTTTGATAGATTATGTTGGACATTATTATCATGCATGGCTGCTTTTGGTCATTATAGTAAATTCATCTAGTCTGATGGAACATATCTGTATGGAAATTATACTAGTAATTTATTGATTTTCACTGCACGATATGGTAATCATTCCCCTATACCATTGGTAATTGATATTGTTGAGAAGTATAACTTATCATCATGGAGTTAGTTCCTTTTTTACCTTTGAGAGTTTATGATGGACATGGAACGGATTTTTCAAATTTTATTTAGAAATTGAGTAGTCAAGGAATTATTATAGTCTTAGGGTATTTCACAGAGACCAAACCATGAATTTCATAGATATTGTATAAGACACATTGCATGAAATTTGTAAAATAGGTTTAGGGATGAGTTATTTAATAAAGAAATCACAATGATTGGTATATATACATTTTTTTTTGGAAAACTACTTATAGTAATTACTGTTATTTGTGTTTTTATTAATTCATGTTTTTATATGATCCTCAACAATAGAAGATAGAGGGGAATTTTCAAGGAATTCAGAGAGCTAATTATGACTTATATGAATACGTGATGCAAATTCCAAAAGATAAATGGTCACTAGAATATGATGATGGGGAGAGATATGGACATGTGATGACCAACATCATATAATTCATTAGCAGAATCTTAAAAGGGGTTTAGAAGATACCCATCATAGGTAATTATGAATATTATATTATATGGAAATTATAAGACACACAATTAAAAAAATAATGTTAATATAATGTTTTAGATTTAAATTTTAGGTCTAGTTTAGGATACCTTATATCAAATAGTGAAAAAATTTATAGAAAGAGGAAATAAGGACAATGAGGGTCTTAACATAGCTATATGATATGATCACTATTTCCATTGAAATAATTTTAGGTTTATTCATAAAGATTCAAAATTTTTTATCTACTAATTTAACCATGTTGGGTGTAGATTTAAGGTTGTTGAGTGCCATGATCCCTTGACAAGTACCAATGGTCATTTGTTTGTCATTTTAAAGAATTAGTGTTTCTATAATTTTAGTAACTTCCAAGAATTATTATGTTAATATGCACTTGTGATCATAATGTGAACTTTTGTATGTTTATCTTTAGATAATTTCATGGATTTAGTGTTTTTAAAGTGGAGTATAAACAACTAATATAGTTTTTTTATGGATTATAGTAGGTGAATATCAGAAGTTTAGTCTATCTGTTGATTCACCTATGATTCTACCGAACAAGACTAGGTTGTGATCGAGAGGGAGGTTCAATTGAACCCATATCTGAAATGATATGGTCTGGACCAGTGAACAGACACCTAAATGAAGTTTTGGATTATATATCTGGGGAGTACACACATTCACACTTTGCCCAAAATATAGTTCCATAGACCCACATTCACAAGTCCAGGGTTACAAACACTTTCTTTAAACACTGTGTTTGATAAAAAAAATAAGATGAAACAATCCTTATTTTAAAAAATTATCATAATTTGAACATTATATATCACAAATAATCACACAATCCCATGAAAATAAGGTTTATTTTCTTTGATGATCGGCTGCATAAGTTACTAATTCTATTATAGTTGTTGTTTCTGATGTAAAATTGGTCACCCGACGTTTGATTTTAGGGGTTGAATTTTGTGAAATCATTCACATCAGGTTCACTATTTCCAAATGGTTTTTAATCGGTTTATCTGTTGAACTGTAAACACCCAATGGTTCTATATCCATGAGGTATGCTTTCCAAAGGTAGGCGCTCATTGGGGAGTTTGTCCAATGATACTTAAGAACTCACATTGGTCGAGAGGATGGGAGTTCGGGATCATCACACCCATTTTGGGGGAATTTTTTCCTACTCTAGGAATCTATTATAGATTTAAGATATGTTCATAAATCCTTTATTAATTCCCAAGTATGGTGTGGATAATACTTGAATTAACAAACAATTTTTAGCATGTATTTAATTTAGAATAATTTATATGTATCTGAGGTTCCTCATCAATGGAGAGATCTGTATGTATCCAATATTCTCCATAAATGTCATGCACTTATGAACTGACTTGAGATTCTTTGTCCATTATTTTGGTGGTGCTGGTTTTTAGCCACACAATTGGGCTCTCTAGAGTGTACTATCATCCAGGGAGATGGGAGTTGTTCTGATGTCGGGATCAGACCCAAAAAATGGGATTCCAACAAATCCTTGTAAAAGGAATCAGAATACACATAGTTCATTTCCACTTAACAGGGCACATCATACCTTTTGAGTACATGTGATAAGAACCGAACCATGTAGTTTATCATCTTATGGTGAGGATGTTTAGGCAAGATATGCCTAGCCAAAGTATGGTGTGGGATTTTTGCTGAAGCATCCTAGGGAATCTATAAGGGATATGGATTTCCATGGTGAATAAGGCTCTACTATGAATGTGAATCAGAGAGAATAGGGTTGATTTGGGGTGTTGGTTTGGACCTCAGGGAGGATTCCTACGTATCTCATTTGTATCATAGGGTAGTATGGCCTTTTGAGAGGACTAAGTTTGGTCTTATTTCAGAAGAGGATTCCTTATAAAAGGAAGGGTATTATTCCTAAGGAGGATTCCCTATGAAGGGAAGGGGATTATCCCTAAGAAGGATTCCCTATGAAAGGATCCATGAGGGGTGTCTCGACTCATGGTGATTTGGAGTCTTGTTCTAGGGTTACACCTAAGGAGGAGGCCCATAGGTTGGATTTTGAGGCTTATTCCTAGGGAGGATGCTCTAGTGGGATGTTGGGGCTTATACCAAATATGAGGCCTAATGAGCTCGATCCTTAGGTTTAAGTACCACATATCCTTATTATAGTTTGAATCAAATTTCTTATAGTTCAATATATTAGGACTTATATTTCCTTTAGATTATGCATCATATGGATTATGTGATCATCTCCAACATCTAAGACCATGTGATTCAATCTCATTGTGATAAATAAGAGGAAGTGATATATCTAGGGAATCAAACAATTTGTCTTCCATTGGTGGAAGTGGATGAGGGTAAGTAAGTAGAATAATTTTCTTGGATCACCCATTTCCTATCATGTTTTTTATACAGGATAGTCACATCGCACTATCTACACGAGTACGGACCTAGATTAAAAGATGATAAAGAGTGAAACCTCCTGCAAGAAAGGCTATGGGATTAATCTAGGAGGGATGCCATAAAATTGGTTCCATAAGGAGGATATCATTCCCCATCAAAGGGAAATGCAATCTTGATCCTCAACCTCCCCACCTAGAACTAGAGGTCTTAGATCTTAGTTACGGAAAGATGGGAAAGATTCCTCACCTTTAGGTATGAGACGAGGATATCCCTAACACTATCCCTAGGGTCGGCGTCCTCATGAACATATAAATTCATACTCACATGAACCCTAAGGACCCTAATCGTTAGTTAGGAAATGTTCATGAAACCTATGACCATATAAATGAATAGCCAAATGGGGGATACAATGGTGTGCCCCTATATATGGGTTTTAATTTCCATAGGATTTGTTGGAGGTTTCAGTTTCATTAGTCATAGACAAGGGAGACAAAGGAAGAGGATCCTTGTCATTGGTAGCTTGGAATAGGGATCAAAGGGGGGCTTATGTAGGTCTAGGGATAGAGAGAAAAGGTGCTTCACATAGGGCTTAGGAGAAACTGGATGTGATTTTCGTAGGGTGTATAGTCCTGCATGATATGGATATGACTTGTTCAATGGTCCACCTAGGAAACAACACTTGGGTGAGGATTTAGCCTAAGCATCATGGGTCTCTTTAGGTGTCCTTGGATGGGTCTTGCATAGGTACCTGATTAGGGAAGGGTCCTCGCATAGGTGGATGTATTCTAGGGGAGAAGGGGTCCTCATACATGTGACTTGTGTTTCAAACCTTTAAGGGAATTTGATCTCAATTAGTTGTAAAAATTTGGATCCCTAGAGTCCTATTTATAATCAAATAGGGGACCCTATTCAAAGTATATTCCCTGTGTAGGTGTAGGGTGTAGGTACCTGGTATAGGTTTCCCACACAGGGATGGCATGCCTTTTAGTACCACACATGGGGGATCTACGAGCCTTCTAATACATAGGGGTGCACACAAGCTATATTGGGAAAGTACCTTTGGTTATTCTTCATTCTATTAACCTATTTAACATGTTTAAGGTAATCTTCACAATATTTTCAACCTCTTTGAAAAAATGGAGTGTTAAAACAATCTCCCCCTTAGGATTGGATCTGATCGAAAGAAGAGGTTCTAGTCCTAAGGTAGAATGAGGAAAGGATTATGAAGTTGGAATAGGTATACCATGTAGGGTATCCTTATAGGTTAGCAGTGTACTTATTGTCCATAATTCTAGTGTATTGGTCTAGTGCGTAGGCTAGAAGTATCTATAAATATCATCATCCCCTTTATCGATTTCTCCACTTCCATGTTGGCACTTTTTTCTCTCATCATGTAGTTCTTCCACCTAGTTTATCTGATCTTATATTTTCATTAAGAACTTACAAAGTAATTCCTATGGTATAACCAATTGAGTGACTTTATTACACAGATTTCCCTTAAAGAGGATCCTAGTCGAGGGGGCTCCGCTTGGAACCTTATTGAAGGGACTACATGAGGAACCTAATTGAAGGTCCTACATGAGGAATTTGATCAAAGGGAATGTGTGAACCCTTTCCTTTTCCAAAGTTTTAAATTATTCCATGTCAAAAATTAACTTTTCTATGTCAATATTTTAACTTAATGAGAAATTTTTTTCCTTATTATTGGTTTTCAATGAATTCCTTAAAAACCTCCCTTGAATAAGCTGATGCATGTTCCTCTGAGATGATCAAATATATTGGGATAGATTATTATAACATGGTTCAATCTAATCTTTTGAATATGGAAAATAACTTTCAACGATATCAAAATGTGTATCAATGCAGCTATTACCTTCCCTTGTATGATCACAGACATCTAAGGGACACCTTTATCACTGAGGATTTGAGTTACTTACTAAAATCCAAGTTTGTGAAGCACACCAATATCCTTTCCACTAACATCTCATCCAAGGGTTTTTATATTAAATTAGTAATGGTTCAAACTAGTTGCTTCGTGAATCATAGTAGCTACACTCCATATCTGAAGCCACATATCTAGGAGTTGAAGCCTCACTATTATGACTCGACTTTCCACACTTCACGGACAAATCAAATGCAAGGCTGGTAGGAGGATTGGGATTTGTATTCTAGAGGGGGTCAGGCCTAAGTGGATGTGGGCACACTGGGTGCACAAAACTTGTGATTAATTCAAAAAGGAACTGAAATAAGTCCAAATATATGAGGCTATTTAGGAAGGGAAAACTTATGTCTACAAGAACTCGGAGATCATCCCCAAGCTACTGATATGATGGAGTCTTTAGAAAACTTCCTTTCACCTAATTCATGGTGAAGTAAGCGTTATCCTATGGGATGTCTACAGCTTTTCTGGATCACCCATTCTTGTGGAGATCTATGATGTGTTCATCGCACTAAAGATAGGGTGGGACTATTCTAAAAGGTCACTGCCCTTGGCCCAGGATCTTTTTAAGATGGAGAAGAAATTCTAGAACAAGGATCCTCTCCCCAATGGTGAAATAAATCATGGAACATGGATGAAGGATTTTCTTAAGCTATCATGAGAAGGTCCCACTTGAAGGGACCCTACAGGGTTCCCCACTGTAGAGAATTAGAGTTATTCTGGGACATTTTGACCTACTTTATAGATGGTCCAGTATACCCATTGGGGTTATAAAGTCAATCTTGAAGTTTCTATGAATAATTTCCTATCTATATTCCTCACAATGTGTCTAAGAATTTATGTACTTATGGTCTACGATTCTAAAGGTGGTTTGAGTACAAGTAATTTTGTTATCATTTTCAAACTAAGGGGGAAGAAACATATTGGGTTTTCTTCCCCTTTACTAGTAATAATTTACCAATGATTGCTGCATACGTACAATGGTAAGGATCTATTTATAATTATATTGTTCTTTCAAGTGCTATAGGGTTGTATTTCATTACATTTCAGTTCATATGCAGTAATGAGCCTAGTTAATTTCCTTGACAACTAATTTTTTTCATTTTTCTAGGTTGTTTCTAGAATCCAGCCTCTGATCATGAAGTATGATGAAGTATTGAGGATGCTACACATGTCGGGATAATTCAACTTCTACACATATGATAATCCACTGATCGGAAATTTTTCAACAATTTCAAGGAAATGAATCATGAAATGAGGTCATACATGATATAATTCAGAGACATTGTATTGGAGGCTCATATTGATAGTGAGATCATCTCTTAGGCCTACACTTTATATAGATTTCCTCTATAGTTCAAATGTCTGTATCATTCAAGCATCTTCCCTCCTATGCATGTTATGATTGAGAAACATTTGATGGTATCTTCATAGTTTTGGATCCCAATGGCTATGTAGGTTTCCAAAATGTCAATCAAACTACCTCTATCAGATGCATCAATCGGGCTGGAGGCTGGGTATGCCAGTGCATGGATCTATTCATACCCTCAGGGGGTATTGATGAAATTAATTTACTATGTCACAACCATGAGAAATATTGGTTGTTGTATTCATGGTGGAAAGGCTTGAACTAAAGGTGATAATGTTGAGGCTTTGGAGCCTTTGAGGTTATCTTGGGAAAATACCACCAAATAGTCTAGGGTTGAGAAAACCACACCGCCAACACCAATGTGGTATGGTCATCAACATTGGTAGGAGACTCATATTCCATCCACCCATTATTCCATAAAATAAAATAGGCATGAAGAGTCTTCCAAGTCAAAAGGTTTGCAGAGAGTAACTCATGATGTTAGAGATGCATGGATGTTTCTCTAGGTTTGAATGTGAATCCCATAGCTGGGTGATATCAGATCACCCTCTGATATCCACCTTAACAGTGATATGGATGAGGTGGAGAGGTATATTCAAGAACTGTAGGATTTGATATATGAAATTAATGATCATATCCTGGTCACAAAGAGATTCTATGACATGCTAGATCAAGGAGTGCTTGAGGAGGCAGTCTATCATCCTATATAGGAATGGGACAACTACCTTGACCATACTAACATATCTCTCTCTTTCCCCTTTCCTTTTCTTTCCCTTTCATCAAATCCCATTAATCAGGAAGGTATTTTATTTTTCATCTTGGAAGAGTAGAAAAAGAAGAAGAACCAATTTAAGAGGTACTAGAGTTTCCAAAGTATGGTCCCACGTGAACACCCATTGGGGTAATGTACGAGGCCCTTGGGTCCCTAGAACTATCCCTAGGTCAAAGGACCATGATAGAGGAGATAGTAGTGGTAATTCTTCAACCATCACCTCAAGTCCCTGTTTCTAAAAGGGTTGATATGGGACCTTCTCTGTCCCGATAGAGGAAGCGAAAATGGGAAAATTTAGCTTGTTGTATCCACTATAGTAAGTATTTTTTTCATTCAATATCATGAATTTTCTAATATACTCTTCTCATCATTCATTCCTTTTACAAAATTTGTATCACTTTCCTCCCTTGGATATGACACTGTTCCTTCAAGGATCGAAGAGGATACCCCGGGGGAGGCATAAACCCATGTTTATGAATCCATTTTTTTGATGGACAACACATTAATAGATACATCCATTTCTACCCTTATTCATATAGAGAGGTTATAGGGCCATGGTAATGTTAGATGCATACCCTTAGATGTCATGTGTTGTTTTTGAATTTCCTCTCTTCATGATATTTCATATCAGTTACCTACACCGAAGGAACTTACAGTATTCAACATTGGTCCCATTATCACTACAGAAGGGACTTATAGGGATCTTAGATAGTTTGATGAAGGTTTTGATTTTAACCTTGGCTCTGATGGACTGACGATGTTGTGCTAGTTGAGAAGTCGTTGGAGGGTATCGATGGAAGAGAAAATTTGGATCCTAATAAATGCATTTTGGATACCCCTACTGGTGAATATTCTGCAATACTTGACACCATATATCATGAAATGATGGATCTATTTAATCCAAAAATTGATATCTCAAGTTCCCTAAAGGAGTTTGAGAATATATGAAGGTAATTGGATGGGCATAAGTTTTATCATTCTTGTATTTTCCAAAAATAGCTTACTTTCTTTCACATGATGCTTTACATCAAATATCAACTTGTGCATCTTTGTCTGTAGAGATAATTACCAATGCACTTCATGAATAAGGAATCTAAGCCCACCCTACTCCTACTACTGAGGGAGCGACTGATGAGAATATCAGAATGATGGATTCTCAAGAGCCTCTAATCCCAGTTGTCGAGCAAGCTCAAGAGTCTTCAGTAGGTTCTTACTCTGGGAGTTGATGTTGGGGGCACTAGAGAGGTATCAATCCCATCAATCAACCCAACTATGGGTGAGTTTTATTAATCATTTTGGTTACTTCACTAACTTAGTTTTTTTACCTCTTGATGTTGATGAGGGGAATTACCTACTATTTATTTCTATTGGCTTCAATGAATGGGCCTTAGAGGGAGGATTATATGCAAGTTCCACCAACCTTAGTAGTTGAAACATATTTTTTCTTGTAGGGAGCATAAAAAGGTAGCTCATTGAGTTCATTAATCCTAGACTATGTCTCTCCCTTTGAGAGTAGCTTCAAGTATGATCCAAAAACACTAGAGGCTTTTCACACTACACTATGAATTCTCTAGTGGGATATCTAGAAGATAATCGAGGAGACACTTCTTGAAGACATGTATTCATGGTTTCAAAAACTTCTATTAAATATTTCTATATTTTGATATAGAGTATTTAGTTACCATGAGATCCATGATGTGGTGAATTCTATCATTCGGAAAAGGAAAGAGAAGTGAATATTGTATCAAGTCGAGGTGCAACTAATGAGCCATATTGAGGAACTTATAGCTTCTATAACTGGAGATAAGATAAGCCACACCAAGAAGGTATAGGAGTACCAAGATCACCTTGATGATAATTCTATCTAAGTGGTGCACCTTCAAGAGGAATTAAATTTCGTGTAGGGGGAGATAGTCCAACTCCACTAATCCCTAGCATGGGATTTTTCACAAAGAAGAGATGTTGTTCATGAAGAGTTGGAGAAGCTCTATAAAGCTGTGGTGGATACTGCTACACAAATGGCCAATCTTTGGAAAGTCAAGGTAATGGTTTGAGGTAGAGTTCAACTTCTCAAAGCCTATATTTAGGAAAAGTAGTAAATAATTGTCCGAGAGACTCGAGTATGTGGAAGTTCTTCTACACTTCAGAACTTAAATAAAAAGTATTTTTTATTCCCAATCACTTTTTATTTTTATTTTTTTCATTATTATAATTTAAATACAATACTGAAAGTGAATCAATTTATTTAATATCATTGTGTTATAATTACAATGATAAAGATGAGAGAGCGTTCTAATTTTTTAGTTAATCTATGGGGCCTAGTGAGTATAATTCGACTATTATTAAAGTTATATGAACAACCTTAAAAACTTTGTGTTTTTTTATCACCATAATTTTTTCCTAAGTTTAATATAATAAAGACTCAGTGAGCGAGACTTGTATTTTTCTTAGGCTTTTCTTTATGGGTTTTCAGCATAACAAGTTTTGGGCATATTTCTTTTCATTTCTCTCTTTTTTCCAAAACCACGTAGAGTATAGGTCCAACAAGCTGAGACTTTAATTTTTTCTAGAGTTACCTTCATGGGTTTTCAATTTGATGAGTATTGTCTCTTTTTATGGTTATTTTAAATTTGAGAAATCAGTACTAATGAGGCTGGTATTTTAGGATGAACATCTTTGACCATATTTAAAAATGATGACCCAAACAAGGCTTGTTGGCCAAAAAAATGTCTTGACATTCTTCAGATAACTGATAGGGAATTTTGATCCATGACTTTGTGGATTATGATTCTAGAACATGAAATTTGGTGATATAGGAGGTCTCTCCTGAGAAAAAAGTTACCACGGGTTGAAAAACCCATTTTGTGGGTGACTTTATGCAAAGCCAACTGGGGCGTCTTACTGCATATTCAAATAGTGTAATCCTTAGGCTAACATTTCATTTTATGGGAAACATAAGAAAATAAAAATAGAGAGTGTTATATAATATTTAGGAAAATGATTCCTCTTGAATTCTAACATTCTATTATTGATGTCTGAAGGAAGTTCATGGAGATTCAGATTTCTCAAGACCATGATGGGTGGTTTTTCAAAGGGAAGATGTCTAAGAATAAAGAGATCATCTATATGGGCACATTCCATGAATGTGCAACTTCTCCTACATGAATTTGATTTGTGTAAAGTATGGTACATTTTTTTAGATGACTAATGTCATGGGGAAGGCTTCTTTCTGGAAAGGGTTTAAAAACCATGAATTTTAATGTCGTGGGACCAAGATGTTGACATTATAGTTTAACATCTTAAAATAAGGACATTGTTCTATAGTTTAACATCTTGTGACTAAGATGATATGCCATGCAATTTAATTCCATACAGTAAGGTCATTATGTTATGCAGATTAAAGTCATACAATGAGTACATTATACTAGGTAGTTTAAATTCATGCAGTAAAGACGTTATAGAGGGAGATATAATTTAAGGTCTTTATCTTTGACTGAAAGGTTAATAATTCTCCCTTTTCATGTTAATCCATATGAGAATGAGCTATCACTTTTAGGTATGAGAGGATTAAATATTGTAATTTGTATTCTAGGGATCTCCGTATCTGAAGATTGGTATGGGAAAAAGGGTTCATGGTGATAGAGGAGGTCTCTCCTGAGGAAGAAGTTAATACTGATTGGAAAACCCATTTTGTGGGATACTTTATGAAAAGACAACTGGGGTGTGTTACTGTATAGTAAAATAGTGTAATACTTCAACTTAAATTCTTGTTTTGTGGGTGAATTATACAAAACTAACTGGGGAATGTTATAGAATATTTAGGAAAATGATTTCTCAAGAATTTTGACATTCTATTGATGATGGTCGAAGGAAGTTTATGGAGTTTCATATTTCCCTGGGCATAGAGTTTAGTTTTTGGAAGAAATTAATTCAATATGGGAGAATAATTTTAAGTCAAAGTTACCTGAGAATTTTTGGAATCAGTTTCTTTCATAGGTCTGACCAAAGCTTGGGAAATATTGTGTTGGTAGTTTTAGGTCTCCTAACTAGAACCATAGCATTATAGAAATGATAGGTGATATGTGATCTAATAGATTAAGATCGTTCTTTCATACTTTGAACATGAGGGAGAAAATTATAAACCATGGTCTTGGGGGTTTTCATATCAGGAGAAAGGGTATGGGAAAAATATGTGAGGGCTAACCACAAACTGAATTTGAATCGCAGGTTCCAACATAATGTCATCAAAGCTTACATGGATAGAAGAGGATTCTCCTAAGGGTGAAGTTACCACTAGTTGAAAAAACCCATTTTGTGGGTTGTTTTATGAAAATCCAACTATGGTGTATTACTGAATAGTTAAATAATGGAATCCTTTGGTTGAGAAACCTGTTTTATGGGTGACTTTAAGAAAATACAATCGGGATGTGTTACTACATAGTTAGGAAAACGATTCCTCGGTTATTAGGCATTCTATAACCGAGAGATGGAGAAAGATTATAAAGATCTAAAAGTTTCCAAGATTAGAATTATTACATGTGGAAGGGATATGTATGAGAACAGGGGAAGCATTTGGACTGATATTTTCCATAAAGTGTAGAGTCCCTTACATAGATCTAACTCATATGTATAAGGGGGACATATTTGTTTCCTTGGTGGACCCCCTAATGAGGGTACTTGAATTAAGAGCTCTTGTGTAGATCTTTGTTTGTACACTGGAGAAGGAAATTCTTAAATTCCCTGTGGCTAGGCCTAATACATGAGGCTGAGGTGTCACTATATATCTAACTATAATGAGAATCAATCCACATGTAGTTCTTGAGGTACCATGCAGTTTAAATTCATACATCCAAGACATTAGCCATGTAGTTTAATGTCATACGGTAAGGATGTCTAGGAAGAAGATTCCTTGATGTGATTTTAGTTGGACCAGGGTATAAAACCCAGTCATCACTATGTTTCTCATTATAATGAGAATAAATACACATTTAGTTCTAATATAAATATATCCCATTCCGATTGAATTCATGTGTGTAAAATAAAAGGGTTTTTTTAATATGGGATCAATGAATGGGTTTAGAACCCACATTAGATCCTCTCATATAGATATGACTCATACATATAAGATTGGGGTAATTTTCCTTATTGTGTTTCGATTGGGACCAAGATTGAAGATTCGGACATCACTACGTATCCCATTGGAATTAGAATCAATCAACACATAGTTTTTTAGGAAATTGTGCCATTTATTTTCATGAAATGAGGACATCTAGTGTGACTTTTAAGGTCTTTAATCTAGGACCATGATGGCCCCAATGTGAATTAATATGCCTTACTCATGCAAGGAACCCTTTTACAAAACTCATAATCTCATATGGTCTATACTCGGTGTGAGAAACAAGTATTGGTAAAGGTTTCTTCCATCACACAAAGTCAATACAAGGGAAGGATAGGGGAATTCATATTTTATAGTGTCTATATTAGGATATGATATTTGGGTGTCATTATGTATCACATCAAAATGAGAATAAATCCTTGAATAGTTCTAAAATCCCATTTATTTTAACATCATGTCGTGAGGATGAAGATGAACTGATGTGAAAGAGGGGAAATATTGTGGTTGGGCCCAAGGATGGAAATCAGGGTGTCACTACATATCTCACTGGATTGAGAATCAATCCATACATATTTCTTGAAGAAATCATATAGTTTATTCTTAGGAGACTGGGACATATAGTGTAATATTTATGGTCTTTCATCTAGGACCATGATAACCCCAATAAAAAATTGATATGATTTTCTCATGTAGGGAAATTCTTTACCAAAACTCCTAAGCTAGTGTGATCTATAATTGGTGTGTGAAAGTAGTGGTAAAATATTCTTCCATGACATAAAGTCTACACAAGTGAAGGATAGTGTAATTTAGATTTTTTTTGTGGATAATCCAAGAGGTTTTATCTAGGCATCGCTACATATCTCATTAGAATGAGAATCAAGCCATGTGTAGTTCTTGGAATATTCCCTATGTAGATCTAACCCATGCATAGGAAGAGGGTATTCTTCATATTTTTTTATGGCTTGTACTAGGATTAGAAATTTGGGCATCACTACGTATATCATGGGGATGAGAATAAATCCACACATGGTTATTGAAGAACCATGAAGTTTAATTTCATGTGGAAAGGACATAGGCTCCCCTACATGAAAAAGGGTATTATGGATAGACTAGGGGATATGACTCAAGCGTCACTACATATCTAATTAGAGAAAGAATCATGCCACATGTATTTCTTCAATAATATTTTCCCATATTAATTAGGTTATGACACAAGGAAAAGGGGGATTTTATATTCTCTAGAATTATGGTTTGGCCCAAGACATGAAGTCTAGGCATCACAATATATCTATTTGAGATGATAATCAAACCATACATAGTTCTGGAAAACTTCCATGTGCAGGTTTGATTTGTACATAGGAAAAATGGGGTTTTTTATCATGGGTGGACCTGAGATAGTAGGTCCAAGAATCACTATGTATCTCATTGGAATAATAATCAATCCATGTGTAGTTATATACTAAAGGTGTGGTAGAGTACTAGCATAGAAGACTGGGATTCACTAAACTAAGAATCAATATGTTGTGCAGTTTTCCATCATGAAACTAAGATATGACCCATTCAGTTTAACATCTTACAGCTATGATGTGATAATTTTGGGTATTATAACTCTAAAGGGGGACCAAGTTCCACTATGGAGTGTCAATGATCTTAGTATGGATTACACATGGGAAATTCCCACCCTTTCTTTCTCATTACTATACAAGAGGGAATCTCAACCCACGAAGGGGTTAGAGCGATGTGATTGGGACTTACAACTGAGATGGAGGTCTATATTTAAGAGGTCATGAGTAGTATCTCAATTCATGGTATTTTTTGGGTTTCTTAAAATAAAATTAGAGGGACATTAACCATGCAATTTAATGTCATGCAGTGATGATGAATGGGGTATTTCAGTTTTGGGTCATATGACTAGGATCATATGTTGTACAGTTTATCATCATGTGATAAGGATGATGATTCCACATAGTGTAACATCATACATCTTGTACGTTATGTCATTCCTTTTAAGTTAATGCAACAAAGACCAACTATGCAGTTTACCATCTTGTAGCTGAGATTTTATGCCATGCCTTTTAAGTTCATGCAACAAAGACCAACTACGTAGTTTAATGTCTTGTAGCTAAGGTGTTATTTCATTCCTTTTAAGATCATGTTTCAAATACCAAATATGAATTTTAATTTATTACCACTAATATGAGCATATTTTTGTTATAAAAAATATTTATTTTAGAATCTTTAATTGATTGGGGTGGTAATGATTTCTCCATCCGTTAATATCAAGGAAAAAGCTTCGTTAGAGTGGACCTCATGTATGGAGTAAGTTCCCTACCACTTTGGTTCATGATTTTGAGGATTAATTCCTAGTATCATGGGATTCCTAAGGATAAATACATGTTGTCCATGGAGAAATGAGCATAGGTTGACCTTCTTGTTAAAATCCGGCACTATCTAATTTTCATAGACCACTAAGTGATACAAAGTGTTGAATATTTTCTCATCCAGTCATTCTAATTCATCCAGTCATCTTTTGTATTTCTCATTTGTGGATAACTGGTCACATATGGAAATAATAACTAATGTAAATTGAACCTTAATGGACAGTACTACTTATATTCTGTATACCGGTGAGTACAGAGTCGCCCATGTATAAGTACTGGACTTAATATGGTAAGCCCATAAGGCATGCAAGATCTTATCAACCAAGAATTTTTATCTTTATCCACCATATTATGGATTATGTTTGATAGGGTCTTTTTGAAGGCCTATATCTATCCATTATCCACCACATGATAGTGTTATGAATGGTTGGATTTGATATTGTACTCCTGATATAGCTTTCCACCTCAACAAAATTGAAATTGTTGTCACTTCCCATTAGTATTGTATGAGGGACAAAAAATTTAGTAATAGTGATGAATTTTATGAAGTCAAAAATTCTTTTGGACCTAACTTATTTGATTGGTATTTCCTCATCCCATTTTTATAATAAATCAGTAGCAGTTAATATGTATTTGAACTACTTGGTCGTAGCTAGAGGGTATGGCCCCACAACATCCATTCCCTATATAGAAAATGTCCATGAGTATATGTATATATGTAACAACTCTGAGGGTTGATGGATGAAATTTGTGTACACTTGGCAGGAATTACATTTATTTGTAAACTTATTACAATGTTTCATCATCGAATTCCAGAAGTATCCAAACCTTTAAATTTGGTTGGAAATCATGTATCCTGACTAGTGGTCATCGTAAGATCCTGAGTGTACCTCTTTCATGATAGTGGAAGTCTCTTCTCCATCAATACATATAAGAAGTAATCTATCAAAGCCTCACTTATAAATGACTTTTAAGTTATTTGGTCCATTATAAATAGTAAAGTTGGCTGCTCACCATCGAATTTTCTCTTTCCCATCTCTATCTAGTGGGATTACTCCATCTTGAGGGCAGTTCGTGATGAGAATAATCCACCCAGTGGTAGGACCATATGGATTAGGGATAGGGATGACTTCTTTGATATCTTTTTTCCTGAATTAAAAAAAAGGTGAGAGAATTCGGTGATGGGAAATGTTGATGACCATTTCATCCTGATTTGGATCTTCTATTGTTGTAGATGAATTTTCAAATTCATCTTCTTGATCATTCTATGATCACGATACATGAGTCAATATTGGATCCAAGGAAAATTATTCCATTAACCCTCAGTCACAATCAAGTAGGGGAATTATCTCTTCTTTTTTTACTAGAATAACCCTTGTTGATATGTTTTATTAGAAACTCTAAGAATCCTTTCACCTCTAGGTGATCCACTAGAATTTGGAGTGCCAGATCCAAGTTTTCAATGAGGTAATGGTATTATGAATCATTGTTAGTATAGAATTATAATAATAGTAAGGAGTAATGAAAGACTAATTTTTATGGATAGATAAGCACAATCCCTAACCCAACATTGTTGATATTAGGGTCTTACATTATGCTCCATATTGGGCTCCTGGATGCATCGTCAAAATACATTTCCCACATTTTGGGGCTTCTTTAAATAGACAATATCTCCTCATTTATACATTTAGTATTTATTGAAATTATTTCTACATATGGATGTTCTGTAAGGAAATATTCCAAGTCCTATCCTTCCACTTCTTTCTGAGGCACTAATTGTATATAAAACTACAAAAAAATAACTACCCTTCATGTTAGATGTCCTATCAACATAGTATGGATGAGGATATATTTGAGATCGTTATTGTGAGAGACCAATTGGACCTCATAGTGATATAGGTAGTGCCTCAGTTTTTGATCTATGAAGATTAAAGATTGGTAGCTCTTCTTGATATTAGAATAATGAATCTCAGTGTCGAGTATGGTTTGACTAAGATAATAATGGTTATTTTCATTCCCATCATCATTATTTTTCATAAGGAATGTTTCCAATGATCTCTCATAGTCCATCACATATATAATGAGATAATTTCCCACAATATGTTTCATTAATACTAGTGGGATCAATATGTACTTCTTGAGGCCATCAAATGCTCCCAAACAGTCATTGGTCCACTGATATGTGACCCCCTTCTTCATCAGTCTGGTGAAGGGAAAACAATTGCATGAATGGTTGGCCCATGAAGCGTTATATTTATTCCAAGTGTCATAGAATTCCTTATCTATTTAAGGTTTCAAGGAGTTTATAGGCTAAGGATCGTTTTTTAGGGTCAACTTTGATGTCGCGATGGCATACAATAAATCCTAGAAACTTTCCTAATGTTACCCCAAAATCACATTTTAATGGGTTCATCTTCAAGATATGTTGTCTTATCCAATTTAATATGGTCTCCAAATCATTCATGTGGTATAAAAAAGTTCCGGACTTAACCACTAGATCATCAATATAGCATTCCATAAACTTCCCCAAAAATGGTTTGAATATGGGATTCATGTCACATTGGTATGTGGTGATAGAATTCTTCAATCCAAATGGAATTACCTAATAGTAGAATACCCCATGAGGGGCCTAAATGTGGTGGCTTATTAAAATTTTTAGGCCATCCAAATTTGGTTGTACCCTGAATATCAATCCATAAAGTAGAGGGATTGATAACCCTGCATCGCATAAATCGTGATTTTTGGGATTGGAACTGGGAATTAAACTTTTGGAAAGTTATGATTGAGATCTATAAAGTTGGTGAAAACTCTTATTTACCCGTTATTATTCAATAGGACAGTTTTGACTCGCTATTTTGGATATTTTACCACCTGGATAAAGTCATCCTTGATGATATTTTCCACTTAAGCCTTAATTTTGGAGGCATGAGTTGGGTGTGACCTTATGGATGCTTATTTGTATCCCCAATGATCTTCTGGAAAACCCAAGTGATGGGTATCCACCTTAGGATCAATACCTAGAATCTATGTGTAATTCTAGGAAAACGCGTTCTTGTGTTGCTTCAAGAAGGAAGTATATACCTCTTGTTCTTCATAAGTCATGTACTTATAGATAAAATTGGTTCATGTGTTCTCATCCATACCTTGATTTATCTCTCAAATTATTTTAGTGATGATAGAGACACATTTCTAAAATACTGGAGGGTCTTCCCTAAGGACTTCATCATCTTAATCTTCCCCAGTCTTTACCACTTCTGACTTTTCCTGAGATGTAGGTGATGACGCAAGATTCTTGGAGATAGGGGAGGAGTCAACATTTGGACATCTGGATGGCGAACCAACCATTTCTGTCTCAATTTATGGCATGAGGCCTTTTTGTAACTTTTAAGGGGAGATGAGGTATTTATAATGATCATATCAATTTTCTCCCAATTACATGAAAACTTCTTCTAGTCTAAATAATATAACAGGGATTTTTTGAAGCTAGGGGTATGAAATGAAGACATTTCATCCAGGATCTCATCACTGCTTGGAGATTTGAAAACTTCTCCAGTGTTGTCGAGTTTAATAATCACTACTAAAATCACAGAAGTTGATGGATGTGTTCCAAATTCAGACCCATCACTTTGATTTGGTTGATGGGAAGCATTTACTTTGTACCGAGATATTTTAAAGGGTTAGATGGAATCATCTATAGACCATACAAGGAATTAATTCTTGTGACATTATTAACCATGGATATTTTTCCTTCCTTATGGTAGAATTCTACATTAATGTACTGTGATTCAAAAGATTTAAACAGCTATTTATCACCATGTAATGTCCCAATTTAACCATTAATAGAATATTTGATTCATTTGTGGTATGACCAGGGGATACTTGCATGATAATGTTTCCAAGGTCATCCTAGAATAATGTTAAAGTATATATCCTTTTCAACAACCATGAATTATGATTCATACATGAGATCCCCAAACTGATTTATGAGTTTGATTTTACAGAGAGTTTATTTCTAATTATTTTCATAACCCTGTAACATTATAGTAGAGGGTGACAAGTGGGATTCATTGAAATTGAGTTAATGAAGTGGTCGGATTGGAAAGAGGATGAATCTTGAGCCGTTGTCAATGAAAACTCATTGGATATCAATTTTATTTATCCAGAAAGATATATAAAAGGGTATGATGTGTCCCTATATGATGGGGTCATCATCCTGGTCAGTGAAATAGATGACCATTTGGCATTCTGTAGGATCATTATCTATATGATACACTTCAGTAGTAGCAACCTCCACTTCAAATTCCTGAGGGTTCAATAAGGCCTCTATGAGTACTTCCAGGTGGTCTTTTGATAGACTGAGAGCATATATGAATGAAAAAATTAGATGTAAATAAGTCTAGTTTCTTCAAAATATCATACTTTTGGTTCACAATTCTATACTTCCCATTATGGGGATGCACTTTTCATGTGATTTAGGAGATTAACTACTTTATGTGGATGGATTAACCCTTGTAATAGGAGTTGAAGTTTCTTTTTCTTTTAGAGAATGAGTTTGATTAGGTTTTCCTACATGCCGACATTGATTAGGTGATGATGTATCATCTAGAATATATTCTAGTATTATCATATTTGGGAAGACCCTATCATATACGGGAGAATTTCCTTATTCTTTATGAGCTCACTGGAGATCTCTCCCACAAGTTTCAGCTGCGTAGATGGTTCAACCAGGGATGTAGTTAGAGTAATGAATCCTGGAACAACTATATCTTCTACTATATCATTGAATCTGGTGGATTCTTCCCCTAGTTACCCAATCAAGTGTAGGTAATTTGGGTTCATATTCATGCTCATAATTTGAGAATGGATCCATTAAGTGAATAACATTAATGGAACTGAAGATCAACACCTCATCTGAGGTGTATTCCGTCTTGTGGGTCGACTCTTATTATACCATTTGGAGGGGAATTTCCCATGTTCCTAGGACTATAGTAATGATGTCTACTAAATTCAATGCTAGCTTTGGCCTTGACACATGCTCATTTTCTTGTGTTCACTTCTTTCTATTTTTTCATGTCGTTCTTTGGAAGACTGGTTTTTAGAGGACTGAGCTACCGATGGAGTTAGTTGTGTTGTAGCGGAAGTGGTCAAGGGAATATTTTACTATTTCAACTATGTTTGGAGGATATCATGAGTATGGTTGTTATTTTTTCTGACTATCCAATTACTAAACTTTTGTGTACCCTTTCTATAAATCTCATGCCATTCATTCTCCACCTCTGGATCGGTGGTAGAAACACATGCTACTTGAGAAGGAGGTCATCCTAGGTTCACTTTCCTAGAGTCTACCATATTTTTTAGGATGTATATAAATTGAAACAATTCTATATGTTGTTCCCTAGCACTTTATGGAAGGGTAAATATTTTGGGAGATCTTTTTCACCATCTCTTCTGATCTTCCTAGGATTTGGCAACTTGATCAAGTTTTTTTCTAATGATGAGATGAAGTAGCCAGGGACTTCATCATTTCAAATATAATATACCTTGTTTTCTGAATCCTAAATTTTTTTTTTCTCTACCCTCTTTGATCATCTTGATGAGGTGGGTGTTTTTACTGATGTTCAGGATTTGGAACCATATGATACGATGTAGGTTTTGGAGAGGGAGTGGGTGCAGGGTCCTGCTTAAGAATAACAGTGGCAGCCTTTGCTTTCCATGTTCTCTTTCCTTGAGTAAATGTAATTACTCAAGACTTTTATTTAGACTCTAAAATAGAGTCTTCCACTATTTGAGAGATTTTGTAAAGGTTATAAAACCCTCTTGTGTATTTCACATGGAAATGTGGTGGGTTCAACTCATCATAAAGGTTCTCTATACATATGGGAAAAAGTATTCTTGAGGGAGTGGTTGGTTTAAGGAGTATGTCCTTTCCAATAATAAATTAAGTATGAAACCATTTTATTCTCCCACTTCTTGTAGTTTTAATGGTCTAGGATTTTTTTCTTCCATAGAGTCAATATTAACTGGAAGATAAACTTCTAACAGAGGACTTCCCATCCCTAATTGATCGAGTCAGAAAGCTAGTGTACCATAAAATGGTTAGTCCCTATATTGATTTCATGAATAACTTGAGTTTCATTGCTTCCTATTGTTCAGGGGTCCCCATCATGGGATCACGGTGAGGGAAAACATGTTTCAAATACTTCTTTGGGTCTCCGGATCCATTAAAAATTAGAAATTTAGGGTTCCCAAAGTTTTTTGGGGGAGGATTCAGATCTACCAATTCAATTTAAGGATTATTTTATGATTGTATTGGTATGAATAATTCCTCTATTACTTCCAATAGAGTTGTTAGAAACTCAATGGTATTCATAATCCCATAAAGAATGTTTGGCTGAACCAGAGCTTGAACAGGTGCAGTGGCTGGTAGGGCCATTCATGGTTCCACTGCTGGTATTTGTTGTGGGTATCCCATGAGGGAAATCCTCTAAGTATGTGCTTGGACCTTTTATGGTTATTCACCAAATAGAGGGAATTCTCGGTCTAATATTGTGAGATCCAAGTATGAGATCCAAGTATATTGGTGGTTGGTATCCCATGTTGAGTAGATTTTCCAGATCCCCTTCATTCAATATGGAAAACCCATTTTATTGAGGTATGCCAGTTGAGAGTATGAGTTGAGGATATTATTATTGAATATATTCATCAGGAATTCTACCTCAGAGTAATTATGCATTGAGTCTCCAAAATTCTTTTATCTCTTCCTCTTGTTGAGAAAATATTTCTTCAAGTGAGAGGGAATTAACCTCTCCCAGAGGTAGGTGAGGCATAATCTGACCCTTACCCTTTTTCTTATTGGATGCCTTTTTAGGGGGTGATGATGGAATATTTTTGGGAGTGACAAAATTCTGAGAAAGCCTCTTGTTTTAGACATGCACACCTCCTTCAATCATGTTAGTGTGTATCATATTTTTAACAAAAAAATCCTCCTCCTATTCCTCATCCAAATTGGCCTTGTGTTCTATAGAACCTACAAGGGAAGTGTTGATGACATTCAATAATTCATAATTCATTGGAGACATTCTATCAGTGTATTTGTGAGACCGACTTTTTCTACACCCTACATGGGGATTTTTCATTTCCTTCACCGATCCTATGGGAGCCATTTGGCATATGGTAATCCGAATAGAATCTCTAGATAGTTTATCTATGTGTGTTCCTAATGAGGATATAGGGTCACAGGATGGGATGAACTAGGAATATCCACTCTATGATGTTTCCCCTAATCAGTATAAGACTAATATCCTTTGAGGATGGTGTCATTAAGGTGAAAAAAACCTCATACCTAAGGGATGGGGTTGTTCCCATTTTACTTTCACAACTCTTCGGGCCTGGTTTTCTGACCTTGAAGGTTGTGTTAAAAAATCTCTCAACCCTATGAGTTGGGGTTGATCTTGAATTTTCATGGATGCAATTTTCATAGCTACCCTTCTAATTTTACAAAGTTTTGTTTAAACATGGGTCAGGTGCATCATTTTTATACACCTTAATCACCCACTTCCAAGGACTACAGTTCTATTTATAACATTTGTGTTATCTAATGGCTGACTTACCCTAAGTAGGAGGATTTCTCAATATTTTAAAATTCTTGATGCAAAATTCTCTCAATATCCTACTATCTTCTAGACTGACATCAGTGAGATTTGGTCAAGGCTTGTGTTTGTTGAGCATGTCATTGGTTGTGAATAGACTCTGTTTTTTGAGGTTGTCCTAAAGCTATAACATTATATGATACCAATTTTGATGATATTTTCTAGTTGGGGAGCATGGTGAAATTTAACACTTCATGCTAACCCCATCCTATGATATTAATATCAGATGGGGCATCTACAATCAGCAGTGGAAATCCTGTTAATGGGTTGAGGCATACGCGTTGAAGGGATCCTTGCTGGTTTTTTTATGTCATGAAGCTATGAGAGCTGCCATGTAAATTTGGAATTTCATTTCTTAAATTACCTTAACATGACTCTGATACTCATCCTAGATTAATACTTTTTATTTCATCTATCCTTTTTATTGCATAACTTTTCATTACATTGTACAAACATAGGACCTTTTAAAGTTTAGTTTATTAGAAAAAAGAAACATAAAACATGAAAAATTAAAAAATTATTCTAATACAATTTAAAAGCTTCATAATAGGTTTATATTAATTACATTTACTTAATCTAATAACTTAGGGACATACATTAAAGTAAAGGGTGAGCATAAGGCCCAGTAAGAGGAAATAAGGGAAACAGTTTACACATGATCTTCAGGAATATCAATAAGAACATGAGTCATAATGATAAGGCATGAGAAAGAGGAATATAATAATAATAACATGAATTATAACATTTAAATGTGGCTAAAATATTTAAATGATACATTCATAAGCATATCACCAAGTTTTTCCACTGAGGTGTCATAAAAATACCAAGGTTATTCACCAAGGCATCATAAAACATGTCATCTATAGATATTAAATTCTTTACCCAATGAATCGAAGAACTATTAGGGAACAACATTAATATGTATTAATTAATTTTAGACACAGTTATCATAATAATACAAATCATAAATAACCCATGGATAATAAAAAACTGATTTTGTATCAAAATCATGGTGTTTTAAAATTTTCTTTAAAAACATGATCATTGTGTCATTTTTAACCAACGAAAAGGGAATGCAGGTTTTTATGTATGTCAATCCCCAAATAAAGTTAATAATTTTTAAATCTTGTTGAATACCCCTTTAAAATAAAGAGTTTTTGGTATTCATAAAAAATAAAATAAAATTGAATTTCTTGAGGAGAAGAGATAAATTATTTGAGAAGTAAAATCGGTAGCATAATAGGTATAAAATGTGGTTTTAGAAAAGGGTAAAAAGAGAGGGTAAAGGGGTATCCAAATTATAAAACATAATTTTTAATTGATGGAATGAATAAAAATGAAATATAATAGAGTTACCATATCATTTAGAAGACATATACAAAATGAGGTCCTTGAAATTAAGAGAAAAGAAGGATATTTCCCTTACCTCGAAGATTTTTTTCTAAAACATGGGGATTAGAACCTTTAAGGATTGAGGAAACCTTGGGAGTACTCATTAGGAGGACTCTTGGGAGGTAAATATATAATATATTCTTGTATTATGGATTTTTATTTAAAGTAAATGGATAAATAGGTGGGTATTTATTGTAAAAGTGTAGGATTTGTTTATCAATTTCCAAATCTAGGCCTTGGAAACCTAGGTTGTGGAAAATGGAAAACCATGGGATTTACCATGGTATTGGACAATTATTTAAACTTTAATTTTATTTTAATCCAAAAGATTCATCCATAATTTTATATTACATATTTTTGGAAGGAAAGGTAAAGATTCCTCAAAATAACATTTTTAAAGTTAAATTTTCCATTTTAGAATTAGAAAAGTAAATTATAGATTTGAAAATTGGTTTAAATATATTAAAATAAATGATATTAACAAAATAACATATTTTAGGTCTTTTATTTTGGTTAATTAGTTATTACATCATTATGATACCATTATGATTTCATTAATCATACTGAAAAACTCAAACTGTATTTTCAATATTCAAGAAAAAATAAAGTATTTTAGAAAAATATCATAAAATCAACCTAACCTAATTTTGATGTGCGGATTTCAAAAATAATATTTATTTTATCAGAATAATTCTCTAAATATGAGAATTATAACTTTTAAATATAAAAATAACTATTTATTAAAAATAATAGCAGATTGAAAATGCATAGTAAAATTTATGACACTTGAAAAAAAATTATCATTAATATTTAAATAATAATATTTTTATCATATTATTTCATTAAAATAATTATTATTCATAATATCTTAGTTAATTATAATATTTCTTCTAGAAAATACAATTTCTATCTGAAAAATCAATTTATCAAATTTAATCTCAATTTTATTATGAAAAACTATTCTTAAAACGGAATTTATGGAATACAAAAATTATTTTTAAAATGAAATTACACTTTATGTAACTATGTACTCAAAACATAACCCCTTATAACACCCACATATGACCTAAGGATAAGGTGCGTGATAGTGATAGATTTCTAGGTTGGCTCGACTAACATCGTCTGAGTGGTAATTTCCACTAACTTAAAATTCACTCATAGGAATTTCATTCAAGATTCACTTGTTGAAGATTGACTTGGGATTGATCAAGGGAAAACCCCGGTGATGCTACCTCCCTACCAAGCTTTGAAAAATGGGCTTCATAATGCATAAATCTACTGGTTCATGCTATCTTTTTTCCTTTCTGCATTAATTATCTATTTGCATTTTCTACTTATAAATACTAATTATGACATTAAAATTATTATTAAGAGTATAATTTCCAATGTTCATATTGACCAACTTTATAATTGACTAATAGTAATATAATATTCGAAACATGATGGTCAAATTTCACATTATAATCTGTCCATTCTTAAAGAGATATAGTTTTTTTTAGTACAAAATAATATAACACAAATTTTCTTAGGAAGAAAATTTCATTCAAAAAGTCTAGGTCGTTACATTCTTCCCCCCTTAGGAAATTTCATCCCTAAAATTTCACCTCGTTCCTTCAGTTGAGAAAAGGTGTGGGTACTTCTGACTCATTGTTTCCTCTTGTTCCCACATCACTTCTTCATATTTATGGTTCCTCCATAATACTTTGATGAGGTGGGTAGTCTTTTTGTGTATAACCTTTTCTATACGATCTAAAATTTCTACTGGATACTCCTCATAAGAGAGGTCATGTTCTAGTTATAACATTTCAGGATTCAGTACATGTGAAGGGTCAGGTATGTACTTCCTCAAGAGAGATATGTGGAATGCATCATGAACTTATGCTAGATTTGGAGGAATTCCAATATGATAGGTCACTGCTCCTATGAAATCAAGTATTTCATAGGGGACAATGCACTTAGGGATGAGATTCAATTTCTTCCCAAACTATATTACTCTATTCCAAGGTGAAATTCAGAGGCAGAATTTTTTTTCCAACATCAAACTCCAAGTCCCTTCTACGGTTGTCAATATAGCTCTTCTGCTAACTCTAAGAAGCCTTTATTTGTTTTTGGATGTCATGAACCTTTTCAGTAATCTCTTTCACAAGATCAAACCCAAGAATCCTTCTCTCACTAACTTCATCCCAACTTGTAGGAGTTCTACATCACTTCCCATATAGATCTTCATAGGGTACCTTTTTAATAATTAAATGGAAGTTGTTGTTGTATGAGAACTAAAATAATGGGAGATGTTGATCCTGTACACATTTAAATTCCATTGATCATGTTATTATCATGTCTTCAATTGTATGACTAGTCTTTTTAGATGAGCCATTAGTTTGATGGTGATAGGCTGTACTAAAATTCAATTCAATATTCATATCATGTTGAATACTTCCCCAGAATTTTGATGTAAAAGATGGATCATGATAAGAAATGATAGAAAGTGGAACCCCATGTAGACTCACCACTTACTTTATGTATATCTTGGAAAGTTTTTCAAGAGATAAATCTTCTCGAATAGTGATGAAATAGGTCATCTTGGTGAGATGATCTACTATAACCCATACTGAATTGTTTCCTTTGGATTTTATCAGGAGACCAGTGACAAAGAACATAGTGATATTTTCCCACTTCAATGTTGGTATGGGTAGTGGTTGAAATACCCATTTAGGAAGTTTTCACTATACCTTCACTTGTTGACACACCAGGAACCTTATAATGTAATCATAAATTTACCATTTCATGTTATCCCACCAATAATGATCACAAAGGTCCCTATATATTTTAGTGATTCCAGGATGTATAGAGAATGTAGATTTATGAGATTCATCCATCATATCCTTATTTATTTCTAGAATATATGGAACACATATCCTTGTACAAAATTTTAATGCACCTTCTTGATCAATATTAAACTCAGGAAACTTCCCATTTTTTACAGCCTCGATCTTCTTCTATAAAAATGATATTCACTTTCAGCTCTCTTGATCTTCTCTAGTAATGATGGTTGAGAAATAATTTGGGATAGGGTTGATGATTTTCCTTCCCTCATTATTCCCATGTCCAGCTTTACTAAGTCATTGATCAAAGGATCTCCTTGAATCCTCATCATTTATAGAACAATAGGGTCATTCCTACTTAATGCATCAGTGACTTTGGTTTATCTTCCAAGGTGATAATTAATTGAACAATAATAGTCTTTAAGAAGTTCCAACCATCTCCTTTTTCTCATGTTCAGTTCCTTTTACGTGAAAATATACTTAAAATTTTTTTGGTCTATGTATATATAACATTTATCCCTTTTAAGATAGTACCTTCATGTCTTCAGAGAAAAAACAACCACAACTAGCTCTATATCATGCGTAAGATAATTCTTCTTGTGTGACTTTAAGTGTAGAGATGTATAATCAATCACATTTCATTTTTAATGAGGACTCACCCAATACCTTTCATTGATTCATTTCTAAAAATAATGAATCCTTCTCTAATAAAGGGTAGATTTAACATGGGTGTAGTACCTAATTTATTCTTCAGCTCTTGGAAACCTTATTCACAATATTTTTTCAGGATGAACTTTTCCCCTTTTGAGTTAACTTGGTTAGTGGATTTCAAATTTGTGAAATTTTTTTCATAAAAATCATATAATATTCTGCTAAATAAAGGAAACTATGAATCTTAGTTACTATTATAGGATGATACCACTCCTCAAAATTCTTTATCTTGGTAGGATCTATTAAGATTCCTACATTTCTTAAAAAGTTTCCCATGAAATAAACATGTTGTAACAAAAATTCACATTTACTGAACTTTCCAAATAGCCTATACTTACTCATAGGTCACAAAATAACTCTTGGAAGATACTCATGATCATTAAAAATTTTATAATATATCATAATATAATCAATAAAACTACCAAAAATTTATCAAGGTAGTACTTAAAGAATCTATTCATCAAATCCATAAATATAATAGGTGAATTAGTTAAGCTGAAGGGCATAACAAAAAACTCATAATTCCAATATATTGATCAGAAGGTAGTCTTTGGAATATATTCTTTCCTCACCGTCAATTGATTCTAACTACACAAAAGATCAATTTTAGAGAATAATTGATCACCATGAAGCTGGTCAAATAAATCATCAATCCTTGGAATAGTTTACTTATTCTTCAATGTGATCCCATTAAGTTCTATATAATCAATTCATAGCCACATTGATCCATCATTATTCTTCACAAAGGGAATAGGTGCTCCCTAAGGAGACACACTTGGTCAGATAAACCCCTTCTCCAAAAGATCTTGGAGTTGTTTCTTTAATTCCTCTAGCTCCATATTTTCCATTCTATATGGGTTCTTTGATATCGGTTTGGATCCAGGCATTAATTAAATGGATAACTCTACCTATCTTTCTAGGTGAGGTCTAGGTAACTCCTTAGGAAATACGTTGATGTATTCTTGAATTATGGGTACATATTCCATTCATATACTTTCATTTCTTTCTTCATCTTCACTGATCTTTTCCATAAATAAGGTTGTGGGAGGTTCTTCTAGACAAATCTCGGGTCAAGATATCTCTCCTTTGAAAATAGATTTAGGTTTCCCATTAAAGACTATAGAGATTTCCATTCTTATGTAGTTGAACTTAGTATTATACTATGAGATCCAGTCAATCCCTAGTATAATGTCAAATTTCATCATGGGAATGAATACTAGATTTGTGATTATATTGTGCTAGACAAAGTGAATACTAGAGTTTCTATACATTGTTGATGATTGGATAATCCCTCCAGGAGTATTGACTGATAACTCTACTTCTAGTAGTTTAGGGATTGATTCTATATTCTTTTCCAACATGGAGGAAATAAAGTAATGTGTAGAACCTGAATCAAACAAAGTACTTTCTAGATTTAAGATAACGATAAGAGTATCGGCCACCACATCATTTGGAGCTTCAACTTTATCCATTGTGATAGAAAAATATTGACCTTTCACTTTTTTCCAAAGATATTGTTGATGGTGATTCCCCTCCATTATCTTTTGATTTAGACAATGGTTGTAAAAGTACCCAAGTTTTCCACACTTATAGCATTGGACTTCAGGTTGGGCTTACATCATATTCCCTTTTTCATTAGTGTTGGGAATTTAAGGCTTCACCTCGCTATGATATTTCTGAGAAATATGGTCATCTCTTTCACACCTATAACATTTTCTACTCCCAAGAAATCAGTTTCCTAAATGCTTATTCCCATATTTGTTTCATGTGGGAAGTTGAACATTATTATATCCTCTTCCATGATCAAATTTTATCCCTAAGATTTGATCCATTTATATCTTCTTTTAATTCTATCTATGGGAATATTGTGTCTCTACAAACTCTATTTCAACCTTCATAGAACTTCTTATTATCTCTTAATAGTTTTCATAGTCTCAATTGGATAGATTCTTCTATAGATGGGGTCTTATTTCATATTAGAATAAATAAAACTTTATATTAGGATCCATGAAAAATATAGAGGTGTGGTGAGAAATTCTTATAAATTCCATCTCATAGATTCCCACAGATTCATTTTCCCTTTACTTCATCTCTAAGAATTCATTCTCTATTTTCATTCACATCAAATGGGGGGGGAATATTTTTTTAAAAAAGGTTCCCCTAAACTATTCTCACTCCATATCTTCAATATCCCTTCTTGGATTCATGTTTTTAATCAGTTTCCAACACTGATTAGATTATCCCTCTAATAGGTACATAGATAGGGTGAATTTATATTATTCCAAACAACATATTACAAAAAAGATCTTTTTTATAGATCATATCCACTATTAAGCAATCAATGGGTCGGTAGATCCACTGAAAGAAGGTGGTTGTTGACGCATAAATGACTTAATGTAAATTCTTTCCCTTCGAGGTGAATCTAATGTCTTGGATTGATTCAAGTTATTTTTCATAACTCAAGTTAGTTGATTCAACATTCTCAGGAAGCTTTCTATTCTGTATTCTATCGGAGGGTCTTCAGTTCATGGTCCATTGCACTCAGCATTTTCACAGTTCCTCCTATTTACCACCATTTTATAAAATAAGAAAACATTAGTGAGAAATGTGTTTATTTTAATAATATTATAATTCTAAATTAATTTTTATGTTTTAAAACTTCATGCTTAAATATTTTATTCATTAATAATAAATAAATTTTCTATAAATCCTTTATAAGGGTTCATAAAAATCATATGATTAACCAAACATATCCCCCGAGAGGGTAAAAATAGGAGTGTAGAAAGGTCCATTATGATAAAATAGTTCCCAATTGATTCTAACTTAAAGTGGTGTTTTCAGGTTTTACCCCTAGATACATCTATTTCAGAGCCACATCCACTTGTTTGTATCCAAGTAGAGATTTCTTTTCTTACAAACCACTTACTTAATACTTTACCAAAATACCATGATGTTTTTCTATATTTTAACTTATTTATAAGGTTCTCCCTAAAAATTTTAAATCCTAATTTACACAAATAACTAAACCTTCCTTTGATACAAACTATGGAATCCCACCTTTTTATTACATAACTTTTCATTACATTGTACAAACAGAGGATATTTTAAAGTTTAGTTTCTTGGAAAAAAGGTACATAATACATGAAATCTTAAAACATTATTATAATGCACTTGAAATGATTAATAATATGTTCATATTATGTAAATTTACTATGTCTCATAACCTGGGGGTATACATCAAAGTAAAGGGTGAGTATAAGTCCCAGTAAGGGAAAACAAGGGAAACAGTTTACATGTGATCTTGAGGAATATCAATAAGAACATGAGTCATAATGATGATGAATGAGAAAGAGGAATATTATAAAAATATTAAAATAAATCATAACATTTAAATGTGTCTACAACATTTAAATTATACATTCATAATCATATCACCAAGTTTTGTCACTGAGGTTTCATAAAAATTACCAAGGTTATTCACCAAGGCATCATAAAACATGTCATCTCTAGAGATTAAATTCATTATCCAATACATTAGAGAGATATAATGGTTCGCCCTTAATATGTATAAACTAATTGTATCCACATATATCATAATAAAAAAATCATAAATAACTCATGGGGAATAAAAGAAACGGGTTTCGTATCAAAATCATGGATTTGTACAAGGTGCTTCAAAAGCATGATCATTACGGCATTTTTTGACCCATGAAAAGGGAATGTGGGTTTTATGTATGTCAATAACAGAATAAAATAAATATTTTTTAAATATTTTTTAATAAAAATTTAAAATAAATAGGTTTGGGTATTTATATAAAGAAAATAAAATGTAATTTCTTAAGGAGAATATAGAAAAAAAATTATAAGTAAAATTGGTATCATAACAGGTATAAAACACGATTTTATAAAAGGATAAAAAGAGATGGTATAGGGGTTTCCCATTGATAAAAAATAATTTTTAAGTAAGTTAATTAATTAAAATAAAATAATATATAGTTACCATAATATTTAGAGGTCATATAAAAAAAGAGGTCCTTGAAACAAAGAGAAAATAAGGATATGTACCTTACCTTGAAGAGTTGTTCCTAAAACTTAAGCAATAGAACCTTGTTAGATTTAGGATACCTTGGTAGGACACCTTGATAGGTAAAACTATAATATCTTTATATAGGATGTATTTTTGAGTGAATTTAATTAGAGAAATGGGTGGTTATTTATATCAAAAGTTGAGGATTTGTTTGCTAATTTCCAAATCTAGTCCTTGGAAACCTAGGTTGGGGAAAATGAAAAACCATAGGATTTACCAAGGTATTTTCCCATGGTATTAGACACTTGGGACACCTTTAATTTTATTTTAATCCAAAATAGTCTAAAATAATTTTATATTACTTATTTGGAAAGGAAAGGTATGGATTCCTCAAAATAACATTTTTAAAGTTAAAGTTTCCATTTTAGAATTTGGAAAGTAAATTATATATTTAGAAATAGATTTAAATATATTAAAATAATTAATATTAATAAAATAAAATATTTAGGTATTTTATTATTTTTAATTATTTATTATATCATTATGACATAATTATGAGGTCTCTAAGCATACTGAAAAACTCAAATTGTATTTTTACTATTCATGAAAAAATTTAGTATTTTAGAAAATTATCATAAATTCACCCTAACCTAATTTTGATGTTATAATTTCAAAAATGATATTTATTTTATTAGAATAATTTTATAAATATGATAGTTAAAACTTTTAAATATAAAAAAACATTATTTACTAAAAAAATTAGCTGATTGAAAATGCATAGTAAAATTTCTGACACATGAAAAAAAATAAAAATAGTTAATCATTTACATTTAAATAAGAGTTTTTTTATCATAATATTTCATTAAAATAAGTATTATTCATAATATATTAGTTTATTATAACATTGTTTTATGGAAAGTACAATTTCTATCCAAAAAATCAATTTATCAAATTTCATCTCAATTTTATTTAGAAATACTATTCTTAAAATGAAATTGATGGAATAAAAATTTTATTTATACAATGGAATTACACTTTAAGTAACTAGTTCCTTGACACATAACACCTTATAAAATTCATGTATATCCTAAGGGTAAGGTTCACAATTGTGATAGATTCCTGGGGCGACTCGGTTAACATCGCCAAAGTGGTAATTTCCACTAACTTGAACTTCTCCTATGGGCAATTTCATTCAAGATTAACTTGTTGAAGCTTGGCTTGGGTTTGGTCAAGGTAGAACTCCAGTGATTCTACCTCCCTCCCAATATCTAACAAATGGGCTTTATAAGTCACAACTTTACTGGTTGAATCCATTGTTTCTCCTTTCTGCATTAATTATAATTTTTCATTTCTACTTATAAACACTAATTATAAAGTTAAAATTATTATTAAGAGTATAGTTTCTAATATTCATATTGACCAATAGTTGTAATTGACTAATGGTCATATTGAAGAATAAACATATAACATTCTAAACTTAATGGTCACATTTGAAATTATACTCACTTAATTATTAAAGAGATATAGTTCTGTTGAGTACAAAATAATATAACACACATTTTACTAGGAAAAAAATATCATTCAAAAATTCTGGTTCTTTTCACTTTTTCTCTCTAGTGATGAAGAGTTTTCCATATATTGATGAGTATTTTGTGCACAAAATCATCCGAAAAAACCTCTGGAATGTTGTATTGATGGGTGGATAAAGGCCAGAACATAACTGGTATGTCATATTTAGTGTTTCCTCATGTTTATCATGTCATCTTTATCTTTTTACAGATACTCCTCAACCTGGTTCGACCAGAGTTGATTATTTTCTACTGCTTTATCATAAGTAGTGAGATTGTTAAGGACTTACTCTTTCATATTGGAAGGCGGGTGATCTAAGGGAGGTTCATAGAATGATCGTCACCTTGATTTTTCTTCTAGATGAGAAAGGATTTCACTTATAAATGAAAATTCATCAGATATGAATGGTCCTATTTTCCTAAGTGCCACATAGTAGGAGGGATTTCCCATCACTACATCACTAAGGGGTGTAACCTTATGACGACATGAAACACTACTGTGAATATAACTTTCCCAGTGAATGTCATCATGGGGAGGACTTCCATGGTGGATTTTAGTAAGGGTAGTACCCTGTTTCTCCTTGATCTTCTAAGCACATAGAGGGTTATTGTGACACTTATCCGGAGATGGACTCCCAAGATCGATAATATTATGTTCATGAAGCAATCCTTCATGGTGAAGTTTCTAAATAGGACCTTAGGAATCACTATCACTACTCACGTAAGTTGGTAACGGGAGAGTGGGATATTGATTTGTAATAGATAAGCATTTGAGGGATTCAAGAACTCCATTGTTAAGTATAATAGGATCTTAGATAGACTCTTCATTTTCAAATCATCTCTGGTGATACTTCTTCTTGAATACCTTATTGCGGTCAATTGGGGACACTTTTCGGTGGAAGTGGTTTTCAGGTACGGAAAATTGTTTGAATAGCTCCTGTATTGCTACTTGAATTTTCTAGAAAGCTTTTTAAATTTTGGTAGGGGTTTGTTCCTACCTCAAATTTTCCATTAGAATATGTCTATTACCCATGATTTTAATGTGTGTATGTTCCCAATCCATTTTTTCGTATATAGGGGAGAGTTTTCCCCATGACCCTCCTGGATGGGAGTAGATGTGTGTATCTCCTCCAGGGTGACATTCTGATGAGACACCCCATTTTGGGGGATAGAGCTATGTTTCTATACCCCTAGAACTAATTTTATTTATGTTATGATGTCCTATAAGGTTTTTAGGATTTTGGTATGGATTTGGGTCTTCCCTTTCATCATTATCAGGATATGTTTGGTGACTTCAATGACTGGGATGGGGATATATACCAATTCTTTATTTAGAAAAGGTTTATGTTCCTAATCCTTTACCCCCTTTCATTCTAGTGGATATTGATAGTACTCGTATGTGGGGTCATATATTTGGGTTTTTCCACTATTCATTGTTAGGACTTTCCAACTAACTTCTTTGGGTGCTTCGAGACGAAATTGTTGGAAGGATTGATGAATGTAAGAAATTGTGTGCACCTGCT
The DNA here is from genome assembly GCA_963277665.1 of Viscum album. Lineage (NCBI taxonomy): Eukaryota > Viridiplantae > Streptophyta > Magnoliopsida > Santalales > Viscaceae > Viscum > Viscum album. The sequence continues at coordinate 498,603,620 of OY728123.1, read as the reverse complement.
TGTGGTTTTCTACCAATATTGGCTGTTAGGATTATTTGAATTTTGTAAGAATATTCTGATGAGATTCTTGGTTAATGTGGGTAGTGTTTTGTTCCTACTCATGGATTTCTTATGAATTCGATTAGGATACTTTCTAAGTGCAGGTTGGTGTTTGTTCATGCTCACTATGTCTCTCCATATTTGGTCGGTAGGATTCTTTAAGTGATTCTAGATGAGTCTTCTAGATGGTATGGTGTGTTTAGATAGGTGTATTTTTATGCTTGTGTGGTTCTGTCATATTTGAATGGAGAGCTTCCTTGGATTTTTTCAGGAGAGTCTGATGGCTAGCTGAATTAGGGTGTGAGGGTGTATGTTCTCTCTTTCAATTTCCCACAAAATTTTATTGGTGGGATTATTTTAATGGGATAGAGGTGTTTCTATACTCCCTATTGATTATTTGTTCCCCTATCAGACCATATTGTGCGTCCAGGTATGAATTACTTGGATGAACTTCCAAGAACATCACCCTCATCATGTTGAGGGTTCACTGTCATGTGATGTTGGTGGAAAAAACTGTTAGAGGGATCCCTTTGTAAGTACCCCTATGTATTTTGGACAAGTCCATATGTGGCCTCTTCATCCACCTACCTTATATAAGGGAGGTATTGGTTGTAACTTTCCTGGGATAAACTCTCGAAATGGTTGAAGATGGTGATAGGAGCCTCCTAATTCTAGACCACTGGACACCACTGTTTGAGATATCGGTAGGGCTTTGCAAGTTTGAGGGCCTATAGAGTGTCCTCTAGGGTGGGTATTGTACCATTCTAGCGGTACTCCTAAACTAGTGCATCTGAGACACAACATTGAAGACACTGGGTTGGTGATGACATCCTTTTATTAGATTAAGACCCAACATTAACTATTATCAGGGAATGAATCGGTGAGAGTTGATACGATGCCACTTGGATTGAATGGAGATCGTGTTGGAAGTTCATGGATACAGATGAAAAACACAAACAGTAAAACCCCATCAAAGTATTATCTCATTTAAATGAACACATTAATGATTGATTGTCTAGCTTGTCCCTATTTCTTTCTGAGAGCGAAAGGATCCTAACATATGGGTAACACTTTCATCTTGGTTAAGGTTACACGTCGGGTTCACCATTTTTTTCCAATGAAAATTGGTCACCTTAGGTTTTATTTCATGGGTTTTAATTTTATGAAATCATTCATGTTAGGTTCTGTATTTATAAATAGTTTCTAATGGGTTTATTCATGTAACCGAAAACACCCAATGATTCTATATTCATGAGAGACCTTCTTTCCAATGGATTGTGCTCATTGGAGTGTTTTTCCAATGATACTTAAGAACTCACATTGTTCAATAGGATGGTAGGTCAGGATCATCACACACTTTTAAGGGTAATTGTTTCCTACTCCAGGACTCTCTTATATATTTAATATATTTTAGTGAATCCTTCATTAATTACCAAGTATGATGTGTTTCTCCCTTGAATTAACAATCAATTGTTATCATGTATGTAATTTAAGATCATCTATATGTATCTAAGGTTCTACATAAATGAGTGTATATATATATATATATATATATCTATCTGATGTTATCGGTCAATGGTATCCTCTTATTCACTGATTAGAGATTCTTTTTCCATTATTATAGTGATGGTGGTTTTCATCCACATAGTGTGGCGCTATGGAGTGTATCATCATCCAGAGAGATAGGAGTTGTTTTAATATTGGTATAGAACCCATAAAATGGGATTCCTACATATCCTTGTGAAAGGAATCATAACCCATGTAGTTCAGTACCACTTAACTGGGAACATCATAACTTTTGAGGTTATCTGATAAGGATTGAACCATGTAGTTTAATGTCATGCGGTGAGGACATCTAGGTTGAAGATTCCTAGTTAATGTCTGGTTTGGGACTTATGCTAAATCGTCCTAGGGAACCTAAAATGGATATGGATTCCCAATTTGAATAAGACTCTACTGGGAATGTGGCCCAAATATAATAGGGTTTATTTAGGGTTTATATTTTAGACCGTAATGAGTATTCCTACATATCCCATTTAGACGGGAATCAAAGCCTATGCAGTTTGGTTGTGAGGACCCATGCCTATAGAGGCCCTTAGGTTTGTCTCACATGGGAGTATGGACCATTGAGAGGATTAAGTTGGGGATTATTCCTAAAGAGGATTCCCTATAAAAGTAAGGGGCCTATTCCTAAATATGATTCCCTATGAAAAGAAGGGTATTATTCCCAAGGATGATGCCCTATGAAAGGATCCATGAGTGTTGTCTCGACTCACGGTTATTTGGAGTCATGTTTGGGTCTTACACCTAAAGAGTAGATCAATAGGTTGGATTTTGGTCCTTATCCCAAGGAGGATTATCTGTTGGTATGTTAGTGTTTATACCAATTAGGATTTCTAATGATTCTAGGCCTTAGGAGGGCATCCTACATATCCAAATTATAGTAGGAATTAGAGTTATTGTAGTTTAATATACCAGGGCTTACACACTAAGGTTTCCTTTAGGTTGGGGATCGTATAGATTTTGTGATCACAACCAACCTCTAAGCCCACATGAGTCATGATAGGTGTGAGAAACATGAGGAAGTGATAGATATGGGGAATCAAACAATCCATCTTCCACTGGTGTAAGAGGTAGAGGGTATGAAATAAGAATAAGGGGCTTGGATTCACTTGCTTCCTCTCCTATTTTTTATTCAAGATAGACACATCAAACTATCCATCCAGGTATGACCCTAGAGGAAAAGTGGATAAAGAGTGAAACCTTCTGCAAGAAAGGATAGGTGATTACTCTAGGAGGGATGACCTAAAATTGGATCCAAGTGGAGGATCTCATTCCCTATAGATGGGAAATGAAACAATGATCCTCAACCTCCCTTCTTAGAACCATAGGTTATGGGTCTCAAAGACCATAAGGGAATGAAAGAGTCCTTAACATTAGGTATGATATTGATAGGTCCCTAACACGACCCCTAGGGTCATATTACTCATGACTATAATAATTAATACTCACATGCACCCCAAGGAACCTAATCATTAGGTAGGACAAGTTTGGGAAACCTATGACTGTAAGAATGAATATCTAAATGGGGGAAACACTGATTTACCCCTATCCATGGGTTTTCAAGCCTATAGGATACAGTGTAGGTTTCAATTTGGTCCCTCTCAAACATGGGTGCTAGAGAAAGAGGATCCACATCATTGGTGTCTTGGAAGAGGGATCAAAGGGGGGCTCATATAGGTCCTGGATTTGAGAGAAAAGTTGTTTCACACAGAGCTTAGGGGGAATTGGAGTTTCTTCAAATAGGTGGGTATAGGACTACAGTAGATTTATATTCCTTGGTAAATGGACTACCTGGGAAACAAAACATGGGTGAGGCTTTAGCCTAATAACTACGGGTCCCTTCAGGTGTCCCTGGATGGGTCTTGCGTAGGTCCCTGGTTACAGAAGGGGCATCACATAGGTAGTTGTACACTAGGGGATAAGGTTTCCTCATAAGGGTATCTTATGTTTCATACCTTGAAGGGAAATTGATCTCATATATTCCCATAAATTACCTCTTATCCTAGGTTTCAGAAAGATGTCTGATTGGTTTTGGAGGATTTTAGTGAAGGAGCTACATGACTAGAGCATCAAGGTTTTTTTTGATTTTCCATTTGTGAAAATGAGGATCCTTGGTTTCCTATTAATAGAAAAATATATGAACCTAGTTGAAGTAGATTCCCCACACAAGTTTAGGGTGAAGGTACTCATCATAGGTATCTCGCGCAGGGATATCCTGCCTTTCAGTGCCGCACAGGGGGGTTGTGAGGGACTTTTAATGCGCAGGGGTGCACTCAAGCTAGTGTGGGAAAGTCCATTTATTTATTCTTGGTTATATTAACCTCTTTAACATGTTTAATGTGATATTAATAATATTTTCATCCTATTTAGAAAAAATAAAGTGTCAACATTTTTGTACATTTCTCTACAATCGATCCACACTAGACTTCCCACTAGATTTCCTTATAGGCTATAGTCATCTTCATAACCTAGTGAATGGAAACATAATAAATAGGTTCAATAAATATCCCAGTAAGGTAAAAAATAATCAGCATGTAATCAATGGTTAGACTATAATCATATGATAATTCATGATTAGGGGAGAAATATCATATTAAAAAAGCATGAAAAAATTAGATTTGTCCATAAGTCGTGATACATGGACCTGTAATCTCAAATGAATAGACATAAACCATGGAAAAAGAATGCATAAACCTATGATAATAAACATAATTTATATATCATAACCATGACCATAAATATGTGCCATGTTAGGGAAATATAGTATAAAAATAAACTAGAACACTAACATAGGCATATAAATCATAAAATACTGGAGTGGGAATCACTAGTTTTTTTCTATAACATGGTGGAGTAGACATCACTACCTATTTTCCATAAACATATTAGAGTAGTAAATACTACATGATTCCCATAAACATAGTGAAATAAGAATCATTTACCAATTCCCATAAACATAATGGAGTAAGAAATAATTTTTTATTCCCAGAAATATAGTGGAGTAGTTATCACTTCATGATTCCCATAAAAATGGTGTAGTAAGAATTACTTTTGGGTTCCCATAATCATATTGGAGAACATATCACTTATTGATTACCATAATGGATTGAGAATCAATACTTGATTCCCATAATTATCTCATGATATAAAAATCCTTAACTAATGTATTGGAGGTAGATATAGGACCCTACCCATCACATAATAATCATCCATACATATACATTACATTAGAACATCAAAATATTCATACTCCAAACATCACTTAATTAACCCATGGAAAATAGTCACATTTCATGAAAAACATTCCTAAAACATTCCTTAAGAAATCCAAATAAAGAATTTTTATGGTGTCTTAAAATTATCCCCAGTGTAACATAAGAATAATTAAGGGTGTTTTCCAATATGAAAGTAGCATTCTATGATCCTTGGATAAATCACTTAAAAATAATATGTGACACACCGTTTTGGAAAGGTTTGAAAACTTCATTAAATTTTTTTATTTAAAATAAAATACATAAGATTGATAAAAAATTTAAAAATCATCATTTAAAACCAAAATATGGTTTTTAGAAATAAAATTTAATAAGATAAATATTCTTTTAAAAAAATAATTTGATAATACATAAAAAAACTTGAATACTTTTTTTTAAAACAAAATCACTTAAAATCATTTTTAAAATCATTAATTCCTTTTTAAAATCAAAATTTTACTTTTGGAAAACATATGAACATTTCCTTTTCTTTTAAAAATCATCAAGAGATAAAATAACTGGGAAAATATTTTATAAAATTTAAAGAGATATTTATAATGTGTAATGTTCATATGGTAAGAGAAATCAAAAAAGAGTTTTTAGAAAATATTTTTACCATACTTTTGAATAATAAAATTACGAGTAACCTTCAAAAGTTATTTTCAAAAATGTAAAGTGAAAACCCAGGAAACCTTTTAATTTAGAAAACATATATTCAATATTTGAGCCTTGGAATTTATATAAAGGTTTTTAGTTTAAATTTAGAGTGAAATATAAAACATATGATCATGAAAGGAAAAACATTTTTAATAATTTAAAGTATTTTTATTGAAAACCCACATCATAAAAAGATTAACAAATCTACCATTTTAAAAGAGGTTAATGGAAATATGAAAGTAAAATTAGATAATATATAATTGGATTTAGAAATATAAATTATAAAATTAGTGGGAAATGAAAATATAGACAATTAGGAGAAACTACTGTTAAAGAGGACGTGAATTTTTATTAAAAATTATATACTTTTTGAGGAAGAAATTGATCAAGGTAATATAATAGAAATAAAAATTTTCACCCAAGATAGGAAGAGAAGGTAACATAAAATAAAATTCTAGGGTAGAAGAAACCAATCATGTAAGAAATAAGTTCAAAAAGATGCATTAGAACTAAATTAAGGGGGTTGAGTTAACAATAACCATTATATATTCAGTATCCTTTAAAAAAAGTTCATTTAAATAAATAACATGATATGTCACTTAAAACCCCGTAAATTTAATGAGTATAGAAAAACAAATTCATTAGTTAGTGATCACATAATATAAAATAAATTATGGTGTGCAATATCATGCATGTATCATGGATTTGAAAATGATACAAAGAAACTCTTACTGTGTTTCACTGCTTAGACAAATGTGATCTAACCTTTTTGAGACCCTCAAAGTTATCATGAAAGTATCCATAGAAATGAAAATCTGAGGATAAATTTTTCTGACCAGAGTTCTAGGTCATGTAAGGGATTTATATTAAAGTCAAATTAATAAGGTTTTTAAGAAAATTTCAAAGTGTATGTGTAACTTTGAGAGGGTGTAAGTGGTCCCTTTTATAAGTGATGAAAAGCAAACCTTTATGAATACCCATTATTTTTCAATAATGGAATGACATTATTCAAGGTTTAATGCCTACAAAATCTTGAAATAATGTATTGTGGGGTAATATAAGGTCATGAAATCCTCCACTACTCATTTTTTCACATGTTTCAAACAAGTTTCAAGCCTTTTACTACTTGATTTTGACAATTCACCATTTTGGTTTTTACCTTCGTAGCCAATTTTTACCCAATTAATTTATATTTTATTAAAAATATAAGGAAAACCCTCTTAAAAATTTTGGGTGTGGTGAACTGAAATTTAATCCTTATATAATATAGTTAAATTTATATATAATATAAAATAAACTTTTAAATTTAAAAAAATTAATATATAAAAAACAATTTTGTAGAGAAATGTTGTTTTTATAATTAAGTGTTCTTAATATCATTTAGCATTGATTAAAAATTGAATGAGTTGTAATATATTTATAAATTGATTTAAAAATTATCTTAAATTCATTTTTTAGAAGATATTAATTTATTTGAGTAGATAAAAATTATACAATGTTAATAATACAAATTTTTTGAAATTAATAGTTTTACCGTCATAGTGGTCGTTAAATTTAATCATAGTAATCATATTTTTAAGTAAAAAATGAAATTGAAAAAATTAAATAATATGAAAATGTTCATATAAAATATGAAATATACTTTTTTAGAATTAGTTTCTATAAGTGATGAAAACTAATTTTCAATATAAGCAATTAAAAATAGTTTTTAAACTAAAATATTATGTCAGTTTCATAAATGATAAAAATAGGTTTTATAAATTAACATAGTGCATTCAAATAATTTATTTTACATTTTATATATATATATTTATTTATTTATTTATTTATTTATTTAAAAAAATCAAAAAAAATTAAGAAATTATTGTACTACTTTTATTTCATAAAAGTGGCAGTATTAGAAAAAAATGTATTATTTTAACTATTCACCTAAAAATATATTATTTTTGAAAAATATCAAAAAATTAACCTCTGGATAATTTTAATATGTAGAATTAAAATTTTAAATTAATTTTTTAATATTAAAATTTTAAAATATATAGATTCATATTTTAAATTAAAATTCAATATAAATAATGAAAATAGTTTTTTTAAGTTCCTTCTTAAAACATTAATTGTTCTTGATCATATTTTTTAATAATTTTATAATTTATTGTAATATTTTTTATTTACAAGAGGTTTTATTATTCATAAATTTTCTTTATAATAAAAATTTCACGGGTCATTTTAGTTCGGTGTTGTGTGTAGAGAAAGTTATCAAATGTAGTATAAATTGAGAAAAAAATATGTTACAAAATTTCAAGTTGTTACATTCTCCTGCTTAAATAAATTTTTTACTCAAAATTTTAATTATCACATACTAATGAAAATATATAATGTTATCAAAATGGTAGTCATGACTTAAGGTATAATTTCTAGAGAAAAATTAACCTTACAAACTTAGAGTACATATTATTTTCCATCATAAATAGATTATTCTTGACATTGAGATTTTCTCTAATACTTTGAACTAAAGAACCCTCATGGTGAGGTATCTTAACTACTATAATAGAATTATTTTTCCAAGAAAAATCATAATCATACTTTCACTAATGGATGATCATAGGTTGGTTTCAAATGTGATCTACCTATTTTGGTAATTAATATAGTGTCTATGTGATGATAGAAAATCCATTTCAAATTTATCTGAAGGAAAGATATATGAATTTCATAAATCATAATCCCATAAACCTTAATGGAGATTCATACATCATAGATATAATTATAATATAACCATAAGTATTTTATTTATAATTCAATAACTAATAGTTATTAGAATATTATACAATATAAGACCTTCTCAAATCTTGAGTGGAGAATACCAAGAACCGAATAATAGTACCTATCCACTTAAATAGTAGTATTTTCATAGGTTTTTCCTCATTATAATTTTCTATGATGTTTTTTTGTATATTTTAATATTAATCTCTTGGATTAGTGCACAAGTATCCATAGTGCCCAATTTCCTCAAATCTAAAACATCAAAATGCTAGTGAATCCTTGGAAAGAACTTTATTTTTCTTTATCATGTTAACTAATCTCTTACTTTTTCCTTAGTATATTGTTTCTTTATTCCCACTCTTACCACAAATAAAAATTCTTCTATTTCCTCTGATAAATTCCCCTAAGTGACTCTTCCTGCAATTTTGACATCAATGAAATTGAATATTAGTTCCTTCATTATTATTGTTGCCTAATATTCTATGAAACTCCATCCTTCACATATTTTGTGTGTTCGAATGTTCAAAAAGAATCAAGATATGAATCAGAACTCAAGATATTTGGGTGATCATAACAACAAGTCTTTCAAAACTATCTTTTATCTCACTTTGTTTCTCATTAGTGAAATTACCTTATTGTCCATCACATCCATTACTAACTTGGTTCCTCCAAGATCCATCCATTTATAAAATTAAAAGGAGTTAACATGAGTGATGAATAATTAACAATATAATATAATTATTGTAAGATTAAAAATTATACCTCAAAATGTATTACTCTTTGAAATTATTACATTAGATTTCAGTTCCACATAAATCACTCTTGGTTTTATCTAGGATTATATAGGTTTTATTATCTCATGTTCCTTAACCAAATTCATTAACTTAATAAATCCTTCATAATTTACTGTAAATAGAATGGGATTAACTAAATAATATAACCCTGAGAGTGTTTATCCCCATCTTCAATATTTGGCCCACTTATCATGCACTAGAGTGAACATTTACTTGAAACTCAACTAGCCTTTTTCAGGGTGATTACCCTTAGTGCATCTACGCCACAACTGCATCCAATTTCTATTATCTAGTGAAAAATCCTAAATTTTTAATGATAATAAAACCCTAGTTAATAATAATTTATTATTATTTGTAGTGAAATTATAGTGTTTTAATAGAAATAACTTAATAATTGTTTTAAAGTCTTTATATAAGGGTAAAATCCCAGTCAACACGTTGAAATATTCTATAGAATATTTTCAGAGTTAGGCGTTGAGATATCATGGAATTTCGAGGCTCATAGAGCCTCAGTGCAAACATAATAAAAATATTAAATATATTATATTACACATGCATTATTTTTCCAAAATAATTGAATATATCCCAAATGGTGCATCGTATGAGAAATGTGAGACCGATTTTAGATCCAATTTGAAGGTTTTACCCTATGAATGACATAACATCTATGTATGTCAAGTGTTTGTTCAGACCTCATTTGAGGATAACTTATTTAATATTTTTATTATATTATTTTTCTAAAAATAATTGAATATCTATCCAATGTTATATCACATGATAAATCTGAGACCATTGTTAGGTCTGATATGAGGGGTTCACCTTATGTGGTACATTACATTTGTGTACCTCAGAAGTATGGATAGATCGTATGTAAGGTTATGTATTTTAATATTTAAAATATTATTATTATTATTAATTAAAAAATTAAATTTATTTTTTTATTTATCCTTCTCCTCTAATGTATAAATCCTCATTGTTGCACATGGTGGATTTCTAAAACCACTGACTCATCACCGTTTTGATTCCTTTCTGCCGGAATTCCTTTTGGGGAGAAATAAATAATGTTTAGTTCAATCACGGATTAAATTGGGTGTTTCAAATTAGGGTTTTAAATGTTTTGATTTATTGTTTTAAATAGTTGAATGTTTCCACCTTCATTATCAGTTGGTCCGATTGAATCTGAGTTATCCTGAATCTCATCTGTGTGTGATCAGTGAAGCTCCCTCCATTATAATCTTCTTCTCATATGTCTTAATGGTGAACCCTTCTCCTCCCCTCTCCATGTGTGACATAGGTCAGTCTTTTTTTATTTTTTATTTTTTTATTTTATTTAATTTACTTCCATTATTTCCTTAATTCTAAATTAATGGGAAAATGGTAGAATTGAAATAAAAAATATATACCAAAATTGTATAGGAATGATCCACAATAAATTATCAAAAGATAATTTTTTTATGACATGAAAATCACATTTAATGTTTGGGGATAATTTATTTAAATTATCAAGAAATAAATATTTTGGATTATTAAGTATAATTATTAAATAAATTAGGAAAATATTATTATGTAAGATTTCCAAACGATAGTTGCATGAGATTACCAAAAAATAAAAATGAGTAATTATTAAAGGATTATAATGAAAAATAGTTAAATAATAATTATAATTATATATAGAGGGATAATTTATAAAAATTATTAGGATAAAACAATGAATTATCATTGGTAATATATTAAAATTATCAAATGAAAATTGAGATATTATCAAAGGATAACTATTGAAATTATCAAACGATAATTTATATAATTGGTATATGATGATTACTTTTAATTGTTAAAGAATAATTATTAAAAATTATCAAATGATAATTGTGAGTTCATTAAAGGATAAATTATTAAAAATTATCAAAATATAATTATAAAAATGGTATTTTATTAAAAATTATCAAAACATAATTATAAAGGATAATTTGTAATAAATTATCAAAATATAATTATAAGGGATAATTTATAATATATTATCAAGGTATAATTATAAAAGGGTAATTTATTAAAACTTATCAAAAATAATTATAAAATAATAATTTGTAATAAATTATCAAATGATAATTATAAATAAACTTTAAAATAAACTATCAAAAGATAATTATAAAGGATAATTTAGGATAAATTATCAAAGATAATTATTAATGTATAATTTATGATAAATTATCAAAAGATAATTATAAAGGGATGATTTAAGATAAATTATCAAAAAATAAATAAAAAGGATAATTTATAATAAATTATAAAAAGATAAATATAATGGTTAATTTAGGAAAAAATATCATAGATTATTATAAAAGGATAATTTATGATAAATTATTATAAGATGATTATAAAAGGATAACGTCTGAGAAATTATCAAAAGATAATTATTCATAAGGATAATTTTGTGAGCGCATACACTAGCCTAGAATGATAATTCATAAATTATCTAGGACATAGAATGTATCATAGCATGTGATATTTTATTTTTGAAGTAAAATAACTGGTTTTGTTTTTAATAACCCTTAAATAACCTTGATATTTGATGTGATAAATACTATGATAATAGCTCTAAGGAGCATGTGTTATTGACTATTGAGGTTTCCACTCCAGCTTGCGAACTACATAGGGTGGTTTATCCTTGCCTTTGACAGTGACGAATTTTAAGTTAAGAGCTTCCTTTCCATTTTGGAACATGTATATATGATGTTATCATGATGTGAGGTTTATGTTAGACTAAACCATTCTTGTGATGAGTTGCATTTGGGTGAATGTGTAGTAAGGGAATTGTTTTTTATGACATGTGATTATGTGTGGCTTATGATATTGATCTCATTATACCTTATCATTCCTTTCTATGACAAGTATTGTTTTTTTGTTGCATAGACTATGGAATTGTATTACAAGTAACGAGATACTCAGGTGGAGCCTTGAGGTTGTGTGTATGTGGTTACCCAAACTAATACAGTACTAATGTCTGTAAATCCAGACGTGACTACCCCTATAGAGGGGAAATCATAGTGGTTAGCTGGAAGAAACTGAGATAAAAAAGTTAATCCTTGAGGTTGAGATTTATGTGGTTCTAACCCCCTTAAATGTATATGTGGATACCCTTGTAGAGGGGAATGTATCAGTGGTCGTTTACCCAACCTGACATAGTCTTGACATCCTTAAAGGTGGTCATGGATTCCTGTTGGAACCAAGGTTGTTCACTAATAATAATGGAGATTGGTTTTTGTTTGTTGTCAATATGCACATGTATGACTAGGGAGGTAGCAAGGAATGAGTTCACACGTTTGAGGATGAAATAAATATTGAAGGTGTTGTAGTTTCCTAGTGTTTCCCAATTTTCTAGGCCTCAAAAATCGGGAGTTTCATAATGGTTTGCAGCAACGGTACATGGTGAAGGCTGGTGGTACGTGGTGAAGGCACACGGTGCGCAGTGAAGGCACACGGTACGCAGTGAAGGTACATGGTATGTGGTGAAGGTGTGTGGTATGCGGAATGGTGTGCAGAACTGAAAATAGTTCATAGCAATGGTACATGGTGAAGGCACGTGGTAAGTGGAATGCTGCCGAAAACGGTTCACAGCGACGATATGCGGTGAAGACATGCGGTACGCGGGATGTTGATGTTTGGAAAGATTGTTGTGGTTTACAAAATAGGAGTGGTACATGGTGGAGCCTAACAGTATACGGATGGAGTTCAATTTACAATAAAGATTATCCCACATTGAAAATTCGAGTAAATAAAATTACCAAAAGAATTAGAGTTAGGTGCCTATTTAAGGAACAATAATCCCCTTTGTTAAGGCATGATATTGGATATTAAAATTTCAGGAAGAAATTCAGTGAAGTCCGAAGTGGTGAGTGGTGTAGGAGACGGTACATAGAGAGAATCATCCATGTAAGGAAAACCGTATGCAGAAGAGAGTGTGGTTCATGTAGGTAGCTCTCATAGTATGCAGTAGAGCAATGCATTACACGGATCAGGATGGTACGTGGAGGAGTGGATCAGTCTGCAGAGTAGGGAAGTACGCCGAGAAGGGCAGTTCATGGAGGAGCTAGATGGTATGCGGAGGAGCTAGATGGTACGTAAAAATAGTAGTGGTATGTGGAAACAATAGAAGTACGCAGAACATCCAAGGAAGCCTGAAAATTAACCAAATCAGTTTGTGAAATTAATTTCCATAACATATCAATACATGGGAAAAATAAATTACATCTATGGGTGATTATGGGACTTCATCAGAGCATCCATTTACAGTTGAGGATGCATGATTTGATTCTAAACCATTGAAGCAACTTTAAAGTTGTTAAACTGCATGAATATTCCTCCAACGCAATGATCAAGGGGGAGTCAGAGGAAGTAGTTTGAGGGACGTAGTGTGATATCCCTAAAACCTTGTAAAGGTAGTGCACCTAGTGCAGAGTGACTGTGCTAAACTCTTTTAATCCACAACTTGTGAAGATTATTGATTTTTGGTATGACTGACGCACTATCGGCATATTCTCCTTGGATTTAGCCCTTAGTGGTGAACCAAGTAAAATTTTTGTGCCATTGCTTTTCATGTGATTGTTTATATTCTCCACTTCCTCTTCATATAGGTTTAACAGGTTCCTACCAATGTGGGAACAAGATCCATGAGTTTAAAAGAAAAATTTGACACCCTGATTCACCCCTCCCCTCTTAGGGTGTTTCGAGGTCCTTCAAGTGGTATCAATGGGTAAATGTTGTTGGTGTTAAATATTTCCTGTTTTTTCTGACATGAAGAATACAGTTAATGTCAGGGGAGTTCCTTTGTTTAATGGAAATAACTTTCAGATATGTAAGAACAGGATGAAATCTCATCTAATATATCTTAGAATTTGTGTACTTTTTTCCACTACACATGGTATACAATTCACTGATCCAACCGGTCTATCTATTATAGATACAGATAGAAAAATGCTAGATTCTAATGATAAAGAATAGAATTCCCTAACTGTATCTCTTTCTGATAAAATATATTTGAAGGTGATGAACTATGCATCAGCAAAGTCTATGTAAGAGAAACTGGAGAATATTTATGAAGGTGACAGCAAAGTGAAGGAGGTGAAGCTCCAAGTTTTACACAATAAGTTTTATGATCTAAAGATTCACCCTAATGAAAATGAAGATTATTTCTTCCATCAAATTACTAAAGTTGTAGGATAAATTCATGGTCTTGGCGAAGAAATCAAAGAAATTTACATTGTAATGAAAATTTTGAGAATACATCCACCCATTTATAATTAAAAGGTTTCAAATCTTGAATAAAGGGACCTTTCTAAACTTTCTATTGATATTCTACTAATCAGTCTGATGGTATATGAGATGAGACTCAAACCAGAAGATGCAATGACTTGTGTAATCAAGGAAATGGAATTCAAATCCATAGACAAACTAGAAATTTTAGGATATTGTGTTGATGAATATGATGAGGAAAAATAAGTTCTTTCTCTCATTTCTAAGAGACTCAAGAAGGTAACAGGTAAATTTGAAGTAAAGTTTCCTCTATATTATTTTCACTATGGAAGAGTTGGGCACATTACATCTTGTTTCCCAAGAAAGTTCAATGTTGAAGAAAGTGAATATGAAGACATTCAAAAGCCTCAGAAAAGGTTTTTCAAAAATGGAGATTTTAATTATGGAAATAAATTTCAACAAAAGAGTTTTATTTGTGAAGAATAAGATGATTAAAATGAACTCTTTGAGGAAGAGGAAGAAAAATTAAAATCTAGGAACCATGCTTCTATGATGGCTACCATTGAATAGTCAAAACTATTAACAGATAAAGCTAGAGATAATCGATTGACTACTGATGTCAATCCCAAGTTGAAACTTAAGGAATCTTTTTTTAATCTTGAGAATAAATTTAAGAGATGAAATAAGTGGAAAGAAATGTTGTAGGAATATTTAGAACATATTGATTAGCTGGAAGTGGAAATTGATCAACTGGAAGAACTGGTGAAAGTACAATCATCAATCCATGAAAGAACTAATGATTTTGTAGAACTAAAACTTGGAATTTAAGAACAATCAAAGGTTATTAATGACCATACCTCAAGACTGGAGTAGAAGTCGAAGACCATTTAGGGGCTTGAAGAATAGGTTGTTACTCTGAGAAGTAAACTCGAAAGTGAATCAATTTCAAAATAAGAAGAGGAAAAAATACAATTTGGAAGGTTATCAAATGTTGAGCTACTAGAGAGTGAAAAATGTGGTTTTGATGGAGTTGAAAATATCTTGAGTGATCAAAGACCCACGTGCATGGGAAATGGTGGAATTGGTTGTGATTCCGAAATATCAAATTCTATAAATAAAGTAAACCAGAATAAAGTCAAGTTGAAAGTTAATCATGTTTAAAAGCCACCAGAGGTTCTTAAAAAGAAATCCTTAAATAAAATTGAAAGGATAACTAAAGATTATCCTCAAGTTTCCATAAATGATAGGGAGTCAAACTATTTTCCCAAGGAATAAGTCATGAGGAGAAAAATAAGTGAGAAGAAATTTCCTTTCATGAAGTGTCAATTTTGTGGCTATCTGGGCCATACCATGTCATACTGTGAAGAGGCAAGGAGATATATGAATGGGGAAGAGATAAAAGTTCAAAAAAGGAGAACATATTCATGTACTTCTTTTTATAGAAGAAATAATTTCTATGGATATTGTTTTCACTGTTCTAATTTTGGCCATAAAGTTGTGCATTGCAAGAATAGGTATGATAGAATAAATTCCTTTAATACTCAAAGATGTGTCAATACTCATCAACCATACAATATTTCTATTTCAAACAGGTTTGCTCCTTTGGAAGAAGAATTTGAATATGAATAACACCTGTACAAGGAAGATAGAATTGAAAGGCCATCAGTTTCTTACACTCAATCCAATATCTCATGGAAAGAAAAGAAGAAAATTGAGAAATCTAACTTTGCAGAAGTGTCCCTCAAAGCTACCAAGAATAATAGAACTTGGATTATTGATAGTGTATGTTTGTCTCATATGACGGGAAAAGAATTCCTATTAAATAATATCATGAAAAAGTTATATGGAACAGTGAGGTTTGGTAATGATGGTTCTCTTAAGATCAAAGGTAGTGGAAATATAGAACTAGCTAATGACGAGATGAGGAAGACAGAAGTTCTTTATGTGGATGGACTACATCACAATATTCTGAGTGTGAGTCAACTCTGTGACTCAAGCCTTATTGTGACATTCAATCAGATTGGATGTACTATAATATGAAAGTCTGGGAATTCTCTCATGAAAGTCTATAGAACATATGGTAACTTATATCAGGTTGATAGAAAAGAGAACATTTTCTACATAACAGTTGAAGAGGAAAACAAGTTATGGAATTGAATATTGGGGCACATCAATCAGAAAGACATGGAAAATATATCTAAGATAAAGATAGTCATGGATATCCCTAATCTGAAGCGTGAACGAGAAAAGACTTGTGATACTTGCATGCAATGAAATTTGTTCTGTAGTTCATATCATCTAAAGAAGAAAAGGGTGTCTCATCTTCTTGATCTCATTCATACAAACGTATGTGGACCAATAAATGTTTTCATAACTCATGGAGAAAGTTACTTCATCCTTTTTATAGATGATTATAGTAGAATAGCGTGTGTAGTGGTTATACATAAGAAATGAAAAGTTCTTGACTGCATGAAAATATATCATCGAATTACTGAGAATGATACTGGAAGAACAATTAATGTTCTATAATATGAAAATATAGGGGAATACACATCCATTGAGTTTGAAAATTACCGGGAGAAGCATGGGATACAACATGAGGTAGCTTCTATGAGAACTCCATAACAAAATGTAGTTGTTGAGTGCAGGAATCGGTAGGTAAAAAATATGGCTAGAACAATGCTGATCGAGAGTCGTATTCCATGACATTACTAGAAAGAAGCAGTTCAAGATTCAGTGTATATTCAAAATCGTACATGGCTATATATGGGAGAGACAAAGACACCATATGAATTTTGGCATAGAAGGAATCCCTCATTGAAATATTTTTATGTTTTCAAAAGAAAATGGTTCATCTGAAACAAATAAGGAAATCAAGGGGAGTATGGTGACAATTCAGATAAAGGAATATTTCTTGGATACTCAATGAATAGAAAATCCAACAAGTTTTTCAATAAGTTCTTGGTAAGAATTGTGGAAAGTTGTGATGTTAAGATCATTGAAGAGAAAAATAAAAATGCTTCAAGGAAATATTATGCTGATGTGATGGAAGATGAGGAAGAATGTGAACATGGAAAAAATTATAATACATAGGTAGAGGAATATGTTCAAAACTCTTAGGATTCACATCATGATGTTGACTTAGAAGAGTAAGATATAGCTAGAGATAATTTGGTCGAACCTCAAAGGATAAATCAAAGAGAATAAATTGATTAGTCCAACATTATCGGGGATCGGAATGCACCTACACAGATGTGGAGATTGTGGAATAATTCTCAATCTGCATTTCTATCAGTTGTGGAACCATACTCATTTGAAGAGGCTGCAAAGGATGAGTCATGGGTGAAAGCAATGAATGAAGAGTTAGATCATATTAACAAAAATCAGACTTTGGATCTTATCAGAAGACTTGAAGGTTGCAATGTGATTGGTACGAAGCAGATTTTCAATAAAAAATTTGACGAGTATAGAAATTTGATCAGAAATAAAAAACACCTGGTCTATAAGGGATATTCACAAATCGAAGGTGTTGATTTTGAAGTGACATTTTCTTCATTAGAGAGGCTAGAGTCAATCTGACTATTTCTTTCCATGGAAATACAAATAGATTATAAATTGTATCAAATGTATGTCAAGACAACATTCTTAAATGGAATATTGGAAGAATAAGTATACATTGAACAACCTGTGGGGTTCTTGCTTGGTAATGATGAACTCAAGGTTTTTAAATTAAAGAAAACTCTTTATGGCCTAAAATAGGCACCATGGGATTGGTACTCTCGGTTATACTCTTATCTGAGAAATCTTGAGTTTAAAAGAGGAGGAGTGGATCATAATCTCTATGTGAAGAAATTTCAAAAGGACGAGTTCATGGTATTGGTATACGTGGATGATATTATTTTTGGTGGAAGCAGACAGGGATAATTGGATGATTTTGCCACTCACATGAAATCTGAATTTGAAATATCCACGATTGGTGAACTCACATACCTTTTAGGGTTGTAGGTACTTCAGAAGAAGGATTACACTTTCATTTCTCATGAAAATTATGCAAGAGAACTTCTGAAAAAATTAAATATGAATGATTCCAAACCAATGACGGCTCCGATTGAAGTTGGATCAAAGTTCAAAAAGAATGAAGAAGTGACTTATATGGATCCCACCATGTATAGAAGAATCATTGGAATCCTATTGTACCTGACGGCAACACGGCTAGATATTGTCTTTGAAACTTGCCTTGCGGACCACTTTCAAAATAATCCAAAGGAAAAACATATGGAGATGGTGAAAAGAATCATGAGATACATTAAAGGTATACATAATTATGGGCTATATTTTTCTACAAGAAGAGATAGTGAACTATCATAATTTTTTGATACTAACTGTGCTAGAGATGTAGTGGATAGAAAGTCTACCAGTGGTGGAGCATTCTATATTGGGAAGAAATGTTTGGGCTGGTTAAGCAAGAAATAGGAAAGTACTTCACTTAGTACTACTGAAGCAGAATATATATCTGCTACCAAGGAGTGCACTTAGTTACTTTGGATGAAGCAGAAACTGAGTGACATATCTGATGTGGTGAAACAAACAATGATTATTTACTGTTATAACAAGAGAAAAATTGATCTTATGAAGAATCTTGTTCATCATTATTGTACGAAACATATTGAGATTAGATATCACTTCATCAAAGAAAAATTCAAACAAGACATGATCAAAATGGACCATGTGGGAATTGATTATCAAGTGGCTGGAATTATGAGCAAGACACCATTAGCAGTTTTGTTTAAGAAACTTCAATAGAACCTTGGTGTTAAGCCACCTCCCAGTTCATAATGAGGTTACGAGTTTCCCCTCTCCCAAACTTTTTTAACTTTGTTAATATTTTTGTGGAAGTGTTGCAGTTTTATGGGGTAGATAAAATCCAGGGGGAGTATGTTCTGAGCTCTACAATGTTTACATACCGGTCTTTAGGATTTATTGAAAATGGTGGAGAATGGATAAATTCAAAGGATTCAATGGAGAGTGATTTTTTTGGATCAGGAAAAAGCCAGAACTACAACTATGGGGGGAGAAAAGAAAAGAATGAGAACTCAATTCATGTACTCTCTATTTTTTTCTTCATCAATAACTACTCAAATAGACTTAGAGTGATGGATGAGTTGTTTCTTGAAGGTTCAGTTTTTTATTGTGGTTGGAAATTCAGTGAATTTTTCTAGATATTTCTAACAAACCGAAAGGGGGAGATTGTTGGAACCAAGGTTGTTTATTGCTAATAATGAATTTTGGTTTTTGTTTTTTTCAATCTTCACATGGATGACTAGGGAGGTTTCAATTAATGAGGTCATACTTTTGAGGCTAAAAGAAGTATTGAAGGTGGCGTAGTTTCCCAGTGTTTTCCATTTTTTGGGCCTCAAAAATCGGGAGTTTTGTAACGGTACGTGGTGAAGGCCGGTACGCAATGAAGTTTGGTGGTAGGTGGTGAAGAAAAATTTGTTTTCAAGTATTATTGAAGAAAATATACATGGTGAAGGCTGGAAATATGCGATAAAGGCATGCGGTATGCGATGAAGGCATGTGGTACATGGTGAAGGTGCATGGTACGCGGTGAAGGCGCACAGTAGGCGGTGAAGGTGCGTGGTACATGGTGAAGGCATGTGGTATGTGGAACGGTGAATAGAACTGAAAATAGTTCACAGTAATGGTTCCTGGTGAAGGTATGTGGTATGTAGAATGCTACCGAAAATGATTCGCAATGACGGTACGTTGTGAAGACATGGGGTATGCAAGATGTTGAAGTTTTTTAGGATTGTTGTGGTTTGAAAAATAGGAGTGGTATGTGGTGGAGCCTAACAGTACGTGGATGGGAATTAGTTTACAATGAATATTGTACCACATTGAAAATTTGGGTAAATCATATTATTGAAATTTGAGGAGTTATGTGCCTATTTAAGGAACATTAATCCCCTTTGTTAAGGCATGATATTGGAGATTAAAATTTTGGGAAGAAATTCAGTGAAGTCCGAAGTGGTATGCGGTGGAGGAGACGGTACATGGAGAGAATCATCAGCGTAAGGAAAATAGTACATGGTAGAGAGTGTGGTTCGTGTAGCTAGCTCTAGTAGTATGCGGCATAGCAAACTAGTACATGCAGCATGACAGTATGTAGAGGAGTTCAGCAGTACGCAGAGCAGGGAAGTATGTCGAGAAGGGCAGTTCACGAAGGAGTTGGACGGTATGCGGAGGAGCTGGATGGTATGAAAAAATGGCAGTGGTATGTGGAAACAGCAGAAGTACGCAGAACACCCAAGAAAGCCTAAAAATTGACCAAATCAGTTTGTGAAATTAATTTCCATAACATATCTATGCACAGGAAAAAAAATTACATATGTGGGTGATTGCGGGACTTCAACAGAGCATCCATTTATTGTTAAGGATGCATTATTTGATGCTAAACCATTGAAGTGACTTTCAAGTCATTAAACTAACTGAAGATTATTCCAACACAGTGATCAAGGGGGAGTCATAGGAAGTGATTCGAGGGACATAGTGTGTTATCCCTAAAACCTTATAAAGGTTGTGTGTTTGGCACAGAGTGACTGTGCTAAACTCTTTTAATCCATAACTTGTAAAGATTAATGGTTTTTGGTATGACTGAAACACTGTTGGCATATAATCCTTGGACGTATCCCTTAGTGGTGAACCAAGTAAAATTATTGTGTCATTTCTTTCCATGTGATTGTTTATATTCTGCACTTCCTCTTCAGATAGGTTTAACAGGTTCCTACCAATGTGGGAACAAGATCCATAAGTTTAAAAGAAAAAGTTGACACCCAGATTCAACCCTCCCCTCTCAGGGTGTTTCGGGGTCCTTCACTACCCCTATATAGGGGAAATCATAGCGGCTTACTAGAAGATACCATACATGGATTCATGTGGACTTGGTCTATGGGTGATTAAAAGGTTAATGGGGTCGGGTATCGACCTGAAAGAACATGTGGTCTTCCTATGACAACCATTGGAAGGGTGGGGTGATATTTTTACATGGAGGAACATGAATAATTACTATAACAACCAATAACTAGGTGGGGTGAGCTTGGTTACCTTGATATAGGTACATAAATTCTCTATATCCTTACCGACGATGATCTGAAGTAGGTGGGGATGGGATTCATGGAATCTTGGCCAGCGCATGATGACTCAGCACATGTTTTTTTTATTGAGAACCTACTTTTGTCAAGATATAAACTAATATTTTTATTATGAACTTATGGTAAGGACATATTGGTGGTGTCCTACTGAGTCTTTTACTCACACCATACTTAGGCATTTCGGTGTACTTTGAGATTTCAAAACCAGATATTTGATGAAGGGAAAGGGCCATGTAGTGTATGGTTGAGCTGTGGAGCATAGATCTAGAGTGGACCAAGATAGACACCAGAGTACCCCGTAGATGTTTGTTTATTTACATGTATTTTATTAACTTTCTACATATACTCTATATAGGATTACCACTTTGTGAGATATTTTTATATCTATGTGAATTATCAGTTTCCACATTTTACTCTGATTATTTATCCATTATTTTTTTATTGTTTGTTACTATCCTACTTGATGACATGATATGGATGGTATAATATCCCCATTATAAATTTTAGACCCTCACTGTTAATCGGCAGCCTCTTGCATACGGGGAGGCACACATGAGGTCACATGACCTTCCAACTCTGACTCAATGGTTTGGGTCGAGATGTTACAAAATGGTATCAGAGGTCAGGAATCACTAACTTTTTATTCTCTTTGCCTTGATATGAGATAGGATGGATAGGAGATAGTATAGTTAGGACTCATATAGGGGAACTATGTCAGTACCTAGTTAGTACTGTATAGTAGACCTCCAAGTTTCCATAAATGGGAAATTTATGTTTTTCTGTTACTATTGATTAAACTCACCTTGGGTGATGCACATAAACTATATATGTGATTTATGAGATTTTAATTTTTTTCATGCATTATTACTAGGAACATAGGTTCACATGACATATATATAGCTAATTTTTGTGTCATATAATGGTTCTTTATTTAAATTCATGATTTTTGTTATCTTTTTGGGATATATTCTTTATTGCGTGATATATATGTATTTGTTATATTATTATGGTATATAATTGTTGTAATTAATTAGTTGAACTGAATAAGTTGTTGTGTTAGTATATATATGATTATTTGGACTAACATATAAGGATGAAAACCCGGTTTAGTGCTAAGAGGGGTATATCTTAGGTTAAGGGTAGATTCCTAGGAGAACCATGTATAATCCCATAGACTGGATATGATCTTTTAAAGTTCATAATGTCCTTTATGATACAGATATTCCACCTAAGAGATGTTTGATAGGACCTCCAGCTGAGTCATCATAGGATATCCATGTACCACCACCTATGGTGCAGAAGGATTCTACCTAGCATGCTTCTATACTGGCATAGATGATCTAGGATGCAGATCCCATCCAACTAGGACTCTTTTATATAGTTCCCATTAAAGGTGAAGTCACTTAGAGAACTATGACTGACTATGATCGGGATTTTCAGTTTCTTCATCCTTTATAATTCTAGGGTATTAGTGATCCATAGGATGTAGAGGATTGATTGGACTTCATTGATAGAATCTTCAAGATAAACCAAATTCCTGTGGAGGGATGAGTTATTATTGAGGCCTTCATATTCCAAGGACCTCCCAGGAGATGGTGGAATTCCATGAGTAAGTTTGGGATATGATAGGGTCTTACTTATATGACCTTCAAGGATTTATTTCTTGAGTAGTGATTTATATACACAATGAAGCTAGATTGTTCCCATGAGTTCATTGAATTACGATAAGTTTATATGATTGTCTCTGCATACTCTGTGTTTTTTATAGAGTTGCTTCACTTTTCTCATTATTTGGATAGAGATTAGGCATTAAACACATGAAATTTTTAGATAATTCTTTGATATGATCTTAGACATTAGGATAGAGTATTTTACCTAATGATACACTTACATGTTCTTCATAATACCCAGGCCTTTGATAAGGGGATAGAAGATGATAAGGAAACATGTTTACTTTTGGCTCACGGTGGGCCAATGATAAATTTTTTCCTTACTACCATAGGATTTCCATTTGATAGTAGGAAGACAAAGGCGGACCAAGAGAAAAAGAGTGGCAGACAGTCATGTTGGATTAGAACATCTTCAATACCCTCTATAGGAGACAGGTGCTATAATTGTGGGCTAAGGGGCATTGTAGTAGTACATATAGGAATCCATAAGTAAGATTCCACCATTATTAAAAGGGTGGTCATATTCGATGATTTTTCTTGAAGGTACCCCATAGGGGTGCTAGGAGGTTAGGACAGGATGGGAGTGGATGAACCCAGCAGAGGATGCAGAATTCCATGATGATGACAACTTAGGAGAGTTGAGGACATGGTCATGGATTTAAGTCAGACCAAGTCTATGTAGTGCATCACACTCCAATATATGGTAATGAAGAACTTGTTACCATACAATGTTCGGTCTTGAACATTTCCTTTTGATTTTTTTCTTGTTTAATGTTGGTGATTCCCTTGAATCTACGAGATATGTATGGACATGAATTAATGGTAGAGTTATGTTTCCCTAACATACCATTCTCTGATATGTCATTGAATGAGGATATAAAACCCTAGTATATGAGAGAATAGTATCCAGTACTTCTATTTAGAGATTTTGATAAGGGAAAAAGATATAATTGAGCATAATATACCATCCTTTGAAAGATGGAATGGCGGAGTGGACTATACGCATATTGTAGGATATGCATTGAGATTTCATCTTAGACTTCAGTGGATCATGGATGAACACCTAGACTTAGCACCTTAAGAGGATATTTATAGGAGGTTGTGTTATTCACCGCCTTGATGACATTAGGTAGGTGAGGCAGTAGTTGTGGGGGATAGTTTGGTTCAGGAGACCTCTGAGAGAGTAAAGCTATTTTAAAAGAGTTTGATCACCACTCAGAGTAGGCAGAGATCATATACCGACTATAGGAGGAGACCTTTGGAGTTCAATGTTGGAAATCAAGTTTTTATTATGACTGACTCCTCAGTTAGGAACCAATTTCTGAGAGAAAAGGGAAATCTATCACTAAGTTTTTTGGAACCCATTGAGATCACTGAATGGGTGGGGAAAAGTGGTGTATCATCTGTAATTTCTACCATTTTATTGAGACATGCATGATGTGTTCCATGTTTTTCATCTTCATAGGTGCACGCCCAATCTGGTGCATGTTATATATGGTGAGGATGTTATAAGTTGGAACCTGATGCATCCTATGAGGAGTATCTAGTGTGGATTATAGACAGGAGCAATAATGTTCTATGAGGAAAGACAGTACCTCCAAATCTCATTTTTCATTTTTTTAATAAAATCACTTTTATGGTTGAGTGGGAACCTCACAACTTCCACCACTCATCTAAATTTATTTGGAAACATGGAAGGATCTAGGAGGATATGTGGGAGCGTAGGTATGATTTTTGAGATCCATGGCCTGAGTTGTTTTAGAAATACCGCTAGAGATACTTCTTGAGGATGGAAATTTGATATAGGGGGATAATTGTAATATCTTAAAATTTTAAATATAATAAAACCCTCGTTGATAAAAATTTATGGTTATTTTTATGTTAAAATGTAGTTTTTTAATAATAATAACTTAATAGATGTTATAAAGACTTTGTGTAAGGTTAAAATACCAGTTAACACCTTTTAATATTCTATGGAATATTTTCAGAGTTAGGAACTAATATAGGATAGGATTTCGAGGCATGTAGATTTTTAGTTCATATTGAAAAAACTATTAAATATATTATATTATGCACACATGATTTTTCCAAAAATAATTGAATATCTCCCAAACAGTGTGTCATATGAGAAATATGCAGCCATTGTTAGGTCTAATATGAGGGGTTTACCCTAAGTGAGACATAAAATTTGTATGTGTCAGGTGTTTGGAAAGATCACACATGGGGATAACTTATTTAATATTTTTATTATATTATTTTTCCAAAAAAAATTGAATATCTCTCAAACAATGCATTGTATGAGAAATTTGATCGTATGAGAAATTTTAGACTACCATTAGGTCCAGGATGTGGATTTTACCCTAATTGAGACATAACATTAATGTGTGTTGGAAGTTTGGATAGATCACACGTAAGGTTAATCATTTAAATATTTAAATAATAACAATACTATTATTTAAAATATTAAATTAGTTTTTTATTTACCCTTCTTCCCCAACACATAAAACGCTATTTTTGCACATGATGGATTTATATAACTATCAAATATACACCATTTTGATATTACAATGCCTTAATGAGGATAAATTAATGACTCCACAATGAATTTATGGTTTAATCACATATTAAATTGGGTGTTTTGAATTGGGGTTTTAAATGTTGTGATTTTGGGTTTTAAATAATTGAACATTTACACCTTTATTCTAGGTTATCCAAATTGAATCTGAGTAATCCTGAATCTCATTTGTACATCACTAGTGAAGCTCCCTTCATTTTGATCTTATTTTCAGGTGGCTCAGTGGTGAACCCTTCTCCTCCCTCCTCCAAGCATGATTTAGGTGAGTCTCTTTTTTATTTTTTTATTTTAATTATTTTATTTTATTCATTTCCATTATTTCCTTAATTATAAAATTATGGAAAAATGGTAGAATTTAAATAAAAAAATTAAACCTAAATTATATAAGAATAATACAAGAGAAATTATAAAAACATATTTTTTGTTCTATGACATGAAAATCACATCAAATGTTCAAGGATAATTTTTTAAAATTATCCAGTGATAATTATTTTGGATTATTAATGATAATTTTTAAATAAATTATGAAAAGATGATTGTGTAATATTATCAAATGATAGTTGTATGAGATTACCAAAAAATAATAATGAGGAATTATCAAAGGATAATAATGAAAATTCATTAAAAAAAATTGCAATGATCTATCGAAGGATAATTTAACAAAATTATCCAAGGGTAAAACATTGAATAATCATGGGTAATCTATTAAAATTATCAAACGATAATTGAGATATTTTCAAAGTGTAAATATTAAAATTATTAGAAGATAATTGTAGATTATCAAAGGATAATTTATAGAATAAAAATTATCAAAGCACAATTTCAGGGTTTTATTAATAGATAATTTATAGAATTTCTAGATGATAATTAATTCGAATTATCAAATAATAATTAATAAAAATTAGAAAATGATAATTATGAGTTTATCAAAGGATAATTTATTAAAAATTATCAAAAGAAAATTTCTGAAATGGTATCTTATTAAAAATTATCAAATGATAATTATAAAGGATAATTTATAAGAAATTATGAAAAGATAATGATAAAGGATAATTTATCAGAAAGTATCAAGGTATAATTATAAAAGGTTAATTTTTGATAAATTATCAATAAATAATTATAAAAGGATAATTTGAAATAAATTATCAAAAGATAATTATAAATTATAAATTATAATAAATTATAAAAAGATAATTATAAAGAATAGTTTAGGATAAATTATTATATATAATTATAAAAGAATAATTTATAATAAATTATCAAAATATAATTATAAGGGGATGATTTATGATAAATTTTCAAAAAATAAATATGAAGGATAATTTGTAATAAATCATCAAAAGATGATTATAAAGGATAATTTAGGATAAATTATCAAAGAAAATTATAGAAGTATAATTTATGATAAATTTTAAAGAGAAAATTATAAAAGGATAATTTATGAGAAATTATCAAAATATAATTATTCTTAAGGAGAATTTTTTGAGTGCATGTGCTAGCCTAGAACGATAATTTGGAAATTATTCAGGAGATGGAATGTATCCTCACATGTCATATTTTATTTATTTTTAAAATAAAATAAATTCTTTAGTTCTAGGAACCCTTAAAAATCTCAATCTTTAACCTGATAATGACTCTAATAATAGGTCCCTGAATAGTGTTCTATTAACTATTGAGGTTTCCACTCCAGTTTGTGAACTATATAGGGTGGTTTATATTTTCCTTTTACACTGATGAATTTTTATGTAGGTGGTTCCTTTCCATTTTGGTCCATGTATACATGATGTTATCATAATGTGAGATTTATGTTGGGATAACCTATGCTTGAGATAAGATGCATATGGGTATGTGTGTAGATGTGATCATGTTTTTTTATGACATGTGATTATGTGTGGATCCTAATATTGATCATGGTGTGCCTCATAATTCCTTACTAAAACATGTGTTTGTGTGTTACATAGCCAATGGAATTTTGTTACAGGTATCGAGATACTCAGGTGGAGACTTAAGGTTGGGTGTATGCGATTACCCAATCTGATGTAGTCCTAAAATCCTAACATGGATACCCCTGTAGATGGGAAAGTATAGTGGCTAGTTGGAAGACACTATGATATATAGGTGGAGCCTTGAATTTTTTATTTTTGTGGTTCTAATGTCCTTAAATGTGAGCATGGATACCCTTGTAGAGGTGAAAGCACCGATGGCCAGTCACCCAACCTAGAACTATCCTAACATTCTTAAAGGTGGGTGTGTCTACCCCTATAGAGAGAAAATAATAGTGGATTTCTAAAAGATACTAGAAAATTATACATACGGACTTTGTTCATGGGTGATTAAAAGGTTAATCGGTCTGAGTATCGACCTGATGGAACATGCGACATTCCGATGGAAACCACCAGAATAGTGGGGTGAGATTTTGACATAGTAGAACATGCATAATTCCAATGATAACAACAAAATAGGTGCGGTGAGATTGGTTACCTTAATAGAGGAACATGACTTCTCAACATCCTTACCAACAATGAGCCGAAGAAAGTGGGTCCGAGGTTCAGGGTGTCTTGTTTAGTGCATGATAACTCAACACATGTATGTTTATTTATAATTTACTTATGTCATGATATAAAATATTATTTATATTTTACACTTATGGTAAGGACTCATTATTTGTGTCCTATTGTGTCTTGTACTCAAATCTTACTTCTGCATTTTAGTGAGCTTGTAGATTTCAAGAAAAAATATATGGTGAAGGGAAAGGGACCAATGGTGGATGGTTGTGTTGTGAAGCATGGATATGGATTGGGCTAGTATAGACACTGGAGTACCCCATAGATGTTTTTTTATTTACTTATCTTGCATTTACCTACGTCTTATACTCTGGACAAGGTTACCACTTTGGGTTCTATTTTTATATCTATTTCACTTATTAGTTTCCACATTTTACTCTAATAATTTATTAATTGTTTTTTGTTGTTCATTATTATCCTACTTGATGACATGATATAGAGGGTATAGTCTCCCCGCTTTAAGATTTAGACCATCGCTTCTATTCAGTAGCCTCTTTCATACAGGGAGGTGTGCATGAGGTCATGTGACATTTCGACTAATACTTAGTGGTTTGAGTCAGTATGTTACATCCAAATAGGGATATAATTTCTAGAAGAACCACACAATCTCTACTTTACCAAAATGTTAGGGTGTTATCTTATACATAGACTTATACCTTAGTCATATCCTTAGTGTTTTCACTAAATTTACCTTATCCTAATCCCCAAAATAACTAAATTAATCCTAAAAATAACTAAACCATGATCTGGTACCAACTATAGTGCATCCAACCCACACTCTTGATTCCATTTCTAAAAAACATTCTTTAAAAACTAACTTTAATACAAATCAGGATGGACCAATATTTATTTTATAACATTAACATAAGATAAACATTATATCTCTCAAATAATAACAAAATACTAAGAATATTTGGTTTAATACCTTTTAGGATCAATAACCTATGTTAATTATTTTATAATACTTATGTATGTTTCTATATAATCTATCCACACTAGACACCCTTATTTATTTCCTCATAGGTTATACTCATATTCATAATCTAGATAATGGTAACATAAGAAAGGGGCGATATAAAATTCCTATTAAGGTAAAGATTGATCAACATGTCATGAAGGGTTATATAATAAGTAGATGAGAAGTCATGAGTATGGGAGAAAAATCTTATTAAAATAACATAAAACAATAATAGTTGTCCAAAATTCATGATAGAAGGACCTAAAATATCAAATTAAAAACATATTCAAGGAAAATAGTTTAGAAACTTGATATCATAAACAAAATCCATGGAGCATAATCATAGGAATAAAGATATTAAATGTTAGGGAAATGTAGCATAAAAATAAAATATGAAAGTAACATAGGAATAGAAATCATAAAATAGTGTATTGGGAATCAATACCTATTTACAATAACATGGTGGAGTAGGAATAACTACCTAATTACCATAATAGAGAATGCATAACTGCCTGATTCCTATAAACATAGTGGAGTAGGAAATAGTACATGATTATCATAAACATAATAGATTAGTAATCACTTCCTGATTCCCATAAACATAGTGGAGTAGGAATCACTTTCTGATTCCCAAAAACATAGTAGTTCATGCATCACTTCTCTATTCCCATAAACATTGTGGGCATGAATCACTTCTTGATTCTCATAAACATAGTGGAGCAAGCATCACTTACTAATTCCCATAGTGGAGGGAGCATCAATACTCAATTCCTATAATTATATCATGAGATATAAATCCTTAATAAATGCATTATAAGGCGATATATCACCCCAATTTTCTTATAAAAATCATCCATACATATACATTCTATTAGAACATGAAAACATTCATACTTCAAAAATCACTTAATTACCCCATGGAAAAGAGATAGGTTTCATGAAAAAAATTTCTATAACATTCTATAAGAAATCCATAGAAAGAAGTTGTATGGTAGCTTAAAAGTATCCAAAGTGTAACATAAGAATCATTAAGGGTGTTTTTATATATAAAAATAACTTTTTAAGATCCTTGGATAAATCACTTGAAAAATAAGAGGATATACCCCCTTCTTTAATGGTTTTAAAACTCCTTAAAAATGTTTCTTAAAAATAAAATACTTGATCTTGATAAAAAAAAATTAACAATCTCCACTTAAAACCAAAATAGGTTTTTCAGTGAACAAATTTTATAAGGGAAATAGTATTTCAAAAAAAATCTTTAAGAATATATAAAAAAACATAAAGACTTGTTTTTTAAAAACACAGCCATTTAAAACCCATTTTAAAATCAATAATTCCTTTTTGAAATTAAACTTTTACTTTTGGAAAATATAAGAACATATAATTTTATTTTCAAAATATTCAAGATTTAAATTCATTTAGAACACTATTTTAGAACATGGAAAGGAAGATTCATAAATAATATTATTCACATGGTAATAGAAATCATAAAATAGTTTTTAAAAAACATTTTTACCATACTTGTAAAATAGAATGTTATGGGTCACCTTCAAAATTTATTTTCAAAACAGGGAAGTAAATTTTTAAAAAAAATAATTTAAAAAAAATATTAAATAGTTTATCCTTGAAAAGTATATAATTTATTTTAGAGTAAATGTGAATTGGAAGATAAAACATATGATCATGTAAGGAAAAACATTTCTAAAATTTTCAAATACTTTTATTAAAAACACACAACCAACAAATAGAAGAAAATATACCTTTTTAAAATAGGAGAATGAAAATATTATGGTCACATGAGATAACACATAATTAGGTTTCTAAATATAAAGGATGATATTAACAAAAAAATATGGCTAATGAGGGGAAACTGTTGTTAAATAAGATGAGGGTTATTATTAATAATTAATTACTTTTTGAGAAAGAAATTCTTCAAGGTAACATATTGTAAATAAAAATTAATTATCCCTAGTGAGGATGATAAGGTACCATAAAATGAAATATTAGGGTGGAAGGAACCATTCATAGAAGAAACACGTTTATAAATATGCGTTATAACTCAATGAGGATGGATGAGTTAACAAAAACCATTATAAGTTTGGTATCCTTTAAGATGAAATCCATTTAAAGAAATAAAATGATATGGATCTTCAAACCCCTTTAATTAAATTAATATAGAAAAATAAATTCATTAGTTATTAATCATAAAATATAAAATAAATTATCCTGTGAAATATAAAACATGTCTCATTGATTTGAAAATGATACAAATAAACTCTTATATTGTTTCCTTGTTTAGTAAAATGTGATCTAACCTCTTTAGGTCATTAAACTTTATCTTAAAGGTAACTTTGTAGATTAAGGTATTAGTATAACATATAGTGACCTGGGGATTTAGGTCATATAGGGGACTTCTAGGATAGACTGATTGATCAGGGTTTCAAGAAAATTTCTAAGGGTGTGTGTAACTTTGAGATGGTGGAAGTGATGCCCTTTTATAAGTGAATAAGAACTTTTGGGAATACCCATTACTATTCAATAATTTCATGAAACTATTTAAGTGTCAATACCTCCAAAATATTGAAATAATGGAGTGTGGGGTGATAAAATTTCATCAAATCACCCACCACTAATTTTATCATATATTTTAAAAATGTTTCAAGCCATTTGCTACTTGTTTTTGTACATTAAAGCATTTTGGTTTTTACCTTGGTAGCTAGTTTTTACCCATGTAATTTATATTTAAATAAAAATATAAGGTAACCCTTATTACCAAATTTACGAGTTATGAAACTAAATTTAATCCCATTATAATATGATTAAATTTATAAATTATATAAAATTATATTTTAAATTAAAATATTTAATATATAGAAAAAAAATGTTTTATAGAAAAATGTTGTTTTCACTATTAAGTGTTCTTAATATTATTTAGTATTGATAACAAATTTAATGAATAATAATATATTTATAAATAGGATTAAAAATTATTTTAAAATTATTTTTCAAAAGATATTAACTTATTTTAGGAGATAAAAATTACACAATACCAATAAAAATATTCTTTGAAATTAACATTTTTACCATTATTATGGACATTAACTTTAATCTTAGTAATCATAATTTTATACCTAAAATGAAATTAAATTTATTACACAATAATAACATGTTCATATAAAATATTAAATTAATTTTATTATATTTAGTTTATACAATTTATGAAAACTAATTTTTAATCTCACTCATTAGAGATGGTTTTTAAATAAAAAGATTACATAGGTTTGCAAAATATTAAATGAGGGTTTTATAAATTAAACATAAAAATATTCAAATTATTAGTTTAATTTATATATATAGATAGAAAAAAGGTTTCAATTACTTTTATGTCATTCGTGTACTATGATAATGTCCTAAAAATGATGGTACTAGCAAAATTGGTATTCTTTTTCTATTCACCTAAAAATCAATTATTTTAGAAAAATATAAAAAATTCACCTTATGATAATTTCTATATGTGGAATTAAAAAATGAAGTTAATTTTTTAAAATTTAAATTCTAAAATTAATATATTTATATTTTAAATGAAATTAAATATATATAAATAAAAACTTCTTTTATTGAAAATTCATTTTTAATACTTTAAATATTATTAATCATATATTTTTATGCATTTCCTAATTGATTATAATATTTTTTATTTTCTAGAGGTTTTAGTATTCTTATCTTTCCTTAATAATAAATATTTCACATGTTATTTTATTTTAGTGTTGAATGTGGAGAAATCTACCTAATATTTTATTAATTTATAAAAAATATATTCTAAAATATTGAGGCGTTACACAAAATATATAAGGAAATCAATGAAGAAGTGTATTCTAAGGTTACCAACTTCACACGGGTTGTCTTGATGAGCATTTTATAGGGATTCATGATGATTCCATTGAGGAGGTATTGATTCTACACACACAGGAAAATATTATGAAGGTGATTGGAGGTATTTTGTGTGTTGATTACTATACCACCTCAGTACACATGTGGTACTTAACTTTACTCAAGGATCTCGACAGGATAAGTATATACAATTGGGGGTGGCGATATTATCAATTTTATATATATTCCTCTATAAATAATATTTAGAAGAGGCATAGTATATTGTATGATGTTTGGTTTTACTATATAAGTGGGCCTAATAGTGTTTTATGCACATATCTCCTAGAGTTATCGTGCCACTTCCCTAACACATTTTATATGAATTACCTAGGAGAAACTTGAATGTTTACATCATTAATTTGAGTTCTGTTTTGTTAGTTTTTTAATATCATATATTAAATAATAGTATATTAATTTTTTAAAATGGGTGGAGTCAGTCTCTATGTTATGTACATATCCTGAGGCACAAGGTTCATAAATTTTAACCCCATATACTGGATTTTTCTATGCATCTCTTCCACCATACTGCACAGTATGGTTGGAGACCAGGGAGTAGTGGTTCCACTTATCCACCTCCACATTATTGAGTGGTACCGGCTAGATCAAGTCATTTTATAGATTATATACATTCAACACATCCCCATTGTACCATGAATCATTAATGAATTATATACTATTATTCATATAGGTGGGAATATCACTAATTGGATATGCTATCATTCTCATTACATTGAGTGTTGGGACATGTTTTCCCAATATAATGTATTTCAGTATGATTATCCCATGGTAAGCCTCTAGCTATCTAATCAGGTAGAGTATACATATTGGTACCAGTGTCATGATATCATGGATGTTACATGCCATGGGATAGGCATTCACTAGTTGGTATGTTTATGAAGAGTTGTTAGATATTTTTATGTCATATTTTGTATTAATTTGAATGTTATATAATTTTTAGTTAGATGAGAAAGAGAAGACTATACATATCATTGATCCTTAGGAGGAGGAATTTATCAGGATCGATGTAGTTCATATAGATGTAGTAGATCTCAGATATCCTCTCAATTTCATACATGAGAGTGTTGATGATAAGGATCCAGAGTTATATCTCGATCCACATTCTCCAGCTAAAGCACTTGAGGATGATGATATTCTTATTACGCTCGCTGAGTAAGATGAACCACCACCACCATCACCACCATTGAAATTATAAAAGGGGTGAGGATAGAGGTGTGAACAGAGATGAGGACTAGGATAATTTCACAAAATAGTGGCTCCCACGTAGTCTCTCATATAGGCCCTTGAACCATAAAGAGAATATCTTGCACACCAGGAAGAAGTTATTACATAGAAGATAGAGGATTTAGTACCATATACCATTAATTATGCATGTGATATTCTCTCTTCCTCTCAGATACGTCCTTCAATCGACGTCCCTAGTGCTTAGGTGAAGTGGGACATGGATATGATGTTACGATTTATTCTTTACATTGGATGATTTATCTCATTTAGTGACTTATTTTTTGTGTATTCAAGGGATCCTATTGGGAACCTATTGACATACGGATCCATATATGATGTTGGGGGTCTTATACTCATCATTATGAGGAAGCACTGAAAATACAACATATTTATGTGTCAGCGGCTATAACAGTAGAACAGTACACAGAGGTAGTTGTTCAAAAAATATATATTTACCCTGTTAAGGTATAGGTAGGAAATAAATAGGAACATTATCATATATTTGGGACACTAGGGTGACTTAGACATTATAGCTGAAGTGTGAATGAGTTTTATACAATGATTTGTGGACCAGAGAGGCAATACCAATGATTTTTTCTACTGTAAAACATTTTTATATAAAAATACATAATTTATAATTTAATTTCTTGTTTTTTTAATATAAATGTATATATAAAATTTAAAATAAAAATCACTTAACAATTACAATTTTAATTGGTTGATAATGTTGAACAATACAATATATATATATATAACATATCATTTGGGAATTCCATAGATCAAATCTAGAAATGAACTGTTACCAAATATAAAATAGAGAAACATTTGAAAGTGAAATAAAAATGAATCTATTTATAATAAGATGATTGGGGGTGAATTCATATATATATAATTCAATATACACCAATTAATTATGTAAAATATCCATCTGGATATAGGTTTTACTCTACCACTTAGGATGATATCATTATATTGAACCTTTATTTTTTGTATTATTTGAATTTGAGGATTCTTGGTACTTTATCTAGTTTCCTTTCCATTTATCTTCTTATTATGAAGGTTGAGGTGGAAAAAGGGATAATATTAGGTGAAGTTTATAATATTTAATGTTGTATGGTGGTTATTTTAAGTTCCCCATGGTCACCCTTTGAGAATATCATTTCAATCCTTGTAAGTTCCAGGATATTTCTAGCACCATGATCCATGTATTTTTGTCACCCATAGTCGCCTCTCCTACAAAGGGCCTGAACCCAGAGGCACCATAATTCTTTCCCTCCAATTTTGTCTCTATCCCCTCTACTCCACACTTTCCTTATGATCCTTGGTTGATCTTATATTTCTAATATCCTCTACACTTTTAGGATTGATACTCAACACATATCTTTGTTGTTCCAATCACGGTTCCCTTGTCAATTTCTCATATTTCTCTCATTTCACCTTCGCAAATAGAGAAAGAACTAGAGCCACCTAAATATCCATTGGTATCTAAGTAGAAAGATAAATGATAAATCCAAGGGCTCGTGATTTCATAGGACTAAGTGAAACGATAATGGTGATATGAGAAGGCAAGTTGGAATGGGAGGATCTATTTGTGAGACCAATCATTTTGGATATTTTCAACCATGGGAAGGAAGGATTTTAGGTGGTGGAAATGTCTTATCTTCAATATATTTCAATTTTATATATTACATTAACAAAAAGGCACTGGGTAGGGATAGGAATCTAATTTAGTTGACTGAGAAGAACATCGAGAAGACCATTGCAATGATCGGAAATATACCCAACAAGTACACATAAGTGACTACTTTATTTCCCAAAATTAGATGTCAGAACACGTATAACCTTGTTTGTGAATTTTTGTGATCACATAAGGGATATTTTGGTAATGTTCCCGAAATAACATTTCATGGAGGAGAACAACTGAACCACTGTTCATGAAGAATGGTATGAACATATTCCATCATCACTCAATTTGCAGTCCCTCATTTGCCTTTATTTTTTCCTATTTCCCCTATTTTTCAACTACTAAAAAATGGTACAAAATCAATGCATTATTTTATTAGAAAAAAATAGAGAGTGCTAATAAAAGTGTCACCTTTATCAGTGTTAAGTAAAAGTGTTGATAAAGGTGAACCCTTTATCAGTGATTTTTTTAGTGTTGATAAAGGTTAATATTTATTAGTGATTTTTTAAATATTATTAATATATATATTTATTATATTTATATTCAAAAAAATGTTTATCTATATACATTAATTAAAAAACTAATGTTTATAATTAATATAAATATGATATATTAATTTATGTTTTTTAATAATTAAAATATATATATATATAATTTTAAAAAAATTATTTATAAGGTTATAAATAAATATTTAAATAATTGTAAAATTATAATAATTTTTTTAAAATAATAAATATATTTATTATATTTATAATTATATATAAATACTTTTTAAAAATATTTATTTATAATTATAATTATATATATATATGTGTGTGTCTCCAATGAATTGGTTTAATATATATATATATATATAGATTATGGTATAAAGATGATATTCATAAACATGATTGTTGTTATTTATGTTCATATATTGATGTGTGAGTATAATTGACACTTTATGATCATAAGTTTATTTGTGTACATGATGGGTTACTATGTTATAAATGTTAAGATTACCTATATTATGGTGACTCATGCATATGTTATGTATTCATAACTCATGAATGTTCATTTATACATTGACACCCTTATTATTCATGCTTCCATATATATGACGAGTCATTTTTTGTGATCAATAATTTACTAGGTATGATTCATTCATGTTATATGCACGAATTTATTATTTTTTAGACAATTTGGGGTCTAGTACCCTTTTATTAAAAACAATAAACAAATAGATGACAAATGGTAGAGACATAAAAGGCATAAATATCTAAAAAAAGCAAAACCCAACTCATAAGATGGTAAACCGCAAAAAAACATTAAAATTTCACCTCTTAGATTTTTCTCTAGAACCCACATTCTGAGGATGTTGACCTCTTCCTCACAAATATTGGTCCCTCCTCCACGACTTTAAATTCAGACAACCATTCTGATCACCATCAGATGACTCGATTGATGATTCTTCTAATTATGTGGATGAAATTTCTTCCAAGTTGAGTGAAGTACCATGTTTACATTATAGATACCTAATTTTCATTTCCAAGTTGGATCACATGCTCGCTTCAATTCTAATGGTTATGAGCCTTAGGACTTTAAGATATTATTTATAACCAAACGTTTTGGGTTCCATCTTAGCATAAAAATGCTCAACTTAAGATTTTAACCAATCAATAATTTCATTGTTAAGGTTCTTAGGTAACCTATCATGCCCAATCTCCCTTGGAAGACTTATAGTGCAAGAATTTTTTATCCTCACCCAGTCACATTCCTTAGATGTAATTGTATTGAAGATATCATAATTCTCCATCATAAACTCAGAAAAGTAGAAGGATATGACCATCCCCCAAACACAGGATCAACTTCCTCCACTATTAGAGTGGGAAATGGAGGATTATACAACCGAAAGGGAGGGTTATGCATTGACTTAGACACTTTAATCTTGATCATGGCTATTGATATAGAAATAAACATCTCTTCTAGTTCCCCTGTTAAGAAGAGGTTCCCATGTTCTCCTTGTTCTGACCAAGTGTACATAAAGGAGACTCAAAAGTAGGATGAACTTATTAAGAGATAATAATAATGTTGACAGATCTAGATTTTATGGGAAGGAACATTTTAAAACCTTTATCATCCACAATTTTTTTACCCTTGGCCAAATATTTATTTGTATTCATTGGTTGTTCAATCACCTACCCAATAGCTTGGGGACCAACCTTTACCACCCTAGAAATCATGTGCATATCAGTAGACTATGAAACATTTTCCCCCTTCTATTGAGAGTGCACTTCCTCCTACATTGATACTTGTATCTCATGTTTATAACAATGATTATAAATCCTCCCATCACTAAAAGCCTTCATACTGCCAGTAGATTTTTACTTAGAAATAATATCTTGAATGCTTCTATTTGTGGACTTATTAGAACCAACCTGCACTTCATTTCTTGAGGAAACCTAATGATGCAGTGGAAAATACAATTTTCCAACATCCCCCTGATGATGTAATCTTTATCATGATACTATCTATTAGACCCTATATTAGAAGTATTCCCCTGAGGATCCTTAGACTTTTAGGCCTTCCTACACTTTTCAGTTGGATGGCCCTTCAATCCATAATTCCTATAGGTAATATTCCTAAATCAATACTTATAATAATGTACAATATTTAAACATACATTATATAAATCAGAAACCTTTTCAAATTGAACAATCAAGTAAAATTGAAAATCAATGACAGATAGAACAATTGTCTTGATAAGAGGGGAGCTAAGATCAACTTTAACTAGTAACCTAAAAAAGTGACCAAAACTTTCCCTTTTAGTCCCTTTATCCATCTTGATCAGGACACAAACTACTAAGGAAATTTTCCAATGCCACCAAAATGAAATACCATTCATTGATCACCTTATTTGATGTCTTCCTCCCCTTCTATGAGAACTACCCCAATTTTTTGGATGTTGTCCCCGCTTCCATTATTTTGGATCCTATCATGTTTACTCTCGAACATCCATGTTTGAGG
Source organism: Viscum album (assembly GCA_963277665.1). Taxonomy (NCBI): domain Eukaryota; kingdom Viridiplantae; phylum Streptophyta; class Magnoliopsida; order Santalales; family Viscaceae; genus Viscum; species Viscum album. The sequence goes on along the minus strand of OY728123.1, from coordinate 498,564,529 downwards.
AAACATATTTCTATTCAATAGGCCCCTAACCTCTAGTTGATCCTTTTTTAGAAAAAAAATAGGATCAACATGTTCCTTATCTAAGAATTGATATTTATCTCAGAAAGATCCATGAGAAAGTCCAAACTCCTCATGGAAAACCTCACTAATTTTAGATATATTCAATATATCAAGTAGGATAAGTGATTTATCTCTTTTATTCAATTGGTCATGGATCAAATAAGGCATGACATTCACATTTGAATCATCCACTTGAATTCCACATCTGTGAGGAGGAACCAAATGATCCACCCCACCTGTAGGATTCATCATAGTGTTGCTCTTAGATGGGGGTCATTTACCATTATTAAAGTAGCCACAAAACCTGATTGGGTCCCTTGAATTTTACTTTTCATAACATACTCATTATCCTGTAATGGTTCTTGTAACATATGAATAGAAATGGACATGATTCCACTCTCTTTAATGTTTTTTCTAACCAGTAGGGGAGAGATCATCATGGAATTTCCTTTTCCACTTACTTCCACCTTGATTGAAGAAGGAATATTAAAGAACATCATCTACAACCATGTAATCATTATAAGACTTACCCCATATTGATTTATACAAATAGGGATCCTTAGTAGGCTCATAATCCTACAGGAGATGTTCTGAACCACCTATAATAGGAACTATACCTTCATTACAAGAGATTTATCCTCTAGTATTGGACACCTGTTGAACCAAGATGTCTCCTTTTGGATGCACCATTATATCAGCAGGCCTCCTCACTTATTCATTAAAAAGTTCATCCCAATGTTTAGCATGGTCTCGCTGAGGGAGAACCAGCCCAGACAAGCCATGGTGTGTAGTAAGATAACCCACACCCTAAGTCTTAGAGAGAGAATGCATCCCTTATACTGGAGAAATGTTTAACGTAGGACATAGACAAGCTTCATACACAGAAAAACTTCCATCAATAATGTTAGAAAAGGATGGTTATGTCCCAACACTACCCAAACTAGTACCAACAGGTGTACTCCCTGAGACATTGGGTCCCAAGTTAGATTACATAGCTTTCAATGATTCACCCAAATGTGGGAGTAGTTTCTTAAAATTAAACTGGTCAATAAGATAAAACATATTCTTACAGATTTTGAATTTTTGGTTCCTATTATATTTTACAACAAGATTCCCAATATTTCCACACATGTAGAAAAAATTAGGAAGCTTCTCCGAAGAAATTTTGATTTCAATTCTAAACTCACCAGCTACAAAAATCACAGTTTCAGTCATGGGAGAAAGAATATCGACCTCAATAAGAACTCTAAAAAAGTGACCAAATCATTATTTCTATGTATCTTTGTTAAATTTAATGGGGATACCCATTACCAAAGAAATTTCCCAGAGAATATTCAGGTTCCATAAAAACCAGCTAATACCCTAATTCTAGAACCATACTTGAGAAATTAAATTCTTAATCTTTGTGGGGTTGAATAAGGAATCTTGGTCCTAGATCCTAAGGGTGATAGGCTTGAGAGATAACATTATTCATCCCCATGCCATGTATTTTAAGTTTCTAGAAGGCAAAACAATATGAAAAAAACCCTTACCTAATGAGTTCAATCTTTAATCATCAAATCCCTAGATTCGAGAGAGACAGCAGTGAAGTCGCTCACTCTTCCATTTCCTATCAGGAAAAAAGGGTATAACCCAAGCAATGATCAAGTGTTGGCATGCCTTTAATCAAACCTAGGAAATTTTATGGTCAACCTTAATAAACTCAAGGGTTCTATTTTTGGTAACATTGCTCAAATATTTCATGACATGGGAGAATAAATAGCCCTTCTCAACTTTCCCAGTCATAGTTAGGGCTTCCTCTTTGAGGTGAGTAACATTAAATTTAGGGTTACTGGTAATCAGATTCTCCCTCTTTGATGCAATGGCCTCTTATTTTAGCTTCGTATTATAGACAAACACATCAAATGGATTAAATAAGCAATCTGCAACGAAGACTGTCATGAATCAGATCTGAGCTCCATGAGGAGATGGAGAGAGAATCTCTAGAAGTCCGCCCATTTTCTTTCATAAATCTTTATAATTATATAAAAATGTTTATAAATATATTTATTTATAATTATAATTATAAATATATATTTATTTATTTATAGTTTTAATTATAAATATATTTATTTATTTAAATAATTATAAAACTATAATAAAAATATTTATTATATTTATTATATTTATAATTTTATAAATATATTTATAATTTTATAAATATATTTATAAATATATGAAAATGTTTATAAATATATAAAAATATTTATAAATATATACAAGTATTTATAAATATATATTTAAATAATTATAAAATTATAATAAATATATTTATCATATTTATAATTTTATAAATATATATAATTATATAAATATATTTTTAAATATATAAAAATGTGTATAAATATATAAAACTATTTATAAATATATTTATTAAATATATAATCTTATAAATATATATGATAATATAATAAATTATTAAGATTAGATCTTTATCATTTCTTTTTTAGCACTGATAAATATAAGCCTTTATCAGCACTAAAAAGCACTGATAATACTAATCTTTATCAACACTAAAATTTTAAAGCTGATAAATACACATTTTATCAAAAAAAATTTAGCACCGATAAATGTGTATCTTTATCAGTTCTAAAAAGGCACTTAAGATAAGTTTTATCAGTTATTTTTATTTTATCTCTGATAAAACTTTTCTTTATCATCTCACTTTCAAAACGCAATGATAAAATCCATACGTGTTCTTATAAAATTAACCCTAATAGAGGGGTGTTGCCACTCGTGCCTCGAAGATTTTGCAGAACCTGAATCCTAATGAAGCTACCAATGATGTTGTCGAACCCTATTGTTACCACTGTTTGATATTATCGATGAATCAATCTCTCCAAATATAGGTTGTGTGCCTGATTTATCTTGTTAGTGACTTCAAATGCTCTATTTCTGCAGTCGCACCTCACCAAATTACGCATCTTCACTTCTTCTCAATAAACTGGGTGAATATCCCCCAAAACAACCATCCCTGTTGTATCTGGTATTGTTGATCTATATGGGGGTTGATTTTGAGAAGGTGTCTTACTCTAGGATCTCGATGACCCTAGGTTCTATATTTGCAATGTTTCATGATGACTATGCTTTTCTTTTTTGAAAATGAATGACTCTAAGAGTGACCTATACCAAACATGAGGAGTGGGTTTTTGGTGTCACGATTGGGTTTTAATTGATGGATTTTTGTTTAATAATTATGAATTATGATGCATATTCAATGTAAAAAGGATCTCCCATAGGAGACTCGAAAATTGAATGGTTTAATTTAATTATTGGTGTTCATTGTTTACGCTTTCATCCTTATTCATCCTATCCTCTTGTATTCCCCTTTCTATGAACACTATAGGACAAAATCTAGGGTGTAGGGATAATTGATTTTTCATTTTTTTCATGGGACTATCATGTGTAATCTCACTTCTAGGTTTCTTGGACTCAGTTGGGGTAGAGTTTGGCCCCCCTTATTAAAATTATTGAGTTATAACTAGGTTTTCCCCATGCTTATCCCCTAAATTTTGGATATTTTGATTCCTTGGTAATTTAATTCATGTGTTAGACTTATAATAATAGTATTAAGTATGTTAGTAGAATCAGTATTATGAAAGAAATGTTTTCTCTCTATTTCCAATGATGTCTTTATATTAAAGAAATATAAGTTTTAAATTGTTTTTCAATTGCCTTGTGAACCATGTTTTTGTTAAAGTTTTGAATAACCCATATGAATGAAGTGTGTAAATTAAAAAGGTATTATATTATTAAAATTTAATTTTCAATTGGTTCTTAATTTTTACATGGAATTTCAAGTAATAATTGAAATTCAAAGTGCAGATAGAATTATTCAAGTTTAGTTTTGAATAAAAAATGCATGGTATGCAAATGTATTTTGAAATTTTCAAAGTGTTTCAAGTTTATAATTGTATAGTTTTATATAATTTGAAATTTATATACTTTTATAAATTTTATAGTATATCATACTATACTAATATAATTTAATATTATTTTTTTATTAAATACTCATACCTTTATAGTTTTATTCATTTATAAATTTATATACTTTTATAGATTTTATAGTAAATCATATTTTCATATATAGTTTAAATATTGAATTTTTTAATTATTTATACTTTTATAGTTTTCTATATTTATAAATGAATATACAATTATAGTTTTATTTGCTATAAATTATTATACTTTTATAATTTCATAAAATTTACTTTTATATATTATAATTTTAGACCTTTATAATTTTTTAAAACTATATAATTATATAAATAATGTGTAATTTTATAACATATATGTACTTTTATACAGTTTTATAAAAAAGGAGAGAGGCCAATGAACAAAGTAGATATTGAATTTCTTACCTTTAATCTCATGTAGATTTATCTCAATATATAATGAGAAAAAATAATTTAATAATGATAGAAAAACATTAAAATTTCCTTATAAAAAATGTAAACTCAGTCAAAGATGTTTTAGGGTAATAAATGGGAGTAAAATGATGAGAGGGGGGATTTAAAATTGATAACACATAACAAAAACATATTAGTATAATTTTTATGTATTGAATAAAAATATGCTCGTATAGTTAACACACATGGATAACTAATCATGGTTTGGATTTTGTAAAGTTACATTACCCATTCCTTGACCAAACAAGGTTTGAAAATCATGCTCATAAATTGTTCTTGAGCTAAATACTATTCCAAATTTCCATTCCAATATAACTACCCTTTTTCAAGTTCAGTGGAATACTCAAAATTTTATCCAAATATCATTATATTTTCCATCTTAAAATTTCAAATTTTAAAATATTGATAGGTCATTGGACTAAAAAATTATTTATTTATAAACCTACACCACACTATTATAGTGATAGATCAGGGTAAAACCTGAGGGAAGGTGAGGAATGATTTTTTGTCAGTCGATCAAATTCTCATTTTAAATAAGACTCCACTGATTCAAATATATTTTATCAAATATAATCAAATTCTATAAATTCTGTAACTACCATGTGTATTGGTGTTAGCTTCAAGAAAAAAATAACATGAATTCATATCTAGTTTCAATTCAACCTTCAATTAGATTCCCATATTCTTCCAACTGACCTCTATTTTATTTCTCAGTAGCTTTTATTTTTTTAATGTATTTAAATTCTAGAATTCTAGAAGCCATGTGTCAGACTTTTATCTTCCTTCTTCTCTTTCCAGTTTCAACCTTTATTAAAATTATCTGCATCATCATTCACCAAAAATCATTTATAGACCAAGAAAAATTCTCAATTTTTTACACAAAGATAGGTTTAATCGATTATCAATCTTCCCTAAACTTAGAAACCATTCAAAAAACACTAGGAATTTTTTTTCATTCCCCATGATTCATTAGATTCACATAAATCCCTTATTTAAATGATCTATCTTAGGAAACCATAACCCAACACTAGAAAACTTAGGATTTACTTGTTACTATATTCACCTCCTATATAATATAGATTGATAATAACACCATGGAAAGGGAATGTCACTAACTCTATCCAACTCATAGGATATCCATCATGACCTCAATCCCACAAAAGGTGAATTAATATGTAAACCCATTGCAAATCTTAAACCTACTTTGCATTCAACATCACCCGCATGGTTTAAATTAGGGGATTCCTCCATAACTCTATCTTCTCTCAGATTTGGTGTTAGCTTCTAAGGGAATGAGTCTTCGGAAAAAAATGAAATAGTAAATATCATCCTCATAAGATTCATCTCTCGAATATTTATTATTGCATTTTTTATCCTGAGACTCATCCCCCATTTCTTCTGGATGAATTCAGAGGATAACACCTACCACCAGTGGAGTAATTCTTTTCTTAAATTCAATTACATATTTCCTTCAAAGCATATTGAAATTATTTGAAACATTAAAATGTTGAGTTACGCTTATTTTAAAGGCCCTTTTGTGTATTTATTTTGTTAAATATTAATATTACTAAATCAAACATGATGGATATGAATAGAGAATGGATGGATGCCAATCATGTGACAAAAGAGTATGAAAATGGGGTGAAATATTTCATCAAGTTTTCAAAATATCATGCATATGTCCCTTCTCAAATACTTTTTTCATGTTTATGATATTGTTATTAAATAATAAATAGTCCATAGGAGTTGGAAGAACACTTAATCTATCATGGAATTGGTCAAATTTATAAATTTTGGAATAAACACAAGGAAAAAAAGAATGTAGCTAGTAATTGGGATATCACTGTGTTTTACGGATCATCTAATATGATTACAAGTGTGGGAAATGAATAATATTGCATCGAGGATGTGATTACAAGTTTAAATTATTATGAAGATCATATTAAGTAAATTATAATGATAGTTTAAGATGAAATTAGTGATTTTCTAAAATTTTTTGATAAGTTAAAGAGTTGTTTAAAAGATTCCATTATATGTTAGTTTCACTAAATATACATAATTTCCAGCTATACTGAATTAGTATAATTTAAAATCTAGCAATGGATAGAATGATTCTGGTTTTACTAAACTACTTTATCTCTCGAATGATATTCTCCTAGAATATAATGATATCCCTAGCTGAACATATGCTGCTAAAAAAATTCTACATTTGATGGGTATCATCTCTAAAAGAATGAACACTTGTCCAAATGATTGTATACTATTTCTAAAAGACCAAAAATCACTTAAATAATTTCGAAAGTGTGGTTATTCTCAATATAATAAATTTCAATCAGGTCCAACAAAAGTTGTATTGTACTTTCAAATCATTCTAAGGTTTAGGCACCAATATGGAAGTGAGGATACTACAAGAAAATCTAAATGGCAGGTAGATACAAGAAATAAAGATGGGAAACCTTCTCACCTGGAAAAATCTCCTTAGTGGAATATAATTTATCAGGAGTATCATGAATTTGGAAATGAGTCAAGAAACCTTCATCTTCCATTATCTATAGCTACAGTGAATCCTTTTGGTTTTCAAAGTAGTAATCACGGTACATGGCTGGTTATGTTGGTATATTGAAACATTCCACCATGGTTATGCATGAAATGAAAATACATTATGTTATTCATCCTTATATCAAGACCAAAACAACCAAGTAATGATATTGATGTTTATTTTGATCCATTGATCAAAGATTTGAAATTATTGTGAGATTCAGGAGTTACGTTGTATGGTGCTTACAGAAATTAAGATTTCACATTGAGAGACATGTTGTATGAGATGATAAATGAATTTATTTCTTATAGAAATTTTTCAGGATATAACATTAAATTAACTCAAGGGTGTTCCATTTTTTAACAATATACATAATAAATTAGGTTAGAAATTCATTGAATACTGTGTTTCTAGGAAATCATAGATTTCTACCCCCAATGAAATAAGTATCTATCTTAGATGACATCATTTGATGGGAGTTCAAAATAAAATACCACACCATCTCCACTAATAGGTGATAAACTATTTGAGAAAGAAAAATATACAGAAACTTTTTTTGGTAAACCTTTTCAAAAAACCTTACAAAAACTAGTTAAAAAAATAGATCAATTTTAATAATTACCATACTAGAATTGTCTATACGTCATAAATTTTCTTAATATTATGAATTATGAAAAAAAAAATGAATTTGATAGTGTCATTGGAACATTAAATTCACCCAAGAAACAGTTTATAGAATTTAGGATAGGCTGGACATAATTTATATGGAAATACAGGAAGAGTTGGCACCAGTGATGGGTGAATAACAAACTTTTCTTCATCCAACTTCTTACACTCTTTCCAAGAAGGAGAGATATATGTTTTCAAAAATTTTGAATGATTTAAATGTTCTATAGGGGTATTCATTGAATATCAATAATATCATATCAATGAATGATTTAACATTAAAGGGTCTAAAATAACATGATTGTCATGTTTTGAAGAAAGATCTAATTCTTGTAGCTTTACATTGCATTTTTTCCAAGAATTTTCACCATACATTAACCAAGATATATTTCATTTTCAAATCTATTTGCAGCAAATTTATAGACCCAGTGAAATTGATAACTCTGTAAAAATAAATTTCCATCATATTATATGAATTGTAAATGTTCTTCACACCAACATTCTTTGATATGATGATTCACTTAATGGTTCACTTGGTGGGAGAGATTCGTCTATGTGGTCCCTTATATTATAGATGGATGTACCACATTGAATGGTATATGGGTATTTTGAATGAGAATATCAAAAATAAAATTCGAGCATAGGTTTTTATTGTAGAGTGATATATTATTGAGGAATTCATTGAATTATGTACTAACTGCCTATCTAGTATGGAAACCATTGGACTACCAAAATCTTGTTACACTGGGTGGCTTGTGGGTGAAGGAATTTCCAGAATAGATGTTGTTTCCATCAATATTATAGATCAGGATCATTCCCACCTTTACTTTTTTCATTATAGTTTATAGGTTTCCCCATATGTTGAAACCCAAGAATAAATTCTTAGGCATTTGAATCCATAAAGGGATGAAATTTGGATATCAAATACACGTAATAAATACTTTATAGTATGGTTTCAAGACCATATTTTTAAGGAGTCAGATGAAAATCCAAATTCAATTTTAGAATGACTTTTATGGCTAGCTAGAGGACCAAGTGTGTATGTATTATCTTACAATGGTTATCTAATTAATGGTTATACATTATATACAAATGAACATGATGAAGGAAGTACCATGAAAAATAGTGGTGTTACACTTATGGATGAAGTGATGCATGTTTCTGGTAATAAGGATAAAAATCCAATTTATACGAATATGTCATACTTTTTCATCATCAAACAAATATGGGAGTCAGATTATACATCATTCCAAGTGATGATTTTTCAATGGAAGTGGGTTGATAATTGGAGGTCTGTTAAAATAGATAAATTGGGATTCATAAAAGTTGATTTTAGTAATGAAGGGTACGAAGATGAACCATTTATAATGGAATCACATGCAGTAAAAGTATTTTATGTTCCATATCCTGCAAACTATAAGTGTTCAGTTGTTCTTTTATCAGCCAAAACCACTGAAGGGTTAGATGAAAATTCAACTAAGGATGACCCTTTCATTGGGACGTCACAATAATTTCATAGTGGTACCAAAGTAGATGGGGTTTGTTCTGTCATAGGAGACCAAAATGAATGTATTTGGATACTTGATAGAGGGTTGAAATCCCTTTAACATTTATAAAAATGATATTTCAATAATTATGTTATATTTTTTTATAATATACATTGAGTTACCTCATGTTATTATTTTTTCGCTGCTACATTTACATAATCTAAATTAAATGTTAAACCACATTTTTTGATAGTGAATTTTTCACGTGTTGATGCTCCCAATCATGAGGAACAGCCGGTTTCTCAACCTGGTATTGCACTCGGTGTAGAGGAATAACAACCTTCTACACATATCGATGCTACCAATCCAAAGGAACAATATATCGATGATGTTGAACTTGAGGAAATTTTAGATGAAAAATAACTAATTTCGTAGAAAAAATAAGAGTGTTGTAGCATTACGGTGTTATAAAAAATTATTTAGGTGAAAAGGAAAGGAATCAAAATTGAGGTCAGGTGGAATGTGCACAAACATCCTACTAACACCAATAAGTCCATGTTCAATAGTTGCATTGGGATCATCACTTGATAGTTCATTCTTATTGTTGTATATTTTTAATCATGTTGTGTTCACACTTAAGACACTGATTTGGGAAGAGATTATGATAACACTATGATATCCTTCCTTTATTTTACTAAAAAAATAAAATAATGAAACATTGACTTCCTCTTCATCATCCATTGAGTAGTGAATTTATAATAGATGAATCCCATAAGAAATTTTTATTAATGATTTATGGAATGAATCACAGAGGATTTTTCACAATTCTAACGAAATTTAATCTTAAATATGCTGAAGGGAAAATAATCCTACACCCGTCACTTACGTATGCACACCTGATAAAACAAGTAACATGGGATGGGTTTACTGGATATCATGGGGAGATATATTTTTAGGTACATTTTTTATGATAATACATTGTTTTAAAATACATGTACTGATCACTTTAATTAAGAATTTTTAATTTATGAAATAGAAATTAAGTGCTAAAAATAAGGAATGGAAAACAAAACCAATGTTTCCCTAACATAAATCAAGGATGGCGTATGCTTCACTTGAAAAAAATCAGTACATATTTTAAATATACCAAAATAATTTTATGTTATATGAAACAAAAACATAAATATGTTCCTCTGTTTATATGTATACTGATGAATCCAAATCTAAATCCACTTCTATCCCACATAATATTCTATAGAAGGAGGCATGTGTAAATAAATATGGTATTCTAATAGACAAAAATACACAAAATTTATGTGAAACATGTGTAAGTATGACATAATAAAAAATATTTAAATCTCTATTATATAACAATGATTACTTATCTTCTTATGTTTTATATCTGACTTAAACATAGGAATCATCAACACCTATATCAGATGAACACCTACTATCAGTGGCCTTGAAGCGGAAAAACAGTATATCTCTATTAATGGAGAGGGTTTTGGGGTGACACCCTAAACATATTTTGAGAAAATAAAAAAATAGGATAAAGATAAATAAATGGAAGAGATTAAAGAAAGATTATCTTCCCTTGAAGAAAAATTTCATTGGTAGTCTGAGTTGCAAGAAAATGTTATGGGGGGAGAAAAGAGAAGAAAAAGATCAAGAACAACCAATGTATGAAGATCCTTCCCTACCCCCACTATATTTGAGGTGATCCATTCTCCTCAAAGATCTATCTTATATGAGGTAATCAATATTCACATAATTGTTTCTGTGAAATGTGAATCAGACAGACACTGATACCTTTCCTGTACTGATATTCTACAAGGTGAAAATGACTATGATTTATATCTATCAACACTCACCCATAACCTTGTTGGGAAATATGTTGTATTCAATATACAAGAATACACTCTATACAACAAACCACTTCCAATTTTTCATGTGATAATGGGGATTATTGTAGCTCATGAACTGAGCGCTGAGCTACTAGTTACACTTGATGATGCAGATATTCATATAGTCAAAACAATTGTTGGAACATTCATATCATGGCCATAAAATCTTATAAAACAAACATTTCAACAAGGAGGTATTAATTTCCAATTTATTTTTCATTCTAAAAATTAACAATTAATAAAAAAAGTTTTGAACTGATGAATATAATTACAGGCAGATAAAGGGAAGGGGTGAAACAAATGGTCGAATCAAAACCATATAAAGGATCAACCAACTGATTGAAAAGATCTTCAAAAATCACCTTTACCCAATCCATTCAATGTATGTATTTAATAACATTGAAGGTTTATGTGGATACAAATTTATAAAGTGGTAGTAATCACACAGTTGATTTTGAAGAATAAATGTATGGAGAGGCCATTACAGACTATGTTTCTCTTGATAATGTAAATGAAATCCTCAATTATGAATTTCTTGGAGTCTCAGTTATAAATGTATACATGAGGTGTGTTTTCATGAATTATTTTTTCAATAACTGATATACTATGTTAATTATGACTAAATAAATTTCATATTTTTTGTAAGAATATATATAAATATCAATTTAAGGGATTAATCCATTAATATAAATAAGGACTCATTATTCCTCACATCACTTCTACATACCAAAAGAAAATAGAATAAAAAATGGATGAAATAGTGGAAAACTGACCAAATCATTTGAAAGAAAATTTACAGATAATAAACTCTTCTTAATACCAATGATGCAGAGGTAAAACTCTACAATTTAATCATATACAATATATTTTCGTTTATTTTATTACTTATTCCTTTTTTGGGAAACATTGAATACTCATTATGGTCAATTTGGATACTCTAGAGATTTATTTTCCGGATTGACTGTATAGATACCCAATAAACTGACCACACATGATGATGTTTATAAATTTGTAATACACTACGTCCAATGTTTTAGAACTAAACTTCAAGCTATATATTTTATATTATGTTTTAATGTGAATTATATTATGATAGAGTTGTGTTTAAATATCATGAAAATCATGGAATGAGGACATTTTATGCACACAAGGAGCCTGAAAAGTTCTACAAGTGGACAAGTATCAAGGTATATATAATAAGATTTCACTATCCAAACAAATATAAAAACAAATTACTTATTTTTTCAATGTTTCTATAGTTTCCAAAATAAACAAAAGTAAAATATTGTGGTTATTTTATATGTAAATTTATGATAGATATCATATACCATCAAAAAACTAGCATCCATAAAGAGGTATTTTCGAAGATAATTTCTATTTCATTTAAAATATTTATTAATACTTTTTTATTTATATTTTTTGTACTATAATGACTGTCTAAAGTCATCATATGTACAAGATGAAATATATTTGTTTAGAAACAAATGGGTAGCATACCTGATTGAAAAATTTATGCATATATCATGAATATGTGACTTCCTACTTCTTATTTAGTTGATTTTATCATTATTTTATCTAATTTTTTCAGTTAATTTCCTCATAATTTCTATCTGATACTTATTTTGTTAATTTTCACATAGATAATAAAAAAATGACCTCATGAGAAATTGGAATTTGAGGATACAACTGAAATAATGACAATATAGAAATGGTTCAAGAATGTATACAACTATCTTGAAAAGGTGAATTCATAATACCTTTAAAAAATAAAGAGATTTCAATGAGAAGGTTAAAGTTTTTTTTAATATACTATGTTTTTCCTGATAATAGTGTCTATTCTCTACTGCATTAACATAATCTAAATTAAACATTTTACTACTCATGTAGACAATGTATTCTACACATGATGATGTTACTAATCTTATAGAATAACATAATATAAAGAAGGAAACCCTTTGGGAATATGTAAAGGTAATTTTATAATATACTTTTGATGTTTTACTAAAAAATTATAAAATGAAATGTTGATTTAATTTTCATTATTCTTTACAAAGTATTTTTATTTTAAAATATTTAAATCTATATTTTATGCCTTTCTAAACCAAAACATCCAAAAAAATCTTCTCCTTCAAAACTTTTCCACTCCTATAGTGTTAGAATTTATCACTTTCATTCAAGTTACCTCCACTTCATTTATAGGAAGAGAAATGATGCTTCCTATTATTAATTACAGAGTTAATCAAGATGTTTTCACAGTAAAATTATTGTTCATATAAGTAATGGATTGTTTCATATTTATGTTTTATTTATTTAATTTTAGTATTACTCGTATAATAATTTTTTTCTTATATAGATGGATTCTATTGTTCAAGTTGGGGTGGTTTGTTCAAAGCTTCTCATGCTTGTGAGAGATTGGACTTCGAGGTTGCAATTGAGATAATGAAAACAAGGAAATTGGTCAAGAATTTATACAACCATCATGAAAAGTTGAATTTCTACTACTTATTTAGTTAATTTTTTCATTATTTTATATAATATTTTTAAGTTAATTTCTTTATCATTTTTATCTAATACTTATTTATTTTTTTCACATATTTTTTAGGAATTCATTTTTTTTTCAACTATCTACAACAAGCCACAAAAGTGATAACAAGTTTATTTCTACCAATGTTACCAAACTTTCCATTGTATTAATTTCTTGAAATTACAACATCGCATATTGAGTCGATGTTCTTAGTTTAAAATCCTATCTATTTGTTCAAAACCGAAAGAGTATAGGAATCTTTTTCAACTAATAACAGTGAATCAATATGCAGTGTTAGCTGTTTGACAAATAAATACAATGTAAATCATGGTAACATTGGTAATTCATATTGTTTTGATACTTTATGAAAATAATTCATAATTCATTTGGGATGTGTAGGAATTATCCTCACCTCAATCTGGAACACGGTGTAACCGGTATGACTCCAAGTGCATCTTTTTATTTAAAATTGACATTAATTTTATTAAAAAAGACAACTAACATACTCAAAACTATCATATGAATTCGGATTGTTTTGATACTTTAGGAAAATGATTCATAAGTCATTTTTGATCTGTAGGAATCAAACACACCTCAATTTGATGAATGGTGTGACCAATATGGCTCTAAGTGTGTCTTTTTATTTAAAATTAACATTAATTTTAGTAAAAAGAACTAGTGACATACTCAAAGTTGATCAAATTTATTCAGATTGTTTTTATACTTTAGTAAAATGAACCATAAGTCATTTTTTTATGTGTAGGAATCGACCTCACCACAATCAAACACACAATGTGACCGTTATAACTCTAAGTGTGTCTTTTTATTTAATATTGACATTAATATTAGTAAAAAGAACAAGTGACATGTTGAAAACCAATAAAAACATTAGTATTGTTTTGAGACTTTATGAAAAAGATCCATAAGTCATTTGTGATTGTTCGGAATCAATCTCACCTCAATCTAACACACAGTGTCAGTTTAAAATTTTCATTTAAGTTAAAAACATGTGTCACTAACTAAAAACCAACCAAACATGCTCTAATTGTCTTGATAATTTATTACAATGATTGATAAGTCAGTTGTGATGTGTAAAAATTATTCTCATGTAAAACTAACACACGATGGGACCGGTATGACTTAGAGTGCATGTTTCCAATTTCAAATTACATTTTAGTAAAAAGAATAAGTAACATACTAAAAACTAATAAAATACATTCATATTGTTTTGATACATTATAAAAATGATCCATGTGTCTTTTTTAACATGTAAGAATCAACCCCACATCAATTAAATGCATGGTGTGACTGATATAACTCCAAGTGTGTCTTTTTATTTAAAATTGACATAAATTTTAGTAAAAAAAACAAGTGACATACTGAAAATTGAGAAAAAACATTCTGGTTGTTTTTATACTTTATTAAAATGATCCATAAGTTATTTTTGATGTGTATAAATCAATTTCACCTCAATATGATGTATGGTGTGACTGGTATGACACAAAATGTCTGTTATCAGTTTAAAATTAACATTTTAGTTCAAAGCATGTCACTCATTGAAAACCAATATAATGCACTCTGATTGTCTTGATAATTTAGGAAAAAGATTTATAAGTCAGTTGCGATGTGTAGGAAGTAGTCTCATTTATAGAAGACACATGATATGACTGGTATGACTCAAAGTGAGTGTCTCCAGTTTCAAATGACATTTTAATAAAAAATAGAAGTGTCATACTCAAAATTGATTAAATGCATTCATATTATTTTGATACTTTAACAAAATGATCCATAAATCATTTTGGATATGTAAGAATCAGACTAACCTCAATCTGACTCACGGTGTCATCAGTATAATTCAAAGTGTTCCTATTTATTTACAATTGACATTATTTTTAATAAAAAGAACAAGTGACATTCTGAAAACTAAGAAAACACACTCATATTATTTTGCTACATTTGTAAAAAAATCCATAAGTCATTTTTTATTTTTAGGAATCAACCAAACCTCAATATGATGCATGGTGTGACCAGTATAACTCAAAGTGTGTCATTTTATTTAAAAATGACATTAATTTTAGAAATAAGAAAAAGTTTCATACTAAAAACCAAGAAAACGTATTCAGATTACTTTGATACTTTAGGAAAAGTATACATATTCTATTTTTTATGTTTAAGAATCAACTAAACCTCAATCTGACACATGGTGTGACTGATATGACTCAAAGTGTGTCTCTTTATTTAAAATTGACAGTAATTTTAGTAAAAAAGAACAAGTGACATACTGAAAACTGAAAAAACACAACTGTAATGTTATGATACTTTAGTAAAATTATCTATAAGTAACTTTTGATGTTTAGGAATCAATAGAACCTCAATCTGATGCATGGTGTGACTGATATTACTCAAAGTTCACGTTATCAGTTTAAAATTGACATTTTAGTTCAAAACATGTGTCACACATTGAAAACCAAGAAAACACATTCTGATTATCTTGATAATTTATGGCAGTTATTCATAAGTCATTTTTGATGTTTTGGAAGTACTCACATATCAAACTGACACAAGATGTGATTTTAATGACTCAAATTGAATTTTTTCGGTTTGAAATGACATTTTAGTAAAAAAAAGTGACATACTGAAAATTAATAAAATGCATTCATATTGTTTTGAAAGTTTAGGGAGACAATCCATAAGTAATTTTTGATGTTTAGAAATAATCCTAACCACAATTTGATGCACAGTGTGACTGATATAAATTCAAGTGTGTCATTTTATTTAAAATTGATATTAATTTTTGTGAAAATAACAAGTGACATACTCAAAACTGAGAAAATGCATTTGGATTATTTTGATACTTTAGGAAAATGATCCTTAAATCATTTTTGACATGTAGGAATCAATTTCACCTCAATATGATGCACAGTGTGACTAGAATAACTCCAAGTGTGTATTTTTATTTAAAATTGACATTTTATTAATGTATTCTTTCATATTAATGTTTAATTTATTTCTTTATAGTATTACAAACATTAGATTTAATTTCTTATATAGGTGGATTATTTTTCATTGGTTGATGTTATTTGTTTGATAACTAATACCATGGGCGGAATTTTTTTAGAGGAAATCGTAGGTGCCAAAGACGATGAAACATTAATGTTTTTAAATGTTTGTGGATGGTAATTGTAAATGTAATTATACAAAACATTGTTTGAAATGTATATAGTAATGATTTTTTGTATTCGTGATGTAAAATTTATTCCAATATAATTATATATTATCTTATAGGTTACAGGTATTTGGTGCAGTTTGTTGTTATTCAAACAGCACACTACAGCAAGTTGGGCCTTTATCAGTGCTGTTGAAAGCAATGATAAAGTGGGGCCTTTATCGGCATGCATTAACGCATTGATAAAGGGTTCCTTTATTAGTGCTATTGAAATCACTATTAAAGGGTGTATTTTATTAATGTTTTTTATCCCTGATAAAGAGCCCCCATTATCATCTCTTTTTTAGTTCTGATAAAGGGGGCCCCACCTAATGGCGATAAGGAAAAGTATGTATTTTTAACACTGTTAAAGTCCATTTTATGTGTAGTTATAGGGAATATATGTAGTTGTGTTCCTTCATGTCACGACCCGTCCTCGGGGCCCGTGCCATGACTACCCCAAGCCTGCCTTCCATAGGCCAGGGGCTGGCGACTAGCACCAAAGGCGTAAATCATGATAACTGGGAAGGCATTGCCTTTATAAAAGTAAACAAAACACCACAGAGTACAAGAGGAAGTAAAAAACTAAGTACAAAAGAAAGTGATGAAAAGTAAATGGGCCAGAATACAAACCCAACTGAAAGTACAGCTACAACTGAACGAAAGTACAACAAAAAAAGACAAAAAGCTGGAAGAAAGGAATCAGCTCCTGGGTCATCCTCCTCGGATCCTACCTAATGGGTAGGTACAGATGGCGCAGCTCCTGGATCATCCACCACGGATCCTACCTGAAGGGTAGGTACAGATATCCTCCACAACGCTCTCGCCCGTCAACCTCCTCCGAGTGTCGTCTTGCCGTGAAGTCCACCTCCGGATACTAACTCGTCGTGTAGTCCACCTCCGGGTACCATCCAGTCCTCGAACACTCGGCCTCCGTCAGCACTGCCTGTCATCTGCAACCAACACAACGAGGTGCAGGCATAGCCCGTGCAGGGGTGAGTATAACGATACTCAGTAGGGACCCCGAGACCCTCAAGGTCTCACTAAAACCAACAAGGATAACCACAAAGAAGATCTCAACAGATAACCTCTACTTAGGTATATGCCCATACATATACCTAAGTTATCAAGTAACCCATCTCAGTCATGAGGAAACACAAGGATTATGAAATCAACGGATAACCACTACCCAGGTATATTCCCATACATATACCTAAGTTATCAAGTAACCCATCTCAATCATGAGGAAACACAAAGTTCATAGACTCAGCTCAAACCAGGATTTTCATTAACGAAACCGTAACTACTGGAGAGATTCGTCTCTGGAGTGTACAGTGGTCCTGTCACGACTCCGAGGTACTGCTCACTAACCTAAGACTGCTGAGGTACTCCTCCTGTCGAGTACCGCGGGTCTGCGGCCAACTATCGGGCGCTCCGTCCGCTGTGGGTCTATCGCCAAATACCGGGCGCTCCCCCTAATAGCCTACAGAGTTACTCCTCATGTCGAGTACCGTGGGTCTACGGACAACTACCGGACGCTCCGTCCACCGTGGGTTAGTCTCCAAATACCAGGCACTCCGTCCACTGGGCTAGTCGACTCACTCCAAGTCGAGTCGGTCAAGCAGTCGTCAGGTCTCAGCCGGTTACACAGTCTCCGTACTACATACGCTCATCTCCAGGAGGGTCCACTCCACAAGCTATAGGTTGATACTCCAAGTATCACAAAGTCCCATGAAGAAGCATCAAAAAGTACCACCTCGTCATAGGGGTGTCAACGCAACAGACGGTGCGTCAATCGGACGCCCGGTCTGTGAGTTATTAGCCTTTTCGTCCCAGGGGCCTGGTTGGTTTCGTGAGTGAACCAACCCAGCCGTATCTCAACTGTACACCGAACTCTCATAGGGTATACTCATAGGGACCTTTTCTCAACGTGATCACCAACGTCGCTGACGGTTCGTCAAACGGACTTCTAGTCTGAAAGATAACAGCTTTTCCGTTACAAGGGCCCGGTTGGATTTCAGGTACAATCCAACCCAGCCACTATCCAACAGCAACCAAAACTCAGGAGAATCATGCCAAAAGTTCCGTCTCATCAATAGTAATTCAACGAGACAGACGGCGTGTCAATCGGACGCCCGGTCTGTGAGTTATTGGCTTTTTCGTTCCAGGGGCCACTATAGGAAAACCGCCTATTAGCGGCGGTTTTTTTTCATATAGCGGTGGTTTAAACCGCCGCTATATAGTTTGGTGGTGGTCTACAGAAACCGCCGCTAAACTTGGCATCGGAAATCTATTAGTGGCGGTTTTATGCATTTCACGGCGGTCAAAGAAAAGCGTCGTAGTACCTCATTTCGCGGTGGTTTTTGGTAAATTTAGCGGCGGTTTTAAGGGCTATTTAATTAGTGGCGGCTATAATCGCTGCAAAATTCAGGCGTTCCAGGCGCCTGCTTAGCGGCGGTTAAAACCACTGCTAATTCTGACATGATTTAGCGGCGGTTTTAACCGCCGCTAAGCAGTCTGCCGAATATATTTCGTGGCGGTTTAAACCGCCGCTAAATGTATAAGTGGTAAAACGTTAGTGGCGGTTAAAACCGCCGCGAAATGCTGACCCGAAAAAAAAATAGAATTTCTGTTTATACTCCACCACTACCCTGGAAAAAAACCAAACAACACATACAACATATATATAATAAGGAGAAAATTTATGCACCACCTACGCAATATTCATAAACACCCTTTCATTTAATGTTGATGAAAAAGTTGATCCAATTCAATAAGAATACCTAAAGCATACAAAATACCTAAAATTATGGATTTAGAATGAAACACAAGATAACATCAAATGAAACAAGAGATTGGGGGTCACATGGATTTATACTTATATTTTACAGATGATCAAAATTGAAAATATTTTCTCCATAAAGGATTAAAGTGTATGGATCAAAATGTGCCAAAGAAGAGAGGGTAGGGATCACTACTAGTCGTTTGTCCTATAAGGATGGGGAACGAGGATTAAATGGGTTGATGTTCAGTCAGAATAAGAACCTTTAAAACATTATTTTTATAAAATACTTTATATCGATGATTGACATTATGGTTACAGGAAATAAGGTCTCTCTAGTCTACCACATAAGAAGACATTTGAGAAATAGAGGGCATATTTAAAAGAGAATAGAGAATATATTAGAAGATATGTAACCATTAAGAGAGAATCAGTTGTGCTAATCAAACAAAATAAGTGCATAACATGGAAAACATTACGTGGACCACATGATCCATTCTAGGTCACGAAAATCACATAACCCATAAAACATATTTTGATCACATGATTTTTCTTAATACATATAATCATGTTACCATGTGAAGGTCACATGAATCACATAAAGATTAGTAGATCATGAAAAAATCCTCAAGAGATAACTGAATCACATAAGATAGACTAATGGCCAAGGGTGTGCATCAAAGTTCTAATAAATTACCATTGATTAGTTCATGTATTGATTAAGTGAGATATTTAGACAAGGTTATCACAAAAATAGGTCAAGTGACATGATAACATGATTAGGTCTCTTGTATGGTTCTTTTGATGTGGTCATGCAAAGTTGTCTTGCAAAACAAACGCACGAGAGATAGGGTTTTGAGAGCTATGGAGCTTCATGTCACTGGTAAAATGACCAGCCTCTCACCCCCTATTTATAGGGAACCTCAAGGAATGTGAATGGACTTATAGAAGACAAAAATATGTTTTGAATTCCAAACAGAGAAATCATAAGAGACTCATGAAGTCATTTCCTACCTCATAACTGAGTCCTTGTTCCTTCGAACATCACTTTTGTGGGGGGAATTTTTTGACGCTAGCCAAATGAGCATTGTATATTTTAGGAACAAAGAAATACCCAAAGCCTAGGTATTAATATATACCCAAAGGAAAGAAAATTCTAGCATGTATACATATAGATTAATCACCTAGGTCACAAGGACCATGTGAACTTCAATGAGGCTCATGATCACATGACCCTAGGAACATCATGCAAAGGGGTTATGCAATTCATGTGATCTGTTCCTGATCATGTGAAGCCCCATAAAATAGCCCAATTAATCATGTAAAACCCCTATGATTATTCTTTTTTATCATATGACATGTCATCTAACAATCTCCCAATATGTTCATAAAATAAAATTTAGAAAAGAGGGAAGCTTCATGGGAAGGGAGTTGCATTGGTTTTCATGTGATGTGGTTACGTGCCTCATAAAAACTATTAATGATCATAAAAATCACCTCAGAAAACCATCTTGATCTAGTGATATCCATTCAACATGGCTGTTTGGACATACAACACCCTAATGAGTCAAATTCCCAATGCTGAATTTACAACAGAAACATCAAAGAGCCTATTACCATAGATCATCTAACCAATGAAACAAACACATCATTCTCTTTACAACCTAAGGTTATTGTGATCATTCAAGGTTAGCCACTGAAGCTCCTCCAAGACCAATGGTTTTTTAAAGGTTCCATACACCACACATGTTATATATACAAACCAACCTTTCCCATATTTGTTCAACACATCAAAAATACTACTCATGGTCTGATGATGCATCGTCACCCTCTCCACCTCCATCTCCTGCTGCCACCTGTAAGAACATTATATTGAAAATTAAATATTGTTGCATATTTATAATTAAACTTAAAACCAATAAAAGTTTTCAAACTAAATGATTGTGATTTTTTGTGATTTACCTACTCACCACCACTCGGTGCACTACCACTGGGGGAATATCTGCTCATCTGCTGATATAAATCAGTCAACGCTTTTTGCATAGTGGATATCTGAGCCCCTTGGTCTTGAACTGTGGCTCGTAGAGAAGACATCTCCCTATAAGCATATTTAGTTATGGGCTGACCATAAACAGGAGTAGATGCGACTGGAATCCCTAATGGCGTGCTAAATACCTCAGATGGTACGGGTCCCAAACCCATCCTGCGCACTCTACCAGGATGCTCCTTCCCAAGGACTTGAGCAACCGGGTCATCCTGGGAGACTGAGTAGGACTGCCCAGGACTGGCATCCCATAGTTCTTTAATTTTTACCTATAAATCAAATATCAATACATATTAACACAGTAAAAACTGATAATAAGTTATTATAATAAAAATTTGACTTCATACCCCAACTTCTTTAGTAGGATCATTAACAAAAGAGCCATCTGATTTTCTGTGAACATCCAACCACAGTTCAGTCCGGGAGGCTTCGTGCCCTAAATTATGTGACTGCATTAAGAAAAGATAAATAAAAAATTCAATATATTAAATAGATAATATTGTATTATAAATATTTAAACTATTTAAAATATTACCAATGACATTCGGCTTCTAGAAAATCTTTTTGAGCCCGCCGTGTGAGGGATGACTTGCTTCGCCCTGTTTGATGCATTCTGTCGTGAGAGATCCTGAAATAAATAAAATGAAATTTAACAGTAATGTATCCAATGTCATCTCCTATTCATATACATGTATTAATGTAAAATGAGGATAACATAATAATATATATTTCAATACCATCCGCTTCTCATCACTATGTCTGTCAACAAAAACTTTCCACTGCTCTTTCGGTACCCCACTGGGTAGCTTGTCATACATTTGTTACAAGGTCAACTAAGTATCGTTGACATCACACCATAATCTCCATTTGAAATCTTTCCATTTTTTACCAAGATTTTTCAAAGTCCACTTCCGTGCTATCACATCAGCAACTGTGAAGTGGAAGAACATCTGTATACAGAAATTCATTTTGAACATATTAGTAACATGACATTCAATTAAACCATAATGTAATAAAATTACCTTTATTTGAGAATCGAAAACTTCATTTTTCCAGTTTGGAGGAATATGTCTCCAATCATCATATGAAATGGGAAGGGAAATGGGATCCGCTGCCAACTGACCTATAATCTGGCCAAGTAACCCCGCGACATCATTCGTAGGGACCCCATAAGAATCAAATGGCACGACTATCTTTTCGCCATTCAAGTTCCAAAAATCTGAGCTTTTTAAGTGTTTCTCCACGGTTTTATTTTTGTTATCTTCAATGAGCAAACTATTAGTATAAATAAAATGCAATAAATTTATTTAATTAAAATTTATACCTATGACTGTGACCCTCCAGTGTGTACGGGATGAACTGGAAGGGGTCTGTCGTCGCCCAACTGATGAGGCACCTGTAGGGGGAGTCGACGACTCAGCCTCTAATGGGAGGCTCTCTGATGGTGTGATAGATGGTGCAGGGGGAGATGGTGTAGGTTTGTAGGTAGCTGGTGCCTCAGATGTCGTGGGGAGTGACCCAGATGGATTGGCATCCGTCGCAGAACAAGAAGAAATAGTATACCGCTTCCTCCTTGGCATTTCTGTCATTTAATCAAATAAAATTAAGTTCAAAATATATATTTCAAAAAAATTATGCAGAAAAAAAAATTAAAAATGATAATAGATGCCCAGTACTAACAAACAAAATATATATAACAATGATAATGAATGACTTCAGAAATGAAACAAGTGGTTGCTGCATGAATGAATAATTGTACATACAATCATTTTCCCCTTCAATAATGTTGGTTTCCTGCTCCATTTCTTCATCCACTTCATTCATCCTTGCAAGACTAATATTTTCAATATCATGATGGAAAAATAATTCTTCTTCCTGTTGTTGATGACATTCAACTTCAGAGGTCAAATCTTCCACTTCATCACCCATATCATACAAATCTCTTTGTATTACGTGAGTAAATACACTCCACCCTTCATCCACAACATCATTCACATAATATACCATTTTTTCTTGTGATGATAATATATATGGATCATGCATTTCATGATCACCAACATCCATCAAGCAAGAGAAGTTCACAGAAGTAAATTGCAATGAATCTCTTTTAACACCTCTGATAATATCGACCCATTTGCATTTGAATAAAATAACAGAAAAATGTCCATGGTAGTTTAATTCAATAATATCTTGCATATTTCCATAGTATCCCACTTCAGCAAATGTAAATATACCACTATTTTGTGTTTTCAAACCCACTTCTTGATCAACTGTACGAAATCTAAATCCATTCACATTATAAGCGTCGAACTTTCTAACTTGATTTATAGGACCTCTAGCAAGAAACTTAAAATCTTCTGACAAGTCTGCTCGAGTATCAGTATTCATGATCTAAAAAAAGAAATATAATTTAATAGATTTACAAATTGTATGTGTCAAACTAATATTCTTATTTATTACAATATTTATGAACTTACACGTCGTGCAAACCATTCTACAAGCTCTTTATTCGTATATTTCGTTATATATTTCTCATTTCGTGTTCAGCCTCTCATTTGTATCTTTGTTTGTATCCTCAACTCTTCAATAAATGGATCTGCAATTTCACTATTCAGCAGCACATATCTATGTGCCTGTAATAATTCCAATTCTGTCAGTGTCACATTTGAGGTTCTCCCAACTGATCGGCCAATAGCAGGAAATATTTTTGATTTCTGATGCATTTGAGATTGAGTTAGATGTGTCTTCAACACGTCCAACTCGATTAAATCTTGTCTCAATATCATCTAAATACTTGGAACAAAAGGTAAGACATTCCTCGGCCAAATAGCCTTCAGCAATAGAGCCGTCTGGTTGAGCTTTATTTCTCACGTATGATTTCAAATTCCCAAGATATCTGTGAAATAAAATAATAATATTATGCATTTATTTAAATGTCAAAAATTGTTTACTTAACTGGAAAACATATAAATAAAATACCTCTCAATTGGATACATCCATCGATAATGAATGGGGCCTCCTAATTTAGCTTCTTCAACCAAATGCACAGTTAAATGCATCATGATAGTAAAAAACGATGGAGGAAAGATCATATCCATTGCACAAAGAGTCAATAAAAACATCTCCTGGAGGTTGTCAAGCTGAAATGGATGTACAACTTTCTCACATAATTGCCTGAAAAATGTGCAGAATTGGAGTACAACAACAGTAACTTTTTCAGGTAATAATGTACACAATGCTAATGGTAGTAACTGCTGAACAAAATATGTGAATCATGACTTTTCAATCCATGTAACTTATGATTCTTCAAGTCAACACACCTCGAGATGTTACTCTAATACCCATCAGATACCTTCACATTCTTTAAAATTCGAAGGAACGTATCTTTATCCCTATTTTTCATTGTGAAAATGGCCGGAGCATACTTTTCATTCTCATCTAGCCAGAGATCGCATTTTATGTTCATTACTTGTAAGTCTTTGCGAGCATTAATATGATCCTTCGACTTTCCATGCTCATTAAGTAATGTGAAAATAAAATTATCATAGACATTCTTCTCAATATGAATCACATCATGATTGTGGCGCAACAAATTAAATTCCCAATACAAAAGTTTAAAGAATATACTTTTTTTCTTCCATTGTTGCGTTCTGATTTCACTTGACGATGCACTTCGGACCCATTTTCCGCTATCATTCAAATGATGAACCTTCCCAAATTCGGTTTCAACATTTTCAAGCTGTTTCAATATTTCAGAACGGGTTAACAACTTTGGAGGTGGTCTACAATCAATGAAACCATTAAATTTTGATTTGTTCAGCCGAAATCTATGAGATGCATCAAGAAATCTTCGATGGCATTAGAAGAACCATTTTCTACTGTGAGGTAGCCGTTTGGGATCAAAATCAAAGTTACAAACGGTACAATACAAACCCATATAAGTGTTCCAACCAGATAAATTCCCAAGCCCAGGGAAGTCACTAATGGTCCACAGTAAAGCAACATGCATTTTGAACATTGTTTTAGAAGAAACATCAAATGTCTCAACACCGTTACTCCATAACTCCTGCAATTCTTCAATAAAAGGCTGCAAGTATACATCAATATCATTTCCAGGAATTTGTTTTCCAGGAATAATCATTGATATAATAAAAGATGATTGTTGCATACACATCCACGGAGGCAGATTATAAGGGATCAAAACAACTGGCCAAATTCTATAACTTGTAATCAAAGTCCCAAATGGGTTGAATCCATCGGCATCCAATCCCAATCAAACATTCCTAGGATCAGCTGAGAAATCTGGATGTAATGAATCAAATGTCTTCCATGATTGGGAATCTCGTGGATGTCTCATTAACCCATCATTATTATTATCTACAGAATGCCACTTCATGTGTTCGTCAGTTTTTGATGACATGAATAATCTTTGCAATCGCGGATTGAAAGGAAAGTAACGCAAAACCTTTGCAGGTGTGTTCATTTTCTTCTTCTTCATGAAATTATGTTCAGTCAGACTTCCAACATCACCCTTTGACTGCCATCTAGAAGAAGAACATTTCTTGCAATTCTGTCTACTTGAATCCTCTCCCCAATAAATCATACAATCATTGGGACACGCATGTATTTTTATATAATTAAGACCAAGCTTGTTAACAACTTTTTTCATATCATAAAAAGATTCTGGGATTTTTGCTTCAGGAAATGAATCACGAATCAATTCCAATATCATGTACATTGCCTTATTTGTAATTCCACATAGACATTTGATATGGTATAACTTCAGCAGAAATGAAAGCTTTGAATATTTCAAACAACCACTATACAACTCTTGATTTCCATCATCAACTAAATCATGAAACACATTTTTCTCAGTTAAGTTTTCCATTACATTTGGCTCTATAGAATAAAGAGGAGGATCCAATGATATGTTCCAATCTTGATCTACTTGTGTTACAGTCTCAAAAACATCACTTGTCACGTTACAATTTGTAGCACCCTCTTCTGGTTGTTCTGATATGTTTTGATGCTGATAGTGGTGTCTTGCAGTTCCAAATGCATCATTTATGAGGTTTTGCATTTCATTTTCCATTTTCGACGAACTTGGGACCTCATTCTGTGGATTAACATCAGTTCTCAATCTTTCTGTATTGTTCGATTCTCCATGCCAATTCCAACACAAATATTGACCAGGGAATTGATTTAGTATTAAATGTTCATAAACTTCATCTCTCTTCAACCATGTTCTAAATTTACATTTAGGACATGGACATCTTATTCTCCCTTCAACGGATCTATTAGAAATAGCAAAATCTAAAAACTCATTCAAACCCTTAACATACTGAGGTGTGTTCCTCGGTAATGTGATCCAGCTTTTATCCATGTATATCACAATGTGCCTACACAAAATATACGATAGTGTAAGATTGCAGAATCATAATATAATAAAGATGACCCATTGATCATAAAGTATTCATAATATAATAAAGATGATTCATTGATCATAATATAATAAAGATGACCCATTGATCATAAAGTATGCATAATATAATAAAGATGACCCATTGATCATAAAGTATGCATAATATAATAAAGATGATTCATTGATCACATTTAAAATAGGCGAGTGCCTATTTTGGTTTCAGTTCTTTTCTCCAGGCCCTTGGATCCCTACCTAGAGATCTTCTTAGGTTTTTTTGGGAGACTATGCTCCATCTAGATTGATTCATTCAACATTGGATCTTTTATTATAGTTGTGGCGCATCTCTCTGGGTAAGAAATATTTCTGATTCTTCGTTTCTCTTGATAATGTTGGCACCCTAGGGTAACATTATCAGATCTGGTGGCCTAAGTTTTTGAATCTTTGTGTATTCTTCTAGATCCTTTGGGAGATCTCATTATGGGGGCCATTCCTTGGTTAGTTGTGTGGCAGATGTCTTTTCTTGAGTTATTTGGTGTTTTCCATTTCCACCAACCCCTTATTTTCTAATTTATATCAATATTAATGTTTTTATTATATTATAGGGCCTTCGTTTTCATCATTGGGTTTTCATTGTTGGTGGATCCCATTACGGGAATGTGTGACTTGAGCTTTGAGGTAGGTGGTTCCATCTCTAGCCTATGATAATTAGCCTAATTTCTCTTAATTTATAAGTTGATATATCAAATTGGAATGATTATTTTCATTTGTTTAATAAGGGGTTTTTGAGAGAAATGTTTTTCCATGATTTTTGATAAATGAAAATGAAATGGGTACGTTAACATAAATATGGGTTAGTGTTCAACCACTGATTGTGATCATAAATGTAAGAATAAAATTATGTATTCTTTTTTAACCTTACCCATTTTTGGTAAATCTATTTTATTAGTTATGTAAATAGAGATAAATTTATAAAAAATCCCTATAATATCTATTGTGTTTTAATAAGATCATGATATCAAATTCATGACTCAAATATTACCATAAATTCACTACCCTAATTTCTATTGGATCAACTGACACCCAATGATTCTATGCCAGATACAATATAAATTTGACTAATACTCATAAAATGTATAGGTCAAATTTCTCTTATATTTAAAGGGATCTATAGGAGTCTAACCCTGATGAGGGTATGGAGGCTGATATGGGGATAAAGCCTGATTAACTAGACTCGGTAGTAGTTCTTGAGGGGGTGGTACTGACTCATTCTACAGTGGTTGATGTATAGCCTGAGGCTGAGTAATATGGTGATTCCTTAGTGAGGCTATAAAGGATGATCTACTAGTAAAAATTCTAGTAGACTAGGGGACTCAACCTGTGAAACAATATCAATCTAGAACATAGAGTCTCTTTTCATAGGATACCTGAGTGAAAAAGTTAACACCTTATTAGCATGTTGGATGGATTTCTCCTGGCGATGAGTCCTATTAGAGAATTTTTTGAATCCACCTATAATGTTTGGAGTGATGGGGGAGGGAACCAGTTTAGCCTTACCATTCACCATGCACATCATCAGTAGATATTTGTGAGTTAATGACTTGTCAAGTGAATTCATGAGGCCCTTCCACCTAGCGACAATGTCTATGACTCACTCATCTGGTCGTTGTTTTCAAATAAAGTAGTCAGATGTTCTGGAATTTCCCATGGTGGTGCTAAACTGAAAAATAAATTGATTCTGATGGTCTTCCCAACAAGCTATATACCCAATGGATAACTAGATGTACCAGAAAAACTCTGGCCCTTCTAATGTCAGCACAAAACATAGTGCTTTGTGTCTTCCTACTATGATAGAGTTCACAACATAGGGCCACACATTGAAATAAAATGGGCTAGGTGTTGTAGCAGATTACACATCCCATTGAAGGGGGAATTATTAGATTCTCAAATTCTATTGGTGCTGACATATCATAAACCGATGCATGTTATGACATTCCATCAAGTGGTATTTCCACCTATCACTTCTCCAGGGCCTCAAAGGATACGATGAGGTTTTCCATTGTGTCCTCTAGGAAAGGATTCCATTCTGGTCCAGGATCAATGACAACTAATGAATTTCTAATATCATCAACATGGTAGGTAGGCTAAACCACCCATGAAGTGATAGGTATAAAAACTGGGCGAATTCCATAAGATAATACTGGGGGAATTACTAGAGCCAGGTCTCGAGGAAGATTCTCATTCAATTTTGGTGGATTAGGCAATAAATAGTGTGATCACTTGTCATAGGCTCCTAAATTTACCGAATTGAGAGGAAAGTTATTTTCCAGATTAAAGGGAATTATTTTCTTAATGAATTTTGGATTCCCCTAATTTTCTAGTGGATATAGGACAAGATTATATCATATATCTCCATATTGTAGAAACTAATTAGCATGGAGCTCATTAATGGGAATCTTCTATTCGGAAAGATGCTGAAACATAGAATTCATACCAGGATCAACTATATGTTTGAGTTTCAAACTCACAAGGTTTTCCTATATGCTATAAATTATTTCTAAAAATTTAAAACACAATTGATTGATTATTTAAGGAAAGATAATGAATAGAAAAAAATATATTTGATTTTGAAGTCAAATTACAAATCATGCTAGGTTTAGTGATTTTCAAGTTCCTATGATAGGGATTCTAATTTTTTCATTTTCATTGATATCTATTATGAGAATTATGTCTTTAGGGATCCTTGGTCTCGGTATCCTACACTAGTACAATAACCAAACTATTGGAATGGTCAAATATTAGGTTTTATTATCAGATTCGGTTACCCAAAACCGTTTTTAAACTACCCGTGCTAGATTATATAATTTTCATATGAATCCAAAGGTGAATATTTCATTCAGAAATAAGGTACACCTCAAGTCACAACATAATTTTCATGCAATAGAAAAATAAAATAGATTGGTATTATTAAACAGAGTTACAACAACCAAAACATGGATAGAAATATAGAAACAACACATGATCAACACATCCCCCTATAATCACCTCAGTTGAAACAATGAAACTAATCCCTCATGATAATCCTGAGGAGCCATATTGAAATGGTTACCCATTAGAACATTGCAGCAAAGAATAGAATCAACCTTAGTGATTTTCACTTTTGTACTAATCTTTGGATGTATCCTTTATTTATCTCCAAGGTATATACTTACATGTTTGTTTGGTTGTAGGTCTACATATATAGGTATCTGTAAAAAAATCCCTCAACATATGCATAAAATATCATACAAGTTGAATGTTCAAATATGGTAATGAATTCAGGACATGAAAATTTCACCTCCATCACATAAAACCTACTCCTTCTTGAAATCACGTCATGAGTTAATTTTAGAGTGTGTGTCTCCTTTGATGCCACATAAATTCAGGTCATGAGTCCTTTTTATGGCTTATAAGAGTGGCGTAAAACATGGTGGGATTCTTCAATGAACAACGTTGAAATTTGGGAATCTATGGTGTTTCCAAAACACATTCATAGAATGAAGGATGACTTCATGGAATGAAATTTTTTGGGGCTTCACGTTTTTTTATAAGATTTATTCATGTCTTGTATTTCATAATTGTCCTGAACTAGGTTCATGATATGAATCACTAGTTTCCAGCTCCATAACCTCTATTTCAGTTCTGTTATATATTTTCGACACTAGGAAGTGTTTGATTGACATCCAATGTCATGGGAATCCATATTTAAGTGGATAGATCGATCATTTTTTCTCCTTTTACTCATTTACATAAAGTATTTGTATCGTTAACAATATGAACATAACATCAAATGTACAAGCAAGAATTAAAAATTCAATTATCAAGAATCAATGTATTTATATATCAAAATTGTGTTCATGAAATTTTCTTATCATACTACATAAAATCTAAATAAATATTCATACTTATAGGATGAATAAATAATGTAGACCTAGTAATTAGGTCACCGGAGATGGAGGTCGTGGGGTCGCCGGAGACGGAGTTCACGGGGTCGCCGGAGGTTGCGGGTCGCAGGAGGTCGCGGGTCGCCGGAGCTCGCGGGTCGCCGGAGGTCGCGGGTCGCCGGAGGTCGCGGGTCGCCGGAGGTCGAGGGTCGAGGATTGCGGGTCGCCGGGGGGTTAGAGGAAGAAGGGAGGGCACGAGGGTTTGGGGAACGATCGAGGTGGGGGAAGAAGGGTTGGGATTGTGAAAATGAATTTCGGGTTTCACGGCGTTTTATTAAAAACCACCGCAAAACCTTTCGGTGAAAACGTTTAGCGGCGGTTTTGTGAACCGCCGCCACAAAACCGCCGCTAAACACGGTTTTTGTTGTAGTGGGCCCAGTTGGTTTCGTGAGAAAACCAACCCGACTACACTCCGACGGCATCCAAACCTCGAGCGGAGTAAGCCAAAAGATCCTTCTCACTTAGAGGAATCCATCAAAGTCGACGGTACGTCAATCGGACGTCCGGAGCTCAAGATATAAGCGTTTCCGCTCCGAGGGCCCGGTTGGTTTCGTATCCAAACCAACTCGGACGAACCCAAAGTGTTCCAAAACAATGAGTGCGATATAACGAAACGACTGTCTCGATCCAAGGATCGCATCGCCGCTGACGGTGCATCGATCAGAGGTCTACAGCTTAAGATATGGGCGAAAGACCGAAGAGGGTCCGAAAACGGGGGTCTGGGCCCGGACCGACCCGGCCCGACCCCCCCCCCCCCCCCCCTGGGTCGGCCCGAACCGGGTCGACCCAACCCGGGTCCGACGCGGCTGGGCCAGGCCCGGCCCATCCAGCGCGGCCCGGCCCGACCGGCCAGCTGCGGCTCGGCCAGCGCGGCCGAGCGGAAGCCACGGAGCGGGGTGCGCGGCTCCCCCCCCCCTCGCCACTAATTGAAGCCAACAGCAAACCGCCGCCGCCAACCTTCCGACGGCGCGTCACCGCCACCGGTTGTCGGCGCCACCACCGCCTTCCACGGACCACCGGACGCACTCCGGTGGTCCCTTTCCCCTGCCGTCTTCGCCAACGGTCCTCCCGGGACTCGACCTTCACTACGAAGGGATTCAAACGCCATAGTGGTCTGTTTCGTCGTCGTCCATTGATCCGCACATCGATTAACAAGATGCGGAGGGTTGTCGGGCCGTGTTTTTTCGGCCCACGTCCTCCGCGTTAGGTGTTATCAATTGGCAAATAATAAACACATGATTTTAATCATTGACAAGGGTATAATTTATCCAAAATAAATTATACGAACATCTTGCAATCAAATACCCACGCACCAGAGTTTAAAAAATTGAATGCGCGGCGTGACAACGTCGTGCATTCTTGCCGCTCGATCCCACGCGGCGTGATGATTTCGCGCATCCTTGTCGCTCGATCCCGCGCGGTGCGACGGCACCGCGTCAATTTCATTCGATCCGCAACAACAAGAAAAACAATAAGGGAGGGGGATGACCGTGTTTGTGCGGTCCGGCCTCCTCCCGTTAACTGATATCATGCGGTCCAAATATCACAGATAAAAGACAGA
Organism: Viscum album; assembly: GCA_963277665.1. NCBI lineage: Eukaryota > Viridiplantae > Streptophyta > Magnoliopsida > Santalales > Viscaceae > Viscum > Viscum album. The sequence goes on along the minus strand of OY728123.1, from coordinate 498,531,907 downwards.
AGAGAATCACGTAAGGAAAATCACGTAAACCCCCTACATTTTTCCTGCAAACAGGAATTCCCAACCCGCAACATATTCTTAACGGATCAACTTGATGTTTAGTTGATCCGCGTTCTTTGATTTAGAAGGAAGTAACATGGGGATTCTTTAATATTCACAAAAAATTCCCTACCTCGATGTTTCTTGAACGGAGGTTCGTCGAACGAGGATTCATCGTGGAAAGAGACATCGTGAAAGAAGACGTCATCGGCATCGCGGTAAGAGGCGTCGTGGAAGGAGACGTCACGGAAGGAGACGTTGACCTCCGAGGAATCCGGCATTCTTCACGTTCTTCGTGTTCTCGTGTTCTTCGACGAAGGAGATGAAGAAACTCTTCAATCATTATCCTTTTTCTCCCCAAGACTCCACCACAAGAAACTAACCCAAAATAAAATAAGTTCACCACTTATTTTATTAACATAACATAACTTTTGAATTTCAAGAGTTTGAAATTTAAAAAGCCACACTTAACTCACTTAATTAATAACATAAGTTATTAATGTTTAAGTTATCAAGAGTTAATGGTGAGTTGAGGGGGGTTGAAGAATATGAAGGGGTGAGGTTCGTTTGGGCCCCACCACCCTCATAACCTCTCTTGGGAAGTTGGGTAGTTACCCAACTTCCATCCAAAGCTTTAAACCACTAAAAGAAAATAAAAATTGTAGTTAATTTATAAATTAAACTTCCACAATTTTTATCATCTTCTCTCGTGAAAACGCAACTCCGGAAATGGCGTTCCTAAGAAATTACCGGCGCTACGGTTCCATCGGTGCCCTCGGAATTCGATTCCGAGCACCGGTTCAAAAGTTAGAAAAACCCGCTCGTCCGTTCACTTAACGTACCCGAGCCAAACTTCGGAAAATGATTCCGGGAACACCGGGCCTCGGAATGAGGCACCGTCAAAAAATGCGATCTTGTAAAATTACAAAAAAAATTAAGAAAAAAATTTCCTTGAAATTTTCGTGTCTTTAAATTACTCCCACCTCAGGGCTTTACGTCCTCGTAAATCTTAACACAAACTAGGGATACAAAAGCGGTACTGAGCACGCATCTGAGCCTCATGCTCTCATGTGCTTACCTGGAGATTTCGTACTGCCAAAGAAAGTGCACCCGAGGAATCGACTATCCTCATAGGATCCGCTCATGTCAATCCTCGATCCCTACTGGAACCTCCGTGAAAGTAACCCCATCGCCATCATCCTGCTCCTCATGGTCGATGATATGCGAAGGGTCAAGCACGTATCTCCTCAGTTGAGATACCTGGAAAACGCCGTGCACTTGGTGAAACTGAGGTGTATGGGTCAAGTAGTAAACCACCTCGCCTACCCAGCTGAGGACCTAGAAAGGTCTGTTGAACCTCAGAGATAACTTGCCGCCCTGGCCACATCTCCGTAAACCTTGTCGAGGTGAGACCCGTATAAGGACGTGATCGTCATCCTCGAACTCTAGAGGTCTCTAATTCCTGTTAGAATTGAAACTAAAATGACTGCTGCCACGAGGGTATGGTTGACCGACTCAATAGTGATTGGTCGCACCCTCCTGTGAAAGAGTTTATATTGTGCTGCCTGGGGTTTCCATTTCGCCGACCAAGGAAAACCCATCCCGACGTTTGCCTAAAACCGTTAATTTGATTATGAACAGTTATTACCCATTCCATACTCAAACTAACGTCGTAAGGCCTCGATGCTGCCACCAAGATATTCCAACCGAAACTCTCGCCTCAAGGGTCTGACCACACTGTCGGCGTAAGTGTGATTATCAAGTCTCCTCCCAAGGTATCTCCAGATGTGAGGGTCAAGTCTACGGCTTCCGGAAACTCTAGGTCTGGAACAAGATTTTTGAAAGCAAGGAATGGTTCATATCGACGTTTGTTACTACAGCAGCTAGTAGTGGACACAGACTGTCACTTGAATAATTTTTAGAGCCATTGGGTCACACTCCTTGATCGCATGTAGCCGCACTCTTCCTCCGCCCTCCAGCTCCCTGATCTTGGTGGGGATAACTAAGGCGGGTGGTTGTATCATGTTAAGATGTACACCACCTCATGCTGCTCTCCTAGCTCTGCCTCCATGTCTGCTGCTCTGCAGACTCATCTCTCCTTAAAGCTTCCTCTTCTTTAAACATTTAACACGCTCAAGTCTCTAAGACTGGAGCCGGTTTCCTGTTTCTTACTGCACTGTGCAGTCTTCATCTTCTCCTGGATGATCTGAAGGAGCTGCTAAAATTTATCCTTTGCCGAAAAGAGAAACTCGGTCTCATCCCCTGGATGAACCACACCCATTGCCTAATATAGTTAATCCTAACATGAATGACGCATTCACGCCATGGATGACGTCATAAGGCCTCGACGTAACTACTAAGAGATCCAACTGTCACTCTCGCCTCCAAGGGTCGAGTCACACTGTCGGCATCAATGTGAGGTCACTGGGTCTCCTCCAGTAGAAATATCAAAATTGAGGGTCAAGTTAACAGTTTTTACCAGGACCACTCAGTATCAACCAAACAAAAGGACAGGAAAGCAAACAAAGATAAGTGTATTTTTATTATTGCAGCTCATAGTACAAAGACACGAATACAACAGCAACATGGAACTAGAAGTACAAGGGACGTATCCACTAGTTCCTCTCCTATCTACCTGCTCCCGGAGCTCTACTGCCTTGTCCACTGCTCGGCTGTTGCTCAAGCACCCATCGTTTCTTCTGCCTCAGTGGCTCCTCCAAAGCCTACGGATCAACTGTAAGAGGAGTCGGACAGTCACGTTCCAGGTGACCCTTTCTGCCGCATGAGTAACACTGTCTGTTTCTGGCACGCCTAGATCTTTCCCCACCCCGGGTGCCCTACACCACCGATCCTAAAACCCGAGATCGCCCAACTGCTGGTCTGGTCCTCCTGGACCTCTGCATCATTTGTCTACTGCCCACAGATGACTCTTCTACTAATCGAATAACACGCGGCAAAGGCAGCATCTCCTGAACACGCTCGGGGTGTAGAGCTACTGGCACAAACTCTACCCTGAAGAAGGTCTCGAAGTCTTCCCATGCGAAGGTCATCCCGTCGCAAAACTGGAACAAGTGGCTCCACCACCTGACTGCTGCTGCCTGAAGAAGGCTGGCAGCAAAGATCACCATGAAGTATGCAGGCATCCCCACTAGCCTGAAGACTCTCACCACAGCCTCCAGCCAAACCTCAGCCACCTGCGGGTCCGTCTCTCTCCGGAACCTGGGTGGCCTCTGGCGCTGGAACTTGTGTAGTGCACTCAAGTGGCATGAATCGCCTACTACTGGGGCTGGTGGCATCGGTGGCCCAACGTATGGTAGTACCGCTGGTGCCTCCGCTGGTGCCTCAACTGCAAGAGGGCCCTATATCGAAGCCTCGTCGCTCGACAGGCTGTCATTACGCACATCCCTCTGGGCTCTAGCTGGTCGTCCGAGAAAAGGCATCTTGAAAGAAACAACGTGACACGGTCAAACGATTATACCTGGTGAACTGACCTGGTTTGAGCTGATATTTAAATAAAACTTTTGGAAACACACATGCAATCAGTGTTTTCGTGCACAAAGTCGGAATTCAGTTGTCAGGGTCCTGGTGTATGGATACGTCGGCCGCCCGCACCAACACTGGACTCCCTGAACTGAAGACCACACTCGGTACCCTTAACACTATTGCTTCACAGAAAGAAAATATCAGAGTTATAAGTTTTTCGGTAGAACCAACTCCTCTGATACCAATTTGTCACGACCCGTCCTCGGGGCCCGTGCCATGACTACCCAAAGCCCGCCTTCCATAGGCCAGGGGCTGGCGACTAGTACCAAAGGCGTAAATCCTGATAACTGGGAAGGCATTGCCTTTATAAAAGTAAACAAAACACCACAGAGTATAAGAGGAAGTAAAACACTAAGTACAAAAGAAAGTGCTGAAAAGTAAATGGGCCAGAATACAAACCCAACTGAAAGTACAGCTACAACTGAACGAAAGTACAACAGAAAAAGAAAAATAGCTGGAAGAAAGGAAGCAGCTCCTGGGTCGTCCTCCTCGGATCCTACCTGAAGGGTAGGTACAGATGGCGCAGCTCCTAGATCGTCCACCACGGATCCTACCTGAAGGGTAGGTATATATAGCCTCCACAACGCTCTCTCCCGTCAACCTCCTCTGAGTGTCGTCTCGCCGTGAAGTCCACCTCTGGATACTAACTCGTCATGTAGTCCACCTCTGGGTACCGTCCAGTCCTCGAACACTCGGCCTCCGTCAGCACTACCTGTCGTCTGCAACCAACACAACGAGGTTCGGGCATAGCCCGTGCAGGGGTGAGTATAACGATACTCAGTAGGGACCCCGAGACCCTCAAGGTCTCACTAAAACCAACAAGGATAACCACAAAGAATATCTCAACAGATAACCTCTACTTAGGTATATTCCCATACATATACCTAAGTTATCAAGTAAACCATCTCAATCATGAGGAAACACAAGGATTATGAAATCAACGGATAACCACTACCTAGTTATATGCCCATACATATACCTAAGTTATCAAGTAACCCATCTCAATCATGAGGAAACACAAAGGTCATAGACTCAGCTCAAACCAGGATTTTCATTAACGAAACCGTAACTACTGAAGAGATCCATCTCTGAAGTGTACAGTGGTCCTTTCACGACTCTGAGGTACTGCTCACTAACCTAAGACTGCTGAGGTACTCCTCCTGTCGAGTACCGTGGGTCTGCGGCCAACTACCGGGCGATCCGTCCGCTGTGGGTCTGTCGCCAAATACCGGGCGCTTTCCCTAATAGCCTACAGAGGTACTCCTCATGTCGAGTACCGCGGGTCTGCGGCCAACTACCGGGCGCTCCATCCACCGTGGGTCAGTCTCCAAATACCGGGCGCTCCGTCCACTGGGCTAGTCGACTCACTCCAAGTCAAGTCGGTCAAGCAGTCGTCAGGTCTCAGCCGGCTACACGGTCTCCGTACTACGTACGCTCGTCTCCGGGAGGGTCCGCTCCACGAGCTACAGGTCGATACTCCAATTATCACAAATTCCAACGAATAAGTATCACAAAGGACCACCTCGTCATAGGGGTCTCAACGCAACAGACGGTGCGTCAATCGGACGCCCAGTCTGTGAGTTATTAGCCTTTTTGTCCCAGGGGCCCGGTTGGTTTCATGAGCGAACCAACCTGGTCATATCTCAACTGTACCCCGAACTCTCATAGGGTATACTCATAGGGACCATTTCTCAACGTGATCACCAACGCCGCTGACGGTTCTTCAAACGGACTTCTGGTCTGAAAGATAACAGCTTTTTCGTTCCAAGGGCCCGGTTGGATTTCGAGTACAATCCAACCCGGACACTATCCAACAACAACCAAAACTCGGGTGAATCATGCCAAAAGTTCCATCTCATCAATAGGAATTCAACAAGACAGACGGTGCGTCAATCGGACGCCCGGTCTGTGAGTTATTGGATTTTTCGTTCCAGGGGCCTGGTTGGTTTCGTGAGCAAACCTACCCGACAGCATCTAAACCTCGAGCGGAGTAATCCAAAAGATCCGTCTCACTTAGAGGAATCCATCAAAGTCAATGGTACGTCAATCGGACGTCCGGAGCTCAAGATATAAGTGTTTCCGCTCTGAGGGCCCGGTTGGTTTCGTATCCGAACCAACCCGGCCGAACCCAAAGTGTTCCGAAACTTTGATTGTGATATACTGAAATGACCTTCTCGATCCAAGGATCGCATCGCCGCTGACGGTGCGTCGATCGGAGGTTTACAGCTCAAGATATGGGCGAAAGACCGAAGAGGGTCCGAAAACGGGGGTCTGGGCCCGGACCGACCCGGCCCGACCCCCCTGGGTCGGCCCGACCTGGGTCCGACCCGGATGGGCCTAGCCCGACCAGCCAGCCACGGCCGAGCGGAAGCCGCGGAGTGGGGTGCGCGGCTCCCCCCCCCCCCCCCCCCTGGCCGCTAATTGAAGCCGGCGGCGAACCGCCGCCGCCACCGGTCGTCGGCGCCGCCGCGCCGGTGGGGCGCGCCGCCACCGCCTTCCGCGGACCACCGAACGCGCTCCGGTGGTCCGTTTCTCCTGTCGTCTTCGCCAACGGTCCTCTCGGGACCCGACCTTCACTGCGAAGGGATTCAAACGCCATAGCGGTCTGCTTCGTCGTCGTCCGTTGATCCGCACATCGATTAACAAGCTGCGGAGGGTTGTCGGGCCGTGTTTGTTCGGCCCGCGTCCTCCGCGTTAGGTGTTATCAATTGGAAAATAATAAAAACATGATTTTAATCATTGAAGATGGTATAATTTATCCAAAACAAATTATACGAACACCTTGCAATCAAATACCCACGCACGAGAGTTTAAAAAATTGAATGTGCGGCGTGACGACGTCGCGCATTCTTGCCGCTCGATCCCGCGCGGTGTGACGATGTCGCGCATCCTTTCCGCTCGATCCCGCACAGTGCGACGGCACCGCGTCAATTTCATTCGATCCGCAACAACAAGAAAAACAATAAGGGAGAGGGACGGCCGTGTTTGTGCGGCCCGGCCTCCTCCCATTAACTGATATCATGCAGTCCAAATATCGCGGATAAAAGACGGAAGAGAATCACATAAGGAAAATCATGTAAACCCCCTACAGTTTTCCCGCAAACAGGAATTCCCAACCCGTAACATATTCTTCGCGGATCAACTTGATGTTTAGTTGATCCACGTTCTTTGATTTAGAAGGAAGTAACATGGCGATTCTTTAATATTCACAAACAATTCCCTACCTCGACGTTGCTTGAACGGAGGTTCGTCGAACGAGGATTCTTCGCGGAAAGAGACGTCGCGAAAGAAGACGTCATCGGCGTCGCGGTAAGAGGCATCGCGGAAGGAGACGTCGACCTCCGAGGAATCCAGTGTTCTTCACGTTCTTGGCGTTCTCGTGTTATTCGACGAAGGAGATGAAGAAACTCTTCAATCCTTAGCCTTTTTCTCCCCAAGACTCCACCACAAGAAACTAACCCAAAATAAAATAAGCTCACTACTTATTTTATTAACATAACATAACTTTTGAATTTCAAGAGTTTGAAATTTAAAAAGCCACACTTAACTCACTTAATTAATAACATAAGTTATTAATGTTTAAGTTATCAAGAGTTAATGGTGAGTTGAGGGGGGTTGAAGAATATGAAGGGGTGAGGTTCATGTGGGCCCCACCACCCTCATAACCTCTCTTGGGAAGTTGGGTAGTTACCCAACTTCCACCCAAATCTTTAAACCGCTCAAAGAAAATAAAAATTGTAGTTAATTTATAAATTAAACTTCCACAATTTTTATCATCTTCTCTCGTGAAAATGGAACTCCGGAAATGGCGTTCCTAAGCAATTACCGGCACTACGGTTCCATCGGTGCCCTCGGAATTCGATTCCGAGCACCGGTTCAAAAGTTAGAAAAACCCGCTCGTCCGTTCACTGAACGTACCCGAGCCAAACTTCGGAAAATGATTCCGGGCACACCAGGCCTCGGAATCAGGCGCCGTCAGAAACTGCATTCTTGTAAAATTCTAAAGAAAATTAAGAAAAAAATTTCCTTGAAATTTCCGCGTCTTTGCACTTCAACATTTTCCCTGTTTTTTCCTAGCATTGAGTGTACCAAATCATTTGATGCTCAGGAGACCCATATTCTTAAAATAAACTTAATCCCACTTAATTAAAAAATTATAAACATTTTAAAATTTTATCCTTGATATGGTTGAAATGTGTCTGAAGATGAAGAATTCATCTCAAGAATAAAATCTAAATTAAATACCAAATAGTGAAAAGCATAGGTTCTCTCTATGAAAAAAGCATGCAAGAAAATAACCATGATTAAAATAAAGGTGACTATTATTCAAATCCAATTATACCATAAAAATTATTTGTCTATCACAGATCTAAAATAGGTTTAAACCCTAGTTGCACGAAGTTAAAAATAAAATAGATAGTGAAACAATGAAAATTATCCACCACCAAAGATCATAACCCCCTCACTTTTACATATTATGAAAATAAAGTGCTAAATTTCATCATTGCTAAGAAAATGCTGATAAAGTGTTGACTTTTATGAGCACTAAAAAATTGTTGATAAAAGGTCACACTTTGTGAGTACTTTTTTAATAGTGATAAAGTTGACCATGTTATTTGCACTTTTATTGGTGCTGATAAAATCGTATCCTTTATCAGCACTCAAATTTCACTAATAAAGGATACATTGCATAATATATTTTATATATACATATTTATATATTCTTAAATAGTATTTAAATATAAATAAATATATAATTATAGAAATACAGTGTATATATTTTTTTAATCATTTATACTTTTTTTATTCTTTTATAATTATTTCTAATTATATATATAATTATAATTACATATATATATATATACTATTTAAAAAATATATAAATAAATTAAATATAGTCTATATTTAAATTTATATATTTATATTCATATTATATAATTTATAATCTACAAATATATTTATAATTATATATGTGCATGTTTACATATATTTATATATATGATTATATATTATAAAATATATAAATAACATAATGAAATATTTTTACACATAAAATATATAATTATAATTATAATTCATATTAAAAATATTATTATCAATCATATTTTTATAATTTATATATTAAAAATTTATCAAATTTATATTAATCAATATAAATATTTAATAATAAATATATGTGTGTTTAGGTGTGTGTAATTTATAATATTTTTAACATTTGTAACTAAAATATAAAAAAATAATGAATAGAATTCTTTAAAATTCCATTGGTAGTAAATTTTATATTTATTTTTCAATTAGTATTATTTATTGAAATATTTTTGAATTTAAATGCAATCGAGTTATAATATTTATAAATATAGCTATATGTTTTTATTTAGTGTAAAATATTTATTCATTTATAAAAATAATAATATTTTTTGAAGTATAAATACTAGTATTTAAATTCATATTTATAATTTTAAATATTAATGATTAATATAATTAATAAAATGATTTTAATATTATTAAAAAATGTAAATACAGTTATTATTAATATTATATATATATATATAATATTATATTAATTTATATAATTATTAATTTATTGACAATATTTTGTATTTAAATAATATTTCATATTTATTCATTTAATATTATTTATTCATTTTTATTAATTACTCATTTTTCATATTTATTCATTAAATAATTTTGTAATTTATTCATTTTTAATATATATTTCTAACTTTTTATTTATTAATATTTAATATTTTAAATGTTTTTGTAATTTATATCATTAATATTTTTTCCATTTTAATTTTTAACACTTATAATTACATCTTTATACAGTTATTATTTATTCATTTAAATAAGTAATTTGTTATAAATATTTTGTATTTAATTGTAGTTTTTAATATTTAATCCCTTTTATCTTAATATTAATATTTTTAAATTTATGTATTTAATATTATTTTCTATGTATTGGGTGTTTATCAGTGCATGTATGTGTATGTATGTGTATGTTTATATATGTATGTCTGTGTATATTTATGTGTATGTATGTGTATGTATTTATGTATATGCATTTATGTGTATGTGTATGTGTATGTATTTATGTGTAGGTATGTGTATATATATGTGTGTGTTTGTATGTGTATGTATGTGTATGTGTATCTATGTGTTTGCATGTGTATGTATGTGTATGTGTATATCACTAGTGGAAATTTAGCCTACGACCACACCACAATTTCCAAGGATGGGTCTGATCGTGGTTATAAGTAGCCTATAACCACTATCAGGCCAATGATTGTGATAATATATACCCCTATAGCCATGGTTTGGCTTGACCATGGCTATAGAATTTCTCACGCCCACACGATAATATTTTTTCCCACAGGAATGGTGTGGGAAATCCCCTATGGCCTCAGTCAAGTTTCTGACCTAGATGATAATGTCTAAAGGAAGGTCTATAGCCACAATCAAGGGCCTAACGGTGTCCATAGGTTCTTAGGGGGGTTATGGCCACGGTCGAACCCCCGCATGTGGTTATAAGGTACTGAGATGGCCTAACGCCGTAGTCAAACCTGCCTGTTTCTATATGTTGGTGGTAAATTAATATTATAATTAATTACTAATTTCCTAATAATAAAAAATATTTATAAATTTATTTACAGATATATTTATATAAATAAATGTTGTATATATATAATGGAAGTGTTTGTGTATTTGTGAGGTGTTTTGAATTATATAAGGGGGTTTCGAGATTCAAATCCGGTTGGGTTTTTTTGTTCATTCTATAGCCACAGTCTCCAGCTAGAGGTTTGTCTTATACAAGCCTATAGGCCCAAGGCTATGGCCATGGGCTATAGCCACGGTCACGCCTATGGATATAGAATAGGAAGCTACTACAATTCCAAAAGAATCCACAATTATTGTAACCGTGACTATAACTAATATTTCCAATAGTGTATGTTTGTTTTTTTATGTGTGTGTATTTATGTATGTATGTGTATGTGTATGCATCTATATGTGTATGTGTATTTTTAATTGTGTGTGATAGAGAGAGAGAGCATGTACATGTATGTGTATATATGTCAGTGTATGTGTATGTGTATGTATATGTGTATGTGTATATGTATGTGTATGTTTATGTGTATGTGTATGTGTATGTGTATGTGTATGTGTATGTGTATGTGTATGTGTATTTGTGTGTGTGTGTGTGTCTGTGCATGTGTGTGTGTGTGTTTATGTGTATGTATGTGTGTGTATGTGGATTTGTAAGTTTTTTGTATGAATGTGTTTGTGTGTGTTTGTATGTGTATGTATGTGCATGTGTGTTTGTGTGTATGTGCATGTATATGTATGCATGTGTATGTGTATGCAAGTGTGTGCATATTTATGTATGTGTATTTGTATGTATGTGTATGTATGTATTTGTATTATATAACAAGAAAAGTTATTTGGTTTATTAATTCCACATATCTCATTCTAGTATATATTTACACATGCATGTATGCATGCACTGTCACACACATTTGATTCAAGATAATGTATGTATATATATAGTTCAAATACATATAATTATCAATATAAATTTATATTTCAATGAAAATAATATCTTTAATTAAATTAAATGAGTTAAAAAATTACATTTTAATTATATAAAATTAATTAAATAGAATTTTTTCATATTTAAATATATTATTATTACTATTATTAATATATATACGTCATCATTTATAACACTAATAATTAATGTTATTCAAATGTAATTAATGAAATTATATATATATATATATATATGTTTGCACATGTGCATATTTTAAAAATAAATATTTATATGTATATGTAAATTATAATTTTTTTAGTTGTTATAAATAAAATATTAAAAATAATTAATAGAATATTTTTTAAATATAATTGATCATATATTTAATATTTTTTTAATTAGTAAATCGTATTTAAAATCTTTTTTATTTAAACACAATAAAGTTATAAAATGTATAAATAAAACTATACATTTTTATTCAGTCTCAAATATTTATTAAGTTATACAATTAATAATACTTTTTGAAAAAATAAATAATATTATTTAAATAAATTATTATAATATTAAATATTTATTCATTTTTACAATTAATAAATGTTTTTAAATACTATTAATATTATTCAATTGCAACTACTATTAATATTATATATATAATTAATAATATATACAATTATATAGTTAGTAATTTATTTAAATCTTTTGTATTTAAACATAATTTATAATGTTTATTCATTTTTATTTTAATATTTATTCATTTTTGATATTTTTATAATTTATATAATGAATTATAATTATTAATTTTTTAAAATAGTTTTGTAATTTATTTGTTATTATTCATTTAATTTTATTTTATTTTATTATTTATTCATTTTAATTTTTTTTGTAATTTATTCATTTTTTAATATTTATTTACATATTTTTATTTATTAATATTTAATATTTTTAATATATTTGTAATTTATATAATTAATATTTATTCATTTTTCATATTTACTTATTTTTATTTTTATATTTTAATATTTAAATCATTTTACAATTATTATTTATTAATTTTTATTTAATAATTTATTATAAATATTTTGTATTTAATTTTAATTTTTAATATTAATTATTTTTACTTTTAATATTAATTTTATTATAATTTATATAAATAATATTATTTAATACATATTAGGTGTTATAAGTGTTATTTTTAAAGCCGATAGAGTTTGCCTTTATCGATGATAAATTTAGTGTTGATAAATGGTACATACACTCACACTCATACATGCACATATAGACACATACATACACAGACATACACATAAACACACACACTCACATACAATACACATAAATACACACACACACACACATACACATACATACATGTGTATGAATGTAACTGTGTGTGTGTGTGTATTTATGTGTATATTTGTGTCTTTATGTGTATGTATGTGTATGTATGTGTATGTATGTGTATGTGTGTGTATGTGTGTGTATGTGTGTTTTTGTATTATGTGTATTATGTGTATGTGTATGTGTATGTGTATGTGTATGTGTATGTGTATGTGTATGTGTATGTGTATGTGTATATGTATGTATGTATGTGCATGTATGTATGTGTATGTGTATATATGTGTATGTGTATGTATGTCGGTGTTTGTATGTATGTATATGTTTGTGTATGTATGTGTATGTGTATGTGTATGAATAAGTATGTGTATGTATGTGTATGTGTATGCGTGTATGTGTATGTATGTGCATATATGTGTATGTATATTTGTGTGTGTGTGTGTGCGCGTGCTTGTGAATGTATGTGTATGTATATGCACATGTATGTATATGCATGTATATTGTGATGCCCTAACCCGAAACTACCCTCCAAGCTAGAGTGTCACATGGCCTCAAGTGCGCCTCCCTGTACGGTAGAGGTTGTCGACTAGTAGTGATGGATTAATACATACATGGCGAGACTATTCCCTCAAATCGTAGTCATAAAATAGTGAAAATAACCTAACATTATCCATGAGAATCATCAGAGTATGATAAAATAAATAAATAATACATGTTATATCAAATGTCTCATGTAGAAGCATGAAATCATACAAACCCATGATCATACAATGCACATCAAATGATTGATCACTGGGACAACCACGTATACCATAAACAAAAGAAACAAAAATACACAGCCCAACTTTCTACCATCCTTGGGTCGTACCTCATCTCTATTTCCAATCCCCACCGAGCTGCTTTAGCCCAATCCACAACACATTCCATGCTCTAACTAGAGAAGCTAACGTAAGGTCTCCATGCACACTAAGATGCATGTGTAGGGTGTGAGCATATAACTCAATAAGGTCTCACCAATAACCCCTAATATACATCGTTATATGCATGTGTATTCATGAGGAAAAGAAATACTATAAATAAACATGCTGGTTGAGTCTTCATGTGCTAACTTGGATACTAAGACACCCAACGAGTTACACACACTCATCAGGCCACCATGTCCTAACTAGGCCACCATGGTGTCTAACCCTACCTGCTTCGGTGCCATGTCAGAATCCACTTGTCGCTTTGAGTCACACAACCCATCATGTACCTAATAACTAAGTGTTGGGCATCATCAAGAATGTAGATCATGACTCCATCAGAGTAGGGCCTCGTACTAATCATCACCGCCAACCCCTCTCACTGGGATGGTCACACATCCAATGTTCAACCACTAACTTCTCGTTTAATATAAGTTCCATTTGTATCCCACATCACATTCGGACCCCATATCACTCATGGCAGCCCCATCATCTAATCCCATCACATCGCATCTAGGACCTCATCTCACTCATAGTGGTATGACTATTACCATCTCCCTTATGGGAGGGTCAATCCATCTTGTTTCACTAAATAATATGCCAATGGTCTCAAGTCATACCATCTCACTCATGGTCAAGCCATAATTCATGCACAATGATGACTCTATCTCACTCATGGTAGTATAACCCGCACCATCTGACTCATATAGGGAAAGACCTCAAACCCATCACCCACACCAGAGTTCATAACCTAACCACAAACACTATCACACAGAGGTATCACACATAGGTAGCACACATAAGGCCACAGTTGGTCACACTTCTCACCAGCTGATCCAAGAGAACCAATTGTTCGATACTTATCCCCTCATCAAATCACATATCATCCAACACTTTAGACCACCCCTAGGTTCCTTCACACCCATCTTAGTCTTTGTTCATTGATATCATATCAATCCCATCACCTAAAAATGGAACCAAATCATATAGTCCCCCACTAATCCAGACCCCATGGGTTCAATCCACATACTTTCCAAATTCCCTCATCACTCCTAGTCCTACTACTAGGGAACATCCCAAGACATCTTGCTATATCCCCCCTTGTCATATCGATTCCAAGTTCCAAATGATTCCCCTAACCCAAACCTAGGTCTCGTCCCACATCACTTAAGGGAGGTCTTTCATCTCATCACTCAAAGGAAACCCATCCCCATAACATGCATCAAGTTCGAGAGGACTAATCCCACTCTCCACATACACCCAGACTCTCCTCTGACCTCAGGAGGGAGTTCCTAGTCACTCAAAAGATGTAAAACCGTCTCTCCCATCATTAATTATCCCCAAGCCTCTCATTATTTCCCATTAGCCCCAATAACCCAACCTAGACTATCATTCAATCTTACTCATACATTGAGACCTTCTCAAGGCCCCACATCAACTCATCTAACATCATCTACCCTTGGAGGCGTGGCCTCTAAGAGATCCTGAATTACTTAGGGTGTTAAGGAGAACTTAGTCTCATCCCAAGAGGCTCAATTCCACCCCCTAATCTCACTTAAGGAATATATCAGTCCTTATACCCTATTCCCAAACCAATAAAATATTTTAGTTAGGTACACTCATAAATTAACAAGCATATAGAATTTTATCATAGGGAAAACCTACCTAAAACATGAAGTTAACCCCTCACCAAGCTCCACCGAGTCTCTTATAAGACCACCAAGGTTCATCCATGCTTCTAGGAACCTATTTTACACCAATAATCACACATAAATAATTATAACACATTAAAATAAACTATTTAAATTAATTTTAAATGAGCATAATTTTTAAAAGATTCATTGGGTGTCATCCACATACTAAAACTCTAAGCAACATGATGTGATCCACTTCTGACATTCACCCAAACCAAATCCATAAGGAAGACCCAATTTATAAACCCATTCCAAAAACAAATTAAATCTAATTTAGGTAAAAAACATAGTAAAAATCATATAATGACATACCTTTTCTGAAATGGCTTGTATAGACATATAGATATTGTCTCAAGTGCTCCTCTAGACACCACCCAAAAAATCCTCATCATCCTCGGTAAATTTCACAATGATCCAGTGGAATAAACATTAAAAACATAGCCAAATATGAACTAAAATTAGAAAAAATCAAAGAAAAATAAGACCAAAGGAATAAATAGATACCCTACCTCAGATATCCCACAGAATCACACCATGAACCCACCCTTCTCAAGGAGGTTGAAGGAGATAAAGGGAGGGGGATTGATAGAAATGGTCTTATCCCAACACCCCAAACTCCCAAATACCTAAGGCAACTAGACATGGAAAATAAGGAACCACCCTCATCTAAAATCACATGCCTAAGAACCATTCATGACATGAACTAGGGGGTTCATCCCATTAATCCCTTTCACCGAGTTCATTCACATCTTGAATGTCCCAAGTTAGAGGGGACCTCAGCTGGAAAAACCTCATTCACATCATGTGAAAGTTTTATACCATGAAAACATTGGGGCATGGGGCCCCTCCCATATCCCACTCTTATTCTTGGAATAAAATGTACCCCCAAAAATTTATTCATGATGTGAAGACCCAATAATTCCATGACTGGCCTACTATGCCAATTTTTCAGCATCCCATCCACCCAACCCTTCATTGATGCTTTTTTGAGCACCTGTATCACCAACTATGTCTCTTTACTAATCTAAAAACATCATTTAAGGGTTTATAAATGTTTTGACTCCCAATCTAAGTCCTAGTTCTAAACACAAACCTCGTACCGGATCAAAAATAAAATTCCCTTAGGAATTCACAACTTGTAATGATGCGGGAAATTAGAAACTCCACACTAAAGGCCTTCTCATCTAAGAGTAGCATATGGAAGTCCTTAAGATGTAAGTTTTACATAACTCAGTCATAAATTAACCAAAAACTAGTTGTATTTTTCTATGAAATTCCAAATACACTTATACCATGTAACTTCAAGCACCATGAACTCTATTCACTATACATTGATCCACCTTCTCACCACTAACTCCACTATCGAGACAAAACTCACCATAACTATATACCACAAGACACCAAGGTGTCTAAATCTAATTCATCCTATGGATTATGGTGCTCCCCACCATAAGGCTCATTTCATGAAGGCCAATCACAATCCATGACACTCCCCACTATAGGAATGTCCTATATAAAATTCACTTCCAACAGTCCACTGACCCACTAACCATGTTTTGAATAACTATACTAAAATGCTTGGTTTCACCCACTGACATATCACCAACTACCCATTCATGTTGCCTTATCATCTGAAGGAATCATAGAATAATCCAAGTACCCACTTTAATGTTTTAACTAGAATCCCATTGTAAATCTATGGTTGGATCACCAATAATTGCACTATTCATCATGAACTCACCCCGAGTACTGACACACCTCTGATCCGACACAACCTTGAATCACACTAAAATCACCCCAAGATCAATTCCAATGCAATGAATCCTACCAAAACCATATTATAATGTCAAATATGGTATTACTCAAGGAACCAAATATCATTTAATCTTCCCAAACATCATCATCATGGTGTCACTTCAACCATCCACCAGCTAATTTCACTACACCCACAACCCTTCTGACATGAGGGTCTTACTCCCACAATCGATATGATGCTCCCACTATAGGAGTGACATTTTCATCATCTTGGTAAAACCAAAAATCATACTCTATATCCCATATTCTGTTCATCACCATACATAATGACTAAGAATGTCCATTCCACTCACACCCGATCACCAACATGAAACACTATCGCTACCTATCCCTGACCTACTGGGAATGGTATCCTCCAATAGCCAATGGTGTGACCCCCACCATATGGCTTCCCTTATAATTACCCATGATCATTGACCCTGATGGGTCCCAATTACCACACATTCCTCATCGATTCACTACTACTGAAACACTACTCAGGTTCCTCTAAGACCTAAAAAATATCCAATGGATCAACACATGGACCTTTCACCGATTCTCAAACTAAATAGGCATTGCATGTAACCAGTGTACACTCTCCCTTTTACAAATATAATTTTCTAAAAAAATCAATACCAATGCTCACTCTCATCATCCAAGGAAGAGTGATTCACCAATAACCCTATCACAGGTCTCATCCACTATCTACCCAAATCTCAACCAAACCTAATATGTGTATGCTCCTATAAAACCCAATCTGACAGCCCAACTCATTCCCACATAAGTCATGTCAAATAAAACCTAATCTCACACACCTAACTTG
Source organism: Viscum album (assembly GCA_963277665.1). Classification (NCBI taxonomy): domain Eukaryota; kingdom Viridiplantae; phylum Streptophyta; class Magnoliopsida; order Santalales; family Viscaceae; genus Viscum; species Viscum album. The sequence continues at coordinate 498,514,192 of OY728123.1, read as the reverse complement.
ATAACCATTCCCACCCAATATCCCAATACATCTCTCACACCAAGGAAAAATATATGATCACCCACCACCTGAGTTTCATTCTAAAAACATGAGAATCTACCCATGATCTCATTATGCTACCAAAAAGTGCATCTTGAATCTATTTGGTCAGACACCCAACTAGTCTTTCCATCAAAACCCAACCTCAAAACCAAAAATGACCCAAGCACTTCATAGATCAAAGTTCCAAGACATTTCTCATGATTTTCCCCAACTACTAGATTTAGTTATGTAGAATGACACAAATAATATATATGTAAAAATACCATATAGGTTGTTGTTTTAGAAAATTTAAGTTACCAAATATGAATCCTTATGAAAAATCATGTTTGTTCTCAGAATCGCCTCTCATGCATATCATTCCCTCATCGATTCATTGATAGGGTATCAATGCACACACTTACAAATAATTATTCTCTATATATCCCTTAAAAAAGTGACTATATTACCATCATTGGGGAACCTCACACCATAGGATCTATATGAACTTTCATCAGGAGACCACTTGTAGGTGAAAATCAAAGTTCGACTAAGTAGAATGAAACTAACAATTTATATAGTAAAATTACATATAATTTGTTTTTAACACTTTAAACATTAGAAACTCTCATTAGTAAAATAATCATAGACAAGCACACATATGTCGTGAAAATACTATATGAAAAATATGATGCATTTACATGGGCCTATTGATAATGATCTAAGAGATAAAACTAATAAACCATAAATCCATAACTCAAGTGTGTCTCCCAATATGAAATCATACGACTATAACATCAAAAACCAAGAATAGTAATCCCATGCACTTGGTAACATGGATATCCTATCAGGATTTTTTTCAATACACTGGTCTAATATCCATCACAAGTTTCAATACATTCCTAGAACACCTATCTACCACCTCCAAAAATAATAATACATGAAAATAGAGATTGATTTGATACTACTTTATGATGTCTTAACTCAGAACCACCAACTAATCAGGATTTACACATGGCCTCAAACTCACTTCCCTATTGATATCATTGTCAAGCACATCAAATTAGATGTTTTTATTTTTACTAGAATTTATGAATTATAGAAGGAACCCTAGGTCATCTCATGATGGAGGCTTAAATAAGTAATTTATGTTGACTATGTTTTTATGAAATATTTAATATGATGAAGAGTTTTTTAGATTTATTATTTTAAAACAAAAATTGACACTATGTTACTAAGTGTGAGAAACTAATTAGTTTAGAGACGTGGATCGGATTGACCACTGAGAGGGGAGGGGTGAATCGGTGGTTTATTTTTATGAATCCAATTTCTTTAAAATTAAACCTAGAAAACTTGTTAAGGTCTGAGATCCAATAAATATTATCTCTCAATCTCACTTTATGTGAAATGGTAACAATAGAGAGAGTATCACATAGTATTTACAAGGTTCGGTAAAAAGACCTACTCATTTCCATGTTGGTACCCCCAACATGGATTCTTCACTATCAAACAAGTTATTATAATGCTTCGGCTCCAACCGAGAGACTCTATTTTCTTACAGCTCCAACTTAAAGTCTTATTTATCTAGCTTTAATCAAGAGACTTCTTATGCTCTTGGTTCCAACCAGAATACTTCAACTACTCCCATCACCAACCATAATACTTCAACTCTGATGAAGTCTTGGTTCACTATAGGATGATATTCTAATATTCTTCCATGATCTTATAGGATCTGAATTTCCTTTGTACAATTTCAAGTACCTTTAATATCCACTGGTCAGGTATTTTGGTCTTGCTCAAATGATCTAATCACCTATAACTGATCAGTTTCCTTAATGCCATAATGCCCAGGTAGTAATTCTTTCTTCTACTAATGAATAACCAGCCTCACTAAGATGTGTGCAAGTTGTGCACACAATCTTATTCAATATCTGATGCAATAATAATACTTTAACAAGATCAATTCAAATCCACTTCATGCATGAGTTTAATGGAATTTGAAACTTACTTCAGGTATCTCAATGTTGGTGCATATTCATGTAATCATACAATACAAAGTTCACTTTTTTTCTCAATGAATGTGAATGAAATTGTTATAAATTCATGAACTCAGTTTCTTATTTTTTTTTCTTTGCACACACACACTATTTTTTATCCAATTACTTTAATGCTTAAGTTATCACATGTGCATGGTCATCCATATGAATACATTCACTATTCATCTTCTTCTTGTGTGAAAACCTGAATGGATGTTAGAAATTTATGTGCATTATATTTTATTCATGAGACATAGTATATGTAGTCACTGTCTTGTGATTTTATGAACCTCTTCGTGTAATTTGAGAAGGTGCAGGTTCTCAGTGCTTTGTGAAAACTAGAGATATGTGTAATACACTTTCCCAAGATGGTTTCACAAAAACTATTTTCTTAAAAATCATTTAAAGAGTGTTGTTCACAAGTTGAATGCTCACAGAATCCTCCTTCATACAAGAAAAATTCTTCATGGGACTCTTTTCCTTTCATGAACCAAAGGGGTTCACAGTGCTATGTTTGTCTTTATAGAAACGAGAGATATCTCGTAGAAATAGAAGAAACACCATAGGCCTTGGTGTTTTGATATTTATAGGTAAGGAATAAAGACTTTCATCACCTATGATCCACTTTTAATGCCACATACAAGACATATTCAAATTACCACAAATTCAACCAAGTCACATCCATTTAAATGCTCAAAGATCTTTGTTTTTTTAAGAAATGAAGAGATATATTACTGATAAATCGAACTAGACATACACAACCAATCAGGGAAGTGATCAACCCAGTAGTGGTTACCCTAAGACATCCCATAACTTTTTATCCAATGGAATTTTAGATTACTCCCACTCAAGATGAAGGAGAAGTTGAATGATGATAAAGATTTAGTGAGAGACCAAATTTTCCTCAGAACAAGCCCAAACAGCTGAGAATTCTCACCTTTTTTTGACAAGTCATTAATGACTTCAAGGAATTCAGACTCCAATAACACATGATTCCATACTTTAGTCTGAGCAAGGAGGATCCCTTATAGAATAGCTGATGCTTCTTCAATAAATGGGCTCCAACATCCATGGAAATCCATGCACCGATATTTAACTACCTAGTTGTTGCATTGTAAGGCAAGGATCCCCACCCCAATCCTTGTCCCTACCGAGACATCAACATCAGTATTAATTTTAATGAATCCTTAAAGAGGGGGAATCCAGCAAGGTAGATCTTGTCGTGTTCAGACCACTGGTGGAACCTCCATGTTCTTCATCCACATGTTCATCCATTATGAGGACCTCTCCACCCAAATCTGATCAAGAGTAAACTTATTATGGAAAATCCAATCATTTTGACGGGACCAAACATGCCAAGAAATAGTACACATAATCCCAATGGCCTGTGGTTCCAGTTAATACACCCATTTTTTGAAAATATGGGCCAGATCCATAGATAGACACAAGGACTCCTTAAAACCCAGGGACCATTCATTCCACACTCCTTCTACACCCCGATAGAGAAGGATAGTATGCAATGGAGTTTTTATTTGTTGAAATCATAGAGGGAACATATCATCCTCCACCATGTGACATCTTGAAAAGAGTTTGAGAGTTGGTAGGACACCCTAGAAAATATTCCACCAAAAAATTTCACTTTCAGGGGGGCTAAAAGAGACCAAAGGTTCCTCCATTGGTCATATAGATGGGATAGAGAAAATATTTGAACAAAAGTGATATATCCCAACTAAACAGAATACTTCCTATAAGCTTACCCAAACCAAACAATTTGGTCACCACCCACACTAGTCATATACAGAATACTAAAAATGAGTTGATGGTATATTTTGTCAAACCATCCACATATTCTATCCCAATCTCACTCCTCTAAAGAGTCACAAATAAGATCATTCACTCTTGTGTATTCATACCCTGGAATAACAGGTGAAGAGATTCTCATATTGACCCCCTTAGAAAACCATGGGACATTCCATACATTAACCTTATTCCCATCCATAATCCTCTAAACACAACCTCAGTTAAGAAGAGAAATAGCACCTTAGAAGTTTCTCTACAAAAAGCTAGCCTCGGTCCAAGAGAGGCATGCAATAAATCTGAATGAGGAAATTACTTTTCATGAAAGACCTTAGAGAAGAGGGTATTAAGAAAATACAAAAGGTTCCAACCTTTTTTTTCAATAGAGCTTCATTAAACCATTTAAGGTTCTTAAAACTGATTCCACAATAAGACTTAGAAACACAAAGCTTATCCCATGAGACATAGTGGTGTTGTGTTTTTCATTAGCATATCCCCACTATAAGTTAGCCAACTGAGAGTGAATATGATCAATAAGGGTTACCAGGAATTTGAATAATGACATCGAATAAGAGGGGATTTTTTTCAGCCATATATTTAATGATAACTTCCTTCCCAACTTTATAGATTTTCATGCTAGACCATAAACTGATCAAATTATCAACTTTTTCCATAATTTAATCAAATACTTGTTTCCTTTATCTTCCAATAGATGTTGGGAGGCCCAAGTATTTCTAGTGTTTCTCAACCAGATGAAACCTACACATCCTTTGAAGCTCCTTCCACCTCATTGATGGAACACCTTTCCTAAAGGATAGATTTTATTTCAAGGAATTAATATGTTTCCTAGATGATTTCTCATAAAGGTTAGTAATAATCATGATTGAGTGACACTCAAGTGTAGTTTCCTAAGCAAAAAGGAGGAAATCATACCCAAAGAAAATATGATAAACAATAGGTACATTAAGACATACCTTGGATCTATGAATAGCACCATGCTCCACAAAATTCAAGAGTATATGAGATAACACATCCGCCACAATAATGAAAAGGTAAGTAGAGATCAGGTCCCCTTGTCGTAAATCTCTCAAGGGATTGAAACTTTCCAACTACACCCCATTAATATTGATTCTATATGACACCAAATTAACATAGTTCATAATGTTAAGAATCTATTTTTCCCTAAACCCCATCTTGGATAGAACAAGGTCGATGAAAGGTCATTTGACCCTGTCATAGGGTTTCATCATATCAAGTTTCATTTCCATGACACCTTTCATCATCTCAAGTTATTTTAATCTTCATAAAATACCAAAAATAATGGTGTCTCAACTTCATGATCTTCCATTATGGTGATCTCCTCACATGTATGTGATAAGTATATCATTCTCCTCATGGTGGAATCTCAAACTCCTCCTTGTCGAATTCCATCTACAAATCATGTTTTTATCCCGCTAAGACATGTTCTTTGAATTCATCACATACATGGAAGATGTTTGATTGTAAAAATGAATTTAGTTTGATCAAAAAACCACATCATCACTTTATCACGATCATAGAAAGATCATGGTGGTATCAGTTTGATTATTGGTGCATTTGGATTGAACTCTGGTATACTAAAGCTCCTCAGGTGGTTGGATGTAGGGGATGATGTCCTCAGGTGATCAGATGGCTTAGAGTAGTCACATCATGTGTCTAGTAAAATGTTCTTCTTTTTAAAGATGGATGAACAATATCTACATCACTCGCATCCCACATTGATAATTTCACACAGATCCACTATAGTATAATAATCAAGCAGTGACTTCCTCTTACTCAATCCAGCATCGGGGTTAGAACCTAGATACATAACACAGCATGTCAACATGGGTCGTGACACATGTGGTCCATGAGAAACTCTTGTGGGCTATTGGCCCAATATATTCATGCCTTTAGGAATTCACTTTGCGGTCACTATACACGAGCCTGCCTACTTCCTTGCACTACCTCCTTAGGTAGGATCTTCCATGGGGGGTAGACCACTTGGGTCCCCTTATCGGTGGTTGAGGGGTAGCCCTTGGAGGATTCAATGATGGGACTTAATTTTTTAGTAAACTCCCATAAAAAATATATTCTATGTGTATATAGAATGCTCAATCCCAAAATTCCAAACCACCTTAACCATCACCTCTTATACCTCATGGTTTAATAATTTTTTTTTGATTTCAACCTTAATATCATCATGAAAATGAATATTTTCAGGGTATTCACCTGTATTAAACAATGTGAAAAAACTTCTTATCACACGATTTATTCACTTTTAAGATCACTTCAATAATCATTACAATTTAACAACATGTAGAATTTCTCAAGTGTGACATCCAATGCTATGAATCTATAAAAATTCTCCAGGAATCACCACTTCTCATCATCATATTACCAAACACATATTGAAATGTTATTAACAAAAAATGAAACACTAGGCCCAAAAATCTCCCCACTGTATTTTTTTTCAATACATATTGATCATGCTTTTTAAGAGTCAATATGTGTGGTCAAACTTTTCCCCCCTTATTAGAAATCAAATTCAAAGGAAAAGTGTGGATCTTATCAAAAACATGTTCTCCTACCTTTGAATATTATTACCTAAATACTTATAAAAGGCATGATATAATATGGTTTTTCTTTGATATGAGTCTTTAGTGAATCAACTCTAAGTCTATGTGTGCTAACCCGGTGTAGAAAATAATAGAGACACAACCAAGGATGTATAAGAAATCCAAAAATTCTATTCATATGAAATAATTATTATAATTTCTCAATTATAATCCAAGGGTTTTAAAATAATTAGATATATTAGTGAAATGCTAAATCCTCCACAAACTTCAAAAAAATCATAATAAATTTCAGGTGCAAAGATAAATATACCCCTTTTTTATCAACCAAACACTACCCCTTAATTGATAAAATAATACAATTGAGAATAAGGGATGAATGTGTGATTGGCATACCTTTACCTTTAATGTTGAATTTCTCCCAATATTTTCATTTCATTCTCAAGGTTTCTCCCCCTTAGGAATTCACACATTTCTTCCATTTCATTGAAGTCAATAAACTCCATGAATTACAATCTCATCATGCTATCCAAAAATGACATCCTAAAATGTATCCTTCAATTCCCCACATTGTTAGTTCGAAGCTCATAAAGTAAAAGTGAATAAGGAGTTACCTATTTGTTTCTCAAAAGTGACAATAAAAATAAGAGGTTACTCTCAATATGGGTTATTCTTTTCAACTAATCTCAGCATAGGAATATTTATTTTGAATCTTTCTTTTGTTTTGAGTCTCTTCAGTTTGACAACCTTCTTTCTTCCCTCGAACATCATCTTTTTGTTGAATAAATATTAAAACCTTTGTCTTCTAGATCTTGATGTTTTCAATTGTGGATAAATTATTATCAAATTCAAACTCTTATTATAAGATTAAATTATTTCCTTTAGATTTATAAAGTTTCTCATCTTAATCCCATTATTTTTCCAGTTTCAACTGATGCGGCCAAATATCTAGGAAGTCTTTATTGAAATTTTCAATTTTCTAAAAATCATTACATGACTTTTCATTAATTTTATTTTGTAACCTCTCCCCTTTCAAATAATAGAGAATTTATCCTTATTATCATGCATACATCATCCTTATGACCTTCCAAACTACATCTTCCACAAACTTCTTCCAAAATATGAAAAAAAAAATTGTAGATAGTTGTAGTGTAGATATGTTCACATGTTATTTTATTTGATAATATTTCCTATAATTCTCATTGAAACCCACCCATGATTCTTTCCTCATTACTAGTGAAGAAATTTTGAACCATCAAGAGTAGAATTTATGACCATACTTACCACAAAACCAACAAAAATCCTAGAAACATTATTCTCCTAGATTGGTTATGGATGAATTCAGATATGTGTTGTTGTTGTCTTTGATTTGGGGGTTTTGGACTTCTTGGGAAAAAATATCTTCTCCAGATGTGGGAGATTTAATCTCATTATCCTTGGCCCTCATATTCTCAGCTTTGGATTTTATGATTTCACTATTATAAGTAACATATCCATAAAAATTATTAACCACGCTTTTACCTTTCTTCTCTCCATATTGATAAGTTCATCCCTTGATGTCAATAGATTTATTGAAATATTATCTGGATATATTCAAATCACATTGAACCATGACACATATAGATTGTGTCTCAAAAAAATATTATTCACTAGCATTCAACTTTTATTCAAGATCACATATCATTTTATCTTGTTCAACAATTTTTAATTTTTGAATCTTGATCTCATTGAAAAAAGATACGTATTTCTTGATCAGATCCTTCTTTTATTCATCAATAGGAACTATTTATTCCTTATTCTTTTTAGTAGTTAATTTCTTGTTTTCTTTCTCAAGATTATTTCTTTATTTCTAGAGATATTTGATATATTCCATATATAATTATAATTGTTATTTCATATTACATTCAAGTTCAATTTGTTCCTCTTCATCATCACTAATACTTGATGAATCACTTTTTATCTTTTCTTGGGAAAATAAACTAACTTGATTATCTAAAGAATAAATTGATGATGAATATTTCTTATGATTGATTATAATATTTCAATTATTTCTACTATAGTTTTTCTTCCTCTTCTTATCCCATTTGTGTTTATGGGATATTTCATCATCTGATTCTAATTACAATTATGATTCTTAAACCTTATTCTTTGTAAACTTCTTGGAAAAATGACCAGTGCTACCACATTTTAAGAATTTAAGTTGTTTATTATTCTTTCCCTTACATTATCACTTCCTAAAACCTTTTTATATAAGGGTAGAAATATTATTAAAGTCATAATCATCCTCTTCACTATCTGAATCTTAATATTCTTTAGCCTCTTATTCTATGAACTTTACCTTTCTCAAGGATTAAAATGTCATTTAAATTTTATATTTCTTATTGAAAGTTTTAATTTTACTTATCTCATAATCTATGATAATGTTGTGTAGTTCATTAAGAGATAAGTCACCTCTTTCTTCCAAGGATGAAAATTTTGAATCAAACTGATCTGGAAAATTCCTCATCAATTTTTTGACAATGATTGAGTCATCCATTTTCTCACAAAATCCTTGAGTTTTGTGGATTATATAATTCACTTTGGTGAAATAGTAAAAAATACTATATTCATCATCCATTTTAATGTTCTTAAACTTACTCCTCCAAACATTTAGTTTGGCTTCCTTGAATTTGAAATTCCCTTCATAGTTTCTTTTGAGTTTATCCCAAATCTCCTAAACAATATGGAGACCCGTAAAATTTGTATAGAAATTTTATATTAGAGACATAAAGATGGAATTTTGATCCTTTCCATATACTTATATATATATATCTAATCATCTTTTGTCAGGGAAAATTTATCAGTAAATGGTGGAAAACCCACTATTGCAGCATTTTCAATTATAGGTTGAGTGATAGGAGATAGGGTAGCATCTTATTATTCCAATTATGATCATTATTTCCATAAAATATTAGAACACCTCAGTTGTTAATAGATTTAAAATTCTACATCTATCAGAACACTTATTGGATCTTTAGAGGAAACCTAAAGCTCTAATACCACACGTAAATCCCCAAGCCGAATTGACCACTGAGAGAAGAGGGGTGAATCAATAGTTTATTTTTAAAAATATATTTTATTTAAAATTAATAATCTTGAACTTTTTAAGGTTCTTTATCAACTCAATATTATCTATTAATACAATTTCATGTGTAGTGGTAGTAATAAAAAGAGAAACACACAATATTTACAAGGTTTGGTACAAAGACCTACTCCCTGCCATGTTGGTCCCCCAACATGGATTCTTCACTTTCAAAAAAGTTATTACAATGATCTGGATCTAACAAATAGACATTATTTTCTTATAACTCCAACTAAAATACTTCTTTCTCTAACTCCAACTGAGAGACTCCTTCTTCTCTTAGCTCTAACAAAAAGACTTCAACCACTCCTAGCACCAATCAGAAGAATTCACCTCTGATGAAGGCTTGATCCAATACAATATGATCTTATGATCTTTATCCAGAATATTATAGGACTTTACTTGCCCGTGTACCTTTTCAAGTACATTCAACAGCCATTGGTCAAGTCTGTTCGATTTCTCAAATGATTTGGTCACCTATAACTGATCAATTCCCTCAGTACAACAATGATCGGGCTCTAATTATTTCTTCTAAACATGAATAATTTTCCTCAATAAGGTGTGTTAAAGTATTTCACACAATCTTATTTAATATCTGATGCAAGAATAATTATTTCACAATATCAATTCAAATCCAATTCATGCATTAGTTTCATGGAATTCAAAACTTACTTTGGGTATCTCAATGTTGGTGTGTATGCATGTAAGCATACAATAAAAAGTTCACTTTGTTTCTAAATGCATGTGTACATAATTGTTTTACATTCTTGCACTCACTTTATTCTTTTTTTCTTTTCACACACACACACTATTTTTTTATCCAATGCCTTCAATTTTTAAGATATCAAATGTGTGTTGGCATGCATATTCATACACACACTAATCATATTCTTCTTGTGAAAAAACCTAAATGGATGTTATAAATTTATGTACACAATCTTTTATTCACAAGACATAGTATATATATACACAATATTGTGATTGTATCAACCTCTTCACATAAGATATCCAAGTGTGGGTTCTCAGTGCTTTTCAAAAACCAGGGAGATGCGTAATGCATTGTCCCAAGATGGATTTGAGAAAACATGTTTCTTCACAAAGAATTTCAAGAGTGTTTTTCATATGTTGAATGCTCATGGAATCATCCTTTTCACAAGAAAAAATTCTTCATGGGACTCTCTACCTTTTATAAACCAAAGGGGTTCTCAATGCTCTATTTTTCTCCAAAGAAACTAGAGCTCTCTCAAGGAAATAGAATCAACACCATGGGCCTCAATGATTATATATTTATAGGAAAGTAATAAATCCTTGAAATTCCTCTAATCCTATTTTCATGTCTCATACAAGACTTATTCAAATGATTTAAAATACATCCAATCCATATCCATTTAAATACCTGAATATCTTGAGTTATTTGAATCTTCATGCAACATTGAAAACAATAGTGTCTCGGTATCGTGAACTTACTTTGTGGTGAGCTCGTCATGTGCATGTGATGATGATTGGATGATCCTAATTGTGGAATCTAAAACTCCCCCTTCTTGAATTACATATTCAAATCACATTTTCATTCGACCAATACATGTTCTTCTAATTCATCACATGCATGGAAGATGTTAGATTTCACACATGAATTCGGTTCGATCCAAAAACCTTGTCATCTCTTTATCTCGATCATAGAATGTTCATGGAGGTCTCGGTTTAATTATAGGTGTGTTCAACTTGAAATATTTCATAATGGATCTCCTTGGGTGGTCCGAGGTAGGGGAATATGTCCCTGACCGATTGGACAACTCAGATGAGCTGGATCATGTGGCCAGTGAAATGTCCATCTTTTTTATGACAAATATACAATATTTTCAATGCCCGCATACCACATCGATAATTTCGTGTGACTCTGATATGGTATAATAATCAATAAGTGATTTATATTTCTAGGTTTGATATCAAGTTCGGCACCCAAATACATAGCATAGAATGCCCACATGGTCTACGGCACATGTAGTCCACGGGAACCTCCTGTAGGTTATTGGCCCAATCCATGTGTGCCTTCAATCATGCACTCTATAGGCCCTATACATGTGCATTCCTTCCTCCATGAATTTTATCCATTGGAAGTCTCTCCTATATGGGTAGACCCCTTGGGTCCCCCTATAGGTGGTTGAGAGATATCCCTTGTGGGGTTCAATTGTGGACCTTAATTTTTTAGTAAACTCTTATAAAAATATATTCTATGTTTAGATAGAATGCTATACCCAAAAATGACAAACCACCTCATCCATCACCTATAATTCATCACCCTTTAATAATTTATATTTTATATGTAACCTTCACATCATCATGAAAATAAATATTTTCATGATCTTCACCTATATTAAATAATCTGAAAAAACTTTTTAACACATGTTATCTTCAATTTTTAGATCACTTAAACAATCATTATAATTTAACAACATGGATAATTTCTCAAGCATGACATAAAATGATTTGAATCTGTAAAAATTATCTAGGAATCACCACTTCTGATCATCTATTTACCAAACACATATTGACATATGTTTGAAAAAAATGCAACACTAGGCCCAACAGTTAAAGAAATCATAATCAACCTAGGTGATTGTACCTTGATGCTCAACCGTATTCACTCTCCAAGTAAATGGGATCACTGATTCCTTAATTTATACATACTAAAAACATTATTTATGTGATTTATTAAAATTTTAACACCAAGTATTTGATCAATCAATGATATTTATTACTAGAAACTACTCAAAATCAATAATATTACGTCGATGTAAGAACCAAACTCAATAAAGGTATAACATCAACAAGGTGATGAGATGACCAGATTTGGGTCTATGTTATAATTTTTATCTAGAAAAAAACATGCATATTCATGGATTTTATCATTTTTATTTCAGTAACTAACACAATCCATAAGAAAACTCATGAAAGGTAAGGGGTGGGAAAAGAGGAAAACATTATCAAATCATCACAAGATCTATGTTATGAATGAAAGATTGAGGATAAATGTTCCATTGATTTTTATTTTATCATACCAGCATAAACACAAAACCAAAAGGTATAAATGAAGAATAATAAACAAAAAATCTGAAAATTCAATTACCTTCCAATGATTACAAACTTGGAGATCAGGATTACAATAATGAACACCCACATCATTGATCACTAAGTGGTTTAGAAGTAAAATATGGGGAATAGGATGAAAATAGATGAAAAAATATCTATAATTAGACTCAACATTAACCATGGATTTTCCAACCTTTATAATTATCCATGTACTACTTTTAAATAGAAATTTATCAAGTTGGGTTCATGAAAACTCAATGTTCTTTAGGTGTAGGTGAGATGTTCATGATATATTTTTCCAACCAATTGATTTAACTAGATGGTTGACCCAAATGTGTAAAATTGAATTTAAATTTAGTGAAAATTTGTACCTCTGAGTAATATATTCATATCCATTGAAATCATCCGAATTGGATTCTCCATTGTTGAGTTATTTTTCATTCACTATAGGTAGGTCCAATATATCTCACCCAAAATTTCTTCAAATTATGGGCCTCTTATGGGCATGTTGTGCTAAGAACCATCATTTGGTCTAGTTAGATGAATTTAATCCCTATGATCATAGAATCCTAAAAAATTAATTTTCACATTTGGATGAGTTTATATAATGTTACAATAAAAATAGTGAACTGATATCAAATTGGGCCATTGTGTAATTACATATTCCTAAGCATGTTTTCAACACATGAATTCAAAATATTCATTTAGGGGAAAAGGATTTAATAATGGGATACTAAATCCCATAAAAAATAAAAAAAACACAAGTATAAGGGTGATAATATATAATATATTGTTGTACGATCACACCCTCACACCTAAACCTTTGTAGCATTTGACAAAGCCTTATATCTTAATCATGTATCATTCCTATGTCAAATGCGAGAAAAATTATAAGACTATTTTGAAATGAAATAAATCATATCTCATTTATGAAATCAATTTTCCTTTCATTAATATTCTCTAACATTCGAATTTTTTTCAACTTCATTTTTTCGCAAATGCAACATGTCGCAATCTACCTCACCTAGAAATTTTCCCTCTTTAGTCCAGGAACATATGAAAGTTTAGTTATATAGATTTACCTAAGTTTATGTGATCTTACCTTATTCTTATCTAGATTATTAGTTCTATACCATTAGAAACAATTTTGTTACTCAAGAGGAATTTCAACAAGTTTTTATAATGTTTAAAGGGTTGGTAGGATTCAATGTTTAAAAAATTTGAGGTAGAAGAGGATTGATTAATCTCATAAGTAAAAACCATATCAAAATTCATCAAGTGCTCACAATTAATTTAATCTATCAACCCCTCACAGATTGTATCACTTAAAAATAACTCTCCCCTTTGTTCCTTTTGCGTGGTTCACAATTAATTAGTGAATAATAATGAGTAAAATTTCTCTTTTATCCATTTATTTTTCTTCTATTATGTTCAACTGTATTCAATATATAGAAATATTGTTTTTTATATATAATTTTAATTATATATTAAGAGGGAAAGATGTATAAAAATTATATAACATGTATTGTGAACCCACATCCCAAAATAAATTTATGAACCCTTTCAATCAATGCATACCATTGAATATTTCCCCATAATTCCTATGGAAATAGCCTCTCCCCTATAAAAACTGGAAATAAAACAAGAATATACACAAGAGATGGGTAGTTAGGGATAAATTATCTTTTTATGTGTCTACCTAACAAGAATTTCATGGTATATAAATCTTAAGAAGGGTCAAATGTCATGGTGGCCCAAAATAAGAGTTGCATGTACAAAGGGATTTTCAATTGAATGATGGCCTCAATCATGGGTGTGTCATACTAGAATATTATAGATTAAAATATAATAAAGTAATTTTCTAGTTTCTCTACCTAACCCAAGACTCTCAAAAAAGTGATTAAAAGGAAGAATATGTAATAAATGTCTTATAATGTCTCTCGTGTAAGTGATTTAAAATATCATTCATTATTAATGAGGTATGGGTTTCAAAAATCCATTAAACTCCTAAGAATTATTTGAAAATACCAATTCTAGAAAAAATATTTCATATAAAAATTAATTTAAAATGTTTTTTCCAAAAAAATGAAATTTCCAAAAAATAAACTCAAGAATAAAAATTGATTCTAGATATTCTATAAGATCAATGTTTATCCAAAAACACAAAACAAAGAAAAAGAAAGGAAAAAAGGAAACATAATAATTTTTTTGATTTTTTTATTTTTTGTATTTTATATATATATAGTGTGTAAATGGAAATACATTGCATGTGGTCTTTTTTTAATTTAAATCTTAGATATCCTATATCACCCTCCCCCACACTTATAAATTACATTGTCCTTAATGCAAGAAGTTTAAGTAAATAGACAAGTAAATAAAGGTAGGGAGAATAGACAATATTCTAAGTGGTGTCATATGTAACATCCATCACTTGGATTTCCTCCACTGGATTCTTTAGAAAATCATCATATAATTGTTTAATTATATTTCCATTAATGAAAATCCTTCATTCACTCTTCTCATAAAAACGTGTATTTCAACAAAAGGGTAAATAATAGTAACAATATAAGGACCAATCCATTGGCCGTGAAGTGTACCTAGGTGGAGATCTAGCCTAGAATTGTATATGAGGACCTTATCACCAATTTGAAACTTAATTTGATGAATAATATCATCATGGGTAGCCTTTGTGTTCCCTTTATAGATCTGGGATTTCTCATATGCATCATGTTGAATTAATTCCAACTCCCAAATTTTCAAATTACTATGCTCACTTACATATAAGAGATTCATATTACATTGTTTAAAAGCCCAATATACATATTTATCTACCTACATATGGGTGTGAAAATCCTTAACAAATTCAATCCTATATTTTGGCATTCTTATTGGGGTTTTAAAATCTACACAGTATGCCCAAAGTGTATCATGCAAGCGCAAGCTCCAATATTTCCTATAGGGTTCTGTTAAATTTTCTATGATTCACTAAACTTATTGATTTGAAATTTATACTTGTACATTAGTTTTGGGGTGATATTTAGTGGAGAATTTATGAAAAACCCCATACTCATAAATCAATATTTTCATGTTTCAATTACAAAAATGTGAACCATGATTACTAATGATGAATCTTAGTAAACCAAACTTTGTAAAAATATGATATCTTGCAAAATCGATAAATAATTGGGAGTCTTTAGTCATAGTATCCTTTACTTCCACCCATTTATAGACATATTCTACAACTAATAATATTTATAAAAATTTAAATTAATTTGAAAATGGGCCCATGAATTCAATTCCTCATGCATCTAATATCTCCAAAATAATATGGATTGTTGGTGCATTTTATTCTTCTTAGAGACATTCCCTATAGATTGACATCGTGTATATAATTTAAAAAACCTATGGAAAAATATATAAAAAATAAATTAAATTATAGAGTCAAGGATAATTCTAGCTATACATTGGGAGAAAAAGTGTAACCCATAATCTTGATTGTGGAGGAATATCAAAACAGAGATGAAATCACGATCGGGGACACACTAATGAACAACATGGTCACTAAAAATTATCTAAAAGTATGGGTCATCCCAAATGTACCATCATGACTCATGCCTAAGTATTTGGGATTGTGAAGTGATAAAATCTATATGGACCCTATATTCTACTAAAAAT
This sequence comes from Viscum album, assembly GCA_963277665.1. Lineage (NCBI taxonomy): Eukaryota > Viridiplantae > Streptophyta > Magnoliopsida > Santalales > Viscaceae > Viscum > Viscum album. The sequence continues at coordinate 498,497,861 of OY728123.1, read as the reverse complement.
TTCACAATGTCCACATACCAAGGGGTAAGGTCCATTGCATCACAAAGGTACTCATCAGGGAAGAATTCTACGATAGGTATAGATGAGTCAACATGGTGGTATAATAGTGGTTAAATCCTACTAATGTGATCATCTACCATATTTTACACACCTAATTTTTCTAGAATCTCTAGGTCAATCTCCTAGATGAGAAGCATCCACCACATGAGGTGAGGCTTAGCTTTAGGTTTCTTAAGGAGAAACCGAAGGAAAACATGATCGGAAAACATAATGACTTTTTACACAAGATGTATGAACGGAATTTTTCTAGGGAAGAAAATGGAAAGAAGTTCTTTTTCAGTGGTCATATAGTTTTCCTGGGTAGGTTCAAGGGTACACAAAGCATACACAATGACATGAGGATCACTCTTAACCCTTTATGATAAAACTAAATCCACTAAAAATTTAAATGAATCACACATATGTTCTAAGGGGAGATCCCACCTTGGTGGGTGGATGATGGGAGGTGATGTGAGACTTCTTTTTAGCTAATTAAATGCATCCTCTCACTTTTTATCAAAAAAACTCAGATTTTTTTTATAGTAATCACAACAAGGGAAGTGTGCTCTTACTAAATAATTTAATGAATTAATGGTAAAAAACAGCATGGACCATGAAATATCACACCATATAAACACATTTTGTAAATTTAAGGGAGAAAATTATTTCAATTTTTGATTTACTAACTTGAATCCCCTTAATAGAAATAACATTCCCAAGAAATATCCCCCACTGTACCATGAAATGGAATTTCTCATAATTTAATATGAGATATTTTTTAATGTGAAAATAGAGGATATAACCTAGGTGTTCCAAACAATCATCAAAGTAAGATACAAAAACTATGAAATAATCCATAAAAAACTTTCCTAAAACTCTCAATATACTCATAAAATATACTCCATATACAACACTAAAAAGTGTCATGAGAATTAAAAATAAAAAATTACATCCTCCTATATGAAAATATATAAAATTTATTGGTAAATTTTTTCTTTTATTCAACCTCAAGGGATATATGAATTTGAAAATAACATGAATATCCATAAAATAAACAATAATGGGAATTACCAGTAAATATTTATAACATTTGGTCAATGAAAGTTAGAGGAAATTAGTCCTTTCACATGACTTGGTTTAGTAAACGGTATTAAATACATACTCACCAAACCCACAAAACACTCAAAACATGAATTACAACCCAAATCATCAAATAATGAAGAAGAGAAAAATAAATCATAGCATGGGTCGAGGAGTGAATGTTGTGTGTGTGTCATTGGAGAGCACTTCCATCGAATAGACAGGAAGAGTGGAGTTCTCTTCAATGTGATGTTTCATAGTATCAAGGATATAAAACATACCTTTTCTACCCCCAAAATACATATAAAATGTACCATTTAAAAAAATATTTTCTTTATTGTTTTGAGTAAGGGCCCTCCATATATGAGAGGGGAATTTCCTTGGGTCTGGGTATCTTCCATCTCAAGAATATTGAAGTCTATAGTGATGATGGGATTATTTAATCACATTATGATGTCCTTGATCACTCATGTTGGGTATGTTGTGCTCTGATTGGAAAATTTCATAATTATTCTCATTGGTTTAAACTCCCCAACTAATAGAGAATTATACATAGAGCGAGGCATCCCATTAATCAAAGCATCAAAATAAATCATTTCATCATAAAATAAGGTATCCCCTATGGTTAAAGGTATAATAAAAGTTCCCCGATATTTGAAATTGGTTGGAATCACTATTTTTATCAAGGTTAAGAATTTCCTTCTAAGGTTTAGTCTCTCATTCCCATTCAGTCACCGTCTATGGGTGCAAAGTTCTTTGAGAAATTTGGCATAGCGAGGAATTTTTTTAACTATTTATAAGAGATGAATGTTAAATTGTACCTTTTTAATAGTATCCATGGTATCTTTATAAAATTCATTATGAAAAATCTTCTTAGATTGATAGGTTTATTAGGTAAAGGTAAGAGGAATGGAATTCTCATGGGAATACTCAATGATAACTTTTTTTACCCTTTTTGTTTTTTCTTTCTTCACTCCAATATTTTAATGGTAGAAAAAGAGATTTTTTAAGAGGATGACATACCTATTGTGTATAATCATTTGATAGATAAATTTATTTACCATTAAAAACTATGATAGGATATAAATTACCCTTTCCCTTGGGATTGGAAACATGTTGGGATGATAGTTGTCCAGAAAGTTGCATCTTTATCTCATTGATGGTGTTTTCTAGTTGTCATGCTTGATTTCAAAGGTCTTGAATAGATGATCATGTGTTCTATTAGAATTGGAGGTTCTAGGATTCCATTTTCTTCACAATTTCCTAGATTTTTGGTTCATAATTTGTAGGAGGGTTATTCTATGTACGTGAAGGATAATAAGGATGTGTACCAATTCCTTGTTGATACAAATTCTATGTGGGGTATCTTAAGTTTCCTCCTTGTCAATACTATAATTTTTATTACCACCTAGGGTTTTTATTTGGAATAAATTTATATTACTTTAAAGGAGGTTCTTTTTTAAAAGGATTCTTGGAGAATACTACTGCAAAAGACTCTAATGAATCCTAAAGTTGGGGGAACTTATTAGAGAAATGAGTGTTATTAGAACAAATAGCGCAATGTAATGTAATGGGTAGAGAGTGAAAAATATCTTGATCCTGATCAAAATGTATTATAAGAGTATTCATTTCATCACTTTTATTATCTACCTTTTGTTCTAGTGATGAATGGCTTACCTCATGAACTCTTCAAGTGGGTTCAATTGATTATGTACCAAATTTTTGTACATTTTAATCCATGTTAGATATTATTTCATGATCGACGATAGGGGTTTTAACCACTAGGTAACCACAAAATGTATCATCAATAATTCTATGGTATATGGGAAAAAATTCATCATTGGGTTATTGGATTAGAAATTGTTCACTAATTTGGCGGTGCGGGAAACTTGAGTAGAGTCTTTTGAATCTCTCCCAATATTTATGAAGGGTCTCTCCTTATGATTTCCTAATGTCATAGATTTATTTTCTAATGGATGCAGCTTTTGGAGGAAGGTAATAACTTATTTATAAATAGTCATTTAATTTTATAAAAACCCCCAATTTTGGTACGTAGATAGTATATAAATTCTTTGGATACACCATCAAGGGAGAAAAGGAATTCCCTAAACTCTATGAGGTCCTCAGTCACATTTTGGGGTTTTATAGAGCACACTATGTGAACCACCTTGAGATATTTGTGAGGTTACTTACCTATAATACCATGTAATATAGGAATTAGGATGATGATTCCTAATACCATATCAAAGTTGGTTTCTTCCATAGGATATTGGATGTACGTAGGTCAATACTCCACATCGTCGGTGGTTTGTTCATTTAAGGTTCAATTATTTTCAGCCATGTTCTTTGGGGTTTGATTTGGTTTGATATTATATTGCTTTAGGAATAATTTAGGTAAAAAATTATGCTCCTTGGTGTTACTATATTTCCTTACTCCAGAATACTTAATTTGTAAGTGGAGTGCATTTTCAATTTCTTAATAAATTTCAAGTAAATTTTCTTTTGCAGATCTTATCATGAAACAATGATTTCAAGTTTTTTTTATGAATAATAAATATAAGAAATAAAAAAAACTTGAGAATGAATAAAAATAAAATAAAATAAAATAATTAAATAAAAATACTATTTTACTAAATAAGATAGAAGGGAGTAGAAGATGTGGAGAGAGAGAGAGAGAACATGTGAAAAAAAACAAAAAAAAATAAAAGGTAAGGAGGGAGATTGAAATGATTAAGATAAAAAAGAAAAATAATGAAATAAAATGTAAAAATGATATTGGATCCCTATCAATGATTCCAAAATTTGATCTTACTTTTGAGCACATCAAATTAAATGTTTATATTTTACTAGAATTTATGTAGTATAGAAAGAACCCTAGGTCATCTATCGATGGAGCCTTAGATCATTAAATTAAGTTTATTATGTTTTTATGAAATATATAATTGGATGAAGATTTTTTGGGATTATTATTTTAAAACAAAAATTTAAATTATGTTGCTATGTGAGAGAAACTAGTTGGAGAAATCGTGATCAACCTGGATGAGTGTCCCTTGAAGCTCAACCATCACCACTCTTAAGGGAAATGGGAAGGATCATTGATTCTTGGATTTATAAATGATGGAACTAGTATGTTATATGAGTTCTTACTTATTTAACACTTAGTATTTTACCGATCAATGATATTTATTACCGACAACCACTCAAAATCAATAAGATTATATCGATGTAAGAACCAAACTCAATCAATACAACACATTAACAAGGTGATGAGATGACCAGATTTGTGTTTATATTATAATTTTTATCAAGACAAAAAATAATATTAATGGTTTCTATCTTCTAGTTTTCATCAACTGATGCAATCCATAAGCACACTCATGAAAAATAATGGGTGGGAAATGAGGCAAACACACTCAAATGATCACAAGATCTGGGTTATGCATAAAAGACTAAGGATTCATGTTTTTTTGATTTTTATTTGATAATCCCATCATAAACAAAAAATAAAATGGTATAAATGAATATAAATAGAAAAAAACCTTAAAATTAAATTACATTCCAATTATTACAAATGTGGATCTCGAGATTACAATAGAGAACACCCCTAGGTTGATCACTAAGAGGTTTAAAAGTAAATGATGGTGAATAGGATGGAAATGGATGGATAAATATCTCAAATTTAACTCAAACTTACCCATTGGTGTTTTAACCTTTCCAATGATCCATGGAGAAATTTTAAATATAAAATTATCAATTTGGGTTCATGAAAATTCAATGGTATATGAGTGTAGGTGATATGTTCATGATAGGATTTCCACCCAATTGATTCAATTGGATGACTGAACAAATCATGTGACATTGAATTGAAATTCAGTATAAAGTTTCTTCATTGAATTATATATTCATATCCTTTGTAAAAATCTCAATTGGGTTCTCCAAGACCATGTTATGGACTAATTACTAAAGGTAGGTCCAATTTATATCGGCCAAAATTTATTCACTTTGTGGGTCACTTTTGGGACTCTTATGCTTGGATCCAGTATTTGGTCCATTTGGATGAATTGAATCCCCGTGATCATAAAATCCTAAAAAATGGAATTTTCACATTTTTATGAGTGTATATAATGTTATGAAAAAAAACAGTGAACTGGTATGAAATTGGTTCATTGTGTAATTACATATTTTTAAGCATGTTTCCAACACATGAATTCAAAATATACATTGAGTGAAAAAAGATTTAATAATGGGATACTAAAACCCATAAACAATGAAATGAACAAGTATATGGGTGATAATATATGATATATAATTGTGTGATCTCCTATACATCATAAGTTACCAAATAGTGGTGAGGGCCTAATCCATTTATAGGGAGATTATTCAATCAAATTAGAGTAAAAAAACATTGTAAATAACTCAAAAATATCCATGGAAATTGTTAAAATATGATGAAATAAATAAATAAAACTTGTTATATCAAATTTCACATACAGAAGAATGTATTCATAAAAATTAACAGTTATATAATACACATCAACCGGTCACCCATTAGGCCAAACACATATATAATAAACAAAAGGAACAAAAATACACAACTATCCCTACTACCATGCTCAGGACATACCTCATCCATTTTTTCAATACATATCATGGTGATCTAGCCTGATTTACTGCACATCAAATTATCTAACATGAAAATCGCACACATGGTCTGTACATGCACAGAGATACATGTGTAGGGTGTGATAATATAATTCAATAGGGTCCAAGAACCCCTAATATATGATGTCACATGAATGTGTATGCATGAGGAAAATAAATAACATAAATAAGAATTATTTTTGAGTCATCATGCACTAACCAAGATATAATTACACCCAAATAAATACACATTCCCATCAAGACATCATGTGATAATCAGGTGATTTTCATACTTTGTGTTTGTGTTGTATTTGTTGTCAATAATTTAGTAAGTTATGAATCACTTTATGTCAATATTAATCAAAGAATAAGAATAACATATTGGAATTATGTTGTGTTTTTTCCAATATTGGTTGGTAATGTATTTGAAAATTTGAAGATAAGATTCATCCACAATAAGTTCAATGGTCACATATTATATTTTTGATGATTGAATTTAACTATGACAATTGTTGAATTGGTCTTACAATATTAAACATGTGAAAATGGAATTTGAAGAAGTTCACATTGACTAATTAAATTATAAAAGTACATGAAATATTTCATTATTTTATGAGTAGTTTTATGAAGACCATTTAAATATTTATTTGTATGAATATTGACACATAAGTTTTTAGAAGATTAAAGAAGACTACTAAAAAAGAAAAATGAATTAAAATTTTTATATGATGAATTATTTTAAAGAATACACTAAATTTGGCTTGTAAATTTTCATATTTAGTAATTACTATGTATTAGTGCTGGTTGTTTGCAAAAAAAATTCCATCCATAGCCAATAGGGATAGTCTAGCTCAATCCCACACATATGGGAGTAAGTTCAACCACATGGTAGATTTAGTCAAGATAGATAGCCATTATGGTAGGATATGATAGGCTCATATAGTTCCTATAGGGAGTTCATAGAGGAATATTAGAAAAGTGGGTATATAGAGCCCGTAGGGTTAAGCATTGGTGTGTGCATGGCATGTGTAGCCTGCATAGGAGGGTGCCTAGGGGACCATGCAAGAGTGTGGTATGTCCCATGAGGGGTGTGTGTGTGTAGTTTTTTGGGTTCTAACTCTGGTTTCATTTTGAAAGGGTGGATAGAATATAGTAGTTTATATAGAAGTTCTAAACCTAAGAGAATTCTGATGTTGGATAGTGACAATACGCATACTATTCAACCATTTAAAATTATACAAATATAATGTGCATCGTCCAATATTTACTAATCCAACACCTATTTGGCCTCCACATTTTCATTATATTCCTCTCACTAAAACCATGGATCAGTTGTGATACTCAGCATCCATACACCACTGGAGACAAGGCCATGCATCGAGAATTAGGTCTGACGATTGAAACGAGCATGAATCTTCTTTCATGGATTGATACTCATGCATACGACACTTTAAATGAACATACTAGTAAAAAAAGGAGTTAATTCTATAAAATATAACATAGAGTTATAGTTAAATATGAAATTATGAGGGAGTTTGGTATTTTAATGGTAGGTGCATGTGATATCATGCACATGATACTACTTCGTGAAGGAGGTATCCAGCTACATGAATATGCCATGATTTTTGATGTTATGATCTGGAAACCTACATGAAGTTTTAAAATACCAAAATATACAGTGATATTAAAATCATATGTGACTTGTCATAATTATCGGACATGGCATGGAACTCAATATTTAAGTTAGTGAATACATAGAGAATAGGTTGTGAACCTCACCTATAAAACAAGATCACCCGATACTGAGATAGATTCCATTAATATATTTTGAGAACTCTCATTTTTAGATAAAAAATAGATCACCTCCATGATTTATTTACATGAAGGAAAGAATCCTCTCATGTTCATTGTTCATGTGAAATAGAAGGATTCCAGAATCCTTATAGGTCTTGAATAATTAAAGGATTGATATTTCTTGTACATTGTAGTGTGAACCTCATCCTAGTTTCTATGAAGAGAACCTATTTTCTCAAAGTATGAAGAGATCCTGTTTTCATCTATTACATGAAGAAAAAGAGATAAATTTGGTTGCTCGCTACTGTCTTCAAGAAAAAGATAGATCCCATGTACACACTATTACATGAATAAGTTTTAGGAATCCGTAATCACACTTTGTATTGTGAAGAAAAATAAAATATAAGAAGTCAATATATTATTTTAACACTGAATAAAATGCATACACTTCCTACACTTACATGAATAATACTTAAATCAAATGTGGATGTAATGTCCCAAAATTTCTGTATAATTTTTTTAAACTATATGGAATTATTTTGAGATAAGACACTTTGGCGGCACGTGATTCTGAGGTCCCGTGATCCCATAATAGAATTTTGAACTTTTTTTTAAGTTAGTTTAAGTAAATCTGAAAGAAGGTTTTTCTTATATTTGAATTGGTGCTTGGATCAAAAATACAAGTGAATCATTGAACTCATAACACTGGGATTCACCTAAAAGAAACTAACTTCGAATGAAAAGGGTTGGACGAAAAAGTTAATTTTCAGACTTTTCAAAAAAATTAACTTAAAAAATATTTTGTTTAATTTTTCAAAATATTTAGTCAAGTTAATGGAGGTGATGTGGTGCGACGATGAGGCGTATTAAAATTACGCATTAAATGGAGTGTAATAGATATTTTGTTTCATAAATTAAATAGTGTAATGATGCGATGATTCAGTGTAACAGAAATGATGTGAATTGATTTCTTTTTAATATTTTAATGCATTAGAGAAATGAGAATTAAACCATGGAAATTATCTAATGAAATTATTCCAAGAAATATCTCCAAAAACGAATGTTGAATGCTGACGAACCTCTAATTTAATTGACAAAGAACGAGATTGGTGAGCGACGAACGTCGACAGATTCGATCGGAACCTAAATCACTACGGACAGAATGCTCCAGCAGCTTCTATGTGACCCAGTAGGCCCACAGTGTGGAGCAGCTCTATGTGACCCAGCATACCCATGGTACTTGATAGGAGGATTACCTCAATTTGGCCAAGGTGGTAAGTGGATTCTGTGTGACCCATCATGCCCATGGTGGAGATCAGCTTCTATGTGACCTAGCATGCCCACGATACTCATCAGGGATAAGTACTACAATAGTCCAAGGTTAGTGGGAAGTAGCTTCTGTGTGACCCAGCAGACCCACTATACTCATTGAGTAGGAGTTCTCTAGTAGTCCAAGGTGTTCGATGATATTATTGATGATTCTAATTTCCTACTCTAGATTATAAATGGTGTGATTTGTCTTTATTCATGACCAAGATTCATGCTTTGTTCTGTGGACTACTTTGTGGTCTTTCCTTTGTGTTTTAGGATCCTTACTAATTATTTTGTTACTCACCCCTATATGATCATCTCTCACACGTGTTGTGTCTAGTGTAGATGATTGAATCCTTGACGGAGGACCTAGTGGACAAGGACTCAGTGGGCCCAGTGAGACCAGGCAGGCAGGACACACTTCTACAGCTTCTAACAGCTACTCTACACTTACCCGTCAGGTGGGGTTTTTAGCAGATGGTTATCCAGAGTTTCTTTTGTATTTTCCTATATTCTAGTTAGTATTTTTTGGGGTTTGTATTTGGGCCCAATTTACTTTCATTTTTATTTGTACTCAGTGGTTATTTATAGTGGACTGCTTGTTATTCTTTCTGGTTTTGGTACGTGGTTGTGGGTGTGTGTACAAGTACTTAGGAAAATGCCTCCCACTTGCAAGTTGACACCTTCGGTTCTAGTCTATAACCCCTGGTCTTTAGGAGGTGAGCTTGGGGGAGTCATGGAATGGGGCCTGGGGGATTATTCATGGAGAAGTGTTATCATAGGTGGTCGATTATACCTCAAATACTGAGAGTCTGTTAATTTGTTTTTGGGGAAATAGTGTTAAATTTTTTGAGTTCGACTTTCAGATTTTGGGAGTCCAGTGTTTGTGTGGTTGTCAACGTATCCATACACAAGGACCCTAAATTCTTATTTTCATCTCTATACATGAAAACACTAGTTATGTAAGTGTCTCTTTATTATCTTCTTGAATAAGATTCAACTCACTAGGTATAATATTCTGAATATGGTACATCTTGATCTATTTTAGGATGCCTCCATGAAGATAGCCATCTAGGATTCTGATACATGATCATGTGGACATCTTTCCTAGTTATGAGGCATTGCTTCAGGTACCAGTGCTAGATATAGCCCCTTCGGGTGGTGCACCGGTGTTTCCACCACCCATTGATCAGTAGTTACTGTCGGTGTTAATGGTAGAGAACGTATTCAAACTCAGTGCCTTGCATGAGTTTCAAAGAAATAGACCTCTCAGGTTCAGGGGAGAGATATATCCTCAGGTCGTTGAGGACTGGATGGAGGCAGTGATGTGGGTATTCCACTTAGTGATGACCCCACTTGACCAGATGGCGATCTTTGTTGTGATCCTTCTATAGGGCTCGGTAGGGAGATGGTGGAGCTTGACCATCCGGATGCATGATGAGGCGACCCTCACCTAGATAGACTTTGAGTGGATTTTCCGGGAAGAGTTTTTTCCTACGACTTTGTGCTCTGTGTACATTCATAAGCTTCTTCACCTACAGAAGGGTAGTATGATAGTGACTGATTACTCAGTGAGGTTTACCGAGCTTTCTCACTACTCTACAGATATGGTGTGGGACCCTTTCTTTAGGGCTCAAGAATTTAAGAAGGGACTCTAATGAGATATCAGGGAATCGATGGTGTCTCTCAGCATCCCTACTCAGTCTGTTCTGCAGGAGCAAGACCTTCTTGTACAGAGCTTCTTGGTGGAGCAGACTCTGACAACTAGAGCCACCAGCAGACCTCAGGCAGCAGAGTCTTCAGTGGTGTATATAAGATAGCAGACACGGGGGCTCAATAGGGCTAGGTATTTTAGGGGGAGACCCCAGGACTTAGAGTCAGCAGTGGGGGATCCCATACTAGAGAGAGTTAGTAGGGAGTCAGGCTTTGCTACACGTGCGGTGGGCAGGGACACATGGCTCGTGACTGCACAACCCATCATACAGATGATCAGTGGATGATCGAGGGACCACTAAGGAAGAGGAAGAGGTTCGATAGAGTAGGTCCATAAGGTGTAGGATGTGATAGGGGAGCAGGCCGAGTAGTAGACGGTGGGTGATGGTTCAAGGTATTACCGCCACCACCCCCATGTGGTCCACCCCGACCTCAGGGAGCATGTGGACAGGGGAAAGCTCGGCTTCAAGCAGCAAAGGATTATGACGATGGTGCTTCAAAGATGATTAGAGGTATGATCTATGTCTTCTTCACCTTAGTTGCAGTTCTTATAGACATAGGTGTTGGTCACACATTCCTTGTCACGGCTCTTGTTCGGAGCACAGATATTTTGATGGAGTTGTTGGCTCGATCCTTATGACTAGAGACTCCTACGGGAGAGGATTCAACGATTACATACTAGTGCTGGTAGTGTGAGCTTAATCTTAGAGGAGAGATCTTCAGTTGGGATCTCCTAGTAGCAGCTTTGAGGGCTTACGATGTCATCTTGGGTATGGACTGGTTATCCACATTCCATGCTCAGATCGAATGTTTTAGGCATATATTGTGGTGTGTCCATGAGGATGGGATCGGGTTTTCCTTCACTAGTGAGAAGGAAACTTTTTCAGCATAGTACAAACTTTATTAGAGGAGGTTGTAGCTGATCACTCACCAGTTGGCTAGCCTCACCATCGGTGTGGTAGATAGGAGGAGTCTAATCTTTCCTGTAGTGGTGTATGAGTATGAAGATGTCTTTACCGAGAATGTTCCAAGCCTACCTCCTTGTAGGGAGGTAGACTTCTACATAGACCTGTTCCCTAGGACAACACCAATATCCACACCAAAATATTGGATGGCTCCTACAGAGCTACATGAGTTAAGGGTACAGCTGGAGGAATTGTAGGATAAGGGGTTTGTAAGGCCCAACGTTTCACCATGGGCAGCCTCAGTGTTGTTTACCGAGAAGGAAGACGAGAGTTTGAGGTTGTGTGTGGACTTCCAGTGCCCAAAACAGGTGACCGTGAAGAACAAGTATCCACTGTCGAGAATTTATGACCTCTTTGATCAGCTGAAGGGAGTGATATGGTTACCGAAGATAGGCCTCAGGTTTGGCTATCATCAGCTTCGGGTACGGGATGAGGATGTACCGAAGACAGCTTTTAGATGCCGGTATGGACACTATGAGTTTTTGGTGATGCCTTTCGGCATGACCAATTCCCCAACAGTATTCATGGGACTAATGAATAGGATCTTCTAGGCTTACCTCGATTGTTTTTGTGGTGGTCTTCATTGGTGACATCTTGGTGTACTCAGTGTCGGAGGAGGAGCACGTTACACACCTGCGGATAGTCCTGGATACACTATAAGAGAACTAAATATATGGTAAGATCTTTAAGTTCCAGTTCTAGATATGGGAGTTCCACTTTCTAGTACATGTCATCTCAGAGGTTGGAGTTGCAGTGGATCCAGAAAAGATAGAGGCAATTCTTGCTTGGGAGCCATCCAGGAGCATGACTGGGGTGCAGAGTTTCTTGGGGTTGTCTAGATACTACTGGAGGTTTGTGCCCGAAATTTCTAGGGTATCAATGCCCTTATAGTCTTTGACATAGAATGTATGGACCTTTGTGTGGATAAAGAAGTTCATGCAGAGTTTCTAGAAGCTGAGGCGGAGACTGATGAGTTCCCTCATATTGAGACTACCATAGGAGGGAGTTGGGTATGTAGTTTTTTGTGACACATTAGGGACCAGACTGGGTTGTGTCCTGATACAGAATCGATAAATGATTGCCTAAGGATCACAGTAGTTGAGGAACCATGAGCAGAACTATGCAACCCATGACATGGAGTTAGCAACAGTGGTCTTTTCCTTAAATATGTGGTGGCACTACTTGATGGGTGAGTGAATTATAGTCTACTCTGACCACAAGAGTATCAGGTATATGTTCTCCCAGAAGGAACTAAACCTAAGATAGTGGAGATGGATAGAGTTCATCCAGGACTATGACTTTGAGATATTCTATACTCCTAGTAAGGGGAACATGGTGGCAAACATGCTCAGTAGGAGGTCCCATTTTCAGCTGTTGAGTGAGGTGACAGAGCAGTTGGCCACGATGCAGATATCCTTCATGGATAATGATGGAGTAGCTTACCTTTATTCAATGACTTTCACTCCCCCACTCATACATCAAGTTAGGGAAGCACAACTTGTGGATGTTGACTAAAAGTCCTGACATGCTCAGTTATCCTCAGGATAGGATCCTGATGTATTTTCGATCAATGGGGAGCATGTCATCCTTTTCAGAGGGTGCAACATATTACCAGTGATGTTGTAGGGGGATGTGTTGAGGTAGTTCCATACATCCCCTTTAGGGGTACATCTAGGAGCGGCGAAGATGTACTAGGACCTCTGACACCAGTACTAGTGTCCATGGATGAATAAAGTGGTGGTAGAGTACGTTTCATGGTGCCTCACTTTCTAGTAAGTGAAGGCCAAGCATTAAGTTGCAGTAGGCTTATCCCATCCACTTGAGTTTCCAGAGTGTAAATGGGATGGTATCTCAATGGGCTTTGTGATGAGATTACCACGCACATCCATGGGATATGATTTTATCTGGGTGATTGTTGACTAACTCACCAAGTAGGCGCATTTTCTACCCATTCGGGAGCAGTTATCGGTAGAGGGATTGGGATGCCTCTACATATAGGAGATAGTATGGCTTCTCTGGGTGCCTTCGATGATCATCTCGGACCATGATGCACACTTTACATCCCAATTGTGGAAGAGATTATAGGAGGCATTCGAGACTCACCTGTGCTTGAGCACGACTTTTCATCCCCAAACGGATGGTCAGACGGAGCGAACCATACAGACCTTAGAGGACATGTTTTGTGCCTACATTTTAGATTTTGGTCATAGTTGGGAGGACCACCTACCTCCAGTGGAGTTTATATACAACAAAACCTATCACTCCACCATTTTCATGGCACCGTTTGAGGATTTTTATGGAGAGCCTTGCAGATCACCTCTATGCTGGACAACCCCAGGGGAGTCAGCACTCATGAGTCCAGAGTTGGTATGGGATACCACTGAGAATTTTTAGATCATCCAAGAGTGTATGAGGACTATACAGAGCAGACATAAATCTTATGCTAATCAAAGATGGTGACCCTTGGAGTTTGAGGAGGGAGGCCATGTGTTCCTTTAGGTCTCACCCCGACGGGGATTTCTGAGATTTGGCTGGGGCAGTAAGCTATCTATGAGGTTTATCAGAACTTTTTATATTTTTTGTAGAGTTGGTGAGGTTTCTACTGCCTATTTCTTCCCCCAAAAATGCATTGGGTGCACGATGTTTTCCACATATCACAAATGAGGAGTTACATGCATGGTCCATCACACGTCATCGACTTGGGTGAGCTAGACATTGATGATGGGGCAACGTTTGTAGAGTTTTCATTGGAGATAGAGGACTGATAGGAGCGGTTGCTTCATGGATGGTCGCTTCCTCTAGTGCACATTTGGTGGTAGCATGGAAATTTTTAGGAGAGCACATAGGAGTGGGAGGCTCAAATTCATGCTCAGTTTCCCAATTTGTTTTATTAGCCTTTATTTTGTCTTTAAAGTACATAAATCCCTAAGGTGCGGAGAATTTAATGTCCTATAATTTCTGTATAATTTTTTTAAAAAATTTATGGAATTATTTCGAGATAAGATGCTTTAATGGCATGTGATTCTGAGGCCCGGTGAGCCCAGAATATAATTTTGATCTTTTTTTAAAATTTGTTTAAGTAAACATGCAAGCGGGTTTTTCTATCTTTTGAACCAATGCTCAAATAAAAAATTTGACGGAACCGTTGAACTTAGAACACCAAGATTCTTCTATAAAGGTCCTAACTTTGACCGAAAAGGGTCGGACGTAAATTTTAATTTTCATACTTTTTGTAAAAAAATAAAATAACATAAATATATTTTATTTTGTTTTTCGAAACCATTGGTAGAGAGGACTGCGGTGTTATGGTGCGACGATAAGTCATATTACAGGAATCTCATTAATGACTCATAAATGTGCAGTGTAACGACACATTAAATGCAGTGTAACGGAAATGTTGCAATGTGTTTTATTTTTAATAGGTTAACACGTTGGAGAAACAAGAATTAAACCATGGAAATTCTCTAACGAAATTATGCTAATAAATCTCTCCAATGACGAACATCAAACGCTGGTGAACCTCTAACAGTATTGACGAAGAACGAGACCGGTGAGATAGGAACACCTACGACTTCGATGGGAACCTAAATCCCCACGGACAGAATGATCCAGTGGATTCTGTGTGACCCGGTAAGCCCATGGTGGGGAGCGGATCTGTGGGACCTAAGAGACCCACAACAATAAATAGGAGGAGTAACTCAATATGGAAAAGGTGGGAAGCGGATTTTATGTGACCCGACATGCCCATGGTGGGGGTGGCTTCTTTGTGACCCAGCATACCCACAGTACTCATCAGGGATGAGTAATAGTCCAAGGTTAGTGGGAAGCAACTTCTATGTGACCGATCAGTCCCACTGTACTCATTGAGGAGGAGTTATCTAGTATCCCAAGGTATTTGTTGATATGAATGATGATTTTACATTCCTACTATATATTATACCTAGTGTGTGCTATCTTTCTTTGTGATCAAGCTTCATGATTTGTTTTGTGGATTTCTTTGTGGTTTTTCCTTTGTGTTTTGGGATCCCTACGGAGTATTTTGTTACTCACCCCTACATAGGCTTTTCCCGCATGTGTTGTGTCTAGTGAAGATTATTAATGCATTGATGGAGGACCTGGTGGGGTTTTCAGCAGATGGATATCCAGAGTTTCTTTTGTAATTTCCTGTTTTCTAGTTAGTTTTTATTGGGTTTGTATTCTGTCCCATTTTACATTTAGTTGTACTTGTACTCAGTGGTTATTTATAGTGGCCTCCTTTTTATTATTTCTGGTTTTGGGATGTGGTTGTGTGTGTGTGTGTAAAGGTACATAGGAAAATACCTCCCACTTACTGGTTGAAACCTTCAGCACTAGTTTCCAACCCCTGGCCTT
This sequence comes from Viscum album, assembly GCA_963277665.1. Classification (NCBI taxonomy): domain Eukaryota; kingdom Viridiplantae; phylum Streptophyta; class Magnoliopsida; order Santalales; family Viscaceae; genus Viscum; species Viscum album. The sequence continues at coordinate 498,481,947 of OY728123.1, read as the reverse complement.
CAGTAGGCAGGCTTGGGGGAGTCATGGAACGGGCCCTGGGGGACGAGTCATGACATTGGAGATCTTTATGTAATATTTATACAAACATAAATGACTATGATCTATGTCATAAATAAAGACCATGAAACATGCATTCATGAATTTAACAACTATAGAGATGATTCATAAATAAGAATTTAATATGTCTTAAATACTTTCTTAAAAAGTTTAATAAATATGCTCTACTTGAAATGATGTTTACTTGTCAATATAATTAAGAAAAACAAGTCCAAGTGATTCATTTTGTGAACTTTATTAAGAAGAATAAACCAACACTAATCTTGGTGATTCATATCTTAAATTGTGTGTCGAAGATCACAAGAAGAAGAAAATATTAGATAATATATATTCAGTTGATAGTCAATTAGGTCAAGAAGAATTATGAGTTTACCTGTCCCTAACATATTCATATTATTTTTTATAAAGAAGTAAGTGAAGTTATAAACTATTTTATTATTGTATTTTTGAGACATCTCATTGATTGTTGTATTTGAGATATCCCTTATTATTTCTAAAATTTGAGTATGTTTATCAGTGTTCATTGGTTTCTATTAAAGAATAATTTTTATACATTTTTTATCACTTCAAAAGGGACAAGCTAATATCCTACATTCATATGCTTCCTAGTTTATGATTACATTGTACCTAGATGGTTCCATAAGGGAAAATATGATATCCTATATTCTTGTGCTTCATAGTTTAAGATTACATTTTACATAGATGCTGTCAGGGGAATAGGTTTAAGTTCATACCCTTGTCTATTATTTTCTTTATAATAAAATAAAATTTTTGTGTGAGTGGGATAATAACCATCGTACAATAGGGACGTATTCATCCAAATTGTAGGCAAACCTTGTTAAAAAACCATAGTGTTCTTTGTGATTTATTATTTTTTGTGCATGATTTCTAACTATAGGTGAATAAGAAATGTGATCTATTCACTGAACAAGTAGTAGAGGTATTGATAGGTATAATTTTTTAAAACTAATAAAGATTAATTCCATGTTGATTCACACCCCCTCTCATTGTGGTCATCCCAAATTTATCCTAACCATTGGTGTCAAATAAATAATTCACTCCTCTAATAGTATTTTCATATTTGAAGAATAATGAAGATTTTATATATCTCTTATCAATTAAAAATGAAGTTAAGACTTGGAGGATTTTTATCTAATTTAGATGAGGACTATATCTTAGCCAATACCTTGAAGAAAAGAAATAAGAAAGAGTTGAGAATGATAAATAATTCATCCATCTTGGTTAAAGAGGAAGAAGAATCATTTTCCCCATGTTATAATTATAAGACAAAAAAGTCTAACAAGGAAGTAAAATATATGGTGGTGTAGTCTACTACTAAAGATAAGGATAACAATTCTACCTCATGTTGTGCTTAATCCTTGCATTAAGTATAGGAAAAAAATATCTTTCCAAAATTTTCCTCATGAGGTTCCAATAATTAGTGGAAGTGATCATATATCTGAGGAATTTAATGATGAATCAATTACTACTTTAACAGATGTGATGCATAATAGCCCCGAGGAAATAGTCACTTTTATTTTGTGGATCATTCAAAGGAATATAGGAATATATCACTAAGCTTTAAGAGAATATAGAAAATGTGGATAAATCTTTTAAATAAATAATACAAGACAATATTAATCTCTTCAAGAAAATTGGTGCCAAAGGAGAAGAGAATGTTGTAATTAAAGAAAGGTTTTCTAGTTTTTAAGATCAAAGGATAAATATAATTCATGAGAATGAGGATTCCATTAAGTTATTTTAATAAAATTTCCATTCCTTAAATGAAGAGCATAAGGTTATCATTGAAGTCAAGAATGCCCAATTTGATATCAAAGAAAACAAGGTCAAGGAGCTTGACACATTACTATAGGAGAAATATCAAATGCATGATGAGGAATTTATAAAGATCAATAAATAATTTTAATATATTCTTAATTAAATATAGTATAATAAATTCATTCTAAATATGAAGTTCCATGAACTTGGAGTAAAACTGGAAAATATTGAAAATGTTCAAGCTTAGTCTTCACAACAAGATGAAAGAAGAGTTATTACTTCAAGATCTAAAATATTACAAAACTTATATGGAGGATTAATATCCTAAAATACCTCTATCTACTGGAAAGGATATATTTAAATCATCAAATAATCAATTAGTATCAGTCTAAAAATTTAACACCTTGAGATTTTATGATATATTTCTCTTTAAATAAATCTAATTTATTTGATAGCTTTCTGTATACACAATACCAAGTTTAAAAGAATAGTGAAAAATATTGAAATATTATTATGTTACAATTATATAATTTTTTTCATCATTCCATTATTATCTTCACTTAATTTTTTGGAATTTCTCTAAAAAGATTTATTTTTCAGTGAATAGTGAAAAATAACGATTTTTGTTAAACTGCCATTTCTTTTCATTAAATAAAGTAATTTAAAAGTATCAATATATTTTTATTTATTATTAAATTTATATAATATCCATTTTATTAACATTAGGATCATTATTTTACATGATTTTTATATAAGTCAATTTTTATGCTTAAAAGCACAATTTTCTGAAAAATAGTTTTTTGTCACATTATGTGAGTTTATTTTTAAATTAAATTATTAAACTTATAGGAATTGAATTTGACAGAATTGATTATATATTTTGAATCAAGTGGTTCTAATTTTTTAAATATATCCCTTTTCTTTTTATACATTATGAATAATAACTGTTGTAAAATTTATCACCTCAGTAGAGGGTCAATCGGGAAATTAAGGTTAAAAATAATGTGATAAGGCATTAAAAATCTAACCAACACTTTCCTTTATATAATTTTATGAGATTAATTTGACCATATCCATCCTAAATTAGAATATATTGAATTTTTGTGACATTCTCCTTTGATAATGGGATTTATATTATTTTTAATAAAGAAAAATAAAAAATGTCACTCTTTTTCCTTTAAAATTCTCTTATAAGTTCACATAAAGATAAAAATAATTTGTGCATGAATATTTAGGGTTATTTTGATATTAATTTATTTATTTTTATTATGTTAATTTATTTAAAAAAAATTAGTGGTAATATAATTATCTGAAACTCTTATCCAATGCTGACACAATGCTTGTGAAAGCGGTGAAAACAATCAATGTAAATAATTTTAAAAACATTATAACTTATGATTTTGGGATGAATTATTATTTAATAATAATTTTAAATTTAATAATAAATTATTTTTTATGGTTTAAATTATTATATTCTAATTATAACTTTTTCTTGATGTATATAAAGTCAAATTAAATGAACATGTTCAAAAATTACATTAATGATAATTTATAAAAAATAATATTTTATTAAATTATTTAAAAATCATAAAAATATTGAAATAGGAGAAGTAGGGTCATAAATGGTTTAAAATTTTATACCTTGTCTGTTTATGAGAAAATTATTACCTTATATGTAAAATTGTGACCCTTTACGATTGAAAAAATCATTAATGCGGTTTAGGTTAAAATTAGTTAACAAAGGGGTTAAACCAATAGATAAGGGTAAATATGAACTAAAAACTTGATTAAACCTAACTATTTGTTTTTATTTCAAACTTAGACTAATTAAATTTTAATATGATCCATTTTGGTTCCATTTTTACAATAAAGTGGCTTAATAATATTTTAAAACATTGAAAATTTACAAATGTGTCAGTCACCTCAATTATAAAAGGGCACCCATTATCTCTTTTATTTACACCTCCTTGAGAAAAAAAAAGATCAAAAAACCCATATCCAATTATCTTATTTACATACCTATCCAATAATTATATGTTTTTTTCTTCTTAAATACTATTTGAAGGGTCCTTAAAAGGAATCTAAAGGAAGTATACCGAAAAAGAGGTAATCGTTTTTACCGAATCTTTCAAATTACATTATTCTTCAGCGTACTATAAATATCTTGTAACCATACTAAAATAATAAATCCAGTATCATAAATATATTTAAATTTATTATGAATATGGTCCAATAATTTTCCATCTCTTTTCCATCCTATAAAAAGTGAAAACATCGTTTGTGCGTACATCTGGCGTACCATCTCCGCATAGAATAGTAATTCATTTTTCATCACCACTTTATTCAGATGGTTGTAATGATTTAAAATATATATATGTTATATTTACGAAATAATAAATATTTTTTAATTATAATACCATATCTACCTTCTTTCCTTCCAATTCGTTAGAAAACGATAATGTTGCTCGTGTGTACATGCAGATTACCACTCCATGAAGTGATGTGATTCGTTTTCACTTCCTATTTACATTGATGGTAATGAGGATAAATTTAATGAAAATATATGATATATAAGATATAATAATGATTCTGTAAAGGTAAACTATTATTTAACTTTATTTTTTCTATCTGAAAAAAAGTAAAAACAATGTCTGTCCGTACGTATGGCCTACCAAATCCATGAGTGATGTAATTAATTTTTCTATATATATATATATATATATTATGAATGAATATAAATAAAAATATATTATAAATATATAATATATTTATATCATTATTAAAATTATGTATACTACGGAACCACAATCAAAATACAAGGACTGAAACTAATGAACCAAAATTCTCATGAAAAATGAAGTTGTTAACACCCAAAACAATGGTAGTAATAAAATATTGTTAACAAATGAGTGGTAAGATATTATAAATGGATAATATTTGATATTATATATATTAATATGGTTCTGTTATGTAATTATAAATTTATTATGCAGGAGGTTAAATGTACTTACGAGGCAAGTCGAACTTGAGGTAAGGGATTTCATCTCAATTTTCACTCCATTGAGGCATATTTGGTATTATGCACTATTTTTATATGGTTTATATAATTCCATATTAATCTATTTAACATTAATATATATTTATGATGATTAAAGTTTTAATTCATGTTTAATATTTTAAGGGATTACAATTTTAATGTTACCAAAGAGGTAATAATTTATTTTACAATCTCATTTTTTTGGATTGATCTTATTTTTATTGAAGGAATTTTTTAATCAATCCTCTATAAACTCCATATATTTTATTATCATATAAATATTTAATGATTTTACATGTTTTAATATAACTTTTAATCTCTTTTTAACTTGAATCAAGGGAATAAATTTTTAAAATAAAATATGATTTAATTTCTCTTTAGATCGAGTATATTTTTCTTTTATATCCATATTTTTTAAAATTATTTTAAAAAAGACCTTTTTATTTACTCAAATGATTTATGTAGGATATTTTATATTATTATTTAATTTTTAAAAGGTTTTAAATTAATATTTATAAATTTTTTATGAAAGGTAGTTTTCAACTTTCTATACAAAATTCAAATGGAGAGTTTTTTAACGTATATGACGTTCATGGATTTTCTCGCTTCTGTAAATGTTTTATGCTATTTAGATTATTCTAAAAATTTCCAGTGGTTTTAAAAAAAAAACCCTTTAATAAAATATTATTTTAAAATTTCTCTTCCATTTTATTTATTTCTCAAAATATTATGATTTTACTACAAAATATACATTTCTAATGAACCAATGGTTATCCTTTATCTCTTATTAATTTGGTGGTCATTAAATTTATATTGAAACATTAAATTTATTTTGATCATTATAAATTAAATTTATCGTAAATATCCTTATTCATTATATCATGGATATGATTATTTCATAAACCATATAGTACTTCTAGATAAGTCATTTTACTATGAAATTTATTTTATTGACTGACAAAATATTGATATTACATATTATTTACCCAATACAGACATTTGTTGATAATGTATATTTTTATTAATTAAATTGATCATTCAATATATGAGGAATTTATTGGAGATGTAGTGATATGTGGGTCATGGTTATAGATTGCCTCTCGATGCATCGATAGGTCTCGTGAGACAAACTGGATGGGAAAACTTATTAAATGGGTTTTTTGGTCTATACTTACCCATCGATTAAACTATCTTAATATAAAGCCTTGATGGTAAAGATATATGATATCTGAGACCATGAAATCCAAAATTAATCATTTAATTAATTGATAATTTAGTTATTATTATCCATGAGATTACTACATTGATATTATCCAAGGATTCATTTTTTACTCCAGTTACTGATTAAATTGAATGTTTTCTTAGTTATTTACCTTTCCATATTGATCATTCCTTATTTACTCATGACAACCTTAGCTGCATGTAACCCTTACAGAGAATCTAATCACACCCTTTGTTTTTTCCTTTCCTCAGGATATGAAAAAGGATATTATGAATAATATCAAGGATGAGAGAATGTTTATAAAGCTTTGTGTTTTATATTTCCAATGTAATATGGGAATCATGTATGTACACGGTTCATTAAGAATACTAAATTGATTTTTACTTAGGGATGTGACCCCTTGTATCTTATGTCAATGTAATAAAGTAGAAATTGACTCTGGGTTACTAAATTTGAGGTTTTTTCAATTGGTATCAGCTCAAGATTAGTAGAAATTTTGGGAACTAGATTTTAAATAAACATATCTAATATGATAATTATGATAATCCCTTATATCATTTGATAACTTTTACCATTAGAGTGATTTTTTATCTTATGGATCAACATTAATTATGATTATGAGACAAATCCATGTATGAAATTATTTAGTAATGGAACCTAATAGAAGAAAGGGAATCAATGCCCATAGATAATTTTGGGATTTCCCTACTGAGTAAGATAATATAGTTGATGGTGGAACTAAGAATATCATAGACATATTATGGTTGTTAACTCGAGTTATGATAAATAACATTTTATATATGGAGAAACTAGTTTTTCCACAGTATGATTCACCTATATTGGAATTCTTCATACGACATAAGCCTCCAAATTTTAATGGAACTAATAATATATTGATAACTGAGAAGGGAATTAAGCCCCTTGAAAATATATTCTTGACTTTGGGATATAATGAATATGAAAAGGTTGTTCTTTAAGTGTATTGTTTTTAAGGATATTTTAGTCAATGGTGGTCATTGATCTAGAACACTAAAGATGATTAAGAAATATAAAGCAAGGAAGGGATAACTTTTAAAGTGAATTTCTTTGAGAAATACTTCCCCTGAGAATAGTAGGCTGAAATAGAGAGTAATTTCATCACTTTAAAGTATAGGGAAGAAGAAAGTGTGGTAGGGTATGAGGATAACTTTACAATATTAGTCAGATATGTTTCAAACTACATACATAATATAGAAAGAAAGATCAACCATTTCTTTAATGGTCATAATCTAAGTCCAACTAGTTTCCCAAAAATTTTCATTATATGATGATATAGTACAAGTTACATTAAGATATAGAAGAAATTTTCTAGATCTTATATCTTCAAGGAAAATTAAGAGAGGAAGAGTTTGTCTGATCAACAAGAAAAAGGGAACACATAAAAAACGAATAAGGGAACAAAGAAATTTCCATAAAGTGAAAATTTTGGAAAGAAACATCTAGAAAAATGCTTGAAAGGCATGATATTCTGTTACAAGTGTGTAGATAAGGTTCATCTAGCTAGTGACTATATGTAAAATAAAGAAGCCACTATTATCTGGTTCTTCAGCTATAATTTGATGGTTCATTATTCAAACTAGTTCCCCATTAATCAAGGTAACTTACCAAAGAATACATCAAGGGGATAAGGCCATGAATATGTAATTACTACAACCAAAGTGGAAGTTCCAAGAAATGTGGTGAACGGTATACTTATCATACACTCTAGAATTGAATTTTTTTTATTCAATTAAAGTTCTACCGATTCTTTTATATCAAAAGAATTTTATAAGGGTATCACATCACCGCCTCAATAATTATATGTTTATTTGGCAGTAAAAAATCTTAATAGTAAGATGAACGCATGTCATGTTTGTAGCTCCTATCTAATAGAAGTTGGTGGGAATTTGCTTCTTGAAAATCTTATTATTCTTCCTTTGGTTTAATTTGATTTAATTTTGGTCATGGATAGGCTCTCTCAGTATATAGGCCTTATCAATTATTTATGAAATGAAGTTACATTTGATATTCTTAATCAAACTATGATAGTCTATCGGTGTAAGGATGAACATGAACTCCCAATGTTAATTACTTCAATCATATGGGTTTTCATACCTATTCATGAGGTATTTTTATCTTATATGTTTAGAAAGAAACTCAACACTGAATATATTCCTATTGAATGAGATTTTTTTGATTTATTTCCAAAAGAGTTGCTTAGTCTTTCCACAAATCATGAATTTGAGTTTTCAATAGAAATAATACCTGGTGCTACACCTATTTCAAAGGCTCCTATAGAATGGACCTAATTGAGTTGCAGGAATTGAAGAATAAGCTCCAAGATAATCTAGAAAACGAGTTCATTCGGCCTATTTCTTCACCATGGGGTGCACCTATACTTTTTTTTAGTAAGAAAGATGGTTCAATAAATCTTTTCTTTGATTATCAGGAACATAGCAAAATCACTATTAAGAAAAAGTATCCTATGCACCATATTTATGATCTCTTTGATCATTTATGAGGAGCTAAATATTCTTCCAAGATTGATCTTTAATCAAGATATTATCAAATAAGAGTCAAGAAGGAGGACATACCCAAGATAGATTTTCATATTTGATATGATAATTATGAATTTATAGAAATTCCATTTGGACTTATCAATGATCTTGATATCATCATGGATTTAATTAATAGAGTCTTTAGTGATTACCTTGATCATTTTGTGGAAGTATTTATAGACGATATTATTATCTATTTGAGGGGATAGGAATATTATGAATAACATTTTAGGATTGTGTTAATGACTCTAAGAAAGAAAAAATTATATTCCAAATTTACCAACTATGAATTTTGTCTATAAAAATCCTCATTATTAGATCATATAATTTCATATTATGTTATATTAGTGGATCCTTCAAAGATGGAAGTTATTAAGAAATTTACTAGACCAATCACAGTGAGATCCATAGTTTTCTTGGTTTTTCTAGATACTGCTAATTCTTTAGGTAATATTTATCAGGAATCCACTCACCAAGTTGACTCGAAAGGGGGTTAAATTCATGTGGATATATTAATGTGAGGATAATATCAATGAATTGAAGAGAATGTTGTTCAATGCACCTATTCTTATAATACCCTATAGTGGAGAAGCATTTTTCATATATAATGATGCATTAAATAAGAGAATATAATGAATCCTCATGTAGAATGATATGGTGATAGATTATGTTACTCACCAATTGAAAATTCTTGAGAAAAATTACACGAATCATGATTTGGAATTGGAATTGGAATTGGTAATTTTTTTCAAAGATATAGAGGCATTATCTATATATTTAAATCTGTGATATATGTACTGATTATAAATTCTTGAAGTATATATTTACATAGAAAGAGTTGAATATGCACCAGAGAATATGGTTGAATTTGATCAAATATTACAATTGATCAATAAATTACCACCTTGGGAAGGCGAACAAGGTTGGAAATTATCTGAGTCATAAAGACCATGCTAGTTTGTCCATGATGAGGATTGAAAGAGGTCCAATATTTATAGGTTTTCAAAATTTGGATCTTGAAATCTTGAAGAAAGGGGATAGATATTATCTTTCTCATATGAATGGTCAACCATATATCCATGATAGGATTAGGAAGTCACCAAAGGAAGATGAGGAATTATAGAAGAATGTGAGGAATTTTCTTGAATTCAACCATCATCATTCTAGAATGATAAGGTTCAAAAACCAAGTATGTGTCCATTCAATACTATAGTTGAAGGAGTAGTTGGATGAAGCTCATAATTCATCATTATCTATTCATCTCGGAAGTAAAAAGATGTATAGATATAAAGAAGAATATTTTTGGTGGCATAAATAGAAAAGGGATATTTCCAAGTATGTGTCTCGATTCCTGGTGTGTCATCATGTTAAGTCTGAAAGACAAAAGTCTAAGGGGATATTACAACCATTACTCATACCAATATTTAAATGGGAAACTATTACTAGTGATTTTTCCATAAAACTCCCAATAACCTATAAAGGGAATAATGATATTTGGTTTGTAGTCAATCTCCTTAGGAAATTGTCACATTTTATCTCTATTAGAGAAGATTTCTCTCTTGATCATCTTACTCAGTTATAAATTAAGGAAGTTGTGAGATTGAAGAGAGTAACACTCTCAATCAGATGTGATCAGGATATGAGGTTTACCTCAAAGTTTTTAAGAAGCATTCAGATATATCTGGACACATAGTGGAGTCTCAATACTACTTATCATCGTTAGATAAATGTTCAAACTGATAGGACTATTCAAACTCAAGAAGACATATTGCTATATTACTTTATAGATTTTAAAGGTGGTTGGAATCAACACCTTCCTTTGATATAATTTTATTACAATGATATATTTTAATTAGACATTAATTTGGATCCTTATAAAGAACTCTATAGAAGGAAATTCATAACTACAACATGTTAGGATGAAGTTGGAGAAAAAAATCTATTGGGACCTGATCTAGCTAAGGAAATGGTAGAGAAGGTTATATCCATTCAACATCACGTAAGATAAGTTCAAAGTTGAAAAAAAAGGTTATGCTGACAATCATTAGTGAGGTTTAGAGTTTGAATTTGGTGATAAGGTATTCTTATGAATAACTCCTTATAATAATTCTATGATATTTTGAAATAAGGGAAAGTTGAACCCTATATTTATCGGGCCCTTCAAAATTATTAATTGTATTGGGATGATAGCTTATTGTTTGTCACTTTCATTGAATCCCACTCAAGATCATGATATGTTCCATGTATCTATCCTAATAATGTACATGTAAGAACCTTCACATTTATGTAACCAAGAGGTAATACTACTGAGGTAAGATCTCTCACATGAATAAAAACTGGTGGAGATTATGGATTGTAGAGAAAAAGTGATACAAAATAAGACCACTAACCTAGTCAAAGTTTGGTGAAAAAGTAATAAAATTGAGTAAGTTACATGGGTACTTGAGGATATGATGAGGTATAATTATCCACATATTTTTTTTATTAATATGATGGAATTTTGAGGAAGAAATCCTTATAAGGGTGTAGAATATAACACCTTAAGATCTTATGATATATTTCTCTTTAAATAAATATAATTTATTTGATAGATTTATTTAGATGAAACAATGAGTATAAAAAAACAAAAAAAAATATTGAAATATTATTATATGACAATTATATCATTTTTTCATCAATCCATTATTATCTTGGGTTAAATTTTTGTTATTTTTCTAAAAAGTTTTATTTTTTAGTGAATAGTGAAAATTAACAATTTTTGTAAAACTGCCATTTATTTTCTTTAAATAAAGAAATTTAAAAGTATCATTATATTTTGGATTTGGTATTATAGTGATATAATATCTGTTTGATTTACTTTAGGATCAACATTTTACATGATTTTGATATATATCAATTTTTAAGCTTAAAAACACAATTTTCTCGAAAATAATTTTTCATTGCATTTTGCGGGTTTATTTTAAAATTAACTTCAGAAATATATGTGAATTGAATTTGATAAAATATATTACATATTTGGAATCAGTAGGTTCAATTTTTTTAAATAATCCCATTTCATTTTTAGGCATTATGAATAGTAATAGTGGTAAGATTTATCACCTCTGTAATGGGTAAATTGGGTAATTAAGGTTAAATATAATGTGATAAGACATTAAAAATATTTCCAAAACTTAACTTTATCTTCTCCAATGGCCCTAAGGCCTTCATTGTTTATTGATTTTTTATAATCCACCTTCCAAGGGGTGAGGTGGAACCCTTACAAGGCCCGTAGGCGTAAGTATTACATGGCCCGTAGGCCTTAGAGGAATTCATTTCTCGTAGGCTTAAAACATTACATACAACCCAGACTAACTACATGAAACTGCTCCTCCCTAGCATCTTCATTGTGAAATCATCTCTCCACCTTCACATGGTTGTTCGGCTAGGCTTTCCTGTGCATGAACAGGCTTTTCCCGATGGTAGGTGTCATACCCTCTCATTCTTGAAATTCGTTTAGCTTATGCTATGGTGAAAGATCCTTACTCCTCCTCCTTCTGAAGCTTGTTCCTTGTAGGTTTTCTGGTTTTCATCTACACTTAAGGTGGCCCGAAGGCCTTGAGGTGGCCTGAAGGCCTTACTGACCTGAAGGCCTGGGTGGCCCGAAGGCCTTAAAGGACTCGAGGACCAAATCGGTGGCCCAAAGTCCCAAACGGGGGAATATTCCCTATTGCTACAATTCCTTCTACAGTACTGCTAGAGTACCCAGAAATTATCCTCTACCTGGATTTGATCTCAGGTCTCCTGGATGCACTTAAGGATTCATCACCAACTGGGCTGAGGCTCATGTGAAAAACGTGTGTTGCTAACACCGACTCCCATAAGGGGGGGCCCACCAGCCCAAGTGTGTTCCATATTCCCCAGCTAATAATTGGATTTGAATTTCCATGTTCATAATATGAATAGTTGTTTGAGCCTATTGGGACTCGATCCTACGCCAGTTCCTGTGGAGAGCGAGGGGTACAACCAGCGGGTACCACTCGGCTAACACCCCATGAGCCTATTAACTTTATCTCATTGTATAATATTAATTCGATAATATACATATTAAACTTGAACATATTCCATTTTGGTGTCATTTTCCTTTGATAATCACATTTATATTATTTTAAGTAAAGAAAAATACAAAATGTCACTCTTTTTCCTTTAACCTTATCTTATAAGTTCACATAAGGATAAAAATAAGTTTTGAATTAATATTAAAGTTTATTTTGATCTTAAGGAAATTATTTTTGTTATGTTAATTTATTTATAATTTTTAGTGATTATATAATTACCTTAAACTCTTATACAACATTGACACAGTGTTTGTGTAGGCGGTTAAAAAATCAAAGTACATAATTTTTAAAACATTAAAATTTATATTCTTGGGATGAATTATTATTACATGAGAAATTTTTTAATTAATAATAATTTACTATTAATTCTTAAAGTATTATATTCTAAATTCATCTTTTTCTTGATGTCTTTAAAGTCAAATTAAATGAATAGTGTCAAAAATGACATTAATGATATTTTCTGAAAAATAATATTTTGTTAAATTATTAAAAAATCATAAAAATATTGAAATAGGATAAGTAGTGTTATAAATGTTAAAATATTTCATCCCTTTTCCATTTATTGGAATATTTTTCCCGTATATATAAAATTATAACCCTTTAAGATTGAATAAGTTATTATTGTGGTTAAGGTTAAATTTTTTTAACAAAGGGGTTAAACAAAAATATAAGGGTTAAAATGACCTAAATGAATTATTAAACATCATTTATTTGTTTAATTTTTAACATAACCTTATAAAATTATAATATGAGTCATTATGAAACCATTTTTTCAAGAAGGTGACTTAATAATATTTAAAAACTTTGAAAAACTACAAGTGTGTCACTCACCTCAATTATAAAAGGACATCCCTTATCTTTTTTGTACACCAAATTGAGAAAACTATCTCTAAAAAACCATTCCAAATTATATTATCCACTTACATAGAAACTAATTATATTTTATTATATTCTTAAAATACCATTACAAGGGTTCTTAAGAAGGAATCTAGAGGAATTATACCGAAGAAGAGGTAATCGTCTTTACTGACTCTTTCAAATTTATTTCTTCTTATACTTCCTATAAATATATTTTTCCTGTAATAAAATAATAAATATAGTAACATAGACATATTGAGATGTTATTATGATCATGGGAAAACCATTTTCCATCTTTTTCCATCTTACCAAAAAATTGAAAACATCGCTTGTGCGTACGTATGACTTACCATCTCCACGTAATGATGTAATTCAGTTTTCATCACCACTTTATTTGAGCGGTTATAAAGATAAAAATAATGAATATATATGATATTTATTATATAATTATGATTATATAATTATAATATCATATCAATATTCTTACCTTTTAATCTGTTAAAATATGATAATGTCTCTTGTGTGTATGTGTGGACTACCACCTCCATGAAGTGATGTAATTCGATTTTAATTTTCTATTTACATAGATGTTAATAAGGATAAATTAAATGAATATATATGATATATTTATATATATGATATATTTATATATATGATATATTTATATATATGATATAATAATGAATCTATAAAGGATTTTTATTATTTTACTTTCTTTTATTCCATCATTCGAAAAGTAAAAACAACGTTCATGCATACTTATGACCTACCGTATCCATGAACAGTGCACTTCATTTTTCTATCTATACCTTTTATGGATGAATGTAAATATATATATATATATATAATAAATATTATATTTATATCATGATTAAAATTATGGATATGATGGAACCATAATCAAAGTACAAGGATCAGAACCACCGAACTAAAATTCTCATGAAAAATAAAGCAGTTAACGCCTGAAATAATAATAGTAATAAAAGATTGTTAAAAAATGGGTGAAAATAAATTATAAATAGATCATATATGATATTATATATAGGGATATGGTTATGTTATGTAAGTCTAAATTTATTATATAGGAGTTTAAAATCACTTATGAGGTAAGTCAAACTTGAGGTAAGGGATTTCATCTAAATTTTCACTCCATTGAGACATATTTGGTATTATGCCACTATTTATTTTTATGTGGTGAATATACTTCTCCTTTGATGTATTTAACATAAATATATATTAATTATTATTAATATTTCTATTAAATTTTACTCTTTCAAGGGGTTACAATTTAAAATTTACTAAATATGTAAGAATTTATTTTACAATCTCATTTTTTTGGGATTGATCTTATTTTCATTGAAGGAATTTTATAATCTATCCTTTTTAAACACCATGTATTTTCTTATACTATAGATATTTAAGGAGTTCCCATGTTTTCTTAAAACTTTTACATTATTTTTAACTTGAATCTAGTAAATGATTTTTTTTAAAAAAATCCAATCTTATTTCTCTTTTGATCGGGCATATTATTATTTTATGGCTATATTTTTCAAAAAAATACAAAATTAAATTTTATTTACTCAAATGATATATTAAGTATAATATAAGTTATCCTTGACTTTTTAAAAGTATTTAAAGGATTCCTTATAATGTGTTTTCAAAAGGTTCATTTTAGACTTTCTTTACAAAAGTCAAAAGGAATATTTAGTTTTAATGTATACGGTGTTAATATATTTTCATGCTGCCATAACCATTTTATGATATTTAGATTCTTCTATAAGTATCCAATGGTTTTATAATGAAAAACCTTTAATAAAATATTAATTTAATATTTCACTTCCATTTTATTTATTTATTCAAAAGGAAATTATTTTATTAAAAATCATATATTCCTGATAAACTAATGTCTATCTTTTATCTCTTATTAATTTTGTGGTCATTAACTTTATCTTGAAACATTCAATATATTATGATCTTTGGGAATTAAATTTATCTTAATTATCCATATTATTTATATCAGGGATCTGAATATCTCCTAAACCATATACCATTTCTACATGTGGTGTTTTTCTTTGGAAGTTATTTTATTGACTAGGGAAATATTGATATTCTGTATTCTTTACTAAATATGGGAATTTTTTATAAGGTTTATTGTTTATAAATTAAATTTTTCATTCAATATATGAGGAATGTATTGGACATGCAGTGACAGGTGGGGCCTGGTTATAGATACCCCTTGATGCATCAACACATCTCATGTGACAAACCAGTTGGACAATCTTTTTAAATGGGTTTTTGGTGTATACCTACACATCGATTAAACTATCTTAGCACAAGGCCTTGATGGAAAATATATCATGATGTTAGAGATCATGATGTAAAAAATAAATAATTTCCTTTATTTAGAATTCTATAATTATCAATGAGATTACTATATTTTCATTATCCATGGATGCATTTTGTGCTCAAGTTATTGATTAAATTGTATGTGTTTTCATTTATTTACCTTGCCATATTTATTATGCCTTATTTACACCCAATAGATTTTGTTTTATGTGACCCTTACTAAACATCTGAGCTCACCCTTTATTTTTTTTTCATTTCCCCGTGATATGAATGAGTATATTATGAATAATATTCAGTATGTGATAATGTTTCTTATTCTATTTATTTTTTATTTCTAATGTAATATGGGAATCATGTATGTATCTGGTTCTTCAAGACTAATAAATTGATCGACCCTTGGTGATGTGATCCCTTTTATATTATTCCAATTTAATAAAGTAGACATAGACCCTAAGTTACTATAGTTTGGGTTATTTCATAAAGAAAAAGTTACCATCCATCTATGTAAATAACATTTTGTACTAATTCTAGTTATATGAATAGTAAAGGTTTAAAAACAAAACCTATGTAAAAGTGGATGATGAAAGTAAATAAAGTGATTACCACTACATCTTTGGTAATAGAATATCATTGTAGAAGGAAATATTATCCTAAATAATCCAAGAAGAAAAATGAAAATTATAGAAAGAGAAATCATTTCATTCAGGACAGACTATTGCGCAAAATAGGAGATCAATGTTTTTTTTCTACTTTTGGTTTTATGAAAGATTCAGGAATAAAGAATATGATTTCTGGTATAATATGGTAGCATTCGAAAATTAAAGGATTCCTGTATCAAAGTGGAGAAAATCGGTGATGAAGTAAAGACCACAATAGAAAGGGAATAGTCTTCCTTTTACAAATAGATTTGAAAGTTTAAAGAAACTCTATAGCATTTTCAATGTAAGTGGTCATAGTGAAGAGGTATGAAAGTATAAATCATTCAAGCATTCCACTACAATAATTTAGAATAAAATACAATATAAATTGAAGGCTAGATATAATCCTACATTAAGAAAAACCAGGATAAAATATTTATAAATAACACTCCCAAAAAGTTCACAAAGAAGACAAGAAAGTATTCCTTTAGTGAAAATCATATGAATATTGATGCTCAAAATAATCCCAAGAAGATCAAGAAGGGTGTTACACCAAAGGGCATAAGATGATTCTTTTTTGGAAGAAGTGGTCACACCATGTATTGCTATAAGTGGTCCATGGATATCATAATGAATGGAATCAAGTGTAAATTAAAAAGAGGGAGACCAGTCTAAGAGAAAAATAAAATGACTAAAGTGGTATAGATAAAACCTGAGAATCCATGTGGATCTAACAAGTTTTTATCACATATTCCAAATTACATACTGATAATTCTCCCAACTGATGTGTAAAAATCCATGAAAATACATTAATCATAGATGAAGGTAGATGCTAAAGGAAAGTAGAAGATTCTATATGAATAAATCCAATTTCATGATTGGTTGTTAAGAAATGATAACCAATGAATCTTAGAAGTACTATGTGGAAGTTTCAAAATGTATGGAAATATATATGATTATTTTTTGTTCCTAATTGAATATATATAATTGAATAAACTTTGGATGTTTTTGAGTTAACAAAGTTTTTGTATCTATTGACAACTAACCTTTTTTGTAAAAGAATATTTTTGTTATTCAAGATCGGACTCAGTCCATCGTAATGAAATTTATAAGAAAGTTAAAAATTGTTGAAAGTTTTCACCCAAACATAAAGAGAGAAAAAGTTTTATATTTAAGAAATTTGTTTTCTAGACATAGGTTTCCGAACTTAGAGGATCAGACTAAGAATCATCACACACAAAAGAATTCAAAAAGATGAAGATGTTGATCAAAAACATTATCTGTCTTAGGTACATCAGTATGAAGTTCAAGATCCATCAGACTTGGTGTTTTTTAGAGATAAATTGTTGATTGAATAAGTCATATTGTTACTAAAGATTTTTTAAAGAAGATTGTGAAGTCAGGAGTTATAAATATTTCATAATTTATAAACTAAATCATATTATGCTTTGTTAATCATGGAGTTCTCAAAAATCATGAAAACTATCATGATAAAAGCTTTTAAATAAATAGAGGAATCATAATCATTGTTCTAGTTTTAAAAACCCAGACATGGATCAGATCCAAAAGTACTAGACTCAGAATTTTTTAGCAGTTAGAATGTGTAAAGCTAATGAAATTTGATGAATTTCAAAGTTGCAGAGTGGAAAATTACATCATAATGTGAATTCCATAATTATGAGGATTCCATCAAACTGAATCTAAGAAGGAAATATGATTATACTAAATCTGAGAAGGAAATTCAATCAGACTAACTTTGAAGAAGGTTTCTAGGTCGTAATGAGAAAATAAAGAAAGGTAGATTATATTGAGCTGAGAAATAAAGGTAGATCATAATGTGCTGATAAATAAAGGTAGATCGTAATGAGATGAGAATGAAAGGAATATCTTAATGAACTAAGAAAGAAATCCAGAACATAATTAGCTAATAAATAAAGTTAGATCATAATGAGATGATAAATAAAGGCATACCATAAGGAGAAGAGGAAGCTGAAGCTAAGGAAGTTGATCATAATGTGTAGAGGAAGAAATTTAGATCATGGTGAGTTGAAGAAGATTCATTATAATGGAGCTGAATAAGTTTCATTGTAATTAAGATGAATAAGTTACATCATAATAAAGTTGAGGAAGTTATATCAAAATGAAGAAAGGTTAGAAATTCCAAGAAGTTTGATTATAAATAATACTTAAGAAGAAGAATCCAAAAGTTTTATGAAGAGTTTAAGTGGTTGAACTTAAAATTCAATTATGAATAAATCTTAGAGTTTTTTTAATTTGAGTAAGTAGGGAATGTTTTTAAGTTTCCCATATTTTTCATTTTGGTTTGCCTATAAATAGTTTCTCAGTACATTCGTACTTTTTAACTTTTCATGAGAGCGGAAAGTGTGGAGCGCTAAGGAATTTAAGTGAAAGTTATTTACAGATAGAGATGTCCTTAAAAGATCAGACATTTTTTGTTTCATTAACTGGACTGAGAAACGTCATATTGAGAAGATCACATTCATCCAATCAAACTGAGGAAGATTAGACTGAGTTTTTTAGAAGAGTTTGAGAAGTGAAAATTGAGAAAGAGATGATTATATTAAGTTGTTCAGATTGAGTCAATCGGACTGGGATCATCGGACTGAATACCATCAGACTCAGGCTCATTAAACCCAAGAAATTTTGTGGAGAAATTTTAACAAAGTATTTATTCTTTTTTGGATTAATTATTTATAAGAAAACTTTGTAAAATTATGGGAGTTAATATAATATTTCTTATCAAGAGATAGAAAGTGTCTAACAGGAGTTGACACAAGTTGTATTCACTTCTTCATAATAGCGAATTTCCATAGAACCACAAGAGTGGATATGGAAAGGATGTAGGTTCTCACACTAAGGTCTAACCTTGTAAATCTTGTGTTCTGTACTTGCTTTCCTACTTTTTCATGTGTGAGTATTTACTAAGAGTTGATAAGGAAATAAATCTTAGCAAGTTGCAGGGGTTAAGTTTCTAAACTTTTGAAACTTATAAAAAGTTAACAACTAATTCACCCCCAAACTTCTCATTTGTTATTAGATCCTTCATAACTTCAATAATAAATACTAAAAAGATTCATAAAGCACCTAGTAATGAATATGCCTTAATGTATAATTTAAAGAAGAATATTCCACATAAAGAAATTATTGAAATAAAATATTCCATGCTTCCCAATACTACTAATAAATCTAGTAGATTCATCATAAATTATTCACCCTCACACGGAGGGGAAAATAATGGATTTTCATGGTTGAGAAATTATTCTTATACTTGTTTATCTCACTAAAAAGAAAAAAATGTCTATATTATTCTCATATACTTTGTATTTGTTCATTACCTTCAGGTAATTAGTGGTGATGCTCATATTCAAAGGGAGAAATGAGTTGAATAAATAATATTTCCATATCTACAAGCATGAATAATCATTCCAATCTTTATGGAAGTAACCATCCTGGTTTTATCTATATTATTTTATCTTGAAGATTATTGGTTGTAAAATTTCAAAGATAAACTTTGATGAAGTTTATCAAGCTATTATAGTTGATCAAAATTTTAAATCCACCATCATGGATGAGATCGTAATAATTAGAACTCACATAAATTGAAACTAAAAAGAACAACTAATGAAAATATCCATCTTAATGAAGTTAAAGTAGGGATCCTCTCTAGAGGGGGAGTATCTAAAGATGTTCCTAGAGCACTGTATTTTCAAAAATGAAATCTCTAGAATGTACTTTCTCAAGAACTCATTGATTAGATATGTTGGCACACTCTCCTTACCTTATTCAAAAAAAATGAAATAAAGTATGATCTTAAGGGGGATTAAATGAATTAATGACATGTACAAATAAATCTTAAAGAAGTTCCTAGAATAATTTCACGAACATTACCAGATTATTATAATTGAATGTTATTAATATGTGTGTTGATATGAGTGTATCATTTTTTAATGGAATATATATTTATAATTTTTCTTTAAAATTGGTATCATAAAAAATTCCACTTTCATTGTATCAATTGTAATCATCCAATTACTATCAACTTATAAACAGTTGAACAGTCTTTGAGGTGATAAAAAAGTTGTGTTATATCAGTTGGCATCATATTATGATTTGATAATTGACAACATTGATGTTTAAATTATACCCTCTAGTTTTCTACACTGATAATATATCACATAGACTAAGAGTGGAATAATTGATGGTACATTGATTAAGAAAGAAATGATACCATCCTCTCTTGGGTAATTTTTATTTTTCATCAATAAGGGAAGAGAAGTAAATAAAAAAGAGGTGAAATGAAGATAAAATATTGGCATCCCATTTTCTACAATGTTATTGATAAAAAATAAAAACGGGTAGATTGATGATCCTACTTTGTGTTTGTGTTGTATTTATTGTCAATAAGTTAGTAAGTGATGAATCACTTCATGTCAATATGAATTGAAGAAGAACTCTATCTTGGAAGTGTGTTGTGATGTTCCCAAAATTGGTTGGTAATATAGTTGAAGCATTGAAGATAAGATCCATCTACAAGAAGCTCAAATGTCACATATTATATTTTGGATGAAGTGAATTTAACTATGAAGATTTTTTAATTGGTCTTACTATCTTATACATGTGAAAATTGAATATGAAGAAGTGTATATCATCTACTTTAATTAAGTAAAGACATGAAATATTTCATTATTTCATGAGGAGTTTTATGAAGAACATGCAAATATTTATTTGCATAAATATTTACACATAAGTTTTGGAATAATAAATAATTCTATGAAAAAAGATAATTGAATTAATATTTTTTCATGATAATTTGTTTTTAAGAAGGAATTAAAGTCGGCTTGAAAATTTTCAAACTTATGTATTAGTGTTGGGTGTTTACAAAAAAATTGGTCTCATAGCCAACAAGGCTAGGATAGCTCAATCTCACACATGTGGTAGAAAGATCAACCATGTAGGAGAACCATTCAAGCTATCTATTTATGGTAGCAGGAGGTAGTAGTCTTCCATAGAACTGACCGCACAGAAAAATATTGGCATAATGGGTGCATAGTGCTCACAGGGGTGAACACAGGTTTGCGCATAGAGCATAAAACACACACAAGAGGGTTCCCAGGGGCCACACAAGGGTGTGGGATATTGGAAACATGTTTATTTTTCATACATTTAAAATTATATGGATACAACATGTGTCTTCTAATCTTCATTGATCCAATACTTCTCTGACCTCTAGGTTGTCATTATCTTCCTCTCACTAAGAAGAATGGCTTAACTGTGATACTTTATGTTCTTACACCACTAGACAAGCACCAAGAATCAGCTCTGGTGATCAAAACGATCATAAATGATCTCATTATTTGGATTGATACACATGCATTCTATGCTTTTCATGCACATACTATATTAAAAACAAGGATACTATCATATAATAATACTCCAAGTTACAATGTAATCCAAAAGTATGGGGGTGTGATATTATAATGGGAAGTGCATGAGATCTCATTCACCTAAGACTAATTCATGAGAGAATTATCCAGCTATGTGAAGAATCCATGATTTTCAGCATCATGAGATGGAAACCCATGTGTTTTTTTAAATAATAAAAGATTTGGTGATATTAAAATCTTTCATGGTATGAAACTATTATCATACATAGCATAAAACTCAAGATTTAAGTTGGTAAATACATGAGGCATAGGTGGTGAACCTCACCTATAAAACAAAACCACCTGAGATGGAGTTAGATGTTTTCATTTATATATTTTGAGAGATCTTGTTATTTATAAGAAAAATAGAGTACATTCATGCTTTATTTACATGAAGGAAAGAATCCTATTGTGTGATTTGTTCATGTGAAAGATAAGGGTTTTGAGATCCACTTAGGTCACAAATAATTAAAGGATAGAGCTTTTATATATAGTGCCACATGAATCTCATCCTAGTCTTCATGAAGATAACTTGGTTTGCGTGATGAATAAAGATGTCCCATGCTCATCTAGTGCACAAAGAAAAAGAGAGAAATTGTGAATCTCACTACTATCATGAAGAAAAAGAGATATCCCGCATACACACTATTACATGAAGGAGTTATAGAAATTCATATTCACACTTTTTATTCCTAAGAAAACAAAAATATAAGAAGACTTTGTATTGTGATCATGTGAACAAATTCCATACACTGCGTACACTTGCATGAAGAAGACATAAAGACCTTGAGGAGATCTATATGAAATATTCATATAAACATAATTGACTATAAAGTATTCCATGCATGAATTCTATGCAAAATGAATGCATGAATTTATCGACCATTGATTTGATTCACAAATAATAATTTATTAAGAATTGAAGACTTTCTTACAATTTTTGAGAAATATACACTATTTGAAATATTGTTTGCATGTCAATAAAATTGAGAAAAAAAGTCCAAGATATACATTTTATAGACTTGAGTAATAAGAATAAACTGATAATAATCTTAGTTATTTCTATCTTAAATTGTGAGTTGAAGATCTCAATAAGAATAAGAGAGTGTCCAATATGTTTTCAGTTGATTGTCATTTGGGCCAGGAAGAATTTTGAGTTTACTAGACCACAACATATTTATATTATTATGAATGAATAAGGAAAATATTATATACCCTATTATATTTCTATATTTATGAAAAATCCCACTGATAGTTGTATTCAAGACAGCCTTGTGATTGCTACAATTTGAGGAAGTTGTTCAGAGTTTATTGATGTATATTGAATAAGAATTGTTATACATTATTGATCACTTCATAAGGGAAAACATGATATACTACATTATTATTCTTCAAAGTTTAATCTTGAATTTTACTTAGTTAGTTCTAGGATAATGGGATCAAGGTCCTACCATTGTCTATGCTTTACTTGATAATAAAATAAAATCTTTGTTTGAGTGGGATAATAACCACCGCACACCAGGGACATAGTCATCAATATTTAAGGAAATCCTTGTTAACAAATCCTATTGTTATTTGTGATTTTTTTTCATGCTTTCTAACTACAGGTGATGAAAGAAATATATTTGTTCATTGAACATGTGATAGAGGTATTAAAAGGGATAAAAGTTTTAAAGTGATAAAGAGTTATTCCACATTGATTCACCTCCTCTCTCAGTGTGGTCATCCCAAAGTGATTCTAACACTAGGACACCATATTCCCAACCCTACTTGATTAAATTCCATATTAGAATCCACTCATCACTTCAATTCATACAACCCAGCCCACACCTAAAGACTCATGGTAGGACATCATCTTAAATCCCGACCACTACTCCCTCAGAGTTGGGTTGTGTACCAAGCATCATGACCAACCCCTCTCACTAAGAAGTCCACATATCTAATTATCAACCTCTATATTATCATCTAAGTTATAATCCATCCATATCATACATCATATCTAGACCCCTTCTCCCTCATGGAGGCCCCATCGTCAAATCCCATCACATCACATCCAGGACCCCGTCTCTCTCCTAGCAGTCAAACTATTACTATCCCACTCATGGTAGGGAACGACCATCCTATCTCACTCACAAAGATTTAAATGGTCTCAATTTATACCATCTCACTCATGGTCAACCTATAATTCATGTACAAAAAGTATTATCTCACTTGTGGAAGTCTAGTCGGTGTTATCTTACACATTGAAAGTTGGTACTTATATCCATTACCCATACTGGAGTTTGTCTCTTAATTGCAAGAAAAATAACATGCCACAACACGCAAAATTTCATATCCCATTAAACATATTTCCAATGATCTGAGGGTTCTATTCACTTGAGGCCTTTCCCCTTACTGAATCACATGTCATCCCACCCATCTGGGCATCTGCTAGTGTCCTCCAGACCCATCATGGTCTCTACTCATAGATACCATCTAAATTTCATCACCCTATAATTGTTTTAAATACCATAGGCTCTAAATGACCCAAAACCCGTGGGGTTGGTCCACATCCTTTCATATTTCCCTCATAACTCCTGGTCTTTCTACCTAGTGACCATTAGAAGCCATCCCAATTTATGATACCTTGGAATCTCGATGCCAAGTCATAAACAATTCCCCTGACCTACACCTAGGTCCCATATCACATCTCCTAAGGTATATCTCTTATCCCATCACCCAAATGAAATCCCTCTCCCACAAACACATCATGCCTCGAAGGACTTGTCCCACTCTCCAGCACACTAATACTCTCCTCCCACCTCAGAAGTGAGTTCCCAGTCACTCAGTAGATGTACAACTATCTCACCTGTTATCACTTGGACCCAAGCCTTTTATGCTTGTCCATTATCCCAAGTAACCCCCAATGAGTCTATTCTACATTCCTACTCATACCCCGAGACCTTACCAAGTCCCAACATCAACTCAACCAACACCCTCTCCCCTTTGCAACGTAGTTGTTGGGTGATCCCGAATTACCTGGGGTGTTAAAGAGCATGTGGTCTCATCTCAGGAGGCTCAATGCCACCTCTTCGTCTCAACTAAGGACCCTATGAGTCCTTATACCCGATTCCTAAACCCATGTAATATTACAAGCATTCACACTAATAAATAAACATGCATACAAAATTGTATCATAGGGGCCACCTACCTATAACATAGAGTTAACCCCTCACAAATCTCCATCAAGACTCATCCAAGCCCACCGAGCCTCATCCATTCTCTTGGGAACCTATCTCATGACAATATTCACACATAATTAATTATATCAAATTATAATTAATTATTCAAAATAATTTTAAATAGTTACAGTTGCCTAAAACTCATTGGGTGTCATCCTCTTGCCAAAATTCTGTGAAATGAGATGTGATTCACTTTTGACATGCAAAAAAACCTAAGACATAATAAAACCCCAATTTATATGCTCATTATAAATATCAATTTAATATAATTTAGGAAAAAACCTTATTAAAGATTATATGATTACATACATTTTCTAAAATAGCATGCAAGGTTGTGGACATATCATCCTAGTTCCTCATCAAGACACCACACATGAAAGCCCAATCATCCTTGATCAATTCCACCATGATTTGATGTAATTGCCACCAAAACCCTATAAAAAAACAAAAAAATCAATGGCTATCTAAGAAGAAGAAAAATTAAGGTTGAAACAGATATCGTACCTCATATCTGCCATAAAATTGCACTAAGAACCCACCCCTCTCAAGGGTGGTCTAAGGAGAGAAAAGGAGGGGAGATTATGCCGAAACAGCCTTCTCCAAAGACCCCAAAGACCTAAATACCCAAGTAACACTAACAAAAAAAGGATGAAACTATTCCCATACAAAAACACTTACCCGTGCACTATTCATGACATGAACTAGGGGCTTTATGCCATGAATTCCATTCATCGGATGAATTCACAGTCTGAATGGCCAAAGGTAGAGGGTACCTCCCCTGACTAAACATCATTCATTTCATAAACAAGGTTCACATTGTGAAAATCTCTGGGTAGGGGCTCCTCTCCTAACCCACCCTAATTCACGTCATGAAAGGCACCCCATGAAAGCCCACTACACCAAAATCAGTGTTTAGTAGCGATTTATTAAAAACCAATGCTAAAATTTTTATTTTTTTCAAAAACAAAACACTTATCCCCCAAACCCCCCACTCCCCCAACCCTCGCAAACCCCCAAATCCCAATCCTCGTTGTGCCTCGCTGCCGATCCTGAGCCTCACCACCCCTCATTGTGCCTTGCCGCCAGTCCCAAGCCTCACTGCCGGTTCTGAGCCTCATCACTCCTCACTCCATTTGATCATATCTATTGTGTCTTATAACCTCTTGGATCATCAAAAAACATATACCTGTTAATCAAGGTATTTTCTTCTTCATATTATCTCTATCATTTTCTATTTTTTTTGGATGTTCATTCATGTAAACCCCTATATTTTGTTTGGATGTTCATTCATGTGAACCCCTCTATTTGTTGAGTATGTTTTTTTTTAATTTTTATATTTATCATCATGTTAATATACTAATAATGGGTATGTTACTTATTCCATGTGTATTGATGTTCTGCTAGATTTAGTTTTGAAAATAAATCATTGTATCATGATAGTCCTAACCTTTTTGGCCAATTCTATGTGGGAACATGTGTCACTTTATATAAGTGGCTAGGTGGAGTTTTTTAATGTCATATAGTAATTGGAAATATTTTATAATGCCATGTTTTATAAATCATTTGATGTTATTTAATAAAAATATGATTTAAATGGTAGTATATTTTTAAAAAGGGATAATGTGTCCTTTAAAACAAGTTTTTCAAATAATTCAGTGTAGGGGGAAATAAAATTAGTGTTTCTAAATTATAAATTTTTATTGGATCTTGAACTATAATGGTTTATGATAAAAAAACTATTTTAAACTTATATGTGTTTTAAATTGGGTAATGGATGTTAAAACGTGAAGTTCAATTTTTAAAAGGAAATGGGAAAGTGATTTTGAAATGTAATCCATTTATAATTTTGAAGTAAAATGGAACCTAGTGTGAAATTAGTTATAATACACATTCCAAGTGTAATTAAGCTTTAAAATTTATGGTGGGAAGTGATTCTTCTCACTCAAATTTTATCATTATTCAGCTCTGTATTGTGTGATATTTCCAAAAACTAAATTGATATATTTATTTTTAAAATAAAAATGGGTTTTCTATAAACATTTTGATAAATTTATTTACTTGATAAGATATAATTTAAAATTAGGTCAATAAAATAAAATCCCAATGGAATCATATAATGGAGAGTATCATGGCCTATATTATGATTAGTATAGAAAATAAGGGATTATGAAGATGAGTGCATATGGTATAGTATTGATGTTTATGGATGGTTTGGTATTTTTTTGGATTATAGTGTCATTAATTAGAATTTTATTGTAAAATTAGGGATATTTATTAGTGTGATAGTTTTGGATGTTGAAGTGTTGGTGTTTTTAATGATTTGGGTTAGATTTGGGAATTATGACTTAGACATGGGATGGATGAATTAGGATATGGTTAAAGATGTGTTAAAATTATGTATAAGTTATATGATATTGGTTTAGTTATTTGGGTTCTGGAGCTGGTTAGTTTTGGGGATTTGAGGTGAGTTTCAAAGATTATTATTATTGATATAATAGATTCCTCAGTTCATTTATTGCCAATATAGAGGCAATGAGTCTTTAAATAGATGTTTCTTAAGACTTATCTGTATTCAAAAGTGATATTTTTGGTAGGATATAAAGTTTTTACCTTATTACCTTGATTATGGTGTCATTAAGGTCTTATGTTGGAAATTCGAATGGAAAAAGAATTCGATAGTTTCAATTTTTGATTCTGATTGAAGGGTATTTTTTGATAATGGATTCAAAATTGATTTAGGTTATTGAGTTTACATTCTAAGTTATTTTTTAATGAGGTTTGTGGTTTGGTGTGTTAATTGGAGATTTAGGGTACCGACAATGGGTTTCCACATATATTTTAAAATTACAGGTGACATTGGGTACCTGGTGGGAGTTAAATAGTTAACGTTGGACTTATAAGAGTCTCGGGTATTCTAAGAGTGAAACCAGGGACCCCATGGCCCCATAAAATGTACTTAATAAACTTTCTGTATATATATATATATATATATATATATATATATATATGTGAGGGTTTTTTTTCAATTACCCCATCTTGATCCTTTTCCCCCTTTCTCCCTTAATCCCACTCTTATCTAGGCACATAGAAGGCCCCTTTGAAATGTGGTATTATGCATGCGGAATTATCATTTATATGTTTATGTGATTGATGAATTTTATGTTCTTCATGTGGTCCCTATGGGGATTTTATCATTAGTGGTGGTAATTGGGTTTGAGTTAGAGTGTGTTGTTTAGTGAAAAATGGTTTGTTATAATGAGATGTGACGTTGGATGATGTGTGATATAGTTGTGTGATGATCATGGTTGTGCTGATGATGTTTGATGTAAGAGCATGGATTTGGTATGTGAATTATGTATGGGGTTTTGTATTGTCTTGGTTTTTTCCTAGTAGTTATAGATTGATTAAAAAGTCTCATTCTCAAATTAAATAAACTTCACATGTATTAAGTTTATTCGAGATGGAAATAAATGGATGATAGAATAAATTATATTGTGCATGTTGAAGGTGCATTATGTTTTCCTCTAGAGCATGATTATTTTTTTATATGAAAAAATTATAATAATTTTTTTTATATTAAACATGTAAAATCATTTAATATAGGGCATGTTTATTTTTTTTATATGAAACATGTTTATGGTTATGATGTAGAGAATGTTTGGTGTGTAAATATGGAAAACTTTGTGTTTCTCTATCATTAATTGATTTCATTATGATTACCTTAGGTTTCCTTATTTTAAATTTCACATGTATAACCTTGATTTTATTATGAATATCATATGAAACATTTTGTAATTATCTTATAGGTTTCATCTTGAAACTTGTCTACTAGAATCTATATTGGGTCATCAAGTGCTAACCAGGTTACCCCAACACTTAACCTCACCTGATTAGAACAATTCTAGTAATACATATATTGTAGCCACAAGTCATTAGAGTTCCATCAGAGAATGGAATTTCAATATCTAGTACTGGCCATAATAAAAAACATAAGGGAAGGTCATCACTATATCTAGTACTAATCACATAGAAAATCCATCACATGTAACATGATATTTAAGGATAGAATCTCAATATCCAAACTCTCTCACAAGTTGAATTTTTTGAATTATATGTTCTGTAATTAATTTTATTTTATTAAATGACAAGAATGTCAAGGAGGAAGCGCTATATTATTCCATCGACCATGCTAAAAGATGAAGATCCATCTGTCTCCCTCCCTATAACATCTGAGACACCATCTGTTTTCCCCTTGTACCATCTCTCACACTCTCTGTGAGCATCCCATCAACAGATCAGTTGACGCCTACCCATTCAATAGCCTCAGTAGTGTGGGAGCAGGGCTCCACTCCTAGTTCTTTTCAAGGATACTGGAGAGTTACTATTATAGGTACAAATTTTAATATGAATAAATTTATTACACTTTTTTTATACTAACTGTTTGTTCAAAAAAGATGGAAACAATGCAGCTATGGAGAAAATTATGAAAAGTTCAAATGTATTGAATCTGACTGGACTAAAGATAGTTTTCCCATTTGATTTCTATGGGGTCCCTACGAATGACGTCAGATGATTACTAGGCCAAATTCTAGGTCAGCTGGTCGCAGATCCAGTTTCCCTTCCAATTACATATGATGATTGGAGGTATATGCCTTCATCTTGGAAGAATGAAGTTTTTGATTCACAAATAAAGGTAATTTTAATACGTTATGGTGTAATTGAATTTCAGTATGTTATTAAATTCTAATATTTTCAAAATGAATTTTTGTGTACATATGTTTTTCCACTTTAAGGTTACTAATGTGCTAGCATGAAAGTGGACATTGAAAAATCTGGGCAAGAAATAGAAAGACTTTAAATGGATATTATGGGGTGATGTCAATGATACTTCGTTGAGCACCCAACAGATGTATGAAAAGGTACCCAATGGGGTACCTAGAGAGCAATGGAAAGTTTTTATTGACTGACATCGTGATGAGAAGCACATGGTATTTAAATATACATTATTATATTAATCTCATTTTGTATTTATACATGTATATAAAAAGGATATGAAATTTCATACATTACTATTAAATTACATTTAATTTATTTCAGGATCTTTCAAGGAAGAATGCATCAAGGCGGACTAAGAAAATCATCCCTCACACTGTGGGGTCAAAGATTTTTTCTAGAAGTTGATCGACTCTGGTAATATTTTCATTAGTTTAAATATTTATAGGAAAATATTATCTATTTAATATATTTAATTTTTGATTTATCTTTTTTTAATGCAGTCACATAGTTTAGGTCACCAAGCATCCAAAACAGAAGTGTGGTTGGATGTTCATAAAAAATCTGATGGGAGTTTTGTTAATGAGCATGCTAAATAAGTTGGGGTATAAATTCAGTTTTCATTCTAATAACTTATTATTATTTGTCAATATGTTAATATATATTGCTTCTAATATGAATTATATTTGATTTATAGGTAAAAATTAAAGAACTATGGGATGTCAATCCTGTTCAGTCCTACTCAGTCTCCCAGGATGACTGAGTTTGTAAAGTTCTTGGAAAGGAGCATCCAAGTTGAGTACATGGGATGGGTTTGGGACCCTTACCATTTGTGGTATTTAGCATTCCATCAATGATTGAAGCTTAATCTACTCCTGGTTGTAGTCGAGATGCCCAGAGAGATTATGTTTCTATGAGAAACAATTCAGGAATAGGGGGCTCAGATATCCGCTTTGCAGAAAGTGTTGGTCGATTTATATCAGAAGACAACTACATCTATCTCTGGTGATATTTCATCGATGACAGGTGGTGAGAAGATAAATCACACAACTTCAAAATAATTTAGTTTGAAAACATTTATTGGTTTTAAGTTTAAATATAAATATACAACATTATTTAATTTTCAATATAATTGTCTTATAGGTGTCGGTAGCAGGAAGTAAAGATGGAGGTAGAGAGGGTGAAAAGCAGTGTTCATCATCGTACAATGATTAGTGGTCTTGTTGATATGTTGGAAAAATATAGAAATAGAGGGTTTTTTCATGTATCATGTATCATGTGTGGCATAGAGTTATCACCTAACATTTTCATGACCTAACATTTTCATGATTCTCCATGTTTGATAAAGGCATTGGAATTTGATATGGATTGATGATTTAGTAAGGTAGTGAGTCAAGAATTAGTGAAGTATGAAGTTGGTGGAGTATAAAGTAATCTATGTTCCATATAGAAGATGGAGATATTTAATAGTTTCATTTGAGTTATGTTAGGATGTGTATATTAGTATTTTAGACTAACTACTATGATGTTTATTTTATTCATTTAATTTATGTTGGAGACACAAGCCCCAATGTCGTGTCATTCATGGATGGGACCCACAAATGTTGGATCAACCATTGACCACATTCCAAACATGGGAATGATCACTTCTCACAAGATATCCTTTGAGGTGTGTGCCCTAGATGGTAGGTGAGCCTATTTTGGCCACGCACCATTACTATAGGGGAGAATAATACTTAGAGGGTGATGGATATCCAAATTGGGAGCTACACCACTATGTGCTTGAGCACATTGAGTGGGCCTATATATAAGAGAGATGATCATGTAATCATCCTATTATCAACTATCATATAGATATATCCACAATAAATTTTAATTTTTAATGGTCAATTTGGAGTTGCAGTACTCCCACTATCACAATTTCCTATTTATGCAAGACCTCAATGTCCTAATGGTGCTCCCAACACATTTAATATGTTACTTAGGAGGATATTACCCTTGGTCCTCAATTTGTTTGAAATGGTTGAAATCCAATTGACCAAACTCATACCATTCACACTATATTTTCCTTTAAAATCTCTCAAAAACCATTAAAATGCACTTGTCTCAACCCACTATGTGCCTAAATTGGTTCCTCACCGACCACATACTACTTTTAGAAATAACTCATATTGAACTAATTTTGGTTGAGTATTTTTCGAGAACACTCAACTTTAATAGTCAACATCTCTAAATCCATATTGTGACACCTTTTATCCAAGGTACCCCAATATCACTTTGAGCATGCTCACCACTGCTTGTAACCAACTTCCGGTGATGTCTCTTGATCTTACCAAATCTTACGCGTTTATGTCACCATTCCAAAAAAACATTCTAGTGCATTCCCAATCCAATACACCTAGATAATCAAAAGGTATCCCAAGCCTAATGCCTAGACTCTAGCTTCTCCCAAGTATGTATTTGAACCAGTACCTAGCATCCACTATGGAATACAATAGTACCCAGTTCCAGGTATCAAGAAACTCAAAAACTAAAACAACCATCCAACGACCGGTCCAACACTCACATGGGTGTTACCCTCCAATATTTGACATTTTTAATCCATATCTTAAGGCTTTCTATAAATCAATCATTGTGTAAACCTCTCATAGATTCCTTCTATCCAAACAAAATGGAATTGGTTTAAATTATTTATCTTGGTATATAGATGCTCTCCCAACATACTTAGGATGGTGTCAATATATTGGGAATGACTGAATCTAGAATAGGAGTACACAAAGTTGCTAAACATTACCCATTCCTGGTCCACAAATAAAAAAATCCTGAAATTTTTGAAAAATTATATTGATAGGCCTGTTTAGATCTTCTGATACACACTCCATCAAAACACGTTATACTTGCCTTGAACCAACCCTTGATGCCATGTCTCTCGATGATGTGTGACTAGGTCCAACAATGGGTCGACCACCTTAACGCACCCTAAAACCCTCATTGTATTTCTATGGTATATCTTTAAAGGGTTACACCCCAAAAAGTTCACATCATATTTAACATGATGCATAGATGGAAGGCTCAACTCCCCTTCAAAATTTGATCACTTAAGCATCAATCAATCCACTCCAGACTTAATTGTTTAAGAGATTCCCATCTTAATAGCTGGTGTTTTAATTAAGGTACTGATCACACAGCCTTAGATCCCAATGATACCATGTTATTTCTTGCATAACCAAAAAATTCCAATAATGAATCTCATCATTCATCAATGATTGGGCAATCAACCAACCACCTTTCCATCGTGTTTCCATGAATTCATAGACACACTACTGACCGGTAAAACTCATGGATCGCTTATTTATCTCGAGCATGAATCTATCATCCAGAATTAGTTTAAACTCAAACCTATGTTTTTAAAGTCATCATCATGTTTGACATATGAAATATTGAATATACAAACTCATCGACTTCAATAAGTCATTCTGACAATTTCCAATTGGTCCATTACAGTTGTGTCCCTCGACGTGAAAGGATATAGTTTCCATAATAATCATCATTCTCCCCACCTTAGGAATTTTATGGGCAACATTTTATTGAAATAAAAAACTTTCCATGGCACATGCTTCATCCACTACTAAATGTGGTTCCAAAACCAGGATAACATGCTTATATTAATCATCAACCTGAATTGAAAAAACACCATCCTCTTACAAGTGTTATAGTATAGGTTTTCTCGTAGACGCGTGTGTGATGCTCTTACCAAGTCATGTTTAAGCACTTCAACTGTATCAAACATAAAGTCCAAACTAAAACTAATCAGTAGTGTTGTCGGACCCAATTCTTTTTACAATGTTATCCTGAGCACTGGGATAAATCATCCTTATTAGGATGGCTCAAGGATACATCTTATAAGTTCGTGCTATGTAGTTTGGAGGCTTACAGTTCAGACGTTGGTTCTATACAATTTAAAGTCAAGTCTTAGATTTAGATCTATGAAACATTGTTAGATGGTTGAGATGCTATGATCTAGATTATTCTGTTATATGTTTTTTGTACATGGTTTTTTATGAAACATTGTTAGATGGTTTAGATTATTCTGTTATATGTTCTCTGCACAAGGTTTTTTTTTCAGGGTACTGGTACTGGGGCTGCAGAATCTGGTGCCTTTTTTTACATGTAAATCTACGATTAGCGGCGGTTTAAACAGCCGCTAATGAAATGGACTATATTTCGCAGCGGTTTAAAACGTCGCTATAGTTTGATAATCTCTTATCGACAGTGGTTATGATGGTTTAGCGGCGATTTTAATGTAAAATAATGAAAAAATTAGCAGCGGTTTAAACTGCCACTAAATACGCCATTTTTTCAAATGAAACCGCCGCTAAAACCACCAAAACCGCCGCTAAATATGTTTACTACGACACTTCCCAAAAATCACTGCTAGATTAAAGAAATTGTTGCGTGTTGGATGCCGACACCCAATTCAGCGGCGGTTTTATGAAACCGTCGCATAATCATATGGCGGCAGTTTAAACCACCGCTATGAGGCGCTTTTCTTGTAGTGGCCATTCATGGTGTGAACACTCTGTCATGCCATGAATGGCCTATTGCTGTAGTTTTTCTACAGCCCAACCACCAGATCCTTATTTGACGGTTCCACAAGCACCCATATCACCAATCAGGTCGCGTTCCTTGTCCAAAACCATCGCTTAAGGGCGTCTAAAAATTCGTATTCTCAATTCGATTCTTGATTCTGGATTCTCAAAACAAACCCCTCGCCGGATCAAAATTCAAATTCCCTCAAGAATTCACATCCTGTAACGATGCAGCTCATTATAGGTATGCACATGTATATGTGTGTAGGTGTATGTATAAGTATGTGCATGTACAAGTATATGTATGCATGTGTATGCATATGTATGTGTATTGGTGTGTATGTATGTGCGTGTATACAAATATATCATTATGTAACAGGAAAATTCATTTGGTTTTTTAATTTAACATTTCTCATTAACATATATATATACACCCAAACACATATACAAACACGTACACACAATCACACACATTTGAGTCTTGACAACACACACACATATAATTATGAATATATATTTACATTTCAATGAAAATAATATCTTTAATTTAATTAAATGATTTAAAAAATTGATCTTTAATTATAACAAATTAATTACATAGAAAATTTTCATATTTAAATATATAATTATCATTATTATGATATAAATAACATCATTTATAATACCAATAATTAATGTTATTCAAATATAATTAATGCAATTATATATGTGTGTTCACGCACACTTTAATAATAAATATATATGTATATGTAATTTATAATCCTTTTAAGAGTTATAATTAAAATAAAATATAATTATGAATAAAATGTTTTTTGAAACAATCGGTAGTAAATTTAATATTTATATTTTAATTAGTAGTGTATATAAAATCTTTTGCATTTAAATACAATACAACTTTAAAATTTAAAAATATAACTATACATTTTTATTTAGTTGAAGATATTTATTCATTTATATAATTAATATATTTTTTTTGAAAATATAACTAATAATTTTTAAATACATTTTTATAATATTAAATATTTATTCATTTATTTCATTAATAAAACCTTTTAAACATTATAAAAAATATTTAAATAAATTTATTATGAATGTTATATATATAATTAATATAATATAAATTAAAAAATTAGTAATTTATTGAAAATCTTTTGTATGTAAATGTAATTATAAATATTTATTCATTTTTAATATATATATATATATATATTATTTTATATATTTTATATTATTTATGATGATTGGGTGGCCTAAGAGTCGACGGCGGCGCTCGAGATAGTGATTCAGCTACTTACTGAGTTTGTCCCTCTTCGATGGCTTTTCCAAGGGATTCTACGACTGATGTTGAGATGCTTCTTGCTGGTTGTGATTGGAAGGAGCATGCGGAAGACCAAGAAAAGTCATCTGATTGCGAGGATCTGATTGCTAGGGGTGATTTTTTGGTATGATTCTTGTCCTTTCTCTTCTTCTCAGGATTCGACTGTTGCAAGAATTATCAAAAAAGGTGCGCCGACTCACATATAAGCTAATCCTGATGCGATCTCGAAGAGATTGGCTCGGTGTAAGAACTTGATCTTTGCTAGACTTGTTCTTCCATGAGGAGAAAAACCTTTGAAACAAGATGGTTTGAATAGGTGTCTACTATTCGGGGATTGTCAGATTGTAAATGCATCTCCCTTGGGCATGGCTTCTGTCACTAAATTTTTCATTTAGAGAAATTATTACAGCATGTATAGGGATTTTGTTCCCTGTACTTGAAACCTGGTTCCTTTCGAGTTCATAAATGGTCTCCAAATCTTGGTCTGTTTAATGTTGAGAATTATTTTACATAAGTATGGATCAGAATCTATGGTCTCAACTGGGTCTTTTGGTATTCGAAAATCATAAATGACATTGCTGCCTCGTTGGGTGTTCCACTTATCATAACTGGGTAGGGAAACTGAATTGGAAAAATTTGGCCACCTTATAAATATTTTGGTGGAATTTTGTCTCAAGGATACCCTTATAGATGCCGTAATCCTTTCTACGCCCAATAATAATATTAATCTGCACACTGAGTATGAGAAATTGCCTCTCTTGTTGTGGAATGTTACAATGTTGGTCATCTGAATAGGACTTTGTTTTGTATTAATTGTGGCCCAAGGGGCCACATTAATAGTGAATGTCGAAGGATGAAATCCATTCGGAGAGATGCTGTTAATGGTAATCCTTCTAGGCCTTCAGATGATTCTTCTTTTGGTCAAGGGGATGGTTTTCCTGGAAATGATTTGGGCAGGACCAAACCTGTAGGTGTTTTGGTTTTGGCTATAGATTCTCGATTCAACCCCAAGTTGAAAGAAAAAGGAACTTCCATTAACAGGAGTTTGGTCAAGGGGATGGTTTTCCAGTTTAGATTCTCGATTCACACTGGGTCTTTTCCTACTGGGAACACTTGGTTAGTAGGGAAGGCATCTGAGAAGGGGGTGTGCTTGTGCTGGGGCAGCAGCAGATTGTGGAATTGGAAGCTTGTCAATCTTATAGTGATGTGATATTACTAGTTGGGCCTACAGATCATGTTGACCATTCAGTTAGAGGGAAAATTGAAGAAGTATGGGTGTTGACAACTAGGTCTTATCCTGGTGATTCTGCCATGGGGCTTTCTAAACTGGAAGGCTCTTAGAAGCATGGGTAGTGCACTTCTGGACTGGAGTCATAGCAGGAGTTTGGTCTCACTACTCCTCAAGTTGAAAGGGGCATGGGATGAGATTGAGAATAAAGGAACTTCCATTAGGGATGCTATTGTCAAGAACATTGAGATGAGGGTTGACAGTGATCATGAGGAGTCTGAAATTGAATTATCTGCACATACAGAGGTTGATAAACAGTTGATGCAGGAGAAGCTTTTACTTTCTTTGAGTGTTCGCAATGGATTGAAAAATCTTGAAAGCTGATTCCTTAATGAAACTAAAACCCTCAAAAGGCTCTGGTAAGAGCAGAGGATATTGGATGATGCACGTTTTAGTACTGTTAATATTAATGAGGATTGAGTAGCTTCTGCTTCAACTCTGATTCAGGCCAAGTTGGGAGATCAAGGGCATTTGACCAGTAAGGAGGTTCAGCGTGTAAGGGCCTGTATTTTCTCAAGACTTACCCATTTCCCTGGGTGTTGAGTGTTTGGGTAAGTCTTATTTCATAGTTGCTATAATTTTATTAATTTCCATCATTTATGAATATATAATGTTCTGAAAATTATTTGTCCAAGTCTTATACGTTACGGTTTAAAGATATATTACACATGAAATTTTTATTAAAGGATCTTGTGCAAATAAAGAATATTTTGTTATGTTATATTAAATCTATATATTACGCTGTTTAAAAACATTGCAAAATGATTGTGTTATGAAATGTAATGTGTGCGTGTGTGTTATGGTGTATGACTTATAGCATGAAAAACGAGAGGATGGAAATGGATAGATTGTGAAGAGAATGTGCGGGGGTAAACATGTGGTTTAAAAAAAGAAGAAAAATGTCAACATTATAAAAACGCATATTCATTTAAACTTTTATGAAAACGTTTTGAGGAAAAAATGGTGAGTTATGAAACACAACATTTAAAATGGAAAATAAATAAATGAAACGTTTATATATATATGAAACACAACATTTAAAATGGAATATATATAAATATGTAAAGAATTAAATAAATGGTTTAATGTTAAACACACACACTCATATATATATATATATATATATATATATATATATATAATAAAATAATAAAAAACGGATTAGATATATATGAAACGTTTTATTATGTTTTATATAGAATGATTCAAATGAATATATACGTGTATATATATAGAATATATAATAAATAAAACGTTTTACAAATAAAACCCCTAAGATTTTATTGAAATTATAATGGCTGTTATAACTACATGTTATGCATGTATTAATTCTACAAAAATTTTATGTGGAATTTATTCACCATATTAATGGAATGATAAATTTATGAAACCATTATTTTTTTAGTGCAATTAATACGGCAAACAGTTTCCATCGATAAATATGATCTGCGGTGATCGCATTTAATCGTATTTGAAAGATATACTTTCTCCTCCCTCGCTTATCCTGGGGGTATTGAAGGGTAATGCAGATAACATGCAACATGCGTGGACACATCATAATGAACTGCTGGGATTCACATTATGAGGCATGGGATTCAATATTTTCTTATCTTTGAAATATAACATGCTTGATATGCTGCAAACATTTATAAGCCTTGTTGAAGTCGTAAAACTTTTGATTACCAGCTCCTAGTACAAAATGACTGAGGTCATCATTTATAAGCCTTGTTGAAGTCGTAAAACTTTTGATTACCAGCCCCTAGTACAAAATGACTGAGGTCATCGTCATTCCCTTCTTCAAAAAAGCCCTTCAGAGTGAATGCAGATAAACCTTCTTATTGGCTTGATTGAAACACACGAATATGTCCTTGAGTCAAGATTCCTTAAATGCATCAATGGTTTGTTTACCTATCTTGTCTTAACTTCATAGAGGGATATAAGTGCAACTCTCCTCATTCTCGTGGAAATGATATGGTCCAGGGGGAGGGGTTGTGTATTACTTATGCATTTACCATATTACTCTCCTCTCAATCCATTTTATAGTTAAGGGGAAGAGTTGCGATTTATCTTCCACGTTAATTATTATACTCTTCTCTTGGGGTCATGTTTGGTCCGGGGGAAGGGGTCATGAACATTCGTTGCGATGTTTGTTTAGATTATGCTACATTATTAATTGATTAGGTGGCTTTGATTTTCTGTAATTGATTATGTGATTCCATGAGTAACGGAAATCTAGAAATGAAAATGGAAAGAGGAGAATCTAAAATGGAAGCATCTAAGAAATTGAATATGACTTTTTATAATGCCACTGTGGAATATAAAATGATGTTATGTGATGCGCTTATTTTGACTTCCCTTGTGAAGCGTGAGATAAACTGGGAATGGGTATTTGAAGGTTAATATGCCCATCTAAATCTTTATTTTTCCACTGGATGTTGAATATTCTTGATTATTTGGCACTGACTTGAATTGATGTCATTATTCGGTATTATATTTTCATACATCAATTTCCATCATTGCACTGAAAATTATAAATGCAGTGGGAAATAAGGCAAAGAATAAACTCTATAAATCTGGAATGAGGAGTGATATGCCATCCAATATCTTAATATTAATATTGATGCGTACAATGCTGTTTAGAAATTGATGAATATTTTTATTGCACATATATTGCGAAATGTTAGTTAATGATTTTATTACAGTAGTTTTTACATGGTGATGAGTATGATATATTGGATTTTATATTGATACATGTTGATGTGTAGATTGGCATTCTTTTGCTGAATTAGCTGAGTATGAGCTATCACATTTGGTTGAGAACGATATAATAAATGTAAGTGGAAATTAGACGAAGATGTAATTTAAATATTTAATCGGAATCCCAATTTGAGCAATAGAAGATATCTTAAGAGAGAAGATAAACATGAAATAATCATGATTTATAAAGATAAGACAAGATAGGAAATCAAGATTATTAATGTTAATTTGTGAGGGGAGAAAATCAAGATTATTTTATGACCTAGGAGTCTAGTGTAATCAACACATAATTAAATGAAGAAGTGTATGAGGTTAATAATGGATGATAACAATTATGATGTTTGTCATAGTAATTAATAGAAATCCATAAAGAATTAATGGGCGTGATTTCCTATAAAGGATGGTTGAGTAGAGAACCTTGGTAAGGAAATTAAGAATTGATGTGATTGGTGTGCTTGATGTGGTATTATTAGCACCTCTAATTTTTTTACTATGCCAATGCATTTACATAATCATATGTGGTTGTTTTTTTATGTATGAATGTTTTTTTATGGAGTTGTTCTTATGTCTTTCCATTATATGGATGATTGCTTGTATGATTATTTATCTACTTAATTGTATGTGTTTGTTTTACATGATTAATTGCATGTGTGACTGTCTTTGGCTTGTTTGTGCTGTTTGTATATTGAGGGCTATAATATCTCATGTCCTTGACTAGAATATATTTACATATGGGGGCTATCATGGAATAAGGATTGCAACACATTCATTTAATTATGGACTGTTATGGATGAAAGTAAACATGAACACATAACCTTGGGTTGTGATGGATTGAAGGTTCGTGTTGTGTATTGGGTTGTAATAGCTTGAGGTTCAACATGATGTCATAAATGATGAGGCTACAAGGGATGCATGGATATAGTGATGTGGATGCATGGGATGTAGGGGATTGGTGATTTGGCTGCATGAGATATA
This sequence comes from Viscum album, assembly GCA_963277665.1. Taxonomy (NCBI): domain Eukaryota; kingdom Viridiplantae; phylum Streptophyta; class Magnoliopsida; order Santalales; family Viscaceae; genus Viscum; species Viscum album. The sequence continues at coordinate 498,440,975 of OY728123.1, read as the reverse complement.
GGTATGTGATGATATGATTTTACAGGGTGTAGGGATGTGGTTATTTGGCTGCATGAGATGCAGAGATAGGGTGATCTGGCTGTATGGGATGCAGAGATTGTAGGTTCCTGATGCAGTGAGAGCGTGCGATGGGTTGTGTCTGACATTGTTTTTTTGTCATGATCGATGATCAATTCGAAATTTACACAACGATAAACGTAGTGATCTACGAAATTGAATCAAAGAAAACAGACAAGGAATAGAATGTCGGAACCAGATGGAGGATCATCACATATTATTTATAATTAATTTAATCAATTAAAGAATTACCTTTGTTGGAATTCTTTCTTTGTTGATGGATCTGGTAACAGATCTACGATGCATTGTCGTTGCGTTGTAGGAATCAAGTGCAGATTACTTCTAGCGGTGATCTGTACGTGTTCCACGAATCTCTAGACGTCGCTGAAAGAATCTTCGGGTGCTATCACGACAAATCTTTGCGCTTGTGTTGTTCACCTTTGATCGCTATGAGAATTGCATCCAAAGCGTTCTTCTTGATCTGGTGGAGGAAGATTGCTCTTTGTTCTTAGGAGCGTTTTTGGAGAAAAGATGTATATAGGCCTTGAGAGAATTCTCCAAATCCATTGCGCACAACCATACAAATGAGTTGGCCTGGATGAGAAAATAATTGGATTTATATATCGTTAGGGTTAAAATAAAATAATCGCACAGTTGTCCTTAATTATTTATTTAATCATAGTGAAAACCCCATGTCAAATAATAATAATAATAATAATATTTCTTGACATGCACTTAACTTACGAATAAAATTAAATATTATTTAATTAAACAATATTCAGTATTTATTATTTCTCATCGGACCATTAAACTTGGTCCGTCATTCCTCCACAATATTTTTTAGGCCTTGAATAATGACAATTTATTTATTAAATAAAATCACTGCATTATTCACCAATAAATAAATAAATATTATATTCACTAAATAACAAATAAATATTTATTAAATATTGCGCTCACATTATATTCTCTCGAATAACTGGTGACAGAATATATGCGATCAATCATGCATGTATAATTGTTAAACTTTCAACTTGTTGAATAATAAATAATAATACATTATTTTACTAAGATTCTGGATACACTTAGTGTGTGATTTTCTAACCCTTTTTCTTCGTGGCATTAGACCAAATAGCTTAAAGTCCAAGGTTAGCGTCTAACAACAAGTAAAGACACCCATAGAGAAAGAAGGTAATGCTACAACAACATGCTACCTCACATGGATGCTTACTGTGTAATATAATCTCTTTATCGCGACATCTCTAATCAAGCAGGTTGCATACCGGTGCCATCAACCAAAGTGCTCGATATCTCTTTCTTTGATTTTCTGAAAAATGAACTTGTCTATAGAACACTATGTCCATAGATTTATTCAGGTTATATCATTTCTATCAAAGAACCTAATATATCAACTTTTGTTAAAACAAAAGGGATAAATCCTTTCGCGCATTATTCATTAACGTAATATTACTCATGGCGCACCCAACGTATCCTACATCGCCACAAACATATGTCATCATGGTTTTCGTCAATATATCAAAGTACGCGATTCATAATATTCATTAATAATAATCTTAAAGTCTAAGGATCTATACACACGTCCGTAGATAGAAATATCCAATGACACATAGAAATGTGGATTTCCTATTGGTGGGTCTCATTCTCATTATATCCTACTGAATATTATCAAGGGCGTACACCATGAAAAGGTGCCTAGTCCTACGAGTCTCCACCCCCGATAGCCTGTATTATTTGTGTCTCTCAAATGATATCATTCGACTATAGAACATATATTTAAGAATAGTGTCGTAGCACTTTCGGGTTTTCATCATAGCGAACTGATATGACCTTTTAGTGCGACAACTACTCTTAGGACATTATCACATACTATGAAACACAGAAGAACAATTACGATGTGATAAATAGTTTATTAATATTTAAAACCATGAAAATTAGTTATCAAAAAGTACATAGAAGTTGGTTTAAGGGCACCAACTCCAACAAACTCCCGCTTGTATTAGAGCCAAATGCTAACAATCTTCAGTCCGCTTGCACTCACATGATATTCATGCTTATGTTGAGATAAGCCTTTAGTGAAGGGGTTCACCACGTTCTCTTCTGTGGGTACTCTGCTTACTGCAACTTCGCCCCTCTGATAGAAACCCCTCAAAAGGTGATACTTCCAGAATATGTGTTTTGTCCATTGGTGTGACCTTGATTCTTTTGCAAGAGTCACCGCTACAATATTATCACAATACAATGTGATAGAGTCTTTACTTCTAGGTACCACATCAAGCTTCTAGACAAAGTTTTTAAATCCAAACGGCTTGATTGCATCAGAAGTTGCTATATACTCGGACTTCGTTGTAGAATCAGCGACAACTGGCTGCTTTGAACTCTTCCAGCCCACAACTCCTCCTTTGAGACAGAAAACATATCTTGATCGCGATTTCAGATCATTTTGATCTGACTGAAAACTAGCATCAGTATAACCCATGATGACCAACTCCTCGTCTCCTTTATACACCAGGAACATATCCTTAGTTCTTCTCAGATACTTAAGGATATCCTTAACAACAGTCCAGTATTGTTAGTCTAGTACATAACATGACATACACAATTGATCCTATCGCTGAAACGTATGTGATCTCACTCATTCTCTCTTTTCCTTGTTGTGTCCGGTGATACTTTTTCTTAGAAAGATGCAAACCATGTGACACTGGAACCGATCCTCTTGGATTGTTCCATACTAAATCTCTTTAGTATCTGGTCAATATATATATATTGACTTAGTCCAAAAAACTCCTTGGATTTATCACGAATGATCCTGATCCCTAGAATATAAGCCGCATCACCTAAGTCTTTCATGGAGAAACACTTGTTTAACCAGTCCTTAACAAACTGTAAGACTGTTATGTCGTTTCCAATAAATAACATGTCATCAACATATACTACTAGGATAACCACTACATTTTCACTAAACCTCTTGTAAACACGACTCATATTTATTCTTAATGAAACCAAATTCTTTTATGCCTTCATCAAATTGAATGTTTCATGACCTGGATGCTTGGTTCAATTCATAAATGGATCTCTACAACTTGCAAATCCTTTTGGCATCACTTAGAGTCACAAATCCTTCTGGTTGTGTCATATATACATCTTCCTGAAGGTTCTCATTAAGAAATGTAGTTTTGACATCCATCTACCAAATCTCATTGTCATGGTAAGCTGTTATAGCAAGTAGAATTCTAATGGATTTAAACATGACAACTAGTGAAAAAGCTTTATTATAGTCAATTCCTTGACGTTGTTTAAACCCTTTAGCCACTAGCCTTGCTTTATAGGTATTTACTTTACCTTCCATGTCCAGTTTCTTCTTGAACATTGATTTGCATCCAATGAGCTCTACATCAACTGATGATTTGACCATAACTCAAACTTGGTTCTGATGCATGAAATCCATTTCAAAATTCATGCCTTATTGTCATCTTGCAACTTCTGAGCTTTCAACTGCCTTCTTGTAGGAGAGAGGTTCATCATTGTCAACCAATAACGAGTCACCATCTTCGGTGACTAGAAAACCATATCGCTCTGCTTCTCTTACCTCTCTTACGCTCCTATGCAGTACTTGTGTTTCAGGAACTACTTCCACATGGACTTGTGGAACCTGTTCTTGCTCCAACTCTTGTGTATCTTGAGCATCAACTTCATCGAAGTCAATCTTGCTCTCACTATCCTTTTCTGAGGATGTGCTCCCTCTCAAGAAAGATTGCTTGTCTAGTGACAATCACCTTCTTGTATGAGAGGTTGTATAAGTATTATCCTTTTGTTTTCTTGGGATACCCTATAGAGATACACTCTGTGCCTCATGGCATTAGTTTGTTGCCTAAGAAGACTAACAAATGTCTCTGAACCCCATACATGTGTGTGTGAAAAAAATGAGTTTTTTCCACTCCATAACTCGAAGGGAATTCTGTTTGATGCTTTAGTTGGAACTCAGTTTAATGTGTATATCGTAGTTTGTAATGCATATCCCCAAAAGGATAATGGAAGATCTGCATGACTCATCATCGACCTTACCATGTCTAAAAAGGTATGATTCATCCTTTCACTGACACCATTCCACTATGGTGCATAAGGTGGATTTAGTTGAGATAGAATCCCAAACTCTCGTAAAAGGTTGATGAACTCTTAGTTAAGATATTCACCACCTCGATTTGATCAAAACTTTTTTATCTTTTTACCAAGTTGATTCCCTACTTCATTCTTGAATTCCTTGAATTTCTTAAAGGGCTTAGACTTATACTTCATTAAGTAGACATAACCATATCTACTCAAGTTATCAGTAAAAGTTATGAAGTAAGAATATCCACCTCTAGCTTTTACTGGAAATGGTCTACACACATCAGTGTGTACCAATCTTAGAAGTTCGGTGACCCTTTCACCCTGTCCACCAAATAATGGTTTTGCCATTTTTCCTTGTAAATAAGCATAACATCTATCAAGTGGTTTTAGTTAAGAAGAGTATAAATAATCCTCTTAACAGAACTTTTTCAAATGCTTCTCGTTTACATGACCAAGATGGTGATGCCAAAGTTGGGTGTTATATGAGTCATGTGAACATGATTCTTTATCAATTGTCAACACTTGGTTTTCATAATTTAATACATAAAGAACGTTATTTAAATGTGTCATGCCATAACATATGTTGTTCTTATGAAAGAAATTTTTATTTCTAAACTTGAAAATAAAACCATCTGCATCTAGGCATGATACATAAATTATGTTCTTGGTAACTGTAGGTACATAATAACAATCTTTTAAAACCAAAATCATTCTCATTGGCAATGAAAGGTGGTAGTTGTCAATGACCAGGGCAACCGACCTCACACCATTAACAGCTCTCAGATCCACCTCTATCCTCTATCAATTTTTCGGAATCTACTTGGTTCCTGCATTTGGATACAAATGTGAGCACCACAAGTTGTGTCTAATACCCAATGTGTAGATATGGAAAGATTACACTCGATAATGAACACACATTTAGTTTCCTTTAGCTTCTGGGTGAAGTTCCTCTTCCAGTGGCCTGACTTGCCACACACAAAACATACTGTCTCCCTTTTTTGCCTTGCCTCTAGATCTTCCTCTTCTTGGAAGGACGATACTTAGGAGCTTTAGATTGTTTATAGGTCTTGGACTGCTTTGCCTTGTTCTTTCTTTTCTTATTCACCATAAGGACTGCATGTTTATCACGCCCCATGTCCTTATCCACTTAGCGAATCAAAGTAAGAAGTTCCGAAAGACTCTTATCATTATTTCTCATATTGTAATTAACAATAAAGTCGAAGAAGGTCTTGAGTAGCTATGAAAGTATGAGATTTGTACGCAACTCATCTGGGAATTTAATCCCTAAGATGTCTAAGCGTTCAATGTAGTCAATAAGCTTGACTACATAAGGGACAACTCATGCAGACTCTTCAAGCTTAGTCGTAAACAAAGCATTGGAGATCTCGTACCTCTCTTGTCTCGCCTTCTTTTGATAGAGACCCTGAATGTCACGAACCACATTCTTCAAGATGAAGGAAAAGACAACCAAGTACCATGCCCTTCTTCAAGATAAAGGAGAGATAATGACCCCCGAGTCCCGCCTCCAATAGGTCTCAGAGTGACGACTAGCACCAAGGGTATAAAATCTCACATAAAATGGAAGACATTACCCGTTTTAATGAAACATGATCGGGAGACATTACAATATAAATCCCAAATAACACCAAACATTTTATATGAAGGAAACCAAAATCCAAACCATGCATGATTTAAACGTAAACTGTGACAAAAGTACAACCAAAGCACCAAAGCAAGTACCAAAAGAAAGGGGGCTAAGCAACAACACAACAACTATCCTGACGCTCGAACTAGTAAAGTCCAGCACGGTTCTCAAAGTCCTCTTGGAAACCTGAAAATAGTTTTACAACGTAGGGTGAGTATACAAGTATACCCAATAGGAAAACTAAAGCCACCCATGCACAAGTGGGGGAACATACTAATGCCCTTGTGAGAGAACAATAGAACCTCAAAGCACCTACCAAGGAGTACTAACCAGCCCAGCCTCACGAACGCACACTTACCAAATAACGCAAGTCAAGTAAAGTAGTAGTATAAGCACATCGGCATTTGGGTACCCCACCACTTTCCCACTAGTTATCTGCTCATTCTTAACGGCTAACGTCTTGACACTACCATTCTTTCAAAACGCTGTCCCACTGCAATAATCTGCCCGCACACACCTGGGCCTCAACCCACACATATCCCGCCCTCAGACATCTGGTTCACAACAATCACACCTCTCGCCCGAAGACACCTGAGCCTCATCCCGAAGACACCTAAGAAAAAAACCTGACCCACAAACACCTAGGTCTCTCATCCACACAACTTGCCTGAAGGATCTTGAGCTATAGTAAACCTTAAGACATTACAGCCTGCCCAGATACACTCGAGCAGTAAGAACTGGAAGAGGGTGCGAGGAAGAAAGTCAGTAACCAGTCATCCATCCTCCCACCGGGATGTTGGGAAAAACACCATCTCCCATGAAATGGGGATGTTCGACACATGATGCTCAACAAGGGTGTGGTGCGTATAGAAATCATAAGGAATTACAATTTATACATATAAGTGAACAAACACTCAGCCCAATCTACGAGTCTCAAAACAAAAAACCAGCCCTCCAGAACCACTTTTGCTGCTAGCCCTATATGCACAACCACACAAACAACCACAATAAAACACAAGCCCAACCCCTTTTCATTTGACCATTTACCATTCGTTAATTAAAGGGGGTTCACTTTAATTTATTCCAGCACTACCCGAGGCCACTACCAAGCACAACATCTACAACTGTTCTTAGAAGGCGAAGAGCCTGATTAACTAAACACACAACAACCAACCCACTTCGTTTTTTGGTACTGCCAACATTGAACAAGGGAAGATGGACCAAGGTAAAGCATTTCCATTTTAACACCCATTCATAAAAACAACAGAGAACAACCAACCTGCAGTCCCACTGCACCCCCCCTTCTTCCTAGACACCCGTTCAACCACTACCAACTGTCATTCTTCAAAGTTATCTTGTTCAATTATGCCCTCGCAACCAAACTCGGCTGCCCCGCTGCACAACATCACCACACCCGACACCCCAATAAACATGAAGTTACGACACAACCCAATCCTGTAGCCCCGCTGCCTAATCATTACCCAGATGCAGTCCCACTGTATAACAAGTTCGATGACCACAACATAAATCAAATGCAGTCCCACTGCCTACAAGTTTATCCATTCCACAATCAATCAATCTATCAAACTGAGAATTCCAACACACCACCTGTACCACCCCATGCGCAAAGCCCACATCAACCACCATTAAACCACAACCCCACTGCACACACATACCACACCCTTCTCACAGAACCAACTCCTATGTCCACCCCTGTACCCATAACTGTGCTCCCAACAACAAGACCACACAACCTACACAAAGTCATAAAGCCCAACGGAACACAACACACAACTACACCTAACAAATATGATGTATTCAGATTTGGTAAACACTGTTCTTTAAATCCACTTTCATAAATAGGGGTGATCACACAAGAGTTTTCATCCTGGGGCATCCATTTCGTTTAACCAAGTATATGTGATTAAACAGATTTCATGTTACAATTATTTAACAAAGCATCACAACAAAAAACAGAACATCACTAGTGCGCAAGCAAAGACCACCAACGACCATGATTTTCAGAAGGCATACAACCACAACAAACCATAAAAGAAACAAGGATAACATATAAAACAAATGATCAACATCAAACCATCTTCAATTTCCTACCCGTTATCTTTTAATCATCACTACCCCATCATTATTTCTTACTCATTTAAGAAAATTATTCACCCATTCTTCACAAGGAATCATTAGTACACCCACCCCATATGATGCACAATTAAAGAGAGGAAGAAGAATCTCTATGTGAAACAACATGTGACTAATTGCGCCAAAACATGGGATTGCGCGAGCAGTAGGAAACTCCGAGAAAACTGAGCAGGAGGGGGCTCTAACACATGCACACGACTTGTCTAGAGAGGAAGGCTTTAGGCGCACTAAGAGGGAAGAAAAGAGAGGACCTCGACTTTAAGAAAAAAGCGAGATCCTATATCAATGGAAAGAAACGGTTCCAAAGGCCATTAACGTGTGATCGTGGTCAAGATCACACAGTTTGAATATCTCAAAGTCCCCAGAGCGTTAGGATATTAAAGATATACTTAATATCCTTTGAAACACCCTTAAAAATGCCCAAACAAGGCTTTAAACTCGATTTACGTCAAATAAAATGTAAGAGGGGCAAAACTGAAAAAACTCAGGAAATTGGAAATTTGGAAAAGGGTGAGACACCGTTTTGGTGTGACACCGTCACTGTACCACTATTACGGTGCCACCATTTCGGTGTGCCACCGTTACGGTGTCGCCGTTTCGGTGTGCCACCGTTTCGGTTCCATTGTTACGGTGCCACTGTTTCTGTGTGCCCCCATTTCGGTGTGTCACCGTGTCGCTGTGCCACCGTCACAGTGTCACCGTTTTGGTGAAACTGTATTTTTTTGGAAAACTCCTGAAACAAACCACTGCGAACCCCAGGAACACCACAAACACTGGATTTTCACTAAGGAATGACTCGGGGAAATAAGGTCATTACATCAGATACCTCTCAAACCATTCTCATCCCCGAGAATTTAAAACCAAACTCAGAAAAAGAGGGGTCCGAACAACCACCCTGTAAGATACCTCAGGAAAAAACCACCTTGTGTTTGAAAACTTGAGTGAAAACCCTGACATTCAAGAACTCCTCCTTGACATCTATCTCACGAACAACTGTAGAAACACTAAGGCCCCACTGCCTGAACATATGAATTAGGGAATCCCTTCCTCTATGTCAAGATACTATCTTCTCTAGGCGGTATTGACTCGCCCGTACATGTTTAATCACATCCACATTAATGGGTCTCGATTGGAGATTAGGTCCTCCCCTCTCCACATGTCGGGACTTCCCACACAAAACTGAGAATAAGGGAACAACACATCTGATAACGAACAAGGTCAAGCATTACATCATAAAACAAAGCGCAAAAGTAAAACACATAAACAAAACTTAGAATAACTCTGGGTACTAGGCACACATCTGTGCCCCTCACTCCCAAAAATTCTCCTTGAGGCCACCATGCCTCCATAACACACAAAGCAAAGGAATGGTCCATCCACGAAACACCTTCTCCTCACGATCCTCGATTCTTACTAGCTGCTCCACGAACGTCGCGTCGTTCTCGATACCCAACTATCCCTAGTCAATGACGTGAGAGTCATCATGTAGATACCGACGGAGCTGAGAGACATGGAAGACGTTGTAAAGACCAGAATTTTTCCATGTAATTTTTTTAATTATATGGAATATTACGAGTCCGCGAAAATTGATGGTGCGTGATTCCGGGGCCCGGAGTACCCAAAAAGAATTTCTTAACTATTTTTTAGGTACGTTCAGTAAATGTGCAAACATGTTTCTGTAACTTTGAAACCGGTGCTCAGAATTGAAATCTGAGGGCACCGTTGAACTCGTAGCACCGATATTCGCTTAAGAAGACCTTCACCTCGACTGTAGTAGGTCGAGGGTAGAAGTTGGTTTTTCAGCTTTTTGTGGGTGAATAAAAATAAAATAAAATAAAACAACTTTTATTTTATTTTTTTTGAAACTTCCTTTTTGAATTCTGGTGGTGGGGACCATCCGAACCCTTCTTTAATGTGGGGAAAACCCTTGGGATCCTTCCACTTTATTGTGCCAATTTATTGTGCCAATTTAATGTGCCAACTTTGATGTGCCAACATTAATCCTTAACTCATTAAATTGGCACCACACCTCTCGCGGGAGAATTTTTGGCAAAAAAGGAGAGCCTTGGAGAACCAGGAAGAACATTCTCCAACGAGGAACCACCCCCAACGAAGAACGAGGAACCGAACTCGAGCCCGGATCGGAAGCGTCTTGCGGAAGCGACGAACACCGACGTTCTTCAACGACTTCGTCTTCTTCCTCACACCACCTCCATCGGAAAATTGAGGTAAGGGTTTTATTTATATTTGAATTTACTTTATTGATTCTTCATATCATAAATTCACGACGACGATGGACAAACGAACATGATCATCGTTTCGCACATAAACCTTGCTCCTCTTTCTTTTTATTCTTCGCACGTTCTTCAATGCTTAATATTTATTGACGCTGGAAACATAGAGTTTTGTTGAGCGCGATATATGGACACGGAGCCCTCGATGCAAGGATCACGAATATGCGATCGTTTAATTTTTCGGGCTTGGAACGAAGCTGCAGTGGCTCGCGAAAGAAGGCGGCGTCCGACACTCGGTCGGCCGCGAGGAAGGAAGGGCAGCGCGCGTCCGCGCCACCGGTTGATGAGGAGGTTGCGGCCCGTCGGCCGCGGTGGGGCAGGGTGGCGGCCGACAACCAGCCAACTTCGTGGCGGAGCAGCGGCGCGCGTCCGTGCTGCCGGTGGAGCAGGGGGCCGCGGTCGCTTGGTCACGACGGAGGCCGAAGGGCCACCGGCCTTCCGGCCGGTCGTGGTGGAGTCGCGGCGCGCGACCGCACCGCTGGGAGGAAGACCGGCCAACCACGCTAGACCGGGCGGGACCCCTCCGGCGGGTCCCGCGTGCCACCTAGTCGAACGGTCCGATGGATCGTTCGAGAAAATCGGAAGGGGGGCGCTCCCCCTTCGGCGCCAGCTCGGGCGGACCACACGCCCAACGGGCCGCACCGTAGCGGGCCGCACCACCCCTTCGCAGACCGGGCCGGACTACGGCCCAGCGGGTCGGGCCCGCCAAGGTCCAGGCCATCCGGGCCAGACCCGAGCCCATCTAGACCTAGTTTCGCCTTTTTTGCCATAACTTGTGATCCGAGCGTCTGTTTGACGAATCGTCAGCGGCGCCAGAATCCTTGGATCGAGATAGTCCTTTAGGTATACTCCACTTGAGTTTTAGATGAGGTTGGAGTACGACCGGTTGGATCAGACCCTAAATCCAACCGGACCCTCGGAGTGGAAACACTAATGACTTACAGATCGGGTGTCTGATTGACGCACCGTCTATTGCGTTGGGTCCCTTTTGACATGACAGACCTTCAGGATACTTTTTCGTGGAACTTCGGGGTGGTTGAGGTATGACCTATGGCTTGGGGAGCGGTTCTCCCAAGCGCTATACGTACAGAACCTTGCGACTGAATGAGACCTGAAGACTGCTGACCATTTCGACTCAGAGTGACTCGAAAAGCTCAGTGGGGAGCACCTCTATGTGACGCGACAGACCCACGGTGGGGAGCGCCTCTGTGTGACGCGGCAGAGCCACGGTACTCGACATGAGGAGTACTTCAACAGGCCACGAGGGGGGGCACATCTATGTGACACGACATACCCACGGTGGGGAGCGCCTCTGTGTGACACGACAGACCCACAATACTCGACAAGAGGAGTACCTTAGCAGTCCAAGGTCAGTGGGAAGCGTCTCTGTGTGACTCGACAGACCCACTGTACTCGATAGAGGAGGAGTTCTCCACCAGCCGAGGTGTTCGACATTGTGACTGGGAATGTTTCTTGTTACTATCCCTAGAGAATCTCATGGATGGCTATCAACTTCCATAGCGATCCTGTGTGGGCCAACTTCTTAATTCTGTTTCTTAGAGTTGTATTCATAGTGTGAGCTGAGTCTTTACCTTTGTGGTATTCTTTCCTTCGTGGAACAGTCGAGCTTTGGGCTTTTGAGTTGGGCCTTGTGTTTCCTCAAGATTGAGATGGGTATGCTCGACAACTTAGGTATATGTATGGGCATATACCTAAGTAGGGTTGACAGTTGTTTTCATGCTTTGTGGTTTATCCTTTGTGGATTTTGTGATACCTTCGAGGGTCTCGGGGTCCCTATTGAGTATCGTTATACCTACCCCTGCACGGGCTATGCCTGCACCTTTTTGTGTTTGGTGCAGACGAAAGACAACGCTGACTGAGGATGAGGGTACCGGGACTGGAGGTAGCTCGGAGGTGGACATTAGATGAGGCGTACCGTAGAGACAACTGTTCGAGTGCTATACCTACCCTTCGGGTAGGATCCTTGGCTGGTGTTCCCATGAGATGTTTTCAGTTATACTTGTATTTTTCAGTTTTACTTGTACTTTTCAGTTGTGCTTGTATTTTGACCTCTTTACTTTCTGTACACACCCTGTTTACTTTATAGTTTACTTTCTGCTTAGTTGTGTGAGTTTAAAGGTTAAAAAGGCGATGCCTTCCCGATTTTAGGGAATACGCCTTTCGATGCTAGTCGCCAGCCCCTGACCTATGGAAGGCGGGCTTGGGGTAGTCACAACACGGGCCCCAGGGGATGGGTCGTGACAAATTGGTATCAGAGGAGTTCAGTTCTACCAAAGAACTAAGACTCTGATCTTTTCTATGAAGCAATAGTTTTAAGTGTTATGAGACTGATTTTCAGTTCGGGGAGTCCAGTGTTGGTGCGACGGTCGACGTATCCATACACCCGGACCCTGACTTCTGATTTCCAACTCCGTGCATGAAAAAACTGATTGTGTATGTGTTTTTGGAAAGTTTTCTTTGTGATCTCTTTGAGTCAGCTCACCAGGTATAAACTTAATGACTGTGGCGCACCTGTTTCTTTTCAGGATGCCTCCACGCAGCTAGACAGCCAGGATTCCAGTCAGAGTACGTGATGACAGCCCACCGAGTGATGAGGCTTTGGTGCAGGGCCCCCTTATTTTAGTTGTACCATCAGGTGGTGTACTAGTAGCACCACTACCCATTGGGCAGCCGATGCCACCAGCCCCAACAGCAGAGGGTGCACGCCGCTTGAGCGCGCACCAGAGGCTACTGAGGTTCCGGGGCGAGACAGATCCACAAGCGACTGAGGATTGGCTGGAGGCTGTGGTTAGAGTGTTCCGACTGGTAGGGACACTGGCTAATCTCATGGTGATCCTTGCCGCCAGCCTTCTTCAGGTAGCAGCGGGTAGATGGTGGAGCTTGATGCTCCAAGTTCACGATGAGGCCACTCTCATCTGGGCGGACTTCGAGAGCCTTTTCAGGACAGAGTTTGTCCTAGAGACCCTACGCTCAGTGCGTATAAATTAGCTTCTCCACTTATAGTAGGGTAGCATTACTGTGGCTTAGTATTCAGTGAGGTTCACCGACCTCTCTCACTACTCTACTAACATGGTGCGAGACCCTTTCTTTAGGGCCCGAACCTTCGAGTAGGGGCTCAGACGGGAGATTTGAGCTTCGATGGTTTCTCTCAGCATCCTAAAGCAGGCGAGGGTGTTAGAGCGAGCACTCTTAGTGGAGAGCTTCCTTGCTTAGCAATCACCGGCAGCGAGACCCACCACCGGATGACACGTAGCAGAGTCATCGACATCTGACAGTAGACAGATGACGCAGAGGTCCAAGAGGACCAGACCTACAGGTGGACGACCACAGGATATAGGGTCGGTGGTGCGGGGCTCTCGAGGCAGAGCAAGACACGCGAGGATCATGCAGTGTTACTCGTGTGGCGGGCAAGGTCACATGGCTCGTGACTGCCCGACCCGCCGTACCGACGACCAACAAACGATCAAGGGACCGCCGAGGCTGAGACAGAGGTTCGATCGAGGAGGTCCGCAGGCAGGAGGCGGACGTGGCAGAGGAGCATGCCGTGTAGCAGGCGGTGATTGACGTTTCAAGGTTCTACCGCCACCACCACCAGGTGGTCCACCCCGACCACATGGAGCAGGTGGATAGGGGTGAGCTCAGCTCCAGGCAGCTGAGGATTACGACCATGACGCTCCAAAGATGATACGAGGTATGATCTGTGTCTACTCCACCTTAGCTGCAGTACTTATAGACACAGGTGTCAGTCACTCATTTATTGCCACACCCTCGTTCGGAGCTCGAAGATTCCGACGGAGCCATTGACTCGATCCTTACGGCTAGAGACTCCTACAGGAGAAGATTCGACGATCACCCACTGGTGCCGGCAGTGTGAGCTTACTCTAGGAGGCGAGAGCCTCGGCTAGAATCTCCTAGTAACGACGTCGAGGCCTTATGACATCATCTTAGGTATAGACTAGTTATCTACAGTCCATGCTCAGATTGACTATATTTGGCGCACAGTGTGGTGTGTCCGCACGGATGGGACCAAGTTTTCCTTCACTGGTGAGAAGGGAACCTTTGCAGTGCATGACGGACTTACTCAGAGGAGGGTGCAACCAATCACGCATCAGTTGGCTAGTCTTACCCCCGGAGCAGTTGATATAGAGAGTCCGAGCTATCCTGTAGTGGTGGACCAATACACGGATGTTTTTCCAAACGATGTTCCAGGTCTACCTCCTCGCAGAGAGGTGGACTTTTATATCAACTTGTATCCCGGGACGACACCGATATCTACACCAGCATATCAGATGGCTCCCGCGGAGCTTCGAGAGCTGTAGGTACAACTGGAGGACTTGCAGAGTAAGGTGTTCATTGGGCCCAATGTTTCTCCTTGGGCAGCCCCGATTTTGTTCGCCAAGAAGGCGGATGAGAGTTTAAGACTATGTGTGGACTATCGGCGCCTGAACCAGGTGACTGTGAAGAACAAATACCCACTCCTGAGGATTGACGATCTCTTTGATCAGCTGAAGGAAGCACGATGATTTTCGAAGATAGATCTCAGATCAGGCTATCACCAGCTCAGAGTATGAGACGAGGATGTGCAGAAGACAACCTTCAGATGTCGGTATGACCATTATGAGTTCTTGGTTATGGCTTTCTATCACGACCCGTCTCCCAGGGCCCGTGCCGTGACTACCCCAAGCCCGCCTTCCATAGGCCAGAGGCTGGCGACTAGCACCAAAGGCGTAAATCCCTAAATTGGGAAGACATTGCCTTTAAAACTTGAAAACGCACACAATAGAGTAAGATTTGGAAGAAAAAAACTAAGTAAAACTGTATACAAAAGAGTGTTGAAAGTAGAGGGGCCAAAATACAAGCCCAACAGGAAAGTACAAGTACAACTAAAAAGCAAGTACAACAGAAGAAGAGTAAAACAACTACTGAGTCATCCTCCGGGATTCCTACATGAAGGGTAGGTACAGATAACCTCCACAACACTCCACGCCTGTAGGTCTCCTTCGTGTACCGACACGTCGTATGGTCTACCTTCAGGTATCGTCCAGTCCTGGTACTCTCAGCCTCAGTCAGCGTTATCCACTGTTTGCAACCAACACAACGAGGTGCAGACATAACCTGTGCAGGGGTGAGTATAACGATACTCAGTAGGGACCCCGAGACCCTCAAGGTCTCACAAAAACCAACAAGGATAAACCACAAAGTATGAAATCAACAGATAACCCCCCTTAGGTATATGCCCATACATATACCTAAGTTATCAAGTAATCCATCTCATTAATGAGGTAAACACAAAAGTTACTGACTCAGCTCAACCAGGATTTTATTCACATTATTGAAACCTCGGCTGGTGGAGAACTCCTGCTCAATCGAGTACAGTGGGCCTGCCGCGACACCAATGCGCTTCCTACTAACCTTGGACTGCTGAGATACTCCTCCTGTCAGGTATCGTGGGTCTGCTACGTCACCAAGGCGCTCCCCACCGTGGGTCTGCCACGTCACCAAGGCGCTCCCCCTCGTAGCCTGCTAAGGTACTCCTCCTGTCGAGTACCTTGGGTCTGCCACGACACCAAGGCGCTCCCCACTGTGGGCCTGCCGCGGCACCAAGGCACTTCCCACTGGGCTAGTCAAGTCACTCCGAGTCTAAACGTTCAGCAGTTGTTAGGTCTCAACCAGCTACTAGGTCTCCGCACTCTGCTCGTTCGTCACTGGAAGGATCCGCTCCACGAGCCACTGGTCGATACTCCAACTTTCACGAAGTCCCACGAAGAAGCATCTCAAAGGTCCTCCACGTCATAGGGGTCACAACACAACAGACGACACGTCAATCGGACGCCCGGTCTGTGAGTTATTAGCCTTTTAGTCCTAAGGCCCTGGTTGGATTCGTACACGATCCATCCTGACCGTATCTCAACTATACCCCAAACTCCAATGGGGTATACTCAAAGGGATCACCATGCTCCAAGATTACCAGCACCACTGACGGTTCGTCAAACGGTCGTCCAGTGCCAAAGATATGGCCAAAGAAAGTAAAAGGTCGGTAGTGGACCCGGGTCCGGTCTGACCCGGTCCGACCCAGTCTGGGCTAACCCGGTCTGGGTCGACCCGGTCAGACCTGTTGGGTCTGGCCCGATCCATTGGGCGGGCCAACCTGTTAGGTTCGGCCCGGCCCGCTGGGCCCAGCCTAACAGGCCGCGTGGGCGATTCGGCCCGGGCTCAGGGCCGGTTCGGCCTGGAGCGTCGTGAGGGTGCGACTCGTCGTCTCGGACCAGATGGCCGAGACCAGTTCGTCCAGCACCACGAGGGGCGCGGCTCGGGCGGTATGGGGCCCGCGGGGCGCGCGGGCCGGCACGGTTCGGCCGGGCGCACGGGAGGCGGCCGGGCAGGTCGGCGGGCAGCCGGGTGGCGGCTGGGCAGGCTGACTCGGCGCTGTTTGGGCCGGTGAGGTTT
Organism: Viscum album; assembly: GCA_963277665.1. Classification (NCBI taxonomy): domain Eukaryota; kingdom Viridiplantae; phylum Streptophyta; class Magnoliopsida; order Santalales; family Viscaceae; genus Viscum; species Viscum album. The sequence continues at coordinate 498,424,229 of OY728123.1, read as the reverse complement.
CGGTTGGGGTGCACGGAAGGCCGGTGGTGGCCGGGAGCCGGTACGGCTCGTGCCGGCGGGCGGCGCGGTTCAGCTCGGGGTGGCGGAGTCGATTGGGTTGGAGCGTCGCGAGGGCGGCGCGGTTCACGGAGGCCGCGGGTAGCGCAGTCGTTGCCTTCGTCGTTTTGTCGCCTTATTGCTTTGTCGCCATGCCGTAGATTATCATAAACAAGATCGACAGAGGGGGGTCGGGCCATGTTAGTTTGGTCCGCACCCTCCGCGGTTAGGGTGATAACAAGCGGCTCACAAGTATGAAGCACAACAACCCTCATTCTTCGTTTTGAGAGAAAGGAAGAACATGGGAACAAATCATACTTAAATAAAAATTAAACCCCTACCTTTGTTCGTTGATCGCCAAAGAAGTCACGGGAAGAAGACGAATGCGATCGTCGTTCATTGCGTCCGCCACACACTTCCAATGCCGAGCTGCGTCAGCTCGTTGATGACGATGCAGAGGGTAGGTCGGTTGAAGACGTCCCACGTCAGTAGGTGTCCGGGGAAGAAGTTCGAAGAAGATCGTTGTCGGCGTTCTTCGTTCTTTGTTGGAAGCTTTCTCCCAAGCTCTCCTCTTCCCAAAGCTTCCACCAAATTCCAAATGCCAAGCCAAAAGTGATATGATTTCCCCAATTTAATTGTTGGCACAATCTTCAAATTGGGGAAATTAATTATGTAGGTTGGCGTAATAAGGATGGAGCATTGACAACATTAAAGTTAGAGGAGTCAAGAGGCTCTCCCTCATTAATGAGGGAGAGTTGAGAGGGTTTCCTCTCCTCCCATTAATATGGGGGTTTAGTCCCGTGTGGTCCCCACGTCGTAACCTCTCGTGGGAGGTTATGTTCGGGTGGGACCCACCACCATAACCTCTAATGGGAGGTTAAGGTGTTGTGGTCCCACCTCCAACTTCCATGAGAAGGTTTTAACCAACAAACACCCACATGCCGACTCAAATAAAAATAAAGTGAAGCTCACTTTATTTATTATTTTCCACGAAAACCCAAAAACTAACTTTTATTCTCGACCCACTGCCATCGAAGTGAAAGTCTCCTTAAGCGAATACCGTCGCTATGAGTTCAACGGTGTCTTCAGATTTCAATTCCGAGCATCAGTTCAAAAGTTATAAAAACCCGCTCGTACGTTTACTGAACGAACCCGAACAAAACTTCAGAAATTGATTCCGGGCACACTGGGCCTTGAAATCACACGCCGTCAATTTTTGCAGACTCGTAAAATTCCCATGTATTTAAGAAAGAAAAAAAATTTCCACGGAATTTCTGTCTCTTTACATTCTCCCCACCTCAGGGCTTTACGTCTCTGTAAGCTACAACTCGAACTAAGGGAACAAGTGGGGGTACTGAGCACGCATCTGAGCCTCCCGCTCCCATGTGCTCTTCTGGAGGTTTCCGTGCTGCCAGTGAACGCACACCAAATGTATCGATCGTCCACGTAGGACCCGCTCCTGTCGATCCTCAATCTCCACTGGAACCTCCGTGAAAGTCGCCCAATCGTCGATGCCCAACTCGTCATGGTCGATGATGTGGGAAGGGTCGTGCACGTATCTCCTCAGCTGAGATATGTGGAAAACTTCGTGCACCCGGTGCAACTGAGGTGGAAGAGCTAAGCGGTAAGCCACCTCGCCAACTCTGTTGAGGACCTGAAAAAGTCCGATGAACCTCAGAGATAACTTGCCGCCTCGGCCAAATCTCTGTAGTCCTCATCGAGGTGAGATCTGTAGAAAGACGTGGTCGTCATCCTCAAATTTCAGAGGTCTCTGTCTCCTATCAGCATATGACTTATGTCTGCTCTGTGCAGTCTTCATCCGCTCCTGGATGATCTGCACCTTCTCCGTGGTAGCTCGTACCATCTCTGGTCCCACTAGTGCTGACTCCCCTGGGTCAGTCCAACACAAAGGTGATCTGCAAGGTCGCCCGTATAACGCCTCAAAAGGTGTTATCCCAATGGTGGAGTGATAGCTGTTGTTATACGCAAACTCCACCAATGGTAAGTGGTCCTCCCATCTACGACCGATTCAAGGACGCATACACAGAGCATGTCCTCGAGAGTCTGAATGGTCCTCTCAGTCTGACCATCCGTCTGAGGATGGAAGACAGTGCTCAGACGAAGCTGCGTCCCGAAAGCCTGCTGCAACCCCTTCCATAGTTGGGAAGTAAACCGTGTGTCACGATCGGAGACAATATATGAAGGTACCCCATGTAGCCGCACAATCTCCTGCACGTAGAGGCGTCCCAAGCCCTCTACTGAACCCTTCTCTCTGGTCGGTAGGAAGTGGACCGACTTGGTGAGTCGGTCAACGATCACCCAAATCGAGTCGTGACCCCTGTATGTACATGGAATTTCTGTCACGAAGTCCATGGATATCCCTTCCCACTTGATGTTATTAATATTTTCATGACTTATTATATTCCCCCTTTACTTATTTTATATGAAATGTGCATAATTTGTGTGAAATATTAATGTTTTAATATTAAGTATAATATTTGAGCATTTTTAGAAGTAGTCAAATTGAGTCAGTTTAATGTTTTAATTATAACTATAACTATACTGATCCAAATTGTGTGGTTCTTGTTTTGTAGGATTCTCCTTTCAATATACAACATTTAATTAGAAGGAACCATGATCCAATTCTGCCATTTGAAGGGTCATATGGTCCTCACAAACAAGACCAAAGAATCTGTGAAGAAACTGGACTATTCATGAAGATTGATTTACTGGGCTCAATCCAGAAGTTCAAAAACCTTAACTCTCCTCCATAATTCGGGGGACACTACATGTCATCTTGGATAAAAATTTCATGGTCCAAATCCAAGTACAAGGGGCCCAAATGAATCTTTGAAGTCCAGCCCACCATTCTGGCCGAGAATGAAAATCAGTATAGTATGCATGACATATCTCCTGATGTAATCATCCAAGAGAGCTGAGATTTTTCAGTGTGAAAGAGGGGATGTAGGCGGCCGACTTTGTTGAAGAAACCATTCGGATTTGAAGGCATCTTAATATTCAAAAACCCTTTCACATTATGGACTTCAAAAATACTGGATTGAAATGGACAGTTTAAGTTTGTTTATTCAACCGGCCATAACTTTTTATCCTTACGTCCAAATGACTCCAAATTTTGAGATTAGTCGGACAACATTATTGCCTACAACTTTGAAGAAGAAGATATTTGAAGATTCGGCTGTCTGAATTTCCAAATTGGCGATGCAAGTGGAGGGACAGATTGGGAATGCAAACAGTCCACTCCTTGGGCTATAAATACTCTTCCCTTCTCTCCTTGAGAGGGGTTGGCATTTCAGAAGAGAGGAGATCACATTGGCACGACCAAAGCTTTGCCAAAGGCTTGGGAGGACCTGCCATACTCAAGTTTTCACTTGAGAGACCTTTCCTCCTCTCTTTCTTTTCACTTACTTTTGTGTTCTTCATTTTTGTAATCTTGTAATTCTCTTTCTTTGTAATTCTGTTTTAATGCAAGTTACTTCTTCAATATCTCTTATTCTCTTCCACCTTTTGTATTTTAATATTAATGCTCTTAAAATAGTTTAAATTCAGTTCAATCCCCTTCCCTTCTTAAGCTTCCTCATTCAATCGAAATTCCATTTTTGATTCTTAAATTATTTCGTGTGTGTGTTCGGCACACTACTCTTATCTTGTCCCTTTATTTTTCTTCTCATTATAATTCATCACCATAAACATATATTACCAGATTATTAATCACCCAAATGGCTGAGTAAATCTCTCATTGGGGTGAGTTATAATTTAGGTATGTTAAGTGATTGAGAGCTTCTGCTCGATGAATATTCTTTGAATTAACATTGTGTATGTTGGACTTAACATGTCATGGATTAATGACTTGTTTTGTTTAACATGTGGTTTCCATGGATTATTGGAACCATAAATACACAACAATAAATAAGATCTGATTGAGATTATAACCTTAAGTTAAGTTAAGTCTTGGTTTAAAGCCTTAACACTTAAGAATTCTAATCAACATCATCTTGTGACATGGGTGTTAATTTAAATGCAATATAAAGCAAAGCTCGAGGATATCACAAGCTTAACTAACCTAATGATGAACTCACCCCAATCTTTATCAATTTGGTAAATCAAACATCATCCATAAATCATTTCAATTAAGCTCTGCAAACAAACCCCCCTAATCAAAATACAATCAACTAAAAACAAACGACTACTACAAAGTATCATCGCCGAGGATTCGACCCGAGTGCTGCTATACACATTAGCAGAGCACCGGAACCTTGAACGGTCGATAGGAGACAATCGGCCGCACTTTCACCACTTCCACTCTGGGACCTCTAAAGGCTGAACCAAGCCTGCTGGTACCTGGTGCTCCGCCTTCACTTGATGATAAGTGAGGCATCAAGAGACAAACTCCGCTACTGCCTTCTTCACACCTGGCCACCAATGCTGTCGTCGAAGGTCCTGATACATCTTCGCCACTCTTGGATGTATCGTTAAAGGGGATGTGTGGAACTCCCTCAACACTTCCTCCTAAAGTGACACTGGTACCATAGTACATCCTCTAAAGAGGATGACGTGCTCCCCACCTTCAGAAAATCCATCACGTGCCTACCCTGTGGATATCTGAGCACGTCGTGTCTCGTAGTCAGCATCCCCATGTTGTGCCTCCCTGACTCGCTGAAGAAGTGGGGGAGTGACTGTAAGAGACTGAAGGAAAGCTGCTCCATCTCTATCCACAAAGGATATCTACAAAGCAGCCGGCTGCTCCGTCGCCTCACCTAGCAGCTGTATACCAGAACTCCTGCTGAGTGCATCTGCTACAACGTTCCCCTTTTTAGGTGTATAGACTATCTCAAAGTCATAATCCTGGAGGAACTCAAGACATCACCGCTATCTCAGGTTCAGGTCCTTCTGAGGGAAGATATACCTGAGATTCTTGTGATCAGAGTACACGGTAAAACGTTCTCCCATCAGAGAGTGTCGCCACATTTTCAAGGCGAAGACCACTACTGCTAACTCCAGGTCATGGGTAGCATAGTTCTGATCGTGTTATCTCAGCTGCCGAGAACTATATGTGATCACTGCTCGCTCCTGCATTAGGACACACCCGAGTCCGGTCCCTGATGCGTCGCAGTATACTACGTACCCTACGCCTTCATCTGGAAGCCTCAAGATGGGGGCACTAGTCAGCCTCTGCCTCAGCTCCTGAAATCTCTACTGGCATCTCTCCGACCACACGAAGGGTTGCCCCTTCTTCGTCAAGGCTGATAGTGGTGCCTTAACTCTGGAGAAGTCTGGAACGAACCTCTGGTAGTAACCAGCCAAACCCAAGAAACTTCGTACCTCGGTCACACTCCTGGGTGGCTCCCAAGAAAGTACCACCTCAATCTTCACTGGATCCACTGCAACTCCAGCCTCCGATATGACGTGTCCCAAGAAGTGAACCTCTCAGATCCAAAACTGGCACTTCGAGAGCTTACCATAAAGCTGGTGCTCTTGGAGTGTGTCCAGTACTACCTGCAAATAGTAGGCGTGATCCTCCTCAGTAGTCAAGTAGATCAGAATGTCGTCGATGAAGACTACAACAAAACGATCGAGGTATGACTAGAAAATCCTGTTCATGAGTCCCATGAACACTGCTAGAGCGTTGGTTACGCCGAAAGGCATAACCAAGCTCGTAGTGGTCGTACCGACATCTGAAGGCTGTCTTCTGCACATCCTCATCTCGAACTCTGAGCTGGTGATAACCTGATCTGAGGTCTATCTTCGAGAACCACCATGCTCCCTTCAACTGATCAAAGAGATCGACAATCCTTGGGAGTGGGTACTTGTTCTTCACGGTCACTTGGTTTAGGCGATGGTAGTCGACACAAAGCATCAAGCTCCCATCTTCCTTCTTGGCGAACAGAATCGGGGTTACCCAGGGAGAAACACTGGGCCAGATGAATGAGCTGGTGATAACCTGATCTGAGGTCTATCTTCGAGAACCACCATGCTCCCTTCAACTGATCAAAGAGATCGACAATCCTCGGGAGTGGGTACTTGTTCTTCACGGTCACTTGGTTTAGGCGATGGTAGTCGACAAAAAGCATCAAGATCCCATCTGCCTTCTTGGCGAACAGAATCGGGGCTACCCAGGGTGAAACACGGGGCCAGATGAATCCCTTCTCCTACAAGTCCTCTAGCTGTACCTGCAGCTCGCGAAACTCCGCGGGAGCCATCCGATACGCTGTTGTAGATATTTGTGTCGTCCTGGGGTACAGGTCAATGTAGAAGTCCACCTCTCTGCGAGGAGGTAGACCTGGAACATCGTCGGGGAAAACATCTGTGTACTGGTCCACCACTATAGGATAAGTCAGACTCTCCACATCAACTGCTCCGAGGGTAAGGCAATCCTGCTGATGATTGATCAGATGTACTCTCCTCTGGGCAAGTCCATCCTGTGCTGCAAAGGCTCCCTTCTCGCCGGTGAAGGTGAACCTGATCCCATCCGTGCGGGCACACTGCACTTTGCGCCTAATACAGTCGATCTGAGCATGGACTGTAGATAACCAGTCCATACCCAAGATGACGTCGTAAGGCCTTGACGCCGCTGCTAGGAGATCCCAACCGAAGCTCTCGCCTCCTAGAGTAAGTTCACACTGCCGACACCAGTGCGTAATCGTCGAGTCTGCTCCCGTATGAGTCTCTAGCTGCAAGGATTGAGCCAACGGCTCCATCGGAATCTCCGAGCTCTAAACGAGGGCAGTGGCAATGAAAGAGTGACTGACACCTGTGTTTATAAGAACTGCAATTATGGTGGAGTAGACACAGATCGTACCTCGAATCATCTCTGGAGTGCCGTGATCGTAGGCCTCAACTGCCTGGAGCTGAGCTCTCCCCTGTCCACCTGCTCCCTGCGGTCAGGGTGGACCTCCTGGTGGTGGTGGCGGTAGCACCTCAAAATGTCGCCCACCGCCAGCTGCACGACCAGCTCCTCTGCCACATCCACCTGCTCCCTACAGACCGCCTCGATCGAATCTATGCCTATGTATGGGCGGTCTTTCGACTGTCTGCTGATCATCCGAACGACGGGTCGGACAGTCTCAAGCCATGTGACCCTGCCCGTCGCATGAGAAACACTGCCCGTTCCTGGCATGTATGTCTCTGCTCCGGGTACCCCGCACAACTGATCCTAAGTCATGCGGTCGTCCACCTGTAGGTATGGTCCTTTTGGACCTCTACGACATTTGTCTACTTCCAGCTGCAGAAGACTCCGCTGCATGTCGACTAGTGGTGGGTCTCATTGCTGGAGACTTCTCATCAAGGAAACTCTCCACTAAGAGGGCTCGCTCCAACACCCCTGCCTGCATTGGGATGCTGAGGGAGATCATCGAATCCCTGATCTCTCACCTACGCCCCTGCTCGAAGGTCCGAGCCCTGCAGAATGGGTCCCGTACCATATCTGTGGAGTAGCGCGAGAGGTCGGTGAACCTCGCTGAGTACTGTGCCACCGTGATGCTACCCTGCTGCAGGTGAAGTAAATCCTGCATGCGCACTGCGCGAAGAGTCGTTGGGACAAACTCTGCCTAAAACAGGTTCTCGAAGTCTACCCAGAGAAGCGTCATCTCATCGTGAACCTGGAGCATCAAGTTTCACCATCTTCCTACTGCTGCCTGTAGAAGGATGGCAGCAAGTATCAGCATGAGGTCTGCTGGTGTCCCTACCAGTCGGAAAACTCTCACCACAGCCTCCAGCCAATCCTCAGCCGCCTGTGGGTCTGTCTCTCCTATAAACCTGGGTGGCCTCTGGCGCTAGAACTCGTGCAAAGCACTCAAGTGGCGTGCATCGTTTGCTGCTGGGGCTGGTGGCATCGGTGACCCAATGGGGAGTGGTACCGCTGGTGCCTCCGCTGTGATAGAGACCTGCACTGAGGCCTCATCGCTCGGTGAGCTATCTGCATGTACAACTCTTGGGGCTCTAGCTGGTCATCTGCGGGGAGGCATCCTGAAAGAAATAGATGCGACACGGTCAAAGATTATACCCGGTGAGCTGACCTGGTTGAGCCGACTTACTTTTGAAAACACACACGCAATCAGTGTTTTAGTGCACTGAGTCAGAAATCAGTAGTCAGGGTCCTGATGTATGGATACGTCGGCCGCCGCACCTACACTGGACTCCCTGAACTGAAACCCACACTCAGTACTCTTAACACTATTGCTTCATAGAAAAGAAAGACCAGAGTCCTAAGTTCTGTGGTAGAACCGAATCCTCTGATACAAATTGTTACGACCCATCCCCCAGGGCCCATTCCATGACTACCCCAAGCACGCCTTCCATAGGCCAGGGGATGACGACTAGCACCAAAGGCGTAAATCCCTAAACTGTGAAGGCATTGCCTTTAAAACTTGAAAACGCACACAACCGAGTACTAGATGGAAGCAAAACACTAAGTAAAACTGTATACAAAAGAGTGATGAAAGTAAAGGGGCCAGAATACAAGCTCAATAGGAAAGTACAAGTACAACTGAAAAACAAGTACAACAAAAGAAGAGTAAAACAACTACTGGGTTGTCCTTCGGGATTCCTACCTGAAGGGTAGGTACAGATAGCCTGCACAACACTCCACGCCTGTCGGTCTCCTCCGTGTACCGACACGTCGTATGGTTTACCTCTAGGTACCATCCAGTCCTAGTACTCTCAGCCTCAGTCAGCGCTGTCTGTCGTCTGCAACCAACACAATGAGGTGCGGGCATAGCCCATGCAGGGGTGAGTATAATGATACTCAGTAGGGACCCTGAGACCCTCAAGGTCTCACAAAAACCAACAAGGATAAACCACAAAGTATGAAATCAACAGATAACCCCACTTAGGTATATTCCCATACATATACATATGTTATCAAGTAATCCATCTCATTCATGAGGTAAAAAAAAAGTTACTGACTCAGCTCAACCAAGATTTTATTCACATTATCGAAACCTCGGCTGCTGGAGAACTCCTGCTCAATCGAGTACAGTGGGCCTACCGCGACACCAAGGTGCTTCCTACTAACCTTGGACTGCTGAGATACTCCTCCTGTCAAGTATCGTGGGTCTTCTGCGTCACCAAGGTGCTCCCCACCGTGGGTATGCCGCGTCACCAAGGCTCCCCCCTCGTAGCCTGCTGAGGTACTCCTCCTATCGAGTACCTTGGATCTGCCGTGACACCAAGGCGCTCCCCACTGTGGGCCTTTCGCGACACCAAGGTGCTTCCCACTGGGCTAGTCGAGTCACTCTGAGTCGAAACGTTCAGCAGTCGTCAGGTCTCAGCCAACTACTAGGTCTCCGCACTCTGCTTGCTCATCACTGGAAGGATCCGCTCCACGAGCTACTGGTCGATACTCCAACTGTCACGAAGTCCCACGAAGAAGTATATCAAAGGTCCGCCACGTCATAGGGGTCTCAACGCAACAAACGACACGTCAATCGAATGCCCAATCTGTGATTTATTAGGCTTTTAGTCCCACGGGTCCGGTTGGATTCGTGCACGATCCAACCTGACCGTATCTCAACTATATCCCAAACTCCAGTGGCGTATAATCAAAGGGACCGTCATGCTCCAAGATTACCAGAGCCGCTGACTGTTCGTCAAACGGTCGTCCGGTGCCAAATACATGGCCAAAGAAAGTAAAGGGTCGGTAGTGGACCCGGGTTCGGTCCAACCCGGTCCGACTGTGGTCCGACCCGGTCTGGACCGACCCGGTCTGGGTCGACTCGGTCAGACCTGTTGGGTCTGGCCTGACCCATTGGGTGGGCCAACCTGTTAGGTTTGGCCCGAACCGCTGGGTCCAGCCCAACAGGCCGTGTGGGAGATTCGGCCCGAGCTTGGGGCTGGTTCGGCCTGGAGCGCTGTGAGGGTGAGACTCGGCATCTCGGCCCGGATGGATGAGACCGGTTCGACCAGTTCCGCGAGGGGCGCGCGGGCCGGTGAAGTTCGGCCGGGCGCACGGGAGGCGACCGGGTAGGCCGGTGGGGCACGACCGGGTCGACAGGTGGCTGGGCAGGGCCCCAGGTGGGCCGGCGGGTGGCGAGGCAGGGCCCCAGGCGGGCTGACGGGCGGCGGGGCAGGGCGCCAGGCGGGCCGGCGGGCGGCGGGGCAGGGCGCTAGGCGGGCCAGTGGGAAGCTGGGCATGCTGGGTGGCGCGACCGGGTGGTGGTCGAGCAGGCCGGCTCGGCGCGATTCGGGCCAGCGCGGGCCGATGGGGTTTCGGCCGGGGAGCACGGAAGGCTGCCGGGAGTCGACGCGGCTCGGGCCAGTGGGCGGCGCGGTTCGGCCCGGGGTGGCGGAGCCGATCCGGTCAGAGCGCCGCGAGGACGACACAGTTTGCGGAGGCCGCGAGTAGCGCAACCGTTGCCTTCGTTGTTCCGTCACCTCATTGCTTTGTCGCCATGCTGTAGATTATCATAAACAAGATCGACGAAGGGGGGTCGATCCATGTTAGTTTGGGCCACACCTTCCGCAGTTAGGGTGATAACAAGCGGCTCATAAGTATGAAGCACAACAACCCTCATTCTTCGTTTTGAGAGAAAGGAATAACATGGGAACAAATCATACTTAAATAAAAATTAAACCCCTACCTTTGTTCGTTGATCGCTGAAGAAGTCGTGGGAAGAAGACGAAGGTGATCATCGTTCGTTGCGTCCGCCGCACACTTCCAATTTCGAGCTGCGTCGGCTCGTTGACGACGATGCAAAGGGTAGGTCGGTTGAAGACGTCCCACGTTAGTAGGTGTCTGGGGAAGAAGTTCAAAGAAGATCATTGCCGGCGTTCTTCGTTCTTCGTTGGAAGCTTTCTCCCAAGCTCTCCTCTTCCCAAAGCTTCCACCAAATTGCAAATGCCAAGCCAAAAGTGATACGATTTCCCCAATTTAATTGTTGGCACAATATTCAAATTGGGGAAATTAATTACGTAGGTTAGCGTAATAAGGATGGAGCGTTGGTAACATTAAAGTTAGAGGAGTCAAGAGACTCTCCCTCATTAATGAGGGAGAGTTGAGAGGTTTTCCTCTCCTCCCATTAATAGGGGGTTTAGTCCCGTGTGGTCCCCACGTCGTAACCTCTCGCTGGAGGTTATGTTTGGGTTGACCCTACCACCATAACCTCTCATGGGAGGTTAAGGTGTGGTGGTCCCACCTCCAACTTCCATGAGGAGGTTTTAACCAACAAACACCCACATGGTAGCTCAAATAAAAATAAAGTGAAGCTCTATTTATTATTTTCCACGAAAACCCAAAAACTAACTTTTATTCTCGACCCACTGCCGTCGAAGTGAAAGTCTGCTTAAGAAAATACCAGCGCTGCGAGTTCAACGGTATCCTCATATTTCAATTCCGAGCACTGGTTCAAAAGTTAACCCGCTCATACGTTTACTGAACGTACCCAAACAAAAGGACCTGAACCTGAGACAACGACATTGGCTTGAGTTCTTCCAGGACTATGACTTTGTGATAGTCTATACTCCTGGGAAGGGGAGCGTAGTAGCAGATGCACTCAGCAGGAGATTTGGTATACAATTGCAGAGTGAGGCGACGAAGCAGCTAGCCGCTTTGCGGATATCCTACGTGGATCAAGATGGAGCAGCTTATCTTCAGTCTCTGACAGTCACTCCCTCTCTCCTTCAGCGAGTTAGGGAGGCGCAGCTTGGGGACGCTGACTATGAGGCTCGACGTGCTCAGATATCCACAGGACATGCACCTGATGGATTATATGAAGGTGGGGAGCACACCATTCTCTTCAGAGGGTGTACTGTGGTACCAATGGCGCTTAGGGAGGAAGTGTTGAGGGAGTTCCATAAGTCCCCTCTAGCGGTATATCGAGGAGTGGAAAAGATGTACCAGGACCTCCAGCGTTGGCACTGGTGGCCAGGAATGAAGAAGGCTATGGCAGAGTTTGTCTCTCGGTGCCTCACTTGTCAGCAAGTGAAGGCAGAGTGAGGTGACAAAGCATCACTGACCAGGCTTGGATGTGTCCTGATGTAGGAGCGAGCAATGATCGCATATGGTTCTCGACAGTTGAGACAACATGAGCAGAACTACGCTACCCATGACATGGAATTAGCAGCAGTGGTTTTCGCCTTGAAGATGTGGCAACATTACTTGATGGGTGAACATTTTATAGTCTACTATGATCACAAGAGTCTCAGGTATATATTCTCTCAGAAGGACCTGAACCTGAGACAGCGGCGTTGGCTTGAGTTCCTCCAGAACTATGACTTTGTGATAGTCTATACTCCTGGGAAGGGGAACGTAGTAGCAGATGCACTCAGCAGGAGATTTGGTATACAGTTGAGTGAGGCAAAAAAGCAGCTAGCCGCTTTGCAGATATCCTACGTGGATCGAGATGGAGCAGCTTATCTTTAGTCTCTGACAGTCACTCTCCCACTCCTTCAATGAGTCAGGGAGGCGCAACTTGGGGACGCTGACTACGAGGCTCAATGTGCTCAGATATCCACAGGACATACACCTGATGGATTTTCTGAAGGTGGGGAGCACGTCATTTTTTTCAGAGGGCGTACTGTGGTACCAGTGGCGCTTATGGAGGAAGTGTTGAGGGAGTTCCATATGTCCCCTCTAGCGGTACATCTAGGAGTGGAAAAGATGTACTAGGACCTCTGGCGCCGGCACTGGTGGCCAGGAATGAAGAAGGCTGTGGTAGAGTTTGTCTCTCGACCCACTTCCTACCTATCAGAGAGCAGGGTTCAATAGAGGGCTTAGGACGCCTCTACGTACAAGAGATTGTACGACTTCATGGAGTGCCATCTACGATTGTCTCTGATCGTGATGCACGATTTACCCCCGACTATAAAAGGGGTTGCAGGAAGCGTTCGAGACACAGCTTCGGTTGAGCACCGCCTTCCATCCTCAGATGGATGACCAGACAGAGCGGACCATTCAAACCCTTGAGGACATGTTACGTGCTTGTGTCCTTGATTTTGGCAGCAGCTGAGAGGATCACTTGCCTTTGGTGGAGTTCGCGTACAACAATAGCTATCACTCCACTATCGGTATGGCACCATTCGAGGCATTGTACGAGCGACCTTACAGATCACCACTGTGCTGGACTGATCCAGGGGAGTCAACACTCATGGGACCAGAGATGGTACGAGCTACCACAGAGAAGGTGCAGATCATCCAGGAGTGGATGAAGACTGCACAGAGCAGGCAAAAGTCCTATGTTGACAGGAGATAGAGACCTATTGAGTTCGAGGATGGTGACAATGTCTTTCTACGGGTCCCACCTCGACGAGGTTTGCGTAGATTTGGTCAGGGAAGCAAGTTATCTCTGAAGTTCATCGGACCCTTTCAGGTCCTTAGCAGAGTTGGCGAGGTGGCTTACTGCTTAGCTCTTCCCCCTCAGTTGCACCGGGTGCACGACGTCTTCCACGTATCCCAGCTGAGGAGATACGTGCACGACCCTTCACACATCATTAACTAGGGCGAGCTAGACATTGATGATGGGGTGATATTTTCGGAGGTTCCAGTAGAGATTGAGGATCGAAAGAAGCAGGTCCTTCGTGGGTGGTCGATACCTCTGGTGCGCATTCATTGGCAGCACGAGAACCTCCAGGAGAGCACATAGGAGCGGAAGACTCAGATTCATGCTCAATACCCCCACTTGTTTCCCTAGTTTGTGTTGTGTCTTTCAGGGATGTAAATCCCTGAGGTGGGGAGGATTTAAAGATCTATATTTTTCCATGTTTTTTAATTATATGGAATATTACGAGTCTGAAAAAATTGACGGCGCGCGATTACGAGGCCCAGAGTGCCTAGAAAGAACTTCTGAACTTTTTTTTGGTACGTTCAGTAAACGTGCAAGTGAGTTTTTGTAACTTTGAAACCGGTGTTCGGAATTGAAATCTGAGGGCATCGTTGAACTCGTAGTGTCGATATTCGCTTAAGGAGACATTCACCTCGATCACAGTAGTTCGAGGGTAGAAGTTGGTTTTTTGGCTTTTTGTGGGTGAATAAAAATAAAATAAAATAAAACAACTTTTATTTTATTTTGTTTGAAACCTCCTTTTTGAATTCTGGTGGTGGGGACCACTCGAACCCTTCTTTAATGTGGGGAAAACCCTTGGGATCCTTCCACTTTATTGTGCCAATTTATTGTGCCAATTTAATGTGCCAACTTTGATGTGCCAACATTAATCCTTAACTCATTAAATTGGCACCACACCTCTCATGGGAGAATCGTTGGCAAAAGAGGAGAGCCTTGGAGAACTGGGAAGAACATTCTCCAACGAAGAACCACCCCAACGAAGAATGATGAACCGACCCCGAGCCCAAATCGGAAGCGTCTTGTGGAAGCAACGAACGTTGACGTTCTTCAACGACTTCATCTTCTTCCTCCCGCCACCTCCATCAAAAAATCGAGGTAGAAGTTTTATTTATGTTTGAATTTACTTTATTGATTCTTCATATCCCAAATTCACAACGACGATGGCCAAACGAACATGGACATCGTCCCGCACATAAACCTTGCTCCTCTTTCTTTTTATTCTTCGCGCGTTCTTCGTGCATTCTTCAACGCTTAATATTTATTGATGCTGGAAACATGGAGTTTTTCTGAGCGCGATATATGGACACGGAGCCCTCGACGCAAAGATCATGAATATGTGATCGTTTAATTTTTCGGGCTTGGAAAAAAGCCACAGTGGATCACGGAAGAAGGCGGTGACCGACATCCGGCCGACCGCGAGGAAGGAAGGGCTGCACACGTCCACGCCACTGGTTGATGAGGAGGCCGCAGCCCATTGGCCGCGACGGGGCAGGGTGGCGGCCGACAACCGACCGTCTGCATGGCAGAGTGGCGGTGAGCGTCCGTGCCACTGGTTGAGCAGGGGGGTCGTGCCCGCTTGGCCGCGATGGAGGCTAAAGGGCGGCCAACCTTCCAGTCGGCCGTGCCAGACCGGGTAGGACCCCTCCGGCGGGTCCTGTGTGCCACCCAGCCGAATGGTCCGATGGACCGTTCAGGAAAACCGGAAGGGGGGCGCTCCCCCTTCGGTGCCATCTCGAGTGGACCGCACGACCAACGGGCTGGGTCGGGCCACCCCTTTGCGGGCTGGGCCAGACTATGGCCCAGCGGGCCGGGCCCTTCAAGGCCCAGGCCATCCGGGCCGGACCCGGACCCATCTAGACCCAATTTCACCTTTTTGGCCATAACTTGTGATCCGAGCATCAGTTTGATGAACCGTCAGCAGTGCCAAAATCCTTTGATCGAGACGGTCCTTTTGGTATACTCCACTTGAGTTTTGGATAAGGTTGGAGAACGGTCGGGTTGGATCGGACCCCGAATCCAACCGGACATTCGGAATGGAAATGCTAATAACTTACAAACCAGGCGTCCGATTGACGTTTGTTGTGTTGGGTCCCTTTTGATGTGACGGACCTTTGGGATAGTTTTTCATGGAACTTCAGGGTGGTTGAAGTTTGACCTATGGATTGGGGAGCGGTTCTTCCAAGCGCAATACATACGGAACCTTGCGACTGGTTGAGACCTGACGACTGCTGACCGTTTTGACTCGGAGTGACTTGACAGGCCCAGTGGGGAGCGCCTCTGTGTGACGCGACAGACCCACGAGGAGGAACGCCTTTGTGTGACGCGAGAGACCCACAATACTTGACAGGAGGAGTACCTCAGCAGACCACGAGGGGGAGCGCCTCTGTGTGACGCGGCAGACCCACAGTGGGGAGCGCCTCTGTGTGACGCGACAGACCCACGATACTCGACAGGAGGAGTACCTTAACATTTCAAGGTTAGTGGGAAGTGCCTCTTTGTGACGTAGCATGCCCACTGTACTCGATAGAGGAGAAGTTCTCCAGCAGCCGAGGTGTTCGATGTTGTGATTGAGAATGTTACTTGTTACTATCCCTAGAGAATCCCGTGGCTAGCTATCAACTTCCATAGCGATCATGTGTGGGTCAGCTTCATAATTCTATTTCTCAGAGTTGCATTCCTAGTGTGAGCTGAGTCTTTACCTTTGTGGTATTCTTTCCTTCATGGAATAGTCGAGCTTTGGGCTTTTGAGTTGGGCCTTGTGTTTCCTCAAGATTGAGATGGGTATGCTCGACAACTTATGTATATGTATGGGCATATACCTAAGTAGGGTTGACAGTTGTTTTCATGCTTTGTGGTTTATACTTTGTGGATTTTGTGAGACTTTCGAGGATCTTGGGGTCCCTACTGAGTATCGTAATACTCACCCCTGCACGGGCTACACCCACACCTTATTGTGTTTAGTGCAGACGACGGACAACGCTAACTGAGGACGAGGGTACCAGGACTGGAGGTAGCTCAGAGGTGGACATTAGACGAGGCATACTGCAGAGACGACCATTCGAGAGCTGTACCTACCCTTCAAGTAGGATCCTTGACGGGTGTTTCCAGGAGCTGTTTTCAGTTATACTTGTACTTTTCAGTTTTATTTGTACTTTTCAGTTGGGCTTGCATTCTGGCCATTTACTTTCTGTACATACCCTGTTTACTTTATAGTTTACTTTGTGCTTGGTTGTGTGAGTTTACAGGTTAAAAAGGAAATTCCTTCCCGGTTTTAGGGAATATGCCTTTCGGTGCTAGTCGCCAGCCCCTGGCCTATGGAAGGCGGACTTGAGGTAGTCATGACACGGGCCCCGGTGGACGGGTCGTGACAGACGCCGTGGATCCTCTCCAACTGTGGTGACAACACCAACTGATATTCCACTTCGCCAACTCGTCCCAACACCTCGAAAGGTCCGATGAACCTGGGAGAAAGCTTGCTCCCTCTGCCAAACCTCTATTGCCCACGTTGAGGGGAAACCTTCAAGAATACACGATCCCCAACCTCGAACTCTAAAGGCCTCCTCCTATGATCGACATACGACTTCTGTTGGTCTCATGCTGTCTTCATCCTCTCACGGAAAAGCTGCACATTCTTTGTCGTACTCTGCACCATGTTCGGACCAAGAACAACTGATTCTCCAACCTCTGTCCAGCACAAGGGTGAACGACACAGTCTCCTGTACAAGGCTTCGAATTGAGCCATACCAATGGAAGAGTGATAAATATTATTGTAAGAAAACTCTACTAAGGGAAAATGTCACACCCAAGACCCACTAAAGTCCAGAACACATGCCCGTAACATGTTCTCCAACATATGGATGGTCCTCTCTGTTTGTCCATCCGTCTGAGGGTGGAAAGCAGTGCTGAGGCATAACTAAGTGCCAAAGGAATGCTGCAATCCTTTCAAGACTCGCGACGTAAAACGTGTATCCCGATCCAAGATAATGGATCTTGGTACTCAATGCAGCCGCACCACCTCATCCACATACCTCTGTGCTAAGGCATCCACTGCGCTTGACTCCTTGATCGCTAAGAAGTGAGTCGATTTCATCAACCGGTCCACTACTACCCAAATGACATCACATCATATCTAATTCTTGGGTAATCTTGTGATGAAATCCGTCAATATGTCATCCCACTTCCACTCATGAACGTCTAAGGGATGCAACAGACTGCCGGGAACACGGTGCTCAGCCTTCACCTGCTAACACACTAGGCACCTTACCATAAACTCCGCCACTACCCGCTTTACCCCGAGCCACCAAAACTATTCCCTAAAGCCTCAGTACATTTTAGAAACTCCTGGATGCACCACTAGGGGTGAGTTATGGAACTCACTGAGAACTCCCATGCACATTTCCACTGGGACAAATAGTTTTCCACGAAACAACATCCAATTCTGACTATCCTCCGATCATCCCTCCAGAGCATCACCCTGGATAGCGCGATCACGCATCACTTTGGTCTCTAAGTCTCCCTACTGAGACTCCTCCACCTACCGCACCAAGGAAAACTGCACTGTCATCTGAAATAGACAGCCTCTGATGCCATCCGCTCTCGCATCCAGACACAAAGAGACCAAATCCTCCATTGCCTTCCAAGCATCCGTGGATTCCTAGACTATCTCCTTCTGTGAATTTATGCTTAAATCATCGACCACCACATTCCCCTTTCCTGATGTGTAATAGATCTCGAAGTCTTAGTCATGGAGAAACTCCATCCACCTTCACTGCCGCAAGTTCAGGTCTCGATGAGAGAAGATATACCTCAAGCTCTTGTGATCCATGAAGACCACAAAACGCTCCCCCGATGAGATAATGCCGCCAAAACTTCAGCATGAATATGACCACTGCAAGCTCCAGATCATGGGTGACATAGTTACATTCATGTTGACGCAACTGCCTAGACCCATAAGAGATCACTTCCCGTTGCTACATCATCACACATCCCAAGCCTAGACTGGAAGCATTACAGAACACCTCGCACATTACCCCTTCCTTTGCCAACCTAAGAACTGGAGCATTGACCAGTTTTCCCTTTATGTAGTTGAAAGCTGCCTAACACTACTCACTCCACACTAAGACCTGGTCTTTTCTGGTCAAAGCTGGCAATGGAGCCGCAACTCGAGAGAAGTCAGGTACGAACCTCCGATAATATCCCGCTAGGCCCAGGAAGCTGCGAACCTTTTCCACATTCTTGGGTGCTGCCCAAGAAACAATCGCCTTGACCTTTGATGATTCCACTTCTATCCCTTGTTGAGACACCACATGTCCAAGGAAGTGGACCTCCCATGTCCAAAATTTGCACTTAAACAACTTTCCATAGAGCTGGTGGCGTTGAAGGACCTCCAAGACAGTCCTCATATGTTCAGCATTCTCCTCCTCTGACCTTGAGTAGATCAGGATGTCGTCGATGAACACGATGAAAAATTGGTTTAGGAATTTACGGAAAACAGAGTTCATGAGCCCCATTAACACAGTTGGTGCATTTGTAACACCGAACATCATGAACACGAACTTGAAGTGCCCATACCTGCACCTAAAAGCAGTGTTCGGGATGTCACCCTCCTTCACCCCCAACTGGTGGTATCCAGACTACATATCGATCTTGGAGAACCAAACTCCCTTAACTGGTTGAAAAGATAATCTATTCTCGGGAGAGGGTAATGGTTCTTGACCGTTACCTGATTCAGTCTTTGGTAGTCTATGCGCAGCCTGAGGCCAGATAAAACCCACAGTGACACACTCGGCCTGAGGCCACCATCCGTCTTATTTGCAAACAAGACTAGAGCACCCCATGACTACACCCTCGACCGGATAAAACCCTTTTTCATTAGGTCGTCAACCTGAATCCGTAGCTCCCGCAACCCAGAAGGCGTCATCCGATAGGGAGACATCAAAATCGGACAGACACCGAGTTGCAATTCTATTTCAAACTCAACGTCACGTTGAGGGGGGTAGAGCCACAACCTCCTCTGGGAAGACATTCAAGAACTCTCTAACAACCCCCATAACCTCCACCATCTATGTGTCTGTTGATACCACTGACAGCTTGACCAACAAGGAGAGAAGAGGCTCCACACACTGACTGATCACCTGACATCCCCACTCACCAATGAAAACTACACGTTGACCATCAACACCTGAAAACATGACTCTTCTCCGGAAGAAGTCGATAACAGTGTGCACAGAAAACAACTACTCAATGCCTAGGATGACATCGTATGAATGCTTCTGTAGCAGAAGAAGATCCCCATTGGATTGATACGGCCCCAACATCAGTCTACATCCCCAACAAACATCAAACAAATTGGTCTGACCTCCAACTAGTGTACTCAACACCAGGGGAACAGGAAGCCTCTCTACATCTAGTACCAGAGCATGGGCTAGACCAGGTGAAACAAAGGAGTGCGAAACTACTGAATCAAACAAAGCACATGCAAGAGTACTAAACCGACTGATTGTACCTCAAACAACCTCTGGCCCCGCTAGAACTGCTGCCTCGACAGTGTGAAACTTCCCACGCCCATCTCCTCTACCCCTCGGTTGTCGAACACCTCCCCAACCACACCCTGATCGAGGTCCCTAAGGAGCACCCTAAGGTCGGCCTCCTCCAGCATCGTCTATCGTCGGTGGAGCAGGAGCCTGTTGCCCTTGCTGCTGGAAAGGTCTGACCGACAACTGCTGCTGCTGAGGTGGGCGCTAAACTTTCCCACCCCCACCGTACTAAGCTCAAATTGGGCACTGGCTCCTAAGATGTCCGCAACCTCCGTAGACAAAGCACCTTGGTCCCGGGCCCATGGGGAATGAGTGACGACCAGGAGATCAGAACTGGAACTATTGAGGCCTACTTCCCACTGACCGAAACATAGAGGGCCCTAGCACCAGAGACCTGCTACTGACTGCCTTCCCCTTCGACGAACTCGGTTGGCTCCCCTCTTGCGGTACACCTCCCTGTGAGTACATTCTCTCCACTACTTCGACCTTCTTCTGAACTTCTAAGTATGTTGGTAGGGTAAAGGGAGTGACCACATACTGAAGAGAAGTTCAGAGTGACTCCTCCAAGCATCTCGTCCGTGAATCTTCATCCAGAAAGAGATCCAGAGCAAAGCGTAGGAGGATCCCTAGTTCCCTTACAGACATACTCCCATGCTGGAGGGAGAGCACCTCCTGCCTCTTCTCAGCCTTAATTGTTGAGGAAAGAAACTCTGCCCGAAACTCCTCAAAGTCATCCCATGAGACATCGGTCTTCTTCCTCTCCTTGAGGTAAAGCATCCACCACTGACGCGCCGCCTCTCGCATCTGGCTCACTGCTTGTGGAACCCAATAATCCCTCAGAGCACGGATCAAGGTAAAGGTGATTGTCAGCTCTTCAAGCCAGCCCTCCATCTCTGAGTCTAAAACGCTACCTTTGTACTTTCCCAGGATCTGCCTTTGGAAAGCACGAAGTGTCTTTTACCACAAGTCATCTTACTCTGCTAGATCGACCCTCCGCTGGTCAACCAAGTCAGCCTGTTGGGACTCAATTGCTCGAACCACATGTGGGCGACGTCCGGGTGCCATAACTCAAAAGGTAAACAAGGAACTCCTAAGCCTCGGTAGTATGAAATTTTCTTTTAAGATTTATTTAACTCTTCATTTATTTTGAATTCCCAAAACACCCAAGAAACACAAGAACACTAGTCATTATGATGCATGTACCTTTCTTAGGGTCTCTACCCTGTAATTAGTGTAGCCTCACTTGGTCGTTCTGTAGGTCCAAAGTCCTTGCATCGGATCACGGGGGGCCCTAAAATCCTGTGTCCTAGATGGTCATCCGTGACCTATTTCATGCTCAAGATTTCCTAACACCATTGCCCTACCATCCCATGCAACCCTCACTGTGCCTAACCCTATCCTATCTCTCAACCATAACCTTTGATACCATTCTTTCACGACCCGTCTTTTTCAAGATGAGGGAAGAGACATCCAAGTGCCATACCTTTCCTTCTTCAAGATGAAGGAGAGATAATGACCCATGAGTCCTGCCTCTAATAAGCTCTGGAGTGACGACTATCACCAAGGGTATAGAATCTCACACAAAATGGAAGATATTACCCTTTTTGATGAAATATGATAGGGAGATAAGACGGTAGAAATCCCAAACCACACAAAAAATAATCCAACCCAGACATGATTTAAATGTAAACTGTGACAAAAGTACAACCAAAGCACCAAAGAAAGTACCAAAAGAAAGGGGACTAAGCAGTATCACAACAACTATCCCGACGCCCGAGCTAGTAAAGTCCAGCATGATCCTCAAAGTTCTCCTGAAAACCTGAAAACAGTTTTACAACGTAGGGTGAGTATACAAGTATACCTAGTAGGAAAATTAAAGCCACCCGTGCACAAGTGGGGAAACATACTAATTCCCTTGTGAGAGAACAACAGAACCTCAAAGTACCTACCAAGGAGTACTAACCAGCTCAGCCACACCAAGACACACTCACCAAGTAACGCAAGTCAAGTAAAGTAGTAGTATAAGCACATCGATATTTGAGTACCCCACACCACTTTCCCACTAGTTATCTGCTCATTCCTAACGGCTAACGTCTTGACACTACCACTCCCCCAAAACGCAGTCCCACTGCAACAACCTGCCCACACACACCTGAGCCTCAAACCACACATATCTTGCCCGCAGACACCTAGGCCACAACAACCACACCTCTCACTCGAAGACACCTGACCCTCATCCCGAAGATATATGTGAAACAAACCTAACCCAAAAACACCTAGGCCTCTCATCCACACCACAACCAGCCTGAAGGATCTTGGACTATAATAAACCTCAATCCATTACAGCGTGTCTGGATATACTCAAGCATTAAGAACCAGAAGATGGTGCGAGAAAAAAAGTCAGTAACCATCCATCCATCCTCCCACCGGGATGTTGGGAAAGACACCCTCACCCATGAAATGGGGGTGTCAACACATGGTGCCCAACAAGGGTGGAGTGCGTATATAAATCACAATGAACTAAAATTTATACATATAAGTAAACAAACACTCAGCCCAACCTACGAGTCCCAAAACAAACAACCAGCCCGCCATAACCACTTTTGCTACTACCCCTATATGCACAACCACACAAACAACCACAATAAAACACAAGTCCAACCCCTTTTCATTTAACCACTTGTCATTCGTTAATTAAGGGGGTTCACTTTAATTTATTCCAGCACTACCTGGGGCAACTACCAATCACAACATCTGCAACCGCTCTCAAAAGGTGAAGAGCCTGATTAACTAAACTCACAACAACCAACCCACTTTTTTCTTTGGTACTACCAACATTGAACAATGAAAGAGGGACAAAGGTAAATCATTTCTATTTTAACACCCATTCATAAAAACAACAAAGAACAACCAACCTGTAGTCCCACTACACACCCCCTTCTTCCTAAACATTTGTTTAACTACTGTTATTCTTCAAAGTTATCCTACTCAATCATGACCTCGCAATCAAACCTGACAGCCCCGCTGCGCAACAACACCACACCCGACACCCCTATAAACATGAAGTTATGACACAACCCAATCCTACAGCCCCGCTTCCCAATCATTACCCAGATGCAGTCCCACTACATAATAAGTTCAATGACCACAACATAAACCAAAGGCAGTCCCACTGCCTACAAGTTTATCCATTCCATAATCATTCAATATATCAAATTGAAAATTCCAACACACCACCCGTACCACCCCATACACAAATCCCACAACAACCATCATTAAACCACAACCCCACTGCACACACATACCACACCCTTCTCACAGAACCAACTCCTCTGTCCACCCTTGTACCCATAACTATGCTCCCAACAGCAGCACCACACAACCCACACAAAGTCACAAATCCCAATAGAACACAGCACCCAACCACACCTATCAAAATAGGATGTATTCAGATTTGGTAAACACTGTTCTTTAAATCCACTTTGATAAATAGGGGTGATCACACAAGGGTTTTCATCCTGGGGCATCCATGTCATTTAACCAAGTATACGTGATTAAACTGATTTCATGTTAAATCCATTTAACAAAGCATCACAACAAAAAGAGAACATCACATGTGCGCAAGCAAAGACCACCAACGACCATGATTTTCAGAAGGCATACAGCCACAACAAACTATAAAAGAAACAAGGATAGTAGATAAAAAATGGTTAACATCAAACCATCTTCAATTCCCTACCATTTATCCTTTAATCATCACTTACCCTTCATTATTTCTTACCCGTTTAATAAAATCATTCACATATTCTTCACAAGGAATCATTAGTACACCCACCCCACATGATGCACAATTAAAGAGAGGCAGAAGAATCCCTACCTGAAACAACAGGCGACCAAAACTCCTCTTTGCGCCAAAATAGGGGATCACATGAGCAGTAGGAAACTCCAAGAAAACTGAGCTAGAGGGGGCTCTAACACAGGCGCACGACTCGTTTAGAGAGGAAGGCTTTAGGCGTACCGAGAGGGAAGAGAAGAGAGAAACTCGACTTTTAGAAAAAATCCATATTTTATATCAACAGAAGGAAATGGTTCCAAAGGCCATTAATGTGGGATCTTGGTCAAGATCACACAGTTTGAATATCTCCAAGTCCCCGGAGCATTAGGATATTAAAGATATACTTCATATCCTTTGAAACACCCTTAAAAACGCCAAAATAAGGCTTTAAACTCGGTTTATGTGAAATAAAACGTAAGGGGCGAAACTAAAAAAACTCGGGAAACTGGAAATTTGGCAAAGGATGAGACATCGTTTCGACGTGCCACCATCACAGTGCCACTTTCATGGTGCCACCATTTCAGTGTTCCACCATTTTGGTGTGCCACCATTTTGGTGTGCCACCGTCACGGTGCCATCGTTTTGATGAAACTGGATTTTTTTTTGGCAAACTCCCGAAACAAACCACTGCGACCTCCAAGAACACCAGAAGCACTGAATTTTCACAAAGAAATGGCCTGGGGAAATCTGGGTCATTACACCGATGGTGATACATCGTGCTATACACATCCATGTCCTCATGTTTTTTTTTTCAAAAGTTCATTGGACATGGATGATAGCATGAAACATTGAACATTTGTGAAATTGTTCAAATGTTTCTCATAGAGTTTTAACTCTTCATCACTAGCCTCGTTACCGGGTGCTTTAGGAAAAGGTTATTCTAGCACATATAATTTCCTTTCACGATGAATGATGACCTTTATCACTTGTGGAAATTTGTGCTGGTGAGATGGTTGTCCTTCTCAAGTATGGATCACAATGATATGTTTGATGTCATTTTATTGATGTTTCTGTAAATAAGATAAGTAGAATTTTAGTACTATATTTGATAAATTTCAGACAAATAAATTAATATTATATTTATTAGTCTCCTATTATTTTATCAAAACTCAATAACCCTCACTATTGAATTTGGAATATCCTATTTCTTGGACATCCTAGTTACAAGGATCCATATTCTCCTTATTACCCAACTATGGTTGGTCAAACAACTTGAATGGTTTTAGGTAGTCATTCCAAATGTCAACTATATTAACTCATAGTTCTTTGATCTGCTGAGTGGACTACCCAATCCTAAAATCCTTAAATTGGATTTCCTCAACTTTTACCTCTCAGTTACACAAATTCATGTTTTGGTAGTCAACCCTTGATGTAAACTAAGTTGAGTCAACCCAAAACTTCAAGTTATAATTCCCCAATAATTGAAAGCACCCCAACTTTGGTTGTTCAAACACTTTGAACTATGGTTCGATTTTAACTGAAGTAGTGAAAGGCTATACCGACTTAATATATATAATTGAGGGATTTTATCCTTTTATACGTAAATTTTCAATTATCATATTTCTAACAAGCATGTTAATATTTAGTGGATTTACTTAAGTGGTTAACAATTCCTTAGATAATATTTACACATAAGCCAATTTATTTTAGTTCTATCTTGCATGCTTGTGAATTTCATTAAATTATGTGATCGTGAAAAAATATCTATAATGAAATAAACATGCAACTTGACAAAAATAAAATAATAAAGTGGTATGATCATGATCTTTACTAATGGTTAGTTTATCTAGTGGTTGATAAAATAACCATTGACCTAGGGGAAAACACATTGAATTGATTAGCGTTCATGTTATAGCTTTCCACCTCTTCACCTATGTATCTTCATGGATTGGTTTCGGCTCGAATCTAAACTTGAACGACCTCCACTAGCTTGGGGGTTCCATCCATTACATATGCTTTTACCCACACGCATGTGAGGGTAATAGGTTTACATAAAAGAAACCATGAGCACACAGACCCTACATAATAAAAGGAGAGAAGACACGCAATCCAACTATTTAATTTAATAATAAATTAAATAAAACTAATCACATATAATGGTTTGGTTTAGCTCATGATCATCCACATGTATGCAACAAATTACACATTTAATAAAACTACCATTCAATTCTTAACTGTTCTTATTTAAGATAAATTGCACTCAAATCAATTAATTATTATCTTTTATTAATCAATTATTTTATCTTAATTTTTATCCAAATTTCCTTGAGATTCTCATGTATTATAATTTTAAACAAATTAAATAAATTTATTTAATATTAACTATGTAAATAAATGTACTTTGGAGGCAACACGATGAATACCCGTTTAAATCAACCCAACATGTATTATACTCATATATAGTTTTACTTTTGTGACATATGACATACAGAACATATCACGTACTTTCATGATGTGTACAATTACAAGAATTACATGATTTTTCGATTACGTGTTATGCTTCAATGCACATAGAGTAACAACTGTAATACGACTCATACACGATATGCAGATCTGAAAATTATGCAGATATAATTAAACATTTAGATGTATATATTTTAAAACCCATCATACAACGTGTCCTATCAACTTATTGACCACACACAAGAACATGTCTCAAGGTTTAAATAATATAATAAATAAATTTTAAATATGCGTAATTTGGTATAATTACCCGACATGTCCAGGTGAGCTACACGAAGTGTACATCTCTCGCCCTCTATTCAAGGTACACGTCTAGGGACTCAGCATATAAATCGTACCTCAGAAACTATATTACACAATGTGTCCAATGAGCTACATGCCATGTGATTTCCTAATTACATGGTCACCAGTCAGGTATTCCATGTATTGAAACACATGGACCTTCTGTGACTCAAAGGGACTACACGCCGTGTACGTGGGCTATACAGCGTGTAATTCGGCTGACCGTGCGCCGGGTTGGCCCAGTCAACATGCAGTGTAAGAATTAACTATTCCATGTGTAATCGATGCTTAGAGTTTGAGTAATTTCTGAATTAAATCTTGGTGCATTGAGCACAAGTACACAACTTGTAACTCAGGTTAAACGGCGGGTACTCCTGTGTTGTCTGATCAGAATCCTTGGGACCTCTGGATGGGTTTCTTGATTTTATTTTTATCAAAAAATTAATCATTTCGATTAGATCTATGAGAAATAGAGGAAGAAATGGATCATTCAATTTGAATTAAAAGAACGATTAAACTTGAATTGATAAACTAATTCAAAAATGGGTAAATAATCAACGATCTTTAAATAATTATGAATAATTATGTGACCGCTTTGATACTACTTGTAGGTTCCGAGCGTAGCGAAAGCGTGCGATGGGTCGTGCCTAACTTTTCTTTTGGTCACGATCGATGATCAATCTGAGATTTACACAATGATAAACATAGTGATCTATAGGGTTGAATCAAAGAAAATAGACAAGGGATAGAACACCAGAACTAGATGAAGGATCATCACATATTATTTATAATTAATTTAATCAATTAAAAATTACTTTCATTGGAATTTCTTTCATTGATGGATTTGGTAGCAGATCTGCGATGTACCGTCGTGTTGTAGGGATCTAGTGCAGATTCCCTCTAGCAGTGATCCCCACATATTCCTCGAATCTCCAGACGTCATTGAAAGAATCTTTGGGGGCTAGCATGACAGATCCTTATGCTTATGTCATCCACATTTTATTGCTATGAGAATTGCTTTCAAAAAATTTTCTTTGATCTGGTGGAGGAAGGTTGATCTTCATTTTTGGGAGCATTCTTGGGAAAGAGAGCTCTCTAGGGGGCTTTAGATAATTCTCCAAATCTATTGTGCACAACCAAACAAATAAGTTGACTTGTATGAGAAAATAACATAACTGAGTTTATATATCACTAAGGTTAAAATAAAATAATTACACAGGTGTCCTTAATTATTTATTTAATCCTATTAAAAACCCCATGTCAAATAATAATAATAATAATATTATTGTTTATCCACATGTGCTTAACTTGTGAATTAAATTAAATATTATTTAATTAAATAATATTCAATATTTATTATTTCTCACCTGACCATTAAATTCAGTCCTCCATCCCTTGAAGATATTTATTGGGCCTTGAATAATGATTATTTGTTTATTAAATAAACATTACTGCATTATTCACTAATAAATAGACAAATATTATATTCACTAAATAAAAAACAAACATTTATTAAATACTTCACTCACATTATATTCTCTCAAATAACTGGTGATTAAATATATACAATCAAGTATACATGAATAATTATTAAATCATGTGCGAGAATAATATTTATTTAACCTGTTAAATAATAAATAATATTATATTATTTAACTGAGATTCTAGATACACTTAGTGTGTGACCCTTTAGACCTGTTTCTCAGTGGCATTAGGCAAAACAGCCTAAATTCTAATGTTAGCATCTAACAACATGTCAAGACACCCATAATGAAAGAAGTTAATGTCACAAAAAAATGTTACCTCATACAGACACTTACTATGTAATATAATCCCTTTAACATGATATCTCTTATCAAGCAGGTTGCATGCTGGTGCTCTCAACCAAAGTGCTCGATGCCTCTTTCTTTGATTTCTGGAAAATGAACTTGTCTATAGAACACCATGACCATGGATTTATTTAGACTATCATTTCCATCAAAGGGCATAAGATATCAACTTTCATTAAAACAGAATGGAAAAAACCTTTTTTGCATTATTTATTAACGTAATATTACTTGTGATGCACCCAATGTATCCTACCTCACAATGAACATATGTCGGCATGGTTTTCATCAATACATCAAAGTATGCACCCAACATATCCTATCTCTCCATGAATATATATCATCATGGTTTTCATCAATAGATCAAAGTACGCGACTCATAATATTCATTAATAATAATCTTAAAGTCTAAAGATTAATACACATGTATGAAGACAGGAATATCCAATGACAAATAGAAATGTGGATATCCTATTGGCGGGTCTCGTTCTCATAATATCCTACTAGATATTACCAAGGGAATACACCATGAGAAGCTGCCTCAAAGTCCTATGAGACACTACCCTTGATATCCTGTATCATTTGTGTCCCTCAAATGATATCATCTGATTATAGAACATATATTCAAGAAAAGTATCGTAGCAGTTATGGGTTCACATCATAGTGGGGAAATACTATGACCTTTTAGTAAGACATCTACTCTTAGATCATTATCATATACTATGTCATGAAGAAGAACAATCATGATGTGATAGGTAGTTTATTAATATTTAAAACCATGAATACAAGTTATCATAAAGTAATAGAAGTTAGTTCTATGGCACCAACTCCAATAGAGACATGATGATGTGGCTACACGAGATGTAGAGATATGATGATGGGATGATTGGTGAGGGTTGAGAGTTAGGCATGTCTGTTTGTCTAAATAACCTTACGATTGTGATAATATGGTAGTAATTTGTGATATGGAATGATTATTACATTATAGACTACCTCATTTATTAATATAAATCCATGGGAGTCATTTTTTTTTCATTTATGTGATAAATCGTTGGGATGATAAGATATCTGCAAGTGATCCTTTAAAACAAAGCGTGTGAGTAATTATCTACTTGCTAGTATTTCCCCAACTGTTTTCTTTCTTAGTTTAAGACACCACTCCTTCATGAGTTATGAATTTCGAGGGAATTTTTTGAGGGTATAGTGTTCAATTATCATTTTTTCAATCCCTTCTCACTATTATCACTCACTGTTGGGTGAATATTCTCTTGTTCTCTTTCTCTTGTTCTTTGTTATTTCAAGAAACACTATCAAACACACACACACAGAAACAAGAGACATGAAGATTTACAAGTTTCACCTTTCAAAATGAAAGACTATTCTTTGGTATGATTTGGGTTCCACTAAGATCATACGATTCAATATTATAATTGGGTAGATTTTATCCTTGTACACATGTTTAGTGCATCCAACACTCTAGATAATCCATATGCATGTTTATTCTTCCATCCTGATAGTATCACGTTTGTAGAGACAAAACCTGAAGAGTCATCTTCAGAACAACTACAAGGTTATTGATGCACTTATTTCTTTCTTCTTCTTCCACTTTCACTTGCACAACAACATGAAATGAATTCTTCTCTTTTATTGTATGAAAATAGAAATGCACATAGTTCCTTATCTTCATAGCAGAAAATAATTACTACCTTTTTTTCTTAGAAGAAAGACTTCTTGGGGAAGTAGCGGGTTGTGGAATTGGAAGCAAGTCAATCTTGTAGTGATGGGATATTACTAGTTGAGCCTAGAGATCATGTTGATCATTTAGTTAGTGGGAAGACTGAAGTAGTATGGGTATTGACAACTAGGTCTAATCCTAGTGATTTTTCTATGTGGTTTTCTAAATTAGAAGGCTGTTAGAATCATGGGTAGTGCACTTCTGTACTAGAGTCACAACAAGGGTTTGGTCTCACTACTATTCACGCTGAAGGGGAATGGGATGAGATCGAGGATAAAGGAACTTCCTTTAAAGATGCTATTGTCAAGAACTTTTAGACGAGGGTTGAAAATGATCATGAGGAGTCTGAAATTGAATTATTTGCACATACAATGGTTGATAAGCAGTTGATGCAAGCTTTTACATTCTTTGAGTGTTCTCAATGGATTGAAAAATCTTGAAGATGATTCCTTGATGAAACCAAAACCCTTAAAAGGCTCTGGTAAAAGAGCAAAGGACATTAGACAATGCACATTTTAGTACTGTTAATTTTAATGGGGATTTCGTAGCTTAGATTCAACTCTAATTTAGGATAAGTTGGGAGATCAAGGGAATTTGACCTTTAAGGTGGGCCAACGTGTAAGGGCCTGTATTTTCTGGAGACTTTACCCATTTCCTTGCGTGTTGAGTGTTTGAGTAAGTCTTATTTAATAGTTTCTATGGTTTTATTAATTTCCATCATTTATGAATATATATTTTCCTGAAAATTATTTGGCTAAGTCTTATACGTCATGATGTAAAGATATATTACACATAAAATTTATTTGGATAAGTCTTGTACATCATGATTTAAAGATATATTACACATGAAAATTATTTGGTTAAGTCTGAATGTTTAACATGTATTCAATATATATATAATAAAATAATAATAAAAGGACTACATATATATGAAACATTTTATTATGTTTAAAACAATTAAATGTATAAAAGGATGGAAAACAAAACATTTTATATACAATGTTTCAAATGAATATATATGTGTATATATATAGAATATATAATAAATAAAACGTTTTACAAATAAAATTATAATGGATGTTATAACTACTTTTTATGCATGTATTAATTCTAAAAAATTTTTATGTGGAATTTATTCACCATATTAATGGAACGATACATTGATGAAACCATTATTTTTTAGTGCAATTAATATGGAAAACAGTTTCCTTCGAACCATGGTGATTTCATTTCTTCGTAATTCAAAGATATATACCTTTCCCTATATTGTTTATTTTTTCCCAACACCGGAAGACCAGACACACATTCTAGGGGAATTGAAGGGTAATGCAGATAGCATGAAGCATGCATGGACATATCATAATGAACTTACATGATTCACATTATGAGGCATGAGATTCAATACTTTCTTATCTTTTAAATACATGCTTGATATGTTGCAAACCTTTATAAGGCTTGTTGAAGTCGTAAAACTTTTGATTATCTGCCCCAAGTAACAAATCACTAAGGTCATCGTCAATCCCTTCAAAAAATCCCTTCAAAATGAATGTAGAGAAATATTCTCATTCACATAGTTGAAACCCACTAATATGTCCTTAAACCAAGATTCCTTTAATGCATCAATGATTTGTTTACCTATATTGTCTTAACTTCATAGAGGGATGTAAGTTTAACTTTCTCCTTGCTCAGTGGAAATTAAATGGTCCGGGGGGAGGGGTTGTGTATTACTTATGTATTTACTATATTACTCTCCTATCAAGCTGTTGTATAGTTAGAGGTAGGGTTGAGATTTATCATCCATGTTAATTATTTGACTCTTCTCTTGGGCTCATGTTTGGTTTTAGGGAAGGGGTCCTGAACATTCCTTGCGATGTGTGTTTAAATTATGCTATGTTATTAATTGATTAGGTGGCTTTGATTTTTTGTAATTTATTATATGATTCCATGGGAAATTGAAATCTAGAAATGAAAATGGAAATAAGAGTCTAAAATTAAAGCATCTAATAAATTAAATATGATGCAATCATTAAATATAAAATGATGTTATGTGATGCACTTATTTTGACTTCCCATGTGAAGTGTGAGATAAACTAGGAATGGATATGGGAAGGTGAATATGTCCATATAAATCTTTATTTTTTCCATTGGATGTTGAATGTTCTTGATTATTTTGTGTTGACTTAAATTGATGTCATTATTCTGTATTATATTTTCATATATCAATTTATATCATTGCATTGAAAATTATAAATGTAGTGGGAAATAAGGTGAAGAATAATAAATCTGTTTAAATTTGGAATGAGAAGTGACATGTCATCCAATATCTTTCTATTAACATTGATGCATGATGTTTGTTAGGATTACTCATAGGTATGTACCCTGCACAAATCATTATGATGCATGTACTTTTCCTAGGGTCTCTACCCTGTAATTAGTGTAGCCTCACTTGGTCATTCAGTAGGTCTAGAGTCCTTACATCGGATCATGGGGTCCCTAAAATCTTTTGTCTTAGTTGATCTTCCCTAACCTATTTCACGCACCAAGATTTCCTAACACTGTTTCCCTACCATCCCATGCAACCATCACTGTGCCTAACTCCATCCTATCTCTCAACCATCACCTTTGATACCATTCTGTCACGACTCATCTTTTTCAAGTTGAGGGAAGGGACAACCATGTGCCAAATCATTCATTCTTCAAGAAGAAGGAGAGATAATGACTTCTGAGTCCCACCTCCAATAGGCCCCAAAGTGAAGACTAGCACCAAGGGTATAGAATCTCACACAATATGGAAGACATTACCCTTTTAATGAAATAGGATCGGGATATAAGACGGTAGAAATCCCAAACCACACCAAAAATTTTATATAAAGGAAACCAAAATCCAACCCATGCATGATTTAGACATAATATGTGAAAAAAGTACAACCAAAGCACCAAAGAAAGTATCAAAAGAAAGGGGACTAAGCAGCATCACAACAACTATCCTGACACTCGAGTTAGTAAAGTCCAACACAATCCTCAAAGTTCTCCTAGAAACCTGAAAACAGTTTTACAATGTAGGGTGAGTATACAAGTATACCCAGTAGGAAAACTAAATCCACCCATGCAAAAGTGGGGGAACATACTAATGCCCATGTGAGAGAACAATAGAACCTCAAAGCACTTACCGAGGAGTACTAACTAGCCCGACCTCACCAAGGCACACTAACCAAAAAACACAAGTCAAGTAAAGTAGTAGTATAAGCACATCGACATTTGGGTACCCCACACTAATTTCCCTTTGGTTTTCTACTCATTCCTAATGGCTAACATCTTGACGATACCACTCTCCCAAAACACAGTCCCACTAGTACAACCTACTCGCACACACTTGAGCCTCAAACTACACATATCCCACCCACAGACACTTGGGTCACAACAACCACACCTCTCGCCCGAAGACACATGAGCCTCATACCAAAGACACCTCTGAAACAAACCTAGACTGCAAACACCTAGGCCTCTCACCCACAACAAAACCTACTCGAAGGATCTGTGGCTATAATAAACCTCAAGCCATTACAACCTGCCCAGATACACTCGATCGGTAAGAACCGGAAGAGGGTGTGAGGAAGAAAGTTAGTAACCAGCCATCGATCCTCTCTCCAAGTTATTGGGAAAGACACCCTCCCCCATGAAATGGGGGTGTTCGGCACATAGTGATCAACAAGGGTGGGGTACGTATAGAAATAAAAAAGAACTACAATTTATATATATATAAGTAAACAAACACTCAGCCCAACCTATGGGTCCCAAAACAAACAACTAGCCTGCTAGAACCACTTTTGCTGTTACCCCTATAAGCACAACCACAAAAACAACCACAATAAAACACAAGTCCAACCCCTTTTCATTTAACCATTTTTCATTCGTTAATTAAGGGGGTTTCACTTTAATTTATTCTAGCACTACCTGGGGCAACTACCAAGCATAAAATCTAAAACCATTCTTAGAAGGTGAATAGCCTGATTAACTAAACACACAATAACCAACCCACTTCGTTCTTCGGTATTGCCATCATTGAACAAGGGAAGAGAGACCAAGGTAAATCATTTCCATTTTAACACCCATTCATAAAAACAATAGATAACAACCAACCTTCAGTCCCACTGCACACCCCCATTCTTCCTAGACATCCGTTCAACCACTGCCAACTTCTTCAAAGTTATCCTGCTCAATCATGCCCTCACAACCAAACTCGGAAGCCCCGCTGCACAATAACACCACACCCGAAACCCCTATAAATATGAAGTTACGACACAAACCAATCCTTCATCCCCACTACCCAATCATTACCCAGATGTAGTTCAACTGCATAACAAGTTCAATGAACAAAACATAAACCAAAAGCAATTGTCTACATGTTTATCCATTCCATAATCAATCAATCTCTCAAATTGAGAATTCCAACACACCACCCGTACCACCCCATACACAAATCCCACAACAATCACCATTAAACCATAACCCCGCTGCACACAAAAACCACACCCTTCTAATAGAACCAGATCCTATATCCACCCCTATACCCATAACTATGCTCCCAATAGCAGCACCACACAACCCACACAAAGTCACAAATCCAAATAGAACACAACACACAACCACACCTATCAAATAGGATGTATTCAGATTTGGTAAACACTATTCTTTAAATCCACTTTGATAAATAGGGGTGATCACACAAGGATTTTCATCCTGGTGCATCCATTTCATTTAACCAAGTATACATAATTAAACAGATTTCATGTTAAATCCATTTAACAAAGCATCACAACAAAAAAAGAACATCACTAGTGCACAAGCAAAGACCACCAATGACCATGATTTTCAGAAGGCATACAATCGCAACAAACCATAAAATAAACAAGGATAACAGATAAAACAGATGATCAACATCAAACCATCTTCAATTATTTACCTGTTATCTTTTAATCAACACTTCCCCATCGTTATTTATTAATATTTTTATAAAATTATTCACCCATTCTTCACAAGGAATCATTAATACACCCACCATGCATGATGCACAATTAAAGAAAGGTAGAAGAATACCTACCCAAAACAACAGGTGACCAAAACTCCTCTTTGCGTAAAAATAGGGGATCACACGAGTAGTAGGAAACTCCAAAAAAAATGAATAGTAGGGGGCTCTAACATAAGCACACGACTCTTCTAGAGAGGAAGGCTTTAGGTGCAGTAAGAGGGAAGAGAAAACAGGACCTCAAATTTTAGAAAAAAGCCAGATTCTATATCAATGGAAGGAGATGGTTCTAAAGGCCATTAATGTGGGATCGTGGTCAAGATCACACGGTTTGAATATCTCAAAGTCATCGGAGTGTTAGGATATTAAATATATACTTCTTATCCTTTTAAACTCCCTTAAAAACGCCTAAATAGGGATTTAAACTTGGTTTACGTCAAATAAAACGTAAGGGGAGAAACTGAAAAAACTCAGGATACTAGAAATTTGGCAAAGGATGAGACACCGTTTCGGTGTGCCACCATCACAGTGACACCATTTCGGTGTGCCACCATTTCGGTGTGCCACCATCACAGTGCCATCGTTTTGGTGAAACTGGATTTTTTTTTGGAAAATTCATGAAACAAACCACTATAACCCCAAAAACACCACAAGCACTAGATTTTCAAAAATGGCCTGGGGAAATCTGGGTCATTACACTGACGGTGAGACATCATGCTATACGCATCCATGTCCTCATGTATTTTCAAAAGCTCATTGGACATGGATGATAGCATGAAACATTGAACATCTGTGAAATTGTTCAAATGTTTCTCATAGAGTTTTAACTCTTCATCACTAGCCTCATTACCGGGTGCTTTAGGAAAAGGTTATTCTAGCACATATAATTTCCTTTCATGGTGAAGGATGACCTTTATCACTTATGGAAATTTGTGCTGGTGAGATGGTTGTCCTTCTCAAGTATAGATCACAATGATATGTTTGATGTCATTTTATTGTTGTTTCTGTAAATATGATAAGAATAATTTTAGTACTTTATTTGATAAATTTCAGACAAATAAATTAATATTATATTTATTAGTCTCCCATTATTTTATCAAAACTCAATATCCCTCACTATTGGATTCAGAATATCCTGTTTCTTGGACATCCTAGTTACAAGGATTCATATTCTCCTTCACATTACCCAACTTTGGTTGGTCAAACAACTTGAATGGTTTTAGGCAGTCATTCCAAATGCCAAATGCATTAACTCATAGTTCTTTGATCTGCTGAGTGGACTGCCCAATCCTAAAATCCTTAAATTGGGTTTTCTCAACATTTGCCTCTTAGTTACACCAAGTCCTGTTTTGATAGTTAACCCTTGATGTAAACTAAGTTGAGTCAACCCAAAACTTCAAGTTAGAATTCCCCGATAATTGGAAGTACCCCAACTTTGGATGTTCAAACACTTTGAACTATGGTTCGATTTTAATAGAAGTAGTGATAGGCTATACCGACTTAATATATATAATTGAGGTATTTTATCCTTTTATACGTAAATTTTCAATTATTATCTTTAATACATGTGTGTTAATATTAAGTAGATTTACTTAAGTGATAAACAATGTATTAGATAATATTTACACATAAGCCAATTTATTTTAGTTTTATCTTGCATGCTCGTTAATTTCATTAAATTATGTGATCATGACAAAACATCCATAATGAAATAACCATGAAACTTGACAAAAATAAAATAATAAAGTGGTATGATCATGATATTTACTAATGGTTAGTTTATCTAGCAGTTGATAAATTAACCGTTGAACTAGGGGGAAAACAACCTTGAACTGATTAAGGTTTGTGTAATAGATTTCCACCTATCCACCTATGTATCATCTTGGATTGGTTTCACCTCAGATCCAAACTTTAACCACCTCCACTAACTTGGGGTCTCCATCCATTACATATGATTTTTCCCACACATAGGTGAGGGAAAAAGGTTTACATAGAAGAAACCATGGGCACACAGACCCTACATAATAAAAGGAGAGAAGAAATGCAGTACAACGATTTAATTTAATAATAAATTAAATGAAAATAATCAGATATAAAGGTCTGGTTTAGCTCATGATCATCCATATGTATGCAACAAATTATGAATTTAATAAAACTACCATTCAATTCTTAATCATTCTTATTTATGATAAATCGTGCTCAAATCAATTAATTATTATCTTTAATCAATCAACTCTTTTATCTGAATTCTTATCCAAATTTCCTTGAGATTCTCATTTATTATAATTTTAAACAAATTAAATAAATTTATTTAAAATTAACCATGTAAATAAATTTAAATTGGATGCAACATGGTGAATACCCGTTTGAATCGACTCAACATGTATTAAAATCATATATAGTTTTACTTTTGTGACATATGAGATACAATATATATCAAGTACTTTCATGACGTGTACAATTTACACGAATTACATGATTTTTCGGTCATGTGTTATGCTTCAATACATGTAGAGTAACAACTGTAATACAAATCATACACAATATGTAGATCTAAACATTACACAAATATAATTAAACATTTAGATGTATATATATTAAAACACATCACACAACATGTCCTATCAACTTAATGACCACACAAAAGAACTTGTATCAAGGTTTACATGATATAATAAATAAATTTTAAATCTACGTAATTTGGTATAATTACAGGCATGTACAAGCGAGATACACGACATGTACATCTCTAGTCATCTATTCGTGGTACACAAATAGGGACTCAGTGTGTAAATCATACCTTGGAAACTGTAGTACATGGCGTGTCCAATGGGCTACATACTATGTGATTTCCTAATTACATGGTCACCAGTCGGGTATGTTGTGTATTGAAACACATGGACCGTCTGTGACCCAATGGGACTACGTGCTATGCTTGTGGGCTACACAACATGTAATCTGGCTAACTGTGCGCTAAGTTTTCCTAGTCAACATGCGGCGTAAGAATTAACTATTCCATGTGTAATCAATTCTTACAGTTTGAGTAATTTTTGAATTAACTCTTGGTGAATTGAGCACAAGTACACAATGTGTAACTTAGGTTAAATAGTGTGTACTCATGTGTTGTCCAACCAGAATCCTTGGGACCTCTAGATGGGTTTCTTGATTTTATTTTAATCATAAAATTAATCGTTTCGATTAGATCTAAGAGAAACAAAAGAGGAAGAAATGGATCTTGAAATTCGAATTAAAAGAACAATTAAACTTGAATTGAAAAAATAAATAAAAATGGGTAAATCACTAACAATATTTAAATAATTATGAATAATTATGTGACCGCTCTGATACCACTTGTAGGTTCTGAGCACATAGAAAGTGTGCGATGGGTCGTGTCTGACTTTTCTTTTGGTCATGATCAGTGATCAATCCTAGATTTACACAACGATAAATGCAGTGACCTACAGAATTGAATCAAAGAAAACAGACAAGGGATAGAACACTGGAACTAGATGAATGATCATCACATATTATTTATAATTAATTTAATCAATTTAAGAATTACCTTTGTTTGAATTCTTTTTTTGTTGATGGATTTGGTAGGAGATCTACGATGCACCATCGTTGTGTTGTAGGAATCAAGTGAATATTCCCTCTAGCAGTGATCCACACGTGTTCCTCGAATCTACAGATGTTGTCAAAAGAATCTCTAGGTGCTAGCATGACATATCCTTGCGCTTACGTCATCCACATTTGATTTCTATGAGAATTTCTTTCAAAGCATTTTCTTTGATCTGGTGGAGGAAGATTGATCTTCATTCTTGGGAGAGTTCTTGGAGAAGCAAGCTCTCTAGTGGGATTTAGAGAATTTCCCAAATCTGTTGTGCACAACCAAACAAATGAATTGGCTTGTATGAGAAAATAACATAAATGAGTTTATATATCGATAGGGTTAAAATAAAGTAATTACACAAGTGTCCTTAATTATTTATTTAATCCTAACAAAAACCCCACATCAAATAATAATAATAATATTATTATTTATTGACATGTGCTTAACTTGTGAATTAAATTAAATATAATTTAATTAAATAATATTCAATATTTATTATTTCTCACCAGGCCATTAAACTCGGTCCGCCATTCCTTGACGATATTTATCAGGACTTGAATAATGATTATTTGTTTATTAAATAAATATCACAACATTATTCACTAATAAATAAATAAATATTATATTCACTAAATAAAAAATAAATATTTATTAAATATTTCACTCACATTATATTCTCTCAAATAACTGGTGGTGAAATATATGCGATCAAGCATACATGAATAATTATTAAACCACATGCGAGAATAATATTTATTTAACCTGTTAAATAATAAATAATATTATATTATTTAACTAAGATTTTAGATAAACATATTGTGTGACCCTCTAGACCTCTTTCTCAATGGCATTAAGTGAAACAGCCAAAAGTACAATGTTATTATCTAAAAACACTACAAGACACCCACAGGGAAAGAAGTTAATGCCACAACAACATGTTACCTCATAAAAATGATTACTATGTAATATAATCCCTTTAACATGATATCTCTTATCAAGAAGGTTACATACTGGTGCCATCAACTAAAGTGTTCGATGCCTCTTTCTTTGATTTCCTAGAAAATGAACTTGTCTCCTGAACACCATGACCATAGATTTATTTAGACTATAATTTCCACCAAATGGGATAAGATATAAACTTCTATTAAAATAGAAGGGGAAAAACCTTTTTCACATTATTTATTAACATAACATTACTCATGATTCACCCAACGTATCCTATCTTGTAATGAACATTTGTCACCATGGTTTCATCAATACATCAAAGTACGCACCCAACGTATCCTATCTCACCATGAACATATGTCATCATGGTTTTCATCAATATATCAAATTATGAAACTCATAATATTCATTAATAATAATCTTAAAGTCTAAAAATCAATACACACGTATGCTAGTAGGAATATCCAATGACACATAGAAATGTGGATATCCTACTGGCGGGTCTCATTCTTATAATATCCTACTAGATATTACCCAGGGCGTACACTATGAGAAGATGAATCAAATTCCTATGAGACACCAACCCTCATAGACTATATTATTTTTATCCCTAAAATGATATCATCCAATTATAGAACATATATTAAAGAATAGTATCATAACACTTCCAGGTTCACATCATAGCGGGGAACCGCTATGCCCTTTTAGTCCGACATCTACTCTTAGGACATTATTATATACTATGTCATGAAGAAGAATAATCATGATGTGATAATTAGTTTATTATTATTTAAAACCATGAATACAAGTTATCATAAAGTAATAGAAGTTGGTTATATGGAACCAACTCCAATAGAGACATGATGATGTGGATACATGAGATGTAGAGATATGATGATGATATGATTGGTGAGGGTTGAGAATTAGATATACTTGTTTGTCTAAATAACCTTATGATTGTGATAATATGGTAGTAATTTGTGATATGGAATTATTATTACATTATAGACTACCTCATCTATAAATATAAATCCATGGGAATCATTTTTTTTGTTCGTACATGTGATCAATCATTGGGATGAAAAGATATCTGCAAGTGATCCTTTAAAACAAAGTGTGTGAGTAATGCTCTACTTGATAGTATTTCCACAACTTTTTTATTTCTTAGCCTAAGAAACCACTCCTTCATGAGTTATGAATTTTAGGGGAAATTTTTTAGGGTATACATAGGGGGTGAATTGGTGTAGGTATTCAATTATCATTTTTAATCCCTTCTCACTTTTATCTCTCACTATTGGGTGAAAATTATCTTGTTCTCTTTCTCTTATTCTTTTTTATTTCAAGAAACACTTTCGAACACACAAAAAAAAATAAGAGACATGAAGATTTACAAGGTTCACCTTTCAAAATGAAAGACCAGTCTTTGGTATGATTTGGGTTCCACTAAGAGCATACGATCCACTAGTATCAACCCGTGAATATAATTGGGTAGGTTTTATCCTTTTACCCATGTTTGGGGAATCCAAAACTCTAGAGAATCCATATGCATGTTTATACTTCCATCCTGATAGTATCGCATTTGTAGAGACAAAACCCGAAGAGTCATCTTCAGAACAACTACAAGGTTATTGATGCATTGCTTTCTTTCTTATTCTTCCACTTTCACTTGCACTACAACATGCAAGTAATTCTTCTCTTTTATTGTATGCAAATTGAAATTCACATAGTTCCTTATCTTCACATTAGAAAATAATTACTACCTTTATTTCTTAGAATCAAGACTTCTTGGGGAAGCAAAAGGTTGTGGAATTGGAATCATGTCAATCTTGTAGTGATGGATATTACTAGTTGGTCCTAGAGATCATGTTGATCATTCAGTTAGTGGGAAGACTGAAGTAGTATGGGTGTTGACAACTAGGTCTAATCCTGATTATTTTTCTATGGGATTTTCTAAATTGGTAGGCTCTTAGAATCATGGGTAGTGCACTTCTAGACTAGATTCATAGCAGGAGTTTGGTCTCATTTCTCCTTATGTTGAAGGGTCATGGGATGAGATCGAGGATAAATTAACTTCCTTTAGGGATGATATTGTTAAGAAATTTGAGACGATGGTTGAAACTGATCATGAGGAGTCTGAAATTGAATTATCTGCACATACAAAGGTTGATAAGTATTTGATGCAAGTTTTTAATTTCTTTGAGTGCTCTAAATGGAATGAAAAATCTTGAAGTTGATTCCTTGATGAAACCAAAACCCTCAAAAGGCTCTGGTTAGAGCAGAGGATATTGTACGATGAACATTTTAGTACTATTAATATTAATGAGGATTGAGTAGCTTGCTTCAACTCTGATTTAGGCCAAGTTAGGAGATCAAGGGAATTTGAATAGTAAGGAGGCCCAACATGTAAGGGCCTATATGTTTTTGGAGACTTTACCCATTTCCTCGGGTGTTTAGTGTTTGTGTAGTAAGTCTTATTTAGTAGTTTCTATAATTTTATTAATTTCCATAATTTATGAATATATAATTTCCTGAAAACTATTTGGCTAAGTCTTATACATTATGATGTAAAGAAATACTACACATCAAATTTATTTGTCTAAGTCTTTTACATCATGATTTAAAGAAAAATTACACATGAAAATTATTTGTCTAAGTCTGAATGTTTAACATGTATTCAATATATATATATATATAATAAAATAATAATAAAAGGAATACTTATATATGAAAAGTTTTATTATGTTTAAAATAATTAAATTTATAAAAGGTTGGAAAACAAAATGTTTTATATGAAATGTTTCAAAGGAATATATATGTGTATAAATATAGAATATATAATAAATAAAACGTTTTACAAATAAAATTCTAATGGATTTTATAATTACTTGTTATGCATGTATTGATTCTACAAAATTTTTATGTGTAATTTATTCACTATATTAATGGAATGATACATTTATGAAACCATTATTTTTTTAGTGCAATTAATATGAAAAACAGTTTCCTTCGAACTGTGGTGATTGCATTTCTTCTTAATTCAAAGATATATACCTTCCCCTACCTCGTTTATTTTTTCCCAAAACTAGAAGAGAAGACTCACATCCTAGGGGTATTGAAGGGTAATAAAGATATCATGAAACATGTGTGGACATATCATAATGAACTTCCAAGATTCACATTATGAGGCATGAGATTCAATACTTTCTTATCTTTGAAATACATGATTGATATGCTATAAACATTTATAAGCCTTTTTGAAGCCATAAAACTTTTGATTATCTACCCCAAGTAACAAATGACTGATATCATCGTCAATACCTTCGAAAAATCCCTTCAGAATGAATGTAAAGAAATCATCTCATTATTGAAACACACTAATATGTCTTTATGCCAAGATTCATTGAATGCATCAATGATTAGTTTACCTATCTTTTCTTAACTTTATAGAGGGATGTAAGTTTAACTTTTTCCTTGCTAAGTGGAAATGATATGGTCTAGGGGGAGATGTTGTGTATTACTTATTCATTTACTATATTACTCTCCTCTTAGGCTGTTGTATAGTTAGGGGGAGGGTTGTGATTTATCATCCATGTTAATTATTAGACTCCTCTCTAGGGATCATGTTTGGTCCAAGGGAAGGGGTCCTGAACATTCCTTGCGATGTGTGTTTAAATTATTCTATATTATTAATTGATTAGGTGGATTTGATTTTCTGTAATTTATATTACGATTCCATGGGAAATGGAAATTTAGTAATTAAAATAGTAATAGTAGAGTCTAAAATTGAAGCATCTAATAAATTGAATATGAATCCATCATTGAATATGACATGATGTTATTTGTTTCACTTATTTTGACTTCCCATGTGAAGTGTGAGATAAACTGGGAATGAATATGGGAAGGTTAATATATCCATATAAATCTTTATTTTTCCATTGGATGTTGAATATTCTTGATTATTTGGTGTTGACTTCAATTGATGTCATTATTATATATTATATTTTCATATTTCAATTTATATCATTGCACTAAAATTTATAAATGTAGTGGGAAATAAGGTGAATAATAGTAACTATGTATGAATCTAGAATGAGAAGTGATTTTTCATCCAATATTTTGCTATTAACATTTATGCATGCAATGCTATTTAGAAATTGATGGATATTTATATT
This sequence comes from Viscum album, assembly GCA_963277665.1. Taxonomy (NCBI): domain Eukaryota; kingdom Viridiplantae; phylum Streptophyta; class Magnoliopsida; order Santalales; family Viscaceae; genus Viscum; species Viscum album. The sequence continues at coordinate 498,380,468 of OY728123.1, read as the reverse complement.
TCACATATACTGTGCAATTTTAGTTAATGATTTTGTTATGATAGTTGTTACATGGTGATGATTATGATATATTGGATTTTATATTGATACATGTCTGTGTGGATTAAAATTATTATTTGGAATTATCTGAGTATGAGATACCACATTAGGTAGATAAGACAATAATGATATAATAAATGTAATTGTAAATTAGAAGAAGAAATAATTTAAATATTTTATTGGAATTCCACTTTGAGCAAAATAAGATTTTTCAAAAGAGAATATAAACCTAAAACAATCAATATTTATTAATAAATCAATGAATGCCACACTTAAAGTTGAGTAATATTAATGTTAATTTGTGAGGGGAGAAAATCAAGATTATGTTATGACCTAGGAGTCTAGTGTAATCAACACATAATTAAATGAATAAGTGTATGAGATTAATAATAGAAGATAACAATTATGATGTCTATCATAGTAACTAATAGAAATCCATAAAGAATTAGTGTGAGTGATTTCCAATAAAGGATGGTTGAGTAGAGAACCCTTGTAAGGAAATTAAGGATTGGTGTGACTCGTGTTCTTGATGTGGTATTATTAGTTGCTCTTATTTTTTACTATGCTAATGTGTTTACATAATCATATAAGGTGATTTTTTTTTATGTATGAATGTTTTCTTATTGAATTTTTCTTATGAGTTTCTATTATATGGATGATTTCTTGTATGATTATTTATTTATCTACTTAATTGTACATGTTTTTTTACTTGATTAATTGCATGTACAATTTTTTGTTTACGCACATGAGACTCAGTTCGGTTGGTGATGACTCAAAATGTGCTTCCAAGTGATCCAAGATTAAATCCAGGTGGAGAAATATTTTTGGGTTACTATAGCAGGTAATGTAATAGTCGAAACTATTTATCCATATGGGCCTTCGAGCCATTGGTTTGGTCCTTAAGTCCTGCAAGGACTTCGAGCCAACTAAGGATTTCAGGCCAGTTGTCTCTCAAGGCCTTCGAGCCACTACAAGGCCTTTAGGACACCTTAAGGCCTTCAAGACACCCCAAAGCCTTCATAACACATTAAAAATGCAGATGCAACCTGTAACGACCTGAAATTTTCAATTATATTTGTTTGTGTTATTTTATTTTATACTCAACAAAACTATATCCTTTAATTAATGAAGTGGGAATAATTAAAATGAGACAGTTGGGTTTTGACTGTTATATGACCGTTGGTCAATATGACCATTGGAAACTATAATCTTAACATTGTGTTTTTATAAATACAGTTATCTTGGTTAATTAATACAGAAAGAAGATTGAATGACCTCATCTAGTAGACTCGAGCCATATGAAGCCCATCTTTCGGAGCTTGGGAAGGAGGTAACATCACTGGGCTTTGCTCTGGACCAAGCCCAATCCGAACTTCAACATATGAATCTTGAACGGAATCACATAAGGGAGATATTCAAGCAGATAGAAATCACCACTCAGGCAATGTTGTCTGAGCCACCCCAATATTCAATCACCATAGCACACCTTACACTTAGGTCCTATGCTGGTGTTATAAGGGGCTATGTAACGAGACCTTAGTTGCTTTGTGTAATCCTTTTATATAAATAAAATTTTTATTTCTTCTTATGACAAAGTTTGTGAATTTCAAATATCCAGATAAATATAGGATGTGTATTATTGATGAATTTAGGAAAAAATGGTATTTTAAAATATTTTTGTATTCATTAAATAATTAATAATGTGAAATGATTTTCAAAAAACTGGTCTTATAAAGTTGTGATCAGTGAGAAATTTAGAGACTAATAAGATCAACTTGGTTTTTAGTGAATATTAAAGTAGGAATAGTAACATACCCATATGAATAGTAATTAATAGTAATGAATAGTAATTTGACCAAAAAAATAGAAACTTTACCCATGAATGTATAAATACATTTTAGACATCTTAAAAGTGAAAAAATGATCATTGTTTAAGTTTTGGTATTTTTGTACGCCATAAATATTTTATTTATGATTTTATAATTAATTTAATAATTTAAAATGGAAATGTATTTTCATAAAATTTAATCATAAATTGTTACTTTACTTTCTTATGGGTATACGATAATTTTATGGGACCTTGATTAGTTTTTTAAGGTGTTACAAAATGAGTTATAGTTTTAAAGTTTTATTTTTGGAATAAATAATGATTTTATTTAAAAATTAAATTAATTTTTTTAGAAAATTATTTTTATAAAATGGACTTCATTTTTGAATTAATAGCATCTATATTACGTTAGGGTGAATTTTAGGGATTTTTTTGAAACAGTTGAATTTTTAGTGAATAGTAAAAATGCAGTTTTGAGTTTCGGGTGTTTAATGACATCATTTATGATGTAATAATGATGTAAGATTTCTGGTCGACTTATAAATAGTGATATATTCTATTAGGTGTCCCAAGTGTCCAATACCATGTGCAAATACCATGGGCAATCCCATGGTTTTGCAAATACCACTGATGAGGTGTCCCTTGGAAATTAATAATTTATTCACTCACTTTTCCTATAAATACCAAGCCATTTCCCTAATTCATTTCATTCCAAAATCATCCTCAACGAAGTTTTTGTCTCCTTACCTCCCAAGGAGTCCTCCCAAGGTTCCCTCAATCCTCCCAAGGTCCCGACCTTCAAGCTTTCGAAGTTACTTTTCAAGGTAAGGGATCCTTTCACCCTCCTCTTTTAAGTCATGAATTCCTTTATGTTGTGTCTTTTAGTTTCCATCACTTTATGTTGAGGGTATGTTATTATATGTTCTCATTACTGTCCATTTCATGTCTAATTGTTGAGATACACTTTCCTCTCTCATCAATTTGTTTTCTGAATTTTTAAGTGACGTCATTAGGCAGCCGATTTTCTCGTAAAAGAAATTGCATCTTCTCCTAACTTTTAAGTTTCCTTTTCTTATGGTATGTCATTCAAATATCCATACAATGTTATTACCTCCATGTTATTCTGTATTTATATTGTAATATGATTTATTTATGAGTGTGTTACCCTTGTACCCTCTCTTTTTATTATTTTCTAAAACCATGTTATATAGTCGTTATGCTGCAGAAATATCGCCTCAACTTTTCTATCTCTTTCTATCAAGAAATTATCTTATTTATTTATGTGAATACCCAGACCTATTTCGTTTCTATGGGTGTTCATAAATTTATAAAAAGGATATATTTTATTTTGTAATGGACATACATATAACCCTCACTCCCTTTACATGGGTTATAAATGATATAATGATCTTATTTTTAAGAACTTTTAAAACGTCACGATTTTGAAATGAAACCCATTTCTTTTATTCTACATGGGTTATTTATGAAATGTTTGATTATGATATATGTGGATCACATGAAAGTAAAGATATATTAAGGGTGCGCCCTGATAGCGCTCCAATGTATTAGGTAAAGAATTAATCTCTAGAGATGACAAGTTTCACGATACCTTGGTGAATAACCTTGGTAATTTTTATGACACCTCGGGGTTAAACCTTGGTGATATGTTCATGAATGTATAAATGAAATGTTGTAGCCACATATTAAAGTTATGATTCATTTTATTTTTATCATGATATTCCTATTCTTCCATTGCTCATGCCTTTATTACTTTTATCATGTTCTTATTAATATTGCTCAAGATCGCATGTCAACTGTTTCACTTGTTTTCCTTACTGAGCCTTCTGCTCACCCTTTTCTTTGATGTATATCTCTAGGATATGAGATACAGTAATTGTACATAGTATGAACCTATTATGTAGCCTTACAAGTGGTTTATAATAATTTTTTATGTTGTTTTCATGTATTATGTTCCTGATTTCCAAGACACTAGACTTTAAAGATCATCTGTTTGTAAAATGTAATGAAAAGTTATGTAATAAAAAGGCGAGATGCTATAGTTGGTATCAAATGATAGTTTAGTTATTTATGGAAATTAGGATATGAAATATTTATGAAGAACCCTATAGAAAAGTTTAAATATAGGAAAAATTCCTAGTATTTTGGTGAATATTGAGTAAGTGGTTTATCGAATAAATACATCCCTGTCTAGATACGAGCAGGTAGAGGTAGCTCTAACACAAATGTACATAGGGTTAAAACCCCAAAACACCGCTTTGAACTAGACTTGAATGATAAATGGTGCATGACAACGGGCCTTGCTTCACTCTTGGTTACGACACTCCTGGGGGATATGTTTGGTTAATCATAAGATTTTTATGAATCATTATGAAGGATTTATAGAGAAATGTAATTGTTTAAAAAAGTTTTAAGACATAAATCATTTATAGTTAAAAGATTCATAAATGAAATAAGTTTCTCATTAAGTTTTTACTCTTTTAGAAATGGAGTTCAATAGGAGGAACTGTGAAAATGGTGATTGCAATGGGCCATGCGTTGACGGCCCTCCGATGGAAGCTGGAATGGAAACATTCTTGCGAATGATGAACCAACTGACTCAAGTTATGAGAAATAACTTTAATCAAGCTGAGATACCGATATCATCGCGAAGGGAACAACATTATGTTGAGTCCTTTATGTATCAACTACCACCAACCTTCAGTGGATCGACTGACCCATGGATTGCTGAGTAGTGGATCAGCTCCATCGAGAAGATCTTTTCTGTGCTACACTATTCAGAGAAAGAGAAGGTCACCCTAGCTCTCTACCGCTTATAAGGATAAGTTGATCAGTGGTGGGAGCTGATTAAAAACACAAGGAAAAGAGTGGAAGTTGAAGTAATAGAGTGGGAAGAGTTTAGAGGGATCTTTTTCAATAAGTATTTCCCTCGATCCATGAGAACAAGAATGGAGAAGGAGTTTCTCAAGCTGAATCAGAAGGAGAACAAATCTGTCAGAAGTTATGAGATGATCTTCACCCAACTTTCACGATATACCTCTAGTTTTTTCATGGATCCAAATGGTAAGGTTGATAGATTCTTCAGTGGACTGAGACCTCATCTATGGAAGAATATAGCCAACCGAGACTATGATAGCTACTAGGAGATCATGCAGAGTGCGATGAAAGTAGAACTGGAGTTTGGTGAGACGCAAAGGTCTCATAAGTCAAATGACAAAAAGAGATCTATGGAGCCCAGCTTAGGGAGGACCTTTGATCAGGGAATAGGAGGCAAGAAAGTTCAACATCCCACATGTAATAAATGATGGAAGAAGCATTCAGGGAACTGCCTGCTCGGGAGCGGGAATTTCTACAAGTGTGGAAGAGATATCCATATTGCGAGGAATTGTCATAGTGAGGTGAAACCTCAACTTCCAAACAATAAAAACAAGGGGAAGATGGTTCAGGCCCTACCTAATGTCCAGTTCTTTAAGTTTGGACAACTTGGGTACTTTTCCAATCACTGTCCAAATCTGAGGGCAGTGGAGGGGAACCACCATCAGCCTCAGTAAAGGCCAAGGGATCAAGGTCATGCTTGTTCTATCACGACAGCTGAAGTTGAAGCTCCAAATGATTTGGTAGCAGGTACTCTTGTTGTTATCTCAAAGATAGGAAGTAATTTGTTTGATTCTGTTTCTACACATTCCTTTATTTCCTCTATGTTTACAAATAATTTAGAATCAACCCCTGATTTGCTAAAAGTAGAGTTATCAGTCAAGACTCCTGGTGGGATTATCCAAGCATCATTAGTGTTTATAAACTCTAGTATTTACTTTTGTGAGCACAATCTTATCGCAAATCTAGTAGTCATTCCCATGGTGGAATTCGAAATTATACTAGGGATGGACTGGATCTCAAAGTATAACGCTAAGATCAAATGCAGAAGTAAGGAAATCTCAGTAGTCTTGAATGGAAAACCTACAGTTATCTTCCAAGGAGAGATATATCAACCTGATCTTTGTCTAGAAGAACCTCCTATATCATTCTTTATAGAATTGATCGGTGAAGAAGAAGAAGGAAATGAGAGTTTGAGGATAGAAATGTACCCATCGTCTAGGAATACATTGACGTATTTCCTAAGGAGTTACCTGGATATCCCCCAAAAAGAGAGGTAGAGTTATCCATTGAACTCGTACCTGGATCTCATCCAATATCAAAGACCCCATATAGGATGGAAAATGTGGAGCTGTAGGAATTAAAGAAACAACTCCAAAATCTTTTAGAGAAGGGGTTTATCCGACCGAGTGTGTCTCCTTGAGAAGCACCTATTCTCTTTGTGAAGAAGAATGATGGATCGATGTGGCTATGAATTGATTATAGAGAACTGAATGGAATCACAGTAAAGAAAAAATACCTTCTTCCAAGAATTGATGACTTATTTGACCAACTTCGTGGGGCTCAATTCTTCTCTAAGATTGATCTTCGATCTGGTTATCATCAATTGAGGGTGATGTAAGAAGATATTCCAAAAACTGACTTCCGATCAAGATATGGGCATTATAAGTTTGTTGTTATGCCTTTTGGACTGACTAATGCACCTACTATTTTTATGTATTTGATGAATAGAGTCTTTAAGGACTACCTTGATAACTTTTTGGTAGTTTTTATTGATGATATTCTGATATATTCCAAAATTCGCGAGGAGCATGAGGATCATCTAAGGGTTATTTTGCAAACTCTACAGAAGGAGAGGATTTTTGGAAAGTTCAGTAAATGTGAATTCTGGTTACAACAAGTTGCTTTCTTGGGGCACATTGTTACCAATGAAGGAATCACAGTTGACCCTAAAAAGACAAAAGTCATGGAGGAGTGGCCTCAGCCTACAACAATAATTGAGATTCAAAGTTTCCTTAGATTAGCGGGATATTATAAGAAGTTTGTGAAAAACTTTTCATGACCTTATAATCCATTAACCAAGTAAACTTGAAAAGGGGTCAAGTTCATCTGGACAAAGGAGTGTGAGGAAAGTTTCCAAGAGTTGAAGAAGATATTGGTTACTGCACCTATGTTAAATCTGCCCTCAAGTGGAGAAGGATTCGTTATTTTTAGCAATGCATCTCTAAAAGGGATTGGGTGAGTCCTCATGAAAAATGACAAGGTCATTGCTTATGAATCTTGATAGTTTAAGACTCATGAGCAGAACTATCCAACACATGATCTGGAGCTGGCTACAATTGTTTTTTCTCTGAAGATATGGAGGCACTATATTTATGGGGAGAAATGTGATATATACACAGACCATCAATGTTTGAAGTATATTTTCACACAAAAGGAATTGAACATGAGACAAAGGAGATGGTTAGAACTTCTTAAAGACTATGATTGTTCAATTCATTATAATCCCGGAAGAGAAAACAAAGTCGCTGATGCATTAAGAAGGAAAGACCCATTTGTTCTTTCTGTGATGAGGATTCAAAGAGATCCTTTGATTAATGACCTAGTAAAACTGGACATGGGAATTATAAGGGAAGGGACATCATCAAACCTAACCCAAATGATTTCTCAACTGTCACTACTAGAGAAGATAAAAAAAGCTTAGAAAGAAGATCCTTTGTTATAGAAGAAGTTTGAGGCTGTTAAGGATGAGAAGTTTCCTGAGTTCAATACTGATTAAGAAGGTGTACTAAAGTTTCATACAAGACTATGTGTTCCATCTATTCTAGAAATAAAAGAGATGATGGATGAAGCTAATAGCTCTACATTCTCTATACATTCTGGTATCACAAAAATTTATAGGGACCTTTGTGATCATTATTAGTGGGAAAATATGAAAAGGGAGATTGATGACTATAAGTCAAGGTGCCTGGTATGTCAGCAAGTGAAGGCAGAGCGACAACTTTCTAAAGGGGTATTGCAACCACTACCCATACCAGCATGGAAGTTGGACAATATCACTATGAACTTTGTAACTAGTATCCTGAGAACTTCCAAATAAAACAATGCGATATGGATTATTATGGAACATCTCACCAAGACTTCCCATTTTATCTCCATTTGGGAAGATTTCTCTATTGATAAACTTTCTAGAATTTATGTGAAGGAAGTGGTAAGGCTACATGGAGTTCCACTTTCTATCATATCTGATCGTGATCTAAGGTTCACATCAAAATTCTGGAGAAGTCTTCAACAAGCTTTGAGCACTGAATTGAATTTTAGTACGGCCTATCACCCCCAAAATGATGACCAATATGAAATGACTATTCAAACACTTAAGGAAATGCTGAGAACTTCTTCAATGGGATTTAAAGGTGGATGAGATCAACATCTCTCTTTAGTTGAGTTCTCTTACAACAAAAGATTCCACTTGGGCATTAAAATGGAACCCTATGAAGTTCTATATGGGAAGCGATGTAGAACTCCTACTTGCTGGGATGAAGCTGGTGATAGAAAGATTCTTGGGCCTAATCTTGTGCAAGATATGACAGAAAAGGTCAATTCCATCCAACAACACATTAAGGCTGCTCAGAGTTGGAAAAAGATCTATGCCGACAACCGTCGAAGGGACTTGGAGTTTGATGTTGGTGATAAAGTCTTTCTTCATATTTCACCTTGGAAGAGAGTCATGAGGTTTGGGAAGAAAGGGAATCTCAGACCTAGGTACATTGGACCCTATGAAATCCTTGATTTTGTGGGAGTAGTGGCATATAGACTTGCACTTCCTCCAAATCTAGCACAAGTTCACGATGTCTTCCACGTATCCCTCTTGAGTAAGTACATACCTGACCCTTCACATGTACTAAATCTAGAGGTGGTACAACTGGAATATGACATCTCTTATGAGGAGCAGCTGGTGGAGATCTTGGATCGTAGAGACAAGGTTCTACGCAACAAGACTACCCACCTTGTTAAGGTGTTTTGGAGGAACCATAAATGTGAAGAAGCCACGTGGGAACTAGAGGATTCCATAAGACAGAAGTACCCACACCTTTTCCCATCAGAGGATACAAGATAAAATTTTGGGGATGAAATTTCTTAAGGGGGGAAGAATGTAATGACCCGAACTTTTCAATTATATTTGTTTGTGTTATTTTATTTTATACTCAACAAAACTATATCCTTTAATTAATGAAGTGATAATAATTAAAATGAGACCGTTGAGTTTCAACTGTTATATGACTGTTGGTCAATATGACCATTGGAAACAATAATCTTAACATTGTGTTTTTATAAATATGGTTATCTTGGTTAATTAATACAGAAATAAGTTTGGTTGACCTCATCCAGTAGACTCGAGTCATATGAATCCCATCCATCGGAGCTTGGGAAGGAGGTAGCATCACTGGGCTTTGCTTTGGACCAAGCCTAAGCTGAACTTCAACGTATGAAGCTTGAACAGAATCGCCTAAGGGAGATGTTCAAGCTGATAAAAATCACCACTCGGGAAATGTTTTCCGAGCCACCCCAAGATTCTACCACCATAGAACACCTTACACTTAGGTCCTATGCTGGTGTTATAAGGGGCTATGTAACGAGACCTTAACTGATTTGTGTAATCCTTTTATATAAATAAAATTGTTATTTATTCTTATGGCAATGTTTGTGAATTTCAAATATCCGGATAAATATAGGATGTTTATTATTGATGAATTTATGAAAAAAGGGTATTTTAAAATATTTTTTTTATTCATTAAATAATTAATAATGTGAAACAATTTTAAAAAAAATGGTCTTCTACAGTTGTGATTAGTGATAAATTTAGAGTCTAATAAGATCAACCTGGTTTTTAGTGAATAGTAAAGTAGGAATAGTATCATACCCATATGAATAGTAATGAATATTAATTTGACCAAAAAAATAGAAACTTCACCCATGAATGTATAAATACATTTTAGATATCTTAAAAGTAAAAAAAATGATCATAGTTTAAGTTTTGGTATTTTTATACTCCATAAATATTTTATTTACAATTTTATAATTAATTTAATAATTTAAAATGGAAATGTATTTTCATAAAATTTAATCATAAATTGTTACTTTATTTTATTATGGGTATACAATATTTTTATGTTACCTTGATTACTTTTTTATGGTGTTACAAAATGAGTTATAGTTTTAAAGTTGTATTTTTGGAATAAATAATGTTTTAAAAAAAATTAAATTAAAAATATTTAGAAAATTATTTTTTATAAAATGGAATTAATTTTTGAATTCAGAGCATCTATATGAGGTTAGAGTGAATTTTAGGGATTTTTCTGAAACAGTTGAATTTTTAGTGAATAGTAAAAATGCAGTTTTGAGTTTCGGGTGTTTAATGACATCATTTATAATGTAATAATGATTTAAGATTTCTAGTCGACTTATGAATAGTGAAAATTGCTATGAGGTGTCCCAAGTGGCCAATACCATGGGAAAATACCATGGGAAAGCCCATGGTTTTGCAAATACCATGGGCAAGCCCATGGTTTTGCAAATACCACCAATGAGGTATCCCTTGGAAATTAATAATTTATTCACTCACTTTTCCTATAAATACCAAGACATTTCCCTCATTCATTTCATTCCAAAATAATCCTCAATGAAGTTATGGTCTCCTTACATCCCAAGTATTCCTTCCAAGGTTCCCTCAAGCTTCCCAAGGTCCCGACCTTCAAGCTTTCAAAGTTACTCTTCAAGGTAAGGGATCCTTTCACCCTCCTCTTTTAAGTCATGAATTCCTTTATGTTGTGTATTCTAGTTTCCATATCTTTATATTGAGGGTATGTTCTTATATTTTCTCATTACTTTCCATTTAATTTCTAATTATTGAGAGACCCTTTCCACTCTCATCAATTTGTTTTCTGAATTTTTAAGTGACGTCATTAGGCTGCCGATTTTCTCGTAAAAGAAATCACATCTTCTCCTAACTTTCAAGTTTCCTTTTCTTATGGTATGTCATTCAAATATCCATACCATGTTCTTACCTACATTTTATTCTATATTTATATTTTAATATGAGTTATTTATGAGTGGTTTACCCTTTTACCCTCTCTTTTTATTATTTTCTAAAACCATGTTATATAGCCGTTATACTACAGAAACTTCACCTCAAAATTTCTATCTCTTTCTCTCAAGAAATTATCTTGTTTATTTATGTGAATACCCAGACCTATTTCATTTCTATGGGTGTTCATAAATATATAAAAAGGATATATTTTATTCTGGAATGGACATACATATAACCCTCACTCCCTTTCCATGGGTTATAAATGATATAATGATCTTATTTTTAAGAACATTTAAGACGCCACGATTTTGAAATGAAACCCATTTATTTTATTCTATATGGGTTATTTATGAAATTTTTTATTATTATCTATGTGGTTCAAATGAAAGTAAATACATATTAAGGGTGCTCCCTGATAGCACTCCAATGCATTGGGTAAAGAATTAATCTCTAGAGATGACAAGTTTCATGATACCTTGGTGAATAACCTTGGTAATTTTTATGACACCTCGGGGATAAAAATTGGTGATATGTTCATAAATGTCTAAATGAAATGTTGTAGCCAAATATTCAAGTTATGATTAATGTTATTTTTATCATGATATTCCTATTCTTCCATTTCTCATGCCTTTATGACTTTTATCATGTTCTTATTAATATTGCTCAAGATCACATGTTAACTGTTTAACTTGTTTTCCTTACTGAGCCTTATGATCACCCTTTTATTTGATGTATGTCTCCAGGATATGAGATGCAGAAATTGTACATAGTATGAACCTATTATTAAGCCTTACGAGTGGTTTAGAATAATGTTTTATGTTGTTTTCATGTATTTTGTTCCTTATTTCCAAGACACTAGACTTTAAAGATCCTCTATTTGTAAAATGTAATGAAAAGTTATGTAATAAAAAGGTGGGATGCTATACAACCAGTTAGATTACATGGGACAAGGATCTAGATGAGGATTCAGAGTAGACACATTCACCAGAGATAATTGTAATTGGATGATTGAGAGAGTATGAAATTTCCATTGGTACCAGGCTTGTGCAGCTCTGTACAGGACAACTAGCTGACTAACCTTTTGAAGGTGGAGTGATGATATTATGACATTTATTGGGAAGGGGCAGTTCCAAGTTGTCTTGTCTGGATGATTTCCTCTAAGGCCTACGGGTCATGTAATTATGGACTATTATATCTTAAAGTTAACATGAACACATAACCTTGGGTTGTGATCATTTGGAGGTTCATGTTGTGTATTGTGTTTTAATGGCTCAAGGTTCAACATAATGTCATAAATGATGAGGGTACAAGGGATGAATGGATATAGTGATGTGGCTGCATGGGATGTAGGGGATCAGTGATGTGACTGTATGAGATGTAGGTATGTGATGATATGATTGGACATGGTGCAGGTATGTGGTTATTTGGGTGCAAGGGATACAAGGATATGGGGATCTGGTTGTATGGGATGTAGAGACTTGATGATGTGGTTACATGAGATGTTGAGATATGATGATGGGATGATTGGTGCATGTTGAGAGTTAGGCATACCTTCTTGTCTAAATAACCTTGTGATAGTGATAATATGGATGTAATTTGGGATATGGAGTTCTCATTACATTATGAACTACCTCATTTATTAATATAAATCTTTGGGAATCGGTATTTTTTTGTGCATACATGTGATAAATCATTGGAATGATAAGATATCTGCAGGTGATCCTTTAAGATATCTTCATGTGTGAGAGCATTTCATAAACTTTTTTCTTTCTCAGTGTAAAACTCCACTCCTTCATGAGTTATGACTTTCAAGGGAAATTTTGGAGAACCATTTGGGAAATTATATACAATGAGGGGGGGGGGGTGAATCAGTGTAGGTGTCCAATTATCTTTTTTTTTTCAATCCCCTCTCACTTTTACCTCATTCACTGTTAGGTGAATATTACCTTGTTCTCTCTCTCTCTATTTTGTTCTTTTAATAAACACTATCAAACACACACACAAGAGACATGAATATTTACAAGGTTCACCTTTCAAAATGAAAGGCTATTCTTTGGTAAGATCTTGGTTCCACTAATATCATACGATCCTCTAATATCAACCAATGAATATAATTGGGTAGGTTTTATCCTTGAACCCACATTTGGTGCATCCCACACTTTATAAAATCCATATGCATGTTTATACTTCCATCCTAATAGTTTCAAATTTGTAGAGACAACAACCAAAGAGTCATATTTAGAATCTATAAGGTTATTAATGCACCACTTTCCTTCTTCTTCTTCCACTTTCCCTTGCACAAAAACATGAAAGTATTTCTTCTCTTTTATTGTATGAAAATAGAAACACACATAATTCCTTATCTTCACAGCAAAAAATAATCACTACCTTTATTTCTTAGAAGAATTTTTTTTATTTCTCTTCTTTCTTCATCTTCTTCCTATGCAATGAATTTTCACAACAACTCTTTTCTTCTTCCCTCTTCTTCAAATTTAGTTCATGAATCAATTTTCATTGGGTTTCTTCAACTGGATTCAATACAAAAAAAATATTTAAGTGTTGTGTCAGATCAACTTCAACTGGCTTCAATTATATATTCTTTACACTCTTTTTTTCTTTACTCTATTGCATGTATATTAACTACTTTTCATAGTAGCCTTATGTTTGAATTTCAATTTCAAATTCAAATAGTCAAACTTCTTTCAACCACTTCCATAAATTCTTTCACATCAATTCAATCCATTGGATCATGTTGGATCTTCTAGATACCATTAATGATTCCAAAAATGACCCCATAGATTGAATTTGAGAGCCCTCAGTCATCCAATATGTTACATCATCATAACTACTAATAACTGAAATGAACCCTCAACACGGATTGCATCACGTTGTGGTTCCAAATTCTAAGATGTTTTTCATTTAAAACAACATTCACCATAGGAGTAGTCCTCCTAAGTATGGATGATTTGATCTGATACCCTATCTACTGACCACTTCTTATCAGACCATAGGTGTGTTCTATGGCATCCCACCTTTTTATTTCATAACTTTTCATTACATTGTACAAACAGAGGATCTTTAAAAGTTTAGTTACTTGTAAATAAGGTACATAATACAAGAAAACTTAAAAAATTATTATAATACACTTGAAATGAATCTTAATTGGTTAATCGTAATTACACCTACTTTATCTCATAACCTGGGTACATACATCAAAGGAAAGGGTGAGCATAAGGCCCAATAAATAAATAAGCAAGGGTAACAGTTTACATGCGATCTTGAGGGATATCAATAAGAAAATGAGAAATATCATTATGGTATGAGAAAAATAACATGAGGCATATCATAATAAAAATAATATGAATCATAAATTGGAAATGTGGCTACAACATTTAATTTATACATTCATAAACATATCACCAAGGTTAATCACCGAGGTGTCGTAAAAATTATCAATGTTATTTACCAAGGTATCATATAACATGTCATCTCAAGAGATTAAATTATTTAACCAATGCATTAGAGCGCTATCAGGGTTCAACCTTAATATTTATTAATTTTCACGTGATCCACATAGATCATAATCAAACATTTCATAAATAACCCTTGGAGAATAAAAGAAATGGTTTTCATATTAAAATCACACCGTTTCAAAAGTGCTTAAAAATATGATCATTTTTTCATTTCCATACCACAGAAAAGGAATGTGATTTTCATGCATGTTAATACCAGAATAAAATAAATAATTTTGAAATCTATTTTAATACCCTTGTAAAATAAATAGGCTTGGGTATTCAAAAAAATAAAATAAAAGATCATTTCTTAAGGAGAAGAGAAAAATTTTGAGAAGTAAAATATGTAGGATAATGGGTATAAAATGTGGTTTTAGAAAATGGTAAAAAGAGAGGGGACATGAGTATCCCATTAATAAAACATAATTTGGTATTATGGTAATGATAAAAAGGGTAATTTAATAGAGTAACCATAAAATTTAGAAGACATATACAAAAAGAGTTTCTTGAATCGAAAAGAAAAGGAGGACAATTCCATTACCTTGAAGGGTAACTCCTAAAACTTGAGGATTGGGACCTTGGGGGATTGATGACACCTTGGTAGGACTCATTGAGAGGTAAAAATACTAGATATTCTTGGAAGATGAATTGTGAGTGAAATAAAATTGATAAATGGGTGGTTATTTATAGCAAAAGTGGATGATTTGTTTATTAATTTCCAAATATAGGCCTTAAAAATCTAGGTCATGGAAAATGAAAAACCATGAGTTTTACCATAGTATTTTACCATGGTATTGGACAATTGGGACAAATTTTATGTTATTTTAATAAAAAATATTCTACCATCATTTTATATTACTTATTTTTTCAAAAAAAGTAAAGTTTCCACAAAATAATATTTTTAAAGTTAATGTTTCCATTTTAAAGTTTGGAAAGTAATTTATAGGTTTTTAAATTGATTAAAATCTATTAAAATACTTGATATTAATAATATAACATATTTTAGGTCATGTATTTTGTTTAATTAGTTATTACATCATTATGACATAATTATTAAGTCATTAAACATACATTAAAACTCAAACTGTATTTTTATTATTAACGAAAAAATAAAGTATTTTAGAAAATTATCATAAATTTATCCTAACCTAATTTTTACATGATTATTTTAAAAATGATATTTATTTTATCATAATAATACTATAAATATGATTATTATAAACTATAAATATAAAAAATCCTTATTTATTAATAACAATAGCGGATTGAAAATGCATTGTAAAATTTCTGACACTTGAAAAAAAAATTGTCATTTAAATTTAAATAAGAGTGTTTTTATCATACTATTTAATTAAAATATATATTATTCAATACTTAAGTTTATTATAAAATATTTACATTCTTTCTGAAAATTACAATTTGTGTCTAAAAATCAATTTATCAAATTCATCATATTTAAACAAAAATATTCTTAAAAACAGAATTGATGGAATTAAAAATTTTATTTATATAAAGGAAATACACTTTAAGTAACTAAGGTATAGACACATAACCCTTATTACATCTTTATACTCCCTAAGAGTAAGGTGTGCAATGGTGGTAGTTTCATGGGGTTCCTTAGCTAACATCGACTGAGTGATAATCTACACTAACTTGAACTTTTACCAAAGGTGATTTTGTTCAAGCTTCAATTTTTGAAGCTCATATTGAAATTGGTTAAGGAAAAAACCCAGTGATGGTACCTCCCTACCAAGCTCTGACAGATGGGATTTAAGTGGAACAAATCTACTTGTTGAGGACATCGACTCTTCTTTTTGTATCAATTATTATTTTTCATTATTACTTATAATCACTTAATTATAATGGTAAAATTATTACCAAGAGTATTGTTTCTAATGATCATATTGACAAATGGTCATATAATAGTTAAACATAGATGGTCACATTTCCCTTTATATTCACTTCATTATTAAGGAGATGTGTTTTTTTTGTATAAAATAATATAACACACATTTTCAAGAAACAATTATCATTCAAAAAGTCTGGGTCATTACATTCTACCCCCTTAATAAATTTCATCCCTTAAATTTAAACTTGTTCTCTCAGTTGAGAAAAGGTGTGGGTACTTTTCCTTATTGTCTTCTTTGGTTCCCACATTTCTTCATTATATTTATGGTTCCTCCACAACAATTTTTTGAGGTGGGTAGTATTGTTTCATAGAACCTTCTCTCTACAGTCTAAGATCTCTACCGATTTCTCCTCATAAGAGAGGTCATGTTACAGTTGTACCACCTCTAGATTCCGTACATGTTAAGGGTTAGGTATGTAATTCCTCAAGAGAGATACATAGAATACATCATGAACTTGAGCTAGATTTGGTGGAAGTGCAAGCTGATAGCCCACTGCTCCTATGAGATCAAGGATTTCACAGGGGCCAATGTACCTAGGGCTAAGCTTCCCTTTCTTCCCAAACCACATGAATCTCTTCCAAGGTGAAATTCATAGGAATAATTTTTCATTAACATAAAACTGAAATTCCCTTATACGGTTTTCAGCATAGCTCTTTTTCCAACTTTGAGTAGCCTTTATATGTTGTTAGATAGCATAAAACTTTTCTGCCATCTCTTGCACAAGATCATGATGCAGAAACATTAGGAGTCGCAATTAAAGAAAGAAATGATTCATAGAAGATTAAAAGAGAAAAATAAAAGAAGAAGAACATCTTGGATGCACATATTTACATGGTTCAGGAAAAATTCCCTACGTCCAAGGAGAGGCATAAATATCACTATGAAAATACAAGAGCACAATTATAAGGAGATATCTCAGAGTTTATAATAGCATAGAAACCCTAGCCTGAAATGGGCTAATAATGAGAAAGAAAAACTATTCCAACAACCACATAGAAAGTCCAATATGCTATAGTTAAAGGTGGATGGAAGTCCGCATCGCAATAGTTCCACGAACACACAAGTCTAAATTTCTAAAGTGGTTGGTAGTTGGAAGTCTACATCACTATAGTACTATTGACTCAAAAGTCTGGCAGCTACACTACCCTATCAAAGTCGATCGGTCAACTATGCTACATTGGTCAGAGTAGCTACAGTCCCACCAAAATTTGGGCTGGGGCCTTCGACCCTCGTACCCGAGGAGCATTTCCCCCTAAAACCCCCAACAAGCTCACCATAGTGCTTGACTCACAGAGTTATGGCCTATTGCGCAGTATGAGCCACAAGCATTCAACCCAACATCATCCAAAGAGAATTGATCTAAACCAATCCAACAGATCATGCCCAAGATGCTTCTCTCACCAACTTCATCCCAACAAGTATAAGTTCTACATCACTTCCCATACAGATCTTCATAGGGTTCCATTTGAATACTCAAATGGAAGATTTTTTTGTATAAGAACTCAACTAATGAGAGATGTTGATCCTAAAAACCTTTAAATTCCATTGAGCATGTTCTAAACATATACTCAAGTGTTTTAATATTACTTTTAGATTGACCATCAGTTTGGGGGTGATAGTCCATACTAAAATTCAATTCAATACTTAGAGCATGTTGAATATTTCTCCATAATTTTGATGTGAACCTTGAATCATGATAAAAAATGATAGAAATTAGTACCCCATGTAACCTCACAACTTCATTTATATAAATATTGGCAAGTTGTTAAAGAGAGAAATCTTCCTAAATAGAGATAAAATGGGAAGTCTTGGTGAGAAGATACACTATAACCCACATCACATTGTTTAATTTGGATTTTACCAAGAGACCAATGAAAAAGTACATAGTGATATTGTTCTACTTCCATGTTGGTATGCATAGTGGTTGTAATACCGATTTAGAAAGTTGTCACTCTACCTTCACTTTCTAACATACTAATCACCTTATAGTGTTTTCAGAAATCTCCCTTTTCATATTATCCCACCAATAACTATCATGAAGGTCCCTATACATTTTAGTGCTTCCAAGATGTATAGAGAATGTAGAACTATGAGTTTAATCCATTTGTTATTTCTTTATCTACGGAAGAGATGGATCATATAGTCTTTTATGAAATTTTATTACACCTTATTGATCAATATTAAACTCATGGAACTTCTCATTCTTCACAGCCCCTATATTCTTCTGTAGAAAAGTATCTTCTCTTTAAGATTTATTGATCTTATCTAGTAATGATGATTGAGAAATTATTTGGGATAGGGTTCATGATGTCTCTTCCCTTACGATTCCCATGTCCAGTTTTAATTTGTATTTGATTAAAGGATCTCCTCTAATCCTTATCATTACCAAAAACAATAGGGGTTTTTCCTACTTAATGCATCAATGATTTTTTTTTCTCTTTTGGGATGATAATGAATTGAAAAATCATAGAATTTAAGAGGTTACAACCATCTCCCCTATCTCATATTCAATTAATTTTGTGTGAAAATATAATTCAAACTTTGGTGGTCTATGTATATATCACATTTCTCCCCATAAAGACAGTGCCTCCATATCTTCATAGAAAATACAACTACAGCCAACTCCAGGTCATGCGTAATATAATTCTGCTCATGAGGCTTCAACTGTTGAGATGTGTAAGCAATCACCTTATCATTTTTCATAAGGAAACAACCAAAACCTTCTAGAGATGCATCCTTAAAAATAATGAATCTTTTTATGATAGAGGGTAGAGTTAACATAGGTGAAGTAACCAATATCTTCTTTAGCTCTTGGAAAATTATTTCACTCTCCTTTTTCTAGATAAACTTGGCCCCTTTTCAAGTTAACTTGGTTTTTGGATTAGAAAGTCATGAACAGTTTTTCAAAAACCTTCTATAATATCTTTCTAAACCAAGGAAACTATGAATCTCAGTTACTATTATAGGATGAGGCCACTCCTCCACAACCTTTGTCCTAGAAGGATCAACTGAGATCCCTTCATTGGTTACTATGTTTCCTAAGAAAGAAAATTGTTGAAACCAAAATTAACATTTACTGAACTTTCCAAATAGCCTCTCTTTCCTCATAGTTTTCAATATAACCCTCATACTATCCCCATGTTCCTCAAATTTTTTGGAATATATCATAATATCATCAATAAAAACTACCATAAATTTATCAAGGTAGTACTTAAATATTCTATTAATAAAATATATAAATATAGAATGTGCATTAGTCAAGATGAAGGGCATAACAAAAAACTCATAATGCCTATATCTTAATCAGAAGGCAGTCTTTAGAATATCCTCTTTCTTCACCCTCAATTTATGATAACTAGATCAAAGATCAATCTTTAAGAATTATTGAGCCCCATTAAGCTATTAAAATCAATCATCAATCATTGGAAGTGGATATTTTTTATTTACTATGATCCCATTAAGTTCTCTATAATCAATACATAACTGCATTGATCCATCCTTCTTCTCCACAAAGAGAACATGTGCTCCCCAATGAGATGCACTTGGTCGGATAAACCCCTTCTCCAAAAGAGCTTGGAGTTGTTTCTTTAATTCATCCTTCACATTTTCCATTATATATGGTGTCTTTTATATCATCTTGGATCTAGGCATGAGTTCAATGGATAACTCTACCTCTCTTTATGGGGGAGGTCCAGGTAACTCCTTAGAAAATACATTAATGTATTCTTGAATGACGAGGACATTTTCTATTCATATACTTTAATTTCATTCCTCATCTTCACCAATCATTTCCATAAAGAAGGCTATGGGAGATACTTCTAGACAAAGATCAGGTTGATATATATCTCCTTTGAAAACAATTATAGTCTATCCACTCAAGACTAATGAGATTTCATTTCTTCTAAAGTTGATCTTAACATTATAATTTGAGAGCCAATACATCCCTAGTATAATGTCGAATTATGGCATGGGAATGACTACTAGATTTGTGAAGATTTTTTTCTTTCCAAAATCAATACTAGAGTTTCTATATGCTATCGATGCACTCATAATCCCTCTAAGAGTCTTGACTGATAACACAACTTCTAGCAGTTTAGGGATTGATTCTATATTCTTTGAAAACTTGGAGGAAATAGAAGAATTCATAGAACCAAATTCAAATAAAGTATATTCTATATTTGAGAGAACAATGAGAGTACTTAACACCACATAATTCAGATACTATACTTTAGCCATTGTGATAGAAAATGCTCAAACTTTCACCCTTGGAATATGCTGAGGTTAATGGCGATTCCCCTCCATTATCTTCTGATTTAAACAGTGATTGGAAAAGTTCCCAAGATGTACACACTTAAAGCATTAGAATTTAGGTTGGTCCTGCACCATCTTCCCTTTATTGTTAGTGTTGAGAAGTTGAGGCTTCACCTCACTATGACAGTTCTGAGAAATATGTCCATCTCTTATTCACTTGTAACATTTACTGATCCTGAGAAAGCAGTTCCCTGAATGTTTCTTCCCACATTTTTTGTATATAGGAAGTTTCACTTTCTTTCCTCCTCTTCTATAATCAAAGTTCCCCCCAAGTTCGGTTCCAAATATCTATTCTTTTCATTAGATCTATGGGACCATTGCATCTCTCCAAACTCCATTTCAATCTTCATAGCACTCTACACTATCTCCTCATAGCTTTTATAGTCTTGATTGGATAGATTATTCTATATATGTGGTCTTATTACCCCAAAGAATCTATCAACCTTTCCATTAGGATCCATGAAAAAGATAGTGGTGTAATGATAAAGTCTTGTAAATTTTATCTCATAAATTCCCACATTCATTTTCCTTCAGCTTTAGCTCTATGAATTCATTCTCTATTTTTTTCTCCTTGAACGGGGAAAATATTTATTGAAAAAGGATCCCCTTAACTCTTACCACTCCATAGAACCAATCTCCCTTCTTGGATTCATGTTTTTAATTAGTTTCCACCACTAATCATCTTCTACCTCTAAAAGGTATACAACCAGGGTGACTTTCTCTTATTTCGAACAATGGATTACAAAAAAGATCTTTTCAATAGTGCTTATCCATTTTCAGTAATCAATGGGTTCATAGATCTATTGAAAGAAGGTGTTCATTGATTCATAAAAGACTCAATGGATTTTTTATCTTTTAGGGGAATCTGATCTCTCTACTTGATTCAAGTTATTTCTCATAACTCGAGTCAGTTGATTCATCATTCTCAAGAATTTTTCCATTTTGGATTCCATCATAGGTCCATCAGAACATGGTCCTTTGTGCTCACCATTTATATGGTTCCTTATATTTCCCACTATTTTATAAAAGAATAAAACAATAGTGAGAAACATGTTTCTTTTAATATTATAATTAGAAATTAATTTTATGTCTTAAATCATCATGCTTAAATATATCATCCTTTAAAAAAATTACAATTTCTATAAATCCTTCATAATGGTTCATAAAAATCTTCTGATTAACTTAACATATCCCTTGAGAGTGTCAAACCAAGAATGCAGAAAGGCCCATTATTGTGCACCTATTCCTGTTCGAGTTTATCTAAAAGCTATTTTTTCGGGTTTTACCCTTAAATATATCTATTCTAGAGCCACATCCACTTGTTCGTATCTAGATAAGAATTTATTTTCTCAGAAACCAATTACTTAATATTTCACCAAAATACTAGGATGTTTTCTTATATTTAAACATTTCTATAGGGTTCTTCCTAAAGTTTTCAAATCATAATTTCCACAAATAACTAAAACTTCCTTTGATACCAAGTATGACATCCTACCTTTTTATTACAAAAACTTTCATTACATTATACAAACAAAGGGTATTTAAAAGTTTAGTTTCTTGGAAATAAGGTACATAATATATAAAAACTTAAAACATTCTTATAATCCACTTGAAAATCATCTTAATTGGTTCATCCTAAGTACATTTACTGCATCTAATAACCTGGGGACATACATCAAGGGAAAGGGTGATCATAATGACAAGTAAGAGAATAAGTAAGAGAAATAGTTTACATGTGATCTTGAGGGATATCAATAAGAACATGAGGAATATCATTATGGAATGTGAAAGAGAACATGAAGAATATAATAATAAAAATAACTTGAACCATAACTTGGAAATGTGGCTAAAACATTTAATTTAGACATTCATAAGAATATCACCAAGGTTAATAACCGAGGTGTCATAGAAATTACAAATTGAGGATGGGAGAGAGGGAGTATCTGATCGGTAGAAATTTCATCTGAGTGGTGGTCTAGGGTTTTTCTCCTTTGGTTTCGCCCCTCCCCCCCTCTGGCGTGGCGCGATGTGGGTCGATGTTAGTGTCTTCATCCTCAAATCGGTGTCAGAGTGACTTAGTGAGGCTGGCTGAGATCCCGTTCAACATCTCTAGCCCTGGCTCGATGAAGGTTTAGGCTTCGACTTCAGCTTCATCATCCTGGTGTGTTGGCCCAACGATAGTGTGTATCTGGCTTTGTCATCCCCTTCAGCTAGAGATTTTGGTCAGTGAGTTGTGGATATGGCCTCTTAATCCCTTGAAAAAGATTTTTTCCAAGATGGAGCTCGGTTGGGTGTCAGATGTGGCCTTGGATTGGCAGTATTGATCAGGCAAGGGTTGGCATTGGCCTCAGTGTGGCGCGGAGTGGGGAGGGTCTTCCAGTGACTTCCTTGTAGGTTCTATTTTGGTGGTTTTACACCTTTGATGTTGAATGTGGTGAGTGCTAGTAATTAATTTTATTGGTTTGTTGTATGGTGTGAATAATTTGTCACTAGCATCCCTCCCTATTGGGCTATCCCTACTATGTGGTCTTCTTGCTTTGGACACCGGTGAGGGTGCATGCGTGGTTTAGTTCTGAGAAAATCCATGCCCAGAGTGGCGTTTCTGGCTCAGAGCGGCCCAGATCCCTTCATTAGTGATGCTCCCTCAGTGTGGAGTTGGATCATGCAGTCCTAGGTGATGATGGTTCAACTTCATATCCATCAGATCATCTTCCCTTTGTTTCTACGGCTGTGGTGGTAGTGGTATCACGAAAGAGTTTGATGCACTGGAGATGTAGAGGATCATGAGTTTGTGAAGGTTTGATGCATGATGGTGGTCTCTTGGAATGGTTTTTTTGGTTGAACATTTTCATGGTGTTATTTGATGCATGGATGGAGATTTTCGGTTCAAGGACGGAATTTTGGTGGCCTATGGTTTGAGGTTTGATAGTCATTGCAACTTTTCTTTTACAAGAATTGATTCATATGCAGTTTAGAGCATAGGTTTTCTCTTGGTTTTTCCTTCGGATTTGGATGTTTGAGAGGGTATGAAATTTTCATCAGCTCCATGCCTATGCATCATCCACGGGACTACTTGCTGTGAAGTGATGAGTAGGAGAAACTGATTTAATGTTTATGATGCTGGGTAGGAGCTCTTATGTATAGGCTTGAATTAGTTGTTTGCTCTTAAATTTTTGTATCGTGGTGCTTTGAATGTTTTTAAGTCTTGAAGTTATTTATGGTCTCTCACTTTTTCCTCAAAAGTGACTGAATAATAAAAAAGTAATTTTCAGTCAGTTAATAGAATTTACCAAAGTTATTTACCAAGGTATCATATAACATGTCATCACTAGAGATTAAATTATCTAACCAATGTATTGGAGTGATATTAAAGAGAAACCTTAATATGTATTAATTTTCATGTGAGACACATAAATCATAATAAAAAATTTCATAAATAACCAGTGGAGAATAAAAGAAACGAGTTTCATATTAAAATCATAGTGTTTCAAAAGTGATTAAAAAACATGATCATTTTGTCATTTTCAACCCACAAAAAAGGAATAAAGGTTTCATGTATGTTAATATCTGAATAAAATAAATAATTTTTTACATCTAGTTGAATGAACTTGGAAAATAAATAGTCTTGGGTATTCACAAAAAGAAAATAAAAGAGAATTTCTTGAGAATAAGAGATAAATTTTGAGAAGTAAAATTGGCTAGATAATGGGTATAAAATGTGGTTTTAGAAAATGGTAAAAAGAGGGAAGACATGGGTAACCAATTCATAAAACATAATTTGGTATTAAGGGAATGATAAAAAGGGTAATATAAGATAGAAACCATAAAATTTAGAATATATATATGAAAAGAGTTTCTTGAATCGAAAAGAAAAGAAGGAAAATTCCATCACCTTGAAGGTTAACTCCTAAAACATGAGAATTGGGACCTTGGGGGGTTGAGGACACCTTAGGAGGACTCCTTGGGAGGTAAAACTATCATATATTAGTGGAGGAATTTTTTTTAGTGAAATGAAATGGAGAAATGGGTGGGTATTTATTGAAAAAATGGAGGATTTGTTTATTAATTTCCAAATACAGGCCTCAAAAACCTTGTTTGTGGAAAATGAAAAACCATGAGCTTTCCCATGGTATTTTCCCATAATATTGGACACTTGGGACATCCAATGGCCTGAAGGCCTTACATTTTTTTATTATAAAAGGAATCCACCTTTTAAGGGATGAAGGGGGAAATCCAAACAGACTTCAAGTCTTGGGACATTAAACGACCCAAAGGTCAATAGAAATAAAACAAACTAACACATGGAGCTATCCCTCCCCAACATAAAATCATGATGAAGTTGTCCACCAAAGTAGGACTGTATGGAAAAAAAGTGTTCTGTTTCAAAGAATAGGCCCAATATGATGGATGAATCCATACCCTCTCAAACATCCAAATCCATAAAGTCTGCAAAGAAGTATGGCTAGATCTGAAACCTCATCTGGGGCCTATTCCATGTGGTCAAGTCCGGTGCACCTCCATTCCAACAATCCACAATTCACTAATTCATCAAATAAAAAAAACATCAAATAAACCATATAAAACCTTAGGAAACAACACTTCCAAACCTTCACAGCAAGCAAAATGAACCTCCACTATCTGCACGACAACACTAGTCTCTACCCTCATACCCACAAGAAGAGACTACAATAAACCAACTAGTGATCCCTATTAGAACATGATGCAACCGCTGTAACAACTTTACCGTAAAATTGGAACATGACTATGGCTAGATCACGACTCCACATTGTAGAAGAACCAATACCCCCAAAGCTGTGGAAGAATAAGGTCATGACCCAGAAGACTGGAGCACGATCCCAATGCCTCAAAAGAACAGGAGCACCAGATCGACACTGCACCAAATCAACCCCACACCATACTGGATCACAACCCCAAAGTCGCATCATAGAACACCACCTACCATAGAGAAACAGGTCTAAACCCCAGTGCACTAGAGAAAAATCCCTTTGTCGTAGAGATGCCACACCAGATCTTGTCCCCGACGCACCAGATCTAGACTCCTATGCCATAGAGAAGGATTATGATCCCGACGCTGCCTAGATCTCAACCACATGCCATGGAGGAT
Organism: Viscum album; assembly: GCA_963277665.1. Lineage (NCBI taxonomy): Eukaryota > Viridiplantae > Streptophyta > Magnoliopsida > Santalales > Viscaceae > Viscum > Viscum album. The sequence continues at coordinate 498,354,763 of OY728123.1, read as the reverse complement.
TAGGAAACCGACCCTGAGCCCACCAAAAACTTGACTAACCTCTCCACAGAAGAATGAACCCCATTTTTGTGAGGCCACCCTTTTCCTTGGAAGAAGCCGCCACACCACGAACATACTGGGGAGACCGAGGAAAGCTGCAACCCAAATGAGACAGAGGAGAAAGGTGGTGACGAGGGAACCCTAATCCACTAATACGCCCCTTAAGGTCTCATAAAGTGGGTGTAAAGTTTATGTTATTTTATTCCACAAGGTTCTACCATCATTTTATATTACTTATTTTTGAAAAAAGTAAAGGTTCCACAAAATAATATTTTTAATGTTAAAGTTTCCATTTTAAACTTTGGAAAGTAATTTATAGGTTTTGAAATTGATTAAAACCGATTAAATTAATTTATATTAATAAAATAACATATTTTAGGTCGTGGATTGAGTTTAATTAGTCATTAAATTATTATGAAATAATTATTAAGTCATTAAACATACCAAAAAACTCAAACTATATTTTTACTATTCATGAAAAATTAAATTATTTTATAAAATTCTCATAAATTAACCATAACCTAATTTTTACATGATGATTTCAAAAATTATATTTATTTTTTCATAATAATCCTCTAAATATGAGAATTATTACTTTTAAATATAAAAATTACTATAAGAAAATCACCACATAGCGGCAGTTTAAACTGCCACCATATGCTTCTACGATGGTTTCATGAAAACATTGCTAAATCTGGTGTTGGCATCCAAAACACGGCGGTTTAAACCACCTCCATATGCTTCTGTGATGGTTTCATAAAAACACCAATAAATTAGGTGTCAATATCCAACATATGATGATTTTTTCTATTTAGTGGAGGTTTTTAGAAAGTGTCATAGTAAAAATATTTAGCCGTAGTTTTGGTGGTTTTAGTTAGGGTTTTAACTGCCGATGGTAAGAAAATATCAACCTATAGTGGTGGTTTAAACCACCACTAAATACAGTCCATTTCGTTAGCGGTGGTTTAAACCACTGCTAAATGTAGATTTACAAATAAAAAAATCCTGCAGATTTTGCAGCCCCAGCCCCAGTACCCTAAAAAAACATGTGTAGAGAACATATAATAAAAAAATTTAAACCATCTCACAATGTTTAGTAGTCAAAAATCTAAAAATGTTTCATAAAAAACCATGTATAGATAACATATAATAGAATAATCTAAACCATAACATCTCAACCATCTAAAAATGATTCATTGATCTAAAACTTTAAACTGTATAGAACCAATGTCTGAGATATAAGCCTTCAAACTACATATAACAAAATTATGATCTATAAGTCTTTAAACTACCTAGCCCAACATTGACCATCTTGGACTAATATGTAACGAGCATGATATTCTAGCCCTTTCCTAATAGGAATTTCTATTCTAATGATCGTCATCTACCACACTGTTTTTCAAAACTACGTATGGATGGATTATAAGTTTCATGGGATACAAAGAGATTCCAAAATCTCATATCTTAGTCACATACCAAAAAATAACCAACCTTAGGACCTTCCCTTTGATAATGGTGTTGAATCTATCTTATATATAGGCTCACTCAATGTGCTCAAGAACATAGTGGCGTAGCTCCCAAAGCATTGAAATCTGCCCAAAAATCACCTAATGTTCACCTCCACACTTTAGGTCTCCCTCAAATTGGATCCCCATCATCCTCCAAGTATTATTCTCCCCTATAGTGATGGTGTGTGGACAAAATAGGATTTACTACCATCCAGGGCACACAACTACAAGGATATATTATGAGAAGTGATCATTCCCATGTTTTGAATGTGGTCAATGGTCAACCCAACATTTGTGGGCCCCATCCTTGAATGACACGACTGTGGGGCTTGTGTCTCTAACATGAATAAAATTAATCAAATAAAAAACATAATAGTTAGTCCAGAATACTAATATACATATCCTAACATAACTAAAATGAAAATATTAAATATCTCCATATTCCATATGGAGCATAGATTACTTCATACTCCACCAAATGCATACTCCACCAATTCTAAACTCAATACCTTACTAAATAATTAATCCATATCAAATTTCAATGCCTTTATCAGACATGGGACATCATGAAAATGTTAGGTCATGAAAATGTTAGGTGACTACTCTGTGACACACATGATACACAAATAAACTATCTATTTCCATATTTTCCCAACATATCAACAATACCACTAATCACTATCCGATGATGAACACTGCTTGTCACCCTCTCCACCACCATCTCTACTTCCTGCTACCAGCACCTGTAATAAAATTATATTAAAAATTAAATAATGTTGTATATTTATATTTAAACTTAAAACAAAAAATGTTTGCAAACTAAATGATTTTGAAGTTGTGTGATTTATCTACTCACCACCCTCCATCGATGCAATATCACCAGAGACATATGAGGTCATATTCTGATATAAATCAATCAACACTTTTATCAAAGAATATATCTAATCCCCCTATTCTTGAATTGTGTTTTTTATAGAAAAAAATATCTCTGAGCATCTCAGGGTAGGGAGTGACTACAATTAATAGTAGATGAAACTTCAATCCCCGATGGCCTACTAAAGACCTTATATGGTAAGGGTTCCAAACCCATACTGCACACTCAACCAGGATGCTCCTTCCCAATCACTTTACCAACTAGGTCATATTGGGAGACTAAGTAGGACTACACAGGATTGATATCCCATAGTTATTTAATTTTTACCTATAAATAAAATATCATTCATATTAGAAGCAATATATATTAACATAGTGACAACTGATAATAAGTTATTATAATGAAAAATGGATTCATACCCCAACTTATTTGGAAGACTCATTAAAAAAACTCCCATAATATTTTTTATGAACATCCAACCACACTTCTATTTGGGATACTTGGTTTCCTGACCTCTATGACTGCATTAAACAAAGATAAATAAAAAATTTAATATATTAAATAGATAATATTTTATTATAAATATTTAAACTAATGAAAAGATTACCAGATTCATTCATATTATAGAAAAACTCTTTGACCCCGCAGTGTGAGGGATGATTTTTTTAGCCTAACTCGATGCATTCTTCCTTGAAAGATCCTGAAATAAATAAAATATAATTTAATAGTAATGTATGAAATTTCATCTCCTTTAAATATAAATGTATAAATGTAAAATGAGATTAATATAATAATATATATTTAAATACCATGTGCTTCTCATCCTGACGTCTGTCAATAAAAAATTTCCATTACTCTATAGGTAACCCATTGGGTACCTTGTCATACATCTTTTGGGAGCTCAAAAAAGTATAATTGACATCGCTCCATAATATCCATTTAAATTATTTCCATTTCTTGCCTAGATTTTTCAATTTCCACTTTCGTGTTATCACATCAACAACTGTAAAGTGGAAAACATCTGTACATAGGAATTCATTTTGAAAATATTAGAATTTAATAATATAATGATATTCAATTACACTATAATTTATAAAATTACTTTTATTTTTGAATAAAAAACACCAGTTTTCTAAGATGAAGGTATATGCCTCCAATCATCATACGTAATCAGAAGGGAAATCGACTCCACGACCAGCTGACCTAGAATCTGTCCAAGTAATCTTACAGAATCATCCATAGGGACCCCATAGAAATGAAATGGGATAACTATCTTTAGTCTGATCAGATTCCATATATCTGAACTTTTCATATTTTTCTCTATAATTTCATTGTTTCTATCTTTCATGAACAAATAGTTAGTATAAAAAAAGTGAAATAAATTTATTCATATTAAAATTTTCACCTATAACAATCACCCTCCAATATCCCCATGAAGAACTATGAGTGGAACCCTATTCCCTCACTGCTGAGGCTGCTGAATGTGAAGGCATCGATTAAGCTGCTGATGGGATTCTCAAGAAGGGCGTGAGAGATGGTGTAGGGGGGAAAGCAGATGGTGTCTCATATGTTTTAGGGAGGGAGACAGATGAATCATCATCTTTCAGTGTGGTCGATGGAATAGTATAACACTTCCTCCTTGAAATTCCTATCATTTAATCAAATAAAATTAAATTCAGAACACATATTTTAAAAAATTTATGCAGAAAAAAATTATAAATGATAATAGATGCACAATACTAACAAAAAAAATACATAACAATGATAAATAACAAATCATTTTAAATAAGTTTTTCTATTTCCTTCTTACTACAACCGGTTGTATAGACTTCTCTTGAGGATTCCATACAAATGTTTATTGTATTTATAAAATATCCACAAATGACATAATTTTTTTTCTAGGTCTAAAATGAAGCATCAAATAAGGTTATGTTCAACATGTAGATAAATAGTTCAAAAAGGCTAAAAAAAGACATGACAGCCATGGTAAATGATAAAATGGTTGATAGTTGAAGTATCATATAAAAATGGTCAAATCGAAAAGGACTATGACCATGGTTTGAGAAACTTTGAAGGCCTAATAGTTAGCTAGGCTATATAGTGTATACATAGAGAGAGGTGGTGTTTTAGGTAACATATAAATAGAACTGGGTTTCACCATGAGACAATAATGAAGACAAGATTTCATACTCCATATTTTTATGTGGTTGGAGTAAGATGTGAAATAAATAAATGAATTACACATATAAGGGTATGTATTGAAACCATATTTTCCAAATTTCATGATGGATATAAAAATATAAAGGATAGTCCTATGATCTATAGTGGAAATATAAATTCAGGTATCTCTATGTCATAATTAAAGTGTTGTGTTTTAAGAGGATGGACTAAGTTTCAGTGGTTTCATAAAACTATACATGTCGATGCCCAAGTAATAGAGTAAAATTTTTTATGATTAAATTTTTATTAGTTATATGGGTCATCATGCCCAAGTAATAGAGGAAGATATTTTATGAGTAAATGTTTCACCCTTTTTAGTGCACCACCATTAGCACATTAATTCATAGGTTCATAAAGTCCCAATTTCAATTTATTTATTCCATAACCCTATATTTTTTTGATTGGTGTAGGTCCTCCTAGGAAGACCATTTCTATTGGTTTTAAACCCTCCAATGTCATAAAAACTATTCTTGTGGGGATCAACTTAGGTCCAAGAATTATGTACATAATCTATTTGCAGTACCATAGTCCATGGTCTATGACATTACACTAGGATTCATATTTTGAGCATTATGACCTTAGACAATAAGCAACCCTGTGGTCCTAGTATTGTGACCCTAAACTAATTTTAACTTCTTAGTTAGAATATTATGACCATAAAATACAAAATTAATGAGAAAAAAAATGTATGTGAGGTTGAAAAACTAGAATGGAAACTTGAGCCAGAGTCAGAACACCCTATTAGGTCACTCCCATTACTTAAGAAAGAATAATGTGATAGAAGAAAGAGGTACAAATACAATAGGGACCCACTAGGGACCCCTATAAAATCTTGGATATTTTATTACATAATTTTTATAAGAAAGAGAGAATGAGGTAATCATAAATAAATAAATAAATAATAATAAAAATGATTCCCCATGTATAGATTAAATGTAAAAGAAACTATGATCATATGGACACACATCCAAAAATGATATATAAGTAATATATGAGAATATTCATATGTATAAATTGTTAAATATATCACATTAGGTTAATCATATATAGAAATAGGTTCCAAAAAAATAGTAAATAAATAGATACTAGAGCCAAAATAGTACTCAGTATCAACTCCGATTGTTCTCTTCACACTCTTCTTCTAAACTTTCTTCGACATCCACCGTTCATCATTTGGACCATTAATTTATATGAATCATGATATATAAAGTTTACACAAAAAATTAAAGTTAACATGTTTGGTGTGGGTATAAAATACTCAAATTATTTCCACTTATCTCTCCTAAAAATATCTAGGGGTATAATAATATATTCATATGTAAGCACCATGTAGTGTTTCACACCCTTCCTAATATGTAATGATAGAAAAACACAATCAATTCCATACATGGTGATGAAAAAAGTATGTTTATAACCACTATAATGCATCAACATTCTTATTGGGCACCATATAACTCATACTTACATGCATCAGGTCACTCCTAAGTTAATCATACAAACCAAATATAATTTTATAAGGTTATATTTTTTCAAAGTCCACCAAAGAGGGAAAATAAAAAAACCAATAAATTAAATAAACATACATTAATATTTAGTAAAGAAGAGTAATGTAAACCTCATATAATACTAGGGTAGCCTCCTTCCATAACTATGCTATAAGGGTAAAGTACCTTATATTCTGAACAAGTGTAACCTTCTTTCAAAATCATTGCATGATGGTAAAATATTAACATGGAATTTTTTAGTTTAAATAGAGGTAAACACAAAATCATAAAAATATAATCATATCAAACCATATAAACATAGAATCATGTAAATGTAACATTTATCTTTAATATAATTCCATAAAACATAGAATCATGTTGTAAATGAAAGCATACTAATGATGGACGATGACGGGAAGTGAGGAAAGGGATGGAGAGGCAAGGTGCGGTGAGGGTCAGTGAGGAATGGCGAGGCAAGGCATGGCGAGGTGAGGTGCAGCGAGGGCTGGCTAGTGGTGGTGATGGGAGGTGATGGGCGACGATGAGGCTAGGGCTTCAAGGAGTCAATGGGGTGGGGGGGGGGGGGGGTTGGCGGGGTGGTGGGTCGGGGGTATTAGGGTGGCCGAGGGTGTCAGGGTAGGGGTAAATTGTTGTGTTTGTAATTTTTTTAATTATTTAGTGGTGGTTTTTAAAAAACTTCCGAAAAATTATTTATAAAAAAATTAGCAGCGATTTACTAAACTGCTGCTAAACTCTCAATTTGGTGTAGTGAATCCTTATTTATTAAAAATAATAGCAGATTGAAAATGTATAGTAAAGTTTCTAACACTTTAAAAAAATTATTTTAGTATTTAAATTTAAATAAGAGTGTTTTTATCATACTATTTCATTAAAATATGTATTATTAAATACCTTCAATTATTATAAAAGATTTATATTTATTATGAAAAGTACAATTTGTGTCAAAAAATAAATTTATAAAATTCATAACATTTAAGACAAACTATTCTTAAAAAAGGAATTGATGGAACTAAAAATTTTATTTATACAAAAGAGATACACTTTAAGTAACTAATTCCTGAACACATAACCCCTTATTACACCTACATACTCCCAAAGAGTAAGGTGTACAATGGTGGTAGTTCCATGGGGTTCCTCAACTAACATTAACCGAGTGGTAATATCCACTAACTTGAACTTCTCCCAAAGGTGTTTTCGTTCAGTCTTCACTTGTTGAAGCTCTACTTGGACTTGGTCAAGGGGAAAACCCAATGATGATACCTCCCACCCAAGCTCTGAAAGATGGGATTCAAATGGAATGACTCTACTGGTTGAGGCCATTGACTCTTATTTTTGTATCAATTATCCTTTATCATTATTACTTATAAGAACTTAATTATAATGGTAAAATTATTACCAAGAGTATAGTTTCAAATGGTCATATTGACTAACGATTGTATAACTGTTGAACCCAGATGGTCACATTTCCCTTTATATCCACTTCATTATTAAATAGATGTGGGTTTTTTGTGTATAAAATAATATAACACACATTTTTAGGAAACAATTATCATTCAAAAATCCTAGGTCGTTACATGGTCTTTCTCCTTTGGCCATTTTGGCTCGCCACACCTCTTATTGACTACAGATTTCTTCAATCACCACTATAGGTGTATTAGGTTTTCCCTTTCACACATGTAGACTCAAATAACACCACGGGGACCACTATGAACATTTTAGACTTGGTTGTTTCACACATGAACATTATAATATCACTATAGGGATTAGTAACACCATTTTTCCTTATACGTTTGTCAAAAGCACACTACCAATGCACCATAACCATAAAAATACCCTCTTCAATGGGTGTGGTCTTCCTGGACTTTTCTTCATTATAATAATGGACACCACTTGTGTATGGACTTGCCCATTTTGGAAATTCCTTCATAAAATTTCCTCCACCATGGGAGTGGATTTGGTTGGATTCTTCAATCTTCAAAGATCCTTCAATGTTTCATGAAATGATGGAATCATTATAAACCAATCCTGATTTTTATAATCATTAAGATCATTTCACATAGAATCATCTGATTTAGCTTCTTTCAAGGATCCATGTAAGAACCTTCCTTCATAATAGATATATTTAGATCATCTCTATGAAACTAATAATCTTTAAACCAATTTTCCTTCAATAAATATATCTCTAAGGATACCAAGACAAGAACACATCATTTCACATGTCATTTAAAAAACAATTAAAATCACCTTCAAAAACAATATTCAAAATTTTAAACCAATATTTGGATACATGTGTTAGGTAATAATTTGACACTAAATAAGCAACACAATGCTTAAGATCCCCTTATTCTCCAAGATTATTATCTTCATCATTAATAATAAATACATCATAATCACCAAGATTCTTCTTCAATTAAATTCCTTCTTTAAAATATTGACATCAATGAGTTCTCCTTAGTCATTGAAAATCATCAACACTCATTGAAAATATCATTGAAAATAAATACAACACACTATTGTGGTCTTAAAAACCCCCTTTTATTTATTATCAATACTATCTTACAATGATAAGTCAATTTATTCTCATCAATTATAATTACATTTTCTCTTCCAATATTATCTACTTTTATTTCATTTCCCAATTTCTTATCAATATTTTCGGTGTACTTTATCAACCCCTTATTGATAATAAATACTACATATTTGGAAAAGAGTATCAATTCATACTTAGAAAATTTTCATTATCCATTCCACTCCAAGTCTTCTGATCCATGATAAGTGTATAAAATAATAGAGTTTTATTTTGAAAACTAGGATATCCATAATTAATTTAACTTTATACCAATCAAAAATGAAATCACTTACAAACTATATTCAAGAGTTGTAAAACAATCCTAGGATGAAACAATTGATGATACCACTTGAGATACCAATTGTGATACACATTTATCAATAAGTTTATCAACTTTAATTTTCTAGACTCACTTCAATATAAAGGTTAAAAAATTTCATGTACAAATGACATGATTTGGAAATAGGCTTGGTACTTCTTCAAATTTCCACTTTTAGTCATTGATTAAAATCATAACCATTTTTTATTTGAATAATATTTTTATTATCAATGATGATATATTATGATAACTCCAATTTTCAATGGCACCACTATCAATAAATTTCTAGAAAAATTCATATTTTCATAGGATAATATTTTCTAGCATCTTCTTTTTATTCTTCAATTGTCTCCTCCTCAAGGTAAGCACTCTTGAACATAATCATAATGATGAGTCTATTAAAATATGGATTTAATGATGTTCCAATATGAGAATACACCAAAACAGATTCATTCATATGGATTTATATATTTGGAAACTTCCACATCTTCACCAAGGACGATCTTCTTTAATGCATACTCTTGAGAAAAAATGGATCACTCAGGATGAAATCTTCATCCTCTTACTGTCAAATGTTGACAAAAATTTCTTTAAATTCATAAAGTATGATTATCCATTATATTTTCATTTGAATAAAAATTTATAAATCATTATTATATGTAGTTTACCTAATCTTTTCTATCTTTAAATGACAACCCACTTTACATTCCATGCTCCCCTTAAGACTATGCATCTCCTTAAATTCCTGGAATTGTAAGTGAAAATACAACACATAAAAGTTATAAGGTAATAAGGTGTATTTTATTTCACATTAAATATGAACAAAAAGGATGATATTTTCTCAAATAAGTTGCTTCATTTCCTCCTTTCATCATGCTGGCACATTTTAATTTTAATACTGATTTATCTTGAGGCAGCATAATACTCATCACTTATTCCATTTAATTGTGTGAGATATTTATTCTCTTTTTATCCATCAAATAATATTCATCTCTTGATGAAATATTCATTTTATTCAAGGATTATTATTTTATTTGAAATTTGGTTAAATATTCTCTTGCATTTTGTCCATATTTATTTCATATCTCACAAAAAACATCCTTTCCTTTCCCAAATATGTTGTCCAAATTAATAAGATGTATTTAAGAATGTTGAATAGTTTTTTAGAGTTTCCACATGGATTCACATGAGTGGTTTTATTCAAAAATTTCTTCTAATATTTATAACTCTATTTGATAATCTTCTTTGACCTATTTTTAATGTGATCTTTCTTGAGTGTTGTGTCCAAGAATAAATTATTCTGAAACTTCTTGAGTATAATCTGTTTTGAAACATTCTTAAAATTTATACCCAATGAAGACTCTTCTTTCTTCCATGGTATTCTCATATCATTCTCTATTGATACATTTTGAGATGTATATGCATCACTTTTGTGACCAACTTTATTGTAAACATCATAGAAATAATCAAGAACTTCAAATCTGTTTGAACATGAAATATTTTTCTTAGTATGTGATTGTTGCATCTTCACTAGATTGCTCCCTCTATAGTTGGACTACCTTTTTCTTATGATTTTATTGTATTATACCAATAATACTTTGCATAATTCCCAAATCAGTTTCACCACCATCATTTCCAAAAATCCTTATTTTTATCTTATTTGGTATATGTTGTCCATATTTTTCAAATTCAGTAGCATATTATTTTTGGGCCTTCTTAATTATTGGTTTAATTTCACCTGAGGAACCATCACTAAAAAATAATCTTCTATTCACCACAGACATTGTGATAGGCTCTTCATCACTTCTTCTCATCCATACATACACAAGTTTGGATTTTAACCCTTACTTTTCAAGAAAATAGATTAAAAAAATTCATGAAATAAAGATATGGATGGTTCCTATTCCTTTGAGATTACATTGGAAAGATCATCAAATGTTGGAATGATCTTATTATCACATAAGAGTGGTATTTTGACACTAAAATCCTATTTATAATTTCATGTGATAGTAGGTACACACTTATTTGACTGTGAAGACTCATTATATATCATTTCCAAATCAGCCAACTTGATTACCAATTCTAGACACTTCATATTGAGGGAATTATTTTGATCTTCAGTAAATTCTAATATATCTTCACATTCCTTACTCATATTCTTAACATAATTTTCATGTATTATATCCTTATATTGTTACAATATTTTAGGCACCTTAATCCCATTGGATTTGATATCCAACTTGACATCAATGCTAATTTTTAGATATTCTTCCAATGCATGGATCTTTTTATCAAATTCTTTAGTGGACTCATACTTCTCTAATATTTTGTTGATACAATTATCTTCAATTTTTTAGAATATTCTTTCAAGATCCTCATACTCCAATTCTTTTATAGTAACTTGTTTAGATATATTTATACAATTCAGAGCTCCTTATCTCAAATATTTCTCCAAGTTATCTATATCATGTTCAAGTTGAGTGATGTATTCCTATTTACTTTCAAAAATAAAAAAAATATAGAAACTAATTCATTGGTCATATCATTCATTATATAATTTAATGGATAAATAGATAAATCTATTGGCCTATGATCACACCCACTAAATTCTTATTCTTATGGAAAATTTAATCAATAATATTCACATACTGTGGATAAATTTAATCCCTTAAACCCAATGAGGTAGTAATGATATCCATATCCTTTGTGGTACATTTAACTAAAAGTTTATTTCCTTCCAAGCTATATCTTTCCTCCTTGCTTGGAGCACATGAAAATTCTTCCTCTTTTGAAAAAAAGACTTCTTCAACATTTTATTCCCTTTATTTTTACTATTCAGAAAATTATTGGGAGAAAATAAATTCTAATCAGATATAGAAATAAATTCTCTAAAACTACACTTCATAATGATTATATTAAAGAACATGCAAATCATCAAATAGAACAATTTCAACTTGAAAATCCAATCAGAGGTGAACATGGTGTTATGAAACCAATTTAGAATTTAATAGAGGTTATCCTCCCTCTGATACCACTTGAGGAGGATCATTTGGGATATGTTATACACTAAGGGTTTAAATTAGTGTAAGTTTCCAATTATCATTTTTTCAATCCCTTATTCTCACTTTTACCTCTTTCAATATTAATTTAATATTATCTTGTTATCTCTACCCACATATCTTTTTCTTTTTTTTTTCTTTCAAGAAACACTTGCAAACACACACACACACACACAAGAGACATGATTATTTAACGGGTTCACTATTAAAAATTAAAGGCTAGTCCTTATTATGATCTAGGTTCCACCAAGACCATACGATCCACTAGTATCAACCAATGAAACCAATTGAGTAGGGTTTATCCTTGTACCAATGTTTGGTGCATCCCACACTCTATATAATCCCTCTACATGTTTATAATTACATCCTTATGGTTACAAATTTTTAGAGATAATAACCAAATATCTTTTTTCAGAACTACTACAAGGTCATTGATGCGATGATTTTCTTCTTCATCCAATTCCACTTACACGATAACATGTGGATATTTCTTATCTTCTATTGTATGAAAACATAAATGCACAAAATTCCTTCTCTTCACAGTATAAAATAATCATTGAATTTATTTCTTAGAAGAAAGAATTATTTATATCTCTTTATTATTCTTCTCCCTATGCAGTGACTTTGAATATAAACTCTTCTCTTATTCCCTCCTTTTCAACTTCAGTGCATGAATCAATTTATACTAGATTTATTCTACTAGATTCAAAAAAAAAATATTCAAGTTAAGTTATATGTTAGATAACCTTCAAAATTGGCACACACACAAGTATTATTTTCTCAGAAATGGTAGTGGAGAACAACTTATCCTCTTAACACAAAATAATATATCCTCTGAATGCGATTTTCGAATCACACTATAACCCCTCTTCTTCTTCTCAGATATTTAATGAATGATATATTCTTCACACTCATTTTTTTCTTCACTATGCTGTATGTATATTAAATACTTCTAATATAATCCTTCCTTATGTTTGAATTCAAATTATAAAAACTATTTCAAATGATTCCATAAATTAATCAACATCAATCTATCCACTGGATATTTTTATATCTTCTAGATACCATTTATGCTTCCAAAAGAGGCCTCATAGACTGAATTTGAGATCCCTTGAGTCATCAAAGATACCACATCATCAAAACTACTTGTATATGAAACTAACCCCTGACATGTCTTCCACCTCAACATGGTGAAAATTTATAATCCATTTTTCCTTTAAAATGACTTTCACCACATGCATTGTCCTCTTAGGTATGGCCATTGTGATCTACTACCCTTCCTATCGACCACAACTTGGAATACCATGGGAGTGGTCCTTCTCATTTGGTTGTTTTGGATTAACACACCTCCTATTGACCACAAATTTCTTCAAGAACCACCATCAGTGTAGTGGACTTTACTGTTTCACATAGGTAGACTCAAATAACACTATGGAGACCACCACAACTATATTACCCTTAGACGTTTCCCACAGGAACACTACCAATGCACCATAACCATCAAAACACTTGCTTTAATGGGCATGGTATTCCTTTACTTTTCTCCATCTTCACCATGGACACCACGAGGGTGCGACCTTGCCTATATTGTGGAATTATTTTACAAAATGTCTTCCACCATGGGTGTGGATTTGGATGGATTTTTCAATCTTACAAGAGAATTAAACACTTCATGAAATGCCTGAATCATAATGAACCGATCATGATGTTTATTATATTGAAGTTCATTTAACATGGAATCATCTTATTTAGATCTTTCTAAAGATCAATATACAAACCTTTCTTTATCATAGAGATATTTAGATCATATCCATGAAACAAAAAATATTCAAACCAATTTTTCCTTCAGTAAATATATCTATAAGGATTTTAAGACAATAATTACTTATTTTTCACGTCATTTAAACAATTACTTGAACCTTAAAAACAATATTCAAATATTTTAAAAAATATTCTAAGAGTCATGTAAGAATTAGTCACTAAAAAGTATCATAATGCTTAGGATCTCCATATTCGATAACATTAGGTTCTTTATCTTTAATAATCAATACATTATAGTCACTAATATTCATCTTTAATTCAATTCCTTATTCAATATATTAACATCAATTAGAGTTCCTTATTCATTAAAAAACATAAAAAATCATTAAATAACTCATTAATAATAAATATACGATATTGAAGTGGGATTAATAATGTTATTTTTTAGAATTTTGGAGAAAGGTTCATATTTAGAATTAGGTTTCAGATTGAAAATCCATGAGTTGGATTATCTTGAAGATATGTTTTTGGATATGGTTTTAGGATTTGGTAGTTTCAGGGTTGCTTGAGAGTGTTTCAGAAGTTTTTGGTTGATTTTTATAGGATTTTGGAAGTGTTTTTCCCTATACATGGTTGGTACATGGCTAGGATAAACCGTGCATCCTAACCGTTTGGGTTGAATTTACACTAGATGATAGTGTATTTTCACTGTACGGTTGTAAAAAAATCACATGGGGAATACAATTTCAATTGAAAATGTGTGTTTCATGGTTGGCACATGGTTTGGTAAACCATATGGAACAACCATGAAATATATGTTTCCCTAGATAGTGAAGTTTTCACGGTTGGAACATGGTTTGAAAAAGTTGAATCCAAACCATGTGATATGTTTTTTCTTGGATAATGCCTATCACATGGTTGGCACACAGTATGGTAAAATATGTTTCCAAACCATGCGAATTGCTAGTGTTTTTTAAAAAGGTGGTAATTTATGATTTTCTCCCTGGGTATTTTACTATTTATAGGGGGAAAAACCTAGAATTACTCTGTCTGTTCAATCAAACAGACATACCTAGAAAACACCACATACAATGAAAAAACTTCTATCTAATATCCCCATCCAATATAACAAGAAATATTCACATTGTTACTAGATATATTATTTTCTAACAACCTCTTCCACTCATGAATGTTCTTTATAACTAGGATAAGATCCCACCTTTTCACTACAAAAAACTCCATGATCTCACTTCACACAAAAAACACCAAAGAAAATGAAAAAAAAATATTTTCCTAGTTTGAACAAAGTCCAACATCTATGGGAGAACACTATAGATTTATTTCATTAAAAAGATATAAGAAAATATTAAATTC
Organism: Viscum album; assembly: GCA_963277665.1. NCBI lineage: Eukaryota > Viridiplantae > Streptophyta > Magnoliopsida > Santalales > Viscaceae > Viscum > Viscum album. The sequence continues at coordinate 498,339,535 of OY728123.1, read as the reverse complement.
ACTTATCACTTACTCTCCACTATTGGTTCTTAGCCAATTAAGTCAGAAACTCTCATTGTTTGTATACTCATTACAATAATACGTGTCTAGTATATATTTAGATACGGACCACCAAACCTCTTTATAGAGGTATTTGTTTAGTAAAATAGTTTCACTAGCCTCTGAGATTCATTGTTAACCTTTTATTGACCTATAAAACCACTAATACACTATTGAAACATTAATTGTAACAACAATCAGTAAGTCACCATGAAAAACAACCAATACATAGATTTTCAATTCTTAGTGAACACCATTTATGAAAGATTTGTTTGATGACCCAAATCTGATGACACTGAATCCTCACACTAAGAACCTATTTCTAGACATCTCTATCCAATTATCTATCTGATGGAAGTCTATTTGGAGAAATTACTATTCATCTACTCTAAAAATGATCAATTAAAAAAATACATATGGTGGGCCTCTATTTGAGGAGATGTATCTGATTAAGTATATCTATTGACCTCCATCCATAAAACATAGTTTGGTGATCCTAAATAAGTTTCACAAACCCAAAAATTTACAACTTTGAAATTACTTTAGTATTTCATCCTTCTTCTTTTATCCACTTGATCTCAACCTATTTCCAATGAAAATAGTTTCCTCCTATTCATCTGATCATCCAAGTCAAACTGAGGTGGAATGTTACCTCAAACATTATTGGACTATCACCTTTGTAAACATGTCCATGGGATTCTAAATCCCGACAACCTTTTAAAGCTCCAACATGTTATCCTATAAAAGACTTCATATAAAGTGACAACTCACATCAATTTGTTTCATTTTTACATAAAACACAAGATTGTGAGAAAGTTGAATGGAATTATAATTATCATAGAATAACATCCCCTTGTATGATCCCTTTCTGAGTTCCTTCAGAAAGAACATAAACCATACCAACTATTTCCCCACTACAGTAGTAGCATCATACTCTACCTATGTCCTAGATAAAGTAACTAATGGATTCAATTGAGAAATCCAAACAACTACTGTCCCACTAAAAGTAAATACAAATCCTGTAGTACCTTTATTTGAGTCCTTATATCCATCATAATCTAAATCAAAAAAAAAAACTTTCAACTAATCAAAATCACTAAATCATAAGGCTGAATCCTCTGAACCTTTCAAGTTTCATAAGATCCATTTTACAACTTCCTTGTGTTTCATTCTAGTATTTGACATGAAACAACCAACAACTCCCGCCAAAAAAGAAATATATAGTCGATTACAAACCATTGTATACATCAAACTTCCTATAGATGAAGTATTTGGAAAATTCCTTATGTTATGAACTTTTCCATCCAATGGTGGTGCCTAAACTTTAGAAAGTATGAATTTTTCGGTGAGGGGGGTTGAGAAAGATTTTCAACCAATCATTCAAAATATTTTGATGACATTCATAATGTATTCCTTCTGGGAATCAATTCTCATACCTAAGATTTTATTATATTTGTAAAGACCCTTAAATTTCAAGGAAATTTTTTTCTTAATTTCTTTGGGATTTTGCAAGTACACAGTTTCTGACGGCACCTGATTCTGAGGCCCGGTGTGTCCGGAATCAATTTCCGATGTTTAGCTCGGGTACGTTCAGTGAACAAACGAGCGGGTTTTCCTAAATTTTGAACCGGTGCTCGGAATCGAAATCGGAGGGCATCGATGAAACCGTAGCACCTGTAATTGCTTAGGAAGACCTTTTCTGGAGTTACGCTTGCTCGGGAAGAGTTGTTTAAAAAAATGTGGTTTAAGTGTTCAGTAAATAAAGTTGTGTCACAACTTTATTTTTCTCTATGTGGAATAACTTCCATGTGAGGGAATATCCTAACACCTCTTGTTAGGATATTAGTGAGGTGTGGCCCACACAAGCCGCACCCCTTCTTTTTTCCTCTAACACCCCCATTTAATTTGTAACTCATCCTCTCTAGCTCATTAATTGCATGCCAAATCTCACATTAAATTAATTTATTTAAGTTATTAAATTTATTTAATTAAGAGTTTGAATTTTGAATTTTTGGAATTCATGGCATGGGTTAATAAAATAAGGATGAACCTTATTTTATTTGGGGTTGGTTTTGTAGTGAGAGGATTGGGGGAAGAAAGCTCTAGTCTTGAAGAACTTCATCTTTCTCGTTGAAGAATGTGAAGAACGCTGGAGCACCAATGAGAGATGACAAACCGATCTTTCCCTTCTCTACAGCCGGTGTGTGACGCCTTTCCTGAAGAATGACGACATGCCCTCTTTAGATCTTCTTCCCACATCAAAGAAAGGGAAACACCATTTCTTCCTCGGATGTTCTCCGTCATCGCATATGGAGCTTCACCTCGCGACACTATTTCCTAGGACGATCATCGTTCGACATCTTCTTCGAGGTAGGGGATAAGTTCAAATTTAATTAATTAAATTTTCACTTTGTTTGTCATTGAGTTTACTCATTCTTGGACACCTGCTATCGGTATAACGGGAGGAGGCTGGACCGCACAGACATGGACAACCCTCCTCCCCTTTGTTGTTGTTTTTCTTCATGGATTGGAGCAGAGGCGACGTGGTGAAATGGCACCGTGCGAGAACAAGGAATATCGTGGCGAAGGAGTGCGACACTGTTGCACCGCACCGGAGGATCCGAAGGAAGCCGCAGCCAAGGACGGGTTGCGGCGGAGGGGCGCGACTCCGTCGCGCTGCGCCAGAGCACCACGAAGGGCTGCGACCGGGGCGGGCCACGGCGGAGGGGCGCATAGCCATCGCGCCGTGCCATTTGGACAAGGGCCGCGGCCTGAGGCCGCGGCGGTGCAGAGGAGGGCGGCCGGACCTCCGGCCGCCGGTGCTTCAGGGGGCGGGACCAGCAGGTCCCGCGGCAGCAACCGGCCGGCCATTATGGCCGGCCGGATTCCGGAAGTCCGGGGGTCGTAACCCCCGAAAGGTGGCATAGGCGGCCCCCCCCCCCAGAGGGGGACGTTTTCTTCAATCAAGGGGGGCAGCGCCCCCCTTCTGCGCCGCTCGGTCACAGACCGAGCGACCAGCTGAGACGGGCCGCTCGCACTGGGTCGGGCCGCCCTCGCTGGCCCGGGCCGCCCGCGCAGGTCCGGGCCACGTAGATGGGCTGAGCCGCACCCAATTGGGCTGGACCCGGACCCAGGTCAGGTCGACCTGGTTTGGGCCGACCCAGGGGGTCTTGGGCCGGGTCGGTCCGGGCCCAAAACCCCCGAAAATCGGACAACTACGTTCAAAGGATTATAAATTGGGATACAGACCTCCGATCGATGCACCGTCAGTTGCATAGCGATACTTGGATCGAGACGGTCGTTTCGGTATATTACACTCAAGGTTTCAGAGAACATTGTGTATGGACTGGTTGGTTCGAACACGAAACCAACTGGGGCCTTGGAGCGGAAACACTTATAACTTGAGCTCCGGATGTCCGATTGACGTGCCGTCGACTTTGTTGGATTCCTCTTAGTGAGAAGGTTCTTTTGGCTTACTCCGCTCGAGGTTTGGATGCATTTGGAGTATGGTCAGGTTGGTTTTGACTTAAAAACCAACCGGGCCCCTAGGACGAAAAAGCCAATAACTTTCAGACCAGGCGTCCGATTGACACGCCGTCTGTCACGTTGAGTTCCTTTTGATGAGACAGAACTTTGGGATACATCAACTCTAGACTTAGTGTCAGTTGATGTATCGACCCCCTTGGCTCGTGGAGCAGACCATCCTGGAATCGAGTACGTTGTGTGCGAGAACCCTAGTGCTGGCTATGACTGCGACGACGATGACGACTGTACTGGGATCCTCCGTGGGTTCGGCAGTGATGACGACCGTACTGGAATCCTCCGTGGGTTCGACGACGATGAATACTATTCTTGTATCCTATGTGGGTCCGGTAGTAATTGACTACTGTTCTTGTATCCTATGTGGGTCCGGCAGTATTTGACTCTGTACTTGTATCCTATGTGGGTCCATCAGAGTAGCTGATCTTGTATCCTTTGTGGGTCCAACAACTTAGATGGTCTTGTATCCTATGTGGTTCTGACAGCTTAGATGAATCAGTGGCTACATCTGATCATCTCTATCATCTTACGAAGAAGTATACCTGTGTGAGATGAGTCTTAACTTACAATCAATATCATCGATATGATTGTTGTGCTTTCCTGTGTGGATTGGGTTGTGCCTTCCTATGTGGATTGGGTTGTGAATTCCTATGTGGAATGGGTTATGTTTTCCTATGTGGAATGGGTTGTACTTGGGCTCGTGTGCTGGAGCCGAGCTGGAAATGATGACTTAGGTATATATATGGGCATATACTTAAGTGGAGTTGGTTGTTACTTCGTGATTGTAACTTTCCTTTGTGGTTTATCCTTCGTGGATTCTGGGAGACCTTAGGGGCTATCGGGGTCCCTATTGAGTAGTGTATACTCACCCCTACACAGGCTATGCCCACACTTTGTTTTGTTGGATGCAGATGACAGACAACGCTGATCGAGGTGGGAGCTCGTGGCGCTGGACGGTACCTGGAGGTGGATCACTGGACGGGACGTATTCGTAGCGGACGACTGGAGCTGAGGAGCAGAGGGGACTATCTGTACCCACCCTTCAGGTGGGATTACCAAAGGATGGCTCGGAGTTGATGCTTTACTTTTCTACTGCTGTACTTTCTTTTCAGTTGTACTTTACTTCAGTTGGGTTTGTATTCTGGCCCATTTACTTTTCCAGAACTTACTTTTGTACTCAGTTTACTTAGTGTTTACTTCTGATTGTATACTATGTGGTGTTTTTTTTCTTACATAAAGGCAATGTCTTCCCTTATATCGGGATTTACACCTTTGGTGCTAGTCGCCAGCCCCTGGCCTATGGAAGGCGGGCTTGGGGTAGTCACGACATGGGTCCCGAGGACGGGTCGTGACAAATTTTTATCAGAGGAGTTCGTTTCTACCGCAGAACTCAGGACTCTGATCGTTCTTCTATTTGAAGCAATAGTGTTAAGGGTATTGAGTGTGGTTATCAGTCCAGGGAGTCCAGTGTTGGTGCGACGGCCGACGTATCCATACACCAGGACCCTGACTTCTGATTTCCGACTCAATGCATGAAAACATTGATTTCATGTGTGTTTCAAGTTTTCTTTATGATTACTTGTGTCAGCTCACCAGGTATACTGTATTGACCGTGGAGCACCTGTCTCTTTTCAGGATGGCCCCATGATGGCAGCCAGCTAGGGTTCTGAGATTTGTGCGAGACGATAGCCCACCGAGCGAAGAGGCCTCGATGCAGGGCCCTATTACAGCGGAGGCACCGGTGATACCTCTACCCGCCGAGCCACCGATTCCACCAGCCCCAGCCACTGAGAGTGCACGTCGCCTTAGTGCACTGCACGAGTTTCAGCATCAGAGACTTCCCATATTCCTTGGGGAGACAGACCCTCAGGAAGCCGAAGATTGGCTGGAGGCTGTTGTACGAGTTTTCAGGTTAGTAGGGACACCAGCTGACCTCATGATGATCCTTGCAGTGAGTCTCCTGCACGCGGTAGCAGGTATATGGTGGAGCCTGATGCTCCAGGTGCACGACGAGGCATCTTTACTTTGGACGGACTTCGAGAGACTCTTCCGTTCGGAGTTCGTTCCAGCCACCCTCCGTGCGGTGCGCATTCAGGAGCTACTACAACTGCGGCAGGGCAGCATGACGGTAGCCCAGTACTTGGCAATATTTATCGATCTCTTGCACTTTTCCATGGACATGGTACGAGACCCATTCTTCTGGGCCCGAACCTTCAAGTAGGGACTGAGGCATGAGATCAAGGCTTCAATGATCTCCCTTAGCATTCCAACGCATGAAGGAGTACTGTAGCGAGCCCTACTAGTGGAGAGATTCCTTGCTGAGCCTACACCAGCAACGATACCTACCGTAAGGCTGCATGTAGCAGAGTCTTCTTCAGCTGGCAGTCGATGGATGTCATAGGGGTCCAAGCAGACCAGACCATCAGGCGGATGACCTCATGACACTGGCTCAGAGGTGCGGGGCACACGACGCAGAGTCAATCTTACGAGGATCAGACAGTGCTATGCATGCAGCGGGCAGGGCCACATGGCTCGTGACTGCCCGACCCACCAAGTTGAGGAGCAGTAGACGGTTGAGGGACCACCTAGGCATAGGCAGAGGTTTGACCATGGCGGTCCGCAGGGAGCAGGCGGACGAGGCATAGGAGCTGGCCGAGCAGTAGGTGGCGGGCGACGCTTTGAGGCTCTACCACCACCACCACCACCAGGAGGTCCACCCCGACTACAGGGAGCTAGTGGATAGAGGCAGGCGCAACTTCAGGCAGCGGAGGCCTATGACCACGGCGCACCAGAGATGATTCGAGGTACTATCTGTGTCTTCTCCACCATTGTTGCTGTTCTTATAGACACAGGAGTGAGTCATTCTTTCATTTCCGCTGCCCTTGTTCGGAGCTCGGAGATTCTGACGGAGTCGTTGGCTCGATCCTTATGGCTAGAGACTCCTATGGGAGTAGACTCGAAAATTACGCACTTGTGCTGGCAGTGTTAGCATACTCTAGGAGGAGAGAGCTTCGGCTGGGATCTTCTTGTAGCGGCGTCGAGGCCTTACGACGTCATCTTGGGCATGGATTGGTTATCTACAGTTCATGCTCAGATCGACTGTATTAGGCGCAAGGTGCGATGTGTTCGCACCGATGGGAGCAGGTACACCTTCACCGGCGAGAAGGGAGCCTTTGAAGCACAAGATGGACTCACGCAGAGGAGAGGACAACCGATCACTCATCAGTTGGCTAACCTCATCCTAGGAGCAGTTGACGTGGGGAGTACGAGTTTTCCTATAGTGGTGGATCAGTATGCAGACGTTTTTCCTGACGACATTCCAGGACTACCTCCTCGCAGAGAGGTAGACTTCTACATTGACCTGTACCCCGGGAAAACTCTGATATCAACTCCAGCATATCGGATGGCTCCTACTGAGCTTCGAGAGCTACGGGTACAGTTGGAGGACTTGCAGGGCAAGGGATTCATCCGACCCAGTGTTTCACCTTGGGCTTCCCTGATTTTGTTCACCAAGAAGGCGTATGGGAGCTTGCGACTGTGTGTCGATTACCGTTGCGTAAACCAGGTGACCATGAAGAACAAGTATCCACTTCCGAGGATTGACGACCTCTTCGATCAGATCAAGGGAGCATGATGGTTCTTGAAGATAGACCTCAGGTCAGGTTATCATCGGCTCAGAGTTCGAGATGAGGATGTGCAGAAGACGGCTTTCAGATGTCTGTATAGCCACTACGAGTTCTTGGTTATGCCTTTCAACGTAACCAATGCTCCAGTAGTGTTCATGAGTCTCATGAATAGTATCTTCCAGCCTTATCTCGATCGATTTGTCGTAGTCTTTATCGACGACATATTGATATACTCAACTACTGAGGAGGAGCATGCCTACCACTTGCAGGTTGTACTGGACACACTCCGAGAGCACCAGCTTTATGGTAAGTTCTCGAAGTGTCAGTTCTAGATACATGAGGTCCACTTCTTGGGACATGCCATCTCTAAGGTGGGAGTTGCGGTGGATCCTGTGAAGATCGAGGCAATGCTAGCTTGGGAGCCCCCCAGGAGCGTGACAGAGGTGCAGAGTTTCCTAGGTTTGGCTGGGTACTACCGGAGATTTGTGCCAGACTTCTCCAAAGTTGCAGCACCACTTTCATCTTTGACGAAGAAGGGGAGACTCTTCGTGTGGTCAGATCGATGTCAGCAGAGCTTCCAGGAGCTAAGATAGAGATTGACCAGTGCACCCATCTTGAGGCTACCGGAGGAGGGAGTAGGGTACGTAGTCTACTGCGATGCATTAGGGACCAGACTCAGGTGTTTCCTGATGCAGGAGCAGGTAGTGATCGCCTATGGATCACGACAGTTGAGGCAGTATGAGCAGAACTACGCTACCCATGACCTGGAGTTAGCAGCAGTGGTCTTCGCTCTGAAGATGTGGCGACACTATCTGATGGGTGAGTTCTTTATAGTCAATTCTGACCAACAGAGTCTCAGGTACATCTTCTCGTAGAAGGAACTGAACCTGAGATAGTGACGATGGCTCGAGTTACTACAGGACTATGACTTTGAGATAGTATATACTCCTGGAAAGGGAAACATAGTAGCCGATGCTCTCAGCAGGAGGACAGACATTCAGCTACTTGGAGAGGCGACATAGCAGCTAGCCGCATTGCAGATATCCTTTGTGGATAGAGATGGAGAAGCCTTTCTACAGTCACTCATAGTCACACCTCCACTTCTCCAGTGGGTCAGGGAGGCACAACATGGGGACGTTGACTGTGAGATGCGACGTGCACAGATTTCCACAGGATAGGAACCTGATGGATTCTTGATAGGAGGAGAGAACATCATCCTTTTCAGAGGACGTACCATGGTACCAGATGCTTTATAGGAGGAGGTTCTGAGAGAGTTTCACACTTCCCCTTTAGCGGTACATCTAGGAGTGGCGAAGATGTACCAGGATCTCAGACAACAGCACTGGTGGCCGGGTATAAAGAAGGTTGTGACAGAGTTCGTTTCTCAATACCTCACCTGCCAGCAGGTGAAGGCAGAGAACCAGGTACCAGCAGGCTTGGTACATTCCTTGGAGGTCCCAGAGTGGAAGTGGGACATGATATCTATGGATTTCGTGACTGGACTTCCACGTACTTCCAGAGGACCCGACTCCATTTGGGTGATCATCGACCGACTCACCAAGTCGGTCCACTTTCTACCCATCAGAGAGAAGAGCTCAGTGGAGAGCTTGGGATGCCTCTATGTTCAGGAGATTGTATGACTTCATGGTGTGCCATCATCTATCGTCTCTGATCGAGATGCTCGCTTTACTTCCCGGATTTGTAAGGGTTTGCAGGAGGCATTTGGGACGCAGCTACGCCTGAGCACCGCCTTTCACCCTCAGATGGATGGAAAAACGGAGAGGACCATTTAGACTCTTTAGGACATGCTCCGTGCATGTTTTCTCGACTTTGGTCGCAGCTGGGAGGATCACCTACCCTTGGTGGAGTTTGCGTACAACAACAACTACCACTCTACCATCGGGATGGCACCATACGAGGCATTGTACGACCGACCCTGCAGATCACCTTTGTGCTAGACAAACCCTGGGGAGTCAGCACTTGTGGGACTAGAGATGGTCCATGCCATGACAGAGAAGGTCCAGGTCATCCAGGAGTAGATGAGGACAGCTCAGAGCCGACAGAAGTCTTATACTGACAGGAGGCGGTGACCACTAGAGTTCGAGGATGGCGATCACGTCTTCTTGTGGGTCTCACCTCAACGTGGATTACGGAGATTTGGATGGGGCGGAAATTTATCTCCGTGCTTCATCGGACCATTCTAGGTTCTCAACAGGATAGGCGAGGTTGCTTATCGCCTGGCTCTACCACCTCAGTTGCACCAGGTGCACGATGTCTTCCATGTATATCAGCTGAGGAGATACGTGCACGACCCGACACATATCATCGACCATGTGGAGCTGGACATTGATGACGAGGCTAGTTTTTTGGAGGTCTCGGTGGAGATCAAGGATCAACAGGAGTGGGACCTACATGGGCGGTCGATTCCTCTAGTGCGCATCAGGTGGCAGCACGGGAACCTCCAAGAGAGCACTTGGGAGCGGGAGGCTCAGATGTGTACTCAGTACCCTCATTTGTTCCCCTAGTTTGTGATATATCTTTATGGGGACGTAAAGATCTGAGGTGGGAGTAATGTAAAGACCTATAAATTTCAAGGAAATTTTTTTCTTAATTTCTTTGGGATTTTACGAGTACGCAGTTTCTGACGGCACCTGATTCCGAGGCCCAGTGTGCCTGGAATCAATTTCTGAAGTTTAGCTCGGGTACATTCAGTGAACGAACGAGCGAGTTTTCCTAACTTTTAAACTGGTGCTTGGAATCGAAATCTGAGGGCATCGATGAAACTGCAACCCCGATAATTACTTAGGAAGACATTTTCTAGAGTTGCGTTTGCTTGGGAAGAGTTGTTTAAAAAATGTGGTTTAAGTGTTAAGTAAATAAAGTTGTGTCACAACTTTATTTTTCTCTATGTGGAATAACTTCCATGTGAGGGAATATCCTAACACCTCTTGTTAGGATATTAGTAATGTGGGGCCCACAATATCCCCACCCCTTCTTTTTTCCTCTAACCCCCCATTTAATTTGTAACTCATCCTCTCTCCCTCATTAATTTCATGCCAACTCTCACATTAAATTTATTGATTTAAGTTATTCAATTTATTTAATTAAGAGTTTGAATTTTGAATTTTTGGAATTCATGGCACGGGTTAATAAAATAAGGATGAACCTTATTTTATTTGGGGTTGGTTTTGTTGTGAGAGGATTGGGGGAAGAAATCTATAGTCTTGAAGAACTTCATCTTTCTCATTGAAGAACGCGAAGAATGCCAAAGCACTAAGGAGAGACGACGTACCGATCTTTCCCTTATCTGTAGCCGGTGTGTGATGCCTTTCTCGAAGAACGATGACACACCCTCTTTTGATCTGATTCCCGCGTCAAAGAAAGGGAAACATCATTTATTTATCGGACGTTCTCCGTCATCGCATACAGAGCTTCACCTCATGACGCTGTTTTCCACGATGATCATCGTTCGACATCTTCTTCGAGGTAGGGGATAAGTTCAAATTTAATCAATTAAATTTTTGCTTTGTTTGTCATTGAGTTTACTCATTCTTGGATGTCTGCTATTGGTATAAGGGGAGGAGGGTGGACTACACGAACACGGATGAACCTCCTCCCCTTTTATTTTTGTTTTTCTTCATGGCTTGGAGCAGAGGTGACGCGGTGCAACGACACCGCGCGGGAATGAGGAATATTGTGGCGAAGGAGTGCGGCGTCGTCGCGCCACGCCGGATGACCCGAAGGAAGCCGCAACCAAGGGCGGGACACGAAGGAGGGGCGTGGTGCCGTCGCGCCGCACCGGAGCACCATGGAGGACCGCGGCCGGGGCGGGCCGTAGCGGAGGGGCGCGACGCCGTCGTGCTGCTCCAGTCGTACAAGGACCGCGACCTAAGGCCGCGGCGGTGCAAAGGAGGGCGGCCAGACCTCCGACCGCCAGCGCTTCAGGGGGGCGGGACCAGTAGGTCCCACGGCAGTAACCGGCCGACAATTACGACCGGCCAGATTCCGGAAGTCCAGGGGTCATAACCCCCGGCAGGTGGCATAGGCAGCCCCCCCCCCAAAGGGGGCCTTTTTCTTCAATCTAGGGGGCAGTGCCCCCCTTCCGCGCCGCTCGGTCACGGACCAAGCACCCAGCCGAGCCGTGCCGCTCGCGCTAGGCCGGGCCGCCCTCACTGGGTTGGGCCGCCCACACCAGGTCGGGCTGCCCACAATGGGCTGGGCTGCGCCCCAGTGGGCCGGACCCGGACCCGGTTTGGGTTGACCCGGTTCGGGCCGACCCAGGGGGTCTTGGGCCGGGTCGGTCTGGGCCCAAAACCCCCTAAAATCGGATAGCTACTTTCAAAGGCCCATAACTTGGGCTACGAACCTACAATCGATGCACCATAAGTTGCGTAGAAATACTTGGGTCGAGATGGTCATTTGGGTATATTAAACTCAAGGTTTATTAGAACTTTGGGTACGGTCGGGTTGGTTCGAACACGAAACCAACCGGGCCCTTGGAGCAAAAATGCTTATAACTTGAGCTCCGGACGTTCGATTGACGTGCCATCGACTTTGTTGGATTCCTCTTAGTGAGACGATTATTTTGGCTTACTCCGCTTGAGGTTTGGATGCAGTTGGAGTATGGTCAGGTTGGTTTTGACTTAAAAACCAACCGGGCCCCTAGGATGAAAAAGCCAATAACTTTCAGACCGGGCGTCCGATTGACGTGCCGTCTGTCACGTTGAGTTCCTTTTAACGAGACAAAACTTTGGGATACATCAACTTCGGATTTCGTGTAAGTTGATGTATCGAACCCCTTGGCTCGTAGAGTGGACCCTCCCGGAATCAAGCATGCTGTGTGTGGGAACCCTAGAGCTGGCTGTGACTGCGACGACGATGACGACTGTACTGGGATCCTCCGTGGGTTCGGTAGTGATGATGATCGTACTGGAATCCTCCGTGGGTTCGACGGCGATGAATACTATTCTTGTATCCTATGTGGGTCCGGTAGTACTTGACTGCTGTTCTTGTATCCTATGTGAGTCCGGCGTTATTTGACTATGTACTTGTATTCTACATGGGTCCAGCAGAGTAGCTGGTCTTGTATCCTTTGTGGGTCCGACAACTTAGCTGGTCTTGTATCCTATTTGGGTCCGACAGCTTAGATGAATCAGTGGCTACATCTAATCATCTCTATTGTCTTACGAAGAAGTATACCTATGTGAGCTGAGTCTTAACTTACAATCAATATCATCAATATGATTGTTGTGCTTTCCTGTGTGAATTGGGTTGTGCCTTCCTGTGTGGATTGGGTTGTGAATTTCTTTGTGGAATAGGTTATGTTTTCCTGTGTGGACTGGCTTGTACTTGGGCTCGTGTGATGGAGCCGAGCTGGATATGATGACTTAGGTATATGTATGGGCATATACCTAAGTGGAGTTGGTTGTTACTTCATGATTGTAACTTTCCTTTGTGGTTTATCCTTCGTAGATTCTGGGAGACCTTCGGGGGTCTCGGGGTCCCTACTGAGTAGCGTATACTCACCCCTGCACGAGCTATGCCCACACTTCGTTGTGTTGGATACAGATGATGGACAACGCTGATCGAGGTGGGAGCTCATGGAGCTGGACGGTACCTAGAGGTGGATCACTGGATGGGACGTACTCAGAGCGGACGGCTAGAGCCGAGGAGCAGAGGGGACTATTTTTACCCACCCTTCAGGTGGGTTTACCAGAGGATGGCTCGGAGTTGCTGCTTTACTTTTCTGCTGCTGTACTTTCTTTTCAGTTGTACTTTACTTCAGTTGGGTTTGTATTCTGGCCCATTTACTTTTCCAGCACTTAATTTTGTACTCAGTTTACTTAGTGTTTACTTCTGGTTTCATACTCTGTGGTGTTTGTTTTCTTACATAAAGTCAATGTCTTCCCTTATATCGGGATTTACGCCTTTGGTGCTAGTCGCCAGCCCCTGTCCTATGGAAGGCAGGATTGGGGTAGTCACGACACAGGTCCTGAGGATGGGTCGTGACAATATTGACTAAGATTATTCATCTCAAACCTTCTTAATAACTTCCTCTTCAATTCCTCAATCCGATGGATCTGTGGACTAGTAATCAATATATCATCTGCAGACAACAATAGTATGAGAAAGGTTCCATCATCCCATTACTTTTTTTAAAAATAATGATCAGAATCACATAGACTAAAAATTTACTCATGATTTAAATTTTTTAACTTTCTATTTCATTGTCTTGGAGCTTTCTTTAGTCCATAAATACTTTGTTTCTATATAAAAACCAAATCCTCCTTCTGATGAAATTTATAACTCTTGAGATGCACTATGTAAATTTATTCCTCCAAATCTCCATGAATAAAAACTATATTTACATTAATATACTACAATTATAGATTATCAAACACCAAAATTATAAGTACTCTCTAAATGGTTGTGTGCTTAACCACCAGTGAGAAAATATTAAAAAAGTATATTCCTTTCTTTTTCTAAAAACCTTTCACCACCAACCTTTATTTTCACCACTTACTTACTTAAGCTTCCTATTTCAAATGAAAAACCCTTTTATTTTCTTGATATCTATTTACTTCCATTTTATCAGGGAACTACCTAGTATCATTTAGAATTAAGGAACTCATTTCCTCTCCTATGGATGACTCTCACTGTTTAGAGTATCTAAGAGAAGTCGTATCCTCCAGATTTTCTAGTTCCCTTGCATCAATTAGAAGTATTAAATTCATATTATCTCTAAACCTATGAAATGGTTTTTTGATACAAGTTGATCTCATTAGCACAAACTTAAATTAAATTATTATAACCTTTCAGCCCAATAGTTATTCATCTGGTATTTGTCTATCTATTACATGTCTCTTTTAACTTTATCTATCTAGTATAAATCATTTTGATAACAGTCTATCCAATCACCCTCTATCAAGAAATGATCTGTCTGACCATTCACTATCCTATAGAATAACTATTGAATCACCAACCTATAATGGTTTTAGAATAAAGTTTTCTCCAATAACCTTTGTCTGATCACCCTAAAATTATATAGTTTAACTTTCCTCAACTTCATTCTCAACCAAGTTTTGAAATTTCCATAGAAGTTCTTCATTGAAAACAACATCTCAGCTCCAACTGACTTGTTTATTTATGTTATCCCATAGGTTATGACCAAACTTCTCATCACCATAGATAAAAATAAAACACAATTTGGATTTCACCTTCAAATTATATTTATATTTTTCATCAATATAAACATATGCAGTGCTTCTAAAGATTTTATGATGGTTCACCTCTATCCTCTTATCAAACCAAAGTTCCTTGGGAAGTTTCTATCCCTATACTAAATCCATAATTATGTTCACCAAGTAAGTTACTGTGTTCAAAGAATCCCCCCAAATTACCTTATAAATTCTTGAGTGAATTATCATACTTAAATATTTCTCTATTAGAGTATGATTCATCCTTTTAGCTACTATATTTTTGTGGAGTTCCTGGAACATTATTCTCATGCCCGATTCCATTCTTCTTATAGAAGTTATGAAAGTTATGTTTGGTGTATTATACATTATTTTCCACTCAGATACAGTTCAACTTTCTTTCAAACTCTTTCACAGCCAAAAAAGTCCACTTAATAAAATCATACAACACCATAGATTTATTATTTAGGATGAAAACCCAGACCTTATGAGTAATATCCTAAATGATAGACACAATGTATAGTGATCCTCTATACAAGTGAATGGAGGATATACCCCAAAAATTAGAATAAACATGTTCTAACTTTCGATTCCTTAGATTCCTAACAACAAATTTGGAGGAAAAATTATTCTATTTTCATAACATACAACTATCACATATTACAAGGTTCATGTGATTGAGTTTAAGTATGCCCTTCATCGATAAAACTTTTATATTCTTCTCACTAAGGTAACCAAACCTAAAGTTCCACTTTTTTTACCATCTGATAAATTCATTTCAATAGCTGTAAATTCATAATTCCATCTAGTAACATACAAGGTACTATTCTTAACACCATGATAAATCACCAATGAAACCCCACTGATCTTGAAAACTACATTTGAAAAGTTCATTTCATAACCAATATCATCAAGACGTCCCCTTAATATGAGTTTATTTCAAAGACAAGGAATTTTTATAACATATTTTAGTCTCAAGAAACTTATATTCTTTATTTTAATTTTAACATCACCTTTTCAAACTATATCAATAGCTTCATAATATTCTAGATGTACTCTACCCAAGCTTCATGGTAAAAAATCAACCATACATTCATGATAACTAGTTGAATGAAAAGATAACCTAGAGTTAATATACCATGATACCTCTAGAATGATCTTGATTAGTATCATGTTGAACCTCCTTCCATTCTAATGGATGAGTTTATATTTTCAAAAGTAGAATACTCTATTTTATTCTTGAAATCTTTCTTGATATGCCCCTTCTTACCAAAAATCCAACATGTAGGATCTATACGAATCAATTTTCCTCAACATGTTCTCTAGTAATTATATAATAAAGATTTATCTTTCTTAAGGTCTATCTATTTAGGCAACCATCCCCATATAGAAGAATTTAAGGCACTTCTAGATAGATATTGAACTTCCGTCCACCTCAACTCCTCATTCAAGATAAAGTTTAGAATGTAATAAAAGATAAGATATTCCTTTACAATGGAGTTTCTAACTATTGTAACCAAGGAATATCAGCTCTCTGGAAGTTAATAAAAAAGAATAAAATACCAAACATCATCCTCAAAGGTTACCTTTACCAATTCAATATACCCTTGGATAATATTAAAGTCATTCACATGATCAGATGTAGGCCTTATGTCTAATAAAATCAGGTTTAATAGTCTTATCATCATAATTGTTTTAAGAGAAGTTGTATTTTCATACATTTTAGTCAATTATTTTATAACCTATATAGTATTTTTCTTTTCTCTAATATCAAATACAACAATACGAGAAAGAGACATCCTGATCAACAACCAAGCCTTCATGTCCAATCACTCTCATTCAACTTTTTTCCATTGTTTTAGGACAATTACTAGAAAAATAAGTGTCAAGATCATTTTGTATCAAAATATAATCTAGTTTAATTATCTAAAAGTAAAGATCAATTTCATCAAAATCATAAATATTAAATTTTCATTTCTATGAAGTCATTTTTTTGATAAAATCAAACCAACTGAAATTAAATAACTTGAATAGTAAGGGGAGAAGTAACTTGAATGTTACAAGTGAATTATAACTAATAAAACCCTATGATACCACTTTTTAGGAGGAGAAAGAAACCTAGAATCACTCCATACATTTGATCCAATGGATAGACTTGGTAAACACCACTTACACCAGACAAATTTATGTCAGATCACCCTAGCCCATGCAATAAGAAAGATTCACATTATTACCTGAAAAATGTTTTTATGATAACATCCTCCACTCAAAATTATGCTCTGGAACTAGGATAAGATCCCACATAATCACCACACAAAAATAAATAATATAAATTCAACCAAAAAACAATAAAGAAAATGTACAAATAAGATTTACACGGTTTTAAAAAAGTCCAAAATTTATAGAAGAACACTATAAAAATATTTCATTAAAGATATATAAGTGAATAAAAAATTCATCAATCACTTATTATCCACTCTTAGGTATCAGGAAATTAAGTCAGAAACTCCCAATATTCATACACTCATTACATTACAAACATTTTTACTATATATTTAGGGCTAGGCGACTGCATCACTTTATATAGGTTTCTATCTAGTTAACTAGTTGTAACGACCTACAAGATTCATGGTCAAACTCTCATTTACCTATGAAACTAGTGATACACAGTTAAACCATACATTGGAATATCCAACATTCAGTTACCATAAAAACAAAAAATTCATAGAGTTTCCACTCTCAGTGTACACCATTAGTGGGAGCTCTGTCTGATGATCACAATAAGATAACACTTAATCCTCACTATAAGAACCTATATCTAGACATCTCTATCCAATGACTATGTATGATGGAAATTTGTCCATTTACCTTCCTGTATCTACTCTGAAACCGATCAATTGAAAAAAAACATTAGTCTGGTGGGTTTTTATTCGATGACCTGTATCTGATCATATTTTTATGTTGACCTATATTTGGAAGACTCAGTTCGGTGATCCTGAAGAAGTTACAAAAATTCAATAATTACCTCCTCACCCTATCTTTTTTCTACTCCCTCACATGTAAACTAGGGTATCAAGCTCCCCCTTTTCTTCTTCACTCTTTGATTGTGGGGTGCTTCTTATGAGATTCATTTTGTGTATTAAGGTGAAATATTATAATCCTATAAACTTTATTACTCTTATTGTTATATCTCTAAATTTTAGCTTCTACAGGTTAGGTTTTATCACCATTTTCACCATATTATGAAGAAAATTGTCCCACTTTTTGGGGGTCTTGTGTGCAGTAATTAAAGGAGTTCCTGGTAGGACATGTTTAATCTGTCATTCATCATTTATCCTAAGGTATGTTCTGTCATAGGTAAATTTAGGGAGTTTTGGATTAAGTTAAATAAAATTGAGTATGTAATTGGTATAACATGTTTTATATTTTTCTTGGGTTGGTGTTGGGAGTGTTCCATGGGTCTTCGACGAGCACTTGGTTTCTATTTCGATGCGATGAGGTTTCCTAATGAGTATTTTGGAAATTATGGATTTTTTTAAAATTTGGTTAATTATTTATATATTTTGAAATTAATTAAATTTAATTGAATAATTAATTGATTGGGATGTCGAGGCAATAAATAGGAATCAAACCAGCATTGGAGATTCAGAAAGCCTATAAAGTGGTGGTCAAGAATCTTTTCAAGGGATGGTAACTTCAAGTTTGAGGTGGATTACCTTTAAATTACTGAGTATCTTGGTTTTTAAAATTTTATGTTCATGTTCCTAATTATTATATTTGTCTACATACAATATGACTTTGGTTATCTCACCCATAAAGTTGGTATTGACTCATGCCAGCCTAATCATCAACATGGACAACATAGCATACTAAACATTCCAATGGTGGATCCTTTGTTGTAATGTGTTTTTTTATAAAAATTAATTTACCTATTTAAAATGTGTTTTAAAAATGGGTCTTGGATATAATGGATATTCAATAGAAAAATGGTAAATTTTTCAATGGTTTTGAAATGGTACTCAAAATGAAAATGGATTTTTCGAAGGAATGGTTGATGGGATTTGTCCAAGAGCCTTGCTTGAGTAAAAATGAAAGTGATTCCTTTTTTAAAATGTTTTGAAATTAGGGTTTTGGTTTTATTTTTAAAGGAAATATGGAAGTTCTTGAGTGACATGGTTTTGGTTCGTTTGAACTTATGAGGGAAGGACCCTATTTTCCTAAAACATGATTTATTTTTGTTCTTTGTTATCAATAGTTGTCAATGGAATATCAAAATGAAATAGATCAAGAAGTACTCCAATAAAATGGAGGAATGGAAGCTCACAATGAAGGAGATCATGAAGTACTCCGATGAAGTAGAGGAGTAGTGATTCAGATGATTGTTGTGCTGATCGTAAGTTCAAAGAACATGTGTCAAAGGTGATACATTGTTTACAACAATGAAGAATGTGAGGAGTAATCCATCCAAGGATGATTAAAGCAGGATGGTGTTTTTGGATGAAGACCATGCAATTCCTCCTTATTGCATAAGAACCATGGGCTTTGATGAAGACCATGCAATTCCTCATTATCGCATGAGAAAAATGGGTTTTGATGAATACCATGCAATTACTCATGATTGCGTGAGAACCATGCTAGAGACTTCTTGACGGATTGAATCACATGGTTTGCATGAAGTTGATCATAATGGTTGATGAAGGAGGCAATGTGCCAATGAGTTGACTTATGAAATGGCCATGCACATCACATTGTCATAGAATATGATGGTACTAAAGTTGTTCCTTCAAAGAATACATATCACAATAGTGGAGTTTGTGATAAAAGAAAAAGAGTTGCTGAAGGATACAGATCACCAAGAAGAAGTGCTGTTGAGGTGATCGTGCTTGTCGACAAAGCAAACAAACGACATACAAATTTGTTGACAAAGGAGATTCCATGGTGACATGTCGAGTTCAAGAGTTGTGGTCAACGATCTATGTTTGATTCAAGAACATCGACAGAGGAATGGATGATCTGGAGGTGGTACAAAAAGAGCAGATACAAGGTGGCACCGTTTTCCAGTGTTTGCCAAATTTCAGGGCCTCAAAATCAAAAAATGAAGAAGAGTGATTTTGGAAAAGGGACTTACACGCCATACTCTTGGAGGATAGGAAACTTGCGCGCCATATGTTTTTGAAGATCAGAGCATCAAAATATGGCAAAAGGATAAAGGTCGCGCAAGTTTTGGTGAGGTCACGCAGGTGAATTATGTGCCGGGAAGAGACTTGCGTGCCGACGACTTGAATGCATTATAACTTGCGCGCCTATGGTTTTTCGAGATCAGAAGATCCAAATTTGGCAAAGGAAAGATGTTCCCGCAAGTTTGGATGTTGATCGCGTAAGTGCCTAGCAGGGGCCGAGACTTGCGCGCCGATGGATGAATTGCGCGCCTCCGTGCAGGGGGTCCAGTTTTCCTATAAATACTGGACCACCCCTCCTCATTTCCCATGGAGCTCAAGACTTAGAGATTGTTCGAGCTCTCTTCACATAGGTGGTTGAGCCGTGCAAGTGGCGATTGCGTGCCGATTGATGGTTGCGCACCCTAGGTAATTTGGGTGAGAAAGGAAGTGAGTCGCGCAGGTTTAAAGTTCAAGAAGGCAGAGTCGCGCATGTGTTTTTTGTGACACTTGCGCGCCAGTTTATACTTGCGCGCCTAAGACTTGCGCGCCGGGGGAGACTTGCACGCCAGGCTTGAAAAGGAGAGCCAAATATTGTTGAAGCATGCCCGCCTTTCTGGAGCTGCACAAGAGCTAAAGATTTCCTGATAATTTCGGTGCAAAGTGATATTGAAGAAGAAATCTAAATGATACATGCATGATCTCATGCATACATGGAGAACTGATTCTGACAACGCCGAGTAAGCTGAGATTCATTAAGTAAGCAATCACATCAGTGATTGTGATTCAGGCAAACGAAGACAAGGGGATCTAGTGCATTCATTCATTGCACTAAAGAAGAAGGATTGAACTAAAAGGAGCATCAAATCTGAGCCCTGATGCAAGCAATGTCTCATGATGAACATGAGACGAATAACTTCAATGCACACCTATTGAAGAGACCTTCACGTCTATAAACTGAGTGAGACTTTACCAAGGGTAGTGAGCCAGGGGGAGTCAATGGGAGTGACCCGAGGGACGCAGTGAGCTATACCTGAACAATTGTAAAGGAAGTGAGCCTGAGACAGAGTGACTGTACCCGAACCTTTGTAATATACAGCTAGTGAAGCATAGTGGATTTAGGTACTACCGACAACCTGTCAGCGTATGCTCCTTGGACGTAGCCCTTAGTGGTGAACCAAGTAAAAATAGCTGTGTCATCTCTCTTCATGTGAATGTTTAATTGCTGATCATATCCATCATACAGGTTTAAGTAGTTCCTACCAACGTGGGAACAAGATCCACAACTAAAAGAAGAAAAAGTTGCCACCCTGATTCACCCCTCCCCTCTCAGGGTGTCCCGGGGTCCTACACTTACCAATTTTAAATCCTCATGGATTATACTTGTTTCAAAATGTTACATGTTGTGTGTGTAGCCTTGTGAGAACATGCCTGTGGTATCAAATTGGAAGGTTAATCCAGATAGTAGTGATTGACCCCTTAGAGGGTGGAGATGGGTTTGATGGACCCTGATGATTAATGAGAGATGTTTTTATTATAAGTATGAGTTGGGATCAAAAAATGGAGTTTTGATTAAGGAACCTATATAGAGATTTTGTGTAGTGACATGACCTTAAGGACCCCAGTGGGTTCCCCATTTCTATGTTGACCCTAAATAGGGTGCATGAGAGATGTGAGTATGGGTGATTGTGAGTTCCCCCTTAGGACCCAAACATGATGTGTCAGCCTGTTATAGATGAGATAGAGATGATTCATGAACTTTATAGCATGACCATTGTGATTATAGATGGGTTTGAGTAGATGTAATACCTATCAGAATACATTATAGGAGACGTTTGGGTGGGGCGTACTACCCACCAAGATGTATTGGGATACATGGGATGCCTTGGATTAGGTCCTTGGATCTATCCTATGAGACTACTATTATTGAATTATTAAGATTAACTCTTGGGGTTTAATGATGATGCCTATTGATTATTAAATTCCTTGGATCACCTCCTAGGTTTCATATTGTAGATTGATACTTTAATACTAAGGGTGATACCCTTTGGTTTCAATGATGATGCTTGATACTTTAGAATGATAAGGGTGATACCTCATGGGTTATAAAAAAGTGAATGGTACATTGTAACACAAAGGGTGACACCCATTGGGTTCTATGATGACTTCATATGATTATTGGTCACTTAGGATCAACTTATAGGGATTGTATTTCTGCCTGATACTATAGGATTATTTGAACATGATCCTTGGATATTATAGTTAAACTTGATAACATGTGAATTCCTTTAGATACTTCCAAGGATTTGGAATTACTCCCTCTATTGGATTGTCCATGGCTTGGGTATTTTGTTGTCATTGTTCTATAATGTGCTCAAAGACACTTCAACCCTAGTCGAAGTAGGTATGGAATCCGTTATCTATTTTGGGGTAGGAATTGGTCCCCCTATGTGTTTAATTTTGGATAAATACATACAACATTGGCCGAATAAGGTATTTTTAGGGTTTGAGGTGGTCTGTCTAACAACAGAGGACCTGAGCTTTATTTTATGTGCACTGCATGTTATGTTTCTAGGTGGGTGTGTTTCACGAGCATGAACACACTCTTTTATATAAATTAATTTCATACACATCTACTTGATCACATAAACACTTAGTATTATCAAGGAATTGAGGATTCCTACTAGATCATTAGAATCAACCCCTACCAATGTACACGATATGGTTTTCAATGTACATGGGTATATATTCCTATTTTTTCTCAAGAAATAGGTACTTATTGAAGATGAATACTTGGTAGAGGTATATTTAGATATGGAGGCTGAGTGCTCTATAATATGGATTATAGTGAATTGGGCTAGATGCTATTTTAATTTTAGTTATATTTTTCTTATTGATCTTCATGTATTGGAAAATTTTCCGTTTGTAAAATACAATTCCTATTTTATTTATTTATTTTCTAATACAACTCTATTATGTTTGATGAATTATATATATATATATATTTACTTCTTTATATTTTGGAATGTTGGGGCCTAGTGGTCTCCCAATTTTATGTCTACATGTTTTTGGGATGTTCTCTATATCAATGGTTCATGCCAAATTTTTGATAGAATTGGGAATGACACATCTAGGATTTATATTAGAGGGAGTAGTATCCACATGAATATCTTAGTCCCTTGGAACTAGTCATCAACCAATGGTATATGGGGAGGTATTCTTGAATTTAAGTAGATTCCCCACCCAGATTCCATTTGGGTGTCTTAGGCCGGGGCATGAAAAAGTGATATCAAATAATTTTTTGTGATGGGAAAGTGTTAGTCGGAAATGTAGTTAAAATTTTGGGACTTGGGAGGTAGACTAAGTGAATTCCTAGCTATCATGTAATTGGTTGAAACCAAAGTCACCAGGGGATGTCTAGTTTCAAGACTAGTCACTATAGGATGAGTGAGGTGTTATATTTGACATAGAATCCCAAAGTGGGATGGGTGGGACATGGGATGAGTCATAGGGATTAGTTGGGAGCCAAAAGATTATTCATGAATCCTGCTAGCATCATGCTTAGGGTATGATTCACACCCTTATGGGCAGTGTTGGTTAATCTAATGCCTCATTATAATCCATTATTAATTGAATAAAATTATAATATAATCATCGTTTTCTAAAATATATTATAAGTAATAATAATATTAATAATTTATTGGAGGCCTTGTTTTATTGGTTGAGTGATTATGTATTTTCTTGTCTAGCTTCCCTAGGAAAATGGTTTTTGGGGATGAATGGTTTTTGAAAAAACATGATTTTGAAAAGAAAACTCATGTTGTGATGCAAGGTGTGCATGTAATGGTTTCTATAAGTCAGCTTTACTTGAAATAGATTATGGAATTAGCGGTTATTAAATGGGTTGGAATTTTATGGTTTTATGAAAAATAGAGTAAAATAGTTTTGAAATTTAATTTCAATCTAAATTTGAAAAAAATTGGGTTTTGGGTAAAAAGACTAGTTATGAATGGGATTTTAGTGATTTTTGGTTTTTGATGGAAAACCCTTGGATGGAAATGGATTTTTTGTGGATATATAGAGTTAGTTTTAAGGAATTTAAAATGTTTTGGAATTGATTTCAAAATAGGCAATTTATTCTTGTGTATCCCATTATGCTTGGGTTTCATTATGCTTGACTGGGGGTGAACTAGTATGTTTGAATTTTTTTCTGATTAGGTGAGTGTGATATGAGTTCTAAAAGAGGAAATAGGGTTTTTTACCTAAAGTTTCTACATAAAATATGTTTTTTTTCTCATATAGATTCTTGGTGAAATTATACTTAATCGAACCATTTTTATAGTACATTTTCCACAGATAATCTTAGAATGATTTTATAATATATATATGTGTCCCTGAATGAGATTATAGTCCTTAGTGGGGTAGTTTCATGTACAATTTCCTAGTGATGACCAGTTCCCTAGGATATAGATGGTTCAAAATTCCTTACTGTTTATGTGTATGAGAACCCTAGAGAGGTTTTTTGGGCATGTTAGTTTCTAAGTGATATCAATAATAGAATAAAGGAATTGACATGAGTAGTGTTGAGAATGAAAAATTTCCCATGGGTTAGGCGGGAGGGCCCATAACCTATAGATGTGACTTAGAGGAGCGTGAGATGGGTTATGTGACTTTGTTGGTTGATTTGTGTAGTTAGGAAGTTATACTATGTATTTTTGATAATTTCATGAGTGGGGATCTCATGAAATGGGAATATAATGTTGGGATTGAGTACCCAATTGTGTATTTTGATCAGGTTCATGGTTGGGATTGGTAAATTTAGGTTTCAGTATACTATTCATATGGTGGGGAGCACCATTAGTTAGAATCATCTGTTCATTGAAGACTTATTTTGGGGTGCATCATTAGTTCATAGATAGATCAATCATAATTTTTTGGACATTAAATATCTATGGGTTTTGTTGGAAACCTTCTTGTATCTTGGTGATTAGATTTGTTAATTGTTTCTCAGGTTGGGTGGAGTGACCAAATCCCATTATTATATTTCATAAAAAATAGAGTGTGAACCATGTAAACTATATGTTTTTGTTAAAAAATATGATAATAATGATATTATATGGTTTTGAGTATCCTATCAGTCATAGGTGTATGAAGCTTGCCTCATAAGGTTCATGAGTGTAGTAAAACTGGTCAATGGATAGTTGATATGGTAGTGGGATACTAGTGAGTGGGTGGACCTAGTTTGAGGATTTAGGTTTGATGATGGATGAAGTCCATGTGATGACACCAAAATCAAGATTGTGGTAGCATGATCTAAAGGTCAGTAAGATTAGTAGAATTTTGATGCTTGTGAGTAGAGTGTGATAGTTGGATGGGTCAGTTGGGGATCAAAATCATGACATTACACTAGGAGTCAGTTTCAGATGTTAGAGTGATTTTTTGAATGGTTTGGTGATGACTTTGAGTATTAAGGCATCATTTTCAGATGGTGGGGTTATATTCCAATGGTGTGGCTATGAATTTTAAGTATTTTTAGTCAGTGGTGGACAAACTAGTGTTCTATGAAAAATTGAACATGGTGAATTGGAAATCACATTGGGATCATTTTCTACGATGTGTTTGTGGTGGTTTAAAGTTTAAAAAATTATTTTGAATTACAATTTGGTATTTTCAAGACTTTTTATTAGGATTATCATGGATGAGATGAATTATAAAGGGGAGGTTATAAAACCACACTCTTTTTAGAGTTATGAATTTCAAGGGAAATTTTAATTTTTAGAATTCTAGAGTAGGGTTCATCTTTTGAACTGGGATTAAGATCAATAATATGATAGTTGGAGTGTATTAAGGAGATATTTTTTTGACATGGTTTGAGGCTTAAGAGGCACCGCAAGTGCTTAGGTGAGTCTCATAATCTTCAAGTGTATTTTTAGAAGGTTTTGGAAGTGTTTTCCATATACATTGTTGGCATAGGGTTAGGAGAAACTGTTCAGACTAACTGTATGGCTTGGATTTGTTCTGGAGGATGGGGCATGGTCATTGTATTGTTACAGACAAAATTTGTGGGCCCTAAAATTTCAATTACAGATGTGTTTTACATGGTTGGAACATAGTCTAGTAAATCATATAACCCAAACTTGTGGGGTGCGTTTACTTGAATAATGACGGATTTATGGTTGGTGCATGATTTGGAAACCATGCATCTAAACCATGTGGGATAGTTTTTCCAAGATAGTTTCTACTACATGGTTGGAATAGGGTTTGGTAAAACATGTATCCAAATCGTGTATCCTACCTTATTTGTTCCTCTTCATATTCCCTCTCTATTTTTAGCTTCTCTATGTTAGGGTTTGTGATGATTTCCATTAGAGCATGGTGGAAATAATCTTGTTTCTTATGAGTTTTATGTGTGGATCATAAAAGAGGTCCTGAGAGGATGCGGTTAAGTTTTTTTTCATCATTTCTCTTGAGGTGTGTTACATCACTATAGGAAAACCACCACTAAATTGTGTGTCGGCATACAATATGAGGTGGTTTATTCAATTTAGAGGCAGTTTATGGTAACCATCGTAGTGAACACATTTTGCAGTGGTTTTTGTGGTTTTAGCATCAGTTTTCCCAGTGGTTTTCCCAATAGAAAATGATTTTTTGGTGGTTTAATCTGCCACTAAAAAATAATTTCATTTTCTCCCAGAAAAATACCACTAAAACCAAGATAACTGCCACGAAATGTTAACGGAAGATGAAAACTATATAGTGGTGGTTAAAATCGCCGCTAAATTATTGTATTTAGCAGTGGTTTTATCCACCACTGATAATAAAATACCATATTATAGTGGAAGTTTCAACCACATCTAAATATGATCCATTTACTTAGTGGCATTTTAAAACACCTCTAAAGTTAGATTTACAAAAAAAACAGCTGATTCTGAAGCCCTAGTACCAGTGACCTAGAAAAAACCATTCTAATTTCACATGCACATACATCCTATATCCAAAATAGTACAAGGAAACCAACATTTTCATAAGAAAAAACACGTTCAAATCCACAAACACTTGTCTGATTATCACTCATTTCATGGTATAATAATATTTCCACCGATCCCATCCATGTGTTCCCCCTTAGGAATTAGTGTTACTCATATAAATATAAGTAACTCGAACATTGTGATCATCCATAATATATTATGTATCACCCCAGATGTACAAAGTATCAACAACCTATGAGCCCATCCTTAGCATTCCTTAAAGAGTAAAACAAGTGTCTTTAAAGGTGTAAATAATACAATTTTTTATGTTTTAAATAGTAATGATGCCATGTGTAGAGCCATGGCATATTATAAATCAAGTGTATTTTATGAGTTTTACACCCACAAGCCATTTCAATTATAAATTCATAAGGGACATGTAGTAATCAATCCATAACTCATACCATTTAATTTAATTAATTAGGTAGTCCATTTAATAATTAATGGTTTATGAGAATTGAATAAAAGTAATAGGTCCATGTGGACTACCCATGGTAGTTAACACCATACATGAAAAGTGTCACAACTTGTCCTAGTGGGGCCCACACCATGACTCCCCAAGCCCACCTCCAATAGGCTAGGGGCTGGTGACTAGCACTAAGTAGGAGTATTACTAACATAGGAGGCATTACCTATGTACCTAGACACACACACATATATCAAATCCCACAAATGCTGAAATTTAAAAACCACTAAGGAACAAAAATGCATGCAAACAACTAAACCCAACCAACAGAGTACAACAAATGTAAAGTGTGAAAATTAAACTGGATCAGAATACAAGACCACCAAAAACAAGAGTCTATAAACTACACAGTCCAACCTCTAAACACAAATAGGTACTCAGACTACTTCTTGTAGCCTTAGGAATACCTCAGCCTGTAGGGAACTCAGAAAGCTCGGTCTGGTCCTGGTCCACCCCAGAATCCATCAAAAGGCCTCTCGTATGCACAAGAAATGACATGTGCAGGCGAAGACCGTGTAGGGGTGACTATAACAATACTCAGTAGAGGACCCCAAAAACCAAAAATCAATACATGAAGGAAAGATACAGTCATCTCTACACAGTATATGTATACTAAAAATATAATAGAAGAAACACAATCTAGATATACTAAAAACCCAGACTTGTGGTCTAGAGACAAGTCACACAACCACACACCGCCTCTAGGGATTCAATTTGAAGGTTCCATAAAGTACTCATCCAGGAGAACTCACTCCATGAGTCTGACAGCTCTGATTTCGTCTGTGTGAGAAGTACTATTCATCGTTAAAAGCCATGAGATATAGATACACTCATTCCAGGATAAAACACTCCTGAGTGGGGAAAGATCACAATACACATATGAGGATCACTACTAGGGCCTTGGTGGATACCACAACTCATTCGGATTCACTTAAGTAGAGGATCGACACCCTGTGGGAATAGTCACATTGATACCTGACTCAACCCAGGGTCAAGAATGTATATAGGATCTTGCTCTAAGACTCTCATAGGGATACCTAACTCTATCTCAGAAAGTGCTACTAAAGGGATTGTACTCCTATGAATGGAAATGATACCCGACCTTCAGGGGAATGAGAAAAAGGGGCACTAACCCAAACAAAACCTACCCAAGAAATAGTGTACAAGAAGATAAAACCATATAATAATAAGTACATGACATGTAGAAGTGTTACATGCTGTGTCTCCTGACCTCAGGTACTTCCCGTGTACAATGACACGTATCCTAAGGCTTGTTGTGTAAAATGAAACTACACGGCGTGTAGAAAGGATCACACACCATGTCAAATTATCTAAGGTTTGCTCCGTGTACGATGGTTATGTACCCATACATGACCTCAACCCATGTATTCCAACCCATGTAATTAGTACATGGGGTGACCCGCATTACTGATCCTCTAATGGACGTGTGGTGAAGCACATAGCGTGTACTCCACCCTGTGTCTTTGTATCATTCGAGATACACACTGAGTCCCACGTAAGGACCCAAACACCGCGTTCTTTGGAAAAAATGTCGTGTCATCGCCTCACATACCATGGAACCCTAACCGCCACTTAGCTGGACCCACACATCGTGTTCTTCAAGATAAATGCCGTGTGTTCTGAAAGTTTCCAGAATCATGAACCTCCACCTTTGTGCCTTAGTTAATCCTCTAATATTCGATTCAGCCACCCAATCACCTTTAAAATCATGATCTGAGGTCATCCTACCATTCCATCGATATCTCGAGAGGTTTTAGGTGTTTGATCGGCCCTGAAAACTCATTTCAATCATCTGCATGAAGAATGGTAAAAAAAATATTTCTCCTGAACCAGGTCGATTCATCTTCCGCCATCGCCATCGCACCTCCATTGATTCATCATGATGTCAAATCTATAATTTGGTATCGTTGCGTTGTGAAATGGATGCGCAACAATCCAATGTTCATAAACCCACGAAGAACATGGGTTTAAGAGGAGGAAGAAAAATCAATAAACAAAAGAGGAACACACCTCCACCATCATTCATCACGGTGTCGATCCACTAACAGTAATAGGTTTAATAGGAAAATAAAAATGAAAATTTAAAAATTATCATAAAATCAATTCCTGAATCAAAAAACCCAAAAGAAAAAGAAAGTGACACCCTCCTGCAAGAATGTGTGATCCACAGATCATCCTTTTTGTGGGTTGATCCACATTCTTCATTTAATACAAGAACGGGGAAAATGGGAATCGAAATAACAACCCATACCTCTATTTGGTTGAAGAACAATCTTTGTGTTTCATTTTTTGGTGAGGTTCATCGAATATGAGATGCGTTGATTTATTGCGTCATTGTTGTCCACCAACGGGTTCTCCTACAAAGCTCTAATGGAAAATTCTAAATTCACAGGGTTATGTGGATAACCCTGTGAACTTACCATAATCATGTATTTAAAGGGGATGAATTAGATCATTGTAAAAAAAGGAAACATTTAAAATAAATTAATTTATAATTTATTTTATTTCCTTTAAAAAGTCCAAAAACTTACTTTTGCAGCTGACCCATGTCGGTCGATGTTAGGCCCTACCTAAGGTAAAGTCACTGCTCTGAATGCAATGGTGCCCTCAAATTTCTGATTTGGGCACCTGTTTAATGATTATTCCAATTTTTCAGAAAAATAGCTCGTGCGCGCTGTTTTAAAGTTTAATTTTTTTCAAACATTTATTCCGGGAACTCCGGGCCTCAAAATCACACGCCGTCGAAAGGTCGGGTCTCAAAATATTTCCATATAATATTTAAAAATAATTCATGGAAAATATGAGTCATTAAATTCTCCCCACCATAGGGATTTAAGTCCTAGAAAGCCAAAACAAAATGCTACTAAAAAAGATGTGGGTACTGGGCACAGATATGAGCCTCCCACTCCCACGTGCTCTCCTAAAGATTCTCATGATGCCACTAGACGTGAACCAAGGGAATCAATCACCCATGAACGATTCTCTCCTACCCATCCTCGATGTCCATTGGGTACTCTGCAAAGGTTGCTCCATCCTCGATGTCTAGCTCGCCCCAGTTGATGACCTGCGATGGGTCATTCATGTACCTCCTCATTTACGACACGTGGAAAAAATCATGTAACCTGTGCAAATGCAGCAGTAGAGCTTGGTGGTACGCCACCTCGCCAACTCTACGTGGTATTTGGAAAGGTCCGATAAACCTTGAAGATAGCTTGCCACCTTGTCCAAATATCCATAACCCTCATCAAGGTGAGATCCTAAGTAAGACATGGTCCACCTCCTCGAAATCCATAGGTCTCCATTGTTTGTCAGCATAAAACTTATGTCGGATTTGTGCAGTATTCATCCTCTCCTAGATGATCTGCACCTTCTCAGTGGTAGCTCGCACCAACTATTAACCCATGAGTGCTGACTCTTTGGGGTCGGTTCAACAAATAGGTGACCGACATGGTCTCCCATATAAAGCCTCAAACAGTGCCATACCAATGGGGGAGTGGTAGCTATTATTGTACACAAACTCTAATAGTGGTAGGTGGTCCTCCCAACTATGACCGAAGTCCAAGATACATACCTGCAACATATCCTCCAGAACCTGAATGGTTCTCTCTATATGACCATCTGTCTGGGTATGGAACGTTGTTCTCAATCGTAGCTGAGTCTCAAAATCCTCCTGCAATCCCTTCCACAAATATGTTGTGAAGCGGGCGTCTCAATATGAGGCTATTGTCGATGGGATGCCATGAAGCAAAACTATCTTCTGCATATAGAGGCATCCCAAGCTCTCTACAGAACTCTTCTCCCTGATAGCTAGGATGTGGTCTGACTTGGTGAGTCGATCAATGATCACCCGGATGGAATCATGCCCCTTGGACGTATGTGGTAAGCCCATCACAAAGTCCATTGATATCTCATCCCACTTCCACTCTGAAACTTCTAGGGGGTGAGATAATCCCGCTGGAACCTAGTGCTCAGCCTTCACCTTCTAGAATGTAAGGCATCGAAAAATGAACTCTGCTACTGACTTCTTCATGACTGACCACCAGAACTATAATCGTAGATCCTGGCACATCTTCTCCACTCTAGGATGTACTTCTAAGGAGGATTTATGTAACTCCCTTAGTACCTCCTCCTGTAATTCCACTGGTACAATAGTACATCCTCTTAAAAGAACCACGTGCTCCCCACCTTGAGAATATCCATCAAGAGTGTGTCCTATGGATAACTGAGCACATAAAGTATCACAGTCGACATCCCATAGCTGTGCCTCCCTAACTTACTATAAGAGTGGAGGGGTGACAACCATCAACTGAAGGTAAGGTACATCCTCTATGTCCACGAAGGATAACTGAAACGAGGCCAACTGTTCTGTCACCTCACTCAAAAGCTGCGAGCTCGATCTCCTGCTAAGATCATATTCCACCTTGTTCCCCTTCCTAGGAGTATAGATGATATCAAAAACCATAGTCTTGGAGGAACTCTAGCCAACACCTTTGTCTCAGATTCACATCCTTATGCAAGAAGATGTACTTGAGGCTCTTGTGGTCAGAGTAGATGATGAACCACTCTCCCATAAGGTAGTGTTTCCACATATTCAATGCGAAGATTACCACTGCCAACTCTAGATCATGGGTCACATATTTCTACTCATGTGGCCTAAGATGGCGTGAACTATAAGCAATCACTGCCAGTCTCTACATTAGGACACAACCAAGCCCAGTCCCTGATGCATCGTATAAAACTACGTACTCGACGCCCTCCCCCGACAATCTCAAAATTGGGGCGATCGTCAAACTCTACCTCAACTGATCGAAATCCCTGTTGCACTTCTCCATCCACAGGAGGGGTTTCCCCTTCCTGGTCAAGGCTTTCATCGGTGCTGATACCCAGGAGAAATCAGGAATGAATCTCTAGTAATATACTTCCAACCCATGGAAGCTCCACACCTCCATCACACTCCAAGGTGGATCCCATGCTAATACCACCTCCACCTTGGATGGGTCCATAGCTACTCTATCTACTGAGATGACATGTCCTAAAAATTGGACCTCCCAAATCTAGAATTGGCACTTTGAGAGATTCTCATAAATTTGGTGCTCTCGAAGTACGTTAAGAACCAGCCGTAGGTGTCTCGCGTGCTCCTCCTCTAATGTTGAGTATACAAGGATTTTGTTGATGAAGACCACTATGAAATGGTCTAAATATAGATGGGAGATCTGGTTCATAAGTCCCATGAACACTGCGGGGGTGTTCGTCATGTCGAAAGGCATCACTAAGTACTCATAGTGACCATAGTGGCATCAGAAAGCTATCTTTAGTATATCCTCATCCCGTACAAGTAACTGGTGGTAACCTGATCGAAGGTAAACCTTCGAGAACCACTATAACCCTCTCATATGATCGAAGAGGTCTTCAATTCTTGGAAGTGGATACTTGTTCTTCACCGTTACCTGATTTAGGCACCGGTAATCCATGCTAAACTTCAAAATCCTGTCTGCCTTCTTGGTAAACAAAACTGGGGCTGCCTAGGGTGAAACACTGGGTTTTACGAATCCCTTCTTCTGCAATTCCTCCAACTGCACCCTCCACATTCAAATATCTGCGCAAGCCATCCGATATATTGGTGAGGAAATCGGTGCCGTCCTAGGGTGTAAGTCGATGCAGAAGTCGATCTCTCAGCGGGGAGGTAGTACTAGAACATCTTTGGGAAAGACGTCCTCATAATCCGCCACTACCACTGGGAACTGGAAGCTCACAACATCTACTACTCCGAGGGTAAGTCTAGATAACTTGTGAGTGATTAGATGCACCCTCCCATGCATGATCCCATTCTGTGCTTCCTAGGTCTCCTTTTCACCGACAAAGGAAAACCTCACCCCATCATTGTGGACACACCACACTCTTCACCTAAAGCAGTCAATCTAGGAATAGACCGAAGATAGTCAGTCCATATCGAGAATGACATTATAAGGCCTTGATGATGTAACCAGGAGTTTCCAAATGAAACTCTCACCTCCAAGGGTAATATCACACTATCTAAAAAGGTTCATGATCATCGAGTCCCCTCCCGTAGGTGTCTCCAAGCATAAGGGTAGAGTCAATGGATCTACTGAAATCTCAAGGTTTTTCACAAGACATGTGGCGAGGAATGAATGACTGACACTTGTGTCTATAAGTATGGAAGATAAGGTAGATAAGACATAGATCATACCTCATATCATCCCTGGAGTTCCTGGGTCGTATGCCTCAACTGCATGCAGTTCTCCCCGCCCCTATACCCCAACTCCCTGAGCCTAGTGTGGACCTCCTGGGGGTGGAGGTGGAAGTAGATCGAAGCATCTGCCTTCACCTGCAGCTCTCCCTGCTCCTCTTCCACATCCGTCGCCTGGCAGGTCTGTTAGCACCACCCTTTGCCTCTACCTCGGCATTCCATCTACTGCCACCCTATCAGCATCTTGACGGGTCAAAAAATATCAAGAAAGATGTCCCCTACCATCGAACGAGTAGAATCACCTCTCCCTAGGATGAACGAATCCAGCTTGAGAGCCCTGGACTACCAAACCCCTATTCTGGGTCCTCCTGTGACTTCTCCCACATCTTGATCCCTGTGCCTGATGTTGTCTCCCTACTATCGAGGTATCCACACCTATTTTTCTACTGCTAACTATTATCAGCTATCTCTACTCTACCAAGAAGTTCTCAATCACCAAGGACCGCTCGAGTACTCCAGAATAAGTCGAAAATCCAAGAGGCACGAAACTATCTCATATGTCCCATCATAGTCCTCACTAGAAGGTCTGAGATATGAAGTAATAATCCTTGACCATATCCATTGAGTACTTGGTGAGGTTGGTGAACCTTGATGAATAGTTATCCACCATCAAACTGCCCTGCTGGAGCTGAAGAAGCTCCTGGATATGCACTGATCTTAGCGTAATCCGTGAGAACTCCTCCCTAAAGAGTCGGTAGTACTACATCCATGAAAGAGTATCCTAATTGCGAGTCTGTGTGGTCAGAATACACCATCGTCCCACTGAACCCTGAAGAAGGCTCGCTCATAGGATCACCATCTAGTCAGCCACTGTCCTCACGAGATGGAAAACTCAGGTCACCACCTCAAGCTAGTCCTCAGCCACCTAAGGCTCGGGCTCACCTCATAACTTGAGGGGTCTCTATCTCTGGAACTCATGGAGTGTGCTCAACCTACACCCCATGTCTGTCAGTACTATAGGTACCATGGGTTTCTCCACTAGTGGTATAACAGGTGCACCACCTGGAGGTAACGCCTAGGGAACTGGTCCCTGTATCAAATCCTCATCACTAAGGGGGTCATCCTCATGATCATGCTGCTGAATGCTAGCTGGTATGTATTGTGGAGGCATCCAGTAAATACAAGATGTACCATGGTTAATGAGTATATCTAGATATCTGACATAAAGGACACGAAAAAACACTACCCACTCCTATATTATGCATGTACCATTCTCTTATTTCCCCACAACCAATGTTTTCATGTACCGTGTCAGAAAGCAGGTTATCAGAGTCCTGGTGTACGGATACGCCGACCGCCCGCACTAACACTGGAGTCTCTAGCCTGAAATCCAATCTCAAAACACTTAACAATGTTTCCCCCAAACCAATATCATAGACTCTTGGTCCTAAGGTAGAACCGACCACCTCTGATACCACTCTGTCATGACCCGTCCTAGTGGGGCCCGCACCGTGACTCTCCACGCCCGCCTCCAATAGGCCATGGGATGATTACTAGCACTGAGAAGGCATATTACTAACAAGGGATACATTACCTAAGAACCTATACACCTGAACACATATCCAATCCCACAGATGTTGAAATGTAAAAACCACTAAGGAACAAAAATGCATGAATACAACTAAACCCAACCAATAGAGTACAACGAATGTAGAGTGCGGAAAGTAAACTAGGGAAGAATACAAGACCACCAAAAACAAGAGTCTGCAAACTAAAAAGTCTAACCTGTAAACAAAAAGAGGTACTTGGACTAATATTTGTAGCTATAGGAAGACCTCATCCTGTAGGGAACTTAGAAAGCTTGGTCCGGTCCTAGTCCACCACAGACTCCGTCAAAAGGCCGATCGCCTGCACAAGACACTACATGTGTGGGAAAAGCCCATATAGGGGTGAGTATAACAATACTCAGTAGAGGACCCCAAAAACTAAAAAGCAATACACAAAGGAAAGGTACATTCATCTCTACACAGTATATGTCTACTGAACATATAATAAGAGAAACACAATCTATATATACTCAAAACCCAGACCCGTGGTCTAGAGACAAGTCACACAACCGCACGCCGCCACTAGGGATTCAATTCAAAAGTTCCAAGAAGCACTTGTCCGAGAGAACTCACTCCATGAGTTTGATAGCTCTGATTTCTTTCGTCTGAGATGTACTATTCTTCGGGAAAATCTATGAGAGATAGAAACACTCATTCTGAGAGAACACACTTCTAAGTGGGGAAAGATCATGACACAAAGATGAGGATCACTGCCAAGGCCTTGTCGGATACCACGACTCATCTGGATTCAAGTTCTAAGTAGAGGATCAGCACCCTATGGGAATAGTCATGTTGATACCTGAATCTACCTAGGTTAAATAATGGATAGAGGATCTCGCTTCAGGCCTCTTGGAGGGATACCTGACTCTATCTTAGAAAGTACTGCTAAAGGGATCATACTCCTGTGAATGGAAATGATACCTGACCTTTAGAAGAATGAGAAAATGGGGCAGTAACCCAAACAAAAACTACCCAATAAATGGTGGAAAAGAGGATCAAGACATATACTGTGAAGTACACGGTGTGTAGAAGTGTTACACACTGTGTCTCCTGACCCTAGGTATTGCTCGTGTACAACGGATAATGTCTTATGGCTTGTCATGTAAAACACAACTACACGACATGTAGAAAGGATCACACACCATATCAAAGTATCTGGGGTCTTCTCCATGTATTCTGGACATGTGCCCGTACACAACCTCAACCCATGTATGCCAACCTGTGTAATCAGTACAAGGGGTGACCCACATTATTAGTCCTCTAATGGCCACGTGGTAGAGCACATGGCGTGTACTCCACCCCGTGTCCGTGTATTGTCCAAGATACACACTGAGTCCCACGTAAGGACCAACACGCCGTGTTATTTGGAAAACA
This sequence comes from Viscum album, assembly GCA_963277665.1. NCBI lineage: Eukaryota > Viridiplantae > Streptophyta > Magnoliopsida > Santalales > Viscaceae > Viscum > Viscum album. The sequence goes on along the minus strand of OY728123.1, from coordinate 498,303,274 downwards.
TGCTGTTTCATCGCCTCTTGTACCGCAGAACCCTAGCCGCCACTTAGCCTAACCCACACACTGTGTTCTTCGGGATACACATCATGTGTTCTGGAAATTTCCAGAATCGTGAACCTCCGCCACCGTGCCTTTTTTTCTCCTCTAATCTTCGATCCTGCCACCAAATAGCCTCAAAACTCAATATATGAGGTTTTACTACAATTCTGTCGATGTCTCGGGAGGTTTTAGGCGTTCGATCAGCCCCAAAAACTCATTTTGATCATCTGCACATAGAACGGTAAAAAAAATGATTTCTCCCGAAACAGGTCGATTTGTCTGCCGACATCTCCATCGTACCACTATTGTGTCATTTCTAGGACAGATCTCTAATTTTCAATCATTTAATTGTGAAATGGATGCATAACGATCCGATGTTCATAACCCCACAAAGAACGTGAAGAACGCAGTGTTAAGAGGAGGAAGAAAAATCAATAAACAAAAGAGGAACACACCAACACCGTTATTTGTTACGGCTTCGAGCTAATCCCATTAATAGGTTTAATAGGTTAATCAAAATTACAATTCAAAAAATATCATAAAATCATTTCTTGAATCAAAAACCCCAAAAGAAGGGGAAAGCGACACCCTCCTGCTAGAACGCGTGATCTGCGGATCACCCTGTTTGTGGGTTGATCCACATTCATCGTTTAATCCAACAATGGGGAAAAGGAGAATCGAAATAACAATACCTACCTTGATTTTGTTAAATAAAATTTATGGTGTTGCATTTTTTGGTGAGGTTCGTCAAATTTGAGATGCGTCGATCGATTGCATCGTCGTCGTCCGCTAATGGGTTCTCCTCCAAAGCTCTAATGAAAAATTCTAAATTCATAGGGTTATGTGGCTAACCCTATGAACTTTCCATAAGAATTTATTTAAAGGGGATGAATTAGGTCATTGGAAAAAAAATTAAAATAAATTAATTGCCAATTTATTTTATTTCCTTTAAAAATTCAAAAAGCTAACTTTTGCAGTCGACCCATGCCGGTCGATGTTAGACCCTGCCTAGGGTAAAGTTGCTACTCTGAATGCAACAGTGCCCTCAGATTTCTGATCCAGGAACCCGTTTAAAGGTTATTCCATTTTTTCATAAAAACTACCTATGCACGCTATTTAAAAGCTTAATTTATTTCAAACATTTATTCTAGGAACTCCGGGCCTCTGAATCTCACTCCGTCTAAAGTTATGGTCTTAAAATAATTCCATATAATATTTAAAAATAATACAAGGAAAATCCAAGACAATACACAAAGGTATGTGGTAAGCCATGCTAGAATGCATTATATATGAGAACATCTAGTTCACTCAATAAGACTTAGGCTCTAACCACCTAAAAAAGGGTTTGGTCACTAAGGTATGCATAGGGGGTTGTCACATCCTCCCATAATTCATTTGAACTTCACTTTGATAGTTTAGAAAACAATACACTTAAAAGGGGGGTTTATTAGAAAAGAACTAATTATATTAAGTCATTCAAGGATTACTCCATTATGTGCAATTCAAATTTTAGGTTCATGGTCCTTAACATGGCTAAATTAATAAACAATGGATACAAATCCTAATGAACTATGTTAAACAAATTAAATAACAAATTCACAAGTCACCACATAGAAGTCCCTCTAGAAGTCATAGTGACACAATTTATAAATCACCAAGATAGGGAAATACTATAGACCACCTACCAAATACCATGGATGACCAACATGATCAATATTAAGGCATGTTTCTATCTATATCAAGATAAGTTCTGGAAACAGATGAATACCCTGATAATATGGTGAATTTAGTTGCACCAAAATATTGCATCTTGAGAGGAGATAAATGCAAAAAGAAGGGAGGAAGATTCCTAGACTCACTGAGTTATTTAAAAATCACTTGAAAGAGGTTGAATTCAACACCAGATAATGGGTATTAATCCAACCCTTTGAGAGGAGAGGATAGGAGGAGCATGAGTGAGATCCCCCTTGAGCACACAAAGGAGAAATAAAGACAATGTGAAAAGAAATAAGGAGGGGATTTTTTGTAATTTTTAGCCTATTTAATGAGGCGTACAATTGTTCTACACAATTATCCATACTGTGTACCAACCATTCTATTTCCACTAATTATGGAGGGTGTTCGCACAATTCATGATAAAAAATTGGGAAACTGTGCACAAACTGTTCATTCTACCTCTTTTCAATACCTGCATCATGTTGTATTGGTGAAGGGATATTTGTTGGTTTTCTCTAAAATTATGAAACTATTATGATGATAGTATAATGATCTAGTTTTATGATGTTGAGTGTGGTATGCAACACATATGGCTACATGTATAAAATTTTACCTATTTTATTTATAGAATGACATTGGTGGATTATATAATCTTGGTGAAATTATAGATCATTCCAAGGACTATACTTTTGTTTTGAAAGGTTAAACTTGTAAATATTTGTGCCTCTTATGTGTGTATTGGGTTATTTTGATAGAAATAAAAAATATAAAGTGAGTGAGAGAATAATAGAATCACTCACCAAAATGTGACAGAGTAAAAGTTAATAGGGATTAAAAATTATTAATTGGACTCCAACACTAATTCAACCCCCTATCAGTATTGATCATATCCCTCCTTGGATCCTATAAATTGGTATTAGAGTGTAGGTTCATATATGATTGGGTTATATATTGGAAGTTTATTCTGTTTTTAACGTTTGAAGTTTCTTTCATGATTTATGATGAATTTTAGTTTTAGATAAGAATGATTTGACATTGATGAGAATTTAGTTTCTTCCATAACTTTGATAAATATGAAAAATAAAGAGAATAAGAAAATTAGAAAGTTATCCCTATTGAGTAAGGAATATGTTTCTCTATAATAGAATGATAAATATGATAGATCTATTTTATAGGGAGAAGTGATGTTTATTATACTACTAATGAAGTGGACAATCCCTCTACCTTAACCGGATCAAGACACTCAAGTGTTCAATAGATATTTGTTAATTCTTATCAAAACTATTTTGAATAAGAGGAAAGCATAAGTGGGAGTGATCACATGCCAACTATAAAACATGATAAGATAATACTATAAAATTTGAATATTGAAGGGATATCCACTAAAAATAAGTTGAAGGGAGTTACAAAATTGGATATTCCCATGAAAATCAACAAGAAGGTTGATCGTTCATCCTTGGGTAATAAAAATAATAAATTTAGGAAAAATTAATCATAAAAAACGATTCATGAAAATAAAGAAACATAGAATATTCCATGTGGGAAGTCCAAGAAGGATGTAAATAAACCTGAAGACATTTTAATGATTTTATAAACAGAACCAAAAACCTCCACCCAACCCTCTACACTATAGATATAACAACCTAGTAATTTTTACATATTATTATATGATTCATAAATATAAATATCCCTTAATAAAACATAAGGATCGTAAATTTATAGTGTCTTTAGAAAAATGGGTTCATGATACATTAAAGGAAACATGAGAAATCAAGAAAATGTTAGGTCATGAAAATATATGGTGGAAACTATGTTCCCCACATGATAAATATACAAACTAACTGTTACCATATTTTTCCAACATATCAACAATACAACTAATCACTCTCCGATGATGAAAACAGCTCTTCACCCTTTCCACATCCATCTCTACTTCGTGCTACCACCTGTAAGAACATTATATTGAAAATTAAATACTATTGTATATTTATATTTAAACATAAAACCAATAAATGTTTAAAAACTAAATGATTTTGATTCTTTGTTATTTAACTACTCACCACCATTCAATGAAATACCACTGTGGGAAGATCCAATCATCTTCTAATATAAATCAATCCATGCATTCTGCAAAGTGGATATCTAAGACCCTAGTTCTTGAATTGTGTTTCATAAAGAAATAATATCTCTTTAAGTATCTCGAGGTATGGAATGACTACCATCAGGAGTAGATGCAGATGAAATCCCTGGTGGCATGCCAAAGACCATAGATGGTATGGGTCCCAAACCCATCCCACGTACTCTACCAGGATTCTCCTTCCCAAGGACTTTAGCAACTGGTTCATCCTGGGAGACTGAGTAGAACTGCACAGGATTGGCATCCCATAGTTTATTAATTTTTACCTATAAATCAAATATTAGTCACATTATAATAAATATATATTAACATAGTAACAACTGATATTAAGTTATTATAATGAAAAATGAGTTCATACCCCAACTTCTTTATAAGGATCATTAACAAAACTCCCATCATATTTTTTGTGAACATTCAACCACACTTCTGTTCGGGTTGCTTGGTGCCCTAAAACTTGTGAATTCATTAAAAAAATATCAATCAAAAATTTAATATATTAAACAAACAATATTTTCTTATAAATATTTAAACTAATGAAAAGATTACCAGAGCCGATCTGCTTCTAGAAAAACTCTTTGACCCCGCAGTGTGAGGGATGACTTGCTTAACCCTACTTGATGCATTCTTCCTTGAAATATCCTAAAATAAATAAAATGAAATTTAATATTAATGTATTAAATGTCATCTCCTCTTCATATACATGTATAAATGTAAACTAAGATTAATATAATAATATATATTTAAATACCATCTGCTTCTCATCACAATGTCTATCAACAAAAACTTTCCATTACTCTTTGGGTACCCCATTGGGTAGCTTGTCATACATCTGTTGGGCAGTCAATGAAGTATCATTGACATTACTCCACAATCTCCATTTAAATTATTTCCATTTCTTGCCCAATTTTTTCAATGTCCACTTTCGTGCTCACACATCAGCAACCGTAAGTGGAAAAACATCTGAACACAGAAATTCATTTTGAAAATATTATAATTTAATAACATGACATTCAATTAAACCATAATGTAGTAAATTAACTTTATTTGGGAATCAAAAAATTCATTTTTACAAGTTTAAGGCATATGCCTCCAATCATCATACAAAATAGGAAGGGAAACTATCTCTGCAGCCAGCTGGCCTATAATCTGGCCAAGGAATCCTGTAGCGTCATCTGTAGAAATCCCATATGAATCAAATGGGACAACTATCTTCTCTCCAGTCAGATTCCATACATCTGAACTTTTTATATTTTTTCTCTGTACTTGAATTGTTTCTATCTTTAATGAACTAACAATTAGTATAAAAAATGAAATAAATTTATTCATATTAAAATTTGTACCTATAACATTCAACCTAATATCATTATTTATTGAAATATTTATGAACTTACATGTCGTGCAAAACATTCTAGAGGCTCTTTATTAACCGATTTTTCTATATCTTTATTATTTCATGTTTGGAATCTCATTTATATCTTTGTTTTTATCCTCAACTCTTCAATAAATGGATCTTCAATTTCACTATTCAACAACACATATCTATGTGCCTGTAATAATTTCATTTCTGTCAGTGTAACATTTGAGGTCTTCCCAACTGATCAGACAATATCAAGAAATATTTTTGATTTCCCATGTATTTGAGATTGATTCGATGTGTTGTTAACATGTTAAAATCGATTAAATATTGTCTCAATATCATCCATGTATCTAGAACAAAATGTAAGACACTCCTATGCCAAATAGCCTTTAGCAATAGAGCCTTCGGGTTGAGCTTTATTTCTCAAGTATGATTTCAAATACCCAAGATATCTGTGAAATAAAATAAAAAAACATAATTATAAATTTAATTAAGTTCCAAGAATTGTTTAATTAATTGAAAAATATATAAATAAAGTACCTCTCAATTGGATACGTCCATCGATAATGTACAAGGCCTCCTAATTTAGCTTCCTCAACCAAATGCATAATTAAATGCATCATGACGGTAAAAATTGATAGAGTAAAGATCATATCCATTGCACAAAGTGTCAATAAAAACCTATCCCAAAGGTTTTCAAGATCAAATGGATGTAGATATTTCTCACATAGTTGTCTAAGAAATGTGCATAATTGGAGTACAATAGCAGAAACTTTTTCAGGTATTAATGTATGCAATTCTAATGGTAGTAACTGCTATAACAAAATATGTGAATCATGAATTTTTAATCCATGTAATATATGATTATTTTAGTCAAAAAACCTTGATATGTTACTTGAATAATCATTAGATACATTAACATGCTTTAAAATTTAAATGAATGTATCTTTATCCCTATTTTCATTGCAAAAATTGGTAGAGCATACTTTTCATTCACATCTGGCCAGAGATCATGTTTTATGTTCATTATTTGTAAGTCGTTCCGAGCATTGAGATGATCTTTGAATTTCCATGCTCATTAAGCAATGTGAAGATCAAATTTTTACAAAAATTCTTCTCAATATTCATCACATCAATATTATTCCACAAAAAATTAAATTCCCAATATAGAAGTTTGAAGAATATACTTTTTTATTCTATTGTTGCGTTCCAATTTCACTTGATGATTCACTTCGAACTCGTTTCCCACTATCTTTCAAATGATGAACCTTCCCAAATTCTATTGCAACGTTTCCAAGTTGTTCCAATATTTCAGAACCAGTTACCAACTTTGGAGGTGGTCTACGATTAATGAAGCAGTTAAATTTTGATATGTTCAGCCGAAATATATAAGATGCATCAAGAAATCTTCAATGGAACAAGAAGCACCATTTTATACTATTGGTAGCCATTTGGGATTAAAATCAAAGTTACAAATAGGAAAATCCAAACCCATGTAAGTGTTATAACTAGATAAATTCCCAATTCTAGGGAAGTCACTAATGGTCCACATTAAAGCAACATGCATTTTGAACATTGTTTTAGAAGAAACATTATACGTCTCAACACCGTTGCTCCATAACTCCTATAATTATTGAATTAAAGCCTACAAGTATACATAAATATCATTTCTATGAATTTTTTTCCAAGAATAATAATCAAAATGATAAAATATGTTTGTTGCATACACATCCATGGAGGTAGATTACAAGGGATCAAAACAACTAGCCAAATGTTATAATTGGTACTCAAAGTACCAAATGGGTTGAATCCATTAACAACCAATCCCAATTGAACATTCCTGGGACCAATTGATAAATCTGAATATAATGAATCAAATTTATTCCACGATTGTGAATATCATGGATGTCAAATTAACCCATCATTGTTATTATCTACAGAATGCCACTTCATGTGTTCGACGGGTTTCAATGACATGAATAATCTTTTCAAGAGAGGATTTAAAGGAAAGTAATGCAAAACCTTTGCAAGTGTGTTCCTTTTTTATTCTTCTTCATGGTAGTATGTTGATTTATATTTCCAACATCACCCATTGATTTCCATCTAGAAGACAAACATTTTTTTAAATCCTGTGTACTTGAATCTGCTATCCAATAAAGCATATAATCATTTGGACATGGATGTATTTTTGTATAATTCAGACCAAGCCTGTTAACAAATTTTTTCATATCATAAAAATACTCATGGATTTTTGCTTCAGGAAATGTATCATTCTAGAATTCTAATATCACAGACATTTCCTTATTTGTAATTCTACATAGACATTTGATATGGTACAACTTCAACAGAAAATAAAGATTTGAATATTTCAAACATCCACTATAAAACTCTTGATTTCCATTGTCAACTAAATAATGAAACTTATTTTCCTGAGTGATTTTTTCTCTTACATTATTCTCCACAGAATCATGAGGAGGATTCAATGATATGTTACAATCTTGATCTGGTTGTCCTACAGTCTCAAAAAAATCACTTGTCACATTGCTATTTGTAGCACCCTCATCTAGTTGTTCTGATACGTTTTGATGTTGATTGTGGGGTCTTGAAATGCCGAATGCATCATTTATAAGGTTTTTCATTTCATTTTCCATTGTCAACAAAGTTTGGAGCTCATTATGTGGACTGACATTAGTGTTCATCCTTTCTGTAATTTTTGATTCTCCATGCCAAATCTAACACAAATATTGAGCAGGGAATTGCTTCAATATTAAATGTTCATAAACTTAATCTCTCTTAAACCATCTTCTAAATTTATATTTAGGATATGGACATATTATTCTCCCTTCAAAAGATCAATTGGAAATTTCAAAATCTAAAAACTCCTCTAAACCCTTAGAATACTAAGGTGTGTTCCTCAGTAATGTGATCCAGCTTTTATCCATGTATATCACAATGTTCCTAAACAATATTAATAAAATTAAAACACATAAATTTTACTAAATAGGTAAATATATTCATATATACTAGTTGAAAAAATATATAAATATGTTAAATAAGGTTTTCCTATATAAATACATATGGTAAATAATGAACCCACCCACTAGAAAACCAAAGCACACAAATTTAAAAGATCCATAAAGAATAGAGAGATAATAAAAAAACCATGCTATAACAAATGAACTATATACTACATGTCAGGAAATGAATACATCAGTAGAAGATCATATACATCCGAAACCAAAATTGAAAAATACAAAACAAGGAAAAACCTTGAAGATGGTCCCAAGTCCAATTATAGTGCCAAACTCCCATGTTTTTCATAGTAATCCAATCATCAATCCTTGAGCCTTACCCAAACCCAAGCCTAAAATCAAGTAGCATCAACTTGGGTACCAAGTTCCATGGTATCCTGAGAAAGGTGTGAATATAATTAAATATTCCACCACCAATGATATCCCTAAATATAACCAGACTATAATAATGTACATGTAGAAGTGGCACTGTAATGACCCGGACCCGAACAACCACCTGAAGAGTGCTAAACGGGTCAAGTGCTACTACCTTAGGCGCACCTCCCTGAACGCCAAAGGCTTCCGACTAGCAGCGATGGTGTTATAGGTATAATGGGGAGGCTATACCCTCTCGAAGGATAATAATAATGGGACTAGTCTGAGTAGAATAATGAAGATGTAGCGGAATAAATGACCCAACAGACTCAAACCAGACCCACAGAGCGGAAGCACAATCAATATCAATAAATATCGGAAGCAATAAATATAAACAACAATAGTGGAAATAAACATAATAGAATGATGATCACATATAAATACTACTGAGCAACAAAACATGCACCCAACGCAGGTCATACATATCTGAATATAAAAAGGGCACCAATGGCTAACCAACTGTAGCTACAAAATAGGCAAGCATGATGATACATGAATAAAGAAAACAAAAAGAGTAACTCCAGCTAGGTAAGACCACAAGGTCCATACCATCTCCATGAAACAACTAACGCAGCCTAGCTCATGAGTTGACCTCTTTCCTGCACATAAATCCATAAAGTCTACATGCGTCCCGAAGGTCCTGTGTAGGGTGTGAGATGAATCTCAATAGGATACCACCCAACAGTGCATACCTAATATAAGTGTTTAAGTAGGCATGTATTTATACAGAAATCAGTAAAAAGAACGATGCACAAATAAACACTAACTCCACTGGTGCTCAGTAGCCACCAAGGAGTGTCACCTGCTTTGGCCAACGTTGGAATCTCTATCATGTAACCTGACACCATGTGCCCCCTAACACCGCGTGTCTCAAGTACCGATGTCCTGAAGGCACGCCCAACAACAGTAACCCAGAGGAACAATTATTTCTATCCTCAAATAAGTAACTGGAGGGACAACGATGTCTACCCTAAAATAATGTAACTAGAAGGAAAACGATGTCTGCCCTCAAACAAGGTATCCAGAGAGACAACTATATCTGCCCTCAAATAAGGTATTCGGAGGGACAACGATATCTACCCTCAAATAACGGCGGGCCTCTGCCCCCAACCTGATAGCCTCAATGTTATCCCCTAAAGGCTCCTCACCTCCCATGTGGCTTCCTATGACAAGCACCACCAAACCAATAGTACCTAAACCAAATCTAATGGGGGCCTCTACCCACATGAGTGGTCAAAACCACCTCATCACAGAGTATCTCTATGTTCACACTACTCAAAGTTTCTAGGTAAGTGGTAATCACAAAAATAGTACCCAAGCCACAAAACCTATGACACCTCATGTCCCTGCGACCATGCCGCTCAAGTCTGATGGCCTTTCTATCCCAGTAACCTGGGCCATGCCCAACCTGACAGTCATCCTGCCTCAAACTGATGTCCATGATGCCCAATCCCGTGGTCAGAACCACCCAACATAACCCCGGGCCAAGCCTAACCAGTGGTTAGCATCACTCAAGAATATTCGGTCCATGCCCAACACAACCCAAAGGTTCCAGCATATGCAATTCAACAATTACATATATAACATATTTAAATAGAACACATAAATAGGAAAAAAAATCTAAACAGTTGAATTGCATTATGCAAGGTGCTGTCCCATACCTACACTGAGGTCCTGAATGCCTTTAAAAAATTTATATCATGTTAAATAAACTAAACTCAAAAGTTTAAAACATTATAATTCAAATATAATCATTTTGGCATTCCCTGGCCAAAATTCCCCGATGAGAAACGACCCCTCGCCCGACCCTGCTCAAGAAAAACTGGTAACATAAAATACCCAAAGGTATCCCATAGGTTAATGAACAATATAATATACAATATTAGATAAAAATGGGTCCCGCTCAAAATACCCAAAAACGCGCTGAAGGCTGCATCACCCAAATGACCACAAAAACACAAAAAGAGGTATGCACCATTTACTTGAGACTCGTACGATGCTACTCCTCCAGTAACAGCCTCCAATTAGGTCTAAAAAGAAGTAGATCTACAAAAGAATCAAAACTGATCAAACCCAAATAACTCATTCTAGAATATAAATCAAACAAAACGGCTCAAGAGGAATCGAGGCATTACCGATGGGGTTCCAACACATCTAACCATGATCAAATCTGACTTCGGACGAAGAACTGGGAGATAAATTAAGTTTCGGCTGTCTTGGTTTGCGAAACCTGACCAAAATATGTGGTTCTACCTCCAAACGAGGCTACTGCCTATTTTAACACAAAAAAAGAAACTACACGGTGTGTAATTTAGGACCACATGCCGTGTATATCATTTAACTGTTCATATGGCGGCTGTAATTCTGCCGACTTACTTTCCAGAACCTGCCGACATGAGTACACGACGATTACCTAGGGGTACATGACGTGTAATTGGTTTTCATTCTCTTCCTCACTGACTTACCCACACTCCATGTATATCCCTCATACACGGCTAGCCTACACGTCGTGTCCAAGGAGAACACATCGTGTACCCGGTTTAAACGATTCTCCCTGGACAATAGGCCTACACGCCATGTATATCCCTCATACACGGCCAGACTACACGGCGTGTCCAAGGGGGACATGGCATGTAGTTGGTTTAACAATTCTACCCAGCCAACAGGCCTAAACTCCATCTATGGCCTCCACACGGTTAAGGGTACGCGACGTTTCTAAAACTACACGCTGTGTAGTAAGAAATTTCTATGTGGTCATCACACGACATGTACTCAGCGAGCACATGACCGACAATCTCCTAACATATACACGACGTGTACTTAAAGTACACGACGTGTAGTCTGGAAATTTCTAGAAACTACCCATTTTCTCCAATTTTCTCATAGACAAGTCAAAAATTCAAACACGGTCTGGATTTTTACCCGTTCTAAAAACCCAGGTTCTTACAATCTTCCCACCTTAATATAGCTCGTCCCCGAGCTATCAAACGAAACCTAGAGATGGAACTGAACATACCACCCTGATCAAAGTAACCCAGACTTACCAGGTCTCAAAGGTCCTGGATAAATTCCTCAAGGGGCTCCCCACCTTAGGAATCACCTAACTCAGTCTCAACACGAAAAAAATCAAAACAAACAAGGTTCACTAACATGTTTTTCCGGACGCATCATCCTTTCATGACACATCGTCACCCCTACACCTCATTGGTGCTCCTATGTCTTTCCCGACACCCAACATATCCAACATCGCATCGATGTCCGCCTCCATGAGGTCCTGGTTCCTAGACCTCAATTAACCCGCATCCTTGATGCCTTGATTCCCAAGGCACCTCAAGTAACCCACATCCTCAATGACCTGATGCCCATAACACCCCAAGTAACCTGCATCCTCGATGCCCCGATGCCCACGACACCTCAAGTAACCCCCATCCTCGATGCCCCTGATGCTATACATCTCATACATACATACACACACACACACACACACACACACACACACACACACACACACACACACACACACACAAATACACACACATACACACACACACATCACACACTCGATATGGTTCTAATCCCACTGACTATCATCTAGTCAGTCCACATAGATCTTGTGCACCCTATGCACTCAAAATGGACATGCCTCTACATGTCTTACCAAAAAGGAAACATAGAAAACCACGACCACACCCGTGGTGTAACTATAACCGTCGTCGGCTCACCAGTCTGCTCAGCCTCTGGAAGCTCCACAGTATGCACTTGGCCTAAAGTACAACTGCCTAATGCCTGAACTCCCTATGGTGCTACTACATCCACTGACCAATGACCCCTCAACTGGATCCCGCTGTCTCTATCACGTCCTCCACGTGCAGCTGAACCTAGACTACCCTCTCTTGGTACTGAACCTGAACCAACTCTAGATGCCACCGTCTTTCATGGTCCCTACCTACCACCTATCTGAGATAGCTTCCTACAAAACCTCTCAAGATGCCCGACCTATCCACATGCCCATCACTACTTTGGAGGCATATCACACTAAGTCCGAAAATGCCCTGGCTATCCACACTTAAAACAAACCACTGCAGAACTGCTACAAGGTGGTCTAGCTGATTCTTTGTCCTGACTGCCCTGCTGGAACTCATCCCGTATTCACTTCCTGCTGTCTGAACCCTCACCTGAAGCCATCACCCGACCAACCTGGGGCCTATCCCTATGGTTTCCCTCTGCTATGATCGCCTGATTCACCGCCTCTGAAAAATAACCCAGCCTAAAAATATTCACCTGGACCCGAATAGTGTGTCACAATCCATCCTTGAAGCGCCTCACACTAGCTGCGTCATTGCTTACCATACCACCTACAAAGCGAGACAACTCTATGAAGGTAGCTGCATAGTCCATGACAGACATGTCTCCCTGCTGAAGACTCAAGAACTCCAGAGATCTCTCTAATCTCAGTGTCTCTGGGTAGAAGTGCTTAAATAACCTATCCTCGAAGTCCTTCCATGCTAGTCCCTCGTACCTACGAGCCTAAACCTGCACGTCCCACCAATGCATTTTTGGTCCTCGCAGCATGTATGTCTCCAGCTTTACCCTCCACCCTGGAGGCATATCGAGCTGATCAAAGATCATCTAAATAATCTTTATCTAGTTCTTAGTCGTTTTTAGACCACCCTCAACCTAAAAAAGCAGTGGGTGCTGTGACTGGAACTCCCGCATCAGATATTACATAGATGGATCTGTACCCTGTGTGCCTCTGTCGATCCCTTACAAGACACACACTAGGCTAGCTCGGAGCTGCTTGTCGAGCCATGGTCCAGACGCTGCCAAACCCGACTGTCATCCTGTCTGTACTGGATCCTAAAACCGATCTTGTCCCTAATCCTGTACCTGCGGATCCTGCTCTTCCTGCACCAGATCCTGAACCTGATCTTGCACCTATGGCACTGTACAATCTCCCGTCTAATTCTCCATCCGAGTCTCCCAAAAAGGAACCCGCTGAATACCATAAATGGCCAGACAACCCATATATATATAACAATATATATTCAATATAGATAAGGAAAGCAGTAAAAGGCAGTGTATAACTACTACCCTTACTCTCCCTCACCGTAACCCATGCCCCACGACATCCTGGCCTCATGGACTCCTTACCCTCCCCTATCAGGGCCAAGTATCAAAAGTACCTCGGGCCATGCCCGTCCAAACAACTAATGTTACCTCAAACCAATGACTGAGTCACCCAATCCTGGTGATCAAAATCACCTCAACCAATAGTACCTGCCTGCTCATACAAGTTCTAGACTCAAATACCCTTTCACATGAAATTATACAAACATATAAATCATGGAATACACATTGAAACAACAAGAAATTCTATCCGGAATTTCACCTATTCACATTTCAGAGCATACAAGAATGGCATTTTTTTTATTCACATGGTATTATCACTTCACAAAGCATACGTGCAATTATGAAATTGAAATACCCTAAAAATGTTCCTATCAAAAGCGAAGCAAACAAGCCTTGCCATACCGGGCCAAGGTTCAATTCTCCCTTACCATACCAGGTAAAGGGTTACATATCACAATTAATAAAATCGCACACCAAATGAGCCATTGAGGTGGAAATAATATAAACTACAATATGAGAAAATGAAAACAGCAATTCCCACCCATGGAAACTTGGTCCATCCCTCCTACCTGGGGCTGCAGGCACCCAAGCCCAAGCTAGAAACCCAGTTCCAGTAACAACCTCTCTCCAGTCAACCATATCCCAAATAGTAAAACCAGCAGAAATAAAAGAGAAGTCTCAATCTCATTAGTAGATAGTAAAACACTGCTACTAAATCCCTGTTAAGAAATCCTATGATACCACTTTGTAATGACCCGGACCCAAACAGCCACCTGAATAGTGCTAAACGGGTCGGGTGCTACTACGTTAGGCACAACTCCCCGAACGTCGAAGGCTGCCGACTAGCAGCGAGGGTCTTATAGGTATAGTGGGGAGGCTATACCCTCTCGAAGGATAATAATAATGGTACTGGTCTGAGTAGAATAATGAAGATGCAGCAGAATAAATGACCCAACAAACTCGAACTAGACCCGTAGAGCGAAAGCACAATCAATATCAATAAACTGCAGAATCAATAAATATAAACAACAACATCGGAAATAAACAAAACAGCATGCCAATCACATATAACTACTACTGAGAAAAAAAACATGCACCCAAAGCAGGTCATACATATCTAAATATAAAAAGGGCACCAATGGCTAACCAACTGTAACTACAAAACATGCAAGCATGCTGATACAGGAATAAAGAAAAAAAAACAGAGTAACTCCACCTAGGTAAGACCTCAAGGTCCATACCATCTCCATGCAAAAACTAACGCAACCCAGCTCCTGAAGCTGGCCTCTTTCCTACACGTAAATCCATAAAGTCTGCACGTGTCCCAAAGGGCCCGTGCAGGGTGTGAGATGAATCTGAGTAGGATACCACCCAACAGTGCGTACCTAATATAAGTGTTTAAGTAGGAATGCATTTATAAGGAAAGAAGTAAAAAGAATGATGCACAAATAAACACTAACTCCACTAGTGATCAGAAGCCACCATGGAGTTTCACCTGCTTCGACCAACGCTGGAATCTCTGTCATGTAACCCAACACCATGTGCCCCCTAACACTGCATGTCTCAAGTATCGACGTCCCAAAGGCACGCCCAATAGTAGTAACCCGGAGGAACAAAGATGTCTATCCTCAAATAAGCAATCGAAGGGACAACGATGTCTGCCCTCAAATAACATAACTAGAGGGACAATGATGTCTACCCTCAAACAAGGTATCTGGAGGGACAACGATATCTGCCCTCAAATAAGGTATCTGGAGGGATAGTGATATCTACCCCCAAATAACGGTGAGCCTCTTCCCCCAACGTGATAGCCTCAATGCTATCCCATGAAGTCCCCTCACCTCCCTTGTGGCTTCCTATGATAAGCACCCCAAACAAATAGTACCTAAACCACATCTAACGGGGGATTCTACCCATATGAGTGGTCAAAACCACCTCATCACAGAGTATCTATGTGTTTACACTACTCAAAGATTCTGGGTGAGCGGTAATCACCAAAATAGTACCCAAGCCACAATAACTCTGACTCCTCGTATCCCTATGACCATGACACTCAAGTCTGATGGCCTTTCCATCCTAGTAACTCGGGCCATGCCCAACCTGACAGTCATCCTACCTCAAAATGATGTCCATGATGCCCAATCCCATGGTAAGAACCACCCAACATAACCCCAAGCCAAGCCCAACCTGTGATCACCATCACTCAAGAATATTTGGGACATGCCCAACACAACCCAAAGGTTCCAACATATGAAATTCAACAATTGCATATATAACATATTTAAACAGAACACATAAACAGGTAAAATAATCTAAACAGTTGAATTGCAGTATGCAAGGTGTTGTCCCTTACCGGCACTAAGGTCTTGAATGCCTCTAACAAATTTATATCAAGTTAAATAAACTAAACTCAAAAGTTTAAAACATTATAATTCAAATATAATCATTTTGGAATTCCTAGGACAAAATTCCCCGATGAGAAATGACCCCTTTCATGGCCCCGCTCAAGCAAAACTGGTAACAGGGCATACCCAAAGGTAACCCATAGGTCAATGAACAATATAATATACAATCAGATAAAAATGGGTCCTACTCAAAATACCTGAAAATGCACCGTAGGCTAGGTCACCCAAATGACCACGAAAACACAAAAAATAGATATTCACCACCTACCTGAGACTCATACGATGCTACTCCACTGGTAACAACCTCCAATTAGGTCTAAAACATAGTAGATCTATAAAAGAATCAAAACCGATCAAACCCCAATAACTCATTCTAGAATAGAAATCAAACAAAATAGCCCAAGAGGAATCAAGGCCTTACTGAGGGGGTTAAAATACATCTAACCATGATTGAATCTGAATTCGGATAAAGAACCAAGAGAGAAATTATGTTCTGGCCGGCTTGGTTCGCGAAACCCAGCCAAAATATGTGGTTCTTCCTCCAAACGAGGCTACTGCCTGTTTTAACTCAAAAAAATAAACTACACGGCGTGTAATTTAGGACTACATGTCATGTATATCATTTAACTATTCATATGGTGGCTGGAATTCTGCTGACTTACATTCGAGAACCTGCCGACATGAGTACATGACATGTACCTAGGGGTACATGGCGTGTACTTGGTTTTCCTTCTCTTCCTTTCCAACTTACCCACACTCCATGTATATCCTTCATACACAACTAACCTACATGACGTGTCCAAGGAGAACATGGTGTGTACCCAGTTTAAACGATTTTCCCCAGCCAATAGGCCTACACGCCATGTATATCCCTCATACATGGCCAGACTACACGACGTGTCCAAGGGGGACATGACGTGTACTTGGTTTAACAATTCTACCCGGCCAACAGGCCTACACACCATGTATGGACTCCACACAGACAAGGGTACACGACATGTCTAAAACTACACACCGTGTAGTAATAAATTTCTATGCGGTCATCACATGACACGTACTCGACAAGCACATGGCCGACACTCACCTAACATATACATGGCCTATACTTAAAGTACACAGCGTGTAGTCTGGAAATTTTCAGAAACTGCCCACTTTCTCCAATTTTCTCTGGGACAAGTCAAAAATTCAAACAGGGTTGGGATTTTGACTCGTTATAAAAACCCGATTTCTTATAGGTATAAATAAAAAAATTAATAATTTAATTAAAAGGCAGTAAATAATCTCTAATGCTCAGGCTTTGTGATGAAACCTGATAAGCTAATGAAAAAAATATCCCCTATGAAAGAAAATATAATTAATAATGGTTGAAATACATTTTACTGATGATAATAATATTACATTCATTATTGATCACATTAATGATAAAAAATACCTAGAAGAAACCAATGACATTGCTTAAACCAGGGGTATATATGATGAAAATGACACACAAACAATTGATGCATTGGATGAAAACAAAGAAACAGATTTCACCAATTATATGGATGAGATGGATTACATGGTTATGAAAAACAACACTAATAATATTGATGATTCCAAGAATAAAAAAAATTACAATGATTGTGGTGATGTAGTAAAAACATTTGATGATGAAGACCCCAATTAACTTAAGAACCAATGAAAAAATGATGTTGATGAAAAAACTAGTAACCAAAATGACACTAAATACATATATCATACCAATGAAATTGATTATATGGACCATAACAATAGAAATTATGACATAAATAATCTCCATGATGCCAATGAAATTGAATACATCTATGAGACAAACAACATTAGTGACACCTATGAGATGAACCATATCGAATAAACTCTTGAAAAAAATAAAACATATGAAACAAATGACTGTAAATAAATTAAGGACACAGATCACAATGATGACACTTATTACCATTAGCACATCAGCACAACCAAATATGACAATGACTGTGACAACACTAATGAAATAAATGATGTTGATGACTCTAATGAAACCATAAATTTTAGAAAAAATAATGAACCCAATGAGACTAGAGACACTGATGATATTTATGAGATAGAAGAGTCAAATTACAACTCCATCACTTATGAACCCAATAACAATGATGACATGGGTGACATTTAGGACACTGAGTACATTGATGATATAGAGGATTGTAAACAAGATAAAAATATAGTTTTATCTAATGAAACTTAATTCATAAACAACATGGGTGACACTAACAAACCGAATGAATCTTATAAAATCAATGAAAATGATGATGTTGATGACTTAAATTACAATAACAATACTAATGAAACTAATGATATAGATGACCCAAACTAATGATATAGTTTTACCACATCGAGGGATTCAAGGGGTCACTGGGGTTGTGGGGGTTTCCGAGGTTGTGGGATCCTAGGGATTTAGGGGGTATTTGGGGTCATTATGGGAGGTGAGGTGCGATGAGGGGAAGAAAGGTGCAGTGAGGGATTCAGGGGGTTGTTGGGGTCACCGGGGTCACGTGGGTTGTCAGGGTCCTTGGGTTTCAGGGGGTCACGGGGGTTAGGGGGTCAGGGGTGTCGGGGGAGTTAGGAGAATCGGGGGGAGATGATTTGTTGCTATAAAAAAACCATGTTTCATGATGATTTATTAAAAACCACCACTAATTTATTTTAAAAAAAATTAGCGCCCGGTTATTAAACTGCCACTAAAGGCTAATAATGTTGTAGCGCATCATAGGTTAATTTGTGTTTTTTTGTATTAAGTTAAATAAAATTGACTATAGAATCAGTATCACATGTTAGGGATTTTTCCTAGGTTGGTGTAATGAGTGTGGAATAGGCCTTCCATGAGTTTTTGGTCACCATTTTAGTGCGATGTGGTTTCCTGATGAGCATTTCAGAAATTATGCATATTTGGTTTAATTAAATTATTTGTTTATAAATTGTGAAATTAATTAAATTGAAT
This sequence comes from Viscum album, assembly GCA_963277665.1. Classification (NCBI taxonomy): domain Eukaryota; kingdom Viridiplantae; phylum Streptophyta; class Magnoliopsida; order Santalales; family Viscaceae; genus Viscum; species Viscum album. The sequence continues at coordinate 498,284,055 of OY728123.1, read as the reverse complement.
TGGACAATTAATTATAAAATGTTATAATTAATTAATTGGGATATTGAAGCATGAAATAGGATCCAGACCAATTTTGGAACTTGGGCTAGCCTATGAAATGTTTGTCGGGTATCATTTCAAGGGATGGTAACTCTGAGCTTGATATGGGTGACCTTTACATTACTATGTATCTCGGTTATTTATCATTTTATATTTTTGTAACTCATTATTATATTTGGATTCCTTCTGCATGGATTGTGTGATATATCCTATAATGTTGTGATGAACTTGTTTTAGCCTAATAGTAAAAAGGACCGTATAACTTGCTAAATTTTTTTATGGTGGTGCCCTGGTCAAGTGAGTTCTAGTGGCCCTCCTTATAGTTTTTATAGGCATATGTTGGTTTCAAAAATGTTATATAGATTTAATTTTTTATAATTTTTATTAGAAAGGTTTATTGGCATAAATGGAAATTCAAGATAGAAATGGTAGTTTTTGAAATGGGATTGAAAGAGTACTCAAAATATAAATGTATTTTTTATGGAATGGTTGATGGGATTTATCCAAGGACCTATCTTCAGTAAAATAGAAAGTGATGCCTTTTTAAAAATGGTTTTAATGAAGGATTTTTGGTTTAATTTTTAATGGAAATTTTAAATTGATCGAGTGACATGGTTTTAGTCCATTTGAACTAATGAGAGCAAGGCCTTGTTTTCCTAAAACATGATTGTATTGTTATACTTCCTATTTATTATTTATCATGGGTTGAAGTTGTTACATGATGATAATAATTGTGTGTTTATCCCTGTAAGAACTTTCATGTGGTATAAAAGTGGTGGGATAATCTAGATAGATGTGAAATACCCCTTATAGAGTAGAGATGGGTTTGAAGGATGCTAATGATTGTTGAAAGACATTATTACTAGAAGGATGAGTTGGGATTGAGAGATAGTGGTGTGAATGAGGAACCCAAGTAGGGTGTTTGTTCCATGACGTGACCTAGGGGACCTTGATGGGTTCCCCAGTGTTATGTTGACCCTAGAAAGGGTACATGTTAGATGTGAGTATGAGAGGTTGTGGGGTCCACCTTAAAAACAATCTCGATCTGTGATCCAATTATTACTGATATGGAGACAGGTCAGGCACTTAAGAGGATGGCCTTTATGATGAGGGACATGTTCAAGAAGATATCTAACCTATTTGGATACTTTATATGAGATTTTTGGGTGAGATGCTGGACCCATTGAGATGTATTAAGATACATGAGATTCCTTAGAGTAGCTACTTAGATTTTTCCTATGATCCTACTATTATAGAATGATCAAGATTACCTCATGGGGTTTGGTGATGATTCATGTTGATTATTGGTCACCTAGGATCACCTCCTAGGGATTAACTTATGATTTAATATTTAGAATTCCATATGTGATACCACATGGGTTCAATGATGATTCCGAATACATTATAATTCCAAGGGTGATACCCCTTGGGTTTGGTGATGATTCATGATGATTATTGATCACCTTGGATCAACTCCTAGGGATCTTTATATAGTATTAATCTATAGGATTCTATAGAAATGATCCTTGGATTCAATAGTTTTTCCTATTACTATGTGGATGTTGTTGGATACTACCAATGATCTAACGTATACCCATTATACTAAATTGGACATGAGCCAGATATTTGGTTGGAATAGTTCCACAATGTTCTCAGAGACACTCTAACACCAACTAAAGTAGGTTTGATATTGGTTATCAGATTTAGGTTAGAACTTGGTCCCACTAGGTGGTTAATTATGGATAAATATATTTTAAACTAGTGAAAGCAGGCATGTTCATGGTTTGATGATGTCTGACAGAAAACTAAAAACCCAAAATTTATTTGATGTGCACTACATGTTATATTTCTGGGTAGTTGTGCTGTATGAGAATGACTAAAATATTTTATATATGTATTTCATGAACATACACTTTATTAAAAAAACACTCATTATTTTTGAGTAATTTGGGATTTCTATTGGGACATTGGACTCACCCCCTACCCACATACATGACATAAGTTTTGATGCATGCAAGTAGATATTCCTGTTCTCTCTTAGGAAATATGAACTAATTGGATGTTGATTATTGATACATGGATAGAGAGTTTTTGAGGAAATTTTATTGATAGGATGGATTATAGTGAGTTGGACCAGAGGTCAATTTACTTTCCAGTTTAATTTTAATTTTTGATTAGTATATACTGGCCAATGTTTCATTTGTCATATATATTTCCTTTTTTATTTCATTATATTTTAATACTCTTTTCTGGTTGATACATCTTATAGATTTATTTAATTCTTTCCATTCTAGATTGTGGGGGCCTATTGGGCTCCCAATTTTATATCTATAGATTTTTGGTATGTCCATTATATAGACAGGTCATGGTAAATTTTTAGTAGAATCGGGCATGACCCCCCTCATTCTTTATAGGGAATAGTATCCCCATTATTATCTTATGACCTCATTTCTAGTAAGAAGAATATTTCATATGGTAAGGTGCACTTTAGTTCTAGTGGATTCCCCTCTCAGGCACCGTTTGGGTAGCCCGAGTTGGGGAGAGACACTCTAAAGTTTCCATGCATGTCTATACTGGTATTTTATTTCTTAAGTTATAGAATTTCATATAAATAGGAACCAAATGAGTACTCCCTATTTCTCACCCTCCATGGTTTTCTAAACTTTTATAAGATAGATTGGTAGGGATGGAATCCAGTATTCAAGAAGCTTGGATGGAGTCGAAGCATGAAATATTGTATTTAATTCCATTATTTCATGCATTTATGTTTATTTAATTATGTATGACTTGTACATTACATTAGATTGTGGGAATCAACATATATTATATGTAAGTCCTTGGGTGTTGATCATTGGTTTTATTCACTTATCTTAGGAATTAAAAAGGGTAATTCCTTCCATTCTCATGATAAATTCCCATGATGCAAGTCTCCAACCCATGGCCAATTAGAGTTGGGTCTAAAGGGTTATTTCCATCTCATATGCTGACCCATGAGGGGTTTTAGTGGGGGCATTTCATGAGAATATATTTCAAGAGATAAGAAAAATATGAAAAAATACAGATTTAGTAATAAATTGATTTAATTCATGCTTAGAGTTGATTAATATTAATATTAATTTGTGTGAGTAGAAATTCAAACTTAGGTTATAACCTAGGAGTTAGTGGAATTATTTTATAATTAATAGAATAAGTTTATGAGATTAATAATTAAATATAAAAATTAATATATTAATTATAATAATTAATATAAATACTTGAAGAATTATTTGGGGATAATTAATTATAAAGGATGGTTGAGCAGAGAATCCTACTAAGTAAATTATAGATTGGTATGACTAGTGTACTTGATGTGGAATTATTATCTTCTATTATTTTTTAATATTAAAATGAATTTACTTAATCATATGTGGTTTTTTTCTTGATGTATGAATTTTTTCTTATTAATTTTTTTTAATTTTTTTCCTTAATATAGATGATTACTTGCATGATTATTTATTTATATTCTAAATTGTATGTCTTTGTTTTACTTGATGAATTGATTGATTGCCTATCTATTTCCCCCTTAATTGTTTGTGCGATTTTTATGCATTGGTCTATAATGACTCACTATCTCGACTAACATATATTTACATAGGTAGAGTATCATGGCTTAAATATTACAACACATGCACTTAATTAGAATCCATAATGGATTAAAGTTAACATGAACACATAACCTCATGCTGTGATGGATTGAAGGTTCATGTCATGTATTGGGTTGTAATGGTATAATTATCAGCATGATGTCATAAATGATGAGGTTTTATATGATGTAGGGATATGGTGATGTGGCTACATGGGATATAGGGATATGGTGACGTGGTTGTATGGGATGCAGGGATGTGAGGATGTGATTTCATAATGTGCATAGGTGTGGTTATGTGGCTGCATGGGATATATAGATAGGGTAATATAGATATATGGGGTGTTGGGATGTGATGATGTGGTTACATGGGATGAAAGTATATAATTATGGGATGATTGGTGTAGGTTGATAGTTGGGATTTTATGTGTGTCTGAATAACATTATGATAATGATAATATAGTAGTAATTTGTGATATGGAATTATTATTACATTTTGGAGTACCTAATTGATTAATATAAATCAATAGAAATTGGGATTTCATATTCTTACATGTGATAAATAATTGGTATGATAATATATCTATAGGTGAAGCTTTGAAACAAACAATATGAGAGTATTTCTTTACTTGCTAGTATTTCCCAAAAAAATTTCTTACTTAAAAGCTTCCACACATGTCTATCCAAAAAATTTATTTATTATGATATATAATTTCATAGAAAGATGAACCTACTTAGTACTCCTTAGTTCTTACCCAACCAAAATTTTTAATCATTTTTAGGATAGATAGGGAGAGACTGAAGTTATTATTTAGGTAGCTTAGATAGATTTGGAGGATGATATATAGTATTCAGTTCCATTATTTCATGTATTTATTTTTATTTGATGATGTATGATATATAGATGTCATTGGGTTATTAGAATCAATATATCTGATATGGATGTCCTTGGATGATGTTTGATTTATTGATTATATTTTTCATGGAATTTACAATGAAAATGAATCCCATTCTCAAGAAATATTTTTTCGGTAATTGTTTTCAATATGGGACCTATTGGAGGTGGGTCTCAGGGGTCACTCTCATCACCTTTTCCAACCCGAGTGATATTTTAGTCAGGTTAGCTCATGAGAAGATATTTCAAGAGAGACGATAAATACAGAATAATATAGATTTATTAATAACTCAATGTAGTTCATTCTAAGAGTTGATGAATATTAATCTTAACTCATATGAGGATAAATTCATACTTAGGTTATGACCTATAATTCTGGTGTAATTTTTGAATAATTAAAAAAAAGTTATGTGTGAGATTAATTATGTAAGTTGATAATTATTATGTTTATCATAGTAATTAATAAAAATACTTTTAGAATTAGTGGTAGGAAATTTATTATAAAGGATAATTGAGCAGAGAACCCTGCTGGGGAAATTATGGATCGGTGTTCTTAATACATCATTATTAGTTCCTCTTATTTTTACCATGTAAATACATTTACTTAATCACATGTGTTTTTTTGAGGTATGAGTCTTCGATTATTGAATTATTCTCATGTTTTTTCTTTATATAGATGATTTCTTATATGATTAATTATTTATCTTTTTAATTCTCTATGTTTGTTTACATAATTAATTGCTTGCACAACTATCAGTTTAACCACTTACTTGTTTGTTATGTTTTTTTACTTTGGGATATAATGGATCATAGTATCTAAAAACATATATTTATATATGTGGGATATCATGGATTAAGGATTACAATGAGTGAATTTAATTATGAGCTATAATGGATTAAGGTTAACATGAAACCATAAACCTGGGTTGTGATGAATTAAAGGTTCATGTCATGTATTGGGATATAATGACTTAAGGTGCTACATGATGTAATAAATGATGAGTATGAATGAGATGCATATATTTGGTGATTTGGCTTCATGGGATGTAGAGATATGGTGATGTGGCTTCATGGGATGTTGGGATCTGATGTTTTGACTATATAGAGTATAGGGATGTTGTGATATGGTATCATGGTATATAGGGATAAGGTAATTGGATACATGGGATGTTGTGATGTGATGATGTGGTTGCATGGAATGTAGGGATATGACGATGGGATTATTGGATCTGGTTGAGAGATATTATTGCTTTATTTTTTGAATAACCTTTTGATTGTGATAATAAAGTAGTAATTTGTGATATGAAATTATTAATACATTCTAGACTATCTCATTTATTATTAAAAATACTAGGGAATAAATATTTCCTATGCTTACATGTGTTAAATCACTGATATGATAAGGTATATATAGATGATGCTCTAAAACTAACATTATGTGAGTATTACTGAACTTTCAAGTATTTCTCATAGTTTTTTTATTTATTATAGGTTTCTATGAATGTATACACCAAAATTGTATTTATAATTCTATAGAATTAATATGAAAGATAAACTTAATGAGTACTACCCAATTCTCATCCCACCAAATTTTTCTAAGTGTTTGCGAGATAGAAAGGGAAATATTTAAGCTATTTTTCTAGTAGACTGGATAGAGAAGAAATAATATATATAGTGTAGTTCCATTATTACATGTATTTTTTTTGATGATGTATGAAATATAGATGAAATTGGATTTTTGGAATTGATATATCTTACATGGAAGTCCTTGAGTGTTGATAAGTGGTTTTATCCCCTTCTCCCAAGAATTAAGAAGGGTAATGACTTCCATTCCCATGATATATTACCTCTGTTCTTGTATCTTACCTAGGGCCTATTATAGGTAGTCCCTAGGGGTCACTATCATCTCATTTTCTAACTTGATATGGGTTTCAGTTGGTATGGGTAATGAAAAAGTAGTATCCTAGATTTTGGTTAAGATATATGATGGAGTTTGGAGTTAGGAATAGGTGATGTTTTCATGGGTTTGGTAGGGAAATTGTTTCATTTAAACATAACCAATGAGTAAGTAATGGGACTAACTAGAACTTAGATATTTTAGGTCCCCTTGTGTACTATTATAGAACCTTAATTTCATGGAAACACACTAGGATCAAGGTATCATGGCCCCTTTTGATCTAATGCAATGAACACGAACGTTAACTAAACATGTTTTAAGGGAAGAAACACTAATTATATGGTATAAAACTTAGGATTGGTGCATGGATCATTATCATAGGTTTCCTTTAATATTAATTTTGTTTATTTCAATTTTCTTTGTATGTTAATTTCTTAATAATATATGTTGACATGATGAACCCTTAATAATTAGGTTATATTAAAATATTATTAATCGATTCATGACTAGTAAAACATGAAATCTTAAAATTATAATGGTAATTTAAGCTTTAAAAATGGTTTCATGTTAGTTAATAAACTAATAATGGTATATAAAAATTAAAAATTCTATTCTAAAATTCCACCATTTTATACTAGAATGATTTTATTATTGGTAAATCACATTTATAAGTTTTATATTCCATGAAAATAATTATACTTGGAAGACCAAATTATGTGATTTGTAAAACTATTATCATGTTATTCAAAATGTAAATTATTATATGTTTCTATGCATTATGAATCATGTTTCCCATGAAAATTATTCTAAAAACTTTATTGTCTAAGAATTACATATATAAAATATATATTAAGTTAATAAAATTATAAAATAAATATTTTAAAAACATTTTTACAACTATGAAATATTTTAATATGGAATGGTATATCATGTACTAATCTCAACCAGAAATTTAGAAAGTTGTTAGAAATGAATATAATCAGTATGCATTGATTTATTCTATTAAATTTCATGCTATAATTTTAAATTATTTTTACATAGGATGAGTAACATAATAAATATTATGAAGTATTCCTTGAATGTGTATTGTGCTCATAAGGGGTTAATGATTCATAGATTAAATTAAAAAGTAATGTGCCATGAATAAACTATTTATTTTATATAAAAAGACTAAATTTGTTCAATGATTATTATTATGTAATCATGATAAATTATGTGATATGTTAAATATTGTTATGCCATGTTTAGAATGTTGTTGATACCGTTCAGAGGATCTATTATGTGGTTGGTATGTATATATTTGGGTATGTAGTGATGGTTGGATTGAGGTAAAGGAAAGATATTTTGGTTATCCATTAATGGGTTTCTTGATAGCCTGTATCACTCTTACTTGATAACAATCAGTTGATTATATACTAGATGATATTATTTGTTTTCTAGCCATGATTTGATGTATTACACGAGACGATGGAATATTGTTTGAGCATGTGTATTTTGATGTTATTACTGATATACATCCTTGTTAATTGATTTTATATTTTCTAAAAGTTTATTATATAAATTCAAAATGAATTAAAATCGAAATTAAATAATGATTTTATTAGAATTGAGGATGGAGACTAGATAGGACTAGATCATGATTATTTAAAGAATTCATGTTTTGAATGAAATTATATTATTGATTCTTGTTATTATTTGCAATTGGTATTATGTTTCTATAACCTTATATTTGAGATATAGAAACCTTAATGAAAATAAAGTTCAGAACCCATTTTTTCATTATTTTATGTTATTGAAGAGGTGTATAAGTTATAAATAATTTTTTCCTTTGAATTTTCTTGGAGAAGATAGAAGATACAACATCACTACTCAGATATGAATGATGCAAAGAGTCTTAAAACAAGGATGATTTTTTGGCCATTTTATTTTTGTGTCATGGAATCCTTGGTAAGGATATCTTAGGCCTAGTTACTCTTTTCCTTCCATAGATATTGTTTAGGAGTGAGGTGTGTTATAGGATGAATAATTTATTCCTTTCTTATAAAAATTAAAAATTGATTTTGAAAGCCTATTTTTTTTAAAAAGTGGGATATATGATGATTTATTTGAATGAAAAAAATTCCCTTACAAAAATTGTAAGTGGTAATCTCAATATTTATAGTTTTAAAAATGGTTGTTGATTTTAATCAGGAAATGTTTTAAATTAGTTGAATCATATTCTAAATTAATATTTATTAAGGAACTGATCTAATTTTTTATTTAAAATAAAGGTATGTTTATAGATTTATGTTTATTAAATGGATTAATTTATCCTTATAATTAGTTGGTTGTACTCTATTTTTTTAGAATAATTGGTTTCCAAATAATCAAAATGGTTTAAAAAAAATATTTTTTAAGATTTATTCAATGGAGGAACCATTTCAATATTATATTCTCTTGGATTTGTTTTTGTTTTTATGAGTATCTAGGATTATTTTTGAGAGGTGTCTACCCCTAGATATTATTTTTTAGGCCATTTTATTTGTGTTTAGTTCTCAAGGATGAGAAATGTTTCAAAGATAGCTGATGTAAGAGCTTGGATTATCCTGTTCCTTTACTTTACCATTTCCATAGTCGTTGAGTATTTTAGGAAGTTTCATTTCATAGTTACAATCATTTATTTATTTCCATTATTTATGAATATTTTATGTCTTGAAAATTACTTTCCTAAGTCTTATGTGTTATGATTTAATAATATATTACACATGAAATTATTATTAAGTGAAATATAATGCCTAAGTAAAATATATTATGTTACATTGTTATATGTCAAATATTTTAAATCTATATATTATGTAGTTTCAAAACATCACAAAAATTTATGTTATGAAGAATAATATATATATATATATATATGTATATTATGTTGTTAATATAGCTCTATTAAAATATTATATATATATTGTAATGAATTATGCTTATAAAAAATTTTAAATGTTTACAAAAAATGTTTTTCAATGTATTGAAAAAAATAGTAATGTATGATTTAAATGGGAAAATTACATTTTATAACATTTTAAAAATAATATATAAAAAAATTTCTTTTGAAATAAAGGAAAATGTATGATTTAAAAACATATAGGATGAGAGTGGGGGAGATGCATGAAGCACATGTGGTTTAAAAAATAATAATTTATGTGCCTAGAAGATGTAATTAAATCTTATGGCCAAATAAAATTTAGAAATTTATAATAACCCAAACTACAATAACTACTAGAATATAGAATAATGGTAAGATTAAGTCAATCCCATAAGGAAAATGGTTATAATTTTCAATAGTATTGACATTACCACAAATTATTAAACTAATATTAACTATAGACTGACTCGAAAATGAAAATAAGGATAAATAGAGGAGGGTTGATATTAAAGGGTGGTTTCACAAAAACATTTATTCAATAATTACTTATGAGATTACATTATATTAAAAGTTGAAAGAATTATTTGAGTATCTAGCTTAGCCTCTCATCATCAGCTAAAATAACCTAAGTCATTCAACCCCTCTATCAAAATACGTCTATAACTAGATTAGATGCACTATGATTAATCTTAAAAAAAAGTGAAGTTAAGTTGGATCTCAATTTCCACTTCCCTCAATTACATTGGATTTCATCCCATAAATACCATCACCCTTTATAGGTAATTAATTATATGATTTTTTTATTCTTAATTTAATAAAAATTAATAATAAGAATTAACATGCATGAAAGAATTAAATCAGTTGGTACTCATACTTTTACATCAACTCTACCCTCTTCACCAACACTAGACACCCATAATTCATCTATCGATCATTAATGAATATATTAGAAGTTATGGAAGGGGGATTATAAATGAAAAGATATTATTTACACATGATACCCTTACTTGAATTGAAGAAAAAATCTATATAAGATAACCACTGTTACAAAATAAAAAAAGAGAAAACAAATCTTAAAATACACCGACTTGATAGTGACGATGATCTGATTCCTTCCAGTATTACTTTGGGTACTAGGTGCCAATATTATATTTTGGTTGGGGAACCTCCCCCCTTTTATGAGTTAGTTTTTCTTATTGGATCCTTAGGTCATATCATTTTTTCATAGAATCTGCCTCTATTCTTTATATGTAGAATCCACCTGAAAAATATCTTGTTTTCAGTTTTTTATTTCTTTCTTCTCCATCCATTTCATTCTCAAATTTTTTCTCTTGAACAAAACATTAACTTTTGAATTTATAATTATTTATATTTTACCAAGTATTAAAGTGTTTGGGGGATAGGGAGATCATGGGCTTATCTAGCCTTGAATATCTCTAATATGATTTAATTACGTATTTCATCTCTCCTAGAAAAACACTTTTTCTTGTGTTATATTTTAACTCCATCGCTGTAGGTGAGTCCTCTCATGAATTCTCCTCATCATAATATCCCCATGGCTCAATCACAACATGTGGATAGCCTAACAATGTGGGGGTTTTTAAATATTAAGGTAAACCCTATGTGGGGTGGGAATATGTGTCATATAAGGGCAATGAGATTTACCCTTACATAGATCTTGGAGGTTGTATATGAGTAAGAATATTTACCCTTACACATCCCCTATTTCACATAAGGGTAAGGAGATTAACCCTTATGAAACTCCTTTCTCCTTTCATGGTTATGATGTAGCCATCCAACTATGGTGTAGCCACCTCTTCTTCATCAAATCATCACCACTAACAATGTGGAACCCTACATGATGTAGGATTCATCCCAAAATGCATCTATTATCCTTCATTTCATCAATTATCCAAAATTAGATACCTCAATGGTGTATTAGAAACCCTACATAATAACATCTTTTTCTTTAATTACACATTTTCACTCAATAGAACAACCAAAAACTTCATGTTGTATCCTTTTCTTAAGCACAATAGCCATGAAATATCACAACACATGACTGAATAGCTTAATTTTTTCTTCATCAAAGCAAAAGGGGACACAATGAAGTGGAAATACCTCACTGTAGACTCTTCTCATCAGTTTGAGCTCCTATTTTGACTACACCACATATCCATTATAGCATCCCGCCTTTTTAATACATAACTTTTCATTACATTTTACAAACAGAGGATCTTTAAAGTCTAGTGTCTTGGAAATCAGGATCATAATACATGAAGACAACATAAAAATTCTTCTAAACCACTTGTAAGGCTTATTAATTGTTCATTATAGGTTCATTAAAAAATCTCATAACCTGGGAGAATACATCAAAAGAAAGGGTGAGCAGAATTACCAGTAAGGGAAACAAGAGAAACATTTTACACGTGAACTTGAGATACATCAATAAAGTCATGATAAATAACTTTAAGGCATGATAAAGAGATCATGAGGCATATCATAATAAAAATAATGTGTTTCATAACTTGAATATGTGGAAAAAACATTTAAATTAGAAAATAATTTCCGTATCACCAAGGTCCATCCCCAAGGTGTCATTAAAATATTACCAAGGTTATTCACCAAGGTATCGTTAAAATGGTCATCTCTAGAGATTAAGTCTTTACCCAATTCATTAGAGCGCTATTAGAGTGCACCATTAATTTTTATTTATTATCATGTGAGCCACCTATATCATCATAAATAATTTCATAAACAACCCATATAGAATAAAATAAATGGGTTTCATTTCATAGTCATAACATTTTAAAAACTGCTTTAAAGACGTGATCTTTATGTCACTTTAAACCCACTGAAAAGGAAAGTAGTTCTCATGTATGTAAATCCCAAAATTTAAAATAGAAAATTTTGATATATATGTTAATACCCCTGTAGAATAAATATTTTTGAGTATTCACTTAATATAATAAAATAATTTGAGAAAAAGAGAGAGACATTTTGAGATGAAAATTCAGCAGCATAACGGCTATGTTGCAGGGTTTTAGAAAACATTGAAAAGAGAGGGGACATGGGTCACCCACTCATAAATGATCCATAAAATAGTATAGGGACAAAATATAAAGGATATAAGAAAATGGTAATGAAATTTTAAAGACATACCATATGAAATGAAAAAACTTGAAAGGAAGACAAAAATAAGATTTCTCTTATGAAAATTCGGCAGCCTAACAACGTCACTTAAAACATCAAAAAATGAATTGATGGGATCGAATAGGGTCTCTAATCATATTAAAATAAAGAGGAAAGTATGATGGATATAGATATAATACCCCCAACATAAGAAAAATTAACTTGAAATACTTGACATAAAAATAGAACATTGGAAATGAGAAGGGTGAAAGAATCCCTTATGAAAATTTGCCAGCCTAACGACGCCGCTTAAAAATTAATAAAATGAAATGATGAGAGAAAGAGGAAGTATCTAATCATATGAACATAAAAATTACATTAAGGGGAATATAAATTAACAACCTTCAATGTAATAACAAGGAGCATAAATGAAATGACATAAAAGAGAGTTCTTGAAAAGAAAGAGAGAGATAGGATCCCTTACCTTGAAGAGTAACTTAAAAATCTTGAAGGTCGGGACCTTGGGAGGCTTGAGGGAACCTTGGGAGGACTCATTGGGAGGTAAATAGATCAGAAATTCGTTGGGGAGGATTTTTAAATGAAATAAATGAGGGAAAGACTTGGTATTTATAGGAGAAGTGAGGGGACAAAGCATTAATTGCCAAGGGACACCTCATCAGTGGCATTGGAAAAACCATGGGCTTTCCCAGGGTATTTTTCCATGGTATTGGTCACTTGGGACACCTCATACCTTATATTACTATTCATAAGTTGACCAGAATTATTGCATAATTATTACATCCTTAAGGATGTCATTAAACACCTGAAACTCAAAAACTGTATTTTCACTATTCACCAAAAATTCAACTTTCTCAGAAAAATCCCAAAAATTCACCTTAACCAAATATCGATGATATGACTTTAAAAATGAACCCCATTTTATGAAAATAATTTTCTAAATATTTTTAATTTTATTTTTAAATAAAAAACTATTCACTAAAAATTCAACTATTTCAGAAAAATCCCAAAAATTCACCTTAACCAGATATCGGTGCTCTGATTTCAAAAATGAACTGCATTTTATGAAAATAATTTTCTAAATATTTATAATTTAATTTTTAAATAAAAAACACTATTCACCTGAAAAAACTAACACTTAACCAATAATTTCTGAAACGGTTATTTACCTATTCTGTTGACTTACATTACTTAATCAAGGTGCCCAGATTATATTAATACTTTCTTAAGTGAGGTCACTTAATCCATTTGATCACATTACTAATCTTAAGTGAAAAATCACTATTCATAATTTACTCTTCATCAAAAATTAAGTTGATCTTATTGGACTCTAAATTTCTTACTGAATGTAACTGTAGAAGACCATTTTTTGAAAATCATTACACATTATTAATTATTTAAGGTTTACATAAATATTTTTAAAAATGTATTTTTTCTAAAATTCATCAATAATATGCATACTATATTTATCCGGACATTTGAAAATTCAGAGACATAACAATAAGAATAAATCACAATTTTTATTTAAATCAAAGGATTACACAAGGTAGTTATGGTCTCGTTACATAGCCCCTTATAACACCAGCATAGGACCTAAGAGTAAGGTGTTCTAGGGTGATAGAATCTTGGGGCGACTCGGCCAAAATTACCTGAGTAGTGATTTCTATCAGCTTGAACTTCTCACAAAAGCGATTCTGTTACAGCTTCACACGATGAAGTTCGGCTTGGGTTTGGTCCAGGGCAAAGCCCAAAGGTGCTACCTTCTTCCTGAGTTCCGTCATATGGGATTCGATCAGCCCGAGACTACTGGATGGGGCCATTGAATCCCCTTTCAATATTAATTAACCAAGATCACTTGTATTTATAGACAATAATCACAACATTTAGTTTGTAACGGTCATATTGACCAACAGTCATATAACAGTCAAAACCCAACGGTCTTATTTTAATTATACTCATTTTATTAAATGAAATAGTTTTGTTGAGTATAAAATAAAATAACACAAAAAGTTAGGAAACAAAATTTATTCAAAATTTCGGGTCATTACAATCTTACCCACTTAAGAAATTGTGTCCTCGCAATTTTAAAATTGGGCTTGGAAATTTTGTTGAAAGTCCCACATCGGAAAAAGAGTCTGTAAAACTATTACTTTAAAAGAAAGAAAGGGAAGTAAAAAGGTCACCCTAGTTAACCAATACTGGGGTTCCATGTAGAAAAACATGGATATGGAAGAGAAAACAAAGAGTCAAGTTCTTATGGAGAGTGATAGAAAACGTGATTAGGAGAAAATTAACCAAAAGAATATCACAAACTTAAGATGTGTTAAACTATCTTTGATCACCTAGTAGGAAACGTAAACCCACAATGTTTTTGTTTTACGTTCTTTTTCATAATTTTGATAAATTCATTTACTACATAGAATAAAAACATAAGGAAATATACTTACCTTCAAGTAGATTTTCATCCCTTAATGAGTTTCCACCAAGAATAATCGTTTCTCCAAACAATGATCATTCAAAAGGACTTGGTCTCATCAAAAGCCCAAGAATCATCTTATAGAGAATCACATGATCCACAAAAGAAGAACTATATTTTTCCCTTGTCTTTAATCATAAAATAAAACTAAAAAGGTTAGTACGAGATCATATAATCCCCAAAAAGGATAATCCTTCATAAAAATAAATATGACTATTAATCGCCAAAATTCAACAAAAAGTACCCATAGTTCCAGAAAGACCATTCAATACACAATCATCCTTAAAATTCTTCAGAATAATCCAAACAAATATTGGAACCCAAAACTCCGAAGGATTTAATCACATAGTCTTCCCCCATAAATCTTAACATTTATCTCCAAATAACATCAACTACTATTAAAGTCTCATACTAAAGTGTAATTAACCAATTCACATATTCTCTATGCTAGGTTCATCGTTTTCTAGAAATAACCCAAATCACCATATGTCCATAATAATTACATAAATTCTTAAAAAAAAAATTCAACCATTCCTCCTCAATTTAAATACTGTAGTATTTTATTTTCCTTTGGAAAATAGTACTCCAAAAGAGAAAACATCTTCCAAAATAACCATTATCATTTAATCAGCAAATCATTTTCCTATACAAAGGATATCCATTTTATAAAACATATGTTTACAAAATCAACTTATTCTTGATCCATAAAAATAGAAGGTTCATTAGTCAGTCCGAAGGGCATATCAACAAACTCATAATTCCCATATCTTGATTGGAAGGCAGTTTTTGGAATATTATCATTCTTCACCCTCAATTGATGATAACCAGAACGAAGATCAAACTTAGAGAATAATTGATTCCTATGAAGTTGGTGAAATAAGTCATCAATTCTTAGAAGAGATTATTTGTTCTTCACTGTGATCCCATTCAATTCTCTATATTCAATGCATAGCTGCATCGATCCATCCTTCTTCTTCACAAAGAGAACCGGTGCTCCCTAAGAAGAAACACTTGGTCGGATAAACCCATTCTCCAAAATATCTTGGAGTTGTTTCTTAAATTACTCCAGCTCTATATTTTCCATCCTATAGGGGGTCTTTGACATCGAATGATATCCAGGTATGAGTTCAAAGGAGAACTCTACCTCTCTTTCTGGGGGTGGTCTGGGTAACTCCTCAGGAAGTACGTCAACATATTCCTAGACGATGGGGATATTTTCTAAAAGAATAAATCCTTTGTGAGAAACTTATTTCATTTATGAATCTTTTAACTAAAAAGGTTTTTATGTCTTAAAACTTCATGCGTAGACAATTACATTTTTCTAAAATTCCTTTATAATGATTCATAAAAAGCTTGCAATTAACCAAACATATCCCCCGGGAGTGTCGTAACCAAGAGTGCAGCAAGGCCCGTTGTTGTGTACCAGTTCCCGTTCCTGTCTAGCTCAAAGTGGTGTTTTCGGGTTTTACCCCTATGTATATCTGTTCCAGAGCCACCTCTACCTGCTCAAATCCAGATAGGGATCTATTTTCTTGATAAACCACTTACTCAATACTCACCAAAATACCAGGAAGATTTCCTATATTTAAAATTTTATATAGGGTTATTCCTAAAGTTTTCATATCCTAATTTCCATAAATAACTAAACTATACTTTGATAACAACTATAGCATAACGCCATTTTAATACATAACTTTTCCTTACATTTTACAAACAGAGGATCTTTAAAGTCTATTGTCTAGGAAATCAGGATCATAATACATGAAGACAATATAAAAATTCTTCTAAACCACTTATAAGGATTATTAATTGTTCATCCTAAGTTCATTAAAGCATCTCATAACCTGGGAGAATACATCAAAGGAAAGGGTGAGCAAAAGGCCCAGTAAGGGAAACAAGAGAAACATTTTACATGTGAACTTGAGATACATCAATAAAGTCATGATAAATAACTTTAAGGCATGAGAAAGAGATCATGAGGCATATCATAATAAAAATAACATGTTTCATAACTTGAAGATGTGGCAACAACATTTAACTTAGACAATCATTTCCATATAACCAAGGTCCATCCCCAGGGTGTCAATAAAAAATTACCAAGGTTATTCACCAAGGTATCGTTAAAATGGTCATCTCTAGAGATTAAGTCTTTACCTAATGCATTATAGCTCTATCAGGGAACACCCTTAATTTGTATTTACTATCATGTGAGCCACATATATCATCATCAATCATTTAATAAACAACCCATATAGCATAAAATAAATGGATTTCATTTCATAGTCATAACATTTTGAAAACTGCTTTAAAGACGTGATCATTATGTCACTTTAAACCCACGAAAAATGAAGCGGGTCTCATGTATGTAAATCCAAGAATTTAAAATAGAACATTTTGATATATATGTGAATACCCCTGTAGAATAAAGAGTTTTGAGTATTCACTTAATAAAATAAAAGAATTTGAGAAAAAGAGAGAGACATTTTGAGATGAAAATTCAGCAGCATAACGGCTATGTTGCAGGGTTTTAAAAAACATTGAAAAGAGATGGGACATGGGACACCCACTCATAAATGATCCATAAAATAGTAGAGGGAAAAAATATAAAGTATATAAGAAAATGGTAATGAAATTTGAAATACATACCATATGAAATGAAAAAACTTGAAAGGAAGAAAAAAATAAGATTTCTCTTATGAAAATTTGGCAGCTTAACGGCGTCACTTAAAACTTCAAAAAATGAATTGATGAGATCAAATAGGGTCTATCATCATATGAACATAAAGATTATAGTATGATGGATATAGAGATCATACCCCCAACATAAGAAAAAGGAACTTGAAAGACTTGACATAAAAATAGAACATTGAAAATAAGAAGGGTGAAAGAATCCCTTATGAAAATTTGCGAGCCTAACGGCGCCGCTTAAAAACTCATAAAATGAAATGATGAGAGAAAGAGGGAGTATCTCATAATATGAACATAAAAATTAAATTAAGGGGAATACAAATGAACAACCTTCAATATAATAACATGGAGCATAAAAGAAATGACATAAAAGAGAGTTCTTGAAAATAAAGAGAGAGGTAGGATCCCTTACCTTGAAGAGTAACTTTGAAAGCATGAAGGTCAGGACCTTGGGAGGATTGAGGGAACCTTGTGAGGACTCCTTGGGAGGTAAAGAGACCATAACTTAGTTGGGGAGGATTTGTAAATGAAATGAATGAGGGGAATGCTTGGTATTTATAGGAGAAGTGAGGGGGACCTTGGGAGGCTTGAGGGAACCTTGGGAGGTAAAGAGACCATAACTTAGTTGGGGAGGATTTTTAAATGAAATGAATGAGGGGAATGCTTGGTATTTATAGGAGAAGTGAGGGGACAAAGCATTAATTTCCAAGGGACACCTCATCAGTGGTATTGGAAAAACCATGGGCTTTCCCATGGTATTGCTCACTTGGGACACCTCATACATTATCTTACTATTCATAAGTCTACCAGAATTATTTCATAATTATTACATCCTTAATGATGTCATTAAACACCCGAAACTCAAAAACTGTATTTTCACTATTTACTGAAAATTCAACTTTCTCAGAAAAATCCCAAAAATTCACCTTAACCAAATATCGATGCTCTGATTTCAAAAATGAACCCCATTTTATGAAAATAATTTTCAAAATATTTTTAATTTAATTTTTAAATAAAAACACTATTCACTGAAAATTCAACTGTTTCAGAAAAATCCCAAAAATTCACCTTAACCAAATATCGGTGCTATGATTTCAAAAATTAACTCCATTTTATGAAAATAATTTTCTAAATATTTATAATTTAATTTTTAAATAAAAAAACTATTCACCCAAAAAAACTAATACTTAACCAATAATTTCTGAAACAGTTATTTACCTATTATATTGAATCACATTACTTAATCAAGGTGCCTAGATTATATTAATAATTTCTTAAGTGAGGTTACTTAATCCATTTGATCACATTACTAATCATAAGTGTAAAATCACTATTCATAATTTACTATTCATCAAAAATTAAGTTGATCATATTAGACTCTAAATTTCTTACTGAACATAACTGTAGAAGACCATTTTTTTAAAATCATTACACATTATTAATTATTTAAGGTTTACATAAATATTTTTAAAAATGTCTTTTTTCTAAGATTCATCAATAATATGCATACTATATTTATCCGGACATTTGAAAATTCACAAACTTAACAATAAGAAGAAACCACAATTTTTATTTAAATCAAAGTATTACACAAGGCAGTTATGGTCTCGTTACATAGCCCCTTATAACACCAGCATATGACCTAAGAGTAAGGTGTGATAGGGTGATAGAATCTTGGGGCGGCTCGGCCAACATTGCCCGAGTAGTGATTTCTATCAGCTTGAACTTCTCACGAAAGCGATTCTGTTCCAGATTCACACGATGAAGTTCGACTTGGGTTTGGTCCAGGGCAAAGCCCAAAGGTGCTACCTCCTTCCTGAGTTCTTCCATATGGGCTTCGATCATCCTGAGACTAATGGATGGGGCCATCGAATCCCCTTTCAATATTAATTAACCTAGATCACTTGTATTTATAGACAATAATCACAACATTTTGTTTCCAACGGTCATATTTACCAATGGTCATATAACAGTCAAAACCCAACAGTCTTATTTTAGTTATACTCATTTTATTAAATGAAATAGTTTTGTTGAGTATAAAATAAAATAACACACAAAGTTAGGAAACAAAATTTATTCAAAATTTCGGGTCATTACATCCATTATTGTGGCGTACATATGATTAGATATCTATTTGATATGGATATTTCCCTTTACCATCCATGGAGTACTACATTGTAGAGACAATTCTGGCATCGTGGTAATGTTTTTCTGAGAATGAAGACTTGTAGGTGAAGCTAGAACAACACTGTTTCAACAAGTTCATAGTACCTACATATTAAGCCACAACCCACATTGAAGATCTTAGTGATCAAGCTACGATATTTATATGATCATGTTCTCTTTACCCGATGTCATGTCAGATGGGCGTTGGAGGAGGCCCTACCCCACCGTGCACTACCCTGCACCAGTGAAACTATCCACCCATCACCGCACAATCTCTCCTCCCTTGCATCGATGGACTTCGGTGCTTGTGCATACATGTATCATACATGAAATGTATGATACTCTTATGGTCCTATGGTAGTTCCTCCTAGTTTCATGGTCATCCACCCCTAGGGGTTTATATGTTTGTTTCCCTAGTTAGGGGCTAGCCTAGGAGTTGATCCATTTTTTATGAAAAAAATACAAAATACTTATAAAAATAGAAATATAGTAAAAAGTAATTTATTTATTGTTGACTTATTTTTAAAAAATTCCATTAAAAAAAATTATCACAAATTAATTAAAAAATGTTAGTACATTTATGAAGAATTTAAAATAATTGAAATTTATCAATTAATATTTAAAAAATTATGCACAAATATTATCTCATAAAACCCACACACTTAAACTATTCTTGTCCTCAAGAATGTATCTCTGTTAATAATTACAAAGGATACCCAAAATATTAATATTTAAAATTTAAAATTGATAAAGTGAATAATTATAAATGGGGGGCATAGTACTTTCAAGTTTCACATAGGAAAATTTGAATTCAATTCCTCACTATACACAATGTATTTGATTTTCCCTTGAAATAAAATAGTGTAACTTCTCCTTTATTCCATTCAATATTCTTAACCTATTATTATTAACATTCCAATCACAATCTACCTCACCATTATTTTTCATCTCTCATTGCTCAGGTTAAAATATAAATACAATTTTTTCCTCACACCTTGAGTACATATACCAAACTTGGGAACATGAATATGAACTACATTCTCCACTTAGTAGAGATAAAAATCACTAAAAATCATGGGGGATTTAAAATTAGGGGCATATGACTATGAGTTTAAAAGATTATAGGTAATTTATGTAAAAAAAATTCAAGAAAAAAAAGTATGTTTGTCTCTAAGTATTTTTCACTATAATCAAGTAAATTCAATAACATTCCCCTCTTATATATTACATATTTCCCACGTACCCAATCTCAAAGTAAGGCCACGAACAATGAAATCATAATGAATGAGTCACCCCTCTATATTTTATTCTAATTTTTTTTTGAAATTGATCTAGGAAAAGCCTCACATCCATCACCCAACCCCAAATGATAATAATTACTAGTCAAGTGATGGTGATTTTTGACCCTCCATAACTCAACCTAGTTTTTTTTCAATTTTTTAATAGAGGGTGAACAATAAATATGATGAAAAATGAAATGACAGTTTTCTCATAACTAATAATAATTCTCAGAAAAATTTACCTCAATGAATTTGTTGGTTGGAGTGATTATATCAAGATGGGTGGTGAATTGATCACCTAATAAAAATTTATATTTAAAATAGATTTAAATAAAATCCTCTAATTTAAATAAAAAAACTAGTTTACCAAAATTGTATTTTGATATAAGTTTTAATCATTTATAAAGTTTCTCAAAATATTGATTAGGTTATGGGTAAAACAATATACAATATTGTTTTATCCTTTAAAAAAAACTTACTTAATTAAGATCTTAAAAAAACACTGATTAATATAAACTATCAAAGTATTTTTTTTGTTTAAGGTTTATAATAGGTTCAGTTTAAAGTAGATAGATAAAAAAACACCAAAGGAAATTAAATACAAGTGGTTCAGTCTCAAGATGAGACTTATTCCTCTCCACTTGGAAATCACCCACTTCCAAGTAGTTTATATAAAATAAACATTTGATCCACAACCTGGATCGGGTTTTACAAAAGTATACCAAATTTCTAGACCACATATGACCTCTTCCATAGTTTTCATGGGAGTAAAAAAATAAACAACAAGTCACACTATACCTCCGCCATAATTATTGTGGTACAATAAGATAAAAGATTATAAGAGAAGATATCAAGTATCTTCTAGTTTAAGTTGCAGATAGTTTGTGTGCTATAAAATAGAGTATACACACACTAATATTAAATGTAAAAGAAAAAAAATAGTGAAATAAGAGTGTATAAGAATAGGTTTTTCTCTATATAATAGGATATTCTAATTGTGAGTCTTTGAAAATGAGTTGAACAAAGGCTCAAGTCATATTCCAAAAAATTACTAAAGTAAAAAGTGTCATAGACTCTTGTTCTTGACTATCGGAATGAACTAGATATATATATTATGCTTTGGATTTTACAGTTGAGTGTAGTCATGTAAGAACTCTTATAATTCTTGAAATATGATCTAGCTATTAATCATGTGAATTTTTTTTCATCTATTCATGTTATTCTCTTCACTTCTCTTCATACTCTCATACACATGAGGGAGTATTCTTTCACACTTTAATAGCAGCAACATGCATGGAAAAATTATCCAGGTATCCTACATTCTCATTCTTAGATCCAACACATCATTTAATACTGCTTTGTAATATTTTAAGGACCAATCATTAAAATAACATTCAACATTGAATTAAATAATATATCCATTAGAGATAATTAATTCCAAAATATAAGTAAAGTAATAGTGGTAGTGAGTGTTGGAATGATTAATCTCTAGCAGTGTGACATTGGTGGTGTGACACTGGCGGTGTGATACTGGCGATGTGACATTGGTAGTGTGACATTGACAATGTGACACTGGCAGTGCGAAAATACCATTGTGTCCTTATAATGGCGACTTAGCTGGTGGTAGGTCATCTTAATGGTGGTTACTCCTTTAAAAGTAGGTCAAGCTAGTGGTGACTCATACTTTTCCAAATTTACAGTTTAGCGGTATGACACAACTAACAGTTTTTCATTCCATACTTTTCCAAAATTATATGTTGGCTGTGACTCATAGATGACGATGAGTCTTTAAACACTTATCTGATTTTGGATCTGAGCTGTTAGTCATTAAATTGGTGGAGAATCATCCTTCAAAAAAAGATCACCACCTATATCATATTATAAAATGAAAACATAATGGCATGACTGATTAGTATTAATATAAATATGATTTTTGTGATCATTAAAACAAGGGTTCTGGTCACCTTAATATAGGTTCCAATAATCTTCACCTTTTTGATGATCACAAATCATGAAAGTTTATATACAAGTCTTGAAAGGGAACATTAAAGGTAAATCATGAACTGATACATATGTTAGCAAATAAACATTAAAGTTAAAAACCATAAAAACCATTATCCCTTATAATATCCATTTTGTATCCATTCTCCCCACTTTGGGATTATCAAAAAGTAGAAGTATTTAGAAAACAAAAAGGAAAGAATATGAATAAAATGATACATTCATTTAAAAATAATAATCCAAAATGCATCTCAATATGGGATAACCAAAAAGCTGTTACAAAAATATCACTCATATCAAAGACATAATCTAATATCAATGCTATTTAGGATTGACTTAAGGGTCCATAAGTGTTTTTCCCTTATCCTTTTCCAATTAATAAGAAACAGTGATAAAGGATTTAATATGATCATCAGTTAGAGCAGAAGGATGTCGAGGCAGGGTTGAAGGAACACCAGGAAGAGAATGAGGATCTATGATAAAGTTGGGTCTTAGGTGATGAATTGATTCACTGGTAGATAATGAAAAGGTTTTTAATAAGGATAGAAATAGTGCATGAGGGTATTTGGTTACTCTTGAATGAAGGGATTATTTTAAAGGAGGTTTTAGGTAAGATTTCAATAGAATGGATTCATGAGATACAACGACAATACTATGAACATTAAGGAAGGGTTTTATAAGGTCGATGAAATCCATAATTATCTTTCCTCCTTTCTCTATGGCACTGAAAAAGTCTGAATTATCTTCCATAAAACATTGAAGTACATGAGTCAACTATTTTAACTACCTGAATTGTTCTTTAAAGGCCAGTGAAACAGGAGGCATCCTCATATTTTAGTCCAAAAACATGAAATTGGTATTAATATCATTTTTGGTGGAAATTCTTGATAGATAAAACTTGATTTCCTTAGAAATGATGTATCTATCTAATTTTATATCTTTGGAATATTATTTGATCATTATATAAGATTGATCAGTATGGTTCTCAATCTTTCTAAAACATTCTAGGGACATGGAAGGTGTACTACCTGAATCAACATTAGACAGACCAATGATTTACTCTCTTACAACTGATATGATCTAGTCCACATCAAGCGGGGGAGGTAGAGTAGTAGAGGTGGAATAGGCTTAAGGAAAACTTTCCTAAATATATAACAAAAAAACTATTGAGTTAGAAAAAGAAGATCTAATTTCTTCCATAAAAAATCTCATACCATTCATCTCACTGACTAACCATCTATTTTCAATTTTATCATCTTGTATATAATGCATCATTCTTTGTTGAATATTCTATATGAATAACTCAAATAGATATATAGAATCTTTCTTATCTAACTTTA
Organism: Viscum album; assembly: GCA_963277665.1. Taxonomy (NCBI): domain Eukaryota; kingdom Viridiplantae; phylum Streptophyta; class Magnoliopsida; order Santalales; family Viscaceae; genus Viscum; species Viscum album. The sequence continues at coordinate 498,259,602 of OY728123.1, read as the reverse complement.
TAGTCAAAGGAGGTTGTTTATTTATCAAAAACCTGACATCTGATAACAAATCACTTTTGGAAGAACTTAAATAATCTCTTGTCACAAAATCTATTGGAAATGCAGGAGAATCTAGAGTATCCATAGAAATAGTATTCATACTAGATGATTTAGCAGGATAAAAAGTAACTCGAAATGAATATCCACCATACTTTGGTGGAATAATATCCTCATCTGAGTCAGAATAGTCTAAATCTAGTTTGACATATCCAGGAAATTTCTCAAACTCCTCAAAAATCAATTCCATACACTTAGAAGAAGATTTAATTTAAGTATTAACAATAGATTCTACAGCTGGAGGAACATTCACAAAAGATTCAATAAGATATGTAACAATATATAATTCATTATCATTTCTTTCCTTATCCTCTATCTCAAAAGTGGAAGGAGAAACATCTAACTACACATCAATTAAAGGAAGAACTGTATCAGGCTCACTACTCAAGTGTCTATTAACAAGTTTCTTAATAGATCTCTATTCATCATCAAACTAATATAAATGATAAATTTCTATTTGATCAGCTGTATGCTACCCAACAATATAAATAATCCTCATATGTTCAAAATTTGCTTGATATGACTCCGTTTAATCACTAGAAGCATATAAAACATCATCTAAAGCAACAATTTTATGACTTGGATATTGCTCCCCCTCAATTACAACTTTGTTCTCTTTTTTAGGAGTTCTACCAACAAACTCAATAGAATTAGGTCTATCTTTAGATTCACCAGGAGAAGTATCAATATCCTGAGGTGTCTCAACCTTATTAGAGAGAACTTGGCCATTAGGTCCATCAGGTCCCTAATAACCATCATGGACATCCTCTTCTTCATATCTATTTTTATCTTAATCATCTTCATCCACAAAAGATTCATCTTATCTATCTTCTATTTCTTCTTCTTCATTTTCCTCTTCTTCATCATTATTTCTTCTTCTTCTTTTTCTTCCTTATAATTTATACTATTTTCATTCTCATCAATAAACTTGGAATAACTTTTAAATTTTTCTTCTTCTTTAGTTTCTTCCTCAATATCCTCTTTCAATAGTTTTTCTCTTTTAGAATGTCTCCTTAGAGGAATCAGTTCACCAAAGGTGATAAAAGGATATCTCTCGGGTAAGTCACGATCACTACTCTCATGCACTAAAAATTATTCCTTTTCATCTCTAGAAACAAAATCTTATTCCTCATTATTAGAATATAAATATTCCACAAATTCATCTAGATCCAATCCAAGATCAACACGTTTTTGTGTTTGTAAGGATGGTCTATAATGTTGAACTCACCATATAGATTCTCATTATTAACTACCCATTTTCTCTTCCATGGGTTTAAACAAATATTCATTCTTTTAAATATCACCCTAGGGATACAGAAACCAACATATTATATAACATATTCTTCCCTTTCATCAATAAGACCTTTTTATTTCAACCTAACTAAAATGAACATTATATATATTAAAGAATTTTATTTAGAAGAGTGTTTCTTCATATCTATTAAATATCACATAAGATATCTGTAAAGATTTATCGCGTTTCCTATTTCCATAAGACTCATCAAGTAAACATCTTGATATCTTAAAGTGGAAAAGTCACCTTTTCTCAGACATAACATATGTTGTATAAACTTAAATAACAACCTACACTCTACATCTAATTTTGAAGAAATCAGTCATATGATAATTCCATCACCAGTCAGATATGATAATACATGTTTATAAATAAAGATATCATTTTATTAAAGAATGGTGGCTTGATAATCCTCAAACAAACCTTCATGTGGTACCACCAAACACTTATCCCACTTATTTGAAGAAAAAAACAATTTTATGACCTTTAACATGAATTCTGACCCAGTCAGTATCAAATTATTCAAAACCAAACTCAACATACAGATAAAAATCATAAACCAGATTAACATAAAAGGGTCTCTTAATCGAGGAAAACCACTCCATACATCCTTGATCCTGATATAATTTGAGTAATAAAGACTTAATTGAAACTAACCATTCTTCTTGAACTTCTTTTTATGGTAGAATAACCTATTTTTATAGCTCATGATGCATTAGTGAAATTTTAGCAGGACGACTCAGCTCAACTTTCTACTTCTTCGATGGATGCGACTCGTCCGGTGAAGATGTTGAGGGACTCTTCACTCTTTCCATGGATGTCGACTTTCTTGGTTCAGGTGAAGTAGAAAGAAAAGACTAAAGTTAGGGAGGTAAAGGGTCATGATATATTTTTTATGAGGGAAGAAATTTTTTGTTGAAATTAGACAACGGTTCAATTCATATCATTTTGGGATTTCACAATTTGAAAATTGAAAATCAGAGTAAAAATTCAAGTCAAGTTATAAATTTAAAATAAACCATGTAGAAAATAAACCGATGGTTCAAGAAATTAAAATTGATTTTTTTGAAAAAGGAATGAGAATCAAGTGGTTAGATATATAACAGTTAAAAGTCTAGTGGTGAGAAGTCCAATGTAGAGATGTCTAATGGTGATAAGTCCAATAGTGATAAGTCTAACTGTGAGAAGTCCAACAGTGAGAAGTGTAGGTACCAGGCACACAATGAAATCCCTAAAAGATGGGATTTTAATTTTTTTTTACCAATGATTGACATGAAATCATCGACGTTAGTGAATCACTGTAATGTTTAAGATGAGGATCTCACATGGAGAGTTTTAAGCACAAATATAAAACAATTAAAATGCATGGTTTAGATATGAAGCCTCACACAATGTCTAATCATCATTGGAAATCACTACTCAAAGAATCTGAAGCTGAATTCCTCTAGATCACCCACACATGCCTCAAGAAACTGTAGGAGCACTGATCATTGAATTTTGGGTGTTAGTGTGGAGATCCGATGATGCCTTCGATGCTCTGATGATCACTAAATCACCATGCTTGCGATGCTTGAGAGAGATCTCAATATGAGATCCTAGATCCAAGTACTCTCTCTCTAGAAGGTGTGAGAGAGAAGTAGATATAGATATAGTCCATGAATAATCCTTACCAAATCTCTATTCTCTTATTTTTATAGCGTGATGGTGATTACCCAGAAATTCCAGTCCGTCCCCCGAATAATTAACACACTATATGAATAATATTTTGACTGCTAATCTAAGTCCTAAACATCATTTATCATTATTATCAACTTATTGTAATATAATAAATATATTATGTGATAATATTCAAAGGTGATGTCATGGGATCTTTAAAATAATGTTCGAATTTATGTTATTTAGATGTAGCAGAGTGGCTGACCAAGGTCGTCTCTCAAAGGTGGAAGTAATTTAAAACAACATATTAAATGTATTTTGAAAATAAAATAAAATAAAATAAAATAAACACACCAGTTGAAAGGATGGTGGGGGTTATCATTTATAAAACTAGAAGAAGTTTTCTGGAAGAATATTGATTTTTTTTGCTTTTATTTTTGAAATGTAGTTTGGTTAAAAAGTCACAACAAGAAGATGTTTTTTAGAAAATATATTAAAAGGCATAATCGATATAACTCTACCTCTTCACTTAATTATTAATCATTATAATTTAAATCAATCTCCACTTAATGTTTATCCCCTAATTTTTTAACCCCCTAAACCTACGATAATTAACTTTACCACACAAATGAAGTGAATTAAATCCTAGGCTATCTTCAGAACATGAAATCACAACACCCTACTTGTATTGATGTTATTAGGATAGTTTATGGTAAGTGGTAAATTAAGGCACATCTCCATTTTGGAAATGAGGAATAATTGAGTTTTGGGATTTTTTTTTGAACTCTACAAATTGATCCCGTGTGGTTTTGAATTACTGATTATGTTTGTGCTCTCAAAATTTACACAATTCTCGACCTCGTGTGTTTTTCATGAATCATTCAATTGATTGATTAGTTTAATTAAATTAAAAACTCAATTCATATATCATATTAAGTGAATTATAGTATTTCATTTATTCAAAATAAATTAATGAATGAGGTTATAGGTGTATTAATTACTAAAAAGAACTACTCTTCCATGGGTGGTGTAGTCGTCGTAGAAACATTTTTCATGTGAAAAGGTTTATAAAGGGTAAAACCCAATCTCATTTCTACTCTTGATTTCCATACCAAATAGGAATATTAATAGAAGAATAAGTTTTAACAAAATAGAATAAAAGATAAGAAATAAAAAAAGAACAAATATTTTTATTATGAAAACAAAAACATTACAACATGAGAAAGAGAGAAAGGATTTGATGAAGGGATCCTTACTTCAATATCCCCCCTATGATTATTAGAAGTTCCAAAACCTCCAAGGTGATGAGAGGAATTATATGGAACTTAAAAATTGTAGCACTTCACTCCTCGGTTGAACTTTCAAATGAGGTTCCCAATGTGTCAATTTGTAGCCAAAATGGGAAGTGGTTTTGGGAACCCAGATTTTGAGATACCAATTGTCTCTCGGTTTTGGGTTGGAAAATGGACTTATATCAACTTGAAAAAAAGATAAATTTTAAATTCCAACATCTTGAATTTCTCCATGTCAGATTTGGTGGCCAATGTAATATTACAATGTGAGATATGGACGAAATACAGAACCAAATATTTGACTTCATGCATATTCTTTCCCCTGGACCGATTGGTTTGGATGCCCCCATTAATTGATGAATTGGGCTTTGGATTCTTGAGATGATTTGTATACCATGAATTTATTGCGAGGCATACAAAATTTCATCCTATTTAGAGGGAATTATTTTGAGAAATATTCAAAATAGTAGATAGATGTCCTTGGGCTTCCATGTAGTTTGGACTATTTTCCTTTGGGATCATCTACGACCCTCCAAATCACCTCCTCCTACAATGAAATCACCAAAACAAGAATAATTTACCTTTTTAAAAGTGATGAACATTTAATAATTTAATCAAATTGGATGTTCAATTTAAGATAATATTTGTAATTTTAAATACAAAAAAAGTTTAAAACAGTTATGTAAGGGTGAAATAAAGTAGTGAATCGTGATGTGATCACACCCCTACACATACCCTTTTTCAATCTTGGGAAAAACCTCATATCATGTATTCCAAAACAATTGTGACATGTAAACATAAATATCAAATCAATTTTTTTTAAAACACATATCCTTGAGATCCAATAATTTAACAACAAGAAACAAAAGATATCATGCCTCCTCAAAAAACCATTATTTCATGTTCTTAATTCATATAATTCAATATATTTCCAATTCATTTATCCTCCCATGAACAAAAAACACTTACCTTATTTGAATTTTCTCTTATCACACATATGTCAATTTTTCAGCAATGTTCTTCTCATCCAAACTCATACAAGGGTCATAATAAGCCTGATAAATTTCTACATCACCACCTGATGTGAGTCAAGGACATATGTTTATCATGAAGACTTTTTAGGGTTGTTCTATGGATTTTGATTGGTAGAATTTAGATGTTAAAAAAATGAGGCTGAATGGGGATGGATTGACTCTTTTTGAAGAAAAATTGCATTAATCTAATTTTCACTTAGATATGGTCTCCTCTTAAATCCCCTTAGTATCAATTCGTGTTCATCATCATGAGAAATAAAGGAATATGGACACCCTTCAAAATTTCAGCAGCAAAAATTTCAATCTTCTCGAACATGATTTTCTCGAAATCTACAGATAGACACACATTTCTTCCTCTATAAGAAGATCTAGAAACTCATGGCTTCACTTATCATGAAAGCTCCAGAAAAGGCACAAATTTCAACATAATGGTTTTTTCAATAGAAAACACAGCTCTTCCGAATTTAATTTTCCACCAAAATAATAAACAAATATGGTATCAAAACAAAAGATAGCTTCCCCCAAACTTAAGTTCAACTAGATTATGAAATTTCACTTCACGAGTTGGTTTTATAGGGAAAATTGGTTTGTAATATGGGAATACTAATAGGATGTTCATGGATTCTAAGGGCTACAAGAATTAAATGTTCAAGGTAGGCCATTATAAAAAGGATTCTTATAAAATAGTGGATTTAATACCAATGAAATGCCTCAATCCTTTAAAACCCAAGTTCCACAAACCCTTAAGTTTTTATAGGAATAAATAAAATTCTTATTAAATCAAGCATGGGATTATTCTCTCGATAAGTGAGGTAAATGTAAATAATATGAAAAAATGGTTCAGAAGCCTCACAATAAAGTGATTTAAAATATAAAGACACTGAGATGTGGAATATGATTCCAAATTCAGAGTACTTTTCATGAAATTACTAAAGATTTGAACTTAAAAAAGTCATTTTGAGCATTCATTTAAGATTAGTTTCATGGGATAAATTGTTTCACTTATTGATATGGATTTAAAAATGTCTATGAGAATCATTTCTGCTCAAAAGTTTCAAAATTACACAAAAAATTGAAAAATAAACACACAAAATTTGAAAAACACATAATTGTTTTTGAAAAACTGGAAAACAATTGAAACTACTAAACTAAAAGGTTACCTCCCCCACACTTAAAATATTGCATTGTCCTTAATATGAACCCATGAGATAATATTTTCACATGAAATGCATAATTTTAAATAGGAAAAATAATATAAAAGTAAAAGGGTTAGGAATAAAATGATATTGTTAAGTGATGATGGGGTCATGTAGTGTGATGAAATCCACTACATTAGTAGAAATTCCCTCAATGTATTTCTTCAAATGTTTCCCATTGACTGTAAAGATTATTCTAGTGTCTTCTTGTGTGATCTCCACTACACCATAAGGAAAAAATTAGATACAATATAAGGACCTAACCATCTAGAATGACACTTACCAAGCATCAACTTTAGTTGTAAACTATAGAGAAGGAATTTTTCTCCAAAACAAAACTCCCTTTGTTGGATCATTCTGTCATGATCTAATTTTGATCTTTACTTGTAGATCCTTGAGTTCTCATATGATGAAAATCAAATCTCCTTAGGATCTTAAATTTGTAGCTTCCTTTGAATTCCATCTTGGGTCAAATCCATTTTGCATTTTTTATAGCCCAATATTCTCGATGCTTGACTTACACTGAGAGATGGCATGCTTTCCAAAAAACAATTAAAAATGGAAAAATAGATATGGGGGTCTTTTATGCTGTCATATAAGCTCATAATGCATTATCTAATCACTTTCTCCTATCCTTACTATTTGGCTGCATGGTTTTCTCAAAAATCTGTTTCTACTCCAGATTTGAAACCTCATCTTGGACATTTGTTTGGTGGTGGAATGGTGTTGATGTTTTGTGTGTCACCCCATACTTATAAAGGAGGGAAGCTGAATTATGATTGTAGAAGCATGTCTCCTGATCATTGATGATAGACTTTGGAACTCTAAACCTATAGAAGATTTGAGTCTTGACAACATCCACGACAACATGAGAATCATCAGTCCTGGTGGACTTAAACTCCATCCATTTTCTCACATAATCAAAAAAAACCAAAATGTACAAGAAATCATATGAACTTGAAAAATGACCCATAAAATCAATTCCCAAAACATAAAAAATCTCACAAAATAATATGGGCTGTTGGGGAATCTCGTGTCTCCTAAAAATGTTTCCAGTGTGTTGACAATGTGAGAACGACTTGAAAAGCACATGAGTATCATAAAATAAGAAAGGCTAGTATAATACAAAGTTTAAGACTGTCTGAGCTGTCCGTTGGGGTCTAAAGTTTCTACCATAATCAAGTGTATGAAAAAAAATGTAAAATAGACTCAAACTAATGATCAGGAACACACCTCTTAATAACTTGATCACTACACATGCGCCAAAGGTATGGATCACCCCAAACATAAAATACTGACTCAATATTTAACTTTTGGACTTGATGTTTCTTTAAATTTGTAGGGATTTTAGATGCAAAAAGGTACTTCACTAAATTAGTATACCAATGATGCGTACCTGAGATTGAATAAATATGATCATCGGGGAATGTTTCCCGAAGGGGTACCTGGTTCAATGTGTCTGCATCTAGTATGTGAGTAAGCCTACTCATGTGGCCCACCACCAGGTTCTCTGACCCATTCTTATCCTTTATCTCAATATCAAATTTCTGAAGAAGGATCATCCATCATATAATCCTAGGCTTTGCATATAGATTCTTTAAGAGGTACCTCAGAGCTGCATGTTTAGAAAAAACAACTACTTTAGAGCCCAATAAATATGAATGGAATTTATATAAAGAAAATATGACGGAAATAAACTCATTTTCCATGGTTTTTTAGTTTTATTGGGCTTAATACAATGTCCTTGATGCATATGCAATCACATGTGAGCATCCCTACACCCTCTGAGATAAGATAGCTCTGACCACGAAGTCTTAGGCATCACACATAAGTTCAAAAGGAATCTCCCACCACGAGGATGTATGATTGGTGGAGTGGTCAGAAAATTCTTTATCACATCAAAAGAAGTCCTCCAAGAATCATCAAACACAAAATCAGAATCCTTTTGAAGTAATCGTGACATAGGAATAGAAATTTTACTAAAATATTTGATGAAGCACTCATAAAATCCTGCATTCCGTAGTAAATATATAACATCACACACACATGAAGGATATTGTAAGGATGAAATAATATCTACCTTATATTTATCAACCTCTATCCCATGTTTTTACACTACATTCCCTAATACAATGCATTGGACTACCATAAAATGAAACTTTTCAAAGATCAAGACCCGATTCTTCTCAATACAACGATTCAGAACCTTTCCCAAACTATAGATACAGTCATCAAATGAAGACCCATACATTTTAAAATAATCCATAAATACCTCCATGAAGGTCTCAATGAAACCTGAAAAAATACTAACCATGCATCTTTATAAGGTACCCGAGGTGTTGCAAAGTCCAAATGATATCCTTCGGTAGGAAAATGTGCTGAATGGACAGGTGAATGTTGTCATATCCTGATCCTCTGAAGCTATAGGAACCTGAAAATATCTAGAAAATCCATCCAAGAAACAATAATGTGTCTTCCAAGCTAGTCTCTCAAGCATTTGATTAATAAATGGGAGGGGAAATGGTCCTTGAAAGTAGATTGATTTATTTTCCTATAATCAATACACACACGCCAACTATTTTGTACCCTCATTAGACGTAACTCCTATCTCTAATTTCTAAAAACAGTAACACCACTTTTCTTAAGAATAACATGAATAGAACTCAAGCACTGGGAATCTGAAATGGGATAGATTATACTTACCTCGAGAAAATTTTCAACCTTTTTTTAACAACCTCCAAAAGTGTTAGATTCAATCTCTTTTTTATCTACCTAACCAGTTTAGCCCCATCCTCCAAAAGAATACTATGCATGAAAATGGAGGGGTTAATATATTATATGTCAACCAAGGTCCACCCGATTGCCTTAATGTTCTACCTCAAAAGATTCAAAATTTTTTCTTCATGTTCAAAATGAAAATTATTAGCAATTATAACAGGTAATCCCTTGCCACTTAACAAGTATGAGTATTTGAGATTTGGTGGAAGTGGATTGAACTATAATGAAGTGGGTGATGTATTGATGGAAACATTTAAGGAACTGAAATATGTGCACAAATAACATTAGTATCAGAATAAACATCATCGAAATTAGAGAATAATTCATCAAATCCATCAGCATACTCAACAGCATGTCATAATCAGATTGAACATGATAAAAATCAGAATATGAATCCATTTCAAAATCAAATATAAGAGAGTCTTGTGCATTAGAAATAGACATGGAATTAATCTTAGACATCAAACTATAACCAATGCTCATAATCTCCCTAAGCATAGGACAATCAAAATCCACGGGGTTTTTACACGATGGTTCAAAATGGGATATAACAAAAGAAGAATGGTCATCTAAGGGGTACTTCATAGAGTATATAACATTAAATATAACAACTTCATCTCTAAAATCCATGTAAAGTTTACCCTCATGGACATTTATTACCATTTTAGCAGTTTTGAGGAATGGCCTACCTAAGATAATGGGAGTATGTGAACTTACCTAATCGTCCTCCATTTTAAGCAAGTAGAAATCTACTGGAAAGATCATGTCTCTTACCTAGACAAGTACATCCTCAAGGAATCCCACTGGATATGTTGTAGCTCTATTTTCCAATTGTACCACTATTATCATATGATTCAACTCACCAACCTGTAAAGAAGAAAATATAGAGTGAGGTATTACATTTATGGAAGCTCTAAAATCACAAAGGGAATTAAAAAAGTGAAACTCCCTTATGGTTCATGGGATGGGGAATGTCCCTAGATCCTTTCACTTTATTGCCATTGCTAAATTTGGTGTAATTAGTGCTAACACATTCCTTCCAAGATTTATCCTCTCATTTCCCTTGATCCCTATTCGATTGGTACGAAGTTCTTTTAATAATTTTTCATACCTTGGGATTTTCTTAAAGGATTCAAGTAGAGGTATGTTGATTTATACATTCTTAAATGTGTCTAAAACCTCTTTTTTGCATCATCTCCTCAACCATATTCTTGTTTTGTACAACCCTATTTGGAAAGGGAAGGGGTTTATGAGGAACATCATCAATATTTTTCTTACCTTTTTCTATCTACTTAGGCTGCTCAACAGTTGGTCTTGAATGAAGCTTCTCTGGAGTTGAGATGAATCCTGATGGAACGATAGGTGCAGATGTATCAGTTTCTTGCTTCCTGCTTCTAAATGTGATGGCACTGACATTCCCCTTGGGGTTTGGAGTAGGTTGGGAAGGTATATTTCTAGAATTTTTACTTACAAGTTTATAGAGGGTAGTGGAAATCTGACACATTTGAATCTTCAACTCCCTCAGCTCTGAACCTTGACTCTTCAGCTCATTATATTGATTAAGAATTTTGTTTTCAAAAGTTCATCAGTGTTATAATCTACCTTGGTTGGGGGATTCCCTTGTTGTTTGATTTTTGATTCTTCGACTTTAAATATCCTTTGGGGTTGTTGGAAACCCTGTTGGTAAGGTCGAGGTTACTGGACATTTTTTAAAAAGGGGGCCTTTGTTATTTTCCAAATACATAACTCATGTATGATTGATCCTTCCACCCTTGGCTGTATATTGGTGAAAAGTAATCATACTTATTTTTTGGATGTGGTTGTTGTTTCTGCTAATATAGTCTCCTAGGGGATACTGTTGCACAATCCTCTGACTCTTGTAATTTGGAGAAACAGTCAGTTGGGTGGTCTGTTTTAGTGAAAATTCCATATGGCCTCATAGAAGTGCGTTGGGATTTCTTTTAAACAAAAGGAATCTACCTCACCATAGTGGTAAATTATTCTAACTTAGTATTAATCAAATGATTTTCAAGAGAGGAAGGACTTACCTGATGTACTCCTCTGACATGTGGTGTACCTTGATCGCCAAAATGTTGGGAGTTTTGTGCCATATTGTTGATCAAAACACGTGAAAATGCTAGTGTGTTGACCAATTACCCTCTAGCTGTGGCATCCACCATGCTTCTCTCTATAGGTGTGATTCCTTTATAGAAGTACTGGATGAGTAGTTTCTCACTGATTTGGGGATGTGTACAACTTTCACACAACTTCTTGAATCACTCCTAGTACTCTTAAATTGAATCCCATTGTTCTTTCATTATCCTAGAGATCTATTTTCAAATGGACATGGTCCTTGATGCTGGAAAAAATCTCTGTAAGAATAGACATTTCAAATCATTCCAACATGTTACATATTTAAGTTATAAATAATACATCCAATATTTTGTAGCTGCATCAAGTGAAAATGGAAATGCTCTCAGTTTGATTTTATCTTCATATAAATTTCTTGGTTTAAGGGTTGAGAAAACCACATTAAATTATTTAAGGTGTTTATTTGGGTCCTCACCAGATAATCCATTAAACTTTGGAAGAAGGTGAATTAACCCAGATTTTAGTTCAAAGTCTAATTTGAGATTTGAGCATGCAATACAATTTGGTTGATAGTTAATATCTGGTGTGGCCAATTCTGGAATGGTTCTATTAATTTCATTGTTATTGTTTTCATCCATTAGTTCTTGTTTTGAGTTGTATTTATAAGTGTTTCCAATTTCAATGTTCTTAGATTGGAGGAGTTCTCCAACTGTTTGAATGTTGAAACTTCCCATAGACTGAGAATGTCTGATTTGAGCCCTAAGGATGTGTTCAATCTTAGGGTCAAGATCTAAGATATCTTTGGGATTAGTTCTTGTCATAAAGAAAATAAAAATGAAAAGAATAAAAGTGTACCATAATAAAATAAAAATGAGAAGTTTGAGTTGATGGTCCAAAAATATGAAGAAGAAAACAAAATTAGAAAAATTTAGATTGGGTAAAGAAGGAAGAAAGAAGAGAAGAAGAGAATAAAATGAAAAATAAAAGGAATAACTATAAATGGTTTAAATAATTACTTTCCTCCCAATAAATGGTTCCAATTTTAAAGGCGCTGTCATGGGAACTTTCAAATGATGTTCGAATTTAGGTTATTTAGATGCAACAGAGTGGCTAACCAAGGTCGTGTCTCAAAGGAGGAAGTAATTTACAACAACATATTAATGGTATTTTGAAAATAAAATAAAATAAAATAAAAAAACTAATTGAAAGGATGGGGGGAGGGGGTGTTTTTTATCATTTATAAAACTAGATAATGTTTTCTGGAAGAATATTACATTATTTTTTTTATTTTTGAAATGAATTTCGATTAAAATGACACAATAAGAAGATGTTTTTTTTGAAAAATATTTTAAAAGGTGTAATAAATCTAACTCAACCTCTTAAATTACTTATTAATAATTATCATTTAATTTAATCTCCACTTAATGTATATCCCCTAATCTTTTAACCCCCTAACCCTATAAGAATGAACTTTATTGCAAAGATGAAGTGAATTAAACCCTAGGCTATCTTCAGAACATGCAATCGCAACACCCTGCTTTGATTGATTTTATAAGGATAGATTATGGTCAATGGTAAATTAATGCACATATCCATTTTTTAAATGATGAATAATTTAGTTTAGGCATTATTTTTTAACTCTACAAATTGATCCCATGTGGTTTTGAATTACCGATTAAGTTTGCACTCTCACAATTCACACAATTTTCGACCTCGCGTGTTTTTGCATGAATCATTAAATTGATTCCTTATTTTCAATTAAATTAAAAACTCAATTAATATATCATATTAATTGAATTAAAATATCTCATTTATTTAAAATAAATTAATTAAGAAGTTTAAATGTAGATCTATTACTAAAAATAACTACTCTTCCATGGGCGGTGTAGTCATCGTAGAAACGTTTTTCATGTGAAAAGGTTTAGAAAGGGTAGAACCCAATATAGTTTCTACTATTGATTTTCAGAACAAAGAGGAAGATTAATATAAGAATAAATTATACAAAACAAAACAAAATATAATAAATAAAATAAGAACAAATAAGTTTATTATGAAAACACAAACATTACAACATGAGAAAGAGAGGAAGGTTTTGATAAAGAGATCCTTGCTTCAAGAGATACCCCTATGAGTATAGGAAGTTCCAGAACCTCCAAGGTGATGAGAGGAATCCTATGGAACTTAAAAATGGTATCACTTCACTCCTTGTTCTTAATTGCAAATTAGGTTCCCAAGGTGTCAATTTATACCCAAAATGGGTAGTGGTTTTGGGCACCAAGATTTAGAGATACCACTTGTGTCTCAGTTTTGGGTTGGTAAATGGCCTTATCTAGACTTGAACAAAAAGAAATGTTGTAGTACATAATTTTTAATGTCTCCATGTCAAATTTGGTGGCCAATGGAGTATGAAAGTGCACGATATGGTCGAAACATAGAACCAAATCTTTTACTTATTGCAGATTATGTCCCCTAGACATATTGGTTTAGATGACACTCTAATGGATGAATTGGGATTTGTTTTCTTGAGATGAGTTGTATCCCATGAAGTATTGGAGTGGACTACAAAATATAATCCCATTTGGAGGCGCTTATTTTGAGAAATTTTCAAAACAGTAGACATATGTCCTTGAGATTCCATGTAGTTTGACCCATTTCCTTCTGGATCATCTTTGACCCTCCAAATCACCTCATCCTACAACGAAATCACCAAAACATGAATAATTGAAATTTTTAACAGTGATTCAAATTTATTAATTGAATCAAATGTGATGTTCAATTTGAGATAATATTTTTAATTTTAAATACAAAACAAGTTTAAAATAGTGATGTAAGGGTGAAATAAAGCAGTGAATCGTGATGAGATCAAATACTCAATCCATTAATGCAGCTCCACATTCCCATAAATATTAAATGAACCTTGAATATTTTAAACTAATATTCATTCAATTATTATTTTTATTTATTTACTTAAAAAAGTTTAAATACATTTAATAAATAAATTCAATGCTAATTATTATTAACTTGAATAATATGAATTTATTTATTCCTTGGTGATTGTATCTCCTTGGAAAAATCCTAGACCCCAGTGGTGGGTCCCACTATGTCCAAAACCACTATTAAACTAAATAGGGTAGATTATTGAATATTCTATAGTGTGTGACCCTATAGGACATTATCTCAATAGTAGTGAATACTATTTACAACCAAAGGCTGGGATCTAGCAACACATCATGACCCCTAAAGAGATAAGGATTGTCACAGCAGTGACAACCAATCTATGAACACGCACTATGTAATATAATCTCTTTGTCTTTAATATCACATAATGTTGGATGCAAACCCATTCCATCACCATTTTCTTGATTTATTATTTTTTGATCTAACTGGATGGATTTACCCTTGGATTCCAAGGACATGATCTTATGAAGGTACTACCATACAGATCAACGTGGACCAAGATATATTACTTCACTAACCTGGAAGCGATAAATAATTTCTTGAAAATTCAACCAATACCGTATCAATAATTACTCAACCAACACAAACTACATCTCCCTGATTTCATTATCATGGTTTTCACCTTGCATGAACTTACATGATCAAATGGAACACATTGGCAATGATCTCAAGTCAGGAGACCATTGCACATGTCCGTAGATAGAAACAACCAATGAAACCCAAAACATGTGGTGTTCCTATTAGAGGGTCTTTCCTCATGATCTCACTACTAGAGATCAACAGGTATGAACTTCATGGGAAAAATTATCAATGATTATGATCCCCTAGCCCCTGATAGTCAAGCATCTACTATGTCCAGTCAGTAAGACATATATAAACCATATAACCTTTATTTAAGATTAATGTCATAATATCTCAGGGTTCTAATTATATCCTGGGATATGATATAACCTTTTGATATGACAATTAATTTATAGAAATTACCATTAAATAGTGGATGCAGAAATATCTACACTATAATGGTAAGAAAACATCATGTATATCTAACTTATATACATGATATGGTAATCAAAAGAACTTTATAGTTGGGTCTAGGGAACCCACTATTAAAACACTCCCACTTGTACTATATCCAAATTGATAACTAACCTTTTATGCTCTCACATGATAAAAATCATGTTTCTACTGAGTTACAACTTTAGCTGTTGGGCCTGCCATGATTCTGCAACATAAAAATTATGCTATTTGTGACCTCATCTCCTTGAGTATAACTTATAAAGAGATGGTATCCCTAATTATATCAGTTTTATACACTTTTATAACATTAAATATTGTCTAGTAAGAATATCATAATTTACATTATGATAATACTTTACTTACTAGGTGTGATTCAAAGAACTGGAACTAATCATTGTGTATAATTGCTTCTTAGCTGCCACAAAAGCTACAATGTACTTGATTTTTGTAGGTATGACTACCAATGGATTATATGTACTTGTCTCTATAAACAAATATCCTTAATATTATATTAGATCACATTTATCTAAGGAATACTAGTTTATGTCCCCTCAAAACTAGTATTCGTTCTTGTCTACATACCAGGTACATATATTTTGTACTTATTAAAGTACAATCAGATAGTTCTAACTACTTACCTTGTAGTGATCCTATAAATAATTGATATCTTCCTACTATAAATTATATATTTGCGATATGAATTTTTTTACATATCATGGCATACGTGATTAATCCATCACTTAAGAATATGGATTTCAACTCACCACGTTTATCTCCTCCCATGTCCTGAACATGTCATCCTAGAGAGATACATGACATGTGACATTGGTAACAATTCATCTTGAATTTTTCTATCTTTTATTTTTCAATACAATGTCACTATATGTACAATTGACTAGGTCCAAGAATCCTACAGATCTATCTTAGTAGATACTATTCCCTATAACTTAGGTTTCTACTTTAATTCAATCATTGGATCATCATGGTCCTAACTAACTTGAAGACCAATAGAAGTTTTCCATATGTTACCAAACATACTTGGAAAACATTGGTGCTCCCACTAAAAACTAATAGACACATGGAAAACATTCATTCTAAATGAATATTATATGATCTTGTTGCTTACTTCAGTCCTAAACTATATTTTAGTAACTTGAAATCTCTAATAGCATTCTGTGACATGGACATCCCTTTCTAGTTGCATCGTGTTGACAACTTCCATGATTGGTGGTCATGAAATCCAATGCTAAATAAAATTACCATATAAATTAGCTATGAAAAGTAAAATTCTAATGGATTTAGGCATACTTACTTGGTATAACCAATCAAGCCTCATTGGTACTACACTTTTACTATCCATTTATTAACTCACTATAATACCCACCATAATATTCAAAATTATAATCCCCATTAAACTTTGATACATGGGATCCATCATTGAATTTTAATTGATCTTTCCAATCTTATCTAATTTCCATATACTGCTTACTTGTAGGAAATATTATTCTTAATGAATAATTGATCATTGGCAATAGTGAATTCAAAATCCATCACCATAGTTTTTCCTTCCTACACAATACGTGTCTCTAGAACATTCCCATTCCACATTAACTTGTGGAACTTGTTCCTATGCCAAATATTTGTGCATCTATATCATTGACTAAACCCAAGTCAATCTAGATCCTACTATCTAAAGTAGATTCATTCACCCTTTTATATAATTTTAGTCTATCACTTGACTACCTATTTTCTATCTTATGCATTTATGTAATATCATAAGAAACCATTAGGATAATTATAATAGATGCACAATGTGTTTTATCATGATGCAAGTTTATTTTTAACTTGACAAAATATTAGCATATAAACACATTTCTTATGAAATTATGGATTTAAATCTTACTATAACTTATATGATATCCATTTTTCATGATAGTTGGCATATGGTTATGGGATATTGATCATACCACGATTCATTGTTGTATTCCACCCTTACACCGCTGTTTTAAAATGGTTTTGTAATGAATATTAAAAATATAATAATAAATTGAACTTACTGTTTGACTCAATTAATTAATGTTTAATAGGTCAATTTTACTTGTTTAAGTGTTTACATTATAGGAGGAGGTGATTCAGAGAGCCCACGATGGTAATCAAGAAAAACAGGCCACACTGCACAAGGGCCCAAGCATTCACTTGGACATAAATACGTACTGTGGATACTCCATGCATTCAATTTGGCTAAAAATCGTTTTATGAATGTAAATTTGTGTGGGATACATTTATCTAGAAGACCATGAAGCCCAATTCTCCCATTTAGAGTCCCATAATAGGTCCACAAGGTGAAGCAATTCTGGGCGGTCCAGATTGGACCCCCTTCTGTATTTGGGCCATAACTCGGGACTCGGAGATCCAATTTGGATTATTCTACCTCCCATGGACAGTTAACTTGAATTCCCACATCTCCACCGACTTTCATTCCATTTTCACACGTTTTTCTCAGTCAACCAGCTAGATAAAGATGGAGTAAAAAGTCTTCCCTGAATAGTGACCTAGTATCTTAGGCACTTGACTTCTTTTGTGGAAAATGTGATGTGTATGTCCATAAAAACACCCCTCACCCCCATTATCTCATTTTGAATGACCAGGGGTGAAGGCAAGTCGAATTGGATATATTCTTTCTGTTATTTTAGTTCTCTTCTCCCTCATGTACTTCTATGTTTCTTAGTGATCAACTTGGGGGGTGTCTATTGTTGTAATCCCGAGCTCCACAGTTGTAATTTCCAGGTTTGTTGTCTATTGTTATTAATTTTTACCTTATGAATTTTTGTTTATTCTGGTATGATCAAATACAAATCAAAGGAACAATAATCCTCATGCTTCCATGCATAACCCGGATCTCCTGATGATTTGAGTGTGTTTGCCTCTTTTCTCACCCCTTCTTTTTCACGAGTTTGCTTTTAGATTGACTTGTTTAATGATATCCAGAAGTTATAACCCATGAATATGAATGTTTTTTTGTTGTGATCAATTTTTATAAAGACCCAAATCTGGAAATCTCATCACGTTGTTGATGTGATGCCTTGATTGAGTTCGGTTCTTACATCGACATAGTTTTATTGATTATGAGCGGTCGCCGATAATCAATAACATTGATCGATCAAATTATAGGTGGTAACCTAGTAAGAACTCACATACTAATGTTTTCAGTGGGTATAAAATCAAGGAATCAATGATCCTTCCCATTCCCTTGAGAGCGATGACAGATTGAGCATCAAGGGACACTTACCCGGGTTGATCACAATTTCTCCAACCAGTTTCTCTCAGTTAGTAGTATAGTTTCAATTGTTATTTTAAAATCATAGAACTCCCAACCACTTAATTTAATTTCAATTTTTTTAAAATAATCAAAACCTTATTTTGAAATTAGTGATCTAAGGCTCTGTCGAGAGACGACGTAGGGTTCCTGCTATACTGCAGAAATTCTAGAAAAAACTTAACCTCTAATTTGACATGCTCGACAATGCGATCAAATTTTGGCACCATTTATGGGGATCCAAGATCATTTTTTTCCTCTTTATTTTCTTTTATTTATTTATTTTACTTCTTAATTAGTACTCTTTTAAATACCCCACCCCCATTTGATTGTTTTTGTTTTGGGGTTTGTCTTTAATTTTGATTGTTTTTGGTGTGTTTTTCTCTCTCTCTCTCTCTATTATTCTTCTTCATCTCCCTCTCTATAATTCTGTATTATAACATTATATTATCTTTTCACCCTTCTTAAGTGATTTTATCCATATTAAAAAAAACAAACTTCATATCTTATTTGCATGACCCGATCTGGTAAAGAAACACTACTTGAATTTGACCCAGAAATTGAAAAGTCACTTCACACTCAAATCAAGGCATATAGAGAAGGTAAATCAAGTAACATTGAGGAAACCCTGTTGAAACCTAAAGTGGTACTAAATCAACCAAAAATTGAACCCAATCAAACCCAATAAAACATGGCTACAAATAACCGAACTTTAAAAGAACTGACCACCCCTGATGTGGAGTACAAACCTGTGTACATCCAATATCCCGAGGAAGAAGCCAACTTTTAGCTGAGATCAGGTCTCATCCACCGTCTTCCAAAATTCCATGGTCTTTCCGGTGAGGACCCTCACAAACATTTAAAAGAGTTTCACATAGTGTGCTCCACCATGAAACCCCAAAATGTGTCTGAGGACCTCATTAAGTTTAGGGCCTTCCCTTTCTCCCTTGATGGTGTAGCCAAAGACTGGTTATACTATCTGCCTACTACAATTGGGGGATGGAATGACCTTAAACGACTCTTTATAGAGAAGTTTTTCCCTATCTCCCTAACTGCATCAATTAGGAAATAAATTTGTGGCATTAGGCAGTTACAAGGAGAGACCCTTCATGAATACTGGGAGAGATTCAAAAGACATTGTTCAAGTTTCCACCACTACCAGATTAGTGAACAAATTTTAATTCAATACTTATATGAGGGAATTATCCCCATGGATCATGGAATTATTGATGCTGCAGCTAGTGGTTCCCTATTTGACAAAACTCCTTCGGCTGCTCATGAATTAATAGCCAACATGGCTCAAAATGCACAACAATTTGGTACACGAGCAGTTGCACCAACCTGAGGAGTTCATGAGGTAATTCATTCATCCCTATAAAAAAAGGTAGATAATAAACTTGATGAGATTCATACCATTATAAGGCAATTAGCTCAAGCACAAGGTAACTCACACTCTCCTCCCATTCCATTACATTATGGTATTTGTTCTGATAAAACTCATTTCTCTGACCAGTGCCGACAACTTCAGGATTCATCTGAGTCTTGTTCTATAGTGTTCTCTGGGCGTCCATTACAACAAGAACCACTATTAAAGAAAGAACCATTTAGGACAAATCCAAACTCCGGGTGGTAATCACAACCATAATACCGACAAAGAGGAAACTCAAGCCACCCCAAGAAGAACTGGTATCAACAAGGCCGAGGTATGAAACCTTCTTATCCCTCAACATCTCAAAACAATCCTCCTCCTCCCAAGTCTGACCCAAGCCTTGAGGATATGGTGAAGAAAATGGCAACCCATAACCTCCAGTTCCGACAAACCACACAATCAGCTATTCAAGACCTACGAATCCAAGTGGGGCAATTGGAAAACACCATCGGTGAGCTTAAGATGCAAGGTTCTGGACAACTACCATCCCAACCCATTTCCAATCTGAAGGACAAAGGTAATTTATGTACAGTTACACTTCGTAGTGGTAAAGAAGTTTCTCCTTCTACTGATTCTGCACAGCAGGTATGTCCCCCTCATGAAAAATCTATTTCCCAACCATAAAAAATTTCATGTAAATAAAAACAAGAAAAAAATGGTAATCGAATTGTCATTGATGATTCAAATGAACAATCAATTACTCTTCCTTTCCCTCAAAGACTCTCTAAATCTAAGAAGAATTTTGATAATGAGATTGATAAAGAAATAATGGATACATTTAAAAAGGTTCAAGTTAAAATTCTTTTATTGGATGCAGTTAAACAAATCCCTCGATATGCCAAATTTCTTAAAGAGCTTTGCACCCATAGAAGGATGTTGAAGGGGAATGAGAGAGTCAACTTGGGAAGGAATGTCTTGGACTTGATTCAACCAGTAATTCCAACCAAATGCAAGGATCCGGGCACATTTACGATACCTTTAACCATAGGGGAGACCTTATTTTATGATGCTATGCTAGATTTAGGTTCTTTTATTAATGTTATACCTCACTCCGTGTATAATTCTTTGCAATTTGGAGAGCTTCAACAAACATACATTATCATGAAACTTGCAAACAGAAGAACAACACACCCATCAGGAGTGGTCGAGGATGTCCTCGTAAAAGTTAAGAATCTCATCTTCCCTGCATAATTTTACGTTCTGGAGATGGAAGATACCTGAACCCAAGGACATTCCCCTCTCATAATTGGGAGTGCATTCCTCAAAACAGAAGATATGATCATAAATGTTCACAATGGTACGTTGGCCATGGAGTTTGGTGGATAAAAGTTAAGTTTTAACATCCTTAAGGCTATGAAAGACCTCGTTAAATAGCACTCCACTCTTCCTATCTATTAGATGGAAGTTCTCTCTAACGACAAACACACACAAAATTCTATCCTCGACCCATCCTATGATTTATTTTCCTATTACTCACCCATGGATGATTTGGGTTTTGGTTCTTCTTTTGAATGTTGTGTGGGTTCAGAAAAATGTAAATTTTGTGCTTTAATTGATGAGTGTGTTTATTCTAAGGTACCCATGACTATTGATGATTATGCAAATCTCATTTCAATAGATTCTCTTTCCTTTTAGAATAAACATGAGAAGATAAAAAGTTTCATGGACCTCACTCCCCCTAAATCCACTCCCTCAATCCAAAAACCCCTGGTGTTGGAATTAAAACCACTTCCATAAAATTTAAAATATTCCTATGTTGAGGGTATTGACCAATTTCCCATCATTATTTCCAATAACCTCTCTCAACAGCAAGAATCAAAATTGCTTGATCTTTTGAGAGAGTGTAAAAAGGCAATAGGATGGACATTGGATAATATTCTTGGGATTAGCCCATCTATTTGTATGCACCATATACTTTTGGATGATGAGGCTAAGCCCGTAAGGAAGGCTCAATGCCGGTTGAATCCCACTCTCCTTGAAGTGGTAAAATTGGAAGTCAGTAAATTACTTACTGCTGGGATCATTTATCCTATATCTGATAGTAAATGGGTTAGCCCAATTCAAATTGTTCATAAAAAAATAGGAATAACAGTTGTGTCAAATGAAATGAATGAATTGGTTCCAATGCGTGTGCAAAACAATTGGCGAGTCTGTATTGACTACCATCGACTAAATCAAGCCACGTGGAAGGACCACTTTCCATTACCTTTCATTGACCAAATTCTAGAACGACTGGCTGGTAAGTCCCATTATTTTTTCCTTTATGGATATTCAGGTTATTTCAAAATACATATATCCCCTGAGGATCAAGAAAATACAACATTTACCTGTCCATTTGTCACATTTTCATACAGAAGGATGCCATTCGGTCTATGTAATGCTCCTGGTACTTTTCAGCGATGTATGTTGAGTATTTTTTCTGAGTACCTTGATAGTTGCATGTAAGTCTTTATGGATGATTTCACGGTATATGGATCTTCTTTTGAGGATTGTTTGGAACACCTAGGTTCTTTCCTCCACCGCTGCATTGAAAAAGATCTTGTTTTAAATTATGAGAAATGTCATTTTATGGTTGAGCGGGGGATAGTTCTTGGGAATGTAATTTCAAATAAGGTAATTCAGGTTGATAAATCTAAAATTGAAATAATTTCATCCATTCCATTTCCAAAATGTGTTCGTGAGGTGCGATCTTTCTTGGGTCATGCTGGTTTTTACCGCCGATTCATTAAAGACTTTAGTAAGATCGCACTTCCCTTATCTCGGTTATTACAAAAATATTCTGAGTTTCTGTTTAATAAAAATTGTGAGGATGCATTCAATTCACTAAAAAAGAGTCTCACATCACCTCCCATCATCCAACCACCAAGGTGGGATCTCCCCTTCGAGCTTATGTGTGATACCTCTAACTTTTCCGTTGGGGCAGTTTTATCACAAAGGGTTGAGAAGGCTCCTCATGTCATTGTGTATGCCTCGCATACCCTTGACCCTGCCCAGGTAAACTACACAACCAATGAAAAAGAACTCCCTTCGATTGTGTTTGCATTGGAAAAATTCTGTCCATATCTTCTTGGGTCAAAAGTGATTGTGTTTTCTGACCATGTTGTCCTTCGGTTTCTCCTTAAGAAACCTAAAGCTAAGCCCCGCCTCATCTGGTGGATGCTCCTCCTCCAGGAGTTTGACCTTGAGATTAGAGATAAGAGAGGAGTGTAAAATGTGGTATCTGACCACATTAGTAGGATTTCCCCACCACTGGACCATCATGTTGACTCACCTCTCCCCATTGGAGAATTATTCCCTCATGAGAACCTTTGTGATGTTGTGGACCTTACCCCCTGGTATGCGGACATTGTGAATTTTCAAGTAACATCTAGGGTCCCCACTGATTTTAGCACTTCACAATCCCAGAGACTTAAACATGATTCTCGATGGTACATTTGGGATGATCCATATTTGTGGAGGATCTGTAGTGACCAGGTTGTTCATAGGTGTGTCCCTGACCATGAGTTGACCTCAGTTTTGAGCTTCTGCCACACATTGTCTTGTGGGGGCCACTTTGGCTCTCAACGTACTACTCGAAAGGTCCTTGACTCAGTATTATATTGGAAAAAATTGTATAGATATTCCCATAAGTTTTGTAAATCATGTACTCGATGTCAATTCACAGGGAATATCTCTAAGAGGAATGAAATGCCCCAACAACCCTTGTTATTCTGTGAAATCTTCGATGCATGGGGCATTGAATTAATGGGGACTTTTCCAAATTCATTTTTCTTTGTGTACATATTACTAGCTATTGAATATGTTTCTAAATGGGTGGAAGAAAAGGCTACTAGGACTGATGACTCTCGAGTTGTTGTTGATTTTGTGAGGTCCCAGATTTTTAGTCGGTTTGATCTACAAAGATTCATCATTAGTGATCAGGGTTCACATTTTTGAAATTGTAACATGAAAAACTTGCTTCATAAGTATGGGGTTGTTCATAAAGTCTCCACTGGATATCATACCCAAACTAATGGACAAGAAGAAATTTCAAATTGGGAAGTTAATCAAATCTTGGAGAAAACACTACAACCCAATAGGAAAGATTGGAGTTTGCGCTTGGATGATGCACTTTGGGCATACCGCACTGCTTTTAAAACCCTGATCGGAATGTCACCATATAGGAT
This sequence comes from Viscum album, assembly GCA_963277665.1. Taxonomy (NCBI): domain Eukaryota; kingdom Viridiplantae; phylum Streptophyta; class Magnoliopsida; order Santalales; family Viscaceae; genus Viscum; species Viscum album. Next base: position 498,235,279 of record OY728123.1, on the reverse strand, counting down.
TGTGTTTGGAAAGGCTTTTCACCTCCTGTTGGAGGTAGAACACCATGCATATTGGGTCATTAAGCAATGTAATATGAATCTATCAGATGCAGGTGAGCATAGAAAGTTGCAGATTCAGGAGTTGGAAGAAATTTGGAGTGATGCATATGAGAAATCTCGAATCTACAAAGAGAAGACAATGGAAATCCATGATGGGATGATTCATCAGAGGAATTTTCATATTGGTGAGAAGGTACTCATGTATAATTCCAGGCTAAATATACACCCAGGTAAGCTTTGCTCCCGATGGCTCGGTCCTTGTACTGTTATTGATGTTTACCCTTTTGGTGCTATACAAGTTTTTCATGAGAAGAGTGGACAGAGGTTTACTGTCAATGGGTAGAAACTTAAACACTTCTATGAGGATTTTACGAAGAATTCGATGGAGGAAATCCACCTTCTCGACGCATCATACCAATAAAACACACCAGGTTTTATCCTTCCTTCTCACATTCTTAATTATTTCAGTGAGGACACTGTACATTCTAGGTGTGGGGGGGTGGATACATTCCTGGGTTAGTTAGGAATTTTCATTGTTTTCTCTTTTATTTTATTTTTTGCCTTCTTTATGGTATTTTCATTTTTCCCCATCAACAACTTCGAAGTTCCATGATTTGGTGACCATAAAGGGGGGAAAGTAAAAATACCATTAATAAGGCTAAAAAGAATATTTGTATGAATTTAACATCAAGGAGTGATTTTCTTAGTGAATTGGTTTTCTGTCAATGATATAAATGGTTATATCTATGTGAAACCTTTCAGATGATTGATGCCCCTTGTGTGAGTAGTTTTTGGGAAAACTGTGTCACTAATATCTCCACAAATGTTTGCACCAAACCACAAAGTGTAAATATTTCTTACTTAATATAAGGTAAATATATGTTAGGTTAATATTTTTCAGCTTTAAATGATATTTCCATACGTTCATTCCTTATTCGATCTGTTTCATTACTGTACCAGATTGACCTATGCGTGTGTACCTAATGTCCGACTGTTCCACGCCCTCAAAAAAAATGGTTGTGTCTTGGGCAGGTCAAAAACCACTCCTCCTCAACCTTTGATCTTGTTATAACTATTACAATTAGTGTCGTGAGGATATCAAACAAGGGTTGAGATATGAGTGTGAGATTTGTTCCATATGCAACTTCTAAAAAATAAATAAAGGAGGGGAGTGATGAAATGTGCATCATATGGGGATATCTAGGTCGGGAGCTTGTGGTTTGACTTATGGGAATGCTTAAGTGAGTGTGTCTTGAAATATGATTGCAAAGGATGTAGGGTAGGTTCGGTGGACCAAATCATTTAAGCTGAAAAATGTTAAAATAACCTATATTTATTGGATAGCAAGTGGAAAGAATTGTATGGAATGGTTTTTACACACACACATGGAGAGTTAGTGTCATGGTTGACTTCTGAATTCCTTTCTCAATTTGTTATTATGAATCTTTTTGAATTTCACTGTGATATGATTTATGAGACATCTTTTTCTATTTTCATTAGGAAGAACTCCTTGGTGTGGTTCATGCATTGATCACATTACATAAAATAAAATTTCCTCAAATGTTAAATCTTCATGATTTTGGTAATATATATATATGCATCATTTTATTTGTATTTGTGAATTTTCCCAGGTGTGCTAATGTTTAGGTGTGGGGGTGTGATCGTACCACGATTCACTGTTGTATTCCACCCTTACACCGCTGTTTTAAACTGGTTTTGTAATGAATATTCAAAATATAATAATAAATTTCACTTGATATTTGATTCAATGAATTGATTTTTAATAGTGAAATTTTACTTTTTTAAGTGTTTACATTATAGGGGGAGGTGATTTAGAGAGCCCACGATGGTAATCAAGCAAAACGGGCCAAACTGCGCAAGGGCCCAAGCCTTCATGTGCACATAAATACGCACTGTGGATACTAAATACATTAAATTGGGCTAAAAATAGTTTTATGAATGTAAATTTTTGTGGGATAAATTTATCTATAAGACCATGAAGCCCAATTCGCCCATTTAAAGGCCCATAATAGGTCCATATGGTGAAGCAATTCTGGGCGGGCCAGATTGGACCCCCTTCTGTATTTAGGCCATAACTCGGGACTCAGAGATCCAATTGGGCTTATTTTACCTCCCATGGACATATAACTTGAAGGTACACCTCTCCACAAAATTTCATGTCATTTTCATGCGTTTTGGTCAGTCCAACAGCCAGATAAATATGGAGTAAAAAGTCTTCCCTGAATAGCGACCTAGCCTCTTAGGAACTTGACTTCTTTTGTGGAAAGTGTGATGTGTATGTCCATAAAAACACATCTCAACCCAATTATCTCATGTTTTTCATGACCAGGGGTGAAGGTGAGTCTAATTGGATAGCTTCTTTAATTTATTTTAGTTCTCTTCTCCCTCATGTACTTCTAAGTTTCTTAGTGATCAACTTGGGGGGTGTCCATTATTGTAATCCCGAGCTCCACATCTGTAATCTTCGTAAGGTAATTTAATTTCCAGGTTTGTTGTCTATTGTTATTAATTTTTACCTTCTGAACTTGTGTTTATTCTGGTATGATCAAATACAAATCAAAGGAACAAGAATCCTCGCGCTTGCATGCATAACCCGGATCTTGTGATGTTTTGAGTGTGTTTGCCTCTGTTCTCACTTCTTATCTTTCATGAGTTTGCTTTTGGATTAACTTGTTTAATGATATCAAGAAGTTATAACCCATGAATATTCATTTTTTTTATTGAGATCAATTTTTATAAAGACCCAAATCTGGACATCTAATCACGTTGTTGATGTGATGCCTTGATTGAGTTTGGTTCTTCCATCGACACAGTTTTATTGATTATGAGCGGTCGTCGATAATCAATAACGTTGATTGATAAAATTCTAGGTGGCAACCTAGTAAGAAATCACATACTACTGGTTTCAGTGGTTACAAAATCAAGGAATCAATGATCCTTCCCATTCCCTTAGGAGCGATGACAGATTGAGCATCAAGGGACACTTACCCGGGTTGATCACTATTTCTCCAACCAGTTTCTCTCACATTATAGTATAGTTTCAATTGCTATTTTAAAATAATAGAACCCCCAACCACTTAATTTAATTTCAATTTTGTTAAAATAATCAGAACCGTCTTTTGAAATTAGTGATCTAAGGCTCTGTCGAGAGACGACCTAGGGTTCCTGCTATGCTGCAGAAATTCTAGTAAAAACTTAACTTTTAATTTGACACGCTCGACAACACGTTCAAATTTTGTCACCATTTCTGGGGAGCCAAGATCATTTTTCCTCTTTATTTTCTTTTATTTATTTATTTTACTTCTTAATAAGTACTCTTTTAAATACCCCACCCCCATTTGATTGTTTTTGTTTTGGGTTTCGTCTTTATTTCTGGTTGTTTTTGGTGTGTTCTTTCTCTATTTCTCTATTCTTCTTCTTCATCTCCTTCTCTATAATTATGTATTATAACATTATATTATCTTTTCACCCTTCTTAACCGATTTTATCCTTATTCAAAAAAAAAACAAACTTCACATCTTACTTGCATGACCCGATCTGGTAAAGAAACACTACTTGAATTTGACCCTGAAATTGAAAAGTCACTTCACACTCAAATCAAGGCATATAGATAAGGTAAATCAAGTAACATTTAGGAACCCCTATTGTAACCTCAAGTGGTCCTAAATCAACCCAAAATTGAACCCAATCAAACCCAAGAAAACATGGCTGCAAATAACCGAACTTTAAAAGAACTGACCACCCCTGATGTGGAGAACCAACCTGTGTACATCCAATATCCCGAGGAAGAAGCCAACTTTGAGATAAGATCAGGTCTCATCCACCTTTTTCCAAAGATCCATGGTCTTCCCGGTGAGGACCCTCACAAACATCTGAAGGAGTTTCACATAGTGTTATCCACCATGAAACCCCAAAATGTGTCTGAGGACCTCATTAAGTTTAGGGACTTCCCTTTCTCCCTTGACGGTGTAGCCAAAGACTGGCTATACTATCTACCTACCACAATTGGGGGCTGGAATGACCTTAAATGACTCTTTCTAGAGAAGTTTTTCCCTGCCTCCCGAACTGCATCAATTAGGAAAGAAATTTGTGGCATTAGGCAGTTACAAGGAGAGAACCTTCATGAATACTGAGAGAGATTCAAAAGACTCTGTTCAAGTTTCCCCCACCACTAGATTAGTGAAAAAAATTTAATTCAATACTTCTATGAGGGACTTATCACCATGGATCATGGAATGATTGATGTCACAGCTAGTGGTTCCCTAGTTGACAAAACTCCTTCTGCTGCTTGTGACTTAATAGCCAACATGGCTCAAAATGCAAAACAATTTGGTACACGAGCTATTGCACCAAACTGAGGAGTTCATGAGGTAAGTTATTCATCCCTAGAACAAAAGTTAGATAATAAACTTGATGAGATGCATACCATTCTAAGGCAATTAGCTCAAGAACAAGGTAACTCACACTCTCCTCCCATTCCATTACATTGTGGTATTTGTTTTGATAATGCTCATTTTTCTGACCAGTGCCCACAACTTCAGGATTCATCTGAGCCTTGTGCAACAGTGTTCCCTGGGCGTCCATTCCAACAAGCACCACCATTCAAGCAAGAACCATTATTGCCAAATCCAAACCCCGGGTGGAAATCACAACCACAATACCGACAAGGAGGAAACTCAAGCTACCCTAAGAAGAACTGGTATCAACAAGGCCAAGGTATGAAACCTTATTATCCCTCCATATCTCAAAACAATCCTCCTCCTCCCATGTCCGAACCAAGCCTTGAGGATATGGTGAAGCAAATGGCAACTCAGAACCTCCAGTTCCAACAAACCACACAATCATCTATTCAAGACCTACGAACCCAAGTGGGGAAATTGGAAAACACCATTGGTGAGATGAAGATGGAAGGTTCTGGACAACTACCACCCCAACCCATTTTCAATCCGAAGTACAAAGGTAATGTATGTGCAGTTACACTTATTAGTGGTAAAGAAGTTTCTCCTTCTACTGATTCTGCACAGCAGGTATGTCCCCCTCATTAAAACTCTCTTTCCCAACCCTCAAAAATTTCATGTAAAGAGAAAAAAGAAAAAAATGGTAATCGAATTGTCATTGATGATTCAAATGAACAATCAATTCCTCTTCCTTTCCCTCAAAGAATATTTAAATCTAAGAATAATTTTGATAGTGAGATTGATAAATAAATAATGGATACATTTAAAAAGGTTCAAGTTAACATTCATTTATTGGATGCAGTTAAACAAATCCCTCGATATGCCAAATTTCTTAAAGAGCTTTGCACCCATAGAATGAGGTTGAAGGGGAATGAGAGAGTCAAATTGGGAAGGAATGTATCGGCCTTGATTCAACCAGCAATGCCAACCAAATGAAAGGATCCGGGCACATTTAAGATACCTTTTACCATAGGGGAGACCTTCTTTTCTGATGATATGCTTGATTTAGGTGCTTCTATTAATGTTATGACTCACTCCGTGTATACTTCTTTGCAAGTTGGAGAGCTTCAACTAACAGGCATTGTCGCACAACTTTCCAACCAAAGCACAAAAAACCCATTAGGATTGGTCGAGGATGTCCTCATAAAAGTTAAGAATCTCATCTTCCCTGCAGACTTTTACATTCTTGATATGGAAGATACCCGAACCCAAGGACATTCCCCTCTCATACTTGGGAGGCCATTCCTAAAAACAGCAAAGATGCTCATCAACGTTCACAATGGTACATTGTCCATGGAGTTTGGTGGAGAAAAGGTAAGTTTTAATATCCTTGAGGCTATGAAAATCCCCATTGAAGAGAACTCCACTCTTCCTATCTATTTGATGGAAGTGCTCTCTAACGACAAACACACACTAAATTCTATCCTCGACCCACCCTATGATTTATTTTCCTCTTACTCACCCATGGATGATTTGAGTTCTGGTTCTTCTTTTTAATGTTGTGTGGGTTCAGAAAAATGTAAATTTTGTGCTTTAATTGATGAGTGTGTTTATTCTGAGGTACCCATGACTATCGATGATTCTGTAAATCTCATTTCAATAGATTCTCTTTCCTTTGAGAATAAACATGAGTTGATAGATTGTTTCATGGACCTCACTCCCCCTAAATCCACTCCTTCAATCCAAAAATCCCTGGTGTTGGAATTAAAACCACTTCCATCAAATTTAAAATATGCCTACCTTGAGGGTATTGACCAATTTCCCGTCATTATTTCCAATAACCTCTATCAACATCAGGAATCAAAACTGCTTGATCTTTTGAGAGAGTTTAAAAAGGAAATAGGATGGACATTGGATGATATTCCTAGGATTATCCCATCTATTTGTATGCACCATATACTTTTGGATGATGAGGCTAAGCCCATAAGACAAGATCAACGCCGGTTGAATCCCACTCTCCTTGAAGTGGTAAAATTGGAAGTCAATAAATTACTTACTGCTGGGATCATTTATCCTATATCTGATAGTAAATGGGTTAGCCCAATTCAAATTGTGCCTAAAAAAATAGTAATAACAGTTGTTTCAAATGAAAGGAATTAATTGTTTCCAATGCGTGTCCAAAATAGTTGGCGAGTCTCTATTGACTACCATCGAATGAATCAAGTCACACAGAAGAACCAATTTCCATTACCTTTCATTGACCAAATGTTAGAACAACTAGATGGTAAGTCCCATTATTTTTTCCTTGATGGCTATTCGGGTTATTTCCAAATCCATATAGCCCCTGAGGATCAAGAAAAGACAACATTTACCTATCCATTTGGCACATTTTCATACAAAAGGATGCCATTCAGTCTATGTAATGATCCTGGTACTTTTCAGCGATGTATGTTGAGTATTTTTTCTGAGTACCTTGAGTGTTGCATGGAAGAATTTATGGATGATTTCACGGTATATGTATCTTCTTTTGATGATTGTTTGGAACACCTAGGTTCTGTCCTCCGCCGCTGCATTGAAAAAGATCTTGTTTTAAATTATGAGAAATGTCATTTTATGGTTGAGGTAGGGATAGTTCTTGGGCATTTCATTTAAAATAAGGGAATTCAGGTCGATAAATCTAAAATTGAATTAATTTCATACCTTCTATTTCCAAAATGTGTTCGTGAGGTGCGATCTTTCTTGGGTCATGCTGGTTTTTACCACCGATTCATTAAAGACTTTAGTAAGATCACACTTCCCTTATCTCAGTTATTACAAAAATATTCTGAGTTTTTTTTAATAAAAATTGTGAGGATGCATTGAATTCAATAAAAAAGACTCTCACATCACCTCCCATCATCCAACCACAATGGTGGGATCTCCCCTTCGAGCTTATGTGTGATGCATCTAACTTTGCAGTTGGGGCAGTTTTATCACAAAGGGTTGAGAAGGATCCTCATGTCATTGCGTATGCCTCGCGTACCCTTGACCCTACCCAGGTAAAATACACAACCACTGAAAAAGAACTCCTTTCTATTGTATTTTCCTTGGAAAAATTCTGTCCATATCTTCTTGGGTCAAAAGTGATTGTGTTTTCTGACCATGCTGCCCTTCAGTTTCTCCTTAAGAAACCTGAAGCTAAGCCCCACCTCATCCAGTGGATGCTCCTCCTCCAGGAGTTTGACCTTGAGATTAGAGATAAGAGAGGAGTGGAAAATGTGGTAGCTGACCACATTAGTAGGATTTCCCCACCACTGGACCATCATGTTGACTCACCTCTCCCCATTGAAGAATTCTCCCCTCATAACAACCTTTGTGATGTTGTGGACCTTACCCCCTCGTATGCGGAGATTGTGCATTTTCTAGTAACATCTAGGGTCCCCACTAATTTTAGCACTTCACAATCCCAGAGACTTAAACATGATTCTCGATGGTACATTTGGGATGACCCATATTTTTGGAGGATCTATAGTGACCAGGTTGTTCGTAGGTGTGTCCCTGACCATGAGTTCACCTCAGTTTTGAGCTTCTGCCACACATTGGATTGTGGGGGCCACTTTGGCTCTCAAAATAATGCTCGAAAGGTCCTTTACTCAGGATTATATTGGCCATCATTGTATATAGATTCCCATAGGTTTTTTAAATCATGTACTCGATGTCAATTCACAGGGAATTTCTCCAAGAGGAATGAAATGCCCCACCAACCCATGTTATTTTGTGAAATCTTCGATGCATGGGGCATTGAATTCATGGGGCCTTTTACAAATTCATTTGGCTTTGTGTATATCTTACTAGATGTTGAATATGTTTCTAAATGGGTGGAAGCAAAGGCTACTAGGACCGATGACTCTCGAGTTGTTGTTGATTTTGTGAGGTCCTAGATTTTCAGTAGGTTTGGTCTACCAAGATTCATCATTAGTGATCAGGGTTCACATTTTTGAAATCATAACATGAAAAACTTGCTTCGTAAGTATGGGGTTGTTCATAAAGTCTCCACTGCATATCATCCCCAAACTAATGGACAAGCAGAAATTTCAAATCGGGAAGTTAATCGAATCTTGGAGAAAATAGTACAACCCAATAGGAAATATTGGAGTTTGTGCTTGGATGATGCACTTTGAGTGTACCGTACTGCTTTTAAAACCCCGATCAGAATGTCACCATATAGGATTGTGTTTCGAAAGGATTGTCACCTCCCACTGGTGGTATAACACCGTGCATATTGGGCCGTTAAGCAATGTAATATGAATCTCTCAGATGTAGGTGAGCATAGAAAGTTGCAGATTCAGGAGTTGGAAGAAATTCAGCGTGATACATATGAGAACTCTTGAGTCTACAAAGAGAAGACAAAGGAAATACATGATGGGATGATTCATCAGAGGAAGTTTCATATTGGTGAGAAGGTACTCATGTGTAATTCCAGGCTAAAGCTCCACCTAGGTAAGCTTCACTCCCGATGGCTTGGTCCTTATACTGTTACTGATGTTTACCCTTTTTGTGCTATATAGGTTTTGCATGAGAAGAGTGGACAAAGGTTTACTATCAATGGGAATCGACTTAAAAACTTCTATGAGAATTTTACGAAGAATCCGATGGAGGAAATCCACCTTCTCGACACATCATACCAATAAAACACACCAGGTTTTATCCTTCCTTCTCACATTCTTAATTATTTCAGTGAGGACACTGTACATTCTAGGTGTGGGGGGGTGGATACTTTCCTGGGTAAGTTAGGAATTTTCATCATTTTCTCTTTTCTTCTCTTTTTAGCCTTCTTTATGGTATTTTCATTTTCCCCATAAAAAACTTCAAAGTTCCATGATTTGGTGACCAAAAAAGGGGGAAAGGAAAAATACCATAACGAAGGCTAAAAAGAATATTTGTATGAATTTAAAATCAAGGAGTGATTTTCATAGTGAATTGGTTTTCTGTCAATGATATAAATGGTTGTATCTATGTGAAACCTTTGGGATGATTGATGCCCCTTGTGTGAGTAGTTTTTGGGAAAACTGTGTCACTAATATCTCCACAAATTTTTGCACCAAACCACAAAGTGTTAATATTTCTTACTTAATATAAGGTAAATATATGTTAGGTTAATATTTTTTAGCTTTAAATGATATTTCCATACGTTCATTCCTTATCCGATCTGTTTCATTACTGTACCAGATTGACCTATGCATGTGTACCTAATGTTCGACTATTGAACGCCCTAAAAAAATGGTTGTGTCTTGGGTAGGTCAAAAACCACTCCTCCTCAACCTTTGATCTTTTTATAACTATTACAATTAGTGTTGTGAGGAGATCAAACAAGGGTTGAGATATGAGTGTTATATTTGTTCCATATGCAACTTCTAAAAAATAAATAAAGGAGGGGAGTGATGAAATGTGCATCATATGGGGATATTGAGTTTGGGAGCTTGTGGTTTGACTTCTGGAAATGCTTAAGTGAGTGGGTCTTGAAATATTATTACAAAGGATGTAGGGTAGGTTCGGTGGACAAAATAATTTAAGCTGAAAAATGTTAAAATAACCTATATTTATTGGATAGCAAGTGGAAAGAATTGCATGGAATGGTTTTCACACACACACATGGAGATTTAGTGTCATGGTTGACTTCTGAATTCCTTGCTCAATTTGGTATCATGAATCTTTTTGAATTTCACTATGATATGATTTATGAGACATCCTTTTCTATTTTCACTAGTAAGAACTCCTTGGTGTGGTTCATGCATTGATGACATTACATAAAATAGAATTTCCTCAAATGTTAAATCTTCATGATTTTGAGAATATATATATATGCATCATTTTATTTGGATATGTGAATTTTCCCCGGAGTGAAAATGTTTAGGTGTGGGGGTGTGATCGTACCAGGATTCACTGTTGTATTCCACCCTTACACCGCTGTTTTAAACTTGTTTTGTAATGAATATTCCAAATATAATAATAAATTGAACTTAAAGTTTGATTCAATGAATTAATTTTTAATAGGGAAATTTTACTTGTTTAAGTGTTTACATAATAGGAGGAGGTGATTCAGAGAGCCCGCGATTGTAATCAAGCAAAATTGGCCAAACTGCGCAAGGGCCCAAGCATTCATGTGGACATAAATGCATACTGTGGATACTACATGCATTAAATTGGACTAAAAATCGTTTTAGTAATGTAAATTTATGTGGGATACATTTCTCTAGAAGACCATGAAGCCCAATTCTCCCATTTAAAGGCCCATAATAGGTCCACAACGTGAAGCAATTCTAGGCGGTCCAGATTGGACCCCCTTCTGTATTTGGGCCATAACTCGGGCCTCGGAGATCCAATTTGGCAGATTCTACCTCCCATGGACATATAACTTGAAGACCCACCTCTCCACCAAATTTCCTATCATTTACACACGTTTTTTTCAGTCAACCATCCGGATAATGATGGAGTAAAAAGTCTGCCCTGAATAGTGACCTAGTCTCTTAGGCACTTGACTTTTTTTTGTGGAAAGTGTGATATGTATGTCCATAAAAACACATCTCACCCCCATTCTCTCATGTTTCACGACCAGCGGTGAAGGTGAGTCGAATTGGAGAGCTTATTTCATTTATTTTAGTTCTCTTATCCCTCATGTACTTCTAGGTTTCTTAGTGATCAACTTGGGGGGTGTCCATTGTTGTAATCCCGAGCTCCACATTTGTAATCTTCGTAAGGTAATTTAATTTCCAGGTTTGTTGTCTATTGTTCTTAATTTTTAACTTATAATTTTTTTTTATTCTGGTATGATCAAATACAAATCAAAGGAACAATAATCCTCGTGTTTCCATGCATAACTCAGATCTTGTGATGATTTGAGTGTGTTTGCCTCTTTTCTTAGCTCTTCTCTTTCATGAGTTTGCTTTTGGATCGACTTGTTTAATGATATACAGAAGTTATAACCCATGAATATGAATGTTTTTTTATTGAGATCAATTTTGATAAATACCCAAATCTGGACATCTCATCACGTTGTTGATGTGATGCCTTGATTGAGTTCAGTTCTTACATCGACATAGTTTTATTGATTATGAGCGGTCTCCGATAATCAATAACATTGATTGATCAAATTCTAGGTGGTAACCTAGTAAGAACAAATGTACTACTGGTTTCAGTGGGTATAAAATCAAGTAATCAATGATCCTTCCCATTCCCTTAAGAGCGACGACGGATTGAGCATCAAGGGACACTTACCCGGGTTGATCACGATTTCTCCAACCCGTTTCTCTCACTTAGTAGTATAGTTTCAATTGCTATTTTAAAATCATATAACCCCCAACCAATTAATTTAATTTAAATTTTGTTAAAATAATCAGAACCTTCTTTTGAAATTAGTGATCTAAGGATCTGTCGAGAGACGACCAAGGGTTCCTGCTATACTGCAGAAATTCTAGTAAAAACTTAACCTCTAATTTGACGCGCTCGACAATGCGATAAAATTTTGGCAACATTTACAGGGAGCCAAGATCATTTTTTCCTCTTTATTTTCTATTATTTATTTATTTTACTTCTTAATTAGAAATATTTTAAATACCCCACCCCCATTTTATTGTTTTTGTTTTGGGTTTTGTCTTTATTTTTGGTTGTTTTTGGTCTGTTCTCTCTCTCTCTCTCTATTCTTCTTCTTCATCTCCCTCTCTATAATTCTTTATTATAACATTATATTCTCTTTTCACCCTTCTTATGCGATTTTATCCATATTCAAAAAAAAAAAACAAACTTCACATCTTATTTGCATGACTCGATCTGGTAAAGAAACTCTACTTGAATTTGACCCTGAAATTGAAAAGTCACTTCACACTCAAATCAAGGAATCTAGATAAGGTCAATCAAGTAACATTTAGGAACCCCTATTGGAACCTAAAGTGGTCCTAAATCAACCCAAAATTTAACCCAATCAAACCCAAGAAAACATGGATGCAAATAACCGAACTTTAAAAGAACTGACTACCCATGATGTGGAGTACCAACCTGCGTACATCCAATATCCCAAGGAAGCAACCAACTTTAAGTTGAGATCAGGTCTCATCCACCTTCTTCCAAAATTACATGGTTTTCCTAGTGAGGACCCTCACAAACATCCAAAGGAGTTTCACATAGTGTGCTCCACCATGAAATCCCAAAATGTGTCTGAGGACCTCATTAAGTTTAGGGCCTTCCCTTTCTCCCTTGATGGTGTAGCCAAAGACTGGATATACTACCTACCTACCACAATTGGGGGCTAGAATGTCCTTAAATGACACTTTCTAGAGACGTTTTTCCCTACCTGCTGAACTGAATATATTAGGAAAGAAATTTTTGGCATTAGGACGTTACAAGGAGAGAACCTTCATGAATACTGGGAGAGATTCAAAAGACTCTGTTCAAGTTACCCCCACCACCAGATTGGTGAAAAAATTTTAATTCAATACTTCTATGAGGGACTTATCCCCATGGATCGTGGAATGATTAATGCTGCAGCTGGTGGTTCCCTAGTTGACAAAACTCCTTCTGTCGCTCGTGACTTAATAACCAACATGGCTCAAAATGCACAATAATTTGTTACACGGGCTATTACACCAACCCAAGGAGTTCATGAGGTAAGTCATTCATCCCTTGAACAAAAGGTAGATAATAAACTTGATGAGATGCATACCATTCTAAGGAAATTAGCTCAAGCACAAGGTAACTCACACTCTCCTCCCATTCCATTGCATTGTGGTATTTGTTCTGATAATACTCATTTTTCTGACCAGTTGTTTCCCTCGGAATTTGGGGATGACCTCCTTGATTGAAGGTTCAAACATTACAATCGGTTTCTAATGGGTTTGTTCGTAGAACCGAAAACATACAATGATTCCACATCCATTTGGACCTACTTTCCAAAGGTAGGTGCTCATTAGTTTGTGGACTAATGAGGATTAGGAATTTTCATTGGTCGAGAGGATGGGAGGTCAGACTCATCACACCTTTTTGAGGGGAATTATTGTCTACTCCGGGACTCTCTTTATATATTTAAGTCATGTTTGTGAATCCTTATTACATTACCAAGTATAAAATGAGCTTTCCTTCAGATCTGACAATCAATGATTATATATGTAGGAAATTTAGAGAATATTTTATATGTATTCGAGGTTCTTCATCGATAGAGAATCATCTGTATTTATTAGAGATTCTTGGTCAATGGTATCCTTAGACACATTTATATATAAGTCTCTCGGTCATTATGATGACCATGCTGGTTTTAAAGCCACTCAGTGGGGCACTTGAAGTTTTTTGTCATTCAGAAGGACATGTATTATTTCAGAGTTGGGATCGAACCCGCAGATGTGCTACCTACATATCCTTTGTTTAGAAAAGTAATTAGAACCCATGTAGTTTGAGTAAGGGAGTATGATTCTTATACATGATTGATGGCTCAAAGAAAGAAGTCATGATTACTTTTACACTCTAAGCTCACGTGAGTCATTCTCAGTGTGAGAAACAAGAGGTATTGGTGAAACTAGACAATTGTGCCACAAAATATGCAATGATGTGGGGATTATGTATTTATGACTACCCAAAATAGATGAGGATTAAGATTTACTTCAGGTAAGAAATCCAGGAACAGGGTCCATAAAGGTATATGTACTTTATGGAGATTTGGATACTCTAATCTTGGGGATTACTCCTAAGGAAGATTCCCAAGTTAGGAGGGGACTTATGATTTGGTTTTAATCCTGATAAAGAAACCCCAAATCAAAAGTAAATTAGAACTGGTTAAGAGAAATTAAGACTGGGGCTTACTCATGAGAAGGAGGCCCGGGTTAAGGGACTTGAAAAATTAAGGGACGTGGGGCTTACTCCTAAGGAGGAGGCCCATATTTGAGACTGGGCCTTATTCCTGAAAAGGAAGCCCAGGTTAAGGGAATTATGGTTGGGGCTTACTCCTGAGGATGATGCCCATATTTGAGACTTTAAGACTGGGGCTTACTCCTAAGGAGGATGCCCATAATTTGGGGAATTATGACTGGGACTTACTCCTAAAAAGGAGGCCCAAGATAGGGGATCTGGGGCTTAATCCTGAAAAGGAGGCCCAGATTTGAGAATTATGACTGGGGATTATTCCTGAAAAGGAGGCCCAAGTTAGGGGATCTAGGGCTTACTCCTGAAAAGGAGGCCCGTATTTGAGAATTATGACTGGGGATTATTCTTGAAAAGGAGTCCCAGGTTAAGGATTCTCTCATCTTTAAAGGATGAGGTTGAATGAATGAAATCTCAATCATTAGTGACATAAAGATGTATAAATCACTATATTTTGAGAGATGTTCCACAGAGTTCCTTTCAGATAAGGAAGTCAAATCAAGAAATCATGCCATAAATGGCTTTGAAGAGTGTCTTGAAGACTGAATCTTGAATAAGAGAGGTGGAATGACATAAGAGGGGTGAAATGGGCAATAAGGGCACCCAAAAAGGAAGGGGTGCGCACGTCCTGGCAGGCGTGCAGGTACTGCGTGGGCGCGCAAGTCTTGGTCGCGTAGGTATACCTGCGCGACACATGGGTACTTGCGCATTTGTAAACCAGCATGGTAATACTTGGGTGATCCTTGACCAATGCCTTTAGAATTATCCTGAGGTACTTCCAGAAGAGAGGGGCGCAAGTTTTGGTGAGGAAGTGGGTCAGCGTGCAAGTATGTTCATTTCCCTTAAGGGTAAAACACCTTAGGCACACAAGTGTTAGTGAATTCTAACACTTAGACCTTACTCCTATTGTTTAGAACTTCCATTCTAGGTAAAGAATTAAATTATAAGTGTTCAGAAGACCTGAATAATAGACTTGGGTGTTCAAATCTCTAAATATGAATTCTGGAAAAAAATTTCTCTCTTGAAATGGGGGGTCCACTGGGAGTATTTATAGGTTGGAGAAGACCCCGTGTGGTTATCACCTAGGGCACGCAAGTGACTTGCGCGACCAACTTCAGCACGCAGGTGTACTTTCACAACTATTGCGGTGCGCAAGTGTACATGCGTGACCATTATAGAACTTGCGCGACCCTTGTGCAATGTTATTCTTATTAATTCCTTTGTCAATTTTTGATATTTTTCCAAAGTTTGAATCAATTTGATCTCAGATATTCACCTTTTCAAATCTTTAGACTCTGTGACGGAAAGGACCGTCAACAAAATTCCCCCCTCAGAGTTGGATCCAGAGATAAAAGAGGATTTGACTCTGAGGAAGAAAAAGAAACCGGGGGTCTTTTTGGTTATTGGCAGTTTAAAGTCATGCATGTCGGACATAAAGAGGCTAATGTTTAAGGTCGAAATAGCTTTGACTGAATGAATTAGAATTGACTCAATTCTTTGAAAATTTATCTGAAAACATATTACCATACTCAAGTATGAGGGAAAAAAATGTAAACTATGGCTTAAGAATATTTGAATATGAGGAATGATATGAAAAAGAACTAAAAGGCATCAGAAGAAGTAGTTTCCAAGAATGAAGTTACTATTATTTAACAAACCTGTTAGGGGGTTGAATTATGTAGGGAAACCTAAGGGAATTGGCTGCATAGTCAAATAAATAGCATCTTTTGGCTAACAAGTCTGTTATGTAGACTGTTTATGCAAGGCCGCCTAAGGGCACATGCTGCATAGTCAGGCAAAAGAACTCTCGGAATTTTACATTCCTAGTGCTAAAAAGCCAGTGAAAGTTTATGGAGATTCAAATTTTCCAAAGTATAGAGTTTGCTGTATGGAAAGAGGTACTTGAATATGGAGAAGATATTTCCAAACAAGATTATCGAAGAACTGGATGGATATCACTCCTACAAAAGTCTGACCCAAATGTAGGGAAGGAGAATATAAACAATAGACTTGAATACTTTCAGATCATGAAAAAGGATATGGGACAAATATGTTAAGGATGGATATTTTTGCGGATCCCTACATACTGTCATTTAAGACCAATGAGGACAAAAGAGGATTTCTTCCCAAGAATGAAGTTACCAATATCCGAACAACCCGTTAGGGGGTTGAATTATACAGGGCCACCAAAGGGCATTGGCTGCATATTCAGATAATAGTATCTTTTGGATGACAAATCTGTTATAGAGAATGTTTATGCAAGGATTCCTAAGGGCACGTACTGCATAGTCAGGTAAAAGAACTCTAAAAAATTTGACATTTTTGTGACTAAAAGTCAAGAAAATGGTTACGAAGATATGAAAATATTTAAGGTTAGGATTATGACACATAAATATGGGTATTGTCCAATGTATACAAAGATACACAGATTAATGCTAACCATAATCATATTGTGGCTGGGTTCTGAATGGAAATGTTGTACTTCACTACGTATCCCATAAGGATGGGAATTAAGACAGACGTAGTTCTTGAACTACAGTTTAATGTCGTATGGGATAAAAGGATTAGAGATCTTAGTTTAGGGTCATAGAGCTTGGACCATTGTAAGAAATACATAGTGTGTGTTTTCATGGGGACTTTTCAGCCAAGGTACTGGAAGTGGAATTTGGGGTTAGGCCCAAAAGACTTGGGGCTGGATTCTAGGGACACTCGAACGTTCCTACGTATCCCATAAGGATGGGAATCAAGCCCACGTAGTTCTAGAAATACCCTCTGTACAAATTTGGTTCGTTCATGTGAAGGGTGAAAGGGGACTTTAGTACAATGATGGTTTAACCCAAGATAAAAGGTTTGGGCATTGCCATGTATGCATGTAGTCTTTGAAATGAAACATGATTGAAAAATCAATGTAAATAATGGTTCATTCTCAGGTGAGGGTATCAAAGAATATTGTAGTTTATTGTCATACTGGAAAAAATTGTTGTATAGTTTAACGTCGTATAACAAGGACGAAAGTGAACCAATGTAAATATATTGATTCTAGGGGTGGTTTCACGAATCAACATCATATGATATGGAAGTGAATCGATGTGAAGAGATTGGTTTTGGGATTGAACCTTGGGAGGTTGCCTACGTACCCAGCCTGGAAGGCAAGGATCAAAGTCCACATAGTTCAATTAAAGAATGATTTAATGATCAAGTCGTTCTTGGGGACAACGACCTAAAAAAATGATGTTGGGACTTACGCATGGTTAGCGGCCCAGAGAGGGTGTTATGGTTGAAGTTTTCTCTAAGATCACGTGAGTCATACTCAGTGTGAGAAATACGAGGTAGAAACAACCCTAACGATGCATAGTTTAATGTCATGTAGGACATATGAAGGGACTATATAGTTTTAAGGTCTTGCAGTTAGGACTATTGGTGCTGCACAGTTTAATGTTATGTAGTAGGGACAAAGTACAGTTTAATGTCATGTAGGACGTATTAAAGGATTTTCTGTACAGTTTAGAGTCATGTAGTTAGGAGGATGGGGACAATACAGTTTAACATCATGTTGGAAAAAAGGGACTTCTATATAGTTTAACGTCATATAGAAAGGACAATGAAGGGGGACACAGTTTAACGTCATGTTGGGCGTATTAGGGACTTTTTCACAGTTTAACGTCATGTTGGACGAAAGCGCGAATAGTTTAAAGTCATATGCATGGACCGTGGATGGTGCAGTTTAATGTCATGCTAGATGGAAGGGGGACCGTGTAGTTTAATGTCATGCAGTGAGGACAAATTAGGGAAAAAAATTTCTCCCACAGTTTAACATCGTGTGGGACAAAATTAATACAAATAGTTTAAGGTCATATGTATGGACCCTGGATGATGCAGTTTAACGTCTTGCTGGACATAAGGGACTAGGAAATAGTTTAAGGTCATATTCATGGACCGTTGATGATGTAGTTTAACATCTTGCTGGATGGTGGTGCAGTTTAAGGTCATACCGGACCATGATAATATATTTTGTGTTTATACAAAATACTTCTTAAAAAATATGGCATTGGTTGGAGTAGTGATGAGTTCTCCATCCATTGAGATTAAATAATAATCTCCATTGGAGTAGACCCTATGTATTGAGTAAGGTCCTTCCCATTTTGGCTCAAGCTTGGGAGGTTTATTTCCTGGTATCATTGGAGTTCTGAGAACTAATACCAATTCTCCCTGAGTGAATGAACAAATAAAAACTTTTTTGTTAAAATCTTGTGCTATTCGATTCTGATAGACTTTCAAGTGGTGCAAAGTACACAATCTTTTATCATCTAACCGTTCCAATTCATTTAATCGCTTTTGAGATTGTTCATCTGTAGATGATTGATCACAAATGGAAACTCTGAGCTAGGGTAGTTGAACTTCAATTGTCAATACTGCTTCCATTCCATATACCAATGAATATGGAGTTTACCGAGTTGCAGTGCGGGTGGTAGTTCGATAAGCCCATAAATCATGAAAGAGTTTATCAGGCCATGATTTCTTATCTTTATCCACCATCTTTTTCAATATATTTGAAAGAGTCTTGTTGAAGGCTTCTATCTGGCCATTGGCCGCTGCATGATACCGAGATGAATGGTTGGATTTGATGTTGTATTCTTGATACAACTTCTTCACCTCGGATGAACAGAAGTTGGTGCCATTGTCCGTCAATATGGTATGAGGGACACCAAATCTGGTAATGATGTTAGACTTGATGAAGCTAACAACGCATTTAGAACTGACTTACTTGAGAGGTATTGCCTCTGCCCATTTGGAAAAGAAGTCAGTAGTAGTAAGAATGTACTTAAACTGCTTGGCCGTAGCCGAAGGGTAAGGTCCCACAACATCCATTCCCCATGTGGCAAATGGCTATGAGTATTTATCTGTATGAATCAACTCTAGAGGTTGATGAATGAAGTTGGAATGTACTTGGAATGAATGACACTTCTTTGTGAAATCAACACAATCTTGTATCATTGAAGGCCAAAAGTATCCAAACCTTCGAATCTGATCAGACAGTTTATGTCCAGACTGGTGGGCACCACAGAATCCTGCATGCACTTCTTTCATGACATCCATTGTCTCTTCACCATCAATGCATCTGAAGAGAACTCCATAAAAACCACGTTTTTAGAGAATTTTATCTAGGTGATCTGGGCTATCATAAAGAGTAAAATTGACCACACGTTACCGGATTTGTTCTTTCTCGAATCTATCAGGTGGAAGTGTTCCATTTTGAAGGTATTACCTGATAGGTGACATCCATCCTGTAGTATGACCATACGGTTTAGGAATGAGACTAATTTCATTAATTTCATTTGTTCTGATTCGAACATAAGGTGAAATTGCACGATAGTGGGCAATACTGATAGTTTTCTCATCCCAATTTGGATCTTCCAGAGTTGTGGATATATTATCCAGTGCATCATCTTAAGCATTTTGTGATCTTGGGACATAAGAAAATGTAAATTCTGAAGGGAATTCCACCATTAACTCTTTGACGTAATCATACAAAGGGATTAGTTCTTCTTTTCTGATGGCATAATCCCCATCGACTTGTTTGATTACCAGGTCTGAATCACCTTTCACCTTTAAGTGATTCACTTGTTCTTGAAGCGCTAATTCCAAGACTACGATGAGAGCTTGGTATTCTGCTTCATTATTGGTACCACCTTCCCACAATAAGAAGGAATAAGGTAACACTGCCTTTTTTGGAGAAATGAGCACAATTACTAAGAAAACATTGTTGAATTTAGGATTTTCCATTTTCCTCCCTGTTGGAATTCTAGAAGCACCATCAAAATACATTTCCCATGCCTGAGGAATTTCATGAATAGAGAAGACTTCCTCATCAGGGAGTTCAATATCTGATGATGTGTCTTCCACTGAAGGGTGTTCAGCCAAGAAATCAGCCAGAGCTTGGCCCTTTATTGCCTTTTGAGACACATACTGAATGTCAAATTGCTGCAAAATAACTTCCCACCTTGCCAGACGTCCTGTAAGAATTGGACGACTAAGGATGAATTTGAGCGGGTTATTGCGAGATACCAATTGGACCTCATGATGTTGTAGTTAGTGTCTCAACTTATGAACTGAAAAGATTAATTCCAGGCAGCATTTCTCAATACTTGAATACCGGTTTTCTGATTCAAGCATAGTTCGACTGAGATAGTAGAGGCTGTTTTCATTCCCAGCATCATTCTTTTGAGCAAGAAAGGCACCCAATGAGCGCTCTAGAGCTGTCACGTAGAGGAAAAGTGGTCTTCCTTCAACAGGTGGCATGAGTATCGGTGGAATCAAGAGGTATTTCTTGAGAATATCGAATGCTTCTTGACATTCTTCAGTCCACTGGTAAGTGACTCCCTTCTTCATCAATTTGGTGAAGGGTAAACTTTTGCCTGCCAAATTAGCGATGAAACGCCGAATATAGGCTAAGTGTCCTTGAAGTCCTCTTAATTCTTTCAAATTTTGAGGAGGTGACATACCAAGGATTGACTTGGTCTTCTCAGGATCAACTTCAATACCACGATGGTGTAAAAAAAAGCTGACAAATTTTCCTAAGGTTACCCCAAAAGCACATTTTAAGTGGTTCATCTTCAAATTATGTTGTCGAAGATTGTGTAATATGACTTCCAAAACATCCAAGTGATTAGAAAGTTGTTTGGATTTAACCACCAAATCATCTACATAGAATTCAACAAACTTCCCTAAGAAGGGTTTGAAGATACGATGCATGGCACACTGATATGTTTCACCTGCATTCTTTAAGACAAAGGGCATTACCCAGTAGAAAAACACACCCTGAGGAGCTCTGAAGGCTGTGGATTCCTCGTCTTATGGGGCCATTCAGATCTGATTATATCCAGAATATCCATCCATGAAGGAAAGTGCTTCATATCTAGCTGTTTTATTAATTAAAAGTTCTTTAATCGGAACTGGGAAATCATCCTTAGGACAATGCTGATTAAGATCTCTGAAATTGATGCAAACTCTAATTTTTCCGTTCTTCTTCTTTACAGGGACTATATTATCCAACCACTTGGGATATTGAACTTCTCTGACGAAGTTAGCTTTGATAAGCTTATCCACTTCAGCCTCAATTTTGGAAGCATAAGTTGGGTGTGTTCTTCTCGCGGCTTGCTTAAGTCCTTGATGTTCTTCTGTTAAACCCAAATGATGAGTAGCAACATCAGGATCAAGCCCAGGAATTTCTGTATAGTTCCAAGTAAATATATCTCTATTTCACTTTAGAAAATAAATATACATCTCTTTCTCTTCAAGAGTCATGGCCGCATTGATTAAATTGGGGCGTGGATCTTCTTTTGTACCCAGATTTAGTTCTCTGAGTTCATCCACAGTGGTAGAGATAACCTCTTCAAATGCTGGAGGATCATCTCTGAGATCTTCCTCTTCTTCTTCATCATGTGTTATTTCTTCCGTTTCTACTTGCATAGAAGATGATAAAGCAGAATTTTCATGATCAGAAGAGATGTCAAAATTTTCACATCTTGAAGAAGAAGCTTCCATTTCCGACCCGATTGATGATGAAGGGTATTCTTTGGGTAATAAAGAGGAGATGATATATTGAGAATCGACATCATTTTTCACCTCCGATGTTGCTATAACTTCTTTTAGACTAATTGGTGAAGTATAGACTTGTTGGATTTTAGCAGATGAAATGAAGACATCACCATTTGTGCTTTCATCACTGCTTGGTGGGTTACCAATTTCTCCCATGTTGTCTGGCTCGATTGTCGTAATTGAAATTATGGATCTTTCCATAAGAGTATTTTGATTTGGGTCTATCTTGTCAATTTGAATGATAGGAAACACATAATCTATACTCACATGTGTAAATGGATTTACTGGAATCTTCTCCAAACCATATGGAGAATTAACTTTGGTAATCTCCTTTGTTGTGGATTTCTCCCTTCCTTTCATGAGATAGAATTCCGCCTCAATGTATTGAGACACACATGTATTGAATGAGGCCTTATCACCATACAATGTCCCAACTTGACCATCAAAACAATATTTAAGACATTGATGGTATGATGAATGGATAGCCGCATGTTGATGTAGCCAGGGTCTTCCAAGCAAGATGTTGAAAGCTGAGTCTTGATCAACAACCATGAAATCCGAATTGGATACAAGATCTCCAAACTGAGTTCTGAGTGTAACTTCACCCAGTAGTTCTTGTTCATTTTTATCATATCCTTGTAACATCATGGTAGAAGGAGATAAATCAGATTCCGTGAGGCCCAATCGATGAAGTGTACGAATGGGCATGAGGTTGACTCCTGAACCATTGTTAATGAAAGATCTTCGGACATCTACGCCATTGACCTTGCCAGATAAGTACAAAGGTCTAATATGCCCATGCACAACATTATCTTCATCATCATCAGTAAAAGATATTATTGCATGGCATTATGCAGGATTATTCTCTATGTGATAGACTTCAGCTGTAGCAATTTCAGTTTCAAACTCCTGAGGACTTGACAAAGCCTCGATGAGTGCTTCCCGAAGATCTTTTGGAAAATTTAAAGCATCCAGAATTGATAACTTGGCTGGTACTTGGGCGAAGTGTTTCAATAAATGATACTTTTGATCCATAGGTCTGCGTTTCCCAACAGGAATATGTGGTTTAGCAGGTACCTTGGAAGCAAATGCTTTGGAAGTTGATGCATCTTGTATTGGGATAGGAGTTGGCAATATTCCTGGTTTTGGAAGATTAGACCGATTAGATCCATTTAATTGCTGAAAGGAAGAATATGGAACCTTCAACCGGTCTTCCAAAATAACTATGCCAGGAATGAATTTGATATTGGTAGAAGAACTTGCTTGTTCTTGCTGAGCTCGCTGAAGGGCTCTACCACAAGTTTCTGCTGCGTACACAGTTCTAGTAGGGGTAGAATTGGAATAGTGGCTTCTGAAAGATCCACGTCTTCCCCTGTATCCTGAGCCTCTGGAACTTCCTTTGATTCCCCTGTTTGATACAGGGAATTCAGGCTCATCGAAATCGAAACTACAATTGGCATATGGATCTGTTAATTGAATCATATTAACAGAACCGAAGATTAACTCTTTGTCTGATGAAGACTCTGCCTGATTAGCCTGTTTAGGCTCTGCCGTTTGGTGGGGCAGTGCCCGTGGCTTTGAAGTATATGGCATGAAGTCTACCAGAGTCAGAAAAAACTTAGGCTTTGACACATACTAATCTTATTTTGATTCTTTTTCTTTCTTTGAATCATGCCGTTTCTTTGAGGACTTTCCCTCTGATGAAGAGGGTTTTTCCGCAACATTCATGGTAGAAGAAACAATCAGTTTCTTTAATTGTGTTTGCAAAATAGCATGAGTTCGGTTTATTGTCTTTCTGACCATCAAATCATCATACTTTTGTGCATTTTTTCTTTTTTACTTCTTTCCATTCGCCTTCCTCCTCTGGAACTGTAGTAGTAACACATGCTACCTGAGCTGAAGAACCTTTCAGTTTGACTTGTCCTGAGTCGAACATCTTTTGCAGGAGGTCTTTGAAGACAAAACACTCCTGGATGGGATGCCCCAACATTTGATGAAAAGGGAAATAATTGGGACGGTCTTCATCTCATTCCTTGTTTGACCTCTTAGGCCTTGGCAATTGAACCAGATTATTTTCTAGAGCCGAAATGAAGTAACCAGGAACTTGTTCATTTTTGGAAAGAGTATGATTTTCAATTAATATCCTCAAATTGTTTTCGTCTTTTATCTATTTGATCATCTGGACGAAACAACCTTTGTTGTTGGCACTCAGGAGGTGGAGCCCTTCGATAAGATGAAGGTTTTGAAGTAGAAATAGGTATAGGTTCTTGTTTAAGCATAACTGTAGTAGTTTCTACTTTACCCATTCTCCTTCCTGGAGCTGATGGAATTACATGAGATTTAGCCTTATCCTGTATAAGGGAATCTTCAATCTGCTGATCGATTGAAGTAAGGTCTCAAAACCCTCCTGTGTATTTCATAGGGATCAATGGTGTGCGTAATTCTTCACGCAGATTTTCCACATAGATTGGCAACAATTCCTCTTGAGGGAGTGCTAAGATTAGGCAATATGTTAATCCCTTCCAGCGAGAAATGAAATCTGAGACCCTTTCATTATCTCTTTTCTTACAGTTTGTAAGATCGAAAACTATTGTCTTTAGAAAAGTTGAGCTGAACTGAAGAAGGAATTTTTGGCAAAGATCCTCCCATTCGGTAATTGACCGGGATTGCAAGCTTGTATACCAGATAAAGGCTGGTCCTTGTAAGGTCCGTACGAAGCATCTGAGTTTTACTGCTTCTTGCTACTCTGGAGTTCCCATTATAGGATCACAACAAGACACGTAATGCGTCAAATACTATTCAGGGTTGCCTGATCCATTGAAAATAGGGAATACATGGTTTCCAAAACTGGATTGAGGAGAGATTGAATCTACCCATTCAGGGTAAACTTTCTTTTCTGGTTGAACCTGCACACGTTTCCCTTCCATAGTTTCTAACCGAGCTGTTAATGACTCAATGGTAGTTATTAACTTTTGAGAAACATCAGGTTGAACTTGGACTTGGGTAGGTGCAATGATTGGAGCTTGGACAGATGTGGTGGTTGGTGCTGCAACTAATGGTAGCACTGCCAACTATTGTTGCACTTGACCCGTAGGATTAGACCTGTGAGGGTGTACAGATAGAGGAGGATATTCTTGATCCATCTTAGTAGCTATACTAAATTCCCTTGGCTGACTGACTCCAGTACGCTTAAGAAGAAGACTACCCTGAAGTAGTTCTGCATTCAACCTCCTTAATTCCTTCATTTCTTCCTCCTGTTGTGCAAAACTTTGCTCTAGTGAGAGCGATTGGCCTTCTCCAGAGGAAGGATATGTAACCTGATTCTTTCCCCTTCCTTTGTTGGATCCTTTTCGGAGAGGGGGAAGTGGGTTACTTGAAGGATTACCTAGGTTCTGAGTAATCCTTTTATTTCGTGTACGCACACCTTCTTCATTTGTGTCGGTTTGTACATCTTATTAAGCAGGAACCTCTTCATCTGAGTCCCCTGAGTGAGCCTCATATGGTGGATCCATAACAACTGCATTGAGGACATTGATTGATGCATAATGCATCGCATCCCTTCTATCAACATTTCTGTGATATTGTCTTCTTCCATGTATTTGATGAGACATTTCCTTTTGTTGATTCGATCCCTCATGAACTTCTTGATGAACCGTAATTTAGAGGGAATATCCTGATAATTTGGCTCTTCATTCCTCTTGAGGATTCTTACCCAATTGAGAAAAGACCGACTTTCTCTGAGGAGGGGATTGATGATTTGAAAAAGTCCCCAGTCTGGTGGACTGGGGCTGTTCCTGCTGTCTTTTCTCAAATCCTCAAATCCGATTTGTTGATTCCGAGGGCTGGTTTAAAAGAGTCCCCAGTCTGGCGAGATGGGGTGGCTCTTGACATGCTATGTCTGAGACTTTCTTAAAAGCTCTCCTGATCTTGCGGACCTTAGTCCGGAAATTAGCTTGATGCATTAACCTGTATCCAATTTTATCACCTGGTTCAAAAGACCGTTGGATGATTTCCAACACTTCTGTCACTTGATGATGTGCTTTCTCCATACGAGATGCCTATTCAATATTCTCGTTTACTTGATGCAGGTGTAATTCAACAACTTGTTCTTTGTATGCTTGATTTTGAGAGGAACTAGTTGAAGCCTGTTCTTGGGAAAGCTTTTGATTACAAACAAATCCCATTGACTTTGGTCGGCCATGGGCAATAACATTGCATGAGACCATTTTAGGTGGGCTTTGCTGACTAGAGAGAACAATGAAATGTAGTGCTTCATGAACACCCCATCCTCTGACATGAATATTAGATGAGGAATTGGAAATTAACTGACACAATCTTCTTAGTGTGCCAAGGCATGAACGTTGAAGGGCTCTCTGCAGCTTTTCAGCCTTCGAATATCGAGAGACTGATAGAGATGCCAAATCAATCTGACGTTGTAACCCTTCTATTATCTTAAGATGATTTTCATATTCATCATAAGATAATACTTTCCTCTTCAACTAAAAAAGAGTTTTCCATATGTTGAGACGAATATCATGAATTCCATCTTCTGTCAACATCTTTGGAATGTCATACTGAGAGTCAGCCATAGGCCAAAACATGACTGGTAATTCACCTTTTTCTAGTTGTTTTCTCATGTTCAACATTTCCTCTTTATCATTAAATGAAGATTCTTCTACCTGATTTGACCAGAGCTGGTGCTTCCTTGTTACTTCATCGGATTCAACAAGATTGGTAGAGAGATCACTGATTAAACTAGAAGATGCATGACTTAGGGGTGGTTTGGAGAATGACCTACACCCTGGGCTATCTTTTGATTGAGAAAGTATTTCACCTGCTAGAGATGAAGCATCAGACATGACTAGTTTCACATTTGAAAGTGCCTCAAGATAAGAGGGCTTTCTCGGCAATACATTGTCCACTGGAGCATTTTCCGGGCAATGTGCATCACTACTATGGAGAGGACTTTCGCAGCAAAATTCATCATCATGGGGAGGACCACCATGGTGAGTTACAACAAAAGATGAGATCTCTTTCTCCTTGGTCTTCAGGCCACACAAAGGGTTATTGTAGCTCTCATATGAAGATGAAACTTCGAGATTGAACGAATTTTCATGAAGCAAGCCTTCATGAGGAAGTTTCTGTTGAAGACCTTCGGAATTAATGTTCCCACTATTGGTAAATGAGGGAGTATAATCTTGAATTCCAATAGATAACTATCTTAGGGCTTCAAGAACTCCAGCATCGAGCAAGGCCTTGTTACAGATTGGATCTTAATCTCCTGACTGTGCTGGACATGTCTTCTTCTTAGATGACTTCTTACTCGCCTTGGAAACCACTTGTTGACGAAAGTGGTCGCTCTGAGCAGGTGTATGTTCCTGATCAGGAAAGATGGCCAGGTTAGGCTGATGATCTCCACTCAAATCAAGTGTATGTGTCTGACTTGGTTGTCCATATGATATGAGGGAGTATGCCCCACAACCCTCTTGGACTGGAACAGATGTGTGTGTCTGTTCTGGAGTGAACTGTTGATGTGTCACTCCACTGGTAGGGATAGATTTATATGTATTTCCCTGAGATGCTACTGAAGATTTTATAATATCCTGGAAAGCATCCAGAATATGAGTAGGGATTTTCTTCTACTCTTTCACCATTGATAAAATATGTTTGGTGAATTCAGCTTCTGGAACGGGGATATACGTCCATTCCGTGCTTGGAGTAGGTGTATGTGCCTGCTCCTGTCCTCCTTTTCCTGTCAGTGAATCCAGACAGTACTCAAGTGTGGGGGCAGAGAGTTGAGTCTGCCTCCTGTTTGTTGCCGGGGCTTTCTGACTAAATTCTCTGAATGCTACCAAGCGAGACTATTGGTAGGCTTGATTATTACTAGCAGGTGTATGTGCCTGCTGATTGCACTTCACCGAACGTGGTTGAAGAGATCCATCATATGTAGTTAGACAAGACTACTGACTAGCTGATGATGTATAAACAGGTGTATGTTCCTGCTTATAGTACTTCGCCGGAATTTCCTGGCGGGATTGGCGTGATGCTGCCAAACAAGTCTGCTAGAGAGAAGAATTAAAACGGGAAGGTGTGTGTGCCCGCTTGTTTCTTTCCACCAAGTTAGGTTAGTGGACTTCTCCGGAGATGGCAGAGATGATAAACTGCTCACTGTTAACCGTATTTCGCCTCTAGAGATTCGTCTTGCCTGCTCGGGTTCGAGGAACCTAAGCCGAACGCCTGGAGTCGACACCCTTATCATGTTGAGGGCGCACTGCCGCACGAGTTTGGTGACGATTGTTGATAGGAGCTCTCAGGAAGGACTCCTGGTTCTTTGAATTAAGGCCCTGAGGGACCTGCTCATTCACCTCCCCAGAATATGAGAGTGAATGGTGATTGCGTTCCGGGGATAACGACCCGAAACGATTGGAGATGGTGGTTAGCACCGCCTGCTTCTTGATCCCTGGTCATCATTGTTCGGACGACCAATGTGAGTTGTTCACTTGGAGGGCTTGTCGGGAAGCCTCCAGAGTTGGGATGGTACCGTGTTGACGGTACTCCTTAACTAGCGCATTTGATACCCAGCGTTGAAGATGTTGAGTAGGTGATGTCATCCTTAGAGCGGATGAAGATCCACCAGGAGTAGCAGCATGTGGCATTTGCAGCAGCAGTATTCACAACAGTGGTATTCATAGGTGTGAACTTGAGAGCATCCATTTCTTAGAATGCAAAAAATCTTGAAAAAGAGTGCATGTTTGATGTAACAGACGTAATCAAGATAAATTCAGCCACTACATCTTTTGGGTGAACACATATATCAATGATTTTTTTGTTGTCCCTCTCATTGAGTTTTAAAAAGGGGCCTAACAAATAGGTAAAATATCATTTTAACTTGGTTAAGGATTCACGTCGGGTTCACCATTTTTTGTTTCCCTCAGAATTTGGGGATGACCTCCTTGATTGAAGGTTCAAAAATTCCAATCAGTTTCTAATGGTTTTGTTCGTAGAACCGGAAACATCCAATGATTCCACATCCATTTGGACATAATTTCCAAAGGTAGGTGCTCATTAGTTTGTGGACTGATGAGGCTTAGGAATTTGCATTGGTCGAGAGGATGGGAGGTCGGAGTCATCACAACTTTTTGAGGGGAATTACTATCTACTCCGGGACTCTCTTTATAGATATAAGTTATGTTCATGAATCCTTATTACATTACCAAGTATAAAATGAGATTTCCTTCAGATCTAACAATCAATGATTAAATATGTAGGAAATTTAGAGAATCTTTTATATGTATTTGAGGTTCTTCATCGATAGAGAATCATTTTTATTTATTAGAGATTCTTGGTCAATGGTATCCTTAGACACATTTATATAGAAGTCTCTCGGTCATTATGATGACCATGCTGGTTTTAAAGCCACTCAGTGGGGTACTTGAAGTTTATTGTCATTCAGAAGGACATGGATTATTTCAGAGTTGGGATCGAACCCGCAGATGGGCTACCTACGTATCCTTTGTTTAGAAAAGGAATTATAACCCACGTAGTTCGAGTAAGGGAGTATGATGCTTATGCATGATTGATGGCTCAAATAAAGAAGTCATGATTACGTTTACACTCTAAGCTCACGTGAGTCATGCTCGGTGTGAGAAACAAGAGGTATTGGTGAAACCAGACAATTATGCCACGGAAGATGTAATGATGTGGGGCTTATGTGTTTATGACTGCCCAAAATAGATGAGTATTATGATTTACTTCAGGGAATAAATCCAAGAACAGGGTCCATAAAGGTATATGTACTTTATGGAGATTTGGATACTCTAATCTTGGGGCTTACTCCTAAGGAAGATGCCCAAGTTAGGAGGGGACTTATGATTGGGTTTTACTCCTGAGAAAGAAACCCCAAATCAAAAGTAAATTAGAACTGGTTAAGAGAAATTAAGACTGGGGCTTACTCCTGAGAAGGAGGCCCAGGTTAAGGGACTTGAAAAATTAAGGGACTTGGAGCTTACTCCTAAGGAGGAGGCCCATATTTGAGACTGCAGCTTATTTTTGAAAAGGAAGCCCAGGTTAAGGGAATTATGGTTGGGGCTTACTCCTGAGGAGGATGTACATATTTGAGACTTTATGATTGGGGCTTAATTCTAAGGAGGATGCCCATAATTTGGGAAATTATGACTGGGACTTACTCCTGAAAAGGAGGCCCAAGTTAGGGGATTTGGGGATTACTCTTGAAAAGGAGGCCTAGATTTGAGAGTTATGACTGGGGCTTATTCCTGAAAAGGAGGCCCAGATTTGAGAATTATGACTGGGGATTATTCCTAAAAAGGAGGCCCAAGTTAGGGGATCTGGGGCTTACTCCTGAAAAGGAGACCCAGATTTGAGAATTATTACTGGGGCTTATTCCTGAAAAGGAGGCCCAGGTTAAGGATTCTCTCATCTTTAAAGGATGAGGTTTAATGAATGAAATATCAATATTTAGTGACATAAAGATGTATAAATCACTATATTTTGAGAGATGTTCCACGGAGTTCCTTTCAGATAAGGAAGTCAAATCAAGAAATCATGCCATAAATGGCTTTGAAGAGTGTCTTGAAGACTGAATCTTGAATAGGAGAGGTGGAATGGCATTAGAGGGGTGAAATGGGCAAGAAGGGAACCCAAAAAGGTAGGGGTGCGCAAGTCCTGGCAGGCGCGCAGGTACTGCATGTGCACGCAAGTCCTGGTCGCACAGGTATACCTGCACGACACATGGGTAGTTGCACGTTTGTAAACCAGCATGGTAATACTTGAGCGATCCTTGACCAATGCCTTTAGAATTATCCTGAGGTACTTCCAGAAGAGAGGCGCACAAGTTTTGGTGAGGAAGTAGGTCGGCGCGCAAGTATTTCCATTTCCCTTAAGGGTAAAACACCTTAGGCACACAAGTGTTAGTGAATTCTAACACTTAGACCTTACTCCTCTTGTTTAGACCTTCCATTCTAGGTAAAGAATTACTTTATAAGTGTTTGGAAGACCTGAATAAGAGACTTGGGTGTTCAGAGCTCTATATCTGAATTCTGGAAAAAAATTTCTCTCTTGAAATGGGGGGCCCACCGGGGGTATTTATAGGCTGGAGAAGACCCCGGGCGGTTATCACCTAGGGCACGCAAGTGACTTGCGTGACCAAATTCGGTGCACAGGTGTACTTGCGCAACCATTGCGGCGCGCAAGTGTACTTGCACGACCATTGTAGAACTTGCGTGACCCTTGTGCAATGTTCTTCTTATTCATTCCTTTGTCAATTTTTGATATTTGTCCAAAGGTTGAATCACTTTGATCTCAGATATTCCCCTTTTCCAATCTTTAGACTCTGTGATGGAAAGCAGCGTCAACACCAGTGCCCACAACTTCAGGATTCATCTGAGGCTTGTGCAGCAGTGTTCCCTAGGCGTCCATTCCAAGAAGCACCACCATTCAAGAAAGAAGCATTCAGGCTAAATCCAAACCCCGGGTGGTAATCACAACCACAATACCAACAAGGAGGAAACTCAAGCTACCCCAAGAAGAACTGGTATCAACAAGGACAAGGTATGAAACCTTCTTATCCCTCAACATCTCAAAACAATCCTCCTCCTCCCAAGTCTGAAGCAAGACTTGAGGATATGGTGAAGCAAATGGAAACTGAGAACCTCCAGTTCCAAAAAACCATACAATAATCTATTCAAGGCCTACTAACCCAAGTGGGGAAATTGGAAAACACCATCGGTGAGCTTAAGATTCAAAGTTCTGGACAACTACCATCCCAACCCATTGACAATACAAAGGAAAATGGTAATGTATGTGCAGTTATACTTCATAGTGGTAAAGAAGTTTTTCCTTCTACTGATTCTGCACAGTAGGTATGTCCCCCTCATGAAAACTCTCTTTCCCAACCCTCAAAAATTTCATGTAAAGAAAAACAAGACAAAAATGGTAATCTAATTGTCATTGATGATTCAAATGAACAATCCATTCCTCTTCCTTTCCCTCAAATACTCTCTAAATCTAAGAAGAATTTTGATAATGAGATTGATAAAGAAATAATGGATACATTTAAAAAGTTTCAAGTTAAAATTCCTTTATTGGATGCAGTTAAACAAATCCCTCGATATTCCAAATTTCTTAAAGAGCATTGCACCCATAGAAGGAGTTTGAAGGGGAATGAGAGAGTCAACTTGGGAAGGAATGTCCCGACCTTGATTCAACCAGAAATTCCAACCAAATGAAAGGATCTAGGCACATTTACGATACCTTGTACCATAGGGGAGACCTTATTTTCTGATGTTATTCTAGATTTAGGTGCTTATGTTAATGCTATGCCTCACTCCGTGTATACTTCTTTGCAAGTTGGAGAGCTTCAACCAATAGGCATTATCGTGCAACTTTCCAATCGAAGCACAACACACCCATCAGGAGTGGTCAAGGATGTACTTGTAAAAGTTAAGAATCTCATCTTCCCTATAGACTTTTACATTCTTGAGATGGAAGATACCCAAACCCAAGGACATGCCCCTCTCATACTTGGGAGGCCATTCCTCAAAACAGCAAAGATGATCATCAATGTTCACAATGGTACGTTGTCCATGGAGTTTGGTGGAGAAAAGGTATGTTTTAACATCCTTGAGGCTATGAAACACCCCATTGAAGAGCACTCAACTCTTCCTATCTATTCGATGGAAGTTCTCTCTAACGACAAACACACACAAAATTCTATCCTCGACCCATCCTATGATTTATTTTCCTCT
The DNA here is from genome assembly GCA_963277665.1 of Viscum album. Taxonomy (NCBI): domain Eukaryota; kingdom Viridiplantae; phylum Streptophyta; class Magnoliopsida; order Santalales; family Viscaceae; genus Viscum; species Viscum album. Next base: position 498,202,578 of record OY728123.1, on the reverse strand, counting down.
TACTCACCCATGGATGATTTGAGTTTTGGTTCTACTTTTGAATGTTGTGTAGGATCAGAAAAATTTAAATTTTGTGCTTTAATTGACGAGTGTGTTTATTCTAAGGTACCCATGACTATCGATGATTCTGCAAATCTCATTTCAATAGATTCTCTTTCCTTTGAGAATAAACATGAGTAGATAGATAGTTTCATGGACCTCACTCCCCCTAAATCCACTCCCTCAATCCAAAAACCCCTGGTGTTAGAATTAAAACCACTTCCATCAAATTTAAAATATGCCTATCTTGAGGGTATTGACCAATTTCCCGTCATTATTGCCAATAACCTCTATCAACAGCAGGAATCAAAACTGCCTGATCTTTTGAGAGAGTGTAAAAAGGCAATAGGATGGACATTGGTTGATATTCCTGGGATTATCCTATCTATTTTTATGCACTATATACTTTTGTATGATGAGGCTAAGCCCATAAGGCAGGCTTAACACTGGTTGAATCCCACTCTCCTTGAATTGGAAAAATTGGAAGTCAGTAAATTACTTACTGCTAGGATCATTTATCCTATATCTGATAGTAAATGGGTTAGGCCAATTCAAATTGTGCCTAAAAAAATAGGAATAATAGTTGTGTCAAATGAAAGGAATTAATTGGTTCCAATGCATGTCCAAAACAGTTGGCGAGTCTGTATTGACTACCGTCAACTGAATCATGCCACGCGAAAGGACCAATTTTCATTACCTTTCATTGACCAAATGCTAGAACGACTGGATGGTAAGTCCCATTATTGTTTCCTTGATGGATATTCGGGTTATTTACAAATCCATATATCCCCTGAGGATCAAGAAAATACAACACTTACTTGTCCATTTAGCACATTTTCATATAGAAGGATGCCATTCGGTCTATGTAATGCTCCTGGTACTTTTCAGCGATGTATGTTGAGTATTTTTTCTGAGTACCTTGAGAGTTTCATGTAAGTCTTTATGGATGATTTCATGGTATATGGATCTTCTTTTGATGATTTTTTGGAACACCTAGGTTCTATCCTCCACCGCTGCATTGATAAAGATCTTGTTTTAAATTATGAGAAATGTCATTTTATGGTTGAGCGGGGGATAGTTCTTGGGCATGTCATTTAAAATAAGGGAATTCAGGTTGATAAATCTAAAATTGAATTAATTTCATCCCTTCCATTTCCAAAATGTGTTCGTGAGGTGCGGTCTTTCTTGGTTCATGCTGGTTTTTACTGCCGATTCATTAAAGACTCAAGATCACACTTCCCTCATCTCAGTTATTACAAAAATATTCTGAGTTTGTGTTTAATAAAAATTGTGAGGATGCATTCAATTCACTAAAAAAGAGTCTCACATAACCTCCCATCATCCAACCACCAAGGTGGGATCTCCCCTTCGAGCTTATGTGTGATGCCTCTAACTTTGCAGTTGGGGTAGTTTTATCACAAAGGGTTGAGAAGGCTCCTCATGTCATTGTGTATGCCTCATTTACCCTTGACCCTGCCCAGGTAAACTACACAACCACTGAAAAAGAACTCCTTTCTATTGTATTTTCCTGGGAAAAATTCCATCCATATCTTCTTGGGTCAAAAGTGATTGTGTTTTCTGACCATGATGCCCTTCTGTTTCTCCTTAAGAAACCTAAAGCTAAGCCCCACCTCATCTGGTGGATGATCCTCCTCTAAGAGTTTGACCTTGAGATTAGAGATAAGAGAGGAGTGGAAAATGTGGTATCTGACCACATTAGTCATATTTCCCCACCACTGGACCATCATGTTGACTCACCTCTCCCCATTGGAGAATTCTTCCCTCATGATAACCTTTGTGATTTTGTGGACCTTACCCCCTGGTATGCGGACATTGTGAATTTTCTAGCAACATCTAGGGTCCCCACTGATTTTAGCACTTCACAATCCCAGAGACTTAAACATGATTCTCGATGGTACATTTGGGATGACCCATATTTGTGGAGGATCTGTAGTGACCAGGTTGTTCATAGGTGTGTCCCTGACCATGAGTTCACCTCAGTTTTGAGCTTCTACCACACATTGGCTTGTGGGGGCCACTTTCGCTCTCAACGTACTGCTCTAAAGGCCTTTCACTCAGGATTATATTGGCCAAAATTTTATAGAGATGCCCATAGGTTTTGTAAATCATGTACTCGATGTCAATTTATAGGGAATATCTCCAAGAGGAATAAAATGCCCCACCAACACATGTTATTCTGTGAAATCTTCGATGCATGGGGCATTGACTTCATGGGGCCTTTTAAAAATTCATTTGGATTTGTGTACATCTTACTAGATGTTGAATATGTTTCTAAATGGGTGGAAGCAAAGGCTTCTAGGACCGATGACTCTCGAGTTGTTTTTGATTTTGTGAGGTCCCAGATTTTTAGTAGGTTTGGTCTACCAAGATTCATCATTAGTGATCAGGGTTAACATTTTTGCAATCATAACATGAAAAACATTCTTCATAAGTATGGGGTTGTTCATAAAGTCTCCACTGCATATCATCCCCAAACTAATGGACAAGAAGAAATTTCAAATCAGGAAGTTAAGTGAATCTGGGAAAAAACAGTACAACCCAATAGGAAAGATTGGAGTTTGCACTTGGATGATGCACTTTGGGCGTACCGTACTGCTTGTAAAACCCCAATCAGAATGTCAACATATATGATTGTGTTTGGAAAGGCTTGTCACCTACCGTTGGAGGTAGAACACAGTGCATATTGGGCCATTAAGAAATGTAATATGAATCTCTCAGATGCAGGTGAGCCTAGAAAGTTGCAGATTCAGGAGTTGGAAGAAATTCGGCATGATGCATATGAGAACTCTCGAATCTACAAAGAGAAGACAAAGGTAATCCATGATGGGATGATTCATTAGATGAAGTTTTATATTGGTGAGAAGGTACTCATGTATTATTATAGGATAAAGCTTCACCCAGGTAATCTTCACTCCCGATGGCTCGGTCCTTCTACTATTACTGATGTTTACCCTTTTGGTGCTATACAGGTTTTGCATGAGAAGAGTGGAAAAAGGTTTACTGTCAATGGGCAGCGACTTAAACACTTCTATGAGGATTTTCCGAAGAATCCGATGGAGGAAATCCACCTTCTCGACGCATCATACCAATAAAACAAACCATGTTTTATCCTTCCTTATCACATTCTTAATTATTTCAGTGAGGAAACTGTACATTCTAGGTGTGGGGGGGGGGGGGGGTGGATACATTCCTGGGTTAGTTAGGAATTTTCATCATTTTCTCTTTTCTTCTCTTTTTAGCCTTCTTTATGGAATTTTCATTTTTCCCCATCAACAAATTCGAAGTTCCACGATTTGGTGACCATAAAGGGGGGAAAGTAAAAATACCATAACGAAGGCTAAAAAGAATATTTGTATGAATTTAACATCAATGAGTGATTTTCTTAGTGAATTGGTTTTCTGTCAATGATATAAATGATTGTATCTATGTGAAACCTTTGGGATGATTGATGCCCCTTGTGTGAGTTGTTTTTGGGAAAACTGTGTCACTAATATCTCCACAAATTTTTGAACCAAACCACAAAGTGTGAATATTTATTACTTAATAAAAGGTATATATATGTTAGGTTAATATTTTTCAGCTTTAAATGATATTTCCATACGTTCATTCCTTATCTGATCTGTTTCATTACTGTACGAGATTGACCTATTCATGTGTACCTAATGTATGACTATTCCACACCCTCAAAAAAATGGTTGTGTCTTGGGCAGGTCAAAAAACACTCCTCCTCAACATTTGATCTTGTTATAACTATTACAATTTGTGTCGTGAGGAGATCAAACAAGGGTTGAGATATGAGTGTGAGATTTGTTCCATATGAAACTTCTAAAAAATAAATAAAGGAGGTGAGTGATGAAATGTGCATCATATGGGGATATCTAGGTCAGGAGCTTGTGTTTTGACTTCTGGGAATGCTTAAGTGAGTGGGTCTTGAAATATGATTGCAATGGATGTAGGGTAGGTTCGGTGGACAAAATCATTTAAGCTGAAATTTTTTAAAATAACCTATATTTATTGGATAGAAAGTGGAAAGAATTGCATGGAATGGTTTTCACACACACACATGGAGAGTTAGTGTCATGGTTGACTTCTGAATTCCTTGCTCAATTTGGTATCATCAATCTTTTTTAATTTCACTATGATATGATTTATGAGACATATTTTTCTATTTTCACTGGGAAGAACTCCTTGGTGTGGTTCATGCATTGATCACATTAAATAAAATAAAATTTCCTCAATTTTTAAATCTTCATGATTTTGGGAATATATATATATGCATCATTTTATTTGGATATGTGAATTTTCCCAGGAGTGCAAATGTTTAGGTGTGGGGGTGTGATCGTACCACGATTCACTGTTGTATTCCACCCTTACACCGCTGTTTTAAACTGGTTTTGTAATGAATATTCCAAATATAATAATAAATTTCACTTACTATTTGATTCAATGAATTAATGTTTAATATGGAAATTTTACTTGTTTAAGTGTTTACATTATAGGATGAGGTGATTCAGAGAGCCCGCGACGGTAATCAAGCAAAACGGGCCAAACTGTGCAAGGGCCCAAGCATTCATGTGGACATAAATACGTACTGTGGATACTCCATGAATTAAATTGGGTTAAAAATAGTTTTATGAATGTAAATTTGTGTGGGATACATTTCTCTAGAAGACCATGAAGCCCAATTCGCCCATTTAAAGGCCCATAATAGGTCCACAATGTGGATCAATTCTGGGCGGGCCAGATTAGACCCCCTTATGTATTTCGGCCATAACTCGGGCCTCAGAGATCCAATTGGTATGATTCCACCTCCCATGGATAGATATCATTAATTCCCACATCTACACAGAAGTTCATGTCATTATTACTCGTTTTGGTCATTCAACCAGTCGGATTAAAATAGAGTAAAAAGCCTGCCCTGAATAGTGACCTAGTCTCTTTGGCACTTGACTTCTTTTGTGGAAAGTGTGATATGTATGTCCATAAAAACACCTCTCACCCCCATTATCTAATGTTTTACGACTAGGGGTGAAGGTAAGTCTAATTTGAGAGCTTATTTCATTTATTTTAGTTCTCTTCTCCCTCATGTACTTCTAAGTTTCTTAGTGATCAACTTGGGGGGTGCCCATTGTTGTAATCCCGAGATCCACATTTGTAATATTCGTAAGGTAATTTAATTTCCAGGTTTGTTGTCTATTGTTCTTAATTTTTACCTTCTGAATTTTTTTTATTCTGGTATGATCAAATACAAATCAAAGGAACAATAATCCTCGTGCTTTCATGCATAACCCGGATCTTGTGATGATTTGAGTGCATTTGCCTCTTTTCTCACCTCTTCTATTTCATGAGTTTGCTTTTGGATTGACTTGTTTAATGATATCCAGAAGTTATAAACCAAGAATATTTGTGTTTTTCTATTGAGATCAATTTTGATAAAGACCCAAATCTGGACATCTCATCACGTTGTTGATGTGATTCCTTGATTGAGTTCGGTTCTTACATCGACATAATTTTATTGATTATGAGCGGTCGCCGATAATCAATAAAGTTGATTGATCAAATTCTAGGTGTTAACCTAGAAAGAACTCACATAATACTGGTTTCAGTGGGTATAAAACAAGTAATCAATGATCCTTCCCATTCGCTTGAGAGCGATGACAGATTGAGCATCAAGGGACACTTACCCGGGTTGATCATGATTTCTCCAACCAGTTTCTCTCACTTAGTAGTATAGTTTCAATTTCTATTTTAAAATCATAGATCCCCCAACCACTTAATTTAATTTCAATTTTGTTAAAATAATCAGAACCTTCTTTTTAAATTAGTGATCTAAGGCTCTGTCGAGAGACGACCTAGGGTTCCTGCTATACTACAGAAATTCTATTAAAAACATAACCTCTACTTTGACGCGCTTGACAACATGATCAAATATCACCATTATTTGTGAAGCACATTAGGAAATATAATGGAAGTTTCTACAAATTTTAACATTGATTTTTCTTAAATATTTACAATGATGTATAAAACGTGCATTTATAATTGATCCACACTACATTTTTTGTTCAATTTTAACATGTAATATTTCATCATTGATCCAACTTATTAATGTCAATGCTATAATGTAGAATAGGTAATATGAATTTAAGAATTTCTCCATGCTACATTATTTTGATCGAGGATTACTTGGTCAAGATATTCTTTGACATGTCATCCTGAAGAAACTCATATTTTATAACCATACATATACTTCACTTTATAATTCCTTAATTACTTGATGGAATATTATGAAGTATATTTATACTTCTAGGTTACCCTTGGAATAGTTCATGCTCTTAGGTTGAACTAATACTGAAATATTTTTGGCATACCTTTATTTCTAAAGGAATCTTTATCCAAACTAAAGACGTCAATAATACCAATTTTGTTTAAATTTACTGAGCCTAAATACCAAACTAGGTATAAACTTGATGTACACTTTTAGTTTTTCTTGATAAATATTTATTTTTTCATGACTGGGAAAATAAGTTTTACATTTTATATTCATCAATAATTGCCTATGATTCGAATATCACTGATCTATTTCTTGAGTATTTTATACAAAAAACAACATTCATTCCTAAACCAGGAATAATGTATCCTTATGTCTAAATGTAACATGTTATAATTTATTTGATAATACTTAAGTAATGTTATACTAGAATCTTAAGCTTGGCAATTAGAAGTCGTGTACTTCTCATCACTGACTTAGGAATCACCCTTTCTCAGCCGCTTGGAGAATACACATGAATTATTATAATGATTATATACTTTATCGGTTACTATATTTAAATATACATATATGATAGAATTTAGTATTAAATACCCAATAATTAAAAATGAAATATTAAATTTTACTTTGATGAATATTCCTGAAGAAGATGGGTAAATTGCTTCTTTAATTCAGTTAATTTCTTTTAAACTTCCATTGTTTTATTTTATGATATACAAAGAAAACAACCTCTATTAATACCTACATCATTGAAGGAAATTTAAAATGTGCTTCTGATTTTACTTTCCATTTTCATTTTTCCCTTGTCTTACAATTTTTTCTCTATAAGAATTAATATTAATCTATCTTTTATATTCTTATTACTTGGTGAACTTTACCCAAAAGGTTATGAAGTGTTTACTCAATTCTATCTGTTTTGTAACTCAAAACATGAATGGAGTAAATGGGTATAGGAATGGGATGACATAAAATATCACATCCTTCCTTCCAACTTATACATATCTAGTGTAATCATCTCATTAATATTTTTCTTCACTTTCTACTTGCAGACTTCTCGGATATGAGACTACTTGTTATATCATACATGTTCTGATGTAGCGTCACAACTAGCACGAGACATTAATAATAGAATAATTAAATAACAACTATATTGTCTATACATGAGTATCCTATAAGTAATTTATCACCATCTCTTATTGAGGTAGCTTTACAGGTATTGGGGAACTAGTACCTTGAAATTCCAATATCATAGTATTTATTGTGGTAATTTACATTGGATACTCATGCTAGTGTGGAAATTTACATTGTTCATTATTTATCATAGTATTTATTGTGGTATAACATTCCATTTTATACAAAAATATTATTCTATAAGATTATTACTTTTTATCGTGATTACCAGTTTAGACATTTTGATTGATTAATAAAATCATTAAATGTCTTCTACTATTTTATCGAATTCTTGGAACCCTCTGTGCTAGAATAGAAATACTCTATCACTTGAGTATTATAGTGGAAAATATACCTGAACCTCCCCTTATAGTCTACAATATATGGCTATTCCACTACTTGGAGGGTTCAAGGTAAGCTTTTAATTGGCCAAACACATTAACTCGCAGTTCCTTGATCTGTTGAGTGAAGTCCCAACTTCTAAAATAATAACTTGATTTTTATTCAACACTTTCCTCTAAAATAATAGAAATTTTGATATGGATAATCATCACTACCACTTTAGTTAATTCAAACCACCACTCTCATATGAACTCCCTAGTATTAAGAGGCACAATCATCTATGGAATGATAAGCACCCCAAACACCCGGTTTTGTTCAAATTTGAATAATGGAAGGTAGTAATGGAATAATATTTCTTTGAGGGTTTTTTTGTATTTTAATGCGATGAAAGAAATAATTTTCTATTTTAATCATGTTCTATGTGATCTCACTCACAAATATCTATGCAATAAATAGAAAAATCTATCGCATCACATGTTCATTTTATCTATGCATTTTTATTTATAATTCTATGTGTTCGCATGTTAACTACACAGACAAAAAAATGATAAACCATGAAAACATAAAATAATGGCCTGATCAGGATCCAATTATAATGTTTGATCCATTAAGTGAATAATGGATCAACATATACCCTAGGGGATATACCTTGAGTTGCATCACCTTCGACTCGAGTTGAAGCACCTCTCATCCAATGCATCAAGATCATGTCTGACGTGTCAACATAAATTGGCATGAAGTATGTCACTACCCATGTAGTTATTATACAAAAATACTAATAGGCAGGTGAGGGGAACTGGGGAGTTTAAAATACAACTCTAAAGTGGAAACACAAACTCTTATGCATATAATGACACTGAGATGACATGAATATCAAATTTTAATTAAAAATAATTATTACAAATAACCATTTCAATAATTAAATAAATTAAATAAAAAATGCACCAAACATGCATTGGTTGGTCCATGGTCTCATGATCAGTTTATACGAATTAACTTGTGTATTTAAAATTTAAAATCATAATTAAAAATTAATCTATCATTAAAATAAATTCTAAGGGCATTTTTATTGAATTAAAAATTAATTCTCATTTCTAATTCAACAATTCACGTTGTTCGGTCCCTTTAATTAATTTTATTTTAAAACCCAAAATTATATAAATAAATTAATTTTATTTTAAAAAAAATTAATTAATTAAACATGCATATTAATTATGAATTTTATTGATTATTTTAAAAAATACCTGGAACATGAAAACTCCAAGTAGAGCCTATACAGGTTGGGGAGAACCCTCATAGGCCCTTTCGTGGTGGTGCAGACCCCATACAAGGGAGATCTGAGCTAGGTAGCTCCATCCATGCCCATTATAGGATGGGAAGATCCGCTCAGACCCATTTCTAGCCAGATTAGTTCTAAATGAACCCATAATAAGGGTTACCTGATGCTGTTGGGTCACCCACAAATGGTGGGAGGAAGATCTTGCCGGCTGTGAGAGATGGCAGCCAGAGGAGATATACACTGTTGTGTTTGGTGGGATCCCTACTAGTTTTCCAATATCTTGAGCCTAGAGGATGAGGTGAGGAGCGAAAGGATACTAGGCGTAGCCCTAGTGGTGTTCCTATTTGACTGACCCGGTAATGAGAAAGGAGGCTCATCGGTGGAACCAACACGGTCAAGTGGGAGGCGGAATGCGATAGCTGGGGATAGTTTCTTGAGAAAGAGCGGCCAAGAGAGAGGTGGTATCTAGATCTATCTAAATCTAGAAGGAAGGAAGGATGGTCATGCAGGCTATCCAAAGTACTACGCTACGACAGGGTGAATTAGGTGGTCATATTGGTAGGAGGCCCACGCGGCCAGGGTAGGCTGTAGCTGGGAGGCCGTTGGGGTACAAGGTGGTGCAGGAGCCTAGAGATTGGGGTGCTGCACCATGGCTTGGTACCACCATCTTGATAGTGCGGAGCACCCATATATAAGGGTCAGTTTAGTTACAGCCCAGTGTGGTGGTTAAGGTTGGCAGATCTGGTGTCTCCAGCAGGTGGTGAGGAGGTGAAGGGATGGGTGGACAAAGGTGGTCCACCATGTTCAAGGAGGTGGGGTAGCTAGAGAAGAATCACTTTTGGGTCTTCTTCCCCCCTTTTTGTTTATTCACTCAGAAAGTCTAGCCGACAAACATTTTTTGGTCTTTTTTTTATTCCTTACCCATGACCCAGCTTCCCCCTTTTAGTTTTTATAAATCCTATCACTTAGGATTATTAATAATTAATTATTTAATTATTTAAAATAATTATTAAAATTATTATTGAAAAACTCCAGTGGAATTATTGTCTTACTGAAAAACACTATTCCGGTCAATGATAAATTCACCAGAAAACTGGATTCATAACTAATTGGCGGCGTTGGGACCAGAATGATGTCCTTTTTTATATTTAATGAAAATTTAATTCTTGTTTGTCTTAAAATCATTACATTTCACTCTAATAACAATTGTAGGTACCATACATGTAGTGGAATCCCCAAAAGATGGGATTTTAAAATTTTCCACCAAATATCAACATAAAATCATTGATGTCAGCGAATTTCTGCCTGGTTTAAGCCAAGGATATCATGTGAAGAGTTTTAAGAACAATATTAAAACCATTAAGATACCTAGTTTACAACCGAATCTATGCATGATGTATGATCATCATTTGAAATTTCTACTTGAAGAATCCAAATCCTAATTCCCCTATATTGTCCAAACACGCTTCAAGAAACTGCGAGAACACCGATCATAGAATTCTAGGTGCTAGAGCAGAGATCTTAGGACACCTTCGATGATATAATGATCACTGCATCACTATGCTTGCGATTCTTGAGAGAGAGCTCGATATGATCTCTTGGATCTAGAATCTCTCTCTCTTGAATGCAGGATAGATAAGTGGAGAAAGAGAGAGGCCATGAATAATCCTTGGAAAATCTCTCTTCTCCTCTTTTTATAGTGTGACAGTGATAACTCGGAAATTCCAGTCTGACCCCTGAATAATTAAAAAACTATATAAATAATATTTTGACTACTAATCTAAGTCATAAATATCATTCATCATTATTATCAACTTCTTATAATATGATAAATATATTACTTGATAATACCTGGCCCATTAACTTTTCTTAACATTCCCACAAATATTAAACGAACCATTAATATTTTAAACTAATATTCATGCAATTAATATTTATATGAATTTACTTAAAAACTTGTAAATACATTTAGTAAAAAAATTCAATTCCAATTATTTATAACTTAAATAATTTGATTTTATTTATTCCTTGGTGACTGTATCTCCTTGGACATAGCCCAGACCCCAGTGGTGGGTCCCACTATGTCCAAAACTTTTATTCAACTAAATATGGTAGATTATTGAATATTCTATAGTGTGTGACCCTCTAGGCCCTTATCTCAATAGCTATGAATACTATTCACAAACCAAGAGCCGGATCTAGCAACCCATCATGGACCCTAAAGAGATATGAATTGTCACAGTAGTGAAAACCAACCTATGAACACACATTGTGTAATATAATATCTTTGTCTTTAATATATGATAAATCATGAAACACACCCATGTCATATCCCTTTTCTTTCTTAATTATTTGTTGATATTACTGGATGGATTTACCCTCAGCTTCCATAGCCATGGTCTTATGAATGTACTACCATCCGGATCAACATGGCCCAAGATATATTACTTCCTTAACTTGTAAGCAATAAATCCTTTCTTGAACATTAAACCAATGCCAAACCACCAATGACATAACCAACAAAAAATACCTGACTGTGATTTCATTATCATGGATTTCACCTTGCATCAAATTACGCGATCAAATGGCACACATTGGAAATGATCTCAAGCCAAGAGACCATTACATATGTCTGTAGATATGAACAACCAATGACACCCAAAACATGTGGCATTTCTATTGGTGGGTCTTTACTCATGATCTCACTACTAGAGATCACCAAGTGAAAACTTAATGAGAATAAGTCTCAATGCTTATGATCCCCCAACACCTGATAGTCAAACATCCATTATGTCCAGTAAATAATATGTATCTAGACCATAGAATATTTTTTATATTAATGTCATAGTATCTTGAGGTTCTCATTATTTCTTGGGATCCGCTATAACCTTTTGATACGATAATTAATCTATTGAAATTACCATTAAATAGTGGATAACAAAATATCTACACTATAATGATAAGAAAAAATCATGTATATCCAACTTGTATACACGATATGGTAAACAAAATCACTGCATAGTTGGGTGTAGGGGACACACTATGACAATAAGAAATCCAATGGTGACATACCCAATGGTGAGACATACCCAATGGTGAGACATACTCAATGGTGAGACATACCCAATGGTGATACATACCCAATGGAGAGACATACCCAATGGTGATACATACCCAATCGTGAGTCCCAGAGAATTAAATTCAACCAAAATTTATCACACCTAATTCATATTTGATGTAATTAATTCTCTCAGAATTCAAAGTCTTAGTAAATATATCAGCAAGATGATGTTATGTACCAATGTATTCTAGAGTGATATCACCTTTTTGAAAATAATCTCTCAATAAGTGATGTCTTACATCAATATGCTGTGTTCTAGAATATGATACATGATTCTTAAAAATATTAATATCATAAGTGTTGTCACAATTTATAGGGACATGTCAAAATTGATATCCATAGTCTAGTAAAGTGTGTTTCATCCACAAAATATGTGCACGTCAGCTATATACAACTATGTATTCAGCTTTGGTATTAGAATGTGTAACATAATTCTATTTCTTACTACACCATGAAACTAGAGACTTTCCTAAAAAGTGACATGTTCTAGAGGTTCTTTTTGTATCTAACTTACATCCACCAAAATTAGTATATGAATAACTAACTAAATAAAATTCTTGTCCTATTAGGTAAAAAATACTAAATTATTAGTATATTTTCTGTATTTGAAAATTCTTTTTATAGCTAAAATACATGACTCTTTTGGATTTTTTTGAAAAAGAGCACACATACACACACTGAACATACTATCTGGATGGATAGCAGTAGGATAAAGAAGTCTTCCAACCAAACATCTGTAACTAGTTTGATCAACTAGTTTCCTAGCTTCATCAAGATCCAATTTACAAGTGGTACTCATTGGAGTATCATTACTCTTAGTTTTATTCAAGTTAAAACATTTTAAAAGATCTTTTATATATTTACTTTGATTTAAAATGATACCTTCTTTTTAATGAAAAATTTGAAAACCAAGAAAGAATTTGAGTTCTCCAATTAAACTCATTTCAAGTTAATTTTTCATTATTTTAGGAAACGTAGTAAATAAATAAATTCTCTAAGATCCAAAAATAATATCATCTACATAAATATTTATAATTAAAACATCTTTTGAAATATGTTTTATAAAAAGGGTAGGATCAACTATAACTTTTGAAAAACCCATTTTAAATAAGAAAATAGGTGAGCCTATCATACCACACTCTAGGGGATTGTTTCAAACCATATAAATCTTTGGTTTATTTAAAAACCTAATTTGGAAAATGGGGATTTTGAAAACCAGGGGGTTGTTTTAAAAAAACAACCCAAACTATATACCCATTTAAGAAAGCACTCTTGATATCTATTTGATATAGTTTGAAATCTATATGTGTTGCATAGGAAAGTAGTATTATAATGGATTCATGTTTAGTGACTAGTTAAAAGGTCTCTTCATAGTCAATTCATTCTTCTTGACTATAACCCTATGCAATTAGTCTAGCCTTATTTCTTACAATAGTGTCTGATTCATCTACCTTGTTTCTAAATTCCCATTTAGTTTCAATAGTAAAGGTGTCCTTGGATCTATCCACTAGTTCCCACACTTTTTTTCTTTCAAATTGATTTAATTCTTATTGAATATCTATAGCCCATAATTCATCATTAATGGACTCATTGATATTCATTGGATCAAGATGAGAAAAAAAGGCTTGATGTTCAAACTAATTTATTAGAGAAGATATAGTATGTGTAACTCTATCTAGGTCTCCAACTAAATCATATAAGGAATGGTACGTAAGAGTCTTAACAGCTCTAGAAAAATTAGGGTTGGTTACTTTTGGTTCTTCTATAGGTTCAGGTTTTGGAAGCTCTAGAAATTTATCAGAACTGGATGATTGTTTTGACTATTTTACATAAGAATCAATAGGTTTTGAATTTAAGTTCAAAGAATATAAATCATCATCAAGGTTTTATAAATAATTCTTTGGATCATGCGGATATTCCTCATCAAATTTTAAATGAACAGACTCTTCCACAGTCTTGGTCCTTTTATTAAAAACTCTACAGGCTTTACTAGAAATTGAATAAACCTAGAAAATTCCTTCATCACTCTTAGATGCAAATTTTTCTAGATTATCCTTAGTATTAAGAATAAATGATTTACAACCAAAAACTCTAAAGTAATTTACCTTTGGAGTACTATTATTCCTAATATCATAAGGGTGTTTTTTAGGATCGGTCTAATTAAAACTCAATTTATTATGTAGCATGCTGTATTCATAGCCTCTACCCAAAAATAGACAAGCAGGTCATATTAATTTAAAATGGTCTTAGAAATATCTTGAAGAGGTATATTTATTCTCTCAACAAATCCATTATATTGAGGGGTCCTAAGAGTAGAGAAGTTTTGACTATAGCTATTTTTTGAACACAAAATATTCTAAGTCTTGATTTTCAAACTCACGAACATGGTCACTTGTTAGGGTTTTAATCCTAAGTACACTTAAATTTTTTATTGATCTAACATATTTGTTAAATTAATAATAGACTTCACTCTTGTAAACTAGAAAGATCACCCAAGTATACCTAGAAAATTCATTTACCAATACATAGACATAATGCTTCCAATTTATACTAGAAACTCTAGATGGTATGAATAAATCCATATGAACCAACTCAATAGGATGATAAGTTGAAACTTATTTCTTTAATTTAAAAGAAATATTTTGAAATTTCTCTTTTTGATATGAGTTACAGACTTTGTCATTTGAGAAATATATTTTGGGTAGATCCTTATCTAACCCTTTTCTAGTAAGCTTCTGAAGTGATTAAATATTACAATGGCCTAGTATCATTTTCCAATGAAAATATTCTTTTTGAAAGGAACTCAATAAGGAATAATTTTTAGAAATTCAAGAATTAAGATCGACTGCATAAACATTTTCATTTCTTAAAGTAGTAAATACTAAAACATCAATAGAGTCAAAAAAATTGCATGCATTATTTTCAAATTTAACATAAAAACCATCATCACATAATTGTGAGATGCTAAGTAAGTTATTATTTAAACCATTAAAAAACAATACTCTAGAAATTAAAACCTAATTTTTGTTACCAATTTGGCCAAGGCCTTTGATTTTCCCTTTAGCATTACCACCAAAGGTAACATGACCACCATAAAACTTTATTAGATTTTTGAAGTTAAAATAATCTATGGTCATATTCCTTGAACAACCATTGTCCAAGTACCATATAATTTTATAGGATGTCTTCAAGGAGTTTTCCTACAAATTTTTTTTGACAAGAAATGATTTTGGTACCCATATTTTCTTGGGTCTATAAGTGTTAGTAATCAGGGATTTAAGAACCCATATTTTTTTAATAGATATCTTGGAAATAGAATATAATATTTTTTAAATAAATACTTTATTTAATCCTTTAGAAAAATAAATAGCAGTAAAATTTTCAGATTAGGACTTTGGAACAAATGTGCCCTTTACTACTCTTCTTTGTCTATGTTGGTACCCTACACCAGTAACATATATTGGTGTAACTATTTACCTAAAATCTGAGTAATAGTTTCTCTTACATTGTTAAACCTTTCTAAATATTTCTTTAATTATTCATTTGAAAGTTTAGGTTCAGTATTTTCCTTTAGTAATTGAGCATTCTTCTCTTTCTCAATAGATAAATTAGATTTAACATTGATAGATAAAGAATTCCATCTTTTCAAAACTCTAAAATTATCCTTGAGTTCATTAAAAGTGTCTTATAACATCTTTCAATATTCAAACATCTCTTATTGAGACATTTCATCATTATTATCATCATTCTCAGAATTATTAGTGTTAAGAACAGGTAAAATATTAGAGATAATAAGTACCTCAGAGACATTAGTCATGAAGCAAATATTGGATCTGTTAGACTTTTTCTCAGGAGTAGTGTCAAAATCACTGGATCTATCCTTAGAATCACTCCATGTAGATTTATTTGCTTTATTATACCTTCAATCCTTGTTATAATATCTCTTTTTGTATTTCAGTTTTGGATAGTCTTCCTTGACATGTCCTATTCTTTTTCATTCATAGAATGTGATCTAATTTGTGTTATCATATTTCTTACAATATATATTCTAGTTTTATTTAACATAATACTTCCCTTTATAACTAGGATTTATAAAAACTTTTTTAACCTATAAAATTCCTTAAACCTTCTGGTCATGTGGGCTATCACCTCATCACTTTCCAGAGGCGAATCACTGTCACTTGAGCTTTTAGTCTTTATCTTTTACTTTTCCTTTTCACTTTGTTTAGATGTACTAGTCTTGAAGGAACCTTATTTTATTTTTGTCTCATCATCATCCTCTTGGTTTAATTTTACTTCTTCTCTATACATTATTTGCTTTCCAATCAGTTCCTTGACTAACAGTTTGCTAAAATCACATGATTATCTAATTGAAACATATGTGCCTCTCTATTTTTCTGGAAGGCATCTTAGAGATTGTATGATATAGTATTTGTTAGAAACTCGATTTCCTAGAAATATCATAGTGTTCACAATTTCATTAAACCTAAGATACATTTCAAATATTAGTTCATTGGTCTTGATTTTAAAAGAATCATACTTAATAGTATATGTATTTAATATTATTTCCTTAATATTGGTTTTTTCCTTCATGTAAAACAAATAAGGTATCCAAAATATCAAATGAGGTTTTACGATAAGAAATTATATTGAATTATGCATCTCCTAAATTATAATACAAGACATTCATAAATTTATAATTATTATTATAGGCAATATTAGTAGCATCAAACCAATATTTTCATAGAGTCTTCGACAACTCATACTTATCCTTAACAGCAGAAAAAATCTCAAAACCCATACTTTCAATAGGAATTTTCATTTTGATCTTCCAATGTACATAATTATTACAATTAAAAATGGGAGGTCTATTAGTAGCAGAACCTTCTGGTCTATTATCCATTCAATGAATTAAATTTAAAACTAAAAAAAATTATGATATTTAAAGCACAACTAATATCATAGATAATTGTTTTTGACAACTTTGATACAAAATCTTAAATATTTGATACCAAATGTTGGTCGAAGTGAGTATATCAAGAGGGGGGGGGGGTGAATTGAATAACCAATATTTTTTTTATTTAAAATGGTTTTAAATAAAACCCCCAAATTTAAATAAAATAGCCCAGTTTACCAAAATAGTTGTCTGATATAAGTTTTAATATTTTTGAAGGTTTCTCAAAAGGTTGATTAGTTCTCAGGTAAAACAATATACAATATTATTTTTTTCATTTGAAAACAAATTATTTAATTAATATCTTATAAAAACAATGATTAAGATAAACTATAAAATTATTGGTTTTGTTTAAGGTTTAAAATAGGTTCAATATAAACCAAACAGATAACAAAACACACAGTGGAAATTAAGTACAAGAGGTTTAGTATCAAGATGCGACTTTTTTCTTTTCACTTGTAATTCACCCTATACCATGTAGTTTATATAAAATTATATTTTAATCCACAAAATATATTGGGTTTTACAATAGTATACCAACCGTACATACCACACATGTCCTCTTGCATAGTTTTTGTGGGAGTAAAAAATAAAAAACAGGTCAGACAAGACCTTTACTATAGTTATCATGGTATAATAAGATAAAAGAGTACAAGAGAATATATCAAGTATCTTCTAGTTTCAAGTAGGAGACAATTTTAATTCTATAAAATAGAGCATATACACATTTCTCATAAATTTAAAATAAAAATAAATAGAGTAATAAGGGTGTAGAAGAATATGTGTTACTCTGTATGCCAGGATCTGCTGCATGTGACTCTTTGAAAATGAGTTTAAATGAGGCTTGAGTCATATTTTAGAAAACTAATATAGAATAGAGTGTCATATAATATTGTTCTTGAATATAGGAAGGCACTAGATGTATGTTATGATTCTGATTTCATAGTCTAGTGTAGTCGTGTAAGATGTATTCAAATTCCTACAATATTCTCTTGCTCTTGAGCATGTGAAAAAATTTTCATCAATTTGTGTTCTTATCTACACTTTTCTTCGCAATCTCATACACATGAGGGAGTCTATTTTCATACATTAATAATAGCATATTGCATGAAAAAATCATCCATATATCCTAAATACTCTTACTCAAAGATCACACATACTTTAATGTAGCTTTGTAAAATTTTAAGAAACAATCATTAAAATAACATTTCAAATTAAAAACTATAATATATCCGTTAGATATAATTAATTAAAAATATAAGTAAATTAATAGTGGTAGTGAGTCCAGGAATAGTAAATCTCTGGTGGTGTCTGATTTCGGTGGTGTGATATTGGCAGTGTGACACTGGTGGTGTGACACTAGTGGTGTTTCCTTAGAATGGTGACTCAGTTGGTGGTAGGTCATCCTTTTGGCCATGACTCATCTGATGGTAGGTCAGGTTGGCGGTGACTCATAATTTTACTAATTTATGATTAAGTGGTATGACACAACCGATGGTAAGTCATTCCACACTTTTCCAAAATTATATACTGGCGGTGACTCATATACGATGATGGGTCTTTTAACAATTATCCGATTTTGGATCTCAATAGTGTTTCATTGAACTAGCGATGACTCATCCTTTATAAAAAGTTTTCCACCTGTCTCATATTATAAAATTATAATAGAATGATATGAATAATTAGTATCAATATAAATATGATTTTGTGATCATTAAAACAAGGGTGCTAGTCACATTAACAGAGGTTTCAATAGAATCATATCTGATTTCACTATAAAATCCCTCTCCCTACACTTGAAATTTAAAAATAATGAAAAATATTATATCAAGGTTATGAATCGATGAAATTATCTTGTAATATGGATCATTCTAATAAAATTATATTCATGGTCTAAAAGGGAGAAAATAAGGTTCAATGTAGGTAATACCTTAAGGATAATGGATAAATCAATAAAATTACTCAATAATATTGTAATTTAATTTTTTTCAATCATCACTTTGATAAGTTTAAATACAATTCCTAGTAGGTAACATGTCCCAAGTTATCTCAAGAAATTTACTAAGAAGGATTTTAAAAATTTGGTCTTGAATCCTATCAAGAATAGGATCATATGAAATTGAAGATAATCACTCATGTAATCTATAATAAAAAATTTAATCCACATGAACCTATAAAACTAAAATCATGAAAGAAGGAAGGAAAAATTCATCTATATTTGTCTATGAAGAAAAATCATGATTCATTGAATTTAGTTTCCTATGTTTAACTCTAATCATTCAATTCCCCCATATTACTTAATCAATTCTATCAATTTGAAAATTAAAACATGGAATTATATGGTTCCTAAAAATTCAATGTTTCATGGATCAAAATTAATGAAAAATCCTAAGTTTGGGTATGTATCTTTTCTCTTTTAATCTCAAAAAAATAATTTTGAAAATAGGAGAGTATAAATAAATATTTAAATTTAAAGCTTACCCCCTTTTATTTTGAAGCTCATTTTCATCTTTTTTTCTCCCTTTGTGCTTCATGGACCTACAAAGGAAATAAAAATTGTGAAAACACAAGTTCCATGAAATTAATGTTCAAAAATGATGTCTGGGGGAGGTTTTACTACATCCTAAAGTACAAAACTAAATCCTAATAAATAAAATATCAAGTTTCCTCATATAAAGTTATTTTATTACCACCAATGAAAAAATAGCCAATACTAATGGTTTTGAACTATTATTATAGGTATCTAAACCATTTATATAGGCTATACCAATAGTTTGGGAAGCTGTAGGATGATTTTGTGTTAGTATAGACCTATCCCAATGGTTTGGGGAAAACCTTTGGGATAGGTAAATCTAAAATAAAATTTACAGCAGTGGTTTTAACCCATGACCTCCACATTATATATCAAAGACTTTAACACTATCCTACAATTGTATTTGTGAATATATTTGGATATATATATATATATAATTAATTTATATATTGATTTATTTGACGATATTTGACATAAAAATAATAGAAAATTAGGGTACCTGTCCCAAGGGTTTTGAGAACCATTGGGATAGCCTTACCCTATCCCAATGGTTTTTAAAACCATTTGGATAGGTGTTCTCAAAGTTGTATATCCCTAGTATTTTGGAAAACTATTTGGATAACCTTACCCTATCCCAATGGTTTTCCAAAACCATTGGGATAGGTTGTTGTCAAAGTGGTATATCCCAATGGTTTTGGAAAACTATTGGGATAGACTTACCCTATCCCAATAGTTTTCCAAAACCATTGGGACAAGTGTTGTCAAAATGGTTCTATCCCAAAGGTTTTGGAAAACTGTTGGGATAGACTTACCTTATCCTAATGTTTTTTATAAACCATTGGGATAGAGGACCTATACCAACATTTTTTACAAACCGTTGGTATTGGTCGTATTTCTAGTAGTGTATGGTTGTTAAAATTGAAATTACCTCATTTGATCAAATTATAGGAGAGTGTTATAGAAAAAACCATTTCGTATTGAACTAATTCTATCATTTATGAATGTTTGATTTAGATATTACAACTTTCTTCCTCTTTATGTTTAGTTTCATGATTTTTGGGAATTTTTTTGGTTTGGATAGCCCTAATGTTTGTATTATATGTTCATAGGATATCTACACTTTATACCTCTCTATATTTTCCTTCTATGGTGGATTATCTTCACATAATTATCCAATAATATTCTCCAGTTTAGTAGCCATAATTTATTCATTTTATTTTTATTTCTATTCTTCTTGCTTTTCTTTTTTACTTAGGCTTATCACCTATAATATTTACAAAAAATTATCACATTTCTGAAGCTCCAACATTTTCCCTTTCCTATTGGCCTTATTTTTAAGAATTAAAGTTATCTTTTTCTTCATTATACTTAGTACTTAGGTAGTTTTAAACCATGTAAAATTAAGAATAATAATCAAAATAATAAATTTACTTAGATCCATCCTTAAGTTCAATTGTTATTTTGGAGATATCGTTAATTTCTCCTTCAATATGGGCCTCATCCTTGGTTCTTTCATTCACTTCCTTGTATTCCTTTTCCATGTTCTCTAAGAGTCCCAATACTCTTTGAAACTCATATTCCATGCTTTGTATAATTTATACCAAACTTTGGTGAATTTTTGGTACTCCCTATAATTGTAAATTCCTCTTGTTTTCCAATTTTTTTTTGAGGGGTTTGAAAATTAGATTTCTAATTGAATGTGGGCCTTAATTTTTTCTTTTACCTAAGATCACAAACTAAAAATAACTAGTGCATAAAATTAGACTAGAATGAAAAATGAAAATACATAATATGAAATTTAAAAAAATAGATTATTAGAGTGTTTTCTAACTATTGAATTTATAACTTCTTATTCCCAGGAAATGACACTATAAATTTGAGGCACTCAGAAGACATCGTTAAATATTATGGCCAAATAAAATTTATAAAATTGTAGTAACATAAACCACAATAACTACTAAAATGTATAATATTGGTAATTTTGGGTCAATACCATAATAAAAAGTGTTATAATGTTTAATAGTGTTGATTTTTTTAAAAATTATTAAACTAACATTAAATAAAATTATTAAGTGGTGTGATTTGATAGGGTCCAAAATGAAAATAAGGATGAAGAGAGGAGAGTTGATATTAAAGGGCGGTTTTTCATATAATTAATTCATTCATCACTTATGATACTAAATTAGATTAAAAGTCTCAATAATTCTTATAGTATATTTCATAACCTCTTAGAATTATCTAGGATAACCTAGGTTAGCCGAACCCTCTCTCAAGGTATGTCTATAGCTGGATTAGGTTCATTATGTTTAATATTTAGGTAAAATATGAAGTTAAGTTGACTCTTTCGTTCCACTTACATCAATTACATTGGGTTTCCTCCAAAAATTACTATCCCTATCACTATGTAATTTGGTATGTGATTTAATTATTCTCAATTTAATAAAAATTAATAAGAATGATTCATAAGCATGAAATAATTAAATCAGTTGTTACTCAAGATTTTCCATCAAATCTACCATCTTTCACAACACTAGCCACACATAATTGATATTTCAATAATTAATTATTATATTAGAAGTTATGGAAGGGGGAATATAATATAAATATCATTATTCACATGTTATTCCCTTGAATTGAAGAAACAATCTACCTAGGATCACTAATGTTACATAATGAAAAATAAAAAGAAAACATATCTTAAACTATGATGACTTGATAGTGATAATGATACTCCTTATTATACTCTCAATTTAGTTTTAAGATTTCAATATTTTATTTAGTTATAGGAAATACCCTCAGATGGGTCAATTTGTCTCATTAACTCCTAGGGTTGGCTCCATTTTTCATAACAACCACCTCTTCTCTTTATAGATAGAGTTCTCATGAAAAATATGTTATTTTCAATTTTGAGTTTTTTATTCTCTCTCCATTTTTATACAATTTTTATATTATAAAAAACCATTGATTTTGAATGTTGAATTATCTACCATTTACTATGTATTCATGTATTTTGGAGGGAGGGTGAGTATGAGCTCGACCATCCTTGAATATCTTTAATCTATTTTAATTTTGTGCTATATATCTCTTAGCTCAAATCCTTATTTTGTGGAAGATTTTATCTCCCTTAGTTTATGTGAGGCATCCCATTCATGATCCTCATAATAATCCGCTCGAGACTACTACACATCATATGGATTTCCAGAAAACTTTGGGTTTTTGAAATATAGAGGTAAACCCTCTACCACATGGGCATAGGTGCTGTGTAAGGGTATAGAGATTTACCATTACACAACTCCTAGATTTTGGGTAAGGGTAATAATATTTACCCTTATGTATCTGCTGTAAGTCATGTAAGGTTAAGGATATTTTCCTTTAAATATCACCTTTTTTCCTTTCATGGTTATGAAGTAGATAGACGATCATGATGAAACTTACTATTCTTCATTAAATAATTTCCCTACTACTAATATAGTACCCTCCATGATATAGGTTTCATCCCCCGATGAAACCATTATTATTCATTTCTCTGGTTATACCATAATAGATACCTCCACGGCGTATCAGAAATCGTATGATGGAGTATATTCTTCTTTAATTACCCATATCCACTCAATGATGCAACCAAACCCTTCATGTTGTAGTCTCTTTATAAGAACACCATAAAAAACATAGTACTATACACAATTTTGTAACTCCATTTATTATTTCTATAAGCTACAAGGAAACATGGTTTAGTGGATTGACCATGGTGTAACCTATTCTCATCAGTTCAAGATCCTCTATCTACTAGACTTGTTAACCATGGATACAAAGTAGCTATGATCAGATATCTAGTGATGATGTAGATTTTGCTTCATCAGCCATAGAGAACTATGGCGTAGAGATGATGGAGGTGACATGGTGAGGTGTGTCTAATAATGAAGATGCATATATGAAGCCAGGATGACACTATTTTAAAAAGTGCACAGTACCTAGATATTAAGTCACTCCCCACACCAAAGATATAAATGGTCAAACTCTACTATTTATATGATCATGTTCCCTTTTACCGATGTCAAGTTGGATGGGTGTCTCAAGACACCCTAATCCACTGTGAACAACCTAATACCAGTGAAACTATCCTCTTAACTTTTCATGGAATCTCGTATTATACACCAGTGTGCTCCTATGTTTGTGCCTACACGTATTATGATTAACCCATGCACTCCTCTATCATTCCTATAGTATGCCCTCATGGTTACTTGGGTGGCCTCCCCTTGGGGTAGCTATGTGTTTTTCATTGGTTGAGGTCCAACCTAGGTGGTGACCTATTTTTGTACCTAACAAAATAAAAAATATTTAGAAAAATAGAAACATAGTAAAGTAAGTATTTTACTCCTTTTTTACTTTGTTTTAAAAAATTTCATCCAAAAAAATAAAATACCCACATATCAATAAACAAATGGTTAATATGGGTATAAAAAATTAAATATAATTGACATATACCAATTAATATTTAAAAAATTAGACATAAAAATTATCTCATTAAAAATTCTTTGTTGAATGGATTATATCATGAAAGGGGGGGGGGGATAAAAATGGATTGATTATAGACCGAATGTGTAGGGGAAATGTGTGTATTTAAAAACAAGTAACACAAGAGGTGGGTTGGGGTGTGTGTACAGGAATGAAAAAATTAGAAAAAAATTACTCAATTAAATGTTTATGAAAATGTTTCGAGGGAACAAATGAGATTTATGAAGCTGAACATTTAAAATAGAAAATAAATAAATAAAAGGTATATATATATGTATGAAATATATATATATATACAAAGGTTTAAATAATATTTTTATCATCAAACAAATATATAAGAAATGTCTAACATGCATTAAATGTATATATATATATATTAAAATAATTATAATAAGGTTTAGATATATATGAAAAATTTTATTAAGTTAAAAAAAAATTAATGTATAAATTTTTTTGTAAACAAAAAAATTTATATAAAATGTTTCAAATGAATATATATGTGAGTATATATGGAATATATAATAAATAATTTTTCCCAAATAAAGCATCTGAGATGTTATTAAAATTATAATGGATGTTATAACTAAATGTTATAGATTTGTTAATTCTTAAAAATTAATTATAAAATTTATTCCTCATATTAATTGAATGAAACACTTATAAAACAACTATTTTTTTAGTGAAATTAATATCAAAGTTAGTTTCCTTCAATAAATATGAATCGTGGAAGTCACATTTCTTCATATTTAAAATACATACCTTCTCATCCCTTCATTTTTACTTTTTTTCATGACACTGGTTGACTAGAGGCATGTCCTAAGAGTATTGTGGGGTAATTAAAATACCATGCAACAAAAATTGTCATATTACAACAATTTCTACAGAACAACATTATGAGTTAAGGTATTTCCTACTTTATTATCTTTGAAATACAACATACTTGATAAGTTGCGATCATTTCTAAGAACTATTCAAGCCATAAAATTTTCGATTATATGTCCCAAATATCAAATTAATGAGATCATTTTCATTCACTTCTTGAAAACTGTATGGAATTATTGTTGGGAAACATCCACACTCATTCAATTAAACACACCAATATGTCATTAATCCAAGATTTACTGAATGATTCAACGATTTATTTATCTATGTTTCCTAACCCTAAAGAGAAAAGTATGTTCAAATCTATAATAGGTATTTGTAGAGTTGATATGGTTTGGGAGAGACTTTTTATATTAATTTTGAATTTACTATATTACATACCTCTTAGGCTCTTTTATGGTTTAGGGGGCGGGGTTGTGATTTATATTCTGTTTTAATTATTATGATATTCTATCAGGCCCTCATTTGGTCCAAGGGAAGGGGTCTTGAACATTCTTTGTGATCTGTGTTTAAATTATCTGACATTATTAATTGATTAGTTTGATTTGATTTTCTATTATATATTATGTGATTTCATAGGAAATAAGAATCTATAAATGAAAATGGAAATAGTAGAATCTAAATTATAGCATCAGGGAAATAGAATATGACTTTTTATAATTCAATCATTGAATATAAAATGAATTTATGTGCTATACTTATTGTGAAATACCATGTGAAGTGGGAAATAATATGAGAATGGATATATGAAGAAAAATATGTCCATAAAAACCTTTATTTTTCTACTGCATGTTGAATATACTTGATTTTTTTTACTCGAATTGATGCCATTATTTTGTATTATATTTTCATATATCAAATTCCATCATTGAATTGAAAATTATACATGAAATAGGAAATAATGAATAGAATTATAACTTTGTATAAATCTATCATGGGAACTAATACGAACATTAACATCCTACAATTAATATTGATGTGTGAACTACTATTTAGAAATTTATGAATATTTATAATCCACATATATGGTGCAATGTCAAATAATGATTTCATTATGGTTGTTACTACATGGTTATAAGGACCTGACCTTAAAACATTACATAATCTTTAATTAAATGAATAATTCACATTGAGGATCTTTTCATGTTTAGAGTTTTAGAGAATTAGTAAATAACTATTACATCTCAAAATATTACAAGGTAGAAACTTCTACACAGTTTCCATTTTTTTCATAAAATGAAAACTCTTGAAAAAAAAAGAGTCATGTCTAGTTCCATGTTTTAGACAGGATGACTTTTCATTGATCTTATCCTTGACCCTATTCATCTTTTAGTCATGTGAAAACATTTCAAAACTTGGGATGGGCATAAAAATCTCAGTAAGGGATACACAAAGAAGTAAAACTATTAGTTTTTCAAAACCACAAGTAAACCATGAATACTTTAACATAAGTAATAATTTTCACCTTTATGAAGTAGTAAATACTCTTTACTAAATAAAATATCATTACTTACCCTTTTTTAACCAAAATATTACCATAAAACTCATATAAAGAAAACATAACATAGAAAGGTAACTTGGGACATAAACATACATAAATGTAATAACAAAACGGTCGACTTCCACACATATCACTAAATGGAATAGCCATACGGTGGACTTCCATACCCAATGCATTGGAGGTTATAACGTAACCACCAGTCCTGGTATTCACGGCACCACCTGTCATTTGGTTTATCACGTAACCACCCGTCAAATTTTCAAGTACAATTATAAAGTCATAAGACATAAAGAAAATATAAAGGAAAGAAAACATTTCCACATTTCAATCAGAATATATCACATAAATATATTTACATAAAAAATCCATTATCAAAACCATTTTCAAAATCAAAATACATAAAAGTTTATATGGTATTTATTTTATTTTAAAAACATTACGGCTTGTTGAGGAATCCAAAGATCAAATAATAATCGCGGTGGAAAAAAAGGTCATTGTCACTGCTCATGTTAAAAGAAACATTCATTTTTGTCTTTTAGTAAAACAATTTGTAGAAAAAGATTCCCTTTGAAAAGTCAAGGGTGTTTATACAGCATATAAAATAAAGTCATGTATTAAAACAAAATATGCCTCAATGAAAGGACATTGAGACGAATTCCCTTACCTCGTGTCCAACTTGACCCGTTCGTTCTTTAATATCCTGAATAATAAACTAAAGTTAATTTATAATTTCTTAAGAACATTTTTCAAGTTTATTATTCCTTTTATATCACTCATTACCATGTTATAAACATTATGTAATCACTTAAGTTAATAATGTTCGTTTTGTCGATATTTGGTACTTGTGTCAAAAATGGACTTCTTATAATTACATGTTGTTCATGTGGTAAAAGGTTCATTATATCTAGAATGATATTCATGATTTGGATACCTTATATATCATATATATCCAGAATATACATGTTTTTATAATAGTACATAACATTTATAGGTAAGAAATTAAATGCACCGTTCATGGAGACGGTAAGCCGTACGTACGCATGAACACTACTTTAATTTCTATTTCTTATTTTAATGGAATTAAAACATAATGATACATAGGTATATTATAATTCCATTATAATATAATATATAATATCATTAAGTACATCCTTTATACATCCCACATAAGGCATTAACGAATCACATCACTTTGAGGGGGCGGTAGTCTGCACTTCCTCAAATGAGATTATCGTATTTACCCACTATGGAAACCATAAAGGCATGCTATAAATGGAAAATACAGAAGCATAAAGAAAACATAAACATAATATATATTATATATAAATACAGTTCCATTATAATGGCCACCATGAGAGGTGGTTAGAGATATTTGAACAATCATTGTTTCGTGAGGCGTTAGTTTTCCATCCACAGAAACATTATGTTCTTCATCCATTAGATGGAGGTGTGTGTATGTGTAGCTCGAATCATTATCATAGAAACATACTAGTATATTGATAATACTTATGTTGTTACAAAATAAAAGAATAAAAAGAGTTTAGGGGTTTAAGAAGTAAAATAAAAAATAATAATTTAAGAGAAACCGTTTCCTTTAATTTGGGGAACTCCCTTGGGTTTGAACCAAAGGACTTCTTGAAGTGCCTTCTGCCTAAGGTAAGTCTTATAGGAGGAGGAGAGGGACGTAGGGAGATGAATTGGGCAGAGTTTTGATGAGACAAAAGGCTTGAGAGGTGTGATTAATTGGTTAGAAGTGATCTCCTTTTATAAGGGAGAGGAGGGGCTCTTTAGGAAAGTGTGAAACAATTATTTTATTATAAACATATATTCGGTTTCAAAAGGTCCAAAAATAATTATAGTAGAAGATAAGATGACTCATATTCGAAATAAAATCATCCAATCAAAATTGGACATGTTTTGGAAAATATTTTAATCATTATAATCTTATTTATTTAAATCATTTATTAATGTGGTAAATACTGCATCATTATTGTGTCATAAATACTTTAATTTATTTGAGGTCTAAAAATTATAAAACAATTACCATAATGTAGGAAATATTTTTATATTTCCAATGAATATTTATAGTCTAAATGATAACTTATATAACCCAATTTTAAAATTAATTTACTAAAAGATATTTTTTTTGTCATTTTTGCATTTACTTTAAGTTAATTAATCTAAATTATCATTATCACTCCCATGTGGCTCAATGGGGCCCCAAAATAGACCCAAAGATGTCCATGGTCGTAAATGACTCAACCAACAAGGTTTGGATAAGTGTTAAAGTAATTTTGAATTATTATAATATTCTTTTTACCTTGAATTACCGTATTTACCTTTAACCGTGGTAAATAAAAGTCAAAAGTTACTATTCACCAAAAATTATTTTCATCTTATTGGACCAAATTTTAATTTTTTATAACAACCACGTATATTAGATTTTCAAAATTCAATTCATAGAAGTGGTAAAATTTCATTTAAATGAAAAATTCAATTTTTTAACTACCGCTAAGTAGATTCACTATTCATCAAAAATTGAAGTCTTTCAGAAAACTACCAAAAATTCAGCCTAAGTTATATTTGATATTTCGAATTAAAAAATTATGTCTATTTTTACAAATTCAAAACATAGAAGTGGAATTAATTAATTTTAAAATTAATTCACGTTATCAAAACAAATAGCGTGTTTTTAAGAAACAATAACTATCAAAAGATTGATACTTATTTATGTCTAATTTCAAAGTGAAATTAATTACAATGACCAAAATTGGATTAAATTGTAAAAATATATTTCAATTACACTTTAAAACTAATTAAAAAGATAATCTAACCATATAAATAAATTAGATTAAAAGGCACTTTTGAATTAAAATACAATATTTTCTACTATTCATCAAAAAATGAACTTTATCCAAAAAAATACCAAAAAATTACCTAAAGTAAAATTTGATGTCCCAAATCTAAAGAAGAATTTTATTTTGTCAAATAGAACATATAAAAATGGCCAAAAATAGAATTAAAGAGGGTTTTCCATTAAAAGGTGTTAAATCGACCTTTTAATGTAAATTATGCTTAAAATTAGATTCATTCATATTTTAAGCCTCTAATTTTTATTGGATAAATGTAAATACATTTAAAAAACATGTATAATCATATTATAGTTAGTTTTTTTCATTCCCACCAATACAACGACTAAGAGTTAACTAACATTTAAAATAATAATATTATACTATTAGTGTGCAACGTAAGATTTCAAAGAAACTCGTTGTTGCGTATCAGGTATGCTATCGAACATAACAACCCATTTAAAGTAAATTTAATATTTAATTCACAAATATTAATAAATATGAAATATGTTTCATTCTCTATTTACCTGGGATGTTACATCCTTCCCCCTTTTGGGCATTGCATCCTCACAATTTTACTTATCAAAATAAGTGGGGGTATTTATCCCTCATAGCATTTTCAGATTCCCACGTTGCCTCTTCAACCATATGGTTTTCCCCCAAAACCTTTACCTGGTGAATTACCTTATTCTGCAACACTTGCTCTCTACAGTCAAGAATCTGAACTGGTTATTCTTCACAAGAGATATTCTCTTCCAACTGAACTACCTCTAGGCTCAATACATGAGATGGATTTGGAATATACTTTCTCAACATCAAAACATGAAAAACATTGTGTACCTGGGACAAACATGGAGGTAAATCCACTCTGTACTCCACTGATCCCACTTTATCCAGAATTTCATAAGGTCCAATGAACCTCATACTCAACTTTCCCTTCTTACCAAAACACATCACACTTTTCCATAGAGAAACTTTGAGAAAGACATGATCACCTACCTCAAAAAAAAAGATCATTCCTCCGGTTATCTGCATAAATTTTCTATCTGCTCTAAGCTGTTCTCATGTGCTTCTAAATCAACTGAACTTTCTCTACCATCTCTTCTACCAATTCTGGTCCCATCTGCTTCCTTTCACCTACTTCATCCTAAAAAGCTGGAGTCCGACAATGCTTTCCATATAATGCCTCAAATGGAGCCATCTGTATACATGAATGAAAACCGTTATTATATAAAAATTCAACCAGATAAAGATGTTGGTCCCATCTTCCTTGGGAATCCATCGAACAAGAACGTAACATACCTTCCAATGTCTGAATTTTTCATTCTGAATGCCCATCTGATTGAGGATGAAAAGCTATACTAAAATTTAATTTAGTACCCAATGACTTCTGAAGGCCTTTCCAAAAGTTAGAAGTAAACCTGGGATCATGATTAGATATAATGGAGAGGTAAAATCTATGCAACCTGACTATCTCTTTAACATAAAACCGAGCAAGTTGATCTAGAGACAAAGTATCTCAAATAGGAAGGAAATGAGCATATTTAGTCAATTGATCAACAATAAACCAGATTGCATCATTACCTCATGATGTCTTCGGTAATCCCACAACAAAGTCCATTGATATATTTTCACATTTCCACTCTGGAACCGATAGAGGCAGAAGAATCCCTTTCGGTAACTGCCACTCCTCTTTAACCTGCTGACCAGTCAAACACTTCACAGTAAAATCAGAAATATCTCTTTTCATTCCATCCCACCACTAATACTCCCGATGATCTCTGTACATCTTAGTATAACATGATGAACTGAAAACGGGGAACTATGAGCTTCACATAGCAACTCATTCTTCAACTGTGAATCACAAGGAATACATAATCTCTTCACCAATCTCAAAACACAATCATTATCAATGTTAAAATTAGGCAACTTACCCTTCTGAACCTGCACTACCTTTTTATACAACTCACTATCTTCTTTTTAGGCTTACATTATTCTATCTAATAGAGATGATCTCACTGAAACCTTAAACAAAACAGAATAATTTTCTACACCAACAACTTCTATTCCAGTGATCATCAAATCAAAAACCGACGGATATTTTTCCAAACGTAACATGGTTAATGAAGCATTACTTTTTCGACCCAAATCATCAGCCACTTTATTTTATTTTCTCGGATGGTAATGGATCATGAAATCATAATACTTGATTAATTCCAACCATCTCCTCTGTCTCAAGTTCAATTCTTTTTGAGTGAATATATACTTCAAACTTTTTTGATCAGTATATATTTCACACTTCACTCCATACAAATGATGCCTCCAAATTTTTAAAGAAAAAACAACAGCAGCTAATTCCAAATCATGTGTAGGGTAATTTAACTCACGAGGTTTTAACTGAAGTGAATCATAAGAAATTACCTGATCATTCTACATTAGGACACAACCCAGTCCTTTCAATGAAGCATCACTATAGATAACAAACTCATCATTTCTGGATGGCAGTTCCAAAACTGGAGCATTCACCAATCTTCTTTTCAATTCCTGAAAACAATCATCACATTCTTTTGTCCAAATGAACTTAACACCTTTTCGAGTTAACTTAGTCATTGGAATAGATAATTGTGCACAATTTTCAACAAACCTCCGATAATAACCTACCAAACCAAGAAAACTACGAATCTCAGTTATATTTGTGGGTCTTGGTCATTCTTCAAAATTTTTTGTTTTTTGTAGGATAAACAACTATTCCATTTTTGAAACAATGTGACCAAGGAAAGAAATTTGTTGTAACCAAAACTCAAACTTTCTGAATTTCCCAAATAGTTTCTTTTCTTTTAATATTTTCAAGACAACCCTTAAATGACTTTCATGTTCCTCCTTAATTTTTGAATAATCCAAAATATCATCAATAAACACAACCACCACTTATCACCTAATTCAACTGAGCCATCACTACAACAAACTATTCAATTTTGATTCCGACCATCTCAGGTTGCTGATTCGGAAGGTCTTTCTCTTCGGTATGCATTCCCAGAAAAGATGCTCAGTTTCCTTTTCAGAAAACCATTATAAACACGGAAATATCTTTGGCAAAGAAACATGGTAATCTGTAAATGCTATATCATTTCAATATTACCATAAATTAATTTATAGACATTAATTAAACAATACCCTAACTCCTAAAGTTGTCTAAACCGACTTATGATTCCAACTATAAGGACCCGGCCTTAAAACATTACATAATCTTGAATTAAATGAATAATACACATTGAGGATCTTTTCAGGTTTAGAGTTTTAGAGAATTAGGACATAACTATTACATATCAAAAGATTACAAGGTAGACACTTATACACAGTTTCCATCTTTTTTCATAAAATAAAAACTCTTTAAAAAAAGACTCATGTCTAGTTCCATGTTTTAGATAGGATGACTTTTCCTTGATCCCATCCTTGACCCTATTCATCTTTAAGTCCTATGAAAACATTTCAAAACTTGGGATGAGCATAAAAAGCTTAGTAAGGGATACACAAACAAAGTAAAACTGTTAGTTTTTCAAAAAAAAAACATGTAAATCATGAATACTTTAACATAAGTGATACTTTTCACCTCTATGAAGTAGTAAATACTCTTCAATGAATAAAAGATCATTACTTACCCTTTTATAACCAAAATATTATCATAAAACCCATATAAAGAACACATAACATATAAAGGGAACTTGGTACATAAACATACATAAATGGAATAACCAAACGGTCTACTTCCACACATATCACTAAATGGAATAACCATACGACTGACTTCCATACCCAATGCATTAGAGGTTATAATGTAACCACTCGTCCTGGTATTCACAGCACCACCCATCATTTGGTTTATCACGCAACCACCTGTCAAATGTCCAAGTACCATTATCAAATCATAAGACATAAAACAAATATAAAGGATGGAAAACATTTCCACATTTCAATCACAATATATCACTTAAATATATTAACATAACAAATCCATTATCAAAACCATTTTCAAAACAAAAATACATAAAAGAGTATATGGTATTTATTTTCTTTTAAAAAAATTACGGCTTGTTGAGGAAGCCAAAGATGAAATAATACTTGCAGTGGCTAAAAAGGTTGTTGTCACCGCTCACATTAAAAGAAACATTCCTTTTTGTCATTTAGTAAAACGATTCAAAGAAAAATATTACCATTGAAAATTCAAGGGTGTTTATACAACGTATAAAATAAAGTCGTGTATTAAAAAAAAATATGCCTCAATGAAAGGAGATTGAGACGAAGTCCCTTACCTCGTGTCCAGCTTGACCCTTTCATTCTTCAATATCCTGAATAATAAAATAAATTTAATTTATACTTTCTTAAGAACCTTTTTCAAGTTTATTATTCCTTTTATATAACTTTTTACCATGTTATAAACATTATGTAATCATTTATGTTAATAATGTTTGTTTTGTCGATATTTGGTACTTGAGTCAAAAATGGAATTCTTATAATTACATGTTGTTAATGTGGTCAAAGGTTAATTATATACATAATGATATTCATGATTTTGATATCTTATATATCATATATATCCATAATATACATGTTTTTATAATAATACATAACATTTAGAGGTATGAAATGAAATGCACCGTTTATGGAGAGGTAAGCCTTACGTACGCATGAATGCTACTTTCATTTCTATTTCTTATTTTAATGGAATTAAAACATAATGATACATAGGTATATTATAATTACAGTATAATATCATATATAATATCATTATCTCCATCCTTTATACATCCCACATAAGGCATTAAGGAATCACATCACTTTGAGGGGGTGGTAGTGTGCACTTCCTCAAATGAGATTATCGTATTTACCCACTATGGAAACCATAAAGGAATTCTATAAATGGAAAATAAATTAGCATACAGAAAACATAAACATAATATATATTATATATAAATATAGTGCCATCATAATGGACACCATGAGAGGCGGTTGGAGATTTTTGAACAATCATAGTTTCATGAGTCGTTAGTTTTCCATCCATATAAACATTATATTCTTCATCAATTATATGGAGGTGTGTGTATTTGTAGATTGAATACTTATCATAACAACATCCTAGTATATTGAGAATAATGATGTTGTTACAAAATAAAGGAATAAAAAGAGTTTAGGGATTGAAGAAGTAAAATAAAAGAAAATAATTTAATAGAAACCGTTTCCTTTAATTTGGGTAACTCCATTTGGTTTGAACCAAAGGACATCTTGAAGTGCCTTCTCCCTAAGGTAAGGATTATATGAGGAGTAGAGGGATGTATTGATCTTATTTAGGCAGATTTTGTACGAGACAAAATGCTTCAGAGGTGTGAGGAATTGGTTAGAAGTGGTCTCCTTTTATTAGGGAGAGGAGGGGCTCTTTAGGAAAGTGTGAAAACATTATTTTATTATAAACATATATTCTATTTAAAAAGGTCAAAAAATAATTATAGTTGAAGATAAGAAGACTCATATTAGAAATAAAATCATCCAATCAGAATTGTACATGTTTTGGATAATATTTTAATCATTATAATCTTATTTATTTAAATCATTTATTAATGAGGTAAATACTGCATCATTATTTTGTCATAAATACTTTAATTTATTTGAGGTCTAAAAATTATAAAACAATTACCATGATGTAGGAAATATTTTTATCTTTACAATGAATATTTACAGTCTAAATGATAAATTATATAACATAATGTAAAAATTAATTTACTAAAAGATATTTGTTTTTGTCATTTTTTCCCTTACTTTAAGTTAATTAATCTAAATTGTCATTATCACTCCCAAGTGGCTCAATGGGGTCCCAAAATCAACCCAAATATGACCATGGTCATAAATGACTCAACCAATAAGGTTTGGACAAGTGTTAAGGTAATTTTGAATTATTATAATATTCTTTTTACCTTGAATTACCTTATTTACCTTTAACCGCGGTAAATAAAAGTCAAAAGTTACTATTCACCAAAAATTATTTTCATCTTATTGAACCAAATTTTACTTTTTGATAACAACCATGTATGTAGGATTTTCAAAATTCAATTCACAGAAGTTGTAAAATTTCATTTAAATGAAAAAGTCAATTTTTTTAACTACCACTAAGTGGTTACACTATTCATCAAAAATTGAAGTTTTTCAGAAAAATACCAAAAATTCAGCCTAAGCTATATTTGATATTCAAAATTCAAAAATGATTTATATTTTTACAAATTCAAATCATAGAATTGGAATTAATTAATTTTAAAATTAATTCCCGTTATCAAAACAAATAGCATGTTTTTAAGAAACAATAACTATCAAAAGATTGCTACTTGTTAATATCCAATTTCAATGTGAAATTAATTACAGTGACAAAAATTGGATTAAATGATAAAAATATATTCCAACTAAACTTTAAAACTAATTAAAAATATAATCTTACCATATAAATAAATTATATTAAAAGGCACTTTTGAATTAAAATATAATATTTTCCACTGTTCATTAAAAAATAAACTTTATCTAAAAAAATACCAAAAAATTACCCAAAGTAAAATTTGATGTCCCAAATATAAAGAAGAATTTTATTTTGTCAAATAGAACATATAAAAATGGACAAAACTAGACTTAAATAGGGTTCTCCATTAAAAGGTGTTAAATCGACTTTTTAATGTAAATTATGCTTAAAATTAGATTCATTTATATTTTAAGCCTCTAATTTTTATTGGATAAATGTAAATACATTTAACAAACATGTATAATAATATTGTAGTTAGTTTAGTTCATTCCTTCTAATACAACGACTAGGAGTTGACTAACATTTAAAATAATAATATTATATTATTAGTATGCCACATAAGATTTCAAAGAAACCCATTGTTGTGTATCAGGTACGCTATCGAACATAGTAACCCATTTAAAGTAAAATTAATATTTAATTCACAAATATTAAATAAATATGAAATATGTATTATTCTCTTTTTACCTGGGATGTTACATCCCTCCCCATTTTGGGAATTGCGTCCTAGAAATTTTACTTATCAAAATAAGTGGGGGTATTTATCCCTCATAGCATTTTCAGATTCCCATGTTGCCTCTTCAACCATATGATTTTTCCACAAAACCTTTACCTGGTGAATTACCTTATTCTGCAACACTTTCTCTCTACGGTCAAGAATCTAAACTGGTTGTTCTTCATAAGAGAGATTCTCTTCCAACTGAACTACCTCTAGGCTCAAAACATGAGACGGATCTGGCATATACTTTCTCAACATCGAAACATGAAAAACATTGTGTAACTGGGAAAAACTTGGAGGTAAATCCACTATGTACACCATTGATGAAACTTTCTCCAGAATTTCATAAGGTCCAATGAACCTCGGACTCAACTTTACCTTCTTAACAAAACACATTACACTTTTCCCTAGAGAAACTTTGAGAAAGACATGATCACCTACCTCAAAAGAAATATCCTTCTTCTGGTTATCTGCATAACTTTTCTGTTTGCTATGAGTTGTTCTCATGTGCTTCTGAATCAATTGAACTTTCTATGTCATCTCTTCTACCAATTTTGGTCCCATCAACTTCCTTTCACCTACATCATCTCAAAAATCTGGAGTTCAACAATTCTTTCCATATAATTCCTTAAATAGGGCCATCTGTATACTGGAATGAAAACAATTATTATATGAAAATTCAACAAAACAAAGATGTTGGTCCCAGCTTCCCTTGTAATCCATAGAACAAGCACGTAACATATCTTCCAATGTCGGAATTTTTCATTTTGACTGCCCATCTGATTGAGGATGAAAAGCTGTACTAAAATTTAATTCAGTACCCAATGACTTCTAAAGGCCTTTCCAAAAGTTAGAAGTAAACCTGGGATCACAATTAGATACAATGGAGAGGGGAACTCCATGAAACCTGACTATCTCTTTAACATACAACCGAGCTAGTTGATCTAGAGACAAAGTATCTCGAATAGGAATGAAATGACTAGATTTTGTCAATCGATCAACAATAACCCAAATTGCACTATTACATTGAGATGTCTTCGATAATCCCACAACAAAGTCCATTGATATATTTTACCATTTCCACTATGGAACCGGTAGAGGCTGAAGAATCCCTTTCGGTAACTGCCACTCCTCTTTAACCTGCTGAAAAGTCAAACACTTCAGAGTAAAATCAACAATATCTCTTTTCATTCCACCCCATCAGTAATACTCCTGAATTTCTTTGTACATCTTAGTACTTCCAGGATGAACTGAAAACGGGGAACTATGAGCTTCACATAACAACTCATTCTTCAACTGTGAATCATAAGGACCACATAATCTCTTCCCCAATATAAAAACACAATCATTATCACGTTAAAATCAGGAAACTTACCCTTCTGAACCAACACTAACTTTTTATGAAACTCACTATATTCTTTTTGGGAATTCTTTATTCTTTCTGATAGAGATGATCTCACTGACACCTTAAACAAAATAGAATAATTTCCTTCACCAACAACTTCTATTCCAAATTTCATCAAATCAAAAACCAACGGATCTTGTTCCAAACATAAGATGGTTAATGAAGCATTACTTTTTCGACCCAAAGCATCAACCACTTTATTTGCTTTTCTCAGATGGTAATTGATCATGCAATTATAATCCTTGATTAATTCCAACCATCTCCTCTGTCTCAAGTTCAATTATTTTTGAGTGAATATATACTTAAAACTTTTGTGATCAGTATATATTTCACACTTCACTCCATACAAATGATGCCTCCAAATTTTTATAGAAAAAACAACAGAAACTAATTCCAAATCATGTGTAGGGTAATTTAACTCAAGAGGTTTTAACTGACGTGAAGCATAAGCAGTTACCTGATCATTCTGCATTAGGACACAACCCAGTCCTTTCAATGAAGCATCACTGTAGATAACAAACTCACCATTTTTGGATGGTAGTTCCAAAACTAGATCATTCACTAATATTATTTGAAATTCCTGAAAACAATCATCACATTCTTTTGTCCAAATGAACTTAACACCATTTCCAGTTAACTTAGTCATTGGACTTGATAACCATGCAAAATTTTCAAAAAACCTCTGATAATAACCTACCAAACCAAGAAAACAACGAATCTCGGTTATATTTTTGGGTCTTGGTCATTATTCAACAACTTTTATTTTTTGTAGGACCAACAACTATGCCATTTTTGAAACAATGTGACCAAGGAAAGAAATTTGTTGTAACCAAAACTCACACTTGCTGAATTTCCCAAATAGTTTCTTTTCTTTTAAGATTTTCAAGACAACCCTTAAATGACTTTCATTTTCCTCCTTACCTTTTGAATAAACCTAAATATCATCAATAAGCACAACCACCACTTATCACCTAATTCAACTGAGCATTCACTGTAACAAACTGTTTAATTCTGATTCCAACCATCTCAGGTTGCTGATTCAGAAGGACATTATCCTCTGTATGCATTCCCAGAAAAGATGCTCTGTTTCCTTTGTGGAAAACCATTCTGAACAAAGAAATATCTTTGGCGAAGCAACATGGTAATCTGTAAATGCTATATCATTTCAATATTACCATAAATTAATTTATAGACATTAATTTAACAATACCCTAACTCCTAAAGTTGTCTAAACCAACCTCTGATTCCAACTATAAGGGCCTGCCTTAAAACATTACATAATCTTGAATTAAATGAATAATTCACATTAAGGATCTTTTCAGGTTTAAAGTTTTAGAGAATTATGACATAACTATTACATCTCAAAAAATTACAAGGTAGTCACTTCTACACAGTTTCCATTTTTTTCATAAAATAAAAACTCTTGAAATAAAATCCATGCCTAGTTCCATGTTTTAGACAACATGACTTTTCCTTGATCCCATCCTTGACCCTATTTATCTTTAAGTACTATGAAAACGTTTCAAAACTTGGGATGAGAATAAAAAGATCAGTAAGGGATACACAAAGAAGTAAAACTGTTAGTTTTTCAAACCAACAAGTAAACCATGAATACTATAACATAAGTAATACTTTTCACCTTTATGAATTAGTAACTAAACTTCACTAAATAAAAGATCATTACTTACCCTTTTGTAACCAAAAGATTACCATAAACCCCATATAAAGAACACATAACATATAAAGGTAACTTGGGACTTAAATATACATAAATGGAATAACCATACGGTCGACTTCCACACATATCACTAAATGGAATATCCATACGACCGACTTCCACACCCAATGCATTGGAGGTTATAACGTTACCACCCGTCCTAGTATTCACGACACCACCCGTCATTTGGTTTATCACGTAACCACCCGTCAAATGTCCAAGTACCATTATAAAATCATAAGACATAAAACTAATATAATGGAAAGAAAACATTTCCACATTTCAATAAAAATATATTACTTAAACATATTGAAATAACAAATCAATTAACAAAACCATTTTCAATACCAAAATACATAAAAGATTATATGGTATTTATTTTCTTTTAAAAACAATACTGCTTGTTGAGGAAGTCAAAGATCAAATAATACTCACGGTGGCAGAAAAGGTCGTTGTCACAGCTCACGTTAAAAGAAACATTCCTTTTTGTCGTTTAGTAAAACACTTCCTAGAAAAATATTCCCTTTTAAAAGTCAATTGTGTTTATACAGCGTATAAAATAAATTCGTGTATTAAAACAAAATATGCCTCAATGAAAGGAGATTGAGACGAAGTCCCTTACCTCGTGTCAAACTTGTCCCGTTCGTTATTTAATATCATGAATAATACACTATAGTTAATTTATACTTGATTGAGAACCTTTTTAATGTTTATTATTCATTTTATATCACTAATTACCATGTTATAAACATTATGTAATCATTTAAGTTAATAATGTTCGTTTTGTCGATATTTGGTACTTGAGTCAAAAATGGACTTCTTATAATTACATGTTGTTCATGTGGTCAAAGGTTCATTATATCCATAATGATATTAATTATTTGGATATCTTATATATCATTTATATCCATAATATACATGTTTTTATAATAGTACATAACATTTAGAGGTAAGAAATGAAATGCACCGTTCATGGAGACGGTAAGCCGTACGTACGCATGAACGCTACTTTCATTTCTATTTATAATTTTAATGGAATTAAAACATAATGATACATAGGTATATTATAATTCCAGTATAATATCATATATAATATCATTAACTCCATCCTTTATACATCCTACATAAGGCATTAATGAATCACATCACTTTGAGGGGGTGGTAGTCCGCACTTCCTCAAATGAGATTATCGTATTTGCCCACTATGGAAACTGTAAAGGCGTGTTATAAATGGAAAATACAGAAGAATAAAGAAAAAATAAACATAATATATATCATATATAAATACAGTTCCATCATAATGGCTACCATGAGAGGCGGTTGGAGATATTTGAACAATCATCGTTTCGTGAGGCGTTAGTTTTTCATCCACAGAAACATTATATTCTTCATCCATTAGATGGAGGTGTGTGTATGTGTAGCTAGAGTCCTTCTAATAAAAACATCCTAGTATATTTATAATACTTATGTTGTTACAATATAAAGGAATAAAAAGATTTTAGGGGTTTGATAAGTAAAATAAAAGAAAACAATTTAAGAGAAACCGTTACCTTTAATTTGGGTAACTCCCTTCAGTTTGAACCAAAGGATTTCTTGAAGTGCCTTCTACCTAAGGTAAGGATTCTAGGAGGAGGATAGGGATGTAGGGATCTTAATTGGGCAGAGTTTGGATGATACAAAAGGCTTGAGAGTTGTGAGGAATTGGTTATAAGTGGTCTCCTTTTATAAGGGATAGGAGGGGCTCTTTAGGAAAGTGTGAAAACATTATTTTATTATAAACATATCTTTGGTTTCAAAAGGTCAAAAAATCATTATAGTCAAAGATAAGATGACTAATATTCGAAATAAAACCATCCAATCAGAATTGGACATGTTTTGGATAATATTTTAATCATTATAATCTTATATATTTAAATCATTTATTAAAGAGGTAAAGACTGCATCATTATTTTGTCATAAATACTTTAATTTATTTGAGGTATAAAAATTATAAAACAATTACCATGATTTAGGAAATCTTTTTAGATTTCCAATGAACATTTATAGTCGAAACGATAACTTAAATAACCCAATGTAAAAATTAATTTACTAAAATATATTTGTTTTTGTCATTTTTGCCTTTACTTTATGTTAATTAATCTAAATTGTCATTACCACTCCCAAGTGGCTCAATGGGGTCCCAAAATCGACCCAAAGATGACCATGGTCATAAATGACTCAACTAATTAGGTTTGGACACGTGTTAAGGTAATTTTGAATTATTATAATATTATTTGTACCTTGAATTACCTTATTTTCCTTTAACCGCGGTAAATAAAAGTCAAAAGTTACTATTCACCAAAAAATATTTTCATCTTATTGAACAAAATTTTACTTCTTGATAACAATAATGTATGTCGGATTTTCAAAATTCAATTCACAGAAGTGGTAAAATTTCATTTAAATGAAAAAGTCTGTTTTTTAACTACCACTAAGTGGTTTTACTATTCATCAAAAATTGATGTTTTTCAGAAAAATACCAAAAATTCAGCCTAAGATATATTTGATATTCCAAATTCAAAAATAATGTCTATTTTTCAAAATTCAAAACATAGAAGTGGCGTTAATTAATTTTAAAAGTAATTCCCGTTATCAAAACAAATAACGTGTTTTTAAGAAACAATAACTATCAATAGATTGATACTTGTTTATGTCCAATTTCAAAGTGAAATTAATTCCAATGAACAAAATTAGATTAAATTGTAAAAATATATTCCAATTACACTTTAAAACTAATTAAAAAGACAATATAAACATATAAATAAATTATATTAAAAGGTTCTTTTGAATTAAAATACAATATTTTCCACTATTCATTAAAAAATGAACTTTATCTGAAAAAATAGTAAAAAATTACCCAAAGTAAAATTTTATGTCCCAAATATAAAGAAGAATTTTATTTTGTCAAATAGAACTTATAAAAATGGCCAAAACTAGACTTAAAGAGGGTTCACCATTAAAAGGTGGTAAATCAACCTTTTAATGTAGATTATGCTTAAAATTAGATTCATTCATATTTTAAGCCTCTAATTTTTATTGGATAAATGTAAATACATTTAACAAACATTTATAATCATATTATATTTAGTTTTGTTCATTTCATCTAATACAACGTCTAGGAGTTAACTACCATTTAAAATAATAATATTATAGTATTAGTGTGCAACGTAAGATTTCAAAGAAACCCATTGTTGTGTATCGGGTACACTATCGAACATAGCAACCCATTTAAAGTAAAATTAACATTTAATTCAAAAATATTAATAAATATGAAATATGTATTATTCTCTATTTACCTGGGATGTTACAATGGTGATGGTTATGATATAATGGATTTTATATTAATACATGGCCATGTGTAGATTAGAATTCTTATACTAAATTGGATGAGCATGAGCTACCATATTAGGTCAGGACGGTAGTAATGATAAAATAAATGTTATTAGAAATTCAAGAAAGACAAAATTGACATATTTAAACAGAATTCCAATTAGAGTAGTAGAATATATTTCAAGAGAGAAAATAAACATTGAATAATATGGATTTATTAATAAATAAATGTATTCAATTCTTAGAGTTGAGTAATATTAATGTTAATTTGTGTGAGAAGGAATTCA
This sequence comes from Viscum album, assembly GCA_963277665.1. Classification (NCBI taxonomy): domain Eukaryota; kingdom Viridiplantae; phylum Streptophyta; class Magnoliopsida; order Santalales; family Viscaceae; genus Viscum; species Viscum album. The sequence continues at coordinate 498,159,271 of OY728123.1, read as the reverse complement.
GGCTTGGGTTATGACCTAGGAGTATGGTGTAATCACATGATAATTAAAAGAAGAAGTGTATGCTATTAATAATGGAAAATAATAATTATTATGTTCATCTTTTTAATTAACATAAACACTTGAAGAATTAGTGGCAGAAAATTTCTTATAAAGTATGGTTGATAAGAGAACCTTATTGGAGAAAATATTTATTGGTTTTACATGAGCGCTTGATGCAAAATTTTTATTTCCTCTTATTTTGTACAATGCCAATGTATTTACTTAATCATTTGTGGTTGTTTTTTGATGTGTGAATGTTTTGTTATTGAATTTTTATTATGTGTTTCATTTATATGGATGATTGTTGGTATGATTATTTATTTATTAGATTAATTATATCTATTTGTTGTACTTGGTTAATTACTTATGAGGCTGTCTATTTATCCTCTTACTTATTTGTGATGTTTTCATGTTTTGGGATGTAATGGATCATGATCACACCAAGTATATATTAATATATGTGGGATGTCATGGATTAAATATCAAGACACATAAATTTAATTGTGGGATGTAATGGATTAAAGTTATCATGAACACATTACCTCATGATATGATGTATTGAAGGTTAATTTTTTGTATTGGTCTATAATGGAACGAGGTTCAACATGATATCGTAAATGATGAGGCTGCATGGGATGTAGGGTATAGTGATGAATCTATATGGGATAAAGGGATAAGGTGATATGGATACATAAGATACAAATGATGTGAATTAATAGGGTGTAGTGATGTGGTGATGTGGCTACCTGAGATTCCAGGATATAGTGATGTGGTTGCATGATATGCAAGGATGTGATGATATAGATACAAAGGATGCAGGGATATGGTGATGGGATGATTAGTGAAGATTAAGAACTAGGCTTACCAACTTTTTTGAGTAACCTTAATATTATGATAATATGGTAGTAATTTATGATATGTCATGCTTATTATATTATGAACTTACTCATTAATTATTATAAATCCTTGGTAATTGGTATTTTCTATGATTATATGTGATAAATTGTATGTATGATAATAAATTTGTATGTGACATTTTAAAATGAACAATATGTGAGTATTTCTATACTTGTTAGTATTTCAACATTTTTTTATTACTTCAAAGTTTCAACACATGTATATTTTTGAATTTTATTTCTTATTGTACAAAATTTTATATAAAGATAAACCTAATTAGTACTCCCTAATGTTTACCCCTCCATAGTTTTATAAGTATTTATTGGATATACATGGAGAGATTGAAGTTGTTTTTGGGGTATCTTTGATGGAGTTAGAGGATGATATACAATATCTTTTGCCATTGTTTCATGTATTTATTTTTCTTGTATGATTTATGACATATAGACGAGATTGGGTAGTGGGAATAGATCAATATTATACGGACTTCCTTAGGTGTTAATCAATTGTTCTATTCTATTTTCCTAGGAATTAAAAAGAGTAACACCTATGATTCTTATGATATATTCCCTTAATGTTAGTATCCAACCTAGGGCCTATTAGAGGCAGTCCTCGAGGTTCATTATTATCTCTTCTTCTAACCTGAGATGGGTTTCAGTGGGGGACAGTCATGAAACCCATACAATGGTTCTTCATACTCATCTTATTGCACCTATTAATACTCATAGTCTAGAAAAATCCTCTTATTCCAAGGGTGTTGATTATAATTATAATGATACTCTTCAAAGAACTATTGGTATTGATTATACTTATTCTAAATCAGAACTTGGACCACCCATTATTTACAAGGTGTAAATTCAGGTATCTACTTCTAATTCATTTACCGTACTTAAGGAATCTGAAAATAAGTCAACTGTGGAGGATGTTTCCCTTCCAGTCATGGATGCTGCATAATCTTAAAGGGACCCTATAGATAAATATAACTCTTGGAAAATGGTGAAAAATTGGACCTATGATCATCACGCCCATGATCAAGGAGATCATCAGGGCCAATCATAATACGAGTCATCATTCTTAGGATAAGTATTTAGAGAATCTTATTTCTTGATTTTTCTTGTTGTTTTTGGATTTCAAAACGAGGGATAGTTTTTATTGTCTCACCCCATCCTTCATAACACTTATTTTTTCTTTTCATTAATAAAGAGTCTTTGTCCCCAGGTTTTTTCAATAATTAATATTATTTATTAATTTATTAATAATTTTGTTATTTATTAAATTTTATTTATTAAATATTATTTAATTTTTATATCAATTTATTTAATATTATTTGTTCATTTTTAATATTTATTCATTTAATATTTTTTTTACTCATTCACTTTTTAATATTTATTCATACATTTTTATTTATTAATATTTAATATTTTTAATATGTTTTTAATTTATATAATTAAAGTTTTTTTCTTTTTAATATATATCCATTTAATTTTGGTATTTTTGAATTTAATATTTATACAATTATTATTTATTCATATTTAATTAGTAATTTATTGTAAATCATTTTTATTAAAATTTAATATTATATTTTCATTATATTTTATTTTAATATCAATATTCTTTTAATTCATGTAATTAATATTATTTATTATGTATTAGTTGTTTATAAGTGCTAATTTTAGCACTGAAAAAGTTTTCTTTTATCAATGTTAAATTTGACACGATAAAGTGTATCTTTTATCAACACTTAATGTTTTAGAGTTGATAAAATATACCTTTATTATCACATATCATTTTAACACTGATAAATATAAATTTTGTCAATATTTTTTGGTCTGTGCCTATAAAAAGCCTTACATTATTTTAAAATAACCCCTACAGTCATACTGATCATCCCTACCTTCTATCTTTTCATGGAAACCAATCTTTGATGTGACTTCATGGAATATTTTAGATGAATCAAAACCCTCAAAATCGTAGGTATGTAATTCAAATATTTTTTAAGTACTTCTCACCTGATCATGCCTGAGTTTTCACATTTTTTTGTTGTTCTTCCCAAAAAAATGATGTGGGTTGCACCATAGTTGTCATCTTCACGACTTGAACCTCTTATTTCCAACACTTCTCACATCACTGCCCTATTCCCACCCCTTGAGAGGTTTTAAAACAAACATAACTTATTTTTTTCAAACACAGATAATCTATTAAATGATTTAAATTTTTTGAAATTTATTTATCATATTTTTTTATTTATCAATGATAATGTTATTATTTTCATGAAATTGTATCACATTTAATTTTGATTCAATTTACTAAAGTAATAATTTGTTGCAATATTTTTTAATATTATTGTATACTTTTGGAATGATGTAAGGTTGTAATATAATGGGATTTTTGGAATTATGTTGGGTAAAAATTAATTCCATGAAATGAGTTTTGATTATTTTTATATCTATATAATAAGTGCTATGATATTCTTTTAAAATATTTAATCCAGGGGTTGTTACATATGAAAACTCAATCATTTGGGAATTTATTTTGAAATATAATCAAAAAGTACATTGAGGGATTTAGTCATTAAATCACGAGTGTATTATTTTATATAGGATAATATTTATAATAAGTTTTAAAATCTAGTCATTATTTTCTTTTTTCCTAATAATGCACTAGTTGGACCTTTTATTATGAAATATTCTATTAAAAAACATTCATCTCAAATATCATATTTTAGAAAATAAAAATAAAAATAGTATTTTTATTTGAATAATTTATTTCCTGTTTTAATGAAAATTAAATGGTATAGATATATGAAATTTTACATTCATGTTTTCAAGTTGATGTTGTGTCATACATAAAAAACAGGGACAATTTTAGTAATTTTAATCCCACAAGTGTTGAAAGTTAGATATAAAAAACACTTAATAAATAGTTTATATATCTGTTTTGAGAAAACATTTTTAAACAATTATCTTCAAATATTTATTTTATTTATGAAATAATGTGATGGTTATCTATAGGAGAAAGTGTATATAAATTATATATAAAGGAAAATTAAAATCATAGTAAAATAAAAAATAGTGGATTCAATCTTATGAATCATAATGAAAACCATAGTAATATGCATGGGAATTTCATACATCAAACCACACAACAAAAGAAAAGGGGTGAGGCAACTATAGAACTTCCCTAAGGTATTGATTACAAATCAAATTAAAGTATACTTCTCAAAAATATCCTCATGTCCAAGCAATCAATGAGAAATTCCTTCATAAATATGCTCATAGAAATATGATAAAAGGTGTATATAAAATAGGAATGAATATAAACTTAGTCAGTTGGTTATTACACTAGACCAACATGTGTAAATGTGAAAGAGAATACTAATTAATCAATGTGATGATGAGAATAAAAATAATAATGCATCTATGAGTTCAAACAATCAATATAAAACTTGTTTTTTAAATAATTAACATGATAAAAATTAACATAAAAAATAAAAAAAATTATTTTTTTAAATACATAATAAAATAAAAATTATTGATTATTTTTATAATAATAAATTATTTTTTGTTATAATAATAAATTTCATTATCTTACTTAATGAATTTATTCAAAAATATAATGAATTTTTAAATTTGAACTCACATGTTAAAATGATAAGTGTTATTAAATTTTCATTCATATAATTATTCATCTTCATATGTTCTAACAATTTGTTGATACAATAAAAATTTATATCAAATATGATGACTATATGTATGTATATATAAAGAATATCCTCTTAGGATTCTATACTCATACAATATGTTTCTTTAATTATTTTTTTGTTAAATATAAATGTTATTGAACCAAATAGGATGAATTAAAATTGAACATTTATCGATGTTAATCATATAAAAAAATAGTATGAAGATTAGGTTAAAGATTTCAATAAGTTTTCAACAGAACATCAAAATGGAACTTCCCAAATTATCTTACCTTATCTTTATTATTATTATTCATGTTAAAATTTTCCAAATGCATTAGAAGAATAATTGATCTATCATGGAATAAATCTAAGTTATAAATTCTGGAACCAAACACATGGAAGAATGGAATGTAGCTAGTAATTGAAATAAAAAACATTTTATGGATCATTTTACATGAGTACAATTATAAAAAATTATGGTGTTCATATTGTGGAAATAAAAATGATAGTTTAGGATGAACTTCATGATTTCCCAAAGATATTTTAGAAGTTAAAAATATGTATAATGATTGCATTGTGTGTAGGGTATAATTAATACACAACATTATTATCCATATAGAAGCTATAAAATTTGAAAGCTAGAAACAAATGGAGGGATACCAAATACACATAACTATTTTCTCTCCTAAATTATACAGTACCTGAAGATAATGAGCTTTCTTATTGAATATATAATGCTAAATAATGTGATGATCACTAATTATGATCTCTAAAAGAATACATGCATATCTAAATAATAGTTTATTGTATCAGAAGGACCATGAAATAGTTGAAAATACCCCAACTGTGGTGTGGCATGAAAAAAGAAAGATGAATTAATTTCTTAGAAAGATTTATAGTGTATTTCAATAATTTTGATGGTTAGGTGGATATATAGATGTGAGGAGACTTCAAAAAAATAGATGTAACACATAGATACAAGAATTAAATATGGAAAACTTCATCACCCAGCAAAACTCTCCTTAATGAAATAAAATTGATCATAAGTATCTTAAATTTTGAAATGATCCAAAAAACATAAGTATTGTGATATCTATATAAGTAATGAATCCTTTTGGTATATAAAGTAGTACTAATAGTACATGGCTCATTATATTGGTAAATTATAATTTTCCATCATTGTTATACAAAAAGTTTAAGTAAATTATGGTGTCTTAGCTTATATAAATACCAAAACAACTAGTAATAATATTGAGTTTTATTTAGATCCATTGACCATAGATCTAAAATTAATTTTGGATTTGGGTGTTATGTTGTATGATTCTCATAGAAATAAGTTCACATTGAGATTCATGTTGTTTGGGATAATAAATGACTTTCCTACTCATGTTAAATTTTCAAGTAATATAAATAACAAAATACTAGGGTGTCCCATTTATAATGAAGGTACACACATAGTTAGAATGAATCATTCCTTAAAGACTAAGTTTCTTGGAAATTGTAAATTTTTTACCTTGTTGACATAAATACTGATCTTAGGCAACATCATTTGATGAGAATTTAGAATAATTTACAACATATTATCTATTAATAAAATATGTAAAGTTTGAGAAATTATATGATATTGTCACTATTTTTGGTAAAACCGTTTCAAAAAACCTTACAAAAAATGGGTTGGAAAAAGCGATTAGTTATTTTTTATGAATTACCATATCAGAATTATTTTTTACATGTTAAATTTTATTGATGTCATGAATGTAGAAAAAATTTATGTGATGGTGTCATTGGAATTCCACTAAATTCACCAAAAAAATGAAATATTTAATTAAAGTTAGGTTGGACATGATTCATTTGGGTATAAAGGTTGATTTGACACTAATGAAGGGTAAAAATAAAATTTTCTTTCTCAACTAACATACACTCTTTCTAGGGAATAAATATTTAAGTTTTCTAAATAAATTCTAGAAAGGATCTAGAGGGGTATTAATCAATTATCAAGATGATCATATCGATGAATAAGTTAAAATCCAATGGATTAAAATCACATCACTATCTTATTTTAATTCAGGATTTAATGAACATGGATTTACTTTTTATTTTACCTAAAAATGTTAGACACACATTAACCTGGAATTTTTTTCTCAAATCTACATGTAGAAATTTTATAGACCTGAAAAAGTTTCTAACAATGTAAAAGAAAATCCCTGTCATCCTAAGTGAATTGGATAAATTTTTACAACCATAATTCTTTGAAATAATGGTTCACTTGATGGTTCACCTGGTTTGAATATCTAACTATGTGGTAACTGAAAGGTAAATTTTTATAAAAATAAAAGGGGAAAAACAAAATAAGGAGTCAGTGTGGTCTAGATTTATGGGGGAAAAGCACATCCTCATCCACCACTATATTACAGTCATGGGGTAGGAGTCCTAAAGAAGTAAAACTAATGGCCAATCCTCCCATTTTCAACTAGAGTGTCTATTTCCTTATCACCCTCATTCTAGGTATTTCAAATCCCAACATTAAATTAATGTTTGTTTATATATTCTTGAAAGGTATAGGTAATTGACCATTAGGTAGTGGAGGATCTTCACATGTATTTTTTAATCAGTTCTAAATCAAACCCCACAATCAAGTGATGGATACTCCTATCTCTATAGATAGAGAGTACACTTATAATGGTTCATTATTTTTCTTAATGAGTACTGACTTCACCATAAAAAGAATTGTAGACTAAATTAACTAATCTATAATTATCATGAATAATTCCCCAACTATGCATGGTTGTTGGGAGTTTTTTATTTTTTTTATTATATTTTATTCTCAAAATATTCAAATTCATCAAAAAATAATTTTATTTTTATGTTATTAATTTTCATGTTTTAAATAAAATATAACCAAATTATTTATTCATTATTCAGCCAATACATTGTATAAACCATTCTATAAAATGTTTCCAGATTTGGTATAAGTTTCTACATCTCCTTAGTTGTATATATATTTTTATTATTTTATTTAGTTATTATATTATCAATTAAGTTATATACCTTAGACACTCACGTGACTTGTTATTTTAGATAGATAATATATTTATTTAAATGTAATTTAACTAATATGAAGTACAAAATTGTTGGTTGAGTTCTCTAAAAAGTTCCCAGTTTCAATATGATTTTTTCAGAATTTTACAATTTCCAAAATATATATATCTTTTATTTTTCTATGATAAATCTAGATACATACATTGAAATAACACCACATTTGTTCTGTTGAAAATATAATAAATTTACCAAAATTTATTTCAACTCAATTAAAGGATGAAAATTATGATTAAATAATCCTTAATTTGACATAAGTTCTGTAATATTTCATTAATTTTTTTATATATTTCAGTTTATGTTTTTCACTATATTTCAATAATATTTTTGGTGTTTTATATCAGATATAAGTGTTATTTGATCCATTGGAAATATTATAACTTTTTTATAAATATAATTAATTTATATCGAATACTAATTATATTGTTTTAATTACTTTAAAAATTGGAAAAAGTATGTGATGTGAAGATGAATCAGAAATTTACTTTTTAAGTTTTTTTTATCTTACAAAATGATCCCTAGAAAACTTACCAAATGGGTAAAACTAAACCTACCACGAAACATCCTACTTACTGTATGGAACTTTTTAAAGTGACTGCATGGATTATTAAAGTGATATAATGTGTTATTATATAACTATAAATGAATCTCTAAACCTATCATGAGTCAGTAAGTTGCTTCATGATTTCTTCAAAGTGGTTTATCTAACAAGTTTTTAGTTTTTTTAACCTACCATGAACTATTGTTCAAAATTTTACCATGAAATATTTTTGTTAAACTAACCCTGAACCCATGTTGGAAAAGTGACCACATGAGTAATCCTTCCAACATACTACAAGTATTACATAATCTACCACAACTTGTTTTAAAATGAACACATAAATATTTTTAAAGTGAAGGCATGAATCTTTTTTGAAGTTGCTAAATGAATAATTTAAAGTGAATACATGAATAATTTTGAAGTCACCACATCAATAATTTAAAGTGACCACATGGGGATTTTTAAAATTACCACATTCTTTATAAAGTTACTACATGAGGTAATCATTCATGCAAGAGAATGTGTTAAGCTACAACACACATTAAGATACAACAACCATAAAATAAACCTACTTCATATATACTGAAGTGACTAGAAGTGGTATACTTGTGACCTACCATAAGAAAGTGGCTGCAAGATGAAATATCGTGTGACTGTACTGTAGCTTTAGTGACCAAAAGTCTACTTAAGTGACCGCACATTATAATATTCTCACTATTAGTATACTGACAACAAGAATACATGAATTGAATGCACATTATGACAACATGGTAAGTTATTCAACCATAAGGAGTATAACTCACAATCACTTGGATTGTTTAATCAGTTTAATACTTAATTTATTTTTATATAATTATTTAATTTTTAGCAATATCTTATTTTCTTTGTTTTTATACTTTGATTAAATTCATACTTATATTAATTATTTTAAGAAATTTATTGACTTTTATAATCCATATATATTATATAAAATCCATGAAAAGTGTTTTTAAAACGTTTTAATAATTTTTAAAATATGATTTAATTTATTATTTATTCAGATGTATACATACAAAATATATTTAGAATATTTAAATTTTTATATTTTGAGATAATTTATTTCTATTATATTTTTATAAATTAATATTTAGTGAAATATAAATTATTCAAACTTATTTTGTGCTCTTTAATGAAATGTAATTAAATTTGGAATAATTATGCAGTGTATGGATTTAGAAGGTATTCTAAATTTTGAATTTATTAGTTAAATGATTTTAATATTTTTATGAGATTTATTTGACTTATTTTTATAGACAGTTTTTGAATTATTTTACAAGTAATTCTAATTGGTTTGAATTTTTCTTTTAGTTTTAAATTGAAATGATGCATTTATGATTATTCTAGAATGATAATTTTCTTTGTCCTAGATAATTATGAATTTTAATTGATTTACCTAGTTAAATATTGGATTATTAGTTTTTATAGATCCCATTTAAAGGATTCAAGAGGAATTCAAAATATACAAGTTACAAGAACATGAACATTAAAAAATTAAAATATCTTTAATATAAAATTTTAAAATTTGAACAAACCAAGTCATGTACAATCAAAGTTTCATTTTATAGGATTGTATATTAATCATTGAATTAAAACTTAAATGAATTATTATACTACTATAATGAGATATCATAATCCATTAATCAAGAACCAATACCAGTGATTACTTCATTTATCTTATACTTCATCCTAATTTATTATGTCTGTAAGACTTCATCCAATCTCTCACATGTGATCTCACTTTTTTTTTAATATTTTATATTCAAAAAAATTATTTCATTCCTTCCTCAGGGTATGACTGCCAAATTCCAAATTTAGTACCATTCAGGTTGTGAATCCCTTATTTTAAATTCAATGTTGTTATTGGGTTGTGACTCCCCATAAATAATTTACTGTGTTAGTGTGGTTATACCTCCACTTTTTAGAAATTGATTTCATAATTGGGTTATGATTCCCCTACAATAATTATATTAGTGAAAAATTAATCTCTCTCCAAGTAGAGAGGCCTGAGAGTAGACTAGGTACAATTTTTACTGAACATCTATAAAAAAATCCTTGCGTTATTTTCTTTATTTTATTCATTCTGTTGTGATTTAAATATTTTAATTAACTCTTATAATTAACTACAACAATTAATTTTACTAGGTTAATTTTTTTAATCTAGTCTATTCAACCCCTCTAGACCATCTTCCATCACCGTTCTAGACATAAAAATTATAATAAAATGTTGGATTTATGAGGAATTTATTGATTCATATATTATTATGATAGCCATTTGCTAGACCTCATAGTCTAAGGGAAAGATATTTAATATGGGAGGAATAAATTTAAATTTTTCTTAGATTCCTCATAAGGCCCCGCACTTTGATGGATATGACTATAGCTACTATAAATTCAGAATAGGGGAATGCTTCAAGTAGTTAATAATATAAAACTAGTTGATCATGAAAAATCTATAAAAATTACAAAAAATAAACCCATATACTTTTAGAGGAAATGATTCTTCGAGATATGTTTTAAATTAAAAAGTTGTGAATATTTTATATTGTTCTATTAACATAAGTGTGTTTAGTCATGTTTCTACAACTATTATTGCTCATGAAAAATGGAATATTCTATAAATTACTCACATTATCTTAGAAAAATTGATTCGAACCAAGATTAGAATTCTTTGAGTTGATTATTGAGACTTCAAGATGGGAGAAGACGAAAATGTAAACCAAATATTCCACCAATTCAAAATCATTATGAATGGAATGAATTCTTTTAGAGAAAAAATGGAAAATCTAATACTTTTTAAATGATTACTAAGTGAAATATTGAAGAAATGAAGTATAATTATTGTTTCCATTAATGAAAGAAAGATCCTTATAGATTACACTATTGATTAATTGATTGGATCACTACTTCAGTATGAATTGGGATTTAAGAACATAACCAAATATAAGAAAATAAAAAAGAAAAGGTGTGGTGTTTAAATCCACAAATGTTGTTTCTTTCAACTATTCTAATTATAAACTACAGAATAGTGAAAATAAAGATATTTCTCAAATTGTGACTACATTCTACAAAAAAATGAAAAAAGGATTAAAGAACTAATTTAGAAGAAACTCTTAAAAGGATAAATGAAATGGAGATAATAAAGGAAATACTAATTATAAGACTTCAAATTTTAGTTTTTTTTGAGTTTATAGAAAAGGAAATATCAATCATGACTATCCATAACTAAATAATAAAGAAAAAAATAAAGTAAAGAGATAAAATTCATTATCAACTAGTTGGATTTATACTAATGAATCTAATTCTAGTGAACAATCTATAAATGATAATGAATCTGCTAACTTGAGATTCATGGATTCTCTAAAGGAGGTTAGTGATTATATATTTTATTCTATATTTTCTGATTATGATAATGATTATGAAAATTATAATTTTTATAAGTTAAATGAATAAATTGAATATTGAGAAAATATGTTTTCAATGATTTTGATTTATATAATAATATTATAAAAAATATTTATAATATTTTTTTGAAAAAAACTTTCATTTACAAGAGAATGAAAAATTAATGAATACTACTTATACTTCTCATTCTAATGTTTATGATGATTTGAAATCGGATTATGATTTGAATGAAAAATTGAAAAAGGAACTTGAAATTATTAAGAAATAATTGTATGATTTTATTTAAGGTCATGAAAAGTATCAAAAAAAGATGTATTTAAATAAGATAAATAAAAATAAAGATGGTATTTTCTATTTAATATATTACCTAAAATGTATCAAAATAATTTTTTGAAAAGTAAAAATGGTTATACTTCTATGACTACATGTTTTCTTTGTGGCATGTAAGGTATTTATGTAGATGATTGTTCTATTAGATTCAAATAATTTTTGGGATTTAAGAATACTAATATTTATAAATATTTCATTATCTAAAGTACTATATTTTTAAAAGTATATGTGGGCACCTTAATTTTTTTTTCTAATCTAATTAAACCCAAAGTGGCTTCAATACAAAAAATGTCAAGTAATTGATTTTTGTAGGTAAAATGTATTAGATTTATGAATAATGACATATGGTACATGGAGAGTGGATTCTTTAGTAATATGACTAGATAACCATCAATGTTTATCACTTACAAAAATTGTGATGGAGGAAATATTACATTTAGATTCAATTCTAATGGAAATGTAAAAGGTTTTGGAAAAGTGGGTATTTCTAATTCTAATTTTATTTAAAAAGTTTTATATGTTGTAGGATTAAAACATAATTTAATTAGTATATCTCAATTATGTGATGATAAAATAGAAGTTAAATTTCAAAATTATAAGAATTTAGTTTTTAGGGATGATTATTTGTTATTATATACTAATCAGTAGGAAAATATTTATACTATTGATTTTTAAGAACTAATAGTTAAACATGTTAAGTGTTTAAATATGGTAAATAGTGATATAATTATTTGGAATCAATAATTAGGTCATTTTAATTTCATAATGTTACATAATATATCTAAACATGATAACATGCTAAATTTGCCTACGATAATTAAAGAACAACTTCATGTTTGTGATCCTTTTATGAAAGGGAAACAAGATAAAGTTTCATTCAGACCTATCAGTTAGATAATTACTAATATACCATTATAATTATCACATATTGTTCTATTTCTTACTACTTAAATTTATAAACTTGGAGGAAATAAATATAATTTATTTATTGTGTATGATTATAATATATTTACATGGGTTTATTTTCTTGTACATAAAAATTATACTTTATCTAGAATTTTTTTTGTAATTTAGTTCAAAATTAAAAATTTTGTATGATTATATCAATTCATATTTATAAAAGAGTTGAATTTCATAATTTATAATTTGATATTTTTTGTGAATAAATGGTTATTTTCATAATTTCTCTGCTCCTAGAACACTATAACAAAATGGTGTTATAGAACAGAAAAAAGGACTCTTATTGAAATAGATATAACTATATTAAGTAAATATAGTTTTCCTATATATTTTTGGGGTAAATCCATTTATTATTATTATTATTATTATATTTAAAATATAATTTTTAATATATATTTTTTGAATAAAAATATTAATGAATTATTTAATGTCAAAATCCAAATGATCATTAGAGTTTTTAGTTGTAAAGTTTTTATTTTAAATTTGAAGGATAATTGAGATAAATTTGATGCTAAAATTTCTAAAGGTATTTTTATTGGTAATTCCAATAAAATTAAATATTATATAATTTATAATAAAATAACTAAGTTCATTAAATAATATATTCATGTTATTTTTGATGAAAATAATGTAAAATTGAATTCTGATTCTGATGTTTTTGATGATGAGTTTACATATTTTAATTTTGGTGAAAGAAATACTCAAGATGCTACTGTATCAATGGATGGAGAGAATACTCCTTATTTACCTGATCCAAGATCATATAAGATTCATATAGATCATCTTTTTGATATTTTTTTGTTAATGTTGATTCTAGTATTAAAACTATAAATTTTGTTTTAAATTTTTACACTAATGCAGATTTTAGTTTTTATTTTATACCAAATAATGTTGATAATTATTTAAATGATTATAATTTTATTTTTTATATTAATGATGATCTTAATAAATTTTAAAGAAATGATTTTTGGTCTTTCGTTGAACCCCTTTTGATAATAATGTTATTGGAACTAAATAGATTTTTTGAAATAAGATGGATGAATCTAGATATGTTGTTAAGAATAAAGATATATTTACTGCTCAAGCTTGTTATCGATAATAAGGTATTGATTTTGATTAATCTTTTTCGATTTTTCATGAATTAAATCTATTATAATTTTTTTATATTTTTCCTCTTTTCATATTTTAAAGTTATTTCAAATGGACGTGAACAAATATTTTTAAATTGTTTTATTTCAGAAGAAGTTTATGTTTCTTAACCCCCTGGTTTTTAAAATGATAAATTTTCTAAACATGTTTTTAAGTTATCAAAATATTTATATGGTCATAAAAAAGAAAGTCATAATTTTTTTGATATAATTACATTTTTTATTGAAAAATTATTTTTTTATGGTTAAGTTGATCCTACTTTGTTTATAATGGGATTTTAAATTATATTTTAATTAATCCAATTTTTGTTGAAGATATTGGTTTTTGGATATTCAAATGATTTTCTTTGTAATGTTTTTTCAAATTTGATAGAAAGTAAGTTTTAATTAAGTCTTATAGGAGAATTAAAATTATTTATGGGAATTCAAATATATCAGAGAAATGAGGGAATATTTCTAAATCAATACAAATATTATAAATATCTGGTTAAACATTTTGGTCTTGATTCTTGTAAAAATTTTAAACCCCTATAAGTTTTAATTGAAAATTTTATTTTGATAGTTTTGAAAAATATTTTGATTATATATTATTTAGAGGAATGATTGGATGTTTTTTGTATTTAACTGATTCAATAAATGATTAATTATTTTGTGTTTATTTATGTGCAATATTTTAATCTAATACTATATAATATCACTTAAAGGCTGTTAAAAATAGATATATTAAGGAACTGATAATTGTGTATTATTTAATTCTATAAAAAAAGTTTTCATTTGATTAGCTACTTTGAATATCGTTTTGAATGATATTGACTTGATAGAGAAAGAATCACATGTATGCGTCACTATCTTGGAAATAATTTATTTTATTGGAGTTCAAGAAAAAAACAATGTTATATTGTCAAATACTGAAAGTGAGTATATCCCTGTTGCATAATTTCTATGTCAATATTTATGGAATTAACATAATTTTTCTTACTATGGTTTTACTTTTTAAAATATTCTTATTTATTTAGGTAATTATTCATCTATTTATATTTCAAATAAAAATTAAAATTATTCTATAACTAAGCATGTATACATTCAATTTCATTTTAATTGAGATTATATTAATAAAGTTGATATTATTCTTGAGTATATCCTAACTAAAAATCAACTGATAGAGTTTTTTACAAAATCACTATATTTTTCAAAAATTGGGAAAATTAAATTTGAGCTTGGTTTGTTAGAAATTTAGTTTTGAAATTTTATATTATTTGTTTTTAAATAACATTAATATACATTTATCCAGTTGGATTTTTTTTTATATTTTAAAAATTATTGTTTTTATAATTCTTCAAATTCTATTTTTGAAAAATTTCAACAAGGGGGTGAATTTTATAAAATATAGTTTTGGTTTTGTAATTTTTAGGGGGGGGTGTTTTTAGTTTTTTATTTATTTATATTTTATTTTTCAAAAATTCCAAGTCTTAAAACAATATTTTATTTTTTATTCATTTTTCTATTTAATATGAAATATAGAAATTTTTTTATTCAATTGATATGATATCTAAATCAATCTATAAAATGCTCAAATATTGGTATGAACTTGCTGCATTTCTTTAGTTATATATTTATTTTCTATAACATCTCATAATTTTCGTGTAATTTTTTTTATTTATATGGAATTATTTCGAGACCGTGAAATCTGATGACATGTAATTTCAAGCCCCAGAGTGCTTGGAATGATCCGTCAATTTTTTTTAAGTTTTAAATAGCATGCTTGAGTGGTTTTACTAAAAAAGTGGAATAACTCTTAAACGGGTAACCAGATCCAAAATCTGAGTGCACCGTTGCATCCAGGATGGTGGGTTTACCCTAGGTGCAACTTAAGTTTAGTCAACACAGAACTCATGTGAGAAAACCCGAAAATGGAATAACTATAAATAAAATAATTAAATATCATTATTTTATTTTTCAAATTCTTATAGCTCACAAACGATGAATTGGATTAAAAATAAGAGACCACTGTTGAACTTGGGATGGTATGCTTTCCTTATGCAGATATTAACATTGGCCAGCGTTGGCTACCAGTGGAAGTTAGTTTTTGGCCATAAATAAAATAATTAAGTAACAATTATTTTATTGTAAAATCATTAACTCATAAACGGTAAATCAGATTGAAAACATGAGAGTACTATTAAGCTTGTGAGGGTGTGTTCCCCTTAAGTGGAGCCTAACCTTGACCAGTGCAAGTTGAGGGTGACTGTAAATAATTTTTGAATGTTTTTTAAGGTATGTTCAGTAAACATACGGGCGGCGAATTCTATCTTTGAACCAGTGCTCGGATTGAAAATCCAATGGCACCGTTGAATTTGAGGAGCCATGATTTTCTTAAGGGAAGCATAACTTCAACTGGTAAGGTTCGGACAAAAAAGTTAATTTTTAGAATTAAAAAATAATAATAAAAATAACTTGTGGTTATTTTATTTTTCTTTGTGCAACCATTGGAAAAATCGTGGTGGGACTACAGTGCAACGTCAAACCATTTAATGGCTTGAATCATAATTTATGTAACCACACCATTGAGATATTTAAATGAATGTGTAAACATACCATTGAGATAATTAAGGAGGTTCATTAATTATAATCATTAATTAACCTCATTAATTGTGTGGTGTGTTGATCCTCTCCTCCCCTTTATTTAAAAAACTCTCGGGCATTGGTTTTCGACACGCAAGAGGGGAACCTCTAACGAAGTTCCATGAGGACTTCCACCAACCTAGAATGAAGCTTCGAGATACGGACATTAGAGGAATCGATGGATAACGACAAGCTCTAATGAACACCGTCAGATGTGGACACTTAATCCTCATCTGCATCGCCTTCCAACGATTACAAGGTAGGGGGTTATATGCTTGTTTCCTCCACATTTCCTGTTGTTGATTATTATGAAGAACATGGGTCAACCATCCAACGGGTTGATCCTTTTTTTGTTATTTATTGTGGGAGGATAATGAGGGGTTTCTTGATGGGAGTTTTTATTATTAAAAAATACTTCCCATTTTATTATACTAATGTGGAGGGCGCGAGCGAAACGAACAAGGCCTGAACCCTCCGCCTAAATCGGTTGTGGTGGCGTTCTTCATGGACAACCAAAATATGTGGCGGTTTCACAGTGAAATGCATTGGGAAGGGTGACCAAAGAAGGTGGATACTAGAACCCACTTGACACAAAGTAACAACGATGCCTGAAGGCACCTCGACAGACAAAGGGCGTCCGAGCAATGCTGGCCACATTGAAGCAGGGTGACACGCTATGGCAGCATACCGAGGTGGAAGTCTGTAGCATTGAGCCACGACGGAGGGAAGACCTACACCCACGATTCATTTTTGGGTCGGCCATGCGGACCGGACATGAGGCGTGGCCCCATCTGACACCGTTGTTGAGCTTGACAGCGTGCTGCGAAAGAAGGGTGTGAGATTGAGCCGCGACGGAGAGTGGACCCGTGACCGCGGATCCGTAGCAGGCCGGTCCACACAGACTGTCCAAGAGATGTTGCACCACCTGGAATCGCGGATTTGAAGACCCAAATGACTTTGACCATTAAGAAGTGGAGAGGTCCCCCGTGCTTGGCCAATGGGCCGAGTGATTCCACAGCTCGACGGACCACACTCAGCCGGGTGGGCCGAACCGAACCTGTGGCCCAGCGGGCCTAGCCGGTGACCAGCAGGCCGATCCCACGACCCAGAAGGCTGAGCCCATTGCGCAGCATGCTAGACCTGGCACATCCAAATAGAGCTGAGCCCAACACCTTCAGGCCGGGCCCAGTGGGTCGGGTTGGGTCAATGTGACCGTGTTAGACCGGACCCGGACCCACTTATGGCCTAGTTTTCTTAAACGAGTGTATCTCCTAAAATGGACGTCCATTTGAAAAACTATCTATGTTTCCGAAACCCTTAGGATGAGGCAATCCTTTTGAGATACTCCACTTGACTTTAGAATAATGTTGGAGTTTGGATGGGTTGGATCATACCCGAATCCAACCGGGCCCTCGACACTAAAATGACTATAACTTTCAGACCGGGTGTCTGGTTGACGTGCCGTCTATTGCATTAGAACCCTTATGAAATGATGGATCATTGGGTTACTTCCTTGTGGAACTTAGTGGTGGTTGAGGTATGACTGATAACCTGAGGAGAAGAAGCTTGGTGTTTCTTGTAGCGAGAGTTAGGATGGATACTCCTTTGATGACTCAAGGTGCGAGTATTCCTTACTCCTATGCTCCAGTAGAGATGGTACTCCCCTATTGGACTAGGTTGCGGGTCCTCCATACTTAACTCACATAGAGTCAGGTACTCCCCTACTGGGTAGGGTTTGGGTCCTCTATGTTAGGAGTTCATACTCTCCTGTCAACCCAGGGTGCAGGTCCTCCTTATGTAGTGCTACAGTAGAGTCGGTACTCCCCTATCGTACCAGGGTGTGGGTCCTCTAGCTTGGGGTTGGTACTCCCCTGACATACTAGGTCACGGGTCCCCCACAGTGAAAAAACTACCAGATTTGTACTCCCATGTCATCCCAGGGTGCGGGTCCTCCTTATGTAGTGCTACAGCAGAGTCGGTACTCCCCTGTCGTGCCAGGGTGCGGGTCCTCTAGCCTGGGGTTGGTACTCCCCTGACGTACTAGGGTGAGGGTCCCCCATATTGAAAAGATAATAGAGTTGTAATCCCCTACCGGGTAGGGTGCGTGTCCTCACATTTGGAGTAGAACTCCCCCATCTCTGAGTAGCGATGGAAAGCGGGTCCTTTAGGGGAGTTTGAGCTCCCTCGACTGCAGGACACAGTTACGAGGAGAGGGACCCTCCACTTGATGTAATAGATACCCGGGGTAGAAGTTAGTACTCCCTCGACGGACTGAGGTGTGGTCCACTTCTTACTGGGGTGACTAAGATATCATGGGTTAGACTGGAGTAATGCTCCTCAAACTGAATGTAGTGTTGAGGATTGGGCCTCTTCACGTTGTTTTCCTTGGTCTTGCCTCAGGTTCAAGACTATAACTGTGAGACCACCAGTGTCGGGCTCTATAGGTAGTTCTAGAAAAAAGATCCTAATGGAGAATTTCCTTTCGGACGTTCCATTAGAAATGGTTGAGTTGTACCTGATAAGGTAAATCTCTCAAACGGGTGCCATCAGGGATGGCTAGTTCATGGAGCGTGTACTGCTAATACTTGAGTTACTCTTTAATCCTACTTTGGAAATCCTAGAAATGGCTTGAGGTTGCGGACTTATGTTTGTTTGTGGCTGAGATGAGTATATCTGGATGACCTAGGTGTATGTAATGGAATATAACTAAGTAGAGCTGACTATGCATAATCTCTGTGGTTTACTTCATGGTTGTTTTGTTGTATTTTTCCATTGTGTCTTTCTAAGATACCATAGATGATCTTAGGGTACCCTTCTGAGTACTGAGTTACTCACCCCTGCATAGGTTTCACCCACACGTTTTGTGTATGGCGCAGACCTTCAACGTTTCAATAGTGGCGCTCAGGGATATGGGACCGAGTGGGATCTTCCATAGACGGTATTCAGTGCTCCCTTTTTACCTTGGTGTTTTTAGTTCTTTTTTGGGATTGTATACTAGCCTAGTTACACCACTCATTTCTTTACTTTCTATTGTAATTTGGTTTCTATTGACCTGTTTGAGCATGTTGGTGGGACCTAGGGTGGGGACCACGTTTTTGTGGGGAAAATAGTGTTATCTGGCTGGCCAGGACCTGGCGAACATGTTAAGGAAAGTGTCTATGCTATCATCTGGATGTAGTTTTCACAAGTGGTATCAGAGGCGGTTAGTTATACATCAATGACCAAGGGTCTCGGAAAATTGAAACACTGGTTTTAGGGAAAAGAAGGGAATATGAATCTTATTTTGATGGTTGTGATTTCCATATTCCTTATCGAGTAAGTTCCCAATATATAACCTACTAACCATGGTATATCTTGATCTATATCAGGATGCCTCTACATAAACGACTGACCAAGATACCGGTACGAGGTCCTGAGGACAACCCGCCTAGAGACGAGGTGTCCGTTCAGGGACTAGTGATTGAGATGGCCCCACCGAGTGGTGCACCAGTGCTACTACCACCCGATGGTCAGCATCTACTACTAGAGGTTCTGGTAGAGTATCTTCGTAGGCTCAGTAACCTTCATGATTTCCAGAGGCAGAGACCTACTAGGTTCTGTGGTGAGACAGATCCTTAGGTAGCTGAGGATTGGCTAGAGGCTACTGCAGGTCCTAGGCAGTGGGTTGCTAGACCCCACGATTGCAGATGTATCGTGATGCATAGTGGTTTCTCAGATTTTCACAGCTAAAGAAACATCTTCCTATTGCGGCACAATGTTGACCTAGTAACAGCTGAACATAAGATTTTTTTATCTTAGTTTTTCCTCCTGACGCACGCTTAGAAGCAGTGTAGGAAACTTTGTTGAACCCAGTTTCTTGCCGTGAGTTTGGGACTTGGATTTTCGGGGAAGAAAAGTATAATGGTGGGGAGAATGTAATGTATCGAAATTTATGTGTTTTTCTTTATTTATATAGAATTATTTTGAGGCTGTGAAATCTGATAGCACATGATTCTGAGGCATGGAGTGCCCTAAATGATTCGTCGAAAATTTGTTTAGATTTAAATAGAATGCATGAGTGGTTTTACTAAAAAAGTGGAATAAATCTTAAATGGGTTCCCGAATAAAAAATACGAGGGAAGAGTTGCATTCAGGATGACGTGTTTACCCTAGGCGCAACATAAGTTTAGTCAGCGCATGCCTTCGATGAGAAAACCTGAAAATGGAATAACCGTAAATAAAATTATTTTATTTTTCAAATGCTTATAACTCACGAACGGTGAATCAGATCAAAAATATGAGGCTATTGCTAAACTCGGGTTGGTATTCTTTTCTTAGTCAAATACTAAGGTTTTCCAGCATGGGCTACCAGTGGAAGTTATTTTTTGGAGACAAATAAAATAATTAAGTAATAATTATTTTATTGTAAAATCCTTAACTTATAAATGGTAACTCTGATTGAAAATATAAGAGTACCATTGAGCTCGTGAGGGCGTGTTCCCTTTAGACAGAGCCTCACCTCAACCAATGCGGGTCGAGGGTGACTGTGAATAATTTTTTAACTTTTTTTAATGTACTTTTAGTAAACATACATGCGGCGAATTAAATATTTTGAAATATTGCACAAATTGAAAATCTGAGGGCACTGTTGACTCCACAATGCCAGGATTTTCTTAAGGGAAGCTTAACTTCGATCAGCAAGGGTCGGGAGAAAAAGAAAATTTTTGGACTTAAAAAAAAATAACTTTTTGTTATTTTATTTATATTTGTGACACCATTGGACAAACAAATGTGGGACCATTGTGCAATGTCAAACCATTTAATGGCTTGACTCATAATTTCTGTAACCACACCGTTGGTATATTTAAATGAACATGTAACCACACTATTGAGATAATTAGAGAGGTTAATTAATTATACTCATTAATGAACCTCATAAATTGTGTGGTGTGTTGATCCTCTTCTCCCATCTATTTAAATAAAGATCATGCATTGGTTTTAGGTATGCAAGAGGGGAACCTTTGAATAAGTGTCTTGATGAATTCCACCAACCTAGAATGAAGCTTCGAGTGAAAGATGTTGGAGGAATCAACAGGCGACAACAAGCATCGATGAACACCTTCGGACATGGACACTTCTTCCTCATCCATAGTTCCTTAAAATGATTACATGGTAGGGGGTTATATTCCTGTTTCCTCCATTTTTCCCATTCTTGATTATTATGAAGAACAAGGGTCAATCATCCAATGGGTTTATATGTGTTTCGTTATTTAAGGTGGTTGGATAATGCATGGTTTCTTTATGGGAGATTTTATAATTAAAATATCCTTCCAATGTTATTATACTAACGTAGAGGGTGCGAGCCAAATGAACAAGGCATAGACCCTACGCCGAACTCAGTTGTGGTGGAATTATTTGCGGAGAACCAAAAGATGAGGCAACATGACAGAGGCATGCAGTGGGACTGGCAACCAAGGAAGGTGGTGACCGACACCTGCCAACCACAAAGAAAAGGTGGAGCCCAAAGGCACTAAGAAAGACAAGGGGTGGTCAACCAATGACAACCGCGTTGAAGTAGGGAGGCTCACTGTAGCGGCGTGCCGTGGTGGAAGGTTACGACATCGAGCCGCGGTGGAGGGAAGACCCGCACCCGTGGGTCTGTTACTGGCTGGTCCATCCAGACAGGCAAGGAGGTGAGGCGTTATCTAGAACCGCTATTGAGCTGGGCGGTGTGCTGTAGCGGTGCATCGCGGAATAATGGCGCGACATTGAGGCGCGACAGAGAGCGGACCCACGCCTGCATGTCCATAGCGGGCCGGTCCCCAGAGACCATTCAAGAGATGTGGTGCCACCTGGAACTGTAGCATTGAATACCCAAATGAATTCAACCATTTGGGAGGGGAGCGTTCCCCTACACTTGGCCCGTTGGCCAAGCGATTCTGCAACTCGAAGAACCACGCCCGGCCAAACCCGAGACCCAGTGGGCCTCACCCGCGGCCAACGGACCAAGCCCATGGCCATCAGACTGATCATGTGACCCAGCATGCCAGACCATGCCCAGCCAAACTGAGCCAAGTCCAGCCCCTTTGGGCCAGGTCCAGCAGCCCAGTTCGGGACGATCTGATTGTGTCAGACCGAACCCAGTCCCACTTACGATCCAATTTTCTTAAACGATCATATCTCCTAAACCAGACATCCATTTGAGGAATTTTATATGGTTACAAAACCTTTAGGATGAGTTGGTCCTTTTGGGATACTCCATGTGACTTTTGGAGAAAGTTAGAGTTTTTTTGGGTTGTATCGCACCCGAATCTAACTGGGTCTTCGGCACTAAAATGCTTATAACATTCAGACCATGTGTCCAGTTGACGCACCATCTATTAAGTTAGAACCCTTATGACATGAAGGATCATTAGGTTACTTCCTTGTGGAAAATTATGGTGGTTGAGGTATGACCGATAAACTAAGGAGCAGAACTAGGGTGTTTATTATAGTGACAGTTAGGATGACTACTCCCTTAATGACTCAAGGTGCGGTTATTCCTTACTCCTCTGCTCCAGTAGAGAAGATACTCCCCAATTTGAAAAGAGAGCGGGTCCACCATACTTAACTCTCATAGAGTCAGGTACTTCCCTACTGGGTAGGGTTCATGACATTTATGTTAGGAGTAGGTACTCCCCTGTCAACCCTAGATGCGGGTCCTCCTTATGCAGTGCTACAACAGAGTCAGTACTCTCCTTCCATGCCAGGGTGTGGCTCCTCTGGCCTGGGGTCGGTACTCCCCTGATGCACTAGGGCGCGGGTCCCCCACAATGAACAAACTACCAGAGCTGTACTCCCTTTTCAACCCAGGGTGCAGGTCCTCCTTATGTTGTGCTACAACAGAGTCAGTACTCCCCTACCATGCCAGGGTGCGGGTCCTCTTGCCTGGATTTGTTACTCCCCTGACGTACTAGGTTGTAGGGCCCCCATAGGGAACAAACTACTAGAGTTTTACTCCCATACCAGGTAGGGTGTGGGTCCTTACATTTGGATTAGTACTCCCCCATCTCTGAGTAGTGACAGGGAGTGGGTCCTTCAGGAGAGTTGGAGCTCCCTCGACTGTAGGACACAGTTACGAGGAGCATGCCCCTCCACTTGATGTAATAGATTCCTAGAGTAGATGTTAGTACTCTCTAGATGAACTGAGGTGCACGATATTTCTTACTGGGGAGAATGAGATATCATGGGTTAGACTGGAGCAGTGCTCCCCCAATTGAACACAATGTCAAGGAGTGGGCCTCTTCACTTGATTTCCCTTGGTCTTGCCTCGGGTGCAGGACTGTGACTGCGAGACCTCTAGTGCCAGGAACTAGAGGTAGTTCTAGTAAAAATATCCCAATGGAGCATGTCCTTTTGGAAGTTCCATTTGGAATGGTTTAGTTGTACCTGATGGAGTACATATCTCAGATGGGTGTCGTCAGGGATGTCTAGTTCATGGAGTGTGTACTCCCGATCCTTGAGTTACCCTTTGAGCCTTCTTTGGAAATCATGGCAATGGCTTGAGGTCTAGGCCTTATGTTTCTTTGTGGCCGAGATGAGTGTATCTGGATGACCTAGGTATATGCAATGGAATATACCTGAGTAGAGCTAACTATGCACAATCTTTGTAGTTTATTTCGTGGTTGTTTTGTGGTATTTTTCTTTTATGGGTTTTTGAGAGACCATCGAGGGTCTCAGGGTCCCCTACTGAGTACTGAGTTACTCACCCCTACATGGGATTTTCCCACACATGTTGGGTCTGGTGTAGACATTCAACGTTTCGATAGGGGTGCTCAGGGAGATGGGACCGACGAACATTACAACGTTAGAATTGGTGGCCAAGGACTAGGAGGGGTCCAATAAGACTAGGTAGATAGGACATACTACTTTATCTTCCTGTAGTTTCACTACTCCAATGATCAAGTGGGATCTTCCATAGATAGCTTTTGGTGATCCCTTTGTACCTTGGCTTTTTCAGTTCTTTTGTTGGGCTTGTATACTGGCTCAGTTACACCGCTTAGTGCTTTACTTTCTATTGTACTCTGGTTTCTGATTACTTAGTATTCACCTTAAATAATTGTGGTTTTTTTTGTGAGTTCATGTGTGTACAGGTATCCAGGAAAATGCCTCCCACTTGCAAGTTGATGCCTTCGGCACTAGTCGTCAACCCCTGGCCTTTGGGAGGCGGGCTTGGGGTATGTCACGATATGGGCCCTGGAGGACCGGTCATGACATTTTCAGTTTATAGTTTTCTTTAGTTATGAAATCAAAACTAGAGGTATATAGCTAGGATACTCAATTGACTTTTTTGTTAGATATAAATCATAATTATTCATATTTCGTTAAACTAAGATGAAGTTTGATATTGATGTTTATTACTCTTAAAATTACCCAAATTCTCTATGATATTTTTTGAATTATAAAATTTCTAGAATATAAGTATATTTTATTTATTAATGATAAATCTAGATAAACACCTCAGAATCACTTGATTTTTTTATTTGTAAAGATAATACATTTATCTACCGATACTTAAATAGAATAAAATGATGAAAATGCAATTTTGATACTCTTAAAATTGACCAAAAATCTGTAATATTTTAGTGATTATTTCCACAGTTTTAAATTTATTTTTGTAACTATTTTCAACCATATATCAGTTTTTATGCCATATTGAAGTGTTATTTGATACATTTGAAAAATTATGAATTTATCTAATTATAAATCAACTTTATTGAATGCTAATTCTATTATTTAGTTCCTCTAAAAGTTGGATGATGTTTGTGATGTAAAAAAAACCTATATTTCATGTTTTTCAATTACTTATATCTTATAGAAAGACCCATGGACAAATTAATACATTATTAAAACTAAACCTACCATGATCCATCCTAATTAAGGAATGGAAATTTTTAAAGTGTATGCGTGGGTTATTAAAGCGGCCACATGTATTTTTTAGTTACCATAAATGAATCTCTGGACCTATCATGAGTCTTCATTTTGTATCACGATGTCTTAATAGTGGTTTCTATAATAGGTTTTCAATTTTTTTAACCTACCATAAAATAATGTTAGAAATTTGATAGTTAACTCTTATTGGAAAAGTGACTATGAACTATTTTTTTCAAAGTAACCATATGATTAATCCTTCCAAACTAACACATATTTTATAGAACCTACCACAAGTGTTTTTAAAGTCACCACATAAATATTTTTGAAGTTACTACACAAAGATTTTTAAAGTTACCACATGAAGCATTACCGAATGCTTTATTAAGTTACTTCATGAGTTAATCTTCCAAGATACCACATGTGTTAAGCTACCCCATGAGTAAAATCAACCTACTATAGGTATATTGATGTTACCAAAAGTGGTCTTCTTCCAAACTACCACAAGAAAGTAACCATATGATGAAATATCAAGTGACCACATGATAACTTACGTGACCGTAAGGCTACTTAAGTTACCACATGTTATAATATTATCACGATCAGTATACCTATTGCAATACTACTATAATTGAACACACATTATGACAGAATGATAAGTTAACTAACTACAAGGAGTATACCTTAAGGTCACTTGGAGTGAAAGGTCAGTTCAATTATTTATTTATTTTTACTTAAATATATAATTTTTAGCATACTCTATTTTTTTGATACTTTTATTAGCTCCATGATTATATTAATTATTTTAAGTAATTTATTGATTTATATAATTCATATATATTATATAAAATCCAAGCGAAGTGTTTTTAATATTTTTTAATCCATTTTAAAATAAAATAAAATATATTGTTTATTCACATGTAAACATAGAACATATATTTTGAATATTTTTTTTTATTTTGAGTTGATATTTTTGACTTATTCTTCTCGAAATAAATATTGAGTGAAATCTAAATTATTCAAAATTATTTTGTAGTATTTAATGAAGTATAATTAAATTTTGAATAATTACATTGTATATGAATTTATAAGGTATTTTGAAATTTGAATTTATCATTCAAACTATTTTATGACTTTTATTGAATTGAATTGACCTATTTTTATAGATACTATTTTAATTATTTAATAGTTAATTCAAATTGGTTTGAATTATTCTTTTATTTTTAAATTCAACTGATTTTTTTATAATTATTCTAAAATGATAATTTTAGATCAACAGGATAATTATGTAGTTTGATTTTGAATTACATTACCTAGTTGGAGATCGTCTTCTTAGTTTTTATAGACCCTATTTAAATTCTTCAAGATGCATTAAAAATATATGAGTTATGAAAACTATAAGTTTCAAAAATCAAAAGATATTTTCTAAGAAATTTTAAGCGTTGTAAAATCCAAGTCCTTATAAGAAGGAAGAGTAAAATGATGGATAATAAAGGGAGGGGGGGGGGGGGTAAATTATAGTTTAAAAACCTAAACTAACTAAAAACACAAACCAATTAATTATGATTTATCATACATAGATATCATTAGATCTTCAATTTTTATTAATTAGACACAAATATTGTATGAGACATCAAAGTTTAGTAATGTTTAGAAAAATAAAAATTCTATAAAAATGCACAGTGGTAAATAATAACAAGTTAACAAACAAGTAAAACCGAAGCTTAAAAAAGTAAAAATAACTTACAAAATGATTTATATAAAAGCACCCAGTCAAGATAATTGTATCACTGATGGGGGGAGAGGGTGAATTAGTGATAATTTTTTCTTTTATGTTTCCTTGAAACAAACTTTTCCTCCTACTAAAGATTTCATTCCCTGGAGAAAAAAATTCACACAAACATCCAAAGGAACACAAATATTTACAAGGTCCACTATTCAATAAGAATAGCTACATCCTTGGTATGGTTTGGAAATGATCCAATACCACAAAAACCACTAGAAATCAATCCTTAGATTACAATGAGTAGGATATACCCTTTCACTCATATCGAGCTTTGTAAACAATTATAATAGTACACATTCACCCTCCTAGAACAAATAGGGTAAAATAGTATTTTTGTAACAACACATGTTACTTGTGATTATTTTCAACTTCACAAATGTATTCATTTTAAAAAAATTATTCAATTTATTACCCAGAAAATGGAAATAATTTCTTGGACTTAGTTAAGGAATACCCAATCCGATTTTCCCAGTATATTTTTCCCAGTCGGATTCTTCCTAGTACAATTCTCTTCAGTACTATTCTTCTAAGTATGATTCTCCCTAGTATGAAAATTATATGGATTTGTCAGAATAAAATAGAGTTGAATTTTTGTTACTGATATTATGGGGAAAAAACATCAATCTGATTCTCCCCAGTATGATTTACTAATACAATAGATATAAATCTAGTAGAATATGATTAATTCAATTAAGAATTCATTCTTTCCCACTCTAAAAATCCCAATATGGAAATTCTGATCCGATTATCCATCTTGACACAATAATCAACTAAATACAATTGGAAATCTGAATATGGTAATAAAATGAATATTAAAATCACTGAATATGATGATCAGCTGAATACAACGTTGCGATCTTGTCTCTTATCCTTTCACGTCTTTCATAGAAACTTATTCAACAAAAGCTCAGTATGAAAACTTATTTCCCTCCCTTAAACTTCAGAGATTCTCTCTCTTATGTAGTGAATAGTACATCAGTCAAAAGTAGTGAAAAGTACACTCTCCTTTTATAGGTGTCCCATAATATATTTTGATAAGAATGCAAAAATCTTTCCCGCTCACACAAATTCACCCAAATCTCATTTTACCTTGAATTACAAGAACGTTTATGACTTCATCAACTCTTATCGAATCATCTCAAAACTTATTCAAACATCATCTCTTATTTATAAAATTATTTTTAAAATTCCAGTTTGAATTCAATTCACAATTCTGATTTTATTCAATACAAAGATATATACCAATTGAAGAAAACAAAACAATCTTTGAATTTCAATATCCACCTTGAAAAAGAATCCAATTTTTTCTTCAGAAATTTTCATGGTTCCATTGAAAAAAAATTAAATTATGAGATGATGGATTTTGACCCACTTGAAGAAGAAAAGAACATAATTCAACCCCTTTTAAATGGTTGACTAGATTTTTGATCAGTCTCTGTCATTAGGATTTTCATCAGCTTAAAATTAATTAATTTTCCATTAGTCTTGTTGAAAACAATTATTCCTAAGTATGATGGTATGCTACATATAATAGAAAAATGTCAATATCTTTAGCTTCAGTAACTATATTCATTCCAAATCTTTTATTTGTATCATTACTTCCTTCATGACTTTGAATCCATTTGAGAAGAGATTTAATATCATCAGATTTAAATTGGAAGGTATTGTAACTTTCCATTATTACCAACTTTACCAGAGTACGATTTTAGAGAGTATAACTGACCTAAATACGATAGATGTTATTATAATTAGTCTAAGTACAATCTCCAACACCATTTTCTATTTCCATCTAGATCAGATCAATCTGAATACGTTTGTCCTGATTATGATATTTCTCAGTAAGATTGACCATATATCATTCACACCCCCTTTTCTTTCATCAGTATTGCATCATATGTTCTACAATTGAATTAATATTTTTGTGAAATAAAAATTGGAAAAGAATTGTCACATTTGATTAATTGTATCCATAGAGATTTGTATTTTCCTATTATTATTACTTCTTCCAAGCCAAATTTAGAGTGAATATGATGATCATTCACTTCCAGAAATATACATTCCCAATACAAGTGATCATTTAATTATGGAATCAAGGTGAATTTTATTACAATCAAAATCATAACTCATTATGATCCTTTTCAATACCAAACCCATGGTGAGTCCGATCAAAACCTTTTCTTCCAAAAAACTTCTTCTCGAAATGATGGTCTTTATTAAAAAAAGTGAGTCTGATTTTTTTGAAAATAATTTGTGAGTTTGATTATTTTGAATATGATGGTTAGTCCAATGTTCTCTAAAAATACAAAGTGATGTGATTTCCCCTTTCATATTAAGCTTTCTTAAAAAATAAATAAAATCATTGAAAACAAATAACTTCCTCATCATCTTGGTCCTAACATTATAAAATATTTTTACTCTTTAACCATAAGAGTTAAGGAAGTCTATTTTGGGTATCCTTGATTTTCAACCTAATAAGGGATGTATTTTTACAGTAAGAAATCCCTTGATCAAAAAGATTTGAATAAGCTCCATCTTCTTATTCCCAAAATCCCTCGATCAACCTGATAAGAATTAGTGGTCTTCCTATACCTAGAATCCACCAATAAAAACCCCTATCAAACACGATGAATACAAATGAAAAATATTCTAATGAATTTAAAATATTCACTTTGATTAGTTAGAACAAAAACCCTATAAATATTTATAAAGTTTAAGTAACATGATTTTAAAAAATAGTAAGCGTAAGACGGGTTGAGTTAGAAAAGCATTAGCTCCCACCTCTACGAATAAACCTCTATTTATAGGAAAAAAATCCAATGTTCATATTCTATGATTCTTGGAGTTGGTTATAAATGGTATAGGATGATATTCAACTTGATATCCTAGCACGTTCTGTATGTCTCCATCAAATTTCTTTTTGATAAAATTATCAAAATTCTATAAAAGTATTCTATCTAGTAGAAATAATTTTGATCATCCAATTATAAATTTTATTCTTCCAATGGGAGAAATTATGTCTCGTCCAATGGATTGAAAAAAATTTATCTGATGGATCAAACTTGGTTAGTCTGATGGATGAGACATTATTAGTCTGATAGACTGGACTTCATCAATATGATGGAATGGACTTAGTTAGTTCAATAGAATAGACTTAGTCCATCTAATGGACTAAAATTAGTGTAAAAAGTTTATATTATTCAGTTTAGAAAGCTTTATATATCTAGTAGAATAAAATTTTTTCTAAAAAAATATTCCAAAACTATTTGGAAATTTAAATTTAGTAAAAAATATTTTTTATAAAGTGTGTTGAGTTTTTCAAAACTAATGATAGAAAATGTAGAAAATATAACTTTTAACTAAACAAAATCCCACTTTTTTAAAATCCCAAAACACAAAATATTTTTACTAAACAATCACCCCCTATTTTAAGTTATTTTAACTTAGAAATATTCTCTTCTAGAACATGTATCTTTTGAATCTCTTTCTTCAAACTAATAAACTATTCTTCAAGAATATTGATCTTTTTGTTCTTGAATTTCATATTCCCAACTTTCAATATTAGAGAAAAATTATTTTTCTTTAGTTGTAAGATTTATTTATCTTGAGATTTCAAAAAAATATTCAATTAATATTTTTTTTTGAATTCTCATAAACATAAAAAGATAAATTTTCAAAAGAATCAGAAATATATAAAGACGACTTCTTAAAAACTTAAATTTTCTCATATTTAAATTTTATGTCAAATTTTGTTTGTTCCAAATATATAATAGTTTTATTTATCCTTCGTCTTTATTCTATTGAATCATATTTGTGATATTTAAAATCAATTTATTTTTTCACAATGTTTTCAAATAACTGATTTAATGCATTTGAATTTTTCAAAACATTAAACCTTATTTGAATTTACATGTAATAAGATTCTATACTTGTAAAATACAGAATAAAATCATCTATCTTTTTCAATTCTTTGTTATAATAATTAAATCTCATGTCAATCCTTTGATTAGATATAATGGCTTTGAGAATAGGTTGAGTTTGATTACACATTGGAAACATGATGTTGAGATGTAAAAACATTTACTTTCCCTATATTTTTATTTCATATAATCCAATAATAAAACAACATAGAAATTATTATGAGACTCAACCTTATCCAATAGCTTTGTATGAGGTTATTGATTTTATCATTCCTTATATTATATTTTTTATTTATTATAAACCTATAACTCAACATATTTTTTAAAAAGAGAGGAGAAAGAGGAGGTCTCAGAAGAACCCTCTGCTTCTTCTTCTTCTTCTGGATATTATTTTGACTATTCTTCTAACTAGTTTCCAAAACTCTTGTCGACTTCTCATCACTTATTAAATATACTTTACCATATTTCTTCACACTTTCTTGAAATTGTTCTCAAACATGTTCTGATAAATATTTTGAACCACCAAAACATTAATTTTTTACTTTCTCAATAATATAAGGAATATAATAAGTTAAAACTCTTTTATCTTATAAAGGAACAGATTGAATAAGAACTGACTGATCAGTAACGGACTGAGGAAATGGATGAAAAAAATAATAAAAGAGAGATATAATAAGGTTTAGAATGATCTTTTTATAGTCCTTTTATCATACTATTCATGACATTATCTTCATAAAATATCATCTTTCTTTTTCTTCTTCTTCTTCTTTTAAACCATTAAAAATTCTTGATTCTTATCCTTTAAATTAAAGGCCTCTACTTTATCAAGAACAAACTCTGGATTACCCGGATTCTTTTCATCTTTGTGCTTCATCAACTCATTATAAACCTCATCAGATATTGTATTTAATTTGTTTTTTCATACTTGGTGGATAACAACCAGGTTTTCTTTTTTTTTTCTTGAACCTTCTTCTTCAATTAAAGATCTTTTTCATCAGTCATATATTTTTCTAATTTTTTTTTAAAAACATATCTCAGGCTCAAAAACCAAATTCATTCTAGAAATAGTTTCTTCACTAATTAAATAAACCTTATCTCCAAAAACAATGACTAAATTAATAATTTTCATCACAATAATGAAATTAACTAACATTTTGTTAATGAAACACAAAAATTAAAAAATTATCAACTTCATAGAACTTTTCTTAACTGCTTTAGTCAACATAATAACTGACTTTACTCAATTAAACCTCCTCATATTCACTAATAATTCTAAAGAAAAGATACCCAAAACATTAATTGTATCTCTATCTCCTTTTATTGAGATAAGGTAACATTGTATACAAATTTTTATAACTCTTTTATTCAATGTTAAATGAAAAAATTTATTCTACTTTCATTAGAATGTAACAATTAAGTCATAGCCTTAGACTTCACAAAACTACCAATATTGTCTAGAATCTTGTGGGTAACTAGATATGATTCTTCTTCCAAAGAAAAATATACTAAATAATCTACTTTATAAATATACCACTTATAACAATCATTAAAAATATTTAAAGTAATAACCACTATATTACCTTCAACACTGAAAACCATAGAATAATAAAACTCTTTCACTATCGCTAGATAGTGAAGATCAAAATAATCTTTTTCAACACATATCTTCTCACATCCCTAAAATCTGATAACTTATTTCAGAAAAAAATCAGCCTTCTTAAACCATGAATTTTCAATCATCCTTTCCTTTACCACTTATCTATTTTCAATTTCTTTTTTAGAATTAATTTTGTAAATAATTAAGGAAGATTACTGATCTGATGAGGAAAAATGATATGATGAATGTTAAA
This sequence comes from Viscum album, assembly GCA_963277665.1. Taxonomy (NCBI): domain Eukaryota; kingdom Viridiplantae; phylum Streptophyta; class Magnoliopsida; order Santalales; family Viscaceae; genus Viscum; species Viscum album. Next base: position 498,126,073 of record OY728123.1, on the reverse strand, counting down.
AAAATGGAAGCATGAGAGATTTGGGGGCCAAGAGTGGAAACCAGTCTCAGATATTTATGTAGGATTTGGTTACCCAAACTTGTATTTATACACACATAGGTAATTATTAAATTTCCAAAAATATGACGGCTTGAAATGAAACCCACATTTAATCTAACAATTGATATTTATCCTTAAAATATTAAATATGAATTCTTAATTCTTAATGGTTTTTAAGAAAACTATCATGAGATGATTTTATTGTATGAAAATAAAAACTAAATATTTTTTTAATTTTTTAATGTTTGTAAAACTGAAGAAAATATAAACAAAAAAAGATAATAATAAAGGATAATAAATACAAAAGATTGTAAATTACCCCTCAAAGTGAAATTTAATATGAATGTATAATTGTTTTTTGATAATTATTCTTATTTTTTTTCTAAAATAAAATTTTGCCAATAAAATAGAATTTAGAAAAACTAAAAATAGAAACACCAAAGTTGTTAGAAAAACTAATAATTTTAGAAAAACCCAATTTTTTAGAAAAACAAAATATTTTAGACACACCAATTTTTTTTAGAAAAACCAAAGATTTTAGAAAAATTAAAAATTTTAGAAATACCAGAGTTTTTAGAAAAACCAAATTTTTTAGAAAAACTATAAAATTTAGAAAAAACAATTTTTTTTGAAAAACTAAAAATTTTATAAGATTTTTTTGTAAAAACTAAATAATTTATAAAAATAAATGTTTTTATAAAAACAAAAAAAAGAAAAATAAAATATATACCACATTTGGAAAGGAGTTCATTACTGTAAGAATATGGATAAACAAGAATTAGATATGAATGATTATTTAGTATTGGCCATTCTTAGTTTCTATTTAATATATTCAAATGTATTAAAATTAAGTGGTTTATTAAATATATCAGCAAGTTATTCTTTCATTCCGATGAATTATAAAAATATTTATCCTTTTTGGGCGTGGTTTCGAAGGAAATTGTGTCTTATATCTATGCACTTAGTTTTTTAGTGATGTGATGGTATTTATCTTAATGATATGAAACTTATATTATCACAAAAAATTGGAGTTTTACTAAAACTCAATCCAAATTTAGTTAATGTGTGTTGAATCTACAACACTTGAGAAAAAAAATTCTTACTACTATATATTAATCTTTATTAGTGGAAAGTACTATTTAATTTTATTATTATAATACAAATAAACTAAAGCCTCAAATTATAAATTACTCGTTCTAGATGTACATTTTCTATCAATTTTACTTCTACCAAAGTTGGCATCTGAAAAAGTTTTAAGTTCAAAAACATTTTATAGGAATAAAATATGCTAGGATCAATAGTTCCCTTAAGATAATGAAATATTCATTTTACAACCTTAATTTGAGACTACTTTGGATTATCTTGATATATTGAACATAATCATACAAAAACATTAAATATGGATGATTATATATCAAGTATAATAAACTACCAATTATTCCTCTAAAGATATTTTGATAAAATAGTTTCCTAGATTCATTAATATCTAAAGTATACAAGGTTACAATAGGGGTTCTAATAATTTTTGTATTTTTATATCAAAATTTATCAAGAATATATTTTATATACTTATGTTGAGATATAAAATCTCCTTATGGTTTTTGTGAATTTTGAAAACCATGAAAATATGTAAGTTCTCCCATCATACTCATATCTAACTTATATTTCATAAGATCCACAAAGGAATAAGTAATATATTTTTGAATTGATCTAAATAAAATGTCATTGACATAAATTTGAACAATGATGGGGTTCCTATAAACCATTTTACTAAAAACTATTGGATATGTAACTCCCTTATCAATTTTTTTGGTAACAAAAATCCAGTTAATCTATCATACTAGGCTCTAGGGTCTTGTTTAATTCTATAAAGTTCCTTAGTAAGTCTAGATACATGATTTGTAAATTTTTTATTTTCAAAACATGTGGGTTTTTCTGCAGAAACTTCCTCCTGTACATATCCATTAAGAAAAAACACTTCACATCCTTTTAAAAAGGTTTGAAATTAAGAGATGTTGTGTATGTGAGAAAAATTTGGATACATTGAAGTATATATACTAGAGCATAAATTTATTCTTAATTTATGCTCTCTTGTTGATTATAAACCTTTTTAAATTGTCTAGTTTTATTTATAACTATAATTCCATTTCCATCACATTCATTTCGAAGAACCCATTTTACATTAATAACATGCGAATCTTTAAGTAATTCAAATAAAATATAAACTTAATTCCTTTTGAATTCAATGAGTTCATATTGCATATATTTTATCTAATATTCATCACCTAAAACCACATCAAGAGACTTAGATTAAAATTTTGACAAAAATACACAATGTTCAATTTTATTTCTTGAGGAACTTCTTATTGAAATAGGTTGATCAACATCACCAATTATATTATCTCTAGGATGATTACTAAGAATCAATTGATTACTTGGATTTATATAACTCTATTATTCAACAATAGGTTGAAATTAATCTTGAGATAAAACTTATAAAAAATATTATTTAGTTTTTCCCTCATAAGAAGAACTTTCCAACATGGGTTGAAAATCAGTTTTTGAAATAACTTCCAAAGATGTGAATTGAGATTTTTTTGAAAACAAAAGGATTAGTTTTATCAAATTTAACATGAAATGTTTCCTCAATAATAATTTTATTTTTATTAAACAAAATATAGACCATAATAGTTTTATAATAGCTTATATATATTCCTTCATCAGTTTTTGGATAAAATATATGTAAATTAAATTTAGTATTCAGAATGAACTATTTTAATCCAAAAAAAATTAAATTAATAAAGTACTATATTTATTACAGAAAAAAAGTCATAAGAGTTTTATTAATAAAAGGTATGATTAAAATATGATTTATAGTATAATGGGATGTACTAACTACTTTATCCAAAAAATGTTTAGAAACCGAGTATTCACCCATAATAGTTCTTGTAATATTATTAAGGATTATATTTCTTATTTCAACTACACCATTTTTTTATGGATTTATTGATGATGAAAATTTATTTATTATAACCTTTTACTTAAAAAAGATTCAAAATCAGAACTTACGAACTCTCAACGATGATCACTATGAATAGTTATCAAGGTTATATTTTTATTATTTTTAACATGGGCTATAAAAGTGTTAAAAAATAAAAAGGCTTCTAACATTTTTCTAGAAAATAGACCTATGTATATCTAGTTAATTCATCAAATAAAATATATACATAGTGTTTTCCACCAATAATTTCTGTTTTTGTAAGACCAAATAAATAATTTCTCACTAAATGAGAAGTGTAATAGGATGATACTTCACTAATATATTTAAACCATGAATTATGTTTCTTTCCAAATTAAAAAGGATCACAGACTTTAAAAGAATCAAACCTATGCTCTGGGATATCTTTAACTAGTCATTTTAAGAGATTTTATCTACAGTTCTAATATTACAGTGTCTTATTCTTATATTTCATAACCAAGATTGATTTTCCATTTCACTAATTAAATGTGGATCTTGGAGCCTAATTCTTCTAAGTTAAGTATGAATACATTCTAATACCTATTAGAAGAAAAAAATTATCTTATGAACTATGAATATTTCATTTATCATCACTTAAGTTCAATAGATAATCCTCATCACATAATTCAGTTATTCTAATAATGTTGTTCTTACGACATACAAAAAAAATAAAACATTTTAAATTAAATATTTTTTTATAAGAACAATATTATATATTCCAATAATTTCTCTTTGAGTACTATCACCAAATGTAACTTTTCAAGCTTTAATTTTAATAATATTTATGAATAAATCCTCATTCCCATTTATATGCCTAGAAAAACCATTATAAATGTACTATATATTAATGTTTCTATACTTATTATTTTCCTAAAATTAAAAATATTAGTATGTTGGAACCCAAATATGCATGGGATTAGTATAATTAGAAAATAGTTTTTTTTGGAATCCACATCTATCCAACTTTACTATGTTGCATAGTTTTCAATTATTTAGAAAACAGGATTTATGATATCGTAAATATTGAACATTATTTAAAGAAAATATGTTCTTCTAATGTCATCCACTTTGAAATTTCATACAGAATGATGCACTCTTTGAAAAAAATAGTTTTTTTTTGAAAATTTGTTTTTTATTTGTAAAACTCAATCTAGACACATCCCAATTAGGTTTTATATCTCTATAAAATTTATCAAAATTTTATTTACCGTTTGTGAATTTTGATTTTAATTTTTTTATAATTAAAGTTTTTAAATTTAGTTTCACAACATAATTTGTATCCTTAGTAAAATTTTTATAAGAATTTTGTTTTCTCTAAATATTTTTCAAAAATTATTTTTCTCAAGGTTTTATTTCTCTAACTATTTTTAAATATTGTAAATTTCAGTAGTAAGTGTACATATTCTTGAATTTTATTTAAAATGTTTTTCCATACCAATAAGCGGTTTTTTTGAAACTTTCTAATTTTGTTTTTCTAAATGTTTATAAAATCATGAAACTTATTCAATGCTATGTAAATTATTATTCTATTTAGAAGAAGTAGAATCCTCATATGGAGATATAGAATCATTATAAAGTTTACTATTTGGATAATAATAATTCAAAGTAAGATTAGTCAAGGTTTCAATAGATACCTTATCCACAAAATAATAATTATTAATTGAAATTTAAACAAAAACTAGTATTCTTCTGATATTCACTTTTACTATTCAATGTTTTTTAGGAAATATCACCTCCACCATTAATAAAAGTATTTTATGTTTTCATAATTTTCTTACCCTTATGTTTGTATAAATTTTTAGAATTCATCTTAGAATTTATATCATTATTATATTTTATCATAATCTTAGTAAAAACTGGTATTATATTTGACTCATAACATATCATTTGAGAAGAATCATTCTTCTCACTTTTATACTTAAAATTATTCTTAACCTCACATTTAAAAATTTACTTCCTAATAATCTTGATCATTATCTTAGAAATATAGGACAAATCATTCTCATACTGTTCAAAAGAACTTATCTCTATTTCAACATGGACTTTATTTTTATTTTAAGATTTACAAACCTTCTCAGCATATCTCACTTTCTTAGAAATAACTAATGTATAAGAAAAATCTACTCTATTTTTCCCATTTTTCAGCATCACCTTTCAATCTCTTTTATTACCACATAAGACATCTAATCAAATCATCTAAACTCAACTTAGTAATATGATTTGTATAATCAAGATATTTTATCTTGGAATCCCACTCTTCTAGAATAATCACAATGATCTTTTCAATTAAAATATCATCTTTATGATATTTATCAATATTAGACTACAAAATATTAAAAAAAATCATGAATATTTGATTCATCTTAGGAAAATATTCTCCAGGTATGAAATCAAATTCTTGATAATCATCTCTAAGAATTTCTATTATAGTTTTTATAACATTATAAGTACCAAAATAAGTAATATCTAACTTATTCCAAATACTATTTGAAACTTCACAAGGATTAATTTTATTATAGACATTCCTTGACATTGAATATAAAAAAGTATTTTTTATATTATAATTCAGCTAATATTAAAGCTTATCTTGATTTTTAAAAGTATAAACTTATTTCTTAGGTATTTGATAATTTCCAATAATCATAAAAAAATTATCTACTCTAGTGTTAATAAAAAAGGTTTTCATATGATCTATCTAATAGTCACAATCATTCCCATCAACAATCGGTGGTCTTCTAGGCTTAACATTCTCAAGAGTTCAGAAAATTAAACTTATCAACTTTATAAACAAGAAAAATACCCTTTTTAGAAAATACACATTAGTGTAAAATAGTTTATACAAAACCTATAAACAGTTATTTTTAACAAAATTTGTAAAAAAATAGAAAATATATTAAAATAAAAAAAGTAAAAACACTTTCAAGTTAAGAAGTAGAGCCACCTTTGATACTAATTGTAGGATTAAAGAGTAAAACAATATCTATAAGAGGTGGGGGTGAATTTTAGTTTAAAAACATAAATAACTAAAAAACCAAAACTATTAATTATTATTTATCAAAAACTATTATAATCCAATCATTATAGTTTATTATTCGAACATATAGATCATCTGAGATATCACTATTTAGTAAAGAATAGTAAAATAAACATTCTATAGAAATTCATTATGGAAAATAATAACAGGTTGAAAAAAGTAAAAGGGAAGATTAAAAAAATAACTATAATAGATTATAAAAATATTTATAATCTTTAAAACTAATAGTTAATGAAGTCACAAACCCTAAATTTGGTTATTCTTGGTTTTTGAACCTAACTATAAGATCTTTATTTCTATAGTTTGAAAGACCTCAATCAAAATTATTGGAATCAAAACTTTCTTCCTATCCCATGAATCCCTCAATCAACCTAATTAGAATCAACAGTCTTCCTATCCATGGAATCTTTAGATATAAACCAAGACCAGACATGCTGAATAAAAATGAACAATATTCTAAATAATTTACAATTCCTCACTCATATTCCTTAGAAAAAAATCTCTAAACATTTAAAAATGTAAGTAATAAGATGTTATAGTAAAGTAAGCTTAGGATGGGTTAATTTTCAAAATAATCATCTCCCACATCTATTAATTCACCCTTATTTATAGTCACATCTCCAATGATCATATTTCTTGATTCTCAAAGTTGGTTGAAATGTACTTAAATGAGCTACATATTTTTATCTCAACATGTTCTTCACTTCTTGATCTGATGTGGTTTTGATAAAATCATCACAATGCTATAAAAATCTTCCGTCTGGTAGAAATAATTCTTATAATCTAATTATAAACTTTATTCTCTCAATTAAATAAATTTTATTTAGTTTAATGGATTAAAATAAAGTTTATTTGATGGATAAAACTTAGTCATATATAATAGAATTAGTTAGTCTAATGGACTAGACTTATTTAGTCTGATGGATTAGACTTAGTTAATTTGTGGACTAAACATAGGTTGAAAACTTCTTATTCTTCAATTTATAAATATTTCTACATTCAAAAGAATAAAATGTTTTTTAAAATACATGGGAAATATAAATTTAGTAAAATATAGTTTTTAAGAATGTTTTTTTTGATTTTAAAAACTAAGGATAAAAGTGTATAAAGTATAACTTTCAACTCAATAGTCCCATGTGATATAATTTTCATTTTGTTGGATAATATTTCATGAACTGAATGAAAACTTATAAAACTTCTTCTACTACCTTGAATAGATGACTAAATTCATCAATCAAGAACTAATAACTACAAATCATACAATTATATTCTAATTTTTCCTGGTTTCTTGTGTTTGTAACACCTATTCCTATATCTCAAATTTACTCTCACTTTTTTTTTATTCTTTTACATTTAAAATCAGTATTTCTTTCTATAATAGGGTTTTTAATCCTAGATTTTAATTTCAATACCATTCAGGTTGTGAATCCCATAGTATAAATTTAGTGTTGTAATTGAGTTGTGACTCCCCATAAAAAATCATCATCTCAGTGTTGTTATCCCTCCACTTTATAGAAAAGGATTTTGTAATCAAATTTTGATTCCCCTTTAAAAATTAGATTACCACACAACATATCACTTCACCAAGTAGAGAGGTATAAGAGTATAGTAGGTCCAATTTGGACCAATCTACTATAAAAAATATTATTATGTTATATTTTTTTCTTTTTTTCTAATATAATTTAACTCTTTTAAGAAACTCTTATAATTAATTCAAATATATAATTTAATCTGGTTATTTTTTTAATCTATCATATTATCCCCCTTTAGTGCATCTTTTATCAGCCTTCCAGACCTAACCAGGGTTCTATTAGAGTAATAATAATCGTTATTGTGTTTCAAACCCAATATAGGAGGGGATAAATAGGCATAATGAAAAAATTTACCATTGGAAACTTATTGGGCATCATGAATGTCTATGTAATAGTTCCAGAGACTATTACCATTTAAGATAATCTCAAAATCATATATAAAATTCTATCACATTGAATTTCAGATGTTGAGAGTTGTATCAGTAATCATTATGTTTACTATCATTATGAAATTACTAGATAACCAAATAGTCAACAACAAAAGACAACTTAAAAACAATTAATTTATCCACATTTCTAGGAAAAGATAAAAGGATTTGAATATAGAGGAATTACCCTGACACTACCTTAGAAAATTCTAAACAAAAGTTTCACAATCAACTTAGAAAAAATGATGCTATTATACCACAATTTTTAGATAATAGCATCAATGATATTTTTAATCCATTTTAACTAATTTATACTTAAAATAATTGATTATATATTTGACTATGTGGTCCTATATAGTATAAACATATGTACCCAATTGAACAGTATATTCATATTTTGAAAGGGTATGTTAAAAACCTAAGTCCTCTAGATGGTTATATTAAAGAGCTATATATTATTAATAATGCTTTCGAATTATGTACCAACTAACTTTCTCAAGTGGATTTCATTGGTCTCCAAAAATATAGTCACAATAGGTACCTTATGGATGAAGAATTTTTTTTGAAGTGATATTCTCTCAATTACCATTATAGAGTAGGAGCTGGACCACCTTTACATTTTACATAACAGAATGGAGGTTTCACCAAATGTTGAAACTAACAATATAATTCATAGGTATTTGAATCCATTAAGGGCTAAAATATGGATATAAAATACACATGATCCACAATTTATATGGTGGTTTCAAGACTGTATTTTAAGGAGTTATCCGAAAATAAAAAAAAATTTATAATGAATTTTATAACCAACTAGAGGATAAATTAAACATTTATTATCTTAAAATGGTTGTGTAATTAATAGTTATATAATTGGCTCCCACTGAATCTACTTCCTTCCAACCACATCTCCTTCACATTGGACTTTGTCTTCCCTCTTAGTATCTAAAATTATTCCCTCTTAAAAAAATAATTATACATTCTATTGAAAGGAATATGATTAATGTAGTAAAATGTATAATAGTTGAGTTAATTTTATGGATGAAGTGATTAATTTATCTGGTATAAAGGATATAAATATAATTTATGTGAATATGTTATACTTTGGAATCATAAAGAAAATATGGGAGTTGGATTGTACAACATTCCAAGTGCTGAGTTTTGATTAAATTGGATTGATAAAATGATTGCAATTAGAATACATAAATTGATATTTATGAAAGTGAATTTAATTAAGGAAGGGTACAAGGATGAACAATTTATAAAAGACTCATGGTAGTACATGTATTTTTTCCATGGATATTGAAAACATAAATTAGTCAACTTTTACATTGTTTAATTAAAAAAATATAGGGTTAAAAGAAAATTCCATTGAGGAAAACCCTTTTATTGGGAAGTCAAAATCATTTTTTAGTGGTACTAATTTAAAATGTATATTTTATGTCAAATGATACCATAAGGTGGGGATTTGGATACTCTATGAAAGGGATAAATCCCTTAAACTTTAATGAAAAAATAGTTCAATGAAAATGTTAAAATTTTCCAGTTAGTTTTTTATATACAATTTGTTTCATCATAATATTATGTGTTCACTAACATATTTACATTATATAAATTAGAAGTATAAATAATTATATATATAATGTCTTATCCGTCTACCAAATCCACTAATGATGAGGAATAATAAATTGATGAAATTGAAATTTAACAAATGTTATTAGGTGATGAAAATTTAATTTGAAAAAACAACAACGATATATCATAACTGTGTTAGAAAAAATTAGTAAAGCAATAAGTAAGGGTATAAAAGTCAAGGTTGTATAGATTGAAAATTTTAAAAATATTAACCTCATAAAGTCCATTTTTATTAGTTACATTGGGGTCAGTACTCAAATGAATGTTCCAATTATAATGGATATGTGGCACAATGTTGTGTCTGTATTAAAGATAATAATCTAGAAAGACATTAGGGTAAAATTATGATATACATTATCTATTTTTCCAAAACAAATTATGAAATGTTTATTTACTCTTTATTATCCCTTTTGGAGTACATTTATATTAGAATACTTTCATATGAAATTTATACTGATGATTAGTAGAATGGATCATATAAAAATTTAGACACTTCTTATGAAAACAATCTTAGAGATATTTATCAGAAATTAAAACCCTACCCTATAGTTATATATACACACACATAATAAAAAAATAAACCTAGGATTATTCAATAGGTCATCATTTAGAGGAATCATTTAATGTACATTGTAATTGGTAATATTTTGTTTTTCATTATGAGTATTAATCACTTTGATTCCAAATTCTTAATGCATAAAAAAATAAATGAGTGAAAAAAATAATTAATGTGCTAAAAAACAAACCTACCCCTTCCATAAAGCATGGATGGGGAATAAATCACATAAAAATGGTATATATTTTAAATAAAAATTGAAACTTTTATTTATATGAAACTATAATATAATTATGTTACTTTGTTTATATATAGATTTTTGAATCAGAATATAAAGCCACTTTAATCAAATTTTTATGGAAGGAGGCTCATTTATGTATAAAGGGAAAAATACTAAATCAAAACACATAGAACGTATGGTAATTGAGAGTCCCAATAGATTATTTATCTACACTATGTGGGGTGCGAATTATTGTATATAACTTTTTACTCTATAAAACAAACTTAAACCTTTTCCCCTTATTTAATTTTTTCAAACCTCTCTCTTGGTTATGAAGTGTGGATTTTATTATACTACCTTACTACTTAATCTTATATACAATTTATATAATGAAAGGTTCATAAGAACAAAATTTTTTTTACAAGGTTTATCCCTAATAAGGAAAACCTACTCCTTTCTATGTTTGTTTATTATCCGAAGCTGTAGATTCTCTACTAATAATATTATTATCAATTTCAAGTAGTGTAGGTTTGTTATCATCCAAGACCCATATTACACCCTGTACTCACACTACATCCCATTGAATTATACTAATCCAATACAGTTATAATATGCCCACCAAAAATACTGGTTTCGATGACCAAATTTAGCTTCTAGTACAGTCAACATGCACATCAACTTGGGATTCTAATTTTGTGGAATCTTAATATCTAGATATCTCACATTAATGCACTTGAACTTATAGTATTGTATAGGATACACATGATTTTGGACTTTCTTTATATCTTAATGTTACCTATTATCTGAGAGAATCACTCCCCACTCTACAAATCATGAAGTTTTGTTATTATCAAATCCTTGAGTTAAATTAACTTCAGATAAATACTGCCTGACTACACCCTCTCTTCACTTATGAAACTCATCATTCAATTAGAAGAATCTTTCTTATTTTTTCATAGAGCTCTGAATGATATCAATCCATTTATAGAAAAATAATTTCCTAAAAATCACAAAGTCTTGTGGTATTCAAACATCAAAGGACCACACCTTTATATTTTTAATGCCTTAAATATCTTTCAAGATCTCAGAGTTAATGGTATTCTTTAAATAAATTAAAATATATACATCAATATATTTCAAAAATATAAATAAGAATCAAAAACAAATTTTAATTATTATTTTATCTTAGAATCATCCAGATCCACAACATCTCTTTGAATAATTTATAGTGCTTTACCAATTGTTATTTTCACTATGTTTTAATTCTCTCAATCGTTACATCATCTCATAAAAAACACTACTGTATTTAGTTTTTCTTGAACTCTAACAACCTAATTATCTTTTATCTTCCAATAACAACACTTATTCATGAATGAAAATATCACATACTATTTCCGATCTATATTCAAGATTATTTCCTTTTCCTTTGCACATTGTTCAAACTATAACAGTCTCCATGTAACAATCCAACTAAGGCCACCTTCCATATTACCCAGGGTCAACCCACCACAAGGACCAAGGCATGATATTGATCACTAAAGGATATAGAAAATAACTATGGTATCAATATTGACTATGTATAAATTATTTAACACCCATAATCCATTATATCAAATCTCAGATTTAATTTGAGAAATTAAAGATGACCCATACTAATGTAGGATTCCCTTGAAATTATATAAATATGTATAAAATATAGAAAAATATTACACAAAAATGATAACAAACATCCAATATCACATTATAAAAATTAATTAAAAGAGATAAAAAATTTCATAAGTATATTAGAATGGAAAATAATCTATGTTTGATGAGGCTAATATATACCTAAACATGAAAATAAACTAAAATTAGGGGATCCTCTAGGAAATAATACAACTTAAACATCTCCTTATGACCCATGGTCACCACCAAACCTATTCTAAGAAGTAATATAACTCTCAAGGGATTGAACAATAGAAATGGTATTTCTTACTATTCCATGAAATGAACATATCAAAATATGTATATAGAAAAAGGGTATATATAGGTTGTGAGTAAAATCCCAATAGGATACCACCATGAATCTATATAAAAGTTGTCAATTTTGAAAGCATTATCACTAATTTTATTTTTTGGAAAACCAAATTTATAATTTTTGAAAAAAATGGAAAATAGTTTCATAGTTTCTTTTATTTTTTATAAAAATAAGACAAGTTCCAAAATGAACCCAAAGAAGGTAACCATAAAATTATAGTAGGGTAAAAGTAACAAAAAAAGGGGAAAATGGAATATATAATTAAATAAGTGTTTATAAAATAATAACACACCACAATAAGTTAAATATATGTACAACATGGGGGAGCTCCAATCTATAAGTTCTAAAGGAAACTAGAACTCACTCATGTAAAACGGGGTGGATTATGTGATCCTAATCATGTATTTGAACTTGGGTTATAGTTAGGCCTCATTAGAAATGAGTCCTAGTGAGCTTATTCCTAAATCTAGGGCAACACACATCCATTCATCTTACTACTTAAGGTATCTCATGTGTTAACAACCATAACATCTATGTATTAATCATCACCCATATTAAAAATTAGTGTCTAAAATAAAATAACTAATCCTAAAAAGATTCTATTTACAAACCCATTTTAAAACTCTTTTAAAGCAAGAAGTTCTCTTTGAAACATTTTTGGAAACATCTAATAGACATAGAAATGATTGTCGAGTAAAATCTAGGAGGTAAAGCCTTATTTTCCAATGAAATAAAAATACGACGATGAAATCAAATATACTAGTCCTTAACGATTCATTTAATGAACATTTATTATATAAATAATAGGGAACTACATGAACACTATCTATACTAATGGAAAAGCCAGGTTATTTAGAGACACCTCCCTTATAATTAATAAAACATAACAACCTTAATTCAAAATCAAAAGAATAGAATAAAATGTATCCATAGTAGCCTAAAAACCCATGAAACACACATAATGAACCAATCCTAGCCATATGTTCACCCCCATGGGATTATAAAGTTCAAATAATCTAAGGAAATAGATGATCAAGGTAGAGTAAGAGGAGGGAAAATCTATGAGAAATAGAGGTTTACCTAAATATTTATAATCAAAATAAATAAACAATTACCATAGGAGGAGGTGGAAGAAATAATTATGGTTAGATGGAGGTGAATGAAATGAATGGGAAGAAAAATGGGGTGGGGGGGGGGGGGGTTAAAATTATTTAAGGGAAATATAATAATTTCACAAATTTTAAGAAACAAGGCATACCACACAATTTGGATTCGCAGTTTAGAAAAACTTGTGGAAAATGTTTGGTTCTCCCCATTTATAAAATTGGTTTCATAGTTTCCCAAATATATCACACAGTTAGAAAAAAACATAATTTCAATATGTAAAATAGAATTGGAATCCCTCACACCCTTCCTCATGGTTTGGGAGCATGGTTATCACTAACTATATAATAACTGTGTACCTAGGTCTATTTCCAAATTTTTTATAATTTTTAACCTCTATCTCCCAAAAACCACAAATTAAATAAAATGAAAATGAAAAATTAAATAAATGCATCCTATTGACCCATTCAGTGTCAAAATTCTCTCCATCATGTGAATTTCTTCCCCCAGAATGTACATGATGATTCTAATTAAATAGGATAAAAGGACACTACTCTCACACTAAGGTCTGAAACTTCTAAAACTCATGGATATATCAATTCCACTAATATAGCACATAGACAACCAGACTTAATTCCTATAAAGAATTCATCCCAACAATCTTGAAAAATAATTATTCTGGTCAACAATGGGGGTGTCTGGTTACATTTCCCAATATTCCCACTCGACTTTGATTTAAAGTCTAACTACAAAACATTCTTCCCTATGATTTTCCCCAACTCAATAACCCAAAAAAACAAGGCATAAAACAACCCAAATTTTTTTTTGATGTCACAATTGAAGAAAAACTATAGAATGGTACCTTATCATCAATTAGGGCCTCAAAAAATGATAGTGGCCACCACTATGATATTTTTTATTAGTTTTAGGCCATCACTAGACCTCCTAAATCAACTAAGTTTTGATGATACTCTATGGAATGAAACTTGGTCCTAACAAGAAGTTCTTAATATAAATATAATAAATATATATGGGAATTGAAATGATCATCATGAAAAATCTCATGGGAGTCATCTACATCGATGTTTTATAATCATCATTGTATGAGGTCACACTTCACAATAAATTATTTTACCATGAAAAAAATCTAGAATACATGATCAGAACATATATTAAAGGTGTGGATTCAATTACATATAGAAACCATGCATTAGGGAACCACAAAACCAAGTTATATTACAAAGATACCTTCCCTAGAAACTCTCATATCCATACTCTGGGAATCATAATCCTTATTCCAAGAAGAGTAAACTAATGGTAGAATGATATTAGTTAATCTAGGTATCCCCAACATTTATAATTCTCCTAAAAAAGTGGAATAAAAAATACAAACATCCTAGAAAAGTGTCACTTAGAAAGTCTATACCCCATGATTACCCAAAAGTGACGTTTCCACCAAGAAACAAGTAATATTCCTAGACTAGTTCATGAAATTTTCATAAGGGAAAACATAACCTGAGAGAAAAATTAATGATCATTGGTTTATGTTCATTGAAATCATCTAGTAAGGTTGAAAGGTAATGAAACCTCACTGAAACTTCAATGTGAATTTTCATGGATTATATCCTTAGATCATGAAACTAAACCATACTAACATGGATTTTCCTAGGACTATTTTATTATAATAAAGCCTCCTCGTGATCACCCTTACACACATAAACCTCAAATAACACTCGATGTTCGAGATAAGAGCATAACCTATGAAATAACCACTCACTAGGTTCATCTAGAGAAACCCAAATAATGCTTCCAAGTGGAATTAAATTAAAATCTTACCCATTATAAATTTTTGAATATAGATATAAAAAATTAAAAGATAAATCAAACTAAGATTTATCCATACAAAATAAAAAAATACCCTTAAAAAATTAACTCATCAAAAAAGGATATAACTCAGATCGACTCACCTTTGATCCCAAGAAACCATTACAGTATGTCCAAATACCTTTATAGAGTTGATAGGAAAGACACAATACCACAAATATGTGGTTTTTCAAAGACCTCCACCAAATTATTGACCATTTAAAACATGAAAAACAATACACCAATCATTTCTGAATTTGGGATGAATCAAAAAAAAAGGAAGAACTCCTACGTAATGAGTGGAATTCCCATAGGATCATTCCTAAGAAAAAAACTCTTCCCCATTCATCAAAACCATTTCTAGGAGGCTGAATTAAAATAATAGAAAATATGAATCTATATAATTTAGGTATCACCACCCAAATAAAATAGTTATATAATTTTCTAAATAGAAACATAAAAAGAACATATCACCAAGATTTTTTTTCAAAAACTAAACTCTTGAACCCACAACCACTTGAGATAATCTGCCTAGTCATTTAAAAAATTTCACACATTCTCCAAAAACATTATCTTATAAAAAAATCCATTTCATAAATCTTAAACAATTTAAAATATCTATTCCATTACCTAGATTTTGAAAACATACACATTATATTTTAAAACATTTTATGAATTTGATTATAAAACACATCACAATAAAAAATTATAGTCACAAATTGTGGTTCCCTTTACACTAAATCCTTAAAAATTAACATTAAAAATAAAATCATTAATGAAATATTATTTCAATTCAAAACATCCCCATGAAACTCAAAACAATATTACATTTATATTATAAAACATCATTGTAGAAAAATATAATCTTCTGGAAATTATCTTTTTCATAAGATCAATACTTTAAAAAATTTATTCATTGGAAGCCTTTTTCCCATTTATAAAACTAAATAAATATATTTCACTATCTTTAAATAAGTTTAAAACATCACATCCATTTGAAAATAAATGATTAAATAATACTACAAGATAGGATTTATAGTTTTTAAAACACTTTCTTCCATTAATTATAAAGTTAAAAAGTTTAAAAAACATTTCATAAATATCAAAATTTTCTTAAAATAAAACTAAAATACCTATTAAAGTTAAATTAATATGGTAAAATGTTTCTTTAGGTTCATAACACTACATAAAAGTAAAAATCTATTTTAAAAGTAACAATAAGGGGTTATATCAAATTAAACCAACCTATAAAGTATAATTTTAAAATATTATTTAAGATTCCTATGAAAAATATTTATTATCCTTCTTAAAGTAATCTTTAAACACCAAGAATAATTTGATAAACAATGCAAATAATTTCTCATTCAAATTTGAAAACATGTATTTATTTTTAATATAAATATATATAGAACCCTATTAAAATAAAAATAAATTATCCAAATTGTGTCTCAAACTTATATAACCTCCACTCCATTATTTATCAATTTTTAGTAACTTTTTTTGAGAGTGAATTCCCTTTAAAAAATAGTTTTTGTTTATTTATAAAAATGTCGTTGCTTCCCACTTATAAAAGGGAACCTCATATCATATTTTACTCACACATAAATAGTATTTTGGTTAAAAAGATCTATATTTAAATCCCTTAATTACTTAAATTAACATGTAATATAGTCATTTTTTAACATAAAACCCTCCTAGGAAGGCTTTTAGTGAAAACCTAAAGAGGTTTCCTAAAGAAAAGGTATCGTTTTTAACCGATCATTGTTTTATTTCATATTTAACCTACATAAAATATTATTAAAATATGATGAAATAATTACACCAGTATCTTCCATATACTAATATTTTATTTTGTTATTTTAATAACCTAAATCTATCTCCTCTTCCATCAAATGGGAAATGAAACCATCAATTATGTGTACGAAGGACTACCACCTCGTGAACTGATGTAATTTGTGTTCCATAACCACCTATCATGGCTAAATATAATGATGGATTTAATGTATATATATATATATTATATTTATGAAATAATTATACTTATTTAATTTTAATATCATTCCTACCTTCTTACTTTCTAATCAATTGTAAGATGATAATTTCACTCATGCGTACGTGTGGACTGTCACCTCCATGAAGCAATGTGAATCATTTTTCATTTATGCTATGAATGGATGGTAATAAGGAAATATTTTTAGATATATATTATGTATATTATATTATAATTATTATATAATTTTGAATAATTATTTACCTTTATTTCTTTACATATGATAAAAAATGAAAACAATGTTCATGCATATATACGACCTACCATCTTCATAAATGATATAATTCAATTATATATATATAAAATTAATGGATTAATATAAATATGTGTATAATGATTATATATATTATATTTATATGAGGTTTAAAATTATATATATGATGTAACCATTATAAAATTATAATAGTAAAGAAATAATTGAACAAAAAACCAACATTAAAAACGAAATAGTTATCATATATAATAACGTTTTTAATAATTAATTGTTAATAAATGGTTGATAATAGAGTTATAAATAATAAAATATTGTATGATATATAATATTATGGTTATTTAATATATTTATAATAAATATATATTTATTAAATGGGAGTTTTTATCATATATGAAGGAATTCTTACTTGAGGTAAGGAATTTTCATCTCACTTTTATATCTACTAGAAACATGTCATATTCACTGCTTGTTTCTTTTATGTGGTGTATATACTTAACAAGAATATAATTTTATATTATTATTAGGAATTTTATCATCATTTACATATCCATATAAGGTTCTTTATTTAATGAATCATGTTATTCAAAATTTACAAGTGTGGTAGAAGATTTATGTTACAATCTCATTGTTTATCGAGACTGTTTTTATTATTCATTCAATGATTAAATTTATTGATGTAACTCTAAATAATATCATGAATTTTATTATACTCTTGTTATTTCTATATAATACATGTTTTCATTTCATATACCTCTCTTTAAGTACTAAAGATACAAAATGAATGCTTTTAAGGAAAATGAATTTATTTCTCTCTTTAGTGGAAAATCATTCTCTTCCATGTAAATGTTTTATAAAAAATGTTTTCGAGAATGTTTTTAATATTACTATATGATTGTTTAAATTTTTTAAAAAAAAATTCTAAATTTTTTCAAAATGGTTTAAAAGTAATATTCTTTTCGTTTTCTGAATGAGGTACATTTTACTTTTATTACTGAAAATGTGAAAGGAATATTTGTTTTAACATATATAACATCAATATAATTTTCTACCATCATGAAAAATTAATTATTTAAAGATTAATATAAAAATTTTCAAAGTTATTTAATAAAAATACCTTAATATTTGGGAATTCTTTAGATTTTAAGTATGTTATTCCAATGAGAAAATGGTATTTTCCTCAAGGAATATTCCAAGTGGTCTTTTAAGGGAATTTTTTATCTATGATGACATATTTAAATGTTATATAAGTTTTAATATGAATTTGATCCAATGATATAATCATTATTATTTATCTATATGGGTTTTTAATATGATAATAATGTTTTTATTAAAACCTTTCCTTTTCTATAGGTTATTCTATGATGAATTTATGAAATGATTATGAAATCCGTTTCTTTTACATGGGTTATGTACTTATTAAATTTTTATGAAATCTATTTATTTTTGTGTGTTATGATAGGATTAATGTTTTATGATATTTTGATACACATTTTTTTTATTTTAATTATGTGATGGGTGGGCCTAGAATCATATATCCCTCTAATTCATTAGGTAAAGAAATACATCTCAAGAGATAAATAGGACTGGAATGTGGAGTCAACCAAGTTCAGTAAGGGACTTTGATCACTATAATAGTCTTGGTAGTGAACCTTGACAACTATGATGGATTAGGGAGTGAACCTAATACACTATTATAGTATTTTAAATGATTGTTCACTACTAAGTAAATGATTTTATATTCTTATGTGTTTGCCAAAAATATAAGTCTTATACGAATGTTATCCTCTCATGGATCATGTCCTTGAAGTCTTTATGATTCTTTTCTTATGAACTTCCATACTTTATACAATGAATAAAGATTATTATTTATGATATATAGCATATGGTTTTAATCTTTTTCTTATTTTATGTTTATGTGATCATTGATATCTCATTTTTTATCATTACTAGGAATCTGAGCTCACCCTTTCTTCTGTTTCCTTTCCCTAGGTGATGATGAAAGGTATTATGTATGATATATCTAAGAAGGGTGATAGTTATGAATAATATAGTGGGATATTATGTATTTAACTTATGAAACAATTGTTTACATATACAGGTTTCCAAATGCAGTAAAACTTTATGGCCCTCATGCATGTTTTGGTTGAGTATAACTCATCCATCATTCTAGTGCATAGTGAGTGTGCCCTTACTATGCACCTATTTTGACCCTCCTGAGTTATATTATTGGATAAATAAACTTTTATTTATGATCCATTGTGAAGTATTTTAATAGATAATTACCATTAATGGCCTAGTTTAATCTAAAGGTTTCATATATTGAATACATTTTTCATGATTTATATATCCTATAATTGATATTTCAAGATTATATAGTTTCCCACTATGATTAATATTTATCACACTATGATTTTTTTAGTCAATGTATAGAACCAGATGTAACCATGTTAATTCTAAATGCAATGGAGAATGAAATTATTTTCCTCTTGAGAAAAAATTATATGGGAGATTAAATACAAAATCATATTGATATGATTACACAAATTTATCAAGCTATGAATCATACTAAGCTTCCAAATGAGAAAAAGAGGACTTTTTTATTGATTATGTCATGGGTAAATGTACAACTAATTTTAGTAGGTACACTAATCCACTAGTCATTAACCAATGAATCCATACCATTGAAATTATATTTTTCATTCTCCAGTGTTTTGAAAATGAAAAATTTATTTTGGTTGTCTATCATTTGGAAGTTAAAATAGACAAATGGTTGACTCTTATCAAGAATACGAGGAAACATGAAGAAATAAAATCCCTGGATTATAATGAGTTTAAAATATTAATTTTTAATAAGTATTTTCATTTTATTATTTATATTAAAATAGATAAGGAATTACTTGAGCTAAAGAAGAAGGATGATCAATCTGTTGGTACTTCTAATGAAAATTTTACAAGACTTGCAAGGTATGCTACTGGTATTATCATCCAACCAAAATGTAAGGTTGATTTATTATTTATTATCTTAAAGATAAGTCTTTTAAGGGTGTTACCCCTAAGGTAATTCAATATCTATGAATAAATTGATCAATCTGCTATGAGGGTGGAAATATATATTGACGTTACCCATAAATCTCATGGTTTTGATAATAAAATAAAGATGTAATTGAAAGTAAACTCTGAAAACCATGAGAAGGATAAGATGAACCTTCCTTTATGATCAAATTGTGGAAGTAAACATAGAGTAAATTGTATTAAGGGGACTAGTAAATTTTCTAAGTGTGGAAAGGAAGGTCATCATCAAATCGAATTATGAAGTAATGGGAAGAAGTTAACTAATGATATGAATAGAGATAATGCTCCACATAATACATCAACCAGATTAATGTGCTTCACATTTAAGTAATAAGTTACTTATACTAACCAATGCTCTAATCAGAAGGTTAATGATGATGATCAACATCAGAAACCTCTTAATTGCATAGAAAATAAGAAATATCATGCGATCACTATTTCTAATGAGGGGTTCAATAATGATGTGGTAAAAGGCACACTTTCCATATAATATTGAACTGAAAATGGATTATTTTAATATGTATATAAATATTCTTTTATATATAAATAATTTTATAAGGGTGTAAAAATTCCACCCTAATTATTAGATATTGAATTATTAGTGAAAACCCAAAATGGTATGATGATTGCATCTCAAGTATTTGATTATTCTATGGTTAAATTTTGTGAAAATTTTATATCGAAAAATCATGATATCCTCCCTCTAGTTTAGTTTTATGTTATCTTAGGAATGGATTGGATTTATCTACATAAATAACACATCAATGTTTGAGGATGAGTAGTCATGTTTGATATAATAAACTAACCTAGGATATTCTATGAGTGTGACGATAAATATAAACTTTTGATTGAAATAAAATCTCTTATGTGGGTCTTGATTCCTATTAAAAAGGGGGTTTGTCTCTAATGGTTGGGGGGAAATCAATATCCATGATATTCCTATTATGTTCTAGTTTTTTATGTATTTATAGAAGAGTTTTACAGTCTTTAAATAAATATTGAAATTGAGTTCTCAATAGAACTCATACCTGGTGATGCATCTATTTCAAAAAACTATATATAATGTCTCTAATTGAGTTTTAGGAATTTAAGAAGAAATTAAAAGGTATTTTTTTCATCCAAGTCACTTTGGGGTCCACCAGTTGTTTTTTTAAAAATAAATATGAATTAATGTGACCCTACATTAATTACCAGGAACTAAATTAGATCAAAATCTAGAATATGTATCCTCCACCTAGTATTGATGACTTGTTTTTATCAACTATGCATATCTCAATATTTTTCTGAGATTGATCTTCATTCTGGATATCATCAATTGAGGTTCAATAAGGGTAATATACCCAAGTATACATTCCCTAAAAGGTATGAAAACTATGAATTTATATTGATTCCATTTGGTTTTTCTAATTCCGATACTATCCTCATAGATTTAATGAATATAGTCATTATAAATTACCCTAATCAATTTTTAGTAGTTTTTATAGAAGATATTATTATATATTCAAAGTTCAAGGAAGAGGATGAATATCACTTGAGTATTGTACTAAAGAATCTAAGGAAAAATTATTTGTATAAAATATTTAACAAGTGTGAGTTTTGTGTATAGAAAGATTCATTTTTGGTTTATATATTCTCAAGAGAGGGTATATCAGTGGATCCATCAAAAATAAAATTTATTGAATGCTAGACCAAAACAACCACTATGACTAAGATCTGTAGTTTTCATGGTCTGGTTGGATATTATTGAAGCTTTGTAGAAAATTTCTCAAAAATATATATCCCACTCACCAAGTTAACATGGAAGGGGGTCATGTTCCTTTAGATAGATGAATGTGAAGAATATTTTAGGGAACTGAAGGGACGGTTAGTCAGTACACCTGTGCTTACATTACCCCACAACAGATAAGGTTTGTAATATTTAGTTTTGCATCAAATGAGGGAATATAATTCATACTATTTGAAAATCATATGGTGATATATTATTCCTTATGATAATTTAAAGTTCATGAGAAAAATTACCCAAATCATGATTTTTAATTAGCAATGGTAATTTTTGTATTAAATATATGGATGCATTGTATTTATGGATAAAGTTGTGAGTTATATATTTGTTATAAAATTTTAAATTATATTTACACATAGAAAGAGTTGAATATGTGATAGAGAATATGGTTAGAGATGATTAAAAATTATGACTACTCAAAACAATGCCTCCCTAGGAAAGAAAACAATGTGGATGATTATATGAGTCAAAAGGATCATGCTAGATTTTCTATGATGAGGATCACAAAAGATACAATATTTCTATACTATCAAAGGATGGATATTGGAATCGCAAAGGAATGGGGAATATATTATCTTACTCAAATGTGTGTTCAACTATATATCTATGTAAAAAATAAGGATTCTTAATAGGATGATATAGAACTACATAAGAATATGAGAAATATCCATATGTTCAACCTTGGTTGTGATATAACGATAAGTTTTATGATATGTGTATGAGTTTCTTCCATACCAGATTTGAATAAGGTAATATTAGAAGAGGCTCCTAGTTCTTCATTATCAATTAAACCTAGAAGTGGGAAGATTCATAGAGATCTAGAAGAGTATTTATGGTGGGATGAAATTAAGAGATATAATATAGATTCTATATCCTGGTTTTTAGTATGTCATCAAGTTAAGACTAAGAGAAAAAAGTCTAAGGGGATGTTGAAGGAACCTAGGGTGTAGAGGAAGTGTAAAAAACACACAATTTAAAATTTTGGATTTTTATTCATGTTAAAAAACTAAATCTAAAAAATCGCTTTCCTTTATTTCTAAAAATATCATTTGTAATTCAATTTATGCATGAAAAATAAAATTGAATGAAATAATAAATGATACCTTGTTCAAATGAAGTCTCTAGTTTGATTTTATCCCTATTGATGTGTCATGGACGAAAGTTTATAAGATTGTAATCCACTATATCATCCTATTATGTTATAATTATCCAATATTTTTGGTCTATATTTACTGGGTTCTACCATTGGAAATTGAAGAGCTTTATGATGTCCCTTTGATCACGTGAAGATCATGGATTTGATTGAGAAAGAGAGATCGATAGGACCTTGTTATTCTTTCATAATCTCTATATATAAGAATTTTAGAGTATAATAGAAGAGATATAATCTCAAAAAATTCATGAAAATGGTGGATCTTTCTATTCAAGAGGCTAAAATGATCTTTTATACTTAGGTTATACTTTCAAAAATTTCACTTTGGTCCCTATATAGTAATAGCCTCCACTTTTGAGATTTTTATGCATGTATGAATAAATAAACATTTCATAAATGACAAAAATATTTTATCATTAACTTGTCACACAATAAAATGTTACATGATAGAATACAAAACTTTAACTCAGCCTGTAAGCTCCCCAAATAATTTATTGAACTTTGAACATCTTTTGTTCATTCTAAAAATTGTATTTTTTTCGTATTCACTTTTATGTTCAAACAACTTGTGAATAGAATGAGAAATAAATTCAATAATAATTATTCTATACTTGAATAATATAATTGAATTAGTTTTACTTATGATCAATCATACTTGATCATTTACTGGACACCGCATGTGGGCCCACTTCAGCTAAAACTCATATTCATTAGAATATGTGGAACTTGTGGATACACTTAGTGTGTGACCCTCTAGGTCCTTATATTGATAGTAGTGAGTCCAAAATATATAATAATAGAAAATTATAGAAACCCAAAATAACCCCTATGGAGATAAGGAATGTCATAGTTACAACTACCTCCTATGAACACATTCTGTGTAATATAATCTCTTTGTTTCATGATATCTCATAAATCAAGATGCACACTTGGGTCATAATACTTTTGTTTATTTATATATTTCATGACCTTACATGATGGAATTTACTTCTTGTACCATGGAAATGTATTTAATGAAGTTAATACCATCCTGGTCAACTTGGACCCTTGATATCTCTCAACCACAACTCGAAAGAGACAAATTCTTTCTCGAAAATTCAATCAATGCCATACCCCCAATGAAACACCTAACACAATTTAACTTTCCATGAGTTAATTATAATGGTTTTTTCCTAATATCAAAGTATGTGGTCAAATGTTACAAATTGATAATGATCTCAATTATGGAGAATAATACACATACTCACAGATAGGAATAACCAATGACACCTAAAACATGTGGTGTTACTATTTTCAGGTCTACCCCCATGATCTCATCTACTCGAGATCACCATCTGTGAACTTCATAAGAATTATCAATGATTACGATCCCCCAACACCTGATATTCAAAAATCATATGTGTATTGTTAGTATGATGTATCTAGACCATATGGAATATTTTTAGCATTAACATCATAGTATCTTGAGGTTCTCATTATATTTTGGAACTGGTATAAACTTTTGATAAAAAACATACTATAATAACATTACCATGTAAACAGTGGATGTTGATGTATCAAAACTATTGTGGTAATAATATACACATATATATTTAAAATTTTATACATGTAATAGTAATCAAAGAACATAAAGGAGTTGGTTTTAGGGAACCCACTCACAACACTTCCACTTACACTAGAACCAACTACTAACTATTCTTAAACAACTAGTTCTTACATAAGAATCATTATTTTTATGAGATATGGATTTAGTTATGGGGTATACCATGTTATACTCCGTGGATACTCTAAAAACTATGAATTCACCTCTCTGAGTAAAATCTCTCAAGAGATGAAAATCCATAAGTATATTCTTTGTCCTCTCATGTGACATGGGATACTTGGAGAGAAACACTACCACATTATTATCATATTACACTATAATAGGATCTATACTACTAATTAAAATAAGAAGATAAAAAAAGTTTAATATCCAAATTACTTCCTTAACTGCATTGAAAGCGGTTATATACTCGAATTCTATTGTAGAATCCGCAACTACAAAATACTTTGAGCTCCTCCAGCTCACTACACCACTATTCAAGAAATATACATATTTTTACTATGATTTAAGATTATCAAGATATTTTTGGAAAACTAGTATCAATGTATCCCCTCATGACTAGATCTTTATATCCTCCATACACCAAGAATATATCAATTTTTACATCGCAAGTACTTTAGGATAGTTTTTACAACTACACAATGCAACAGTTATGGATTGGATTGATATCTTCCCACCTTGATTAAAGAAAATGAAACATCAAACCTATTACATATCATGGAATACTTGATAGATACCACTACTTAATAATAATATATTCTATTAATTATTCCAATATACTCCTGTGTTTGTGGACACATCTTCTTGTAGTGATTAATTCCATGTGAAATTAGAAACAATCCCCTCTTGGATTCTTCTATATTTTATTGTTTGTGTACCTTATAAATATATGTACTTTGACTTATCCTATTTATCTTCTGAGATCTATCTATATAGATCTTTATCCATAGAATATAGGCTGCTTCTTCGAAGTTTTTCATGTAGACGAATTCATTTAACTATGTCTTATATGACTATAAGACCTATACTTCATTTCCTATAATTAATATTTCATCAACATATAATACAATAAAAACAATGGAATTCTCATTATCCTTCTTATAGACACATGGATCTCTTTCACTCTTGATGAAACCAAATTCTCTTATGGATACATCAAATCAAATATTCCATGATTGTCATGGCTACTTTAAACCATAAATAGATATCTACATATTTCACACATTATTGGAATTCATTGACTTAACAAACCATTCGTGTTGAGTCATATCAATGTCTTCAACCAACTTCCCATTTAGAAAACCAATCTTGACATCCATTTTCAAAATCTCATAATCAAGGAAGGATACTATTATATGTAATATTCTAATGGATTTTAGTATTGAAACTAAAGATAGGGTTTTATTATAGTTTATTACTTGAATTTTACTAGAATACTTCACTATTAGTTATGCATTTTAAGTGATTACTAGAACATCCATGTTCAACGTTTTCTTGAATACCCATTTACACCCAATTGGCTTTACATATGCAGGTGGATTTACCAAAATCTAATCTTATTTTTGGTACATGGAATCCATTTCAGAATGCATGGATTATCTCCATTTATAAGTATCATTTCCATACACCTCTTACTTATAGGTCATAGGTTCATCATTATCTAGGATCAATGTGTCATTGGACTGAGTGATAAGAAAACCATATCTCTCAGGTTATCTAGCCTTTATACTAGCCCTACGTAGTACTAGTGTCTCAGGAATATCTTTCTCTCCTGTAGGACCCTGATATTTTATGAGATAGATTATTTTAATTTATTTGATGTATTGTGTATTATGCTACACCAATATTAGCTTGTGTCATATGCAACACTGTATTATCTTGTAGTATAAACAACAATATTCTTGGCTTGTGTTGTACACAATTTCAAGTTCTTTTGATAAAATTCATTTCACGCAACAATGAGTATAGACTTTGTTCAATATATAAATGAACTAAGTTTGGATTATGTTATAAACAACACCACATGAAGCTTTCACTACACAAAACACTGAATTATCTTGAGTTACATGCAAGAGAGACCTTTCTCGATAGCTTGCGTTGTACGCAATACCGAGTTTCATTAAACAATGATATATTATTAAAATATTATTATGTAATGAGATATAAACTAACCGTTAAGAATAATACTAACCAAATTTTGAATTTTATATAACATTATAATTAATATTACACATTTTATAGAATATGGTATGAGAAAAAAATCAATTTTTCAGATAAAAGATATATTTTTCAAAATATAATGTTTTATCGCCTTTTGATGGAAACCCCATATTAAATCTATTTTTTTGACTATTTTATAAGTTAAATTTTACAAGATAAACTTTTTATTTGTAATCGGGACATAAAAATTTACTTTTTTTGATTTTTTGGTATTTTTCTGATAAAATTCAAATTTTAATGAATAGTGAAAATATTATATTTTAATTCAAACCCGCCTTTTCATATAATTTTTTTATATAGTTAGATTATATTTTTAATAGGGTTTAAAGTTTAATTAGATTATGTTTTTATCATTTAATCAAATATTGGTCATTAGAAGTAATTTCAATTTTATATTGGACATAAACACATGTCAATCTATTGATAGTTATTACTTCTTAAAAACCCGTTTTTTTGGTTTTGACAATGAGAATTAATTTTATATTAATTAATAAAAATTTTGTTTTTTAAATTTGAAAAAATGGATTCCTTATTTGGAATCAGAAGGTTCAAATTGTGTAAATATATACCTTTTATTTTTGGACATTATGGATAGTAATTTCAGTAATTATTTTATTTACCATGGTTAGAAGGTAAATACGGTAAATAAGGGTAAAAAAAATAATATTATAATAATATTAAACTACCCTAAAACATGTACTAATACTATTTTATGTGATATTTTAGATAATGGTCACCCTTGGGTCTATTTTGGGACCCCATGGTTTCACTAATATGTGAAAATGAAATTTTATAATAATTAATTTAAAGTAAAGATAATTATAACCTAAACATATATCTTTTAATAAATCAATTTTAATATAGGGTTATATAATAGAAATCTATGTCTATAAATATTCATTATAAATATAAAAATATTTACAAAATCATGGTATTTTATTTATAATTTTTAGACACCAAATAAATAAATTTATTTATGACACAATGATGATATAATGATTACCTTATTAATGAATGATATAAATAAATGAGATTATAAACATTAAAATAAATTTATTTTGAACCTTTTTTATTCCATCCACTAATTTTTTGTATGATTATTACTTTTTATCTTGTAATTAATGAAGTTTTTTTCTCTCGAAAGAATCAAGTTGTTATGGTTTTAAAAAAAAGTCATGATATGAATAGTATAAATATTGACACAAATGGGTTTTTGAAAAAAATACTATTTTATTAAAAGATATAATAGTATTAAAAATATAAAATTTGTCCAAATGACTTAGATTATGTTGAATATTTCATTAATTAACCACTTGAGGTTCTATTGGCATTTTACAGAAACTATATTAACCATATAATATGAATATACAAGAAGACATGGTAAGAGTTAAATTAGTTAACTGAGTGTTAAAGCTAAAAGATAAGGTTAAATTTGAAACCTACAATTTTATAAAACCTATTGGTTGAGATTATTTCAAACAATAATCATCTTAACTTTGAATTAAATTAGTTTGGTACCTTTTGAAACCAAAAAACATTTTACAATAAATTAATATTTTGAGAGTCTCCTAAAGTGCCCCCTCCTATCATATAAAAGGGCACCTATTCCCTCTCCTCTTCACTAAATTTTGATCCTTAAATCTCATAAAACCCCGGACCAATTCTTATTATCAACTTCCCTAGTAACATTTTGGAGGTCCTGGTCTTCTCAAAAGTCTAAATCTAGTGCCATAAGAGAAAATTTAGACAAGGCATGTCAAGGAAGAGGAAATCTCTTCTACCGATTCATTCAAATTTCATTTTTCTTATACTTCCTCTTCATTTTTTGTTTCATTATAAAGTAATAATATCAGTATCAATAATATAATTATATGTTATTACAAATATTAAACAACACTTTTTAACCTTCTATCCATCATATGAAAAATGAAATCATTGTGCGTGCGTACGTACGACTTACCGTGTCCACTTCATGGGGTAATATGTTTTTCACCACCACCTTACTTGGATGGGTATAATAGTGTAAATAATAACTATATATGATTATTATAACATGATACTAATTCTGAGATATTATACACCATCCAATCTAATACCATTCAACAATTATGGGTACAATATCATCGCTCGTACATATGTATCGCTTACTGTCTCAATGACGGGATGCGATTAATTTTCCACATTAACCATTCAAGAATTATTATAGAGTATATATAATAAATAATCATGAAATATATTCCATAAAAATTCTGTTGGATATATATATATTTAATTCACTTACTTCCATTAAATTTAATAAGGAAACAAAAACATCGTTCATGCGTACGTACGACCTACCGTCTCCTTGAACGGTGTATTCCATTTCATTTATCTATATATTATATATATATATATATATATTTATATACTGAATATATATAATATATAAATAATTTTTTATATTATTAATGTAAGTAAATCATGATATAAGTAATAATATCAATAATAACATTTCAAAACACTTATGATAAATAAAACAATTATTACCCAAAACATTGACTTAACATGGAATTGACAAATGAACAGGTAATATAAATACATAAGTGAATCATATATGATATCATAAATATTATTATGGTTATTTTAAAAGTTAATAATATTTTTAAACTCACTATACATGAGTTTCATGCACATACGGAGGAAATCAGACCTAAGGTAATGAATAATTCTGTGATCTCATTTTTATCCGAGTTTGTTTATTCATAAGTATTTTTTGGGGTTTATTTATCATCCATGTCCATGTTTTCTAATTTTTTTTTTCAGAAAATGTTCTATTATTATATATATTTTTAAATTCATTTTTACTCATTTTTAATTTTATAACTTGTTTTTGAAGAAATATTTCTTTTGTTTACCATACGAGGTACTTTCTAAATTTTCTAGAAAAAGTATGAGAAGAATGTTTTTTTAACTTATACTACATGAATGGAATTTTAATTCATTATTGACACCTTATTTACATGAATCTTCCTCTACATGGTTTAAATTTTATTTTCAAAAAAATATTTTCATTTAAAATTGCGTGGAATTTTTAGAATAAAAAACCTTTTTTGAAAAAGAAAGGATATTTTCCTCTGGAATTAAGTTCAAGTGTTTTATCAAAAAAAATTTCATCTAAAATGAAGCTCTTAAATAGGGTTATGTTTATATCCCTATTATTAATATAATTTTATTTCATTAATGATGGAATGATCTTTTATATGGATTATGTTTTGATGAAATGATATTTAAGAAACCCATTTTATTTCTTGGGTTATGCTATGATAAATGATTTATGTTTTGTGGAACACGTAAGAATGATTTATTTATGATATGGGTGGGACCTATATATCTCTACAATTAATTGGGTAAAGATTTATACCACGTGGGATAGAAATGAATAAAAAGGCAAGTAAATTTGGTTTAGTAATACATGGCTGGAACGACTAGTAAAATAGGTTCAGTAATGTACTTTGTCCACTATGATGGTCTTGGAAGCAATGACTTTACTAGTATGGAAATAATATTATGTTATTATTTATTTTCCACAATTATATGTTTTATTCCAGTGCTATTTTATCATGGTTAATTTTCCTTTATGATCTATTCCTTATGTACTGCCAAGATTTATTTCCTAACTCAATATTTGGATGTTTAAACTATATGTTCATGTTTTTACGTTCAAATGTTTATGGTTTGTTTAATGTTTCCATTTTTACCCTTGATAAGAATTTGATCTCACCATTTTTATGTTTTCTTTTCCCATAGATATAAAGAAAGGTTTTAGGTATGAAAAAAAGAGGAACATCTTTATTATAGATATAGATGATCTTTCAACAAGTTAGAAGATTATGCTCTGATTTTCCAAATACACTTAATTAATACGGTCATAGGACATATATTTTGTATAATTTATTAAGTATTCTTCAAAATAATTGTAATGTCCATGTATGTCAATCTTGGTTCGTTTCAGTTGGCATCAGAGTGAAGGTTTAGTTAACATTTCAAAACTAGGATGCAAAAACTATAGTGAGATCCCTAGAGATATTTCTAAGTATACTTCTAGGGATGTTCCTATGGGTAAGTATAACTATAGTTTAATATCCTATATTTATGGTAACAATCATGAATAATGTAGGATTAAACCTAAGATGTTAGAGATTGAAATTACTTCCCCTTGATTATGTTGTTTTTTTATATGATATGTGTTTATCACTCTGTACCTTCTGGTTTTATTTAATGGAGGGAACCCGAATGAATTGGATTAACATTGAGTTTGATGGATAATATAGTGATTATGAGAAAATAAATTGGATAAAGACAAGAGAGAAAGTTATTTCAATTATACTGACTCATCTATCAGGATATATGATCAATAATGTGAGTTTTGGTGAAATTAATAACACATAGAATAAGAGGAAGATGAAATTTTTGAAGCACAGAGGAAGGAAGTTTCACCTTCCTACATGTTAAGAAGAAGGGGAGAAAAACCTTGAGGAATACCTCAAATAGAGGGGAAGATGTTATCTCTATGGGAAAAGGGTCATAGAGTGAGGAATTGTTATGGATTTCAATGTATAATATATGGAAAACATGGGAATTACCCAACTAAATTCCCATACATAATAATCTACATCTAATAAAAGGAAGGATCTTTTCCACGCCTACCATTAAAGTGGAAGGATTGAATTATTTATGTATTTTAATCCATGAATGATGTATGGTGAATTATATAAGAATTATCAGTTTATGTTTTTCACTAAGTATTTTCATATATATGTTTAATAGTTATAATGGATTAGAAAAGTGATTTAATGACAAGGTGATATTCATAAGAAACACAAAATTAAGGGAAGGATAACCCCTAATATGAGCATGATGTTGATATAATGATATTTTGATAAAGATATGTTGGACTATATTAGTTAACTTGGAACTATTTAAGGATTTTTTGACATGTGGGTTATGTTTTCATGAATGAAGTATACAACTTTTTAGGACTTAAGGAATACATCCAATAAGTTTTGGAATAAGGAAACATGCATGTTTTCGATAAGGACATATAGAAATTTAGGTTATTACCATGACTCAAGAGAATACATGATGAATCCAGTCAAATGTTTTTAATGTGACAAAAAATATATATCTTATAATATATGGGGGATAAATAATGGTATTCACATTCTTATTACACGAACTTTATTATAATTATTTTTTTGTACAGTGAGTTTGGATAGAAGTATTTTAGATAATCCTAAAGGTTTTAATGTATTTTGTTGTACATCATATAGTATTGTTTAAGGATAATTTTTTTTCTAATGTTATAATAGTATAGTTTTAGAAAAAGGGAAATCTGTAGGATGGGTGAAAACCCGTCACATCAGACAAGGCTGTGGGAATCAAACCCACAACCGAAGTGCGACAAGCCTTTATCGCCTACCACTGGCCTACAAGAAGTCCCTAGTTTGTATAAATTATTTTTATAGGTATGATAGATAAATTATAAGTCCATTTTTGGAGCCATATATGATTAATCTCACCATAGATGGACTTATGTATATTTGATAACTTGTGCTAACCTTTTTGTGATAGATATAGATGAAATGACCTATAATTCTATCGCATGATCTGCTAACACTTCAAGAATGAAAAATTTAACATCATTTATTTAAATTAGAGATGAAGTGTAAATTTCTTAAGGAATAAAAAATGATGAAATTGCACAAAAATCAAGTAAGTATTTATTCTCTTGCAAAATCTTCAACTTTAGGAAAAGTATCTTACAAACCCAAAATGTTACCCTAGTAATTTCTTATCTGATGAATCAGATGATCCCCTAAACCAAATTTTTTTATGTATTTCTTGTATTTAACTTTCTTTAAACCTTATTCTCTATCACTATCCATCATAACGTGATGGTTAGATTTCTCTTCCATATCCATATATTCACTTACCACCTATGTTCTCTTATGTAGAAACCCAGTGATGAGTTACTTTGGGTAACCATTATATTTATAACTTTAATTTTTTAAAATTATATTTTATTATCACTTTTTATGATGTGGGTTTCCATGAAAAAAACTTTCAAGTAGAAAACCATTTATAACCCCGATGAATTTTGGGGGTGAAATTCATTTTAAGGGGGGGGGGGGGTAGAATATAACACCCTAAGATTTTATGAGATAGATTATTTTAATTTATTTGATGTATTTTGTTTTATTCTACACCAATATTATCTTGCACTATATGAAACACCGTATTAGTTTTCAATATACACAACATTATTCTTGTCTTGTGTTGCATACAATTTCAAGTTCTTTTGATAGAATTCATTTCACACAACACTGAGTATAGATTTTGGTCAATGTATAAATGAAATAAGATTGGATTATGTTATAAGAAACACCAAAGGAATATTTAAATACACTCAACATGTACTTGTCTTGCGTTACACACAAGAGTGACCTTCCTCGATAACTTGCATTGTACGTGATACTGAGTTTCACTAAACAACGATATATTATTAAAATATTATTATTTAATGGGATATAAATTAGAAATTATGAATATTATTAACCAAATTTTAAATTTTACATAACATTATAATTAATCTTACACATTTTCTAGAACGCGGTATGAGAACAAAATCAATTTTTCAGATAAAAGAAGTATTTTTCAAAAAATACAGTTTTACCGTCTTTTGATGGCGCACCCATTTTAAATCTAGTTTTGAAACTTTTATAAGTTAAATTTGACAAGATAAAATTCTTATCTGTAATTGCGACATAAAAATTTACTTTTTTTTATTTTTTGGTCTTTTTTTGATAAAATTCAAATTTTAATGAATAGTGAAAAATACATCATTTTAATTCAAAACTGGTTTTTCATATAATTTATTTATATAGTTAGATTATATTTTTTAATTGGTTTTAAAGTGTAATTGGATTAAATTTTTATCATTTAATACAATTTGGGTCATTGGAAGTAATTTTAATTTTAAATTGGACGTAAACACTTGTCATTATTTTGATAGTTATTACTTCTTAAAAACCTGTTTTTTGGTTTTGACAATAAAAATTAATTTTAAATTAGTTACTGAAACCTATGTGGTTTGAATTTTAAAAAATGGATTCCATATTTGGAATCATAAGATTTAAATTTTGTAAATAGGTACCTTTTATTTTTGGACATTATGAATAGTAACTTCAGTAATTGTTTTATTTACCATAGTTAAAGGCTAAATCTGGTAAATAAGGGTAAAAATAATGTCATAAAAAAAATACCCTAACACATGTACTAATCTTATTGGATGAGATATTTCTGAAAATTTTCACCCATGGGTCTATTTTGGGACCCCATGGATTAACTTGGATGTGAAAATGACATTTTATAGAATTAATTCAAAGTAAAGATAATTATAACCTAAACATATATCTTTTACTAAATAGATTTTAATATTGGGTTATATAACTGATATATATGTATATAAATATTAATTAGAGAGATACAAATATTTCCTACTCCATGGTATTTTTTTTATAATTTTTAGACACCAAATGAATAAATTTATTTATGACACAATGATGATGTAGTTATTACCTTATTAATGAATGATTTAAATAAATGAGATTATAAATATTAAAATAAATTTATTTTGTACATTTGTATGCCATAAAATAATTTTATGGATGATTATGACTTTTTATATTTTAATTAATTAAGTTTTTTTGAAATAATAAATTTTTTATGGATTTTTAAAAAAGGCATGATATTAATAGTATAAAAATTGACCTAAATTGGGTTTTAAAACAAATACTATTTTATTAAATGATATAATAGTACTAAAAATATAAGATTATTCCAAATTACTTATATAATGTTTAAAATGTTATTAATAAGTAAGGGTTAAAGCTAAAAGATAAGGTTATATTTGAGACCTAAATTTTTCTAAAACCTATTGGTTGAGATTATTTAGAACAATAATCATTTAAAATAATAATTAAATTTTTTTTGGACCTTTTTAAACCGAAAATAATTTTATAATTAATTATTATTTTGAGACTTTCCTAAAGTTCCCCCTCCTCTCTTATAAAAGGGCACCTCCTCCCTCTCATATTCACTCCATTTTGAGCCTTCAAACTCAGAAAAACTATTACAATTTCTTTTATAAACTTCCATATTTATAATCTATAGGTGATGGTATTCACAAAAGGATAACTCTAGTGCCCTAATAGAAAATTTAAAGGATGCACATCGAGGAAGAGGTAATCTCTTCTACCGATTGCTTCAAATTTCTTTCTTCTTCGACTTCCTCTTAATTAGTTGTTTCATTGTAAAGTAATAACTTCAGTATAAATAATATACTTTTATGTTATTATATATATGAAACAACACTATTTCACCTTCTATCCATCCTTATAAAATTGAAATCGACCCGTGTGTATATGTACAACTTACAATCTCCACACCGCAGTGTAATATATTTTTCACCACCACCTTACACGGATGGGTACAATGGTGGAAATAATAACTATATATTATTATTATAACATGATAATAATTTTGAGATATTATACACCATAAACTCCAATAAAATTCAAATATTATGGCAATGATATCGTCGTTCGTGCATACTTACGACTTACTATCTCCACGACATGATGAGATTAATTTTACACGTTAACCAATAAAGAATGATTATAAAGTATATATAATAAATAATCATGTAATATATGACATAATAATTCTACTAAATTTATTTATATATATATTTTATCTACTTACTTCCATTCAATTTAATAAGGAAATGAAAACAGCGTTCATGCATACGTATGGCCTACCCTCTCTATGAACAGTGTATTCCATTTCATTTATCTATATATTATATATATATTTATATACTGAATATATATAATATATAAATCATATTTTATATTTATGATGTAATTAAATCATGATATATGTAATAATATTAAGAATAATAACTCAAAACATGTACGATAAATAAAACAATTATTACCCAAAACGTTGCTTTTACATGGAATTGATTACTGAACGGGCAATATAAAGTTATAATTGATTTATATATGATATAATAAATACTATTATGGTTCTTTTAAAAGTAAATAATATGTTTAAACCCATTATATAGGAGTTTCATACACATATAGAAAAAATCAGACCTAAGGTAAGGGATAATTTGGAAATCTCATTTTTATCTGAGATTATTTATTTGTAAGTATTTATTGGGGTATATTTATCATCCATGTGAAAGTTTTATAAAAAGTTTTTCATAATATGTTATATTCTTCTATGTATATTTAAAGTAATTTTTACCCATTTTTACTTTTACAACATGGTTTGGAAGAAATCTTTCAAACATTTACCATACGAGGTAATTTTTGACTTTTATGATAAAAGTATAAGAAGAACGTTTTTTAACTTATACGACATGAATAGATTTTTTACACTTTATTGAAACCTTATTTAGATAAATATTCTTCATACATGGTTTCAATTTTATTTTCAATAAAATTATTTTCTTTTAAAATTGTGTGGCACTTTGAGAAGAGAAAATGTTTTAGAAAATAAAGATTATTTTCCTCAGGAATTAAGTTCAAGTGTTTTATCAAAATTATTTTCCTTCTAAGATAATTCTCTTAAATAGGGTTGTGTTTATATCCCTATTATTACTATAATTTTATTTCATTAATGAGGGAATGATATTTTATATGGATTATTTTATGATGAAATGATATTTAACAAACCCATATTATTTATTGGATATGCTATGATGAATGATTTATGATTTATGTTTTATGGAACATGTAATAATGATTTAATTATGAGATGGGTGGGACCTATATATCCCTTAAATGCATAGGGTAAATATTTATATCTCATTATATAAAATGATTTAAATAACAAGTAAATATGGTTCAGTAATACATGGCTGGAACAACAAGTAAACCTTGTTCACTAATGGACTTTGTCTGCTATGATGGTCTTGGAATCAATGCTCAGATACTATGGAAATAATATTATGTGATTATTTATTTTCCATAATTATATGTTTAATGAAAATTCCATTTTATCATGATTAATGTTCCTTTATGACTTATTCCTTATGTAATGCCAATATTGATTTCACGACTCAATATTTTGATGTTTAAACTTTATGTTCATGTTTTTACATTAAAATGTTTCTAATTTGTTTTATGTTCTCCATGTTTACCCTTAATGAGCATATGAGATCACCCTTTTTATTTTTTCTTTTCCCTAGGATATAAATAATGGTTTTAGGTAGGAAAAAGGGGGAAGATCTTTATGGGAGATGTTGAAGATCTTTCACCATGTTAGAAAATTATGTTTCGAGTTTCTAAAGATATTAAACTAATAAGAACTTTGGGAATATATTTTTTGTAATTTATTAAGTATTAAAAAAAGATGCAATGTCCATGTATGTCAAGTTTGTATCGTTTCATCTCCCACAATCTCTTGTAGAGATTGTTCCCATACAAACTCTTGTGTATCAGAAGCATCAACTTCATCAAATTCAACATTGATCCCACTATTTCCCTTGTAAATGTGTTCCCTTTATATAAATATGTATTTTCTTGTCACAATAAATTTTATATAAAAATGTATATATAGGTAATATCCTTTTTTCTCTGTAGGATAACCTAAAAGATTCACTTTGTTATTCTGGATGCCAATTTTTCACTATGTATTGTCTTGAAAAAAAATCCTTACATCCCCATATACATAGGTGTGACTGATTGGGTTTCTTTCTACATCACAAATCATGTGGAACCCCATATGTCTCTTTAGTTGTTAATCCGTTAAGATTATATGACTTTGTCTTCAAGTAATATCCCAAAAAAAATAATAGAACAGTTTCCTAACCCATTATTAATCTAGCCATGTCAAGAAAGGCCTGATTCATACTTTCACTTACACTGTTCCAATGTAGGGTATAAGGAGGTGTTAGTTGGGATATTATCCTACACTCCTTTAAGTGATAATTTAATTCTATGATAAGATACTCTCCACCTCGATCTGATATTAGTGTATTAATATTCTTACCAAGATATTTTTTACTTAATTTATGTATTCCTTAAAGATCTGAAGGGAATATGACTTATTCCACATTAAGTGGATATAACCATACCTACTATATAAATCAGTAAAATTAATGGAGTATGAAAACAAAACCATTTAATATTTCTTATATGGACCTTATACGTCATTATGAATTAATTCTAGTAATTCATTGGCTCTTTCTCCCTTCCAAGAAAAGGGTGATTTGGTCATTTTCCCTAGTAAGTGAGCATGACATATATCTAATGGGTTTAACTAAACTAATTATAAATTCCTTAATTGATGTAATTTCTATAAAATCTTCTCATTTAAATGACCAAGCCTGAAGTTCCACAGGTAGGTAGGATTTAAGTCATTATCTGTAGATTTTTCATTGATTTACAATACTAGATTTTCTAGTTCAAGTATATACAACCTATTGTCAAGATATTCCATAACATAACATATGTTGTCCTTATACATAATAAAACACTTATTTACAAACTTTAAACCAAATACCATAGTTTCTAAACTCATTAATGAGATTATGTTTTTGGTAACTAATGGAACATAATAACAATTATTCAATATATAGACCAAACCACTAGGAAATGTAAGAAGATAATATCCCACTGCCAAGGCTTCTAGACATGCAACATTTGCAGCTCGAAGATATATTTATACTTTATAAATTTTCTTAAATCTACTTGGTTTTTATATTTTAATACAAATGTATGATCCATACGCAGTATCCAATGCCCAACTTGTAGTAATAGATAGATATCATTCCATGATAAAAATTCTTGAAATATAAGCATCATCTTGCTTATTCTTCCAAGATCTGCAGTTTCTCTTCCTGTGTCCTTTACTACAATATATAAAGAATACATAATAATAATCATTGTCCTCCCTCTATATATTTGGATTTTTGTAAGGACTTCGCACTAGTTTCTTCAACCTGGACCTTCTCTTAAACCCCTTATCCTTTCCCTTCCTCATCTTTTTCACCATAAGGACTGAATAATTGAAATTCTTCATATCCTTATCATATTTTTAAACTAAATAAAAAAGATTTGGGAGTTAATTATTCATGTTATTCATATTATAATTAACAATGAAAGTCAATAATATTTGTGGTAAAGAAGTTTTGATGAGATTATTTACTAAATTTTGGTTCATTTTGAACCCAAGGGACTTAAGTTTCTCAATATACACGATCATATTGAGAACATGATGTCCTGATTTATTTTATTATGCTCAAATAAATTTATATAGAGCACTTCATTTCTCATATATTTATTTCTAATCTCTCTCCTGGTATAACTCTTGGAGATAAGATAGCATTTGGAAAGAAATCTTTGTCCTCATCCATTTATTGTAGCTCACTAGACCTAGATGAAAACATGAAACACTGAAAATCTAGTAAATATTCCATATACTTATTATATTTATCTTTATCCTCCATAATTTCTCCCAAATGGGTCTTTATAGGAATTGGAGATTCCCTCAAATAAATATACATCTCTTAGAACAATATTATACTCAAGTGTTTATACCACTCCAAGAAGTTATGGCTAGTAAGGATATTATATTTATCCAATTTTGATTACCATGAAATTGAATTGGTGATTTCCATTTGTTCTACAACAAATAAACTTATAAGATTAGTTCTTTATCTTGATCAATAGTATAGATTTTCAAATAATTAATTTTTAATGTCTCCCACTATTTTATCAAATCCTAGTACCCCCAACTACTAGATTCTGAATACATAGTTGCTTTAGTATTCTAGTGGAAATGATCTTTGAAACCCCTCCTCATAGTCTACATGATTTGTATATTCCAGTACTCAGAGAGTCTAATGTATGCACTTATTTGGACAACCAAATTAACTAACGGTACCTTGATTTGTTGAGTGGAGTCCCATATCCTATAAAGAATTACTTTTCACTACTCAACACTTTACCTCTAAAGTCTCTACAAGAAATATTTGGATACTTATTTGTTAAAATTTTTAATTAATTTGTCCCACCACTATGATAAGAACTCTCCATTTGTAAGAGGTTCCATTAACATAGGCTGACGAGCACCCCAGACACCTAGTTTTTCTCACAATTGAACAATGAAATGCATTTAATGACTTAATATCTTCTTTGAGAGATTTGGTAATTTAATATCATAAAATGAAATCATTTTATATTTAACATTATTTTTCTATGTGATCATACCCAAAACTTTACCATTATTTTAAATAGAAAATATTCACCACACATATTCATTTTATATCTTCATGCTTGATTATTATTATACTATGTGATCAAGACTATTAAATATATATTCACACAATAATAAACCATTAACATGATAAAATCAATAAATAATAATGTGATAATGAGTTTTTAACTATTAGTTAATCCATAGAGTGAATAATAGATCAATCGAGATCCCAGGGGAAATATTTAAGTCAATCATTGTCCTGAATTGTAGTGCTTGCAACTCTAATACACTTTACATGTTTGGTCTATACTGGATCTCAACTTGAAACACAACTCTAAGAACTCCACTGATCATTATAATGTATACTCACATGTAGGTGAGGGGAACTTGGGGTGCGAAATTACATTTTACCACTTAAATGTGAACACACATTCCCTTATAAAAATTAAAGATAAAGACATGATTTTAAAATTTTCAAAATAAAATAATTATTACATTTTAAAAAAATTAGATGCAATAATTAATTTAAATAAATAATAAACCAAAAATGTACGAGCTAGTCTCATATCCGGACTAGTCAACATGCAATTATAATGCATAAGAAAAATAAAATTTTCCAAAATTCAACTCGATTGTATTTTAATGCATTAACTTACATTAAAATAATTTTAATCAATTATCAATACGTCCCACAACACCCGAAATAATTTTATTAAATCTCAGAAAATTAAATTAAAATTTTGACATTTTTAACATAATTCTTCGGTCTATTTAGACTTAAAAAAGATCCCACAAAATTAATTTTGGACTTAAAATGATTTAAATAGTTCGGGCAGATTGAACCTAGAACGAATTGGTCTAGCCCAAAATGGGGAATCCTTTAAAAGGACATATATATATATATAATATAAAATGATAAAAAGATTCCAAAGGAAGATTTATCTGTTTTTTATTTATTTTAAACAAGCTTCCATGGGAAGATTTTCCCATTTTATTAAACAAGATTCCATGAGAAGCTTTAAACTAGATTATAAGGAAACTTTATCCTTTTAATTAAACAAGATTCCATGAGAATAATTAAACTAGATTACATTGGAAGCTTTATCCTTTCAATTAAACAAGATTATATGAGAATCTTTAAACTAGCTTCCATTGGAAGCTTTATCATTTTAATTAAACAAACTTCCATGAGATTTTTTAAACTAACTTCCATGAGAATATTTATCCTTTTAATTAAACAAGATTACATGGAAATATTGTATTTTCAATGGAATACCCCAACCATATTTTGGTATATTCAGCTAACAAGAAATGCACTTACATTATGCTCTAGGTAAATAAATGTCACACTCGTATCCATTAAAGTGAAAAAATACAACTTTATTTTTCAAATAAAATTTTAAACAAAACCCATTAATCTCAAATCAACATATCTTGGAGATATGAACTCAGATCGACATGTTGTTAGTTGAATTCAGAATTTTTCAAAACCCTATTTTCAAATCATAGATAATTTAATTTAAATTTAACAATTTTTGACTTAAATTATTACATGATCTCTCTAATACCAATGAAAGGTACATGGGTACTGTAGAAGCATGAAATACACATAATTTAATATTTTTGTTTTAGGTTAATGGTAAAAACATTAAATCCAAAAAACCCCTTTCTCATATTTCTAAAAGGATTATGATTCATTCAATTTAAGAAATAAAAATAAAAATCAAATGAAATCCTAAATGGTACCTTGTTCAATTTATGTCATTAGATTGATTTGCTCACCTTTGAAGTATTTTGGATAAAAGGAAATAATATAGGTGTCCTATAGATCATCCACACATCGTCCAAAATTCATGGATCATAAATCTATATTTCTTAGGCCCTATTGTGGGAAATCTTGTGGCTTTAAGACGTCCCTTCAATCACCCGAAGAACACAGACTCAATTGAGAAATAGGGATCAATACGAACTTATTCTTATTTAGGAATCTCTCTCTATAAGAATTTGAGAGGAGAGAAGAAGAGAAAATATGTCACTAAATTCATGAAAAATTTGGATCTTACAATTCAAGAGGTGAAAATGAGCTATTATACTTAGGTTATATTTTC
The DNA here is from genome assembly GCA_963277665.1 of Viscum album. Classification (NCBI taxonomy): domain Eukaryota; kingdom Viridiplantae; phylum Streptophyta; class Magnoliopsida; order Santalales; family Viscaceae; genus Viscum; species Viscum album. Next base: position 498,083,112 of record OY728123.1, on the reverse strand, counting down.
CAAAATTTCACTTTGGTACCTAAAAAGTAATGACTTTCATTTTAGATTTTTTCACACACATATGACTAAATAAACTAGTCATAAATGTCATGAATATTTTGTCAATCAATTTTAACACTATAAAATTTTGTGTGATAAAATATGAACCATTAAATCAACCCATAATCTCCTCAAATAATTTAACTAACCTTGAACATCCTATGTCTGTTTGAAAAATTATTTTTTCTCATATTCACTTTTATAATCAAAAAGTTTTTGAATACCTTGAGAAATAAATTCAATAATAATTATTATAAACTTGAATAATATAATTGAATCAATTTTAATTATGATCGGCCATACTCGGATGTTCACCAACCCTTGCACATGGCCCCCACTTCACCCTAAACTCCTATTCAATAAAATAGCTGGAACTTGTGGATACACTTACTATGTAACCCTATAGGTCCTTATCTCAATAGTCGCGAGTCCAACCCATAGAATAAGAGTGGTGTCTAGAAACCCATAATGACCCCTAAGGAGATAAGTAATTCTATAGCTATGACTACCCCTATGAACATGTTCTATGTAATAAAATCTCTTTGTCTCATGATATCTCATAAATAGGGATAAACACTTATGTCATCATCCTTTTCTTGATTTTTATTTTTATTGACCTTATAGGATGAACTTATCTTCTTGTATTGTGGCCATGGATTTAATGAAGTTACTACTACCCTGGTCAAGCAAGGCCCTTTAGATATCTCTTCCTAGAATCGAAAGAGAAAAATTATATCTTGATCATGAAACCAATGTCATACCACCAATGACCCATCCAATGCAAGATACCTCACCAAGACCTCCTTGTTAGGATTTTTTCCTTGCATCAAAGTATGCAATAAAATGGTACAAATTGATAACGATATCAATTTTGGTGACCAATACACATTTTCATAGATAGGAATAACCAATGACACCCAAAACATGTGGTGTTTTTATTGGTGGGTCTATCCTCATGATATCATGTAATCAAGATCACCAAGTGTGAACTTCATTAGAAGAAGTCTCAAAGCTGATGATCCCCCAACACCTGATAGTCAAACATCATATGTGTCCTATTAGTATGATGTTTCTAGACCATAGGAAATATGTTCATTATTATTATCATAGTATCTTGAGGTTATCATTATAGTTGGGAACTTCTATAACCTTTTCATACAACACAAAATCTTAAAACTTTTCCATATAAATAGTTGATATAGAAGTATCCACAATATTATGGTAAGAATACACAATTGTATTTGTCAAACTATATATGTCACGACCCGTCCCCCAGGGCCCATGCCGTGACTACCCCAAGCCTGCCTTCCATAGGCCAGGGGCTAGCAAAAAGCACCAAAAGGGGTTTCACCCAAAATGTGGAAGGCATTGCCTTTATAACCTATAAACTCACGAAACCAAGCACACAGAAAGATACGAACACAAGAAAACTGTATAACCAAAAGAGTGGTGAAAGTAAAAAGGGGGCTGGAATAAAATCCCAACAGTAAAGGTACAAGTACCACTAAAATAAAAAAAAACTAAATAAAGAGAAAAGGCAGTTACTGGATCATCCTCCAAGGTTCCTACCTAAAGCGTAGGTATAGATCGCCTCCTCAACACTCCACATCCACCCATCTTCTCTGTGAACCGACATGCTATATGGTCTACCTCCGGGCACCGTCCAGTCCTGGTAACCTCATCCTCAGTCAGTGTTCTATGTCATCTGCATCCAACACAACAAGGTGCGACTATATCACGTACAAGGGTGAGTATAATGATACTCAGTAGGGACCCTAAGACCCTCAAGGTCTCACAAAATCCACTAAGGATAAACCAAAAAGTATGAAATCAATAGATAAATCTACTTAGGTATATGCCCATACTTATACCAAGTTATCAAGTAATCAATCTCAATCGTGAGGAAAACACAAGGATACTAACTCAGCTCACACGAAGATTTATTCTAGGGGTAGTATCAAGTAACATCTCTAGTCACATCGTCAAACACCTCAGCTGCTAGAGAACCCCTCCTCTATCAAGTATAGTGGGAATGCCATGTCATACAGAGGCACTTCCCACTAATCTTGGACTGCTGAGGTAATCCTCCTATCAAGTATCATGGGTCTTCCGCATCACATAGAGGCACTCCCCACCATGGGTCTGCCACATCACACAGAGGCACTCCCCTCGTGACATGCTTAGGTACTTCTCCTGTCGAGTATCGTGGGTCTACCACGTCACACAGAGCTGCTCCCCACTATAGCCTGCTGAGGTACCCCTCCTGTCGAGTACCATGGGTCTGCCACGTCACACAGAGTAGCTCCCCACCATGGGTCTACCGCGTCACATAGAGGAACTCCCCACTGAGCCTGTCAAGTAACTCCAAGTCGAAAAGGTTAGTAGTCATCAGGTCTCATCCAGCTACTGGGTTCCCTCACTATGCTTGCTCGTCTCTGGGAGGATCCACTCCACGAGCTACTAGTTGATACTCTAACTTCCATGAAGACCCAAATAGAAGTATCCCAAAGGCCTGTCACGTCATAGGGGTCTCAACGCAATATATGTCTTGTCAATCGGACACCCGGTCTGTGAGTTATTAGTATTTTAGTCTCGGGGGTCCAGTTGGATTCATGCTCAATCCAACCATATCGTTCCCCATCTTAATCCAAAACTCCAGTGGGGTATAATCAAAGGGACCATCTCACTCCTAGATTTCCTGCGCCATTGATGGTTCATCAAACGGACGTCCGGTGCAAAAGTTATGTCCAAAAGAAATTATATGGGTCGTAGTGGGCCCAGGTTTGGTCCGACACAGTCGGACTGACCCGGCCCGACCCGGCCTAGGCTAACCTAGTTCTGGTCGACCTAGCCCAACCCATTGGGTCTGGCCCGGCCTGCAGTGCTGCCCGTCCCATTGGGTTCGGCCCGACCTGCTAGGTCCAGCCCGAAATGCCGTGAGGGGCTGTGGAGAGTGCCGTGAGGGCACGAGGCCGTGGGGAGGCTCATCCGGGAACGATGGTTCGGCCACGGGGCAGAGGTCCGGCCGCGGGGCAGCAGTCTGGCCTCGGGGCGGCGGTCCGGCCACACGGGGGCGGTTTGTCCGCGGGGTCGCGGTCCGGCCGTGGGGAGGCAGTCGGGCCATGGGGCGGCGGTCCAATCACATGGGGTGGATGTCCGGTTATGGGGCTATGGTCCGACCGTGAGGTGGCGGTCCATCCATGCAGGGTCCGGCTGTGGGGTGGCGGTCCAGCTACGGGACGGCGGCGGTGGCTGCGGGATGGTGATGTTGTGTTTTCGCCTTCATCAGAGTTGGCGGTGGTGTCAGGCGCCATTCTCGTGCCCCAACCATGGATGGTTGCCATCCTCCTCCATCACGAAGAACAACACAAGATTTTCAGAAGGGTCGTATCATGTTGGTTTGGCCCGAACCCTCCACGTTAAGGTAGTAGCATATGGCTCATCAAGAACATGAACATGAACATCAAATCCTATCCTCCCGCAATGATCGTTCCCAACTCACAAAAGAAATATAAGGGGTGTACATGGGAAGTGATAAAAAAACAGAAATAAACCCCTACCTCATTCTCTTGATGACGTCGACGAGGTCTCAAGTAAGAAGATGAATCATTGGGAAAAGATAGACGTTGGTGACATCGGCGTTCCCTCGATCATCGGTGGAGAAGTTCCCTATTAGTGATCCTTCGACAGAGTTTAGAGAAGAATTCGTCAAAGGAGAAGCATTCTTCATTGGCATTCTTCATTGGATAGATTTTCTCTGAATTCCATTCTCCCAATCCAACCAAAATGAAAGGTATCCAAAAATAATAGATAAAACTATCTATTAAGTTGTTGGAAAAAATTCAAATTGGGTTAATTTTTTACATCGGTTGGCATAAATTAATTAAAGGGGGGTCGTGGAACCATTAAGTGGGGAGCTCAAGAGGTTTCAACCTCGGGAGGTCCCCACCACCACATCCTCTCACGGGAGTTTAATTCAGGTGGTCCCCACCACCATAACCTCTCATGGGAGGTTTAGTTTGGGTGGTTCCCACCTGAAATATCCAAATGGGAGCTCAAAATAAAATAAAATGAAGTTTATTTTATTTAATTATTTCCACGAAAACCCCAAAAACTAACATCCACCCTCAACCAACTTTCGTCAAGGTGAAAGTCTCTTTAAGTGAATACTGGTTCTGCGAGTTTAAAGGTGACCTTATATTTCAATTCAGAGCATCGGTTCAAAAGTTAGAAAAAACCGCTCACACGTTTATTGAATGTACCTGAAAAAAAGTTCAGAAATTCATTACAAGCACTCCAGGCCTTGGAATCACGCGCCGTCAATTTTCTCGGACTCACAAAATTCCCATTTATGAAAAAAATATTTTACATGGAAATTATGGGTCTTTACATTCTCCCCACATCAGATCTTTACGTCCCTATAATCCACAATTCAAACTAAGGGAACAATTTGGGGGTACTGAGCACGCATCTGAGCCTCCCGTTCCCATGTGCTGTCCTGGAGGTTCCCTTGTTGCCAAAAAATGCACACCAGAGGAATCAACCATACATGAAGGACCTTCTCCTATCAATCCTCAATCTCAACTGGAACCTCCGTAAAAGTCACCCTATCGTCGACGTCCAACTCTCCATGGTAATGATGTGAGAAGGGTCGTGCACATATCTCCTCAGATGGGATACGTGGAAGATGTCATGCACCCGGTGCAACTGAGGTGGAAGAGATAAGAAGTAAGCCACATCACCAACTCTTCTGAGGACCTGAAAGGGTATGATTAACCTCGTAGATAACCTTTGGCCTCAGCCAAATCCTTGCAAACCTCGTCGAGGTGAGACCTGTAGAAATACCTGGTCACTATCCCCAAACTCCAGAGGTCTCCGTCTCTTGTCGGCATAAGACTTCTGCATGCTCTGTGCAATCTTCATCTGCTCCTGGATGATCTTCAATTTCTCTCTGGTAGCCTATACCATATCTGGTCCCACTAGCGCTGACTCCCCTAGGTTAGTCCAGCACAAAGGTGATCTTCATGGTCACTCATAAAACGCCTCAAAAGGTGCCATCCCAATGGTAGAGTGATAGCTGTTGTTGTATGAAAACTTCACCAAAGGTAAGTGATCCTCCCAGCTGTGACCGTAGTGGAGGGCACTAGCATGCAACATGTCCTCAAGGGTCTGAATGATCTGCTCATTCTATCCATTCGTCTGAGGATGAAAGGTGGTTATCAGACAAAGATGCATCCAGAAAGCCTCCTGCAACCCCTTCCATAGCCAGGAATTAAAACACGCATCATGATTGGAGACAATCGTCAAGGGTAATCCATGTAACTTCACAATCTCCTACACATAGAGGCTTCCCAAGCTCTCTACTGAACCCTACTCTCTGATCGGTAGGAAGTGGGCCGACTTGGTGAGTCTGTCAACGATCACCCAAATAGAGTCATGTCCCCTAGATGTATGTAGAAGTCCTGTCACAAAGTCCATGGATATCCCATCCCACTTCCACTCTGGGTCCTCTAAAGGCTGAACCAATCCTACTAATACCTGATGCTCCACCTTCACTTGCTGAAAAGTGAAGCACTGAGAGACAAACTCTGCAACTGCTTTCTTAATTCCCGACCACCAGTGATGTCATCAGAGATCATGGTATATAATCGCCACTCCTGGATGTACCACTAGAGGTTATGTGTGGAACTCCCTCAACAATTCCTCCTGAAGTGACACTAGTACCATGGTACATCCTCTAAAGATAATGACATGCTCCCCACCTTCATAAAATCCATCAGGTTCCATCCCTGTGGATATCTGAGCACGTTGAACCTCACAGTCAGTGTCCTCATGTCGTGCCTCCCTGACTTGCTGAAGGAGTGGGGATTTGACTGTAAGAGACTTTAGAAAAGATACTCCATCCCAATCCACAAAGGATACCTATAAGGCAGCCAGCTGCTCCATCACCTCACCTAGCAGCTGTATACCAGACCTCCTACTGAGTACATCTGCAACAACGTTCCCCTTCCCAGGAGTATATACTATCTAGAAGTCATAGTCCGAGAGGAACTCAAGCCAACATCACTATCTCAGATTCATGTCCTTCTGGGAGAATATATACCTGAGACTCTTGTGATCATAGTACACTATAAAATGTTCTCCCATAAGATTGTGCCACCACATCTTCAAGGCGAAGACCACTGCTGCTAACTCCAGGTCTTGGGTAGCGTAGTTATTCTCATTCTGTATCAGCTATCAAGAACCATATGGAATCAATGATCGATCCTATATCAGTACACATCCAAGCCCGTTCCCTGATGCGTTGTAGTAAAATACATTACCTAAACCCTCCACTGGAAGCCTCAAGATGGGGGGACTATTCAGCCTCTGCCTCAGCTCCTGAAAACTCCGCTGGCATTTCTACGACCACACAAAGGGTTTCCCCATCTTTGTCAAGGCTGATAGTGGTGATGAAACTCTGGAGAAGTTTTTCACAAACCTCTGGTAATATCCAACCAATCCCAGGAAACTTTGTACCTCCTTCACACTCCTGGGTGGATCCCAAGCAAGTACCGCCTCAATCTTCGCTGGATCCACTGCAACTCCAGCCTCCGATATGACATGACCCAGAAATTAAACCTCTAGGATCCAAAACTGGAAATTTGAGAGCTTACTATAAATTTGTTTCTCTCGGAGTGTGTCCAGTACTACCTGAAAATGATTGGAATGCTCCTCCTCAGTACCCGAGTAGATTAGAATGTCATCGATGAAGACTACTACAAAGCGATCAAGGTATGGCTGAAAGATCTTGTTCATGAGTCCCATGAACACTGCTGTAGAGTTGGTCATGCCAAATATAATAACCAAGAACTCGTAATGGTCATACCAACATCTGAAGGACATCTTCTTCACATCCTCATCTTGTACTCTTAGCTGATGATAGCCTGATATGAGGTCTATCATTGAGAACCACCGTGATCCCTTCAGGTGATCAAAGAGGCCACCAATCCTCGGGATTGGGTACTTGTTCTTCACAGTCACCTGGTTCAGGCACCGATAGTCCACACAAAGCCTCAAGCTCCCATCCTCCTTCTTGGTGAACAAAATCGGAGCTGCCCAAGGTGAAACATTGGGCCGGATGAACCCCTTACCTTGTAAGTCCTCCTGCTATACCCGCATCTCATGAAGCTCGGTGGGAGCCATCCGATATGCTGGTGTAGATATCAGTGTCATCCCGGGGTACAAGTCAACGTAAAGGTCCACCTCTCTATGAGGAGGTAGACCCGAAACATTATTATGGAAGACATCCGCATACTGGTCCACCGCTACAGGATAACTCAGACTCTCCATATCAACTGCTTCGAGGGTAAGGCTGGCCTACTGATGAGTGATCAGATGCACTCTCCTCCTGGTAAGTCCATCATGCGCTATAAAGGCTCTATTCTCGTTAGTGAAGGTAAACCTGGTCCCATCCATGCAGACACACCACACTTTGTGCCTAATATAGTCTATCTGAGCATGGACTGTAGATAACCAGTCCATACCAAATATGACATCGTAAGGCCTTGATGCTGCTACTAGAAGATCCTGGCTGAAGCTCTCACCTCCTAGAGTAAGCTGACACTTCCGACACAAGTGTGTAATCGTCGAATCTACTCTCGTAGGAGTCCCTATCCATAAGGATCGAGTAAACAACTCTGTCGGAATCTCTGAGCTCTGAACGAGGGAAGTGGCAATAAAATAATTACTAGAACCTGTGTCTATAAGCACTGAAACTAAGGTGGAGTAGATACAGATCATACCTTATATTATCTCCAGAGTACCATAATCATAAGACTTAGCTGCCTGGAGCTGATCTCTCCCCTTTCCACCTGCTCCCTACGGTCAGGGTGGACCACCTGGTGGTGGTGGCAGTAACATCTTGAATCGTCACCCACCGCCATCTGCATGACCAAATCCTTTTCCACGTCCGCCAGCACCCTGCGGACCACCTCGATTGAACTTCTGCCTCTGCTTGGGTGGTCCCTCGACCGTCTGCTGATCATCCATATGATTGGTCAGACAGTCACGAGCCATGTGATCCTTCCCACCCCATGAGTAACACTGCATGATTCTTTCCTGACTGGTTCCACCTTAGGTTCCCCACATAACTGATCTTGAGTCATGCGGTCATCCACCTGCAGGTCTGGTCCTCTTGGACTTCTGCGACATTTGTCTACTTCTAGTTGTATAATACTCTGCTACATGATGAATGGTAGTGGGTCTCACTGCTAGTGATCTCTCAGAAAGAAAACTCTCCACCAAGAGGGCTCTCTCTGACACCCCCGCCTATGTCGAGATGCTGAGTGAGATCATCGAAGCCGTGATCTCCCACCTAAGCCCTGGCTCGAAGGTCCGAGCCCCGAAGAATGGGTCCCGTACCATATTTGTGGAATAGCGTGAGAGGTAAGTGAACCTCAATGAGTACTGAGATACAGTCATGATGCCCTTCTGAAGATGAAGAAGCTCCTGTATGCTCACTGCACGAAGAGTCACTAGGACAAACTCTGCCCAAAACAGGCTCTCGAAGTCTGCCTAGAGAAGTGTCACCTCGTCATGAACTTGGAGCATCAAGCTCCACCATCTGCCCGCTGCTTCCTATAGGAGGCTGGAGGAAAAGATCACCATGAGATCGGCTGGTGTCCTTATGAGTCAGAAGACTCTCACCATAGCCTTCAGCCAATCCTCAGCCGCCTGTGGATCCGTCTCTCCCCTAAACCTGGGTGGCCTATAGCGCTGGAACTCATGCAATGCGCTCAAGAGGCATGAACCATCTGCTGCTGGGGATGGTGGAATTGGTGGACCAATAGGAAATGGTACTGATGGTGCCTCTGTTGGTGCCTCTAATAGATGAGGGCCCTACACTATGGCCTCATCACTCGGTGGGATATTAGTGCGTACAACTCTCGAAACCCTAGCTGACAGTCTACGTGGAGGCATCCTGAAAAGAAACAGTTGCGCCACAGTTAATAAGTTATACCTGGTGAGATGACTCAAAGAGTTCACAAATAAGAATCTTGAAAATATACACACAATTAATATTTTCTTGCACTAAGTCGGAAATCAGAAGTTAGGTTCCTTGTGTATGGATACTTCGGCCGCCGCACCAAAACTGGTTTCCCTAAACTGATAACCATACTCACTACACATAACACTATTTCCATTAAAAAGAAAGATCAGAGTCCTAAGTACTGCAGTAGAACCGAATCTTTTGATACAAATTTGTCATGACCCATCCCCCGGGGTCTGTTCCATGACTACCCCAAGCTAGCCTTCCATAGGCCAGGGGCTGGAGACTAGCACCAGAAGTCATTTTACCCAAAACTAGGAAGTCATTTCCTTTACAACCTGTAAAATCAAGAAACCAAGAATAAAGAAAGATACAAACACAAGAAAACTATATAACCAAAAGAGTGCTAAAAGTAAAAAGGGGGCAGAAATACAAGCCCGACAGTAAAGGTAGAAGTACAACTGAAATAAAAAACAACTGAAGAAAGAGAAAAGACAACTACAGGATTGTCCTCTGAGGTTCCTACTTGAAGGGTAGGTACATATCGCCTCCTCAGCACTCCACATCCACCTGTCTCCTCTGCGAACAGACACGCCGTATGGTCCACCTCTGAGCACCATCCAGTCTTGGTACCCTTGTCCTCAGTCAGCGTTGTCCATTGTCTGCATCCAACACAACAAGGTGCAGTCATAGCCCATGCAGGGGTGAGTATAACAATACTCAGTAGGGACCCTGGGACCCTCAAGGTCTTAGAAAATCCACCAAGAATAAACCACAAAGTATGAAATCAGCAGATAACCCTACTTAGGTATATGCCCATACATATACCTAAGTTATCAAGTAATCCATCTCAATCATGAGGAAAACACAGAGATACTGACTCAGCTCCCACCAGGATTTATTCTAGGGGTAGTATTAAGTAACATCTCTAGTCACATCGTCTAACACCTTAGCAGCTAGAGAAGCCCTCCTCCATCAAATATAGTGGTCCTGCCGCGTCACACAGAGGCTCTTCCCACTAATCTTGGACTGCTGAGGTACTCCTCCTGTCGAATACCATGGGTCTGCTGTGTCACATAGAGGCGCTCCCCACCATGGTTCTACCGCGTCACACAGAGGTGCTCCCCCTCGTGACTTGCTGAGGTAATTCTCCAGTCGAGTACCATGGGTCTTTCGTGTCACACAAAGGCGCTCCCCATTGTGGTCTATTGAGGTACCCCTCCTGTAGAGTACCGTGGGTCTGCCACATCACACAAAGGTGCTCCCCACTGTGGGTCTGCCGCATCACCCAGAGGCGCTTCCCACTAGGCCTATCAAGTCACTCCGAGTCAAAAAGGTCCACAGTCGTCAAGTCTCAGCTAGCTACTGGGTTCCAACACTATGGTCTGTCATCTCCAGGAGGATCCACTCCATGAGTTACTAGTTAATACTCCAACTGCCACAAATTCCTACATGGAAGTATCTCAAAGTTCTGCTACATCATAGGGGTCTCAACGCAATAGGCGTCGCGTCAATCGGATGCCCGATCTGTGAGTTATTAGTCTTTTAGTCCCGGGGGCCCAGTTGGATTCGTGCTCAATCCAACCTCATTAGTCCCTATCTTAATTCAAAACTCTAGTGGGGTATACTCAAAGGGACTGTCTCGCTCCCAGATTTACATCACCGCTGACAGTTTTTCAAATGGACGTATTGTGCCAAATTTATGGCCAAAAGAAATTATATGGGTCGTAGTGGCCCCGAGTTCGGTCCGACCCGGTCAGGCTGACCTAGCCCGACCCCACCTGGGCTGACCTAGTTCATTTTGACCTAGCCCAACCCATTGGGTCTGGCCTAGCCTGTAGTGCTGCCCAGCCCGTTGGGTTCAGGCCAGCCCATTGGGTCCGGCACGACCAGCCATGACGGGCCGTAGAGAGTGTTGTGAGGGCACGAGGCCACGAGGCGACTCATATGGGGATGGCAGTTCGGCCATGGGGAGGAGGTCCGGCCGCGGGGCGACGGTCCAGCCGCAGGGCGGCGGTCCAGCCGTGGGGCGGTGGTCCGTCCACGGGGTGGGGGTCTGGCCGCGGGGTGGCGCTCTGACTGCGGGGCTATGGTCTATCCGCGGGGCGACGATCCGCCCACCCAGGGTATGGCCGCGAGGCGGTAGTCCGACCGCTTGGGTTCCGGCCACGGGGCAGCGACGATTGTCGTGGGGCAGTGTCGTTGCGTCGTCGCCTTAGTCACAGCCGGCGGTGGTGCTGGGCGCTGTTCTTAGGCCCCAACCATGGATGGTTGTCGTCCTCCTCCATCGCGAAGAACACCAAAAGATTTGTGAAAGGGTCGAACCATGTTGGTTTTGACCATACCCTCCGCGTTTGGGTGGTAGCATATGTCTCATCAAGAACATGAACATGAATGTCAAATCCTATCCCCCCACAATGATCATTCCCAATCCGAAAAAGAAATAAAAGGGGTGTACATGGGAAGTGATAAAAAAATAGAAATAAACCCCTACCTCGTTTTCTTGATGATTTTGATGAGGTAGCAAGAATGAAGATGAATCATTGGGAAAAGATGGAAATTGGTGACATCGGCGTTCCCTCGATCGTTGGTGGAGAAGTTCCTCATTATAAATCCTTCGACAGAGTTTGGAGAAGAATTCGTCGAAGGAGAAGCATTCTTCGTTGGAGAGCTTTTCTCCCAATTTATTTCTCCCAATCCACCAAAAATGAAAGGTAGCCAAAAATAATAGATTAAACTATCTATTAAGTTGTTGTAAAAAATTAAAATTGGGTTAATTAATTACATAGGTTGGCATAAATTAATTAAAAGGGGGTATTGGCACCATTAAGTTAGGAGATCAAGAGGTTTCAACCTCAGGTGGTTCCCACCACCACATCCTCTCATGGGAAATTAATTCAGGTAGTCCCCACCACTATAACCTCTCATTGGAGGTTTAGTTCAGGTGGTCCCCACCTGAAATATCCACATGGGAGATCAAAATAAAATAAAATGATGTTTATTTTATTTTATTATTTCCAAGAAAAACCCAAAAACTAAATTCCACCCTTGACCAAATGCCATCGAGGTAAAATTCACTTTAAGAGAATACCAACGCTGCAAGTTCAACAGTGCCCTCAGATTTAAATTCCAAGCACCAGTTCAAAAGTTAAAAAAATCCACTCGCACTTTTACTGAATGTACCCGAAAAAAAGTTTAGAAATTCATTTCGGGCACTCCGGGCCTTGGAATTAGGCTCCGTCAATTTTCACAGACTCATAAAATTCCCATTTATTAAAAAAATTACATGGAAATTCCAGGTCTTTACAATATACATGTATTTGTAATAAAATTACAGAAAGGAGTTGGGTTTAGGTAACCCATTAACAATAGATGTTACAACTATTAACCATAGTAGAGTGGAAATGGGAAAATTCACCATGTAATTTGTCATTAGACTCCCCAAAATGTCTGAAGTCTATAATGTTATTTGGGTTGTAGTAGAACACCATATAAATTCATCACACATCATTTCTATTAGATATGATTTATATCTTGATCATATTTTTAGAATATATATTAAGGAAGTGGTAAGGTTTAATGAAGTATGAAATTCTATTATATCCTATAGGGATCTGAGGTTTATATCAAAGTTTTATAAAAGAATTCATCAGGCTCTAGATACGAGGTTAAGTTTTGGCACCATGAAACATCCTCATATATATTTTCAGTCTATGATAACCATTCAATCCCTAGAGGATATATTGATATTTTTTCTATGGAATACAAAGGTGGTGGGTATCAACACCTTTCTCTATTCAAATTTTCCTACAAAATAGATTTCACTTGAGAATTTAGATGGTTCCTTATGAAGCACACTATTAAAAGAAGTGTATAAATTAAATTTATTGGAATGAAAATGGATAATGAAATATATTGGGACCTGAGATAACTAAGGGAATGATAGAAAAATTCTAAGTCATTCTATAGAACATCAAGGTTTCTTAGAGTCAACAAAAATGTTATGATGAAAATTGTCGGTGTGGTCTAACATTTGAAGTTGGTGAGAATTTTTTTCTTTAATTTCTATAAGGAATAATGATATTAGATTCATAAATAAGGTAAATATGACCACTAGGTATATTTTCCCTTTCAACATTCATGATCGAGTAGGGATGGTGGCGTATAAATTGGCTCTTACACCAAATCTCTCTCAAGGTCACGATGTGTTCCATGTATCTCTCCTGAGAAATTACATACCAGATCCTTAAAATGTAATGAAATTAGTTGGGGTACCAAAAAATAAATATGTATCTTATGAGTAAAACTAGTAGAGATAAAGTTCTATGAAATAATATCACTCACCTGGTCAATGTTTTCTAGTGAAACCACCAATTTGGGGAAGCTATATGGGAACCTGAGGATATGATGATGTAAAAGTATCTTCAGTTTGTATGTGTCAGAATAATGAAATTTCAAGGGGGAAATTATCTTATTGTGGGAGTACAACATAACAACATAAGATTTTATGAAATATTTTTTTAAATAAATTTTTTAATAGCTTTCACTACACGAAACATCGAGCTTAAACAAACAATGATATACTATTGAAATATTATTTTTCATTATGATAGTTTTTTTCTTATCAATTTGATTTGTGGGTATGAATATGAATAAATAAATTATGAAAAAAATATTATTTAAAGATTAATAAAACTAATTCTTAGGTTATCAATTAATTTTAAATAAAAATAAAAACCAATTGAAGATAATAGAGGTGTTTTTCTAAAAAACTATTTTTATACACGCAATGTTTATTTATCATAATAAATTAAATTTATTAATAATAAAGAATTATTTTAGTTTAATTTATATATTATTTATTCAATAAAATGTTTTATTTTTAATATAATATTTTCTACTGAGCATAACATAATAATAAATCAAGTTTAATTCTTAAAAAAACTATTTTTCTAAAATGTAGCTTTATCATGTTTTGTACACTAATTTTAAAATTATTTTTTTCTTATTTTATAAAATTTATTTGATAAAAATAAATTTATTTTTGAAATAAACATGTAAAAATTTTATTATAGTAAATTTTCGAGATTTTTTTGAAATTATTAATTTTTTGATGAATAGTGAAAATACAGATTTTTATTGAAAAAATAATTTCCATTTAATGAATTTACAAAGTTATATTTTAAAGTGGTTTTAAAATTAATATTAGTAAAATTATATAATTATTAATCTAATTTAGTAAAATTGAATCATTTTTATGTTTAATTTGATATATAAAATTTTTATAATTAAGAAAACTTTTTCTTTAGAAAATCACTTTTCATTACGTGTTCTAGTTTAATTTTTAATTATATTTTTTTTTCACTTATGTGAATTGAATTTGAAAAAATAGATTAAATATTTTAAATTAAAATATTTAATTTTAGTTAATAAGTTCAACTTAATATTTTTCCATAATAAATAATAAAAATAATAGAAATTAATTACTATACTTAGGGTTTAAATAGGGTTTTTCACGTTACATGTGCATGTGTTAAAATTAATTTTACACTCACAATGGTTTTTTATTTTATAAATTATATTTTATATTTAGAATCATTTGTTCAAATTTATATAATAAGTCCCATTTTACTTTTAGGCTTTAAGTTTAAATCTTCTATGTAATAAAACTGGTTACCCTAGTGAAAACCAAAATGGTAAAAGTGAGTATCCTTAAAGGAAAAAAGAATAAATTTTTTAAAACATATTTATTTTTTATGATGTAGGTTTTTCTTGAAATTATCTTCCTTCCACTTCTTTATTTATCAATTTTTAAGGCACTTTATTTGAGAGTGACTTCCCATTATTAAATAATTTTGGGCATTTACAAAAATTCCACTCCTTCTCACTTATAAAAGGGAACCTCATATCGTATTTTCTTCACACTTAAAATGATTTTTTTGTAAAACCCCAATATTTTATGACTTTTTTTTTCAAATAATTTTTTTATAGCTTTCATTACATGCAACACTAAGTTTAAGCTAACCACGATATATAATTAAAATGCTATTATTTGTGACAATTATAACATAAACCATAAATTAATTAGTATGACTAAGATTAAGTAAATCATGAAATATATATAAATTTCCTACTCATTATAAATTTATTTCTAAATTATTATTAAACAATCACTCAATTTTATGTAAGTTTGTTTTATTCTTTAAAAATATAATTTCTTCAAAAACAATATTTTAAATGATTCTTGTGAGAAAATATTAATATTAATATTTAAAAAATTATAAATTTTATTTTATTAAATTAAAATTATTTTTTAAATGATAATATTAAAATTATTTTAGGATGATTTTTTCAGAATTTTCTAAAAACATTGATTTTCTTGTGAATAGTAAAAAATGATCATTTTATTAAAAATTGTTTTTACAAAGTTCCACTTTTTAAAATGGTTTTAGTATAAAATTATTTTTATTATATTTAAAATAATTCAATTAATTCCCTCAGAATCAATTTTCTTTTTAAACTTATTATAAAAACATTTTAATTCGTAAAATGACATTTTCCTGGAAAACTATTTTTATGTGAACAATATGTTTTTAACTTAATAAATTAAATTTATCACTATTAATGAATGATTTTAATTAAATTTATATATTATATAATCAATAAATTTTTAACATTTATTTAATATTTTTCTAAGAATATGAAATGAATGAATCGAGTTTTATGCTTAAAAGGTGTTCTTTTCTAAAAAGTAGTTTTTATTGAATTTTGTGCACTTATATTTAAATAAATTTATGAGATTTATAGGTATTTAATTAGAAAAAAAATAATTACATATTTATAATCATGACGTTAAAATTTGTTAAATATACACCATTTATTTTTTGTCAATATGAACAATAACGATGGTAAAATTTATCACCTCGAAAAAAGATAAATTTGATAAACCTTTGTTAAAACTAAGTGATAAGACCATACTTTTTTCATAATATTTCTTATTGGATTAAGGTAATTAGACCCTTAACACCTTAGTCTTGAATTTTATTAGTTTAATGTACACTTGTGCATGAAATGGATTTTATATTATTTAAGTGTGAGAAAGTTACAAAATGTCACTCTCTTTGTTTTTAATATCTACTGGGTGTCTATATAGGAAAAAAGTAAGTTATAAATGAATATAAGTGTCTATTTTTAGATAATTAAAATTATTTTCATGAAATAAATTATTTTTAATTTTTAGTAATCATACAATGGCCCTAATTTCTTATGAATCACCAACACAATATTTCTCTATTTAATAAAATATATAATAAATGATTTTTAAAATATTAAAAGAAATATAATTTGAGTGAGTTTATATGTGACATGAATTTTATAGGTGAATATATCATATTATTGCAGTGTTATAATGTTATATTCGAATTAAATTTTTTCTTTTTTACCTTTTAAGTAAAATTAAGTGAATAATGTCTAAATTTATAATAATGATATTTTAAGAGAAAAATATTCTATTAAATCACATAAAAATCATAAAAATATCAAAATAAGAAAAGGGTATAATATATGGTTTAAAATTTTATACCTTTCCAATTTATAGGAAAATTTTCTTAATATTAACTTAATTATATTTTAATCTTTTATGAAAATTCCAAAGAGTTCCCCTCCCCTCTTATAAAAGGGCACTGCTCCTTTATCATATTCACATCACATTGAGCCTTCTAGATTGACCATACAAGAAAAAATTATATTCTCTACATCCCTGTACACATTATAGATTTTTTCTTCACATTAAGCCTTCTATAATTTATAGGACATTATAGATTTGTTGTTATTTTTAAATAACCAACTATAGGGTCCTTAAGAGGAGATCTAAAGGTGTTCCTTCCAGGAAGAGGACATCGCCTTAACCGATTACTTTCTTTCATACTCTTATTTACATCCTATAAATATATAGTATTTATTATAAAAGAATACATTTAGTATCCTCTATATTCTGAAATATTATTATGATTATGAAAATCCCATTATACACCATCTTTCCCATCAAATAAGAAGTTAAAGTATCGCTCTTGCGTATGTACAACTTATCATCTCCACATAGAAATACAATTAATTTTTCATCACCATATTTTATGTATGAGAATAATGATGGGTTTAATATTTATATATGACATTTATGACATAATTATACTTATATAATTATAATATCATGTCTACTTTATTACCATCCAATACTTTGTGAAATGATAACATTACTCATGTGTACATGAAGACTACCACCACAACTAAGAGTTGTGATTCGTTTTTCATTTATATATTACTTGGATTGTAATGAGGATTAATTTTATGAATATATATGATATAAAAATTATTTTTTAATGGATAATTATTATTTGTTGCTCTTTGATTCCATCAGTTGAAAAATGGAAGCATCATTCATGCGTACGTACAACCTACAATCTCCATGAATGATGTAATTCATTTTTATATCTATACATATTATAAATTATATTAAATATTTAAATAATGAATACATATTATTTTTATATCATTATTAAAAAAATTAAAAGATGTAACCATGATCAGATTATAAGGATTGGGACTGCCAAACTGAAACATTCTTGGAAAGTGAAACAGTTATCACCCAAAATAGTTATTTTAATAACAAAATTATTAACAGACGGGTGATAAAATATCATAAATAAATCATACATGTTATTATAGATATGAATATGTTTATGTAATAAATTTATATTAAATCATTATATATTATACATGGGGTTTTAACATGAATGAGGAATGGTGAGAGTTGAGGTATGGTATTTATGTTTCAATCATATTTTAATAAGAATTGTTTATACTATAATTTCCATTGAGGAAATTATATAATCCTAATATGAATAATTAATTTCATTTTATTCTCCTAATTTTATTTATTGGGATTATATATTTTCCTTTATTTTTCACAGTTTAATTATTTTAGATATTAAAAAGGATTTTTAAGGCTAATCAACTTCATTTCTCACTTCAATTGAAAAAACCATTTTTTACATATCCATGTTTTATAAAAAAAATGTTTATGGATTTTTTTACTATTCTAATATGATTTTTTAAATTCATTTTAATCATGTTTGAATTTTTAGAAAATGTTTTGAAAGTCATATTTTTTTCGTTTTCCAAATGAGGGACTTTGTGCATTTTCTAACAAAAGTATGGAAGGACTATTTTTTGAAATTATAAAACATGAACATATTTTCTCACTATCATGACTAATTTTTTTTCCAATAATCCTTTAAAATTTTATAAGTTTCTTTTCAATGAAAAAATTTTCCTTTATAATTGTTTTTTTAAATAAGTGATTTTAACATGGATAGGTTATTTTCCTCAAGAATATTTTAATAACCTTGTAATGGTATTACTATTCATCAAATATAAAAACACTTGATTTCAATTATTCTTTAATTGGGGTATGATCAAAGTATACCATCCTTTTTATTTATCTGGATGGTTTATGAATGTGAAAAAATAATTTTTATAAATCCATTTATTTTCCATGGGTTATGTTATGATGGAATGTTTATAAAACCCATTTATTTTCATTTGTTCTGATATGATTAATGAATTATGATCTTGTGGCACATATATGTATGATTTTAATTATGTGATGGGTGGTAACTATATCTCCCTCTAATGTATTGGGTAAATATGGATAACTCATGAAGTAAATAAGTTACGTATGTACTAGATTTCGTGTTCACAATTTTATGTGTGGACCTCGATTCCTTGTGGATAACATTATCTGTAGACCTGGATTTTATGTCCATAAGTTTATGCATGAACCTAGCTTTACTTTTAATAATATTATGCATGGATCTTGTTTCATATATACATGTTTTTGTGAGGTCCTAATTTCTTATTATTTACTTAATGAGTGAACCTATTATCTATTAATATATGTTCAAAATGTTATAATATTATATGTATTAAACAATCCTATATTATATTAATGTTATCCACTCATGACTTATGTTATTTGATTTCTTTATGATTCATGTGTTATAAAAAAAATATTTATACTATGACTCAAGATTAAGATTTTTGATATGTAGGGTATGGTTTTCAAGTGTTAAGATCTTATACCCTGATGATAATGTTATATTTATGTGATCATTGATATATCTCTTATTTATCATTACTATGAATTTTAGATCACCCTTTATTATGTTTAATTTCTCCATGTTCTGAAGAAATGTTTTAGGAATTATATGTCTAATAATGCTTCTAGTTATGAATAATTAATGGGAGACTCTTAGGAACAAGTTTATATATGTCCAAATTTCTAAAGATACAAGACTTATATGATCTTAGAGTGGAATGTTATGTTATTTAATGAATATTCATAAATTAAGATGTAATATATATGTATGAAAAGTATGGGTTACTAAAGTTGGTATCAAAGAAATGTTTAGTTAAAATTTGGAAACTTGGATGAGAATTCTTTTTTGAGAACCCTTGAGATAGGTCTAAATATAAGGTAACATTATTAATTTTTGGTATGATAATGGTTGAATTGGGATAAAACTATGGTTTCATAGATTGAAAAGAAGGTGTCTTGATTTATACTTCCAATGAATGATCTTTCATGATAATTTGGATTTACACTATGATCATAATAGATCAAACTATGCTTTTTAGTTTTAGTCAATTTCTAGAACCCAAAGGAATCAAGCGAACAATGAATCTGATGGCTAATGAAATGATCACCCTCATAAGAAACAGAATGGATTAATTGGAAGAATAAAATTTGTTGTAACTAATCTCACTCAAATATCTCAAGATATTAGTGTTAACATGGATCATGTTGAACTCCAAAATAAACAAAATAGATTGTAACATGTTATTGAATCTTTTTATGCTAAAACATCCACCTTCATTCTATGTTTATTCTAATCCATTGGTTGTTGAGAAATGGATCAATGTGATCGAAAAAATATTTTCTATTCTTCAGTGCTTATAACATGATTTTTTTTCATTATTATTTATTATTTTGAAGGTGAAACTGATCAATGGTGTATTCTTATTAATAATATGAGTAAAGGGGAGTAAGTTGAGTCTACGGAATGAGATGAGTTTAATGGAGTATTTTTCAGTATGTTCTTCCCTCATATTCATTGTACAAGAATAGAGAATTAATTCCTAGATCTTAAGTTGAATGATGATGAATCCATCTATGTGGTAAATTTAAATGGCTTGAAAGGTATTATTCAAGTTTAAGCATTATCCCTGAAATAAAAATTAATCGATTCTTTAGTGGTTTAAACCCAAGTTTTCTAAATGAATTATCCATAAGGGAAATTGTAAGTTGTGAGGAAATCATTCATTGTGTACTAAAAGTGTAAATAGAATCTAGAAATTGTCATGGTTATAGTGATAATAAAATAAATATAGATATTCATGGAAGATCCTGTTGTTTGTCACATAGAGGGATGAAAAAGTTTTAACCACATAATTTCCAAAAATGAGTGAAGGGTCACTCAGGTGAATGCCTGAAAGGAACAAGAAACGTTTTTCATGTGTGGGAATCCCATCCTCAAGAAAAATATTTTAAAATTTATATAAATAATAAAATAAATTAAATTAATAGAGTGAGAGATTAATAGAATACACCAGTCACACTCTAGTGCTATAAATTCAAGTAGTTTGGGCATTATCAAAATCAATGCCCAAATAAAAGGGCTAATGAGGATAATAAGCCACAAAAAACTTAAAATTTAATCTAAAAAAGTGAAATATTATACAATAAGAATAGTTTAAGTGAATAATGATAGGTAGGATATATTTATCCTCAACTCTAGGGTTTGGGATTTCATGTTGAAGTTTGCATGAATTTTCCCTATAAAAATGTTATTGTTCACACTTTAGTAAAGTTTGAAATGATTCTAAGCATTGAGTACCTCTTTCTTTATAGATTCTGGAATAAGGAAACACATTTGATATTTTAAATTATCGTATGATTATATATTAGTGTAAGGATGACCCCATACTTCCAATAAAAATGTTTTTGGTTAAGATAGGATCTGATTTAAGGAATTAAGGGTGAATTATCTTTTCTAATAATATATATTTTTATATAAGGTTAACATGAATGTTATGGGCACTATAATGGGTATATAAGTTTAAGATTGATAATAAGTTCAAATTCATCACCAACCCCTTTTAATTTTTTTTAATATATAGTATATTTATGTTAACATTTTACTGATTTTTAGGAAGAATAATTTATTTATGTTAAATAACCTTTGGGGTTGGTATATGATTTAATGTTAAGTTAATTATAGACTACTATATAGTGAATTATAGATAATATTGATGGTAAAAATGTGATTCATTGACAACGTTATGTTTTTATAAATATTTATGGTCAAGTTAAGGATTACCTTTCTGGTTAGTATCTAAATTTGATTCAGGATATTTTGGTGAATTTCATTACATTATAGGATTATATAGCGATTTATCAAGGTAATTAATTGGGTTAAGGTAAAAACAACCCTTAGGTTAAACATTTTATTAAAAATAAACAAATATTTAGGAATAATTCAATTAAAAATTTAAAGATGTAAGATAAAGGGTTTATACTTTAAGATTAAAACATTATTTAATATTGAGGTTATTGAGGTAATTAAGACATTGAATATTAATGTTTTATTTTTTTTCATTTAATTATTTATTAATTTTTATAATTATCCTATAGTAAACATTTTTATTTTGGTTAATTACTAAGGATATGAGTAATGTATTGACATAATTTTTTAGAACGATTAAAATTAGATATGTATACTTCAAGTATGGAAAATTCAACTTGAATACTCATTGTTTGGATAAACTAATTAGATTGTGGTGGAAATTGATTAAAGGATGAAGTTCTACATGTAAAGTAATTATATTTCTTTAATTTATTATTCTATATGGTAATATAATTCATTAAATATAGGAAAAGGATGTTAATGAAATTTTTTTCCTACAACCATTAATTCCAATGAATTTACGGTCTTCTAACTCCTAACTAATTTATGGGTTTTTTGGTCATTAACGATCCCCCGACCATGGTCTCTATCACTCTCTACCATCAAATTGATGGGTCTGAATATGATTAAATAATATATATATATAAATATAAATTTCTTACTCAATATATATGTCTTGATAAATTATTAGTAAATAATCACTCACTTGTTTTAGTAAAGTCATTTTATTCTTTAAAAATCTGATTTCTTTACAATAAATTTTTATTTCTTTCTGTGAGAAAATATTTTGATTAATTTCATGAAATTTTATAAATTTTATTTTATTAAATGAACTTCATTTTTGAAATAAGCATATTAAAATTATCTTATGAATTTTTTTTGTGAATTTTCAGAAAAAATTGATTTTCCAATGAATAGTAAAAAATGATGATTTTATTGAAAATTTATTATAAAAAGTTACAATTTTTATTAAAATGATTAAAAAGTAAAATTAGTTTTATTATATCTTAAATAATCCAGTTAATTCCATTGGAATGAATTTCATTTTTGAATTTAGTATAAAAACACATTGATAGTTATAAATACTTTTTCCTGAAAAACTATTTTTATGCATGTAATGTGTATTTAACATAATAAAATAAATTGATAAATATGAGTCAATTATTTAAATTAAAATTTTATACTATACACTAAATAAGTTTTTTTAGCATTCATACAATATTTTTCTATGCATGGGATAAGAATGAATATAGTTTTATGCTTATAAATGGTTCTTTTTGTAAAAAGAAGTTTTTATCATTTTAGAACACTTAATTTTAAATTAATTTCCTATATTTATAAGTATTTAATTAGATAAAATTAACTAAATATTTATTTTAATAATTTTAATTTTTTTCAATAGGTCGCTTTTGTTTTTGGTCAATATCAATAGTAACCACGATAAAATTATCATCTTTTAAAGGGTAAATCATGTTAATATAGATTAAAACTAAGTGATAAGGCCATAAATATTTCATAATATTTCTTATTATATGAATTTAATGATAATATTATAAACTTAGGCTCAAATATTATTAGTTTAGTGGACTATTTTTGATGAAAATGACTTATATATTATTTAAATGGGAGAAAGTTATAAAATGATTTTTTTAATATCTCACATATGTCCACATAGGAAAAAAGCAACTTATGTATGAATATAATTGTATATTTTGAGATTAATAAAATTATTTTATTGATAATTTTTTTTTAATTTTTAGTAATTATATAATGACACTAATTGCTTATGCAACACCAATGCATTATCTCTCCAATTAATAAAAAAATATAAAAAAATATTTTAAAATTTTTAAAATAAATATAATTTGAGTGATTTAATCCATGAAGATAATTTTATAAATTAATAAAAAATTTTAGTGTTTAATTATTGGATTTTATTCAAATTAAAACTTTGTCTTGGTGTCTTTTATGTCAAATTATGTGAATAGAGTCTAAATTGACAATTACGATATTTTATGAGAATAATATTTTATTAAATTGCATGAAAATTATAAAAAAAAATTAAAATATAAAAAAGGAATAATATATGATTTAAAATTTCATTCATTTTCTATTTATAATACTTTTGGAACCATTTGTATTGATATTGACTTAATTTTATTTTAATCTTTTAAGAAATTCCAAGAGTATCCCTCCGCTCTTATAAAAGGGAACCTATCCTTTCTTTTCTTCACATCACTTTTAGACTTATATATTGGAAATCCTATGAAAAATTCTCTTCTCCAATTCCCTATAATCTTTATAGATGTTTTTATCTACTCAAAAGACCAACTCTGGGGTCTTTAAGAGGGGATCTAAAAGAGTTCTTTCAAAGAGGAGGTGATGGCCTTAACTAGTCACTTTCATTTCTACTCTTATTTAACTCCTATAAATATATTGTATTTGTAATAAAGTAAAAAATTTATTGTCCTAAATTTAATTAAATTTTATTATTATTATGAAAACACAATTACACAGCCTCTTTACCATCAAACGAGAATTGAAAGTATAGCTTATGCGTACGTACTACTTATTGTCTCCACATAGCGATGAAATTCATTTTTCATAACCATATTTTATGGATGGGAATTATTATGGGTTTAAAATTTATATATGTTATTTATGAAATAATTATACTTCTTTAAAGATAATATCATGTATACTTTCTTACTATCCAATCCTTTGGGTAAAGATAAAATCGCTCGTGTGTACATGTGGACTACCACTTCCATGAAACGATGTGATTTTTTTTCATTTATATTTTACTTGGATCGTAATTTGGATGAATTTGATGAATATATATGATATATATATCATATATTAATGACTAAATAAATGTGAATTATAGTTTACCTTTTTTTATTCCATCATTTGAAAAATGGAAACAACGTTCATGCATACATATGGCCTACCATCCCCAGGAACGGGGTAATTCATTTTTCTATATCTACTTTTTTAATTATTATAAATATTTATAAAATTAATATATATTATTTTTATAATATTATTAACATTTGGAAAATTATGGAACCATTATCAAAGAATAAGGACTGAGATTGGAGTACTGAAACATGCTTGTAAAACGAAGTAGTTATCACCCAGAATAATGATTTTTGTAATACAATTATTAACAAATGAGTGTTAATATGTCATATATAAATCAAAAAATGTATGAAAGATAGGAATATGTTTTTAATACATGAAAAATAAATCCATATTTGGTATACATGGGGTCTGATTGTGAACAAGGAAAAGAGAGACTTGAGGTTAGAGATATATGTTTCAATCCTATTTTAATCAAGATTGTTTATACTTGAATTTATAGTGAGGAAATTATATGATACTTATATAATAAATCCATTTTTTTCTTACACTCTTTTTATTTCTTGATATTATATGATTTCCTTTATTTCTCCTCACTTTAATTATTTAATAGATTAAAAGAGTGTTTTTAAAGAAAATAAACTTCATTTCTCTCTTCAGTTGACAATATCCATGTTTTCTGAAAACAATATTTTAAATAAGGTTTATAATATTATCCTATTACTGTTTCAAATAATTTTTACCCATGTTTTAATTTTTATAAAGCACTTTGAATTGAATGTTTTTTTTCATTTTCCAAACAAGGTACGTTGTATCTTTTCTGAAAATAATTATGCAAGGGATTTTTTTACTTATACATCATGAATAGATTTTCCTATCATCATGACTAATTTTTGTTTTGAATAATAATTTAAAATTTTACATGTTTCTTTTCAAATAAAATTTTTCCTTTATAATTTCATAGTTTTTTCGAAATAATGGATTTTAAAATGGAATGGTTGTTTTCCTAAAGAATGTTTTAATGACCTTTTAATTATATTATACTAATCAATGAAAAAAAACCTTGATTTTAATTATGAATTAATGGGTATATAATCAAATAATACCATCCTTTTTCTTTCTATGGACAATTTATGAATATGATGACACAATTTGTATGAATCTTGTTTCTTTTTCATGGGTTATGCTATGTTGAAATATTTATGAAACCCATTTATTTTCATGGTTTATAATATGATGAATGATTTATGTTATTATGGAATAAATATATATTATTTTAATTATATTATGGGTGGGAACTATATATCCCTCCAATTCATTGGGTAAATATAGATAACTCATGAGGTAAATATGTTATGCATGAACCTCATTTGATGATCACATTTTTTTTGTTTAGACCTAGATTTCATATCCATAACATTATACATGGAACTTGATTTCATGTTCATAAGATTATATGTGGACTAATATTTCAT
This sequence comes from Viscum album, assembly GCA_963277665.1. Classification (NCBI taxonomy): domain Eukaryota; kingdom Viridiplantae; phylum Streptophyta; class Magnoliopsida; order Santalales; family Viscaceae; genus Viscum; species Viscum album. Next base: position 498,057,181 of record OY728123.1, on the reverse strand, counting down.
GTCCATAATATTATTTTTGGACCTATTTTCATGTCTATAAGCTTATGTGAGGGCCTGATTTCATGTCCTTTACTTAATGAGTTAACTTGTTGTCTATTTATAAATATTCCCAATGTTATAAGATTATTTTTTTTCCCAAAAATCATATATTATGTTAGTTTTAGGCTCTCATGACTCATTTTATTTTATTTTTTATGATTAATGTCTTATTAAATGTCAAGATTTATACCATGACTCAAGATAATGTATATGGCACATTATCACATTGTGAACCATTGTAATTCATTTTCCATCATTGCCTCCCACGACTGAATATAAAGATGGATTTAATATATATATATATACAATATTTATTACATAATTAAACTTATGAAATTATAATATCATATTTAACTTCTTACCTTCTAATCCATTGGAAAATGATAATGTTTCTCATGTGTATGTGTTGATTACCACCTTCACGAAATGATTTGATTCATTTTTCATTTTTTCTTTACATAGATTGTAATAATGATGGTTTTGTTTTATATATATTATATATATGATATGATAATTATTATTTATAGGTGAATTATTATTTAATTTTATTTCATTCCATTTTTCAAAAAAAAAATGAAAATTACTTTCATGCATATGCACGACCAACTTTCTCTATGAATGGTGCAATTCATTTTTTTATATATAATTTTTTTGGATAAATTTAAATATGTATATAATTAATATATAAGACATTTATATGATAAATAACATTATTAAGATTATGGAACCATTATAAAAGTAAAATAACTGAAAACTATTAAACCAAAATATATATATGAAAAATGAAGTAGCTATCACCCTGAAAAGTGTTTTTAATAATGAAATGTGAATAAACAAGTGATAAAAGAGTTATAAGTAATAATATAAGGTATTATATATATGATCATGGTTATTTAATATATTAATAATAAATCTATATTTATTATATAGGATGTTCTAACACATATGAAGGAATTCATACCTAAGGTAATTGTTTTTTGTCTCACTTTTCTTTCTATGAGACACATTCCATATTCACCACTTATTTCTTTTATGTGGGGAACATAATAACCATGAATTTATTTTATGATTATTCTTATGAAATCTATGTGGATTTAAATATCCATATAAGGTTTTTCATTTCATAGGGATTATGATTAAAAAGTTAACAAAGTGGTAAGGGATTTATGTTAAAATCTCATTGTTTATTGGGATCATTTTGATTATTCTTCTAATGATCAAATTTATTGATATAACTATTAATAATCTCAATAATTTTATTATCCTATGGTTTTTTATATATAATACATTTTTTATTTCATGTTATTCTCTTTAATAACTAAATATACCAAAATAAATTTTTAATGAAATATGACTTTATTTCTCACTTCTGTCAAAAATTATTTATCTTACATATCCATGTTTTCTAAAAACTGTTTTCAAAAATATTTTTAATATTAATTTGTGATTGTGTAATTTATTTTTAACCATGTTTTAATTATTTTAAAAAAAAATTAATATTCATTTAATTTTCTGAATGTGGCACTCTTGACTTTTTTACCAAAAATGTGGAAGGAACCTTTATAATAACATACAAAAAATGAATGAATTTTAAATTGTTATGACCACTAAATTATTAAAATATTACTCTCGTACTTTTAAAGATTTTTTTAAACAATATTTTCCCTTTATATTTTAGAAATTTTTATATTTTAATTGGTTTCAATGAGAAAGGGGTATTTTAATCAAGAAATGTTCCAAGTGATATTTTAAAGGAATTTTTCATCCATGATGAAATATTTTGATGTGACTTAAGTTTTTTTGGGTATATGATCCAATTATACTATTCATAATATTTATATGGATGGTTTTTTAATATGATGAAAATATTTTTATGAAATATATTCCTTTTATATAGGTTATACTACGTTGATTTGATGAAATGTTTATGAAACCCATTTCTTTTCCAAGGGTTATATCCTGATGAAATGTTGTTGAAACATATTTATTTTTATGGGTTACGATATAATGAAAATTTTATGATCTTTTCGAATACATATGTTTTATTTTAATTATGTTATGGGTGGGACTGAAATTATATATCCCTCCATTACATTGGGTAAAGATAGATATATCATGAGTTAAACATGAATAAAATGGAGAGTGGACCTAGTTCAGTAATGGAATATATCAACTACAGTAGTCTTGTGAGTGATTCTAAATAGCTATGATTTATTTGGGAGTGAATCCAATCCACTATAATAGTCTTGGAAATGAGACTTGAATATAAAGTAAATTATTTTCTATGCTTCTATGTATTCCACAAATCTAAGTCTTATACCAATGTTATACTCTCATGGATGATGTTATTTGATTCTTTTATGATTCATTTATTACGAGATACCTGGATTAATTCCATGATATAAGATTATAAACTATGATGTTCAGGTTATGGTTTTCAAATGTTATGTCTATGTTATCATACCCTTATGATCATGTTATGTTTAAGTGGTCGTTGATATCTCCCTTTTATACCCTTAATAAACATATAAGATCACCCTTTATTATGTGTCCTTCCCCCAGGTTAGGAATAAAGGTATTATGTGTGATATTTCTAAGAATGGTGTTAGTTAGGAAGAACATAGTGGGATATTATGTAGTTCACATATGGAATAGTTTTTTATGTATAAAAGTTTCCAAATATACTAAAACTTTATGGTACTTATCTATGTTTTTGTAAAATGAATTGAATATCCATCTATTAAGATGTAATATCTATGTATAAAAATTATGGGTCACTATAGATATATTTTAAAATTTCTATCAATATAATTTTTTGAAGCATTGTGGTATTGGAAAATCTTCATCATTCTACATTTACATTGAAGGGATAAAACTAATTTTTTCTACAATATAAATCACTTAAATCTACCTTATCCAGTTTCTTTGATTTATATTTCATTTTATTGTATTTTCTTATGATGTAATGTTTTTTATTGAATTATAAAATAACCAACATGTTTTTTAAACCACCATTGATTGATATGTTCTGATTATTCTCACTGGACCAAAAAAGGCATAGGGTTTTGTCGATTATTGTAAATAGAAAGGTTGGTTATTTGTCCTCTTACAAAGTAAGTTTATGGGTTATTAATTTCTATGATAAAAGTAAAGAATTAATTTTGTTCCTTTATGTGTTTAAAATTCATGGTTGTTAATAGTTTTTACTATCTTTTAAAAGTGATATACATCATAGTGGATATCCACAACACTCAAGGTGAAAGGTCTTATATTTTCAAGAACAATTTGTCATTTTTTGGGAATTGATTAAGCCTATGGAGTGATTGGTGATAATATTAAATACTACGGAATAAAAGATCTATATAATTTGATATTTCTACCCGAGGAGTTATGTCATGATGTGATTGGTTGGGTCACACTGTGTGTTTTCACTAGGGTGATATGACATAGCGTGGGTATGAGTTACGACCTATGGTATAAGGACCCTATCTTAAACCTTGCTTAATATTGAATTAAATAAATAATTCACATTGAGGATCTTTTCAGGTTTAGAGTTTTAGATAATTAGGACATAACTATTACATTTCAAAATATTACATAGTAGACACTTCTACACAATTTCCATTTTTTTTACAAAATATGAACTCTTGAAAAAAAGAGTCATGTCTAGTTCCATGTTTAAGATAGAATTACTTTTCATTGATCCCATCCTTGACCCTATTCCACATTATGTCCTGTGAAAAACATTTCAAAAACTTGGGATGAGCATAAAAAACTCCGTAAGGGATACACAAAGAAGGAAAACGGTTATTTTTGAAAAACAATAAGAAAATCATCAATACTTTAACATAAGTAATACTTTTCACCTTTAGGAAGTAGTAAATACTCTTCAATGAATAAAATATCATTTCTTAACCTTTTGTAAACAAAATATTACCATAAAACCCACATAAAGAACAAATAACATATAAAGGTAACTTGGGACGTAAACATACTTAAATGGAAAAACCATACGGTCGACTTCCACACATATCACTAAATGGAATAGCCATACAACCAAATTACATACCCAATGCATTGGAGGTTATAATGTAACCACCCTTCCTAGTATTCACAGCACTACCCATCATTTGGTTTGTCACATAACCACCCATCAAATGTCCAAGTACCATTATAAAATCATAAGACATGAAACAAATATAATGGATAGAAAAAATTTCCACATTTCAATCACAATATATCACTTAAATATATTGACATAACAAATTAATTATCAAAAGCATTTTCAATACCAAAATACATAAAAGATTATAGGGTATTTATTTTCTTTTAAAAACATTACGGCTTGTTAAGGAAGCCAAAGATCAAGTAGTACTTGCGGTGGTGGAAAATGTCATTGTCACTACATACATTAAAAGAAACATTCCTTTTTGTCATTTAGTAAAACGATTCGTAGAAAAAGATTCCCTTTGAATGAAATAATAAGTCAAAGGTGTTTATACAGCTTATAAAATAAAGTCTTGTTTTAGAACAAAATATGCCTCAATGAAAGGAGATTGAGACGAAGTCCCTTACCTCGTGTCTGACTTGACTCGATTGTTCTTTAATCTCTTGAATAATAAACTAAAGTTAATTTATAATTTCTTCAGAACCTTTTTCAAGTTTATTATTCCTTTTATATCACTTATTACCATGTTATAAACATTAGGCAATCATTTAAGTTAATAACGTTCATTTTGTCAATATTTGGTACTTGAGTAAAAAATGAACACCTTATATTTACAACTTGTCCATGTGGTCAAAGGTTAATTATATCCATAATGATATTCATGATTTTTATATCATATATATCATATATATCTAGCATATACATGTTTTTTTATAATAGTACATAACATTTAGTGGTAAGAAATGAAATGCACCGTTCATGGAGATGGTAACCTGTATGTACACACGAACGCTACGTTCATTTATATTTCTTATTTTAATTGAAATAAAACATAATTATACATAGGTATATTATAATTATAGTATTATATAATATATAATATCATTAATTCTATCCTTTATACATCCCACATAAGGCATTAACGAATCACATCACTTTGAGGGGGCGGTAGTCCGAACTTCCTCAAATGAGATTATCGTATTTACCCACTATGGAAACAATAAACGTGTGATATAAATGGGAATTACAAAAGCATAATTAAATAATAAACATAATATATATCATATATAAATACAATACCATGATAATGGACACCATGAGAGGCGGTATGACGTAATTGAACAATCATCGTTTCGTGAGGCCTTAGTTTTCCATCAATAGAAACATTATTTTCTTCACCCATTAGATGGATGTGTGTGTAAGTGTAGTTTGAATACTTCTCATAACAAAATCCTAGTATATTGAGGATACTGTCATTGTTACAAAAGAAATGAATAAAAATATTTTAGGGGTTGGAGAAGTAAAATAAAAGAAAACAATTTAAGAGAAACCGTTGCCTTTAATTTGGGTAACTCCCTTTGGTTTGAAGCAAAGGACTTCTTGAAGTGCCTTATACCTAAGGTAAGGCTTCTAGGAGGAGTATAGGGATGTAGGGAGATTAATTTGGTAGAGTTTAGACGAGCCAAATGGCTTGAGTGGTGTGTGGAATTGGAAAGAAATGGTCTCCTTTTATAAGGGAGAGGAGGGGCTCTTTAGAAAAGTGTGAAAATATTATTTTATTATATAATGATATTCAGTTTCTAATGGTCCAAAAATCATTATAGTCGAATATAAGAGGACTAATATTCGAAATAAAATCATAAAATCATAATTTCACATGTTTTGTATAATATTTTAATCATTATAACCTTATTTATTTAAATCATTTATTAATGAGGTAAATTTGCATCATTATTGTGTCATAAATAATTTAATTTACTCGATGTATAAAAATTATTAAAAAAATACCATCATGTAGGAAATATTTTTTTCTTTCCAAAGAATATTTTTAGTCTAAAATAGGACTTATATAACACCATATAAAAATTAATTACTAAAAGATTTTTGTTAATGTCATTTTGTCTTCACATTAAATTAATTAATCTAAATTGTCATTATCACTCCCATGTGGCTCAAAGGGGTCCAAAAATCTAAAAAATGATTCCAATGGTTTGACATGACTCAACCAATAAGGTTTGGACAAGTTTTAAGGTAATCGTGAATTATTATAATATTCTTTTAACCTTGAATTACCCTATTTACTTTTAACCGCGGTAAATAAAAGTCAAAAGTTATTATTCACCAAAAAATTATTTTCATCTTATTGAACCAAATTTTACCTCTTGAAAACAACCATGTATGTAGGATTTTTGAAATTCAATTCATAGAAGTGGTAAAATTTCATTTAAATGAAAAAGTCAGTTTTTTAACTACCACTAAGTGGTTTCACTATTCATCGAAAATTGAAGTTATTCAGAAAAATACCAAAAATTAAGCCTAATATATATTTGATATTCAGAATTCAAAAATTATGTCTATTTTTCCATATTCAATACATATAAGTGGAATTAATTAATTTTAAAATTAATCCCGTTATCAAAACAAATAGCGTGTTTCTAAGAAACAATAACTATCAAAAGATTTAAACTTGTTTATGTCCAATTTCAAAGTGAAATTAATTACAATGAACAACATTGGATTAAATTGTAAAAATATATTTTAGTTTAACTTTTAAACCAACTAAAAGGATAATCTATCCATATAAATAAATTAGATTAAAAGGCACTTTTGAATTAAAATACAATATTTTTCACTATTCATTAAAAAAATGAACTTTATCAGAAAAATTCCAAAAAATTTACACAAAGTAAATTTTGATGTCCCCATTCTAAAGAAGAATTTTATTTGGTCAAATATAGTGTATTAAAGTTACCAAAACTAGATTAAAAAGGGTTCTCCATTAAAAGGCAGTAAATTTACCTTTTAATGTAAATTATGTTTAAAATTAGATTCATTCACATTTTAATCCTCTAACTTTTTATTGGATAATGTAAATACATTTAAAAATCATGTATAGTAATATTGAAGTTATTTTTGTTGATTCCCTCAAATACAATGTCTAGGAGTTAACTATCATTTAAAATAATAATATTATATTATTAGTGTGCAACATAGGATTCCAAAGAAACTCGTTGTTGCGTATCGGGTGCACTATCGATCATAGCAACCCCTTTAAAGTAAAATTAATATTTAATTCACAAATATTAATAAATATGAAAATATATTATTCTTCATTTACCTGGGATGTTACATCCTTCCCCCTTTTAGAAATTGCATCCTCGCAATTTTTATTCACTTATCAAAATAAGTGGGGGTATTTATCCCTCATTGCATTTTCAGATTCCCACGTTGCCTATTAAACCATATGGTTTTTCCACAAAACTTTTACCTGGTGAATTACCCTATTTCGCAACACCTTCTCTCTATGATCAAGAATTTGAACTAGTTGTTCTTCATAAGAGATATTCTCTTCCAACTGAACTACCTCTGGGCTCAAAACATGAGATGGATTTGGCATATACTTTCTCAACATCGAAACATGAAAAACATTGTGTAACTAGGATAAATATGGAGGTAAAGCCACTCTGTATCCAACTGATCTACCTTTCTCCAAAATTTTATAAGGTCCAATGAACCTCATACTCAACTTTCTCTTCTTACTAAAACACATCACAGTTTTCCATGGAGAAACTTTGAGAAAGACATGATCACCTACCTCAAAAGAAAGATCCTTCCTCTGGTTATCTGCATAACTTTTCTGTCTGCTTTGAGCTGTTCTCATGTGCTTCTGAGTCAACCAAAATTTCTCTGCCATCTATTCTACCAAATCTAGTCCCATCAGCTTCCTTTAACCTACTTGATCCCAAAAATCTGGAGTTCGACAACGCTTCCATATAATGCCTCAAATGGAGCCATCTGTATACTAGAATGAAAACTATTATTATATGAAAATTCAACCAAAGAGAGATGTTGGTCCCAACTTCCCTGATAATCCATCGATCAAGCATGTAACATATCATCCAAGATATGAATTGTTCATTCTGACTTCCCATCTGATTGAGGATAAAAAGCTGTACTAATACTTAATTTAGTACCCAATGACTTCTGAAGGCCTTTCCAAAAGTTAGAAGTAAACCTGAGATCACGATCAGATAAAATGGAGAGAGGAACTCCATGCAACCTGACTACCTATTTAACATAAAACCGAGAATATTGATCTAGAGAAAAAGTATCTCTAATAGGAAGGAAATGAAAATATTTAGTTAATCGATCAACAATAACCCAGATTGAATTATTACCTCGATATGTCTTCGGTAATCCCACAATAAAGTCCATTGATATATTTTTCCATTTCCACTCTGGCACTGGTAGAGGCTGAATCATCCATTTCGGTAATTTCCATTCTTCTTTAACCTGCTGACACGTCAAACACTTTATAGTAAAATCAGCAATATCTCTTTTCATTCAATGCCACCAGTAATACTCCTGAAGATCTCTGTACATCTTATTACTACCAGGATGAACTGAAAATGGGGAATTATGATCTACACATAACAACTCATTCTTCAACTGTGAATCACAAGGAACACATAATCTCTGTCCAAATCTCAAGACACAATCATTATCAATGTTAAAATCAGGCAACTTACCCTTCTGAACCAATTCTACCTTTTTCTACAACTCACTGTCTTCCTTCTGCGCTTTCTTAATTCTGTCTGATAGAAATGATTTCACTGACACCTGAAACAAAACAGAAGAATTTCCTACAATAACAACTTCTTGGACAAAGTTCATCAAATCAAAAATCAAAGGATCTCATTCCAAACGTAACATGGATAATAAAGTATTACTTTTTCTACTCAAACCATCAGTCACTTTATTTGATTTTCCTGGATGATAAAGGATCGTGCAATCATAATCCTTGATTAATTCCAACCATCTCATCTGTCTCATGCTCAATTCTTTCTGATTGAATATATACTTTAAACATTTGTGATCAGTATATATTTCTCACTTCACTCTATACAAATTATGCCTCCAAATTTTTAAATCAAAAACAACAACAGCTAATTCCAAATCATGTGTAGGGTAATTTAACTCATGGGGTTTCAACTGACATGAAGCATAGGCAATTACCTGATCATTCTGCATTAGTACACAACCCAGTCCAATCAATGAAGCATCATTATAGATAACAAACTCACCATTTTTGGATGGAAGTTCCAAAACTGGAGCATTCACCAATCTCCTTTCCAATTCCTGAAAACAATCATCACATTCTTTTGTCCAGATGAACATAACACCTTTTTGAGTTAACTTAGTCATTGGACTAGATAACCATGAAAAATTTTCAAAAAACCTCTCTTAATAACCTTCCAAACCAAGAAAACTATGGATCTCGGTTATATTTGTGGGTCTAGGCCATTCTTCAACAAATTTTGTTTTACCAGGATCAACAATTATGCCATTTTTTGAAATAATGTGACCAAGGAAAGAAATTTTTTGTAACCAAAACTCACACTTTCTAAATTTTCCATAAATATTCTTTTCTTTTAAGGTTTGAAATACAATCCTTAAATGACTTTTATGATCCTATTTACTTTTAGAATAAACCAAAATATCATCAATAAACACAACCACCATTTATCACCTGATTCAACTGAGCCATCACTACAGTAAACTGCTCAATTCTGATTCTGACCATCTGAGGTTGCTGATTCGAAAGGTCATTATCCTCTGTATAACTTCCCAGAAAAGCTACTATGTTTCCTTTAAGAAAAATCATTCTTAAGGCATACATATCAAAGATGAAGCAACATGGTAATATTTAAATTCTATATCATTTCAATATTTCCATATATTAATTTAGGGACATTAATTTAACAATACCCTAACTCCTAAAGTTGTCTAAACCGACCTTTGATACCAAATATAAGGACCCGACCTTAAAACTTTCTTAATATTGAATTAAATGAATAATTAACATTGAGGATCTTTTCAGGTTTAGAGTTTTAGATAATTAGGACATAACTATTACATTTCAAAATATTACAAAGTAGACACTTCTACACAATTTCCATTTTTTTTACAAAACATGAACTCTTGAAAAAAAGAGTCATGTCTAGTTCCATGTTTAATATAGCATGACTTTTCCTTGATCCCATACTTCACACTATTCCACATTATGTCCTGTGAAAAACATTTCAAACACTTGGGATTAGCATAAGAAACTCAGTAAGGGATACACAAAGAAGGAAAACAGTTAGTTTTTCAAAACAATAAGAAAACCATGTATACTTTAACATAAGTAATAATTTTCACCTTTATGAAGTAGTAAACACTCTCCACTGAATAAAAGATCATTACTTACCCTTTTGTAACCAAAATATTACCATAAAACCCATATAAATAACACATAACATATAAAGGTAACTTGGGATATAAACATACTTAAATGGAATAACCATACGGCTGACTTCCACACATATCACAAAATGGAATAGACATACGGCCAAATTCCATACCCAATGCATTGGAGGTTATAACGTAACCACCCGTCATGGTATTCACGGCACCACCCATCATTTGGTTTATCACATAACCACCCGTTAAATGTCCAAGTACCATTATTAAATCATAATACATAAATAAAATATAATGGAAAGAAAAAATTTCCACATTTCAATCACAATATATCACTTAAATATATTAAAATAAAAAATCCATTATCAAAACCATTTTCAATACCAAAATACATAAAATATTATATGATATTTATTTTATTTTAAAAACATTATAGCTTGTTAAGGAAGCCAAAGATCAAGTAGTACTCACGGTAGCAGAAAAGGTCGTTGTCACCGCATATGTTAAAAGAAACATTCCTTTTTTTCATTTAGTAAAATGCTTCTTAGGAAACGATTCCATTTGAATGAAATGAAAATTCAATGGTGTTTATACAATGTATAAAAGAAATTCTTGTATTAGAACAAAATATGCCTCAATGAAAGGAGATTGAGACGAAGTCCCTTACCTCGTGTCCGACTTGAATCGATTGTTCATTAATCTCCTGAATAATAAACTAAAGTTAATTTATACTTTCTTAAGAACCTTTTTCAAGTTTATTATTACTTTTATATCACTTATTACCATGTTATAAACATTATTCAATCATTTAAGTTAATAACGTTCATTTTGTCGATATTTGGTACTTGAGTAAAAAATGAACACCTTATATTTACAAGTTGTCCATGTGGTCAAAGGTTCATTATATCCAGAATGATACTCATGACTTTGATATCATATATATCATATATATCCATAATATACATGTTTTTTATAATAGTACATAACATTTATAGGTAAGAAATGAAATGCACCGTTTATGGAGATGGTAAGCCGTACGTATGCATGAACGCTACTTTCATTTATATTTATTATTTTAATGGAAATAAAACATAATGATACATAGTTATATTATAATTCTAGTATAATATCATACATAATATCATTAACTCCATCCTTTATACATCCCACATAAGGCATTAATGAATCACATCACTTTGAGGGGGCTGTAGTCCGCACTTTCTCGAATGAGATTATCATATTTACCCACTATGGAAACCATAAAGGTGTGATATAAATGGGAAGTACAGAAGAATAAGGAAATAATAAACATAATATGTATCATATATAAATACATTTCTATCATTATGGCCACCATGAGAGGTGGTAAGATGTTATTGAACAATCATCATTTCGTGAGGCGTTAGTTTGTCATCCACATAAACATTATGTTCTTCACCCATTAGATGGATGTGTGTGTAAGTGTAGGTCGAATCATTCTAATAAAAACATCCTATTATATTTAGGATACTGGTGTTGTTACAAAATAAAGGAATAAAAAGAGTTTAGGGGTTGGATAAGTAAAATAACAGAATACAATTTAAGAGAAACTGTTAACTTTAATTTGGGTAACTCCCTTTGGTTTGAACCAAATGACTTCTTGAAGTGCCTTCTGCCTAAGGTAAGGCTTCTAGGAGGAGGAGAGGGATGTAGGTAGATTAATTGGGTAGATTTTTGACAAGAAAAATGTCCTGAGAGGTGTGTGTAATTGGATAGAAATGTTCTCCTTTTATAAGGGAGAGGAGGGGCTCTTTAGGAAAGTGTGAAAACATTATTTTATTATATAATGAGATTCGGTTTATAATAGTCCAAAAATCATTATAGTCGAAGATAAGATGACTCATATTCGAAATAAAATCATCCAATCATAATTGGACATGTTTTTCATAATATTTTATTCATTATAATATTATTTATTGAAATCATTTATTAATGATGTAAATACTGCATCATTATTGTGTCAAAAACAATTTACATTATTCGATGTCTAAAAATTATAAAAAAATTCCATCATGTAGGAAATCGTTTTATATTCCCAAAGACTATTTTTGGTCGAAAATAGGACTTATATGACAACATATAAAAATTAATTACTAAAAGCTTTTTGTTAATGTCAATTTTCTCTTCACATTAAATTAATTAATCTAAATTGTCATTATCACTCCCAAGTGGATCAAAGGGGTCCCCAGATCGACCCAAAGATGCCCATGGTTGGCCATGACTCAACCAATAATGTTTGGACAAGTTTTAAGGTAATTGTGAATTGTTATAATATTCTTTTTACCTTGAATTACCCTATTTACCTTCAACTGCGGTAAATAAAAGTCAAAAGTTACTATTCACCAAAAATTATTTTCGTCTTATTGAACCACATTTTACTTTTTTATAAACATCATTTATGTTGGATTTTCTAAATTCAATTCACATAAGTGGTAAAATTTCATTTAAATTAAAAGGTCAGTTTTTTAACTACCACTAAGTGGTTTCACTATTCATGAAAAATTGAAGTTTTTCAGAAAAATACCAAAAATTCAGCCTAATATATATTTGATATTCTGAATTAAAAAATGATGTCTATTTTTCCATATTAAAAACATAGAAGTGGAATTAATTAATTTTAAAATTAATTCCTGTTATCAAAACAAATAGCGTGTTTTTAAGAAACAATAACTATTAAAAGATTTAAACTTGTTTGGTCCAATTTCAAAGTGAAATTAATTACAATGACCAAAATTAGATTAAATTATAACAATATATTTTAATTTAACATTTAAACCAACTAAAAATATAATCTAACAATATAAATAAATTAGATTAAAAGGCACTTTTGAATTAAAATACAATATTTTTCACTATTCATTAAAAAAATGAACTTTATCAGAAAAATTCCAAAAAATTTCACAAAGTAAATTTTGATGTCCCCATTCTAAATAATGATTTTATTTGGTCAAATAGAGTGTATTAAAGTGACAAAAACTAGATTAAAAAGGTTTCTCCATTAAAAGGTGGAAAATTGACCTTTTAATGTAAATTATGCTTAAAATTAGATTCATTCACATTTTATGTCTCAAACTTTTTATTGGATAATGTAAATACATTTAACAATCATGTATAATCTTATTGTAGTTAGTTTTGTTCATTCCATCCAATACAATGACTAGGAGTTAACTATCATTTAAAATAATACTATTATATTATTAGTGTGCAACGTAAGATTCCAAAGAAACTCATTGTTGCATATCAGGTACGCTATCGAATATAGAAACCCCTTTAAAGTAAAATTAATATTTAATTCACAAATATTAATAAATATGAAAATCTCTTATTCTTCATTTACCTGGGATGTTGCATATGGGGTACGGGATATAAGAATCACACTTCACACTATCTTTAGGGGTATGTTTGTTCATTAAATAAATGGATATTTTAATTTTTAATAGGTTTATTACATTTTTAAATCCATATTTTGTAAATGTATTTAATCTTATGTGTGGATTTAATATCTTGTAAATTATTTTTCTATTTTTTAGTTCATGAAATGAAGTGTGTGGTCATGCCCCAATGGTTTGGAGGTAAGGTTCCTTGGTTACAATAAATGGATGATCATTGTTCTATGGTTCTTGATCCAAGAAAGAATGGTTTTCTTTGGTCAATCGAGACAAGGCAGTGAGTTAACTGATGTATTGTGATTCATGTGTGTTTGAACATCACAACATGACACCCTTAGTTACATCATGAGTTCCCTTTATTTTCATCAAAATAAGATACTTTGACCAGATGAAAGGAAAAAGACTCTAAAGTAATCATGTTGTGATCTTTAGATAATGTATTTCATGGCATGATAATATGTTTTCACATTATAAAAATATGTTTTATAGTCCTTTCTAAAAATGTGAGGTGCCACTCAAATTCTCTTTATTTCCTCTACTGTCTCTTGATCTCTATGTGGTTGTGGGTGTACTATGGGTGATCTAAGGCCTATTTTAATTATTAATAATATTTTTAACTGTATAATTATGATTCCTAAACCAAGGAATCATGATTTATTTAAAAGGTTTTGAGTTGGTGTTCTCCATCCATCATCCCATTATCATTCGGTAAATTTTGAGCTTAATATAAAGGTAGTATATTTAAAACTTATCCTTTATTTTATGTATCGATTTGGAACTATTATAATTTTGTTTCTATTTTATAAATGGTAGAATAAATAAAAAAATATAATAATATAGAATTAAAGTATTTGGATATATTCAAATGGTGTAGTTACTCACATGAAATTATTCTTTTGTCCACGATGATTGCATCATGTTTTTTTCAAGATAGTGTGAAAGATTGATGTTTTGATTATAGTCGGTCCTAATAATATTTGACAAGATTGAAACTATTTAAACAATATAAATATGGAAAATATAGAAATTTTAATGAATAATTGTTTTATATAGTTTATCATAATTTCTTAAAATAGCTTACATGACAATGTGTTTCTTTGATCACATTTATTATATCATTATATTAGTTTTTGGATGATGATTATTTAGTATAATTATTTTTAAGACTTATTATAATTAATTTAAATATTTAATTTGGAAAGGAGAATTATGTTTTCTAGAATTAATAATTAATTATCGAATGATTTTAGAACTTACTCTCTATAATATTTCATGATTTGTTTGAAGTAGCATTAATTTCTCCTTGTCCTCTTTTATTATTGGAAATATTATTCTCTTCCATCTAAAAATTATAATGATAGATCCTTACTTGGATTTGATATGAAACCTATTATGTTTGGATTATTTGGAATATTTTTATGGATGATACTGAGATGGTTAAATTGGTTTGATAGAATTTCATGATAATGTGCCTATTTTAAGATTATTATAGTGTTCTTATTTCATTATAGGTGTATCTATTCTATGATATAGGATTGGTTGAGTTATTTAATACCAATAACTATTGAATGATAAGTAATTATAAATAAATTGAAGGTAATGGGACTTGATGATGGTAATGATTAATTAAATGGAAAAAATAAATTCATTAGGTTTAATGATCAATGAGAATAGACATGGAATGTGGAATTTTAATGTTGAATATAAAATAACCTTGGATTTTTATGGTCAGCCTAATTGAAAACTATAATTTGTGATGGGGTTTTATGTAATGATAAGTAATTTAATAGAATTAAATGATTATGGTTATTGATGAACATTGATGCATGTCAGCTTATAAGAGAATTAGTTTCTAGTATTTTTTAATTATAGACAGGTTGTCAAGTGGGATTATTGGAACACATTTTTTGGATATGGATAGAAAAAAAGATATGTTAAAGGAAAAAAGACTAAGTAACTAGATTATTAATTCACCCATGATTCTGGGTACACACTCAGGCCACTTCACCTAGGTCGTTGATCAAGCACCCTTGGGGATTATCCTAGGTTCACCTTATCTTGGTTTTTTGAAAACATTAGTCTATCCTATAACATCTTAGAATCCATAAACCCATGGTAAGTGGTTATATTACATTATTGGTATAGAATAAAATAGTTCCTGAAGGATCCAACCATTTAGTAATCTTATAAGACAAGATAAATACATGTATTGCATTTTAAAGTATAAGATATAAAATAGTCATATTGTTATAACATGATTATACCTTCCATAATATCCCTATAAATTACACATAGTCCTCTTCTATGTTTACCATGGAAAGAAAAACAAATAAAAGTGGTCTCAGATGCTCAGTAAGGGGTAATATACAATATAATATTATCTAAAAAACAAGGAATAAGTGATATAGAAATAATAAATAATCAATATAAATACATAATCAACTGAAATGGGGGAAATTATATATCTATAGAAATAAATAAAAATATGCATAACATAAATCATTGATCACATACTAATGGAATGAATAATTTAATACATCAAAAAAATTATTTTCAAGGCCTTGTGTTGGGACACTTATCCTATTATGGGAAGAGGTATACAACAAAACCCAACCTATTTTTTCTCGTGATACCTGTCGATGATTCAATGGGTTATATAATTATGATCCCCACCTATCACCTGATTAAGTAAAATGAATTAACTGTAAGAGTCATCAAGACCTTTCATATAATTTCTTGAGGAACCTCTTCCTGAATAAAACATGGATATCCATATAATGAGAAATATAGAAATAAAATATTTCCCCATTCAATGTAATAATGTGTATATCTAGGAGAACATACCTCAATAAACTTTGAAACTGTGGGTTATCATCAAAGTAACTTGAATTAACCTTATCAAATAAATATGGTAGTGAGGGTACTAACAAATTTCCTGGTTATCCAAAGAATATAATAATTTTTTTTAATATCTATAATTTGTAGGAGAATAAGGAATTGGTAAGAGAAACCCTTCATCATGGTTCATAAAGATTGTGTGAATATTAAAAATCACATCCCTTGGGGGTGTCTAGTTAGGTGTGTAGTCTTAGGTCCATTAATTGTGCCCCAGAGTGATGATTGAGTCAATAATCAACCAACCATTTTCATAGTTATTAACCCTAAGTGCAGCAATTTCATAGCTACATGCACTTGAAAGTATCCATAAAAGGGTGTATTTTCTAGGAAAATATACATACTTTTACTTTACCAAAAAAGGATGGTTTTTTACCATTAAAATGATTGAGTTTTACAACAGTTTTGGTAACTCTTAAATAAAAAAACATGAGGTATGGAAAAAAAATATTAAAATTAAAATCCCTTAAATTTAATTAATTATGTGGTTAAATTATTCCATTGAAATTTATGTACAAAAAATAAATAAATAGGTGGTGAATATAATGCAAGTCCCATAGAATGAAAATTGAGACGAAAAACCCCACTGATGTATTAGGTGGTGATTCAATCATAATCTATTGAAAGATATGGATTTAAAATGATATTAAAATACAATTAATAAATTCATTTCATAATATAACATCTTATAATGGTAGTATATATAAACCACATAAAGGAATTTATATGCATAATACCAAACATGTCTTATAGACATGAATTTGAGATGGAAAACCCTTAAATCTTGTCCTAACTTCCATGAACTTACTTTAAACTCATATATTATAAACTTAGATATATTAATCACTTAATTAATAAAATTAATCATATACATTTTCATTCACAATCTTCATAAATATTCATTATCTAAATGAATTCTCTTGATTTTCTACATTGGGTGTTTATACTTTTGATCGTTTATACTAGTTTCATAATATTTGGGTATGTATTCATTCTTCATCCAAATTTCATCATCCTTATTTCATTAAAGATACTATTAAGGATTATTTATAATAATATATGATTTTAAAAATTTGTTTTATTACTATTTTATTCTTTATCCTTAAAGATGTAATCAATAATAATCATGTTTTAGTTATTTTTATAAACAGACGATGATTTATTAATTTATTAATTAAGTAATAATATAACTAATCCAGGACCAAAAAAATAATTAATTAAACATTTATATCATATTATATCTATTATATCTTTTTTCATAGTCAACTATGTTGTAAATTCATTGTACTGTTCAAGAAGAATGGTTAAACTGACCCAAACATGAACATACCCAGATTTAATGAATGATTATCAAGTGGTTTTGTTGTAATATCATTATAAAAAAAGAATAATGATATTATTTAGTTTTTATTAGTGTGATATATTACAATTTAAAAGAATTATAATAATAAATAATTGATAAAGAAATCTTAAATGAATTGAATAAAATATTATCTTCATAGAATTCTTATTTTAAATGATTAAATTAACAATGATATTTTGTTATTAATATCATTAATATGATATACAATTTTTCATAATAAACCATTAATGATATCATAAACATCATATTTATACGTTGATACCATCCTTATATTCATATTTTTAGTGTGGTGAAGAAAAATGAACACGTTACGTCGAGGAGTTGAAAGTCTTCACCACACATGAACAATGTTTTTTTCCTTAATGGATGAGGTATATGAATAAATAATTATAATACACATAATATGATATCATTACTATATATAAATGAAAATTATATCATTAGATCAGTGTGGATAGAAAAAATTGGAAAGAATATAATTGAGAAGAAAACGAAGTTGTTGATCATGCTCACATCAGAGACTTGATTTTCCTCAGAAGTGTTCTTCAAATTGAAAGGTGTAAGAACCCGATTCTTATTTGAGGTATGGATCCTTTATTTTTTATAAATTATCAATTTAAATTTTCAACTATGGCCTAACGTGAATACCCATTGAGGTAATAAATCTATGAGGGGTGTATGAGGCTAGTTTGGAGCCCAGAACCTAGCTTTTGGGAAGGAAATGGTCTAGTGGATGGTTCGTGAAAACTGTGAAGGGCAGGACACATGGTTTAAAAAACCATGTGATTATTTGGAATATAGAATATATAGGTAGCATAGTTTAAAAAACAATTTTCTTCAGGTTGTATAGTCATGCAGCCATCTCTGAAATCTTGACAGTGGCTTTTGGAACAATTTGTGCATGGTTAGTCAAACTATGCAGACAAACCATGTGGGTTCCCTTTGCCTATAAAAAACAATACACAGTTTTCAAATGTTTTAAAAAACCATGCACTTAAACCCAAAAAACCCTATAATTTTTGTATTAAAAATAATTTTAAATTAAAATAAATTCTATATTAAACCTAATTTTGGGTTTTCATTCACACAAACAATAACCTCCTACCCTCCTTTCAAGGTTCTGGTGTCTAATCTTGGAATCAAGGTGGTCTCTCTATCCGATATATGAATTGAAGGTTTTTAATCTCGTTAGATCTATAATGGTAAGACCTCAATTCATTTTTAACCATTATTCATTGTTCTGGATATCGACTTCTCTATTTAGATGCAAGACAATTTTTCCCAATATATGGTTCTTCATCCGTTCTTCGTATTTTTCTTGATCTTAGATGAATCAAGAGATGATATTGGATGAGTTATAAACCACAGACATAAGGTAGGTAGTATCATGCCTCTCTCTTAAAGTTGAGTTATTTATATATATATCGTCATTCTGTGCATCCAATTTATGGGCATCACCTTAAATAGAAATTGAATTATTGGACCGTAAGGCATGGATTATGAAATTAAATGAGGCTTGTTAATGTTGTTATTGGTTTAATATGTTAAAACTGAAACCACCCCTTTGTGTGTATTGTTATTAAATGAACCTTTTGGTGTCTTTTGTCCTTATACATCCTTAGGTGTGCCTTTTACCCCTTGTTATGGGATGTCACTTGTGACTTGATGTATAAATAAATTGATGAATTGATTAATGATTTGAATTGTAAAATGAGACGGATTAAAGGTAAGGGATGAATGAATTGACCCTTGGAACTTGTTATACAATTTATTGATATAGCTTGAATAACACTTTATAATGTTTTTCCCATGTGAGATTAATGATGTATATTCGAAGTATTAGATTTTTATGCTTGGGATTCTTGTTATACAAAAATTACCATGTGAGTAGTTTAATGGAAAGCCTTATATGCTTGTCCATTTACTTGGAAAACATTTTGAGGTGAGTTATAATTAGATGTATTCAGTTTTGACCTTTTCATGTTAAATTAATATGATTGAATGATATTTAATAGATTAAATGGTTATTTTTATTGGGCGATACGTGCATTCATATTATAATTCCATAGATGGACTCAATGGCTTGAACCTATTTTATGCCCTGGGTGATACATGGATCCATGTAAAGGATTACATGGATGGACTCACTGAGTCTTGAATTATATTCCTAGTGATACATGGATTCATACGAGAATTACATGGATAGAATCAAAGGGCATTCCATCTTCATTCCATACGTGATACTCAGTCTCCCTTAGTGGACCACCAAGGATAGACTTGATTGGTAGAGTTGTTATACCACACTTAGAGAAATACATGGGTCCCCAAGAGGTTCTCCTAGGATGGTCTTGTAAGGTGTTGGTTGATATTATACTTGGAGTGATACTTGAATTTTAACTTAGAAATTTCAAGGATGGACTCGGGTTATAAATTGAATAATGAATGAAGTGAATTGTATGACATGTCTTCCAAGACAAAGAACAATCTTGGATTTAGTCTTGACTTATACATTTTTTATGGAATTATTAGGAATCTATTATGTTGATTACTATATGGGGGATGTCAGGCTATCACCAGATCTCGAGACTTATAAATTCAATGAGATTTAATTGTTCAATGAATTTGATTAAATTAATTGGACATTAAATGAGAACCGGTACTTACTGAATGTTTACTTTTGAGTGATTATTTACTTATTACTTTACCACCTACACTATCTTTTATATATATTCACTGAATGATTGGCACCTGACCTCGGTTAGTTTTCTACTGGGATTATATCTCACACCCAATTTAGGCCACCTTTTTGGACCCAAAAAGATTATATGGTTTCAGTTAATTATAAGGTCAATAGATCTACTTTAGATACTTGTTTCCTGTTGAGGAGTAGGAGAGAATGAGACCAAGATGAGTCTTGTTATGATATTGGTATTCTTTTTTTACTTTTTTTACTTTAGTTTCATTTATTTTATATGAATATTGTGTACGTATTTTAGCTACTTTTTAGAGATATATGACATTTATCATAATTTTTTATATGAGCTATCTTATGGTTTTTTATGTATCAAACTTCTACTATTTACCTCAATCATCTGTATGATTTACTGCTTCCACTACTTGTATTTATTGTTTTTCCCTTGTGATATAATTTATTGATGAGGGAATAGTCTCCCCACTAACACACCCAAGTCCTCACTATAAGTTGGCATCCTCTAGAATTTTTCGAGTTGCGCTTGAGGCCATGTGGCCAATCGAACTTGAGGCACTATTGAGTGGAATCTAGGTTGTGTATGTTACAAAGAGGTATCAGAGTATTATTTTCTGGTTTTTCTTACTATTTCATTTCAATATACTTAAATAAGAAGAAATAGGGATTTGGTAGTTAGTTATGACTGGTCATAGCTAACCCGCATACATGAAAAAGCTTAATTTCATCGAATTGAATTTCTATTTTCTAGATTATGACTATTATAGTGGATATGATTCAACCATTGGGTGATTCACCTGAATTGTGATATTACTATTGATATGATTTTGGTTCTATTGTGTTTAAACCTGATGAGATGTGGGTATTCCATCTCATGCATCATATAGGCACCATCTAGAATTCAAATGCCATGCATTAAGTCATGACATTTAGGATTAATTACTTGTTTCTTGTAGTTATTATAGGTGTTGTGATATGTATAAACCTACTATTTTGTTTGGTATTTTGGAATATGTTATAGTGTGAACAGGGGCATTCCACGCTTTGATCCCTGAGTAGTATGGGCCCTCTTGGATCAAAATTTGGAAAACCATGGCTTCAGCCTTATAAGTGAAATGTGATAAATATTAATTGAGTATTAATTCAAATGAGAATGAATCTGTAAACTCGGTTGAAAATGAAAAAAATATGATATCAATGGGAATTGAAATGATGTATAGCAGAGAACTTGACAAGAGCCGAACTTAGTAGTGGGTTGTTATTAGTGTCTCTTTCTTATATGTGATCTGTATAACACATAGAATAGAATCATGGAGTAGGAATAGGGGTGTGTTCTTACATAGGAAGGCTTGTACCTATCATTTTTCTATTTCTATAATTTTGATAAACAATCCTTGTTATAAATATCAATATGTGGAATGTGTTTGGTATTATAGAGTCATGCCACCATGATGAACTCCAATCATACATTGGGAGGGTGGTGAAAACCACACTATGGAGGTGGTGGACAATGTGCTACTAGTGGATCCTCCAACCATGTCAATTGAAGAACCAAATTTTATACCAAACAAAGTTACTGAGGCATAGTTCAGTGAAGGCATTATATTGTTTAGGTAGGCCATTTAGAGGGCCCTCAACCTTCCCTAAATATGGAAAGTTGACATGTGAGTTTCAAAAGTAGCATCTTCCCTCATTTTTAGGGGATGAAAGACCAAAAGATACGGATTCATTTCCAGAGTCCATGCTATCTATCTTTGTGCATATAAAGATACATCCTAAGAGGAGGTTTAGGCTTGCTACGTATATGTTGTGTGATTCTACCAAGAGATGGTTGGATGTTATCACTCAGATAGATCATCCTCGAGAGATGTCTTAGAGGTATTTTCATACAACCTTCTATGATTACTTCTATCCTAAGATGTTGAGGGATGATATATCTTAGGAGTTCATGGATTTGGAGTAGGGAGAACTATTAGTTATGGATTATTCTACCCGTTTTACTAATAAAAAACACTTATCACCTATTATGACGGTTGATGATCTATCTAAATAAAAGAGATTAGAGGATGGTCTTAGGCATGACATCTGACCATAGGTAAATATATTCTGGATGACTACAATTTCATGTATAGTGAAGTAAGTGGTTATCATAGAGTGTAACCTGAGAGAGGATGAAGGATAGAGCTAAGGTGGTTCAACATATTGATTTGGTACTACATCGACCGGTAGTAGGAAGCATCATCTATAGTTTCCACATAGTGATATTGGAAGTCATAAAACATCATTAGGTAGCCAAGTTAGGTGCTACTAGTTTAGTAGGCTGGGACATATGAAGCCACAATATATAAGAGACCTAGTCGAATGGCAATCCTATAGTAAGATGGGTCATCTAAAGTTCTTATACATAACTTATCCATTATAAATTAGCGATAGGGCATCTATATAGACTCCAAATTCTGGATAAGGTTCAATAGATTATCATCAGGAAAAGACCTGGAATATAGCTAGCTAACCAGTTTGATGTGGTGGTTGTGGGCTTGGTAGTTAGACCCCCTTTTTATAGCGATAACAAAGCAAATCTGCTTAGGGTAACCATAAAATATTATAGGTCCATGGTTCAGGCTAGGTATATATAGTGTAATAGACCCATGAAGAGAAGGGTTCCTAACCTTATACTACCATATATACTATTCTAGTAGCCTATACTATAGCTTTCATTATTTTTGATACATGGGATTCACATAGTTTTATATCTATACCCATTGTGGAAATCTATGTTCTCTACTTATATACTTATAATAACTTCATGATACTTCAAACTCCATTGGGAAATAGAACAGAGGGTGCACATTAGTATAGGTAATGACCCTTGAGATTGGTTGTTGTCACTTCGTATGGGACCTCTTTTTCCTCAAGATGATAGGTTTTGATATTATTCTCAGGATGGATTGGTCAATTCCCTTTCATTATCTTATTGACTATTATCATTGAAGGGTGAGATTCACATCACTATAGGGTGTAGAGTTATTTCATAAGGTTGAATGGGATGTCCATGTGAGTCGAGCTGGACCAAAACATCATGGGATGGGCTGGATGATAGTCCAAATTTCATGTTTATATCAGGATGATCAGGGAACACATCACACTGATTTCCCTCTATTGGTTGATTATTTCAGGATGTTTTACTAGACAAATTTTAAATATTAACTCTTGTGAGAGAGGTAGAGTTCACTATAGAGATATTTTCAGGAGCTGCATCAATATCCATTCCTCCTTACAGGATGGCTATGAGAGAGTTAAAAGAGATCAAGAGGAAGCTATAGAATTTAGTGGCAAAGGGTTTCATTCAACCCATTACTTCTCTGTGGGTTCTTCCAGTCCTTTTTTTGAAAAAGTTAGACGACAATCTTAGGCTATGTGTGGATTACTAGAAGTTGAACCAAATTATGGTTAAGAATTGGTATCTTATTTTGTAGATAGATGAACTATTTGACCAGCTCTGAGGAGATCAAGTTTTCTCAAAGATTGATTTAAGACCTGGTTATTATTAGGTAAATTTTAGACTACCAGACATACCTCACACATCTTTTCATAACAGGTACAGTCTATATGAGTATTTCATCATGTTTTTTGGTCTCATGAATGCTAAAATGGTATTCATGGAACAGATTAATAGAGTGTTCTATCATTATCTTGATTCATTTATAGTGGTTTTCATTGATAATATCATGGTGTACTCTCACAACCTACATGACCATGCCAAAAATCTTGATATCAATTTGAATACAATGAGATAGAATCAATTATATGATATTCTCCCAAAGTTCCACTTTTGGATAGATTATATTCACTTCCTAGGTCACATTATCTTTGAGAAAAGAGTATTAAAAGACCTAGATAATGTGAAAGCTATGTTTTTGTGGGATTATCCTAAGAAAATATTTGAGATACAAAGTTTCTTAGGGTTGGATGGTTTCTATAGACATTTCATATAGAAATTTTCATACTTAGAAGCATGATTGAATGAAATTTCTAAGAATGATGTGAAGTATGCATGGACAAATTTCTACTATTTGACCATTCAAAAGATGAAATGGAGATTGATTTCATCACTGATATTGATTTTTCCAGAGCGAGGTAGGAGTTAAACTATGTACTATGATGCATTAGGTATTAGGATAGGGGAAGTTCTTATGTAGGGAGATATATTCATGGTATATGGGTCTCAACATTTGAGGCCACAAAAGAATAATTAATCGATGCGTGATCTCGAGTTAGCCACAGTGGTTTACGCTTTACACTATTAGAGACATCAGTTACTGGGAGAGATTTTTTTGGCGTACACAGACCAAAAAATCCTCAAGTACATATTTACATAGTGTGATCTGAATCTGAGGTAGGGAAGGTGGGTTTAGTAGCTATATTATTTTGAATTTAAGCTTTCCTAAATACCTGTTAAAGGAAATGTAATGAATAATGAACCGAGTTGGAGGAATTAGATATAGGTAGTGCAGCATTCCAGTAGTGAGTGACATCTTGTGGATTTTTTCTCTAAGATTCACTTAATGGTAAAGGATATTCAAGGGAAGAATTTTCCATCATCCTTAGATATTACCTCTAGCCTGCAATATAGAGTGAGTATGAGGTTGATATTGGACTCAAAATGCCTAGTTCTATGGGATAGTGTGGCAAGTGAGGACCATCATCATGGTTGGAATATAGGCGATGAGGACATCCTTTGAGTACCTGGGAATTTATGGATCTCAACAGACATGTGTGAGGAGATGATATGGAATTTTTCATGCTTTATTTTGGGCAGTGAACCATGGTGTCACCAAGATGTATTGGGATTTACATTTCCAGTACTGGTGGCTGGGTATGAGATGAGATGTATCTGGATTTTTCATGATATGTTCCACCTATCAATAGGTGATAGCAGAACACCCATGAACAAAGAAACTTTTAAAACAGCTAACTATTCTCAATTGGAAATGGAATGATGTCAAAATAGATTATATGAAGGGTTTACCATGGTTTCCTCGAGGTAATGATGTTGTATGGGTTGTTATTGACAAGCTCATGAAGGTTTCACATTTTCTTCTGCTTAGGGAAAGCTTCAATGTGGATGATCATGTAAGGTTGTATATTCATGAGATATTAAGAATTCATGGGGTCCTAAATACTATAACTTTATATAGAAACACCTAGTTTACCTCTCTTTTTTGGGAAGGGCTACAAAGGGTATTGGGTATATAGGTGCTTCTAAGAACAACATACCACCACCAGAAAAATGTCCAGTTAGAGTGAATGATTTAGGTGCTTGAGGACATGCTATGAGCATGCGTCCTAGATTTTAAGGGCTCTTTAGAAAGGTATATACCGTTGGTAGAATTCAACTAAAACAATACCTTTCAGACTAATATAAAAATGGTTCCATATTAGGCTTTGTACAGTAGACCATACCAATTAACCCTATGTTGGTTATAGGTAGGAGAGGCAGCTATGCTTGGAACTCTTCTTTTATTGGAAACCTCAGAGTAGGTGGAGTTGATTCATAAGAAGATGTATACTGCAAAGTATTTTCAGAAATCTTACACCGATTATCGTAGGAAACCTCTAGAGTTTGAGGTCATGGATCAGGTTTTCCTGCGTGTTTCACCAAGGATGGAGCATAGGATAATCAGGAGACAACGTAAGATTTCACCATTTCATATTGAGGCATTCTAGATTCTAGAGATATTCAATCCAGTATTATGGTATCACACCTTTTATTATATAAAAGTTTCACTACATTTTACAAAATAAAAGATCTTCTAAAGTTTAGTTTCTTGAAAAAAAGGTACATAATAAATGAAAACATTAAAAATTATTCTAAAAAACATGAAAGGATTATTCATTGGTTCATACAGAGTACTTTTATTACATATCATAACCTGGGGATATACATCAAAGAAAAGGGTGATCATAAGGCCCAGTAATGTAAAAATGGAAACATTTTACATGTGATCTTGAGAAATATCAATAATAAATTTAGGAATAACATAATGGAATGAGAAAAGGAAAAAAGAGACATATCATAGTAAAAATAAATTAAATCATAAATTGTAAATGTGGCTAAAAAATTTAATTGATTCATTCATAAGCATATCACCAAGGTTTATCACCTTGGTGTCATAAATATTACAAAAGTTATTCACCAAGGTATTGTACAACATGTCATCTCTAGTGATTAAATTCTTTACACAATGCATTAAAGCACTATAAGGGTACACCCTTAATATGTATTAATTAATTTGAGCCAGATATATCATAATAAAATATTTCATAAATAACCCATGGAGAATAAAATAAATGGGTTTCATATCAAAACCATGATGTTTTTAACAAGTTCTTTAAGACAAGATCTTTATGTATTTTTAAACACAAGGAAAGATAAAGTTGGTTTCATGTATGTTAATACCTGAATAAAATAGATAATTTTTAAATATAGGTGAATAAATTTATAATATAAAGAGGTTTGGGTATTCAAAAAAGAAAAGAAAATAAATTATAGTGAAAAATAGAGAAATTATGAGAAGAACATTCAGCAGCATAACGAGTATGGAACAAGGTTTTAGGAAATAATAAAAAGAGGGGAAAAGGGTCTCACATTCATAAAATAATATTAATATAATAAATTTATTCTATAAATTGGAAATAATAACTTAGTTTTGAAACTTTAAGTACAGACCACATAAAAAGGGAACTTGAAAGGAAAAGAGAAATTGAGATTTCCCTTACCTTGAAGAGTAACTCCTTAAACATAAAAATTGGAACCTTGGGGGATTGAGAACACCTTGGGATAACTCATTGGGAGGTAAAACTATAATATATTCATGGATTATGAATTTTAAGTTAATGAAAATGAATAAATGGGTGGGTATTTATAGTAAAAGATGAGGATTTGTTTATTAATTTCTAAATAAAGGCTCTGGACACCTAGGTAGTGGTAAATGAAAAACCATGGGATTTCCCAGAGTATTTTCCCATGTTATTGGACACTTGAGACACATTTTTTATTTTAATCCAAAATATTCTACCATTATTTTATATTACTTATTTTGTCAGGGGAATTTTTTTTCACAAAATAACATTTTTAATGTTTATGTTCCCATTTCAGAATTAGGAAAGTAAATTATATATTTGGAAATTGATTAAAATATACTAAAATAATTTATATTAATAAAATAAAATATTTTAAGTCATGTGATGTGGTTAATTAGTTATTATATTATTATTAAATAATTATTATGTCATTAAACATACCAAAAAACTCAAACTATATTTTTACTTTTTACAAAAAATAATGTATTTTAGGAAATTCCCATAAATTAACACTATTATAATTATGATGTGTTGATTTAAAAAATTATATTTATTCCATCATAATAATTTTATAAATATGATAATTTTAAATTTTAAATATACAAATCCATATTTATTAAAAATAATAGTACATTGAAAGTGTATAGTGAAATTCCATAAACCTGGAAAAAAATAGAATTATTCTATCATTTATTTTTAAATAAGAGTGTTTAAATTATACTATTTAGTTAAAATAATCACTATTCATAATACCTTAGTTTATTATAAGAATTATATATTTTTTAAAAAGTAAAATTTGTGAAAATTTGGGTCTAAAAATCAATTTATCAAATTCCTATACAATTTTATCAAGTAAAGCAATTCTTAAAACCTAATTTATGGAATAAATTTTTTATTTATATAGTGAGATTAAATTTTAAGTAACTATGTTTAGGAAACCCGACCCCTTATAACACTTGCATAAAACCTAAAATTAAGGTGTGCGATTGTGATTGATTCATAATGCGACACAGCTAACATCGCCTAAGTGGTAATTTACCCTAACATAAACTTCTCCCACAGTAAATTTTATTCAAGATTCATTTTTTGAAGCATTAATGGGGATTATTCAAGAGAAAAACCAAATTGTACTACCTCCTTCCCAAGTTTGAAAAAATGGGCTTCGTACAACATGACTCTACTGGATGAGGCCATCAAATATTTTTTCTACATTAATATTCTTTTTTCATTTCTACTTCTAAAATATAATTATAACATTAAAATTATTATCAAGAGTATTTTTACAATGCTCATATCAACCAATGGTCATAATTGACCAATTGTCATATAAAAGTCAAAACCCGATTGTCACATTTTAAAATATACATACTTAATTGTTGAATATATATATATTTGTTGAGTACTAAATAATATAACACACATTTTCTCCGGAAAAATATTATTTAAAAATTTTGGGTCATTACATTCTTCCCCCTTAAAAAATTTCATCCCTGAAATTTCAAATCGTTCTCTCATTTGAGAAAAGGTGTGGGGAATTCTGCCTCATTGTCTCCTCTGGTTCCCATGTCGCCTCTTCACATATATGGTTCTTCCAGAACACTTTGAAAAGGTGGGTAGTCTAGTTTTATATAACTTTGTCTCTATGGTCAAAGATCTCCACCAACTACTTCACATAAGAGAGGTCATGTTCCAGTTGTACCACCTTAGGATTCAGTACATGTGAAGGGTCAGGTGTGTACTTACTTAAGAGAGATAAGTGGAATACATCATGAACTAGATCTATATTTGGAGGAAGTGCAAGATTATTGGCTACTGCTCCTATAAAATCAAAGATTTCATGGGGGGAAATGTACTTGGGGATAAGATTCCATTTCTTCCCAAACCACACGACTCTCTTCCATGGTAAAATTTGAATGAATAATTTGTCACCAACATCAAACCACAAGTCCCTTCGATGGTTATCATAATAGATATTCTACCAACTTTGAGAAACCTTTATGTGTTGTTGGATGACATGAACCTATTATGTCATCTCTTACACAAGATTAGACCCAACCAAATTTCTCCCACCAACATCATCCAAAAAAGTAGGAGTTCTACATCACTTCCCATATAGAGATTCATAGGGTTCCATTTTAATTCTCAAATGGAAGATTTTATTGAATGAGAACTCAACTAATGGTATATGTTGACTCAATATACCTTTAAATTCCATTGAGCATGTTCTAATCATGTCCTTGAGTGTGTGAATTGTTCATTTAGATTGGCCATCAGTTTGGGTTGATAGGTCATGATGAAATTAAATTTAGTATTTAGATCATGTTGAAGACATATCTATAATTTTGATGTGAACCTTGGACCATGATCATAAATGATAGAAAGTGGGACCCCATGAATCCCTATGACTTCATAACATATATCATGGAAATTTTATCAAGAGATAAGTCTTCTTGGATAGAGATAAAATGGGTAGTATTGGTGAGATGGTCCATTATAAACCATATATTATTGTTTCATTTAGATTTTTTTAGGAGACCAGTAGAAAATTAAATAGTGATATTGTCCCACATCTATGTTGGTATGAGTAGTTTTTATAATACCCCTTTTGTAATTTTTCTCTCTACTTGCACATATTGACACACCATCAACCTTGTAGTGTAGTTAGAAAACTATCTTTTCTTATTATACCACCAATAATGACCACAATGGTCCCTATAAAATTTAGGTATTCCAAGATGTATAGATAATGTATAGATATTATCTTTATTCATAAAATTATTTCTTTATCTCTGAAATAGATGGAACATATTACCTTGTACGAAATTTTAGTACACTTTCTTAATCAACATTGAACTCAGGAAAATTTCCATTATTCACAGCCTCTATCTTCTTCTATAATAAAGGATATTCACATTGAGATTTATTGATATTTTCTAGTAATTATGGTCGAGAAATAATTTGAGATAGGTTTGATGATATCCCTTCCCTTAATATTCCCATGTCTACTTTTACTAGGTCTTTGATCAATGAATCTCTTTGAATCCTCAACATTTTTCAGAACAATAAGGTATTTCTTACATAATTCATCATCAAATTTGTTTTCTATTTCATAATAAATATGAATTGAAAAATCACAGTATTTAATAATTTACAGCCATATCCTCTATCTCATATTAAATTCATTTTTTGTGAAAATATAATTCCAACTTCTGTGTTCTATGTATATATCAAATTTCTCTCCATAAAGATAGTGCCTCCATATCTTCAGATAAAAAAAAGTATATCTAGATCCAGGTTATGTGTAGGATAGTTCTGCTCTAGAGGCTTGAACTATCAAGATACATAAGAAATCACATTTTAATTTTGTATAAAGATTCATCCAATACATTTTATATACTCATCACTAAATATAATGACTCTTTCTCCGATAGAGGGTATAGTTAACATGAGTGTAGTAACCAGTCTCTTCTTCATCTCCTATAAACATTATTCACACTCTTTTGTGTATATGAACTTGGACCCTTTTCGAGTAAACTTGGTTATTGGTTTAGAAATTTATGAAATTTGTTTCAAAAACCTACTATAATATCCTCCTAAACCAAGGAAACTATGAATTTTAGTTACTGTTGTAGGATGAGTACACTCCTCAACAACCTTTTTATTTGTAGGGTCAACTGAGATTCCTCCATTGGTTACAATGTTCCCCAAGAAATCAACTTATTCTAACCAAAATTCACATTTTATAAACATTCCAAATATCCTCTCCTTACACAAAGTTTTCATTATAACCCTTAGATGATCCTCATGCTCCTCACGACTCATGGAATTTATCAGAATATCATCAATAAAAACTACCAAAAAGTTATCAATGTAGTTGTTAAAGACTCTATTAATCAAATCCATAAAAATAGTAGGATCATTAGTTAAGCCGAAGGGTATAAAAAAATCATAATTCACATATATTGGTTGAAAGAAAGACTTTGTAATATATTCATTCTTCACCCTCGATTGATGTAAAATAGATTGAAGATCAATCTTGGAGAATAATTAGGACCCATAAAGATTGTTAAATAAATCGTCAATCATTTGAATAGGGTACTTGTTATTTATTTTGATCCCATTAAGTTCTCTATAATCAATGCATATCTGCATTGATCTATCCTTATTCTTCTCAAAGAGAATGGGTTCTCCCCAAGGATACACACATGGTCAGATAAATCCCTTCTCCAAAAGATCTTGAAGTTGTTTCTTTAATTCCTCTAGCATCACATTTTCCATTCTATATGGGGTCTTTAAAATCGGCTTGAATATAGGCATGAGTTCAATGGAGATATCTACCACTATTTTTAGGGGAGGGCTGAGTAAATCCTTAGAAAATACATCAATATATTATTGAATTATGGGGACATTTTATATTCATACACTTCAATTTACTTATTCATATTCAGTGATGAAATCCATAAAGAAATCCATGGGAGGTGCTTATAGACAAAGATCAGGCCGAGATATCTCTCCTTTGAAAACAACTGTAGGTTTTCCATTCAAAACTAAAAATATTTTCTTACTTTTATAGTGGATCTTAACATTATATTTTGAGATCCATTCCATACCTAGTATAGTGTTCAATTCCATCATGGGAATGAATACTATATTTTTGATGATATTTTTCACACCAAAGTGAATACTATAGTTTATTTACAATGTTGATACTAGGATAGTCCCTATAAAAGTATTGATAGAAAACTATACTTCAAGTATTTCAGGGATTGATTCTATATTATTTAAAAACATAGAGGAAATAAAAAATTCATATATTTAAAATAAAAAAAGTTACTTGATAGATTTGAGAGAACAATGATAGTACCTTATACCACATCATTTGGAGCTTCAAATTCAGCCACAATGATAGAACAAGCACCACATTTCTCCCTTGGAAAATGATGAGGTTAATGGTGATTCACCTTTATTAACATTGGATTTGGATAGAGATTGGAAAAGTGCTAAATCTATCTATACTTGAAGCATTTTACTTTAGGCTGGGCCTACACAATCTTCCCTTTGTTGTCAGTGTTGAGAAGTTGAAGCTTCACTTCACTATGACAATTCCAAGAAATATAGCCATATCATAAGAAGTTTTAGTATTTCCATCTCCCAAGAAATAAATTCCCCAAATACTTCTTCCCACATTTGTTACATGTGGAAAGTTTCACTTTCTTTCATCCTCTTCCATGATTAAAGTTACTCCCTAAGCTTATCCACTGTTATATCTTATTTTTATTTGATATATGGGACCAATATATATATCCAAACTCTTGTTCATCCTTCATAGCACTTCACACTATCTCTCATTCCCTTCACAGTCTCGATTGGTAATATTATTCCATAGATATGGTCTTATTCCACTAAAGAATCTACCAACTTTTCCATTAGGATCCATGAAAAAGCAAGAGGTCTAACGAGAAAGTATTGTGATGTTCATCTCACAGCTTACCATAGATTAATTTTCCTTTTACTTCATCTCTAGTAATTCCTTCTCCATTTTCATTCACATTGAACATGGAAATATTTTTGGAGAAGTTTACTATGAACTCCTCCCACTCAATTGTGTCAATATACCCTCTTAGATTCATGTTCTTAACTACTGTCCTACACTGATTAGCTTCTCCCTCTAAGCAATAAACAACCCTAGTGACCTTCTCTTGTTCTGAACAATAGATTATATAAATGATATTTCCTAAAGAGCATATCCATTTTTCAAAAATAAATGGGCCGGTTCATCCATTGAAAAAAGGTGGTCATTGACATATGAATTAACCAATGTAAAGTTATTCCCTTTGAGGTGAATCTGGTCTCTTGGGTTGATTCAAGTTGTTCATAAATTGTGTTAGTTTATTCATCATTATTAGGAAGTTTTCCATTCTAGATTCCATCGGATTTTCGTCAGGGCTTGGTCCGTGGAAGTCACCATTTACACGGTTCCTCCTATTTCCCACCTTTTTCTAAAAGAAGAAAAACTTAATGAATTTTTTTTATATAATAATATTATAACTCTAAATGAAATTTTGAGCCTTAAAATACCATTCTTAAATATTATATTCTTTAAAAATAATTATATTTTCTATAAATCCTTCATAATGGTTCATAAAAAGCTTATGATTAACCAAACATATCCCCTGAGAGTATCAAACTAGGTGACCAATAAGACCTGTTGTCATGTACCAGGTTATTCCGAGTTAGGATCAATGTAACTCGTTAGATTTTTTACCCCTAGGTACTGATGTTCCAGTACCAAATCCACTTGTTTGTATCTATACTGGTATTTTGTTGCTCGGAAACCACTTAATATTTTACCAAAATACTTGGATATTAAACTTTTCCCTAAGGTTCTTCCTAAACTTTTCAAATACTAATTTATATAAATAACGAAACCATCCTTTGATACCAACTATGGAATCCCAAATTTTATTATATAAACTTTTTATTACAATGTACATAAAAGAGGATCTTTTAAATTTTAGTTTCTTGGAAATAAGGCACATAATACATGAAAACTTAAAACATTATTCTAAACAACTTGAAAGTATTATTAATTGGTTTATCCAATGTAATTTTTTCTGAATCTAATAACATAAGGACATACAGCAAAGGAAAATATGAGAATAAGTCCCATTAAGGGAAATCAAAGGAAACAATTTACATGTGATCGTGAGAAATATCAATAAGAACTTGTGGAATATAATAAAGGAATTATTAAAGTAAAAGAGATGTATCATAGTAAAAATAACATGAATAATAAAATTGAATGTGGATAAAACATTTAATTGAGTCATTCATAATAATATAATCAAGTTTTATCACCTAGGTGTCATAAAAATTAAAAAGGTTATTCACCAAAGTATCGTACAACATGTCATCTCTAGATATTAGATTCTTTACCCAATGCATTGGAGTTATATCAATGAGAACACTTAATTTGTCTTAATTAATTTCATCCACATATATCATAATACAAAATTTCATAAATAACCTGTGGATAATAAATGAAATATGTTTTATATAAAAATCATGATGTTTTAAGAAGTTGTTAAAGATAATATTTTTTTATTTTTTAAACCCTTAGAAATGGAAATAAGGTTTAATGTATGTTAATACATAAATAAAATAAATCATTTTAACATATATGTGAATAAAATTAGAAAATAAAGAGGTCTGAGAATTAAAAAAATAAAATAAAATAATTTTTTGAGAAAAAGAGAGAAATTTTGAGAAGAAAATTCAGTAGCATAATTGGTATGAAACATGGTTTAAGAAAATGGTAAAAAGAGAGGGGAAAATGGTCTCCCATTAATAAAATAATATTAATACCATAAAGGGATATAATAAATTGGATAGAATAAAATAGTTTGGAAACATGAAATACAAGCTACATAAGAAGGGAACATGAAAGGAAAAGAGAAGTTGATATTTCCCTCACCTTGAATAGTAACTCATAAAACTCAAATATTGGGAACTTTGGGGATTAATAAAAAATTTTGAGGGCTCCTTGGAAGGTAAAAATATCATAAATTTACGTATTATGAATTTTAAGTGAAAGAAAGTGATGAAAGGGGTGGGTATTTATAGGAAAAGAGGAGGATTTGTTTAATAATTTCTAAATAAATCATTTGGACCCCTAAGTAGAAGTAAATGAAAAATCATGGGATTAACCATGGTTTTTCCTATGGTATTGGACACTAGGGAAACTGTTTTTGTTATTTTAATCCATAATAGTCAAACATCATCTTATATTACTTATTTTGGCATGGAAAATTAAAGTTTTCACAAAATTACATTTTTAAAGTTAAAGTTTCTATTTTAGAATTTGGAATGTAAATTATATATATGAAAATTGATTAAAATATATTAAAATAATTTATATTTATGAAATAACATACTTTAAGACATGTATTGTGGTTAATTAGTTAGTACATCATTATGAAATAATTATGTTCCCAATAAACATAACAAAAAACTCAAATTGTATTTTTACTTTTCACAAAAATTTAAAAAATTATCATAAATTCACCCTAACATAATTTTGATGCGCTGATTTCAAAAATTATATTTATTTTATCATAATAAATCTTTAAATATGATAAATTTATCTTTTAAATATAAAAATCCCTATTTATTAAAAATAAAAACTGATTGAAAATGTGTCGTGAAATTTCATAAACTTGGAAAAAATAAAATTATTTTGTCATTTATTTATAAATAAGTGGTTTTAATCATACTATTTTATTAAAATAAACATTATCCGTAATAACTTATTTTATTATAATAATTAAAACTTTTATTAAAATTAAAATCTGTGACAATTTGTGTTTGAAAATCAATTTATCAAATTCCAACTAAATTTTCTTAAACAAAAAATTCTAAAAACATAATTGATGGAATAAAAAATTTATTTATACAATGGGATTACAATTTAAGTAACTAGGATCAGGAAACATAACCCCTTATAAAACCCTAATAATACCTAAGGGTATAGTGTGTGATGGTGATTGATTCATGGGGTGGCCCGGGTAACATCGCCTAAGTGGTAATCTCCACTAACTTGAACTTATCCCCTACACAATTTCATTCAAGCTTCAATTTTTGAAGCTCGCCTTGGGATTGGTCAAGATTGAATCCCAATGACTCTACCTTCTTCTCAATTTATAACAAATAGTATTTATACTGAATGACTATACTGGATGAAGCCACCAAATATTCTTTCTACATTAATTTTCCTTTTTCATTTATACTTATAAACAATAATTATTATGTTAAAATTATTAGGAAGTGTGTTATTTATAATGGTTATATTGGCCAATGTTCATAATTTACCAAAATTCATATAACGGTTGAAACCTAATAGTCACCTTTAAAATTATACATACTTCATTATTAAAGAGAAATTATTTTTTATTACAAAATAATTTAACACACATTTTCCAAAGAAACAAGTATCATTTAAAAAGTTCAGGTTGTTACAGGTATCTTATCAGTCATAGTTTCCTTAGAGGCACTGAACCATGCATGACATATTCAATTATTCTTAGCTACGATGTTACTATTTATACCCCTATCATGCCTTTTATCCCAAGAAGTTTGAGATTCAGGAAGATGTGTCCTTTAAGGAGAATTATATTTGTATTGTGGATCATAACATGAAGGTTCTATGAGGCTAGTTCATTCCTTTAATACGAGTGATATGGTAGCACGACTTAGTGGGGATGAGACCTGGGAGTGTGAGGCTGATGTACGATTGAAGGGTCTAGATTTTTTCTCAAATCTTGCTTCACCACCTTAGGAAGGTAAATTTGTGGAAAAATTGCTTTAAGGGGTGATGTTAGTAAGAACTCGGTTCTTCCTTTAGGTAAGGATCATTTATTTTCTATAAATTATCAGTTTAAATGTTTAAATATTGCATAATGTGAATGATATTTGAGGTCATAAAGGTTTCATGGGTGTCTGGGAAAAGTTTGTAGCCCAAAACCCTACTTTTTTGAAGGAAATGGCATGGAAAATGGTTAGTGAAAACCATGCGGGGCTTGTGTAGAGAGTAGATATAGGCCACAAGGTTTCAGAAAAACTATGCACTTTGGGTCACACAGTAGTACAACCATATATAAAATTTTGATAGTGGGTGTTGGAATGGTTTTCACATGGATAGTAAAAATCTATGGACAAACCGTGTGGGTGCCCCATGCCTATAGCAGACCGTGCTTGGTTTGTGCACGGTTTACACACATATTGACAAACTGTGCACTTAAATCATGCAAACCCTATAATTTTAAAAAAAAAATTAAATAAAATAAAATCAATATTAAACCTAATTTTGGTTTTTCATTCCCCCATACAACAACCTCCTCCCCTCTTTTCAAGCCTTTGGTGCCTAATCTTTGAATCAAGGTGGTTTCTCTGTCTGATCTTCAAATAAAAGTTCATTCATCTCATTAGATCTATAATGGTTAGGCCTCAATTCATTTTTATCCATTCTCCATTATTCTAGATATCGGATATGCTATTTAGGTTCGAGATTATTTTACCTAATATTAGGTTCTTTGTCCATTCTTTAGATGTCTCTTGATCTGATCTGAATCAGGAGATGATACTAGATTAGTTATCAACCACGAACCTATGGTAGGTGGTATCATTCCTTTCACTTAAATTTGAGCTATTTATATATGTCTTCCTATCGCAAGCCCAATTTTTGGGTGTCTCCTTAAATTGAAATTGAATTCTTTGATCACTAGGAATGGATTATGTAATTAAATGAAGCATTTTCATGTTATTATAGATTGAATACCTTGAAACCGGAACCATGGCTTTGGGTGTGTTGTTATTAAATGAAACTTTTGGTGTCTTTTTCCCTTGGACACCTTTATGTGTGCCCTTAAACACTTGTTATGGGATTTCACTTGTGAACTGATGTATAAATCAATTGATGAAATGATTAATGATTTGAATTTTAAACAGAAATGCATTAAAGGTAAGGGATAGATGAATTGACCCTTGTACCTTGTTATACCATTTCTTGATATTTATTTAATTTCTCTTTATAATGGTTTTCCCATGTTATATTAATGATGTATATGACAAATATTATATTTTTATGCTTTTTATGCTTAGTATTCTAAAAATTTCCATGTGAGTAATTGAATGGAAAGCCTTCTATTCTTTTCCAATGACTAGGAACACCTTTTTAGGTGAGTTATACTTGGATGTATTTGGTTTAACCGTGGAATGTCAAACGAATGTGATTAAATGATATTTAATTGATTAAATGGTTATGTGCCTTGGGTGATACATGGATTCATATTATAATTCCATGGACAGAATCAAATGATTGAACATATTTTATACCATGGGTGATACATGGATCCAAGTGAAGGATTCCATGGAGGGAATCATTAAGGATTGACTTATATGTCGAGTGACAAATGGATTCATATGAGAATGTCTAGGATAGACTCAAAATGAATTTTATATTTTTTCCATGGTTGATACTTGGGATCCCTAAGTGGACCACTAAGGACATACTCAATTAGAAGAGATGTTATACCACACATAGAGTGATACTTGGGTTCCCAAGAGGTTCTCCTTAGATGGGATTGTAAGGTGTTGGTTGATATTACACCTGAAGTGATACTTGAATTCCAATTTAGTAATGTCAATGAAGGACTCGAGTTCTAAATTGAATAATTAATGAAATGAATTGTATGATGTGTCTACCAATCCAAAGAACAATATTGGATTCAGTCTTGACATATACATTTTAGATGGCATAATTCGACATCTATTGTGTTGATAACTCTAAGGGGGATTTCAGGCTCACGCTGGAACTCTAGACTTATAAAGTCAATGAGATTGAATTGGTAAAAAAATTTATTAAAGAAATTAGACATTAAATGAGAACCAATAATTATTGGATGTTTACTTTTGAGTACTTCATTTTTTATTTCTCTACTTCCTTCACTGTCTATTATATATATTCAATGACTAATTAGCACCTGAAAATGAGTGGTTTCTTAATGGGATTATATATCACACCCTATTTGTGCCACATTTGGGGACCAAAATAGATTATATCTTTATAGGTAATGATAATGTAAAGTGATCTACTATAGATACTTGATTACTGCTTAAGAGTATGAGAGCATGGGACCAAGCTGATGCCTGCGATGATACTGCAATTATTTGTGGACCTTTTTAATTTTGTTTCATGTGTTTTATATTATTGATATATACATGTTTGGCCATTTTTTTAGAGATATATGACATGGATCATCATTTTTTATATGTGGCTTCTTATGTTTTGTTATTTATCATTGTTCTTCTATTTACCTCTACTATCTATATGACTTTCTTATTCTGCAACTTGTATGTATTATTATTATGCTGTGATACACTATAGTGATGAGGGAATATTCTCCCCACTAACACACCCAGGACCTCACTATTAGTCAACCAACTTAGGTATTTGGGGAGATGCGCTTGAGGCCATGTGGCCAACTGAGCTCAGGGCACTGTTGAGTGGAATCTAGGTCTTGATGTGTTGAAGATGTTACCTTATTATAAGTGAAGGGAAGGTTAGTCTTAGGAGTAAAACATACATTTTCAATAATGTGAGGTATCTATTCAATTGTAAACGTAAAAAAATGGAAAAAATATGAGATGAAAATAATTTTGGGTTTAAAATCACCTCATCCACTCATTCTTTAGAAAACTTTTATTGATTTAGGGGTTTCTATCTTAACTTTTAACTTTTACCCTAATTTACTTTTACCATAATAATTAATTTTTAACCTTGGTAATTAATTTTAATGAAAATTATTTAGATTAACCTATTTAATTAGTATTATACTTATGATTTTACATTTTAAAATCATTTTATCAGATAAAATTTATATGGTTATGAAAATTAATTTTAAAATAAATATTCCTAATCGTGTAAAAACTATTTTTAGAGAAATGATGTTTCTATGCTTGGAATTTATATATAAGATAAAACTAATTTTTATGATAATTTTATCAACATAAATTGATTTATTAAAAAAATTAAATTACATGATTCTTTCAAGGGAATAAAAAACCAAAACTACCTTGAAAACACTTGATTCAATGAATAGACTGCAAACAAATTTTATATTAAAGTAACTTTTTAATTAGTTTTAAAAAAAATTACATAGGTTTTTAAAGTTAAAATAATATTTTAAAATGTATAATGTTATTACTTAAATTAATATTTTATTACCTAAAATGTTTTATAATTTCCTAATTCATTATTATATATATGTAAAGTCCTACAAACTTTATGTTTTTTGAAAATTGTATTTTTTTGAATAAAAGCTAACATTTTAAGAAAATGATCAAAAATTCATACTAAGATAATATCGATATGATAAATTCAAAAATGTAGTGTTTTTGTTCAATTTAAATTATTAAATTAATATATTAAATAAAGTCATGAATAAGGGTTCTCTAAATGGTATATTACCTGATAGTTCAAGATATTATGTTTTCCTGCTACAACAACATCTATGGTATTATATTCTTTCCCACTTAAATAATTATCCATAATGATTGGGTTATATATCAGATATTGAATAAGTGTGGATATTTCTTAATTAGAGACTCTTTAGGATCCCAAATTTCTTATTATATTTTGTGATTTATTAATAGTAATTTTACCAAACAAGTCATCTGATTCTGCAATACTTCCCCTCTGGTGTTAATAATCTAGATAGGAACATCATTATGAGACAATTCAAGCTCAAATCCTATTCTCTCATATGTGAGAACATGTGTTAGATCTATCATTTATATCGTTAGCAATGAATCATGGAAGAAATCATGTACTTTAGAAAGGTTGGGAGACATAACCAATTAGTAATCTACTACCCTAATTCTTTCTATTATTTTAAAATGCCCAATGTATCTCACGCTTATCTCCCCCTTTTAACAAACCTTATAACTCCCATCCATGGTGAAATTTTCTAGAATACATGATCCCTAACTTGAAATTACAAGTATTTCAATCAATTATCTTCATAACTCTTCAACCTACTATAGGATATTTAATTTTATCTTCAATAGTTCGTACTTTAAAAGCCCTATCCTCTAAAATATCAGGATAACTAACATTATTTCTACAACTTCTTCTAAAAAAGATGGTGAATGACAACTCTTTCTATACAATGCTTCATATGGTTTCATATGGATGCTAGAATGGAAAATATTTCTTTATGAAAATTCCACCAAATGTAAATAATAATCTCACATACCTTGGAAGTCAATAGAAGTGATCTCATCATGTATTACATATTTAAGATAGTACTTTCAGACTACTCATCGATCGAGGGATGATAGGAAATGGCTAATTTTATCTCAGTGTTAAGAGTCCTTTTAAGGCTCCTATAGAAATTTATTATGAATGGAGGTTCATAATCAGATATAATTGATAGTGGTTCCCCAAGAGGTCTTAATATTTCATTGATATATATTCTATAAAGGAACTCAAGGGGAAGTTCTTATATTATTTATAAGAAATCAGAAGACTTAATAAGATGAAAGAGGATGACCCATATAATATTTTTATTCCTTGGAGTATTCAACATTCTATTGCCAAAGTCTATTGAAACATTATCCCACTTCCATATAGGTATAATAATAAGTTTCATTAATCCCTTCAGATATTGTCTTTTAGCCTTCACTTGTTGGCATACTAAGTATCTAGACACATAGTTTGTAATTTCCCTCTTAATACTATCCCAATAAAAATGTTATATTAAATACCTATACATCTTTATACTACTAGGTTGTATGTAGAAATCTATGATATTTTCTTTTTATAATAGTTTCCTCTTTAATTAAATTATATATAGAACATATAACCTCCTCCCAAACTTCAATACCAAAACAATAAAAATTAATTCTATCAATTTTCCATCATTTAACACTTTAATCTTCCTTTATAATTTCTCATCATCCTACTGGTACTACTATATCCTTTCTAGTAAGGATAGTTTATTATTTTCTTAGGAAATGAATGATGTCTCCCCTTGCCTAAAAATAACCATATCAATCTTTACTAGATCTCTATATATAGAATCCTTGTTAATCCTCATAAAGGTCATAATTCTATGGTCTCTCCTATACAATGAAT
Source organism: Viscum album (assembly GCA_963277665.1). Classification (NCBI taxonomy): domain Eukaryota; kingdom Viridiplantae; phylum Streptophyta; class Magnoliopsida; order Santalales; family Viscaceae; genus Viscum; species Viscum album. Next base: position 498,014,782 of record OY728123.1, on the reverse strand, counting down.
CATCCACCTCATTTTCCTTCCCAATGGGGTAGTGTATCAATTAATAATAGTCATTATGCTTTTCAAACCATCTTATTTTCATAATGTTGAGCTACTTATGAGAGAAGATAAAATATAAACTCCTATGGTCTGTATATATCTCAAATATTTCACCATAACAAAATTGTATCACTATTTTCAAAGAAAAGATTATGGTTTTCAGCACAAGGTTTGTATTTTTATAATTTTTTTCATTGATTTTCAATTTCCTTGATTCATAGGCAATCAATCTATCGTCTTTTATAAGGAAACAACCAATTCCTTTCTTTTATTCATCACTATGAATTACAAATCCTTCTTTACTTGATGGTAGATGTATTACTAGTTCATTAATCAGTATTTTATTAATTTCTTTAAAAATTTCCTCACATTCTCTTAACCATGTGAATTTAACCCCTTTTTATGTTATCTTGGAAAATTATTTAGCCAATAAGGAAAAGTCATGTACAAACTATTGATGGTAACCTGCTAAAATTAGAAAAAATCGGATATTTATTATGTTCTTCGATGTTTGAAATTATTTGACTACCTTTTTATTTTAAGAGTTAATAGATATACCATCCTTGGAAAAAATATGGGAATAAAATAACAATCATTGAGATAAAATTGATACATATTATACTTCACATATAATTCCTTTTTGTTAAGTGCATCCAAAATTATTTGTAGATGATGATCATTCTCTTCATAGATCGTAGAGTATATCAAGATATCATTCATGAATAACACTAAAAAGTTATCAAGGTATTCCTTGAATACTCTACTTATCAGATCCATGAAGATATAAGGTTCATTAGTCATTTCAAATGGTACTACCAGAAACTCATAATGTTCATACCTTGTTCAAAATGTCATCTTTAATATTTCATCTTTCTTCAACCATAGCTGATGATAACCAAAGAAAAGATTGATATCTTTTAAATTGGTCAAATAATTCCTCAATTTCTGGAAAAGGATAATTATTCTTTATAATAATGAAATTTATTTTTTTATAATCAATGAACAATCTCATCTACCCTTCCTTCATTTTCATGAATAAAATAGGGGGTTCCCACTGTGAAACACTAGGGTATATAAATCCCTTGTCACTCAACTCAAGAAAATACTTATTTAACTCACCAAACTCTACTGGTTCTACTATATAAGTAGTTCTATATATCGACCTTTCATCAATAATGAGTTCAATAGATATCTCAACTTTACAATCTGGTTGAGGACTAGGTAATTATTCTATTAAAACATCAATGAAATTTTATTCCATGGGTACATAATTTATTCTTAGGATACCTTTATAATCTATAGATAACACTTGATCTTTTTCATCACTTATAATTTAATTAATGATAGTTAATATGGTAGGATCTATACATGATTTAGATGATGAATTTTCCCCTATAAGGAAAATATATTACACCCCACCTTCATGATTCATAATCTCATTATCGTGTAAATAATTTTTTTTCATTATAATTTTAAATCCAATCCATAATAAGGATTATAAAAAATTCAACCATATATAATATAACAATGTATGGAAATAATGTACACTGATGCATCATAATTGGAAGTTCCTAACATATCTTTGTTTATATAATATTTCCACTCAGTTTCTTAATTGATAACTCTCTTACTAGGGTTCTAGGGAAATATCTAACTTTTTTTCAAACATAGAAGATATAAAAAAGTTACAATATCCAAAATCAAATAAATGCCTGGATAAATTTGTAAAAATAATCAAACTACCAACCAACCTATAATTAAGGACTTCTAATTAATTTTTGGTAATCGCCTAATCTAGGAATCTCTCCCTTGGAGTTTTCTAAGGTAAATTCCATTGATGTTTTGGTCATTGGTTTGAATATTTTCCCTTATCCATATAATTAATGCATTGAAGATCAATATTTTCTACCTTTCCCTTTCATGGGTGAGCTTGATGGAATTTATCTCTATTCTTATAAAAAATTCTTGTTCCCTTCATATAATCCCCATGGTGTTTCTTCCAAATGTAATCCCATGTGGGAAATCCAATCCTTCATCTATTCTCCCTTTCACATTTTTATTCCTTTGATTCCTAGGCAACCTCTTCTTATACTGATTTATCTTTAATATATATATCCATGTGAACTTTATTTCATTCTTAATAGGACTTAAGACTATATCCTAATATGATTAAAAGGTTTGATAAATGAACACTATTTGATGTCTCATCCTTAACCCATCAAGGAAACTAACAATATTGTTTTCTAATCTAAATAAATAATACACGACATGCCTTGCTAACCTTGTAATGTTATCTGCATACTCAGTAATATTTTCCTCATATTATTTATTAACATTTAGGAACAATCTTTCCATTCTTTACCTTTACTCACAAGGAAACTATTTTTCATAGAATACATCCTTGAATGTTCTTCAATCCATGCACATGATATAATTTTTCTCTTTAGTGTTTTGAATTATAGAAAACCATTTTTATGTGTCTCCCTTCAGATGATAGATCACCATGATAATGTTTTCCTTTAAAATACTTTCCAATGTAAGAGAAATATTCTCTAGGGACTTGATACATTATTCATATATCAATAGATAAGTAATTTCACTTAATGTTATAGGTTGTTGTCACATGAAGTGTTCTGTAATAGTTACACCATGTTGTAGATTAGTAGGATGCTATATGTGAGTGAGATTATTTATCATAAAATGGGACAACTTGACTAATTTGGTTATGAACTAATTATAATAAAATATATCTTCATTAAATTATTTTTGTGGATATTCCCACGCTAACTATGAGTGTTGATACAATTCCCATTCCTCTCATTAGTCACTATATTTATACAATGGAATACACATAATTTTCTCATAAAATTGAATTGAAAAATAAAAATCCCATTTTTCATTTTAGAGTGTTCCCTATAAATCATGAAGCCCTTTTCATAGTAATTTTTCTATCTTACTTAGTTCACCTAAATCTAAAACCAATAGTTTCTGTTAAACTTCTTACAATACCAAATATAACATCATAAACTCTAGAAACCTAGATCCATCATTTATATTACATCATTGGTGTTGAATAAAATAGTTAAAAAAGGATCCAATAGTCTATTTGTCTTGTAATACTAGATGCGTACATGAATTATAGTTAAAAAATTAATATAAAAAATAATCAAATTCTAAGAACCTAATTATCTATTCCATCATATAACTAAAAATTACACATATTCCTATTCTAGGTTTCCTAGGGAAAGAAAAAAAATAAGGGTGGGATTTAATTCTTAGTAAGGGGTAACATACAATAGAAGCTTATGTAACATAAACATGTAATAAGTGATATAGAAATAATAAATGACAAAAATGAAACCATAATCAACTAAAAATGATGGTATTATATGACCATAACGTTAAATGAAAACATGGATAACAATAATAATTGATCTCATACTGATGGAATGAATAATGTGATACATCAAAATAATTCTTTCAATGCATTTTTTCAAGACACTTATCATGTTATGGGAAGAGGCATACACAAAAAACTAACCTATTTATCTCATGAAACCTATTGATTCATGGAGGGGATATATAATTCCATACCCCACCTATCAGCTAATTAAGTCCAATGCATTCACTATATGAGTAATCAAGACCGTTCATACCATTCCCTAAGGAACCTATTACTGGATAAAACAAGGGTATCCATGTAATGAGAAAAAAAACTTCCCTATTCAATAGAATAATGTGCATTTATAGGATAACATCCCTTAATTAACTTAGAAACTATGTGGATTCATCTATGTAAAATGAGTTTGCCTTATAAAAGAAATATAGTTGTAAGGGTATATACAACTTTCTGATTTATCTATGGAATATAGTAATTAGGTTAAATAAATTTCACTGGTAGGATACCAAGGAAATTTTAATATAAATTGTTCATTATGGCTTATAAAGAGTGTGTAAATATTCCAAAGCATATCCCTAAGGAGGGTATTTCCATGTGTGAAGTATTATACCCATTAATTGTGCACCAGAGTGATAATTGATTCAATAATTAACCAACCCTTTTCATGGTGATTACCCCTAGGTAAATCTATGAAATAAAAAAATACACTTTATCGTATCTATATAGGTATTTATTTTCTAGGAAACTATACATTCTTTTACTTTACCAAAACGTAGGATGTTTTTTCCACCATTGAAAAGATTATGTTTTACAATGATTTTGGTAACTATTGAATCCAAAGAAAATGATGCATGGATAAAAATATTAAAATTTAAATGCTAAAAATTTAATGAATAATTTGGTGAAGTTATTCTATGGAAATGTATGCATCATACATAAAGAAATAGTTGGCGAATATAACCTGAATCCCAAAGAATAAAAATTAAGATAGAAACCCCACTTACAGCTTGGGTAGGAATTATGTCATAAAATATTTAAAGTGAGGTATTGAAAATGATCTTAAAATACCATGAATAAATTAATTTCATGATATAAAATCTTAAATAGGCATTATATATACACCATATAAAGGGTGTTTAGTGCATAATACCAAACACGTCTTAAGGTGATAAACTTGAGACAAAAAACCCTTACCTCTTATCCCGACTTCCATGGGAGTAATTTGAATTGTTATATAATTAACACACACATATATATTAATCACTTAATTAATAATGTTAATAATATAAATTTTCATTCATACTTTTCATAAATATTTATTCTCTATGGGTTTCTCTCAATTTTTCACATTAGGCATGTATAATTTTGATTTTTTGTACTATTTTCATAATAGCGATGTCCATATTCATTATTCATACAATTTTTTTCAACACTAGGTTATTAAATTTACTATTATGGATAATTTATAATAATTTATTATGTCCAAAATTCATTTCTTGAGTTTTCTAGTCTTCATTACTGAAGATGAAATTAATAACAATCATGTTTTGGTGATTTTTGATGAACAAAGGGTGTTTTATTAATCGATTAATTATATATTGATATTAAATATAAATAAACAAAAAAATAATTAATTAATTTTCTTATCATATTCTACCTATAAAATATGTTTTCATAGTCATCCATGATGTAAATTCATTTTATTGTTCATGTAGGTAGTTAAACCAACCCAAACATGAACATATCATGATTCAATGATTGATTATGAGGTGGTTTTGTTATTATATCATTATACCAAAAGCATATGGATGTTATTTAGTGTTTATTAGAATGATATATTATAATTGGAATGGATTATAAGAATAAATAATGAAAATAAAAAATCTTAAATGGTTTGAAAAAATATTTTCTTCTTAGCATGCTAATTTTAAATAATTAAATTAATGATGATTGTTTGTTTATAAAATAATTAACAGGATATAAAATTTATAATAATATAACCTTAATTATATAATTAGGGTCATATTTATCCATTAATACCATCCTTATCTCCAAATTCTTAAATAGGTGAAGGAAAATGAAACAAGTTACGTCGTGGAGGCAGTAGTCCGCATAATGCACAAACAACCGTTTTGTTTTTCTTAATTGGTAGGGAATATGAATAAATAATTTTTTTAAAGGTTGGGACCGAAGCCTCAATTTATTATTTAATGCAAAGAACTCTTTAGAATGGGTAGAGGGAGACCCATTACATAGCCTGAAGGCCCAAGGCCAAGTGGCCTGAATACAAGGCTTGAAAGCCCATTTTTTGGATCAAATGATCCCTCTGTGAACAGTACTTGCTACAGTACCCACGATGCTACAGTCCCTACTACGGTACATCAGCCGCTACAATTCCTACTATAGTCCCTCCACCGCTACAGTATCTCCGCTGCTACAGTTCTGCCGATGCTACAATACTGCTACAGTACTGCTAAGTAGTTGATAATACTCACGTCAACTCCTTGAATTTTCCTTGGAATTATCCTTGAAATTGATGTTCGTAGGATAAATATGTGTGAACTGAGGATTATGTTCATGGTATGAAGTAATATAGAGATTAAAATATAATATTATCAATAATTAGTTCAAAATAGAGATTAGTCTTGATGTGGTGAAGATGTTACCCTTTTTTAAGTGAAGGGAAGGGTAGCTTTTCGGGTAACCCTTACTTTTTCAACAATGTAAGGTTACTATTGAAGTGTCAATGGAAAAAATGGAAAAAAGAAGAGCTGAAAATTAGCGTGGGTCAAAACTCACAAAAATTCCTTCTTTTTGAAACAAAATTGAGTGATTTAGGGGTTTTATAACTTTTAACATTTTCCTTAATTTACTTTTACCTTCGTAATTAATGTCTAACATTAGTAATTAATTTTAATGATAATGATTATGATTGAAAATTTTACATAGTTTGATAAATTTAATTTCAAATTTGAATCTAATTTTATAAAATAATATTTATAAGGGTGTGAAATGTTAATTTTAAAATAATTATGCTTAGTCATGTAAAAACTATTTTTAAAGAAATTACATTTTTAAGATTTAAATTTATATATAAGAAAAAATTATTTTGGATATTTCTTTTAATGACATAAATTTATTTATTATATAAAAAATAATGGTTATTATGCTTTCATGAAATTCAAAACTTAAACTCTCTTAAAAATTCTTGATTTAATGAAAATACCAAGAACAGTTTTTATATTAATGTTACATTTTAATTAGTACTAAAAAAGTTTTTCATTGGTTTTATTAGTTAAAATAATATTTTAAATTTATAATATTATTACATAAATTCATATTTAATTACATAAAAGATTTTATAACTTCCCGTGTCATTATTATATAATGATAAATTTATATAAATTATTAGTTGTGTGAAAATCATTTTTTCTGACTAGAAAACAACCTTTTCAGAAAAAGTTTAAAAATTAATACTAAGCAAATTTTAATATTTTGGATTAAAAAATGGAGTTAGTTTAGTCAATTTATAATTATTAAATTAATAAATTAAATAAATTTATGATTAAAGGCCCTCTAAAGGGAACAATGCAAGATAGTTTAACATATAGTATTTACCTGCTATAGCAACATCTCCAATATTACACAATCACCTCCATCTCTCTACTTGATTATGAAAGAACACCTTTATGCCTTACACTTTCGAAAAAAATTAGTTACAAAAAGGTGACTACATGAACTGACTTATTCCCAAAATATTAAGAATCCTAGACCCCATATTTTCCTATATATAGACCCTATGGTTCTTCATTTTTCACATGAGGGATTTGACTTGGAAATAGAGGAAGACAAAGGGGAACCCTAAGAGAAAGTCCCTTTACATGAACTATCATCCATGACCCCTTAATGTAGCGTAAATAATCCTAAAACTTATGTGAATTCAAAAAGGTAAATTAGTTACCTAATGTTTTAAAACATTCAAACCTTCACAGAATACTACTTCACCTAGGTCCTCATGGATAAGGATGAAGGACCTTTACTTGAAGACCCTTAAATAGGGAAAAACCTTTCCCAAGTCTCTTTATTAGGGTGAAAAATTATCCCTACCCAATACTAGGGTGACCCCTTTTCCTTACCAATTACTAGTTCTCCATACACCATATAACTAGGGAGAACCTTCACCCGAGTCTTTAACTAGGTTGACCACCTCTCCCTACCCTTAATAAGGCACCATATTCACCCTACCCCATGTAACTAGGGTGAATCCTAAACCAGTCCTCCATGCTAGGGGGAACCCTCACCCATACCTACTACTAAGGGAAAAACATTTCCCTACCTTATGACTAGGGTGACCACTTCTCTCTACCCCATACATGAAAAACCGGTTCACCCTACTTCCTAAGAGGGAACCATACCCATCCTGGTACCCCACCTGGGTGAACTGTCACTAAGGTCCTTGCTCATGAGCATGTATTGTGCCTTGGTCTCTGACCTGGGATCCACTATTACTCAGGACATATACCTAGCATCCAGATTTTCCCAGGTCCCCTACCTAGTCTCCCATTAACCAAGGCCCCCTTCACAGCCTCATAAAAGGCTTGAACAGGTTGTGAACACAAGTGTGCACCCCTTCGATCTTGTATTTTTCTTAATAAATGGAATTTATTAATTTTACTCACTAACTAATATGGTCCTCAGGGGTTTTATAATATTTTATCCCCTTGATATTTAGGGTCCATATGATGAGGATACAAGTGTATCCTCCTCTAGATTATGTTTTTTATCTTAACTACCAACTATTTAGTTGTCTACCAAGGTCCACTCAATGAGCCATGTAGGAATTGGATTCCTCCCTTGGTATAATACTAGAACATGCTCCCATTGATTATTTCATCTCTATAACTCATTAATGAACTTGGGGAATCTATATTTGGGTTTCTAAAGAATAAGACCCAATATCCATCATATGTGGCCATATTCCCCTTACTTACATTCATCTTTATGATCTAGAACCTTAATTGGTAGGAAGTAGATCCATATCTAGGTAGTATATACATTATCCCCGCACATATACATAAAATATATAATACTGGTCAAGGCCATCTATTATATTTTTCCCAAATCATGACTTTGTTAAAAATCACATCCTTGTGTCTCATTAGCAAGAAATTTATTTTCATAGGTAGACCATGTGTAAGTCTCGACTCATCCTCACCAAGCCTTATCCCCCATGAAACTTTTATTAAAGGAATATATTCCCTAAGGTCCATCCTATCTCAATGGTTAATATTCCATGAGATCCATCATCATCAAAGGCCCATATTTCTTATGAGTTTCTAATTCATGAAGGGCCATATCCCATATGAGTTACCCCCTTTAAAGGGCCATATTCGCTACAAATAAAATACTTATAGGTAGCCCATGCATAATCTCCAACTCAATCTCACAAGGATATGTCCCCCATGAAACCATCCTCAAAGGGATATATATCCTATAAATCATCATTCCCCAATAGACTATATCCTCTATGAGATGAAATAGAAAGGGTCATCTATACATTAGTCCCACACATACATTTCTTATGAATCTTTTTCATATTAGTATTGGATTTAGGATGTTATATTCATGGTATTATCATGTCACAAGAACTTTAACTATGATACCCACATGACATTAAACTACATTTCATGGTCCTCTTGCATGACCTTAAACTATGTAAACCTGAAAAATGTTAAATTTGATTCTAGTTAACCAAGATATTTAGTATACCTATATGAGGTTCAATATTAATATCTCATTATTCCTCAACACACATCCTTAAAAGGATTTTCAATTTATCATGGATGTAAAAAAATAAGAGGCACCATGACGGTTTTTATCAAATCACCTTAAAAGGTACTGGGTGTCCGATTAAGTGGAATCGAACTATGTGGGTTCTAATTCAATCTATAAGAATATATAAGAATCCTTTTTCATGGGGCAAATCCTAATACCATAAAAACCTTATTATTCTCTAGATGATGATAAATTATATAGTTCCTTAATCAATGGATTTAAACCATAACATCATTAAATGATAAAAAATATGAAGAACCTCTAATATATACATATGTTCACATAAATGTATGAATTTACTCAAATTGATAGAAAATATATAACCCATTTTCACTAGGATTTGGGAAGGATTCAAAAAAATAATATAGATCTATAAGAGAGTCCTTATAAGACCCCTTGTGCATCTGAGGGGAAAATTTTAGAAGTAATTTGAATTTTTATTCACTGGATGGGTGGTGTTTTTATTGGATATTTGGAATAGGATTATTAGATTTGGAATGTCTTAAAGTGATTATTTTCAACATGAAATGAGGCTCAAAAGCTATCCTAATTTCTTGTGTGAGCCTCAAGGAATTTAGGCCACATTTTTGAAGTTTAGGGGAGGCATTAATGGGTGTTGGGTTAGTTCTAAACGTGATCCTCTAACAATTTGAATAAAATTTTAAAGGTGCACAGTTCATGAAATCATGTTGAAGTCACAATAATATACTCAGAGTTTTTAGAGTAAAGTGCATACATGTCATATGGTTGGAACATTGTCAGTGTAATCATACACCTTAACCATACAGAATGGTTGTGCTTAGGTAGTGGAGGGTGCATGGTTTGACCAACCATCTGACTGCCCATATTCTCATTAAAATAGTTTATTTACCATTTTTTCCTCCATGATTTTACTCTCCCCTACCTTTCTCTTCCCCTCATGTGAATGAACCAAAGGATGGATCCTTCCCCCTTTCTCCATTTTTTATGTTTAACAAAGAGGTGTTTTCAGTGGCTTCAATCAACGATTTGAGGTATATATCACCTTTTATATTCCCCCATTGGTCTTATATGCACTATATTCTAATTCACATATTTTTAGACAAGGTTTTATTTAGAGATTTCATTAGATTATGGTGGAATTTGTCAATACACTTAAGGGTATACTCAACCTTAGAAGAGGGTGACACGTGATTCTATTTGCACATGGTGATTCATCGTTTTGGTTGAGGTATGTTACTCTATTAAAATTTTATTAGGTTATTGTTTTAAATTAAATTAAAATTAATTTTTTCAGTATTGGTTAGAGATTTTTTCCAGTTTAAGGTTGGGGATATGTCATGGGTTGTTGGTGATCATTTGTTTATGGTTTTGGTGCGATGAATTTTTTTGGTTAGAATTTGTGTATTATGCCTTTTAAAATAAAATAGTTTAATTAATTATAAATTCTTTGATTAATTAATTAATTATAATTTTATTATAATTAATTTATTTTGGTGGTTTAAATGTGATATATAGCATTAGATTCCTTCTTCAAGACCAGGTAGGTTTGGATAATCCTTGGAAGTTGATGTTGTCCCTTTAAATTAAATTTGAAATGATTCTATAAAAGTTAGGTTGTCTAAGACCTATTTTCCATAGTATTGATTTTTTTCAAGTTTATGTATCATGTGGGATTGTTCCAACATTCCAAAAACATTATATATTGATTTAGAAAATATTTTGGTGCTTAAATGGATGTCCTAGACCCATCACAGATCCCCTCGGGTCCATTGGTGACTATGGGACTAAACCTATTTCCACCCATGGGGTGTGCCAAATACATGGTCACAAATAGAAAAATAAGATACTTCTATAGAACAATAGACATGGTTTTAAAACCATGGCTATAGTTGTCTACGGCCACAGTTATGTAACCTATAACCATGGTTTTAAAACCATGGTTACATGTCATTTTTTCATGGTCTATAGCCTCATTTTTCAAAACCATGGATATAACCCACACCTATAGCCACGGTTATATAGAATATAGCCATAGTTTTCAAAACATGGCTATAGTCCATTTTTTTAAAGGGATATATCCATTGTTTTGAAAACCGTGGCTATTGGTCTCCCACCCTTGCATGGGAGAAAATATTTCCCACCAAAAAAATGGTGGGAAGAACTATAGCCATGATTTTCAAGATATTTCCATGGGTTTTAATAATATATAACACTCTCACACACAAAATCCTTTGTGGTGTAGTGGCTAGGGATCTGAAATGTGAAGTGAAGGTATTGGGATCGAATCCTACTAGGCAGATATTATTTTAAGGCTATTACCACAATTTTCTAGGGCTATAGCCACAGTTAAAATTTTGTAAATAGGTCTGACCATACTGCCACGAAGATAGTGCCCACAGTTGGGAAAAACCATGAAAATAGCCTGTAGCCACGTTTTTTGGCCCTATTACCAAGATTTTGATCCATGGAAATATCCCATTTTTGTGGTTGGGGTAATGGTAAAGTGGGGGTCTAAATTCTGAAATTGGTGGGTCATGAACTTAAATTGGTTAGACACATTGGTTGACTTGACGATGTGGATAAAGGGATACATGGTATAAAATGGGAATAAATGTTTTATACCATTTCAAGAGGATTAAATGGAATGTTTTTAAATGCTAAGATGATGTGAAATACCTTTGAGGATATTGAAATGATTTTAATAGTGTGCATTGGATTTTGATTGAGGTTAGGTTTCTAATGAGTGAAAACTATGTTTTAAAGTGGATATGGGTTTAAAAGGAGGTTTTAACCTCTAGTTTTTTAAAATAGGATTTTTAAATGATTTATAAATATTTATTTTAAATGAGTATGTTTTTCCCCTTTAGTGAAAATTCCTTAATGGATATTTTAAAATATTTTGATGGAAATGAATGTATTGGGAATTTTTTTTGATTTCAATGAGGGAGAAATATGTTTTTAGGGTGACTCTAAAATGTTTTAAATTATTTTTTGATTTCTATAGGTTTATAAAAAATGTTTCGCTTGGTGTTTTTGAAATGTGAAAGGGTTTGGAATTATTACAAATGTTTTGTTGTTAAAGTCCTGCTGAAACATTATTAAATAATGAATGTTGGGATGAATTATTTGTTGTTTTGGAATGTGATAAAAGGTTAAATGTGTCAAACCTTAGAAATTGGTAAATGATAGAATGATTTTGGTGTCGGACTGATGCCCTGGGATCTAATAGTATATTATATAGTTTAATGTATAGACTGACACTCTAGGAACTAACGGTATCCTGTATGGTTGAGGATATTGGACTAACACTCAACATCTCTGACTTAGGTGCGAGAATTATACTATAGGAACCGATAGTGTCTTATATAGTTTTGGATGTTGGAATGATTCTCTACATACAAGGATCAGGTGTCAAACTGATTCTATAGGAAATAATAGAATATTATTTGGATTAAGGGCAATACAGATGCTCTGGGCACCGATGGTGTCCTATATAGTTTAAGATGTTGGAAACACAATTTTACTTAAATTATATATCTCCCTATGATCTATGGCTCAAAAGATCATCTTTTTTCAAAGCTAGTTGGGTTTGTTTGGGTGTAATTTTAGAACCTTGGGGAAACAATATAACAAATAAAAATATAAACTCTCATTTCCAATGGTCTCCTGTATAGTTTAGGATGTTGAAAACATATCTGTGTACACTCTTTTGTATACTTGTAATTAATTAGGAAATGCTGGTAATGAGAATTTGTATTTGTTTTATTGTTTTGTAAAATTATAATACATTATTTTAAAGTATTCATTTTAAAATCATTTAATTTTTAGTATTATTTTAATTTTTATTCATCATTTTATTTAGAATTTTTTTTCATAATGATTTAATTGATATTGTTTATTTTTATTGTAATTAAATGTTAATAATTTTTTAGAATTATATTTATGAAATTATATTTTTTTTAAAATTATAAATACAAAAAATTTAGTTTTAGGATTGAAAATTTATATTAGTTTTAGTTTTATTTTTTTTTCAATCCTATTTTTTTGTATTTCTTTAATTAATGTTATAATTTTTAAAAAATAAAATATTATAATACATATTTAATTATATATATATATATATATATATATATTATACATTGTATGTATTCTTCATCTGCATAAACCTCCATATCAGCGTGAAATCTTCTCCACAACAGCTCAACCATGTTCGAGCTTCATGGTTGCACTATGACATCAGTACCCTCATCCATCCGCACACTTGTCTTATCCTCTTCAGCATTTCGTAACATTGACTCAATAGCTCCATGAATTGGGATTTAAATACTCTTAGGTTGGGCACCTGAACCTGACCCTCAGGTTGGGTTTTTGGATGAAAAATTCCCCATTTTTCATTTTTAGAGTTTTTTACACTGCCACTAATAGAAATTCTTCTTGAAATTTACACTATAAATTCTTGGGTAAATTTCCAGTGGAAAATTTACGATGAAAATTTCCACCATAAATTTCATATGAAAATTTTCACATGAAATTTACACTTCAAATTTTCACTTAAAATTACAATGAAAATATATTAATAAAAAAGTAAAAAATGAAAATTTTTACTATATATTTTCATTCAAAATTTGCATTAAAAAATTCTTGTGTAAAATTTAAGCATTTATAAGAATCTATAAAAACTTCATAAATCATTAATAGAAACATTGAACTAGACATTTCCTAGGGAAACATTCAAAGGAAACAATCCCTGAAAATTTCCAGTGCGAACTTCCATTAGAAATTATCAGTGTAAACTTCAACTAGGAGTTCAAATTTACACATAAAATTAAAATGAATTTGTATTGAAACATTACTAAAAAAAATAAGTTTTAATTGGAAATTTGAATTGAAAATTTCCATTGGAAACCTTTAGTGAAAATATCTACTGGGAACCTTCAGTGAAATTTTCCACTAGAAACTTCTATTGCCAATTTCCAATAAAATTTGTGTGCGGAAAATTTCAATTTATATTTTCCACTATACAACATCTTTTAAAATCCATATAGAAAATTTTCACTAAAAATTTCAAATAAAATTTCAAAGTATAATGGAAATTTTCATTGAAAACAAAATAAACACGAAGACAAATATAAAAATACAAAAAAAGGTAATATTAAATTATAAACATAAGGTGAAAATTTACAGTTGAAATTCTCATTATGTATATACCAACATCAATTTAAATTTGCATTGAATTTTTTTTACATTTATAATTAAAATTATCATTAATATTAATCCATACTACGTTTCTATTGAAAATTTAAAGTACAAAATTTTAACACACACACACATATTTTTATATATAAAAATATAAATATACAATATAATTTTAAGTACAAAGTATCACTGGAATGTCACACAATCCCATTGAAAATTTCCAATTAAAACTTGTAGTGAATTTTAAAAGTTATCAGTGAAATATACATTTTTTCCAGAAAGTGCAATATTAATATGATTTATTTTCAGTGCAAGTTATTCCTTGTATTTTGATTCTATTTATGATAGATTTTTCATGTGTTCGAGTTTGATTTCACTACCTAGGATCATAAGATGAAATTTTTCATCACAAATTTTCCATTCAAATTTCCACTTAAATTAACAGTGAAAATAAATTAATACATAAATAAATAATGAAAATATTCAATAGAAAATTAAAGTGTAAATTTAAAAATAAAATTGTCATCTTAAATTTCCAATTTGGATTTCCACTTAAAAAATAATTAAGAGTATATTAATGCAAAAATAAACTTTGAAAAATTCAATTGGAAATTTCCACTAATTATTTCCATTGGAAATTTCATGTGAAAACTTTTATTGGAAACTTCCAATTATTTACTATATATAATATATTTCCTATTATAAATATATGGGAATTTTTAATACAATTTTTTAGTGCATGTGTATATAATATATTAATATATATAAAACAATGTAAAATTTCAATGGAAATTTCCACCAATAAATTTCGTGAGGATAAATATAAAAATTGTATATAGTTAAAAAAAATTATAAGTAGTTATTATATATTTATAAACATATAACACATTATTAATTATTGTTATAATTTTAGTTTTATTTACTGTTGTTAAATATTTATTATTATTTTATATTTCCAATTATATTTTCTATTAATAAATTCATATCATATATTTTGTTTTGATTTAATATTTATGAGTTTATATTTTTTTTAATTGTGTTGAAGGGTATTTAAGTCCAAACCATTCAAATAAATCAGTTTTCTTCAAAATAAATATCATTTAAAATTTACAACTTCCACCACATAACATTTTTGACATGTGGAGGCCATCCCGCAGTGTACCCGACCCTCAGGTCCAGATACTGGATGTGAGACGAAAATTTTCCCAAGCATTGGCAGTGTTTCAGGAACACTATGCCCAGTGGTGCGACATCACTCCAGCTTCTCTAACTGTTCATGAATATCCACATTATTTTATTCTCACGATGACACCCATAACCCAACCCTGAGTATAAAAACCTTTCCTGAGTGTGAGTATATGAACCTACCATGAGATTGAGTTAAATAAATTTACCATAAGTTTTGTTATTAATACACCAAGTGTAACTTCAACCAACCGTGAATATTTTCGATGTGAGATAAGTTAATGAAAAGCTAAAATAAAGTTACCATGAGTAGTATTTTTCCTAATGTCACTGAGTAACTATAAAGCTAATTCAACTGTTAGGTTTTTTTACCACATGAATTAATTTTTTTTACAGAACGAATTATTTTATTTTAACTTACTGTTAATATATTTTAAGCAACTTCATGTCGCATTGTTTGTTTATCAACAACACAAAAAATTTGTTAGCATGGTTAGTATATGGATCGCACAACAATTTTTTTTCTCATGATCAGCATACAGACTACATGGAATGTATGCCCACATGGTTAGTATACTGAAAACATGATAAATTAGTCTCATGATCAGAATACCTTTTGCAAAACTAATGTCTCACTATCAGTAAATCACTTTATTTTGAGAAAACATACATTTTTTAGTATGATCTATTATACATATATTTTATTATTATAAGTATCTTCAAGTTTATTAAATTCATTTTAAATTTTCTATAACTTTAAAATAAAAATATATAATATATTAACTATGCGAAAACCATTTGATGGAGAAAATATCATGAAATTATATTGGAAATAATAATTTTCATAATAATTATTTTATACTTTATTTTATATATATTTTAAATTATCAAATTACTACAAGTTAGTGAAATATTTCTTAATTGTTTTAATTATTTGAAAAACTCTCATTTAACTTAATGATCACATTCGAATTGTTTCGAAGCTATCTGATACAATAATAAAAAGAATCAAAACTCTATGATTATAAGAACGATAATTCAAATTACAGGTGATCATATTATTCTATGTTTTATTATTTTCTTATGTCACATTTTGTTATTCGTTGTTTAGATGCTCTAAAATATCTGAGTTAATGACATAAGATTAATAATTGGAATGAAATCAAGGGAGAATGAAAAAAAAACAAAATCTATATAGTATATTAAACTAGATTGAAGATGACATATGATCATAGTGAGAGAATAATATAACATTAATATGTACATTTTAATGTAATGAATTTCAACTATGAGTATTGTTCCGTTGCTACGATCATGAAAGACTTAATCATCCTGATCATCTACTACAAAAGTGATCAAATATCATGAGTTGCATCGACATTCAACATCATCTACACTATTTCCAATCTTAAATTATTTCTTGTTTTCATTATTGTATTTATTTTATCTATTTTTATTATTCAAGAGTTGGTTTAAGCTTTTCACATCAAAAATCTATTTAACTAGGTTATTCCTCCTATCAGAAAAGAAGGTTGGGTTGTGAGTCCTAGAATGAAAATTCAGGTGGGTTGTGATTCCTTTAAAAACTCATTTAGGATTATGATACTTGGTGAGAAAAAGGTAAATCTATAACTAGGATATCACTCCCTATCAAAATTGAGGAATTAGTAAATATCAGTCTTCTCACTGAGTAAAGAATATGGAAGAGTATATTATGATATTGGTGATCCAAAATACTATAAAAATCAAACCGTGTTCTTTGTTTTTATTATTTTCTACACAATTAACACTGTTAATCTCTCTTATAATTATATTTTGATTGATAATTTTTTAAAAGTTCAATTCACCCCCTCTATTTAATCATTCCATATTACTAGGACATAACTATTGGTATCAGCTAGTAGTGCCTTTTTAGGAGTTTGTTATTAATGTTTCATTATCTTTTTGGCCTAACATGTATCCAAAACCTAAAAATCCAATGGAATATCCACTACTTTGTTATGGAAAGTCATGAATTTGATATTTTTAATCCCATCAAACCACATCACTTCAATAGAAGTGTAAGAACCCAGATATTATTTTCTGGTATGTTTTTCATTTTCTGGTGTTTTTTAGAAAAAGATGAGTTTCTAGAAAATTTTGAAGTACACGCAGTGTACTTTACGAGTACATGTCATGTACACGGTTACCACGGGTAGCCGGGTGCTGGCCATGTAATGGCCAGGCACATGGCCGGGTGTGGTGACCTAGAGACCGTCTAATGCAGGGGATGGTGAAGGAAAGTACATGTCGTGTACTTATAAAGTACACTTCGTGTACTTTTTTTCAATAAACGCTCTAGGGTCACATTTAATCGGTAGAAAGACCATCTTCTTGGCCTAGTTTTTCCGAGAGAGAGGGTACAATCACGATCCTTCTCTAATCCCCCGATCGAGCATCTGTTCTCCAAATAGTACATTGTTGATTGCATTGGGATTTCCTTTGTAAGCTCTTCCTTCTCCTAGAGATTCATTTCCTAATTCCTCATCTTTATTAATTTATATTCGGTTGAGCATTTTTATAGTTTTGTAGATCTATGGTGTTCTTGTGTGATTCAAGGATTGAGGCTCACTTATATAGATCCTACAACACCGAGGTAGGTGGTTTGTGCCTTTCTGTTGAAAGTCTTTGAGTTATATGTGCAAAATTTTCCAATACCTGTGAACGGGGTATTGCGTGTTTTCAGTTTTTGCCCTGTTAATTCCCTGTTATGCTTGTATGATTTATTAGAGTTTAATTGATACAAATAGGGTTAATTGCTATTCTTTTGAAGTGTTTTCCCATGCATGTTTGGTATGTGACCGTTTGGTCTTGCTTAGCCTGTTTGGCTGCCTTGTTTGTTTCCCATGCCTAGTATTATAGGATGTAGTTTTGTTTATCTACCATGCTGTTATGCTGTAGACTATTATCCAAGTAGTTCTTGAGGTTTACTTTGACCAATAAGAATTTCTATGCTTGTTTGACTTACATATGGCCGTGAGAACCTGGTGTAGTGTACCATAGGGTGAATGGACGTAAGGGCTTCTCTAGAGTATCCATTATTACTGTCATGATGAGAGACCATAGGGGGGATTGATATAAGTGCTTCCTCAGAGTGTATGTAGTTCCTCGACATAGGCCACATGGGGAATGTGATGCATGTGCTTCCACATAATGCCTTTTAGTTAACAATACAGGACAATAGGGGGAATTGACGGTGAGTGATTTCCCAAAGAGTCTATACTAAAGCTGAACCAGAGGGGTTATACTATAAGTACTTCCCATAGGGTTGCATGTGTTGCTAGGTAGGACCAAAGGGGATAGGCTATGAGTACATTCCAGAGGGTTCCTTATTTGTGTTTAGCTGCTTGATTGATATGTGGAATTGAATGCTTTTAAACTTTAGGAATGCTTACTACTGAGTACTTCCTTGTTTACTGCTTCTTTTTTTTATTACCTGCATATATATTCACTGACTATTTGGCACATATCTTTTGGTTGTTGCCTACTGGGATTAGTCTCACACCCTGTTTGGGTCATGCTTTTGCTCCCAAATAGATTATATTGTTACAGGTATATATAAGGTCAAGCACCCTTCTACTTCAGGTACATGACTGCTTTGGAGCTGGAGAGCATGGGACCAAGGTGAGGCTTGCGAAGCTAAGGATTTGTTTTTGTTTTTATCTTTTTTTATTTGGTTTAGTACTGTATCCCAACATTGTGACCTGTTTGGATACTTTCCTAGACATATGTATCATGCATCAATATATATGTGTTCCATCTGCTTATTGCTTTCAGTCTTCCAATGTTTACTGTTGTATGATATTATACCGCTTATGCTATTGTATATCTATTTCTCTTCAGCTGTGTTACTCTGTCAATGAGGGCATAGTTTCCCCACTATCACACCCAAGACCCTCGATACTAGTCTACAGCCTCTGACATTAGGGGAAATGCGCTTGAGGCTATGTGACCAACTAGGTATGGGTCACCTCTGGGAGGCTGCTGGAACCGGGACATTAAAAAGTAATATAGGAGGAATTATTTTCTCTTGAATTACTATTGGGAGCCTATAGACAGGGATTTGAAGGAATAGGTACTTGGTAATAAGCTGTGCCCGGGAGTAGCTAACTCATGTATAGGGAAAATCCGGTCTACATCGTTTATTGAAATATTTTTGGTTTTGCAATTTTACAGTTGATTTTATTCTCACCTTGAGTGATTCACATGTTTGGTTCTATTATGGTAAATGTTATTGAGGTTCTATTTCTATTGCAACCTGATGAGATGAGGGTATTCCATCTCATGCATCATGTAGGCACTTTCTAGGAATCACATGTCATGCATTCTTTCCATGCCATTTAGGGTGAATTAGCGATTGCATGTTGTTGTGATAAATGTTGTGCTAGATATTCATGATGTTGTGATATATGCCTTGATAAAAATACCTATTGCTTCATAGGGTACTGGTTGTGTAAGGTTTTATTTGAATAAACACAAAACATTGGTTCTTGAGGTGTTTTGGGCCCTCATGGATCGGAATTTTTTATATCATTGATCTATTATTCTTATTTATGACATGTATATTATGTCAAGCATTGATTCGCATGGGGTATGGGCCCTCACGAATTGGAATTTGGAACTTAAAGGTTCGTTTAAGTGTTTTTCTAGGCTCCAGAGTAGTTTATGAGGCTTACTGTCTTGAAAAACCCAGAATACACGTACTATATTGATGAATACACGCCATGTGTTATTTTGTTCAGGAAGAAACTATTTTTCTTAAGTACACACCATGTACTGTATTTACATGTTGTGTAGTCTCTAACCGTTCCACAGACTGTGTGGGTAGAGACATGGGGTTTGGAAATCCTTGGTAAGACACGCTGTGTACTAGATGTACACGCCGTGTTGTAGAACTGTTTAACCGACCGTTTCACTAACAACACAGGTCAGATGAGACTTTCCTAGTACACATTGTTCTCATCTGGAGCACTCCATGTAGTGTGAGAAATGTATCCGACCATGTCACTACCAAAACAGGTCGATGAAGCTTGTCTAGTACATGCCATGTCTGGCACTAACACGCCGTGTAGGGTGAGCCGTGTAACCGGTCGTGTGACTAACAACACGAGTCAGTGAGGTTCATCTAGTATAAGTCATGTCTGGAACTAACATGCCATGTAGTCTTGTTCTAAGAGAGCCGTGTGGCTTAGATGTGTAAGGGAACTCAGACAGGGGAAGAGTATTCAAGTACATGTTGTGTGTAACGACAACACGCTGTGTATGGGGTGTTACATTACCAGTCTTGGTAGAATTACATGCCCATGTGAATGGCTTACAGGAACACACCATGTAATTAAATATACACATCATGTATACTTGTTTTGAAAAACTTTTATGCATTTTCTACTATTTCATCCTTTGTCTTCTAAGTTTCAGACCCTGTTAATCTTGATCTAAGGTGTGCGCTTGACCTTTCAGAGTCATGCCACTGAGACATCCTCCGGTTGTATTCCAGTTGTGGGGGTAATGATCAAACACTGGACATGGATGATCAAGGACTTCTAGAAGATCTTCTAGTAGTTCAAGTCATGGAACCAGCCGTCATTCCTGACATAGGTCCTGATGCACAGTTCCGAGAGGGCTTCATGAGGTTGATGCAGACCTTCTGAGGAGTGCTGCATCCTTCCCCTTCTATGACAGAGTTGACGCGGGTTTTCCAGTAGCAGCATCCTCCCACTTTCACTGGGGAAGGAGAACCTCAGGTTGTAGAGTCATGGTTAGAATCCATGCTTTCTATCTTCAAGCATCTGGAGGCACCTCCAGAGAGTAGGGTGAATCTTGCTATGTATATGCTACGAGATTCCACCAAGAGATGGTGGGATGTGATCTCATAGGAGGGACTCCACCAGGTTATGGCTTGGGATGAGTTCCAACATTTAAAGACCTGGAAATTCCGTGGATTGTTTTTAAATACATTAGAATTTTATGAGTCCGTAGTTTCTAACGGCGCTTGATTCCGAGGTCCGGTGTGCCCGAAATCAATTTCTGAAGTTTTGTTCGGGTACGTTCAGTAAATGTATGAGTAGAATTTCATATCTTTTTAACCGATGCACAGAATTGAAATTTGAGGACATCGTTGAACTCGCAGCGCCGGTATTCGCTTAAGGATACCTTCATTGAAGTTGCATTCTAACAAGAATGGAAGTTATTTTTTTGGGGTTTCTAAATAAAATTAAATAAAAATGAGTGGAACTTATTTTTTTTGGGGTGGTTTAATCCTCCAAGGGGAGGATGAAGGTGGGGCCCACCCACGCATAACCTCCCTTGGGAGGATATTATTTAGGTGGGTTCCACACAAGCTTAAACCCCCCATGTAACTCTATTTAAGTGGGGAAAGGCCTTTCAACTTCCCTCATTAAAGTTTCAACCCCCATTATTAATTAATTTAGCTCCTACAATTAATTAATTAAAATAAATTTGAATTCCTTTGAATTATTTTGACAACAATAAAATAATGGGTTGGCATAACCCATTATTTTGGATGGAGATTCTTTTTGGTAGATCTTTGGAGAACTCTTGGAAGAACTTCATCCTTCCAATGAAGAACGCACCATCTCCAATGACGAATGAGGATGATGCTCAAGACCAGGATCGACGACATGTGATGGGCGCAACATACGCCGACATCTTCGAAATCTTTTTACATGCCTTTGAAAACGTTCATCGAAACAAGGTAGGGGGATTTGAGTTATTTTAAATATGAGATTAAACCTCATTTCTTCATCGTTCAAATTTCTGGATTGGTATGCCAAATGTTATCGCCATGAAGAGGAGGGTTCTGACCGCAAAAACATGGCTCGACCCTCCCCATTGGGTTGTTCTTGTTTGATGACTATGGAGGCGGACCGTGAAGAAAACCGACGGCGCATGGCTGCCGGGTCACAAAGAGGGTGCGACACCGTTGTGATGCGCGGGAGGAGAGCCGAGGCTACGACGGGCCGTGGAGAAGGCGCGCGGCCCCATCACGCTGTGTGGAGGAGCCAAGGGTTGCGACCAAACCAGGCCACGGCGGAGGAGGCATGACACCGTTGCCCCGCGCGGAAGGTAGCAGGACCGCGGCGCGATGGAGCCGCGATGGAGGTGTGGTGGCAGCCAGCCAGGCCGGCAGTCGTGGAGCTGGAGCGGCGGGCCGCTCGGCCAGCCAGGAGGAGCGAGACCTCGTCGAATCCTGCGTGAGCTGGACCAGCACCACCTGGTGCCGGTTCGGTTCACCCAAAGAGTTATACCTTTTTGGTGCTAGGGGGTCATGTTCAACCCCCTGGGTTCGGCTAGGGCAGGCCGTCGGGCCGCCCATGGCCAGGCCCTCATCGGCCGGGCCACCCATGGCCAGGCCACCATCGGCTGGCCTGCCCTCGGCGAGGCCGCCCTCGGCCGGGCCTCCCATGGTCCGGCCGGCCTCGGCCGGGCCGCCCTCAGCTGGGCCGCCCTCCGGCCGGGCCATTTCTTTGGACCGGGTTGGACCCTTGGACAAAGTCAGTTCCTGGTCCGGACCGGGTCAGGCCGGGTCGCTCCGACTGGGTCGGACCGAACCCGGACCCGCTATGGCCAGTTTTCACCTTTTCGTCTGTATTTTGGGCTAAGAGTGTCTGAACGACGAACAGTCTATGGAAAAAGAAGGCCTAGAGTAGGACATTTCTTTTTGAATATTCCACCCGAGGTTTGGATGTAGTTGGGGGTATGGCCAGGTTGGTTTGAACCTAAAAACCAATAGGGCCCCTGGAATGAAAATGTCAATAACTCACAGATCGGGCGTCCGATTGACGCGTCGTCTATCGTGTTGCATTACTTATGATGAGAGGGAACTACATGATACATAAGATCGAGACATCATGGTAGTTGATGTATCAACACTTGGCTCAAGGAGCGGACCCTCCTGGAATTGAGTGTGCTATGTGTGAGAACCCTAGGGATGGCTGCGACTGAGATGATAAGATCCTCTGTGGGTTCGAAATCAACAATACTATACTAGTATCCTCCATGGGTTCAATAGTAATGACTTCTATACTAGGATCCTCAATGGGTTTGACAGAGATGACTACTGTACCGGGATCCTCCGTGGGTTCGACAGCAATGACTATTGTATGGGGATCCTCTGTGGGTTCGATAGCATTGATACTATTCCAGGATCCTACATGGGTTCGACAGAGGAGATGATTCAGTGGCTACAACTAATCATCTCCACCCCTCTACATGATTTCTATACCTATGTTAGCTGAGTCTTGTCTTTCAGTTGTTATCATTGAGATTATTGACTTTACTTATTTTGTGGAATGGATTATGCTTGGGCTCGAGTGTTGGAGCCGGACTGTGATTGGTAACTTAGGTATATGTTTGGGAATATACCTAAGTAGGGATGGTTGATACTTGATGATTGCATCTTACTATTGTGGTTTATCCTTAGTGGATTCTGGGAGACCTTCGGGGGTCTCGGGGACCCCTACTGAGTATTGTTATACTCACCCCTGCACGGGCTTCGCCCGCACCTTGTTGTGTTCTGTGCAGACGACGGTCTGCAGTGATCGAGGATGAGGGTGACAGACGAGAGGCTGCTCAGAGCTGCACTAGACATGACATACCTCAGGGATGAGTTAATCGAGATCTATACCTACCCTTCAGGTAGGATTCTCGGGCGGACGATCCATGAGCTATTTTTCCCTTTTTACTTGTACTTGTTGCTCAGTTGGGTTTGTATACTGGACCAATTACTTTCAGCACATCTTTCTTTTGTATATTTATACTTGCTACTTCAACTGATTACGTTCAGACTGTGTGTGTTACAATTTTAAAGGCAATGCCTTCCATTTTATCAGGAATTCACCTTTGGTTCTAGTCGCCAGCCCGTGGCTTGTGGAAGGCAGGCTTGGGGTAGTCACGACATGGGCCCCGATGACAGGTCGTGACAAATTGGTATCAGAGCAGTCGGTTCTACCACAGAACATGGACTCTGATTCTTTTAATAGCAATATTTTTAATTGTTTTGGGTGTGGATATCAGTTTATGGAAACTGGTGTTAGTGCGGTGGCCGACGTATCCATACACTAGGACTCTGACTTTTAATTTCCGACTCAGTGCATGAAAACACTGATTGCATGTGTGTTTCTTTTGAAAAGTTTTTTTCTTCATTTTTACTTTGTGTCATCTCACCAGGTATAATGTTTTCATCATGGTGCACCTATTTATTTTTAGGATGGCCCCACATATATAGACAGCTAGGGTTCTAAGTTTTTTATGAGATGGTTGCCCACTGAGTGACGAGGGCTCGGTGCAGGGCTGGACACAGAGGAGGTACCAGTGGTACCACTACCCGCTGGTCCACCAATACCACTAGCTCTAGCAGCAGAGAGTGCACGCCATCTGAGTGTGTCACATGATTTCTAGCACCAGAGGCCACCCAAGTTCAGGGGAGAGATGGACCGACAAGCATCTGAGTATTGGTTGGAGGCTATTGTGAGAGCTTTCCGATTGTTTGGGACACTAGCCGACCTCATGGTGATTCTTGTCGTGAGTCTCTTGCATGCAGCAGTAGGAAGATAGTGGAGCCTGATGCTATAGGTGCATGAAGAGACATCACTACTCTTTCTAGACTTTGTGAGTCTATTTAGGTCATAGTTGGTTCCAGACACCCTTCGTGTGGTGCGAATACAGGAGTTACTGCAACTACATCAGGGCAGCATGACAGTAGCTCAGTACTCAGAGAGGTTCACCGACCTCTCGATCTACTACACTGATATGGTATGGGACCCATTCTTCAGGGCTTGTACCTTTGAGCAGGGACTCAGGCATGAGATCAAGGATTTTATGATCTCCCTCAACATCCCGACGCAGGCGGGGGTGCTGGAGAGAGCCCTTTTTGTGGAGTGTTTTCTTGCTGAGTAGTCACCAGCAGCGAGACCCACAAAATGGAGACACGTAGCGGAGTCATCTGTAGCCGATAATAGATATATGTCACAGAGGTACAAGTGGACTAGGCCATCAGGTGGGCGAACCAAGGATACAAGTTTGGTTATGCAGGGAAAATGAGACCGAGCCAGCCAAACAAGGAGCAGGCAGTGCTATGCATACAGTAGGTAGGGTCACATGGCTCGTGACTACCCGACCTGTCATGAAGATGAGAAGAAGAGAGAAGAGGGACCTCTTAGGCAGAGGAAGAGGATCGACCATGGTGGTACGTTGGGAGTAGGTAGATGAGGAAGAGGATCTGGACGAGCAGCAGGTGGTGGACGACGTTTCGAGGCCCTACCACCACCACCACTAGGAGGTCCACCCCAACCACAGGCAGCTGGTAGACATGGGCGGGCTCAGCTCTAGGAAATCGAGGCCTACAACCACGGTGCACCTGAGATGATTCGAGGTACTATCTGTGTCTACTCAACCCTTGGTGCAGTACTTCAAGACATAGGTGCGAGTCATTCTTTTATTACTGCTTCCCTCGTTCAGAGCTTGGGGATTCCGATGGAGTCGTTGGATCGATCCTTATGACTAGAGACTCCTACGGGAGCAGACTCGATGATTATGCACTGGTTCTGACAGTGTGATCTTACTCTAGGAGGCGAGAGCTATGGCTGGGATCTCCTCGTAGTGGCATAGAGGCCTTACGACGCCATCTTGGGTATGGACTGGTTATCCATAGTTCATGCTCAGATTGACTGTATTAGGAGGAAAGTGCGGTTTTTCCATGAGGATGGGATGAGGTTTACCTTCACCAGTGAGAAGGGAGCCTTTGTAGTGTATGATGGACATACCCAGAGGAGGGGGCAGCGGATCACACATAATTTGGCTAGTCTCATCCTCAGAGCGGTTGATGTGTGGAGTTCAAGTTTTCCTATTTTGCTGGATCAGTACAGGTATGTTTTCCCTGATGATGTTCCAGGACTACCTCCTCACAGAGAGGTGGAATTCTACATTGACCTGTACCCTGAGATGACACCAATATCTACCCCAACATATCAGATGGATCCCGCTGAGCTTCATGATCTACGGGTATAGCTAGAGGACTTGTAGGGGAAGGGATTTATCCGACAAAGTGCTTCACCCTGGGCATCCCCAATTTTGTTCGCCAAGAAGGCGGATGGGAGCTTATGTCTGTGTGTTGATTATTGGATCCTGAATCATGTGACCGTGAAGAACAAGTACCCACTCCTGAGGATTGATGGCCTCTTTGATCAGCTGAAGGGAGCACGTTGGTTCTTGAATATAGATCTTTGGTCAGGCTATCACCAGCTCAGAGTATGGGATGAGGATGTGTAGAAGATGTCCTTTAGATGCCGGTATGGCCACTATGAGTTCTTGGTTATGTCATTCGGCGTATCCAACCCACCAGCAGTGTTCATGGGACTCATGAATAAGATCTTTAAACCATACCTTGATCGTTTTGTGGTAGTCTTTATCGATGACATTCTAATTTACTGAGCTACAGTGGAGGAGCACGCCAACCATTTGCGGGTAGTACTGGACACACTCCAAGAGCACCAGATTTATTGAAAGCCCTCGAAGTGCCAATTCTGGATCCGAGACGTACACTTTCTAGGACATTTCATCTCAAAGGATGGAGTTGTAGTGGATCTAGTGAAGATCAAGGCAGTACTGAATTGGGAGCCACCCAAGAGTGTGGCAGAGGTACGGATTTTTCTGGGACTAGCTGGGTACTATCATAGATTTGTGTCAAACTTATCCAGAGTTGCAGCACCACTTTCAACATTTAATAAGAAGGGGCAATCCTTCGTGTGGTCAGAGAGATGCCAATAGAGATTTCAGGAGCTGAGGCAGAGGTTGACTGGTGCCCCCATCTTGAGGCTTCCAGAGGTGGTCATAGGGTACGTAGTTTACTATGATGCATCAGGGACGGGGCTCGGATGCGTCCTGATGTAGGATCAAGTAGTGATAGCTTATGATTCTCGTTAGCTAAGATAGCATGAGCATAACTATGCTACGCATGACCTGGAGTTAGCAGCAGTAGTCTTTGCCTTGAAGATGTGGTGGCACTATCTGATGGGTGAGCATTTTACAGTCTACTTTGACCACCAGAGTCTTAGGTACGTCTTCTCACAGAAGGAATTGAACCTAGGACAATGGTATTTTCTTGAGTTCCTCTAGGACTATGAATTCGAGATAGTATATACTCCTTGGAAGGGGAAAGTTATAGCAGATGCTCTCAGCAGAAGATCAGGCATTCAACTACTAGGAGAGGCAACAGAGAAGCTGGCTACGTTGCAGATATCCTTTGTAGATCTGGATGGAGCAGCCTTTCTCCAGTCTCTTACAGTCACACCTCCACTTCTTCAGAGAGTCAGGGAGGCACAACGTGGGGATGTTGATTACGAGGCTCAACGTGCATAGATATCCACAAGGTAGGCACTTGATGGATTTTCTATAGGTGGGGGGCACGTCATTTTTTCAGAGGACGTACCATGGTACCAGTTTCACTTCAGGAGGAATTATTGAGGGAGTTCCACACATCTCCTTTAGCGGTACATCTAGGAGTGGAAAAGATGTATCCGGACCTACGACGATAGCACTGGTGGCCAGGTATGAAGAAGGCAGTAGCAGAGTTTGTCACGCGATGCCTCACTTGTCAGCAAGTTAAGGCGGAGCACCAGGTTCTAGAAGGATTAGTTCATCCCTTAGAGGTCCTAGAGTGGAAGTGTAATGGGATATCCATGGATTTCATGACGGGACTTCCACGTACATCCATAGGAAACAACTCTATATGGGTGATCGTTGACCGACTCACCAAGTCGACCCACTTTCGACCGATCAGAGAGTAGGGTTCAGTAGAGAGCCTAAGACGCATCTATGTACGGGAGATCGTATGACTTAATGGTGTAACATTGACTATAGTCTCCGATTGAGATGCTCATTTCACTTCCTGGCTGTGGAAGGGGTTGTAGGAGGCTTTCAGGATGTAGCTTCGCTTAAACACTGCCTTTCATCCTCAAACGGATGGTCAGACTGGGAGGACCATTCAGACTCTCGAGGACTTGCTCTGTGCATGATTCCTCAACTTTGGTCGCAGCTGGGAGGATAAATTACCTTTGGAATTGTTTGCGTATAGCAACAACTACCACTCCACCATCAGGATGGCACCTTTTGAGGAACTTTATGGCCAACCTTTCAGATCGCCTCTATGCTAGACTGACCCGGGGGAGTCATCACTTGTAGGACCAGAGATAGCGTAGGCTACGACAGAGAAGGTGCAGATCATCCAAGAGTAGATGAAGACTGCACAGAGAAGGCAGAAGTGATATGTTGATAGGATATAGAAACCACTAGAGTTTGAGGATGGTGACCACATCTTTCTACGAGTCTCACCTCGACCAGGTCTATAGAGATTTGGCCGAGGCGGGAAGTTCTCTCCGCGATTCATCAGATTGTTCTAGGTCCCCAGCAGAGTAGGCAAGGTGGATTACCGCCTGGCTCTTCCACCTCAATTGCACAGGGTGCACGAAATATTCCACGTATCTCAGCTGAGGAGATACGTTCATGACCCATACCACATCATCAACCACGGGTAGCTAGACATCGATGACCAGGTGACTTTCACGAAGGTTCCAGTGGAGATTGAGGATCGACAGGAGCAGGTGCTGTGTGGATGGTCGGTACCTCTGGTGTGCGTTCGCTGGCAGCACGGGAACCTCCAAGAGAGCACATGAGAGCGGAAGGCTCAGCTGTGTGCTCAGTACCCCCATTTGTTTCATTAGTGTGAGTTGTATCTTATGGGGATGTAAAGCCCCGAGGTTGGGAGAATGTAACAACCTGGAAATTCCATGGATTTTTTTAATACATTGGAATTTTACATGTCCACAGTTTCTAACAGTGATTGATTTTGAGCCTGGTGTGCCCGGAATCAATTTCTGAATTTTTGTTCTAGTATGTTCAATAAACATATGAGCAGGATTTCATATCTTTTGAACCGATTCTTAGAATTGAAATCTGAGGACACCTTTGAACTCGCAGCGCTGGTATTCGCTTAAGGAGACCTTCACCACAGTTTCTTTCTAAAGATAATGGAAGTTGTTTTTTTGGGATTTCTAAATAAAATTAAATAAAAATGAGTGGAAATTTGTTTTATTTTTGTGGAGGTTTAATCCTCTAATGGGAGGTTAAAGGCGGGGCCCACCCGCGCATAACCTCCCTTGGGAGGTTATTATTTAGGTGGGACCACACAATCTTAAACCCCCATGTAACTCTTTTTAAGTGGGGGGAGGATTTTGAACTTCCCTCATTAAAGTGCCAACCCCCATTAATAATTAATTTAGCTCCTACAATTAATTAATTAAAAACCATTTTAATTCCTTTGAATTATTTTTCCAGTAATAAAATAATGGGTTGGAATAACCCATTATTTTGGTTGGCGATTCATTTTGGTGGAGCTTTTTAGAACTCTTGGAATTACATCATCCTTCCAATGAATAATTCACCATCTCCAACGACGAATGAGGACGACGCTCGAGCCTGGGATCGACGACGTGTGATGGGCGCAACGTATATAGACATCTTCAAATTATTTTTCCATGCCTTTGACAATGTTCATTGAAACGAGGTAGGGGGATTTGAGTTATTTTAAATATGATATTAAACCTCCATTCTTCATTGTTCAAATTTCTGGATTTTTATGCCAAATGTTGATGCCATGAAGAGGAGGGTTCAGACCGAACATACACGGCCCGACCCTCTCCCTTGGGTTGTTCTTGTTTGATGACGATGGAGGCGGACCGCAAAGAAAACCAGCAGCGTAAGGTCGCCGGGTCGCAAAGAGGGCACATCATTGTTGTGCCACGCGGGAGGAGAGTCGTGGCCACGATGGGCTGCGGCGGAGGCACGCGGTGTCGTCGCACCGCATGGAGGAGCCGATTCTCATGGCCAAACCGGGTCGCAGTGGAGGAGGCACGATGCCATCACACCACGCTGAGCACAGCAGGACCGCGGCGTAATCGCGCTGTGGTGGAGGTGCGGTGGCGGCCAGCCGGGCGGGCCTCCGTGGAGTCGGAGTGGTTGGCCGCTCGGCTAGCAGGGATGATCGGGACTAAGTCGGGTACCACGTGAGCTGGACCGACACCACTTGGAGCCGGTTCGGTTCACCCGAACGATTATACCATTTGGGTGTCAGGTGGGCACGCGCCACCCCCTGGGCGCGGCTAGGGTCGGCCGCCGGGCCTCCCACGATCAGGCCGCCCATCGGCCGAGCCATCCACGGTCAGGCCGCCCTCGGGTCAGGCCTTCCCCTCAGGCCGATC
Source organism: Viscum album (assembly GCA_963277665.1). Lineage (NCBI taxonomy): Eukaryota > Viridiplantae > Streptophyta > Magnoliopsida > Santalales > Viscaceae > Viscum > Viscum album. The sequence goes on along the minus strand of OY728123.1, from coordinate 497,983,831 downwards.
CATTTCCTCGGATTGGGTCGGACCCCATTCTGGACTTGGTCGGGCCGGGTCACTCCGACTGGGTCGGACCGAACCAGGACCCGCTATGGCCAGTTTTCGCCTTTTCATCCGTAGTTTGGGCTAGAGGTGTCCGAACGAAGAACTGTTTTCGGAAACGTAAGGCTTAGAGTAGGAAGGTTATTTTGGAATATTCCACTTGAGGTTTGGACGTAGCTGGGGTATAGTCGGGTTGGTTTGAACCTAAAAACCAACCGGGCCCCTGGAACGGAAATGCCAATAACTCACAGACCGGGCATCCAATTGACGCGTCGTCTGTCACATTGAGTTCCTTATGAAGAGAGGGAACTACATGATACATAAGCTCAAGACTTTGTGGAAGTTGATGTATCGACACCTGGAACAAGGAGCGGACCCTCCCAGAATCGAGCGTGCTATGAGCGGGAACCCCAGGGCTGGCTATGACTGAGATGACAGGATCCTCTGTGGGTTCGACAACGACGATACTGTACCAGGATCCTCCGTGGGTTCGACAACAATGAATTATATACCGGGATCCTCCGTGGGTTTGACAGTGATGACTACTGTACCAGGATCCTCCGTGGGTTTGACCAAGATGACTTCTATATCGGGATCCTCCGTGGGATCGATAACGGTGATACGGTTCCAGGATCCTATGTGGGTTCGACAGAGGAGATGATTCAGTGGCTACAACTAATCATCTCCACCACTCTACATGAGTTGTATACCTATGTGATCTGAGTCTTGTCTTTCAGTTGTTATCATTGAGATGATTGACTTTACTTCATTTGTGGAATGGGTTGTGCATGGGATTGAGTGTTGGAGCATGACTGTGATTGGTAACTTAGGTATATGTATGGTAATATACCTAAGTATGGAAGGTTGATACATCGTGATTGTATCTTACTACTATGGTTTATCTTTATTATATTTTGGGATACATTTTGGGGTCTCGGGGTCCCCGACTAAGTATTGTTATACTCACCCATGCACGGGCTTCACCCACACCTTGTTGTGTTCTGTGCAGACGATGATCAACAGAGATCGAGGCTGAAGGTGATAGACGGGAGGCTGATCAGAGCTGGACTAGATGGTATGTACCTCATGGATGATTTGATTGAGATATGTACCTACCCTTCAGGTAGGATTCTCAGGCAGATGATCCAGAAGCTATTTTTCCCTTTTTACTTGTACTTGTACTTGTTGGTCAGTTGGGTTTGTATACTGGACCACTTACTTTCAGCACATCTTTCTTTTCTATATTAGTACTTTCTGCTTCTACTACTTGTGTTCAGACTGTGTGTGTTATAGGTTTAAATGAAATTCCTTCCCTTTTATTGGGAGTTCTCCTTTGGTGAAGGCGAGCTTGGGGTAGTCACAGCATGGGCCCAAAGGACGGGTCGTGACACAACATGCCTTCTACGACTACTTCTATCCAGAGACTTTGAGGGCTGATCGAGCCCAAGAGTTTCTGAGCCTAGAGAAGGGTACTCTTTTTTTCCGGGAGTATTCTTCTTGTTTCATAGAGTTGTAGTGCCTCACGCCTATTCTAGGAGATGATGAGTTATTCCTAGTAAGGAAGTTTGAGGATGGTCTTAGGTACAACATCTGATCTCAGGTGAACATCTTCCAGTTGACTTCCATCACTTCTATCGTCAACCAGGTGCTGATAATAGAGGAAAATTTGAGGTATTATGGAGTTGTGACCCAGGGTGGTTCGACATCCGTAGTTAGTATCCCTCCTACTGATAGTTGGAAGCATTGCAGGGGGGTTTCGCGTGGTGATCCAAGGAGGTGAGACACTTCTTCTAGTAGCCAGGTGGGGTGATACCAGTGTGGGAAGAGTATGCATACGAGGCCACATTGACCAAGAGACCTATTGGAGTGATGATCTTATGGAAAGATGGGTCATCAGTAGCGTTTATATCAGATATTCTCACCAGAAGATAGTGACATGGGTTCTTCAATGACTCTGTGTTCCAGAGTAGTGCCACCAGTTTCTCATCAGTCTGGGAACTGGAGTTCCTCTAGTAGTTCAGGCCAAGTTAGAGGTCGTGGTTGTGGTATTCAGTCACTAGATTTTCAGTGACAACAGGGTGGATCAGATCAGGGTGGTCAGGCAGGGTCGCAGGGCTGCGGTGCAGGTCAGACTTTTGCAGTGGAGCAGACCCAGCGGGAGCAGGATATCGGACACTCTACAGTTAGAGGTATGATTTTAGTTTCCTTATTTTTAGCTTCTACTCTTTTTGATATAGGGGCTTCCCATATCTTTATATCAGTTGCTATTGTGAAGAGCCTTCAAATCTGTGTCTTTTCTTCTACCGATGTTTTAATGTTGGACACACTGTTGGGGACTAGAATGGCTAGTGTATATCAATGCAAGGAGTTCCCTCTTGAGGTTGGAGGACGTCCCTTCTTATGAGGCGTTTATGTCCTAGAGATGACAGGTTGTGATTTCATTCTCAGAATGGAATGGTTATTTTCCTTAAAGGTAATTATTGTTTTCTATCACTGTAGGGTGAGTTTCACATCACCAAAGGCTGGATCGTTTCTTCATAAGGGAGAATGGGATGTCCAGGCGAGTAGAGCAGGACCCGAGCATCATGGGTTGGGAGGAGTTACAATGTAGATTTCTAGTCTTTATCTGGATGACCAGGGGACTTCACAGATGGACTTTCCTCCATTGTTGGATCATTTCAGGTATGTCTTTTCAGAGGACTTTTCAGGTTTGCCTTCGGATTGAGAGGTATAATTTTCTATTGAGCTAGTTCCAGGAGTGGAACAAGTGTCCATTCCTCCTTACAGGATGGTTACACTAGAGTTATAGGAGCTCATGAAGTAGTTGTAAGAGTTTTAGGCAAAGGGTTTTATCTGACCCAGTACTTATCCTTGGGGTTCTATTATCCTATTTGTGAATAAGGAAGATGGTACTCTCTAAATTAGTGTAGATTATCGGAAGCTGAACTAGTTGACGGTAAAGAACCGATATCCCTTGCTAAGGATTGATGATATCTTTGATCATATTCGAGGATCTCAGGTGTTCTTGATTATTGACTTGAGATCTAGTTATCATCAGTTGCGCATTAGAGCATATGATATACCTCTTATAGCATTCTTAAGTAGGTATGGTCTATACGAGTATGTGGATATTTCATTCGGTCTCACGAATGAGCCTGCAGTCTTCATGGCACTAATGAACTGAGTGTTCCAACCATATATGGATTCTTTCCTGTTGGTTTTCATGGATGATATCTTGGTGTAATCTCACACTCGACACAGACATGCTACCTATCTTGAGATCATTTTGAGTACACTGAGAGAGCATCAGTTATATGCTAAGCTCTCAAAAATGTCACTTTTGGAAGGACCAAATTCACTTCTTGGGCCATGTTATCTCTAAGACAGGAGTATCAGTAGATCTAGAGAAAGTGAGAGCAGTAATTTCCTGGGAGTAGTCGAATAAAATCTTCAAGGTAAAGAGTTTTCTAGGGATTTCTGGATACTACAGACATTTTATATAGGACTTTTCATACTTAGCAGCACCATTGACGGGCCTGAATAAGAATGATGCAAAGTAGTTGTGGATAGATTCTTGTGAGTCAGCCTCTTAGGATCTTAAAGGGAGGTTTACTTTAGCACCGATACTAGTTTTTCTAGAGCTAGGAAAGAGATATACTATGTACTGTGATGCTTCAGGTATTGGACTTAGAGCAGTGCTTATGTAGGAAGCAAAAGTCGTTGCATATGGGTCTCAGCAGTTGATGCCACATGAGAGGAATTACCCGACACATGATCTTGAGTTAGCTACAATTGTTCATGCCTTACGCTGTTAGAGACATTGTCTTCTGGGAGAGTATTTTGTGGTTTTCATTGACCACAAAAGTCTCAAATATATCTTTACTCACCATGACATGAATTTAAGACAACAAAGGTGGGTTGAGTACCTTTAGTCTTTTGATTTTGAGCTTTCCTATATGCCTGGGAAAGGAAACGTAGTGGCTGATGCATTGAGTAGGAGGAATTAGATACAGGCAGTTCTGGAGGCCACCAGTGAGTGGCAGCTTATGAATCTGTTCTCTAAAATGCATTTGGAGGTGCACGATAGGCAGGGGCAGACGTTTCTTTCTTTTGTAGCTATTACCTGTACTCTTCTTTATTGAGTGAGAATGAGGCAGCTATAAGATTCTGAAGGACTAGTCCTACGAGAAATCATGTTAGGAGAGGACCCTATTCATGGATAGACCATAGAAAAGGATGATATTCTTTCATTTTCATGGACACGTATGGGTGTCAGTAGACATATGTGAGGAGCTGATGCGGGACTTTCATTCCTCAATTTGGGCAGTTCATCCTGATGTCACCAATATGTATCATGATCTACACCATCAATACTGGTGGCTAGGTTTAAAGAGACATGTTTCTAGTTTCATTATGAGGTGTTCCAACAGTCAGCAGGTGAAGGTGGAGCATCAGTGACCATCATGTCTTTTTTCAGCAGTTACCCATTCCCGAGTGGAAGTGGAATGATGTCGCGATGGATTTCATAATAGGTTTGTTGAGGTATCCTTGAGGGAATGATTCTTTTTGGGTAGTTATTGACATACTCACTAAGGTTTCTCACTTCTTTCTGATCAAGGATACTTACAGTGTTGATGAGCTGGGAAAGTTGTACATCCACGAGATTGTACGTCTACAAGGGGTTCCACACTCCATTGTGTCAGACAGGGATGCCCATTTTACTTCTTGAGTCTGGCGGGGGCTTCAAAAGGCTTTGGGTACACATGTACTTTTGAGTACAACTTACCACCCCAGACAGATGTCCAATCTGAGCATATGATTTAGGTGCTTGAGGACATGCTTCAAGAATGCATCCTGGATTTTGGAGGTTCTTGGGAGAAGCACATATCTCTTTTGGAGTTTTCCTATAATAATTGTTTTCAAACAACTATTCATATGGAACCTTATGAGGCTTTGTACGGTAGGCCATGCCGATCAACCTTATATTGGATGGAGGTAGGAGAGGCAGCTATGTTGGGACCTCGTCTCGTCTAGGAGACCACAGAGCCAATAGAGTTGATTAAAAAGAGTATGACTATTGCACAGTCTTGACAGAAGTCTTATGCTGATCACCAGATACAACCTCTGGATTTTGAGGTCGGGGATTAGGTTTTCTTTCATGTCACACCAAGGTTGGGGAACAGGAGAATTATGAGACAGGGTAATATTTCGCCGAGGTACGTCGGTCCGTTTGAGGTTTTTGAGAGAGTTGGGTCGATTACCTATCGGTTGTAGTTACCTCAGAGGTACTAGGATATGCACAGCATTTTCCACATTTCTCAGCTTCAACATTACTTCTCAGCCCAGTCTCATGCTTTTAAACTTGAGGAGTTTGAGTTAAATTCGGATGCCTCATTCGAGGAGCATCCTATCCGGATTATTGATCACAATACGAAGGTTCTCCATGGTCGGTCTGTTCCTTTGGTACGAGTGCTATGGTAGCAGGGCGAGTACGGGATGAGACCTGGGAGAGGGAGACTAATGTACGATCATAGTGGTCGGAGCTGTTTGAGTATTCTTCTTCTATGCCGCCTTGCTAGGGAAATTAGGTGACAAATTTATTTAAGGGGGGAAGCTTGTAAAAACTCAGATCTTATTTTCTGGTTTGTTTTTCATTTTCTGGTGTTTTTGAGAAAATGAGGAGTTTCAGGAAATTTTTGAATCACCCGTCGTGTACTTTATGAGTACACACCGTGTACTCAGTTATCGCGGGTATATGGGTGCTGGCCGTGTAACGGCCCTGCACAGGGCCATGTGTGGTGACCTGGAGACCGCCTAATGTGGGGGATAGTGAAGTAAAGTACACTCCATGTACTTTTTTTCATTAAATGAACTGGGTTAGCATCTAAATGGAAGAAATCCCTCCTTTTAGGCATGGTTCATCAGAGAGCGAGGGTACGACCATGATCCTTCTCCAAGCCCCCGATCAAGTGTACGTTCTATGAATCAACCGTCTTCGATTGCATTGGGATTGCCTCGGTAAGCTCTTCCTTCTCCAAGATCATTGTATCATGATTCCTCCTATTTATCAATTTATCTTCGATTGATCATTTTTCTTATTTTTGTAGATCTATGATGTTCATGGGAAATTTAGGACTTGAGGTTTACTTATATCGATCCTACAACATCGAGGTAGGTGGTTTGTGCCTTTCCATTGAAAGTCTTTGAGTTATATGCGACAAATTTCCTAATACCCTTGAATATGGTATTGCGTGTTTACAGTTTTAGTCGAGTTAATTTTCTACTATGCTTGTATGCATGAGTAGAGGTTAATTGATATGAATACAGTTAATTTCTATGATTTGTAAGTGTTTTCCCATGCATGTTTGGGTTATGATTGTTTAGTCTTGCTTAGCCTATTAGGCTGCCTTGTTTGTTTCCCATGCCTAGTATTGTAGGATGGAGTTTTGTTTATCTGTCATGCTATTATGATGCAGACTATTAGCCAAGTAGTTCTTGAGGTTTACTTTGGCCGATATGCATTTCTATGCTTATTTGACTTACACAGGGCTATGATAACCTGGTGTAGTGGACTATATGGAGATTGGACGTAAGGTATTTTATAGAGTGTCTATTATTACTATTACGATTCAAGACCACAAGGGGGAATTGATGTAAGTGCTTCCTCAGAGTGTTTGTAGTTCCTCGACATGGGACATAGGGGGAATGTGATCTATGTTCTTCCCCATAGCACCTTTTAGTTACCGATATGAGACTATCAGGGGAATTTATTGGGAGTTCTACCCTAGAGAGTCTATACTAATGTTGAACCAGAGGGGTTAGACTGGGAGCACTTCCCAAAGGGTTGCTTATGTTTCTAGGTAGGACCAGAGGGGATAGACTGTGGGTACATACTAGAGGGTTACCTATTTTTGTTTATCTGTTTTTTTGATATGTGGAATTGAATGCTTTGAAACTGTAGGAATGTTTACTGTTGAGTACTTCCTTGTTTACTGCTTCTTTTTCTTATTACATGCCATATATATTCATAGACTGTTAGGCATAGATGTTTTGGTGGTTGCCTGTTGGTATTAGTCTCACACCCTATTTGGTTCATGCTTTTGGGCCCAAACAGATTATATTGTTGTAGGTATAGATAAGGGAAAGTTCCCTTCTACTTCAGGCACTTGACTGCTTTGGAGAAGGAGAGCATGGGACCAAGATGAGGCTTGTAATGCTGAGGAGTTATTTTCTTGTTTTTTTAACTTTCTTTAGTACTGTATTCCAGCATTGTGATGTGTTTGGCTGTTTTACTAGGCATATGTATCATGCATCATTATATATGTGTTCCAGTTGATTATTTCTTTCAGACTTCCACTATTTACTATTGTATGATAATATACTACTTCTGTTATTGTATATCTATTTCTATTACACTGTGTTACTCTTCCAATGGGGGCATATTTTCCCCACTATCACACCCAAGGCCCTCACGGCTAGTCGACATCCTCTGACATTAGGGGAAATGCGCTTGAGACCTTGTGACCAACTAGGTACGGGGCGCCTATGGGCAGCTTTCATAACTGGGACGTTACAAGAAGCGACTATGTAAACTAGAAGGAATGGATGAAGGTAGTTCTAAAAAATATAGGTCTTGAATTTTGGGCTATTATGTCAAAACCTTATAAATTTCTTGACATATATTTAGAAACTCTAATGGGAAATGATTCAATAAAATATATTCTAAATTAAAAATTATGAGTTACCTATATTTTCATTTTAGTAGATTTATGTATATTCATATATATTCATGTGAAACTACATTAGAAATTTGGAGGACTTTAAAATTCACTCATCAATGAACTGAATAGATTTAGAGAATCAAGCTGGGTATTTATGGGGATGAGTTTCATGAATTTAGAATGAATAATCGAGAGAGATTTAGTAAGATATACAATAGATTCACTAATATTGTAAACAACAAGTTTTCACTCTGGGAGACAATCAATAATTAAGTTCTTGTTGAAATAATAAGTCTTTATCTACTTAAAAGGGAAAACTAAAAGAATATTTCTATTGAATACAGTAAGGATTTTACTAAGTATTCAATGGATTAGCTGATAAGATCATTTCTTAAATACAAGATAGAGATGAAGAATGATAATGTTGAAGAACATGACAACCCGAAAGGTATATCATTGAAATATAATTCAAATTTTTCTGATAAATCCTCTAATTTTGAGTTGTAGTAATGTGAAAAAGTTTAAATAGAAAATTATACCAAATGAGTCTATAAGTACATAAAAAGAGAGAGTATTTCAAAAGCATCCTAGAAGAGATCATCAAAAGAATAATAGAAATAGATGTAAGTAATTTAATAGTAGTAAATAAAACGTTTCATAATTAATATTCTATGAGTGTAGGAGAAAGGTAAATGTCAAATAAAACTATCCAAAATTGAAACAAGAAGGCAAATATGGTAAATACAGGGAGTTAAAATGTGTGCATAATGTTATATGGAGTTTCACAGAGGATTCAGACTCGAGTAGTGATGATTTTGAGAGTGAAAAAAGAGTTATCCAATATATTCTTAATTGAAATAAACTATGAATGAGGTTAACCATGATTATAATTATAGGTTAGGATATGAGCCTGATATTGAAAATGAAGTAATTAATTGAGAAAAATAAAATGTTTCAAAGTGATATTTTAAGAATTTATGAACTATATAGGGTACTAAAAATAGAAAATAATAAGATCATAAAATAGAAAATGGTTATAGATTCTCAACTAATAATGATCAAAGGATACAATGAAATAATAAAATATTTACTTTAAAAATTTGATAAAGATCAATATAAGAGATTTAAGTTAGTTTGTGATGACTGAGATAAAATTAAAAAGGAATGTAAGAATATAAAACATGAAAATAAGTTATTAAGAAATATAGGATCAGGTTAAATGTGAACTTATATAATGACCTATAAGTCATTAAAATATAGAATGAAAATATTAAATGGGATATTACTGGATTAAAATAATACTTATCATTTTTGTTTAAGAAAAATAAAATTTTAATATGACGATGGATATATGAAAATCCAATAAAGATAAAAAAATATTTGGTTACAATAGTTGGATTCCTAAGGTGTATAGAACTACCTTTATTAATGGAATTAAATGGAATGTCTCAACTGTTACATGATTTAGATGTAATATGAATGGTCATTATGAAAAAAAGAGTTATTTAATATTTACACCATCACTATTCCACACAAAGACTTTTATTTATAAGAATTTATCATAAAGATTTCCTTATAATAAATTTCTTAAATCAGTATGGGTTCCCAAAAGTTTTATCACTAATTCAATTAGATCCAAAATAGTTTGGATACCAAAACAGTTATCTACTTAATCTGTATTACAGAAAACCTACCTAACGGTATTTGTTAAATAAGTATACTATCTACTGTTTTACCATATGGTATGCTAGGATGCATAATATATAATTTCTTTTTTGATTTGATTTTATTTTTTGGATTGTAAGCATGTACAATGACTTTTTTTTGTTTATTTTTTAGCAAGTAAAAATGTTGTGGTTTAAATAGTTTAAAATTTTAGTTTCATGTATGTTTGCTGTATGTTTATATTTCATATAAAGAAAATTTTAATATCCATCTTTATAAAAGTATGAATTTCGAGGGGGGGAGGGTTACCCATTGTTTTTTAATTTAGTTACTATTCTGAAATATGAGTTTTAAATTAGTGTCTAAAAATTTATTATATGTAGAAATTATGTTTTGATTAGTCTTTTTGAAATATTTTTCAACAGATGATTTAATTTTTTAGAACTCGTGTTCTGGTTATTATATTCAAACAACTTGATTTTACTCATTAGTGGTGGAAATTTTATATTGTAAAATTATTTAACCACCTATAGATTCAATAGGTTTTTTCTTATAATGGTTCCTTAAAATTCAGTTTAGAACAATCACTACTATAGAAAATCATTTTAATAGTGCTATAAAAAGAATTTATCAGTGCTAAAAAAGTGTTATTGATCTAAGAATCTTTAAAAAGGAACAAAATTATTAGTTATTAAAACTATTTATAAAGGGAAACATTTATCCTACTTATAGAACTGATAAATATCCCCCTTTATCATCACTAGAAGTAGCACTGATAAAGGCCATACTGTTGTAGTGTGATATTAAAATTACAGTACACTGTAGTAATAAATACAGCCAAATACAGGATACCCCAAACTCATAATTTAATGAAAATAAAAATTAAACCATAAATACAATAAAAAAGACACAATTATAGACATTTCAATAATTATTTGGTATAATTACATTAGTAAGAAAAATTTATCACAAACATTAAGAAACATCAATGGGTTTGTTTTATTTTTCACCTGACCCCTTCCTAGAAAGGCTCGATCATGGTATCATTTTCTGAATAAATCACCCCAACTCGATAAAAATAATCAAAATATATAAAAAACACTTATTATGTTAATAATAATATAAAGATTTAAATTAAACATAAATATGAAATAATACATTAATAAAATGTCATTTTTAAATTAAAACTACCCATTTGAGTAATACCAATCACACAGTGCATCGAGTTGAGGTACGACTAATTTCTACACATCATATATGTCTTATGAATTATTTTACTAAAGTATAAAAATAATCTAATTTTTTTTGCTCAGTTTTGAGTATCTCACTTTTTAGTTAACTAAAATTTCATTTAAATTTAAAATATACACTTTTAGTCATACTAGTCACATCATGTGTCATGTTGATGTGAGAATGATTCATACACCTAAAAAATGAATTAGGAATAATTTTACTAAATTATCAATACAATTAGAGCATGTGTTCTCATTCTTAAGTGTGTGGTACTCGTTTTTAACTAAAATAAGTGATAACATACACTTTGAATCAAATCAGGCACACTTTGTATCGGATTGAGGTCTGTTTGATTCATACACATCCAAAAATGACTTATATATCATTTTCCAAAAGTTTTAAAACAATATGATTGTTTTTCTTGGTTTTTAGTATGTAACTTGTATTTTTTACTAAAATTAAAATTTTAAATAAAATGACACACTTAGAGTCATACTGGTTACACCATGCGTTGGATTTTGCTTTATATAATTCCCACACATCAAAAATGACTATGGATAATTTTATTAAAGTATCAAAAAAATATGAATGTGTTTTATTAGTTTTGAGTATGTTATAATTTTTTTAATAAAATTTCATTTTAAATTGAAAACGCACACTTTTAGTTATACCACCTATATCATGTGATGGGTTAACATGAGACAAATTCCTACACATCAAAAATGTCTTATAAATTGTTTTCGGAAATTATTAAGACAATATGAGTTATTTTTCTTGGTTTTTATTGAGTGACACACATTTTGAAAATAATGGTCAATTTTAAACTAATAACAGACACTTTGAGTCATACAAGTAACACCATTTATCAGATTTAAATGTGGTTGATTCATATAAATCGAAAAATGAATTATGGATCATTATACTAAAGTATAGAAAACATAATAATGTTTTTTATTGTTTTTGAGTATGTCACTTGTCTTTTATACGAAAATTTAAATTTAAAATAAAAAAGAAACATTTGGAGTCACACTAGCCACATCGTGTGTCAGATTGAGGTGAGGCTGATTCCTACATGTCACAAATAACATATAGATATTGTTTAATTCATACTGGTCACACCGTTCACCATATTGATTTGTGTATGATTCCTACATATCAAAAATTAATTTTGATTTTTTTCATAATGTATTGAAATAATCAGAATATTTTTGTTCGGTTTTGAGTATATTCACTCATATTTTTACTAAAATATCATTTTAAACTGAAATAATATATAGCGAGTCCTACAATTCACATCATGATTTAGTTTTACTTGAGACTAATTACAACATGTCATAAATGACATATAAATAATTTTACTAAATTATCAGTGAAATCTGATCATGTATTCATAGTTTTCTGTGGGTGACACATGTTTTGAACTAAAATGTCAATTTTAAACTGATAACATACCCATTGATTCGTACCAGGATCACTGTGTATTATATTGAGAGGAAATTGATTCATATACATAAAAATGGAAAATTTATAATTTTTATAAAGTATCAAAACAATAAAAATGTGTTTTATTAGTTTTGAATATTTCACTTTCTTTTTTTACTAAAATTTTAATTTTAAATAAAAACAAACATTTGGAGTCATAATAGTCACACCATGAATTTTTTTGAGGTTTAACTAATTTATCCCCATTTAAAATGATTTATAGACCATTTTACAAAAGTATAAAAATAATATAAATGATTTTTCTCAGTTTTTAGTATTTGAATTATCTTTTTTTTACCAAAATGTCAATTTTAAATAAAAAAGACATACTTTGAATCATATCGATCACATCGTGTATCAGATTGTGGTGAGACCAATTAATAAAAGTAAAAAATGACATATATACCATTTCACTAATGTATAAAAACAATACAAATGTGTTTGGCTGGTTTTGAGTATGTCACTTTTTTTTACTAAATTTTCATTTTCAACAGAAAACATGCACTTTGAGTCACACCGATCACATCATGTGTCTATTTGATGTGAAACTGATTCCTACACATCAAAAATTAAATATGAATCATTTTACTAAATTATTAAGAAAATAAAATCTTTTTTTCTTATTTTTTACTGAGTAACACATGTTTTGAACTAAAATGTCTATTTTTAACCGATAAAGAACACTTTGAATCATACTGGGAACACTATGTAATAGATTGAGGTGTGGATAATTCCTACACATCAAAATTTACCTATTGATATTTTTAATAATGTATTCAAAAAAATCCAAATGTGTCTACTATATTTTGAGTATGTCACTTATTTTTTTTCTAAAATGTAAATTTTAAATAAAAAGACACATTTGGAATCATAGTGATCTCACCATGTGTCGGATTCTGGTGCGATAGATTCCTACACATAAAACATAATTTATAAATCATTTTCCTAAATTATTAATACAACATAAATGTGTTTTGTTAGTTTTCAATTTGTCACTTGTCTTTTTTAATAAAATGTAAATTTTAAATAAAAAGACACACTTTGAGTCATACCGGTCACAACATGAATCAGATTGTGGTACAGATGAATCCTACAGATAAAAAATTAATTATGGATATTTTTTCCTAAATTATCAAAACAATTATAATTCATTTTTCAGGATTAGTGTATTTCACTTTTTTACAAAAATCTCATTTTAAACTGAAAACATGCACTTTGAGTCATATTGGTCACATCGTGGGTCAGTTTGATGTGAGGCTGAACCCTAAAAGTCATAAATGCCTTATGAATCATTTTCCCTAAATAATAAAGACAATTTGATAATATTCTCTTGGTTTTCATTGAGTGATGCACATTTTGATCTAAAATGTCAATTTTAAACTTATAACAAACACTTTGAATCAAAATAGGTTCACCATATATCGTATTGAGATGTGGATAATTCATACACTTAAAAATGACTTATATAAAATTTACCTAAATTATCAAAACAATAAAAAAATTCATGGTTTTTAGTGTGTCACTTTCCTTTTTTATAAAATGTCAATTTTAAATAAAAAGACACACTTGTGGACATACCATTCACATCGTGCATTGAAATGAGGTGTGGTTGATTACTACACGTCAAAAATGATATATGAATCATTGTTATAATGTATCAAAACAATAAAAATACATTTAATATATGTTGAGTTTGTCACTTATGGTTTTTAATAAAATGTCATTTTAAACTAAAAACATGCGCTTGGAGTCATACCAGACACACCATTTGTTGGATTGATGTGTGGTTGATTCCTACAGGTAAAAAATTAATTCAAGGATAATTTTACTAAAGTATCAACATAATAATAATGTGTTTTATCATTTTTGGGTTTTTCATGTGTGTTTTTTTACTAAAATGTAAATTTAAACTAAAAACACACACTTTGAGTCATGTAGGTCACATAGTGTGTTGATTGTACATGACATTGATTCAAACATGTCACTAATGACTTATGAATTGTTTTAATAAAGTATTAATAAAATCAGATCATGTTTTCTTGGTTTTTAGTGAGTGACATATATTTTATTTAAATTGTCAATTTTATACTGAAAATGCACATTTAGAGTAATACTAAGAACATCATGAATCAATTTAAGTTGTGGATGAATACCACACATCAAAAATGACTTATAGATAATTATAATTAAGTATAAAAACAATCAGAATGTGTTTACTCGATTTTGAGTATGAGATGTATGTTTTCAACTAAAATGTCAATTTTAAACTAAAAACACACACTTTGAGTCATATTGGACACACCGTGTATCAGATTGATGTGTGGTTGATTCCAACTTGTCAAAATTGAATTATGGATTGTTTTCCTAAAGTATCAGATAAAAGTGATAAGGAAATTAACTAAAAAAAATATATAAAATGATGATAAAATCCACTAAATAATTAGTAGAAAGTCACATTTTCAGGATGTCTGTATACATTCTAACACTAGATTTGCTTCACATTCATTTATAAATAGATTTATTTACTCTTATGAATTAAGGACCATTTGAAGTCTTAGTAGTGCTAGAATAAATAAAGGATTTACGAATATTTTAAATGAAATTGTAATTATATTTTAAAATACCTCTTTATGGATGATATTTTTGTTGATGGAATATGATATCTTTCTTAAATTTGAAAACATAAAACCCCTAATATTTTCTTTTAATTTGTTTCAAACACTAATGAAAAAATTATAAAATAAGTAATTTGTTTTTATATTTGTTTTTATAGTGAAATCTCATTATATATACCCTAATACTTATCCACTTATAAAAGTTGATAGGCTCCTTGTATTCTTGGATTTTCTTTATTCCATGATTTTGATGATATTTAAATAGTTCTATATTATAATAAAATTTTCATTAAAAAATAATATATAATATATAATGAGATTTTTTTATAAAACATTGCATGTAGTGTATTACAAATTGATAAAAATAATCTTGTGTGCTTTATTTTTTTGGGTATCAATGCAATGAATCCTGAAAATAAATCATTGGAGTTTCAAAATTGACTATAATGAATAACAAATGCTGCCTAAAAACAAAAAGGAATAATTAATTAAATGAATGAAATTATATTTGATATGATTAAATTGTAGAGTTTTACCCCTTCATCATGGGCATTAAAAAGAGTATGTTATTTGTAAGTATTCTTTCAATCATTGTGGATAGTCTGTCTACCATTCCTTAATATTTATTTGGTTCCAATGAGAATAGTTGTATAGAAGTGATGTTAGGACTAATGAATCCAAATTTCTTTTCACAATATTTTCCCTTCATAAATTATTGATATGCACATCTGCAAACATTATGAATAGTATTCAGTGGTAATTACCAAAGTAGATCTACTATTATAAAAATGATCCGTTAAAACAAATCTCATGTATATATTTACAACTATGACTCCTAGCCATTAATGTGTGAGGATTCTATTTATATTCTCAAAACCAATATATTCTATAATTCCCTATCCATATATTTATTATTCAAAATAAATTTTGGTCATATCACCACATACTAATGTTTTATCCAAATGAACCTTTAATGTTAGTAAATATAAAAGTTGAACTGGAAGGGTAAAGGTACTTTGTGAAGATTTTTTCAATTGGTTGGTTGATTCTTTAGATTATTTTATTTGAACTTTCATTTCACCACTTCCCTTTGTCCATTTGTAATAACATTCATCGGTGCATACCTTTTTTATTAATTTTTAATTGGTTTTCATGAAAAATAAATTAGAAATGAATACCTTTTTTGACATTTTTTACAAGATTTAACGATCATTCGATGAATCTTCCAATATCATGTTTGACCATATGAATATCTAAATCATCGAGTTGAACATGTATCTCAGAGATTTTCTCTTGAGCTATGTTAATCCCAACTCTCACATAAAATATTGGAGATTTTTCAGGTGAAGAATATCTACTTGGATATTGTACACGGTACCCCTCACAATAAGGTGATGGGAAGGCATTGATAGATATAAATACCAATCATTTTTACCCTATATAACATCAGTATAGGAAAGTTATTAGTGTCTTATTGATTGACATTTCAATGAAACAATTATGAAAATATCGATTACCTCTTATAAGAAAAATCATTGATGAGAATGTCTCACCTAAAAGGTAGTGGTGGTGGGTGGATCTTCACTTAGTGTTTGTTCTTATATTATTTATTCTATTTGATTCCTTCTGATAACATTTTCTAAAAACTCTAACATCCAATTAAAATTTTCATCTAGAGTAGTTTATCATACCTGAAAATATTCCATTTTCTTTTCTTTATCCCCTATTCATTTCTTTTCTCAAAATATGTTTGGGGTGACACCCCAAAACCCAAACAATTGATGTGACCATATTGTTCTTTCCACTTCAAGGCCACTAATAGTATCTATTCATCGAGTATAGATGATGATGATTCTTGCTTCCAAGTCTAAATTTTTTTTATTAAAATAAGTAATCATTATTATGTAATATCAATTTAAATCAAATTTTTTTATTATGTCATACTTGCACATTATAGCCACACTTTTTGTGTATTTTAATCTATTAGTGTCCCTTGATTATTTAAATGGGCCTCCTTCTATAGCACATTATTTGGGATCAAAGTGGCTCTCAATTTTCATTCATCAATCTACATATCAACAGTGGAACATAATTATCTTATTTTTTCATGCCACATAAAATTATTATGGTAGATTTAAGATATATACCATTTTTTCAAGTGAATCATACCCCATCCATACGTTACAATAGGGGTATATTGGTTTTTCTACCTGTCGATTATATTTAGTACTCAATTGTTGTTTCATAAATCAATGAAAATAAATCAATGTGATTAATACACATTTTTCAAAAAATGTATTACCAGTGACTATGTACCTGAAAAGTCATCTCCTCCTGATGACCAATAAATGCATCCCACACTAGTTTGTTTATCAGGAGTGCATACAACTGTGGTCGGTGTGAGTTTATTTTCCCTTCTTCATATTTGATATGAAACTTCATAAGAATTTTGAGAAACCCTATGTGATAAATTATAGTGATCATTAATAAAAATTTCATTTGAGATTCGTCTACTATTAATTCACTCTACAAGGTTTAATAAAGAGTGTGTCAACATTTCCTTTTTCTTGTTT
The DNA here is from genome assembly GCA_963277665.1 of Viscum album. NCBI lineage: Eukaryota > Viridiplantae > Streptophyta > Magnoliopsida > Santalales > Viscaceae > Viscum > Viscum album. The sequence continues at coordinate 497,966,506 of OY728123.1, read as the reverse complement.
TTTAGTAAAATAATGATAGTATATCATAATGTTACCCTAATATATTCCTATATTTATGTCATAAGAATGGACATAACATTATTCCAAGAAGCCACATAAATCATCAAACATATGCCAGTCGTGTGCCCAATGTATCTACTGAACACATCTTTGTTGGGGTTAAAAGGCTGGCCACATGTATTCCATCCAACCAAGAATTTGTTGCCTTTGTTTCTCACCTTAATAATTTTTTCTAACACCCTCATGCTGCGTTGATTCTAGTTTTTTTATGGGAAATTATTTGTTCACTATATTCCAATTCCTTGATTTCAACATCATTAATATGTTGTTTTTCTAGATTGGTAACATCAGCATGTGAAGAAGGTTGTTTTTCTACATTATTAGGGGAACCAACATGTTTAGCAACATGTTGTTCCTTGGTATTGGGAACATCAAAATGTGATGAAGTCATTTCCTACTGATGTGGTTGAATATTTAATTTATAGTTTTTAAATGTAGTAGTGAATAGATAATAATACGAGGTAACACAATGTATATTCCAAAAAATTATAACATGATTATTGAACTCTCTTTTTCAAAAAGGTTGAAGGGATTTAACCCCTCTATTGAGTATCAAATTCACTTAATTATTTTCTCCCCTAACATAAAAAACCTCATCTACATTGGTATAAAGATGAAATGATTTCAATTTCCCAATAAAAGTGTTATCCTGATTTGAATTGAGATCCGACCCTTTAGTGGTATTGGATGATAAAAGAATAATTCCCTACTTTCAGTTTGTGGAATATGGAATACAAAATACTTGTACTCCATATGATTCAATTATAAATGGTTTTTATTTATATACTTCCTTTCAAAAATAAACTTTCATGAATCCCAATTCATCTATTTTAACAGAACTCCTATTATCAACCCACTTTCATTGAAAAATCAACACTTGGAATGATGTTTAATCCAACTCCCATATTTGTTTGATGATCCCAATGTATGAAATATTTTCATAAATTGGATTTATTTCTTTGGTACTAGATAATTTCATTAATTCTACCATAAATGTAACTCCACTATTTTTTAGGGTACTGCGTTCATCATGTTAATTTGTATAGAACACATGAACATTAATTACAAAATCCTTAATATAATATATGAACACTTGGTCCTCTGGTTAGACATAAAATTATTTTTTAGATTGAATTTTTATTTCCATTTGACTCCTTAAAAATATGGGCTCAATACCATCCTATTAATTATTGATTATGTGTATTTGATATCCATCTTCCATCCCTTAATGGATTCAAATTCCTAAGAATTACTTTGTGGGTTTCAATATATGGAGAAACCTATAATATATTATGAAAAACATAAATGTTGGACTACTCCTGATCTGTAATAGTAATTGTGACAACATCTATCCTAAAAATTACATCACCCATAAACCAATCGGTGTGATGAGATATCAGTAGACCAATTCATTCCACATTGGACAAGTAGTCGGTATAAAATTCAATGGATTCTTAAATAACATATCACTCCCCAATACAAACATCTGGAAACCTTCAATTTTTAACAGACCCTTTCAAAATAATCATATAAAATTCAATGGGGTTACATCCATCTATAATGTACAAGACAAAATAGTTAAATCTCTTTTAAAAAGTGAACCATGAAGTGAAGCATCATATAAAATAATGTTTGTGGGATAAAAATCTCCAATTCACATAATATGACATCAATTTCTTTATCCATGGTTAGAAATTTCACCAAGTCTATAAAATTGTTTCATATAGCTTTGAAATAGAAATAGATCTTGGTTAATGTATGATAGAAATTCTTGGAAAAGATGAAATGTAAAGCTACATGTATTATATATTTCATCAAAACATGACTATCTTGTAATTTCATACCCATTTACATTAAATTATTCATTTGAATGATATTATTTATATTTTTTGAATACCCTATTGAACCTTTACATCATTAAAGAAGTTGAAAAACTAATATCTCTCATGTCTTGAAAGAGTATAAGTAGCTAGAGGAAGAAAAGTATGTTTTTCACTCCTTACCGGCACTGACTCTTCTCATATTCCCATATCAATAATTTTTAAACTAGCCTTAATTCCATAATTTTTTCATATTCATTTAGTAACATTACAATACCACTATCAATTTTTTTTTCAATATGCGTAACTTCAATAAAATTTATAAAATTCAAACAATTCTAGTATGCTAATTAAAAAAATATCACATTTTCCAACCAATTTTTTAAGGTTAATAAAAAAGGTTTTCCAAAACAAGTTTCTGTATCATTTAATTTCTCAAATATTCAATCACTTTTTGGTGGAGATTTTTTATTATTTTCTTTTAAACTCCCATTGAATGATGTCATCCAAGATCGGTACTTAAGTTTCTGGGGTATAAATCTACGATGTCCTAGAAACACAGTATTTGATGAATATTTAAAATTAATTGATTATATGGATTGTTCACAAATGAAAAAACCTTGAGTTCCTTTAATGATATATTTATAAAATTTTCCATAAGTAGGAAAGTCATTTATTATCCCATATAACATGGCTGTCATTGTGAAATATTTATTTCTATAAGCACCATACAACATAACACCTAAATCTCACAATAATTTTAAATCTTTGATCAGTAGAGTTAAATAAAAATAAATATAATTAACTTATTGTTTTGGTAATGATATAATCATATATAACATGATTTATTTTCATTTTATTCATATCCATAGTGGAAAGTTATAATTTACCAACATAAGTGGCCATGTACTACGAGTGATGGTTTGAAAACTAAAAGGATTCAAACCATCTGTAGATATCACAAGATGAATATTTCTCAAATAAATTCCAAATTTAGGATAATATTGATCAATTATCTTCCATTGAGGAGATTTTTTTGGGTGATGAAGTTTTCTATCTTTATTTCCTGGATTTTCATTTAATATCAATTTTCTATCAGCCTCGCCACTTCCATATAGGTGTCTAAACCTTAGGATCCGATTCATCTGTCTTTTATCAAGAAGCACCCAAATTTATGTAACAACCTATTTTATGATAGATTAAATAATTTTAGTATTTAATAATAAGAATTAGATAGTTATATTAGTTATAAAAATATTATGTAAATTTTTTAATCAAAAAAGTAAATTGTTTTAATTAAACACCTTTCTTATAAGGGTTTATTTAAAAGATAAATTTATAAATTTTAGAATTTTACTTTCAAAAAAATTAAAACCATTTTTTAAATCAACATATAAAAATTTACTTTGGGTGAAATTTTGGGATTCTTTGGAAAATATTGATTTTTCAATGAATAGTGAAAAATAGCGATTTTTGTAAAAAAATAATTTATTTTAATAAGTTTAGTAATTTAAATGTATAAATATATTTTGAATATTTTTTAAAGTATTCTATGAAAATTTTAATTATATTTAATCCAATTAATTACTATTTAATCAACTTTATATTTTTCTCTAATATAAGTTTGTTTTTGGGTTTAAAGACAAATTTTTCTAAAAAAAGTTTTAAAATGCATAATGTTTCATCTTTTTAATTAATTAAAATAATACATAATGGGGAATGTTTTAAAAGAAATATATGAACTATATAATAGTAAAAATTATTTTAGTTTTATTCAATGATTATTATTATTTATAGAGTTATTATAGAATCATCTTTTTCTAAAAAAAAATACATTTATTAAATACCACTTATCTCACTACGCCAATGGGATCAATATAAAATTAAAATTTCCACTTATTTGAATTGAATTTGGAAAAATGGATTCCATGTTTTTAAAAATAATAATTTATAATTTAAAATAATTTAAACTTATTTTTTTACCAAATTTATTAGTGAAAACAATTAAAATTAATCAGAGTGATTATGGTAAAAATGAGTTCACCAAGTGACTATAATTTAACATTAAGGGGATAAATAAACTAGAAACTTGTAAAGTACCCATTATGTGGAGATATTTGAACCTTATCCCTTATATTATAGATTATTGAGAATTATTGGAGCAACTTTACAAGGAAAAACATGGGTGGAACTCAATCCTTCAAAACATTACATGTTTTCCACTCAACCCACATATAAAAGGACTCCCCCTATCCTCCTCTATTCACACCTCTAAAACACCTTTTATTAGAAATTGATATCCTAAATAACATCTAAAATTATATAATATAATTATATAATCCTTAATTTTTTATTAAATCTAACCAAGGAATTCCTTGGGTAAAAACTGAAAGGAGTTACCCAAAGAAGAGGTAGGGTTCATCAACAAGAATTTTTGTTTTATTTCCTTCTTCACCCATTTAAATTATTATTACACAAGGATTAAATAATAAGATAAGTATCATAAATATATTTATATTTTTTATGTTAAGGTTATGACCTAAAAACACACAAACTCTTATCAAATGGGTTACAAAATCATTATTCGTGTGTATGACGGACTACCACCTCACAAAATAATGTTATTAGTTTTTTCCCTTACCACCTCCCATGGATGGGTATAATGATGAAAATAATTTTTATGTATGATATTTATGATATTTATAACATAATTATACCTTTGTATTCAATATATCATATACAACTTTTTTACATTCCATACCATGTGGGATACGTTAACATCACATGTGTGTATGGAAGTCTATAGCCTCACGAAGCGATGTGAAGTGTTTTCCACTAATGTGTTACATGGAATGTAATAAGGGTAAATATAATGAATTTATAATATATTAATGATATAATTATGATACTAATAATATAATTATCTTTATTTAAACATAATATATTATTTTCTGCTTTCCATTTCACACGCTGATAATGTGATAACGTTATTCATGGACGTGTGGAATACCACCCCCACGAAGTGATGTGATTATTCTTTTTCATCCCCTCACCACAATAATGATATATATAAGCATATATAATTAAATAATATTTTATTTTCTATATAATTATCATTATATAATTATAAATGTTAATTTCTTTCCATAATGATCATTGGAAAAATTAGAACATTACTCATGAGTACATACAGTCTATAACCTCTATGATTGTAATGTTAGTTCACTTTTCTTAAACATGTCTCAAAATTTGTTTTAAAAGTATAAATTATGTATAAATATGATAACTATTTCATGACTATTTTTTTGATAAGTTTAAATACTTACCCCTTTGATCATAGTCGACTTACCAATGTCATTTTTGACACATAATCCAAATATGGTAAGAACATCATATGTAAACTTAATTGATTTTGTAATTATATATAAAATGGTAATAAGTGATATAGAAGTAATAATAAACATGAAAAATATAATCAATAAATTTAATAATTAACATAAGTTAATTATTCGAGAAGAAAAATACCCACGTGACAATTTAGACTCAAGGCAGGGGACTTCATCTCAATTTCCATTCATTGAGGAATTTCTTGATGATATTATCCTTTATTATTTTATAAAGTGTATATACAGCACCTTTGACATATTATATAATGAATTTATCTTTTATAATGATATTTAATGTTTTTAATGATATTTATTCATGGTTCTTATGATTGAAATATTTCCAAATTGATAAGGTACTTTTCATCTAAATAAATCATATTTTAATTTTTTCCTTCAAACTATCTTTCTATTTTGTGTCCATGTTTTAAAATTAATTTTAAAATGTTTTATATGAAAATAAAATGTTTATAAAGTACTTTTTATGTTTCTTTTAATTTATTTAAAATATTTTTAAAAGGAATTTTTTATGTGTTTTAAATGGAATGTTTTGACAAACAATAAATAAAATGTCCTATTTTTAAAGTACAATGACAATGACCTTTCATATCATCATGAATTTTATTTGATTTCAAGATTTAATTGAAATATTACCTGTTTTATTAATTGAAAACCCCTATTTTAATTTTTTGTATATTTTTATTAATTTTTTTAAAAGAAAAGTGTTTTTAAAATGGGGTTTTGGAAATAAAATGGTATTTTTGTATCGAAAATTGATTTACATATGGGTTTGAAATACTTTTTCAAATGATGAAATGTTTTTTTTTCATATTACGGTTCTTAGAAATTATATATAATGGGAGAACCCACATAGTGTTGGGTGATCCCGTCATAGCTTATAAGATGGGTGCACTCAGATAATTATCCAATATATTGGGTAATGATTATGTAATTGAAAGAATTATATTTGAAGATTTCTATATAGTTATTACAATTTGTGACGATTCTATAACTGTTTAATAATGGTTCGTTGAGATGATGTCCCAAAGTACATAAATTATTTTTCAGTGCTTGGTAATGTGTTTTCATGGAAATCATTTGTTTTTAAAATTTAATATATATGATTCTTTTAAGGAATGATATTTCTCTTTATGGGTAAAAACTTTTGTTTTTGGAAGGGTTTTCCTGGGTTTTAATGTTTTTCACTAGAGTAACAGTTTCATTTTTTTTGTATACCTTACTGATATTTTTGTTCTTATACAATGTTTATAAATTTTTTTGACAATATTTATGTATGGTTAAGGGATTAGAAGAGGTCAAGTTAAAAGTATCGAAGAGTTTTTATAAAAAGAAATAATGTTTTGTTTTAAAAGTTATATATGGTGGAAAAATTGGTTACTGATTGGAAGTTTCCACTTTGTATTTATAGTTTTGTTATGTGTGATTCAGGATTTAATTAGATAAAACTATAAATCTAAAAAGATCTTCAAAGTGAAAGAATGTAAAATTATTCACTAAAACTTATGATTATGTAATGTTTATAGTTGGGGCATTATAGTTGGTATGAAATGATTGATTTAGATAACTGTAGAGGTTAGGACGATGATAAAATCATATCCTTGAAATATTTTACCTTATGCTAAAGGTAAAATGTTATAGAATTTGAATATTACCATGTTTCTCCATTTAAAATATGTTTGTTCAAAATGATTTTTTTGTAAAGGAAACATGGAAAATGTAGTCAGAAGGAACTGTGAGGAATATATCCTTCAAAATAAGCATCTCGTGATGGTTGGAATCAAAACAAAATATGTTTTTGATGTGATGGATTTGTTGACACAATTGATGAATGTTGGTGGTATCCATGCTAGAGAGGAACTTGTTCCACCATAACTGAATATGTCTATTATGGAGCATTTCATAAGGAAACATCACCCATATTTTAGGGGATCGTATATCCCCATGATACTTGAAGGATGAATCAATGATTTGGAGAAGATATTTGATGTCAAGGGACGTTCAAAACATCAAAAGTTAACTCTTTATATATATTTTTTGATGGTGAATATGATCAATTGTGTCCTTTTGTTGAGAATACTAGAGAGAAAGATTATATTGATTCCATGTAATGGTGAATATTTAAGGATCATTTTATTTTCAAATATTTTTAAAAGGTCTTTCAACTCCAAATGGAAAAAATATTATAATTGAGGTTAAAAGATGAATATTCTATAGCTATATATGAAAAAAAATTCACAATATTTGATAGTTATGTGCTTGATTTTATTAAATAAATTGATAGAAAAATTAATAGGTTTTACTTAGGATTTAATCCAAGTCAATGAAGATATTTGGACATATGGAAATTTGAAATTTAAAATAATTTTTTTATTGTGTTGAAAAGGGTGAGATGGAGTTTTCTGAAACTTATGTGCCTCGTGATGATGACATTAAGAAGTGGCCGATATGGCAGGTGATGGGGAAATATACATTAAATAAATAAGTATGATAGAAATTTAATTTCTTATCTTGTGGTAAGTGTGCTAAAAATATACCTAGAGAATGTATTATGAAATAATGGAAGTGTTACTAATGTGAAATTTTTGCCCACATAGTACTAAAATTCATGGAAAATAATCCTAAAGAATCAAAGAATAGGGTAATAGATATCCATCCAATGGTAATATGTTTTATTTGTAATGAATTTATTCATTATGTTAATGTGTGTCTAATGTTAGTTGCAAAGGATATAAATATTCATGATCGAAACTAAAGGGTGAATCAAGGTCCTTTTTATACTACTAAATTTGATGTTAGGTCTTAAAATGAAGTTCTGAAAAGTATGTTACTTGTGCATCCAAGTTATACTGATACACTATTTGACTCTCGATATTTCCATTCATTAATTTCTAAGTGATTTACAAGTAAATTGGTAATATTACCTCATTAAAGTAAGATATAAATTTTGGTTAAAACTCCATGTGGAATTATTAAATAAGACAATATTTATAAGAATCTTCTCATTGTTATCAATTGGATGTTCTTTATAAAAATTCTTGTAGAACTGGCCATAGTAGAGTTTGATGTCATTATTGGTATGAATTTTATTTCAGTTTATCATGATAAGATATATTTCAGTTCTAAGAAAGTTGTGTCAATAATTTCATGCCTTTGATAACATACAAATAATCTAAGAAATTAATTTGATATGGTAGTGAAATTTACCTAGATCTTGTTTTTGAAAATAATTAAACTGTTCAAATTAGTGATGTTCCAGTAGTAAATGAATACATGGATGTTTTTATGGATGTTTTTTCTAGTGTTATTCTTGATTGAGAGGTTGATTTTACTATTTACTTAGTACCTAATTCTAGATCTATTTCTAAACCCCCTTATCAAATGGATGAACTCGAACTTTTAAAATTGAAAAAGAAATTACATGAGTTATTAGATAAAGGATTCATTTGACCTAGAACTTCACCATGGGGTTCTAATCTCTTGTTTGTTAAAATGAAATATGCTTCAATGAGAAATTTCATTGATTACAGAGGCTTGAATAACATCATTGATAAGAAAATGTATCGTTTTCCTCATATCATTGATTTTTTTATCTGTTTTAGGGAGCACAATATTTTTTGAAGGTTGACCTTTTGTTGGGGTACTATAATTTGAATGTAAAGGAAACAAACATTTCAAATACTGAGCTTCAAATTATATATGTGAACTACCATTTTTTAGTTATGTTGTTTGGTTAATCTAATCAACCTTCTATATTTACGAACATATGAATAAAAATTTCATGATTTCTTGGATAAGTTTTTATTTGTGTTCATTGTGGAAATTTTGGTATATTCAATAATTCAAGAGGAGTATGAAAGACACCTAAGGTTTTTTTTAAAACCTTAAATGAATAGAAATTTTATGGGAACTTTATAAAGTTTTAAATTTGGTTGCAAAAAAATAATTCCTTGGTTATATTATTTCTACAGATAATATAATTGTTGACCCTTATAAAATAAAAGTTTTTTAAAAATGGAAAAGAACCAAAAATTCCATAGAGATTCATAGTTTTCTTGGATTAGTGGGTTACTACAGGAGGTTTTTTGAAAAGTTTTTTTAGTTTTCTATGTCACTAACTATGCTAACTTAAAAAGAAGTTATGATTATCTAGATAAAAGAATGTGATGATTGTTTTTAGGAACTGAAAAGAAGATTGAATAATAGTATAGTTTTGTCCCTTCCTTCCAGAAATGGTGAATTTTTCATTTACAGTGATAATTCATTAAAAGGGAATTTTTGTGTCCTAATGCAGAATGATTAGGTAATTTCTTACAATTCATGTAATTTAAAACATCATGAGTGAAATTTCTTTATTCCTAATTTTTAATTAAATTTTGTCGTTTTTAATTTAAAATTTTGGAGGCACCATCTTTATAGAGTAAAGGATGAAATATATACTAATAAAAAATTTTGTAAGTATATATTCACTTAGAAAAAAATAAACATTAGGAAAAGAATATGGCTAGAACTAATCTAGAATTATGATTTCATGATTCATCGCCACATAAGAAAAGTAAACAAAGTTTTTAAAGATTTGAGTTGAAAAGATAATGACACATTAACCATGTTACATTTGGAATGTGACCATTTGGTTAATGATTTGTTGAATTTTGTCCTAAATATTGTGGATGTATGAAAATCCTTTATTTTGTTTCAGGTTTCTGTATATAAAATTTGTGAGAAAGAATTAATCAAGATCAAAAGGAGGATAATAATTTTAGGAAAAGGTAGAATCCATTAAGAAGGATAATTTTCTTGATTTTAATATTGATGAAGAATGTTTTTTATGATTTGGAAAAAGATTATGGGTGCCTTTTGAATCTCATTTGAGGAAAGAGTTGTTGATTAAACCTTATAATTATTCATCTTTCATTAATTTGGGTAGCACTAATATGTAAAGAGATTATAGAGAGGTTTAATATTTAGATTTAAGGAAAAAATATATTGGTGAATTTATCATGATTTGTTTGTCTTATCTGCAGGTTAAAGAAAAATGATATTTATCAATGTGGGTATTTCAACCATTATCAGTGAAAGAGTGGAAATGGTAGAATATATAAATGGATTTAATGTTAGGATTTATAAAACATTCTCAAGGTAATAATGTGATTTGGGTTATTATTGATCGATTAACTAAATCTACACATTTCCTTCCCTTTTAAGGTACAATTTCTTTAGATCTACTAACTGAAATGTATCTAAAGGAGATAGTTTGGTTACATTGAGTGCCTCTCTATATTTTATTATACCACAATCCCAAGTTCACATCTAATTGTTTGGAAAGGACATCCTAAGTCATTCGGTACTGAATTAAATTTCATTATAACTTTTTACTCTCAATTAGATGGATAGTATGAGTAGAAAATTCAGACCACGGAATATAAGATTCATTACTAATCAATGGATTATCAAGGAATTTGGGATCAACATCTTTCTCTGGTTGGGTTTTCTTATAATAACAGTTTTTATTCTAGTATTCAGATGGGACCATTTGAGGCATTATATGAAAAGCAATGTTGGACACCATATTTTTAGGATGAAGTATGATAAAGGAAGTTTATGGTAGTAGATTTAGTATAGGAAATGGTTGATAAGGTGAAATTGATTTAGTGACACATGAGTACAACTCAGAGTTGGTAGAAAATTTATGTGGATAACCAGAATACATATCTTTCTTACAAGGTTGGTGATCATTTCTTTCTCAAATTTTCTCCAAGGAAATGTGTGGTGCATTTTGGTAAGAAGGGGAAGTTGATTAAATAGTTCATTAGACCATATGAAATACTAGAGAAAGTTGCATTATTTTCCAACTGAGTGACCTTACCTCCAATTTTATCTTAGGTACACAATGTATTTCATATTTCAGTATTAAGGAAATATGTGACAGATTTATATCATGTTTTGATCCCTACGGTAGTTTAGTTATAAGAGAATATTTCTTATAAGGAACATATAGTTCAGTTTATTGACTACAAATAGAAAGTTTTTTATAATAAATTGATTCACTAGGTAATGATTTTATGGAAAAATCATATGGTTGAAGAGGCAACATGGAAATCTAAAAATACTATGAGGGAAAGATATCCTCACTTGTTTAATAAGTGAATAAAATTTTAAAGATGTAATTTCTAAAAGGGGAAGGATGTAAAAAACTAGTTAATAATATAAAAAATAATTTTCATATTTACTAATATGAATTATATAGTTAAATTAGTTATAAAAATATTAAGCAATTTTTCAATCAAAAAAGGAAATTATTTTAATTAAACTCTTTTTTATAAGGTTTTATATAAATAATAAATTTCTAAACATTAGAATTTTAATCTGAAAAAATGAATATAATTTTTGAAACTAGAATATTAAAATTTAATTTGGGTGAATTTTTTGGGTTTTTTGGTAAATATTGATTTTTCAGTGAATAGTGAAAATTATTGTTTTTTATAAAAAGGACATTTATTTTAATAAAATAATTAATTTTAAAGTATCAATATGTTTTGAATATGTTTTATTGTAAACTAAGTATTATTTATTTATATTTAATCATCATAATTACTTTTTAATGAACATTACATTAGTTTTTAATTTAAGTTTGTTTTTGGGTTTAAAGATGGTTTTTTCTAAAAATTGTTTTAAAACCCATAATGTTTTACATTTTTAATTAATTAAAATAATACATAATTAAGAATTGTTAAATTAAATTTTTAGACTATATATAATTAAATATTATTTTAGTTTCATACAATAATTATTATTAGTCATGTAGTGAATATAGAATCATATTTTTCTAAAAAAATACTCTTATTAAAACCCTTTTGTCACACCGCATCTGTGAGATTAATATCCAATTATGTTTTCATACATTTTTTGATTTAATTTCAAAATTTTGATTCCATATTTGGAATTATAATAATTTCTAATTTCTAATTTGTTCAACTTAAATTTTTAAATAAGGTATTAGTGAAAAAAAATTAAAATTAATAATAGTTATTAAAGTAAAAAGGGGTTTCAAAAGTGACTAAAATTTAAACTTTAGGATGCAAATAAACTATAAACTTTTGAAAAATACTTTTTACAGTCTTATTTCAGCCTTATTCCTTCTATTATTTAGTTTTTTTATTAAAGCCACTTTACATGAAAAAACGTTGTTGGAGTTCACTCTTTTAAAAATTTACAAGTTTTCGACTCACCCCAAATATAAACCCCCCCTTTATCCTCTATTCACATCTCTGAAGCCCTTTGGTTCAGCCAAGGAATGAAAAAATCACCTCTCCATTTCCCTTATCTCATACTAGAATCCTTAATTTAGGTATAAATCCCACAATGTAAGGCCATTGGTTCAAACCAAAATAAGTTACCCAAAGAAGACATAACATTCATCAACATGTGTTTTTGTTTTATTTGCTCCTCCACCCTCTTAAATTATTATTTTACAATTATTATATAATAAAATAAGTATCCAAAATATACTTAAATGTTTTTATGTTAAAGTTATGACCTAAAAAAACATACTTCCATCAAATGTGTTATCAAATCATCATTCATGTGTATGGAGGACAAGCGCCTCGTGAAATGATATCATTCATTTATCCATTACCACATATCATTGTTGGTAATAATGATAGAGATACTATTTTTATATTATATATATTATATTTATAACATAATTATACATATGGATTCAATATATCATTTACACCCTTTTTACATTCCATATTGTAGGGTATATGATAACATCGCTCGTGTGTACGATGGACTACCACCTCACTAAGCGATGTGAGGCATTTTTCACTAACCTATCACACAGAAGGTAATAAGGGTAACTATAATAAATATATATGATATACATAAAATAATTATGATATTCATGGAATAATTATATTTATAGAAATATAATATAGTATTTTATTCTTACCATTTCACACACTAAAAAAATGATAATGTCGTTCATGGATGTGTTGACTGCTACCTCCTCAAAGTGATGTGATTCTTCTTTTTTCATCACCACATCACAAGAATGATATATACAAGTATATATAATTAAATAATATTTTATTTATGACATAATAACTAAAAAAAATACTAATATTAGAAGGGGTTACAACACCTTCTAAACATATTAGTGGTGATTATTCAAACTGCCACTAATATAACGGCATATGTGTCATTAACATCAGTTTTTGGAAAAAATGGTATTATACAATTTGTGGCGGTTTTATTACTGGGGGTTAAACCCCATTATAATCTAAAAAATTTAAATGTGGAAAAAATTATAGGGGGTTAAAACACCTCTAATAAAAAAAATATTAGACATTGGGTGATAATTAAAAGCATTTTTAACCACCTCTAATGAGGGAAAAAATATTATAGGGGGTTATAAATGTCTCTAATAAAAACAATTGATGGAAATTTGGAGGTGGTTTTAACCCCTATAATCAGAAAAAAAATCATAGGAGGTTATAACGATCTCTAATATAAAAAATATATATTACTAGAAAAATAGAGGTTGTTTTAATGCCCTCTAATTAGGAATAAAAATTATCAAAGGGGGTTATAACCACCTTTAATATAAAATATAAAATTCCATTAAAATTTGAGGCAATTTTAACCCCTTATATTTTAAAAAAGTTATTTTTTGAAAATATTATCAGGGTTAAAACCACCTCTATTCTAAAAAAATCCATTATCAAAAGAAAATATAGGCGATGTTAACCCCCTATAAAAAAATTAAAATATGGGAAATTTATTAGCAGTTAAAACTGCCACAAATCTAATAATAATTTTCTTAAATAAAATTTAATAATTCAAAATTTTTTATATTCATTGAATAAATTTCAATAAATACATACATACATACATACATACATACATATATAATAGATACATTCTCCACAAAACACTACCCCAAAATCTCCACCAACCACAAATCCAAAAAATATAATATTAATAAATAATTATTTATACAATATTTAAAAATAAATAATTATAATTTCGATAAAACTCAATTAAATCTATAATAAAAATCTAAATTATGGATATGATGAAAATATTTTATAAAAACAGTTCACATTATTATTCAAGTCATTCAAAACCAACCATAAAATCAAGTGATTTTACCAAAATTAAACTTTTTGATAAAGAACATCAAAATTCTCACAAAAAATCATAAAATTCACAGGTTGAAACCTCTCCACCTGATGAAAATCACTATCCTAACCACCGAATAAAAAGAACCACTCTCACCATCAGATGAAAAGCACCAACCTCATCCCCAAACACACAACTACAGCAGCAAGCAATATAAACCTGGTAGAACAAAAAATAATAATAATTAAAGTAAAAGTAAAAATAAGAAAAAACATTTGTTTGCATAAAAATTCAACATATATGATTGAAAAACAGGACTCAACACCTACATATAAAATATATTGGAAACATGGATATATATGTTCCATATCAACAATAAGCCTCTAAACATTTTAGTCATGATAAAATTATAACATGAAGCATGATAATATTAGGATCAAATTAGAATTAAAACCATCTTGCTACAAGGGATCACATTAGTGAAATAACATGTCTTTTAAAATAGTATTTCCATGTAGGAACACTTAATTTGATCACTACATACGTTAAATGAGGTCATCCTTAAATATGATTCATATTATGCTAGGTGTATTTTAATCACTATATTTGACATCAAATGAGGTCATCCTTAAAAATGTTATCTTTGAAATGGTTTTAATTAGAGGTGATCCACCATAGATAAAGGTACATATGGGTAGATATATAATTTATACTAAAATAATATGAGCCACATAATGATGATGTTTGATGATATTTGGTATTCACCTACCATATATATCTGATCTAGTCCTCACACTCAGAGGAAGGATTTCAGGCCCCAATGTCTGTCTACACCTTCCATATCTACCAATTGTGTGTATTGAATATTCCTCTCAATGCTATTTTTTGTTTTACAAAGGTTAACTTATATGGAAACTCATTTTAATTTTGGTTCCTTTGGTTCTCAAACATGAAAAAGTAACCTCAGGTACATTCCATTATTGGAATAAACTTTCACATTTCCTCAGAGTGCATGAATATTTGGTGGAAAACCTATTTCTTCTACTTATATAGTTGGTACACAAGATGAGAAGGTATTTTTCCTTGATCCATATAATGTTAACAGGTAATTCATAATAATGAACTTTTACTTTTTAATGGGAAAAAATTTTATATATGTGTTTTATATTGTAGTAAATATATCAGTTATTTTCATTGGTCCCATTAGATATTGGAAAAAATGATTATAAGAATATGTTTTTAACAAGCTAATATATTTTTGAATAGCATGGGCTTATTTTTTTTTTGAAATAATAGAAATCAAAAAAATGGTATGGTATGAGTAATACTACCTTTTGTTCCTTGATACTTTTTTCCCCTCTCTTCCTTCACTTCTCATTGTGCCTTCCTCCTTTAACACCTCACCTCTCTCTATCCTTCAATCCTCTATTTACCCTATGAAAACCTATGATTTTTTGTTTTATTATTTTTATCCTCAAATCTATATTACTCTATGAGACTACTATATTATCATATTTGGTTTCTTAGTTATCTTTTGTGAACTCCCTCTCCTTTAATGGATGCCTTATCGACTGACTAGAGGAAGAAGTCAACACATCAGAACCAGGATCCGATCAGAAATTTCAAATATTTCTGGCATGGAATCCTTGTACTCCCATAAACATCCCAATACTTTCTAATTAATCAACCTCAAATAGGGGTAATTGCATTGTGGTGCTGGATATGAGGGGTGGTTTCAACGATTTTAAAGGCCTTATGGATGAGGGTATTGAACAGAATCTGATACAGAAAATTTTTATGGAACCCTTCCATATTTTGGATGGTTGTGAAAGTGGAAGAAGTTCATTCTTGGAACTTGAAAGTGTAGGAATAATACAAATTAAATACATGGAATTGAACAGAGTGATATCCATAAGAAGTTCCTTTCTTGAGGGATATCTTGGTTGAAGCTAAATTTCTTTATATTTATTTATCCAATGTTTTAATGGAATGAATAATATAGTTAGGTAATTAGATTCATTACAACTTCATGTTGTTAGTGTTCCAATTCTTTTTTAAATCCGGTGATGTTTTTTGAAAGGTTCATTGATGACGGTTAAAACATTATCTATATGAATTTTTGATAATGTAAAGACTACCATTTCTTCCTTGTTTTTTTTCTATGAGATTTTGTATTAGACTTTGGAGAAAACTAATAGTGAACACTAAATTCATATTTTGGATTAACTTGAGGTAAGGTAAAAAAAATATAGATTGACTTATTATTACTTGTAGTTGTTTCTGGTGTATGGGAGTGTGGGGAAATCACTTTAATAATTTCCTCATTCTTATCAATAATAGAAAAGGAATGTGAATAGCAGGATCGAAACTATTTCACATCAGGGATTATACAATTGATATCTAAAGTCATTTAAACCTTATATTTCATCCATGTGCTATTTTTATTTTATCTCACTCTTTATCTCCTCATTGAATCATCAACCTGAGATCCATATTCCCTAACCATATATGGGAAACATTATTTTGAGCCTGTGTGTTTTTGGTTTACTTATTCTCCCCCACTCTATTCAGTGGTTGTTTAATATATCTTGGGGTGTATTAGTTAGTATTATGACACACTATTTGTGAGGATTAATCTCAATACTTATCTAATACCTTTTAGTTAAAATATAATAAGTTGTGGTTATATCATGTAGTAATCCTTTCATGTTATTAATATGGAATATAACATGGTAGAACTAAATATTTTCTCATGGATATGAGGTTTCTTTTCACTATACATATTTCACCAATGAGATCAATGGATTTAATTAACAGCATAAATATAAAAGGAGTTTACATGTTATATAAAAATATATTTCATCTATTGATCGAGATCATGTTTCAATATCTTCTATTACATTTCTTGGACAATATATATATCACAAATAAAGGTGTAAATATTCTAGATGTTAAGAAATACTACATATTATAAGACAAAGAATATTAAATTTGATTTCATAACATGTAATTAAATAATCTCATCCCTCTAAGAGAAGAAGTTGATAATATTTAAGTGGATAAAAATAGTGAATGGAATATAATAGAAACTCTATGAAATCCATAAGGTGGAAATGGAAGTAAATGATTTATGGTTATAAACCTATTGGTATTAGTTTAAAGATACCAATAATGGGTATATTGAAATGGTGGAAGAATTCTACATCTAATTGATCAAAATTGTGATACAGATTTAAAGCTATGGAAAATTTATTATTGTTTACACTTTTTATAGAAATAAAAGAGGATCACCCACCCAAGACATTGTATGTGAAAATACCTAAGATCATAAGAGAATATGTTCCACCACCAATGGATTTTAAATCCATGATTTACGTTAATAGGGTATTTGAGTCACTAATCAAATTGGAAAACAAAATCCAACCAAATTAAAAGCATATAAACATTTAGGATGATGATTGTAGACTCTGGATACTAACCAAATGAACACAAATTAGAGAGAAACCTCAAATTAGAACACTAGTGGATCAAATACCACAATAGAAGTATGGGCATGTGCATATTTCTAATTAACATCACTTCATCTAGATGATCTTCTATGATGAAGTGATGGTTGATATCCAGTTCATCACCAATATTATTTATTAATAGAATCCTAAATAATATTCAAAAACATAATGTTTTAACATGTACAAATAATACAATTCATCAAAAATCTATTAAAAAGATATGTTTGCAGTTAAAAATAAAAATAATAAACCATATAAATGGATAGCTACTGGATAATTTAATTTCTTAATTCTCTAAGATCTAAAAATTACTAAACATTAAAACAATACACTTGTGTTCATAAGTAAAAAAACAAAATAAATGATTAATTAGCTACCTGAAATCTAAATAATAAAGCTTTATTGTATGGTTTTGGGTTTAATGAACTATTCAACAGCAAGTATACATATTGTATTGGTCTGCATACCATACCTGTGAACTAATGTGGCATCAGTGATAGTTTTTATGTTTACAAAAATGGTGAAAACATGGTTCTTTATTGTGTTGTTTTGGGGAACATGGAGATTATTCATCCAGGATCCAAACAATTCCACCCTAGTTATGAATAATTTGATAGTGGAGTTGACAATTTTTAAAATTCAAGGCATTATTATGTAAGGAAAAAGGAAATTAAGACTTTTATATATACTAAATATATTTTTACTTTCTAGCTCCTTTATATAATTGAAGGTTCTCTGGCTCAAAAAGAAGGGAAACATGAAGTTTCAGGTGTTTCTACTAGTCTAGGCCATTTACCATTATGTTCCAATGGAACAACACCTAAAATATTTATTAAATATCTCATCATTTTTCATTACTTTTATTGAATGATGTGGAACTTGATGTTATGCCATAATTACAATAAGAATTACTTCTTTTACATTTCAATAGGTGTTGCCTATGATTATTTGTGTTGTTTAGTTCATGTTTTCTAGTTATTTCATTTGAACCATGTTATATCCATGATACATATGTTCTCGAGTACTGATATGTGTTTTACACTACATTTGCGAATATAATAGTTATTATGGGTGACCATTTGTGGCTTGATGATCATTTAAACGTTTGTTTGTTTATTTTGTTAGCCTGAGCATACAAGATTTCATTTTTTCTACACAGGAGTAACATTGAAATGATTACAAACTTCTCTCAAAATATACAGAAGAATATTTTTTTAAAACAAATTGGTATCAGGTGTGATAACTTAGAATGGTAATTGGTTGTTCCTTTATAAAAAGAAAAGTATTCCATGTTAGGAATATGTGGGGGCAGGCTGGTGTGTTTGTAGGCAATGGAGAATAATTAGGGGAAGTTTGTATTTTTTTTATATGATAGTTTCTTGGGAAGGTAAAGGAAATTAGGGGGTTGTTTCTAAGTAATAAATAGAGGAGTTCATAGCTGGGAGAGGGTACATTTTATTTTGATCATTTTCTGGTAGCAATATTTTTTATGTTTGTATTGGAAAACTAACATTTTTTGGAAGCATCATTTGCTGGCAGCAAAATTCTCTTGCAAAAAATATTTTAGTTATAAAACATTTATATAATAACTTCTACATTTGTAGTAGAAATTTAAACATTCAATACAAAAAATATAATGAAAAAAATACCTTTCTAGCATCAGTTCTTATGTTGACATTCATTGAAAAAATATTAGAACCCATTCCATTAAATACATAAATGATTGTAAGAATTTTTACTTTTGTTTGGGATAACTTATCTTTATTCCTTTGTAATTTCAATTCATCTTGAATCGACATTGATTTCTAATCAATAACCACTTTTTGGGATGTATTATGAAAATCAGATATAGTGTCATTAATGCCTCTAAATCATTTAGAGGATGAGATGAATACACTTTCCAGACATGCTCCCAGCCTAAGAGAATGTACATGGCCCAGATGCTCTTTCCTAAATACTTTTTTGAGGGAATCATCTAGAGAAAGTATTGATTGTTTTGACAATTCCTCTAAACTTAAATCCACACTAAATTTTTCCTACATGAAGATTAAATCAGTTTGGTTACATAAAAAATTAACAAAATTTAATATGAATTATTACTCCAATTGTTTTTGCATCACCATTTACTTATGATCCATCACTTTTTCAATGAACCACATCCCATATATTGGCCCAACCAATAATATTTCTAGATTTATTCTCCTATAATAAAAAATATTATAAAAATAAATAATATGAAATTAATTTCTAAAAACATAAATGATATATTACCATCTCATCTTTCTTTCGGTAACATGTTTTAGTTTAGAATGTATGTGGAATGGTTTGATTTCTACGGTTTAGTGAATTTTTCTTACACATGTCCTGCACATATTAAGATAAAAAATTTATTAAATTTTAATGAATAAAAAAAATTAAATGTTAAAATATGATGACAATAAAAAAATATGAAAGTACCTTGTGTTTTTTATTATCATGAATGATAATATAAGTTTTCAATTGATCCATTATTATACCATTTGTATAGTTCTTCTCAACATTATTTTATTTTATTAAGCTAGAATCCTAATGTGTATAAAATAAAATCCCTCTATTATATCTCCATCTTTTTCCTATTACAAGCTGAGAAAATGACTTTTCCAACAAATCATGTTAAAACTAAAAGTTGGGATTTTCCAAAAAAATAAAAACATTAGTTGTGAAATTATAAAATAAAACATAAAAAGTCATTAAATCAATAAAAAATAAATACCATAAACAATCTACATAACACATATTCTTTTAGAGAATTTGGTATTCTTTTCCAAGATTCATAATCATTGGGAAGTTTAGTCCTAGACATATGTCCCATTGTACATAAAAATAAACCCCCTTCTTCCCCAATTTTATGGCCCTAATAATTGAAGTTCACTACAACTTTTTCATTCCCCAATGACCAAATTTTCTCCATTATTAACTTTTTCACTTTTTCACAACCTTTGAATATAATCAAATAACGAAATAAATCTAAATTTGGATTAATTAAAATAAATAATTCATGAATAAAATTTAATGTTCCTATAACATCACATATCCAACTGGTTCATTCTTTCCATCCTTAAACAAACTGATGTCGGAGCAACATTCACATACATCATCGGTTCAACATAGAATCCGCTTTTAAGACTAGATAATCGAGTATTTAAATCTACATTGTACTCTCATAATGTGAACTGTGTTGATTGACCATAATCTAAATGTGTTTGATGGGGGAAGACATCTTGGGTGATCTGCACCCATTTTGATCTTGATGGAACATATTTAGTTGAAGAAGGATGACCATTCTCATTGATCTCTGATTTTGTTGAATGTTGTTCAACTTTATTCCAAACTCTAGGAAATTTTGAATTATTCATATCTATATAGTGCCACATTGCGTTTAGTGGTGGGTGGTGGCTTTTGTCCATGCTTGGATCATGAACCTTACTACTATATATATTAATAGATAAATATATATAATAATAAATATAAAAAATATATTTATTATTTAAATTGATTTATTATAATTTTTTAATTATTTAAATATATATTTTTTATATGGAATTGAGGGTTTAGGATATCCTTTGTGAAGGTGGTGGTGATGGCATCTAGGGATCAAGACTTCCATAGAGATTCCACATTTCCTTGGTTCAAATCTCCTCGCAAAAGGGCATTCTTGGGTGTCTCCTTTGATTCATGTTGTCTCTTGGTGTGGGATTGAAGTTTTCTTTGTCACAGGTGGTAAATTGAGTGAAATCCATGATCAAAGGGATGTTACTTTTTGGAGTCCACTGGAAGCTTTTAAGGGTTCCTCCACTGGTAGGATCATTAAGATAAGATTATCCGCTCATATTGAAGCTAACCTTGAAGCCTTATCAGAACATCTGGATTTGGGTAAGTAATCTTTAATTAATAGGGTTTTTATCCCCAATGGGGAGAAGCCAGTGAGTTTTGAAGATCTTGTTCACATGATTTATTTCTATAGTGGTTTTCATATTGGATGTTTATTTCATTAGGTATAGATTTCTTCCACTTTATTTCATTTGGATGAAGTCATAATCCATGTGTAGTCCTCTAGTTCGTTACTTTTAAATATGGGAACCCTCCATCTCCATGAATGGATGTTAGATTTCAATGTGTCACGGATCAAGAATGCATTTTTATAGGTATGTATTAGGTTGGACAACCTCAACGGGATTTTAAGGAATCCAAAAATCATGAATGATATTTTTATTACCAATGGTGTTCTGATTAACCTAGATAAAAATACATAACACATCAGGTATGGAAACTTTTGGAGAATGCTGGTTTAAATTGATTTGAGTTACACTCTTATTAACAATGTGATTATTTCTACTCCCACTTATGATATACAAATCTGCATTGAGTATGAGAAATTTCCTGAGTTCTGTCAAAATTGAAAATCTTTTGGTCATTAGGATGAGAAATATAGGTGGAAGGTTTGTGAATTTAGTGCTTTTAAGGGGAATCCTTCAAAGGAATGTGATGTAAATGTTAAAAGTAATTCGTCTATGATGCATGGGAAGTCATTACCTAGGAATCTTTGGATGCAGCCGATGGAATATCTATATAAGAAGCCCCGAACCCAGGGGAATATATCATACAAGAATAAATTTTTGGTGTATAATTGAGAGAAGGTAGGGACTTCATTGGATCCTAATATATCATTCTCCATTACTTAATAGAAATATGGGAACATGAATGGATATAAAATGGCCACTGCAGGTATTGGGGTGACATCAGCAATGTTTTTGTGCTCAATCATGCCACTCCTGTAGGGTTTGACCATACTAGAGATGGTGTGGAGACTAGCATGGAGCAGACTTATGTTGACAATGCAATCGGTGTTCCAACTACTATAAATGAAGAACCAGATAGTATGATAAGTGATGGTGTTTGTATGGGTGTGAAATTTATTCGGAATATAGTTTCATCTAAACATGTTCAGAATGTTGGTAGCTCTAATTTTATTGTCATGAAATTCACTTGTCAGGATAGGAATCACACTAGTGAGGTTGGCCAGTCTGCAGATGAGGTTGTATTGGGTGAGGTTGCATTATGCACCCACTACTCATAGACTTTTCATGGACTGTACCACATGAAGATGGATCATGTAAATCTGATGTTCAGTGGAGCATGAATTATCTTCAAGATATTCAAAATGTCTCCAGTTCATCAAGAATATATGGTAAATTGAGTAATGTTTTGGATAATGGAAGTGATAAGTAGAAGAGGATGGTTTTATTGGACACCACTCATCTCTGATCTACGATCAGTGATGAACCTATTTCTTTTAAAGATAATTATTTAAATGGAAAGGGTAAGATGGTCAGTAGTGGAGGTTTTGCTTCGGTTCCTCCAAAAAGAAGGTTGTGGAAGGATTATTCCAATATTCCCCAGAATGTGTCTACCTGTCATCTTCTATGGCATTTGAGATCTACCTCACTCTGGAGTAGGAAAGGTCTAAGGAGAGGATCACTGGGTTCCTCAATCAAGCTAATTCATAGTCGGAGTGGGAAACTATTGATGATGACAATGACTATGTTATGATTATGGAAATGATCATTCTTTTTTGATCTGTAATTTACTTTTCTAGATGAGGGCATGCCTCTTTTTATGGCCCCATCCATTTTCTTACTTACCTGTTATATTTTTCTTTCACCTTTAATAAATGGTAAGGAGATTTGGATTCTGGATAGACCTTTTCTTATATACATATATATATATTTATAATTATAATTATAAATAAAAATATTTAAAAATATTTTTATATAATAATAAATATATTTATATAATTATATATATATAGATGTAATTATATATAATTATATATATAGGTAATTATATATAATTATATATATAGGTAATTATATATAATTATATATATAGGTAATTATATATAATTATATATATATTTATTAATATATAAATAATGATATTTATTATAATTTTATAATTATTTATATTTATAATTATAATTATAAATAAATTTATTTAAAAAGTATTTATAGTTATGCAGTTGGGGTGTGCCTTAGTGGTAGAGGTGCCATGTGATTCTACATCAGACCAGGGTACAAGTCTGAGGGGAAGAGAATTTTGGTTGGCAGGCAGTGACGTAGGTAGATGGTGATTCCGACGTAATGAAGGCATGACACTACATTGGGCCTCTGGCCCATATTGTGGGACTTTTGTCCATGTAACTGATTTCATGCCCACTAGGTGTTTGAGTCATGTACTGAATAAATAATTCTTCCTTTGGGGGGGGGGGTTATGGCCTGCCTTTGTAGCCGGTGTATGTGTTGTGTGTTTGTTTAATGTAATTACACCCCTAAGCACCAAATATATATATTTATAATAATAATTATAAATAAATATATTTATAAACATTTGTATGTAATTATAAATATATGTGTGTCTATATATATAATTATAAATATACTAAATATATTTATTATTTAAAAATATTTATCATAATATCATAATTATATATATTTTTTAATTATAATTATACATAAATATATTTAATAATATTTGTATGTAATTATATATATATATAATTATATAATTATTTATATATTTATTAATATAAAAATATATATAATTAAAAATACAGGAAATATATTTATGATTTAAATATATTTATTAAAATTTTATAATTATTTAAATATATAATTATTTATATTTATAATTATAAATAAATATATTTAAAAACTATTTATATATAATTATATATATATATAATTATATATAATTATATAATTATATATATATCCATATATTTATATATATATATACTTATATATAATTATATAATTATATATTTTTATATATATTTATATAATTAGATATAATTATATATAATTATATAATTATTTGTACACACACACACACAGATATATATATATATATACCAAAATAGTTCGAACCATGGGTTTTTTGCCAAGGTCCTGAAATTTATTAAAAAAAACAAAGTATAATGGGAGATGAGAAATGAAGGTGAGTGAAAAACTACTACACAAAATACAAAGAAAACATCCACCCAAGAAACAAGAAAAGAATTCATCTATGGATTCGGTCACCACCATGACCTTTAGAATGAAGCCCCCTCCTCCATGTTTTTGGTTGTTGTCTTGTCTCATAATACCCTTGAGGGTCATTATGGTCATCCATTGCTATGGGATCCTAAAGAGCTAAGAATCAAGTTCTCTAACTAGACCTGAGCCCTCTGAAACTACCTTTGGGTCAAAGTTTCTCTCGACGTTGACATTATTCGGGCCTGAAGATTTTCCTTCCACAAGGATATCCCCATGAGTGTTTCCAAATTCCTCACAAAAAAACCTCCTAACTATCAGACCTATTTGAGATATCATGTAGACTAAAACAATTTTGACCAGAGTCCAATGGAGAAAGAGTAGCATTTCTAAAA
The DNA here is from genome assembly GCA_963277665.1 of Viscum album. Lineage (NCBI taxonomy): Eukaryota > Viridiplantae > Streptophyta > Magnoliopsida > Santalales > Viscaceae > Viscum > Viscum album. The sequence goes on along the minus strand of OY728123.1, from coordinate 497,941,125 downwards.
CCACTAGTCATGGACATCGTCTCTTCTCCAATGTCATGAGTCTTTTGAACCTCATCACTCAGGTTCAAACCATCAAGAATTATAAATGATTCCCCCTCTTTATTATAAGAAGTATGAGTGATGTTTTCTTTATAATGTACCAGAATAGGCTTCCCACTCTCCAAGTAATTTTCAATCATCAAATTTTTATTTTCATTGACATTCCTTGGCTTAGAATGAGTTGGTTATTGAGTGTTCATTTTTTTATTTCCTTTTGGTCCCTTGAAGCAATTAGTTTCTCATGATGAAGCTGATGTTCAGTAATCTCATGTGCATCTGCTTCATCTGTGTATTACACTTCAATGGGTTCAACATTAAGTGTTGTGCCTTTCTGAGAGGCAATCCCACCTTCAACTATCTCAAACCATGTCTTGTGTCCAATGTCCTGCCTAGCAACACTTACTGCCCTATCATCCACAGTTAGAATCACACTCTACCTATGCTCATAAGGAGTCATTAAGGAAATACCAGCACCCAAATCACCGTCTACTTATGAATATCCCTTAGCATCCCCTAGCCAAGGAGCAGCCTTTGGTTACTTTTCCTAGATCTGGTAATATAATGCCCCATTGAATTACATGTAAAATAGATAACATCCCTGCGACATGTTTTCTAGTTATGCCTGATTATCAAACAATAAAAGTAGGAGGAAAAACAATTATCATAATTTATAAATATATCCAGAACAATATCTGAAGTTGATAGAACCACTTTATCAATTAGAGTGGATCTGAGATCCACCTTCAGAATAATCCATGAAAAATATCCAAAGTGAGGCACTTCCAATGATTTATCCATTTTTATAGGGATTCCAATCATCGATGTGATTTCAAATAGAATCTGTGGGTGCCACCTGATCTAGTTATGACCGAAAATTTGAACACAGTCTTGATTTCTTGTGTTTGGAACAATAAATGGATTGAAGCATGGATCCCATTCTTGAATGCACAACATACCTAGTTTTAAGAAGATCAAACTGAGACATAAAGCACTTCTCTTCAGCTCGTCAAAAAGAAACAATATGTGGAAGTAACCACGGCCAATAGGGATGCACTTCTAGTATTTCAAGCCCCAGACTTCATCAAGCCAATGCTCTAGGTCTTTCAGTATCTATGGTTTATGACCTAACGGAAAAAAAAGTCTCTCAATAATCATGTGTTTACAAATATTTAATCTATCCAGGATTTATTCCTAGTTTTCAAGAACATGGGAAATGTTCCCCTCCATATAACGCGCTCTAATGCAACATCTTTGACAGAGAAGAAATTGTGATTCTCACCGTCCAAGCTAGAAGAGGAAGAAAATTACACCTTTAAGAAACAATCAAACCCATATCATACCGAGGGACCATTGAGGTTCCCCTAACTCTTATGTCAATATCTATTTCCCTAAAAAATTCATCCAGAAACCCTAAAAGACACAAGCGCTAATGCAATATCCATGGAGATCTCTCCCATGTTCAATCTCCTCCTTTTATTTAAGATATAATACCATATATAAATATATATAATTATAAATATAATAAACATATTTATTATAGTTTTATAATTATGGGCTTTATACCCACTCGGACTACATGTCATGTACTAAATAAATAAAACTCAATGAGCGATCTATCCCCTTGGGGGGATACGGTCTAATTTTTTGGTCTTTGTATGTGTTGTGTGTGTGTTTGAATGTAATTGCACCCCCAAGCACCTAATATATATATACACACATATAAATACATATAATTATAAATATAATAAATATATTTCTTATAATTTTATAATTATATAAAAATATATATTTATTTAAAATTATAAATATAAATAAATATATTTATAAGTATTTGTATATAATTATAAATATATTTATATAATTTTATGAATTTATTTTAAATATTTATATATTTATATATTTATATATATATTTATTAATATAAAATTATATCTTAATATAAATATAATAATTATATTTATTATAATTTTATATTTATGTAAATATATACTTATTTATTTACAATTCTAAAAATATTAAAAATATTATATATATATATATATAATTTTATAATTAACCACTTAAATTAAAAAATTAATAAAAAATTCATTTAAATAGATTAATTATATAAATTTAAAACATATTTTATATGTTAAAAATTAATAAAAAAATAATAAATATTATTCATATAAATTAAAAAAAATATTGAAAATATTTCATATATAGTAAATTAATTTATATATAAATAAATATTACAAAATGAGTAAAAATATTTTTAACATTATTAATGAATATATAATAATAAATTAATAAATAAAATTAAATAAATCATAAAAATATTAAAAATTGAATTTGTAACATTTACATGAATTACAGACACATAAAAAATGAAGAAAAATGAATAAAAGAGGGGTTCTTTGCTTGGTCATCACTATGGGGTACTGCAATACAATGGCTGCTAGTAAGAGGGGGTGTCACAACAAGAAGATTGGCATCATGATGTGAAGCTTGACTGCTCATCTTAGGCCTTCAGGGTGATAAAGCCTTCTAGCCATCAAAAATTATAATGGGCATTTGAGACACTAGGCCTTTGGGTCTCGTAAGGGTTACCTCTAAACCCTATTGAAATGAGGGCTTTATTTTTTATTGAAAAAAGATCATGTTTCCCCCTAATAGTTAAAAAACTCAAACACATATATATATTCATGATTAATAGATTAAAATAAATTTATATTAAAAATGAATAAATTTAGAAAATACAAGAAATGGAGAGATATTAAAAAATAATAAATAATACTAAACTAATAAAAATACTTTCACACACACATAAATGTGAACAAGAAAAACATACATATGTACACATACACATCTACCCACACACACACAAACACACATTTACACACATACACATACATACGTACAGTTATACATATGTACATATATTTTAAATTATTTGCTATTAATATAAATATATATTTAAATAAATATAGTTATTTATATATTATATAATTGTTTAAATAAAATATTAATATATTATATATATTTTAATTATATACACATTTTGTAATTAATGTATATAAAAAACTATTAAACATCTTAACTAACATAAATGTGATGATTTTCTATATAGAAAATTTTGAAAATAAGATTCATTCTTTATAAAATGTTCTATAAATCATATTTATATATTATATTTACATATATATTCTTATTTTTCTATAATTTTTAAAAAAAATATCTAAATATTAATATATTGCCCATGATGGTGATTAGTCTTAAATCTTGGATGACTTGACTCTTAATTCTCTGGATGACGTTTTCCTTTCCCAAGGGTGATTTGATTCATACAAAGATGTTGGATCTGTACTAGAAAATCTGAAAATCATTCGAAGTTGGGTTTCTAGGGATGCTCAGAAATATGAATTACACCTAGTTGATCTTTATCTCTCTTAATGTTTCCTATGTGAAGGCCAACTCAGGTGCTATCTCAGAATGCCTAGAAATCAGTAAGCATTCTATCATTGCACATCATACTCTCCCTAGAGGCTCCTAGATAAAGAGAATCAGGGATCTTGTTGTACATATATCAGGCATCTGGGTTTTCACATGTTGTAAATTTGTATCTTTGGGGTGGGGATTCTTCCATATCATCTTTCCTTTGAAGTGCCTCATATTGAGGGAATGGGTCTTTCGATCGATTTCCCTTAAGCCGAGTATTCAACATATTTGAGAATGGGTCTAGAATTCCAATCCTATCGAGGTAAAAAATTCCTTTGTTCGACTTTGGGTTAAGGTTTATGGGTTTTGTTAGGTATTTTCGCATCCAATAATCTTATACAACATTGAATTGTAAATTGGGGTTTAGATAAAAATGTAAAAGGAAACTGAGATGACCAGATTTGGCCATTATGCCTGATTCTTAGTTGGAATTGATTTATGATCTACTTTAGTTGATATATTATTTCTTAAAAATTATGATGATGAATTTTATTTGTTCATAAATTATCAAAAAATCCCTCTATTTTTCTTGGACTATAAGGTCATAGGATACGACGTTTCAATTTATAAGAGATTTGTTCATTGTTCTTTTTTCTCTACTTGAGGACATAATGAAAGTGTATATTTTAAAAAATAGAAGGTTGGAAATACTTTGCATGATTAGTCTTAGGATTTTGAAGCACACAAGAAGGTGAATTCAGATGGTAAGGTCCTTGGTTGTGATACCAATTAGAAATTAGGTTTCAATCGATAGGTATGGAAGGAATTTCTAGGGCGGTGCTTGTTAAACCTTTTTTTTTATGATGTTCTTACAAGAACCAGATCTACACAGGTGGAAATTTATTCTCATCAGACATAATTTCTTGATTCTTGGGCTAAATTATAGGTTAATAATAGGGATATCTCTATTGGAGTGAGTTTAGTAGGCCTTCATGGGAAAATGTTGCCAAGCCATTGGATATGGTTGTTGGAGAGGGGCTAACTGTTGAAGTGAAATCTTTTGATGAGGCAACTATACAAGAGATAGATGATAAACAACTAATTCAATAATAACTTATATCTTCAAAAGACAATATAAGAATTTATAAAAATATATGTCAAGTCCTCGACATATTCAAATCCGTGAAGTGGATATCAAAATCATAAAATGTCTGAAAATGCCTTGGAGAAGGGTTTGACAAGGGCTTCAGACCCATATACTTTGAATTTAAAGCCAAGTAACCCCTTATTGATTGGACTTGATGGATCATGTGACATTGTTTTGGAAGTTGGATCTTTACCTCATTCTAATCAGCTGGTTTCACATGTCTTATTGGAGCACTCTAAGGTAAGTAGCACACTTATTTCTTATAATGTTGATGAGGATCTTATTTATTTTATTGATGGCCTAAAAATTCTTGAAGCACATAAGACCCATGAAAATGGTGTTGATTGGATTCCCATGATGGGTGGTTGTGATAGTGTTCCAAGTATATATGGTTCATCAAAATTTGACAATCAAAGGGATACAGATGCATCTAATGTTGGAACTTAGAATACCATTGTAACTTATACAGCTCATCCATAGGATGAGGTCCACGGATAATGATATAACTATTTAACATAAAAATTTGGGTAGGGATTAGGTTTTGACTTCCATCCTTTTGGTGCACTGGACACATCTAAGGAGTTACCATTGGAGGTAGTAATCATAAAGGGAGATTCTGGCAGAGTTATGGGATCTGGGTCTGTTCTTTAGATGAAGGAGTTTTAGGTGGCCTCAAATGATATGAGTGTAGTAGACCCCTATAAACAATCTTCAGATAAGGGACATGAGCCTTAGTATAGAAAAAAGTCCTAAAAGAGTGGCGAAAATTTATATGGTAGATCCCCTCATGGTAGTGGTTGGAGGGGTCCTAATATAACCCAAGATTCTGACTTTGACTTTTAATCCTTTTTTGGTTTTTTTTTCTTATTTTTCATGGGTGTTATTTAATAACTATCTTCCTCAACTAGTTGTATTTTCAAAATTTTAATAAATTTTATAGGGACTTAGCACCTTATTCTAAACATGTTCAAAAATATATATAAATTAAACTACTCATTATGATCTTTATAAGTGTTAGAAAAAAGTGATGATAATGGTGTCACTTTTATCGGTGCTAAAAAAAGAATTGACAAATGGGAGACTTTTATCAGCATTGGAAAAATGTGTGACAAAGGGTACACTTTTATTAGAATTTTTTAAAATTATTATATTGATTCAGTACATGGCCCGTAGTCCAAATGGGAATGAAGTCCATTACATGACCCATTGGCCCAGTGGGCATGGAATCCCATTACGTGGCCCATAGACCCAATTTTTTGACCCAAAGTCCTACTAGTGAATAATGCTGCAACAGTGCCTGAGAAGCTATAGTACTTGCTACAATGTTGTCACCACTATAGTCTTTACTACAGTTCCCACCACCACTATAGTGTAATCAATTATTTAGTATTCCCCTGCTACAGTACGACTATAATGCTACTATATTCACTATTACCAATGGGTTTTGAACCCCCATCCTTGATATAGTATTATGAGGTTCTTACCAATAATCCAATCCCCAACTAAATCAGTGATTTTTTAGCACCGATATATGTTAACTTTATCAGTGTTTTTGGCATGTTATGATTAAATTCACCCATTTTTTGGTGTTCTTTTTCAAGTGTTTTATAAGGTTAGTGCTGCATAATGTGTAATCTGTGGTTGTGACTCATGATTCTGGGAAGTATTATTTAACTTCTAATTTTTTTATACATTAAAACTTAGTTTTTCATAGTTTAAAATATTGATGAATATTTAAAATTCAAAATATTAAATTGGTTCAAATAATCAATTTTACCCAAATTGATTTGATTATGTCAAATGTGATTTTTTAGTGCCTGAAATTTAGAGAAATTTCTTGGATTGAGTAATTTATTTAATCCATAAACAACTATTTTTTACTTGTTTTATTCTCAAAATATATTTTGATATAATATACACATCGATATCTCCTAAGACATATTTTACAATATATTAAGAGAAATGTTTCAATGAAAATAAAATTTGAAAGTTTTTTATTCTGGTTGTTATTTATCTTCTTTGATTAGATATTTTACATGATTAATTCACAGGTAGTTTGTTTTTTTATTTAAACCATTATAGAAAATTTCTTTATCATTTTTTAAATAATATGTAAGAAGAAAAAATTTTATTTGTTTTTTGTTCATGGAAATTTGTTTTGTTTTATCTTGTTATAAATTATATTAGATGACTAAATTTCTTAAATGACTATAATAATATTTTTTTAATCTTTCTTTGTTTGAACTTGGTATGTTATAATCTTGATATTATGATTATTTTTTTTATAACTGGATATAGTTCCATATATTAGCTTTCATTAGTACTATCATTAATTGTTAAATTTTCAGGAGAAAAGTATAGTTTTTGTTACTGAATTACTAATTCTTTTATATTTTTTCAAAGAAAAATATTTTTTTGGCATGTAATTCTCTTTTTTAATATAGTATGGAATATATTGGATGATATTTAATGCTAACTTTACACTTCTATTAAATTTTGGTAAACATTTTATATTTAAAATAATTTTTATATGCATTTATGCGGGGAGAGTTATCTATTAATTTATTATTTTCTTCTCAATATTATTCTTAATAATGTTTTTATTTGGTTTTAGTGTTCAATAAATTTCAAAAAGGGAGAGAAAATTTGGGTTTTAAAAAATTAAAAGTTTGGTTTTGGGTTTTCAATTTTCAAAATGGGGGAGATTATTTGTGATGAGAGTTTATATTTTTATTTTTTTTATTGTCTTGTTAAATAGAAATATCTTCTTTTAAAATATTCATTTGAAAATCATTTAATTTTTTATATTTTTTTATTCAACATTTTCTTTAGAAAATATTTTTTGAAAAGGATTTATTTGAGATTGTTTTTTTGTTCGAATTAATTAATAATAATTTTTTATAATTATATTTTTCAAATTATTTTGTTTTAAAATTTTAAGTATTAAATTTAGTTTTAGTATTGAAATTTTATATTAGTTTAAGTTTTAAAATTCTATTTTTTAATCATATGTTTTTTGGGTTTTCATTAATTAATGTTATAATTTAAAAAAACATTTTTTATATTTTTTAAAATGTTATAATACATATTTCATTATATATATATATAGTTTTTTAATTATATTTCATATATATATATATATATATATATATATATATATATATTTTCCCCTGTATATCTTCTTCATCCGTGCAATCCTCTATACGAGCGTGCCTTCTTCTCCCCAAAAACTCAACCATGTTCGATCTACATGGCTGCATCATGACATTAGCACCCTCATCCACCCGTGTGCTCATCTTATCCTATTCAAATTTTCATGACACCAACACAACATTCGTGCACATCAATAATGATTTAGCAATGCAATAGTCCTCATCCTCTTCCACAATGCGATAATCCTTATCCTCTTTTAGTCGGTGATTCTTCTCGTCTATATCAGCAGTCTGTGAGAGCTCGGTTTGTTCCGAATCTGAGTGATATTGCTCGATTTTCTTCTGGTAATAATGGTGCCAAAATCTTTAAGAATGTAAATTCAACTCTTGTTTATACGAATCAAGATCTTCTTCTCGATTAGTTCAAGTCCTGTGAATCATTACTGATCATGAGGCTGGTGCTGTCATCGGGTCTGCGTTGATGGAAGACCTCTAACCTGGTCCAAAGGCTCCTATATGAATGGGGGTTTCATGATTGGAAATGTATCTCAGTTGGGCAGGCCTATTTCCATATCATTTTACCGTTGAATGATTTTTTGTGTAAGGCATAGGGTCTCAGACCAGTTTCCCTCATACCAGGTATGGTGTATTTGCAGAACCGACATCCATGATTTAATCCTCTGAAACCTCGTGGAATAAGGACCCATGTTTGGGTTTAAATTTATGGACTTTGCTAGATCTAGTTGCATCCTCAGATTATTTTTGACATTGTGTTATCAATTGGGACTCCAATTAGGTTGGATCGTGCTACATAAGAAGCACATTTTGTTTGTTTTTGCATGTTTTTTGGTTGAAATTCATCTCACTACAACCTTGATTGACACTGTGACACTTTTCTCTATTGAATACTAATTTTATATCATAGTTCGATATGAGAAATTGCCCCCATTTCTCTCCAATTGTAAATCCATTAGTCAATCCAAAGATGGATGCATGTAGGTGATCAGAAGGGAGTCTGCAGGACATGTCATGTCACCAGAGAAGGTTACAACTTCCCTATTTCTTATGGTGGGAATTCAGGGACTATGGAGGTGAAGGGGAATTAATTTTTTAGAGACAGTGGCATGGAGGCTTTGGTTGTGGGTCCAAAAAAGTAGCATAAAACATGAGATAACATTGCTAAGAAAGCCCCTATCTCTGATGAGGAGACCACTCCTCTTGAAGGAGTGGGGATGATGGATACATCCATAGGTAGGAGTATACCTTGTTATAAAGAAATATTCACTACATAAATTGGGTCCCCACCCTTACCCTCAAAGGTTAGAGCCACTGTTGATGACTCTTATCAACCCAACAAAGGATTATAAAGGGATGATAATCAAGTTGAAGACTCAAGGGGTGAATTTTCCATTCAGGTCTATACTGAACAACTGATTATGAAAGAGAAAGATCTTGTTGATAGTGACCGGGAAGGGGATGTTATTTATCATGATCTGACTCTTGTGTAGGGTTCTTCAATTGGTTCTCATGGATACCCATCTAAATTCAAGTGATTAGATTACTCTCATTCTAGGGAGGAGGAGGTGTCGGAGAGGGAAGAGTTGGCAGGGGCCTGGAAAACACCCAAGACTTGGCAGTGGGGTTGGTATCCAAAGAATATTTGTCATGGACATGATAGTGATGATGGTACATGTGGGTGGGTTCATACTTTTATATACCAGGGCTTCCAAAGGGCACACTATTGAGTAGAAAAAGCTAATGGATAAGTACTATGTTCTCTTCAATCAAAGGAACTCACATTCAGAGAGGAAAAATAAAGAGGAAATTGATCACTATAATCATGGTTATTGGAACGATCTTGGTATGGATTTGTAGGATCTCTTTTTAGATGAGGGATTCCCTTATTTTTCTAACCCCATCCATATTTCTTCACTTGACATCTTTATTTTTTAAAATAAATTTTTCGGAGCATGTTCACCTATCACCTGAACATTAGGAGTATTTTTACTCATGTCCATGAGTAACCACAAAGCTAGTTCAAATGACATATTTTTTTACCACATGAATAATTATTTTTTAACTTATTGATGAATATATTTCAAGTGACCACATGTTTCATGATCACTTATATAATGACCACAAAACAAATTTTTTTTCTTAGTCAGTATACCGACCACCCAACAAATTGGTTCACACAATCTATATTCTGAGCACATGATAACTTTTATCACATGGCCTGTAGACCTACCACACAACAAATTCATCACATGGAAAAATATATCTATCGTAATACTAATGTCTTACATTTAGCACATCAATTTATTTTGAGAAAATTTCAATTTTACACTATTCTCTATTTTTTATATATTTTTATATTTAAGTTATCTATAAGTTTATTGTTATGGGGAGCACCCCTACATGGGAGGTTGTCCCTATATAATATCCCATGATCTATTGGGTGTCTTGGTTTATTAAAATCCAAAATATGAAAATGCTATATATTTACATTTTAACACATGAAAATTGATAAACAAATAATGTTCAACTTGAAATTACATAAAATAAAATGAACATATTGAAAATAATTCAACAGAAGGGAACAACACACTAATAGATGAAATATGACAATAAACTATGCACTTAATTATCTTTAAAACAGAAGACAGAATATGTACATGATGATTCATCCAAAACAGAATCAACAATGAGAATTAAAATTTCATAATCACATATATATTTCTAGAAACAAACAGTAGCCAAGTATAAATGTTGTAGAAACAATGATGAATAACTGGACAACACAAAACCTTGAAATGATTCTAACCATTTAAATTCCAAATTCAAGTAGCGGGAATTCAACAATATATTGGTCGAATAAAATGTAAAAATTTAAATAAGTAAAAGGGACATAGAGATTTACATGATTCTGTTATATGGCTTATGTGCATGGGGTAGGATCAACATGGTTTTTTCACTATGCAAGGAAATAGAGTATAAGGAAACAAAGTTAGAAAGAAACAAATTATAAACAAAAAATAACCAGAACATAACAACAAACAATCTTGCAACATAAGACTTCCTAAGAAAACGACAAAGAAAACCAAAACCAGACCAATGCCCCCTTATCGGGGCTCGGTTTCACCTTTTTCATGGAAGAAGCTCATTGAAATGCACTAATATCATCGATGGCAGGTTCTTCAGTTCCGGTTGTCCAAAATAATCACTGCAGACTAAGAAAGGACAAGATAGTTCGCATCTGATGTTGCCATCCTGGATGGAAAACAATCACCATCCACCTGTTGATCACTATACACGCACAACAAAGCTCATCAATCCTTTACTACTGCTTCCCACACTATCCAAGTTTTCATGGCTATTTTTTGAGATCTAGAACCATCAACCCTTCATGATCATGAGTCAAGCGCATATCAAGAAAACACCAAGGGGCGGCTTCAATCACTGGTCGATCAGGGTGAATTGATCCTGCAACCTTATTTCACTCAACCTCTAATTTGCGACACAATATTCAAGAATGTAGATCCCAACCTCTCCGCAATCGATCTCTACATCTAGCATCAATAGGAGACCACCAATAACTCATAGTAGGGAATCAATGACTTCAATCTTGGTTGTAGAAACTCCTCCAGTTAATATAGGGTGCGTTGTCAGGGTCTCAATTTCGTAGCTCTTCAGTACCTTCTCCCTTACTCCTGGAAATAGAGGTGCTGGAATCTCTTCGCATGGAAATTGAGGGCTGAAGGATCTCCCCTTTCTCTTGATGAACTAGGAGGAAACCCTACGATAATAGATCAAGCTTCCCAGCCAAGAAACTGGTCAAACTAAGTGAAGCTCACCCTCTCTCTTATGAAGAACTAGGAAACCCACTTCTAGGTCTCTCACCTTCTTGTTACACCTCTCGATCAAGGAATCCCCTGCCAACAAGATAAAAAAAGATAAGGTAATGGAAAATATATGGACGGTAAAGGATATACTGACTAAAACCAATGAACAGAAATGGGGGACACGTGGATGGAAGGAATGTCCCAACAGTTCCACAACGTAATAAAAAAATACAAAAGAAAAATGTATATAAAACATGGATATAATTAACAACAATAAAATGATTTACAAATTCACAAATCTCCATCTTGGAAATTAAATGCATGAAAAATTTAATATGCAACAACACCACACTTCCACTTTGAAAAATAATCCCAACCCACATGATGATTCTACACCACCTAACGTTATCAAATTGGTAATATCCTAAAAAGAAAATAACATTTGGGGTATGACCCAAACAGCCCCCCTACCAAGTATCAACTGCGAAACATATCACCCGAAGTTGAATGATATTATAAATAGCTACCAAATATGCTAAGAATTAAAAAATTCTAAATAACTTCATTATAAAAGGTTCATACCTGTACTTACCTGAGTCGCACTCTGAGATAATTCTAATGAGGAAAACATGTACCAGTAAATTGCATGCCAATAGGGCCATGAACCAACTCCTATGTGCCTATAGAAGAAAAATAAATAGAGTAGTATCCATCCTCACACAAATCATGGAAAAACAAAAATCATAGAAATTCATATAGAATGTAACTCAGAAATGAAATAGTGCAATCATGTAAAACAAAAAAGAGATAGAAATAGAGATAAATCAAGCATATTAAATGAAACAACCCAAAGAGGTCTCCACCTAAACCCCCAAAGATATAACATGACCAAATTACCAAGCACTGTTAGTTTTAAAATAGAGACACGCCACATGAAAAATCTTATAAGAACACTCTCGATGCAAGGCACTAGAAGATCCTCAATATATGGATTCAAAATCTCCACCATAGGAGACAACTACCTATTAAAAATCCAAAAGAAGACATCCCCACAAAAAAGGGAAACTGAAAGGATACCTACAAGCAGTCCCAACATCCTAGGACAAATCTAATACATGAGAACAATGGTTGGAAGCCAGCTAGAAACTAGGGGAAAACAAGCCACTAAAGGGACACACATCCTAGTCTAGACTTACTCTTAGAACACAGTTCCTAGGAAACCAAACATAGCTGCTAAACAAGGTCAAACAGTAAACAAATATGATTGGTGATTATCCAAGAGACACTGCACCCACAAGCTACTGAAACCTAAACTCCAAACTCACAATTGGACCATACCTAGAGAAAACAGTCCTAAAGGATGTGGAGGAACACAACAGAGCTAACATAAGCTAATCTCCTAGGAAAAATTAAGACACTAGAGATAGAAGATCCTGCCAAACCTTTACTGCTAACCAGCTCTCAAACATAGGAAAACCTCATACAAAACTCATTCCAACCCCGAAACCATAGACAAACATTGGAAACAACTACCAAGAGGCATCATTGAGGTTCATACAGTCAAAGGAAATAACGAAACAATGATGAAACAAACTATCAAAAATATAATTAAATTACAGCCTAAGAGTGATAACAACCTATCTGAACAATAGAAAGAAATTGCAGCTTTAAACCCAATCAGACTAGGATACCACTTTGTTGCGGGGAGATCCCCTGCATGAGAGGTAGTCCCCACAGAATAGACTAGGATATATTGGGTGTTTTGGTTCGTTAAAATCATAAATGTAAAAATGATGTTTATTTACAATTTAATACATGAAAAATGATAAAAAAAATGTTCTAATAGGAATTCCATAACATCAAATGAATATATTCAAAATAATTCAACAGTAGTGAACAACATGCTGACGGTGACAATGCAACAATAAATTATGCACTTAATTCTCATTAAAATAGAATACATAATATGTACATGATGATTCACCCAAAACAAAATAAAACAATGAGAATTAAAATTCCAGAATCACATATATATTTCCATAAACAAACAACATGCAAGTATAAAGGATTCAACATCAATAATGAATAACCGGACAACACAAATTACTAAAATTCATCTAACCATTTAAATTAGAAATTCAAGAATTGGACATTAAATGGTATATTGTTTGAATAAAATGCAGGAATTGAAAGCAGAAGAAGGGACACAGATATTTAATTGATTTTTCCATGTGGCCTACATGCATGGGGTAGGATGATCATGGTTTTTTCACCATGCAAGGAAACATTGTACAAGTAAACAAATTTCGGTAGTAACAAATGATAAAAAAAACCATAACAAAACACAAATAATATAACAACATAAAACATCCTAAGAAAATGACAAATAAAACCAAAATTGAATTGAAACCCCCTTACCAGGGCTCAGTTTCACTTTTGTCATGGAATAAGCTCATTGCAATGCACTAATATCATCTACGTTGAGTTCTTTAGGTTCGGTTGTCCAAAATCATCACTACTACCCAAGAAAGGACAATATAGTCTGCATCCGATGTTACTATCCTGGATGGAAAAAATCACCATCCACCTGTTTCTCACTATACACGCACAACACAACTCTTCAATCCATTGTTGCTGCTTCCCACACTATCCAAGTTGTCATTTTCACTGTTCAAGATGAAGAACCATCAAGCCTTCATGATCATGCCTCAAGTGTAGATCAAGAAAACACTAAGGGGTGGCTTCCATCACTGGTAGAGCAGGGTGAATTGCTGCTGCAACCACCTTTCACTCATCCTCTAATTTGCAGATCTAGGTTCAAGAACGTGGATTCCAACCACACCGCAATCGATATCCACATCTAACAGTAATAGGAGACCACCAAAAACTCGTCGCAGAGAATCAACGCATTTGATCATGGATGCAGCTGGTCCTCCAATGAACATAGGGTGCATTTTAGGGGTCTCAATTTCTTAGCTCTTCAGTACCTTCTCTCTTACTCCTAGAAATAGAGGTGTTGGAATATTTTTGCACTGAAATCGAGGGCTCCAGGATCTCCCCTTAATCTCAATGAACTAGGAGGAAACCATACAACGATAGATTGAACTTCCTAGCTAAGAAACTGGCCAAACTGATGGAAGCTCACCCTCTCTCTTGAGGAGAACAAAGAAACCCACCTCCAGGTCTCACACCTTCTTGCTGCACCTCTATAGCGAGGAATCTTCTAATAACAAGATAAAAAATGAGCAGGTAAGGGATAATAGATGGAAAATAAATGTTGGATTGAATGAAACCAACAAACATAAAGGGGGACACACAGATGGCTAGGAAAGTCCCAGTGGTTCCATAGCAGAACAAAAAACACAATAGATAAAGGTATATAAAACATGGATTTAATTAACAATTAAAAAATGAATTAAAAATTCACATTTATTAAATTCATTTTTAATGATATATATCTTTATGAAAAAATTTAATATTTTAAATATTTTGAAAACTATTTGATAGATAAAATATCGTAGAAATTATTAAGGAATAATAATTTTCTTAATAATTATTTTATACACTATTTTATATATCTTTTGAAGTATCAAATTACTACAAGTTAGTGCGAGTTTTTTAATTATTTTAATTATTTGAAAAACTCTCATTTATATTAATGATCATATTAAAAGTGTTTCAAATCTATTTTATGTAGGAATAAAAAGCACAAGAACTCTCTAATTATGAGAATGATAATTCAAATTGCAGATAATAGTGTTATTTTAAGTTATATTATTTTCTAGCCTATCATTTTTTTATTAGCTATTTAGATGATCCAAGGTCTTGGAGTTAATGATGTGGTATTAGCCTTTGGAATGTAATCAAGGGATAATTCAATAAAATAAACTCTAAATAGTTTATTCAACCAGATTGATGATTACATACGATTAGAGTGATAGAATAATACAACATTTATATGATCATTGTGAAGTTATGAATTTCGACTATGAATACTGTTCCATTACTTTTATCATGAAATACATCATCATCATGGTCATCTACTACCAAAATGACCAAAGATCTTGAGCTACATTGAAATTTAACATCATATGCTCGACTATTGATCTTAACTTTTGGCTGGTTTTCATTATTATATTTCTTCTATAAATTTTTTGTGCTTCTAGTTTTATTTTAATAATTTCTCATCCCTAATATTTTTCACTAGGTTATTCCTTATATCTAAAAGGAGTGTTGGGTTGTGAGTCCCAGGAAAAAGTCAGGTGGGTTTTCACTCCTGTAAAAATCCAGTTAGTGTTACACCACTTGGTGAACAAAAAGTAAATATGTAATTATTTCATGACTCCCTAGCAAAAATAAGGAATTAGTGAATACTAGTCTTTTAAACGAGTAGAGAATATTGAAGAGGGTACTAGAATCTTGCTGATCTGAACTACTATAAAAAACAACTTTCATTCTTTGTTTTATCTTTGAATGCACAATTAACACATTTAATCACACGAATAATTATATTTTTAATAATAATTTTTTAAAAGGACAATCCAACCCCTACCCTTTAGTCAATATTTATATATTACTGGGAGCTAACACGATGTGTTGGTATCAAATTACTAGCATTGACATGGCTTTGGAAAGTAGGTACATTTTTGATCAAAATGAAAATGGGTTGATTGTGCATAGGAGACAAGATGACCGACCTAAAGTCTTTACCTAGTTAACAATAAGATGGGTGAGTGACCTATATATGTTGAGCATTGTGTTTCCATCAGAATATAAATAGAGGACTTGAAATGAATCCTTTACTCGTGAGGGTGATCGATTAACCACACTCTTACTTGTAATGACGCATCAACAAGTTTCTTATTTGAGGTTGTTCATCCCTTTAAGACCTTTAAAATTCTTAGGTCCTTCCCTTTATTACCTTGAAAACCCCCTTAGAGTTCTCTTTGATCCATATGGAAATGAAAGGATGCACCTCATCCCATGTCTACCTATCATCACAAATCAATAGTCTCCATAGAGATCCTCTTAGCGTTGATACTCACAAGTTGAGGTACCCATCATATGTCTCCACAACGATGGGGGTTTTAGCCCCCCACACATAGGATGACTTTTTTACCAACCCGATTTCTCCAACAGCAGGAGACAAATGAGATGATCCAAAATTACCATCTCAATGGATACATTCTGACATTTTAGGTAGTAAAAAATATCCTCTGTGAGGAAAATTCTCACAGATGATCATACCAATGATGAATTATGGAGAATCATATAGCCCCTCTACTACATCCAATCGCTTTGGGAGATTTCCCCCAGAGTGAAAACTTTTTAATCTCCATTACCTTAGGGTGGTTAAGAATTATGTAGTCAATATGCCCACTGCTACCCAGGAGTTTCCTCTAAGGGATCATGTTATTCATCACTTTCAACAACTCCATACAACCTAAAATCCTAAGGAACTTATTGAGTAATATGACCAGGATATCTTGACCCTGGTCATTTAGGGCAAGGTTACCATATAGAGGTGTTGTCATGGGTGGTTGACAATTGAGGCTGTGAAACATGTTCGTATTCCAATTTGCATTGAGAAATCCATTAAATATTGAAAATGAATGGAAGAATCATCTTCTTTATCACACCTCCTATACCTTCCAACATATCCTTACAGTGATAGAAGGAACCCATAAACATATCAAGATAACCATTATGGGATAAGACCATATTCATGTTCTCACCAACATTAACGGAGTTTTTTTATATATCTTGACTACTACTATAGAGTAGGATCATATCCCTAGTTACATTATAAAGGATCATCAATTTATCTCTGTGAGGAATAAATGTCAAAGGAGGGACTATATCCCCACTTCTATTGGAGTTCACTAGCATATCCTGACAATCACTTCATGATAGGCTCATATCCCTGACATGACCACAAAGGGTTTCCAACATATCCCAATAGTCATCCAAAATTAGGTTTATATTCTTGAATCCACAACTAGGGTTCATTGATATATCTTTAAAGTCACAAAAGAGCATGATTGTAATCCAACCCCCACTACTAGGTCTCACCAAAATATCTCGATAGTCACCCAAGTACATATCTATTTCCCTATACCCACTAAAGGGGTTTGATAATGTGCTCTGGAGACATCACAGGGTTAGGCTTATATCCCTACCCATTTATCTGAATCCAATTATTATATCTCAAAATTATCCCTTGAGGAGATAACCCATGTTTTTTACCACACCCAAGAGGATGTTTTGTGTATTCTAATAATGATCAGAGACTAATAATGAGTTTATACCCCCATTCCTTCCAATAATTCCAAGGTACACCATCTGAATAGAGCGAATGCCTTCATTTTTATTGATTTTTGATAACCCCCCTTTCAAGGGATGTGGGGGAACCCTTACAAGGCCCGTAGGCTCAGAGATTACATGGCCCATAGGCTTATGAGATTGCATGACCCGAATGTCTTAGGCATATCCTTGTGAAAGGAAGGGGTTCACCTAGGATGGTCCCTACACATGAAAGTTATTTCCCACACTGTTTGACTCCATTCATGATCGTGGTTCCTACCCTAGTCACTCTCCAACAATGACCTAGAAATTCTCATAAAGAGAATCATTTATCCTTTGAGTGGGCTCATATTCCTTCCCTAAAAAATCTAATATGAATCCATCCCCCAACATCTTTCAATATAATCTCAAGTATTCATTGAACCTTTTCCAATAATGGAAGGAAACTACTACCATAAAGGTCCTCTCTATAGTGCTATGGTTGACATCTTTGGTGGTTTTCCCCAAGAAATATGTTACAAAAGTCCTCCATGCAACCAAAAATTAAGCTAGAATAGATATCCTGCCACTATAAAAAATATGAAAATATCTATGTTTTTTTTTCATCGTGTTTTTTAAAAACATGGATAAAATTTTCTTTAACCACGTTTTTAACCATGTTTCCATAATAATGTGTCTAATTTATCCACTTTTTAGTAGTGTTTTAAAATTTCTCTATTTTTTAACATATTGATGTTTTAAAAGTGTCTAATTTTTAATTATCCATGTTTTTTAAAATGTGACTAACATACATTTTTACTATGTTTTAAATGTGAAAATATTAAATAAGAAGTTAAATGTTATTATATGTGAATATATTTATAAAAGTTTTACAGAACAATAAAAATAAATTTCATTCATATAAAATTAATACACACACACTCATATATAAATATATTAATATATATTTTTGTGTATGTTTGTGTATTAAGTTATAATAATATATATATGTGTTTAAATTAAGATTTTAATTTTTAAATAAATACATATCCTTATAAGTATTTATATATACACACATACACAAATAATTTTATGATTAATGTATTATATAGAAATAAAACTAAATGTTGTATATATATATATTAATTTATAATCATACTTATATTAATATATGTAGATTAATTGATATATATACATATATGTTAATCAATAATAACTAAATAAATTATCATTAATATATAAATTTATATATATAAGTTAACACACACACACACACACATATAATATATATTAATTTATATGTATATTTATATAAATGTATAAATACTTAAATACACATATATATATATATGTATGTATGTATATATAGGAATATATATACACATAAAAATAAGTATAAATATAGTTATAAATACACACACACATATATCTATATATATATATATATTAAGATATTAAGATATTAATTTAGAAATGAATATATATATATATATATTAAGATATTAAATAATATATATATATATATATATTGTTATATAAAATTGTAACCATACTGACGTATAATTAAATATATGATAGTATAATTATAAATAGAAAAAACCCATAGATGAGTTGTCCGGGGGTTGCGTCAAAATTTTGTATGTTCTAGGCACAACAGAAGTGTGCGGTGGAGGGAGATATATTAAAATTTCATTTAATATTGAGTTTCCTAAAACCCAAAGTGAGGATATTGTATGTCAAATTTATAATTAAATTATTAAACATCCAAATAAAAGAATATCTGATCTAATAATTATTTCTTTGATTTATATATCAATAATCTAAAAAGACCTTTTTGGATTGTCTTCATTATGATATGAGGATCCAAGGATATAATCCCTGTAGAATTGATCCACATGTTCTCCATTGCTCTATAAGAAAATTCAATCGATATCTAGATACTAGCATAGTGAGCCGATTATCTCTAATTATTCATGTTGGTCTCTCATCCTTCAACCACGAAAGGATCTCTATAATTAAATGAATTGGGTTACCCTTATAACTAACACCCGAACCAATCCACCCCAAAACCAAAGGGTTTTCTTGATCCCCACAGGATGACAACATGCATCCGAGCATCGAAAAATAAACCAAAGTTTACAATTTCTCCCAACCTACACAAACACATGACATATATATACACGTGGAAAGATAAGATATGTCTAATAAATATATTCCATAACCATAAGAAGACATTTGAAAAAATTCAATTGTAAAATACCAAAACAAAAAAGAAAATATATACAATGGCACGAACGAACTCCCACCATCTCACCACCAGCTACGCAGCCCAGCTGACACAAAACCTCATGGCCTCACTACAGTACCTTGACTTTCCCTATAATAGAAGATTTACAAAGGTCAACCCACCACCGAAGAGGTTCACAATTTGTGATCTAGTAGGCTCAATAGGATCCCACCAAGGTGTTTCATAAAAATTCTCTATATAAAAATTTTTTATACTCATTTTAAATAATACATGGCATGATAAGTAGAAAAGTAGTTTTATAGAAAACATAGTAAGCATTCCCCTATTTCACAGTTATTAAAAAAAGTAGGTATATCAATTTCAAAGCAAATTTTACATATCATTTTTCACATGAATAAACATGAATATAAATGATAAACAACAAAAACAAGTAAACAAAATAGAAGAATAGGTATCAGCACCAAGGATCTCTATAGGCCTGACTAGCATACTACTCGTACCACAGTCAATAAAGTGCACAATCTGGTTCCTAGAACACCCGACATGGAAGTAGAGGAATAACCCCTGAGTAAACCACCCAAAAAAGTCAATATTAGTCCCTTAGAACAACGAGCCTAGAAGCAAAGGAAAACTCAATGAGCAAACAACATGGTAATAAAAATTAAATAGATGGTGGCCTCAAACTAAATGTTCCACCTAAGTACCCAAGGTAACCCATTTTCTCATTTTCAATATTCAATCCATTTCTTTTAAAACCATTTCAAAACAAATTAACAAACCCATTTCAATGCTTTGAAATTACTCCCTTTTATTTCCATTTATCAACAATCAGGTAAAACCATTTTTCATTAAAAAATATTTTCAACACACACAAATCAATCATTATAATTCCTGGTATAAATCAGTTTATAAATAAGTAACAATAAGGTTCTTCAACATATGATAGATATGGAACTACCTACCTCAAAACATAGGTTGCACACGCCCGTAATGGGATACACCAATAACGAAAGTTCAAAGATGACAATGAGGGCCCTAAAATCCAATTCTCATCACAAGATTGATCTAATTTAGAAAACAAGGTTTCAGAGGAAAGGAGGAAACCCAAATACCTCAAGAATGAACACACGCCACACCAAAAACAATAAAGGAATTGCCTCCAAAATGAGATCACATAACATATCTAGAAGGATACATGAATAAACACCAACTTAGGCCAATAGGTATAGTAACGCAACCCAAGGGATCTACCATGATCAAAGGCGATGAAGAAGTGGAAAGATCACTCAACGGAGATATGAATCAAAACCGCAATGAAGATAAAATGCAAATCGAATCAGTATAGAATGATTGGAGTCTCAAAAAATCACATGGGAATTTCCCTAGTTCTATAGAAAGATATTCTAGGGAAAGAACTGAAACAAAATAGCCACATGCTGGTTTTAAAAACTGTATGTGGGCCGTTACATGACCTGTAACTTAGTTACCTAATGTATAACCGCCAAAGTCCCACATACACTAGAAAAACCATCACCTAGGACTAAAAACCTAAACTTTTCTTAACCAATATTGTGTAATGTATCTTTATGTCATATAACTTCTCATGGTGTGAAGTATTTTATACTTGCATTTAGCAACTCTTACACATCATGTAACCTAGTTACATGGAGTGAAATCCTTCTACTTCCTATAGAAAAATCAAGTTAATGCTAAGATTCCAACAAATCTCTAACTTCAAAATTATTTGTATTCTCAAAAATTCTTCTCAGTATTATACAAAAAACAAAAAATGGAAAACCATGACATGGTTAAGACATACCTGAAAAATTGGTAATGGTATGTTACAAAATCCACACAATACAGACTTTTCATCCCCAGGAAGTCATGTGGAAGATGAAATCCCTAGAAAATGATGTGGACACTTCTCCCTCATCAAAAATTCATGTTCCCAAGTCTCAAGAGAATACAACCAATGTTTTCATAACACTCTGACCACTATAATTGAGTTCCCACACAAAACATTCACTTAAGATTCAACGATCTCAACTGGATTCTCCAAAATAGAAACATCTCGCTCTAACACAATTTCTTCCCAACTCAGAATGTGAGAGGGATCCAGATGATACTTCCTAAGATTAGATATATTGAAAACATCATGAATATATATCAACTAAATCGAAAATTCAAACCGATAAGCAATATGTTTGATCCACTCAGTGAACTCAAACGGTCCAACATATCATAGAGCCATATTTCCTTATTTTCGAAACCGATGATGACCCAACTAAGTAGAAATTTTCAAGAAAACCCAGTCACTGAAAGAAAACCCCAGAGGGAGATGTTGCTGATTCGTATACAATTTCTATTGACTCTGGCCTATAACCATACATTTATGTACATCCTGAATCTTTATTGATGTCTCATGGACCAAAATTATTCTCACTAAAGATAATTCGACCACCTCCTTCCAACAAAGAGGTGATCTTCATGGGTGACCAAATAACACCTTGAAGTGGTCCATTCTTATCTACAACTGATAAATATTGTTCTAAAAAGAGTCAATGTATTTCCACTACCCACGAAGACAAAATCCTATGCATTATTTTAATACATTGGCATGATTACAAGGAATCATGTTCCTAATGGCTGATCAATTTAGTAGTCTTGGAAAATATATTACATACATGAAATTTACATCATAATTTACAACATAAAAAACAACACATATAATCCTTTGAGAACATGATTATTCCCTTAGCTTAACCATGCATATCAATCATAAAACACTTATTGTAATATTGGGAAAATAAAACATATAAAACGGGTGAGCTCAAATGCTCATTAAGGATAAAAAATATAGCGAAAGCAATCATAAATACACAATAAAATTTTAAAGAAAGGTATAAAACTGAAACACAATACTTTTAAATATAATATTTAGCATAATGTGGAAAGAATAAATCAAATAATTCCATTTAAAATTTTACATAGATAATATACTAGTCAAATAATCACATGAAATATCAGTAACTAATCTCATAATGATGGAATTCATAATGTTGGACATCTAAAACATACTATCGAGGCCTCGGCCAAGAAATATAATAATAAATGGTTATTGCCTCATCCAAATCCATATCTGGAAATAAATGGTAAAGGCCTCGACCAAGTCCATAACTATTTTGTCTCATTAGACCTACTAATGCATCGAGGGGCTATAGTGGGCCCCACCCATCACTTACTAAGTCCAATGCATTCCTCATATGAAAAGGTTGAAACATAACATAAACATTGATATTAAAACTAGCATATGAAATTCCAATACTTTAACCATAAAACATAAATGATATAAAAATAACACATCCATAGTCAAACATATCATAACACATTCAATACAATATGGAAGACTGTATTATAATAAATCAACCTCAATCAAGAATAATATCCAATAAAGGATGTTCACATAGTTGAAAATAATTAGTAAACCTCTTTGAGAAAAATATACCTTTTTCATAAAATCATTTAAAAACTCACACAATTTATAAAGGAATTCATTTGAAAAAGATTGTTTTTATCAAAGTGTCTGATACCAATTTTAAACATTTTAAATGAATTGACATTTTAAAATAGTCATATCCATATAAATAAATCCTTATAATTATTTTGAAAACCTTTACATTAATCAAATAGATTTATAAAAATAAATCTTTAAAACATTTAAAATGATGATCTAGTTAAAGTGACCCTTCCATAAAATATTAAAATATCTCTTTTGATTTTTTTTGAAACATGTATATGGATGATAATTTTTTCCCAGTAAATAATTTCACATAAACAATCTCAGATAATGATGAGATTGAAAAATTAACCCTTACCTTCGGTCTGATACTCTCGATACGTGTCCGAAACTCTTGAATAATGTTTTTAAACGTATTATTAACTTATATATGGATTATAATAATATTTATGATATCATGTATAATTATTTTATGACTAATACATGTTCATTAACAATTCCAAGTTAATGCAACATTTTAGGTAATAATCACTTTGTTTATTGTAAGTGTTTTGACTTTTAATTATTGATCATATTACTTAGATCATGATTTACTTTCTTACAAAATTTATAATATGATTTATATATAAAATATATTCAGAATATTTATATATATATATATATAATAGATAGATATATTAAATGGAATACACTGTTCATGGAGATGGTAGGTCGTACGTACGCATGAACATTGTTTCTATTTTCTTATTGTATTGAATCAATGGAAGTGAATGACATATCTACACACACACACACACACACACACATATATATATATATATATATATATTATTCCAGTATACTTTTTATTTCATATATTTCCTAATTATTCATAATATATATTTTTTATAATCATTCTTTAATGTTGAATGTGGAAGATGAGTCTCATCGCATCGTGGAGACGATAAGTTGTACATTTACACGAGCGACAATATCATTTCTTTAACGGTTTAATGGTATGGATTTGGATGGATTATAAATTTTAATGAAATAATAATATTTTATATTTATTATTTAATTCATTTATATTCATCATTATATCCATCAAAATAAATTATAGATAAAAAAAGTTTACACCCCAACGTGGAGACAACAAGTCGTACAGACACGTTCATGGTGATATTGTATTTCTTAATATTGGTAAAAGGAGGAATATGGTAGTACCATAATCATAAAAAAATATCATAATATATTAAATTCTAGAGTTATTATTTTAGTATGGAAACAACTTAGGAAGAGGAAGTATAATAAGAAAAGAACTTTAAAAGAAGGGATAAAACAACTACCACTTCTTCAGGTGTCTCCTTTTGATTTCCACAAAAGGACTCATTAAGTTGGTTTTCTTCCCAAAGGGTGGCCTATAGGATGAAGTGAGGGATATTGGTTGCAGTTTTGTTCAGGTTTTGGCCGAGCCGAAGGGCTTTGGAGGTGTGAATAAAAGAGAAGGAGAAGTGTCCTTTTAGAAGAGAGGTGATAGGAACTTTTGGAAAATCCTGGAATATTAATTTATTATAAATTTATTTTTGGTTTTTAATAGCTGAAACGTTATTAATTTAGTGTCTAAGAAGATTATGGGTCTAAATACCTTCATAAAAATTTTTTATATAAGTTTAAGGTCATGAAATTAACCTTATCATTAGGGATTAACCCTTAGTTAAACAGTTTAACTCTTACTGTGTCTTCTTGTATTTTTACACTATAGGGTTAATATAGTTACTATAAAATGACAAGAGAACCTAAAGTGGATAATTAATTAAACTTTTAACATTATATAATTCTATTGGATGAATTTTATATTTTTATGATTTTAATATTATTTAATAAAATAGTATTTGTTTTAAAAACTCATTTATGTATGTTTTGAAACTATTTAGTAATTGATTTTTAAGTCATAACAATTTGATTACAATGAAAAAAATAATTAAATAAAATATAACATGTCATATTCATCCATAAAATTCTTTTATGGCAAAGAAAATTTCAAATTAAATTTATTTTAATATTTACAATATAATTTATTTGATTCTTTAATTAATAAGGAAAATACAACATCATTATTTTGTCACAAATAAATTTAATTATTTAATGTATAAAAAATAAAAAATAAAATACCATGATGTAGGAAATATTTTTATAATTTTAATTACTATTTATAGTGGAATAGATAACTTATATAACTTTAACTAAAATTATTTTAGTAATAAGATACAAGTTTATATTATATTTCCCTTTACTTTAAATTAATTATTATAACATGCCATTTTCACACCCATGTGGCTCCATGGGATCCTAAAATCAACCTAAGTATGATCATGGTCAGACATATATAATCCAATAGAATTTGTACATGTGTTAGGGTAGTTTTATTTAATTATAATATTATTTTTTTACCCTTATTTACCTAATTTACCCTTTAACCATGGTAAATAAAAATAATTATTGAAGTTACTATTGATAATGTCCAAAAATGAAAGGTAAATATTTAAAAAAAATGAACCATATGATTCCAAAAATGGAATCCATTTTTCCAAATTGAAAAAATATAATTAGAATAAATTAATTTAAAATTAATTCTCATTGTCAAAACTAGAAATCGGGTTTTTAATAAGTAAAAAACTATCAAAAGATTGACATGTGTTTATGTCCAATTTCCATGTGAAATTAAATAAATGACTAAAATTAGATTAAATGATAAAAAAAATAATCCAACTATAATTTAAAATTAATAAAAAGATATCCTAACTATATAAATATTTTAGATGAAAAAGTAGTTTTGAATTAAAATGCAGTATTTTTCTCTATTCATTAAAATATGAAAGTTATCAAAAAAACAAAAAAAATATCCAAACTAAATTTTTATGTCCCCATTATAAATAATAATTTTATTTCATCTAATTTAATATATAAAATTCTCAAATATTGGATTTAAAAGGGATCTCCATTAAAAGGCGAAAAAAAACATTTTTTGAAAAATACTTATTTGATCTGAAAAATTGAAATTTTCCTCATATTAGGTATAAGAAAAAAATAAGTTGAATTTTAAAATTATATGTAATATATAAAATTCAAAATTTGGTTAATATTATTCATAATTTCTTTTTAAACAACAAGTTTGATAAGTTAGGGTGTGCTCAAACTCAGTGTTGCATGTAGCGCAAGAAATTGAATTATTAAGAAGATGTGTATCGTGGAAGCTTGGGGTGTTACATTATACCCTCCTTCAATAAATTTAATTCTCAAAATTTAAACATTAAATAGAAAACTATGGGTTGGAATTTTGAAAATATATTTATTGAAATCCCACATCAAAAAATGATTAATGAGGACTCCATTTTAAAATAAATAAAGGGAAGTATGAAGGTCATCAGATATAACATATATTATTATTA
Source organism: Viscum album (assembly GCA_963277665.1). Taxonomy (NCBI): domain Eukaryota; kingdom Viridiplantae; phylum Streptophyta; class Magnoliopsida; order Santalales; family Viscaceae; genus Viscum; species Viscum album. The sequence continues at coordinate 497,914,053 of OY728123.1, read as the reverse complement.
CATGTATGAAAATATTGATATGGAAGAAAAAAGTAACGATCATGTTCTCATGGAGAGCGATAGAGAAAATGATTAGGAAAAGATCAATAACCATAAAGGTATAAATCTGTGATGATCCAAGGGGCCATTTGAATCATCACAAAAAAATATACTAGGAAAACATTCTTGTCTACATGATATTTTCCCTAGAGTTGAATAATTACATCATATACTAAGAACACAAGGAACCTTAATTAATATACATGTAGAGTTTCATCCATTAGCTAATTCCTACCACAAACTCGTCTTTCTCTTCCAAAGATAATAAAAATCAAAAAATATTCTATTTATCTTAATAGTATAAGGATATAAATATATAATTATACTATTTAAATAAATAGAAATATGTCATACTTACCAGGGACTTCTTGTAGCCCAATGGTAGGTGATAAATCCTTGTCGCACTTTGTTTTTGGGTTCGATTCCTACAACCTTGTCTCACACGATGAGTTGTTGCCCGATCTACGGGTTGTCCTTTTTAGAAAACTATATTATTATTACATTCTAGAAATAACCTTAAGAAATTTTTTAACCATAAAAAATACTATTCAAATGTTCTAATTAATCCATTCCAACCTTTAGAGTTGTCCAAAATACTTTTTTACAAACTCTGTCTAAAAGGTCTCTAAATTTCTAAAAATCAATTGAAAAATCAGATTCCCCAAACAACGTAATGTTGCTCTTATTATCACATACTGAATATATGATTATCTTTATCATATTAAAAACTTAATGAAAAAATGTACTATTGTATAATCCCTATATATATCACATTCTTTCTGTAACTGTAATATAATTCTTGAATCCAAAAAACACAAATACATTAATTATTCCACATTGATCGTATTAACAAGATATGACTGAATTTGATCCATTTTCTTCTTTTGAGCTATATTACCTTGATTATTTGGACAATAATTTTCATAATTTCCAATTTCTTTACAACTATATCATTTCATAGCTTCTTTCTTTCCCTTACAATCATGATCCTGATGACCTTTTTCTCCACATTTGTAACAAACTTCCATTCTATTCGGGAAAATACCAGGGTGTTTCTTCCCAAAATTATCACATAAGTGAAAATTATTCGATACCTTTTCCCTATTATCTTTATCATGATCTACTATTCTCTTCAACTATTTCTTTACTTTAATTTCATAAGACTTATATAATTCCTTTTCCTCCTTGATATCACATTAGACTATATCTTCTTATGATGAGAAAGATTGTGATACTAGTGCCCATCAGAGGAATGGTTTTAACCCATATAATAATATATCAATATTACTTATTGGGTTACATATGTTTTCTAAAGTATGACTTTCTAACATTGTGATATTAGCCTTATACTTTGCAATATTATCATCCTCCTTCTACCTCAAACTTAGAAATTGCCTTTCTATATCATCTCACTGTTCACGAGGAAAGTATTTATCTAGGAAAATTTCTTTAAACTCCATCTATTACATATTTTTTATTCTTAATCCTCTTTCATTTTTTTAATTAAGGACCACAAATGATAAACATCTCTTGAGAGATGGTAAAATTCTATGACTACTTTCTCCATTTCATTACTTTGAAAAGTAAGAAATATTTTCTCTAAGGAACTTATCCATCACTTATCCAAAAATGGATTTGTAGTCCCATTTAATGTTAGAGGTTTCTGTATCATGAATCAGTATAACATTGGTCCTATTTTTTGTGGATTAGGGTTCTCCATATGGGTAAGGTTGTTATTCATAACCTGAGTTAGCTATCCTAGTATGGTTATAAGCTGTTCAGTACCAGTTGCATCACCAGCTCCACTATAATTATCTTTCATAGGTGGGAAATACCTATATGGATTAAGTGAATTGATATAATTTCAATTCATTCCACTAGGATCCATTTTTAAAAAATGGAATGAACTGTATTTGGTTATGAATCACAATGGATAATTCCAAACTAATAAAATACTCAACATAAATTGAATTTTTTTGAATATCTAATCCATATCCATAAATATGTTTTTTTGAGGATATACTTTATCATAAATCCTTAATAATTGTTTATAAATGAAATATTAATTATCCTAAGAATATCTCCCAGGACTTTCAAACCAGGTGCGTAGTAACGATTGTTTTCGTGTACCGGGTTACCCTGATTCAACCCCAGAAAACCTTGTTAGTGTTTTCACCCCTAGGTACATCTATTCCAGAACCACTTCCACATGCAATATCCAAACATGGATGTATTTCTTGGAATATCCACATAATACCTACCTTACAAAATTCTAGGGGGGTTTTCTATACTTATCTTCAAAGTCTATGGTAGGGTTATGATCACAAATACAACTTTTCAAAATCTATTTCCAAGGATGTTGTTAAACATCATTTGATACCAAATGTAATAACCTGAACCCAAAAGTCTAGATACTATGAATTATTTTAATACATTTTCATTATTATAAGGAATCATCTCCTGAAGGACCGATCAATTTAGTAGTTTTGGAAAATAGATTACATATATGTACTTTACATCATAATATTTAACATAAAACACAACATAGATAATCATGTGAGAACTCATTTATTTTCCTATATTAACCATTTATATTAATAATAAAACATTTCTTTGAATCCTAAAAAAATAAAACATACTAAATCTGTGACATCAGATGATCAGTAAGGATAAACAATATAGGATAAGATATCATAAATAAACATAAACTTTTAAGTCAAGGTATAAAACTAAAATTCAAGCCTTTTAAGCATAATATTCAGCATAATATGGAAAGAATAAATAAAATAATTACATTTAAAATTTTACATGGATATTATACTAGATGAATAATCATATTAAATATCAATAACAAATCTCATAATGAGGGAATGCATAATTCTTGATATCTAAAACATACCGTCGAGGCCTCAACCAAGACATCTAAAAATAAATGGTTATGGCCCCAAAAAAATCAATATCTAAAAATAAATGGGCAAGTACCTAGCCAAGTCTATATCTATTTTGTCTCAAAAGACCTACATATGCATCGAGGGGAGATAGCAGTCCCCACCCATCACATACTAAGTCTAATGCATTCCTCATATGAAAAGGGTGAAACATAACATAAACATTCATATTAAAACTAGCATAATAAAGGTGAATAATTTTACCATAAACCAGGAATGGTATAAAAATAGAACATCCACAGTAAAACATTTCATAACTCATTCAATATAATATTGAAGATTTTATTATAATAAGTCAACCACAATCATGATTAATATCCAAAAAAGGATGTTGACATAGTTGAAAATAATCAGTAAAACTCTTTGAGAGAAATATCCCTTTTCATTAAATAATTTAAAAGTCACACAATTTATAAAGGAATTAATTTGAAAGAAATTTTTGAATAAAAGTGTCCCAAACCTCTTTTAAAATTTTGAAATGAATTAAAATTTTAAAGAAACATGTCCATGTAAATAAATCCTTAAAATCATTTTAAAAACGTGGACATTAATTAAATAGATTTAAAAAAATCTTTAAAACATTTAAAATTATGATCTAGTTATAGATTCCCTTCCATAAAACCTTAAAATATCTCTTTTAAAACATTTTTATGAAACATGTACATGGATGATAAATATGTCCCAGTAAATACTAACATATAAACAATCTCAGATAATAATGAGATTTAGAAATTAACTCGTACCTTAGGTATGATACTCTCCATACGTGTCCAAAACTCCTGTATAATGTTTTTAAACATATTATATACTTATATCATAATCATAATAATATTTATGTTATAATATATGATTATTTTATGAATATTACAAGTTTATTAATAATTCCAAGTTAATGCACCATTTCGGGTAATAATCGCTTTGTTTATCGTACGTGTTTTGACTTGTTATTCTTAATCATATTACTTAGATCATGATTTAATTTATTCTAGAATGTATAATATGATTAATATATCATATATATTCATAATATAAATATATATAATAGATATATATACGAAATGTAATACACCGTTCATGGAGACAAAAGGTTGTACGAATGCATGAACGTTGTTTCAGTTTTCTTATTGAATTGAAGTAAGTGAATGACATATATGTAGATATATATATATATTATTCCAGTTGACGTTTTATGTCATATATTTCATAAATATTCGTAATATATATTTTTATAATCATTCTTGGATGGTGAATGTGGAAGATGAGTCTTATCGCATCATGGAGACAGTAAGTCGAAAGTATGCACGAGCGATGGTATCATTTACTTAATGGTTTAATGGTATGTATTTGGATGGAATATGAATTTTAAGAAAATAATAGCATGTTTTATTTATTATTTAATTAATTTATATTCATCATTATACCCATCAAGGTAATGTATAGATGAATAATAGTTTACACCCCGACGTGGAGACCGTAAGCTGTACACACGCACACATGGTGATATTATTTTTCATAAGAAGGGTAAAATGAGGAATATGGTTGTAAAATAATAATAAAAACATCTCATCATAAATTATATTCTGGATTTATTATTTTATTATGGTATTATCTTTGGAATATGAAGTATAAGAAGAAAATAACTTTAAAAGAAGGGATAAAATAATTACCTCTTCATCGGGTGTCTCATTTTGTTTTTTACAAAAGGACTTTGTATTTTGGTTTTCTACCCAACAGGTGGCCTCTATGATGCATTTTTGCATTTTGGGAGGATATTTGATAATTTTTTGGCCGATCCAAAGGGCTTTGGAGGCCTTAATAAAAGATAAGGAGAAGTTCCCTTTTATAAGAGAGGTGAGGGGTACTTTAGGAAAATCATGAAATATTAATTTATTATAAATTTATTTTCCATTTTTAATAGCTTAAAAGTGAATTATATATACTATAATATGGTTATGGGTCTAAATACTCTCATATATTTTTTTAGACAATTTTAGGTCATGAAATTAACCTTACCCTTTGAGATTAACCATTAGTTAAATAGTTTAACTCTTACCACATCTTCTTGTATTTTTATACTATAGGGTTAATATAGTTACTATAAAATGAAAATTGAACCTAAATTGGATCATTAATTACATTTGTAACATTATATAAGTTATTTGGATGAATCTTATATTTTTATTATTTTTATATCATTTAATAAAATAGTATTTGTTTTAAAAACTCATTTATGTCAATTTGGACACTCTTTAGTAATTTTGTTTAAAGTCATAACAACTTTATTCCTTCAAAAAAATTCCTTAAATAAAATATAACAGGTCATTATCATCCAAAAAAATTATGTATGGCATAAAAACTTTCAAATTACATTTATTATAAGATTTATAATATCATTTATTTGATTCTTTCATTAATAAGGAAAATACTGCATCATTTTTGTGTCATAATTAAATTTAATTATATAATGTATAAAAATTAAAAACAAAATATTATGATTTAGGAAATATTTTTATATTTATAATTATTATTTATAGATGATGATATCACTTATATAATTCAAATTAAATTTTTTTATTAATAAGATACACATTTATGTTGAATTTCTATTTACTTTAAATTAATTATTATAACACGTCATTTTCACACCTAAGTGGCTCCATGGTGTCCTAAAATTGACCAAAGGATGCTCAAGTTAGGAAATATATCATCCAATAGTATTAGGACATGTGTTAGGGTAGTTTTAAATTATTATAATATTATTTTTCTACCCTTATTTACCTGATTTACCCTTTAACCATGGTAAATAAAAATAATTACTAAAGTTACTATTAATAATATCCAAATATTGAAGGTACCTATTTACAGAATTTGGAACTTATTATTCCAAATATGGAATCCATTTTTCCAAAATCAAAACATAGAATTAGTAGAAATTAATTTAAAATTAATTTTCATTGTCAAAACTAAAAAGCGGGTTTTTAAGAAGTAAAAACTATCAAAAGATTGACATGTGTTTATGTGCTATTTACATGTGAAATTAATTCCAATGACCAAAATTGGATTAAATGATAAAAATAATAATCAAATTATTCTTTAAATCCAATAAAAATATAATCTAAATATATAAATAATTTAGATGAAAAAGTATGATTGAATTAAAATGTAGTATTTTTCACTATTCATTAAAATATGAAAGTTTTCAAAAAAAACACAAAAACTTTATCCAAACTAAAATTTTATGTCTCCATTATAAAGAATAATTTTATTTCATCAATTTTAATACATTAAAATTTTAAATATTGCATTTAATAATGGATCTCCATTAAAATGTAGAAAAACTACTTTTTTTGAAAAATACTTCTATCTGAAAAAATGGATTTGTCCTTATATTATGTATAAGAAACACATAATATGAATTTTAAAATTATATGGAATATATTAAATTCAAAATATGGTTAATACTATTCATAACCGATTTTGAACGGCTAGTTGATAGGTCATGGTGTTCTCAAACTCGGTGTTGCATGCAGCGCAAGCTATTGAATTATTAAGAAGAAGTGAACTGTGGAAGCTTGGGGTGTTAAAATAAACCAGTACTAGAAGGTTATCCCATGATCCAATGAATTCTAGGACATATTTAAAAATAATATCCTCCAGGATCTGACTCACACACTCTGTCTAACCCCCTATCTGTGGATGGTAAGGTGTGATCAACTTGACCTAAGTCCCAATTTACTCTTGGAAACTCCTCTATAACCTTGAGGAAAACCTAGGATCCCTATATGTAATAATAGAAGAAGGACTCACATGTAACCTCATAGTCTTTTTGCACAAATAGATTACCCATATATTGAACCTTAGTGGTGTCTTTGATCAGAATGAAATTGGAATACTTCATCATCCGATAAAAAAACAAACCATATAGCATTTTCCCCCAGGGATTCCATGGTAATGAAACAACAAAATCCGAAGATACCTTGTCCCATTTCTAGATCGACACCAAAAGTGGTTGAAGCAAACCAAAGAGTTTTAAGTGAACTACCTTTATCCACTAGGAGGTGTAATAATGAGACACATAGTCTGCAATGGGACACTTCGTACTCGGCTACCAGAACCATCGTCTCATGTCATAATACATCTTTGTAGTTATTGGATGAATGAACCATGAAGATATGTGAAAATTAAACAAGACTAAACTTCTCATAGATTTTGGGATAACAACCTGCTTCCCCAAGTAGAGTATACCACTTGAATATGGAGAACAACCAGAAATGGTCAGCCCACCAAAAAGGATTCCAATAATTTTTCTAAACTCTTCATCTTGCTACATAATCTTAAAAATAGACTCTAGGATAGATTATTATAACAGAACACTGGTCAGAACCATACCTAAAACATCCTCCTTATCATCCTAGTGCAACTGAGTGAAAATCACCATAAGGTTTCACTCCTCCTTCGATTGTAAAACATCCTACAATGGTACATTCCTGATAAGAGTATTTGCAAAAAAATTCCTCTTCCCTGAGTTGTAGGTGATATTAATGTCATACATCTGAAGGTATTCTACCTATCACCTCTGTTTGAGATTCAAGTCTTTCTAAGAAAAGATATAACTCAAACTCTTATTATTATAAAATACTGTGAACCATTCCCCAAAATGGTAGTGCCTCCAACATTTATTAGTATTCACAACTATAGAAATCTCTAAATCATGAGTGGGGTAATTATTATAATACAATTGAAGCTGATGATATCCATAGGCTACCGCATGATCATCCTGTATAAGCACGCATCCCAAACTAGCACCTGTAGCATCACAAAACTCCACACACCCCTTATCAGGATCAGGTAAGATCCGAAAAGGAGCCGATGTCAGAAGTCATTTCAGTTCATCCAAATAAGACTAACACTTCACATCCCATGTAAATTTCACCTCTTTTGGGTCATGTATTGCAAGTCATGTCGGGCCTTGTACCTTGGGCCTATGGGCCATGTTCGGGTTCCCCTTCAACCCTTAAAAGGGGGATTATCTATAATAAAAATAAAAAATAAGGCCTTCGGGCCATTCGGGCTAGATAAATCCTTAACAAACCAATATTAGTACCCATCAAAACAAAAGAAGATCTTAATTTCAAAGATATTCGGTGGTTCCTTCCATGAAAAAAACAACTTTGGCCTTCTCTGGATAAACTGATAAACCATGCTCATAAATATTATTCCCTAAAAACTTCAATTATTGAATCCAAAAACTAAATTTCAAAAGATTTATATAAAAACTTTGACTTCTCAGAATTTCCAAAACCAAACTCAGATGGTGATAATTCTCATAAACAAATTTATAATAGACTATAATACCATCCATGAGAACTTCCAAAAAAGTGTCAAATATTGATGGAGTATCTGATTCATCTAATCCATAAAAACTTTAATAGTGTTAGCTATACCAAAAGGAATCACAAGATATTCATAATGGCTATACCATCTTCTGAAAGTTTTCTTTGGTATATCTGACTCCAAAAATTTGAGATGATGATAACCCGGTCAAAGATCAATCATTGAAAACCACCTTTCCCCCTTTTACTGATCAAATAAATAATCTAAAATAAGAAGAGGATATTTTTTCTTAATTTTTACTCGATTCAACTTTAGATTGTCTACACACAATCAAAGATAACCATCTTGATTCTTGGAAAATAGCATAGGGGATTACCAAGGAGAAATTCTCGAGAGAATGAAACCTTTTTTTCAACAAGTCATCCAACTAAATCTTGAGCTCTCTCAGCTCTACTGGTTCTATATGATAAGAAGGTAAGGCTATCAGTTGTATACCTGGAACCAGGTCAATTATAAAATCTACCTCTCTCTCTCTAAAGGAAGAATAGATAAAACATCTAGAAAAATTTCAAGAAAGTCTCTAACAATAATGGGAAGATCGAAAACATGTGAAACATCATCCAGATTAAATAAAACATCAGACAACAAAATCTTGACCTCTATATGGGAAGTCTATGCACGACCAGACCACAGGTCCCACTCCCCCTGAAACACATGAGATCTCTCATCAGTAGAAAGAATTGAAACATGCTGATTATAACAATCAACCTCATCTTGATGAGTGAAAATCCAATCCATACAAATGATGAGGTCAAATAGATCCAGATCAGGAATGAAATAATCTCAAACCAACTCTTTATCAGCTATCATTAATGAACAAGGACACCAAAACCCATTCTCTTACCTATTTCCAAGAGGTGTCACTAAATCCATCACAAAGGACATAAGTTTCATTGGATGTTTAATAATATCAAAAAACACGCCGATATAAATGAGTGGGAGTCACCAGTATCAAATAAAGATATTTTTATTGAAGATGTAATAAGTATAGTACCTCTCACTATTTCTAGAACTACATCGACTTCCGCTGGACACTCATATACTACGTGAAAGTGCTTCACTTCTGAGGCCTATGGATATATCCCTTTAGTATTTAAAGCTTATGACTACACTGTAGTAGCCTTTGGATTCAACGAACCCTAAGCATAATGAGGTGGAGTCATAGTCTGAAATCATATTTATAAATGAATAATGCATCCACAGCTATGGAACTTCTTCATGGGAATAGGAAACAAATTTATTGTGTTTCTGAATTGACGCACTAATAGAAAATCAGAGGTTCACTTCTAGCTATAGTGGATGGTGCAGAGGAGGCTCACTACTGAGTCACAACTCCACCACTCATGTGATGATCCTGTTACTTCCTCATCTTCCCATGCATGCCACTGAAGCTTCCACTGAATGGAAGAGAAGAGGTGGAAAAGACAACCATGCATACCATATCCATCCATGCCATCATATATTCGTCTATCATCACATCATAGGTATAAATCTTCAATATAAACACATGTGATATGATAACCAGTTTCAAATCCTATAGGTAATACTAAGCCTTCAATTGGTCACTCTTTACCATGTCTAGAGGAAAACCTACAAGCCCAACAAACTGATTGGTGTACACCAACACCAAAAAATATCCTCATATCAAGGATAATAAATCTAGTGATTTATCCAACATTAAGGTCTCTGGAAAAAACTTCTGGAAGAATAGGTTTTTGAAATCCTTCTAACTCAAATTCACATGTATATCCGCCTAGACCATGGAATCCAACCATTGCTTACTAGAAACCATGATCCTGAATGCTGCACACATCACCTCGATATTCTCAGGTGTCTCTAGGAAGTCTAATATTTGATTGTTCAGATCCATCCAGTCCTCCGACACTTGAGGTTCAGTATTTCCTTTAAAGGATGGTGGATTCTCACACAGGAATTCTCACGATTGATCTCTCTCTATTCAACCTCCTGGTTGTACCTAAACCACTACATTCTGAACTCATGGTGTATCCTAATCAACAATATGAACTTCCTATCTAGTAGTCTTGATGTGATTATAATACACTAATAGATTCCCTAGTGGAGAATCTTCTATACCTCCCTGAGGAACTCATGGAATACATATCAAAGGCATATAGTTGCATGCCAAAACAGAAGGAACAATCTGAAAAAAAAAATTGAATCTCATTTTATACTAAAAATATCAAATGTAGAAACATATATTTAAAACCAAACCCAAGAATAGATACATGTATCCAAACTTTTCATGGAAACTTGAGTCTCATCACAAAAAGAGTTGTCCAGGAACTTATTACAATATACCTCTCAAGTCCCAACAAACCTATCTCCTATCTAACAAACTTACCGAACAAGGAATCTTAAGGGACTGCCTCCTCTAATACCATTTTTAATGAAACAATACATGTTACCCTCAGAAATTGAACCTCACCCGATCCTCCACATACTCAAAGGGAATTCTCAATCTCCACAGGCTGGAAAAAAGCACCCAAGCATCAAACAAAAAACCAGATGGAATGATTTCTTCCAACCTAGACAAACTCATGAAATATATATAAACATGAAAAGATATTTCAAGTATAATAAATATATTTATTAATATTAAGAATAAATAAGAAACAAGACAAATGTAAAAGATCAAAATGAAATAGTTACTCCATGCGATGGCACTGACAAACTCCCACCACCTCACCACCAACTACCCAACCCAACTGACACAAAACATCACTGCCTCACAACCACACCTTTCCTTTCCATATAATGGAATATGTTAAAAGGTCTATTAAACACTAAATAGGTTTGTAGGTTTTGTTCTAACATTATCAATAGGATCCCACCCAAGTGTTCTATAACAAGTCACTGTATAACAATTTATTTATACTCATTTTAAATAAAATATTTCATGATTAAAAGTAAATCAATTTTATAGAAAACATGGTAAACATTCCCATTTTTCATAGTTCTAAAAAAAGTAGTTATATCAATTTCAAATCACATTTTCCATGTCATTTTTCACATTCATAAACATTCATATCAAGGCTAAACAAAAAATCCAAGAAAATTTTTTTTCCCATGTATCAACACTAAGGATATTTATAGATCAGACTATCAGACTACTCATACCCCAATCAATCAATTGCACAATATGGTTCCTAGAACATAGGCCTAAGAATAATAGTAATATCTTTTGTGTAACCCCCCCCCCAAGTAAATATCATTCCCCTAGAACAACAATCCTAGGAAATAAAGGAAACCCCCATGAGAAAATATCCTGATAATCACAAACATATGGATGATGGCCTCAAGCTAAACCTTCCACCTAAATAATCAAGGTAACCCATGTTCTCATTTTCAAAATTAAATCTATTTCTTTGAAATCCATTTCAAAACCATTTCACAAACCCATTTCTATGATTTGAAAATACACCCTTTTCTTTACATTTAACAACAATCAGGGAAAACCATTTTTCATTAAAAACTATTTTCAACACACAAAAATAAATCAAGCCAATTCCTTGTATATATTATTTGATAAATAAGGAACAAAAAGGTTCATCAAAATAGACTAGAGATGGAACCACCTACATAAAAACTCAGGTCGTACATTCCCACAACAAGATCCACCAACAACAAAAACCCAAAAATAACAACAAAGGAACTAGAATCCAATCCTCATCATAAGATTGATCCAATTTAGAAAAAAGGGGGTTCATAGGAAAGGATAAAACCCATATAACTCGAGAACGAATGCCCACCAAAGCATAAAAACAGAGGAATTACATCTAGAATGAGATCACACAACACATCTAGAAGAATACATGAATAAAAACCAACTAATACCAATTGATCTGATAACACAACCCAAGGGTGCTACCATGATAAAAGGAAATAAATAAAAGGCCAGTTAAAGTTATGAGTACAACAAATCTATGACTTCACCATTATAGTTATCCTCCCAAATTCTTATCAGCCTTATACCAATAATGGAAAATGGAAAACCATGATCTATTTTAATACATACCTGACAAATTGGTAATGGGATATCACAATCTCTCTTGTCCTTCTTATTCTTGAGAGGAATAGAGAAAGGAGGAGTTGAGGTGGAGTTTCATTATGCACAATGATTCTTAGGTTTTGATTTTTGGATTCCATACATAGTAGACATAATGATCTACTTATAAAGATAAGCTTTACACTAAATTGACTATTTAATTGAATACGAACCCTTAAATTTTATAATTATCCTTAATAAACCCCATTCCACATAATATTATTATTATTATTATTATTTCTTGGCATGTTCAAACTTGCATAATAAAAAATATTATTTAGCCAACTTCTTAATTAATATTTGTCAGCAGACTTAGTCTTGGTCTTATCGAACTCTTATAGTATTTATTGAACTCCCCAATAAACATTTAATTTAAATGTTTCATTCATCTATAAAATTTTTGATTGATAAAAAATTAATAAAATTATCCCTCAGTCTTGAAAATAACATTTATTAAATTAATTACATTAAAATATAATTTAATCGAGATCATCAAAAAAAATATTGTGTGTGACCCTCTAGGATTGATTCTCATTGGCATCAGATGATATTATATAAAGTACAAGATTACTATCTATAAATGGGTCATGGAACCCAATACAATGAACTTAATATCATAATGATGATAACCACATATGAACACTCACTGAGAAATATAATACCCTTGTCTATATATCTTATCTAGTAGGTTTCAAATTTGTGTCACCAAACTTTGTTCTCAATAGGTATTTCTTTGACTATTTGAAATAAATGTGTTGTTTCACCATATCCATGAAATTTAGTGCGATTATTGTTTTCCAATCAATGGGGGGATATATCAACCTCCATAAAGATGTAAGTGAGATATACTTTCTCAAAATATCCATCAATGACATGTCAATCATGGTGCATCAAATGTTTCCTACCTCACCAAAAATATATGTTGTCACAGTTTTCAGGAATAAATATAAGTTTCTGAGACATGAAATGAATTGGTGATAATCTTGAACTCTAAGTATGATTACACATGCTAATAGATAATAATATCTAATGACACCAAAACATGAAGAATTCATACGGGTTGATTTGTTCTCATAATATTTATTCTTAAAGATTACCATGTGAAAACATTATGATAAGAAGCCTCATAGACTTATGATTACTCACACCTAAAAGTGTGTATACTATGTGTCCCTTAATTGTACATTATCTAACCACATAAGTATATTTAATAATAGTTATAAAAGGTTCACATCATAGAGGGGGACTATTATGACCTTATCAAAGTGAAATATACTCTAAGACATTATTACCTTAGTGTAATGCATAATAATGAAAAATATATAATAAGAAGTTTTATTAATATTCTATAAATTGAATATACAGGTAATCAAAGTAAAAATAGTTGGTCATAGTTACCAAATTCTACAAACTCCCACTTAGACTAGAGCTAAGTGCATATGACTTTTATTCTTCTAGACCTCACTTGATAAATATTGTAACACTCGAGACTTTTATGTTATATAAATCATCAAAGGAATATTTTTCTACACAACACTTGCTTGGCTTGCTTTACACTAAATCACGACCTTCCTCGATAGCTTGCGTCGTACGCAATACCGAGTTTCACTAAACAACGATATGCTATTAAAATATTATCAAAACTAGCCGTTATGAATAGTAATAACCACTTTTTGAAATTTTATAAATGGAATTCATTTTTGGATTCGGAATATCGAAATTATCCTAGGGTGAAATTTTGGTATTTTTCTGAAAACATTCAATTTTTGATGAATAGTGAAACCACTAAGTGGTAGTTAAAAAGCTGAATACTTCATAAAACTTAATTTTACCGCTTCTGTGAGTGGAATTTCGAAAATCCAAGAGACGCGGTTAATATCAAGGACTAAAATGTGGTTCAATGAGATGAAAATAATTTTTTGGTGAATAGTAACTTTTTACTTTTTTTTACCGCGGTTAAAAGTAATAGGGTAATTAAGGGTAAAGATGATATTATTATTATCCTAACACATGTCCTAATTCTATTAGATAAGTTTAATTCGACCAAAAACAAACTTAGGAATAAAATATGACCATTTAGGTTCACTTGGATTAGATTAGGACATTTATTATTAATTTATTTAAAGAACGGTTAAAATAGTTAAAATCAAAGTTTAATAAGTAAATAATTTTTAATATGGGGTTATACATAAGATAAATTAGACTATAAATATTAATTAGAAAGCTAAAAATATTTCCTACATAATGGTATTTTATTTTTAATTTTTAGACATTAAATAATTTAATTATGACGCAAAGATGATGCAGTAATTATCTTATTAATGAAATATTGACATAATTAATGTTATAAACACAAAAATAAATGTAATTTGAGACTTTTTATGAATTACACTAATTTTCTAGGTTAATATGACATGTTAGTATTGATTTAATTAACTTGGTTCAAACTAATAATCCTGTTATGATTTTCACAAAAATCAATTACTAAATAGTGTCAAAATTGACATAAAATAGTTTTTAAAACAAATATTATATTAGTAATTGTTATTTTATTCCTAAAAATCTAAGGTTTGGCCAAATGACATAGATAAGGTTATATATATTAATAATAAACAACTTGGGGTTCTTTTTGCTGCTTATAGTAAGTTTATTAACCTTATAGTATAAGAACACAAGAAGACACAGAAAAAGTAAACTTATTTAACTTAATGTTAAATCTAAATGATGAGGTTAAAATAGGAACCTAAACTTGTCTAAATTCTATTGGATGAGATTATTTATACCCATCCCCACCTTATCTTAGAAATATATCAATTTTTGAACTATTTAAAACCGAACTTGACTTTATAATAAAATAATATGTTTAGTTTTCCCAAAGGTGCCCCTCTCCTCCCTTATAAAAGGGAACCTACTCCCCCTCTTCCTCACACCACTTTGAGCCTTCAAGCTCAGACAACCCCTGAAAATTACTCCTCTACACTTCCCTAGAGACATCCTAGAGGTCCTGGTCTTCTTCAAAGACCAATTTTAGTGCCCTAAAAGAAGGTCTCAAAGAGGCACTTCAAAGAAGAGGTAATGTCCGTTGCCGATTCTTTCATCTTTATTTCTTCTTCCACTTCTTCTTCTTTAGTTGTTTCATTATGAAGTAATAACATCAGTATCACTAATATATTGATATGTTATTATAAGTATTTAATAACCCTATTTCACCATCTATCCATCCTACGGAAAAAGAAATCACCGCGCATGCGTACGTACGGAATACCGTCTCCACGCCGTGGTGTAATCTATTTTCCACCACCACCTTACTTGGATGGGTATAATGGTGTAAATAATGACTATATATGACTATTATAAAGTGAGACTGATTCTTAAATAGTATACATACACTCCAATACAATTCCACGATCATAGGAACGATATCATCACTCGTGCGTACGTACGGAATACCGTCTCCACGATGTGATGCGACTCGTTCTATATGATCTTCTTTTCATAATGATTATATAAATGAATTGAATGAATGAATATGATATATATTACACTAATACCATTCTGGAAATGAGGTATCTATAAACCTAAATATAAGAATAAGAATTTATTCGACAAAACACGCATAAGAACAAAAAGTTATAAACACCCGAATAAGAAGTAGCAATGAAATATTACTACTAAAAAGCTAAGAAAATGACCATATATGATATCATAAAAATAAGTATGATTCTTGAATAAGTCAATAACATTATTTAAATCATTATACAGGAAGTTCGGACACTTACGAAGAAAAACGGACCTAAGGTAAGGGAAATATCACAATCTCATTTTTATCCGAGATTGTTTATACTTTAGTATTTACTGGGGTGTATTTTATCATCCACATCCATGTTTCCTCAATATGTAATATTATTTCCATTCACCTACAATTGTTTAAATCCTATATTACCCTTTGGTGAGTTTTTAGTAAAAGATATGAAAGGAATCTTTTGTCGTTTTTCGTACGAGGTACTTTTTGGACTTTTCCGACAAAAGTATGAGAAGAATGTTTTTTTAACTTATACGACATGAATGGATTTTTAAAACATTATTTCTAAAAACTTCCTTTACAAGTTTTCAAGTTTATTTTTAATGAACTTCTTTTAGTTTAAAATTTTATGACATGTTATGAAAGGATACATGTTTTTGAAGTAGAAAGGATATTTTCCTCAAGAATGGAGTTCAAGAGTTTTATCAAAATTATTTTCCATCTAAGACAATATAGGGTTCTGTTTCCATCCCTATTATTACATGGATTTGATTATGTTGTGATGGAAATATTTTTATGAATTCCTTTATCTTATATGAATTGTTTTATGATGTCACGATGTTTAAGATTCCCCTTTTTATTACATGGGTTATGTAATGATGTATGATTTATGATTTTGTGGAACACATAAGAATGGTATCATTATGAGATGGGTGGGAACTATATCTCCCTCCAATGCATTGGGTAAAGATTTTATATCTCATGAGATAGACATGGCTGGAACAGTAGGTTATACCGGTTCAGTGAAACAGGACTGAAACGAGGGTGACTCGGTTCAGAAATGGACTTTGTCTACTAAGATAGTCTTGGCAATGATTCTTGACTAATAAGATATGATTATCTATGATTATGTGTGTATGCCAAAAAGTTTCATGTTTTAAGTTATGATTATTGGGATTCCATTTCACTACTATGATTTATCCCATGTTATGAAATTATGCTCTCTTTTGCAGGTTAAGATTTCCAAAAGTTATGTTCTTATGTATATGATGTGATTGATATTTCTTTTGTTTGCCCTTACTGAGCATTTGAGCTCACCCTTTTGTATGTTTTCTTTCCCCAGGTCGGGAAGAAGGTTATTAAGTAAGATATGCAAAAAGGGACTATAGATATGATGAAATAAATGGGAGACAGTGTAGATGCTTTATGAACCAGTTGTTTATGTTTCCCAGTTTCTAAAGACACTATACCTATACGGTCCTTTAGTGGTTTTGTTATATGTTGTAATAAGTATGCTTCAATTTTGAAGTATTAACAATGTATGTAAAGTATGGGTCGTTATAGTTGGTATTAGAGGAAAGGTATAGTCAACCTTTGGAAACTAGGATGTGAAATCCTTAGTAAGAACCCTAAGGATAAGTCTAAGTATAGAACACAATCTTAGTGTTTTAGAAATGCCCATGAATAACCTAGGATAAGACCTTAAGTGTGAAATTTTATTCTTGATTATGTGGTTTTCCTATTATAATTAGTGTTTCTCACACTATTCTTCTTGGTTTTAGTCAATGGCTGGAACCCGAAGGAACCGTGTTAATGTGGAATTTGACGGGCAATGCAATGATTGTCCCCCTGAGCAACCAAACTTTATGGGAGATGGAATGAAAAATCGTGTAGCCATGCTCACACAACTTTCTCAATCTATGAATCATGCAGGACTTCCAAACGAGCAAAGGAAGGAGCAACATTCTGTTGAATCCTTCATGAGGCAGTGTCCACCTTCTTTCAGCGGGTCTACTGATCCATTAGTTGCTGAACAATGGATTAGTACTACTGAAAATATATTTTCAGTTCTTCAATGTTCTGAACATGATAAAGTCATCCTAGCAGTGTATCGTTTGGAAGGAGATGCTGATCAATGGTGGAATCTTTTTAAGAATACGAGGCAAAGGGATGAAATTGAGTCCATGGAATGGGATGAGTTCATGAACTTAATTTTCAATAAGTACTTCCCTCGTATTCTCCGAACAAAGATGGAGAAAGAGTTTCTTGAACTGAAGCAAAAGGATGATGAATCTGTTGGTACCTATGAATCAAATTTTACAAGACTTGCAAGGTACGCTTCTGGTATTATTATCCAACCTGGGAGTAAGATCGATCGATTCTTTAGTGTCTTAAAACCAAGTCTTTGAAGGGCGTTATCCATAAGGGACTTCAATAGCTACGAGGATATCGTTCGATGTGCTCTCAAAGTCGAGATGGAGATTGGAGTAACCCATTAGTCATATGGGTTTGATAAGAAGAGGAAAATTGAATTCAAAGAAAAATCTAAAGAGCACACTGAAAACAAGATGAGATTTCCCTTTTGCTCAAAGTGTGGAAAGAATCATGGAGGGAGTTGTCTTAAAGGGACAAGTAAATGTTTCAAATGTGGAAAGGAAGGTCATCGGGCATTTGAATGCCGCGATGATGGGAAGAAGATGTCTAATGATGAAAAAAAAGGAAGGGATACACAAAATGAACCTAGTACACTTCAATGTTTCAAGTGCAAGGAGATGTGACACTATGCCAATAAATACCCTAATCCAAGGGTTGATGATGATGGTCAACGTCAAAAAAATCTTAAGGCTAAAGACAAAGGAAAGTCACATGCAATTTCTATCAGCGATGTGGAGTACGATAACGATGTGGTGAAAGGTACACTTACCATCCACTTTAAAGTAGCAAATGTTTTATTTGATTCTGGATCCGCCCACTCTTTTATTTCTGAAGAATTTTCTAAGGGTATCACCATATTACCTCAACAATTAGATGTTGAGTTATCTGTGACAACACCTAATGGCACAACAGTCACATCAAAAGTTTATAATTCTTCTCCGATCGAAGTTTGTGGGAAAGTACTTCCTGCAAATCTTGTGATCCTTCCTATAGTGGAATTTGGTGTGATTCTTGGCATGGATTGTCTTTCTTTATAGGGAGATCATATCAATTTCCAAAGAAGGGAAGTCACATTTCATATTCCAGATCAATCTATGATCGTCTATCAATGCAAGGATGAACATAACCTTCTAGTGGAAGTTTCTTCCATCTTATGGGTCTTGATTCCACTAAATGAAGGTTATTTATCTCAAATGGTTGGTGAGAAACTCACGATTAAGAATATGACCATTGTACGGGAGTTTGATGATGCCTTTCCGGAGGAATTACCGGGACTTCCACCAAATCGTGAAGTTGAGTTCTCAGTATAACTCGTACCAGGTGCTTTGCCTATTTCAAAGACACCTTATAGAATAGCCCCAATTGAGTTGCATGAATTGAAGAAGCAACTCCAAGAGAATATTGATAAGGGATTCATACGCCCTAGTGTGTCACCTTGGGGAGCACCTGTTCTATTTGTTAAGAAGAAAGATGGATCAATGAGACTCTGCATTGATTATCGAGAACTTAACAAGATCACTATCAAGAAAAAATATCCTCTCCCACGCATTGATGACTTATTTGACAAACTACGAGGAGCTCAATACTTTTCCAAGATTGATCTTCATTCAGGGTATCATCAATTAAGGGTCAAAAGGGAGGATATACCAAAGACGGCTTTCCGTACAAGGTATGGACACTATGAATTTATAGTGATGCCATTTGGTCTTACTAATGCCCCTGCTATCTTCATGGATCTGATGAATAGAGTCTTTAGAGACTATCTTGATCAATTTGTGGTAGTCTTTATAGACGATATTCTTGTCTATTCAAAGGGAAAGGAAGAACATGAAGATCACTTGAGAATTATATTGAAGACCCTGAGATAGGATAAGCTTTATGCCAAATTTACCAAGTGTGAATTTTGGCTTCAAAAAGTTGCATTTTTGGGTCACATAATCTCAAAAGAGGGGATATCTGTGGATCCAGCAAAAATAGAGGTTATCGAAAGATGGTCGAGACCAACAACAGTAACTGAGATCCGAAGTTTTCTGGGTTTGGCTGGATATTATCGACGTTTTGTGAAAGATTTTTCA
This sequence comes from Viscum album, assembly GCA_963277665.1. Lineage (NCBI taxonomy): Eukaryota > Viridiplantae > Streptophyta > Magnoliopsida > Santalales > Viscaceae > Viscum > Viscum album. The sequence continues at coordinate 497,893,854 of OY728123.1, read as the reverse complement.
TGATTATCGAATCCACTCACCAAGTTGACTCAAAAAGGAGTTAAGTTTGTCTGGACGGAAGAATGTGAAGAGAATTTCAAAGAGTTGAAAAGAAGGTTATCCAGTGCACCTATGCTCACACTACCTGGTAGTGGAGAAAGGTTTGTGATCTATAGTGATTCATCCAAGAGGGGATTGGGGTGTGTTCTTATGCAGAATGATATGGTGATAGCTTATTCCTCATGACAGTTGAAAATCCATGAGCAAAATTACCCAACACATGATTTGGAGTTAGCTGTGGTAATCTTTGCATTAAAGATTTGGAGGCATTACCTTTATGGTGAAAGGTGTGATATTTATACTGATCATAAAAGTTTAAAGTATATTTTCACACAAAAGGAGCTGAATATGCATCAAAAAAGATGGTTGGAGCTGATTAAGGATTACGACTGCTCAATCCATTACCACCCTGAGAAAGAAAACAAGGTGGCAGATGCATTAAGTCGACAAGACCATACTAGTTTATCCATGATGAGGATCACAAAAGATCCAATATTTATGGATTTACAAAGGATGGATCTTGGAATTATAATGGAAGGGGAAAATCAAATCTTTCCCAAATGAATGTTCAACCATCTATACTTGTGAAGATTAAAGAGGCACAGAAAGAAGATGTCGAGTTACAAAAGAAGGTGAGAAACGTTTCTGAATTCAACCTTGATTATGATGGGATAATAAAGTTCAGGAATCGGGTTTGTGTTCCTCCCATCCCCGAATTAAAGAAGGAGCTACTAGATGAGGCTTAGATTTCTTCATTCTCTATTCAACCAGGAAGCACGAAGATGTATAGGGACCTGAAATAGTACTTCTGGTGGGATGACATGAAAAGAGATGTTGCTGAATTTGTCTCTCGATGCTTGGTTTGTCAACAGGTTAAAGCTGAGAGATAGAAGTCTAAGGGGATGTTAAAACCATTACCCATACCTAAATGGAAATGGGAAAACATCACTATGGACTTTGTCACAGGACTTCCTAAAACATCCGAAGGCAATAATGCTATCTGGGTCATAGTTGATCGTCTTACAAATTCTGCACACTTCATTACTATTAGAGAGGATTTCTCTCTGGATTAGATTGCCAGGATATATGTAAAGGAAGTGGTAATATTGCATGGAGTACCACTTTCTATTATATCCGATCGGGATCCAAGATTTACCTCGAAGTTCTGGTGAAGTCTTCAGCATACTCTGGATATAGAGTTGAGTTTCAGCACTGCTTATCATCCTCAGACAGATGGTCAGTCTGAGAGAACAATTCAAACCCTAGAAGATATGTTGAGAGCTTTCTTTATGGATTTCAAAGGTGGTTGGGATCAACACCTACCTTTGGTGGAATTTTCTTATAACAATAGCTTTCACGCCAGTATTTAGATGGATCCATATGAAGCTCTCTATGGAAAGAAATGCAGGACTCCAACTTGCTGGGATGAAGTTGGGGAAAGAAAGCTATTAGGACCTGATCTCATTGATGAAATGGCAGAAAAGGTCAGATCTATTCAACAACACATAAGAGCGGCTCAGGGTCGACAGAAAAGTTATGCCGACAACCGAAGAAAAGACCTAGAGTTTGAAGTGGGTGATAAAGTGTTCTTACGAATATCTCCCTGGAAGAGGGTTATGAGATTTGGAAAGAAGGGGAAGTTGAGCCCTAGATATATCAGTCCTTTCGAAATACTGGATTGTGTTAGGAAGGTAGCTTACCGATTGGCGCTTCCACCGAATCTCTCTCAAGTTCACGATGTGTTCCATGTATCTCTCCTGAGAAAGTACATACCTGATCCTTCACATGTACTCAGCTCAGAAGTTGTACCGTTGGAGCAAGATCTTTCTTATGAAGAACAGCCGATAGAGATTCTGGATCTTAGAAAAAAAGTCCTACGAAAAAAGACCACCCAATTGGTGAAAGTTTTATGGAGGAACCACCAATTAGAAGAAGCTACATGGGAGCTTGAGGATATGATGAGGGAGAGGTATCCTCATCTGTTTGTCACAAAGTGACGAATTTCGAGGGCGAAATTCATTTTAAGGGGGGTAGAATGTAACACCTGAGACTTTTATGTTATATAAATCATCAAAAGAATCTTTTTCTACACAACACTTGCTTGGCTTGCTTTACACGAAATCGCGACCTTCCTCGATAGCTTGTGTCGTACGCAATACCGAGTTTCACTAAACAATGATATGCTATTAAAATATTTTTAAAACTAGCCATTATGAATAGTAATAACCACTTTTGAAATTTTATAAATGGGCTTCATTTTTGGATTCAGAATATCGAAATTAGCCTAGTGTAAAATTTTGGTATTTTTCTGAAAACTTTCAATTTTTGATGAATAGTGAAACCACTAAGTGGTAGTTAAAAAACTGATTTTTTCATAAAACATAATTTTACCGCTTCTGTGAGTGGAATTTCGAAAATCCGAGAGACATGGTTAATATCAAGGACTAAAATGTGGTTCAATGATATGAAAATAATTTTTGGTGAATAGTAACTTTTTATTTTTTTTACCACAGTTAAAAGTAAATAGGGTAATTAAGGGTAAAGATGATATTATTATTACCCTAACACATGTCCTAATTCTATTGGATAAGTGTAATTCGACCAAAAACAAACTTAGGAATAAAATATGACCATTTAGGTTCACTTGGATTAGATTAGGACATTTATTATTAATTTATTTAAAGAAGGGTTAAAATAGTTAAAATCAAAGTTTAATAAGTAAATAATTTTTAATATGGGGTTATATATAAGATAAATTAGACTATAAATATTCATTATAAAGATAAAAATATTTCCTACATAATGGTATTTTATTTGTAATTTTTAGAAATTAAATAATTTAATTATGACACAAAGATGATGCAGTAATTATCTTATTAATGAAATATTGACATAAATAATGTTATAAAAACCAAAATAAATGTAATTTGAGACTTTTTATGAATTACACTAATTTTCTAGGTTAATAGGACATGTTATTATGGATTTAATTAACTTGGTTCGAATTAATAATTCTGTTATGATTTTCACAAAAATCAATTACTAAATAGTGTCAAAATTGACATAAAATAGTTTTTAAAAAAAATATTATATTAGTAATTGTTATTTTATTCCTAAAAATATAATTTTCGGCCAAATGACTTAGATAAGGTTATATATATTAATAATAAACAACTTGGGGTTTGTTTGGCTGCTTATAGTAAGTTTATTAACCTTATAGTATAAGAACACAAGAAGACACGGAAAAAGTAAACATATTTAACTTAATGTTAAATCTAAATGATAAGGTTAAAATAGGAACCTAAACTTGTATAAATTCTATTGGATGAGAGTATTTCGACCCATCCCCACCTTAGCTTCTAAATATATCAATTTGGAGCTATTTAAAACCGAACTTGACTTTATAATAAAATAATATTTTTAGTTTTCCCAAAGGTGCCCCTCTCCTCCCTTATAAAAGGGCACCTCCTCCCCCTCTTCCTCACACCACTTTGAGCCTTCATGCTCGGCCAAACCCTGACAATTCCTCCTCTCCACTTCCCTAGAGACATCCTAGAGGTCCTGGTCTTCTTCAAAGACCAATTTTAGTGCCCAAAAAGAAGGTCTCAAAGAAGCACTTCAAAGAAGAGGTAATGTCCATTACCGATTCTTTCATCTTTACTTCTTCTTCCACTTATTCTTCTTTAGTTGTTTAATTATGAAGTAATAACATCAGTATCATTCATATACTGATATGTTATTATAAGTATGAAACAACCATATTTCACCATCTATCCATCCTACGGAAAAAGAAATCACCACGCGTGCGTACGTACGGAATACCGTCTCCACGCCGTGGTGTAATCTATTTTCCACCACCACCTTACTTGGATGGGTATAATGGTGTAAATAATGACTATACATGACTATTATAAAGTGATACTGATTCTGAAATAGTATACAAACACTCCAATACAATTCCACGATCATAGGAACGATATCATCACTCGTGCGTACGTATGGAATACCGTCTCCACGATGTGATGCGACTCGTTCTACATGATCTTAGTTTCATAATGATTATATAAATGAATTGAATGAATTAATATGATATATATTACACTAATACCATTCTATAAATGAGGTATCTATAAACCTAAATATAAGAATAAGAATTTATTCGACAAAACACGCATAAGAACAAAAAGTTATAAACACCCGAATAACAAGTAGCAATGAAATATTACTACTAAGAAGCTAAGAAAATGACCATATATGATATCATAAAAATAAGTATGATTCTGGAATAAGTCAATAAAATTATTTAAATCATTATACAGAAGTTTCGGACACTTACGAAGCAAAACGGACCTAAGGTAAGGGAAATATCACAATCTCATTTTTATCCGAGATTGTTTATACTTCAGTATTTACTGGGGTGTATTTTATCATCCACATCCATGTTTCCTCAATATGTAATATTATTTCCATTCACCTACAATTGTTTAAATCCTATTTTACCCTTCGGTGAGTTTTTAGTAAAAGATATGAAAGGAATATTTTGTCGTTTTTCATACGAGGTACTTTTTTTACTTTTCTGACAAAAGTACGAGAAGAATGTTTTTTTTAACTTATACGGCATGAATGGATTTTTAAAACATTATTTCCAAGAATCTTCCTTTACAAGTTTTCAAGTTTATTTTTAATCAACTTCTTTTAGTTTAAAATTGTATGACATGTTATGAAAGGATAAATGTTTTTGAAGTAGAAAGGATATTTTCCTCAAGAATGGAGTTCAAGAGTTTTATCAAAATTATTTTCCATATAAGAAAATATAGGGTTCTGTTTCTATCCCTATTATTACATGGATTTGATTTTGTTGTGATGGAAATATTTTTATGAATTCCTTTATCTTATATGAATTTTTTTATGATGTCACGATGTTTAAGATTCCCATTTTTATTACATGGGTTATGTAATTTTGTATGATTTATGATTTTGTGGCACACATAAGAATGGTATCATTATGAGATGGGTGGGACCTATATCTCCCTCCAATGCATTGGGTAAAGATTTTATATCTCATGAGATAGACATGGCTGGAACGGTAGGTTATACCGGTTCAGTAAAACAGGACTGAAACGAGGGTGACTCGGTTCAGAAATGGACTTTGTCCACTAAGATAGTCTTGGCAATGATTCTTGACTAATAAGATATGATTCTCTATGATTATGTGTGTATGCCAAAAAGTTTCATGTTTTAAGTTATGATTATTGGGATTCCATTTCACTACTATGATTTATCCCATGTTATAAAATTATGCTCTCTTTTGCAGGTTAAGATTTCCAAAAGTTATGTTCTTATGTATATGATGTGATTGATATTTCTTTTGTTTACCCTTACTGAGCATTTGAGCACACCCTTTTGTATGTTTTATTTCCCCAGGTCAGGAAGATGGTTATTAAGTAAGATATGCCAAAAGGGACTATAGATATGATGAAATAAATGGGAGACAGTGTAGACGCTTTATGAACCAGTTGTTTATGTTTCCCAATTTCTAAAGACACTATACCTATACAGTCCTTTCATGGTTTTGTTATATGTTGTAATAAGTATGCTTAAATTTTGAAGTATTAACAATGTATGTAAATTATGGGTCATTATAAATATGATTTTTTTAATTCAATACTTTATTAAAGGGGTCCCTCATGTTTCATTCCAAGGAAATAATTCTCAATACAACCTTACCTCTTTGAGAAAAATCCCATAATAGATAATACTTTTGAAGTATGTGTTTCGTCTGCTGATGTGATCTTAGATCTCTTTCAAGATCCAATACTTCAATATTATCACAATAGAGTGTGATAAGATCTTTAATTCTAGTTACTTCTTCAATATCTTGGATGATGTAGTGCATACATATTTCTTCTTTATCTACCTCAAAAGCTAAAATATACATGGAATCTATTGTATAATCGGTGAATAAATCGTTCTTTGAGATCTTCTATCTCACAACACCTCAATTAAAAGTGAATATGTATCCCATTTGTGACTTCATGTTATCAAGATCTATTTTGAAACTAGTATATTCCTATCGTCTAATGAATTGTTCCTCATCTACTCCACAAACTAGGAACATATCCTTATTATGCCTTAGATACTTAAGGATAGTCTTGAATTCCATCCAATGGTGGTCACCTGGGCCATATTTATATCTTTATATCACACTTAATGAAGATGAGAAATCAATCCTAGTACATAGCATGTCATACAAGACTAGACCAATCACCATCACACATGGAATCCTTTCAATTTTATTTTCTTCCTTATGTGTTCGAGGAAACAACTTCTTGGAAAGATGAGTGTAATGCGACGATGAAAATAATCCCCTCTTGGATTGTTCCATATTGAGTCTCTTTAGTAACTTTTCAATGTATGTAGTTTTACTTAGACTGAGCAGTCTGTTGAATATATCACAATGGATCTTGATCCCAAGAATAAATTATTCCTCACCCAAGTATTTTATGGATAATCATTTCTTCAACCATTCGTTAACAAATTGTAAGGCTAGTATTTTGTTTCCAATAAGTAATATTTCATCGAAATATACTATTAAGGAAATTACTACAATAAAACTAAATGGTTTATAGACACAAGTCTCACATTCACTCATTATGAAATCAAATTCTGTTATGGATTCATCAAAATGAATGTTCCATGACCTGGATGATTTATTTAATCCATAAATGGATATTTGAAATTTTTATATCTTGTTGGAATCCTTTGGAGTCACAAAATCTTTGGGTTGTATCATATATAAATATTCTTGAAGGTACCCATTAAGGATTTCTATTTTGACATCCATTTTAAAAATCTCATAGTAATGGTAAGATGTAGTGGAATATAGATTTATGATGGATTTCATCTTTGAAACTGGTGAAAATGTTTTATTATAGTCAATTAGATGATGTTGTTTAAATTGTTATGAAAAAATTGATGCCTTATATGTAAAAAATTTTCCTCCCATGTACAACTTCTGTATGAATACCCATTTTTATACAAATAGATTTACATCCACTGGAGGATCTACCAAAATATAGAATTGGTTTTGGTACATGGAATCTATTTTAGAATTCATTGATTCTTGAAACATGGAAATATCTATTCCTCTTAATAATTCGTTGATGGTTGTAGGATCATTATTATCAACTAACAATGATTCATCATCCAAGATGACTAGAAAAGCTTACATTTATGGTTCTCTAAACTCCCTACTACTCCTACTCAATACTTATATCTCGAGAACTATTTATTTTCCATAGGATTGTGTGAATTCAGTTCATGTTCCAACTCTTATATACCCTGAGCCTAAAATTCATCAAATTATATATCACTCCCACTATATCTTGTATATATGTTCTACCAATCAATGAATATGGAACATCTTTCAACTATTACCTTTGTTTAGGGGTTATATAGGTAATATCCCATTGTTTCATTGGGGTATCCTATAAAGGTATACTTTGTGACATGGGGTGTAAGTCTATTACCTAAAGAGGCCATAAAAAAATCTTTGCAATGCCACACTTGTAAGTATGAAAACATGGGTTTATTTCAATTCTGTAAATGGTATGGTATACTGTTTACCTCTTTAGTTGGTACTTGGTTAGGTATTTGTACTAATATTTGTAATGTGTATCCCCAAAAAGATAATGTAAGACTCACATGGCTCATCATTAATCTCACCATGTCAAATAAGGTGTGGTTACCCCTTTCACATACGCCATTATACTAAGGTGTAAAAGGAGGAGTGAGTTGAGATATTCACCCTAACCCCTATAAGTGATCAATGAATTATTGATTAATATATTCTTCACTATTGTCTGAGTGGAGTTTCTTAATATCCTTACCAAGATGGTTCTCAATTTAATTCTTGTATTCCTTGAATTTATCAAAATAATCTAACTTATACCTCATTAAGTAGACATATCCATATCCACTAGATTCATTAGTAAATGTTATAAAGTATGAGTATCCAGTCCTTACCTCAATAGAAAATGGTCCACACACATCTTTACGAACTAATTCAGTAATATCTTTGGCCCTTTCCCATTTTCCACTAATTGGAGATTTAGTTATTCTACCTTATAAATATGAATGACATATAACAAGTGGTTTTAGTTCGAACGTATCTAAATATACATCTTGGTATAATTTATTCAAGCGCAATTCATATACATGACCTAGATGGTGATTCCATAGTTGGGTTTGGTATGAACAATGTGATTTAGAATCATTATTTAGTGTCAATATATGGTTCATGTAATCTAACACATAAAATCCATTTTTTAATTTTTCTTTACCATAAAAAATATATATTTATAAAATAAGTAACATTTATTTTCAATCATGAAATTAATACCATATATATTAATTCTGGATACAAAAATAATATTTTTGGTAACTAAAGTCACATAATAACAACCCTTTAATACTAGGATCATTCCAGTTGGAAATGTGAGGTGGAAGTCCTTGATATCCACAACAACAAGTTTAACTCTATTGGTTTTTTGTAGATCTACCTCCCCTTGGTAAATATTTCTGAATCTACTTGGTCACTATATTTAAATACATATGTAAGCACCAAAATCTATATATAATAATAAATTTTTAGAAACAGATAAATTTCACTGGATAACAAACACACATAAAGCTTTCCCTTGCTTCTTTGTCTAGGTCAATTTTTTCTTTCAGTGGACTGATCGTACCACGATTCACTGTTTCATTTTCACCCTTACACCGCTGTGCTAAACATATTTTGTATTAAAAATTATAAAAATATTATCAAATTGTACTTCATGTTTGATTCAATAAATTAGTGTTTATCACTATTAAATAGGGCAATGATACTTGTTTTGAAATTACAATGTAGGTGGAGGGGATTTGGAGGGCTCTTGATGAAGTGAAAGAAAACTGGGCCAAAATTGCATGGATCCATGGACATCTGTCCACTGTTTTGAATAGTACACAAAATCCGTGCATCCAAATGGGCTGAAATTTTGTGAGCCTGTCCAAAATTCAATATTCTACATTTCCTATTAAGGAACCCAATCCTGATTCGGATTTCATGGGGCCCATACGAACTGATCTGTCCGAGCCACCGAATTTGGACCAAGTCAAATTCGGTGTTCTGTATTTTATCAATATCTCGAGCATTAGTTGTCCAAACGGTGCCAAACGTTCGGTGGAGACAGTCAAGAGGTAGGGATACAACTTTTCTATTTTCTCCAAAGCGAGATAAGACTGTCTGAATGCCGAAACGCGTCCTGCAAGTGGATTGATGAAATCTGTGTTCTCAAAACCACCTCCCACATTTCTTATAAAAGGGCACCTTGGGCTCCTCATTTGCAAGTTCGGCCAAGGAGTGAAGTGCTGCCAATTTGGAGTCCTAGAAGAGTCTCCTAATCACCTTGGAGGTTCTGGAGGCCCCTATCCTCATAGGGAGATCAACAATGAAGAAGGAGTTCCACCCGAGCTTCCTCCTCCTCCCGATGTCGAGCTAAAAGTTGGGTGTTCGTTGTGAGGGAGCTACACACATGCCAAGGGAGTTCCGATGCATAAATTAGCTACTGGTTTGGAGTAATTTGGGTGTTTAAACATTTAATTCCATGTATCTTATTTTATTTCAGATTTGAATTCTTGATTTGATGCATGTGAGTGTTATGCTCTTAATTTCTAACCGATCGGTGTGAGGTTTTGAGTGCGTGACTTGTGTTGTTCCGATTGGACATCACAAGAATCCTTTTCATACCCACCTTATTGAGATTTCAATATGCTTTGGAAGCTCTTATTCTATGCATAAGTACTGGACCTTGACAATACGATTGTTACGTCAAGGTTTGGTCCGTAAAGTATTGAAATAAAAGCTTAGGAATTAATCGGGATTCCAATTAACTCCAACCAAAGGATTACTCTAAACCCAAGATGAATCTCTATGAACAATGAACTTGATATGTGTGTAGTGAAATCACATCTACCCTTTTATCTCATATTTCTCAAAATCCACTTGGTCACTCATCTTTTAAGCTATTTCAACTAAGTCATTGTTTTAAGCTGTTTTCAAAACCACCCCTCTCTTAGACATTTTTATCAAAAATACACACTCTAAACCTACCAACGCTCCTTGAGAGATGACCTAGGGTTTACCCTAGACTATAAATCAATTTTAAAAATATAATCAATTTGACGTGTCACGACTCCACGGCCAAATTTTGGCGCCGTTGCCGGGGAGCGCTTTGGTTTTTTGTGCGTGTTTTTGATAATTTTTTTTTGTAATTTTTGTGAATATTTGTTTGTTTTATCTTCTTCCTTTGAATTTGTTTTTGTGTTCTAATTTATTTATTGTGTAGGTTCTTTGTATGACGCGTTCTACTCCGGGAGACCTACAAACTTTCGAACCCGAACCGGAGAGGATCCTACATCAACGAAACCGAGACATACAAGACCACACTTTGAAGGAGGAGACATCAAATCTTAAAATTCTTCTTGATCCTTCTTCTTCTTCTGAAACCAAAGTTAAAATTGAACATAACTTGTATAACATGGCTGAAAATAATAGAACACTAAAAGAACTAACCTCACCTGATGTTGATATCCAACCCACTTACATTCAATTACAAGGTGAGGCACCCAATTTTGAACTAAAATCTGGTTTAATTCATTTATTACCAAGATTTCATGGACTGCCTGGAGAAGATCCACATAAGCATTTAAAAGAATTTCATACTGTGTGTTCAACCTTAAAACCTGCTAATGTGGATGAAGAACAAGTGAAGCTCAGGGCATTCCCATTTTCATTAGAAGACACTGCAAAAGATTGGTTATACTATGTCAATTCACCAATTAGGGGCTGGGCAGACATGAAACGCCTTTTTCTTGAAAAATACTTCCCAGCCTCTCGAACTGCAACTATAAGGAAAGAAATATGTGGTATAAGACAATCTCAGGGGGAAACATTACATGAATATTGGGAACGCTTTAAAAGGTTATGTTCAAGTTGCCCACACCACCAAATAAGTGATCAACTTTTAATTCAATATTTTTATGAAGGTTTGATTCCTATTGATCGAAATATGATTGATGCTGCTGCAGGTGGTGCATTGGTAGATAAGACCCCAATCGCTGCAAGAACCCTCATTGAGAACATGGCACAGAACACTCAACAATTCGGTACACGGTCCAGTGTTCCCATTCGAGGTGTCCATGAGGTGCAAAGTACTGAGTTTGAGAAGAAGGTGGACACGAAGTTCGAAGAGGTAAGTACCCTTCTGCGACAACTAGCTCTCTCCCAAGGGAAATATCAATCTCCTCCTCCCATCCATTGTGGAATCTGCTCTTCTGACACCCACTATTCTGACCAATGCCCCCAATTGAGAGAAACCTCTGAAAGTTGTGAGGCAATATTTCCAGGACGCCCCTTTAACCAACCCTTTAGGCAAGAACCATACTATCCATCCAACCAAGGTTGGAAGGAAAACCAAGCCTATAGGCAAGGGGGGTATTCAAACCAACCTCAACAGCAATGGAACCAACAAGGTCAGAGTAGTCATCCACCACCACCCAGAAATCCTCAACCACCCCAAAGGCCATTCCAACCACCCCCTCCAAAAACCGATCCTAGCCTAGAAGATATGATGAAACAAATGGCTGCCAATAATCTCCAATTCCAACAAACCACCCAAGCAGCCATACAAGACCTAAAGACCCAACTAGGACAACTTGCCAACTCGGTGGGGGAAATCCAAAGTCATGGGTCGGGTAAACTACCATCTCAACCAGTAGTAAACCCTAGGGATAAAGGAAATGTTAGTGCAATCACCCTTAGGAGTGGGACACAAATCAAAATCCAAATGACCCCTCCATTAGATTCCTCCCATCCAAAGGAAACCACCATCCCAACTGCTGAAAATGGTCCAAGAGAAGAAAACCCTTTTCCTGAGAGAAGCCCTTCCAAAGGAAAGACTGTGGTTGTTGATGAACCACCTATCCCAACCATTCCTCTTCCATTTCCTCAAAGGGCTGCCCAACCTAGAAAACAAAAAGAAACCGAACTTGATAAAGAAATCTTGGAAACTTTCAAGAAAGTACAGGTTAACATTCCTTTGATTGATGCTGTGAAGCAAATTCCAAGATATGCCAAGTTTCTGAAGGAGATGTGTACACACTGAAGGAGGCTTCGTGGTGATGAGAAGGTGAGCCTGGGGAGGAATGTTTCAGCATTGATAGAGTCATCACTTCCTACCAAGTGCAATGATCCTGGGACATTCTCGATTCCATGCACCATAGGGGAGTATTCGTGTTCCAATGCTATGCTTGATTTGGGTGCTTCTATTAATGTGATGCCTCACTCTATTTACTCTTCATTGCAGGTCGGTGAACTAAAGCCCACTGGTATTGTCGTTCAGCTAGCAAATCGGAGTACGGCACACCCCTCTGGTGTGCTAGAGGATGTTCTTGTGAGGGTGCAAAATTTAATTTTTCCTGCTGATTTTTACGTGCTTAAAATGGAAGATGATAGGATGAATGGACATGCCCCAATTATATTGGGGAGACCTTTCTTGAAAACCGCCAAAACCATAATTAATGTCCATAATGGTACATTATCTATGGAGTTTGGTGGTAATATTGTCCACTTCAATATCCTTGATGCCATGAAGCACCCCTCAGAAGAACACTCCTCTCTCTTTGTCAATTCAATTGATGTTCTCCCTTCCCCTGAAACAACTTATTTTCATTCACCTGATCCCCTTTCTGAGTTTTCTTCATTGATTGAAATGTTAGGTAATGAATCATGCATTGATTGTTGTAGCGGTTTAGAGAAATGTCATGCATGTTTGTTAATTGATGATTTCTTGAACACAGAGGATCACATGACCATCGATAATACTGCTAAGCTTGTAAAAGCTCATTCCTCATTTGAGGATGTTACCATTGAGCAGTTAGATGAGATAAGTGACTTCTCACTTTCACACACACTTCTGTCAATCCAAAATCCCCCAGAATTGGAACTAAAACAACTGCCTCAAGATTTAAAATACTCATATCTTGAGAATGGAAACAAGTTGCCCGTCATCATTGCTAGTTCACTCCCTCCTGAGCATGAATTGTGACTGCTTGATCTTTTGAGGAAGTATAAACAAGCTTTGGGATGGACACTTGCTGACATCCCTGGCATTAGCCCATCAATTTGTACACATCATATTTTATTAAATGATGATGCTAAACCAGTGAGGCAGTCACAACGACGACTGAACCCAAACCTACTTGATGTTGTTAAAAAAGAAGTAACAAAATTGTTGGCTGCTGGAATCATTTACCCTATCTCTGACAGCCAATGGGTCAGTCCTGTTCAAGTAGTTCCTAAAAAAACTGGCCTTACTGTAGTTAAAAATGAAAATAATGAATTGGTTCCAACTCGTGTGCAGAATAGTTGGCGTGTCTGTATAGACTATCGCCGACTAAACCAACACACTAGGAAGGACCATTTCCCATTGCCATTCATTGACCAGATGCTAGAGAGGCTAGCAGGGAAGTCCCATTACTGTTTCCTTGATGGGTATTCTGGATACTTTTAGATCCATATTGCCCCTGAGGATCAGGAAAAGACAACCTTTACTTGCCCCTTTGGTACATTTGCTTATAGAAGGATGCCATTTGGTCTGTGCAATGCTCCAGGTACTTTCCAACGATGTATGGTTAGTATTTTTTCGGATTACCTGGAGAATTGCATGGAGGTTTTTATGGATGATTTTACTGTTTATGGATCCTCTTTTGATGAATGTTTAAGTAGTCTTGGTTCTGTCCTACGTCACTGTATTGAAAAGAATCTTGTATTAAATTATGAGAAATGCCATTTCATGGTGCGACAAGGCATAGTTTTGGGACATGTCATTTCTGGGGAAGGAATCCAAGTGGACAAATCAAAAGTAGATATCATTTCCTCCCTACCATTCCCTAAAAATGTTCGGGATGTGCGGTCTTTCCTGGGTCATGCTGGATTTTATCGTCGTTTCATTCGTGACTTTAGTAAAATTGCACTCCCCCTCTCCCGATTACTCCAAAAAGAAAAAGAATTTGATTTTGATAAAAAATGTGAGGAAGCTTTCAATAAGTTAAAATGGAGTCTCACGTCACCCCCGGTAATCCAACCACCCCGGTGGGATTTACCATTTGAGCTCATGTGTGACGCCTCTAACTATGCAGTTGGGGCAGTCTTGTCACAAAGGGTCGATCGAGCTCCACATGTCATTGCCTATGCCTCACGTACTTTGGACCCTGCCCAAGCAAACTACACCACCACTGAAAAAGAATTTCTTTCCATTGTGTTTGCCTTGGGTAAATTCAGGCCATACCTTATAGGGTCCAAAGTTGTTGTGTTCTCAGACCATGCAGCCCTCCGATATCTCCTAAAGAAACCAGAAGCCAAACCACGTCTCATTCGCTGGATGCTCCTCCTTCAAGAATTTGATCTAGAAATTAGGGATAAAAAAGGAGCAGAGAATGTGGTTGCTGACCATATCAGTAGGATTCTCCCACCCTCGGACATTGACTCATCCCCCTGTATTCCCATAAATGAATTGTTTCCTGATGAGAAATTGTACCGAGTGCAAGATGTTATTCCTTGGTATGCTGAAATTGTAAATTATTTGGTAGCGTCTTGCATTCCTGCTGATTTCACCAAAAACCAGGCCGACCGTCTAAAACATGAGTCTCGTTAGTACATTTGGGATGACCCCTACCTCTGGCGCACATGTAGTGATCAAGTTATTAGGCGTTGTGTTCCCGATAGTGAGTTTCAATCTGTCCTTAGGTTCTGCCACACACTTGCTTGTGGGGGCCACTTTGGTCCCCAACGGACTGCTCGCAAGGTCTTAGATTCTGGTCTCTTTTGGCCCACATTGTTTAGGGATACCCATGAATTCTGTAAATCTTGTCCTCGCTGTCAAAGAATGGGGAATGTCTCTAAAAGAAATGAGATGCCCCAACAACCCTTACTCTTCCATGACATTTTTGATGTTTGGGGCATTGACTTTATGGGACCATTCCCCAATTCATTTGGGAACCTTTACATTCTTCTGGCAGTGGATTATGTTTCAAAGTGGGTAGAGGCACGAGCCACGAGGACAGATGATTCCAAGACAGTTGTGGAGTTTTGCGAACCCAAATATTCTGTAGGTTTGGATTACCTAGGTTTATCATCAGTGATCAGGGTTCTCATTTCTGCAACCGCACAATGCAATCTCTTTTGCGCAGGTACGGGGTTGGGCATCGAGTGTCTACTGCTTATCACCCACAAACAAATGGTCAAGCTGAAGTATCAAATAGAGAGGTAAAACAGATTCTTGAGAAAACGGTTCAGCCAAACAGAAAAGACTGGAGTCTTAGACTCGATGATTCGTTATGGGCTTACCGTACTGCATTCAAAACTCCAATTGGCATGTCACCATATCGGCTAGTTTTTGGGAAGAGTTGTCACCTCCCTGTTGAGGTAGAGCACCGGGCCTACTGGGCCATTAAACAATGCAATTCTAATCTTTCTAGTGCAGGTATTCAAAGGAAGTTGCAGATTCAAGAGTTGGAGGAAATGAGAAGAGATTCATATGAGAACTCCCGAATTTATAAAGAGTGAACCAAGGCTGCCCACGACCGTCTCATCCTTCATCGTCAATTCCAAATTGGGCAGAAGGTCCTCCTCTACAATGCAAGGCTGAAGTTGCACCCTCGTAAGCTTCGTTCCCGTTGGTTTGGACCATACATTGTTACTAATGTCTCTCCATTTGGTGTTGTCCAGGTTCAAAATGAAGACACCAAGCAAACCTTCACTGTCAATAGGCAGCGGCTGAAGCACTTCCATGAAGCCATTCCGGAGTCCCCAATGGAGGAACTCCATGTTCAAGAAGCGGTCTATGAATAACACTCACCAGGTTTTATCCTTCCTTCACACAGTCTCTTTTATTGTAGTGAGGACACTGCATTCTCTAGGTGTGGGGGGGTGGATACATTCCTGGGTTAGTTAGGATTTTTCACCATTTTCTCCTTTTGTTTTCTCTTTTTGGCCTTCTTTATGGTATTTTTATTTTTCCCCATCAACAATTTCGAAATTCCATGATGTGGCGACCATAAAATGGGGAATGTAAAAATACCATAACGAAGGCTAAAAAGAATATTTGTATGAATTTAACATCAGGGAGTGATTTTTAGTGAATTGGTTTTCTGTCAATGATATAAATGGTCGTATCTATGTGAAACCTTTGAGATGATTGATGCCTATTGTGTGAGTAGTTTTTGAGAAAACTATGTCGCTAATATCTTCAAAAAAAAATATTGCACCAAACCACAAAGTGTGATTATTTCTTACTTAATATAAGGTAAATATATGTTGGGTTAATATTTTTCAGCTTTAAATGATATTTTCATACGTTCGTTCCTTATCCGATCTGTTTCATTACTGTACCAGATTGACCTATGTGTGTGTACCTAATGTCCGACTGTTGTATGCCCTCAAAAAAAAAATTGTTGTGTCTTGGGCAGGTCAAAAACCACTCCTCCTCAACCTTTGATCTTGTTATAACTATTGCAATTAGTGTCGTGAGGAGATCAAACAAGGGTTGAGAGATGAGTGTGAGATTTGTTCCAATTGCAACTTCAAAAAAAAATGAGGGGAGTGATGAAATGTGCAACATATGGGGATATCTAGGTCGGGAGCTTATGGTTTGACTTCTGGGAATTCTTAAATGAGTGGGTCTTGAAATATGATTGCAAAGGATGTAGGACAGGTTCGGTGAGAAAATCATTTAAGCTGAAAAATGTTAAAATAACATATATTTATTAGATATCACGTGGAAAGAATAGCATGGAATGGTTTTCACACACACACATGGATATTTAGTGTCATGGTTTACTTCTGAATTCCTTTCTCAATTGGGTATCATGAATCTTTTTGAATTTTACTATGATATGATTTATGAGACATCTTTTTCTATTTTCATTAGGAAGAACTCCTTGGTGTGATTCGTGCATTGATCACTTTACTTTAAATAAAATTTACTCAAATGATAAATCTTTATGATGTTGGATATATATATATATATATGAATCATTGTATTTGAATATGTGACTTTTCCCAGGAGTGCAAATGTTTAGGTGTGGGGGTATGATCGTACCACGATTCACTGTTTCATTTTCACCCTTACACCGTTGTGCTAAACATATTTTGTATTAAAAATTATAAAAATATTATCAAATTGTACTTCATGTTTGATTCAATAAATTAGTGTTTATCACTATTAAATAGGGCAATGATACTTGTTTTGAAATTACAATGTAGGTGGAGGGGATTTGGAGGGCTCTTGATGAAGTGAAAGAAAACTGGGCCAAAATTGCATGGATCCATTGACATCTGTCCACTGTTTTGAATAGTACACAAAATCCGTGCATCCAAATGGGCTGAAATTTTGTGGGCCTGTCCAAAATTAAATATTCTAAATTTCCTA
Source organism: Viscum album (assembly GCA_963277665.1). NCBI lineage: Eukaryota > Viridiplantae > Streptophyta > Magnoliopsida > Santalales > Viscaceae > Viscum > Viscum album. The sequence continues at coordinate 497,876,284 of OY728123.1, read as the reverse complement.
TTAAGGAACCCAATCCTGATTCGGATTGCATGGGGCCCATACGAACTGATCTGTCCGAGCCACCGAATTTGGACCAAGTCAAATTCGGTGTTCTGTATTTTATCAATATCTCGAGCATTATTTGTCCAAACGGTGCCAAACTTTCTGTGGAGACAGTCAAGAGGTAGGGCTACAACTTTTCTATTTTCTCCAAAGCGAGATAAGACTGTCTGAATGCCGAAACGCGTCCTGCAAGTGGATTGATGAAATCTGTGTTCTCAAAACCACCTCCCACATTTCCTATAAAAGGGCACCTTGGGCTCCTCATTTGCAAGTTCGGCCAAGGAGTGAAGTGCTGCCAATTTGGAGTCCTAGAAGAGTCTCCTAATCACCTTGGAGGTTCTGGAGGCCCCTATCCTCATAGGGAGATCAACAATGAAGAAGGAGTTCCACCCGAGCTTCCTCCTCCTCCCGATGTCGAGCTAAAAGTTGGGTGTTCGTTGTGAGGGAGCTACACACATGCCAAGGGAGTTCCGATGCATAAATTAGCTACTGGTTTGGAGTAATTTGGTTGTTTAAACATTTCATTCCATGTATCTTATTTTATTTCAGATTTTAATTCTTGATTTGATACATGTGAGTGTTATGCTCTTAATTTCTAACCGATCGGTGTGAGGTTTTGAGTGCGTGACTTGTGTTGTTCCGATTGGACATCACAAGAATCCTTTTCATACCCACCTTATTGAGATTTCAATATGATTTTGAAGCTCTTATTATATGCATAAGTACTGGACCTTGACAATACGATTGTTACGTCAAGGTTTGGTCCGTAAAGTATTGAAATAAAAGCTTAGGAATTAATCGGGATTCCAATTAACTCCAACCAAAGGATTACTCTAAACCCAAGATGAATCTCTATGAACAATGAACTTGATATGTGTGTAGTGAAATCACATCGACCCTTTTATCTCATATTTCTCAAAATCCACTTGGTCACTCATCTTTTAAGCTATTTCAACTAAGTCATTGTTTTAAGCTGTTTTCAAAACCACCCCTCTCTTAGACATTTTTATCAAAAATACACACTCTAAACCTACCAACGCTCCTTGAGAGACGACCTAGGGTTTACCCTAGACTATAAATCAATTTTAAAAATATAATCAATTTGACGTGTCACGACTCCACGGTCATGGACCTTCTAAACACATGTGAAATAATTAACATTTAGTTCCATTTCTTTACCTTTGATATTAATATTTTAAGAAGGTTTTGAGGAGTATTTTTTCTTAGATATCTTCAATTTACCTTTCCTTTTGTTCACTGTAAGTATTAAAGGATTTCTATGCTTTGTATCCTTTATCAACTTGGAAAAGAAGAGTGAGAAGATCGAACATAGAATTATCAATATTGTTCATATTAAAATTTAAAATAAATATATAGAGTCTATGAGGGAGTGATCCCAAAATGATATCAGTGACCATTTCTTCTAGGAGTTTAAACCCAAAACCAATAGGTTCTTAATTTAGTAAATGATCTTGACTATGTGAATCCTGAATGGGTTACCCTCTCTAGTATTTTTCTGAAATATAACCTTTTAAATATAAAAATGTTCCTATCTTTCTCTCTACCAGTAAATACCATATAGGTGGAAAATAATTCTATACACATCCATGTTTTCATCATACTTCCTGAGTTTACATGACAAAGATGAAAGCATTATATATTAAATGTTGACCATATAACTCAAATGTTTTTTATATATGAGGAACTCTTTATCACTTGGATCTTATGTAGGTTGATCAAGAATGGAGGATTCTTGAATATAGGATTTCTATTCATGGCATAAAACAACCTGAAGGTGTTTGAATCACTCATGGAAGTTACTTCTAGTGATGAGATTGTATTTATCTAATATAGATCAAAGGGAGAGTGTTGATGGTAAACTTGTCATTTTTTCTAAAATTAAATAAGTAGATTATTTTTAATTTTCTTTATTAAAAAATATGTAATAAATAATAAATTATTTTATTTTATAAAATATAACATTATTTTATCAATTCTAAATAACCCTCATCATTGAACTGGGAATGTATAGTTGCTAAGACATTCAAGTGGAAAGGATTCAAATTCCCCTTATCATAACCCCAATGAGGGTTGTTCAAGCTAATTTAAAGTATTCAGGTTGGAGTTTCTTTGCCAACAGTGGGCTTGTAGCTCCTTGATCCATTGACTGGACTCCCCTATCCTAAAATACCATCTTGGATTTCATCAACACTTTCCATAAAATTACTTCAAGTATAGTGGGGGATACTTTTCTAGATGTAATATGGTTAATTCAACCCATATTCTTCTTAAGAACTCCAAATTAAAAGTATGTTTCCTAATGAGGGTTGGTAAAACACTGAATTCCAAGGCTTTTATTCCTAATTCAGTGAAGGAAGTCCAAGTCTAACGAAATATATATTTTAGGGGTTTTAATTTTTTATTCATAAATTTTATATTGTTTTATCCTTAACATGTCTCGTTAATATTAAGTGGGTTTTACTTAATTAATTAACCATGATGGATAAAACATCTATGCATAATCCATTTATTTAAATTCCATCTTTTCACATTAATTCATTCCTTTATGTGATCAGAATCTGGCATCCATAAAATTAGATAATGCATAGTCAGAAATAAATAATTAATTAAATGGCATGTTCATGATCTTTGTCTAATGTTTTATTTAATGATAATAAATTAAATCAACATATTACTTAGGGGAAATAACTCTTGTTTCTATTCATGGAATTAGTTATAGAACTCCACTTTTCCACTTTTATAACACTTGGCTTGACATCATTATGGTTCAGTCTTGAACCACCTCCACACTCCTTGGGAAAATCCATTAATTACAACTATTTATAACTCACATATAGGTGAGGGTAACCAAAGGATTAATTAAATGGATACTAAATACTTATCCTTGGAAACATAGGTCCTATATAATAATGGAGGGAGGTATGACTCATCGGATATAAAATTTAATTTAATAATAAATAATTATAAACCCAACCAATAAATTAAATAAATTAAATGAAAATGCATACACTGGTCTTGTTCTAGATCATGAATGGTCATATTTGAAATATACACAAAAAAGTAAACTGGTTAACATTCATTTATATTCATTCTTTATTATTAATATAAACACAATTTCATTAATTAATTCTGATTCATCTTAATGACATTCAATTTGGAGATACCCATAATTTATGGAATTCATGGAAAATAAAAGGAAGAGACAATAAATGTAGGTTTATTACAATAAATTATTTGATCATTTAAAATTCTTAAAAACCATTACTAAATTTTCAAACACAACTAGTTCTAATAAATAAAAGGTGGTTTTAATGCTTTAATTTTCAATTTTATTGTAATTTAATTCTATGAATTTATTGGGAGACTACATGGAATTTACTCTCTAGTTAAACATTGCATACCTAATTTTTTGTATAACTAGGGAACACATTTGGGGATTCATCATGTACTGTGGATAGACTACACTGCATGTACTAATGTGCTACACACTATGTGCTCATCTTTTCATGTGCCTGAGATACATGAGAGGATCTTCGGTGTGTATCTCAGGGGATTACACAGTGTGTACATACCAACTACATGCTTTGTGGCCCAAATGTCTCATGTACATATATCCCCCAAAACACTCCGAGTTTTCCTGGGTGAGAGACTAAATTATGTGTACCTCTAGCTAGACACCATGTATCTCTAATATCATGTGCCCAGTTAACAAGGATGATGTAAGATCCTGACCTTTTATAGAGGACTCTATATATTATTTTGAGGTACTATTTTACCTTTTTTAGTTTATTTTGTTTTGGATTTACTTTGGGTATATTTGGGGTGATGTTTGAGAATTTTGGGTGGAAGAGGGGTAGTGCACAGTTGGCACACGATTTTCCTAAAATGTGCACCCAACCCAGCAAACCATTCAAACCCAAATAGAGGGGAATCCCATGGTTGGGACCTAATTTTTCAAATAATGTTCCCTATTAGGAATAACTGTGTGACACCCCTAATTGAGGTTCATGGTTAAGGAACATGGTTAGGGGAAACCATGCACCCCATATAGAAAATTCTGTGCATGGATTTTCAATCCATTTAAAATTATTAAAAAAACATCAAACCTCTATCTTATACCCCCAAATGACCTATACTGACCCTAAAAAATTTTATCTCATTTTTTGGAGGATCCTAGGTGTATTACTATTATTTCCAAACTCTGTTATTGGAAAATAGAACATCCATTGATGGATCCACACCTCTCTGGGTATGTGGGTTCTTCTCGATTAGATATATCTCTTTCCAACTCCTCTTTATAGATAAAAGAGGAATGTTTTATCCACCATTGGAAAGGGTTTAGATTTAGGGTTTATGTATTTTGATTCTTTTGGACTTGGATCTTGGTTTCATATCTAGAACTCATTCTTAATCATTTTCTTGACCATTCTAATTAATTAGGTATTTCCGCATTTGAGAGTTCGTCATCATTCTCAAGGTTTGTGGTCTAAATCAAATTCACATAGTCTTGAATTCCAATTTCCTTTATGTGTTGTGATATTTCAATTGTAATGATTCAATATTTAATCTTGAAAAGAATAAATTAACTGATTAATTAATTAATGGAATCACAAAATTGATTTAATTTAATTTTCATATGATGATAAATTGAAAAAAATGGGACAACTGGAATTTATTATGGAATTTTATTAATTAATTAGTGAATTAATTAATTGAATGTTGTGTTTATTCATTTCTAGAATTGGAATAATTAATTTTTGAATTTATTTATGTATTTTTGTTATTGTGGAATTTGATTAATTATTTTATGAATTAATTAATGGATTGTTTAGATTGTGGAATTGATTGATTAATTGAATATTGATTTGGTTAATTAATTAAATTGTTTAATTGGTCAATTAATATGTTTATGAATTAATTGAATAGGGTATTTGTGTGATGATTGGATTATCCTTAATTGTTTAATGAGATATATGATTAAATGTTGATAAATGGATTAATGGTGTTTTTTTATATTATTTCCATGTGAGTGAAGTATTGACCATGATTTGTTTTGATAATTGAAATGACATATCAGGATGTGAAATGTGATAAGAGGTTTAATGTTGGATAATCATGATTTATGTGATATATGGGATATTATGATATATCTGATGTTGTGATAAATGTGATATATGTGTGTGGGACATGGTCTACTTCATCAAAATCCCATAGTGATAAATGAGCGTGGGACATGGGATACTACATCAGAAGCCCATAGTGATAAATGAGTGTGGGACATAGACTGCATATTCAAATGTACACTTGTGTGATTATTTGATAAATGAGTTATGGGTTGTAGGTTGCTTCTTTAAATACCCATGGGGTGCTAGAAATAGTTATGTAGACAAAAAAATTTGGCATTGTACCATGTTTCCAATTAGACGTATTATAAATTTAAATTAAATAGATAATGAAATCCCATGTGTTATAATGAATTCAGAATTGAATTTTTGATGTGGTTCAGAATCTGACACAATAAAAGAAGTAATTAATGGTTTGGGTGTCCTCAAGAACCTGAGGGTTTATGTGGTTAAATAAAGGATAATTGAACAAATATAAATTGTTTACTTTATTGAGGATATTTATTCTTTATATAAATTTTTACACTAATAATGATTAAATATTTTTTAGACATCGTTGGTGGTGGCCTAATTAGTTGTACTCACACCCTACTTAGGTTTCCAGATAGGTACCTGAATAGACTTTGTCTTTTTAAGACAGGATTGGGGAAAATGACATGTATTATTTGGATGAGTTGGGATAGAGCATGGATGAGGGAACTAGACATTATTCAAGACCCACTTGGGAGTTTTCAATGTATTTATTTATTTTGGGGTTTTTCATATTGAAACTTGACACATATTTGGCATATAATATCTAATGTTCAATTTTGATATTGTATTTCTTGTTTTGGTCATCATGTCATACTTGTATTATTCTCATTATGGTTATATCGTTTGGTTATTATTTTTTATTTCCACTATAGTATTACTCTGATAAAGAGGGTATAGTCTCCCCATGATTGATATTAGACCCTCGCTACTAGTCGGTATCCTCTTTCATATGAGGAGGCACACTTGAGTTAATGTGACCAAATTTCTTGGGGCGTTGGTATGTGGCACCTGGGATAGGATGTTAAAAAGTGGTATTAGATCCCAGTTTTCTTTTCTTTTTCTTTTATATTACTATTTGATAAAGGTAGATAAGAGACTAGAAATATTTGGGCCTTCTACATGATCTTGTTCATAGGATTAGTTAACCCATGTATAGGGGAAACCCATGTACTGAGGGTGTGATTTCTATTTTTAATGTTTTTGGTTACAATTGGTTGTTGTTTCACCTTGGGTAATGCACTTTTTATGTGATTTTATTATTGTTTCTAAGATTTTATGAGATTTGACTCATGGCCTAGTGAGTCATGATATTTTATTATTCCTAAATCATTATTGTAAGTAAATATTATTATTTGATATGCATTATTTTTATGCATGCATGGAAAAGCATGTTTTGGGCACTTTATTGAAATTAAAATGTCTTTCCATGATTTTGAAATCGAACTGAAAATAGTGCCTGATATGAATTGAAAATTTTAAAATGATGCAAGATGTGAATAAATGGGTGTCTAATGAGACATAAAAATGGGGATGAGTTCACCCTTTATTAACTATGTTCTAACTGTATGATTGTTAAGGTAGTTCATAGTGCCTCGGTTTTGACAATGAGGCTGGGTTTGGGGGAATTATTTTTTATGTATTTATGTAAATCCCTATAAATGTGTTAATCTGTGTTATTTTCTGTAAGATGCAAGATTGGAATTATATAGATATGCCTCCACAATTATTCTTGTGGAGAGGAATAAAAGAGGTTATGGATGGAAATGATTCTCTAGTGGTGGAACCCAAGGGACCAGCAGTTCTGGGTGAGGATGTCAGAGAGAAATTATGAGAGAACTTTTCTGGCTTTATGCAATTTATAGAAAGAGATATAGGGAGGGTTATAAAGAGTATGTCTAAATTTAAATGGTAGTTTTAGTTGCATCATCCTATAACTTATACCATAGATGGTAGACCCGAGGTAGATGAGTTCTGGATTGAGTCTATCCAGTCTATACTTGACCACTTGGAGACTCCATTTGAGAAGAGGGTCAAATTTCTAGTATACGTGTTATGTGGTCAAGAAACACTATGGTGGGACATATAGACATGGGAGGGATAGGTGGAGGCTATGGATTGGAAAGAAGTTTAGGATAAATTATTAGAGCAATATTATCCTCAGATGCTCAGGTATGATAGAGCACCTGAGTTCAAGATACTAACTCAAGGGAGTAAGTTTATGATGGACTACATTGTAAGCTTTATAGATTTGTAGTGATTTTATCTAGAACTAGAAGGAGATGAGGCTACTATAAAAAAACAGTTTTAGGATGTTCTTAAATGTGAAATAAACCCCCAAGTAAATATCATGAGGTTGAAGAAGTTTTTATAATTGGTGAAACTAGCTCTCATATTGGATGGGAACCTGAAGGATGCTTCTAGTTTCAGACACGTGGTTTCTACTGGATGTTTTGGAGGTATGAATTATAAGATCTGGGAGAATCACTACCATAATATTATCCAAGGTGATATCAAGATGATTTACCAGTGGGAAGGGTCAGTTAAATAGTAATTTTCTCAGGTGATTTGTCACTAGTGTGGTAGGTTGGGACCCTTCTGTAGATAGTGGTAGGTTGGGACCCTTCCGTAGATAGTGGCATGACCATTGGTAGAGTGTCGAGGCTATAGAAGGATGGGTTATCTATAGAGGTTCTCTGGGAACCCATGATATATGGGTAATGATGGAGGATTTAGACATATCCAAAGTGCATGAAGGGGATCTTCGACACCATAGATGTATGGAAGCTATATTTTTACTGGTCATGTTGGTAGAGGTAGTAAGTGAGGTGATTCTGGGAAAGATTCCCCATATCAGTAGTGTAATGGCCCGAAACTCTATTTCCCATCCCCTTTCTGAAATCTGGTGGTTGATGTGTTCTGGGAGGTCAAGGAGACTCATCCCCAACAATTTACCAAATTTCTATTTCTATGAACAATGTTTCTAGTTTTATGAACAGTGTTATAGTGTCACAAAAACTGAAGATCTACAGTGTCACATAAGATCTACAGTGTCACAATGTCATGGAAACAGTGATTCTACAGTGTCATGGTGTCATAGAACGAGAAGATCTATAGTGTCACAAAATATATATAGTGTCATGATGTCACAGAAATAGTGAGTCTATAGTGTCATGTTGTCACAGAAACAGAATATCTACAGTGTCACAGAAGATCTACAGTGTCACAGAAATGGTGAGGCTACACTGTCACGGTGTCACAGAAACAGTGAGTCTACAGTGTCATGGTGTCACAGAAACAGTGAGTCCATAATATTTCCAAAACAGTGAGTCTACAGTGTTTCTAGCACGGTGAGTCTACAGTATTTGCAGACCAGTGAGTCTATAGTGTTTCCAGAACTGTTTCATATTTCTTTTTCCAAATTTCTATATTTTTCCTATGTCACCAATTTAACATTTTCTTTGATATAAAATGTATTCAAGGCTTAATCAGATCCCATAACTCCAAAATTAATTTTCCTAAAACCCAGGATGCATTTACTTGGTCAAACCGTGTGATTTCATGCGATCCAATTTTAATGGAAAATCCAGTGTATCTAAAACTGCTACTCTATTAAATCTTTTAATGGGACAAGATATATTCCTCCCTTATTCTTCCTCCTTGTAATTTTTTTGAGATTATTTAACATTTCCTTCCACCCCGTAGGAGTTGTGCGTTAAAAATTTTCCCCATGGATTGGTTTCCCTCGACATTCTTCTTAGTACAAGTTCACCCCCTATTTTGGTGCAACAAAGAAGTATCCATCAATATTCGATATAAGGCATGATTTATCATCGTTATTTTGGGTTCATCTTCTCCTATTTCTCTTTAAAATATTATGGCATGTCATCTTCATGCTTCTAATAGAGTTTCTTGGGTTTTGGTTGGTGCAGTCGTGTCGCGACATCCTCAGGTGGATGCAGTTGTCATGGAAGGAGGCGATCGAGATCCGTTGTGTGTATCATTCTCGTATAACGAACGTTAAGAACCTTTTGAGGTTGGGGACTAATTTATACTCTTTTCTTTTATGTGAAAATGTACAGTTATCATGTTTTAACCACTGGATCACAATGGAATTTACATAATAAATATTTGAACCGGGTAAATAAATTTATATCAATTTTATGTTATTGCCTCTTATTTTACTATATAGTGTGATATCTATGTTTTATTTTTTTAGTTTTTAATTCTTAAAGGAAATTGGTAAAGAATTTAAAGCTGGAATTAATTGATATTTGTTTGGATAAAGATAAAGAGGCATGTAAATGAATCTAGTTCTTCTTGTTGTAATTTGATGTTAATAAAATTGATACAGTAAGCTTGTTTAATTAATTATAATAGCTTACTATTTAGGTTTCCCGTAGTTTGATCCTGAAAATAATAAATCAGTAATTACTTGATGGATTAAATGACTGATTGTTTGATAAAAATTTAATATCTCATAGGGTTCTGAGTTACTCTCTTTCTTGTTTAAGGGACAAGATCCCAATTGATAAGAGGTTTTTTTACTGCTTCTTGTGTTGTGATGTGAGCCTGGATGGCTATTGTGATATGTGGGGGTAGGGAGGCCTATTGGTTATGGAAACAGTTGACGCCTAGAGTGGCGAGATGCATTGGTTTCTACATGTGGGTGTCAGGGAGGACACCAGAGATGAGGGCACAGGTTGGATGTGAATGTTTGGATTATTTTTGTTTATTATTGTTTTTTTTTATCTTCTTTACTTTCCCTACTACTCAAGGAACATTATTTTCTTACCCTCATTCCAAAATGAGAAAAGACGCACGGGTTATGTCATGTGCTTTCTGTGTTTAGCTTCTCGATGTAGGATGGGTCTATTCTCTTGCTATAGGCAGCAATGACTCAATGAGTAGTTAATCTACTCCTTGTGTTGATCCCCCTTGTGTTTAGTAGCTTAGAATGTTTTTCTACAATTCCTGAGAATATGGTAAATTAATGTTATTAATAAATGATTGAATAAATGATGTTAACCCATGGGGTTGGAGGACACAATGATGAGGTTCAATTTAAAGGAACAATGAACTTTGGGTGTGATTCTAATGAAATATAATGTGGAAATTATTAATTGTTAATTAATGCTTAAATAATTAATTAGCATAAAGTGAAATTGATAAAAAAAAGGAATTAAGTATTGTATTAAAGAACATTAAATGGTTGTGTACTTATAGGATACCTAGTCTTAGATGTGGCAATTGGGATTCCAATAGACGTTAGCTACAGTTGAGTCTAAGAATAGGTTATACCCATAGTGCGGTTGTGACCTATAGTATATTCTATACTTTTTGTGTTTCAATACGCTACACCACCCCATCAGTTAGGGAAACTGAAACCCCAGGAATTCTGAGCCATGGGAGGGGGCGTTTTCCCCAACATTTTGGTGGGAGGTTAGATGGTTGACTAACCCCTTTGTCCCCTCTCTCTTCTCTTGGTAGTTACTTGTGCTGGTAGGCACAGTGGTTAGTTTTACCCATATATGTGTGTATAGGGCTGTAATGGATTGTGGTTATTCACACACATATATTCGGGATATAGTTTCCTATGGACTACTATAGGTGTAACATGTATATGTTGTGATGAATTGGGGATCCTTAATCGATGTGTGCGATCTAATGGCTTGAGGTATAATTCCTGATGTATGATACACATTATATGAGCTGTAGTTGCTCATAGAAACAACATTGTTACTTTTCTTATGTGGACGTGGTGGTTTTATTGCATGAGGTGCACGTTGTGGTGCTTCACCCAGGTGTTTGTGGGAAGGCCTTTTTGGAGAGAGATGCTTAGGATGTGTGAAGTTGGGTCAAATCGGTAAAACAATGGGGATATAGTAGTGGGGTACCATTGATATTATTTATTATAATATATACTCTTGTATGGATCACTTGGTGAGAGTAGCCATGGCGAGGACGGGAATTTAGTATACCTGTTTAGGTGACGAGTTAGTTTCACTTTCAGTTCACTGTGCTTTAGCATGCTTTCATTACTTTTGCACAAGAGGCTCTGGGGAGGATCCTTTTGAGTATACTATTCTACTCACCCTATGTATAGATAAACTATTTTTTAGGTCACTTGGAGCAGGTTGGAGATCATGCTAGTTTCTACTAGATTGGGGTTGTAGGAGCTGTTCGGGCTTGTGGTTTCTTCTATTTTTACTTTCTTTTAGGTATTTGTAGTTTTCCCCTTTTAGTTGTAATATTTTTGCATGACATTGCATATGGGTACTTGGGATTTCATTTATATTGCTGTCTGAGTTGGAGTTGGTTGGTGTCTTTCATATCTATCTCTTTCGTATGTGTTCTCTTAGAGGGTAATTCCTCCCATTTGTGTGTTTACTATACCCTCGGTGCTAGTCACCAACCCGAGGCCTACTGGAGGTGGGACTCATGGGTCATCATCCCCTTTCTCACATTGTCAGCCCAGTAGGGGTACACCTTGTTGGGAGGGGGTCTTGACAAGTAGAGTGGTGTAGCTCAGGGGACTCATACCACATAACATGGAATAGGGGTAGGATAGTTACATTCCATTCAGCCTGTATTGGTGGATAGTGAGGGTGGACCATGGATAGTTTGAGGTACTATTCTCATATCTTCTACGCTAGCTAGTTCCATATTTGATACTGGTTACTCTCATTAATTTATATATACACAAATTATGAATGGGTTGAGTCTAGATGTGGAGTTTGTAAATCAGATTATAAGGATCGATATATTGTTACAAGTACGATTGAGATAAATTTGTTTATGCATGGAGTGTTCTCTTGAGGTCTAGGAGTGTCATTTTCTTTGAGATATTTATATTCTTGATATATCAAACTTTGAACTAATTTTTGGTATGGAGTGGTTAGTGGAATATCGATCACACATAGATGGTTACTGCAGGAGAGTAATGTTTTTGTCATCTAAGGGTGAAAATTACATCTATAGTGGAGAATGGGATATCCAGAAGGGCCATGTGGGAAAATTTATCAAAAAATAGGGTATCTCACTACCTAGGTTTCTAGTATGTTTTTGGATGATGGGGTGTAAATAATGATGTATTTCCACCCATATTGGACAAGTTCTAGGATGTTTTTCATGTGGTCTTCTCATGGATTCCACCTAAGAGAGATGTGGAATTTATAATTGAGCTCATGTCAGGGGATGATCCAATTTCTATTCAACTGTACATAATGGAACCAATGGGGATTCAAAAGATTAAGACTCAACTAGAATAGTTTATGGATACGGGGTTTAACTATCTGAGTACTTCTCCATGGGGTTCCCCAATCTTGTTTTCTAAGAAGGGAAGTAGGACTCTACGCTTATGTGTTGATTAACAGAAGTTGAACCATATGATAGTGAAGAACATGTATCTTCTTACACATATCAATGATATATTAGAACAGTTTATGGGATATTGTGTTTTCTCCAAGATCATCATGATATCATGGTATCGTCAGTTGAGAGTTAAACCTTATGATATACTGGGGACTACTTTTAGAAGATGGTATAGCCTTTATGAGTTCTTTGTGATGTCATTCAGGTTGACTAACACACCAGAAGTTTTTATATCCTTGATGAATAGAATCTTACACTCATATCTAGATCAGTGTGTGGTTGTGTTTTTGGATGAAATATTGGTGTACTTCATGACTCATGATGATCATGCAGAACATCTTGACAACATTTTGAGAACATTGATAGAGAATCGACTATACACAAATCTATCTATGTGTTAATTCTATAATGATTAGTTACACTTCTTGTTTCACATCATCTTGTAGGAAGGTGTGTTAGTGGACCGAAATATGGTGTGGGTGGTTGTTTCTTGGGAGTAGCCCTAGAAATTTTTCAATATCCATAGTTTTCTAAGGCTAGTGGGTTATTATTGGAGGTTCATCCAGGAATTTTCCCACTTGGAAGCACCACTTTTAAGATTGAAAAATAAAGGAATAATGTTTTATTGGGTTGTCTAATGTGAGGATTCCTTTCAAGAATTGAAGTAGAATTTGAAAATGACACCAATTTTGATCCTTCTTGATCCACGGGAGGAGTACACGGTGTATTGTTATGCTTTTGGGATCGATATTGGAGTTGTGTTGATGCAAGTAGATCAAGTTATGGCATAAGAGTATCAATATTTGAGTTCACATGAATGGATTTACCCTTTGTATGACCTCAAGTTGGAAACATTGTTTTATGATTTAAAGTGTTGGTAGAATAATCTGTTGGGTGAAATTTTTATGGGGTATAATGATAATAAGAGTCCATAGTATATATTTTCACAATGATATTGGAATATCAAGAATCATATATGGGTTCAGAATATGTAGTCATTTGATTTTGACATATAATATACACCCATGAAGGGAAATAGTGTTTTTCAATCTTTAATAAGGAATGCATAGAATCGGGAATTTCACACATCTAGTGTTGAGTGGAAGATGATGAATTTCCTGACTGAGATTCATGTTGTGGTTCAAGAGAGTCAGGAGTAGATGAATCTCATATTATTTTTAGTGGATTATACACTTTTTGACATATATCAGGGATAAGAAATATGAGGATATAGAATGTTTTCCCTTGAGGTAAATCCTTCAAGGCGGGGAGACACCATCAGATTGGACCATAGATGAGGATGAAATCTTCTATGTCTGGAATCGGGTTCTTATGCATACGAGTATGAGAGTGGATTTTATGCATGAATTTCATGCCTGAAAGTGGGTGGTGCATCTAGGTGTAACAAAAATGTACCATGACCTATGAATATATTTTTTTTGTCCTGGCATGAAAAGGGAGATAGTAGGGTTCGTGACACAATGTTACACCAATAAATAAGTGAAGGTCGAGCATCAATGACCAAGTTGTTTTCTACATCCATTGGCCATTCCTAAATGGAAGTGGGATGAGGTTACTATGGACTTTGTTGTAGGTCTCTCAAGAACTCATCATAATAACAATCCTATTTGGATGGTTGTGGACCAACTAACTATAGTAGCACATTTCTGACTGATGTGAGAGACTTTCTCAGTGGATCAGTTGAGAGACTTGTACATTTGGGAGATAGTCTATCTTCTTGGAGTTCCATAGAGAATTATTTCTGACCATGAATTGAATTTTTATTCACACTTATTTCAGGTATTATTTAAGTAACTTTTTACATTGGTGTTACTAAGTATGAATTTCCACTCACAAATTGATGGGAAGTGAGAACGTACTATATAGGTTCTTAGGGATATAGTTCATGCATGTTTCCAAGACTTTAGTGGATATAAGGAGAATCTCCTAGAAATTATCAAGTTTTAATAAAATAGAAGTTATCAAGAAACTATTTATAGGGCACCATATGAGGCTCTTTATGGTAGTCCATGTAGATCACCTCTATGCGGGATGGAGGTAGCTGAGTCTGAGTTATTGGGACCGAGTCTTGTGTGGGAGGTGTCGGAGCAGGATTAATTGATTTGGAAGCATATAGGTATGGATAAAAGTATATAGAAGTCATATAAAGATAGATGATGATGAACTATATGGTTTTCATAGGGTGGTCATGCATTCCTTATGTCATCTCTAATATTAGGTCACTACAAGATACGAAGACAGGGAAAGTTGGCACCAAGGTTTGTTGGATCAATTGATGTTATAGAGATAATCGGGCCAATTCCATAATTATTGGCTCTTCAAAAAAGTTATAGTTCTATGAATGATGTTTTTTAGGTGTCAAAAATTTGTAAGTATCACCCCGAACCTTCTCATGGGATCGATGTGGATGATGTTGAGATTGAGATAGATGCATCTATTGAGGACCATATGATAGGTGTGTTGGATCATAGTGAGAAATTATTGTTGGGAAAGATCATATCGATAGTTCTTTTGTTGTGGAAATAAGGTTGTGTTCAAAAGGAAACTTTTTAGAGAGAATCATACATGAGGGATTAGTGTCCCTATCATTTTACCTTAGAAGCGTAGAGATACTTCGAAGTACAAGTTGAGGATAAGTTGTTATAAGGTGGGGTGATTATAAGATCCTGACCTTTTATGGAGGCATCTCAAGCTTTTTTAGGCACTCTTTTTTCTTATTTTAAGTATATTTATTCTGGGTTTTACTTTGGGGAGATTTTTGGTGAAGTTTAATAATTTTGGGTGGAAGAGGGGTAGGGCATAGTTGGCGCATGGTTTTCCAAAGTTGTGTGCCCATCCTAGCAAACCATACTAACCCAAATAGTGTATATTCACCTAGATGGTGCATGGTTTGTAAATCCATGTTACCTATTATGAGTAACCAAGAAACACCCATAAGTAAGGTGCCTGGTTATTGGAAGTTGTGTGCCCAATACATGAAACCGTGCGTGCGGATTTTCAATCCATCGAAAATTATTGAAAAAATCATTGAACCTCCATCTTATACACCCAAATGAAATATATTGAACCTAACTAATTTTCTCTCATTTTGGGGGCTCATAGATGGATTCATAATCTTTACAACAACCTTTTTTATATAATTGAAGATCTTTTGATGGATCTTTACCTCTTTGAGTATGTGGTTTCTTCATTATTATATCTCTCTATCCCGCTCCTCTTTTTCAGATAAAAGTGTAATTTTCTATCCACTATTGGAAAGGGATTATATATAGGTTTTATAGATTGTGATTCATTCGATCTTGGATCTAGGTTTCTAATCTATATCTCATTCTTCATCGTGTTCTTGATTGTTTTTATTAATTAAGAATTTCCATTGGCGAGCTTCCATCAACAATCTCAAGATAGGTGGTCTAAATCAAATTCCCATAGTCTGAAATTTCATGTTCATGTATGTGTTGGGGAATTTCAATTAGAATGACTTGAAATTGAATCTTTAATTGAATAAATTAATTGATTAATTAATTTTTTGAATCATGGAATTAATTTAATGTAATTTTCATGTGATGATAAATTGGGATAAATTAGGGAAAACTGGAATTGATTATGGAAACGTATTAATTAATTTGTGAATTAATTAATGGGATTTTATGCTTATGAAATTGTGTAGTTGGATTAATTAATTTTTGGATTAATTAATGTATTTTTCTGATTGGGTAATCTTATTAATTAATAATTTAAAAAATTAATGGACTATTATGATTTTGGAATTGATTGATTAATTGAATGTCTATTTGGTTAATTAATGAGTTGTTGTAAATGGTCAATTAATATATTTATGAATTAATTAAATATGGGATTTATTTTACTATTGGATTAGCGTTAATAGGTTAATGAGATATATGATTAAATTCTAATAAATAGAATAATTGTGATTTTCAATATTATTTTCATGTGAGTGAAGTATTGACCTTGATTTTTTTTATAATTGAAATGAAATATCATTATATGAAATGTGATAAGAGGTTTAATGTTTCTTAACCTCGATACATGCGATATATGGGATATATGGGATATATTTGATCTTGTGATAAATGTGATATACGTGTGTGGGATGTGGTCTGCAACATAAAAATCCTATGATAATAAATTAGCATGGGACATGGTCAAGTGCATCAAAATCTCATAGTGATAAATGAGTGTGGGACATAGACTATTACTTAAAAATCCCACATTTGTGATTATTTGATAAATGAGTTATAGGTCATGGAATGCTTCCTCATATACCCATGGGGTGCTAAACATGGAGATCTTGACCCAAAATTTTGGCATCGGACCATGGTTCCAATTGGACGTATTATAAATTGAAATGAAATGGATAATGAAAGAATATGTGTTATAATGAACTTTCAATTGAATATGTGACATGGTTTAGACTCTGATGTGGGATGAAATAGGTATTGACGGTTCAAGTGTCCTTAGGAACCTAAGGATTTATGTAGTTAGATAAATAATAATTAAATAAATATAAATTATTTACTTTATTATTGATATTTATTCTTTATACAACATCATAAACTATTATTTATGGGATATTGTTTAAGATTATATTAGTGGTGGCCTACTGAGTTGTACTGACACCATACTCAGGCTGGCTAATCAGTACCTAATTAGACTTCATGTTTATAGTAAAAGATATGGAAAAAGTCCCTATATTAGATGGTTGTGTTGGGATGGATAATGGATGAGATAATCATATGTGATTCAGGACCCTCTTGGTAGTTTTCAGTGTCTTTATTTATTTTGGTGTTTTTTATATTAACACTTGACACATATTTGACAAGGAATATCTAATGTTTGGTTTTGATATTGTATTTACTATTTTGGTCATCATGTGATTCTAGTATTATTCTAGTTACAGTTATATAATTTGGTTATTATTGTTCTATTTATTCAATGGTATTACTCTAATAAATAGGTTATAGTATCCCCATTATTGATATTATACCCCCACTTTTAGTCGAAAACCTCTGACATATGGGGAAACACAGTTGAGTTCATGTGACTGAATAGCTCAGGGCATCAGTATGTGGCACCCATGTGAGGATATTACAATTGAGGACTCATCATGTATCTCAAACAAAAGAATTGATGAACTAAACACCCTGTACGCTTCATACACATCGTGTATATCATCAATTATTATGTTTTTCAGTATCACATGGTTTGACCATGTATAATGAACACATGGATTGCATGATTTACACCGCTAACCGATGTAGAATACATGGAGTGTACATCATATACACATTGTGTAATATGACATATCATGTGTCAAATTTTATGGTAAACATGTGGTGTACACCACATGAAATAATTGTTTCATGTCGTGAATCCCACAACATTGTCAAGTGCAACATACAAGGGTACATGACATGCACTTCATCTACAAACCACATAACCCTGTATTACCAGCCAAATATTTGGAAATTACCGATGTCATATTTGGTCGTACTTCACCCATTCCTAAACCTTTAATAAAATGAAACAATGAACAAAAATTATTAATATATTTATAACATGTAAATTCAAAATGGATTAAATAATGAATAACATGAAATGAAAATTCAAAAACTATTTTGTATGGATCAACAATTAAATAAATTATTATAAATTTAAATGTGAGCACTCTGATGCCACTTTTTGGTTCCAGGTGAACCAGAAGTGTATGGTTGAGGGAGATAAAATTAAATTTCTTTTAATGTAGAGTTACCCGAAACCCTGACTGAGGATATTGCACATCAAATTTATAACTAATTTATTTTATATTAGAAGAAATGAATACCTTGCATTCAAATTATTTCATTAAAATATATTTTGATCTTCTAAAAATACCCTTTAAAATTATTTTAATTCCTTGTGCTATGAGGATCTAAGGATAGAATCCCTCAAGAAGTGATTAACATATGCTCTTATGAACTCTGAGCAATGACAATCGATCTCAGGGTGATAGTTTGGTTTGTTGATTGTCTTCCATTATTATTATTGATCACTCTTTATTTTATCTTAAAGTATCAATATTGTGTTTCATATTCTTGATTGAAAGATAGGAAGAAGTATTTGAGAAATATTTTCATTGTGCACAATGATTTTCAAGTTTGATTTTTTGGATGCAATAAATAGTAGACCTAATGGTCTTTTTATAGATATAGAGTTTATGTTAAAATAATTATTTAATTTCATGTTGGTCCTTAAATAATATAATAAGTTTTAATAAACCCCATTCCATAAAATAATAATAATAATATTCTTTTTCATGCACCATCTTTCACAAAAACAAATATTATTTAACTATGATGTTAATTAATATTTTTCATCAGACTCAATCATTGTCTATTCAAACACCTATATCCTTTTTTGAACTCCCAAATGAATATTTAATTTAAATATTTCATTCATAAATAAACATTTGTGATCAATATAATTTGATTAAAATCATCCCTCTGTCTTGAGAATAATATTTATTCAATTAATTAAATTCAAAAAAAATTAATCCAGATAATTGGAAAACTGAATGTGTGAGCCTCTAGTATTCTTTATATTTTTTATTAACAAGTCTTTCCTAATGTCAAAAATTATATTCTAGAAATGGTTCATGGAAACCAATAGAAATAACTTAATTTTTCCACGATGGAAACCACATACGAACACTCACTATGTAATATAATCTCTTTGTCTCAATTTGTCATCAAGAAAATTGTACATATATACCACCAACCTATATGCTAGATAAATATTTCATTGAATATATTAAGTAAACACAACGATTCCCCGTGTTTATGGAATATAATGTGATAGTTATATTCCAATCAGAGGAATGAGATATCAACTTCCATAAAGATGTTGGGGACAAATCCTTCCTCGGCTTCTTCATTAATGACATGTCAATCATGATGCACCCAATGTACCCTACCTCACTGTGTGTAAGATCCCAGATTTATCCATAAGTTATGTTCTACTTATGTTTCAATTTTAATCCCTTTATTTTGGTTTATTAAATGCTTACCCATGTCCTTAAGGAGAATCGGGGGTGTTCCAATGGTTCGGGACACAAAAAAGAAGAAAAGGGGGGTTTTCTGGGTAAGTCTCATGGTATGTGTATAGTTAGTGCTAACTGGGCAGATAGCCTAGGGAAACCGTGTAGGAGGTGGAATTTTGAATAGTTGCATCCACACAGTTTTCACACGATTTGGAAAATCATGTGGGTAAACTATTCATCTCAGAAACTTGACAAAATTACAAAATTGTCACTCCGGGGTTTTTATGTTCACTAAGGATTTTCCTCCTCCTCCTACCTTGAAACCCTAAGAATGAACCAAAGGGACCAAGAACTTCCAAGGAACTATCTCCTTAGATTTTTGACCATTTGGAGTATCATTGGATGTGAATCGAATATCTGGGTGAGTCTAATCTTATCTTCATCTCTCTTTTCTGGTTTAGGTTTTTTATTTTGGGCAATTTGCATTTGAAGCTCTCAAACCTCTCTTTTTTAGGGAGATCTAGGTTTATGCTTCAAAAGGGTGTTGGATCGGGATCTAAGTCCTTGGTTGAGAGGGAGTTCATTAATAAATTTTAGGTAGGTGGTCTATAAGTTATATCCCTTGTGATTTATGTATATTTGTGCATTTATGGTTTTGATTCTTACCCTATAGTGATGATTTATTCATGAAATTATTGTGTTGTGATGTTTAGGGTGTCTAAACAACCTAATGGAACCCTAATAATCCCCACAGGATGCATGGAGGAAGATGTGACCTATGTTAGGGCCGCCCATGGGGTGTGCCCACGTTCCTGGACAAAGAGTTTAGATAAGTAAATGTAGGGTCGTTGTTAGAGAACATAGAGACCAAGGTGAATAGGATATTAAGCTTGAAGGCTGTGAATGGGAGTCCTAGTAACAAAACATGGTTGGGTGGTGACCTATGTGGGTGTTTGGTTGGCTTAAAAAGGGGTTAAGTGAGATAAGGGTAAATGCTATGGGATTAGCTTTATACATGGTTATGCTTAGTGATATAGGAATGGGAAATAAGAAATGGGTATGAATGTTGTGGGTTAGAAATTAATAACGTGTTAATGGATTGTGGCATAATGTTAAATTCCCATTCATTGATATTTTTTGATGTTTCTAATGAAATTAGCGATGCTTGGTTGTGAATTGTGGTTGAGTGTGATGAATGTTAAATAAAGCATCTGCACATAGATTGGTAGTGTGGGGTATAGGCTTGAGGTTCTATACCCACGAGTCGAGTTTTGACTGAGTTTCCAAACTCCACCCACAAAATGCGCAGGTAATGGAAGGTCGGAGAGTTCCATTCCACTTATAGTTTCATCCACCTAGACTGAGGCTTCAAGGTGAGGATAATGAAAATTATTGTGTTATGATTCCTAGTGAGATAGGACTTGATTAATTCTCTATTGTTTTGAATGATAATATTTCCTAATCCATTGAACACATATAAAGGGTGAATTGATAAATAAAGTATCTTATCATGAGTGTGTGTTATTTGATTGGTTAACTAAAAAAACACAATTAAGCTTCGCCTTCTAATCAGTTTCATTTACTTGTTTTTGTTTACCACTGCATGAACTATCTATGGGCTAGATATTTTATAGACACCTTTAGTGGTGTCCTACTGATTTATACTCACACCCTTCTCGGGCTGCTATTGGGTACCCAAGAAGATTTCATGGTTATAGGTCAGGAGAAAGGAAAGGGCCCAATTCTTGGGAATTGAGTCAGGATTCAGGATGATCTTGGTTGAGGCTCAGGACTTAGTACTAGGACCATTTTGGGGATTCTATTGTTTTTCATCATTTCAGTTTTTTTTTCACTTTGAACTATAGCATAGCATTACATTCTTACTATTGTTTATATTGTATCCAATTTGGGAATGGTTTATTTATTCATTGTGTTGTTTTTTATAGTATTTACACTATTAATATTTTAACTTATGTGTCTTACTCTGGTAAAAGGGGGTATAGTCTCCCTATGTGGCTACTTAGACTCTCGCTGCTTTTTGGAATTCTTTGGCGTACAGGGAGGCGCGCTTGAGGTCATGTAACCACCTGGCTCAGGGCACCAGTTAGTGGCTCCTAGGTCAGGGATGTTTCAAAGTTGTATTAGAGTCGGTCCTTTCTCTTCATTACTATTTAGTGATGGTATGTAGAGGTTAGGACAGTTTTGGTACTTGGTAATGATCTTGTTCTTGGGAGTAGCTAACCCATGTATGGGGGAAAACCCAAGTCACCCTTGGGAGGAATTGATGTTCTTGTTATGTGTTGTTACATTTGATGATATCTAACCACCGGGTGATGCACCTATGTGATTTGATGATTTTTTTATATTAAACTCATGGTTAGAATAGAATGATGTTGTGAATTCATGAATTATCCAAGGAACCTATAAAGATAAGTGACATACATCATGGTAGGCACACACACAGAATGAGTGTGCAGGATGTAAAGTTTATGATGCATTATTCCTTTTAAAAGTGATAATGTTATTCCCAAAAAGATGATGTGAAGTGGTAAAAAGGGGTTTAAAAAGGTTGGTTGATAACCAAGGAACATGTTTAATAAGAATGTAAAGTGGGTTAATATGTTGTTAAAGTAATGTGGAATTTGGAATGGTTTGAAATGGTGTTATAAATAAATGCTTGCAACTATGTGATTTGGTTAATTGTGTTGTCCATGGTTCAAGGAGGAATGGATAAGGGAAGTGTCCTAGAAGTGATGGTCGTAGTGGAACGGTGCATGAAAAATGGTTGATTATGGATAGTGATGATCCTTCATATGGTATCCCTTATTTTCATGATAGATTTAGTACTTTGTTCTATTGTTGTGTTTGGAATTGTAGACAAATGCAGCCATGAAGACATGTGCCAGTTGGGTGATCAGAAGACATTTTCAAGAATGCTCCTTCGGTAGTGGATCATGGGACCCAGGGCGGGTTGTGCAGAGTATGTTCAAGCTGACCAGAGAGTTTTAGCTGTAGCACCTTCTGACCTTTACTAGATATGGTGGTCCAGAGGTAGCAGAGTTATAGATCGAGTCTATCTTGAAAATTATTGATCATCTAGATATTCCTATTGAGAAGTGAGTCAAGTTGGTGTCTTATATGTTGAGAGGAAAAGGTAATATTTTGTTGGGCATCATGGTCTAAACGGAACAAGTTGAGGGAATGATATGGATGGAATTCTAGGAGATGTTTCTCGAGAACTTCTATCCAGAGACCATGATATAGGAAAAGGTGGTGTATTTTATGAGTTTGACTCAAGGGGAGATTTCATTTATGGACTACGCTAGTAATTTCATTGATTTGTGTCACTTTATTCCAGCTTTGACTAGAGAATAGGTAGTATGGAAAGATGTTTCTAGGATGGGTTGAGACACCAGATAAGGTATTAGGTAAATAAATTTCATTTAAATATGTTTAATGAAGTGGTAGATAATGACCTTATCTTGGATGGAAAACTCAAGGGGGACTCGGGTAGTGAGCCTTTGGGGGAATCTGGGCGGACCAGTAGTGTAGTTTTCGAGGTTAGGAAGAACCGTTTTGGAAACTTTTAGCAGGGTGGAAGTTTGAAAAGTAGATAGAAGAGGGGAACAAACTCTCAGAGTGGTGACTAGATATTTTACTATCAGTGAGGTAGGTTGGGGCACATGTGTGGCCAGTGTCCCCTACCACTAGTCGAATGTCAGGAATGTGGCAGGTTAGTCCATGTGTAGAAGTTCTATAGGAACCCGAGACATATGAGAAATGAAGAAAGTTAGAAGCAAATGACGAGTGCAGGCAGGGGTTTGGTTACCCCATATCAGGTTTGTAGTTGGAGCTCTACAAGTCGTACCGGTTGGGGTGCTGGATGTGGAACTCCAGGGTGAGACCATTCATACCATCAAGGTAGTTCAGCATAGGGTACTTCGATTAGGGCCTGGGTTAGAGGGGTGGGTCAACTCTATGTGGTTCAGACTATGCCTAAGGGAGGTGAGACAAGATCATCCATAGTTTAAGGTACTATTCTTGCAGCTTCTACACTTGCTAGTGAATTGTTTGTTACAGGTTCTACGCATTCTTTTATTTATGCTCAGTTTAGAATTTTGTTGGGTTTGACTGTGGAGAATTCAAATGGGGTAATGTCGCTTGATACTCTATTGGGAGTACGAGTAGAGAACATCAGGAAATGTAAGGGTTTCATCAAGATATTGGGGGTTATCTTTTTCTGTGGGATCAGGTTGTTCTGGACATGTCAAGTTTTAACTTGATCATAGGCATGGATTGGATAGTGTTGTATCAAGCCCACATCAACTGTTATTGACATCGGGTAACATTTACGTCTCTTGATGGAGACACATATGTCCTTTATGGTGTTTAGGATGCTCGATCAGGCCATGTTGGGCCTCTTTACCACCAATTGGGAGATCTCACAGCCCAAGTAGCATGCCTTATGTTAAATGATGGGGAGAAGGAGCATCCATTCTTCCCACCAGTAGTGGATCACTTTTAGGATGTGTTTCATGAAGAATTATCAGGGTCACCACCTGAGAGAGATGTTGAGTTCACCATTCAGTTGTGACCAGGATCAAAGCCATTCTCCATTCCACCATATCATATGGTGCTGACAGAACTCCAAGAACTGAAGGTTTATTTGGAGGAATTGGAAGACAAGGGGTTTATTCATAATAGTATATCACCTTGGGGATCACCTGTGATTTTTTTTAAAAGGAATGATGGGTCACTTAGACTTTGTGTCAATTATAGGAAACAGAACAAGATTATGGTGAAGAACTGATACCCTCTTCCTAGAATCGATGATCTTTTTGACTAGCCCATAGGTGCTTCGGTGTTTTTTAAGATCGATTTGAGATCAGGATACCATTAGTTAAGGGTGATACCTTTTGAAAACCGCAGACATCTTTCCGAAGAAGGTATGGGTTTTATGAATTTTTGGTAATACTGTTTAGGTTAACCAAATAACCATTTGTATTCATGGGTTTGATGAACTAGATATTCACCCATATCTAGACCAATTTGTTGTTCTTTTTATGATGATATCTTAGTCTACTCCAGGACCCATTAAGATCATGCCCAATATATTGAGATCATTTTGAGTATGCTATGAGAGAATAGGATTTACGCTAAGCTATCAAAGTGTCAGTTTTGGATTGGTGAGGTGCACTTTTTGGGACACATCGTCTCATAATCGGGTGTGTTGGTGGATCCCAAGAAAGTACAGGATATGGTGTCTTGGGAATAGCCTATGAGCAATTTCGATGATCAAAGTTTTCTTGGTTTTTCTAGTTATTATTGGAGGGTCATTAAGGAATTCTCTCATTTGGAAGCACCACTCTCCAATTTTATCAAAAAGGGAGTGAATTTTGAATGGTCATAAGCATGTGAAGGTGTTTTTCAAGAGCTTAAGAAGAATTTGACTACCGCACCAATTCTAGTTTTACCTGAATTGGGAAAGAAGTATACATTGTTTTGTGATGCGTCTGGTGTTGGACTTGGTGTAGTGATGATGTAGGATTTCCAGGTTGTTTCTTATGGGTCGAGACAATTGAGACGACATGAGATAAATTACCCAACTCATGACCTTGTACTAGCTATAGTGGTTCATGACTTCAAGTGTTGGAGTCATTACTTGATGGGAGATCCTTTTAAGGTGTTTACCGACCATAAAAGACTCAAGTACACATTATCTCAATAGGGTATAAAAATTCGACATTAAAGGTGGGTTGAATACCTGTAATCCATTGATTTTGAGTTGGTTTAAACACTAGGAAAAGGGAATATAGTTGTCGATGATTTGAGCTAGAAGACTCATAATTAGGTGGTCTAAGAGTCATCATCATAGTGAATATTGATGATCTTGTTTGCTGAGATGCACCTGGAGGTACAGGATGATCCAAGGTAGATGACTCTTGCATCCATAGTAGTGGAATCTACCCTTTTGAGCTAGATTAAGGATATCTAGATGGAATATCTAGAGTGTTTATCTATAAAGGAAAGTCTTAAATGTGGGGATTTACCTTCTAACAGGGTTTTTGGTGATGATGGTGTTTCTTGTGTTTGTGATCGTGATCGTATTGTGGTACCTGTTGGAGTAATAGAAGAGTTGATGTGAAAGTTCCACACATCGAAGTGGGTAGTACATCCTAGTTTGACTATGATGTACCATGACCTCCACAGGAAATTTTGGTGGCCGGAATGAAGAAAGAATTTGTGAGATGTGTGGAAAGGATCTTTACCTGTCAATAGGTGAAGGCTGAGCACCAGCCTCTAGGTGGATTGTTGTAGTCATTGACCATTCCTGATTTGAAATGGAATGACGTGACAATGGATTTTAGGTTTGGTCTTCTGAGGATGGCTCAGAAGAGTGACGAAATTTGGGTGGTAATGGATCAGTTATCAAAAGTTGATCATTTATTACCGATCTAGGAGACCTTTACAGTTGATCATATGGGTGAGCTATATGTTCAGGAGTTAGTAAAGTTTCATGGTGTTCCAAGAACCATAGTTTCATATCATGATCCACATTTCACTTCGGTCTTCTGGAAGGGGTTATAGAAGGTTCTTGGAACCCAGGTGTTATTGAGTACAACTTATCACCCATAGACGGATGGGAAATCGAAACAAACGATTCAGGTGTTAGAGGACATATTGAGATCTTTTGTTTTGGATTTTATTGTCTTGTGGGAGAAACAATTTACATTAGTTGATTTTTCCTACAATAATAGTTTTAAACCTGCAATTCATATGGATCCTTTTTAGTCACCCTATGGGAGACCGTGTAGATCTCCACTGTGTTGGTTAGAGGTGGGGGAGTCTGAGTAATTGGGACCGAGTCTCATGAGGGAAATGTTCAAGAAGGTCAGTTCAATTCATAAATGTATGTAAATGGTGAAGAGTAGGTATAATTCTTACAAAGATCGGCTTTGTAGACCTCTAGAGTTCAGGGTGGGTGATAGTGTGTTTCTCTTGGGGTCGCCAAGGTTGGGTCAACATCAAATTCAGAACTAAGGTATGTTGGCACCTTGTTATGTGGTTCCATTTGAGATTTTGGAGAGGATCGGGCTGGTTTCTTACCAATTGGATCTTCCATAGTGGTATAGTGGGTTGCATGATGTGTTTCATGTTTCATAGCATCTACAAATATCACACTAACCAAGAGAAAGTTCTAGATGTTAATAATGTTGAGCTTGATGTTGATGCGTCCGTCAAGGAGCATCCGGTTTGTGTCATGGACCGCATTGAGAAAGTTTTGCGAAGTAAGGTTGTGCCTTAGGTCCATGTGCTATTGCAACATAGAAAATTTGAGGAAGAAACTTGGGAGTGAGAATTGGATATACAGTTCCATTGGCCCGAACTCTTTTCTTATCAACTCAGTGATGCTCAGAAGAGCAACACGAAGATGAGACGTTATAAGTTAGGGTGGTTGTAAGTCCATGGATTTCTCTGTAAGAAATTTTCTACTTACATTTTAGTTTTCTCACTTTATTTTGGTTAATTAAGTGCTTAAACAAGTCTTTAAGGAGGCTTAAGGGTGTTCTGAGGGTTCGAGACATGAAAAAGTAGAAAAAATGTGTTTTCTAGGTAGGCCACATGGTCTGCACATGATTAGTGATAACCATGAGGACATCCTAGGGAAACCATGCAAGAGGTTATATTTTGGATATTGTAATCTTAACGGTTTTCAAATGGTTTGGAAAACCATGTGGGTAAACTGTGCAGCCCATAAACATTTAGAAAATTACAAAAAAATCAACCCTGGGGTTTTTATGTTAACTTGGGATTTTCCTCCTCCCCTTATCATGCAAACCTAGGAACAAACCAAATTGTCCAAGAGCCTCCAAGGATTGATCTCCTCCAATTATTGACCATTTGGAGTGTCGTTGGATGCGAATCGAAGATCTGGATGAGTCTAATCTCCTCCTCCTCTATCTTTTTAGGTTTTGTTCTTGTATTTTGGGTGATTTCCATCCAAAGCTCTCAAACCTCTCTTTTTCGGTGAGATCTAGGTTGAGGCTTCAAACGAGTGTGGGACTAGGATATAAGGCCTCGGCTGAGGGGCTTTAATCCATGTATTGGGGGTATGTGGTCTAAAAGTTATATCCCTTGAGTTTTATGGAAATTTTTGCATGTATAGTTTTTATTCTTACCCTATTGTGACGATTTCTTCATGCCATTATTATGATATGCGGTTTAGGGTGTCTAAACCACCTAATGAAACCCTCATGATCCTCACGAGATGCATGTAAGAAGAAGTGACCTATGTTAGGGCCCCCCATATGGGGTGTTCCCATGTTCCTGAACTTAGAGTTTAGATAAGTTAATATAGGTTCGTTGTGTGAGAACATAGAGCCCAGGGTGAATATTATATTAAGCTTGAAGAATGTGAATGAGAGTCCTAGAAACACACCTTGGTTGGGTAGTGACCAATGTGGGTGTTTGGTTGGCTTCAAAAGGGGTTATGTAAGATAAGGGGAAATTCTAAGGGATTAGATTTATACATGGTTATGCTTAGTGATATAGGCATTGGAAATGGGAAATGGGAATTAATGTTGTGGGGTAGAAATGAATAATGTGTTAATGGATTGTGGAAGAATGTTAAATTCCCATTCATTGTTATTGGTTTGATGTCACTAATGACATTAGCGATGCTTGGTTTTGAATTGTGATTAAATGTGATGAATGTTAAAAAAATCATGTGCACATGGCTTGGTAGTGTGGGATATAGACTTGAGGTTCAACACCCATGGGTTGAGTTTTGACTGAGGTTCCAAAATCCACCCACTAAATGCACAGGTTAGGAAAGGGGATAGAGTTCCATTACCCTAACGGTTACATCCACCCAGACTGAGGCTTCGAGGTGAGGATAATGAAAATTGTTTTATTATGATGCCTAGTGAGATATTAATTGTTTAATTATCTCATTTTGTGATTGTTGATCTTGTCTAATCCATTGAAAACATATAAAGGGTGAATTGATAAATAAATTATCTTGGAATGAGTGTGGGTTATTTTATTAGTTAATTGAATATAATATAATTAAGATTGGACTTCTAATCTGTTTCAATTACTTTTTTTACTACTTCATGCACTATATATGGGCTGGATATTTTGTAGACATCATTGGTGGTGGCCTACTGAGTTTTACTCACACCCTTCTTGGGCCGCCATTGGGTACCCGGGAATATTTCATGGTTGTAGGTCAGAAGAAAGGCAAGGGCCTAGTGCTTGGGAATTTATTAGGGATTCAGGATGAGCTTGGTTGAGGTTCAGGACTTAGTACTAGGGCCATTTTGGGGATTCCACTCTTTGTCTTCATTTTGGTTTTTGTTCACTTTTCATTGTAGAATAGCATGACATACTTACTATTGGTCATGTTGTACCCAGTTTGGGAATGGTTTATTTATGCATTGTGTTTTTTGTTTTATAGTGTTTCCAGTATTTATATTTTTACTACTATGAATTACTTGGGTAAAAGGGGGTATAGTCTCCCCACATGATTACTTAGACTCTCTCTTCTAGTCAACAACCTCTGGTATACTGGGAGGTGCACTTGAGGTCATGTAACCAACCATCTCGGGGCACTGGTTAGTGGCTCCTAGGTTGGGGATGTTACGCCGTGAACATCTGGCAACATAGTTCTCATGAGAAAATGTATGTGTGTGATACATGACATGGATTATTGATAATATTAAGGTCTAAGGACTATTACACATGATCATAGATAGGAATGTCTGATTACACCAAGACAGGTTTAATTCCTTCTAGAGGGTCTATTATCATAATCTCCCATATTAGAGATTAACATGTTCAAAAATCATGAGAATAAGTCTCATCTTATTTTGAGTACATTCACCTGATAGTTTACATACTATGTTTCCTATCATATTACATTATCTAACTACAAAACTATATTTAAGAATATTCTCATAGAACTTTATGGATCTCATCATAGCAGGGAACTTCTATGACATTATCAATGTAACATATACTCTAATATATTATTAAATTAGAGTCATATAGAATAATAAAGAATATTTAATAATACATTTTATTAATATTCAATATATGAAATATACATGTAATCAAAGTACAAAAAGTTGGTCCTTGGAAACCTACTCCAATAAATTTAATGTTACATATTCAAACCCCTATGATAAGTTTTATTTTAAATCTTAGGGTGAAGGAGGGGAATATATATAGAGGGATGAGGGTGGGATCATGGTGTTGTCAATAGGGGGAGGTGAGAGACAAGTGTTATTAGTAAAAGGAGATGTAGTGTTTTCAAAGAGAAGGGTAGTGTATAAGGGTGAGGGGGGATGAGAGGGGGTGTGGAAAGGCCAAATCACATCAAGCGAGAATGGGGGTGTTATGGGGTGGTTGTGCTAGATGGGAATGTGTTACAAGAATATGGATGTTCTAGGGGAATGGGGTGGTTTTAAAAAAAATTACCAAATGTGAATAATTTTAAAAAAAATATTATTTACACATTTTTATAAAACATGGGTAAAATAACTACTATTTTCCAACATCTCATCTCATGGAGTTTTTACAAAAAAAATAGGGAATGATTTATCCACATTTATAAATGATTATAAAAAAATGAAGATAAATTTATATTTTTACAGTGTCCCCATGATGAAGAATATGCAACAAAAATATAGAGCTTCTCCCCATGGTTCTCATTATGATAATCCTCATGATAATGATATATCATCTTGATGAAAAGGTCTTCATCGTGTTAAAATCGATCTAATACTTCTATCATATATTGAGGCACTAGAGTGATCAAGGCCAATGACACCAAATTCCACATCACTGATTGGATACATCTCATCTCAGCCAAAGGATAACCCATGGTGATGATTATCATTCGTGCCTCTCCTATATCACTTATCCTATGGCATAATTGAGGAGTTCCCAAAAAAGTATACACCCCTAAAAAAATGATGGGGAAATAAAATTTATTATAAGATCCAATTGTGGAATCCCTCATTAAGGATCATGAAAATTCCATAGTCATGTGTAAATAATTGGTTTTAGGTAATATTCCAGTCATGATCTAGAACATGTACACCCCTGAGTATGATGTTCTGGACTTATTAAATAAAGAATACATGTCACACCTAAACCAAAACCCATGGGAGGCTCTTATCTATCTCAAGGAAGAAAATATATCTTAAGGGGGTATGGTAGTCTTATCAAGGTGATGAGTGAGATATGTCATCAAGTTCATCACTAAATTATCAAAGACCTGAAAACCTAAGTCAAAAAATTAGTGTGGTAGTCTGTAAAAGGATTTCCTCAAGATCATGAAAGTTCTCTACTAAATAATTGTGGATGCCTCATTTTATGTGCATATTAGGGGCTGGTGAGATTGTGGGGATCTATAATTTACCCCACTCATTTATTAAACAATTCATTGGGGAGCACAACATAATTATGATCCATTTAGGCTAGGTTTTAGGACTGACCTCCATATGTTTCAGTTGGTTCATCAAGAAAAAACATCCTACTCCCAAGTCCAAGAATTATAGTATTCAGTAGGAGAAATCCATTGAATGAATAATGAATCAAGACACTAAGATAGTTAAGCAGGAATTCTAATTGAGGTTGTCCTAGATTGAAACAATAGTGCATCCCATAAAAGAAAGAAACTATTTAACATCCATGGTGCTTCATTAGGACCATGAATGAATATATCCATAAAAATTTAAGGAGGCCACAATAAAAAAGTGCCTCTATGGTATTACGTGAGTATCCACAGCTCATAATACTGGGTGAAATTTTACCACC
This sequence comes from Viscum album, assembly GCA_963277665.1. Classification (NCBI taxonomy): domain Eukaryota; kingdom Viridiplantae; phylum Streptophyta; class Magnoliopsida; order Santalales; family Viscaceae; genus Viscum; species Viscum album. The sequence goes on along the minus strand of OY728123.1, from coordinate 497,844,811 downwards.
CCATCCCCTTAGATCATCAAAGCTGCAGTGAATCCAAGACATGATGGTGGATAAACCATGTGAAGCTCAACCCATAGGTATGAGAGAAGTTATATTACCTCCCCCACCACCAAGGATTTTTTACTCCATAATGTTGGAGGAAGCTAAAAAAACATAATAGTTCATATGCATTTGTGACACATCCTCCTCATTAGGTGTGACATTAGTGAAATAAACTAGAGATACTCTCAGGGATACTATCTATTAGGGAGTTCAAATGAATCCTTATTGGTTTTATAATCCAAAATGGTTTTCCAAGAATTAAAATATCAAGGAGTATTATGAATCTCCCCCCCAAAGGAAACTCCTATGATGAAAAATACCTATATGATCATAATAAGGATGTGATCCCCATTTTGTGTTATCCATCGGTGAATGTTATTGGCATCATATACATAGAAAACATGGAACATGATATTGAAACAAAGGAGAACTTTTTTGAAACCTCTATTTTTGATATGTCCCATGTTGAAATATTTGAAGAAGGTGTGCATACCCAATGTCAAAGGAAAACTCAAAAATGGGAATTCCATAAAATACTCAGCTACTTCCAACTCAGTGTTCTTCATCTGAAGAGAAGGAAAACATGTGGAAATATCCATAGCACACCCTCCACCAAAGTAATATTTACCTATTTCTATCAACGAAAGGTTATAAATGTATGAAGTTGAGACAGCGTAGTTAATGTGAATCAATACCAAACTAATATGATGTAGTATTCCTACTAAGTAATGTTATTGTGGAGAGGATATTGTCTCCCCTCCTATACAAGTTCAATAGGAAGGAACTACTCATATAATAAGAGAAATTTCCAAAAATCTATCAAAGTATGGGTTTTGACTAATGGGTTATCTAAAATCCATGGCAGAAGTTTATAAATAGTTTATTGTATTTGGAAACAACTACATCCATGTAATTTAAGATTCTATAATCTAGTTCTAGATGAATATAAACAATCGAAAGAGTGAATATGATCATATTAGGTTCCACCCAATGCTTCCACCAGGGTGTAAGCCCTATTGAACATGATTCAATAACTTCTTCACATAATTAATTCCCCTATTACTTGAATGGAAGTAATGGTTAGGTTATTTTTACCATTACAATCATAGAGTAATATATATTCCAACTTAGTGGACATAAAATCTCTACTTCCCTGTTTTTAACATCACATTAACCCAATCATAAAATAAATTGGGGACCTAGATAAATATCTAACAAACTTCTTGTATCATTGTGGCCCCAAGATGGGGATGTTGGAAAAAAATAAACATAAAATATCAAATTCATTATCCAGGTCCTAGAAGGGATGATGTTCATCAGTTATATAAAAATTCCATATTATTCTATTGTAAATTGGGAATGCCTTTAAAGGTTGTTCCTTTACCAATTTAGTTCCATGATAATGAAGACAATTGTTCTCAACCTCTCATAATACAAATATTATAATAATGAGAGGATATCAAACCTCATCACCAGGTGGAAAGAGTTGACACACTCCTCAAACATAAGAAATCCCTATGAGATATTGGTAGAGACATGTATAGAGAATATCTATGATTATTTATAGACAAAAATAATCACTTTCAATTATCCTGGAGGATTTCAAGAGTTTTCATTACCCACAAATCTCCTAAATAAATCCATATGGTAGTATAAGGATAAGTCTCTCCTAGAAAGGGAGAAATAGTTATATGATCTCAGAGATTCTACCCAATTTTTAGGGATATTTCTATAAAACCATCAATGAACTCTAATAGGTTCATTTTATTTTAGTAGGAAGATCCCTTCCTTACATTTATTAGTTCCACTCTATCTTTTGAAGATTAGGAAACATATATTTCCTTTCTGAAAAAGTACAATAATTAACTTTAATATAACTGTATAAATATTTTTTGGTTGGAACCAAATGTATAAAAACATCACATGGGTTTTCTAGATGACCACCATGGCTACAAATAGATATCTTGGAGAATTAAAACAATTCACATAGATAAGGTATAGGATGAAGTTAACACACTCATAAAATACAACTTCTCCCATAAGTTATATTCCTAAAATGAATTTATAATATTGTTCCTATAAAGAAAAAAATTGATTCTTTATTTATTTCCTTGATATCATCCAACACTCCCCAAAAGATGATTTCCTAATCCTGATCATAGAATTTATGACCGATGTGACTTCCAATTTCGAGAACATCTCTTTTATGGATGGGTATTCTGGATATAACCAGATTTGGATAGCCCCGATGATGAGGATGACACTAAATTTAGGGAAACTCAATGGGTATACTAAAATCAAGTAATTCCCTTTATCTTGAAAAATGATGGAACTACATATAAATGTGTCACACATCATATCTTTATACCCTTACTAAGGAAGATTTTAGAATCCTAAATTAACAACTTGTTGGTCAATTAACAACAACGTCATGATTATATTATCATAAATGAGATATTATTCAATAAACTATAGTAATACATATTTAAAATGAACCCATTGAAATTTTATTTTGGGGTAACATCTAGGGAATTCCTTTTTTTGTGATATTCTATCACAAAATTAGAGTCGGCGTCAAGAGGACCAGGGTGAAACTTGATATGATATTTTTTAAAACCATAATGATTTAAGAGGAATCCATAGGTGTATTTCTTATATTAAATGTTTCATAACTAATTTTTGTTTTTGTAAATTCTTACCCTTCACAATAATTATGAAGAAATATGCTACTTATTAGTGGGATGAGGAATATTAATAATCCTTTAATAACCCCAATCATTACCTTTTCCACCCTCCATTTTGGATGTCTCGTATAAAAGGAAATCATATCATATACTATGTGGATACCCTAGAAAAATTTATTGGTTCACTACTTGACTAGAAAACTTATACAGACAAGGAGAACAACCTCTATTATATTAGTAATACCAATCTAGATGTTGTCACCCAATACTCTCATAATGAAAATAACTTTGTAGAATTTTTTTTACATTATAGAAGCTAAGGTGTTACCTTTATCATGAAGAGATTCACATTATCTCTCATAATGACACACTCAAGTATATCATTAGTCACTCAATTCTAAATAGTCATATTTTATTATGTATGGTAGTTCTATAGTACTTTGAAATCAAGTTTGTATCTTAGAAAGAAACTAAAGGGTAGGTGCTAGAAGATTTTCTCACAGAACACCCTATCCTAGAGAAGTCCCTAATAAATACATTGATACTAGGGGAATATGAATTCTATATTCATGAAACTCCACAAACATTGGAGATGTACTTTGATGGAAATTCTATAATCTCAATAGGAATAAGGATATAGGACCCTGGAAATAACAATGTTGGCCTAGGGATTGTACTCATATACCCAATCCCAATGATAATTAACGACTCCTTTAATATATTAGAAGGACTCTTGAAAAAATAGGGTATAATACCATGTCTTTATTATAGTCTGAAAGTTATCCCTAAAGATACATCTAGAATGATTAAATATAAAATCTGATTTAGAGTTGGTAATCAAGTATCTCAATAGTGAATATTATATATATAATTAAGAATTAATCCCCTCTCTTGATTATATATGATGGTTAATGGATGAATTTCCCTTTGATCTAACACTCTTTCACATCATGTGTTTAGATAATTCCCTGACCATTGCATTGGATAATGTAGCTAGAACCCAAGAAGATCCTGACCAGGATGAAATAGTTATTCACATTACACACTTTGGGGTAATCTCACCATTCAAAAATAATTACATGGATGAGATAATTGAAGTGAATACCACCCCTAATCAAAGAGATAATATACCCTCACCAGTTAATACTACAATTGGATGGATGTCTCCTATAAAAAATACATATAAAGTAAAATTCACACATTATATCAATCCAATAAATAACATTTTCGATGGTGTCCAATAACTATTCCCCTCTATAATTTTCCGAACATCTATAAAGCCCTCAACAAGAGATGATTTGATTAAGTACTCATTAAATGCATTGAAGAAGGTGAAACCCTCACCATTAAGCAATATTTTAATTCTAACACCTACAATTATTACCATTTAGGAGCTAAAACCTTCCTTAAAATCAATAGACTTGGATACATATGGAAATAAATAATGCAAGAATGCATGAAGTTCACAAAGTAGTCCCAAGATTTTTATATACATTTTAGTTTCATCTATCAACACCCATAATTACTAAAAATTTCCAAATACACTTGGTGGTTGGACATATAGAGAATATATGTCATGGGACCATATCCCCTAGCATTAACCAGAGAGTTTAAGTACATTCTTACTACAATGACTTCTTCTCTAAGTGTGTTGGTGTAATATACCATAAGGAAGTCAGAAAATGGCTATTGTTAACTTCATAAAGACCAATATAATTACTATATTTGGTGTCCCTCACATAATATTGATTGAAAATGAAAAATATTTTTCTCTTCTATGTTGAGATGGTTGTGTGAGGAGTATAAAATCCATATCAACCACCCATATCACTATAATGCAGTGGAATATGGATAGATATGGGAATTCAAGAAGAATCTTTCTAATATAATTTAGAATATGGTGGACATGGATAAGAAATATTTTCCAGAAAAACTTCTATATTATTTTTGGTCTTATTACACTAAAACTCATACTACTGCACAATAGACCCCATATATTTTTTCTATGGGACTAGGGAATTATTTATCATTTAGGTAAAACCTACCTCACATTGAATTTATCTCTACAACAAGTTTTTTGATGATAAGAATTCCCAGATACAACTAGAATAGTTTAAGTGACTCAATGATATAAAAAATTTCACATTGTATAAACTTGAAACCCAATAGATCCAAGTACCATGATAATTTAATAATAAGTTTCACCACTACTAATTCATATAAGTTGAATTTATTCTAATATTGATAACACCCATGATAACTAGGAATAATCATTTTAATCTTGAATTGAAGTGGGAGGGACCTTAGGCTATTCATAAGTTATCCTCTAACATATATAATTCCTTGATCCAAATTGATATGCAGTGCATTAAAAAATCCAAAAATGAAAGGTTTCTCAAGAAATATTTCACATAACCTCTCATTTTGAAAACATAATAAAGTCCTAGAAAGATGAATTTAAACTATAGAGTATCATTTTCACAATGAAAAATTTTAAGCTGCATAGTTCAAGTTCATTTATTATGAATGTGAAATTCTTGGAATAATGCATCTCCATATATCTTTAAATTATAGAACACATGAGTCATATTTATATGACGTTAAACTTCCTGACATAAGGTCCATTATACATGAACTCTTAAATTATTTATGATGGTAAATCTATGTGGTCCATTCTCCTTGTTAGAGATTTAGATCCATGCAATAGTTCCTAGTTCATATTCCTTACCTCTTTTTATTGATCATCGCTAAAAATAAATCACTATTACCATATAAGAACCAGATGTATATATATTCACATCATAATTAGATATGTATTGATTTATATTCTTCTAGACTCATCCACATGTTTAATTCCAATTATACCCCCACTATTCCTTAGTGTTAGAGATCTATTTCATTTATATTGGTTTCCCCCCTACTTTCTCAACACCATAACAATAATATCTTATTTTGTGCTTGATCCATATCAGCACAAAGCCTCATAGATAAAAGTCCTTATTTCATGGACTTAAACTTAAAATCATATTGTATAATAGTTAAGAAATAAAATTTCAAAAACTAGTTTATTATTAGAGACCTAAATCCACTTATTTCTAAACCAGATTGATGTAATAATCCTTTGAATACATTTATTTATCCATAAATCTATGATAAATAAAAAAGTTACCCTGAACCTAGAGCCACATACTAGTATTTTATCCTTATAATTGAAATTATACCACATTATATATTTGGTCTAGATGGTAAGATGGATGAATGGTTAATAGGGGCTGGGGTTGAATTAACCTATTTAATTTTTTTAATAATTTTTCAAATTTAAATTAATTTAAAATAAAAAATAAAAAATGAGAACAGTAATTTTTTATAGTATTTCAGGACAAAGTAATATTTTTTACTCTTTATAATCTCATAATAAGTGTGCGGAACACATTAAATAGGTGACTTAATCTTGAAGGGTATTCATAACCCATTACAACTTAATTTTTCACAATTGGATTAACATCCCAAATACAACTAGCTTTTACAAAACTTGAGGTGTAACCTAATACCACTTTAATTTCCTCACCTTGAGAAAGAACCCAAAACCCTCTTCTTAAAATGGTGGAAGAATAAGAATTTACATCTTTAGATCAATGAACAAAAAAATCCCTGCCTTTTACTAGAGAAAATCACAATCAATGTACATTTTTAGGGCTAAATTCAAGCTTTTGAATGAAAATACATAAACCAAAAAGAAATAACATTGAAAATATTAAAAAGTATAGAACTATAGAAAATATAATTTCAGAAATTAATATTTAAAATCCATTGAAGCATGGATCAAGCTTTGAGAAAATTAGAATTTCAAATATTGAATTCAAGGATAAAATAAATGTAGTAGTAGTTGATGAAAAGTGTAATGTGTGTCCTTTGAATTTTTCACACAACTCTATTCATGTGATCTTGTCTAGTTCATGTATACTCAAAACATCAATATTCATCACTGGTTATATAAAAATATATATATATAATGTTTTATTTATTCAGATAAGATTATAAAATACATTATCACATGCACAACAACATCAAATGAATAGTCATTGTAGTCCCCTATTTTTGAAGCGGTCGTTGCGCATGTGAAACCAAAAAAATTATTCAATGCTTTATGATTCTGATTTCAATATAATGGTTCATGTGTTCACCCGATTTTATTCTCATGAAATACATAATTAATATGTTTAAAAATTAATCTAACATTTCTATAAATAAAAAGAATCGTTAAATGTATGACCAAAATATAAACACACCTACACACATGTAATTTTATTTTACTTTCAAATAAAACATTTCAAAACTAATCTGTAAAGAAAAAAATTAATTATCAAGTAATTATGAAATAAATAAATCAAATAATATATGTAATAATAACATATATTAAATAATAATAATAATAATAAATAGAGCATAATTTTATTTTTAGAAATACAAACTATTGTGTCTTATGAAAATTACATAAGACTCTTGAAATCAAAGGATTTTTAATTTCATAAGACTCTTCATCTTATTATTAATTGATTTTCATATTAATTTGAAAATAATTAAGAATTTAAATCTTGTAGGACTTATTAATCAGAAGCACTTTATAATTTTGTAATATTATTTTAGTCATCTCATAAGACATCACTCATTCATAATACTTTGTATCTCTTACAACTTATACCATAAGAATGTTTCTCATATGACTTGGGATTTTTTATAAGATCATAATCATCCATGTATGACTTCTATATATCATAAAAATTCATATATAGTAATACTTTATATAAAAAATCTATGACTTTTAGACTCAACTAGTTCAATATAATGACTCTACATGTATGACTCTTAGACTCAACATGTATGAATTGATAAATCTTATAATACTCAAGAACAATGTAAATTTTCATAATTAAATTACTTTAATGCCTGAATATATGATTCATTCATTAGCTCATAATAATGTAGATTTGAACCCAAAATAATTTTATAAAACAAATAATAAACATGAAATAAATGTGGAGACCAATTTTATAAATAATAAATAAAATCAACATTCATATTTTTATTTTAAATGTCGTGAATGATTCAAACACATTTTTTCGAACATGTTTGAGGGAATAAAATGAGAACTTTGTAATTATAGAAAACATGATAATGTAAATTATAAAAGATAAATTTAATAATCTCCCCCTTTATATAATTACAAAACCAAATATAATTTCAAAAACTTCTCCCCCTTTTTGAAATTTTCAAACAGTTTTAACTTTCAAAAATATATCCCTATTTTTTAAAAAAGTTTTTCAACATAATTTGATTCTTGGTTTCAACATTTATCAAAGTATATTTCAGATTAAAATAAAATATCTCCCCTTATATTTATGCAATCTAAAAATATATACCAATTAAAAAAATCAATTATCAATTAAATGAGGAGATAGAAAATAAAATTAGTGAAACTCTCCAGTAAAATAATTTTTCCCTTCATTCTTTATATACAAGAATATCCAGAAGGGGTGTGTGAACATTTTAAATCAACATTGTAAATAATTTAAACAAATTCTTCTTTATAATATCATAGAATAGAAAACTATAAAATAAGAGAAGATAAAAATATTTATAGACCAAAGTTATCATCATATAACAACATTGATTAATTGTAACTAATAAAGTTGAAATAATGTGATATTATCAAGGCATAATTATTTTAGCCTTATAAAATAAATCTAAACACGATATGAATATAGGATGGCCACAAACATATTTAAGAAGATTTATTTCAATCTTTAATTCAAAACTTCCATCCTTCTAAGTCCAAAATTTATTTTCTAAAATTTATATAAATCAAAAGGCATTGTAAAAATATTTCCTAGTTGATCATTAGTTGAAATATATTCTAAAAATATTTCACCCTTTCATACATAGTCTCTAATAAGATGATATGTAACTTCAATATTTTTTCATTGAGTGATATAAATAATTTTTCTATATTTCAATAGCTGGGTAATTATTTACTAAAATGGGTAACTTATTAAAGTAAACATCAATATCAATCAAAGATTTTATAATCCATAATGATTAATTATAAAAACATACATAAACTATATATCTAGCTTTTATACTATACTAAAAAACTAATAGTTGTATTTATAACTCTAAGAAACTATGATTTTTCCAAGAATGTGATGCATTGAACATGTACTTTTCTATCTATTTTAAATCCACCAAAATCTAAATCTAGATATATTTTTTTATTAAAATATTTTTTTATAGATTAAAATAATACAAGATTTAAATAACCTTTAACATATTTTAATATCCTTTTTACAACTTTTATGTGAATTTTCTTATAGTGACTTTAAAATCAAGCACATATAAAAACAATAACCCTAAAACCGTGATGTTAAATAGTTAGATATAATAAAAATTCAATCATATCACTATATATTTTATTATACATAGATTTTATATATTTATCAACATCTAATTTACATAAATAACACATATGGTTTTGTTGATCTTTTCAGTAATCAAGTCCAAATATTTTACCCAATTATATTGTATACTAAGAATTATTTTGAAAAATATTATCATCACTTTAAAAAATTTAGAGTTTAAGAAATGTTTTTAATTTTACCATTATATTCATGTCAAAATAAAATTCCATTAGATCTAGAAAATATTTTTAGAATGTATTATTTGAATATAAAAATGATATCATCTCTATAAATTTGAACAAACATTTTTTTTAATAAATTTTTTAATAAAAAAATTAAGATCACCCTTTCTTTTTTTTAAACCATATTGAAAAAATGGATAATTTTACATAAAAAGATCCTAATTCTTTTTTATACCAATAAATTTATTTTGATAGCTTTAAAAATTGATTAAAAACATTAAATTTTCAAAATTAGGGTGATGTTTTACATATACCACTTGAGAAATAAATCCATTTTGAAAATAACATTTGACATACATTTGAAATAATTTAAATCTATGAAAAGTATCGTAAGCTAATATAATCCTTATAACTTCTAACATTTAAACTAGGGAAAATGTTTCATTATGATATATTCCTTCTTCTGGGTAACAACCTTGTGAACATAATCTTGCTTTACTCTTAATAATATTTCATCATTCATCACGTTTTATTCTAAAATTTTTTTTAGTACCAATTACTTGTTTTTAATTAGGTAGTTAAACTGTAATCCCCAGAATATTTTACTAAAAAAATATCAATTAGGCTTCCATAGAAAATATATAATTCACATTTTTTAATGATTCATTAATATATTTAGGGAAAAATTATAAATGAAATAATTGTAAGAAAAAAAATTCTTTAATTAATTTATAGATTGAATTCATGAATCAGCATTTCCTATAACATTATATATAGATTGATATATATGTGATTTATAGTTTCTTTCATGAGACATAATTTTCCCCTAAACATGTTAATTTTCATTTTTAAGTCCATCCTTTCAAAAAAAAATTAAAACTCTTATTCATGCTGGTTTAAATCATCATTCTTTTATTTTAAAATATTTTCAAAAAATTTAATATGTATAGAATCTTAAACATCCATCATTATTTTATTATAAATATCACTAAATTTAATAAAATTTTAATTACACAAAAATATCACTTCATCATACTATGAATCAAATGTATCTAAACAATATTTAGTGTTAAAAATAAAGATATTGAATCAAAATACTCTAAAATATCAATCTTTGGTTTTATTCCGTTCTAAAGTTCATAAGATTTCTACTTTAAAATAGGTCATAAAATGACTCTATTAGATATGTATTCACATATATTTAATAATTATACCAAAAAAATATCTAGGTGTTTAAAAAAAATTTATCATGGTTTTAGATATTTATTTTATAGTTATATTTTTTCTCTCCACAACACTATTTTGTTGTGGTTTCCTCAGGGATAAAAAATTAAAAGAATTTCCATTTTATTTATAGAATTATTCAAATTATATATTTAAAAATTATATACCCCTATCACTTGTAATGGATAAGATCAAGTTACATTTTTCATTTTAGACTAATTTATAATAAGTATTAAACATTAAAACTCTTTTAGAATTATGAATAAGAAAATAAAACATATACATATAGAGATATCATCAATAATTAAAAATAAACACCTTTTACATCTAAGTCTAACTATTTGTATCAGTCAAAGTAAATAACAATGAATAATTTATAGTGGAATAAAAGTTTTAAATTCCCTTATAGAGCTAAAACTCTCTTGGTTTGGTTTACCTTTCATTTAGAAAACACAAACATAGCTAATGTACACTTTTAGTTTGGGTTGTTGATATAATTTTTGATTATTGGAAAACTTGTACAGTGGACGAAAATTTTCATGATTGAATATTCTATGAGGTAAAACATTTCATGAGTACAAAAAATGTAAACTCTTGACATTTTTCTTAGTTAGTTCTTAAAAATTTATAAAAAAAAATATTATTCTTTCGTTTGGAAAAAATCAAAAAAAATCATCTTTAGAAATAATGTATTTAATATTTTGGAATTTTACCAATATTCCATCATAAAATAATTTTGAAATAATTATTATATTATGTTTTTTTAATTTAACATATAAAACATTAGATATGAAAATATATTTATAAATTCCAACCTCACTAATTCCTTTCACTTTACATTTTGAGTTATCACTAAAAATTACATTACCTTCATTGCATGTATTAAATGACTGAAAATTTGAATTATCACCTATCACGTATTGGGAACATCCATTATTCAATTATAATGTTTCATTTTTCAAAACTATAAGTAATATATATTATAAATATGTATTTAATGAAATTTTACCACCCAGACAATATTGGGTTTAATTGGGTTAGAAGAAAAGAAATTCTTAGGAAACCATACTGATTTCAAACATTTATTCATTATAAATTTAAGAGATAATTATTTTGAAATATAGGATTTGTTTTGACCATGTGATTATTGATATCTCAATGAATTCTCACTTGCATAATGTCCTCTCATCATGAAAAAATTGGATACACATCCTTTTGAGATTTTAAATAAATGTCATGTTCATTTTGGGTAATTAATTATCAAATCAAATTCTTGTAGAATATTTCTATTACTTTATTAAATTTTACCATTTTATCATATCATTATCTTCCCTGAATTAATCAATACACTCATGCCTTAAATATTTCAATTTCACTTTTCAATTTGTTATTTTCTTCTAAAATTGATTTAAATTTTCTTTTATAGGCCTCATTATTCTTAGAACTATGATTATTAATTGTAACATTTTATTTTTGAATAATCTCTATATATTCATAAATTTTAGCATTAGTGATAGATTTTTCACTCCTTAACTTTTTATTTTTATCAAGAGTGATCTTATTATCTTCATAAAGTTTCCAATTCTTATTATTTAGTTCAGTATGTAGATTTTAAATTCGGAAACATTTTTTGTTTTCTTTCAATTTCATCATATTATTCATCAATATTTTCTTCATATAAGATTTAGTATATCCATAATTAGAATCATTGGCTTGATTTAATGAATCCATCAAGAAATAATTCAACTCTTTTTCAATTCCAAATTTATTATTGGAACCCAAAACCTCTATACAGCTCTATCCATATGCAAGGGATCTATTATCCTTTTTATTAATCATCTTGTTCTTTCCTTTCATCTTCAAGAATTAATGATTAATATAAACCTTCCTTATGAGTTCATAAAAAATAAATTCATAAGCATCATTAAAAATAATGCTAAATTTTCTTCTTCCCTAGTTATCCACGTTTGGATAATCCATTTTATTCCTTCTGGAGTTCTCATTCATTCTTCTCAAAATCCATTAGAATATTGAGCTTCTTAATCCTTTTTAATTTATTTTAATTCAAAATATGATGAATTAATAGTAACATTCATTTTTTATTTAATATAAATAACCTTTATTTTTGTATCTTCTGATCAATTATATTTTTATATTCTAATTCATATTGAAGTAAATAACTAATAAATTCATTAATTGTATATTATTTAAAGTTATTTCATTCATAAATGATATCCTTTTTTTAAATTCCACTTATTAGGTAAAAAACCTTATAACTCATTCAATGACAGCAATATTATCTAAATATTCTCATGAAGCACTCATGTCATTCCATCAAAATCAATTTTTTATTTCATTTTTCTATATAAACTTTTTTTAACTAGGTTAATATTCATCTCTAAGTATATCATGTCTAGTTCTTTTAAATTTATCAGTTACATAATTAGTAACTTTTAATATTCTTTAAATATATTATATAGTTTTTTATATCGAGAAATGACTAAATATGTTTCTTATAGTTTCATAATATAAAATATTCATTAACCTATAGTTTAAGACATAAGTAAGTGCGTCATTACCAGTCAAAGTATCTAGATCAAATTCAGGTAGCATGTAAGGTTTCACCATTAGTGTATATTGATCAATACCCAACTACCTAAAATAATCTTCCATTCATTATTTCCATTAAACAAAATCAGTACCGTCAAAAAATGATGGTATTTATGGAATTCAAATATCATTATAATGTAAACCTGTCATCCTAGATTGATCTTTTTATTAAACGGTTAAGTCTAGAATATTATTAAAACCCAAAATATATATTTAATTTTTCTAATAAAAATTTAAAGGTCAAATATATAATACCAATAGTTTAATATAGATAGTAAGATGGTCTAATGGTCAATATGGGGGGGGGGGGTTAATTGACCTCTTCAAAAAAATTAATAATTTATCATATTTAAGTTAATTTCCAAAAAAATGAACATAAGTACTTTTTTAGTAGTTATGATTAAAGTGATCCTATGTCAACTCTTTAGTGTATAACCCACTAAATAAGTGACCTGACTTTTGAAGGGGATTCACAAACTGTTACAACTAAATTTTGAACACTTGGAGTTTAAACTTAAATACAACTTCCTTTTTCATACAAAAAGACACAACCCAATAGCCCTACGTTTTTATCACCTAGAGACACAACCTATAATCTTACTTTTAAAGTGGAGTAAGAATTAACCAATCATTTTTTAGAAAAATAATAATTTAAAAATGGATTTCTTTTACCATAAAAAATCCCAACTTACATACCCTTTATAGGGGTATCATAATAAGAAACTATGGTATTTCTATTCAATTCAAACAAACAATCCAAAAATAATGCACATAGAAATGATACGAAAATATAGTAGCATAGAAACTATAATTTAAACAGTGAGGATATAAATTCCAAGGTATCCTAGATCATGGTATGATAGAACTAAAATATCAAATGATGAAGTATATAAAAAATTATCACATAAGTATTAAATATAAAGTGTATATTTAGTCCTTAAAATTTTTCATATTGCACTATTCTTATGATTTTTCCTAGTTCATGCATCCCAAAAATTTCAATTTTTTTAACTTGTTCTATAAAAATATATTTATAGAGTTTTCTTCATGCTTAGAAAATTCCAAATGAAACTCTAGAACATGGAAAAAAATTAAAAAAATAGTCATTTAAATTCCTTATTTTCAAAGGGTTTTTTTCACTTGTCAAACCAATGGACTACTTTAAAGTTGATTGATGTTGATTTCCATATAGTGCTTCACATGATTAGACTATTTAATTCACTTGGATGACAAAATTACTATTATTGAAAATTGTTCTAACATTTAAATTCATGTCCCGACTATAACACCTTAATATTTTAAAAGAACTCCATGTTCGATTGGGTATTCAACCCAAAACACTAAGTTTAAAAGAACTATGATATAATATTAAAATATTATTATATAAACATGACCAATTTATCATATCCCTTAAATTGGAGTGTATGAATATTTTTAACTTATTTATGAAATATATATAATATTCCTACTCAAAATAAATTTATTTATAAGTTCTTAATAAATAATAAACCAACTTTAATAGCGAAACTTTTTTCTACAAAAAATATGATTCCTTCAAAAATGTTTTTATTTATTTTACTGATAAAATATTATAATTAATTTTAAAAAATATTAGGAATGTAATTTTATAAAATTAAAAAAATTAAATAAGAGTATAAAAATTGACTTAGGGTGAAATTGTGGTATTTTTTGGAAAATATTAATTTTTTAGTGAGTGGTAAAAAATATATATTTTAAAAAATTGTCATTTATTTTTAGTAAATTATGTAATTTTAAATTCCTATTGTTATTTTAATTTAATTTAAAATTAACATAATTATTATTTATTTGTATTTAATATAATTAACTAAATTTAAATCATCCTTATATTGTATTTTAGTATAATATTATTTTTACACTTTAAAAAACATAATTTTTAAACTGTTTTAAAGTGCATAATGTTTCTCCATTTTAAATAATTAAAATAAATCCTAATAGGGAATTATTAAATTAAATATAAGGATTATATACATTTAAATATTAATTTAATTTAAATTAATTATTATTAATTTTCATATGGTTATAAGAAAATCATCTTACATCTAAAAAACTGAAATCTTGATAAAAATATTTTTTCGACACATGTGTGGGTTTAATTTTATATTAAATTATTCTAGTTATGTGATTTGAATTTGATAAAATGGATTTAATATTTTATATCAAAAAAATTAAAATTATATTATAACTTCAAATTAATTTTTTTCATAATTAATAGTAAAAGTAGAAGAAATTAGTTAACACAGTTAACGTTCAAACCGATTTACCAAGGGTTAAACTAAGAAGGTAAAGGGAATAACATATTTAAAAATGTTTCATTTGAAATTTAGTGTTTTTTTCTTAGAATTTTCTCGTCTTCAATACTTTATTTTTCAATTTTATAGGCACTTGTATTGAGAGTTACTTCCCATTATTAAATAGGTTTTTGTATTTATAAGAAAGTTACATCATCTCCCATATAAAAGTGAAATACCTATCCTCTATTTTCCACACTTTAAAAACACATTTTAATGGAAAATAACTACCAAAATACCTTCCTTAATTCATTTAAAATGTTTTAGATTCTTATTTTTGATAAAAAAATCCAATATAGTAAAGATTTAGGAAGAATCCTAAAGAGGTTGTCTAAAGAAGAGGTATTATTCTTAACCAAGCATCTTTCTTCTATTTCTTTTTACACATCCATAAAATCTTATGTAATTGTGATGTTATAATAAAATAAGTGTCTCTGATATACTAATATGTTATTATGTTAAATCCATAACTTAAATCCATCTCCACTTATATAAAATGGGAAATGAAAGCATTATTCATGTGTACGATAGGCTACTACCTAATAAACTGATGTAACTCATTTTCCATTATTTCCTCTCATGAATATTCATTGTGATGTATTTAATTTATAAATAATATATTATTTATATATTAAACATTATTTAAAACTAACATATAATAAAACTTCTTACCTTACCATTGATTGAAAAATCCTAACATCGTTCATGCATATGATGGACTACTACCTCATGAAGCAATACGATTCATATTTTATTAATACATTACATGGATGGTATATATAAGTGAATTTAAATAAATAATATTATATTTAGTATATAATTTTAATACTTTAAAGATAATATAAAACTTATCTTCTTTCCATTAATTTCGTTGAAAATCAGAAATGTTACTCATGAATGCGTACGACCTACCGTATCCATGATTGTAAAGTAGTCCATTTTTAATAACCATATTTCATGGTTGGTTTTAAAAAATTTATTGATGTATAAAAATTATAATTATTTCATTATTATTTTTGGTAGATAATTTAATAATGACTCAGTTGACCATGGTCAATGCACTGATGTTGTTTTCAAATTATGAACTAATCATCCTCAAAACACCCGACTTAGACATAAATTATTATGTAATTAAATATACGATTAAAATAAATGAAGTAAATGGTTTATGTATAAGGTATTAAACTTGGGAAATTTTATTAATAAAAAAATAATTTTTATAATATTATTATACAAGAGATAAAATACATGTGCATCAATGTCTGGACTCGAGGTAAGGGTTTCGTCTCAAAACTTCCGTCTTTGAGAGAAATTTTATTTTAAGCACTTAATTTATTTCAAAGTGTGTATATACTTCACATTTACATATTATATCATGAAATATTCATAATTATTGATATTTTAAGTTACAATTCAACAAATTTATTTATGATAATTTTGATTCCATAGTTACCAATGCGGTAAGAGTTTCTATTTTAATCCCATTTCCATCAATATTGATTATGCTTCAATTTCCTCTTTAGGAAAATATTTTACTACTATATAATAAAACCCTTCCATTTTATTCTCATTTTTTTATTCATGAAAATTCCAAGTGGGAGTATCATTTTCCCCTCTTTTGAAATTAAAATTATTGTGAAACTATTCTTAAGAAAATATGACTTCATCTATATCATTATCCAAAAACCCAATTTTCTTCCATAGTCATGTTTTATAAAAATATTTTTTATAATTTTTTTAAAATTACTAAAAATATTTATTAAAAAAAATTTTAATCATATTTTTGCCTTTAAAAAATGGTTTTAGATGAATCTTCTTGTTTTCTTTTGAACGAGGAACTTTTTAACCTCTTTACAGCAGTGTCAAAGGGATGTTTCCTTTAACTTATATGACATGTATGAAATTACTTGCAATCTTGAACACTCACCCATTTGAATCATAATTTATAAATTTCCATGCTGATTTTTAATGAATTTTTTTTCTATAATATTTTGGAATTTTTTAAATTTTGTTGAAGTGATTTCAAAGTTAAAAAGGGGGTTTTTCTCAAGAAATATTCCATTTAATATTTTAAAGAAAGTTTTATCAATGATAAAATAATTTGATGTTATGGTTTCTTATAAATTATGTATATACGACTATTACATATATACCTAGATTATTCTACCTTGATTTGATGGGTTATTATTTTTCTTACATTCATCCCTCAAATTACATCATTATGAAATTTCTTTTTATTATGATATGAGATGAGATTATAAGACCCATTTTCCTTCCATGTTTAATTCTTATGTTATTCCATATGATTGGTTTTATTTTTCCATCACACAATAGTCAATAAAATGTTATCATGGGTGCACCAAGATAGCATTGGGTGAGACCGATATATATTATATGATGGGTTTTCCCCAATAGCACTCCAATTAATTAGGCAATTTTTTTATTCTCATGAGGAATAGTGTATCAGATTATAGAGTAAACTTAATCCATTATGGGACTTTGTACACCATGTGATATTGTCTAGGCAGTTCTCCTTAACTCATGTTTATGTCATGTTATATATTACTTCCTCATTTCCTATGATACTATATTATTTATGTTATTATCCAATGGGATTACTCTTGAGCCTTATATTTTATTATATGGTGTTATACATTTGACTCCCAATTTTTTCTTCCTTATCATGTTTATTCCTTTACTGAGATTTTTAGATCACCCCTATTTTTCTATGTATTCCCTATATTATCCCATGTAGATTAGGATCTCTAAAGGATTTATGAGATAATTATTGAGAATAAAATTACAATGTTTTATTTTAATCTCATGTTGATGTATTATGAACTTGGTATTTCAAATAAACTAGGTCTCCAGATATTTGGTTTTTAATTTAATGGATGTTTGTGTAAACAGTCATGTGAACATTTGTGTAAATGTCATGGGTTTCTATAGTTGGTATCATATAAAGGTCTAGTTATTTTTTGGTATTAGAACTAGAATAATTTAGTGGGAACCCTAAGGATAAGTATAAAGATAAAACAATGTATAAAAAATAAACTATAATTTAGGTGACGTATAAAGTGATTATGTTCCAAAAAATTACATCCATGTATGGATACTACAAGTGCATGTGGCTCCAGAACCATTATAACT
Source organism: Viscum album (assembly GCA_963277665.1). Classification (NCBI taxonomy): domain Eukaryota; kingdom Viridiplantae; phylum Streptophyta; class Magnoliopsida; order Santalales; family Viscaceae; genus Viscum; species Viscum album. Next base: position 497,826,134 of record OY728123.1, on the reverse strand, counting down.
AGGGGTAATAACTATGAAATGGTTTCATTTGGATTTTAATTTATCGTCACTAGGTCTAGGGAAATAGGCCTTACTCCACACTTTGTTTGACACACCTAGGGGATCTATTTTGGAAATTCATAGGCTCTTTAGGAACCATCATAAAGGACTTGAATAGATGATAATCATGGATAACCTAGGTAAAAACTAAAGTATCTTAGGTTGATAAGTTTAAGGATTATCATATGTTTAAAGTAATAAATTCCCCTTTTGATGTTTTATGTTATGAAAGCCTTAGGTGATTAACAGTATTTTCGAAGATATTAATGCTAATATAACCCTTGGGTTTAGTATGTGTTTGTAAAAAATTATTTGAGTAAACATACAGTTATATTTTTTGGACATAAGTATAAATTTATTGGTGAAATTTTTTGTTTATCCAATATTTTATGTTAAGGTATTAATATTCAATTAATATTATTTCACTTTGTGAAAAAAAGATATATAGAATACATTACTTGTCAAAAATAGATTTTATGATTTATGTTATTTTGAGGATGTTCATCATATTTTTGGGGACATTATAGGAATTATAATTTTAAAAAAAGGTAAAAACCATTTGTTGGGTGGTAAATCATAATATATGACATGGCCACATGGCTTGAACCCATAAAAGATGGGCGATAAGGGTGTGATTCCTATCACTATCCTACGTGACATACTTATTCGTATAACATTGTGTTAATTAAACTATTTGGTGGATAAAAATTAAGTTGATTTTGGGAAAATATTATAGGAAAAAATATTTTTTAATTCTCAGGATTTGAGATGATTAAAAATATTTTGTTAAATGTTTTATTGGGTTGAGATATATATAACATTTAGGTTTAACGTAAAGGATTATTTGGGAAGAAATCTGTTATGTTTTTGGATATATAATATAAAGGGTATGAGATAACCTTTGAGGTTAAAACCATATTTCATGTTGAGGTTATTAAGGATATTTGTTATATAGTGTTATTTATTTAGGGAATTATATATGTTAAACCTTTTGTTTTTTTTTTGAATTGTAGTGATTAATATATTCATGCTATTTTTGGGAATTATCTAATTTGTACTAACCATTTTGGTTTTAATAAAGATATGTGGAATACCTTATTAATATTTTATACGTCTTATGATCCATTAAAATTTAATTTGATCACTTCATTCATAAAAAAATATATTGGATATTCATTATTTAGTGTATGAGGTGAAGTGTAAATTGAGCGAAGCATAACCGAAGGATGAATTTTTTTTACGAAATAAAAAAATATGAAGTAAGTATATTTTCTAGTGTTCTCTATAATAATAGTAAAAGAATAACTCAATTCAAGGAAAGGGATTTTAAAACAAAAACTTTATCCTACAACTTTCAAATCTCATGAATCAATGATATTTTTAACTCATCAGAAATTTATAGTTTTGTGGTCATTAACTTTCTCTTGATCATTCAATTTCTTATGATCAATGATCTCTATTACCCTTTATAATTATTTAAACATTTCTTCCATATCCATATATTTAAATCCCACAAATTATATCCTATGTGAAAACCTATTAATTTACTATTACAAATGACCTTCATATTTCACTTTTATTATTTTAAGATGAAGTTTTATTAAGCTTTTTTATGATATGGATTTCCAATAAATGAGTTTTTTAATTTCCAACAATTTTTTAGTGAGAAAAATTTAAAATTATAAGAAAATAATTTATTTAAGGGGGTAGAATTAAACACAAAAAGTTTTTAAAATAACACTATGTTTAATAACTTATTCAACACACAACACTGAGTTTAAATGATTCAAGATAAAATATTAAAATATTATTTTATAAAGGAGATCGATTTAACTTAATCATCAAATTGTTGGGAATGAATAGTATTAATTAATTTATGATATATATAAAATTCTTAATCAATAAAAATTTATTTTTAAATCTCTAAGGCCTCAACCTTAAACCTTACTTAATCTTGAGTTATTACAAGATTACAAATTGAGGATCTTTTCAGGTTTAGAGTTTTAGATAATTAGATCATAAAACTTGCATTACATTCCACATTTAAACAAATTGGTTACATAAAAGATAGTATTCATTTTTCCCATCAACGGAAACATATTTAAAATAAAACAAGCATTCTTTCTTGACACTTCCTTCACACTATCATCATATCATGTACCCTTCCCTTGACCAGTGAAAAACATTTCAAAAAACTTGGGATGAGAAAAAAAAGCTCAGTAAGGGATATAAAAATATGGAAAGGAAACATGAGTACATGTATACATAAGAATGAAATCATACTTTACCCATAAAACATAAACACATTAGCATACCTTATAAAATCATGAATAAATCATAGAAATCATAAGACATAAAGGTAACTTGAGGCATTCATAACATTCTTACGTAGGGAGTAACCCTCTTGGTTACGTTTGGAATACCCATCATAGTATATTCTATAAATCTCTTTGGATAAACCTTAACGTTTAACCCCTTCGCGTTACCCAGTGAATTGGAGAGCTATATCAGGCTCACCTACCCTTAGTTTATCACAGAACCACCCATCTTTATAATAATGCCCAAGAACCATAACAAAATCGTATCACATAAAACATATATAAAGGAAACATAACATTTCCACATTTCAATAACACAATGATATAATAAAAACATTATCAAAACCATTTTAAATACCAAAATAAAAGAAAAGTAAAACATGGTATTTATTTTTCTTTTAAAAAAAGTATGGCTTGTAGAGGAAGCCGAAACTCAAATAATGGTCACGGCGGCAGAGAAGTTGTTGTCGCCGCATACGTATGAAAAAAATATTCCCTTTTGTCGTTTTGTAAAAAGCTTAGTATAAAAAGATTACTTTTGGATAAATGTAAAAGTAAAAGGGGTTTATACACCATATAAAAGAAGGTTTTGTATAAAATAAAATATGCCTCAATGAAAGGAGATTGAGACGAAGTCCCATACAAAGACGGTATCCTTCGATTAAGGATAAATCAGTTACATAATTATGTGTGACAAACTAATACACAAAATATAAGTGGGTATTAAGTGTAAAACAATCAGAGGAAATTCACACATAATCATAGAACTATATATTCAACGTGTACAATTTTATCCCAAAGATTCAAAATTGGGTTAAGAAGTTCCCTTGCAAAAATTCGACAGCCTAATGGCGTCACTTCAAAATTCAAAAAAAGAGTTTATGAGAGATAAAAAGGGTATCTCATCACATGGACATAAACTTTAAATCAATAAGGATATAGAATAACATATCCCAACATAATAGTATGTGAATTAAAAGACATAACAAAAAAAGTCTTTTAAAAAGAGGAGGGTGAAAGGTTCCCTTACCGACTTGGGTAACTTTCGAAACATACACCCCGTGAAAGAAAGACAATACAAAATTGATGTAAATACTCATAAATTAAAGTATATTACACAATGAGTAAAACAGTGGGCAGTACATACACCACTCAAAGGAAATTGTGGAAAATGTAGCATAAATCCCACGGGAATAAAAGTGAGATGAAAAATCCCTTACGAAAACTTGGCAGCCTAACAGCGCCACTTAAAACTTCCAAAAATGGATTGATGAGATCAAATAGGGTCTCTCATCATATTAAAATAAAATTTACAGAAAGAGGAATATAAAATAACATCCCACATTATAGCAAAGAGGAGCTTAAAAGAAGTAACATAAATGAGAGTATTTAAAAAGAAAGAGAGAGGTTAGATCTCTTACGAAAATTCAGCAGCCTAACGACACCTCTCAAAACTTCCAAAATGGATCGATGAGAGAGAATAGGGTCTCTCATCATATGAACATAAAAATTACAGTAAGAGTAATATAAAATAACATCCCAATCACAAGAAATATGGGCCTAAAAGGAATTACATAAAAGAGTGTACTTAAAAAGAAAGAGAGGAGTAGGATCCCTTATCTTGGGTCCAACTTGACTTGATCGTTCTTTAATCTCCTGAATAATAAACTTGAGTTAATTTATACTTACTTAAGAACCTTTTTCAAGTTCATTATTCCTTTTATATCACTTATTACCATTTCATTAACACTATGTTATTATTTAAGCTAATAACGGTCGTTTTAACGATCATTGGTACTTGAGTCAAAAATAAACTCTTTATAATTACAAGTTGTCCATGTGGTAAAATATCAATTATATACAGAATTTTATTCATGATTTATATATCATATATATAATATATATCCAGTATATACATGCATTTATAATATTACATAACATTTAGAGTTAAGAAAGGAAATGCACCGTTCATGGAGACGATAAGTCGTACGTACGCATGAACGCTACTTCCATTTCTATTTCATATTTAATGGAATTAAAACATAATGATACATAATAGTATTTTAATTCCAGTATGGTATCATATATAATATCATTAAATATATCCTTTATACATATCACATATGGTTTTAACGAATCAAATCACTTTGAGGGGGTGGTAGTCCGCATTTCCTAAAATGAAGATATCACGTATACCCATAATGGAAGCCATAAAGGTATTTCATAAATGAAAAATACAGAAGATTAAGGAAAACATAAACATATTATATATCATATATAAATATAGTGACATCTTAATGGCCACCATGAAAGGTGTTAAGAGAATATTGAACAATCATTGTTTCGTGAGGCAGTAATTCGCCATCCACAGAAACAATATGTTCTTTAACCATTAGACGATGGTGTGTGTAATTATAGCTAGAATAATTAACATAAAAACATCCTAGTATATTGAAGATACTGGTTTTGTTACAAAAGAAATGAATAAAAATAGTTTAGGTGGTGTAGAAGCAAAATAAAACAAAAAGACTCAAGTGAATACATTACCTTAAAATCGGGTAACTCCCTTTGGTTTGAGATCAAAGGCTTCATTGGGAAGACTTTTGACCAAAGTGAGGATTCTGCGACTTAGAGAGGGATGTGGAGAGACAAAATGGGCAGTGGTTGGCCGAGCCAAAGGCTTTTGAAGTGTGGGTAAGGAGGTAGAGGTGGGGGCCTTTTATAAGAGGAGAGGAGGGCACTCTTGGAAAGTAAAGAAATGTTACTTTATTTTAGAATGAGTTTCGTATTTTAGTGGTCCCACATTGATGTTTTTCGAGGATAAGGTGATACGGGTTCGAAATACACCCATAAAATAGGTTTTGGACATGTGTAGGTCTTATATTTTACATTATATTTCCATTTTATTTAAATCATTAAATAATGAGATCATCGCTGCATCATCATGATGTCATAAATAATTTAGTTTATTTAATGTCTAAAAATTATAAAAAAACTACTATGATGTAGGAACTCTTTTTATCTTTCCAATGACTATTTATAGGCAAAAATTGGACTTGTATAACCCCATTTAAAAATTATTTTAGTAAAACAACACATGTTTGTGTCATTTTAATTTTAACATTAAATAAAAAGGTATTTATGTCATTTTCCATCAAAGTGGCTCCATGGGGTCCCCAAGTTGACCCATGGATTTTCGTGGTCGGCCATGACTCATCCAATGAGGGTAGGACATGTGTCTAGGTCATTTCATATTATTAAAACATTATTTTTACCTTAAATTAAACTAATTACCTCTAATCGCGATTAAAACTTAATAAGTTACTATTCACCAAAAATTTATTTTAATCCCATTGAACCGCATTTTACTTCTTAATGACAACCGTGTATGTTGGATTTTTGAAATTCAAAACACAAAGGTGGAAAATTTTCATTTAAACGGAAAATCAGTTTTTATAAGTACCACTTAGTGGTTTCACTATTCATCAAAAATTGAAGTTTTTCAGAAAATTACCAAAAATTAACCCTAAGCTATATTTGATATTACGAATTCAAAAATGATGTCTATTTTAAAAAATTCATAAAATATATGTTAAATTAATTAATTTAATAATTAATTCCCGCTGTCAGAACAAATAGCGTGTTTTTATGAAACAATATATATCAAAAGATTAACACTAGTTTAAGTCAAATTTCAAAGTGAAATTAGTTCCAATGACCACTATTTGATTAAATGGTAAAAATATATTCTAATTTCACTTTAAAACCAATTCAAAAGATAATCTAATCATATAAATAAATTAGATTAAAAAGAGATTTTGAATTAAAATACAACATTTTTCACTATTCATTAAAAAATGAACTTTATCGGAAAATTACCAAAAGTTTACACAAAGTAAATTTTCATGTCCCGATTCTAAAAAAGTATTTTATTTTGTCAAATATGACACATAAAATACTCAAAAAGTGGATTTAAAAGATTTTCTCCATCAAAAGGTGGTTAATCGACCTTTTAAAGAATATTAGAATGTTTACGCTTAAAATTGGATTCATTCGCATTTTTAATCCTATAACATTTATTGTAAAAAGTAAAAATATTTGACAAACATATATAATAATTTTTCAGTTAATTATATTCATTACCGCCATCATAACAGCTAGGCGTTAACTACCATTTAAAATAATATTATTTTATTATTAGAGTGCAAAGTAAGATTCCCAAGAAACTCGTTGTTGCGTGTTGGGTACGCCATCGAGCATAGTGTCCCCTTTAAAGTTATATTAATATTTTATTCAAAAATATGGATAAATGTGAAAATGTCGTACTCTTTATTTACCTGGGGTGTTACATCTTTCCCCCCTTTTGGGAATTGCGTCCTCGCAATTTTAAAATTGGGCTTGGAAACTTCATTGAAAATCCCACATCGAAACAAGAGTCAGTAAAACAATTACTTTAAAATAAAGAAAGATAAGTACAAAGGTCACCCGAGTTAACCCATACTAGGATTCCAAGTATGAAAATATGGACATGGAGGAAAAAACAAAGGGTCATGTTCTGATGGAGAGTGATAGTAAACATGTCTAGGAGAAAGTTAACCATAAGAAAATCACAAACTTGTGATGGGTTAAACGGTATTCGATTCCCCAGTAGGAAAAGTTAACAGACAACATTTTTGTTTTAAGTTACTTTTCATTGAGGAATTTATTTTTGAGGTTAACTAAATCATAATGAAATGTACTTACTTGTCACATAGACTTTCAACTTTTACTATATTCCTTAATCAAACTCATATTTTCTCCAAAAGACGAGTATTTAGGAAGACTTGTTCGCATTATGAGTACTATAATCAACTTCTTGAGAATCACCTAATCCAAAAAAGAGAACTATATATTTCCCATGTCTTTAGACAAAATCCAAAGCCAAAATTTTTAGTATGAGATCAGATAATCCACAAAAGTATAATCCTTTATAAAAATAAAATCTATTCTTAATCTCCAAAATTTGTCCAACAAAACCCATAGTTCAACGAGGATCATTCGATAAAAATTTGTCTATAAAATTCTTCAAAGTAAACCAAACTAAGATTGAAACCCAAATATTTGAAGGATTTAGTCACATAGTCTTCCAAGTTAAATCGTAACATTTATCTCCAAACAACATCAGTTGCTCCTAAAGTCTCATATTGAAAAGTAATTAACCTAATCACATATCCTCCATGATAGGTTAATCATTTTCATAAATAACCCAAAATCAACTTACTATTAATTCATAAAATCATCTAACTAAAAAGAATCAGTCAAACTAACCGGGGACTTCACGTAGTCCAGTGGTAGGCGATAAATACCAGTTGCACTTTGGTTGTGGGTTCGATTCCCGCAGCTTTGTCCGACGCGACGGGTTGTCACACGGTCTACGTGTTGTCCTTTTTATAAAACTCCAAAAATAACCCTAAAATGTTTTAATCTCAATAGTTTCCTTATACCTCTCATTTTCATCCAAATTTGTTATGATCTCAACATCTTAATTCTTGAAGTCTTATTTCACCACCATAAGATAAAATAGAACAATTCCCAAAATGAATAATAGCATACCTTGATCATGGCGTCCACTCGGTTTCATCGTCATCTTGTTCACATAGGTATACGTCCCTTGCATTACAAAAATGATTTAGAGATCCTTCAAAATCATTTTCTTCCTCCATCCAAATACAACTTGTACAACATGGGTCATATGGGTGTTCACAGAAAAACAGTTTTGGAAAATAATCATGTATGACATATAATTCCAAAACATCTGATAAAACATGATTTCTGTAAAATAGTCAGATAGAATTTGAGTTGAAACTTTCTATTATTGGTCCTTTTAAAATACCATAAGTATGTGCTGAGAGACTATATTTTAAAAGAAAATATAAATAGGTTGCGCAAGGGTCTCCTTCCTCAGAACCATTTTTAAAATCATAATATGCTTCAAATTCTTGTGGTAAGGTAAAATATTTGGAAATACCTTGATAATATTTACCTTTCTTGAAAATATGAGAATATTGTGAAAATAGTATTTGTCTAAAAACAACCCATGATCCATGATGAAAACGAGGTATAGAGGAGGTGTTTGATATCTCAAACAACTGCTTGCAAGTGAGTCGTATGCTAGAAAAAGTTTCACAATCATCCGAACTTGACTTTTCAATAATTATTGCAAGCATGTCATCAAGAAGAGATAGGAATGTCATTTGATGTCCTTCTCCTTCCATTCGTAACTGACTTTACTTGTCCTGAAAAAAAGTTATAAAATAAGGATTTAACTGAAATAATAGATATAGGTACTAACCATGTGTCTAAAAAAAACTCATAATCCCTAAAGTTGTCTAAACCGACCTATGATACCAACTATAAGGCCTCAGCCTTAAACGTTACTTAATCTTGAGTTATTACATGATTACACATTGAGGATCTTTTCAGGTTTAGAGTTTTAGAGAATTAGATCATAAAACATTCATTACATTCCACATTTAAACAAAGTGGTTACATAAAAGATAGTATTAATTTTTCCCATCAACGGAAACATATTTAAAATAAAACATGGATTCTTTCTTGACACTTCCTTGACACTATCATCATATCATGTACCCTTCCCTTGACCTGTGAAAAACATTTCAAAAAACTTGGGATGAGCATAAAAAGCTCAGTAAGGGATATAAAAATATGGAAAGGAAACATGAGTACATGTATACATAAGAATGAAATCATACTTTACCCATAAAACATAAGAACTTTAACATACCTCATAAAATCATGAATAAATCATAGAAATAATAACACATAAAGGTAACTTGAGGCATTCATAACATTCTTACGTAGGGAGTAACCCTCTTGGTCACGTTTGGAATACCCATCACAGTATATTCCCTAAATCTCTTCGGAGAAACCTTAACGTTTAACCCCTTCGCGTTACCCAATGCATTGGAGAGCTATATCGGGCTCACCTGCCCTTAGATTATCATAGAACCACCCATCTTCATAATAATGCCCAAGAACCATAACATAATCATATCACATAAAACATATATAAATGAAACATAACATTTCAACATTTCAATAACATAGTGATATAATAAAAACATTTTCAAAACCATTTTAAATACCAAAATAAAAGAAAAGTAAAACATGGTATTTATTTTTCTTTTTAAAAAAAGTATGTATTGTAGAGGAAGCCGAAACTCAAATAATGGTCACGGCGGCGGAGAAGTCGTTGTCGCCGCATACGTAAGAAAAAAACATTCCCTTTTTTCATTTTGTAAAACGCTTCATATAAAAAGATTCCTTTTGGATAAAAGTAAAAGTAAAAGGGGTTTATACACTGTATAAAAGAAGGTTGTGTATAAAATAAAATATGCCTCAATGAAAGGAGATTGAGACGAAGTCCCATACAAAGACGGTATCTTTGGATTAAGGATAAATCAGTTACATAATTATGTGTGACAAACGAATACACGAAATATAAGTGGGTATTAAGTGTAAAAAAATCAGAGGACATTCACACATAATCATAGAACGACATATTCAATGTGTACAAGTTTATCCCAAAGAATCAAAATTGGGTTAAGAAGTTCCCTTGCAAAAATTCGACAGCCAAACGGCATCACTTCAAAATTCAGAAAAAGAGTTGATAAGAGATAAAAAGGGTATCTCATCACATGGACATAAAATTTAAATCAATAAGGGTATAGAAGAACATATCCCAACATAATAGTATGTGAATTAAAAGACATAACAAAAGAAGTCTTTTAAAAAGAGGAGGGTGAAAGGTTCTCTTACCGACTTGGGAAACTTTCGAAACATACACCTCATGAAAGAAAGACAATATAACATTGATGTAAATACTCATAAATGAAATTATATTACACAATGAGTAAAATAATGTGCATTAAATACACCACTCAAATGAAATTTTGGAAAATGTAGAATAAATCCCATGGGAATAAAAGTGAGATGAGAAATCCCTTACGAAAACTCGACAGCCTAACGGCGCCACTTAAAACTTCCAAAAATGGATTGATGAGATCAAATAGGGTCTCTAATCATATTAAAATAAAATGTACAGAAAGAGTAATATAAAATAACATCCCCCATCATAACAAATAGGAGCTTAAAAGAAGTAACATAAAGGAGAGTACTTAAAAAGAAAGAGAGAGGTTAGATCTCTTAAGAAACTTCGGCAGCCTAATGGCGCCTCTCAAAACTTCCAAAATGGATTAATGAGAGATAATAGGGTCTCTCATAATATGAACATTAAAATTACAGTAATATTAATATAAAATAACATCCCAATCACAAGAAATATGGGCTTAAAAGAAATGACATAAAAGAGTGTACTTAAAAAGAAAGAGCGGAGTATGATCCCTTACCTTGGGTCTCACTTGACTCGATCGTTCTTTAATATCCTGAATAATAAACTTGAGTTAATTTATACTTACTTAAGAACCTTTTTCAAGTTCATTATTCCTTTTATATCACTTATTACAATGTCATGAACACTATGTTATTATTTAAGCTAATAACGGTCGTTTTAACGATCATTGGTACTTGAGTCAAAAATAAACTCTTTATAATTACAAGTTGTCCATGTGGTAAAATATAAATTATATCCAGAATTTTATTCATGATTTAGATATCATATATATCATATATATATATATCCATTATATATATTCATTTATAATATTACATAACATTTAGAGTTAAGAAATGAAATGCACCGTTCATGGAGACGGTAAGCCGTACGTACGCATGAACGCTACTTCCATTTCTATTTCATATTTAATGGAATTAAAACATAATGACACATAATAGTATTTTAATTACAGTATGGTATCATATATAATATCATTAAATATATCCTTTATACGTACCACATATGGTATTAATGAATCAAATCACTTTGAGGGGGAGGTAGTCCGCACTTCCTAAAATGAAGATATCGTGTATACCCATAATGGAAGCCATAAAGGTATGAAATAAATGAAAAATAAAGAAGATTAAGTAAAACATAAACATATTATATATCATATATAAATATAGTGACATCTTAATGTCCACCATGAAAGGTGTTAAGAGAAGATTGAACAATCATCGTTTCGTGAGGCAGTAATTCGCCATCCACAGAAACAGTATGTTCTTTAACCATTAGACAAAGGTGTGTGTAAGTGTAGCTAGAATCCTTAACATAAAAACATCCTAGTATATTGAAGATACTGTTGTTGTTACAAAAGAAAGGAATAAAAAGAGTTTAGGGGCGTGGAGAAGCAAAATAAAACAAAAGGACTCAAGTGAAGACATTACCTTAAAATCGGGTAACTCCCTTTGGTTTGAGCTCAAAGGCTTCCTTGGGAAGACTTCTGACCAAAGTGAGGCTTCTATGAGATAGAGAGGGATGTTTACAGACAAAATGGGCAGTGTTTGGCCGAGCCAAAGGCTTTGGAAGTGTGGGTAAGGTGGTAGAGGTGGCGGCCTTTTATAAGAGGAGAGGAGGGGCACTCTTGGAAAGTAAAGAAATGTTACTTTATTTTAGAATGAGTTTCAGATTTTAGTGGTCCCAAATTGATGTGTTTCGAGGATAAGGTGATAAGGGTTATAAATCCACACATCAAATAGGTTTTGGACATGTTTTGGTCTTATAGTTTACATTATCTTTCCATTTTATTTAAATTGTTAAATAATGAGGTCATCGTTGCATCATCATGATGTCATAAATAATTTGATTTATTTAATGTCTAAAAATTATAAAAAAACTACTATGATGTAGTAAATCTGTTTATCTTTCCAATGACTATTTATAGTCAAAAATCTGACTTGTATAACCCCATTTAAATTTTTTTTAGTAAAACAACTCATGTTTGTGTCATTTTAATTTTAACATTAAATAAAAAGGTATTTATGTCATTTTCCAACCAAAGTGGCTCCATGGGGTTCCCAAGTTGACCCATGGATTGTCTTGGTCAGCCATGACTCATCCAATGAGGTTAGGACATGTGTCTAGGTCATTTTATATTATTAAAACATTATTTTTACCTTAAACTACACTAATTACCACTAATCGCGATTAAAACTTAATAAGTTACTATTCATCAAAAAATAAGTTTAATCCCATTGAACCACATTTTACATCTTAATGACAACCGTTTATGTCGGATTTTGGAAATTCAAAACACAAAGGTGGAAAATTTTCATTTAAACGGAAAATCAATTTTTATAATTACCACTTAGTGGTTTCACTATTCATCAAAAATTGAAGTTTTTCTGAAAATTACCAAAAATTCACCCTAAGCTATATTTGATATTCAGAATTAAAAAATGATGTCTATTTTACAAAATTCATAAAATATATGTTAAATTAATTAATTTAATAATTAATTCCCACTGTCAGAACAAATAGCGTGTTTTTATGAAACAATGTATATCAAAAGATTGACACTAGTTTAAGTCAAATTTCAAAGTGAAATTAATTCCAATGACCACTATTTGATTAAATGGTAAAAATATATTCTAATTTCACTTTAAAACCAATTCAAAAGATAATATAATCATATAAATAGATTAGATTAAAAAGAGGTTTTGAATTAAAATACAACATTTTTCACTATTCATTAAAAAATGAACTTTATCGGAAAAATACCAAAAACTTACACAAAGTAAATTTTGATGTCCCGATTCTAAAAAAGGATTTTATTTTGTCAAATATGGCACATAAAATTGTCAAAAAGTGGATTTAAAAGAGGTTCTCCATCAAAAGGCGGTTAATTGACCTTTTAAAGAATATTAGAATGTTTACGCTTAAAATTGGATTCATTCGCAATTTTAAACCTCTAACATTTATTGAAAAAAGTAAAAATATTTGACAAACATATATAATAATTTTTTAGTTAGTTATATTCATTACCTTCATCACAACAGCTAGGCGTTAACTACCATTTAAAATAATATTATTTTATTATTAAAGTGCAACGTAATATTCCCAAGAAACTCGTTGTTGCGTGTTGGGTACGCCATCGAGCATAGCGTCCCCTTTAAAGTTATATTTATATTTTATTCACAAATATGGATAAATGTGAAAATTTCGTTCTCTTTATTTACCTAGGTTGTTACAAAATCAGTAATAAATAATCAATCATCTTTTAAGAAAGATATTTTGTTTCTTAAAAAATTGTTTCCAACAAAAAAAATTTTGATTAGCTTTTTTGAGAAAATATTATAATTACTTTATTGAATTTTTTGAAATATTATTTTATAAAATGAACTTAAATTTTTAAATAATAGTATCAAAATTAACTTAGGGTGAAATTTTGGGGGTTTTTTTGGAAAATATTAATTTTTCAATGAATGGTAAAAAATACCAAATTTTAAAAAAAATTGTCATTTATATTTAATAAATTATGGAATTTAAAATTCCCATTATTATTTTAATTTTATTTAAAATTAATATATTTATTATTTAGTTATATTTAATTGAATAAATTACTTTTAAATAATATTTATACTATATTTTAGTATATGTTTGTTTTTAGGCTTTAAAATACGTATTTTTTCTGAAAACTGTATTCAAGTGCATAATGTTTCTCCATTTTAACTAATTAAAATAACTCATTATAAGGAATGATTTAAATGAAATTTATATATTATATATTTATAAATATTTATTAAAATTAATTTAATATTTATTTTTATCATATATTTATTATATTATCATCTTATTCTTGAAAATTGAATTTGTTGAAAAAACTATTATTTCAACACGTCTGCGAGTTTAATTTTAAATTAAATTCTGAAAATTGTATGAATAGAAATTATTAAAATTTATTCCATATTTTTAATTATTATTATTATTATATAATAAGTAAAATTTAATTTTAGGTAATAATGAATAGTAAAAATAGTAAAAATCTATCATAACAGTAAATGTTAAAACCAGTTTACTGGGTTGTTAAAATAAATAGGTAACTAGAATAACATGTTTAAAAAATGTTTAATTTTAATTTTATAGGTGTTTTTTGCAAATAAATATCTTACAATACTTTATTTTTTAATTTTATAGGGAATTTTCTTAAGAGTGACTTCCCATTATTGAATAGTTTTGGTTTTTTACCAGAAGGTCACTCATCAACCCTTATAAAAGGGTACCCCCTCTAATCTCTTTTACACACATAAAAACCCCATAATTTTGTCCATTAAATACTAAAATAACTTTCTTAATTCCTTTAAAATATCATATAGGCCCTGGTTTGGTCAGAAGTCAATCTAGGAAGGCTTTAGTTATAATCCTAAAGAGGTGGTCTGAAGTAGAGGTATTTCTCTTAACAGACTCTTTTTTAATTTATTATTCCACCTTAATAAATTATTACTCAATAATTCTTATATAATAAAATAATTATATCCCATATACCAATATTTTATTATTTTAATGTAATGACACAAATAAATCTCCATTTTCATCAAATGGAAATGAAACCATCATTCATGTGTACAGTAGACTACCGCCTCATGAACCGATGTAACAAGTTTTCCATCATCACATATCATGATTTTTCATGATGATGGATTTAATTTTTATATATTATACTAATTAAATATTAATAATTCTTAAAATTAACATATCATATACCTTCATTCTTTACCAACCATTTAAAAATGATAACATCATTCGTGTGTACGATGGACTACCGAATCCCAAAGTGATGTGATTAATTTTTTACTACCAAATCACATGGATAGTATATGTAATTGTATTGAAATGAATAATATTAAATTTATTATATAACTACAATTATTTAAATATAAAATAATACTAACCTTATTTTCATTGTGACTGTCAAAAAATAGAAATGTTACTCAAACGTGCGTACGACCTACCGTCTCTTAGATTATAACGTAGTTCATTTTTCATAACAATATTTCATGGTTTGTTTTAAAAGTGTAATTGATATATATATATATATATGACAATTTTTTCATGATTGTTATTCTATATATGATATAAAAATGACCCCTTTTACCACGGTCAACACACCGATTCCATTTTGAAATTATGAACTCAACATCCTCAAAAAACCCGACATGGACATAACTGATTAGGTAATTTGATATGTCATTAAAATAAATGAAGTAAATGGTTTAATCATAAGGGATTAAAATTGAAAATTTTATTAATAAAAAAATAATTTATATAATTTTATTATACAGGGGATAAAATATATACAAGACAAATTCTGCACTCGAGGAAAGGGTTTCCCATCAAAACTCCTTCTTTAAGATAAGTGTTCTTTTATGCACCTAATTTTTTTTAAATGGTTTATATAATTAAAATTTACATATTATATCATAAATTGTTCACATTTAATGGTATTTTAATTAACAATTCATTTTATTTATTCATGAGATTTATGATTCAAAGGTTACCAAAGCGATGAGGGTTTATGTTTCAATCTCATTACAATTGGGATTATTTATACTAAAATTTCCATTATTTGAAATTATTAGATCATTTTCTAATGAAATAATTTAATTTTATTATCATATAGTTATTCATTAAATTTTCAATAATTATTAATATTTCATTCTCTTTGATAATTAAAATTATTGATAAATGTTTTTAATAAAAGCTAATTTTATTTCTCCCTTCGGTCAGAAATCACGTTTTCTTCCATATTCATTTTTTCATAAAATATTTTAAAGAATGTTTTTAACATTTAAAAAAAATGTTTTTTAAATAAATTTTTTCCATTTTTGATTTTTACAAAATTGTATGAAATAAATATTCTTTCTATTTTCCTAATGTGGTTCTTTTTAACATTTTTACAACAATGTCAAAGGAATGTTTATTTTAACTTATGCGACATGTATGTAGTTACCCACTGTCCTAACCACTAAAATCTTTACACGAAACTTTATATGTTTCCGTCGATCATTTTAAAGAAACTTTATTCTATAATATTTTGGAATTTTTTAGATTTTGAATAAGTGATTTCAAATTTAAAAAGGGTATTTTTCTCAAGGAATATTCCATATATTATTTTAAAGACATTTACATCAATAATATAATCCTTTGATGTTATGTTTGATTCTAAATAATGTATTTATGACTATCACATATATACCTTTATTATTCTCCCTTACTTTTATAGTGTAATACATTCCTTATGTTCATCCCTCCAATTACTTCATTAAGAAATTTCTTTTGATTTTGATATGAGACAAGATTATACAGCCCATTTTCTTTTCATGGGTAAATCTTATGTTACACCTTATGATTGATTTCTTTTTTTTTGCCCACATATGTATTGAACATGTTATGATGGTTGTTCCTAGATTTCACATAGTGAGCTCGATATATCTTATATGATGGGTGTGCCTATATAGAGCTCCAATACATTGGGTAATGTTATTAGTCTCATGAAGAATCATGTATGGGATTCGGGAGTAAACCCAATCCATTATGGGAATTTATAAACCATGTGATATTATCTAGGAAATTAGACTTAACTCATGTTTATGTCAGGTTACATGTTTCTGCCACATTTCCCATGATTTCATGATCTTATGATACTATATTATTTATGTTGTGATCCAATGTGATTAATCTTAAGCATACTCTTTTATGACATCATGTTATACATTTGAATCACATGTTATGTGTCTTTATCATGTTTATTCCCTTACTGGGATTTTTAGCTCACCATTTTTTCTATGAACTCCCCTGGTTATCCAATATAGTTTAGGATCTCGAAAATATTTGGGAGCTGAGTATGTAGATTTAAATAAAATGGTTTTATTTTAGCCACACTTTGATTTATTATTAACAGAGTCTTGAAAATACACTATGACTCATGATATTTGAGATTTAATTTATTTTTTTATTAAAAAACATCTGAAAATATTTTTAAAAGGCTTGGGTTGCTATACCAACTCACTCTCACTAGTAACTGAAATGGTTCTTCACATGACCTTAGTCACTCCTCCCTATACGCCAGAGGCTATTGACTATCAGTGAGGGTCTAATGATGAACGTGGAGCGAATATACCCTATTTAACATAGTGAAATATTAATATAAATAATAATAAGTAATAATAATCATTAGGGATGATAACCATCATACATCCATCTATCACATACCAAATCCAAAAACTAGGTAGATGCTGACAAAACAATACAGTAAACATGCCATGAAATAATAGTGTATTTTCAAAAGAAACCCCAAAATAAAGAGACATTAAGAATACCAAAATGGTTCCCAATATCATGTTCAGTCCCATCATCCATTCTTCATCCCAAGTTCCAAATCATCGATTGAACACATGGCCTTTTCCCGTATCCAGACCTAAAAACAGGAAATCTTCTTGGGTGCCAACAACTTCCCAATCAAGGTTTGAGTAAAACATAGTAGGCCACCACCAACAGTGTATAAAGAAATATCCAATCTAATAATATTAGGTTACGATAATGTACAAGGTAATAAAAGAGAAGAAAATAAGATTAATAGAGTTTACAAATAAACATTAATTCAAATAACCACATTGTCACTTGAGTTCCATGTAACACCCAATCCACTCAAAACTGCTTTATCCCATTTCATTCCTTTTAATAATATTCTATAGGGTTTACACATTTTAATTAGGGATTATAAATCTAAGTATTCAACCCAAGATATAGAGAACCATGTCTAATAATCCCAATCGTTGATGTTGAATTCCATGTCCAACATCCCAAACCAAGGGGAATAGAGTGTAATGTCCAACTATCCCAAGTAATTATGTGGAATTCCATGTCAAACATCATCACCCATGGTTTGGAGCTCCATGTACGACACCTTCAACCATTCCATTTAAACCCAATTTCATAGATAGAATACACAAGACCTTAAAAAAAATTTAAAATAAGATGATTGGAGATTTTTTAACATTCAATATTTCCAAGGTCCATTACATTCAAAACCTTTTAACCCAATTTTATAATTAAAAAATTTCACAATTAATTAATTTTTTAGGAATTCTAAATGTTCTTTAAAACCATTTAATAACTTAAAAACCCCATTTTTAAACATTATCCATTTCTTCCCTTTATCAAGTCCTAACCCATATAATTTTTAAAGTTAATCTAGATAGCCCCTTATGTCATGATAACATTTCAAATAAAAAGTGAAATCATATTTATATAATAAAACCTCTATTTCATCATTTAAATCCTACATCACCAATTTCAATGGATTGACACACCCCATGGGTTTCCATATGCCCATTCTTATAGTCTTCGATGGACCCAATATGGTCCATGAATGGTCCAAAACATTAATTAGAAGTCCATATATTTTTCACAAATAAAAAACTGAATTCATGTAAAGTGAAAAACATTGCAAATAAGTAATACACTTGAAAAAAAATCAAGACTATAAGAAATAAATTGTAGACCACCAACATTAAATTTATAGACAAACACTTGTCCAACCTCAAAATTTGATTCATGACAAAACAACCATAGTCATAAAAGTGAATAAGTCCCTTAAAATAAGGATAATGATATGTAGAAGAAGAGGAATAACAAATTAGTGAATTATCTATAAAATATAAGTAAATGTAATCATAGACATAACTATGTATTCAAATTGTAATAAATGAAACCTCAAACACAATATAATTTAAGGAGATCCACTATTGGGATAGGAGGGAGGATTTTTTCACACCATAGGCTATTAAGAGTGAAATTGGGGAGAAAATATGTAAAGATAGATATAATTCTAAGAGGTTAAAATCATAAATGTGAAAATTTTAAAGGGGTTCATGGTTTGGAATTACAGTTGTCCAAACCATGATCCAACCAGCCATTCTCAATGTCCTTGGAAAACGTCATGTTTCATGGTTTTCTAGGACACCTGCATAGTTTAAAAAACCATGTAGAATTTGTGAAAATTTACTAATAACTTGCCTATATGATCTCTAGGCCACCTCACATGATTTTATCAACAATGGTTCCACATTAAAAGTGTCACACGATCATAGTACAGGGTTAATGCTAACCATTCACTAACTGTGTTCCATGTATGTAAGTTCCATTTTTCATATTGTAAAAATCACAAACATCCAAGGCGCTCTTGTGACCTTTACCACACTGAGTTATCATTACACAAGTCATTTTAATGGATTTTATCCAGAATTTAAATATAAATTTACCTCATCAATGGGTTGGGATCTTATAATGCCTCTACTTTATAATAGCTCATCCTCAAGCTTCACTCCATGACGCCACTAAGAATCCAATTAAAAGGTCAGTCTACTAGGACCACATATCATCTTCCCTATCCCAAGTTTACTCATAAATATTTTCATGCTTCCAAAACACTCAGATCAATGACTCGATCTTACCATGAATAATTTTCTCATTGTAATCAATAATAAAAATCAGATTATCCTCAAAGGATACATCATATTTAATCTCAATATAATCAACATATCTCTCATGAGAATGGCTGGGGTGATATTTCCAAATCTATTAAACATGAAAAATTCCATTCATATGACTATACCTATATGGAAGAGTAAATCAAGTCATTAATAGATCGATCCTTTCAACAATATTGAACGTACTAACATACCCTGCTTCAAACTTACCCTATTTCTGAATTCAACGGTGACCCAATATTTATGACACTTAATAGAATAAATGGTCGCCCACTAAAAACTAATGAGTTCAATGGAATAAATTATCACATGAATTCAATATAATCTGGGCCATAGTCATATTTTTTCAGATCAACCGGACCTACTTTGACATCTCTTACATGTGACTCGGCCCCAATTATCCTGACTCTCATACTTCAATCCAGTATAAGAGTTATCTGATTGGCCTACCATAGAGTGCTTCATATATTTCCATAACAATATTCACATAATAACTATAGTTATATGTGAGCTCATTAATAACTTATTTCTTCTACCAAGTTCCACCAAAATCTTGGACAAATGATCTCATCATGTACTCTAACACCATGATAATAAATTCAAATTTCTAATAAGTTTTTGGGTGGTAAGATATAATCAAAGGAACCTAAGTACCAAGTTCCTTCCATAACCCTTACTATAAGTGCAAAGTAAAATGATTATCACAATCTAAAATAACACCCAAATTAACTTCATGTAAATGTACTATCTCCCAAACATATAAGTTTCCCAACTAATCAACGGTGAAAATCTCTTGATGTAATGACCCACGTAATTATAGTATAATACATTTTAATATCTATTAATATTTATGAATAATATATTAATTTTTTGTTAAATAGGAAACTTTTTCCAATAGCATACCCAACACACAATAAATGGTTTCTCCAAAATATTACGTTTCACATAATGTTGAGTTATACCGAAAAATAATACAATGATAATATTATTGTGGTAGATAATTCCTATCCATTGTATTGGAAAGATTGAATATAACTAACTAAAATATTATTATACATGTTTTTAAAATGTTTTTACATTTATCCTATGAATTTTAGATGCTTAGAATGTGATTAAATCCAATTTTAAGCATAAAATACTCTAATATTTTTAAAAGGTCATTTTACAACCATTTGACGAAGAACCCTATTTAAAAATAGTTTTTTTAAATTTTATATTTTATATTTGATAAAATAAACTTCTTATTTATAATAGGGACATTAAATTTTACTTTTTTTGAAATTTTGGTATTTTTCAGATAAAATCCATGTTTTTATGAATAGTGAAAAATACTGCATTTTAATTCAAAACATCATTTTCATTGAATTTATTTATATAGTTAAATTATAATTTTAATTAGTTTTAAAGTGTAATTGGATTATTTTTTTTATAATTTAATAAAATTAGGGTCATTTGAAGTAATATCACTTTAAAATTGGACATAAACACATGTCAATTGTTTGATAGTTTTTTCTTTTAAAAAACATGCTTTCTAGTTTTGACAATGGGAATTAATGTTAAATTAATTACTAAAAATTATTTGTTTTTAATTTGGAAAAATGGATTAAATATTTTCAATAAAAAGTTCCAAATTATGTAAATAGCTACCTTTTATTTTTGGAAATTATTAATAGTAACTCCAGTAACTGTTTTTATTTACCATGGTTAAAGGGTAAATATGGTAAATAAGGGTTAAAATAATGTTATAACAATATTAAACTACACTAACACATGTTCTAATTCTATTTGATGAGATATTTATAACCATGGTCATCCTTGGGTATATTTTGGGACCCCATAGAGCTACATGGGTGTGATAACGACTTGTTATAAGAATTAATTTAAAGTAAAGAGAAATATAACATAAACATGTATCTTTTACTATAAAAATTTTAAGGTGGGGTTATATAATAGATATCTACGAATATAAAAAGTAATTATAAAGCTAAAAATATTTCCTACATCAATGTATTTTTTTATAATTTATATACATTAAATAAATAAAGTTATTTATGACACAATGATGATGTAGCGATTACCTTATTAATGAAAGATTAAAATAAATGATAATATAAATATTATAGTAAATTCAATTTGATCATTTGGATGACATACACAACTTTTATGGATGTTTATGACATATTATATTTGATTTAATTCCTTTTTTTCTAATTAATAAATTTTATATGACTTTAACAAAAATCAATTACTATATAATGTCAAAATTGACATAAATGAGTTTTTAAAAGAAATAATATATTATTAAATGCTATAATAGTATTAAAAGTCTAATATTTGGCCAAATTAATTATATAATATTAATAATTTAATTAATTATCCACTTGTGGTTCGATTTTTATTTTATAGTAACTATAGTAACCATATATTATGAAAATAAAAGAAGACATGGCAAGAGTTAATGTTTTTAACTATGGGTTAAAGCTAAAAGATATGGTTAATTTCGTGCCCTAAACTTGTCTAAAAGATATTAGTTGATGTGATTTCAACCAATAATAACCTTATCCTACAAATATATCACTTTTTAACTATTATAAACCGAAAATAAATTTTAATAAAATAAAATTTAAAACGTTCCTAAAGTGCCCCACCTCCCTCTTATAAAAGACCACTAACTCGACCCACTTACTCACGCCACCAAAGACCCTTGTCTCATAAAAAATATCCTAAATTAAGCTCCAAAAATACCTACCTTCCTCCTAGTATCCTTACCTTGTGATGAAGTCAATTAAATAAATCCTTTTGGATCAAATCAAAAGAAGTTACCCGATTTAGAAGTAACATCATCTCCCATGTTCCCTTCCATTATTTTAATTCTCCAATCCCTTTTATATTCTTATTATTTTATTTAACAACAAAAAAGTATCTTAAATATACTATTATGTTTTTATGAGAATTTTTATAACTACACTTACACACACCTCCATCTAATGAATACAAACATATTGTTTCTGTGTACGACGAACTACTACCTCACGAAACGATGATTGTTCAATTTTCTAATACCATATCTCATGGTGTCCATTATTATGGAACTATATTTATATATGATATATATTATATTTATATTTTCTCTATTCTTATATAATTTTATTTAAAACATGCCTTTATGATTTCTATAATGTGTAAATATGATAATTTCATTTGAGGAAGTATGGACTACTGCTCCCTCAAAGTGATATGACTCATTCATTACATACATGGAACATATAAATGATAGAGTTAATAAACTTATGTAAACTATATAACATAGATACTATAATTTAATTATAACATAGCTATGTATCATTTATTTTTCATTCATTTAATATGACAAAGAAATGAAAGTAGCGTTCATGCGTACGTACGGCCTACTGCCTCCATGAATGATGAATTTCATTTATTTTATTCAAATGTTATGGACTATTATAAATACATATATAAAGGATATATATTATATTTAAATCATTAATAATATTCTGGATATGATGGAATTTTTACCACATGGACAATTTACGTCAAACAAGTTCATTTTCAACTCAAGTACCAAATATCAACAAAAAAACAATATAAAGTTAAATAATTATGTAATTTTTATTACATGATAATAAGTAATATAAAATTAATAATAAACTTTAAAAATGATCTAAATAAATTATAAATTAACTTAATTGCATTATTCAGGAAGAACAAGGAACATACGTGATGATTTGGACTCAAGGTAAGCGAACTTCTTAACCCAATTTCCATTCTTTGGGTTGATCTTCTAATTCATGATTATGTTGTTCTATGATTATGTGAGAAATTAATTTTGATATATTATCTAGTATATATACATTATTTATGTTTATTTACAGTTAATACATGTAATAAATCTATTTTATTAACAAAATGATCTTTGTAAGGGAATTTCAAAACACAATTTCAACTCATTGGGTTTTATGCGTACTTCATTGATTATATTATGCCAATATTTTTTCTGGAATATCTATTTATTTATTTATGTTGTAATTTAAACTTCACTTTTTGTGTAAATACTAGTGATACACATAATCACCCCATTTATAAATTCTTACATCATTTATACGAACTTTATAAGTGAAATCATAAGTCAATTTAAATTCATTGAGTTAAATATCCATGTCATTGGTTTTATTTTTACAAGAACATGGGTGAATTACCTTTTATTGTTTTACACTTAATATCTAATTTTATTGGGTGTATTTATATTTTCCACAGATAATTATTTCATTAATTTATCCTTAATATAAGGATACGATCTTTGTAAGGGATTTCATCTCAATTTGCTTTCCATTGAGACTTATTTGTTTTTATACACCAATTCACTTTTATATGGTGTATATACTACCATTTAAAATATTATATCATGAATCATATTATTCTCATGATATTATTAGTTTTATTTAATTTTATTCTTTAATTATTTTTATTCAAGTATTTTCTCATGTGGAAAGGGACTCTTTAACTTAAACATCGTTTTAAATGTTTTAAAGATTTATTCTTTCAAATATTTCTCATTAATTTACATGTGTTAAAAATTGTTTTAAGGATTTATTTATATGGAAATGAGTGTTTTAAAGTTTAAATTCCTTTCATAAGTTTTAGAGTGGTATGGGACACTTTGATTCAAAACTCCTTTTTTGAATGTTTTGAATATATTGATTATATCAATATCTTGAAATGATATATTGTGATTTCAATGTGGAAATATTGTTTTTACTTTATGCTTATTTTATGTGTTATAATTATGTTATGGTACTTGGACATATGATGGGTGGTTAAGTGATAAACCAAAATAGGTGTTTATATGATAATCAAAATGATGGTTGGTTTTGTGATAAACCAAGGATGGGTGGTTACGTTATAACCTTCAATGCATTGGGTATAGAAGTCGGAAATATGGTTATTTCATTTAGTGATATGTGTTGAAGTCTAATGTATGGTTATTCCATTTAAGTATGTTTATGTACTAAGTTACCTTTATATGTTTTATGTTTCTTTCTATTATCTTATGTTAATCTTTTGGTTAAAAAATGGTAATCAATGAGATTATATTTAGTGTAGTATATTTACTACTTCTTAAAGGTGAAAAGTATTACTTTATGATAAAGTAGTCATAGTTTTCATGTTTTCCCAAGACTAATTGTTTCCCATATTTTTGTATCCTTTACTAAGATTTTTATTCTCAACCCATGTTTGGAAATGTTTTTTATAATATATAATGAAGAATAGAGTCAAGGATGGGATAAAAGAAAATTCATGTTGTTTAAACATGAAATGGACCAGGTTTCCTTTTAAAGAGTTTTTGTTTTGTGGAAAAAATGGACAGTGAGTAGAAGTGACTACCTTATAATATTTATGTTATTATGTATGATTTATGACCTAATTTTCTAAATCTATAAACCTTAAAATATCTTTTATGTGAATTAATGAAAAATTAATGACTTATATCAATATTAAGTAATGTTTAAGGATGGGGCCTTATAGTTGGTATTAGAGGATGGTTTAGATAACATTGTAGATTAGGATGTTTTTTAAGAGTTAGGGATACTATCATGGGTGAATAATATTAAAGTTGATCAAAAGTTCAATGTCTTATAAACCCATTTTGAGGCTTTATGATCTAGAATATTAAGGTGACTAATGGAATTTTTGGAGGCATTAACCTTTGAGGAAATTACAGGTTGTTACTTTTTGGGATGCAAAATTAAAGGCATGAGATAAACATGAGATTAAAATATTTTATGGTAATTTTGATGATTTTATCTCATATTGTTAATTTTATAAGAATTATATAGTTTTGGAAAAAGAAAAACCTATAGGATGGGTGACAACCCGTCGTGTCTGGCAAAGCCACGGGAATCAAAATCAAAACCAAAGGGCGACAAGGGTACATCACCTACCACTAGACTGCATGAAGTCCCTAGTTAGTATGACTTATTCTTTTTTGTTAAATTATTTTATGGATAAATAATAAGTTTATTTTGGAAAATTAGGTTTTATCAAATGGATATACTTGTTATTGGAAAAATTACTTATGGATTAAGTGATAAATGTTATTTTGTAAGAAGTTCTCTATTTTTGGAACATTATATGATTAATGTAAATAGAATATTATTGGAATTTGTTTGAGGTGTTATGGTTGAATTTTATTTTGGACAAATATATGTTTTTATTTGTGGACATATGGAGATTTGGGTTATTTATGGAAATGATTAACCTATCATGGATAATATGTGATTAGGTTAATTACCTTTAAGTATGAGACTTTAAGAGTAGTCGATGTTATTTGGAGATAAATGTTAAGATTTTTCGTGGAAGATTATGTGATCAAATCCTTATGAGTTTTGGGTTTCAATTTTAGTTGGAATATTTTGAGAAATTTTAAGGAAATTTTTTTGTTGAATGGTCTATATTGAAATTTGGGTATTACTATTGAATTTTGGAGATTCAATGTAGTCCTTCTCCTTATAAAATATTTTTTTAGTGGATTATCTAATCTTATACAAACCATTTTCGTTTTTGTTAATGTTTCAAGAAGTTATGAATAGATAGGTAATAATTTTAGGATTATGTGATTCTCTATAAGTTTAATATAATGCTTCATGTGAGACCAAGTCATCTTGAATACTCATCATTTGGAGAAAAGATGAGTTTGTTTCATATATTTATTAAAGTATGAAACTCAACTTGAAAAGTAAGTATGTTTTCTTCTATTATTCTTCAAGATCATAAATAAATTCCTCAAATTTATGAAAAGTATAATAAAACAAAATAAACTTTCATTTACTCTTCCTATATGTAAATCATAGAGTATTTAACCCATCATAAGTTTATGATTTTCTAGTTTTTGACTTTCTCCTTATCATGTTTTCTATCACTCTCCATCAGAAAAAGATGGTTAGTTTTTCGTCCATATCCATGTTTTCCTACATGGAGACATAGTATTTGTTATCCCAAGTGACCTTTTTCCTTCCCTTTATTTATTTTAAAGTGATTTTTTTATTGACTCTTTTTCTGATGTGAGATTTTCAATGAAGTTTTTGAGACCAATTTTATAATTGCGAGGATGCAATTTCGAAAAGGTGGAATGATGTAACGACCTAGGTATTTATAAAATAAAACATTTTCATATCTATTAATATTTATGAATAATAGATTATTTTTATGTTAAATAGGTCACTTTTTTTTATAGTTTACTTGACACACAATAAATGGTTTCTCTGAAATCTTACGTTTCACAGAATATAGGGTTACACCAAAAAATAATACAATAATAATAATATTATTATTGTAGTTAACGCCTATCCATTTTATTAGAGAGAATATAAAGAACTAAGTAAAATAAGACTATACATGCTTGTTAAATGTTTTTTCATTTATCCAATTACTTTTAGAGTCTTAAAATGAGAATGAATACGATTTTAAGCATAAAATACTCTAATATTTTTAAAAGTTCATTTTACCGCATTTTGATGAAGAACCCTTTTTTAAAAACGTTTTGGTAAATTTTATATTTTATATTTGATAAAATAATATTCTTCTTTAGAATTGGGATATCAAAATTTACTTCAGTTGAAATTTTGGTATTTTTCTGATAAAATTCATATTTTTATGAATAGTGAAAAATACTGCATTTTAATTCAAAAATGCATTTTCATCTAATTTATTTTTATATTTAGGCTTTCCTTTTAATTGGTTTTAAAGTTTAGTTGGATTATTTTTTTTATACTTTAATCGAATTATGGTCATTGGAAATATTTTCACATTTAAATTGGACATAAACACATGTCAATCTTTTAATAGTTTTTACTTATTAAAACCTTACTTTTTGGTTTTGACCACAGGAATTAATTTTAAATTAATTACTACAAATTATGTGTTTTGAATTTGGAAAAATGGATTCTATATTAGTAATAAAATGATCCAAATTTTTTAAATAGGTACCTTTTATTTTTTGACATTATAAATAGTAACTTCAGTAATTATTTTTATTTACCCAGGTTAAAGGGTAAATCTGGTAGATAATGGTAAAAAATAATATTATAACAATATTAAAATACTATAACACATGTCCTAATCCTATTTTATGAGATATTTAAGGCCATGTAAATCCTTGGTTCTATTTTATGACACCATTAATCCACTTGGATGTGATAATGACATGTTATAAGAATTAATTTAAAGAGAAATATAACATAAACATGTATCTTTTACTAAAAAAACTTAAGGTGGGGTTATATAGCTGTTATATATGACTATAAAAATTAATTAGAAAGATAAAAAAATTTCCTACATCATTGAATTTTATATACACTTTTTAGACATTAAATAAATAATATTATTTTTGACACAATGATGATGCAGTGATTACCTTATTAATGAAAGATTCAAATAAATGATATTATAAATGTTAAAATAAATTTAATTTGAACATTTTGATTACATACACTAATTTTAGGGATTATTATGACATATTATATTTTATTTAATTCTTTTTTTTTTGAATGAATCAAGTTTTTATGACTTTAACAAAAATCAATTACTAAATTGTGTCAAAATTGACATAAATGAGTTTTAAAAAAATATATTTTATTAAATGATCTAATAGTCCAAAAAAAAATATGATTCATTAAAGTGAATTATATAATTTTAAAATTTTCATTAATGATCCACTTTTGGTTCTCTTGGCATTTTATAGTAACTATAGTAACCATATATTATTAAAGTACAAGAAGACATGGTAAGAGTTAATTTTTTTAACTAAGGGTTAAAGCTAAAAGATAAGGTTAATTTTGTAACCTAAAATTTTCTAAAACATATTTTATAAGAGTATTTCGACCCATTATCATCTTATCCTATAATTAAATAACTTTGTAACTATTATAAACTAAAAACTAATTTTTAATAAAATAATATTTCAACACTTTCCTAAAGTGCCCCTCCTCCCTCTTATAAAAGGCCACCACCTATACCCGCTTAATCACACCTATAAAGCCCCTTGGATCATCCAAATTATGATAAAATAAGATTCCAACATCCCTACTTTACTTCTATAAGCCTTACCTTATGCATAAGGAAATTCAAGAAATCCTTTTGGCTCAAATCCAAAGAAGTTGCCCGATTTAGAGGTAATGTCTTATCTCAAGTTCATTTCCTTTATTTTCCTTATACATTATCTATAATATTATTATTATTTGATTTAATAAAAAAACTATTATCCTAAATATACTATTATTTTTTATGAGATTTATGCTAACTACAATTACACACACCTCCATCTAATAGATACGAATATAATGTTTCCGTGTACAGTGAACTACTGCCTCATTAAACGATGATTGTTCAATTTTCTCCTAACACCTATCATGGTGGCCATTATGATGGAAAATTATTTATATATTATATA
This sequence comes from Viscum album, assembly GCA_963277665.1. Lineage (NCBI taxonomy): Eukaryota > Viridiplantae > Streptophyta > Magnoliopsida > Santalales > Viscaceae > Viscum > Viscum album. The sequence goes on along the minus strand of OY728123.1, from coordinate 497,796,866 downwards.
TATTATATTTATAATGTATCTATTCTTATGTAATTTTTATTTAAAACATACCTTTATTCATTCCATAATGTGTAAATACGATAATTTCATTTGAGGAGGTGTGGACTACCGCCCCCTTAAATTGATATGAATATTTCATGAAATAAATGGAACATATAAAGGATAGAGTTAGTGAAATTATGTAACATATATAACATATATACTATACTTTAATTATAAAAAAACTACGTATCATTTAGTTCTCATTCCTTTAATATGACAAATAAATGAAAGTTGCATTCATGTGTACGTATAGTTTACCATCTCCATGAATGATGCATTCCATTTATTATATCCAAATGTTATAGAAAATTATAAATACATATATACTGGATATAAATGATATTTCAATCATTAATAATATTTTTTAGATGATGGATGTTTGACCACATGGACAATTTATTATCTCTAAATGTTATAGACAATTATGTTATTTTTATAACATTATAATAAGTAATATAAAATTACTAATAAACTTGAAAAAATTTCTTAATAAATTATAAATTAAATTATGTTTATTACTCAATAAAAACAAAAAACAAATGTGATGATTTGGACTCAAGGTAAGGGAACTTCTTATCCCAATTTCCATTCTTTGGGTTAATCTTCTATTTCTTGATTATGTCATTATATAATTATGTGAGAAATGATTTTTGATATATTATCTAGTATTTATACTAGATTTATTTGTATTTATAGTGAATACACATTAGCAATCTATTTTATTAAAAAAATAATATTTTTAAGGGAATTTATAAACATAATTTACACTCATTAGGTTTGACGCATACTTCGTTGATTATATTATGCCAAGATTAAGTGTGGTATACCTGTTTCTTTATTTATGTTATAATTTACACTTAACTTTGTGTGGATATACTATTTCTACATATAATAATCCCATTGATGAATTCTAAGTTCATTTATACAAACTTTTTAAGGGAAATCGAAACTCAATTTCCATTCATTGAGTCAAATATCCATGTCACTGGTTTTCTTTTTACAAGAATATGTGTGAATGGACTTTGATTGTTTTAAACTAAATGTATAATTATATAGAGTGTATTTATATTTTTCACAAATAATTATGTTATTTATTTATCATTAGTCTAAGGAAATGATCTTTGTAATAGATTTTGTCTCAATTTACATTCCATTGAGACTTATTTGTTGTTATACACCAATTCCCTTTTACATGGTGTATATAATACCCTTTGACATATTATATAATGAATTGAATTATTCTCATTATATTATAAGTTTTGTTTAAATTTATTCTTTAATTATTTTTATATAATTATTTTCTCTAGAGGTAAGGGACTCTTTAACTAAAGCATTGTTTTAAATGTTTTAAATATTTATTCTTCTAAATCTGTCTCATTAATATCCATGTTTTAAAAATGGATATAAGGATTTATTTATATGTACATGAGTTTATTAAAGATTAAATTAATTTTGAAATTCTCATATTGTTATGGGACACTTAGATTCAAAACTCTTATTTTTGAATTTTTTAAATGAATTGATTATATCAATATATTTAAATGATATCTTGTGATTTAAATGTGGAAATGTTATTTTTCCTTTATGATTGTTTTATGTGTTATGATTATGTTTTAGTAATTGGAAATTTTATGGTTGGTTACGTGATAAACCAAAGGCGGGTGGTTACATGATAACCAAATGATGGGCGGTTCCTTGATAAACCAAGGATGGCAGGTTACGTTATCACCTCCAATGCATTGGGTATGGAAGTTGGTTATATGGCTATTCCATTTAGTAATATGTGTGTAAGTTGGTAGAATGGTTATTACATTTAAGTATTTTTATGTCCTAAGTTACATTTATGTGTTTTAGGTTTCTTTCAATGGGCTTATGGTAATATTTTGGTTTCAAAATGGGTATGAAATGAGATTATATTTAGTGAAGTATATTTTCTACTTATTAAGGGTGAAAAGTATTACTTTATGATAAAGTATTCATGGTTATCATGTTTTCCCAAGACTAATAGTTTTCCTTATTTTTGTATCCCTTAATAATATTTTTATGCTCATCCCAAGTTTTGAAATGTATTTCACAGGGAATAATAAAGAATATATTCAAGGATGGGATTAAGGAGTAGTCGTGTTATTTAAACATGAAACAAACTGTGTTTCTTTTTAAAGAGTTTTTGTTTTGTGGAAAAAAATTTACAGTGCGTATAAGTGAATACCTTGTAATATTTAAGTTGTTATGTATGAGTTATGACCTAATTCTATAAATCTATAAACTTGAAAATATCCAAAATTTGAATTAAAGTCAAATTAATGACTTATCTCAAGATTAAGCAATGTTTAAGGTCTGAGAATTACAACTAAATTAGAAATAAATTTACTACCTTTGTTAATTGGTCTATAATCACCCATATCATATCATTATTCTGAGGAGTCCTCGGTAAAACCACCAATAAATCTATAGTATCATTTCCCCACTTCTATTCCAGAATGGGAAATGGATATAAAAGACTAGTAGGAAACTGATTCTCATCCTTCACCTATTGACAAGTGTCTTGTAGTGTCACAAACCATGTAAATTCATTATTTATTCCTATCCATAAATACTATTTATGAATATCATAGAACATTTTAGTCAAAATGTGGTTTAATTAAAAATTTAAAGTATTAAATTCATATATAATCTCCTCCTGCATATAGGTAAGCATGTAAAAATAGCCAAGAATAAATTACTACAAAACGGGCTTTATCAGCGCTCAAAATGGGCTTTATCAGCGCTAAAAAAGTATTGTAAAGCTTAGCACTGATAATGGGGGTCCCTTTATCAGCTCTTTTTTAGCACTGATAAAGGTATATTTTATCAGTGCTAAAAATCACTGATAAAAGGAACATTTATCAGCGCTAAAATATTGCTGATAAAGGAATACTTTATCACCACTAATAGAGCATTGATAAAGGAATCCTTTATCAGTGCTCTCTTAGCACTGATAAATGTACATTTTATCAGCGGTAAGAGAGCGCTGATAAAGGCTTCCTTTATCAGCACTCTGTTAGCACTGATAAATGTTTATTTTCTCAGTGCTTTTTTAGCGCTGATAAAGGCTTCTTTTATCAGTGATTTTTTAGCGCTGATAAAGGCTTCTTTTATCAGCACTAAAAAAGAGCTGATAAAAGCCCTGTCTACTGCAAAAAACAATTCGGTAGCAGCACACCCAAACATCACCTGCAAATAATTCAGTATCTCAATAATTATACCCATAAAAATTTAACACATAAATCATAATCTAATTACACCAAGTATATCCATACACCATTAACACATAATTCATAAGTTAATTAAATACATAAAGAATTATATTCAAGATTCAAGGGGCTGGGGAGATTGTTTAGGGGTTTCGGGTGGCTGTCCAAGGGGGGTAGGGGTGTCCAGGGGGAAGGGTGTGTCCAAGGGGGGTGGGGGCGGTCCAGGAGGTTGGGGGCTGTCCAAGGAGGGTGGTGGTGTCCAAGGGGGTGGGGGTGTCTAGGTGGTGGGGTGGTGTCTAGGGGGGGTTTCAGGTGAGGGGGGGGGTGTCCATGAGGGTGGGATGGTGTCCAGGGTGTCGGGGGGGGGGCTTTCCAGAAGGTGGGTGGGGTGTCTGGGGGGTGGGGGAAGTCCAGGGGGTTGGTGGGGTTGTCCAAGGGGGTAGGGTAGTGTCCAGAAGGGTGGTATGGGGGAGTTTGGGGCGATCGGGGTGTCCAGGGGGTGGGGGTGTCCAGGGGGTGGGGGCGGTCCAGGGTGTTGGTAGGGTTGTCCAAGGGGAGTGTGGTGGTGTCCAAGTGGGGGTTCTGTCTATGGGGTGTCCATGGGGGTGGAATGATGTACAGGGTGTCGGGGGGGGATTTCTAGGGGGTGGGGGGATGTCTGGGGGGTCCTGGGGGTTGGTGGGGCTGTCCAAGGGGGGGATGGTGTCTGGGAGGGTGGAAGTTTCCTTCCATGGGTGGGGGTGTCCAGGGGGGTTGGTGGTATGCAGGTGGTAAGGTGGTGTCAAGGAGGGGTGGGGGTGTCATCCAGGGTGGTGGTGGTTGTCCAGGGGGTGGGTGTCTGGGGGGGCTGTCCGAGGTGGGGGTGTCCAGGGGGTTGAGGGTGCTTTCCAGGGGGTGGGGGTGTCCAGAGGGGTGGGGGTGTCCAGGGTGTGGGTTGGTGTCCAGGGGGGTGGGGGCGGTCCAGGGGGTTGGTGGGGTTGACTCTTACATGTCACAAAGGACTCATGGATCGTTCTCATAAAGGATAAAGACAATCCGAATGTATTTGGTCACATTTTCGTAGGTTAGTTGTTGATTTCACATAAAATTGTGTCCAATTTAAACAGAAGAGAGACCCTTTGAGTGTTACCGGCCACACCGTGCCTCAGATTGAGGCAAGGATGACTCGTACACGTCACAACGTACCCATGGATCGTTCTCATAAATGATCAAGACAACCCGAATGCATTTGGTCGAATTTTTGTAGGTCAGTTGTTCTTTTCACTTAGAAAATTTTCCATTTTAAACAAAAGTGAGACCCTTTGAGTGGTACCGGCCACACCGTGCCTCAGATTGAGGCAGGGATGACTTTTATACATCAAAAAGGACCTGTGGATTGTTCTCCTAAATGATAAAGACAATCCTAATGTGTTTGGTTGAATTTCTGTAGGTCAGTTGTTGTTTTCACATAAAAATATGTCCATTTTAAACAAAAGTGAGACCCTTTGAGTAGCACCAGCCACACCGTGCCTCGGATGAGGCGGGGATGACTCATTCATGTCCCCAATGCACCTTTGGATAGTTCTCTTAAAGGATCAACACAATCTTAATGCGTTTGGTCATATTTCTATAGGTCAGTTGTTGTTTTCACTTAAAAATTTGTCCAATTTAAACAGAAGAGAGACCCTTTGAGTGGTACCGGCCACACCGTGCTTATGATTGAGGCAAGGATTAGTCTTACACATACCCAACGCACCTTTGGATCATTCTCTTAAAGGATCATGACACTCTGAATGTGTTGGGTCATATTTCCGTAGGTCAGTTGTGGTTTTCACTTAAAATTGTGTCCATTTTAAAGAAAAGAGAGGCCCTTTGAGTGGTACCGGCCACACTGTGCCTCATATTGAGGCTAGGACGACTCTTTCACATCAAAAAGGACCTTTGGATCATTATCATAAAGTATCAAGACAATCCGAATGTGTGTGGTTGGATTTTTGTAGGTCAGTTGTTGTTTTCACTTAAAAATCTGTCCATTTTAAACAAAAGAGAGACCCTTTGAGTGGTACCGGCCACACCGTGCCTGAGATTGAGGAAGGGTTGACTCTTACATGTCACAAAGGACCCATGGATCATTCTCATAAATTATCAAGACAATACGAATTCTTTTGGTCGGATTTTCATAGGTTAGTTGTTGTTTTCACTTAAAATTGTGTCCAATTTAAAGAGAAGAGAGATCCTTGGAGTGGTACCCGGCCACACCGTGCCTCAAATTGAGGAGAGGATGACTCTTACATGTCACAAAGGACCCGTGGATCATTCTTCGAAAATATCAAGACAATCTGAACTCGTTTGGTTGAATTTTCGTAGGTCAGTTGTTTTTTTCACTTAAAAATTTGTCCATTTTAAACAGAAGAGAGACCCTTTGAGTGGTACCGGCCACACTGTGCCTCATATTGAGGCATTGATGACTCTTGCACATTCCCAACACACCCTTGGATCTTTCTGTTAAAGTATCAACACAATACGAATGCGTTTGGTTGGATTTCCATAGGTCGGTTGTTGTTTTCACTTAAAAATTTGTCCAATTTAAACAGAAGAGAGACCCTTTGAGTTGTAATGGCCACACCATGCCTCGGATTGAGGCAGGGATTACTCTTACATGTCCCAAACGCACCCTTGGATCATTATATTAAAAGATCAAGACAATCCGAATGTTTTTTCTCAGATTTTAGTAGGTCAATTGTTGTTTTCACATAAAATTGTGTCCTTTTTTAAAGAAAAGAGAGACCCTTTGAGTGGTACCGGACACACTGTGCCTTGGATTGAGGCAGATACGACTCGTTCATGTCAAAAAGTATCTTTGTATCATTCTTTTAAAGGATAAAGACAATCCGAATGCATTTGGTTGGATTTCCATAGGTCACTTTTTGTTTTCACTTAAAATTGTGTCCATTTTAAAGAAAAGAAAAAACCCTTTGAGTGGTACCGGAAACAACATGCCTTAGACTGAGGCGGGAATGACTCATTCATATCATAAAGGACTCTTGGATCATTATAATAAAGGATCAAGAAAATACTAATGCATTTGGTCAGATTTCCATTGGTCAGTTGTTGTTTTCACTTAAAAATATGTCCATTTTAAACAAAAGAGAGACCCTTTGAGTGGTATCGGCCACACCATGCCTCATATTGAGGCGGAGTTGAATCTTACACCTCAAAAAGGACCCATGGATTGTTATCATAAAGGATCAAAACAATATGAATGCGTTTGATGGGATTTTCATAGGTCAGTTGTTGTTTTCACTTAAAATTGTGTCCAATTTAAACAGAAGAGAGACCCTTTGAGTGGTACCGGCAACACCGTGCCTCGGATTGACACGAGGATGACTCGTGCACGTCAAAAAACATTTGGATCGTTCTCCTAAAATATCAATACAATACTAATGCATTTGTTTGAATTTCTGTAGGTCAGTTGTTTTTTTCACTTAAACATTTGTCCATTTTAAACAGGAGAGAGACCCTTTGAGTAGTACCGGCCACACCGTGCCTCATATTGAGGAGGGGATGAATTTTTCACGTCCCCAATGAACCCATGGATCATTCTCCTAATGGATCAACACAATATTAATGTGTTTGGTCATATTTCTGTAGGTCAGTTGTTGTTTTCACTTAAAAATTTGTCCAATTTAAACAGAAGAGAGACCCTTTGAGTGGAACCAGCCACACTGTGCCTCGGATTGAGGCAAGGATTACTTGTACACATCCCCAATTCCTCTATGGATTGTTCTATTAAAGTATCAAGACAATCCTAATGTTTTTGGTCAGATTTCCGTAGGTTTGTTGTTGTTTTCACTTAAAATTGGGTGCATTTTAAAGAAAAGAGAGACCCTTTGAGTGGTATCGAAAACATCATTCCTCTTATTGAGGAAGATATGACTCGTGCACATCCAAAATGACCCATGGATCGTTCTCATAACTCATTAAGACAATCTGAATGTGTTTGGTTAGATTTCCATAGGTCAGTTGTTGTTTTCACTTAAAAAGCAGTCCATTTTAAACAAAAGAGATACCATTTCAGTGGTACTGGCCACACCATGTCTCAGATTGAGGAGAGGTTAACTCTTACACATCAAAAAGGACCTATGTATCATTCTCCTAAAAGATCAAGACAATCCTAATGTTTTTGGTTGGATTTTCGTCGGTTAGTTGTTGTTTTCACTTAAAATTGTATCCAATTTAAACAGAAGAGAGACCCTTTGAGTGGTATCGGCCACACTGTGCCTCAAATTGAGGAAGTATGACTCGTACACGTCACAAAGTACCCTTGGATAATTCTCCTAAATTATCAAGACAATCCGAATGTGTTTGTTAAAATTTTTGTCGGTCAGTTATTGTTTTCACTTAAAAATCTGGCCATTTTAAACAAAAGTGAGACCTTTTGAGTGGTACCAACCACACTGTGCCTCGCATTGAGGCAGGGTTCAATCTTACACATCACAAAGGACCCATGGATCTTTCTCCTAAAATATCAAGACAATCCTAATGCATTTGGTTGGATTTTCATAGGTCAGTTGTTGTTTTCACTTAAAATTGTGTCAAATTTAAATAGAAGAGAGACCCTTTTAGTGGTACCAGCCACACTGTACCTCTTATTGAGGTCGGTATGACTCTTTCACATCAAAAATGACCCTTGGATCATTCTACTAAAAGATCAAGATAATACGAATGCGTTTAGTTGAATTTCCGTAGGTCAGTTGTTGTTTTCACTTAAAAATTTTTCCATTTTAAACAAAAGTGGGACCCTTTGAGTTGTATCGGCCACACCGTGCCTCAGATTGAGGAAAGGATGACTCGTGAATGTCACAAAGGACTCGTGGTTCTTTATCCTAAAAGATAAATAAAATCCTAATGCATTTTGTCATATTTCCGTAGGTCAGTTATTGTTTTCACTTAAAATTGTGTCCATTTAAAAGAAAAGAGAGACCCTTTGAGTGGTCCCGGCCACACCGTGCCTTGGAATGAGGCAGGGTTGACTCTTACATGTTAAAAAGGACTCATGTATCATTCTCCTGAAATATCAAGACAATTCGAATGTTTTTGGTTGGATTTTAGTAGGTCAGTTGTTGTTTTCACTTAAAAATGTGTCCATTTTAAAGAAAAGTGAGACCCTTTGAGTGGTACCGGCCACACCATGCCCTGGATTGAGGCGGGGATGACTCGTTCACATCAAAAAGGACTCTTGGATCATTCTCCTAAATGATCAAGACAATATGAATGCGTTTGGTCAAATTTCTGTAGGTCAATTGTTGTTTTCACTTTAAAATATTTCCATTTTAAACAAAAGTGAGACCCTTTGAGTGGTACCTACCACATCGTGCCTCAGATTGAGGCAGGGATGACTCTTGCACATCCCAATTGCACCCTTGGATTTTTCTCTTAAATTATCAACACAATATTAATGCGTTTGGTCGGATTTCCATAGGTCAGTTGTAGTTTTCACTTAATAATATGTACATTTTAAACAAAAGTGAGACCATTTGAGTGGTACCCGGCCACACCGTGCCTTAGATTGAGGCGGGGATGACTCGTGCATATCCCCAATGCACTCTTGGATCATTATCTTAAAGGATCAACACAATCCTAATTTGTTTTGTCGGATTTCCGTAGGTCAGTTGTTGTTTTCGCTTAAAAATTTGTCCATTTTAAACCAAAGAAAGGCCCTTTGAGTGGTTTATCATTCTTGCATGTTGTTGGTGTATATAATATGTTAAAATGGTAAATTTATTCATTGTAAAAATGATATTTTATTTACTAACAATTAAAATATTCCAACGAACATTTACATGCAACAATGTGTCATCTTTTGATCCCCTAAACCCCTCTAAAAAATGATCGCTAATTGTACATGTCCCCAAGTCAGATCTTTATGCTATTTGTGTACAATATGTCATCAGGTATGTGGACCACTCATTTCTGAACATATCTATATCTCCTTGTGATTATGAGGTTTTTTGGAAGTCATAGTATTACTACAAAATATAAAAATAAATAATTAATAAATAAATTAAACGAACTAGTAGTTGTTTTTGAAAATACCTCTTTAGGGATGCTTGTTTCTTGATGAAAAACGATCTCCTTCATAAATTTACAAAAATAATAACCACAATCATTATCGTTTGTTTGTTTTGGACACTGAAAAAAAAATTATCATTAGGAGAATAAGTAAATTGTGCTGAGATGTGTTTGGATAGTGATATTTTATTATATATACCCTGATATTTGTCCAGACATAGTACTTTCTCGCCTCCTTATGCTTAGCCCCTATCCTCATTCATTTTTTTAGATGATAATTATACACCGCCCTATCATAACATAATCCTCAGTAAAATATAATATAAATTATATTACTTGATGTTTAAACCTAAAATGTAGGATGTTGTGTCTTACAGATTCACAAACTCCATCATATGTGGTCGGTTTGATGGATATCCTTGCTTTGAATCCAAAAAATAAATCTTTGGAGTATCCAAGTTCACCGCAATTATCATCTAATGTTTCCTAAAAACACAAAAAGGAATAAGTAATAAAAGAAGTCAAAATTTAATTAATATGATTTAATCATAGAGTTTTACCCCTGCATGGTTGGTATTAAGAAGAGTGTGTTGTCTGTAATCTTTCTTTCAAATGTTTTCAAAAAGCTATTCACTATTTAATTCTTTTTTGATGGATCTATTTTCATCAGATGTGATGATGTGGTATGAGGACTAATGAGTCCAAATCTTAGGTCATGTGAAAATTCCTTCAACTTTTTTTCATATATACATCTGTCAACAATATAAAATGCATTTAGTCATAATTTGCACATTAGATCAGCTTTTAGAAAATCAATTCACGGAAACGTACCTCATATATATATTTACAACTGTGACACCTAGCCAACTATTTTAAATTATATCATTTACATTTTCCTCCTCAATGAAATAATGACTTTCCATGCCGTATATATTCTCTTCGAAAACCAATATATGACTACTACCACCTCTTAGCATCGTATCCATATGAGTCTTCAATGCTAGTAAATGTGGATAGAGAACATGTGGTGTTATTGTGATTTCAGTAGCTCCTTGGGATCGGTTGGTCGATCCTTTAGATGTTTTTGAGCTTATGTTTTTCACCCCTTCCATTTCTCCGTCTATAATAACATTCATTGGTTTAGACCCTTTTTTTCATTAATTTTTGAAGGTTTAGCTTGAAAAAAAAGGAAATAAATGCCTCTTTGGCCACATGTACTCTTAAAAGTTGTGACTTCCATGCAATGAATGTCCTAATAGCCTTTTCGACCGTATGAATATCATCGTCATCAAGTGGAATAGGTAGCTCTGTATTTGGCTCATGAGCTACAGTAATCGTCACTTTCAGATGATCTTTCAGAAGTGGTCTATTATGCAGCGTGTCATCTGGGATGTTGAACACTGTATCCCTCGCTACAAGGTGATAGGTGGGTGTTGATAGATATAAATCACAATCATTATCACCCTGTAGAAGATCAGTACAAGAAAAGTATCATTGTTTTTCTGATTCACATTTCATGGGAACAATTTTTAGAATATTGATTACCATGGCTAAGATAGTTCTTTGAGGGGAATGGCTCGCCTCAAAGCTGGTGGGGGTGGGGTGGGATCTTCATGTGCTGGTTGTTCCTGAGTTGTGTCTTCTCCTTGCTTCCCACCCATAAAAGTTTCTATCAACTCTCCCTGCCATTACAATCATTCTTCAAGGGGTGCTAGTTTTTCGCTAATTTTTTTCAATGATTTATCTCTATCATCCGTTTTTTTCTTCTTCTCAAAATATACTGAGGGTGTCACCCCAAACCCCGCACCCCTTACACGACTATATTTTTCTGGCTGCTTCAAAGCCGTCGATAATAGGTCTGCATCCACTACAGGAGTAGCTGATTCCTATGAATGTCGAATATAGGAAAATAACTAATTATTTTTATGTAACAGCAATTTAAAACAAATCTTTTTATCGTCATGTCATATTTACACAAATTTACCACACTTTTTGTGTGTTCTCGTCTACTAGCTTCCCTTCTTATTCACACGTTCCTCCTTCCAAAGCATATGACATGGGATGGAAGTGTATTTGGTTTTAGACTCATCAATCTATATATAAACATAAAATGATAATTATGATGTTGTTTGTTGGAACCTAACAGTATTAATGTAAATTTAAAATACGTACCATTTTCTTTTCTAGTGAAGTGCACCCCATCCTTGATTTACGATAGGGGTATGTTGGTTTTGATGCACGTTCCTTATTTTCTTTACAGAGTTTCTATTTCATAAATGAAATATTGACAATCTAAGTGATGAATACATGTATCCTGAAACAAAGTATTATCACCCACAATATACCTAAAACTTCTCAGCCACACGTCGGCCAATAAATGCATCCCATGCTTCTTGGGATATCAGGTGAGCGTAGACAATGGGTGGGTGCGGGTTTATTTTACCATTGGAATATTTCAGGTGACATCTTGATAAAATAGTGCGAAAACCTCGATGAATCATTCCTGCAAGCCTTAGTACATAATCCTTGTGTGAATCATCTACTATAAATGTATTCTACAAGAGATTGAGAAGAGTAAGACATTGTTTAATTATTTTATTTTCTAGTAAATTAAAGAAATAAATTCATAATGTTACCGTAATTGCTTCCCAGATCACAGCCTTCATCCCGGACACAACATGGTTCTATGAATCTATGTCAATCAGCACATGTTTCCGAGTGACAAATCTAATGTAACTACTAAAAATATCCTTGTTGGGATTCACATGTTGGCTTCGTACATTCCATCCGATGTCAAATTTAATTCCTTTGCTTTTTGCTTTAAGAACATTGGCTAACAATGTCAAACTATGACACACCTGTGTTTTCTGTGACATCGATCCTTCATTCCTGAACATTTCATTGATATCAACATCATCTATATGTTTATTTGAAATGGTAGAAACGACATGTGCTGATAGTTGTTGGACCTCAACACTAGGAGCAGTAGGAGCCGTAGCAGTAGGAGCAGCAAGAGCAGTAGGAGCAGTAGCAGGAGCAGTAGCAGCCGCAGCAGGAGTAGCAGCTACAGGAGTAGCATCAGGAGTAGCAGCAGAAGCAGCAGTAGGAGCAACAGCAGGAGCAGCAACAGCAGCTGGAGAGACTTGTTCAGCCTCAAGGTTAGGAGCACTAGAATGTGCAGAAGTCATTATCTGCAAAAGTGGTTGAATAGTTAATTTAGATTACATAAATTCAGTAATTATAATTTAATAGCATGAGATAACAAGATCTATATTATAAACAAAATATAACCTATTTATTGAACTCTCTTTCTTTTTTTCAAAGGCTGAAGGGATTTGACACCTCTATCGATTATCCAAATCCCTTCATTGTGGTCTCCTCTAACATACAAAACATCATATACATTGAGACCGCTCCTAAATTATTGTGACATACCACTGAAAGGATCATCCTCAACTGAATTTTCATTGGAACATTCAGTAGTTTTGGATGCTAACAGAACAATCAACCACTTTCGGCTTGCGGGATCTGGAACCTAAAAAACTTGTACCGCTTGTGATGCCATTATAAACTGTTCGTCTTTGTACCCTTCTTTACTAAAATCAACTTTTAAAAATCCCCATTCATCTATTTTAACACCACAATTGTTATCAACCCATTTTCATTGAAAAATTGGGAATTGAGAGGTCGTATAATCCAACTCCCATATTAGTTTGATAATGACAAAGTATGACATATTTGCATGAATTGGATTTATGTCCTTACTACCAGAAACATGCATCGCTTCAGCCACTAGTGTAACTCCACTATTTGGAATGGTACTATGTTCATCATGTTCATTTGTATAGAATGTATAACCATTAATTACATAACCACTTTAAGATAATACATACACACTTGGTCTAGCAGCTAGCCATCGAAGTCGTTCTGAAATTGAATTCGGATTTTCATCCAACTGGTTAAAAATATGGTCCCGAAACCATCCTATAAACTGGTTATTATGTGTATTTGATAACCATTTTTCATCCCTTGATGGATTCAACAGCCTAAGAATTTCTTTGTGAGTTTCAATATTTGGAGAAACCTCCCAACTATTATGAAAAACATAAAGGTGGGCCTGCTCCCGATATGTAATGTTGATTGTCACAACATCTCATCCAGAAATTCCCTCACCCTCAATGCATCCAGTGTGATAAGATTTTGGGAGACTAATGCTTTCCACATCAGATAGGTATTCGGTAAAAAATTCAATTGCATCCTCAATAATATATCACTCCACTATACAACCCTCTGGACGACTTCGATTTTTGACATACCCTTTCAAAATCTTCATATACCATTCAACAGGATACATTCATCTATAGTCCACATGACCACAAATTCGAATCTCTCTCACCAATTGAATCATAAAATGAACCATCATATCAATGAATTTTGGCGGGGAGAACATTTCTAATTCACATAATATGATGACAATTTATTTTTCCATAGTTGAAAATTTCCCCGGGTCTAAAACTTTGCTATATATAGCTTTGAAAAAGAAACAAAGTTTGATTAAAGTATGACGAAAAATCTTGGGAAAAATTCAACGTAAGGATATAGGAATTAGATCTTGCATCAAAACATGGCAGTCATGTGATTTCAAACCTTTTAACTTCAAATCATTCATTGACACAATGTTCTTGATATTTTATGAATACCCCTCTGGAACCATTACATCATTGAAGAAGTTGCAAAACTGGTATCTCTCCTCCCTAGAAATAGTATAAGAAGCTGGAGGAAGAAATATTCGATTTTCACACTTCACGAGAGCCAAATATTCTCGTATTCCCATGTCAACCATACCCAACCTTGCCTTAATTCCATCCTTTGTTTTTTCAGGGGCATTTAGCAACATTCTGATAACACTGTCACATAAATTTATTTCCACATGCATCACATCAAGAAAATGTTTGATGTAAAAACAATTCCAATATGTTAATTCAAAAAAAACTGATCTCTTTTTACAACGGATTTTCGTAAGGTTTTTTGAAAATGTTTTACCAAAAACAGTGTTCACATCTTTTACTTTTTCAAATAGTTGATCACCTGTTAGTGGAGACGGTGTTGCGCATTGTTCGGAACTTCCATTGAATGATGTCGTCCAAGATAGGTACTTGTGCCAACAAGGTAGAAATCTATGATGTCCTAGAAACACAGATTTCGATGAATGTTTCAACCTAATTGATTATGTATCTTCTTCGCACACGGGACACCCTTGAGTTCCTTTACTGCTATAGCCTGAAAAATTTCCATAAGCAGGGAAATCATTTATTATCCCATAAAACATCGCTCTCAACGTGAAGTATTCACATTTATAAGAATCATACAACATAACACATGAATCCCACAATAACTTCAAATCCACGATCAAAGGAGCCAAATAAACTTCAATATCGTTACCTGGTTGTTTTGGTCCGGATATAAGCATAGATAACATGATGAATTTCTGCTTCTTGCATAACCAGGGTGGAAAGTTATAATTTACCAACATAACAGGCCACTTACTATGAGTGTTGGTTTGAAAACAAAAAGGATTTACTCCATATGTAGATAACGCAAGACGAAGGTTTCTCGGCTCTTTTCAAAATTCCTGATACACATGATCAATTTTCTTCCATTGAGGAGATTCAGCCAAATGATGTAATTTCCCATCTTTATTTCTTTTATCTGCATGCCACGACAATTGTCTTACAGTTTCTTTACATCTATATAGACACATAAACCTTTGAATGATTAGAAACTACCATGAAAATTTCATAGTATTGGATTCATCTTTCTTGTATCGAGAAGCACCACACTTTGGGCATTCTATAAGTGATTTTTTCTCCTTGTGAAACAATATACAGTCTTTTGGGCAAGCATGTATTCATTCAGAAATCATACCCATCAAGCGTAGCATTTTTTTAGCTTCATATGTCCTGCTTGGGAGCTCATTATCTTCAGGGAGCATATCATTCAAGAGAGAAATTAGTTCCGTAAAACTCACATCATTCCATATCTTTCCTTCTTTCAATTTATACAACTTCAGTACAGCTGCCAATGTTGTATACATGGTGAAACCAGCATACAATGGCGTCTTTGCACAACTATTTAACTTCTCAAACAATTTTGGGCAATCATGGAGTTCATCTTCAATTGTATTTGTCATTTCCGCAATGTGATCTTCATCATCATTGACATCTGTAATCACATCCTCCATACGGTTTTCTTCATTATCCATATTTTTATTCATATATGATTATCCATAAAACGCAGTTTTATCCTAGCCAGTAGCTACATTCGCTTTTTCTCAGTGTTTATTCCAACATTTACAACTCTGATCTATTCTGTGACATATAAAATGTTCTTCCAACTCCTCTGGAGTATGTAGTCTAGAATAACTACAACTTAAACATGGACAAAGGATTTGAGAAGGATCCTTTGCGTGATCCTTTGCAAATTTGATGAACTCTTTCACTCTGTTCTCATACTCTATTGTCAAACGATTACCATCCATCCAATATTTATTCATCTTCATCCTATTTGAATATCAAATATTAGTATTTATGGTTCAATTACACAAAACAGTAATTCTAAATATAGTAGAAGAGAACCACTTCCTTATATAAATAGAGATTAATAGATCGTAACCATTAGTATTTATTCATCTTCATTAAATATAATTACTTTAGATTCATTATAGTTTCCTCAAATCACCCCAGACCAAGCACAAGAATAATCAAGAATGATACATCTACCACTCCAAGGTCTCTGCCCTACATTCAATATAATCATGCCTAAATACCCATATATCCTCACATACACATGTCACAAACACATAAAAAACCATATCCACATCAGAACCAAAGTACCAATATGGATTTCAATCAGGTTACTCGACTCAAGTGGTGGTGTGTAAGAAATAATAAGAAAATATAATAAGTATATAGTCACACATAAATCTCAAACTGGTGTTAACAATCTAATAAACCCAAGGTATCATTCCATCTATTAGAATACTCTGAAGGAGCCCATATGCGACAGTAGTCCCAGGTGATGAAGGTTCCTGAGGAGGAAGGGGCGAACACGCACCTATCGGGGTTCGAGGTCAGGTCACTGAGGTTGAAGATGGTTCGATACTCCTACAATGGTTCGTTCCATATTTCAAAAACCATGTCCTAGTACCCTAGGATGTTAACCCACTGCTGGTGGAAGTGAAACTATTCCTGATCATCATGCCAAGAAGAAATGGAAACCAAGAGGGGGGAGTGGTTCGAAATACCTCAAGCAATATGGAAAAACATGGTATTTGATAATAGTTTAGTGGATTTCATGTTGGTGAGACATCTATCTAATATAATCCACAAGCGGTTATGGCCCCTGCAGTTGTTGCACCAGGTGAAACTATCACCTGAGAAGATGAGATCAATGAGGCCCTTCCCAGCCATGAACTGAACATACTTCATGATGGCCTTCCTCTGGAATGGGCTTCAACATTTCCTTTCCTTTGGGTTGGAAATGACATTAAAGTCACCCCCAAAAAACAATGGATGGTGGTCGGGATCGAAGGTATTTTTTTCACTCCATGGAGATTCCCTTTGAATAGAGTCATAGCTTCCCAAAACAAAATTCATAAGGAAGGAGGTGTCATCGTTGGAGACCTTGGTAATGATGAATTGATTTAAATCTTGAACAGTATCAACAACATATTTATTGTGCCAAAATACCCATTTGTATCTATTGGAGGGGTCATAGTGTAGATTTCCATGCAACTTAATCTTCGAGGAGAATTCTATGATTATTATAGGGTTTTTGTGTTATTTGACAACAACAAAAACGACATTATGCATTTTTATTTCTATGGTGAGGAAGTTTGATTTAACATGAGAACTAAGACCATGATAATTACATATGAAGATAATAATGATGGGTAGGATAGGGATCTGGCATTGGATCTAGAGCTAGTAGCCTTATTGAAGTGGGAGGATGATCTCTCATTGAGGTCCCTTGATTTTGAACATGTTCATAACCCCTTCTAGTTGGTAAGCTTCATATGAGTGGGAGATGAGGATCCAAAGGGGCAGGGGAAGGATGGGTAATGAAACTTGGGGGCTGGTGAGGGAGTTCTCTTTAGATCAATAAGTATTTGGAGCTGGATGACAGGCTCAGATCCATGGGAGACAGAACAAACACTGCTAGGAAGGGGCCTAGCCACTATAGAGAAGCAGTCAGTAACCTCAGCGAGGGAGAAGGACAAAGATGGAGGTAGTGGTGGAAAGGCAAGAAAGCTTGGTTTTCTGGGCATCATGCCATATAAGGGCACTTCCAGACAAAGTCACTTAGATATAATGAAGGAAAGAAGTGGGAACCCCTCAAAAAAATAGGGTTCAAGCATTAGATGACCTAGAAATGCATCAGAACCTGGTGGTGTTGTCCTTAAAGAAAAAGGTTATCCTTCATTCCCTACTTTATGGTGACATGGTGTTTGATCTAATGGAATCAATGATACCTAGGAGGAATCTAGTAAAAATGGAATATAAGTGGTAAGGACCTTAAATTTTTCATAAACTTCACTCTGATAATGTAAACTCATTGATCTCCATTGATGATGAGCATATCAATCTTTCCACCAATACTAGGTTTCTCAAGAGATATTTTTACATGAATAAACCATCCCTTTTAAAGAAAATCAACCCATGTCAAACATTCCCCAAAGATTCCACATTTTGATTTACAATAAAAAACTATACTAGTAGAAAATCCTAGAATAATGGAGTAATGATAAAAGAAAAAATAAATATGTCATAGCCACACATGTTCAAATAGTATGTGGAATTATGAAAAATACCCCATAAAACACCACTAAATTCAAATTTCAAACAAAAATATGCTATTGAATCATGCCTCAAATCATGATGATACTCGTGCCTTGATACATACACCGTGATGTGCCTGGTCAACATCATCATCAACAACTTCACTAACAAGATAACAAACTAGAATTCATCACCTTAGGAACCTCATCACCCATTTCCAACCCAACATAACCTAATAATATAATTAAATCAAAGAATATATATTCTATAATTCAAACCACACCTTCTCATAAAGGTGATTGCTGAAGAATTTATATAACACATCCAGCCATACCACCATCAAATTGAATGGTTTTTAGGATCCAGAATAAACAAATACCAAATCACCTAAAAACCCACCGTAGTCATTAGAAAAAAGGTTATACCTTAGGCGTAATATAAATATATTGGATGATCACCCCCGAGAACCCCATCCTAATATGTAGGAAGAACACTCAAGAATCTACGATGAAGTAGAATCATCACCACTAGAGGACATGAAACCTATGGATGAAATAATTCAACAAAAAATCCACTAGAACACCATTGATGGGCAGCCTCACATCCCAGAACTCTAATTAAAAATGTTTTAATGGTGTGATATGATTTATAGAATAATAGTTCTAGAACCATTAGAAGAAGTTGGACCAAACTCGAGCTTCGACAAGGGGCATTACCCTAGATACAAACATGAAGAAGAAAAGGATGAATCATGTAGCCTACAACCATCACAATATCAAATATCCATTAAATCTATCATGACAAATCAACAATTGGTTATGTGTGATGGGAGAGGAGAACAATATTAAAAAATGATTTGGAAAACATTCCTTAATTGGAGGTCCGACAAGGCGAAGTTCAGCGGGCAGCGGAGGTCTGGCAATGTGAAGCTCGAGGGTGTTGCAGGTGGCGGAGGTCCGGCAACGCGAAGCTCAGCAGGTAGTGGAGGTCCGGTAATGAGAATCTCGAGGGTGGAGGAGGTCCGGCAACGTGAACTCAGTGGGAGGTAGAGGGGAGTCACAGGGTTCCAGTACCGTGACAGCTTTAGGTCGCGATAAAACGAGGGCACTGTGCGACCAACTTTATAAAAAAAATGGACTAAGGTTTTATCAGCGCTCAAATTTTAGCGCTGATAAAGGTATCCTTTATCATCGTTTTTTTAGCACTGATAATGGTCCTCTTTATCAGCACTACAAAAGCGCTGATAAATCCTTCATGTATCAGCGCTAACATTTTAGCACTGATACAGGTATTCTTTATCAGCGCTTTTATAGCACTAATAAAGGGTCTTTTTATCAGTGCTTTTTTAGCGCTGATAAAGGTTACCCGGTATCAGCGCTAAAATTTTAGCGCTGATATAGGGTTTCTTTATCAGTATTTTTTCTTAGTGCTGATATAAGGTGGTGCTTCCCTTGACCATTTTTGTAGTAGTGATATGAATAATCTCATCATCATTGATGGTCTCGTGGTGAGGTAACACCCCAAATAAAATTCATCCCTCAACGTAAGGAACTATGGATCCTCATACTTCCTCCTCTTGATCTAGTTTGGAAGAGAGTTTACAATAGATAAGGACATGAGTGACATCTATTACAACTCTTCAAGAACACCTATATGCATCTCAGGGAACAAGGTCATCATCTTCCACTCATAAAATGACTTCTGAACTCCCTAAGTCTTTGTATTCCAACATAAAGAATCTAAAACACTATTGAATTTAATTGAAATATATGTTATATCAAATTCAAAATATTTCATATAATCAATCCATCTCTACTTCCAGAGGTTTAGATTCATAAGCTTGTTATGATCAGTATAATCACTAACATTTTAAGGCATGAACTACCGCATCTAACTTGTGAAAATAAAATGGATAAATCCATTCATGTGGACTCAACTATTATAAAAAATAGACCATGACTCAATCTATTTAAATCAACACTCCCCAAGTCTGATCCCAAATGAATCACAATACCGAGCATACTCTTTACCTGACTCAGATAAGATCAGAATCTATGTTATTGTCAAATGACTCTTTATTTCCTTGAAATCATTCTCTTAGGAATAAAAACATTAAAACTTTATTCCCTTCCTATTTAGGATTAATAGTGGTGCTACCATGTGAGAAAATACATATATAAACCTTTGTTAGTAAATAGTTAATCTTTAAAATCTTTGCATATCAAAAACATTCTTGAATCTATCCCAAGAAACAACTTCTTGTAACTTCTCAGGGTCCACTAAAACATCATCTTCTAAGACAATGTGACCTAATAAATTTATCATTTTAATCCAGAAATTACACTTAAATTTATTGGTATATAAAATATTCCATTTTAGTATACTCAAGATGTTTTTAAGATATTTGGAATGATCATATCGAGTTGGGGATTTTCCTAAGATTTCATCTACAAAGAAAACCACAAAATGATCCAAGTATGGGTGAAATATCCATTTAATCAAGTCTATAAACATTTTAAGAGATTTTTTGGCCCAAAAATCATCAATATGAACTCATAAAATTCATACCTACTTATAAATTTATTCTATGGTATATCAGACAATCTCACCCTCAACTGATGATACCCTGGTCTTAAATTTATCTTTGATAATACATAAAAACCTCTCAGCTAGTAAAAAGGTTCATCAATACACAAAAGAGAATACTGGTTCATAATTTTCATGTAGTTAAAATTCTTTTAATCAACACACAAGAAAAATTTTCCTTTATAAATCTTGGAAAAAATGATCGGAGAACCCCAAGTGACATACTCGGATGAATGAACCCTTTATCATCCACCTCCTCCACCCGAGTCTTAAGTTATTTAATCTCTTATGGTTCCATTCTATAAGGTGGAATATAAATTGGATCAGCACAAATAATATTTATATTAATAACTTCAATAACACTATCAGGTGGAAACCCTGATAACTCTTCAAAAAACACATCCTAAAACTGATCTATTATAGGAGGGAAGAAATCCTACTCCGCTCCACATCATATAAAATAACACTTGAAACCTGGTTCTATGAGATCACTTAGTTTCTAAATAACCAACTCTGTAAATCTTTCTTGATTATCCCACTCCCTGTAATGAATGTAAATTTCACCCTTAGGAGACATTAAATTCACTTTTCTATAGTAACAATCAATGTGTTCTTGATATGAAACCAACTTATCCATACCAAGTATCATTTAAAAACCTAAGATATTGAGAAAAAGAGAATCTCAAAGGAAATGGTACTGACCATCCTTGAGGGAACACCCCTTACAAAGATAGATACCCTCTGACCGCACCTCCAATTTTGTGTCAATCAACATGATCACAAAAAATAACTCTACTTCAATACCCAAAAAAAATTAAAATATGAGTTTATATAAAAGAAATTAAAGATTCTATATCAAATAATGTACTAGAAATTGTATTATATACATGAATCATACCTTGTAAATTAAATAACCCAAAATTTCTATCGATGGGTATAGGATGGACTGTAGGCTACTATCTTATACATCAACCTTAAGCTATTGTCTTAGTTCCCCCACACTAAACTGCTCTACTAATATGGATTATCTGGTCTTAAAGTAATATGACTCCCAACCCAACCATCAAGGCTAGTAAAACTCACACCGTTGGAATGATACGGGGTAGATAGTCCCCTTACAGTGATTTGCATTGGACTAGGCCCTCTTCATTACCCAACTATTAAGGGTTTATATAGAACCTCTGTATGTGTCTCATCCTTCCAAAATCTCGGAACTCCACTTATTGACGTGAACACTAGCCGTGAATGTGATTAGTATTTCAAGATTGATAACAGACCATTAAATCATGTCCCTGAGATGTTGACCCTCTCCCCTAGCTACACTACCTGTAACCACCTTGGTGAAAGTTCTCATAATGATGCTTCCTAATCTCTAATGATGCACCACTAGATCACCTAGATAAATCCACATCTCCACGACTAGAATTTTCCTTCAGGTTCCACTAAAAAATGAGATCGTAATTTACCACCTCATAAAATTTCTTCAAACAAAATATATTCACCAATGACTTTATATCAAATTTAGGTATATCCTGAAAATGTTTCTCTCTTACTACCTTATCCCCTACCAACATTGGGGGAAAATATCATAGGTTAGTGAAGTGGCCAACATAATCTAACACTAACATATTTCCCTAGGTCATAAACATAAAATATGAATCTCTCTCCTATCTCATATTTCCTAGTTATAAATTCTATAAGAACTTGTCCTATAATTCCTTCCAAGATATTTCATCTAGGTTTTCATCTTTGACATGAATATCCAGCCAACACTTCGATGTTCCTCGCAACATATAAGCTGCCAACATAACCCTCTTCTCCAAAGGAGTCAAGATAAAGAACATTTTAATTGAATATTTTATTGATAATAAATGACATAATTTCATCAAATTTTCTTAAATATGTTTATTTGTGGAATATTTTTTATTAGATCATTCAATTTCAAATTTGATGAAAAATCTAGTTTTGACCATTTAAAGTGAACTATTGTAATCTAGTTATAAATATTTTTTTATAGCTTATTTAAATGAGATTTTGTAACAAAATTAAAAAATTAATCTTATAAAACTTTTATTTAGGTAATCTAAGTTGGATCATGAATTTTATTAGAGAAAATGGTCTATGAAGTCAAAGTTGGGCTGGACTAACCAGATTGGACACCACTACACTATTTAGGCCACATCTCCAACATGAGGGCTTGGATTAGGCTCAAATTTGTAAATTAGATAGAGGACCAAATTCATCAAAAATAAACCTTCATAAAGGAAATCTGGTTTATACATTTTTTAGGCCAACAATGTAGTGAAAATTGGATTAAAATATTTGGAAGAATTTCCCCCTTCACACTTTTAACTTCTTATAACCCTAACCTCCACTCCCCTATACAAATATTTATTTTTATTTTTTGAGTGGTTTTACATACTTTATGATATTAAATAAATGGGATAATTTCATTAAATCTATTTCTATATGAATTTCAATAGGTATATCTCTTGAATAAAGGATCCCTTTATCGAAGTCTTCTTCTTCATAATTTAGTGTTTGTGTTTTCATTATTAACTTATTAAACTCTCTTAAATTTACTTTTTTTAATTTGATTATTCCTTTATTAACTTATTTTTTCTAGAAATAAATATTACAAATGTGATCAGGTTATACCCTTGTGAAACTTTTGCAAACCCAATTCTTTTAAATGATGACTACACCGCCTAGGGAAGAGTAGTTTTTCTTAGTAATCAATATACCTATATCCTTATTCATTTTTTATTTTGAATCATTGGGATAATTTAATTCAAATAATATGATCTAGGAATTTTGTTTTTAACTTAAAATAAACTAATAAATCAATTGAACTATTAATAAAAAACATGTAAGGTTGAGTAATATGTGAATTGTGAGGGAAAGATATTAATTGAGAAAAAATTGGATCAATTTTTAGAGTTCAAATAAAATACCTAAACTCAATTAATCCTCACTTAAAGTATCGATATGAGCCCTAATTCACTAATTATCATAATATAGACTTGTAATTACAATCAAATTAGGGTGATACAATTGCATGTTCTGAAGATAGCCTAGGGATTGATTTATTTTATATTTGTTGTTGAGTAAAGTTCTCATAAGATTCAGGGATCAAAAAATTAGGGGATAGAAATTAAGTTTATTTGAATTTTAATGATAATGATTAATAATTAATTAAAGTGGTAGAGTTAGAGAGATTAGGCCTTCTCAAAATATTTTCTAAAAAAAACTCTTCTCATTTTGTTGTATCAATAAAATTTCAAAAAGAAAAAAATACAATCTTCTTACAACATACATATTATAGTTTTTTAAGCATTAATAAACCCTTAATACTTTTAAATAGTGTGTTTATTTTATTTTAATTTAATTCTAAAATATATTTAATATGTTTTTTTAATTACTTTCTCTTTTGATAGACAACCTTGGTCAGCCACTCAATTGTACCTAAATACCCCAAAACAATAAATCATTTGAGAGCGACCACAAAATTCCCTCTCAAATCGGTGTTGTTTCTAGGGAGTTTAGTATCTTATTCAACCAATTAGATGTATTTTTTTATTCTATTTATCCTTTATTCTATCTTATTTCTCAATTTTTGTTCAACCACTTTTCTTCTCTTTTAGATAATAAATTGAAACTTATTCTCATGATATTATAGTATATTCATCAGAATTTCTCTCTTTTATTATATTTTTGACATGATCACATCCCAAGGATCTTTTTGATCTATACCCGATATTCAACGCAACATCAACAATTAAATTAGAAAATATTAGTCTATAGGAAGTGTCAAAATTTACCCAACTGGGGAATTCCTCCACTTTGGTTACATTGAAATTAGAATCACTTATGAAACAAACATAAAACTATAACCAATGAGGGAAAATAATAACAATGAACTTAAAAAAAATTATAATTTTCTATTCCATACATTAACTATCATCTAAATTGTATTACATTCCCAAACCTTGAATCAGACTTTAAATTATTATCTGGATTGAAATGCCTTCTTTAAAAATTCTAGGGCCTCGCTAGAGAGGATCATAATAAGCATATAAAATAACATAATGTGGTTTGATCAATATTGAAACCAAGAAATGTATATGAAGATAAAATAATACTATGAAAATTCTCATTCTCACTTGATTTAATTATAAAGGATTGGATGTATTATTTGAGACCAGAATATGTAACATGTTGGAATTATTTGAAACATCTTTTCTTGATGAGTTTATTCAATCATTGATGAACACTTCATTCATAAAGAGATATTATAGATCATGAAAGAAAAAGGGTCTTCAATGTATGAATACTGAGAGCAACTCAAGAAGTTGTTTGCAAGCTTCCCACATCACCAAATCAATGAGAAACTCCTTATCCAATACTTCGATGAAGGCCTAACACATATGGAGATGAACATGGTGGATGTCGTAGATGGAAGGAAATTGGCCGAAAAAACACCCACAACTACACGTGAATTCATTGATAAAATGAAAAAAAACTCCCAAATATTTTTGATTGAGGTACACCACATATTAGAAGAGTACATCAGGTAATTCCACCTTCTCTTGAAAATACTTTAATTGATACCAAGTTAGAAAAATTGAACACTAGGCTGAGATTGATTTATTTGTCCCAAAAGACATCCCAACCCACTCCTATGAGGCCTTGTGGAGTTTACAAAGAAATGCACCATCCTACTGGTTGTCGGACCAAATTACAAGAGGTAGGGGACTGCACAATCATATTCCCTAGGAGGCTATATTAGCAGCAATAGTAACTACATCCCCAGAAGAAGTATGATTTCTTTTCACAAACATACAAACATATGTGTAAAGACAAATCAAACATGAGTTATGACTTTGTACAATAATATATGATCCATTTTCGAAAAAAATCTTCTAATATCCTCCACTTAATCAACAAGTATTTAAACAACCCTAAAGGATATTTGAAGGCCAAGAATCAAATATTCAACAAAAACAATAGAATTCTAAACCCAAATTATATTCTAATACAAATGGCTACGTGAAAAAATTATTTCTTAATAAATAAAATAAGATAAAGATTAACGATTTATATTTTATGGATTTGAAGACACAAATGATCCAGATTTTCACTTCCCTCCATAAACTCATAATTTAAAACTCCAAAAATATTCCTTCCAAACTGACTGAAAATCCTAAAGTAAATTTTAGTTCCATCACATTGAGATGTGGTATGTAAATAACTGATATATCTACATCGATCATTCCATCAGGATTCACCTAAACCCTACAGAAGTAACATTTAAGAAAAACTAATGAGAAGCCGAAGGAGAAAAAGAAAGGTTAGAAAAATATTGATGATGTTCCTCCTAAACCCCTTCCATATCCAAATAGAGATGTAAAAATCAGGAACATGGCTAAAGAGGAAATTCAATAAGTGGTTTTAGACACATTCAAGCATGTTGAGATCAACATCCCACTACTTGACGCAATCGAGAAAATTCCAAGGTATACCATGTTTTAAAATAACTATGTATAATTAAAAGGGGGAAATAAAGAAATGAGTAGATCAACATAGAGAGGAATGTATCTACACTCATCACACCAACCTTGGTTATTCCTACAAAGTGAAAGGAGCTTGGTAAATTTACCATTTTATGCAATAAAGGAGTGTTTCATTTCATGAGGCCTTATTTTATTTTAGTTCCTCCATTAATTTCATGCTCATGCTCCCATGGGAGACTGTTGGTCATTCTCTCTAGTATTAGTAGTTTTAATAATCAAAAATATTTTTAATACATATTTATCTTGACTAAAAATTTCAATCATAATTATTTACATTTAAATATGTACAATTATGTATATCTATGATCTCACATAAATTTGGTGCATTTTGTTTACATTTATTGTAAGACAATCTTGACAAAAATATATTCTGAGTATAACATACTGACACCGATAGAAGAAAATGACTTACCGATGCAGACTACCTACCGTTGCAAATAACTTACCAATGTAGACAACCTACTGATGGAAATGACTTGTCGGCGTAGATTATCTACTGATAAAAATGAATTACTGATGTAGAAAACCTACTAATTAAAATGACTTACTGACACAGAAGACATGCCGATGAAAATGACTCGCTAGTACAGATGACCTACCGATGCAGACGACCTACCATCAGTACAAATGACCCACCAATGCATGGCACTACTGGTGCAAGGACTTTCCAACAATTAAAATGAGTCACTAACATATGGAAAGACCATAAGAATGATATAATAATGGGATGAGTCACCAAAAAAAGGAGATACCAACCAAGGACTCACCAATAGTCTGTTTAAAATTTTCTCTGTTTTAAAATTATATTTAACTGTCATATTTTTAGTGTTTTAATGAAACTAATTAAATTAATGTCTTTTTACAAACATCATAAATGAGGATGTTATAAATACAAGGTATTGTTTCTACCTCAAACATGCACATTGTTGGGATGAAATAACATATATACAAAGGAGAGCACATGAACGAAAATATAGATTCATGCAGAACCGCATACACAAGAGGATGCATGTACTATACAGAAAGAAGAACACATGAGGAATTATCCATTCCTGGTTGTTATGAACCAAAGATCAATTGATCATCAATGTTCCATCATCTCAGCAGCATCCAACTACACTTAAGGAGAATAGCCTCTCACCCTCCTGGAAGATAGAACATAGTGCTTCACAACACTCTATTTTTGGTGTATGTTTCCAGAAGCGGACTCAAGCTTCAAATCTGATACACCAGAGAGTCCATAGCTGAATTGAATCACACTGAGAGAATATCTAATCCCTTCTAAATATATTCTACTCTATTTTGTACCATTTAACTAAACTTTTGAGTTGTGTGTGTATGTGTATTCTAAAACACAGACTTTCTCGTATGCTAAACTAGAGGATACTAGTTATCCTCAAACTCATATCTTCATACACATAGTTGTCCCATGTAGAACTATGGAAGAGGTCATGTCTGACCTGGTAGTTTTTTCTCCCACTTAGAACAGTGGAAGAGGTCTTGGGACCTTGACAGTCATGTGTACTATTGTTAACCCTGATCTAGGTTGTGAATCTAAGCCTTATACATATATATTGCGTGGTGGTAGGCGATCACCTAGTGGAGTGGATTAGGTCTTGGATTGAGACTGAACCACTTGTTTTATCCACTGTGTCTTTCAATTTATTTTTTCTCTATTTTAACTTAAATTACATAAAATGAAATTTTACTTTGATAGTTAGTCTTGTATAGTAGTTATAACAATTTTCACCTTATTAGAGTAGTTTTAAAAGTTGTATCAATATCTAATATTGTTTTAACTTAGAATTAATCAATATTCTGAGTAACTATTTGAGGAGTCAAACTATTATAATTTTACTGCCTTGGTTAACTGGACAACTTTATTTTATATTGCGGGAATCTTTTTTAATAAAATTTGTAATATAGAATTTTATAGGAACTCAATTCACCCCCTATTGAGTGTCCTACTCTGACCAATATTTGGTATTCGAGGAGTTTTTAATATCCCTATTTTCAAACATTTAAATTATTAATTTGTCTAAATTATTTTTAGACTCTAATTGTAGTTGTGTTTTAAATAGAATTAAATTTCTGTTAGTTCTAAATTTCTAGTTATTTAAAATCCTATTTCTTTATCATGGATAATATATTGGAAGAAATTGCTTCCAACAAGCCTCTATTATTTATTGGAACAAATTATGAACAATGGAAAATTAAAATGAAGATTCACTTAGAATGTATGGGTTTTGAGATTTGGTCTTCTGTTATAGATGAATATAAGATTCCCTTTACTACTAGAAATACTTGGGATGAACCAACTAAGGTTGATTATGACAATAATTTCAAATCCATGAATTCCTTATACTGTTCTTTAGTAGATGAAGAGTTTAACAGAATTGTTTCATGTAAAATAACCCATGAAATTTGGGATACTTTATTTGTTTCACATGATGGAACCTCCAGTGTTAAGGAAATGAGATTTAACAAATATACTATTAAATATGATAACTTTAAAATGAATCTTGATCAGGATATTTTTGACATGTATCTCAAGATTAATGAAATTGTAAATATAATGATCTCTCTGGGAAGAGATGTTGCAGCCAAGGATCAAATGATGAGAATACTCAAATGATTACCAGATAGATTAAGAGAAACTTCTATATCAATTATAGAATAATGTGACGTCAGCAAGTTACCATTAAAGGAGGTTATAGGAAATTTTATGATGTATTAGGAATAACTAAAAGTCAATAAATAAGAGGATGATTAACCCAAAATAAAATCTGTTGCTTTCAAATATACTACCTCCAAGAAGAAGGACAATGTTCAAGATGAAACTAGAAGTTCAATTGATGAATAATCATCATTAGAAAGTGATAAATAAATGTCCCAATTATCTACTAAATTTAATAAATTTTATTGAAGAAAGAAATTTTTTAGAAAGCACAACTTCAATGGAAGATATGATCACAAAGGAAACTAGATGAAGGATTGGAAAAGAAGTAACAAATCTGATGAATTTTTTTTCATGAATGTAAGAGAAAAGGACACATAAAGGCTGATTTTCCTAAGTTAAAATATAATAGGAGATATCAGTACAAGGATAGAAATTATAAAAAGGACATAAAGGAAATATAGAGTTTATTTGAGGATAGATCATGTGGCTCAGATTCTTCATATGATGTAAAGTCTGAAAAGTCCAATATGTGTTTTATGACAAAGACATCTGAGGTAACACTAAATTATCCTATCCCAAATTCCTATTATTCTAGAGATGAATCTAATAGTGAGGAAAATTTGAATAGTGAAGAATTATTTGAATATTGTAATATTCTTGAAGACACTTGAAATGAATTAAAAGATAGATAAAAATCATTGAAGAAAAATAATTCCTTACCCACTACTATTAAATCTGAACTTACTGTGGAGAATGAGAAAAATGTTTTGTTACTCAAGGAGAACAATGAATGGAAATTATCTTATGAACAAATGAAAAGAGACCAAGATATATCTACCAATGGAAAAAAATACTCTTACATAAATTCTTGGATAAAAAATTTCCCCTAGATACACTATTAGTATAGGATACCAACTTGGGAAAATAAATCTCACCAAAAACAAGTTTGTAACTAAGTTTGTAAAAAAAAATTTCAACCTAAAAGTGAAAATTATGATTCTAGTTCCAGTTCAGGAAAATCTTTTACTACCTCTAGTTTTTCTAGACCAAATAAATTCTATTTTTCAAATATGTTACAAAATGCATATAGGAAATCCATGAAGAAAATGTGTGTTCCTAAAGCACTGATAAATAATGTTATTGGACCCAAATAGATGTCGGTACCAAAATCTATTTTTTTGATTACTTTGTAAGAAAGATGTTTGAAGATATCTTATAAAATATTATGGTACTTGGATAGTGGAAGTTCAAGACATGTGATAGGAGATTACTCATTCTTCAAGAATTTACTAATTATTGATGGTGGGAATATCACTTTTGGTGACAATGGTAAAGGGAAAATAATTGGCTTAGGATAGATTGGTAACTCTAAATCATTTTTAATTTCTAAATTACTGTTTGTTGATGGATTGAAATATAATCCCTTTAGTATCTCTCAGCTATGTGATGATGGATTTCATATTAAATGTTTCAATGATTCTTGCAATGTTTCTAATTCTAAGAAGGAATTAATATTTTCTAATTTTAGACTTCAAAATTTTTATGTTGATAACTCAGATTCCGTAGCTTCATAAAATGTTTCATGCTTAATTTTATTTCACAAAGAGTCTTAAATTTGGCATATAAGATTAGGAAACTGCAATATACACTCCCTTAGAAATATTACTATAAAATTTTTAGTAAAGGACCAAACCAAACTTGAGTTTCCAAATGAAAAAGTCTGTAATCCCTATCAAAAGGGTAAACAACACAAAATCCCTTTCAAACCAAAGAAATAAATTTCAACTTCTCAAACTCTTGATTTGGTTTACATGGATTTTTTTGGACCATCTATATTTTCTAGTTTAAATGAGAATCATTATGTTTATGTTTTTGTAGATGACTATTCTAGATATACTTGGACCTTATTCTTGGCTCACAAGAGAGAATATTTCTCTCATTTCGCCAAGTATTCTAGTAATTTAGAAAATTGTAGTATACTTAGGATAAAATATATAAGTGACCATTTCCATGAGTTTGAAAACCAAGAGTTTGAATCCTTTTACTCACAGAAAGGCTATAGTCATAACTTTTCTACCCCTAGAACACCTCAACAAAATGGTGTTGTAAAAATAAGAAATATAACCATACATGAAATTTCTAGAACAATTATTAATGAGTATAACTTACCTATATATTTTTGGGAAGAAGATGTCAATACAGCTGATATATTATTAATAGAGTCCTAATTAAAAATATCTATAAAATAACTTCCTATGATATATGGAACAATAGAAACCCAAGGTTAATTAATTCAATGTTTTTAGTTTCAAGGTCTATATTCTTAATACTAAAGACAATCTGGAAAAATTTTCCTCCAAGAGTGATGAAGGATTTTTACTAGGTTATTAAATTTCTAGTAAATCCTATATAGTCTTTAATAATAGAACCAAATCTGTGGAAGAATCTGTACATGTAAAATTTGATGAAACAAATCTACATGAGCCAAATACCTCACTAGAAAATCTTGGGGATGATATGTCAAATCTGAACATTAATGATAAATATTATAACCATCTTATTAAGGAATCTATTAAATCTTCTAGTTCTATAAATTCTCCAAATTCAAGCCAGAATGAACCCAAACCTATTAAATAATTTGAAATTGCTAGTCTTTCTTTTTCTAGAGCTGTTAGATTTCTTGAGTATCATACTTTAGATTCTATTGTTGGATATTTAGAGAAAGAAAAAAACTATAGCTTCTCTAATAAATAAGGTTGAACATCAAGCTTTTCTATAAAAAATTGAGCCTAAAAAAATCAATGATTTTATCAATGATGAGTTTTGGGTGATGGTTATGCAAGAGGATCTAAATCAGTTTAAAAGAAATAATGTTTGGAAACTTTTGGATAGACCCAAAAACACCTTGACCTTAGGCACTAAATGGGTGTTGAGGAACAAAGTATATGAATCTGGTAACATAGTTAGAAACAAATCTCGATTGGTTTCACAAGGTTATAGTCAAGAAGAATGAATTGAATATGAAGAAACCTTTTCACCAGTTACAAGACTTGAAGCCATTAGAATCTTTCTTGTATATGTAGCACATATAAATTTCAAACTATATCAAATGGATATCAAGAGGTCATTCCTAAATGATAATATTGTTGAGGATTTTTTTTATTGAACAACCCCATGGTTTCAAAAACCCTAACCTTCTAAATCATGTTTTTGAATTGAAAAAATATATTTATATGGTTTAAAGAAATCACCAAGAGATTAGTATGATAGGATAGACACTTTTATTATATCTAAAGGTTTTAAAAAAGGTATAGTTGATCCTAATATTTTTATAAAAATAATTTCCATAGATGTCTTAGTAATAAAATTTATGTAGATTATATTATTTTTGTATCTTCAAAAAATTATTTATGTACTGATTTTTCAAAGATGATGAAAAATGAATTTGAAATGAGTTTGATGGGTGAACTAAAATTCTTTCTTGGATTTCAAATCATTTAAAATAAGGAAGGTATTATTTTAAATTAAAGAAAATATACAAAATATCTTGTAAAATTTTTTGTCTTAGATAGTACTAAAAGTAGTGATACTCTAATTAGCACTACTTGTATGTTGGATCTTGATGAAAATGGTAAACCTGTTGATCAAACCACTTATAGAGGAATTATTGGAAGTTTAATATACTTAACTTCAAGTTGGTCATATATTATGTTTAGTGTTTATATGTGTGCTCGTTTTCAAGAAAACCAAAAATAATCTCATCTTCTTCCTGTTAAAAGTATTTTCAAATACCGAAAACAGACTCCCAACCTAGTATTGTTCTATCCTGTAGGAAAATCATTGAACTTAAATAGATATTAAGATGCTGATTTTGGTGGTTTTAAGTTAGATAGAAAGAGCACCTATATAACATGTCACTTTTTTGGGAAAGTCTCTAGTTTCATGGTGTAGTAAGAAACAAAATTTAGTTGCACTATCTACTTCTAAAGCTGAATACATTGTTGTTGGTAGTTGTTGTGAATTTCTTTTTGATGAAACACACATTACTAGATTAAGAATTTCAATTCAGACATGTCCCTATAAATTATGATAACACAAGTTCTATTAATATCTCTAAAATCCTATTTCACATTCTAGGACAAAACATATTGATGTAAGTCATCATTTTTTGAGAGACCATTATAAAAAAGGTGATATAACTTTAGAGTTAATTGGAACTGAACATCAGATTGGTGTCATTTTTACTAAGCCATTGAACATTGAAATAATGAATTACATCAGACATTATTTAGGAATGATCAATCTATAGGACCTTGTTTTGTTATTCCTTTGACCATTATAAGTGATATTATCATGCCAAAATCGACGCTATGTCATACCGACATAGTTTTCATGCTAACACCAATGCCTTTTCAGGCCGATATCATTAGTGTTATGTAAAATATGTAAATCTGACACTGATGAATAACTATTTTATATGTTTTTATGTTTTTATTATAATGACACTATTTCATTTATTTTGTTGAACTTGGTTCACAATTTCACAATTTTTTTATTTGAAAATCCCTAAATGATATAAATTTGAATCAATCCACTCTACTCCTTTACCCCTACACTCTTTGATTTGTTCATCTCTCTCTACCCATGGCCTTTCAACTTATGACCTCTAGACTGAACTGATTGTAATGGCGCATGTGAAGTGATATGTTGATGGTGGTGAGTCTCGTGCTTCTAAGAAATATAAAGGTGAACCAACAAAATCTTCATCACCTATAAATATTGCTCTGGAAAACTGTGTTGTAACTCTAGGAAAATAAGTTCTTCTGGAATGGATGTTAGAAAGAAATTTTGTATTTCTCAAGGTACTATAAGATCAAGGATGGATTGAGTGGTTCTCAGATAATGAACGACCCTTTTATCCAAATCTAGTCCATAAATTTTACATGAATATGGAGTTTATGTTGGAAGGAAGTGATGTCTCCTAGATCAAGTCCATATTAAAATGGAATAGAATCTATTTCCCTTCAAGACATTATGATGAATTTGTTAAAGTTATTTATAAAGTTGTATTTTATGTCCATCAAGGTACCTATCCACCTGAGAGTGATATATTTTTCTTTGATACAACCTTAATGTAGCTTACTAATAATAATGATCATAGAAGAACCATTGATATAGAGATAAGTAGAGAATGTAGAATATTTTCTTAAGTTTATCCAGCATCAAATCTGTCCTAGGAAGGGGGTCTTTTCTTCTCTAAAATATCAATATTTCTACTTGGTATATCTACTAAGAAAAGGGATCAAGGTAAATTTATGTAAATACCTTGTTGTTTACATGAATGATATGATCAAATATTCTATAAAAGCTAATTCCATGTTCTATCCAATGATGATCTCAGCTATGCTAAAAGAAAAAGTCTATGTAAATGAAGGAGAAGAATTTATTTCTGAGTGCAGTGGGATCTTCCTCAGTAAAGAGATTTTTAAGATGATGAAAATCAACTGGAACCCATTTAAGAGAGAGTGGGTTGGAGATGAAGATAAGTTCTATGATAAGTTCAATCTAGTGGACTATCCAACTTGGCCTAATAATATGGATGATTTTAATCTGGTATCAAATGAAGAATCTATCTACTCTTCGAAAGAAGTAGAAGAGCCTATCAATCCAGTTAGATATC
Source organism: Viscum album (assembly GCA_963277665.1). Classification (NCBI taxonomy): domain Eukaryota; kingdom Viridiplantae; phylum Streptophyta; class Magnoliopsida; order Santalales; family Viscaceae; genus Viscum; species Viscum album. The sequence goes on along the minus strand of OY728123.1, from coordinate 497,762,184 downwards.
AAGGATCACCTATCGATGATAGGAGTTATCCTAGCACCACTGAACCTCGCAAAGGGTTTTTTAGACCTCCTAGTCCTCCACTTTCCTTACCCTCTAATGATACCACTCTAGATGAAAATGGGAATGAGGAGACAGAAGTCTCCAGAAGTGTAGAATATGTAATTAGATCCAATGGCTTAGAAGAAGAAGAATAAAGTGAAGATGATGAAAGTGGCAGTGGTATTGAAGAGGTAGAAGGTGAAGAATATGGTAATAAAAATGAAAATTAAGAACATGTCTCTGTACATGATAATGATGAAAGCAGTGGAAGTGATAATGAATATTATAAGGATGATCATGGTGAATATGATGAAATGATTAAAGCTATGGATCAGGCTTGGTTGGAAGAACCATCTGAAGTTATTGTTGAATTAAGATAAAATGATGAAGTTTTTGTTGAAGTGGAAGATCAAGAAATTCTTGTACCTCATTTAGTTTATAAAATAATAAGACCTCATACTAAAGATGAGAAACTGGTAAGAAAAGCTCATATTGATGGGGAGCCTCAAGAAAGAGAAGATCAAGATGGTAAAGAGCATCAACTTCGAAGAGTAAGGCTTAATAATCTCACTCCTCTAGATGATGATGTAATGGTTGAATGGGAAAGGAATCCTGGGCATGTAGCACTAGTATTAGATTATGAAAATTCAGATGAGGATTTCTAGGTACCTATATCAATGGAATCAGTGCCTAAGACCCTTCCTAGTGACACTATCACGAAAGAAGATTTTGAAAGGCTTATTGAAGAAATTTGTTTAGTTGTAAGTATATCTATTCAATCTCAGATGGTACATGAAATTCAGATATCTAGAAGAGAAAAAAATGAGTTGAATGATGAATTAAACTTTCTTAGATCTTCAATAGAAGAAATGAGGTAGTCTAGACAAGTGTTGTCTATTCCAAGTTAGACAGTAGTTATAAGTGAAGTTGATGTTGTTAATGTTGCAAAGATAGTGATACAAGAGATTCAACCCAACCTTATTACAACTATTGAGAAAAATGTTGCAAGTACTACCAAGCTGAGGAAAGAAATGAGTCTAATATATTTTGCAATAAATAATTTGAACTTATAATATTAGGGTTGTGTGTAGACTATTCTCATGATATTAAAAAATAATACCTCAACTCATAGAAATATTTATTCTATATCTGGTCAGTCCTCTCAGTCTCTGGACATTGAGGTAGTCAACACTATTGTAAAAGATGATCTCAAAGTTCTATTTGATACCTCTGGTATGGGAAACCTAGAAAATATTGAGAAGAATAGTGATCGTGTGCATGATATGGTTAGATTATATACCAAGGATGAATCTTCCACTCAGGATGATCTTACAAAGATGATTAATTCATATTTCACCAAGATTTACTCCAAACACCAGTTGAAAAGTCACTTTAAGTATTTATCAAAACATTTTACTTTACCCCAATTTATAAAATCATTCAAATAACAAGTCATGAAATTGGAGGTCTTCACTCCTCTATTAGAAAAATTCATGGAGAATAAGGATGATTTTGAGAAAGCAATGAAGTATTGTAGTGAGATTATTGAGGATTTTGTCAAACTGTTAAATCCAAACCTTCATGTACAAAGTGAAGCAATTGTAGTACCTTCTGATTAACCTCTTGGTCCTCCTAGATCAATTCCTACACCTTGAATTTTAGTTGACCACACTTTGACTTAGATTTTCCTAGTGATCCAAGAATAGGTTCAACCTCCTATGTTGTCCTAACACAAACCGAGTCTTTCTCCTAATGTTCCCGAAGGAGTGATCCTTCCTACTTAGAGAGGTAATTCAGACCCTCCAACTTCTCAACCACCACCTACTGGACCCTCTATCGATCCCTCTAAGAAAGGTAAGGAACCTATTAACCCTCAGCCGTAGTGTGGATCACTCTCAGATAGGTCTGCTTGTAATCGATTGTACTTTATTGATTAGTGGAATGTTGTGTTCTTGTTTTCCCTCTATTTCTCTTTTAATTATTACCTTATGATACATTTTATTTCTTTGTTAACTGTTTTCTTTTTGATAATCCAAAAATGGGGAGAAAGGCATTGTCCTTATTTACTTTACCTTTAATATCACTCTTATATGTGTATTTTTTTCTTTTTGACACCATTACTCTTTACTTTAACTATAAAACTTATCTAGATATTATAAATAGTCATTCATAATGAGAGATGATAAGTAGAATGATTTCATTCCATATCTAATGATTGTACTGAATAATGTCCTGATTTTTTATAATAAAAAATGGGTAGATTATTGGACCACATGAGACTATTGGTCATTCTATCTAGTATTAGTAGTTTTAATAATCACAAATCATTTCAATTCATATTTATCTTGTCTAAACATTTCAATCATAATTATTTACATTTTAAAATGCGAAATTATGTCTATCTATGATCTCACATAAATTTGGAACATTCTATTTAAATTTATTGTAAGATAGTCCAGACAAAAATATATTCCAAGTAAAATAGGCTGACACTAACAGAAGAAAATGACTTACCGATGCAGATGACCTACTGATGATAATGACTTACTGAGGCATATGACCTACCGATACAAATGACTTACCAACACAGACGACCTATTGATGAAAATAACTAACTGACGCAGACAGCCTACCGATACAAATGAATTACCAATGTAAACAACCTGCTGATGCAAATGACTCACCGACGCAGACGACCTACCGACACAGATGACCTACTATCAGCACAAATGACCTATCGATGCTTGGTGTTACTGAATCAAGGACTCACAGATAGTTAAAATGAGTCACCAACATATGGAAAGACTGGAATAATGACATACCAATGGGATTAGTCACCGAAAGAAGGATATACTGACCAAGGACTCACTGATAGACTATTTAAAATTTTTTCTATTTTAAAATTATATCTAACGGTCATATTTTGAGTGTTTTAATGAAAATGATTAATTTTATGGCTTTTTCCGACATTATAAATGAGGATGTCATAAATACGAGGTATTTTTTCTACCTCAAACATTCACATTATTGGTATGAATTAACATATATAAAATGGAGAGCACATTAAAGAAAATATAGACTCATGTAGACATGCATATGCAATAAGATACAAGTACTATACATAAAGAAAAATGCACAAGGAATTATTCATTCCTAGTTGTTGTGAACCAGATATCTACTGATAATCAAGGTTCCATCATCTCTATAGTATCCAACTACAACAAAGGAGGACAACCTCTCACCCTCCTGGGAAAAAAACACAGTGCTTCATGACACTCTATTTTTGCTGTTTGTTTCTAGAAGAGGACTCAAGATTCAACTTTGATACATCAAAGATTCCAGAGCTGAATTGAATCACAGTCAAAGAATCTCTTATCCCTTATAAATATATTCTTCTTTTTTTGTACCATTTAACTAAACTTTTGAGTTGTAAGTGTGAGTCTGTACTAAAACACACATTGTCTCCTACACTAAACTATAGGATAATAGTTATCCTCAAACACCTATCTTCTTAAACTTAGTTGTCCCATGTAGAACCTTATGTGACCTGGTAGTTTTTTCTCCATGTAGAATAGTAGAAGAGGTCTTGGGACTTAGATAGTTTTGTGTATTGTTGTTAACCCCGATTCAGGGTATAGATCAAAGCATTATACATATATATTTTTTGGTGGTAGGTGATCACCAAGTGGAGTGGATTAGCTATCATCTTGAGACTGAACCACTTGTTTTATCTGTTATATCTTTCAATTTAGTTTTTCTCTGTTTTAACATATATTACAAAAAACTAAATTTTAATTTGATAGTTAGTCTTGTATTGTAGTTATAACTGTTTTTTTCTTATTTGGGTAGTTTCAAAAGTTGTATCAATATCAAATATTGTTATAACTAATAATTAATGAATCTTCTAAGAAACTATTTTAAGAGTCAAACTATTATAATTTTACTACCACGGTTAACTGACCAGTTTTATTTTAAGTTGGGGGAATATTTTTAAATAAAAATTGTGATAGAAACTTTTATAGGAACTCAATTCACCCCCTCTTGAGTGTCCTACTCCGACCAATAATTCCCCACTCTGTTTTCTATTCCTTGTAGTTTGGTGAGTTGAAGCCGAAAATATTGGTGGTGCAACTAGATAATAGGACCACAACATACCCAATTAAAGTCTTCAAGGATGTCCTTGTTTAGGTAAGGGACATGATCTTTCCTACGGATTTATATGTGTCGAATATGGAGTATGATCATGTAAGTTCTCATGCACCCATCATTCTTGGAAGACTCTTCCTAAAAACTACCATGATAATCATAAATGTCAATCAGGTTACACTTTATAGGGAGTTTTTAGATCAGATCATATGATTTAATATTTTAGACTCAATGAATTACCCCTTAGAGGAAAATCTTACTTTCTTCATCTACCATTCTTACCCACATTATAATGAGTCTCTGAATTTTTTTTTCAATATTTTCCAAATGGGGATAATTCCATGATTAGAGAGATATTGAAGATTGGTGCTAGTTTTATGTCACAAAAAACATCCACACCTATTTATCGTGATCAAACCACACTTATTTCTCATTATCTTATGGATTCTTTTTCTAATTCTGGGAATGTACATTATTATTATGACATGGATATTTATTTTTCAAATGGATTTTATACACTATTCACTAATTTTGATGTTGTATATTCATACCTTGAAATTAATTGTTCACATATTTCAGTTCCCACATCATTTCAATCAATACCAAACCCACCAATACTGTAACTCAAACCATTACCTTTAAACATAAAATATTAATACTTGTTAAATGATAAACAATTTCCAATAATGATTGCTAATAATATCATACCTAAACAAGAAACAAAACTTTTATATATTTTAAGGGAAAATATTAAGGAAATTGGGTGGGCCTTATCAGACATACTAGGTATTAACCCCCCCCCCCATTTTCATGCATAGGATTCTATTAGAGGATGGGGAAAAACTGGTTTGGAAATCACAAAGGATACTTAACCCCACACTATTATAAGTTGTGAACAAAGTGGTGGAAAAGTTTATTTATGTAGGTATCATTTAACCCATTTCTAACACTCACTGGGTTCTCCCTATTCAGGTTATACACAAGAAAACCTAGTTCAGTATTATAAAGAATGAAAATGATGAGCTAATTCCTATGAGAGTAAAAAATAGTTTCAGAGTGTGCATGTATTATAGGAAACTAAATAAATCCACTTGTAAGAACTATTTCCCACTGCCATTAACTGACCATATACTTTACATACTTATATTTAGGACATAGTATTACTTCGTGGATGGTTTCTCAAGCTATTTTTAGGTTCCCATTATAGCAAAGGACCAGGATAAGATGAAATAAACCTTCACATTCAGAAAATTTTCTTACCGAAGAATGCCATTTGGACATTGTAACTCCCCAGGTAACTTCTATATATACAAGGTAAATATATTTTATAATTTCCATGATATGTTAATGGAGGTATTTATGGATGATTTTACTATGTATGGTTCCTCATTTGAAGAGTGTCTCTTCATTTTGGGTAATGTGTTGCATTGTTGAATTCAGAAAAATAAGGTTTTAAACTTTGAGAAATTTCATTTCATGGTAGAGAAAGAAATCACATTAGGTTATGTATTATCAAATAATTTCATTGAGGTTGATAGATCAAAGGTAAAAATCATGTCATCCTTTCTATTTCCTACATGTTTGTGTGATGTTCAATCATTCCATGTAAATGCTAATTTTTATCAATGCTTCCTCATATATTTTAGTAAGATCATTTTACCCTTATCTTGATTACATAAAAAAGTTATTGAATTCGTTTTTGATGATTCATGAAGGGTTTAATTTTATTCGATATATAATATTTTAACTAATCCAATAATTATACAACCCCCACAGTCTGAAAATTAAATTTTTATTATCAAACACTTTTAAAGAAAAAATGTGAAACCATTAGTCAAGCATAAAATGAGATAAAAAAATCATTAAAAAATAACTTCATCCTACCTATTTTAGACTCCCTAAATAATTTTTATAAGATAGTGTTTACCTGGGTGTCTGGTTCTTTCAATAGAATATCCTCAATTCTAAATGCCAATTTTTCCCAAGATTGGATGTACTCCTCCCTGGTGATCTTCTCTTTGTTGAATCCCCTTTTTAAAATCAAGTATTGTTTATCAATATAGTTGTCCTGCTCCTCATTGTGAATCACCCTTATTACCCTTCCCATAATTCTTTCATAATCTTCGTCAGAAGTATTAAATTTAAAAACAGTTTCAATAAATACCTCTTCCGAATCTATAAGCAATTTCAAAGGTTGATCAAGAAAACCATCATACTACTAATGTTGGCAATCTGACTTATCGCTGGTAATCTGCTTGTCTTTAAACTTCTTCCTAGATATATTCAATATTGTAAATGGTAAATAAGAGTTTTCCTTCCTCTATTTATGTTTAACCCTCCATTCTTTACTTCTCATCGGGCCTGTATACCTACTTGGCTGAATCTCATCCTTTGAATAACCTGCATATTGGCTAGAATCTACATCACTGGACTCATTATTAGGGACTTGCTGTTAATCCATGGAAGAGATAACCAGGTATTTTTTGGACTCTTGTACTAGGTTATCATTGGACAAGATATAAAACTAGTTTCCCATCACAAGACTTGACACCTCTCAAAGACTTGTTAGGAGAAATTCCTCTCCCCCTACACCTTGTTCTAGATCATTTCAACCTATAGGAATACACAATGTAGATTTCTTATAAGCCTCTTATTGGCCCCTAATATTTCTAACCTTCCCTAAGTGCACCCCCTCAGTATATGAACCACCTGAGGAAGTCTTGGGACCTCCCTCCTCCATCATTTTCAATTCCACATTAACACAAACAGATAACTCAACCTCTAAACTCATTTACTTTAGCAGATTCTTCATAGTGTGATGGGGAGCACCCAAGTATGTTATCCGAAAACTGAAGATATTTACCACCATGTGGTTACCATTTTCTAAAGAATCTTACATAGTAAAACCTTGAATAGAATGACCCTCCACTATGTTTTTTGTCAGGATTTTTGTGATCACCATTTCTTACACCCTTCTAAAAATTAGGATTTATTGCCCCACACCTACAGTTCTCCATCGAGTGGCCCAGGTGCTTGCAAGAAAGGAAATATTGGAACCACAATTCATAAACAATAGGTTTTTTACACTAAAACTCTTCACCTATGGTTATCCAAACAATATCTAAAAGAACCCTTGAATAATCAAACTTCACAAAAACTCGAGGGTTAATAGGGTTATTGACAGAATTGGTCCAGCTATCAAAACATATGTATCTGACCAGAATATTACCAAGAATTTTAACAATATATGGATTCCAAAATGGTAAAGGGAGATTAGGAAAACTTACCCAAATCCCCACTGAGGGTGAATCTCAATTCATATGAAAATATAAATATCATTGGTATAGTTAGAAATGTGAGTCGTTGTAGTTGTGGGGAGTCCTTGATAAGGACTTAATCAGATCTTCCTCTGAATAAAACCATATCATAATATTCCTTTTATATAGAAAACCTATTTTTCCCTCTCTTGAAAATCCTAGGAACCAAACACAATTCTATCAAATAGATCTATTGAGGGTATTCTCTTCAAAAATTGAGTGATCAAAGTTAGACTATAGAGAGACGGAGCTTCGTTAAACTATGTGAATGAAATCTGGAGATTAGGTCTTCCATCATATAGATCTATAAACATAGGTCTCAGGATGATTTCATGGAATAGTGTAATAAGATCAGGATTGGATAACGGGAAGAAATAATATTCTACTCTTGGGAAGGATAGCAGAGGTCCCTCCCCTACAAGGGGAGAACCTTCTCAAAGGCCACCGTCATCACAGGCCGGGAGAAAAAATCAGGGCACCCAGAGCATTCACAACCATAAAACCCCCTATAGTGGGACCTCCGATTTAAACTAATGTGTGATGCTTAAAAATTTTGATTTGGAGCGTTATAATATCCAAGGGTGTAAGGTTTGTTCCATGCGATTTCTTATGTGTTAGGGAATTTGGATTTAACCCAATAAAATTACACTATAATGAAAAATTAGTTTCTTGATTTTATATTTTCATTATAAAAATTACTCTCTTATTTATTGGAATCTAAAATGATTTTTTATCTTATCTTGTAGTTTTTAGGTACCTCCTAAAGAATCTAGATGAAAATACCTAAATTATTCATTGGATTCTCCTTATTCAATATTTTTACATTGATATAAGTTGTATGAAGGGTTCATAGAACTTTGTATCTGACCACATGATTAAGATCACTCACATATTAGATCATGATACCGCAATCTAGGTACCACTTCGGGAAACTTTCCTTGATGATCATCTCTATTTCATATTAGGTACACATCCTTGGTATGCATAATTAGTGAATTACTTGGTTTACTTTGCAATTAGTGAAGACCTAAAGAAACACCAAGTTGAATAATTGAATATTGAAGCTAGGTTTTATGTGTGGGATGATCCATACCTTTGGAAAATCTGTAGTGACCATGTCATTAGGATATGTATGCCCGATCATGATTTTGAGTCTATTTTTAATTTTTTTCATGCACTTTATTGTTTAGGACACTTTGGACCCAAAAGGATGGATATGAAGGTCTTAGACTCTATAATATATTGGCCAACCATGTTTCATGATGCCCGTGTATTTTTTAAGTCATGCTCTCATTTCCAACAAATTAGAAACATTTTGAGGAGACAAGAGATGCCCCAAAAATCCCATATTATTATGTGAGATTATGGATGCATGGGGAATAGATTTTATGGGTCCATTTCCAAGATCATTTGGATTCCTGTACATTATGTTTTCTATTTATTATATTAGTAAATTAGTGGAGTCTAAGACCACTAATACTGATGATTTTCATGTGGTAGTCAATTTTTTTAGGCTTGATTTTTTTGCAGGTTTGGAGTACCAATGGTTATCATCAGTGACTAGGGGACACACTTTTTCAATAAAAATTTGGATTCCCTCCATCAAAATTATGGGGTGACATGAAAAAAATCAACACCATATAACCCCTAAAAAATGGTTTGTCTAGAGTTTCAAATCATGAGTTGAAGCAGATATTAGAGAAAATAGTGCATCCAAATAGGAAGGATTAGAGAAAGCTTTTGGACAATGTGATATGGGATTATAAGACCGCATTCAAAACTAACATTGGTTTGTACTCCTTCTAGATCATTTTTGTGATAGAATATCATTTTCCTTTGGTGGTTAATCATCGGGCATATTGGCCTATAAAGAAATAAAACATGGATTTATCCCAAGCTGGAATTAAATAGAAAATGAAAATTCAAGAGCATGAGGAGATTATACTATAATCATATGAGAACTCAAGGCTCTATAAGGAAATATCAAAAGTTTATCATGATATAATGATCAAAAAAATGGAGTTTCTTGTAAGAAATAAATTCATTCCCTACATTTAATTACTGAAGATGATGCCCAATATATTTTTTTTCTAGATGGTTAGTTCCTTATGTTGTATATAATGGTTTTCTTTATAGTTAAGTGGATGTCACTCAAGAAGATACAAGAAGGATATTTATATGAAATGGAAAGTGGATGAAGTAGTATATTTATGGATTCCACACACATGTATTTGATTCCATAACACTACATGATCTCTTCATCACTTGAAATTATCAGGTTTTTCCTTACCCTCTCACTTTAATTTTATTTTTAAAAATTTTAATTCTTCATTAATGTGCATATACAATTTCATAGAGTCACATTGAGTACAATATAATATTTTATGTTTGGGGGAGGGGACAACATTTTGGGGTAGATTATTTATTATTTTATATTTGTGTGTTTTGTGTGGAATTGTTTTATAAATTTTAAAAAAGATGAAAATTAAAATAATAATAATAATAAACATCATGTAACATGCTCATTTACATGTGGAACATATGTAAAATGAATGATTTTAAAATTCATTGGTCTCATGATAATAAAGAGTATGATTTTACTATTAAATTTTGTTTTTTATTTATAGAATTCATTAATGATATAATTGGTTATATAATTATAAAAACATTTAGATTTTTAAAAAATTATTTATGATATTTTTTCATAGTAAATTATGTCATTGATTTCTCTACATAAATTTTCATAGAACCATGACTTGTGAAATATTTCTTACTCAATTAAAGGTATAACCAAGATAAGAAAAAAATTCATCTTGTATCAATGGTTTATCTGGATGTTAATATTTCTTCTAATTAGTTGCATTATTATATTTCATTGACCTATGTGTGTATACTTGATATCTAACAGTTGTACACCCTCAAAAAAAATTAATAAAAAAATATAATAACAGAAAAATATAATCTTAATAAAGAGGGGTGTGATGAAATTTATATCACATGGGGATATCTAAGTTGCGAGCTTATGGTTTTACATTTGGAATTTCCTATGTGAGTGGGTCTTGAAATTTGATTACAATGTAATATAGAACATGTTCAGTGGAATTAAACCAGGTACGAATAAATGTTTTACATAACCTAAATATATTGACTAAATGGTGGAGATATGAGCTTGAAATGGTTGGCACACATGAACCTAGATAATTTATGGCATGGTAGACCCATAACTTGTTTCTTTGTGATTAGTGTCATCAATCACATTGGATTTTTATTTAAAAATATTTATGAGAGAATGAATTTAAAATTTATTGAGATTTAATTCTTCATGATATTCTTACTTTTCATTTATTTCCACTATGGATTAGGAAATATGAACATGCATATCTTGACATAATTTTCTGGATTACATGATATGAGGTTTTTCCCATGAGTGGAAAAGGGTAAGTTGGACGATTTGATAAATAATATTTTTATTGAATATTTTAATGATAAAAAATGGAATAATTTCATCATGTTGTGTTAAATATGTTTATTTATGGAATATTTTGGACTAGATAATTCATTTTCAAATTTGATGAAAATTATAGTTTTGACCCTTTAAAGTGAAATGATGTAATTTAGACATAAATATTTCTATATATATTATTTGAACATGAAATTTTGTAAAAAAATAAATTAATTTTATACAACTTTTATTGAGAACATCTAATATGGAACATGAATTTTATTGGAGAAAATTGTATATGAATTCAAAGATGGACTAGACTCACCAGATTGGAAACCACTTCACTATTTGGGACATATATTATACATTAGGGATGGGATTGGGACCATATTTTTACAATATATATATAACCCAATTTCTCACAATTCAAACTTTTTTAAGAACATATGTTTTATGAATTTTTGTAGTAAAAAAGGTGGTGAAAATTGGATTAAAATATTTAGCTGAATTTCCCTATTCACAATTGTAAACTCCTATAACCCTATCCACCCCTCACCTATATAAATATGTATTTTTATAATTTGTAAGGGGTTATAATTATTTAAGATATTTATTTTAGGTGATAATTTGTTTCACTCCATTTCTCTAGGAATTTCAAGTGGGAGAGCTCTTGAAGAAAGGATCCCTTCATCGAAGCCTTTTTCTTCTTCTTCACATTGTAATTATTGTGTTTTCATAATTAACTTATTAGTCTCTCTTATATTTATTAAATTTTGTTAAAAACATTTCCTCTTTAATTAATTTTTTTTGGATGAAAATAAAAAGTAGAAATTTTATTTGGTTACACTTTTTATAAACCTTAGCGAACGAAATTTTTTTCTACGATGACTACATGGAAGAGTGGTTATTCGTAGAAATAAATCTCACTCTAACCTTATTAATTTATTTATTTTGAATCAACGAGAGACTATAATTAAAATAATATGATATATGAATTTATTTTTTAACTTAAAATAAACTATGAAACAAATTAATCAATTTACAAAATACATGAAATGTCGAGTAATGTGTGAATTGTGAGAGCATGATATTAAATGATAAAATAAAACAACACGAGATCAATTTGTAGAGTTCAAATATAATCTATAAAATAAATTCATCCTCAACTCTAATGTGTATATTATCTCTAATTCATCACTAACTATATGACATCCTTGTAACGATAGTCATTTTATGGTGATATGATTTCATGTTCCAAAGATAGCCTATTGTTTAATTCATTTCATATTTGTGGTTGAGGTAAATTATCATAGGGTTTGGGGATTAAAAAATTAGGGGATCATAATTAAGTGGATTTTAATTTGAATGATAATGATTAATAATTAAGTGAAGAGGTAAATTTATATCAATTAATCCTTCTCAAAATAATTTTAAAAAAAATCAACATATTGTGTTTTATCAATCAAATTTCAAAAAGAGAAAAAAAAAGAAATAAAATCATCTACCAGCATGCAATTTCTAGTTTTATAAAAAATAAAAAAAACCACCCTTTTATTTAGTTTTTTTATTTTATTTTATTTTATTTCAAAAATATCTTTAATATATTATTTTAATCACTTCATACTTTGAGTGACAACCTTGGTGAGCCACTCAATTGTGCCTAAATACCCAAAAACCACACATTATTTGAGATCACCCACGACAGAACCTTTTATGTATCAAGATGATCTATAATAGATTGAATAGACTAAATTTATAACTAAAATTTTTAAGGTAAACTCTCTCCAGTTAACATCATAGGATTATATATTTTGAACTTCCTAGTCAGGTAAAACATACTTATTATACCTCGTATGATATATATTTCCTTAAACTGCATGAAGTGGTTGAAATTTTCATGGAAACTGTCTTCTTTTATATGACCTGAAACCAACATGGACTCTAGTTCCACTATAATAGGTTCATTATCAACAATTCCATCATGAAACCCTACCGATAAACATTTTCAAGGAGGCATCCCTCTACAATTCCAAACACACATCTCATGGAACATAACATAAAACATTTCACAATTATGCTTAAAAGAATCAAAAATAGGAATGTAAATATATTCCACATAAATTATACCAATGTAAATAACGATAATACATTTATTACACCCAACTATCCCTATTTTAGGGCCACTGGTTAACTTAGAGTAAAATAAATTCCCATGTTACAATAATTACATTTAACACCATTTTAACCACTTCAATTAATATCATTCTATTTAAAATTTTGTAACATCATTTTTAGGAAATATTTCTTTAAAACCATAAATTAAACATAAAATAATTTCATTTATCACAATTCAACCATAACATGATTTCTTGTGTGTGACTAATATAATGCATGTCACATAAATCCCTATGTTCCTAAAATGATGCATGTTGGTAAAAATATCATGTTATACTAGCCTATGAGTAAAATCAAATAAATTAGTAATAACTCATAATAATTTATTCAAAAAAGTTGAAATAACATCCAACTATAACATCCAGACATCAAAAAACTATAATCCCACCATGGGAAATTTGGTTTTCACCCACACATGGGTTAGCTACTCACATGCATGAGATCCTTACCAAGGCCCAATGCATTAAAGCCTCCTATATAGCTTTCCAAAATTGTAAATTAATATAAAATAACCACTATGATTACACTTTATAAAATCATATCCTGTCTCAATTTCACTAGTCTCCAAACTGGTTTTCCAAATGACCTCAGGTACACCTCCACGTATGATAGAGGCTACAAACTAGCTGTAAGGGTATAATGAGGAATGTGGGGAGGCTATACCCTATTTATCAAAGTGAAAAAATATTGTAAATAATAATAATTAATAACAAGTAGAAGTTATGATAAACATCATATATCCATACATCACATAACCAAATCCAAATACTTGGTAGATTCCCACATACCAATACAGTAAACATTCCATGTCATAATATTGTAATGTGTCAAAAGAAAACCCAAAATAAAGACTCGCTGACAATCGAAAAATGGGTCCCAACATTATTTATGGCCACCTCATCCATTCTCAATCCCATGCCACAAATCATACATCTAACAAAGGACCTTTACCCTTATCTAGATATTTAACCATGAAATCTACTCAGGTACCAACTGTGGACCAAGCAGTGTGTGAATAAAACTCCGTAGGAAACCACCTTTGAATTCTAAAGAAAAATATAGACTGATAAAAATAGTGTGTTCTGATGTACAAGGGAATAATATATAAGAAAATAATGAAAATAGATTACATTGATAAAATATAATTCAATTAACCGCATTGGCCCTCAAGTTCTAGGTGACACTCATGCCACTCAAACATACATTGTCCCATTCTAGTCATTTGAACAAAATTACATAGTGGCCAAACATTTTAATAAAGGAGTTTCAATCCAAGAATTATACCCAAGATATAGAGCACCATGTCTGATAATCCTAATCGATGTGGTGGAACACCATGTTTGACATCCCAAACCATGGGGAATTGAGATTTTTGTCCAAATATCCCAATCAATGATGTGGAATTCCATGTCTAACAGCCTCACCCATGGTGGGGAGAACCATGTAAAACACCTTATATTATTCTATTAACAACCAATTTCATAGGTCCAGTACACTTAACCTTCAAAAATATTTAAAACAATAAGGGTGAACCCTTTTCAATATCCAATATTTCCATGATTAATTACATTCATCACATTTCAACTCAATTTCATAAATAATTCATTTCATCATTCATTAATTTATTCTAACTACTAAATGTTATTTAAAATCCTTTAATAATTTAACAAGACTATTTTAACTAATTATCATTTCTTCCTTTTATCATGTCACAACCTATTAAGTTTTCCAAGTTAGGCCAAATAACCTCTTATTTCATGCTAACATTACAAATAAAAAGTGTTTATAGTTCAATATCATGAAAACTCTATTCCATATTTTATATCTCACTTCACTATTTTCAAGGGATTTTTACAATCCATTGGTGTCCATAGTCCTAATCTCACAGTCTTTGATGAACCAGATGGTGTCTATGATGGCTCTAAAACAATAATTAGAATTTGAATATATTTTTCATGAACAAGAAATATAATCCACATTAAGTTGACACCATTACACATAATGAATACACTTTAAAAATAATCAAGATTATTTTAAATAGATTTTATACCACTTACCTTATGTTTTTATACAAATATTCATCCAATATCACCTTTTGATTCAATCCAAAATGAGAACAAATTACAAAAGTAATGAACTCAATAGAAATAGGAATCATGAGACTTAAAATAATAAGAACAACCAATCTATGAATCTTCTAAAAATAGAAGGAATTGGACTCTTAGAATTACTCTAGGATTTGAATCCCAAGAAATGATACCTAAAACACATTAAAATCGAAGGAGATCTGCCCTATGGAGGGGAGGGAGGATTTAGTTTACACCTTATCCCACTGAGAGTGAAATGAGGAAAAAAATTGGTGGATTAATATATAATTTTAGGAGGGTTATATTGTAAAAGTGAGCCTTTTAAATAAGAACATGGTTTGGCCACACGGTTATCCAAACCTTTCATTGACCCTATATTCCAACTCTCCCTAGAAAATCATATGTTTGATGGTTTTCTAGGCCATCCACACAATTTATCAAACCACATGAAATCATAGTGATTCTTGAATTTCCTATTATGGTATTAAGTAAAAATTCCAATAGAGTCACAACTTTTTCTTGTTTTGTGAACCTTTATACATTCACTAGATGCTAAGAAAAAGTTATACTACCATTAAAATTATCCATATCTACACAAAATTCCCCCCAAAAAAGGTATATATTGTATGAACATAAAATATATGGCACATGAGTCCCTATCACATGATGTAAAACTTCAGAAAATATAGTCCATCATAGGTGAATTAAATCAATTTTATATGGTCAAACCTATATAACCTTAAACTACCCATAGAGATATATCTCATGTGGTATCTAGTTAGGAAATATAATATTTCATAAGTGTTTTATTGATATCATTGAAATATCCCAATGGGAAAAATCTCATCCAAATTGAGACCTCACTTTTATATGGTATTAAATGGCCATAGTTATATATGTCTATCTCGGTGTTATGTTCTACTTAACATATGACTAAAATAATTCACCAAAATATATATAAGAACTTAGTGTGGCATGATTACTATTATTTTAGGATATGTTTCAATGCTTGTATCTTTTATATTTGGATCAACCACAAATACCAATCAAAGTCACCACATTGTCATGGTTTTTAGACCCCTTCTTTCTTGTTGGGTTTCTCTTAATTGGTTTATAAATGGGATAATACCATCTCATTTTACACATGAGTAATATTTATGTTAAATTACTTATATGACAACAAGTTTTGTATAACTCTAAACTACATGGAACCTAAGTCTTGGATGCATGACATTAAATTTCATGATGAATGGTCCATCATACATGACCATAAACTTTTCATAGTTATCCATTATATATAACCTGACATCCCTAAATTATATTTTTGAGGATGCATAAGATAAATAAACACATTTATATAATTATTTTAAATTAATTAACATTATATCACACAAATATTCACAAAAACTAGAGAATCAGAGGTTAGTGACTTGGAATATTAGGTACATAAATAATTTATTTTATAATAATTGCCAATATTTCTTCATAACCAATGAA
Organism: Viscum album; assembly: GCA_963277665.1. Lineage (NCBI taxonomy): Eukaryota > Viridiplantae > Streptophyta > Magnoliopsida > Santalales > Viscaceae > Viscum > Viscum album. The sequence goes on along the minus strand of OY728123.1, from coordinate 497,745,481 downwards.
CTGTAACCCCACATATAAACATATCACATGTAATAATCATATTCAAATATTATTGAATAAATAACGATAAAGTGGTGGACTCAACTACTTAATAAGGGAAACATATCAACTAGTTATAACAATAAAATAATAATCATATGAGAAAACATGAATAATGGATAGATATATGATAAAAATATCATGGAATCATAAGTAAAACTCATAAAAAATTGTTGATAATTAAGGATCATATCATAAGATAATAATACCAAATAAATTTAATCAAAATCATGGCTTAGGTTTGTATAAAATAAATAAATAAACATGAAATCATAACACAAGAAAGTGTAACACCTTTAGAATGTAGAATATCATAAATGTTTAGAATAACTTGGAAATAAGGAATATTTTAGAGAAATTACACAAACATAAGTATAAGAAATTTTTTTAGAAAACATAATCATACCTACACCTTTGTTATCAAACCCAATCACTTACACACTTTAAAAACATGAGAGAAAAAATCTTACCCACACCTTTGTGAGCAAACCCAAACATGTTCACTCTATACTATCTCATGAGATAAAATTCCATAGAAAATGTATTGGAGGGAGATATAAAACCCCACCCATCATCATCCAAACATATGGGTTCCACATAAAATAATGGCGTTCATCTTATCCAAAAGAAACCATGGTAAGAAAATGGTTTTCATAACATTTCCAAATGATATCATGTAAAATGACTTTTCAAAAAACTTTATCGATTCATACCAAAAACCTAAACATCCAAGATAAGTATTTATAAAGGTAACATATATGGTGATTTATGAAAAGTTAATCCATTAGATCTGAATCCATTAAATATGAAAGATAAATCATGAAAATAGTTCTTTTTTGTAGAAACAATTTCTAAACATCATCGTAAAAATATGTGATTTTTGAGTTACTTTACAAAAACCAGATTTTGAATATGAAGAGAAAACTTATTAAAATGTTACTTCATAATAAATTCTTATAATGGTAACTTGAAAATAAATAATGAATATTTTAAAAAAGTTTTGAAGTGGAAGTAAAAAAACATAATATTGTAAAAAGTAAAATCCTTTTAAATACTTAAAAATAACTTTACTGAAAACACACATCATTAAATGGATAAAAAATATTATTTTAAAATAAATTAAAGGTAATATAAACATAATATGAGTTAAAAGCAATTTTAGTTTCAAATAGGGAAAGGATAACATTGGAATGAAGTAAAAACATTGATATAGAGGGAAATGATGTTAAAAGGGATGAAAACTATTCCTAAAAAAATTACATTTTTATGAAACAAGATATTTATCAAGAAAGATTGCTTTGATTTGAAAAATTAATTCCCTATAAAATACGATTTAATGAAAACATAACATCATCATAGGTTATAATCAATAAGTAATGATGTATTATTCTCAAATCATGGTGATTATGACCCAAAAAAAAGATTTGACCCTAGAAAATACCATAAATAATTAGAAACATTCGAATAAAAACCCCTTGAAGGATATCATTTTATATGAAAAATTAAATACCATGAATACTAATAGGATTGTTATAAAATTTATTAAAGGGGCATTAGATACACCATTCCAAAAAAACATATTGTACATTTATAAATATGTCTCAAGTGGTTTAAATTGAGACACCTACCCCTCACTTTATTTCCAATATTATCTAAATGTTTTTTAACCTCCCATAAAACAAACACAACAATATTAAAATTATAATTCATAGCCTCATTCAATTACATTTCCTTTTATATACATCATTTTATGAATGCTTTATGATCTTGATTTCAATACCCATTATTTAATACTAAGTTCATAATTAATATAAAATTTAATAAATATTAATTGATAAATTGTATTGAGTTATAAATCTGTTATCTCATTATATATGTGTTTTAGTCATGTTGAGTGAATGTTGAATCATTGTTGGTTTATTTTTGAAATTTTGGAGATTGAAGATGGTATTTTAATAGTAAGTTAAATACATAATATAAAATATAAAGAACCATAAAAAATCATGATTTTATTATTAACTTATAAAAATATTTCTATTTATGATCTCATATTAAACTAAGATATAGTTTTATATCATCGTTCATATCAGTGGTTAAACCGAACCAAATATGAATATACCATAACTAATGAATGAGTATGGTTTTGAAAGTGGTTCTTTTGGAATAATAACATTAATAAATAATAATAATGAAATTATTTAATTTTTTATGAGGTGGTGAAAAATATTTTAATATTTTTTAATAAATATGAATAAAATTATATTAAAATGAGATATGTTACTTCATGGAGGTGGTAGTCCTCACAACGCACGATTAACGTTTTCATTTCCCAAAGATTGAGATGAAATAAAGTTTGATTATAATTTTTTTATTAAAAATAATAATTATATTATATAATTAAAATTTATTATTCAATTCTATCTTTATAATCAGTGAAGAGTGGCGGTGGTGAAAAATGGGAGACGTCACTTCGTGGAGACAGTAGTCTGCACAAACTAATAATTGATGCTATTTAGCTTTTATAAGTTGATGGGAAGGAATACATAATGTGTGTTACATTGATATAATAGTACATAAGTATTCCAATGATATTTAGATAATTATATAAATATGGTTCTTCTATATTTGGAAGAGAAATAATAAGAATAAATGGTTAATGATTATGTAATACTTAAATTGGGACCTTGAACAATATATAGAAATTTTCCTTAGAAAATAAGGGATTAAGATATATTCTAGTGAATAGGGGATTTAGGATGTGAATGTTACTTATAAGAGTGTAAAATTGGTAATTTTTTAAAGAAAATTTATATGTTATAGTAGATCATTGAAAGGATGGATCCCCTTTTATAAGAGAAAAAGGGAAAAAAATTTAAAACATTTACTTTTCAATGATATCATTAAACTATTAAAATGTCAATGAATAAAAAAGATAAAAATATTGGAGTTTTGGGTTATCTTAGTTCTATAAAGAATCATACAATAATTTAAACACATTTTTTAAACATGTTTGTAGTCATTTACACTTTTTTACTTTTACCCTTCTTTGTTTTTACTAGGGTAACTAGTTGTTACCCATGTAAATTATGTTTTACTAAAAAAATAAAATAACCATTCCTACAAAATTTGGGTGTTCTAAAACTAAATTTAATATATATTTATTCTAACTCAATGTCAAAATATTATAAAATTAAATTTTTAATTATATCATTTTATATATTGAAAAACTATTTTTAATGAAAAGTGATGTTTTTACCAATATGTGTTCTTCATATTATTTAGAATTGATTATTAATTAAATGTGTGTTAATATATTTATATATGTGTTTAAACATCATATTGTAGTAATTATTTAAAATGATTTTACTTTATTGATTAGATAAAAAATACAAAATATTAATAAAACAAATCTTTAGAAATAACAGTATCACCATTATCACTATAATTAATTTTAATCTTAGTAATCTTATTTTTTTCCTAAATAGAAATGTAAAATTATTAAATAATAGTAAAATTATTATCTAAAATATGATGTCCATTTTTTTAGATTCAATTTATAAATTTTATGGAAACTAATATTTAATATGAGTGAATAAAATATTTTTTTAGAGAAAAATATTATTTGAGTTTACATGACACTAAACATGAATTATATAAATTCAAAATATTATTTATAAATGATTTATATTACATATTATATATATTTATATATATGAGTATTATAAAAAATATATAAATTATTGAGTCATTATTGTTTAAAGATGACTTCATAAAATTAATAGTTTGTACCAAAATTAGCATTTTCACTATTCAACAAAAAATCAATTATTTTATGAAAAAACACAAAAAATTCATCCTAATATAATATTTAAATTATTAATTAAAAATACTGTTTATTTTTTCAAATTAAAATTATGAAATTTATAAATTTACCTTTTAAATTAAAAAACAACATATATAAGAAAATTATTTTATTAAAAAATCCCTTTTAAAAATTTAAGGGTACTTAATATTATTTTATATGCATTTAAAATTGACTACTATATTTTCAATTATAGATTTTATTCTATTTCTAATATTTTATCTAATATAATGTGGATAATTTTTTTAGTGTTGATTCTAAAATAATCTATTAATGTAATTTTTATTTAAGGGTATATATATTCTAAAATACTAGGGTATAGCATTATCCCCTATTAAATAAATTACATCCTCAAAATTTTGAATTATCAATTACTAATAAAAATACTTGTAGATAACTAAATATAATCATGAATTGTGATATATATTCTTATAGATGAAAACCTTATTTATCTTAGGTAAGACTTGGTATATATTTTCCCTCATAACATGAATATAACTAACATTAATTTTTTTTCTTTAAATATTTATACTAAATACCCAAATACAGCGGGAGTGAGTTTTCATAGGGAGTTTGAAGTCATATTTGTATTAATAGGTAGTCATGGGCGGATTTTTAGATGTGATTTTCTTGTCTTAGAAATTATCATGGCCTCTATGTATATTGATCCAATCCATGCCTAATATTACATAAAATTTGAATTAAGCATGAATTATTGGATTTTACAGTGGGAAAATTCCTATAAGCATCTATTAGAGAATAGTTATATACTTTGGATTCAATAATCATACCAATATAAGTTTATAATTAAACATCTAGTTTTGAGATATTATGTTTTAAGAAAACATTCTAAGTACATAGAGTTTTTTTGAACAAGATACAAAGAGAAAACACACTATTCTGTAGTGGATGATTAGTATTCCTCATTCCATATGATTTTTAGAACCTACTTTTATAATTGTGGTTGTATAGTATTTCCCATGTATTGAAAATTATTGTTACAAATCATCCTTGTTTTCCCTTGTATTAGGGAATTGAAATAAATAATATCAATTCTTCCCACATTCAATAAATTGAACCATTAGTGGAACATTTAGAAAAACTCCATTTACATTCACCATTTCTATTGAGATATTAACTTTTCCATAGAAAATAGTTATTTTATGCCCTTGTTTTTTGATACATAAAACATATTATAGTTCCTTTGATTCATTTTTATTGGTGTTTCTTAAAACATTTTTGACATGATGAAAATTGAATCTTCTTTCCTTCATCATGTTCATTACTTGAATTTCCATGAGACTTTTTCTTTCACTTATTTGGTGAGTGTGTGAGGTGGATTGTCGGATCTTTGGAAGATGACATTCAGGCAGTCATTAGTTATCCATGGAATGAGCCCCATGTTCATATTTTTAATGAGAGTGAAATGTAGATGGTGGAGTTTGATGTGGTTGATGGGGTCTCTATGTTTTCGATCACTCTAGTTATCAACTCCAGCAGTGATAGGGAGGTGACGATGTTGGAGTTATTTTCAGAAAGTGTTGATGAATAAAATGAGTAGATTTATGGGGAAAATGGTGTAGGTGATGAGGTGTACTACATGTCAGACCTTAGGTGGCTCATGGTGTGGCTCAATATGGCTAGTCATAGCATTGTGAGATTTGAATTTTTTGGCCATGTGGAATCAACTTTTTAGGGGTTTCAATCTATTTTTTTGTGATATGTTTCATATTTTTAACATGTAATGAAAGAAACCAGCCATACTATAAGGAAGTGCTTCATATGGGGTTCAAAGTATAAATTTCATATGCAAATGATACCAAACACACTACAATGAACAACCTTAGATGAGGATTCAGATTCAGAAGCATTCACTAGAGCATTACCATCCAAATTTAGATGAATGAGATGGTATAAAAATTTCCATTAGTACTAGGCTCATGAAACCCTACATGGAAAATCTAGAAGAGCATCCATATGAAGGTGTAGGATTGAAATAATGATGTAGACACTAAGGAGGGTGATTTCCAAGTATTCCTGAATTGTAATGACTTATTTTATGGTTTTATTGGGATGAAATTGTTAGGTTTCACACTTATCCTTTAAAATTGTAATCTAAAAATAAAAAAAAATTCATTGAGGGAACTCAACTAAGTACACATTTTTAATCATGATTCTTCATAGACAGTTTGTAATAATCATAAGTTTTCTCACTTCATATCTCATTTAGTTAGGTTTCTCATTTGTATAATATATGCATTGTCTATGGTATTCATTATTAACATGGTTCCTTAAAGCCTCATCCATTACTAAAACCAAAATAAGTTAATCATGGGTGATGAAAAAATAAAACCATAAGAGAATTATTATAAGATAATTACAAGAAAAATTCAACCTCAAAATGTATTACTCTTAAAAATTATTACATTAGATTTTAGTTCAACATAAATCACTCTCGATTCAGTCTATATTTCTTTAGTTTAGGTTATTTCATATTATGTAACCTAATTCATTAATATAATAAATCCTTCATAATGTATTTTAAAGATATTGTGATTTACCAAATCATATCTCCTGAGAGTGTATTGTGAGGTGGGCAGTCTTAGGTCCACTCATTATACAATATAGTGATGATTGAGTTGATACTTAACTAAAATATTTGGAGTAAATTAACCCTAGGTGAATTTGTGTCATATATGCATCCATTTTCCCTTATCAAAATAGGGATATAATTTCTAAGAGAAATCCCATACTCCAAATTTTACCAAAATGTCAGGATGTTATCCTATAATTAGACTATTCCCATTGACTTATCCCTATGTTTTACGCTATAGTTCTCTAAACTAATAACCTAAATAACTAAACCCTCCTTTGATACCAAATAAGGTCACCTGAACTAAATAAACGTATTTATATCATTATTTTACCACTACTGGAAAACTACCCTATACTGATAGTTTTAACCCATTAGTATAGGCAATAGAATCATCAGTATACCCTATATAAAGGGTTCTATAAACCATGGTGTCATAAATTATCACTTTTTTTATATACCAATGGTTTTAATAGAAACCATTGGTATAAACCATGACTGATTTTTACTACCAATATTTTTCACTAAACTGTTTTAATAGATGTGTACCAACAATATTGGAAAATCACTGGTATATATTTTTCTCTATATCCAGCACTATAATCCCATCCAACAGCTCTACAAAATCAATTCCACAACCTACAAACGAAATACTAACCACAGTGAAAATTCCATGAAGTACATATATTGTATAGTTAGAATTTAACAAAATGATAACCATATAAATAGTTCTCAAACAATTAAAAATACTATAAAATAAATATAAAATTCACACAATTGATCAATTTTAGTCATTAAATAACATTCACACATTTTTCTATTTACTGTCAACTCAAAAATGGAGGGGTTAAATGTCTCCCTCATCACCACAATTGCCATCATAATCATCACTAGCATCACGAATATCCTCACTAGTATCATCATATTTAGCATCATCACCATCATCAGGAGTTTCATCACTTAGACCACCACTAAGACTATCATTTCCTTCACATTGTGCATCATATAAATAAAAAATTGTATTTATACATGAATCAAAAACCACATAAGCCTCTAATAAAAGGGATAGACATAAAACTATCATAGATTTTAGAAACTACTTAGTGGCCATTTATCCTCTTTCATGCTTATGTATAGCTATTTTTTTACATAAACTACTTCTTCACAATCATTTTGTAGCTTTGTGATACCATATATTTGAGAGGCACTTGATGAGGTCCAATACCTAGTGTGAATGATGATCTTCCCAGGTTGACATCAAAATCTCCCCTAGTGATCCTCACCTAATACCTATCACAAATTATCATTTGTCCTGAATCTATCATCTCATTTCTCATTAAGGTCCTCTAGGGGACACTATTGAAAATATAAATAAATATTTAATTATTAATTACATATTAAAATTTGAAATATCAATAAAAACACTTAAAAAAATTCTTTTTTTTAGGTTATTTACAACACTTCCATATATTTTCCTCCTACTTGAGAAAAATAATTTTCCCCGAGGCACACAACCTTCAATGCTTAGTTTGTATGGATAAAAATGATATTTATTATTATAAGACTGCATTTTTTAAAAATATAAAATTTATAAAAAATTACTCATTATAACTAATATTATATTGATAAAAACCAAAATTAATTTGATTAAATTTAAATAAACATTGATTATATTTGCCAAGATTTATTCAGATTAGTTTTATTAATTTTTTTTATTTTGTCATGTTGTACTTGAAATTTAATTTAATTTTAATCATATTCATTCATTTTGTGTTAATTTTAATAGGTTTTAGTTAGTTTAGTTTAAATAACCATTTTTTGGATGATTTAATAATTTTATATCTAGTTGAATTAAGTATGGTTCAAATTTTATCAATTTTCTTCAATATAGGTAATTTCATTTTTTTTTGTTTCATATTAATTAAATTTGATTTAATTTGGTTTTATTTGGTTTAGTTTTTATGTGTTAGTTGGGTTCGCTTTCATTTTATTCAATTTGATTTTATTTAAATCAACGTCATTTAGTTCAATCCAATTTGAGTTGGAATTGTATTTTTTTTCCTTTAAGTCATTTATTTTCATCTTGTTTCATCGTGTTTTGTATTATTTAGGTCTATTCAGTGCATTTTTCATTCCTTCCACTCCTTATGATTTAGATCATTTACATTTTTTTATTTCAGGATGATTCAATTCAACTAATTTTGGATTAGTGTAGTTATAATCAATATATCTTACATTATTTCAATTTCATTCAATTAATATAAATATAGTTTTAGTCGGTTTGATTCCTCTTATACTAGGATAATTTTTGTCAGATTAGTTCAAAATAGTTAATTTATGTTTGGGTTATGCCAATTTGTTCCATTTTGTTTAATTGGGTATTTTTCTATTTGAAAAATGATGATAAATCTATTTTTCTCAATTTTGGAACTCTATTTAGTTAGGTTTGATATTTTTTGGTCTATTTTGTTTGGTTTGGTCCAACTAATTTTAGTATGGGTTTGATTAGATATTTTTTTCCATTTTTTATTATATAACGCTTATTTATTTTGATTAGGATTGTTTTTTTTGTTTTTGTGAGAATTATTATAATATCCATAGGATGGTTTAGTTGGTTATGTAAGTCTTGATTATATTTTATTTACTTCAATTAACTTTTATTTAGTTCAGTTTAGTAAATATTTTGTTTTCATCAGTTTTTTTAGTTCCTAGTAAATCTCAATTATTCATAAAAAGTACTCGGATCCTCTTGTTCTCTTGAATTTTAGTGTGCCCCAATGTGTGCATATACTTCATATAATCCTTATTCTTTTTGTTTCTTTCCAGTGAATATTGAAAACATAAATTCAATATAATTAATAAAAACTAAATTTTCAATACATACCATTAATGTTTAAGAATTACTTTAACTTGTTACTCTTCTAATAAATGATCATTTCATGGTATTGGTTAGTTGGATAGTCATTGAAGATTGGTACACCCTTTAACTTAACTCTAGCTCTACTCTTCCATCCAACATATATCTCATGTTTATATAATCTCAAAAATTCCCCTAATTCCATCTATCATGTCACCTTAATAGCTTGGTCATTGGTAAAGTTAATTTGAGGTTATGATAAACATGCTAATTAATATAAATAAAATCATAATATATATTTCAATTTAAAAAAATTTCTTACCCATATACCCTCGCATGCATTCTCCTTGATTTGATTATTGATATGATTCCATGGAACTAGTTGATCTAGAATGATATCACTGTACTTGGATATAAGTCACCCTGAAACATTTACATTATCTAGAATTTTTACCTATCATTTATCTTCATTATATTCTACCATTATTTTTGTTTGATGGTTTTAGACTTCACACACATGGGTGCACCAAAATCATCTATTAGAAAAACCCATTGAATAAGATAATAAAAAAATTATAATTAATCCATAATAGAACTGAAAAACATTTATGTCATATAATTTAACACACTTATAAACATGAACCTAGTATAGTATGATCATGAGGATATTATGGTTCCATGGGAAATTTTGGATTGGTATCTTCTAAAGGATGTTCCTATTTCATTGCCCCCTCTATGTCATCTTATAATATGGAGTGGAATCTGAAGGAGTGAAATCATCATACCTTGTATCGAAAGGAGTTGGAAATGTAGGTGGAATGGACATGGTAGTGTTAGAATAGAAGGGTTGGGGATACATCATAGGTTATGTAAATAATATATGAGAAGTAGAAGCTAATTAAGATAAATATGGGGGAATAGTTGGGAGCATCCCTAGAGGATCAAGTGTAGGAGGATAAAGTGTAGTATATTGGATGCATGATAGCAGGTTTGGGTGTTAATGGATATGATTGGTTCTCTATGTAGCTCTTTTAGCACCCCCGCTTGATTGTACATTCTACTGACCCCTTCTAGTATGTTGGGTAGAGGTAAAATCTAGTTCATATTAATGTACCTAAAATAATTTTGACAAAGAATTATAACATTATATTAAATGGAAAATATAAGAAAAATATTTAAATTGTTATACTCACTAAGGGAATTATAGGAGGTATCCCTAGTTCATGTAGCTTTCTATCATTATCAAAAAGCCAATTCCTTTTAATTTCACTAATATATTTCAATATTTTCATAAGAATGAATTTTAATTTTTTTTTAAAGAGTTTTTAAATATTATGTATAAAAAATAGAAGTCTAATAAAACATAAACATTATAATAGCTTCCTCTTGTATACACCTAGTTTAAAAATAGTTTTAAGAACCTCATATAAATCCATTTTTGAGAAAGTTTTTAAAACTAGTTTTAAAATATTGTTTTAAATATGTTCATTTAAGAACATGTTTTGGATATCATTATTTTAAAAAACATATACATGTTTTTAAAAATAGTTTTAAATGTGGTTTTAAAAATTAAAATAAAAATAATTAAATTAAATGAAAAAAAAAATGAAAACAAACATACTATTCCAAACGGAAACAAAATTAAAGTAATTATTTTAGTACCAACGTGAGAAACTCATGTCAAGCTAAACTGAATGAACTATAAACATATATTCTTACTTCTATATATTACCCGCCACTACTTCAGGTTCAACATCAATTCCCACAATTGGAAATTTTGAGTCATCAAATACAATATTTTGGTCAACACCATTAGAGGAACCAATGGTGTGAATTTCATCCCCACCATTATTAAAAATATTTCTTATCATTACTTAATGACTCCATAATTATGTCTCAAATGATCCTTCACATAAAACACTTATTTTTCCATTGATTCCAAAATATATGGTTCATCAGTATCCAGGAAGTGAGTCATATCAATAACTCTAAAACCACATTCATCAATAAATGTACCATGTTGCATCATTGAATAAAAACATTTATTTAATCATAGCTACTTGACCATGAGAGTATTAATCCAATAAACTTTTTTCTCAAAAAAATCTATAATAAGATGCATTTTCATATCGAGGTCTACTATCTAATGCAGCTTCATAATGGTTCATTGTTTTAGAAAAAATAATGATATCTTATTGTGTTCTCATATTCACCACTCAATCAGTTGTAACATATTTATAACCATTGATTATTAAAGATTTTTATTCATGAACCAAAGAATTGGGAAAAAAATCCAACACTCTTAATTCTAGGGAGACATAGTCAATAGGTAAATTCAATACATAAAATATATGAGTGATACCATTAAATGGATATATATATATTTTGTATGTTTATTAAAGTAATGAATATACCTTTGATTCTAACCATGTAGTAAACTCTTTGTTATGAAAATTATCTATCCTTATTAAAGGCAAAGAATAATGAAATTTACATATAATTTTTTTATGTTCCCCATATAAATTGATAATAAAATCTTAATGTATATTTGAAATTATATAGTATGAGATGACATATATATATATTCAAATTAAGTAATAGATATGGTAATCAAAAAAACCCATAGTTAAACAATATTGTGAGATGTTTCATATCACTATATCCAATGTTCAATGAAGCCAATGTGTATAACCCATGAATTACTCCTATTTGTGGAAGAGATGGAAATGAGGGCTCAATTTCCCCATACTTATCCTATTCATTTCTTTTTTCCAAGTTACTTATTGTGCTCACATCAAAAAAATACATTGCATAAAAATTCATACATTCTTGATCTGGATAACCTCTCAAAATTAAACCTTTAGGGTGATTCTTATTTCGAATATAAGACTTAATTATTTAAAAATTTATTTCTATAGGATACATCCTTTGAAAAGTAACAGGTCCCATAAAAAAATTTATTTGGAAGAATGACTATTAGATGAAATATGCATGTAAAAAATGAAGGAGTAAAAGTTTTCCTCAACTCATTCAAAATTAATGGTGGTTATTCCAATATTTTTATCAATAAATAATTAGATAAAATTTTAGCAAAAAGGTATTTATAAAAATGGAATAGTAGAATCATAATCACTCTTACATTATTAGATAGTAAATTTCATATTTATATTGGAATCATTTCACAAATATGGATGTGATAATCATGATTTTTTAGGGATTTTAGATTCAAATATATTCTATTGACTCTTTTAGATATATTACTTGAATAACCATATAAAACCTTTATATTATATAATACTTCAATAAATTTCGTTTTATTTGAATTTTTCATCACATATGAATAAAAGGGAACTTTCCATTTATTTTCACTAATACACACAAGATGTAGTTTTGGTTGAATAACCCAATCCAAAAAGTCACGCTGAGATCGGAAGTCATATTTTATATTCCCCTTGGTATTTAGAATAATTGAGAAAAGCATATCACATGTATTTTTCTCAATGTTCATTATATCTAAACAATGATGTAATTAATTGGTTAACCAATATGGAAAATCAAAAGAGATAATTTGGTTTTTAAAATTGTTATTGGATTTAGTGTCAACATTTTTCCTCTTTTTATATTTTATCTGACCTTTACCTGCAGAAAAAATGACATCTATAAATTCATTAAGTGCATAAATTCTAGACATACATCGTGGTTTCTTTTCATTTCCAACAGTATTATAAATTCTAAAAAAATCTTCTTATATAGATGATCCATTTTCAAGAATCATTAAGGCCATATGAAACTAAAACTACAACAATATTGAAGTATTCTAGATCATGTGTTCTTCCAAAAAAATATGACATGATAGTTTTCCCTTCATGATCTTATTATAAATCATTTAATAATAATGGAAATCATTTATAGTTTATAGAATGGCATCATGCATCAGAAATATATTTTTCAAGGATTCATTGATGCACACTCACATCCCAAAGTTGCTTTAACACTTTTATTGAAGGTTTCAAATATAAACCTATATTGTTTATAGGATCATAAGGTTTATATATTAGTATAATAAATAAATTGAGTATTTTTTTCATACAGATCCATAAAATATTGTTATAGAAATGAATAAAAACATTTCATGTGTTGTGAGAAGTAAGCATCAGACCAAATAGATTAAAACCATCATAGGAATGACCCAACATAGCATTATGTACCTCAGCTGAAAAATAAATATTTTGTGAATCGAATTTTCATCATTATAATCCATTTTTATGATGAACCAACTCATAATTATCTTTTATTATCTTACAATTATTCCACCGCATATTTTTTGAGATTTTAGTAAACATGAATAGACTTCAAAGACTAATAATTAATAAAATGTCCCAAATGACTTTTTATGGTAAACAAGGTGGTTTTCCATTTTAATTTGGCTTTCATCAAGATATACCACATTATTTATAGTCATTTAGGTATGTTGTGTTTTGTTAGAATAATTTTAAAAAATTCCAAGAAAGCATGAATTTTATAAGTAGAAAATCCAAGCTAGTTAATTAACTTAAATTCTATATAATTATTTGAGGTAATATCTACATTATCAGGAAGTGATTGCTTCAAAAAGGTAAAAATATAATCCATGAATGTATCATAAATTCCATAAATGGTTTTTTCATTATATAACTGCATTAAAAATTATAATTTTTTCATTTTTGGACATTCCTGATATAAAAGAGCCATGAATCCATCCTTTAATTTTTTCACTCTCAACATCATCATTCTCACTAATTTTATCATGTGTATTGATATCATTATCTTATGGAATTAAAATAGTATCTTTCTCATGATAATGAAAAAATGGAAACCAAACAAATATCAAATTCTCTATTCCACTCCTTCCATTTCATTCTTGAATAATATAATATTTTATCATATCTTCATTATAATACCAAAAAGAATAGATTTTTTGGAAATCAATATTTTTTATATGGTAGCTCACTTCTCCTTGACATAACCAAGGTCTTACAACACAATTATAACCTATAAAATATGTAGGACCTCCATCTGAAGCATTGTTAAATTCAAAATCTAAAAAAAATCCAATTTTTTTTAATGTTGATTGAGATCCGATTAGTATGATACATCTAACATAAATTCATTATATTAGAGGAAAAAAATTATATTAATTTCAAAATAGTAAAAAATTATTTAAAAAATTATTAAAACAAAATTTAATATGAAAGTCATCAAATCATAAAAGTATCTAGCTAAGAAAAATATGAGAAATAAAATATGCTGTAATCGATGCATACAAGTAACAAACCAAACATTTTATAAGACAAGGAATAATAAAAAACTCTTATATAATCCAAATAAATACATAAGTATTTATTAAAAAAATTAAAAACAACTTTATTATTTTGAATATGGCATAAATTCAATTAAAAACATATATCTTTATCATGTAAAACATTTATTCAAGAATAACAATAATGTCACACCCAACATAATTTTTTTTCTTTGATACATATATTTTAATTAGTGAAACATTCACAATATCATCAAGACATGATTTAGTATCACATGTCTGCAAATAGTTTTAAATAAGATAATCCAAATAGGAATTTTAATATGAAAGGAATCAAACGATTCTAGAAGGTATCCCAAAAAATGATAAGATATGATATATTTTATAATCAATGAATATTATTAATGACCCTAATAAAGTATAAAACATATAATACGAAGCAACTAATACATGCTATTAGATTGAAATTAATTATTCAAAAAAATTAACCATTTAATTATGAAAATAAAATAATTAAATTAATAATTTAATAAACTTATAATTCATTAGAAAAACAATTACTATAATAATTAACTATATAATAAGTTAAAAAATAGTAAAAAAAATATTTTTTATTTATGTAAATGTAGTGAATAAATAAAATAATATATATATATATATACTACAATCATATTTATTATGAAATACTATGACAAAAATAATCTAAACAAACCTTTTATTAAATAATCAAGAGGAATAATGACCTAAAAGGATCATAGTTATGTTTTGATACGTAGATAAAAATGAAAATGATTCTCGGTAGAAACTATTATGGGTTCGGAACCCAATAATTTGATGTTTAAGAATAATGGAACCAAAAAATAAACAAATGGGAAGAGATATTTAGGGGAGAAGAGAGGGGATTCTATCACTCGGGTTGGGGGGATTAGGGATAATGAGTGGGGAGGGGAGGATGGTATTCTATGGATATTATGTGAATACCCTATACCAATAGTTTTTTTAAAACTTTTTATATAGGATTTTGTATATCAATGGTCTGTAAAAACCATTAGTATAGGTTACTCTATACCAATAATTTGTAAAAACTATTTTTATATGTTATGGGAAATTTATCTATAAAAACAGTTCTAGAAAATTATTTCTATAGAGGTTTTTACATTTCCTCAATTTATAATAGTGTACATGAATAAAAATTGAATCTAAAAAATAGTCACAAAAACTAGAGGATCAAAGGTCAAGTGTCTTGGAAGATTAACCACATAAATAACTTGTTTTACAATACTCCTCAACATTTATTAAAAACCAGTCAACTCTAAACCCCCTTCTAAATATCTCACATGTAATACTCATGTTCAAATCCTTGGGAATTAAAACATAATAAAGGGGTGAGATTAAATGCTCCATATGTGAAACATATAAACTAATCATAATAGTTAGATCATAAATGTGAAAGAAAACATGAATAATGAAGAAATATATGATAACAATATCATGGAATCATAAGATAAAATTATTAAATTTTATTGATCATTAAGGATCATAACCTAGGAACATAAGTCCAACTAAAGGTCCTCAAAATCATGGCTATGAATTATATAGTAGAAATAAAAAATGAAATCATAAAATAACAAATCAGAATATATTTAGAATATAGAACATCCTAAACATTTTTTATATCTTGTAAAAAGGAATATTTAAGATAATTGGAACAAACATAATCATATGAAAATTTGTGACAAAACTAAATCATGCCCATTCCTTTGTGAATAAACAAAATCATACGCATGCTTTTAAAATATGATCAAACACAATCATTTCCACGCCATTCTGATTAAACCCACTCATGTTCATGATTTTATATCACATGATATATAATTCCATAAAAAATTAATTTGATTAAAATATAGGACCCCTCCCATCATCATCTATATATATTATTTCCATTTAAAATAAAATCATTCATCTTATCGTAATGATCCCATGGGAAGAAATAGGTTTAATAAATTTTCCAAATGGAATGACAGATAATTAATTTTAAAAAATATGATCGATTAATAAAAATAAATTTATCACATAAGAGGATTTTTTAAAAAGAGAACATATAGATAGATTAATGAAACATTGCTCCATTGGAGATGAATCCATTAAAAATGAAACTGAAATCAGGAAATTGGAGTTTTTTGGAAATCATTTCTAAATATCATCTTAAAAAAGAAATGATTTCAATGTAACTTTCCAAAAAAAATTAAAGATTAAGGGAAAACATCTAAAAATGTTACTGAAAAATAAATTAGTCATGTGTTTAAAAAAGTGTGAAGTATAAGTTAAAAAAATAAGATCAAGAAATGGAAACCCTTTTTAAATATTTTAAAATACCTTTATTGAAACCCCACAATATTAAAAGTGAAAGAAAATGTTTGTTTTAAAATTAATTAGGGGTAATATAAAAATAATAGGAGATCAAATCAATTTGAATTTATAATAGGGAAAGGAAAACATTGTAAGGAAGTAAAAAATACAGATATATAGTAAAAATTCATAAAAATGTATGAGAATTATCCTTAACAAAATTACATTTTAATGAAACAAGAGATTCATAAAGGAAGAATAATTTGATATGAAACATTATTTCATAATAAAAGAAGAATTAATATAAAATATAACATCATAATAGGGTATAATCAACCAATATTGAATGAGTATAGTCAAATATGAGTGATTATGACCCAAGGAAAATATTTGAGTTAAGAAAAAACCTTACGATATTAGAAACATTCAAATCAAAACCCTTAAAGGAAATGAGTTCAAATGAAACATTAAATAACATTAATAATTATAGGATCATATTAAAAAATATGAAATTGTCATTATATAAACCATTCCAAATAAAACATGGTGTATATTAAGAAATATGTCTCAAGGGGTGTAAATTGAGATTAGAAACCCTTACATTGTTTCCCCTCTTAGTCGAATACACTCTACCCTCCTATACAAAAAAATAATATCATAAAATTATTTTTCACAACCTTTTTCATTTACATTACCTTTTATATACATCATTTATGATAATTTATTTTTAATATGTTAGTTAATTATATCATATTTTACCTATCGAGCGTTACTAACATTAATATTTTTGTGTATGTTTTATGATGTTGATTTAGGTGCCCATTTTTAAATACTAAGTTCATAATTATTAAATAATTTATATAAAAAGAAATGATAAATTATATTTATTTATAAATATCTTATCTCATTCCATTTGTTTTTTATTTATGTTGCATGAAACTGGAATTTGTGTCATCTTATTTTGATAATTTTATCTATTGAAGATGATATTATAAAAATAAGTTAAATAATTAAAATAACCATAAAAAACATAAACCAATCATTATTTCATTATTAAACTATAATAATATTATTATTTATGTTATTTTATCCATCCATGATATAGTTTTATAGCATTATTCTTGCAGGTGTTTGAATCAACGAAAATATGGATATACAAAATTTAATGGAAGAGTATGGTTATAAAAGTGGTAATATTGGAATAATATAATTATTAAAGAATAATAATGGTATTATTTAAATGTTTTTAAGGAGTTGAATTATATTTTAATAGCGTTTAATAAATAAGAAATAAACTTGATGAAAAATTATATACGTCACTTTATGGAGGGGGTAGTCAACATAACGCCCGGTTAAAGTTTTCATTTACCAAGGAATGTGAATAAATGAAGATGGATTATAATTTTTCTATTCACAATTATAATTGTAATGACCTGACCTGAAACACTATGTCTATTCTAGAGGGTAATACGACTAAATGCATGCCCCCTAGTAATCAAGAGGTTGTTGACTAGTGGTGAAGGTCTAAGTTCATCAGGGGGGATACTATACATGTAGTATCATTTCATTAAAATAAAAATAATAATAATAATAATAATAATAATAATAATAATAAATAAATATAACAACCAAGGTATCATGTGAAAACTAAAATATGGAACACTAGTCATACAAGTAATAAACATGATCCTAATGTAGAAAACTAAACCATTATAATAAAATAAGTAGATACATAAATAAATAAAATAATGGGGTCCTTTGAAGTCTATAAAATTTTGCTACCATCTCCATGATACCATGCTCATCCATCAGACACATGACCCTTTCCCCCACATAGACCCCTATACATGAAGTTTTCATAGGAATTGAGATTCTTATGCAGGGTGTGAGTAATGAAATCTAGGAGAACACCACAAATAATCCTTAAAAAGTGTTCTAAAGTGTAATAGATATATGTAATAATAATAATAATGTGTAATGATTATAAAAACAAACAATCACGCACGAGATAACTATTCTCTAACTAATCGACCATATACCCTTAATCATTCCTTCTTAGACTCCATACTGGTAGGATAATCATATGATATCATAAGTGAGTAGGAACAATCCACTAATATTATAATGTATATCCTGGTGACCTCAAGGAATCAAGCTGAACAAGGTTCCCAAAATATCATATCCTATATTCATTATGTTTCTGGCCTCTAGACCATCATACCTCATCTATTACTGATTCAAGCTATCATCCCCTAACATGCTACCTCAGGTTAGTCCCCCAAGACATTATGCCCCTACCTTTTTCTGAGGACCATCGTTGTCATCCTTGAAAGCTGTGCACAATCCCCCTATAAGGGATAAATATCACATGACATTCCACATCTCTTAAGTACAAATAACAACCTCTAAGTCATACTAACACACAAAACATGGTAGAGAATACAAGTCAATAATACCATATCATTATGAAAATATAGTATAACACATAACAACATGTGATCATAATCAAACATGGAAACAATATTCTATAGTAATAATCATGGAATCAGATATCATAATGGGTCTCATGAGATACACAGACATCTACATGCGATCACAATCAAACATGGTAAATAATTTATGCCAACAAAATAATTATACCAAGGAAATACGTTTAAATGAGAACCCAAAAAGGCATGGAAATTCCTACCTAAAATTCTTTGATGAATAACTTCAAGGTTTATCAATGAATTATAACTCAAATACAATCCACATATTCATCATCTCAAAATACTCACCAAGGATTCCTAGATCTGGTTTTGTTATTTTATTTCCAAAATAAATAAAAACACCACATGTGATAACACTTTCTCTCTCCTAGATAATTTTGAAATTATTGATTATGCCATAACATGAGCTTAAAAGTTTATTTCTAAAAGAACAATTATAATTTCACATGCAATAATATTCTATCTATTTAGAGTAATCTGGCTTATACATGATAATTATTCAATATCATTATTTGATAATTCTTAGTAAACTATTTAATAAATCATTATTTCAGTTTCATTAGGATAAAAGGAAGAAATGTATTCAAATTAATCCCAATAAACGAAGGAAAAGTAATTCAAATTCCTACTTGGGTATTTTTTCCTCTTAAATACATTATACCTAACTGAAGAGATGAGTTTTTGGTTCTACTACACCAAGAAATCATACGATAAATAGGTTTTATTGAATAAAGATTCACCAATCCTGAAAAATGGAATTCAGGAATGGCATGAAATCATGAGAATAACAAAAAATAAAGGCATAAAGGTTTGGGTATATTTTTAAGATGATAAAATAGTGTATATGTTCATAGGATTAAACCCCACAAATTAAATTAAACATTTAATTTTTCTTATACTTGAATATTAAATGAGGAGTATTCAAAATTCTTTATAAAGTTATAATATCCTTTAAATGAATAAAAAGAATCAATTTCCACAATTTAAGGAATTTAAAAACACATAATATGTGTTATGGGTATAAACAGGGATGAAATATATAAAAAAGTTGGTTTTAAAATAATTTTTTCTAATTAGTGTGTTTTATAAGGGTAATATACTTTTACCAATCCTCATCTCATAGTTGTCATGTAAGTGCATGAGTTTACCTTTACAAAACCTTGGGGTACCCTTAAATAGACTTTAAAAACAATAAGATACCCTTAATCAACTCATCTTTTACCCTTATACATCCATTAAAAATAAGGATCAACCCTTATGTAAAGGCTAGACTACCCTTACACATCTTATGGAAAGTCAGATCTAACCCTATGAAATATATGATGTAACCATACAAAACATGGATTAATTTTAAAAAACTCCCATGTTTCCCTTATCTAACCTATATAAACTCATGGTTACCCTTACATATCCTTTAAAATCAGGGACTTAACCATATGTAACCCTTATAAATAGGGTGTTAACCTTACGATGTGCATGAAAAACTAACTTACCCTTATGAAACTCATATAATTTTAGAGCTACCTTTATGTATCATGTGAAATATTGATATTACCCTTATGAATGGTCTTTAAAACACTTCTTACCCTTATTAAAATTATAGGTGTTGCATAATAGTATGAATTTAATTTAAAAATTTTATTTTTTTCATTCATAAGGATTATAAATTTAAACTAGAAATGGTTTTATGAACATTTAAAGATTTAGAACATTAAAATTATCTCAATATAATGAATTAACATCCTCAATAAGTGCCTCTAGTGGTCTTTCTTGAAGGAATTAGGCCACTGAGCTTGAACATTATACACCTACTCCCACATTTCCTCCTAGATTTGTCCATGATTCCATAAGATCATGACAAGTGGAACTCTCTTACACATAAATACCTTATCAATTAAGTCTATAATACATATTAAACACTCCTCATAAGATGAATCTAGATCTAACTCAATGTCCTCACATTCTATAACATGTACAGGATCAGTCATGTACCTTTGATGAAGAGAAACATGGAACTCATAATGCATGCCTCGATGACATAGTAGAATATCCAAATAGTATGCAACTTTACCTACCTATTGGGTGACT
This sequence comes from Viscum album, assembly GCA_963277665.1. NCBI lineage: Eukaryota > Viridiplantae > Streptophyta > Magnoliopsida > Santalales > Viscaceae > Viscum > Viscum album. The sequence goes on along the minus strand of OY728123.1, from coordinate 497,723,905 downwards.
TGAAAGGTTCCAACAAACACTGGGTCCAATTTTCCTTACTTCTGAAAAAGATGATGCCCCAACAGAGGTGACACTTGTAAGAAAAATCGGCCACCAACAATCAACTCCAAAGGTCATATCCTTTAATATCCATATGATTTTTTCCTTCAATGAGTGATCACCAACAACTTCCTAGTCAACTAGACCTTATATATGGTCTCATTTACCATACTAGGCCCAAATATTGTTTCCTAACCCACCTCATGTCAACACAACAATGATCAGAATTGTTTTATATAGAGAGACTCAAATGGTGCAATTTGTATAGGGTCCTAGAAACTATTTTTGTATGATAAATCCACCAAGTCTTTGTGATCATCCCAAGTTCCATAAATTTTAGAAAAATAATATCATACCATATCCTCTAGTTGTTTAATTGTCCACTATAACTATCCACATGTATAAGGATGGTACACTGTGCCTAATCTCAGGTGATTCTATAGGGATTCCTACAATGCCTTCCAAAATCACAATGTGAAACATGAATATGTTTCTAAGAAAATTATCAATATAAACCTATAAGTGTATTATCTCATGGACATACAACTTTCCCAGCTTATCCATAGAGTATTTCTTTCAGATCGGTTAGAAATGAAAAACTTTTGTCAGCAGATAAAAAATCACCAAGATAATGTCAAAACTCCTCAAGGTCCTAGGTAACCCCATAAAAATTATATTGTGAAGTAATCCCACTTATACATGGAATTTAGAAGTATCTAGAGAAAACCAATGGGATGTTGGCTCTCAACCATTACCCTATGGTAGTTAATTCATCGAGAAACAAAATAAGTGATGTCTCTCTTCATTCTAGGCCACCAAAACTATTCTATGAATTCATGGAACATCATTTCATGAAAGGATGTACTACATGTCTAGTTTTATGGAATTCCCTCATCATCTCCTCTCCGATATAATTCTTAACTACTATACTCCCTTATAGAAGGAACACATCATCATCACCCAAAGACCAGCCGAGTATCAGGTCACCTCCAACTATCTATTTACACATCATAACACACTCTAGGTCAGTTTCATGTCAAACCTTTACCTGGTCAACTGGAGAAGATGTGAACAACAAGGGAACACAAGTCATTAATCCTTATTCCTCAGAAGCATCCATCCTCCTGTTATCCAACAAGCTCATTAAGAACCACTACTCCTCTAAAGGGCACTCACCAAGCTCCAGAGCTACATGTGTCTTACGGCTAAGATAATATACTATGATGTTACCTTTCCTAGGTTCATATTTCATCTCAATGTAAAAAATATATGTGGGACTCCAGTATTTTCAATGAAAATTTACTCCCTTTATCAGCAGCACAGTCATAAGTGCTAATGGACAAGAAAATTCTTGGATAAAACATCAGTGGTATCCTACTAAACCCAAGAATCTTCTAGTCTCAAACATGTTATGAGGAAGTTTCCAGGAAATCACTTCCTTAACTTTATATAAGTATAAAGATATTTGTATCTCATACACCAAATTCAACAAAAACATTACCTCATAAATCCAAAATTTACACTTTGATAGCTTGGTGTAAAGCTGGTGTACTGAAAGTGTACATAGGACTATCTCAATATTAATAGAATTTTTCTCGAGTGTTGATGTGTAGATGAGGATTTCATCAATCAATACCATGATTAATTATTCCTGGTATGGATGGGATATATTGTTCATGAGATCTATGAACACTTTAAGTGCATTATTCTATCCAAATAGTATCATTAAGTTCTCATATAACCCATAACTACTCCAAAACTCTATCTTTGGTATGTTCTCCACTCTAACTCACAACTAGTGGTATCCCGATCAAAGAAAAATTTTAGGGAACCACTTATCTCCCTGTAACAAATAAAAAATTCCATTAATCCATGTAAAAGGATATTTTTTATTCACAAACACCTTGTTTAGATTATAGTAATCAATGTATAGTCGAAGACTACCATATACCTTCTTTGAGAACAACATAGGTACACCCCACTATGAAGTACTCATCAAGATAAATCCCTTTCACTCTAATTGCATGAGTTGTAACGTGAGATATTTCAACTCATTTGTCACTATATGATACATGGGTATCAAAATGAGTTTCACACCTGACATGAGACCTATCTCATCATAAATTTTTTATCCTTAAGAGTCTCTACTAGGAAAAATATTCCCACAATTATTTCAACCCATTCCTAAGTATCATGATGGCCTATGATTCCATAGAAGGATGAGTAATTTTGGAGTTTAAATTCATGAAATATTCAACCATAGTTTTGAAATCCTATATCTAGGATATAAACTAAGTGAAATACTTCTTTCTGAAGCTTCCATGTTACCTAAACCACAAAGTGGGTGTGGGAGCATACTCAACTGCATACTCCTACATGTATAGTCATAGAAAGGGAGTATCCTCCCTTATGATAACATTTTATCCTCTCTTCACGAGTAGATCCATAAGACTAGTTCAAGGATACATCTTATATAACAAGAAATTAATCCATAAATATAAGATGTTATATCCTTAATAGTCTAAGGGATCACATAATGGTTTCTATTGTAGTCTACCCATAAACCAAGGTATAAACATCCTAGAACTAACTAAAGTCTCATCCATGCACATTAGTCACAATAACCACATATATAATAAAGCATAATATCATGATCATTTAAAGTAATTAATTCCATTTGATATATATCATATTAGTAAAGAAAAATAGATATATCACATAAGAGATAATACAATTATATCCTGAACAGAGATAAAAAATAAAGGAATTAAATTAAATAACTAATATGTATCAATATATATATATATATATATATATATATTGCATGGGATCCTACATGAATAGACATGGTGCATGAACACACATAAAAATATCATAAAACTATAATAGTAATCCTGTCAATGGAAACCCAAAGGTTTGTTATACATGAGCCAGTCTAGAACATGGAAACTCCCCTACCTAAGTCCCATATAGCAATATCATTTCTTCCATGACCCAGGTTAGTCCTAAAATAAATGAATAAAAATCATTGATACCATTTTGTAACACCCTTCCTAAACCACTAGGTCTAAGCCAAAGGGTCACATGACATCATGAACACCACTCCAAACACAAGAGGCTACCGACTAAAAATGAGGGTATATGTCCATTATTGGGGATATTATTCCATAAATATCATTTCATAAAATAAATATTAACAAAAAAATAGTAGAGATAATAATTAAAGAATTTGGTAGAAACTGAAAGATAGAACACCAGTCATATAGGTAATAAATGATTTCTTGAAGTGGAAATCCAAACCAATGTAAAAAACAATGTAGATAAATAAATAAATAAAATATTTAGGCCCTTTGGTGTCTTTCCCAGTCTATTACTAGCTCTATGCTTAGGTTCTCATCCACAAACGATAACCCGCTGGCCATTACTCTAATCTCTATTCATGAAGTCTTCACTCACATTAAGATTCCATTATAGGGTCTAAGAAATATAACCCAATAAGACACCACCAAAGCATCCTTAAAAAGTGTTATCAAATTTAATAGGTGTATGGAATGATAATAATAAATATGTAACAAGTATAACAATAAAAAATCACGTACTGAGTGGTTGTGCACTAACCAAGCAACGAAAGATTCTCGACCATACCTAGTTTATATTTATGACAGTGGGATAATAAATGTATGACTTAAGTGAGAAAAAAAAGACACTTGACTGGTAACATGTATCTCAATGGTCTTAATTAATCAAGTCATATTAGGCTAATAAATCTTTGTATATTGGATCCATCAATGTTTTGGCCTCCAGACCATTATACCATGTCTATTCCGCGGGCTAGGAACCTTGGTTTTCACTCCCCTAACGTGATGTCTTGGTCCAGTACCCCATATTATCATTCCCATGTCCTATTATCATGTCCATATTCTTCATCATCGCAATTCTTGCATACTCCCCCTATAAGGTTCAAATATCACACAACAGTACACCTATCTCATGTAACAATAAAAACCTCCAAGGAATGGTAACACACATAACAAGTTAGAGTATACAAGGAAATAATAACATATCATAATGAGGATATGGTATCAACACAAGAAAACATTTTATCATAATAAAACATGGAAATAAGATAATATATAAATTCTCATGGAATCAAATAATATAATTGGTTTCACTGGCTACACACACACCCACAAAAAATCATAATCAAGAACAGTAAAAAAGGTATTCCAATATAAGAATTATACTAAAGCAACATGTATAAACAATATCCCCAAAAGTTATGGAACTTTCTACCTCAAATTCATTAATAAATAAAATTATGTTTTCTCAAGGAATTCTCACCCAAATATGTTTCTATATTCATTTACTCAAACTACTCACCAAGGATTCCTAGAGTCGGTTTTGTGGTTTTATTTCCAAAATAAATACAAGAACCACCGGCAATAACACTTACTACCTCCTAGATAATTTTTAAATTATCTATTAAGCTATAAAATTATCTTAATAGTTTTTTTTCTCAAATAATAATTTTAATTTAACTTATGATGATATTATATATCTATATATTAATATGAGGTAATCATAACAATTATTTTTTATCATAATTTTATAATTTTTGGTAAACCATTTGGATATTTTTATTCAATTTCTCTAGGAGAAAAGGAAGAACTGGATTAACAGTTTTAAATACCTTGACCCTATTATCCTATAGTTTTTGGTTAATTTATTACATTATTACTATATACAAGCAATATTATCCAAAAGGACTGAATAGTTTAGTATTATTGGTAAACTAGTTACATAAATGATTCCCATATTATATTTGAAATATAAAAACATAGAATAAGACACATCCTTTATACCTTTCACTCTATCCTTCTTCATATCTCAATGAAATAAAACAAAATAAATGGTGATCTTAGATTCTCAGTAAGCGAATATGAACAATTAAATCTATTAAAAAATAAATAAGGCATAATCAATATGGAAAATTGAATAGTTGAAAACAAGTTTCATTTAATCAATAATTAGAGCACGAAGAATAATATGGAAATAATAAATGGTGATCAAATGATTCCATATAAATATTCACATGAACTTAAAACTTCTCCATGGATATCATAACTATTCAAATAATCACATGGAAATTAATAACTAGTTTCATAATGAAGGAATTCATAATATCATACATCATAATCTTAACAACAATGATATTTTCCAAGACAACATATTTTAACATTTAAGGGGTACACCATATACCAAAAATAGTTTATCTCATGAGACCTACCGATGAATCTAGGGCCTATAGTTGGCCTCTCTGGTAACTTAATAATTCCATTGCATTCATCATATGAAATGGGTGAAACATAATCAATTTAAACATTAATTTTGAAAAAATAGCATTTGAAATGTTAATATTTTCCCTAATAAAAAATATAGCATAATTATAATCCATTAAAAGTTATATGAAAAATGGTTTCAACATATTTTATCCCCAATAAAGAATATTATTAACCAAATAATTTTTACCTATATGAAAATACTTAAAAAAAGATCATTGGAATATTTCTTAAAGAAAATACTCTATTCATTTTGAAATCACTTATTATAAATAAGAAAAATTCCAAAATAATAAGGATAACCACTTCTTTGAAAAGAATATTTAAAACTTTTAAAGGATACTTCAAATCATTGTGTGGTCATGAAGGTGGTAAATTTAATTCCATGTCTTGTGTGTTAAAATAAAAATTCTATTCACACCTTCAGTAAATGGTTCCTCATTAGGAAAATGATAATATATTTCCCTTTAAACCTTTTTAATAAAATTCAAAAATTTGGAAAAAAATCTTAGAAAACATGGATATGGAAGAAAAATATTCTCAACTGAAATAAATATATGGTCGGTTCTCCTTAAAACATTATTTGATTATATTGAGTACTTAAAAGAAGTAAATGAAAGGAAACATTATAATTTTCATAAATAAATAGATTAAAATAAAATTTATTAGGATAAATATAGAAATATTTTATAATTACTCTAATAGAGACTTAAACATAAACAATTTTGAATAAATATTAGATTGTGAAATAAACTCATACTAGTTAAGTAACTTTTGAATCATAACCCACATGAAATAAATAACAACAAATTAAACATTAAATAAAATGAATATAAAGTAAATCATGATATATAATATATAAGGTCTAGTATATACACAAAATTATATAAATATGGTGTGAATATGGAATATGTTTCATATAAATAAATGTGAGACAGGAAACCCTTACCACATGTCTAACTTACTTTATAAATGATTTTAAAATCTTGTATAATAAATTTAAATTTATTATACTTATATACTAGAATAATTTTTATACATATAATATTATATATTATCTACTTATAATATTTCAAAAACCATTAATTAATCATTCCTCATTAAAATCATCATTTCTAGGTTTTAATTGTCACATTTTTTGAAAACATTTCAGTTCGTAAATTACGATCCTTATACATTTATCATGGTTATATAATATATAGAATTATAATAATTATATAAATATCATATATATTCATTATATATATATATATATATAATTATCCATGAAATTTAGGGATATAAAAATTAATTACACCGTTCATAGAGGTTGTAGGTTGTATGTATGCATGAACATTGTTTTCAATTTTCAATGGATGGAAAAAAATAAAGGTAAAATAATAATTTAACCTTAAAGAATAGTTTTTATATCATATATAACATATATATTTATTAATTCTATCCTTATTACCATCCATGTAAATAGGAAATGAAAATTGGATCACATTGCTTGGTGGAGGTGTTAGTCAACATGTACACACAAGCGACGTTATTGTTTTCCAAAAGATTGTAAGGTAAGAAGGTAGATATGATATTATAATTATAAAATAGAAAATATTTCAAAAATATCATATATATTAATTATTTCCATATTTATAACTATATAATTGAAATAGTGATGAAAAATGAATTGCACCGCTACGTGAAGACGGTAATCTATACATACACACATGCAATGTTTTTTCTTTTCCTAGAATGTAAAAAATATTGGAAATAATTTTCACGTAATCATAATAAAATATTATTATATTTATTATAATAGATTCATTATTTTAGGATGGTTACAACAAATATGAGGAATTACAAGATGAAATAAATTTGAAAGGGTCGGTAAAGATGATTACTTCTTCTTCGGTTGTATTCCTTTAGTCTTCTTCTTAAGGGACCATGGAATAGTATTTTGAAAAGAATATAACCTATAATTGGTTTATAGGGAATATTATAAAATAAATGGGCAGGTTTTTATCAAGATATATCACTCAAATTGGTGTGAAGAATAGCGGAGAATATGTGTGCTTTTATAAGTGAGGGGAGGGAAACTCATAGAATTTCTTAAATTATTGAATTAATAAAAATTATTTTTGAAGTAAAAATGGTTCCAAATTGTTATAAATGTAATATAATATGATTATTTTCCTAAATGAACTCGTCCAAAAAAACTTGTTTCAATAATTGGTTGTGTTTTCACTCTTATCCCTTAGTTTTAAACCTCTATTATACCTTTTTACAATCACTGTGATATCAATGTTTCTTAATATTTAGTGGTCAAGAAAGTCACCAAAAAATGAAATTGGCCCATAAATAGATAATTTTTTATATTTTCAACCATATAAAATTAAATAGTCTGAATTTATGATTTTTATGCATTTTATATCATTTAATAATATGTTTTTTAGTATAAAATATCATTAGTGTCATTTTTAGAAATACATGAAATGTTGTAACGTAATATGTTTCTAACTCATGTAAAATGGCTACAAAATTAAATTTATTAGAATATAAGGAATATATGGAACTAATTTAATTATCCAATTAATTTTTTAAAAGTTTATATATAATTATAAATCTTATCTTTTGGTTTAAACCCTTTGTTAGCAAATTTTAATCTTAACTATAGTAATGACTTTTTTATACTAAAGGGTTATAATTTTAATTATAAGGTGTAAATTAGATAATAAAAAACAAGGGGATTAAATTTTGACCATTTATATATATCTTAATTTTTCTCTTTCAAGTTTATTTATAATATTTAAATGATTTATTAAAATATATTTTCATTAACATAATATTAATGACATTTTAAGAAATGTTCATATAATTTGACTTTGAAAACAACATTACTACAATGGAATTATAATTTAAAATATTAAATGTCTAAAATATGTTATATTTATCTTAAAAAGTAGTGTAACACTTTAACTCACAAAATAAATATTACTTTTAGTGTTTTTAAAATAATTTACTTGATTTTTTTACTGTTTTCACAAGCATTATATTAACTCTACATAAGCATTTAAGCTAATTATTTGATCACTAAAAATTAAAAATAAATAAAAATAATAAAATTATTTCATAATACCAATAACCATTTATAACTAAAATAAATTTTTTGACCCCTTTCATGAAATATTATAGATATTAAAAATCAAGGGTCATTTTTTACTTTATCTTTTACATAGATATTATAAAGGTTAAAATCAAATAAAAATGGAAACAAAGTTCTTATTTTCGAATTATGGATTATTATAAACGAAATAGGATCATATAATTAAATAAATTAACGTTTTTGAGTGAATTTTAAGCCATATCACATTAGTTTTAACTCTAATTAACCAATTTTACCTTTATAGTGGTAATAAATTTTTAGTACGGTTTATATTCATAATGAACAAAAATAAAAGTGAAATATTTAAAAAAAAAATTGGAATTCATGATTCAAAATACAGAATCCATTTTTCAATATACAAATTATGAAAGTCTTAAAAATTAATTTAATATAAAACACAAAATTCAATGAAAAACAGTTTTTCAGAAAAATGCTATTATAAGTATAAAAATGTTTTTATACCAAAATAATCAATAAAATTGATTCCAATAAACAAAATTGGTTTTTTAATAATAAAATAGAACTAATTTTAATTTTAAACCTTTTTAAAACAAAATGTAACTTTGTAAAATCTTTAATTAAAAAGAGAGCGTTCAATGAAAATCAGTCTTTTCACTGTTCATTGGAAAATCAATATTTTCAAAACAAATCCCAAACAAATATCTAAGATAACTTTAACATACTGATTTTAAAGTTTATATAATATTTATAAAATTAAATTTCTAAAATTTCTAGAAATTAATTATAATATTTTCTCAAAAAAAGTATATAAAAACCATTTTTGAAGAAAACATATTTTGAAGAATAAAATGTTTTTACAAAAAATGGAGTACTTATTTTATAATTAATAATCAATATATTTTTATTGTGTATCCATACCCACCAATTAAAATATTGGTTTATAACATTAATTTTTAAATAACAATATTTTGTGGTTCATTTAATCTCAGTGTTGCATGTTTTATACTCTAGCATACATGGCATTATTTTAAAATATCATGGTGTCACCTTCTCCCCCTTTAATAAAATTTTCCCTCTAAATTTAATCTTTTAATCAATAATAAAGGCTCTAACATTTAAAAATACCATTGTTGAAAACGTACATCAATAAAATGTTTTTATAAAACATCCCCTTAAAAAGAGGGAAAGAGAAATCTAAAGGTCGCTCAAAATAACATATGGCTAGGTGTAAAAATAAGAGAAAATAGTGTGAATTGAATATATGGATATAGAGGAAAAATTCATGCCTAAATGATTATGGAGAGTGATATAAAACATTAATCAAAATAAATTTAATGATCATGAGAAAGTTAACGATAAAAAACCAATAATAAAACAGGTTTGAAAAGACCATCGATTAATTGAGAATGAATGTAATAGAAGAATTTTATTTTCACAATCCATTTCATAGATTTGAATAATTCATTTACCATATAAAATGAAAACATAAGTAAATATACATAATTAACAAGTATAATTACATCCTTTAATCAATTTCCATAAAATATCCCCTTTTATTTAAAATGATGAGTATTAAAGATGTATTTTTCATGCCTGAAACACTAAATTCAACTTCTAATATATAACATAATCCATAAAATAATAAAAAGTTATTCTTCCTATTTTTATTGAAATCTAAATGGATAATAAAATTTAAGATAATACCCAAAATTATTAAACGGTCATATAAATAATTAATACACTAATATGAAAAATTAAACAATAAAATCAAGTATTTAACATAGACCATTCCATAAATAAATAACCCTATATTCCAAATAATATCAATAAACTCAACATTAAAGAAATTTTTAACCTTAAATTTTATCTCATCAATTCATATTAGACCTCAAAAATGTAATAAAAGTATTCCCGAATAATCGTTTACCTTAAACTTAAAGGTTATATATAACACAACCCAATAAAATGTCTCCCGAAATATAATTAATCACCTAAAAATCCCAAAAATTCAAAGATATTTGATTATATAATATGGTCCCAAAATCAAATTAATCTTTATCTATCAAATTGTTTAAGTAAAAATGACATACTAACCAAGAAATAACATAGGCCAGTGGCAGGCACTTCACCTATTTAGCCCTTCAGTTGTATGTCAAGCCTTGTGGTTTTTCAGGATGTGACAAGTTTTCATATAGCCTATGGGTTTTCCCTTCTATAAAACTATATAATTCCTATAGCATCCCCAAAAATATTATGAGCATCCTCAAAAATAACATTAATCATCCAATCCCTTTTTAGCCACTAATTTTTTTATACAACTTATTTTTTCACAAAATATTAATTGGCCATTTCACCTTAACATCATTGATCATATTAAACCTAAAGTTTATCAATTAAACTTATATTTTAAAAAAATTAAATCATTATTCCTCAAATAATATTTTTACTAAAATATATATTATACCAAAGAGTTGTATTCCCATGAATTTCTCCCAAAATATCCTTAATCATGATAAACTCTCATCAAAAAAACCTCAAAATGGTATTTATTCCTTTAAATTTATGAAAACCCTTAGAATTATCAACCTAATACAGTTTATTTATATCCCATATTTCTATTTAATATCATAGATTTCAATATTTTTTATTCTCTCATTCGTCTTAATTGTTCATAAAGAAAATTTTGATTTTCCCAATCATATCCCCCGAGAGTGTCAAACTAGGTGAATAGTAATGGAACACTCATTGTGCACTAGAATGGTGGCTCAGATATACTCAACCAACTATTTTTGGGGTTATTACCCCTATATGAATCTATTCCAAAACCATTTCCACTTATAGTAACCATATAGTGATTTATTTCTAGAAAAACCACATAATTTATACCATAACAAATCCTTAGGATATAATCATAAAATTAGACATATCCTCAAAGTTAATCATAGGGTTGTATTCCCTAATCTATGTTTTCCAAAGTCTAGTTCCTAATATTTCTACTAAAGTTTATTCGATACCAACTATGAATACCCTAATCCTAGTATCCTACATTTGGTGGTTACTTTATTACATTTGAACTAGATAAAATTAATCACATCCCAAAGGTCTGAATAGTTTAATAGTATTGGTAAAATAATTATATAAATGATAAACATATTGCATTATAAATATAAAATCATTTTATAAGAAAAATCCTTGATATCTTTAATTATATCCTTCTTCATATCCTAGGGAAATGAAAACGAATAAAGGTTGAGCTCATATGCTCAAAAAGGGGATGTAAATAGTGAAAGATATCATATAATAAATAAGGAATAATCAATATATAAAAGTGAGTATCTAAAAATAAAATTTAATTTTATCAATAAATTTATCGTGATTAATAATATCTAGAAATAAAATATTATAACATAATACCATATAAATAATCACATGGTCTTGAAACATATCCATGGATATCATAACTATTCCAATAATCACATGGACATCAATAACTATTTTCATAATGATGTAATGCATAATTTCATACAGAAAAATCATACTGTTAAGGACTTATTCCAAAATAACATACCTAGATAGGTAAGGAATATACCAAATAATATGTCCAATGCATTCATCATTTGAAAGGAGTGAAACATAATCAATGTAAACATATGTATTGAAAACTCTCATATGAAATGTTAATATTTTCCCCAATCAAAAAATATAACATAATCATAATCCAACTAGAGTATTAGGGTTAATGGTATAAAAATATTAAATAACAAATAAATTATAATATTCACCAAATAATGTTTACATAGATGAAAATACTTTAAAAAATTACTTGAACATTTCTTAAGGAAAAATACCATTTTTATTTTTAAATCACTAATTCAAGTAGAAAAAATTCCAAAATATAAGGGTAAAATTTCATTGAAAATTTTGTAAAAACTTGTAATATAAGATCCAAAATAATGATTGTTCATGATGATGGGAAATTTCATTCAGGATGCATACTTTAAAACAAAGATTCCATTTACACCTTTGGTAAAAGGTACCTCATTTGGAAAATAAAAATATGTTTCCTTTTAAAAACATTATGAAAACTAAAACATTGGTAAATATTACCTTAATAAATCATTGTATAATAGTAATAATATCCTTGGAAACTTTTTTAGAAAACATGGATATAGAAGAAAAATATTATTAACCGAAATAAAAAAGTTCATTTTCCTTAATAACATTATTCTTGTATGTTGAGTAATTAAGTGAGTAAAATGAAATGAAATCTTATAATTTTAAACAATTTCCATAATAGAAGAAAAATATATTAGTTATAATATATAAAGATCATACAATTCCTCCAATGGATACTTAAAAATAAATAATCCCGAATAATGATGAGATTTTGAAATATACCTTAATGACTTTGTTTACATTTGAATAATAACCCCAATGAAATAAATACCATCAAATGAAACTTTAAATTCCATTAATATAAATTAAATCATGATATATAATCTCAAATGTGAATTATATACACCGCATGAAATAAAAAAGTGTGGAATATGGAATATGTCTCACAAAAACAAAGGTGAGAGGAAAAACCCCTACCTCATGTCTGAATTTCTTCATAAGTAATTTTAAACTCTTGTGTAATAAAATTAAATTTATTATAATTCTATAATATAATAATTTTATTGATTACAATATCATATGTGATCCCCTTATAGTAATTTAACACCCATTACTTAATAATTCCTTATTAAAATCTCTTTTTTAGGGTGTTAAATGTATTGTTTTTCATGTAATTTTGATGTTAACTATTCTGGTCCTTGTATATTATTCATGGTTCCATAATATACATAATTATAATCATGATATAAATATAATATATGTTAATTATATAAAAATTTATAGTCATACATGAAAGGTAGATATAAAAAAATGATTTACATTATTCATAGAGACAGTAGGCCATATGTAAGCATGAATGTTGGTTTCGCATTTTGAAGGATGGAAGGAAATAAAGGTAAATAATAATTAAACTTTAAAAACTAATTACTATATCATACATATTCATTAAATATATCCTTATTACCATCCATGTAAAGCGTAAACTAAAAATGAACCACATCGCTTCTTGGAGGTGGTAGTTCAAACTTACACACGAGCATCATTATCATTTTCCAACGGATTGGAAGGTAAAAAAGATAGATATGATATTATAATTCAAAAAGCATAATTATATCATAAATATCATATATATTTTAATTAGTTTAATAACTATAATCATCCATTTAAAATGATTATGAAAAATTAATTACACTGCTACGTGGATACGGTATGTCGTACATATGTATGAGTGATGTTTTCAATTTTAGTAGGATAAAAAAGAGATATAAAATGGTTATACCTTAATCATAATAATAGTTCAGTATATTTATTATACTTGAGTAATTATTTTAGGATGGGTAAAATAAATTTAGAGGAAGTGAAAGCGGGAATAAATTAGGAAGAGTTGGTAAAAACAATTACCTCTTCCTCAGTATACTTCCATTAGATTCCTTCTTAAAGATCCGTGTAATGGTCTTTTAAGGAGACTAGAAACTATAATTATATTCGATATAGTTTTATAATATAAATTTATAGGGATTTATCTAGATATATGTCTCAATTTTTTGTGAATAATTGAGGAGAATAGGTTTCCTTTTACAAGTAAGGGTAGGGGAACTCTCGAAATTGCTTAAAGTATTAAATTAATATAAATCAAATTTTAATTAAAATGGATCATAATTGATAAAATTTGAATTTAATATTAGGATGGTTTTAAATCCTCTCAAAAGATAAATTTTTTATAATTTTTGGTTATGTTTTTACCCTTAACCCTCTGTTAACCCTCTTGACAATCACGATGATATCAATGTTTTTTACTATTTAGGGGTAAAGAAAGTTACTATAAAAAAGTAACATATAAATGGAATATGGATGATATTTTAAACCATATACAATTAAATTTTCTCTATATAGTGTTCTTATTAACTATAAATACTTTAATAAAATATGTTTTATTATAAAATGTCATTAATGTCATTTTTTGAAATACGTGAAATGTTATATTATAATATGTGTCTAACTGATGAAAAATGGTTCCAAAATTACATGGACTCAAATATAATGAGTATATATTATTAATATAATTATAAAATCAAATTTTGATAATCTTAGATATCATTTTAAACCTTATCTTTCGGGATAACCCCTTAGTTAACCAATATTAATCTTAACTGTGGTGGTAAATTTTTTATATTAAAGGGTTATAATTTTACTTATAAGGTTACATTTTGATCATAAATGACCAATGTAAGAAATTTGAGACCATTTATCATCTTAATTATTCTTTTTTAATATTTTTTTTATATTTTAATAATTTAATAAAATATATTTTACATAAAATCTTATTAATTTCATTTTAAGAAATATTCATATAATTTGACTTTTAAAACCACATGATAATAATGGAGTTAGAATATAAACCTTTTACATATCTATATTATGTTATATTTATATTCAAATTTTATAAAACGCATTAAATCTCCAAAAAACATTCATTTTTGAGTTTTTAAAATCATTTAATTGATTTTTTTACTACGTGCTCACACACTATGTTTATGTTTCATAAGAATTTAAGGTAATTATTTCATAACTAAATTTTTTAAATAAATTACCATAATAAAAATTCATTAATATTTAAATAACTATTTATATCCTAAAAAATGATTTTTTTATCCCTATCACAAAATATTATTGATATTAAATACAATTAAGTGTCATTTTTGACTTTATCTTTTACATAAATATTATAAAGGTAAAAATAAATGAAAAATGAAAAAATTTAATATTTTAAATTTTGGATGAATTTTGATTAAATGGGTTCATAAACTAAAATAAATGCATGTTTTGGAAATAATTTTTATCCTTATCATATTAGTTTTAACCTTGATTAACCCATTTTACATTTACCATGGTAATAAAAATTTACTATGGTTAATATTCATAATGTACAAAAATAAATGAGAAATATTTAAAAAACTTAAACCTCCTGATTAAAAATATAGAATCCATTTTTTATGATTTAATTTATAGAAGTGGCAGAAATTAATTTAAGGTGAAAACACAAAAAGTAATGAAAAACATTTCTTCATAAATTGTTTTTAAGTATAAAAATATTTTCTTACTAAAATCATCCATAAAATTTATTCCAATGATGTTAATTTTATTTTTAATAAAATAATAGAACAAATTTTACTTTAAAACCATTTTTAAAAAAATATATAACTTGTAAAATCCAGAATTAAAAATTCAGTTTTCAATAAAAATCAAAAAAATTAAGTATTCACTAGAGAATCATTATTTTTAGAAAAATCCAAAAAATTACCTAAGATAACTTTTACATGTCTATTTCAAAAATTATATCCTTTATATAAAATAAATTTAAATTTTTATAAATTAATTATAATATTTTCTCACAAAAACCAATAAAAACCATTTTTTAAGAAAACGTATTTTGGAGAATAAAATGTCTTACCTAAAAATTAAGTTTTATTTCCTATGAATTAAGAAATACATTTTTATTTAGTAGTTTCTTTATATATATTTCATAATGAGGTTAATCCTATTTATACCAATCAATTAAATGTATAGGTTATAAGAATCATATTTAAATATTAATATTGTTTGGTTTTTATGCTCGGTGATGTGTGTTCTATATGCTATTGAACATAGTGTTATTTTAAAATCTTGGGGTGTTATAATAGTTTCTCGTGAAAAGAAGTAAAAGAAATGTAAATTCCTACCTGGGTATTTTTCCTTCTTAAAGACACCACACCTAGGAGAATAGAGGAACAGTTGGTTCATCCATGTATGGAAACCAAAATTAGAACATATTTTGGTTAAGGAAAACTTCATTATTCATGAACATGAGAATCCATTAATTTCCAAGAATCAATAGAATAAAAAAATAATTCATAAAGGTTCATATATTTTTAATAGGGAAAAACTTTGTACAGGTTTTCACCATTAAGCCTCACAAATTAAATTAACCATTTAAGTTTTCCTTTACCTGAATCTTTAGTTCATAGTGATTAAATCCTTCATAAAGGAATTGTAATATTTAAATGAGTTTAAATAATAAATTTTCATGATTTAATGTATTCAAAAATGAATGATGCATGTTACAGGTTGTAAAATAGAAGAATTATATGAAAAAGTAGTCTCTGGAAATATTTTTCCAAAGTGGGCGTTGCATATGGGTAACATGGTTTTACCCTAACACTACTCCTAGGCATCATGTAAGGGTGGAAGTTTACCATTATACAACCTTGGGTTACCATTATGTGGAATTTAAAAACTAGAACCTACCTTTATGTAGATAAACCTTTACACTTACCAAACAATTAAACATAAGGATCTACCTTTATGGAAAGGCTATACTACCCTTACGTACCCTATGGAAAGTTGGAAATACCCTTATGCAATGTATGAGGTACCCTTACACAACTCATATTACCATTAAAAAACAACTTATTTACCCTTAATTAACATTTATAAACTTATTTTTACCTTTATATATCCTTTAAAATCAGGGACTTACCCTTATGTCACCCATATAAGTAGGGTGTTACCCTTACACACGCAGGAATCTACCCTTACAGGGCACATAAATAGCTCACTTACCCTTAATAAACTGATATAATTTCATACTTACCTTTATACATCTCATGAAATATCAAGGTTACCAATACATAAGTTTTTTAAAATAGTCATTACCCTCATACGAAGCATTGGCGCTGCGTAATGGGTAAGAATTTACATGATTTTTTTTATTTTTTCTGAAAAAATGCTTATAAAATATAAACATAGGATGGTTTTAAGAAAATTAAAATATTGAAAATTTTATAACAATTATATTATATGATTTATATTTATTCTTAAATTTCATCCTTAAAAAATAGAAGATGTCACTTCATAGAGGAGGTGGTCGGTACAAACGCACAATAAATGAAGTTTTATTTTTCTAAGTTGATGTGAAGGATTAAATTATGGATGTTCCATTAATATAAAAACACTTAAGTATAAAAATGATATTAATTCTATTAAATATCAATGGTTATGATAGGTTTAGAAGATAAATTATAAGAAATAATGGTTAGGTATTGTGTAATACTTACTTTGGGACCTTGAAATTTATATTGAATGTATCTTGGAAAATAATAGTCGAGACTATCTTCTAGTTATAGTGTATATAGAACTTAAAATTTACATCTAGTAAAGAAAAATTGGGTAGGGTATTATGGTAATTTTGAAGATAAATTGAATCATTAAGAGGGTCAAAATGATCCCCTTTTATAAGTGAATAAAATGGAACTTTTTTTAATATCCTTTACTTTTCAATGATATAATTACAATATTCAGGGATCAATGACTCCAAAATTTTCAAATAATATAGTTTTGGGTTATAATGGTTCAAAAAATCCTCAAATAAGAATTTCTACACTTGTTTTAAGATGTCTAAAATAATTTACTCTAATATTATTACTTTTACCCTTTCTTGTTTTTAACGGGGTAACTAGTTTTTACATAAGTAAATTATGTTTTAATATAAATTTAAGATAACCCCTTATTTAAAATATGGGTGTAAAAAAATATATTTAATTAAACACAATTTTATAGTTAGATAAAATTAACTTTTAAAATAAAACATTTTATATATAGAAAAAATGGGTTTTATCGAAAAGTAATGTTTTAACCATTATGTGTTATTAATCTTATTTAAAATTGATTATTGATTAAATGTGTGTTAATATAATTATATATTTGTTTAATACCGGTATTATATTAATTATTTAAAATCCATTAATTTAGTTGATTAAAAAAATTATTGGATATTAATAAAATAAATCATTGAAAATAACAGTTTTACCATCACTACTAGAATTCTATGTATTTGCGACGGGTTATTTGCGACGGGATCCTGTCGCAAATAATCTTTAGTGATGGGGTCCCATCGCAAATATCTCATTGTATAAAATGACGTCTCAAAAAATATTATTTGCGACGGGCCCGTCGCAAATAATATTTTTTGCGATGGGCAACATCATTGTCACAAATAAGTCTTCGATTATATACTTTATATATATATATATATACTTTTTTGCGACGGGCCCCTAATCCCGTTGCAAATACTTTTTTTTAAAAAAATTATTTAAGCTATTTGCGACGGGAACCCGTCACAAATAATAAATAAATTTTAAAAAAAATGTAATAAAATTATGATTATTGAAAAATTAATTTTAATATTATTAAAATAATTAAAATATATATATATTAAAATTCTCAATATTCACAAAAAAATATAAAAAAACATAAAATATTATTATTATTATTATTAGTAAAGTAAACAAACATTAAAAAATATAATACTGAATAAATATATTTAATAAAATTATGATTAATGAAACAATAATATCAATATTATTAAAATAATAAAAAAATAAAAATTATAAAAATTCTCAATATTCACAAAAAAAATCATAAAATATTAAAAATTAAATTATGTAATATTCACACCAATATAAAAGACAGACACTGTAAATAGTTTATATTACAACAAATGTTAAATTCAAATGTTTTTAATATAAAAAAAATCATTGGGGGTCGTCTTATGGAGGAGGTGGAGGAGCCGAAGGAGATGGTGGAGGAAACTCCATCCCCAAACTACAAGTCAGATGGTGCAAGTACTCCATCTGATCGTGATGTTGTTGCTGCCATCGCCGCATCTCCTCCTCGTGTTATTGCTTCTGCTGTTATTGCTGCTGATGCATCTCTTCTTGCTGCTTCTGTAAACTCTCTATAAGGTCATTCTGAGCTCGTAACAGCTCCTAATACTGTGAGGCAGAAGATGATGCCTCTCCAGGAGCTCCTCTCGAGCTAGACGTAGACATCATAGTAGTACCATAATAGGTACCACGAGTCACATGAGAGCTGATACCAACTACTCGGCCCTTCTCAAATCCATACTGAGTTTCTTGCATCCATGTCGCCTCGTCGAAATGGTGAGAACTAGTTTGATCAGTCACCTCGTCCTGACCCTCATCCTATGTCTGAGAGGTCCCAGCCTCATATGACTCCTTCAATTTAATTTTGAAATTAAAATTGTGAAAATATTATATGCAATGAATTGTTAAACTGAAAAAAATAAGACTAACCACAATCTGACGCTGGCGATCACCTCTAATCTCTATGGTGGCTGGATCACTATACATCTTCCGATAAACATCGTACTCTGTAATATCATGATGCTCGACTGCCTATATGAATATAAAATAAACTATTTATATTTGAAGTTATATAAAATATTTAAAAAAAATAGTTACCAGATGCTCTCTATGCGCACTGAATGTACGGCTACCAGCTTGATGCATCACCTCCTGTCTCCCCCGGTTTTGCAGACCCAATGAAGACCTCCTCTAAAATCCACCACCCAACCAGTGTGCACATAATCCATCCCAAACCTGAGATGAAATGTACTCTGGTCGGTGGGCTCTACATGACTCCTCAAATACTATCTCTCTTGCTTTCTTAATGGTCATCTTTCTCAAATTGTGCAAAAACTGACGCAAACGCTCATGCATAGCCACCTCCCATGCTGCATGGATAGCATCACGCATGCTATCATCGATGGGATACCATAAACCCTACAAATAATTTATAATATCAATTTATTAATAAAATAAATTTCAAAATAAATATTATTTATTTATGTACCAGCCATTGATTGTACATGTCGATCTGCACATCATCAAGAATCGGTTCCCATGTGATCCATGGATGAGAAAAATAATTGTGCATGATAGTACTCCCCTGTCCAACAGCTACATGTGCAAAACTATGAAAAAAAATAATCAAACAATTAGTAAATATATATATAAATAAATTAATGAAAAATATAACTAAAATGTACAGGTTATAATACCTCTGTGTGTGTGGATCGAAGAAAAGACGTGGATGTCAGTCGGGGATAAGGTCAGGAATCATCACTCATGCAAGACCGCACCCCCTTCGTGTACCTCCTGAACCACTAGTAGGCTGAGGCTCATATGATCCCACATCCCCCTTATCCAAAGGTAGCTTGGCCTCCTCTAACTCACGAAATAGATCAGAGTCCATTTAAAACCCAAAATGATTATTGTTAGAAAATAGTTGAAAATAACTATTATATATAGATATATATTAGTTATGATCATAACCAGTATTTAACTATGTTAATGTTCACCTTCATCGTCATCTTCATATCTGACGATGTCAATGTCTTCATATTCCTCCTCGGCATCATCAATATCTATATGAGTTTCACTTTCACCATCCCTTGTCATTTCAAATTCATTTGTATCGTCATTAAAATATTAGTCACCATTGGCCCTTAATTGTGGGGTTTCATCATCGATATTCACGTTTATTTTTGAAAAAGATGGATTTTGAGTAGTCTCTTGAAAATTTCCAATTTCTTCCACTTCAGCAGAACAACATTCAGTTTGAGTAAATTGATTTTCCTGAGATTTCATTTTATTATGCTCCACCAATCACTCAGGTCTCTTGAAGTAGCATAGTACTTTGCGTAATAAATTTGATGTGCCTGTTGAGCAAGTAAAAATGGTTCATTTACAGAAAAAAGACTTTTATGTTTAATATCGATGATTCCATGAGTCGGATGAACATGCAAGCCACTCTTAGTATCCAACCACCGACATTTAAACATCGTTATGTAATTCTGTCTAAGATAACAAAGCTCAATAATTTCATCCATAATGCCGTAAAAGTAAACTTCAGTTTCTCTATGATGCAATCCTCTAAAACAAACTCCACTGTTTATTGTTTTTTCTGATTCCCCATATGCACATGTATTAAATCGAAAACCATTCACCACAAATGCATTATAATATTTAACCATTTTGGGTGGTGGGTTACTCAATATACACAGTCGCTTATCAATTTTATCTGCATTTTGAGACACCTAAAATTTTTTAACACAATTATCAATATAATAAATAGTAAACTGAATTGATATTAAACCATCAATAATTTATGTTACCATTTTTTGAAACCATTGAGAAAAAAAATTGTTTGCGTTCTTCAAGAGTAGTTGCTATAATTTGTGGAAGTTGTTTCTTGATATCATTATCATATAAACTACAAATAAAATAATTTTATATACTGTAATAGAAATTATAGAATAAGTGATAGAAGCACTCACAGTACAAATGATCTCATTTTTTCACAGTTGAGCAGAACATATGTATGAAGTCTATGATGTTCATCATCTAAAATCCATCGTTCTTGAACTCCACCAAATCCATGATTTGGCTGATTAAAAACTGATAATTGATTTTCCATTTCATCATTAACATTTCCCTCGTTCCTTCCCATGTGGTTTTGTTTTGAGGGATATTCATATTTAAAATAGTGAGAGCAGAAAAAAGCAATTTTCTCTTGAAAATAAGCTTCAGCAATTGAGCCTTCAACTGATGCTTTGTTAAGTACTTTTTTCTTCAATTTCTTCATGCATCTCTCAAATGGGTACATCCATCAAAACTATACTGGACCTCCACATTTAGCTTAATGTGGAAAATGTAATATCAAATGTTCCATTGAGTCAAAGAAATTAGGCAGAAATATTTTTTCTAGTTTACATATAATTACAGTAACATCTTTTTCTAGATTTCTTAGCACATCATAGGCTATTGTTGCTGCACAAAAGTCTTAAAAAAATATGATATGTCTATTATCGAATCCCAAATCATAGAATTAAACAAACCTTTGAATCCAATTGGAATAATTCTTTCCATTATAACATGACAATCATGAATTTTTAATCCAGTAATATGACCATTCTTAACATATCTACCCAAATTAGATGAATAGCCATATGGAAGTCTCAAATCTACAATACACTGACAAAATAATAAGCAAATCTCTTTGGATAGTGTATAAGATACTTTTAGATTCATTAACCTCTATGATCTGACATTTTCAAATAGTTTATGTTCTGGTCACCTGCAAATTTGGGCAAGATCTAATCGTGCTTTTATAGTATCTTTAGTTTTACCTGGTGTATCCAAAATTGTATGAAATAAATTATCAAAACAATTATTCTCAATATGCATTACATCCAAAATGTGGTAGAACAACAAATCAGACCAATATGGGAGATCCAAAAAAATGATTCGTTTTATCCAATTATGTTCTTTCCCAAATCCCTGAATTTTCTGTTGGTTTACTGTTGGATCAAATGTGATGGGAGGTAATGAAAATACAACTGATTTCAACTCTGTACCTAAGATCATTTTTTGGAGGTTTATCCCTTTCAATTGTTCCTTTTCTGAAATGAGATTTATTCCTTCTAAAAGGATGATCGGTTGGAAGAAATCTGCGATGACAGTCAAAATAGCAAGGTTTTTTCCATTGACAAGCATAAAAGCTTTGTTGTCTTTCATATAGTAAGGATATGATTTTAGACCATGTGTACTCCAGCCAGATAACATGCTACCATTACTCCACAATGCGTTTAACTCATCAATCAATGGTTTCAAATAAACATCAATATTCTTTTTTGGATGTCCTGGGATTAATAAATTCAAAAAGATATAGGGATCCTTCATCAACATCCAAGGAGGTAGATTGTACGGAGTTATAAAGACAGACCAACATGAATACTGACTACCATAAGAACCAAATGGACAGAAATCGTCAGTAGAAAGACCCAATCGCACGTTTTGGGATTCTAAAGAAAAAGACGGATGCAGACAATCAAAATGTTTCTATGAATCACCATTAGATGTATGATTCAAGCTTTTACCGATTGAAATATTGTTTTTGTGCCATGACATCATTGACGATGTGTTATGATACATAAATAAACGTTGCAGCCTAGGTGTAAGGGGTAAATATCTCAACTATTTTATAGGAATCGATGCAGACTTCCCTGGTTGAGCTTCTTTATACCTCGATTTTCCACATGTGGGACAACTATCCAACGACTCATTTTCACCAAAATATTATATGCAATCATTTTCACATGCATGAATCTTCCAATAACTAAGGCCTATATTACGAACCAACATCTTGCTCTAATAGTAATTTTCATGAAACACATTTCATTCAGGTAACAGTGTTTTAACTAAAGAAAATATCTGATCAAAATAGTTTTTTGACATTTCATTATCTGATTTAATAGCCATAAATTTTACAACCGCTTCTAATTTTCTTATCTTGAAACCAGGATATAATGCATCCTCAGTAGACGTCAACAACTCGTAAAATTCTGATGGTTCCAACTTAGGAGTTAAATCAATATCATCATGGGTTTTAGTTTGTTGAAGAGATGGACCTGCAACATCATGTACTAAATTTTGGGACCTTGATGGATTCGGAATCAAGTTATTAATATCTTCTCTGGAACTATGTTCACCGTGTTGATACAAAAAAACATAATCCGGAAAAAACTGCAAGAGATGTCCCCCAACCTTGTCAAATGTGTCAAATGTTCTCAGAGCACATTTTTTACAAGGACACTTAATTGTGACTTCTAAAACATATTCTGGTTTTGATGATGAAAATTCTAAGAAAGCTTCAACACCCTCAATATATACCAGATTTAAATGAAAACTATTTGGATTTCTGCGCTGATTTATCCAAGTGCATTCATCTAATAATGACTGATGTCGAATTCCTTGTTCCATATTTTTCTACAAAATATAAAACCATCACTGTTTTTGAATAATTTGAAATTATAAAAACACTATCTTAAAAAAAAGATAACTAATTTCTACTACTTAATAATTACCATTAATTAAGGGCGACACAATTTCCAGTGGATTGGCGGCTACTCTTTTGTCTGATGCCTCATTTACTTGCATCTTTATCACACTGAAATCAGAATGAAGAATCTGGTTGGAGGTAGGCATATTCATTCTCGAGCATACGAGAAGGAATATGCGTACCTCCGACCATATTATTCATTGTGATTTCAGTGTGAGAAAGATACAAGTAAATGAGCCGTTGGACAAAAGATCCCCCTTTTCGTTGATGAATCATCTTCTTCCAACTGTCATCACCTAAAAACATTATAAAAAATATAATCCTATGAATGCATATCGAATCTCATTCATACGAGATTCAATATTCCTATGTAGCAGCACATTTTTCATAATGTTTTGATTCAGTGAGAGTTGCA
The DNA here is from genome assembly GCA_963277665.1 of Viscum album. NCBI lineage: Eukaryota > Viridiplantae > Streptophyta > Magnoliopsida > Santalales > Viscaceae > Viscum > Viscum album. The sequence goes on along the minus strand of OY728123.1, from coordinate 497,699,151 downwards.
AGGAGAAAAGTCATCTAGAAAAAGGAGTGTCTTCAATCCACTAGAAATTATACTAAGTTCTTAAAATTTATTAAAATTTATTAAAATTTATTCTAACTGTTCCTAACTGTTCCTAACTAATTATTACAATTTATTGTTAATTATTTCTATTTATTCCTATTTATTAATAATTAATCGTATTTATTGCTAATTATTCTTATTAGTTATTAACTATTCTTATTTATTACTAATTATTCCTATTTATTACTAACCATTACTATTTATTACTAACTATTACTATTTATTACTAATTATTACTATTTATTACTAATTATTACTAATTATTACTAATTATTCCTATTTATTACTAATTATTCATATTTATTACTAATTATTCATAATTATTACTAAATATTCATATTTATTACTAATTATTTCTAATTATTGTTAACTATTCATATTTATTGCTAATTACTCCTATTTATTTCTAATTATTGCTAATTATTACTAATTATTGCTAATTATTACTAATTATTAGTATTTATTTGTAATTATTAGTAATTATTAGTATTTATTACTAATTCTTACAATTTATTACTAATTATTATCAATTATTACTAATTATTGTGAATTATTCCTATTTATTACTAATTATTCCTAAATATTCCTAATTATTACTAATTATTACTAATTATTCATGTTTATTACTAATTATTGCTCTTTATTACTAATTATTGCTATTTATTATTAATTATTTCTATTTATTGGTATTTATTACTAATTATTGCTAATTATTCCTAATTATTGCTAATTATTGCTAGTTATTAGTAATTATTACTAATTATTAGTATTTATTACTAATTATTAGTATTTATTCCTAATTATTACTAATTATTCCTATTTATTACTAATTATTTCTATTTATTTCTAATTATTGCAATTTATTTCTAATTATTGCCATTTATTCCTATTTATTACTAATTATTGCTAATTATTTCAATTTATTACTAATTATTACTAATTATTCCAATTTATTGCAAATTATTCCTATTTATTGCTATTTATTCCTATTTATTACTAATTATTGCTAATTATTCCAAATTATTCCTATTATACCTAATTATTCCTCATTATTACTAATTATTCCTATTTATTACAATTTATTACTAATTATTACAATTTATTAATAATTATTACAATTTATTTCTAATTATTACTAATTATGACTAATTATTTCTAATTATTACTAATTATTACTAATTATTACTAAGTGTTACTAATTTTTACTAATTATTACTAATTATTACTAATTATTACTAATTATCTGTATTTATTACAAATTATTACAAATTATTACTAATTATTACAATTTATTAGAAATTATTACAGTTTATTACTAATTATTATTGTTTATTACTAATTATTACAATTTATTACTAATTATAAAAATTTATTACTAATTATTACAATTTATTACTAATTATTAGTAATTATTACAATTTATTACTAATTTTTACAATTTATTACTAAATATTACAATTTATTACAATTTATTACAATTTATTTGTAATTATTACAATTTATTACAATTTATTACTAATTATTAGTAATTATTACAATTTATTACTAATTATTACAATTTATTACTAAATATTACAATTTATTAGTAATTATTACAATTTATTACTAATTATTACAATTTATTACTAATTATTACAATTTATTAATAATTATTTCAATTTATTACTAATTATTACATTTTATTACTAATTATTACAATTTATTACTAATTATTGCAATTTATTACTAATTATTACAATTTATTACTAATTATTACAATTTATTAATAGTTATTTCAATTTATTACTAATTATTACATTTTATTACTAATTATTACAATTTCTTACTAATTATTACAATTTATTACTAATTATTACAATTTATTAGTAATTATTACAATTTATTACTATTTATTACTATTTATTACTATTTATTACTATTTATTACTATTTATTACTCATTATTACTATTTATTACTATTTATTAATAATTATTAATATTTATTAATATTTATTACTAATTATTAGTATTTATTATTATTTGTTACCAATTATTATTAATTACTACAAATTAATTATATACATTACTAATTATCGTTAATAATTATTAATTACTACTAATTATTAAAAATCGGTACTAAAAATTTCAATTTATTAGTATAAATAAATATTCATGACAAAACAATTTAAATTTAATTTATTTACAACTAATCAATAATAATAAAAATTAACATAAAAATTTGAAATAAATAATAAATTAAATAAAACATAAATACCTTTAAACATGATTTGCTATTGATGTAGACGGCTTTACAACTTTTTCCTAAACAAAAAAATTAACTCAGAAACATTTTTCCTTTGAAATCAAAGTTCAGAGAGAAACAAGATCTAAGAATTGAGAGGAATTAGAGGAAAAACAGATGAGGGTATATATAGGTTAAATTATTTGCGACAGGACCTGGCGCAAATACCTACGCCCGCATTAATTACTGTCGGTGGGTAAAAAGTTATTTGTGACGAGTCCCGTCGCAAATAGTCCCTTCCGACACACCTTTTGGGACGGGACGACATCCCGTCGCAAAAAGCTATTAACCGTCGTCGGGTATTTGCGACGGTGGGATCCCACCGTCGCAAATAACCCTTGCGCGGTTTGGTGCGCTACCCCCGCCAAACCTTTTGCGATGGGACACGAAATCCCGTCGTAAATAATCGGTTATTTGCGACGGGTCGTTACCCCCATCGTAAATAACCTCTTGGACGAACTTTTTGCGACGGGATTTATTCTCGTCGCAAAAAGTCTGTCACAAAAAGTCCTTTTTCCCGTAGTGCATTATCACTTTAATTAACTTTAATCTTAGTAATCATATTTTAATTTATAAAACTAAAAGTGAAATTACAAAATAATATGAAAATTATGATCTAAAATATTAAATATCTTTTTTTATATTTAATTTATACAAGTGATGAAAAACAATTTTTAATATAAGTGAATAAAGAATGTTTTTATTGTAAAATATGAATCGAGTTTCCAAAACATTAAACATAGATTTTATAAACTAAACATATTATTTTTAAATTATTTATACAAATTATTAAATATATATATTATTAAAAAAATTCATAAACTTTTAATTCATTCTTGAATTAAAAAATAATTAAGTGACATTTTTAAACAAAATCGATATTTTTACTATTTGCATAAAAAATTTAGAAAAAACTCAAAAATTATTTCCAAGATAACATTGAGATTCCTTATTCATAAATGGAGATAAATGTTTCAAATTATAATTCAATAATTTATAAATTTATCTCTAGAATAAAACTATAATATATAATGGAAAACTACTTTTATTGAAAAATTCCCTTTTAAAACATTAAGTGTTCTTATTCTAATTTTGTTTGAATTTCTAATTTATTAATATATTTTTTACAATTTTTTATTTATTACTATTATAATTTTATTTTACAATATTTTACTAATCATTTTTATGTGAAAAAATACATCAATGCAATGATTACTTAGGGGAAAATATATTCTGAAATCTTATGGTGTTGGAAGTCAGATCCTTATAAGGGAACCTAATGTATGGATTATATCCATAAGACCATTTTTGGATGAAATTACACTAGTCTCGTGAACTATATCCTATCACCTATTCTTCTCATATTTGTATTGGGCCTTCTTCTTAGGTCGTGCATTAGGGCACTGGGTGCAGAAGCCCATGTTGTCTATTTGGGGTGTAGCCTTATTGCTTATTTTGGGTTCAATGTCATACCAGAAAAATGTTCCCACTCGCTACATAAGATATAGATCTATGAAAGTAGAAAATATTTTATAAGAACTAAATATGGCTTGTTTCTGATTATTTTAGGATATATAGTGATGAATGATCTATATATTTTATACCCATTCAAAAACCATCACCCATTTTCATTCATTATTATTTTCCCTAAACAACCTAATAATAGTTAGTCTGGGATAGGGATTTCCATCCACCTTGTAAAATTTTCCTTCTATATTCCACACTTTATACCTAGATCAATTTGAATCACCATAAACTTATAGTGGATATCAGTAATGAGTGAATATGGATCCAAGGGACACCTCACTTATTAATTTTTTTCTGATATATTGGAAACTACCAACCATAGGAATATTTCATCCTAAGGGGAAGGTCCTATAATATTGATATGCCTTCATTAACATTTTCATAGAACATTTCAATCGAATGTTGTCAATGGTAATCCTTATCATACTTATTTCATCTCACCATTCATCACCAAATACCTTAGGCCATGATTTACATCATCATCATTTCTCATTAAAATGTTTTGGGATGAATTGAGCTCTTGATCCCCATTCAGTTTTTCATATCAACCCCTTATCATTTTTTAAAGTACTACAATATTAAACTATGTACATATTCATTTCAGAAAGTTTTAAAACATTGTAATTTAATTTACATTAGCCTTTACATATCCCATATTGTATAAATTATCTCATCATTTTTTGGTCTATGTACTATGACCTTAAGCCATGTGTATCCCTTTTCAAGATGGTATACAGTAGCTTTGGGCTCCTCATTCATGATGGGTTTATATATACCTTTTGACATATAGAATATCTCTTGTTTTTTTTCAAATTGGTTTGTCCTTAAACTAAATCTGCATTTGGGTCATACTTATATGACTTTAAACTACATCCCTCAGTTATTAAAATTGCATGACCCTTAAACTACAAAAGAAATAGATTTAAAACTTATTAGGTTGAAAAATGTAAAGGGAAGTTTGATAAAAGGTCGAGTTTTCACTCATGAAGTAATTACTTTTCATAAATTAAGAAATAGTTATTGATTAAATAGAATAATTGAACAAGGTTATAAGACATGCCATATGGACCTACTAAAATCCATGTTGTTCTCACTCGATCCCTCGATTCAAGAAAAAATTACATCATTATTTTTTATCTCCTATATATTAGTTCATATCACCCATGAAAAATGCATGGGGTGTAATCTCTTTGTGCTCAATCCCTAATGAACATTGAGATCCTCTTTTTAAGAACCCCTTTATGATCTTTGTCACATTGAGCCACTCTTTCCATATATCTAAATGGACTAACTCTAGTGTACGGTGACGGTACATATATGGATATATCTAGACAACCTATACCCATTTGTGAGCACATGTCTAAGTTAAAATTGTCTTCTATATCTAAGTGGACTAATTCTAACATATGATAATGGTATACACACCTATATATATTCCCTAACTATACTCTTCTATGAGGAAACATCCAATATTACATCATATTATATCTCTAAACAAACTAAATATTTTCTATGGTGATGGTACATACACTTCTATAGACGGCCTACCTATACTCTTCTAGAAGAACACATCCTAGAGGAAATCATTTTCCATATTCAAATGGACTAAATTCAATGTATGATGATGTTACATATGCCACTATATCCGATTTTACTATACTTGTTTGTGAGAATAGGTCTAGGAGGAAATCAAGTACTATATCAAAATAAAGTAACTATGGTGTGCAATGATGGTACATACACCACTATATCCATCCTTCCAATACCCATCCATGAGCACATGTCTAGGAGGAAATCATTTTCCATATCCAAAAGGACTAAATCTAGTTTATGGTGTGGTTACATATTGCACTATATTTGGAATACTTATACCCATCCATGATAAAACATCCAAATGGAAATTGTATTCTATATCTGAGTGCACTAACTCTAGTTCATAGTGATGGTACACACACTGCTATGCCCAACATACCTATACCCATCCATGAGAAAACATATAATGGGAAACCCCCTCTGACTCAAGTATTTTGGAATCCTAATTAACCTGATCCATTTGATTTATTGCTCATGTGGATTCATGTTATCATGATTTTACACTTCATTAATGCCATAAGTTATCATATTTTGATTTTTAAGGAAATAAAATTCAAGATCTCTATAGAGGATTGAATTTGAAAACTTTCATTTTCATTAACTAAAAAGTAAATGAAAATCCATCCATTTGAGTCTCTTTTTAGTTTTCATAAAAGAAAGGAGAACATGCACAAGATGAATCCATTCCATGAAAAAAAAAGAAAAAAAGAGAGTAGTGAAAGCATATATAATAATATTTTTCTAAGTATAATAAATTAGCTAAAAATGATAGAAGGAATTAATTAATAATTATAGGTCCGACCATCTGTATGCTTCAACATTTTCTAATGGAAATTCCTCCTAAATCCGTGAAACTAATTATTGATTTTTTTGTGGAATCAATTTTTATCACCATTTTTTATCAATGATATATCATTATTACTATATTATCATTTTTTTACCCTATCTATAATGTCATAATAGCTATCATGTTGCAAATTTGTTCCTCCTCAACAGTTTTCCACTTAAGTGCATGATGGATCAATCCATAGATTCCAGTCAATTATTCAAATTTTCAAAGTACTGAAGGTCCCTATCTAGAGATTATAGTTTTTCTTAATTCACTGAGATTTAAAAAATAATATCATATATATAATTTAATTCACATCCACCTATTCCCAAAACCATGAATGGTTGGTGAAGTTGAGTCGCTTTACTCCTAATCTTAGCAAGTGGGGTTTGGGTGATCAAGGAGTGAACATTATACCTGACCCTATCATGTGTGAGTATATTCATGGATAAAAATTATAAACTAAGAGTTACTTTATCCTATGAAACTAGGATATATTCTAGGATAATGTTTCTTACAAGGAACATTAGGGAAACTGATGAAGATGCAACTTGGACCAGGTTCGTGACTCTGGTCTCAAGAGGGGAATAGCCTGGGGATGTCTATCCCATAAATACATCATGAACATTTTAGGTTACTGATACATTTAGGGATAATATTTTAGTATCTTAATTTGGAACCCTAAATACTATAATTCTATGCTTGGCTTTAAAGGTATCCTCTTATTCAGTTGAGTAATCCATCTTGATGACATCATCTTCATACTCGTAATACACTTGGGATTCATTTTTTATTGGAAAAGGAGGTCTGTGAAATTGAAAAGTGGTTTCTCTCAATATCATTTCAGGGGAAAATTTAGTCCATGAAACAACATACCATAGTTTCAGGATAGTTAGGGAATCAAAATATTGAAAACTAACAAGGATTATGTATACATGCATCATCCTCAACTAAAATTTCCATAGGATTATAAAATGAAACTCTTCATTAACTACATAAAATGTTGGGAGACTCACATATTTTACATAGTGGAACTAGAATCTGAACCTCTGAACCCATATAAAATATAAGCTTCACATATGGGGGACCCATCAACTCTCACTATGAGTGATCTGTCATTAAAACAATTTTTTATGAGTTGGTGAGAGCTAATTCATTAATATTGGTCACTATCATATCAATTGGTAGCTTCATAGGGTGTGAATATGAACTAAGAAGGATCCCCAAGAAGGTGGTGAATAGTTTTGTAATATCTTCTTATTGGTCATAAGACTGAAATGTTTAGTAGTGTGGGTCTACGGGTGAATTAAAGAGCCAAGACTATGATCTTTGTGAAATAGATGCAAAGGTGAACTGTTATCCAACCATAAATAAATTGGATTTGGATATAGTTTCTAAGAGTAGTAATTCCCCATTGTACCTATCCCAATAAATGATAGATCCATCCTAGTACTAATTTTACATGGTTCACTTATACCCCCTATGGCTAGTTTCACAACTATCAAAAAATTTGTTAACCTTACCCAAATATAAACATCTCAAGTTGGTAGAAACAAATCATATATGAATATATCCATTAGGAATTCCAATTATAGGTTTGGGTTATGATATTAATTGGATTTATAACACCATATTTTGTAAAAAAACATTATCAGTAATAGACCTGTTGGTATTCTTAGATGCACTGACATTTTGGGCTAGGTACTTCCTTATCCTTTTCACCCTAGGATTTGATCCATGAGGGAATAAGAATATCATAATCCAAGTTCTGAGGGTGGTGTTAAAATATGTGAGAACTTATATATTTAGGTATCCCTTATTCATCCTCAAAAATTCCCTTTCTAAGAAATTAAAATTCTTGATGTTGTCCCAAACACCATGAGGTTGAAGGAATCCATTATACATGACACCCGAAATGGGTACTCCCTTGATCCTAGAGATTTTCCATAAACCGATGCCAACATCCTTTTGTAGAATATTAATGGTGTTAGTCTTAGAGCTCCACTGACTGATCAAATTAGGGATGTGGTAATGGTGCTGGTAGACTGAAATTATGAGGCCCAAAATAGCCTCATAAATTCCAAAATCCCTTATATTTTAATTTGATTCGGTATACCTCTGGTTCACCTAATAGGACTTGGGATACTCCTCTGATAAGTTCCCTCTAGGATAAAGGTCCCACTAAATACTCATTCCTCTCTGACGATTCTATGATGAATATTTTTTATGGTGGGTTATACTCATGGATCATCATTAATCACCTCTATATAATGGGTTAGGCAATACATCCCATCATTTTCAACCTAATAAATAATTTTTCCATCAAGGGAAATAATGACTCAGGAGACATATCATGGAAATAATATTTTCCTTATGGGATTATGAATGTTAGATGTTGGGATTAGAACATCAGTAGAAAGCCTAAATCTGTACTGTGGAAGCCTGTCTTAAAATTGGTAGATAATAAAATTTGGTTTAAGGAAACTCGCTAAGGCATAATGGCATGGCGTGGTAATATTATGTATGTCAATATCAACATCATCAATTACCTATTTGATATGGGAAAAACATCAAAATCCAAAATAGTGACTGGTGTAAATGTCATCTTGTTCCTATAAGAGAATTCAAGAATTTATCAATAAGATAAATTGGATGAAAAATACCCAAAGGTGAAGACAATTTGAGCATTAAAGTAATTGTGAAATAATTCCACAAAGTGAATATTTTCTATCATGTGAGTTCCCCTAGGTTTCTTCACCATAGTAGCCTCACCCATGTAATCATCCCTAAAGTGACTTTGTGTTAGTGTATTCATATATTACCTTATTTTAGAACACTATTACCAAGTATATGGGTTGTTTCAAGCTCACACACATCCAGAACCATCTCACTCAAACCAGAGTGTGGCACTAGGGATAGGCATATAATATATGTATCAAAAACCACTTGGGAAATTAGAGTGTGTGAAACTCTAGGGTTTACTCAAGTTATATTATTTCATATTAAGTGGGGAACTATTTATAGGTAGATCTATGCCATTTTCCCCAGTATCGGGGAACATCGACCAGCATGCATCTCCTGACTACAAGTGCATACTATGTGTGGATAATGTTGGGTGTGCCCATGTCATTACCTTGTATGAACTAAAATCCAATATCCTACCATTAGAGAAATAATCACACTAGAGTCACATTTACCTCATAATAAGATCCTTATTATCTAATAATATCCAATTCTTAGGAGGTACATTTTTTAGTTATCCTTTTTAGGAAAGGTTGAAACTATGATATAGTGCAGGAAGAATCCCTAAGAAGATGATTATCACATCACCTAATATTTCGGGTATATTCCCAAGTCACATCACCCATGTAACTCCCCATAAAATTTCTATCAGGTATTTTTTAACCTTTGTTTTAGTTTTCCATTTTCATGGGTTGATTAATGTCGAGAAGGAATTGGGAGGATACCTATAATGGTGAAGTCGGGAATTTTTTGTAATTTTCATCATAAAACATGAATTTTTTCCATCCTTTTGGGGATTTAAATGTCTTGTAATAGGGTTAATGTAACATCCCATGTAAATAAAGAATAAATCATTTTCATATTTATTAATATTTACGAATTGAATATTAATTTTACTTTAAAGGGGTTTCTATGTTCGATAGCATACCTGATACACAACAAAGAGTTTCATTGAAATCTTACGTTGCACACTAGTAATAAAATAATATTATTTTAAATGGTAGTTAACACATAGCTATTGTATTGGCGGTAATGGATAGAAATAACTAAAATATGATTATATATGTTTTTAAATGTTTTTACATTTATCCAATAAAAGATAAAGGCTTAAAATACGAAAAGAATTCAATTTTAGGCGTATATGCCCTAATTTTCACTAAAGGTTCACTTATCGCCTTTTGATGGCGAACCGTCATTAAATATAGTTTTGTTCACTATTATACATTATATTGGACCAAATAAAACTCTTATTTATAATCGGGACATCAAAATTTACTTTGTGTAAATTTTTGGTATTTTTCCGATAAAGTTCATTTTTTAATGAATACTGTAAAATGTTGTATTTTAATTCAAAAACTCTTTTTAATATAATTTATTTATATGATTAGATTATCTTTTTAATTGGTTTTAAAGTGAAATTAGAATATATTTTTACCATTTAATCCAATAGTGGTCATTGGAATTAATTTCACTTTGAAATTGGACTTAAACTAGTGTCAATCTTTTGATACTTATTGTTTCATGAAAACACGCTATTTGCTCTGACAGTGAGAATTAATTATTAAATTAATTAAGGAAACTTATATATTTTTAATTTTGTAAAATAGACTTCATTTTTGAATTCATAATATCAAATATATCTTAGGGTGAAGTTTTGGTATTTTTCTGAAAAACTTCAATTTTTGATGAATAGTGAAACCACTAAGTGGTACTTAAAAAACTGATTTTTCGTTTAAATGAAATTTTACCACCTCTGTATTTTGAATTTCAAAAATCTAACATACATGGTTTTCATTAAGAAGAAAAATTCAGTTCAATGGGATTAAAATAATTTTTTGGTGAATAGTAACTTATTAAGTTTTTAATCGCGATTAGAGGTAATTAGTGCAATTTAAGGAAAAATGATATTATAATAAAATGAAAATACCTATACACATGTCCTACCCTTATTGTATGTGTCATGTCCGACCAAGAAAAGCCATGGGTCAACTTGGGGACCCCATGGATCCACTTTGGTAGGAAAAGGACATTAATATCTTTTTATTTAATGTTAAAATTAAAATAACACAAACAAGAGTTATTTTACTAAAACAATTTTTAAATGGGGTTATACAAGTAATATTTTTGACTATAAATAGTAATTGGAAATCTAAAAATATTTCCTAAATCATAGTATTTGTTTTATAATTTTTAGACATTAACTAAATTAAATTATTTATGACACCATGATGATGCAGCGATTACCTCATTATTTAACGATTTAAATAAAATAGAATGATAATGTAAAATCTAAGAACTAAACATGTCCAACACCTATTGTATGGGTTTATTTAGAACCCTTATCACCTTATACTAGAAACACATTAATGTGGGACCATTAAAATCCGAAACTCATTGTATAATAAAGTAACATTTCCTTACTTTCCAAGAGTGCCCCTCCTCTCCTCTTATAAAAGGCCCCCACCTCTACCACCTTACCCACACTTCCAAAGCCTTTGGCTCGGCCAAACCCTGCCCATTTTGTCTCTCCACATCCCTCTCTTACTCTTTTAAGCCTCACTTTGGGAAGAAGTCTTCCCAAGGAAGCCTTTGATCTCAAATCTAAGAGAGTTACCCGATTTTAAGGTAATGTCTTCACTTGTATTTTTTGTTTTATTTTGCTTCTCCAACCCCATAAACTTTTTTTATTATTTTATTTTGTAACAAATCCAGTATCTTCAATATAATAGGATGTTGTTATAAGAAGTATTCGAGCTATACTTACACACACCTCCATCTAATGGTTAAAGAACATACTGTTTCTGTGGATGGTGAATTTCTGCCTCACGAAACGATGATTGTTCAATATTCTTCTAACACCTTAAAATGTGGCCATTATGATGTCACTATATTTATATATGATATATAATATGTTTATTCTTTCCTTAAGCTTCTGTATTTTTCATTTATATCATAACTTCGTGGCTTCCATTATGGGTATACGTGATATCTTCATTTTAGGAAGTGCGGACTACCGCCCCCTCAAAGTGATTTGATTCGTTAATACCATACCTGGGACGTATAAAGGATGGATTTAATAATATTATACATGATATTATACTAGATTTATAATACACCTTTTTATCATTATTATTTCACTCCATTAAATTATGATATAGAAATGAAAGTAGCGTTCATGCGTACGTACGGCTTACCGTCTCAATGAACGGTGCATTTCCTTTCTTATCCCCAAATGTAATGTACTATTATAAGTACATATATATAATGGATATATATGATGTATTTTACATCTAAATGATGAATATAATTCTGGAATTAAAATATACATACCTCTCATTTAGTTTAATTCCATTAATATGACATAGAAATGAAAGTAGCGTTCATGCGTACGTACGGCTTACTGTCTCCATGAACGGTGCATTTCATTTCTTACCTATAAATGATTATGTGACATTATAAATACATGTATATGCTAGATATATATGATATAGATGATATCCAAATCAGGAATTTCATTCTAGATATAAATAACCTTTGACCACACGAACAACATGTAATTGTAAGAAGTCCACTTTCGACTTAAGAACCAAATATCGACAAAACAAATATTATTAACTTAAATGATTACATAATGTTTATAACATGGGAATAAGTGATATAAAAGGAATAATAATCTTGAAAAAGGTTCTTAAGCAAGTAGAAATTAACTCAAGTTTATTATTCAGGACGTTAAAGAACGATCGAGTCAAGTCGGACCCGAGGTAAGGGACTTCGTCTCAATCTCCTTTCATTGAGGAACATTTTTGTTTTATACACCACTTTCTTTAATACGGTGTATAAACCCCTTTGACTTTTAAGTTTATTCAAAAGGAATATTTTTATACGAATCGTTTTACTAAACGACAAAATGGAATTTTTTTGTCGTACGTATGCGGCGATAACGACTTCTCCGCCGCCGCGAGTATTATTTGGTCTTTGGATTCCTCAACAAGCCGTATTGTTTTTAAAATAAAATAAATACCATATACTCTTTTATGTATTTTGGTATTGAAAATGGTTTTTATAAAGGATTATATTATGTCAATATATTTAAATGATATATAGTGATTGAAATGTGGAAATGTTATCATTCCTTTATATTGGTTTTATGTTTTATGATTTTATATTGGTACTTGGACATTTGACGGGTGGTTACATGATAAACCATATGACAAGTGGTGCCGTGAATACCAGGACAGGTGGTTACGTTATAACCTCCAATGCATTGGGTATGGAAGTCGGCCGTATGGCTATTGCATTAAGTATGTATGGAAGTTGTCCGAATGGTTATTCCATTAAGTGATATGTGTGGAAGTCGACCGTATGGTTATTCCATTTTAAGTATGTTTATGTCCCAAGTTAACTTTATATGTTATGTGATCTTTTTATGGGTTTTATGGTAATCTTCTGGTTACAAAAGGGTAAGTAATGATCTTTTATTCAGTGAAGAGTTTTTACTACTTCATAAAGGTGAAAAGTATTACTTTGATAAAGTATACATGGTTTACTTTTTGTTTTGATAAACTAACAGTTTTCATTCTTTGTGTATCCCTTACTGAGCTTTTTATGCTCACCCCAAGTTTTTTTGAAATTTTTTTCACATAACTTAATGTGGAATAGGGTCAAGGATGGGATCAAGGGAAAGTCATGCTATATAAAACATGGAACTAGACATGTTTCTTTTTAAGAGTTTTTTTTATTCTATGGAAACTTAGTAGAAGTGTATACTTTGTAATCTTTTGAGATGTAGTAGTTATGTTCTAATTCTCTAAAACTCTAAACCTGAAAAGATCCTCAATGTGAATTATTCATTTAATTCAATATTAAGTAAGGTTTAAGGCCGGGGCCTTATAGTTGGTATCAAAGGTCGGTTTAGACAACTTTAGGAGTTAGAAAATTGTTAAATTATAAATTAGTTTATGGTATGATTGAAATGATATAGCATTTAAAGATTACCATGTTGCTTCACCTAAGATATTTCTATGTTAAGGATGGTTTTTCATAGAAGAAACAGAACAGCTTTTCTTGGAAGGCATACAGAGGTAAATGACCTTTCAAATCAGTATCTTGAGATGGTCAGAATCAGAATTGAAGAGTTTGTTGTAGTGATGGCTCATTTGACTTAGGAGTTGAAAAGAATATTGGTGAATGCTCCAAATTTGGCACTTCCTTCTAGGAATGGTGAGTTTGTTATATATAGTGATGCTTCGTTGAAGGGACTTGGTTGTGTCCTTATGCAGAATGATCAGGTAATTGCTTATGCTACATGTCAGTTGAAAACTCATGAGGTAAATTACCCTACACATGATTAAAAATTAGCTGCTATTGTTTTTGCTTTAAAATTTTAGAGGCATCATTTGTATGGAGTAAAGTGTGAAATATATACTGATCACAAAATTTTAAAGTATATATTCACTCAGAAAGAATTGAACATGAGACAGAGGAGATGGCTGGAATTAATCAAGGATTATGATTGTACAATTCATTACCATCCGGGAAAAGCAAATAAAGTGGCGGATGCTTTGAGTCGAAAAAGTAATGATTCATTAACAATGTTGCGTTTGGAACGTGAACCTTTGGTTAAGGATTTGGTGAGATTTGGCATGGAAGATGTTGGTACAGGAAGTTCTTCTGTTTTGTTTCAGGTATCAGTGAGATCATCCCTATCAGACAGAATTAATCAAGCACAGAGGGAAGACAGTGAGTCACAGAAAATGGTAGAGCTAGTTCAGAAGGGTAAGTTGCCTGAATTCAACATTGATAATGATTGTGTTTTGAGGTTTGGGAAGAGATTATGTGTGCCTTGTGATTCACAGTTGAAGAATGAGTTGTTATGTGAGGCTCATAGTTCCCCATTTTCAGTTCATCCAGGCAGTACTAAGTTGTACAGAGATCTGCAGGAGTATTACTAGTGGGATGGAATGAAAAGAGATATTGTTGATTTTACTGTGAAGGGTTTGACTTGTCAGCAGGTTAAAGAAGAGCGACAGTTACCGAAAGGGATGCTTCAGCCTTTACCAATGCCAGAGTGGAAATGGGAAAACATATCCATGGACTTTGTTGTGGGATTACCGAGGACATCTTGAGGTAATAATGCAATTTGGGTTATTGTTGATCGCTTGACTAAATATGCTCATTTCCATGCTATAAGAGATACTTTTTCACTAGATCAACTTTCCCGTTTGTATCTTAAATATATAGTCAGGTTACATGGAGTTCCTCTCTCCATTGTGTCTGATCGTGATCCCAGGTTTACTTCTAACTTTTGGAAAGGCCTTCAGAAGTCGTTGGGTACTAAATTAAATTTTAGTACAGCATTTCATCCGCAATCAGATGGGCAGTCAAAACGAACAATTCAGACCTTGGAGGATATGCTACGAGCTTGTTCGATGGATTATCAGGGAAGTTGGGACCAACATATTCCTTTGGTTTAGTTTTCATATAATAACAGTTTTCATTCTAGTATACAGATGGCACCGTTTGAGA
Organism: Viscum album; assembly: GCA_963277665.1. Taxonomy (NCBI): domain Eukaryota; kingdom Viridiplantae; phylum Streptophyta; class Magnoliopsida; order Santalales; family Viscaceae; genus Viscum; species Viscum album. The sequence continues at coordinate 497,683,594 of OY728123.1, read as the reverse complement.
AATTATATGGGAAGTGGTGTCGAACTCCATATTTTTGGGATGAAGTGGGTGAAAGGAAGTTGATGGGACCAGAATTGATAGAAGAGTTGGAAAATAAAAGTTCAGTTGATTCAGAAACACATGAAAATATCTCAGAGAAGCCATAAGAGTTATGCGGATAACCGGAGGAAGGATCTATCTTTCGATGTAGGTGATCATGTTTTTCTCAAAGTTTCACCATGGAAAAGTGTGATGCGATCTGGTAAGAAAGGAAATCTGAGTCCAAGGTTCATTGGACCATATGAAATTCTAGAGAGAGTTGGATTAGTTTCTTACTGAGTGGATTTACCTCCGAGTTTATCTCAGGTACACAATGTTTTTCATGTTTCGATGTTGAGGAAGTATATGCCAGATCCATCTCATGTTTTGAGCCCAGAGGTAGTTCAGTTGGAAGAGAATCTCTCTTATGAAGAACAACCAGTCTAGATTCTTGACCGAAGAGAGAAAGTGTTGCAAAATAAGGTAATCCACCAGGTAAAGGTTTTGTGTAAAAACCATATGTTTTAAGAGGCAACATTGAAATCTGAAAATGCTATGAGGGATAAATACCCCCACTTATTTTGATAAGTGAATAAAATTGTGAGGACGCAATTCCCAAAAGGGGGGAATGATGTAACATCCCAGGTAAATAAAGAATAAACCATTTTCATATTTATTAATATTTACGAATTAAATATTAATTTTACTTTAAAAGGGTTTCTATGTTCGATAGCGTACCCGATACACAACAAAGAGTTTCATTGAAATCTTACGTTGCACACTAGTAATAAAATAATATTATTTTAAATGGTAGTTAACACATAGCCATTTTATTGGAGGGAATGTATATAAATAACTAAAATATGATTATATATGTTTTTAAATGTTTTTACATTTATCCAATAAAAGATAAAGGCTTAAAATACGAAAAGAATTCAATTTTAGGCATATATGCCCGAATTTTCACTAAAGGTTCACTTATCGCCTTTTGATGGCAAACTGTCATTAAATATAGTTTTGTTAACTCTTATACATTATATTGGACCAAATAAAACTCTTCTTTATAATCGGGATATCAAAATTTACTTTGTGTAAATTTTTGGTATTTTTCCGATAAAGTTCATTTTTTAATGAATAGTGTAAAATGTTGTATTTTAATTCAAAACCTCTTTTTAATAAAATTTATTTATATGATTAGATTATCTTTTGAATTTATTTTAAAGTAAAATTAGAATATATTTTTACCATTTAATCCAATAGTGGTCGTTGGAATTAATTTCACTTTGAAATTGGACTTAAACTAGTGTCAATCTTTTGATACTTATTGTTTCATGAAAACACGTTATTTGCTCTGACAGTGGGAATAAATTATTAAATTAATTAATTCAACTTATATGTTTTGAATTTTGTAAAATAGACTTCATTTTTGAATTTGTAATATCAAATATAGCTTAGGGTGAAGTTTTAGTATTTTTCTAAAAAACTTCAATTTTTGATGAATAGTGAAACCACTAAGTGGTACTTAAAAAACTGATTTTTCGTTTAAATGAAATTTTACCACATCTGTGTTTTGAATTAAAAAAATCTGACATACATGATTTTCATTAAGAAGAAAAATGTGGTTCAATGGGATTAAAATATTTTTTTGGTGAATAGTAACTTATTAAGTTTTTAATCACGATTAGAGGTAATTAGTGCAATTTAAGGCAAAAATGATATTATAATAAAATGAAAATACATATACACATGTCCTACCCTTATTGTATGTGTCATGGCCGACCAAGAAAAGTCATGGGTCAACTTGGGGACCCCATGGAGCCACTTTGGTAGGAAAAAGACATTAATATCTTTTTATTTAATGTTAATATTAAAATAACACAAACATGAGTTGTTTAATTAAAACAATTTTTAAAGGGGGTTATACAAGTCAGAGTTTTGACTATAAATATTCATTGGAAATATAAAAAGATTTCATACATCATAGTATTTTTTTTATAATTTTTAGACATTAACTAAATTAAATTATTTATGACACCATGATGATGCAACGATTACCTCATTATTTAACAATTTAAATAAAATAGAAAGATAATGTAAAATCTAAGACCTAAACATGTCCAAAACCTATTGTATGGGTGGATTTAGAACCCTTATCACCTTATCCTCGAAACACATCAATGTGGGACCATTAAAATCCGAAACTCATTCTATAATAAAGTAACATTTCCTTACTTTCTCAGAGTGCCCCTCCTCTCCTCTTATAAAAGGCCCCCACCTCTACCACCTTACCCACACTTACAAAGCCTTTGGCTTGGCCAACCCCTGCCCATTTTGTCTCTCCAAATCCCTCTATTACTCTTTGAAGCCTCACATTGGGTAGAAGTCTTCCCAAGGAAGCCTTTGGGCTCAAATCTAAGAGAGTTACCCCATTTTAAGGTAATGTCTTCACTTGTATTCTTTTGTTTTATTTTGCTTCTCCAACCCCCTAAACTCTTTTTATTATTTTATTTTGTAACAACTCCAATATCTAAAATTTACTAGGATGTTTTTATAAGAATTATTCAAGAAACACTTACACACACCTCCATCTAATGTTTAAAGAACATACTATTTCTGTGGATGGCGAATTTCTGCCTCACGAAACGATGATTGTTCAATATTCTTGTAACACCTTAAAAGGTGGCCATTATGATGTCACTATATTTATATATGATATATAATATGTTTATGTTTTCCTTAAGCTTCTGTATTTTTCATTTATGTCATAACTTTCTAGCTTCCATTATGGGTATACGCGATATCTTCATTTTAGGAAGTGCGGAATATCCCCCCCTCAAAGTGATTTGATTCGTTAATGCCATACATGGGACATATAAAGGATGGATTTAATAATATTATATATGATATTATACTGGAATTATAATATACCTTTTTATCATTATGATTTCACTCCATTAAATTATGAGATAGAAATGAAAGTAGCGTTCATGCGTACGTACGGCTTACCGTCTCCAAGAACGGTGCATTTCATTTCTTATCCCCAAATGTAATGTACTATTATAAGTACATATATATAATGGATATATATATGATGTATGTTACATCTAAATGATGAATATAATTATGGAATTAAAATATACATACCTCTCATTTAGTTTAATTCCATTAATATGACATAGAAATGAAAGTAGCGTTCATGCGTACGTACGTCTTACCGTCTCCATGAACGGTGCATTTCATTTCTTACCTCTAAATGATTATGTGATATTATAAATACATGTATATTCTAGATATATATGATATAGATGATATCCAAATTAGGAATGTCATTCTGGATATAAAGAACCTTTGACCACACGAACAACATGTAATTGTAAGAAGTCCACTTTCGACTTAAGAACCAAATATCGACAAAACAAACATTATTAACTTAAATGATTACATAATGTTTATAACATGGGAATAAGTGATATAAAAGGAATAATAATCTTGAAAAAGGTTCTTAAGCAAGTATAATCTAACTCAAGTTTATTATTCAGGATGTTAAAGAACGATTGAGTCAAGTCGTACCCGAGGTAAGGGACTTCGTCTCAATCTCCTTTCATTGAGGCACATTTTTGTTTTATACACCACTTTCTTTAATACGGTGTATAAACCCCTTTGACTTTTACATTTATTCAAAAGGAATCTTTTTATATGAAGCATTTTACTAAACGACAAAAGGGAATTTTTTTGCCGTACGTATGCGGTGACAGCGACTTCTCCGCCGCCGCGAGTATTATTTGGTCTTTGGCTTCCTCAACAATCCGTAATGTTTTTAAAATAAAATAAATACCATATACTCTTTAATGTATTTTGGTATTGAAAATGGTTTTGATAAATGATTCTATTATGTCAATATATTTAAATGATATATAGTGATTGAAATGTGGAAATTTTATCATTCCATTATATTGGTTTTATGTTTTATGATTTTATATTGGTACATGGACATTTGACGGGTGGTTACGTGATAAACCATATGACGGGTGGTTCCGTGAATACCAGGATGGGTGGTTACGTTATAACCTCCAATGCATTGGGTATGGAAGTTGGATGTATGGCTATTCCATTAAGTATGTATGGAATTTGGCCGAATGGATATTCCATTAAGTGATATGTGTGGAAGTTGACCGTATGGTTATTCCATTTTAAGTATGTTTATGTCCCAAGTTACCCTTATATGTTATGTGATCTTTTTATGGGTTTATGGTAATATTCTGGTTACAAAAGGGTAAGTAATGATCTTTTATTCATTGAAGAGTTTTTACTACTTCATAAAGGTGAAAAGTATTACTTTGATAAAGTATACATGGTTTACTTGTTGTTTTGATAAACTAACAGTTTCCATTATTTGTATATCCCTTACTGAGCTTTCTATACTCACCCCAAGTTTTTTTGAAATTTTTTTCACAGGACTTAATGTGGAATAGGGTCAAGGATGGGATCAAGAGAAAGTCATGCTATATAAAACATGGAACTAGATATGTTTCTTTTTAAGAGTTTTTTTTATTCTATGGAAACTTAGTAGAAGTGTCTACTTTATAATCTTTTGAGATGTAGTAGTTATGTTCTAATTCTCTAAAACTCTAAACCTGAAAAGATCCTCAATGTGAATTATTCATTTAAATCAATATTAAGTAAGGTTTAAGTCTGGGGCCTTATAGTTAAAAAATAAGTAATTATCACCTAGAAGATGTTGTGAAATGGGTACACATCATGAAAGGTTACATTCCATGTAAATCTTACACATCGTGTTATGGGGGAAAATAGTTTTTAATAAAAATTTGATGGTTTTTCATCGTATATGAGCCTCAAGAATTACATGAAGTGTAAGGGAATTACACTACATGTAATTTATGGGTGTTTTCTTTTTTAGGGTGGTGTTCATCTGATTTAATTTCATTCCATTTTGTAGTTAATCCCTCTTGACCCGTAGCTTACCCCAGGATATTTTGGATGATTCTTTTCCATTCAGATTTCATTTTTCAGTGATTGATCACCATTGTGGTTATATTTCTTATTTCTAGGTATGTAATTCTATTAGTTTCCTAGTTTTTGGTTAAGTTTGTTTTTTGGTTTCATATTTGTGGTTGGATACTATTTTCTATTGATCCATTTTAGTTTATTGTCATGCCTTGTCTTCTAAAGGTTGTTCTCTTGGTTAATGGTCACCATTGTCGAAAAAAACTAGGTTTCTACCATGTTGAGGTAGGTGTCTCTATATAATGGGTTATTTTAATAAATTTAATTTTGTTCTTGATAAATTCATTTGGGTTGTTCATTGATTTTAAGTGATAAATGGTTTCAAATGATTTCTTGAAAATATAAATGTTTTCAAAATAGGTTTTTCTTTGAAAATAGATTTATTGAATTTGGAAAAGGGTTTTCAAACTCCAAAGCAGTTTTTATTGGATTAGAAAACATTTTATGAAAATTTGAGCATGGTTTTGAAAATGTATTTGAAAATTTTATAATTGGAAACTTAGGTGTTTCTATAAAGAGACACGAATATCATTAGTATGTGTTTCACCACTAGAAGGTAACCTTTTGTGATATCAACTAGAAGGAATCGATATTTGTTGGATCAAATGTATTCCTATTTGGGATTGTGAGTGTATATTATGTAGTTTTCCATAGAATATATCCTGATATATGCTGTTATTTTTCATTTATGGTTATCTATCACATGATCATTTTTATCATGGATTGTTGTTCAGACGTTTTTATATGAGTTTATATCACATTGTTATGTATGACATATTGTTTCATGGATATGTGTTTACCAATTTACCTCTTGATGTCTGGATATTATTTCCTATTTTTATCATTTATAATTTTCATATTTATGGATTGATAATATGAAAGTGTTTTATGAAAACTAATGGAAGAAAAAGGTAAAATGATTTATAAATGGTTTGGATTTATGAAAATGATTTGTAAAATGATTTTTTTAAGCTAGGATTGTTTCATTTTTTGAAATAAAACCTTGTATAGAAACTGTGGCGGTATCCAACTAGGATTTTGATTTCACCCTACTTATGACTTTGGGAGTTTATAGATGTTTTTTTTAGGATTAGGATAAAGTAAAGTGTATCTTGTAGTATTCTGGTTTCACTTGTTTTTTTCCCTTCGATACGGTTTAGTCTGGAGGTGATTGTTGGTCATGTGGGGATTTGACTTACTTTCTGGTTTAGCCTGTTTGGCATAGATTGTATGTATTTTTTAGTATCATATTTTTTCCAACTTTTTTACTTTAGTTGTGTGTCTTATTTTTCTTATATTAGGGACTGCTTTTTGTTTACCTATTTTACCCATATCTTGTGATGGTCCAGTTCGGGTGGCTTATCTAGTTGATCTATGTTGGTTTGTTACAATTTGGTACCAAAGGGGATTCTAATCCTAGAGTGTTTTAGTAATGCCTGAATTTGGTTCTGTGTCTTACATATACAAACGTTAGGACCATCAAAATTTATATTGTATGTGTGGAAAGGGGGCTATCAAGATCACTTCCATTACTGAAACCGAGCTACCATGGATGGTCATGGACTTTTTCCAGGTTTGAGAATTGGATTTTGAGGTAATTTGAATGAAATTTATGGGATGTTTATTATAATTGACCATTTCCTTTTTAATTATGTTTTTTCATTGGTAGTTTCATAGTAGATTTAAAATATTAATGTTTTAAATATTTGTTATCAAAACCAGAATTTAGTCCTTTGATTTTATAATTTTCTCATGACTAATTGGTTTTTCCTTTTTTTACATAATGCCTTCAAGAAGAGCTCTTCCAAATATAAGAGGAAAAGCTGCAAGACATGTTCCATAGGTGAATTCTCTAGTGGACCATAATTTGGTAGAATCTATTATCCAAACTATTCAGAATATGTGTTAAGTGGGTGTTAGGAACCCAGGATGTGTAATGGATCATGGATCGAAATTTATCAAGGAGCATATACTAGTCCTTCATAGTGACAAAGGACCACAACAATATAAGGAGTGGATTGAGTGGATAGAGAGTATTTTAAACTTATTTAAGACCCTTGAAGACTCTAAGGTATATTTTTCTACATATATGATCGAGGGATCGGGAAGGATATTGTGGGACTCTATTTTCCAAGTTAATATGCATTAGGGTATTACCTAGGATTCTTTTAATAAAATCATTAACCAGAAGTTTTATCCTGATACATTGTGTACAAAAAAGACCTGAGAGTTTCTAACCTTAGAGATGGGGGGTGTACCATCCTGGAGTATTATACCCATTTTTTTGATTTCGTGCATCTGGCACCAGAGCTTATCACTAATGAGTACCTGAAGGTTTGGAAGTTTGAGTTAGGACTAAGGATAGATATTTGGTTAACATTCATAATCTTGTTCCTTCTGACCATTGTGAAGGTAGTTGACAAGGAATATTTAGCTAAGGTAGGCATAGCTGGGATGAAAGGTTTGGATAGAGCTTCAATTGGTTTATTGGTTAGCCATGGTGTATCTTCTGGCCAAAAAAGGATGTGTAAGAGAGGTCGGTTTTCTTCAGGACTAGTTTTAGGGATTTTGAAAGGGAATAAACATGTTATCTATTATAATTGTGGAAGGAAATGTCATAGAAATCCTAACTATTCAAAGGGTCCTAATACTTGTCATATTTCGGGATGATCAAGCCATATACAATGCTTTTGTGAAAAGATATCTCAGGTAATAGGGCAGGATCCAATATCACCAAGGGTTAGTAGGTTCTTGCATATTTTTCCAAGGGTGGTGGTTCTAATCCTTGGGATAAGGGATATGTTCATTTGGATAAGACCAAATGAATTTCTGTAGCATAGTATGCACTAGATTAAACTGAAGAAAGACCAGTTACTATTAGAGGTACAATTTTTATCTCATCTTATATGGTTCTAGAATTGTTTGATATGGGTTCTAATCACTCTTTTATATCATCAAATATAGTTTAGGTTTTTGGATATCAATTTTAAATTATTCCATTCTTGTTATATATTTCCAAACCTTTGGGAAAGAGGCCAAAACAAGGTTTTATATATCCCACATGTCAGGCGATGATAGGAGACTGTGAGGTTGATTGGGACTTCTTGGTGCTTGATCTTGATATATTCAACTCGATTGTGGTTATGGATTGCATGATCAATGTTAAGGACTATATAGACTATTATCATAATTGAATTCAATTCTTATCTGTTGATGGGGTTACTCATGTTTTTTAGGGTTATTGGGACTCTAGATTAGGAATGGAAGGGCTTGTTGTTCCATATGAAGGGGTAATATCATTCCAGTTATCAGAGATGTTTCTTTATGTATTTTTACCTTGTTTGGTTGGTTGACTTCCTACAGTTTTCTGTGAGTACCCTAAGGTCTTTATGGATGGTTTTTTTGGTTTTCCACCATAGTGAGAGGTTGATTTTACTATTGACCCTCTCCCTAGTACGATGCCCATTTTTATATCTTCTTACCATATGAAACCTATTTGTTTTGTGAAACATAAGGTCTATCTTGAGGACCTAGAGGCTAAAGTATTTATTCATCCCAACATGTCAATATGGGCTTCACCTATCCTCTTTTCTAATAAGACAGATGAGAGCCTTATACTTTTTATTGATTATCAAAAGTTGAATCGGGTAACTGTTAACAACAAATATACATTTACAAGGATTGATGATCTCTTTGATCATCTTATAGGGGATCATTGGTTTTCTAAGACTGACTAGAAGTCAGGGTATTACCATTTGAGTTTCTGTGAAGAGGATATACCTAAGACAACATTTAGGTGTCGATATGAGCATTTTGAGTTTCTGGTTATTCCATTCGGTCTCACTAATGCTCCTGTAGTATATACATATTTTGATAAAACAATTATTTCATTAGTTCTTAGAAACTTTTTTTGTTGTGTTCATAGATGATATTTTGGTTTACTTCGAGCCATAGGAGGAGCATATAGACTATTTGGATATCATTCATTGAACCATGAAATAACACCTTCTGTATGGTAAGCTTTCCAGTTATGAGTTTTGGATCTAATAGGTAATGTTTCTAGGGAAAGTGATATCTGAGAGGTAATCTCAATAGATCTTGAAAAGGTATAGGAAGTTATATCATGTGAAAATCCTAGATATTTTTTTGAGATCCATAGATTCTTGGGTTTGGAGGGTTACTATAGATGATTTTTTTAGGACTTCTCCAAACTTGTTTCTATAATGTAAAATTTAACTCATGATGATGTAAAGTTTGTATGGAATGAAAAGTTCCAAAGATATTTTGAGGACTTAAAGATGAGATTGACTTCAGCACCGGTTTTGATTAATCTATAACTAGGGTTGGGTTGTGATTTTTTCTTCAATGCTTCTGGTATGGGTTTGGGATGTGTATTGATGTAGGGAAAACATTTTTCAGCTTATAGATCTCACTATTTATGCCATAATGAGAAGAACTACCCTACCCATGATCTTGAGTTGGAAAATTTTATGTATGCACTCAAAATGTGGCATAAGTATCTCTTTTTGGAGTAATTTATGGTATATTCTAATCATAAGAGCCTGAAATATATTTTTATTTAAAGGTATATGAATTTGATATAGAGAATCCAGGTGAATTATATTCATAAATTTGATTTTGATATTTATTATACCTATGGGAAAGGAAATGTAGTTAACGATTTGTTGAGAATAAAATTACTAAAATAATTCATTAAGGTATCAGTTAAGAAGTGGTATTTGATTAGTTTGTTTGTTGATATGATCTTGGAAGTGGAGGAGGATGTTGGATTGTTATGTATGGATCATATGTGGTATAACTCATAATTTTATAAGAAATTTCATCTTGATCAAACATTTTTCACCGAGTTCCAATGATTTAGTGAAATCTTTTGTGGTGGAGATACCTCGGGTGAGTGGTCTCAGTCTCCCAGTGGATCTTTGTGCCTCTGTAGTAGGTTAGTTGATAAGTTTTCCTTAATACATGAGTTTTTGGATAATGGACATCATTCATGTTGGTCCATGCATGCGATAGATACCAATATGTATCACGAAATGAGGAATTGGTATTGGTGTCAAGGGATGAGATGGTTGATAATGGATTTTGTTTTGTGATGCCTTACTTTTCAGAGAATTATGGTAGAGAAACAGAGACTTGAAGTGTTTTTTTAGCCTTTACCCATTCCGGTATGAAAGTGGGATAATATTTCCATCGATTTCATCATTGGTTTTCCAAGGAATCCTTATAGGAATGATGATATATGGGTGATCACTGGTTGAATTTTGAAATCAATTCATTTCCTACCTATCTGGGTGGTGAAAAAAGTGGAACAACTTGGGTAATTCTATTTTTGAGAGATTGTGAGAATTCATGGGGTTTCTTATGAAGTTTTTCCTGACAAGGATTCAAGGTTCACATCTAGGTTCTGGAAAGGTTTTAAAGATTTTATGGGTTATTAGATTAAATTAAGTACATCTTATCATCTACAGATGGATGGATGGATAGAGAGGGCTATCTAGGTTTTAGAGTATATAGTTTGGGCTTGTGGGCTTAATGTTAGAGGATCTTGGTAAAATCAATTTCCTATGGTTGAGTTTTCCTATAAAAATAGTTATCAGGATTTGATATAGATGGAACCCTTAGATGATTTTTATGTGTGGTTATGTAGATCTCCCTTATGCTAGGATGAGTTGGGAGAGTGGTCCTTAGTTAGGCCGAGTGTTTTTCAGGTGATGATGGAGATGGTGCAGTTAATATAGAGGCATTTGATCATGACACAAAGTAATTAGAAAACCTATGTGAATCATTGGAATCAGCTGTTGGAGTTTGAGGTTGGTGATAAGGTCATTCTCAGAGTTTCACCTCTCTTGAGACATAAACGGCTATGTAAGAAGAGTATGTTGGCACCAAGGTTTGTGGGAACCTTTGAGATCATTGCACGGCTAGGGAGGGTTTCCAATTAGTTTAACTTTCCATATGGTTTGAAATCTATTCAAGACATGTTTCACAGTTCCTATTTGATAAGGTATATACTAGATCCTTCCCATATGATTAGATGGATGGATGTTGATCTTGATCCCAATACCACTTTGGTTAAGAAGCCAGTTCAAATTATGGATTTCCAAGATAAGGTGTTTCATGGTAAAATGATCCCTTGTTCTAGTTATTGTGGAAGTACATATTGGTTATCTACGATAAATGGGAGATGTATTCATTGATGAGGTAGTAGTGGCCTTCTCTTTTTGTGGATTGAGGATATTTGGGGCTTTCTGGGGGTAAAAGGAATTTATGGTGGGGATATTGTAATGAACTATTAACCTTCTATAAATTATTTTTTACCCTTTTTTTGTTTTCCTTTTCATGGCTTGAGTAATGTAAAGAAAAAACTTGGAGGATACCTGTAATGGTGTACGTGGGGATTTTTTGGAATTTTCAGTATAAAACTAGCTATTTTTTCAGTCTGTTGGGGATTCACATGCCATGTAATAGGGTTACACAATGTGTAATCATCACTTGTTGGATTATATGAAATTAGTAAATAGCATGAAATCTAACACATCATGTACATCTTATACATCATGTAATGGGAAAATCGTATTTTTAATAAAAATTCAATGGGTTTTGGGTGTATATGATCCTCATGTATTACATGTCATTTAAAGGAATTATATGTCATGTAATTTATAGTATTTTTATTTTTACGATGGTGTACTACTAATTTCATTTCATTCCACTATAAATATTATCCCTCTCTACTTGGAGGTTACCTTATGAGATTTTGGATGATTCTTTCCCATCAAGATCGCTTTGTTTAGTGATTTATCACCATAATGGTTGTATTTTTTCTATCTAGATTTGTAATACTTTTGTTTATTCTTTGTTTTTGGTTGTGTTTGTTCTTTGGATTCATATTTATGATTGGATAGTGTTTTCTATCAATCCTTTTCAGTTTCTTGGAATGCCCTATCTTCCAAAGGTTGTTCTCTTGGTTTCTGGTCACCGTTGTCAAAAGAAACTATGTTTCTACCATGTTGAGGTAGTTATTTATATAAAATGTGTTAATTTGATGAATTTAATGTCATTATTGATAAATTCCTTTTTGTTTTTTATTTATTTGAAGTGATAAATTTTTTCAAATGATTTCATGGAAAGGAAAATTTTTTCAAAAAGGGCTTTTCTTTGAAATTATATTTTCTTGATTTGGAAATGGTTTTTCAAAACATAAATGAGGTTTGGATTGGATTTGAAAACATTTTTTGAAATTGTGACCATGGTATTGAAAATTTATTATAAAATTGCATATTGTGAACCTTGGGTGCATCAAGAAAGAGGAAAGGGTATCCTTAGTGTGTGTTCCACCACTAGAAGGTAACCTTTTGTGTTATCAACTGGGATGAATCAATATTTGTTAGATCCAACATATTCCTTTTTAGGCTTGTTATTGTCTAGTACGTAGTGTCCCATAGGCTAGATCCCAATATGTGAGGTTCTTTTTCATTTATGGTTATCTATCATGTGATTTTTTTATCATGGATTATTGATCATAGGTTTTTATATGAGGTTATATCACATAGCTTTTCATGATACAATTTTCCATGGATATGTGTTTACCTATTTACCTCTTGATGCATGGATACACTTTTTATGTTTTATAACATCTACTTGTCATATTTCTGGATCGATAATATGAAATGATTTTATGAAAACCAAGTGAATAAAAGGGAAAATTATTTATAAATGGTTTGGATTTAAAAAATTCATTGTAAAACAATTTTGTTTTAAAATCTAGAATTGTTGCATTCTTGGTATTATACCTTGTATAGAAACTATGGTGGTATCCTATTGGGATTTTTCTCACACCCTAGTTCTTCCTTTGGGTGCCTATAGATGTTTTTTTTTAGGATTCTGGTAAAGAAAGGTGCATATTTTAGTTTTTAGATTTCTCTTATTGTTGTTGCTTTTGGTACGGTTTATTCTGGTGGTGAATGATTGTCACATGGAGACTTGACTTACATTATGGTTTAGCCTGTTTATCTTAGATTATATGTCTATATTGGTATCTTTTCTGTTTCTTCTTTGTACATTGTTTTTATTTATTTATTTTCTTATATTCAGTATTCATTTTTGGTATCCTATTTTACCCATATCATGTGACGATCCAGTTCAGGTGGCTTGTCTAGTTGACCCAAGTTGGTTTGTTACAACCTAGGTACCTAGGAGTGCACACTGAGTGATTCCATCATGCACGCCTTAGACAACTTAAGTAAAAATATTAGCACAACTATCTCCATCACACAACCTTCTTGCATGAGCACACAAGTTCACCCACCTATATCGGATAACTTAATTTCATGGATACACCTATGTAAACCACCAACCATGCCTGGAATCAAGAGACCTTATGCCTATATTTTCATATAAATATACCCCCAGAAACCTCTATTTTTTACACCAAAACCATGACTGGTAAGTGTAAGAATAAAAATAAAAACCTTGAGAGAAAGGGCCTATGTGCACCTTAGTATCCAAATCCCATTCGGGTTTCTTAAATAAGTTAACAACTTATGGGAATTAATCATAAATTGAGATAATTGATTTTCTCAAAGTTTAAGAACATCTCATCCTTATTTAAAGACCACTTACCCAAGATCTTCAAGGGTTAGGGTGAAGGAACATTACCTAAATACCCTTCATCATGGTGACTAACAGTGTGATCATTGGCATGAAAAAAAATTATTTATTTATAATAACTATAAAATAGTAGTATTAAGTATGTAGGCTCAAACCACATAAAACAAAAAAGTTTTGAAAACAAATAGACAAAATTAAGAAAAACAAACAAAAAAAATTGAATTGTTAACTAAGGTGAAATGAAGATTGAATAGTGACATGACAGAGATGAAAGTGCATGAGAAAATAGTCGAAATAGTGAGAAGGTAATAAATACCAAAAAAGGATGGATTTGGGGGGTAATGGACCAGAATGAACTGATTTAGTTATCACTACACTTGAATTATATTTGACCAAAAAAATAAAATAATTATTTATGAAAAGGAGGCAGGAAAACCCAACTATCATTATTTGAAACACCTTTCCTAATGATCCTCCTAAGGGATTATATTTCTACCAAAACTCAGGATAAGGATGATCTGTCACGGAGAAAACAGAACATCAACCATTTCTAATTAAACTAATTCTATTTAAGTTAAAAAGTCAAAATAAACAACTACTCTTCACTTGTAAGTACATGGATTAGGGTACAAATGATGATTATGATAATCAAAAAATGAAATCATTGAACAAAATAGATAATACCGAGATATTATAATTAGAATTAACTGGTTTTAAAATTCTTAAAATATCAACTCTTCAAAGGTATAATGTGATCACTAAGAGGGGGAGGAGGTGAATTAGTGATCATTTTGTTTATAAAATTTATTATTTCTTAACAAATAACTTTCATCTTCTATTAAAGAGTTATAAATTTTCTTAAAAATAGGCATCCAAACACAACCACAGGAATATAAAATTTTACAAGCTTCCCTACTCAACAAGACTAGATAGTCCTTAGAATGGTTTGAAAAGAATTCAATGCCATAAAATTACCTTGAAAACAATCCTTTTATGTGGTCACAATATGCATGGAATATCCTTACACATTCATTTCTCTATGAAAAATACAACAGTTCATGTGCTTCTTAGTATAAAATATGTAACAATGATTTTTGAAACAACTTTTAGAAACCATCACCTATAGGATTATAATTATTTCACTATGCTACTTGTACAAACTTTAGTATTTCTATTCTTTAAAAACTTCTTAACTTTCTTACCTATTAGCAGGTAAGAGCCTCTTTAGTTAGTTGGATATTTGTCCAAAAATTTCATCCGAAAAATTCTATCTAGGAATTTTTGTCTAAAAAGGTCCATTTTATGCCCTCTAGAAAACTCTAAAACTACCTTAGGCCCAGTCCATATGATTTCACAACATATAAAACATTCTCCGATGAACCCTAATCACAATATCTCTATTTTTTACAAACTTATCCTTCTTCACTTCAACCGAGATATTCCTTGGTTGGAAACAACCTATTCAATACTATAGCTAAAATAAGTTTGTTCATTGTCAATTTCATTCGATGTATCTATATAAAACCAATTTTGTATAACGTAAGCCTTTTTTCTCACACATGAAAAAAACTTCATCAATGTACTCTAATTTCACCCCTTTATATTGGTGAGCTTGAAATAGTAAAGGAAATAACCCTAATTTATTTTCCTACTCAATAAAAAAATCAAAATTCAAAACTCCGACTCAATCAATTTTTTTGAATTCGTCTTAGAGATTCTAGACTATTCTGAATATTTTTGAAATATCAAGTAACCAATTTCTGCATCGAATTTCCTTAACATCAGTGTTAAGGAAATTTAACAAACTTCCTTCTTATTGAAATCATCACAAACTTCCCTCATTATTTTTGGAACATTAAAATACCATATCAACATCATCACCTTTTTTAATTAACTTTATTAAAACTTTGAAAAGAACTTTGAACCCAAAAAAACACAATTCCACTAAATGTTCATCCAGTAAGGAAAATGTAATAGATGTTCCATGTGTAAAATAGTTATATGATTTTTCCTTAACAAACTTCATAGGAACTTCTCGAATGACTTTACAAACATCCTCCATCTGATGACTTTCATCATAAATCACTATTCATTTTCTTCTTTCATTCACTTCTTCCTCATTAACATTATACAAAACATTAATATGATCATCTTATAGAAAATTAAACTTCATAACATAGTATATTTTTTATCATGGGAATTGTACCAAATGTTTGTCTTATAAACTTTGTACAAATATTGTGTTCAATTAAACTTCATCTAATCCCTTTCCTTATAATTATTTTGAACTTCAAAATATTTTCTCTATCATCTAGAAAACACAAAAATTGTACTTCCATAGATTCAAATCTCTTTAAACATCAAATTTACTTACCTAGCATAACTAGAAACTCTTTTGAATCTCAAATAAAAACTCTTCACAACAAAAAATCTATCCTATTTTTTTCCAATGAATTTCCCATAACCTCATAAAATAAATTGTTATAGCTAAACAACCAAATTTCTCACCCTTTATTCAAAATTCCTGGATCATGATTTTTTTTAAATCAGGATGTCGGAAACTTTCATAATAGAAAATAATCTCTAGATTTACTATTGAACATTCCATCTGATGGAACTTTAGAAACATTATAAAACATTCAATAAAAAAATTTATCTGAATGACTCATGTTAGAAAACCTTTTTATAATTCACTCCATCTATTTCTATCTCCGTTTGATTTCCTTTGTAAGAAAAATTATATTATAACATCTTCAAATGATGGACTTTGATATAAAAATTACATCTAATATTTTTTTTGTCTAGACATCTTTATTTGAAAATTTTAACAAAATGAGGTGATTTTTTTAAATAAAACAAAATAAAATTCCTTTAATAAAATTGTTAAAAACAATATTCTATAACATGCATGAAATTATTCATCCAACTTGGCCCCAAATATCTACCCCTTTAGATTTTTTTTCAAACAATAATCATAAATCACTAAAACTTTGTAACTTAAATGATAAATTTCTTATCCATCAATTCTAAGCCTGCGTTAGTGAACATAATGTAGGAAATAAGAATAATTCAAAAGAAAACCCATGTCTTCCATATGTAGTGACTTAAGAAACTTCTTCTTCTACACATCCTCTGTGGCTTTTTTTAAACAACAAAATTTTACAACTTTTTCTACAATAAAAAAAGGTCCTTCACGCCCATAAATAAACTATTAAAAACTTTCACTCATGATGAAATAACATCTTACCCCTTTTAACCCCCCCCCCCACACACACACACAAAATATATTCCTTACATAAAAGGTTAATCACATGCCAATGGATAGATTTATGAAACTTTTTCTCCTCTATGAAAACACTATCCAAAGAAAATATGAGATAGGGGATGGAAAACACATACTTTACCATTCAGAAGAGGGATGTTAGAATCCTATGTTCAACCTCAGTTTATGAAATTTTTACTTATGTGATGGTAATGTAAATATATCATCAACTTTTTCCATTATAGGATTATACTCTATCTTTAGTTCATTTTTCCCCATATTCTCTTTGATGAGGTTATATTTGATACCAATATTCATTGAACAAGAATGTTTCATGGGATTTTTACTGATATTTATAGAACTTTGATTATCATAACCTAAGAGTATGGGTAACTTCAATTCTTCTAAAAAATCATCCAACTGATTCTTCATCCACACAAGTTGTGTTGCTTCTTCAGTGGTAGTAAAATACCTATATTTATCTATAGTGAGAGTTTCAGAATTTTTTTTATTTTTATACAAACTCATACAACTTTCTCCCAAAAATAAAACTCCACTATATATGGATCTTATATCATTAACACTTTATTCCCAATAAACATCTGTATAACCAAAAAATATCAACCTTTCATGAGATGTAATATTTTATACCAAAATCAGTTGTGCCTTTGATATATCTGAGTATTATTTTTCATTCCATAAGATGGGATAATTTTGGATCATTTTGAAATATTACACACAACGTAGCAACATATATAATATCTATCCTAGAAGCTATTAGTTATAAAAAACTTCTAACCAACTTCCTAAATTTATTAGGATCAACTTCCCTACCTTATTTATCATTCGACAACTTATTTCCCATTAAAATTTATGTGGAAACTAGTTTTAAATATTTCGTTTCCAAATCCCTTAGAAGTTACTTAGTATAATTTTCTTAAGATCAAAAAATATATTTCTTCTTTTGTGAATTTTTTAACCCAAGAAAATATTTCATTTCTCTGAGAATTGATATGTCAAATAAATTCTTCATCCCATCAGAAATATTTTCTAATGTTTCTTCACCATTATAAGAAAAGATAATATAATCAACATAAACAATAAAAATAATGTAATACACGTGATTTTATTTTATGTAGAGGATACCATCAACCATTCCTTTATTGAAGTTAAATTTCTTTAAGAAAGTATGAAATTTGGAATAACAAGCTCTATGATCATTCCTTAATACTGAAAAATCTTTATTCAACTTACAAACAAAAATTTCATCTTCCCAGATCATGAATTCACATATATTTTCAATATAAACTTCTTCATCAAGTTCTCCATTGAGAAAATATAACTTTACATCTATTTGAAAAATTTTATAACTTTGTTTTGAGCTGATAGAAAGAAAAATCCTGATAGATTCTAATCTTGCTAATAGATCAAAAGTATCATCAAAATAAATTCCTTCAACATGTGAGTAACCTTTACAAACCAGTTGTTACTTATCTCTTATCAATTAACCATATTTATTTAACTTGTTTTGGAGCACCCAATTGGTAAAAATAACATTTTCATTATTTGGTTTGGGTGAAAGTTTCCAAGTATCATTCTTTTTAATCTGATCCATCTCTCCATTCAAAGCATCAATTCACTCTTGATGCTCAAAAGCTTCATGAACATCTTTTGGAAAATTTTTTGAATATAAGTATGTGAATATAACATGGATTTCATTCTGGTTTTAACTTTTTGTTTTCGATTTCCAATGATGTTTTGAACTTCCATATTATTTCTCAACCTAAGATGAGATGTATGAAGTTGTTCTTCCTCACTATAAATAGCTCAGTTAGAGTCTTAATTTCAATGAATATTTTTCACTATAATCAACTGAAATATCCCCATATTCCTTATCTTCCACATAGGCACCTATTTTTGAAACATTATTATTAAAAAATATGTTTTGTATAACATTAGGAGGGTATTAAAGAAAGATTCATTAAATTCCTATAGGACCAAATTTTCTATGATTTCCACCTTTGTTTTTCATAATTTAGGGAAAACCAAACATCATTAGGATCTTAAAACTTGGAGTTTCATTGTAGAATATTCCATAAAGATTAATATCATATTTTGGTCTTTAGAAACATTGATTCTGAATATAAATTAATGTATTGATAGCCTACCTCCAAAAATAATGAGAAGTATCATTCTCAATCAATATTTTTCCCCATTTCCACCAGACTTTTTTTCTTTATTTCAGCAAAATTATTTTATTGTGGTGTGTACAATGCACTAAATTCATGAATAATTCCATTATGTCAAGATAATATTGGAACTCTTCATTTTTATATTCACCACCATTATCTTTTCGTAATTTCTTCACATAATAAACATATTATTTCTATAAAATTCTATTGAAATTCTAAAACATTGTGAGAGCCCCTAATTTATGTTTCATATACCAAATTCTTGTAATGGGAGTAAATTAATCGATGAAACAAATAAAGTACTTATCTTTTATTTTTGATTGTTTACTCATCGGCCCAAAAAATATTAGAATGTATCAACTTCAGGGATCTATTTGAACAAATCTTAACTTTTTTATATAATGTGTTTGTAATCTTCCCTTTCTGAAAAATAGAGAAAACCCAATCTATTCTTATTATCATTTCAGGAATAGAATGAATACTATATATATTTGTTAACATGATAATATTCCTTTAACGCATGTTCTCTATCCTTATATTCCAAATATGGTTTTCTTTCATCATGCTAATATAAAATGATCAATCTGCACAACCAAATTAAAAAAAATTCTCTTGGTTCATCGGCCTTTCATAACAACTTTTCCACCGTATATTCTTTTCCTAAAAAACCATATTTTCTGAAAAAAAAATATTTATTACCTTCATCACACAGTTGTGGAACACTTAAAAAATTGTGTTTTAGCCCATAAACAAAACAAATAACATTTGGATTTTAACTTTTCCTTCCCAACGAAGGAATATCTAACAATTTTGATTCTTATTGAATCATTATTTTCAAAATTCATTCTACCTTCTTTAAAATCTATCAGATTTTTGAACATCTTGAAATATTAAGTCATATGTGAGGATTTACTCAAACAAAATTCATATGTGAGGATTTACTCAAAAAAAATTCATATGTGAGGAACACCTTCTATCCAAAATCCAAGGTCGTTCTCCTTTTATATATTTGATATTAATTTCAAAAATAAGAGGTTTTTCCTTGACTTTTGATTTCATCACATACAACTTTTAAGATTTTTTATAAAATTTTTGTTATTGAAAAATCATTAGAAGAAATATTTTTTGTAAGATTTCCATGTTGTTCACATCTTTCACAAATAGTTTCTAGGGGTTGGAATATATTTTCAATTTTTACACCAACCTTCTTAGTACCCATTATTTGAGTGGGTTGACTCCCCCATCAAAATTTATCTCCATTTTTTCTTGGGATTATTTTAACGTTTTTGGTTGAACCAAAAAATATTTTATGTATATCTAAATCAACTGCAATACTAGTAGTATCCATATAAATAATATTTTTATTTGTAATTTCTATATATTATGGAGTTTTAAACCTTATTTCCATCAACTTTACTACTTTACACAATGAATATTTATTGCACCCCAAATTTTTTATTATCAAATGATACTTTATTCTTTGGTTTAAACTTATTTTTTGCCTCAATTGAATCACCAGTAGTAGTAATTTTTGGTTTATATAGAAATGTTAGAATATTTAAATTTTTCAACTTTGTTGTTTTGGGATACATACATGATTTTATCAAATTTCATACTCTTATGAACAACTTAATATTTCTTATCAATATTTTTGGATAACTTTTATTGATTCTCCTTATGTTTTCACATCTTATAACTTTCACCAACTTCTGTAACTATGTTTTGGAAATTTGAAATTACTTTCTTAGCTTTAGCAAGTTTTGGCTGAGTGTGTTCTAAATCTTCCTCCTTTACCTTAAATTTTTCTTTAAACTTGAAAATGAGGTTTTCTTTTACATAAACCATCTTCTTATGATTTTCAATATCTCCTAAAATTTTGTATTTTTCATGAATAATAGATTCTTGATTGTTTGCAGTAAGATTTTTTTTTGAAACATATTTATCTTTCTTTCATGTATAATAATCTTTTAAAGGAAATAATTTTTACTCTCTTTTTAGAAAAAATTCCAACTTAGTTTCTTCTTCTTCAGAACTACTCATTTCAACATTGGTGAACTTTTCATCATTCAATTTTTCAGTGAAATTATTTTCAACTGCATTAATAAAAAAATTAGCTTCTTCACTATTATGATATTCATTACCTTTATACAAAAATATTCTCCTTTTGGATTTAGATAAATTTATATATTTTACCTTATAATAATATTTGTACTTTTTTGGATTTTTCATAAAAGATCTTATTGAATCTATATCATCTCCATTACTTTCATTATATTCCTTTATTCATGGGTAATTTGTGGCAAAGTTCCCAATAACTTCACATGAAAAACATTTTAGCAGTGTATTCCCTGTGTACTTTCCTAATGCCCTTTTCACATTTTTATAAAATAAGAACATAAATTCATCAAAACAATTTCCAACCTTGGATTCAGTTTTAGAGTCACTAACTTCTAGATCATTTTGAACTTTCATGGATTTTTTTTCTTTGCATCTTTGAAGGAAATTTCCTGATTATCCTTTTATTTTAATTTTATAACATTCCCTCTTCTTATTTCATATGTGATGATATTATAATGTCAATCATAAATAGAAAGAGTTTCCAGATATCTATCTTTCAATAATGAATCTTTGGTATCAAACTTATCAGGAATAATTCATATGATCTTATAAATAATGGTTGAATCTTCTAACTTCTCACCAAGACATATAATGGTGGTGAAAATGTCATTCACCCTTGTAAATAATTCATCAAAAGATTCATAATCACCCATTTTTAGATCTTTATTCTTCAACCTATATATGTATAAATTATCTTTCTTAACATCAATATTTCCTTCATAGATGTTCATTAACTTTTCTAAAATGCCTTTAGCAGTTCCGACTCCTTTAACAATGAGAAACTCACTTTCAAAAAATGAGGAAAGTATGGAATTTATGGCTCACCCATCATTCTCCAAATTTTTCTCATCAACATCTGATTGAGGAAAATTCTCATCATGGGGAGAGAACCCATCTGTCACAACTTTAATAACTTTATAATTAGGAGATATAAGATATAGCAACATTTTTTCTTTCTGAATATGATAGTTATTCCCATCGAAAGCTATAATCCCATTATTATTCATAGAATTCTGAACATCCATAGAAACTTCTCTATTCAACCAACATTAGCAAAGAGTCAATGAGGTGAACCTTCACTTTGATACTAATTGAAAGGCCTAGTGTGATTACTGATAAAGGGTGGGGGTGAATCAGTGATCTATTTTTTTTTAAAAATTTCTACTATTTTACAAAACAACCTCAACCTTATGTTAAGGAGTTATAATTTTTCTGAAAAAACAAGCATCTAAACCCAACCACAGGAACATAAGAATTTATAAGGTGTACTACTCAACAAGATTAGCTAGTCCTTGACATGGTTTGGAAATAATCCAATTCCCCACAATCCCTTAGAATACAGTCTGTTATGTGGTTATAGCTGTCACGAATCGTCCTCGGGGCCTGTGCCGTGACTACCCCAAGCCCGCCTTCCATAGGCCAGGGGCTGGCGACTAGCACAAAGGCGTAATCCCTGATAAAAAGGGAAGGCATTGACTTTGTAAAGTAAACAAACACCATTGAGCAAGCAAGCAGAAGAAAACACAAAGTAAAAACTGGGTACAACAGTAAGTGCGGAAAAGTAAGTGGGCCAGAATACAAACCCACACTGAAGTAAAGTACAACTGGAAAGGGAAAACAGTAACTGAAAGTAAAGTCGCAGCCTCGAGCCATCCACTGGAATTCCCACCTGAAGGGTGGGTATAGATGGCCTCCACAACTCACCGGGTCCAGCCGTCCGCTCCGTGTATGTCCCACCCAATGGTCCACCTCCAGGTACCGACCTTCTCCGCAAGCCTCAACCACGATCAGCATTGTCCGTCATCTGCAACCAAAACAATGTAGTGCGGGCATATCCCGTGCAAGGGTGAGTATAAGCTACTCAGTAGGGACCCCGAGACCCCCGAAGGTCTCCCAGAATCCACAAATGATAATCCACAAAGGAAAGATACAATCACAAAGTAATATCTGACTCTACTTAGGTATATGCCCATACATATACCTAAGTCATCAATTCCAGTTCACTCCAACCACCGAGCCCAAGTTCAATCACATCCACACAGGAAATCACAACCCGATCCACACAGGGAAGCATAACGTAATCCACATAGGAAAGCAAGCTAAGATTCAGCTCACACAGGTATACTTCTTCATATGACAATAGAGATGATCAGATATAGCCACTAATTCATCTAAGCCATCGGAACCACACAGGATCGATAGGTACCAACCCCCTCAATGACCCACAAAGGATTGATAGGTACTAACCCCCGAAATGACCCACACAGGATCTGACCCACACAGGATCGATAGGTAACTAACCCCCGCAATGACCCACACAGGATCGAACCCACACAGGATATGTAGGTGCTGTCCCACACAGGATCGTTGAGTGTTGACCCACAAAGGATCGGTAGGACTGATCCACGTAGGATCGCTGAGTGTAGTCGTCATCGTCGTCGAATCCACGGAGGATTTCCGTACAATCGTCATCGTCGTCGCAGTCGCAGCCATCTCTAGGGTTCCCGCACACAGCAAGCTCGTTCGGGAGGGTCCGCTCCACGAGCCGATGGGCTGATACATCAACTGACACACAGTCCGGATTTGATATATCCCTAAGTTCCGTATCGTCAACAGGAACTAAACGTCACAGACGGCGCGTCAATCGGACGCTCGGTTTGAGAGTTATTGGCTTTTTTGTCCCAGGGGCCCGGTTGGTTTTTAAGTCAAAACCAACCCGACCGTACTACAACTGCATCCAAACCTCGATCGGAGTAAGCCAAAAGGTTCTTCTCATTTAGAGGAATCTAACAAAGTCAACGGCACGTCAATCGGACGTCCGGAGCTCAAGTTATAAGTGTTTCCGCTCCGAGGGCCCGGTTGGTTTCGTGTACGAACCAACCCGGCCGAACCCAAAGTTCTCTGAAACCCTAAGTGTAATATACCAAAATTCCCTTCTCGATCCAAGGATCGCTACGCAACTGACGGTGCGTCGATCGGAGGCTCTTAGCTCAAGTTATGGGCAACAGACTGAAAAGTCCGGTATTAGGGGGGTTCGGGCTCGGTCCGACCCGTCCCGGTACCCCCTGGGTCAGCCCGAACCGGGTAGACCTGACCCGGGTCCGGGTCCGGCCCACTTGGGCATGGCCCGGCCCGGATGGCGCAGCCCGGCCCGGCCTGGCGGTCCAGTCTGGCCGCGCGGCGCGTTGGCGCACCGGCCAAGAGGCTCAGCCGAAATGGCCGAGCGTTGAGACGCGGGGGGCTTTTCTAACCACGGCCCCACTGGGGCCTGCTCCTTACCAATGGACGCGGCTGAGCGCCGCGTGCCTCCTCCTCCAGTCCCGCGTGGTCGCGGGACTAGCGGCCCTTCCCGGCGGCGCGTCGGGCGCCGCCGTCTCCTGGCGGCCGGTCGGTGCCGGCCCCCACCTCCAGCCCCCACCTCCGGCCACCGCCTCCGGCCGCCGGCGCCGCCGTGCCGGCGAGGCGTGCCTGCAGAGCATTCCACGGACCACCGGACGAGCTCCGGTGGTCGGATTTGCCTGTCGTCTTCACCAACGGCCCTCCCGGGACCGGTTCTTCACTGCAAAGACCTCACAATGACCGTGCAGCATGTTTCATCGTCGTCCGCTGATCCGAGCACCAAGAACGAATGGACGGTGGGTTCGGACTTGTTCGTTGGTCTGCACCCACCGCGTTAGCGGTCTAAAAAGGCTTCCGAAAAATATTTAAACATATGTCGTGGGTATAAATCACAAAGATTTAATTGAATCAAAACCCCTACCTCGTCGAATTCGTTGAGCGAGGGTTCGTCGCGGAAAAGCACGTCGCAGAAGAAGGCATCGCGGAAGGGGGATCGTCGCGTCGCGGAAGAAGCGTCGTGGAAAAAGCGTCGTGGAAGAAGCGTCGTTGATTTCTGAGGATCCGGTGTTCTTCGCGTTCTTCGCGAGGAAGAGAATATCTTCAAGAGCCTGAGTGAAATCTCCCTAGCCTCTCAACACCACCAGCCTAATAAAAATAAGAGTTGTCTTATTTTTATTTCACAAGTCTTGCATTTTAAAATTCAAAAACGAAAGAAACAATTAAGTGAATTAATTGAAATGCTTAAACTACCACATTAATGAGGCGTTTCTTAACCAGAATAAGCGCAAGGGTTGACTTCATTAATAGGGGGTGCGGGTGCGTTACTTAATTAAAGGAGGGGGGTTGAAAAAGGTAAAGGAAACGGTGGGGCTTGTGTGGGCCCCACCTCACAAATATCCTACCAAGTGGGTAGAATATTTTGGGTCCCACGTCATCCACTTAACATAGGTTAAGCAACTTAAAATAAAAAAAATTGGTCGCACCATTTTATTTTATTCATTTACTTAACCCAAAAAAATTTGAAAACCACACTCGAGCAAATGCAACTCTGGAAAAGGTGTTTCTAAGCAATTATCGGTGCCGCGATTCCATCGGTGCCCGCGGAATTCGATTCTGAGCACCGGTTCAAAAGTTAGAAAAACACGCTTGTTCGTTCACTGAACGTACCCAAGATAAACTTCAGAAAAAGATTCTGGGCACACCGGGCCTCAGAATCAGGTTCCGTCAGAAACTGCGTTCTTGTAAAATTCCAAAGAAAATTAAGAAAAAAAATTTCCTTTAATTTTTACGGGTCTTTACATTACTCCCACCTCCGGGCTTTACGTCCCCGTAAAGATACATCAAAAACTAGGGAAACAAATGTGGGTACTGAGCACGCATCTGAGCCTCCCGCTCCCAAGTGATCTCCTGGAGGTTCCCGTGCTACCATCTGATGCGCACTAGAGGAATCGACCGTCCACGTAGGACCCGCTCCTGTCGATCCTCAGTCTCCACCAGGACCTCCTCAAAGGTCGCCCCACCATCAACGTCCAGCTCCCCATGGTCAATGATATGTGTTGGGTTGAGCACGTATCTCCCCAACTGAGATACGTGGAAGACGTCGTGCACCCGGTGCAACTGAGGTGGTAGAGCCAGGCGATAAGCCACCTCGCCAATCCTGCTGAGGACCTAGAATGGTCCGATGAAGCGCGGAGATAAATTGCCACCTCGTCCAAATCTCCGTAATCCACATCGAGGTGAGACCCGCAAGAAGAAGTGGTCGCCATCCTCAAACTCTAGTGGCCTCCGCCTCCTGTCAGCATAAGACTTCTGCTGGATCTGAGCTGTCCTCATCCGCTCCTGGATGACCTGGACCTTCTCTATTGTGGCTCGAACCATCTCTGGTCCCACATGTACTGACTCCCCAGGGTCTGTCCAACACAGAGAAGATCTGAAAGGTCTTCCATACAACGCCTCGTATGGTGCCATCCCGGTGGTGGAGTGGTAGCTGTTGTTGTATGCGAACTCCACCAAGGGTAGGTGGTCCTCCCAGCTGCGACCAAAGTCGAGGACACATGCGTGGAGCATGTCCTCGAGAGTCTGAATGGTCTTCTCCATCTGACCATCCGTCTGAGGGTGAAAGGTGGTGCTCAGACGTAGCTGAGTCCCGAATGCCTCCTGCAACCCCTTCCAAAGCCGGGAAGTAAAGCGACTATCTCGATCGGAGACGATAGATGATGGAACACCGTGAATCCATACAATATCATGAACGTAGATACATCCCAAGCTCTCCACTGAGCCATGCTCTCTGATGGGTAAGAAGTGAGCCGACTTTGTGAGTCGATCGAAAATCACCCAAATGGAGTCGTGACCCCTGGAAGTGCGTGGAAGTCCAGTCATGAAGTCCATAGATATCCCGTCCCACTTCCACTTCGGGACCTCCAAGGGCTGTACCAAGCCTGCTGGCACCTGGTGCTCTGCCTTCACCTACTGGCAGGTGAGGCATCGAGAAACGAACTCTGCCACAACCTTCTTCATTCCCGGCCACCAGTACTGTCGTCTGAGATCCTGGTACATCTTCTCCACTCCAGGATGTACCGCCAAAGGGGAAGTGTGAAACTCTCTCATCACCTCCTCTCGTAAAGAAATTGGTACCAAGGTATGTCCTCTGAAAATGACGTTGTGCTCTCCTCCTAAGGATAAACCATTAGGTGCCTGTCCTGAGGATATCTGCACATGCCGTGTCTCACAGTTGGTGTACCCACGTTGTGCCTCTCTGATCCACTACAGCAGTGGAGAAGTGACTGTGAGTGACTGAAGGAAGTCTGCTCCATCTCTATCCACGAAGGATATCTTCAAAGAGGCTAGCTGCTCTGTCGCCTCCCCAAGTAGTTGAATGCCCGTCCTCTTGCTGAGAGCATCGGCTACTACGTTCCCCTTCCCAGGAGTATAGACTATCTCAAAGTCATAGTCCTGGAGGAACTCAATCCATCGCCGCTATCTCAGGTTCAGGTCCTTCTGAGAGAAGATGTACCTGAGACTCTGATGGTCAGAATAGACTGTAAAGCGCTCGCCCATCAGATAGTGTCACCACATCTTCAGAGCGAAGACCAATTATGCTAACTCCGGGTCATGGGTAGCGTAGTTCTGCTCATGCGGCCTCAACTGGCGTGATTCATAAGCGATCACTGCCCACTCCTGCATCAGGACACATCCGAGTCCGGTCCCTGATGCATCGCAGTAGACTACGTACCCTACCCCCTCCTCTGGTAGCCTCAAGATAGGTGCGCTGATCAATATCTGTCTCAGCTCTTGGAAGCTCTATTGACATCTGTCTGACCACACAAAGGGTTTCCCATTCTTCGTCAAAGCTGAGAGTGGTGTCGCAACTCTGGAGAAGTCTGGCACAAATCTCTGGTAGTATCCATCTAGTCCCAAGAAACTCCGCACCTCCGTCACGCTCCTGGGTGGCTCCCAAGCTAGCACTGCCTCGATCTTCGCTGGATCCACCGCAACTCCCGCCTCAGAGATGACGTGTCCCAAGAAGTGGACCTCACGTATCCAGAACTGACACTTAGAGAGCTTTCCATAAAGCTGGTTCTCTCGGAGTGTGTCTAGTACAACCCGCAAGTGGTAGGCATGCTCCTCCTCAGTGGTCAAGTATATCAAAATGTCATCGATGAAGACCACGACAAATCGATCAAGGTATGGCTGAAATATCCTGTTCATTAGGCCCATGAACACTGCTGGTGCATTGGTTATGCTGAATGGCATAACCAAGATCTCATAGTGTCCATACCGACATCTGAAAGTCGTCTTCTGCACCTCCTCGTCCCGAACTCTGAGCTGATGATAGCCTGACCTGAGGTCTATCTTTGATAACCACCATGCTCCCTTGATCTGATCGAAGAGGTCATCAATCCTCGGTAGTGGATACTTGTTCCTCACTATCACCTGGTTCAGGCGACGATAGTCGACACAAAGTCTCAAGCTCCCGTCTTCCTTCTTGGCGAACAATATCGGGGAAGCCCAGGGTGAAACACTGGGTCGGATGAATCCTTTGCCCTGAAAGTCCTTCAACTGTACTCGTAGCTCTCGAAGCTCGGCGGGAGCCATCCGATATGCTGGGGTGGATATCGGGGCTGTCTTGGGGTACAGATCAATATAAAAGTCTACCTCTCTATGAGGAGGTAGTCCTGGAACGTCGTCGGGGAAAACGTCTGCATACTGATCCACCACTGCAGGAAAACCAGGACTCTGCACGTCAACTTCTCCTAGGATGAGGCTAGACAACTGATGTGTGATGGGATATCCTCTCCTTTGAGAGAGTCCATCCTATGCTGCGAAGGCTCCCTTCTCACCAGTGAAGGTGAACCTGCTCCCGTCGGTGCGTACACATCGCACCTTGTGCCTAATACAGTCAATCTGAGCATGGAATGTAGATAACCAATCCATGCACAGGATGACGTCGTAAGGCCTTGACGCCGCTACAAGAAGATCCCATCTAAATCTCTCACCTCCTAGACTAAGCTCACACTACCGTCACTAGTGCGTAATCGTCGAGTCTGCTCCCGTAGGAGTCTCTAGCCGTAAGGATCGAGCCAATGGCTCTGTCAGAATATCTGAGCTCCGAACAAGGGTAGCGACTATGAAATAATGACTCGCTCCTGTGTCTATAAGAACTGCATCAAGGGTGGAATAGACATAGATAGTACCTTGAATCATCTCGGGCGTGCTATTGTCGTAGGCCTCCGCTACCTGGAGCTGTGCATGTCTCTGCCCCCCAGCTCCCTGTGGTCAGGGTGGACCTCCTGGTGGTGCTGGTGGTAGAGCCTCAAAGCGTCTCCCACCACCTGCTGCTCGGCCAGCTCCTCTACCTCGTCTGCCTACTCCCTGCGGGCCTCCACGGTCGACCCTCTACCTCTTCCTGGGTGGCCCCTCAACCGTATGTTGCTCCTCGGCACGACGGGTCGGGCAGTCACGAGCCATGTGGCCCTGCCCGCCGCATGCGTAGCACTTTCTGCCTCTCGAAAGACTGGCTCCGCGTTGTGTGCCCCGCACCACTGAGCCAGTGTCCTGAGATCGTCTACCTGAGGGTCTGGTCTACCTGGACCAATGAGTCATCTGTCGACTGGCTGCTGCAGAAGACTCTGCTACGTGCCGCCCTGCGGTAGGTCTCGCTGTTGATGTAGACTCAGCCAGAAAGCTCTCGATGAGAAGGGATCACTCTAGTACCCCTGCCTGAGTTGGAATACTGAGGTAGATCAGTGATGCCCTGATCTCATTCCTCAATCCCTTCTCAAAGGTTTGGGCCCAGAAGAATGGGTCTCGTACCATGTCTTTCGAGTAGCGCGAGAGATCGGTAAATCTTGCAGAGTACTGGGCGACCGTCAAGCTGCCCTGTCGTAGCTGTAGAAGCTTCTGGATGCGCACCGCACGGAGGGTGGATGGGATGAAATCTGAGCGAAAGAGGCTCTCAAAGTCCATTCAGAGGAGAGGTGCCTCATCGTGCACCTGGAGCATCAAGCTCCACCATCTGCCTGCTGCCGCGTTCAGGAGGCTCGCTGCGAGGATCACCATGAGGTCTGTTGGTGTCCTCACTAACTTGAAAACCCATACAACTGCCTCCAGCCAATCCTCGGCTGCCTGAGGGTCCGTCTCCCCGTGGAACCTGGGTGGTCACTGGTACTGAAACTTGTGCAGTTCACTAAGGTGACGTGCATCGTCAGTAACTGGGGCTGGTAGCATCGGTGGCTTGGAAAGTAGAGGTACCGCTGGTTCCTCTGCTGTCAAAGGGCCATGTACCGAGGCCTCGTCGCTCAGTGGGCTGTCGTCACGTACAATGCTCGGAACCCTAGCTAGCTGCCATCATGGGGCCATCCTGAAAAGAAATTGGTGTGCCATGGTCAAATAGTATACCTGGTGAGTTGACACAAATTAATCACAAAGAAAACTTTAAACACACATGCAATCAATGTTTTCGTGCATTAAGTCAGAAATCAGAAGTCAGGGTCCTCGTGTACGTATACGTAGGCCGCCGCACCAACACTGGACTCCCTGGACTGATAACCACACTCAATACTCTTAACACTATTGCTCCACATAGAAAAAGATCAGAGTCCAAAGTTCTGCAGTAGAACCGAACTCCTCTGATACCAATTTGTCACGGCCAGTCCTCGGGGCCCGTGCCGTGACTACCCCAAGCCCGCCTTCCATAGGCCAGGGGATGGCGACTAGCACCAAGGCGTAATTACCAATAAAAAGGGAAGTCATTGCCTTTGTAAATTAAACAAACACCATAGAGAAAGCAAGCCGAAGAAAACACAAAGTAAAAACTGGGTACAACAGTAAGTGCGGAAAAGTAAGTGGGCCAGAATACAAACCCAAACTAAAGTAAAGTACAATTGGAAAGGGAAAACAGCAACTGAAATTAAAGCCGCAGCCTCGAGCCATCCACTGGAAGTCCCACCTGAAGGGTGGGTATAGATAGCCTCCATAGCTCCTCGGGTCCAGCCGTCCGCTCCGTGTACGTCCCGCCCAATGGTCCACCTCCAGGTACCGACCTTCTCCACAAGCCTCAACCACGATCAGCGCTGTCCATCGTCTGCAACCAACACAACGTAGTGCGGGCATAGCCCGTGCAGGGGTGAGTATAAGCTACTCAGTAGGGACCCTGAGACCCCCGAAGGTCTCCCAGAATCCACAAAGGATAATCCACAAAGGAAATATACAATCACAAAGTAACATCCGTCTCTACATAGGTATATGCCCATACATATACCTAAGTCATCAATTCCTGCTCGCTCCAACCTCCGAGCCCAAGTTCGATCACATCCACACAGGAAATCACAACCCAATCCACACAGGGAAGCATAACGTAATCCACATATGAAAGCAAGTCAAGATTCAGCTCACACAGGTATACTTCTTCGTATGATGATAGAGATGATCAGATATAGCCACTGATTCATCTAATCAGTCGGACCCACACAGGATCGATAGGTACGAACCCCCACAATGACCCACAAAGGATCGATAGGTACTAACCCCCGCAATGACCCACACAGGATCGATAGGTAACTAACCCCCGCAATGACCCACAAAGGATCTGTAGGCGCTGGCCCACACAGGACCGTTGAGCGCTGACCCACACAGGATCGGTAGCACTGATCCACGTAGGATCGCTGAGTGCTGTAGTCATCGCCGTCGAATCCACGGAGGATTTCTGTACAGTCGTCATCGTCGTCGCAGTCGCAACCAGCTCTAGGGTTCCCGCACACAGCAAACTCGTTCGGGAGGGTCCGCTCCACGAGCCGAAGGGCTGATACATCAACTGACACATAGTCCGGAGTTGATGTATCCAAAAGTTCCGTATCGTCAACATGAACTTAACATCACAGACGGCGCGTCAATCGGACGCCCGGTCTGAGAGTTATTGGCTTTTTCGTCCTAGGGGCCCGGTTGGTTTTTAAGTCAAAACCAAGCCGACCGTACTCCAACTGTGTCCAAACCTCGAGAGGATTAATCCAAAAGGTCCGTCTCACTTAGAAAAATCCAAAAAGTCGATGGCACGTCAATCGGACATCCGGAGCTCAAGTTATAAGTGTTTCCGCTCCGAGGGCCCGATTAGTTTCGTGTATGAACCAACCCGGCCGAACCCAAAGTTCTCTGAAACCCTGGGTGTAATATACCTAAACGACCGTCTCGATCCAAGGATCGCTATGCAACTGACGGTGCATCGATCGGAGGTCTGTAACTCAAGTTATAGGCAAAAGACCGAAAAGTCTGGTATTATGGGGGTTCGGGCCCAGTCCGACCCGGCCCGGTACCCCCTGGGTCAGCCCGAACCGGGTCGACCAGACACGGTTCCGGGTCCGGCCCGCTTGGACGTGGCCCGGCCTGGCCTGGGCGCGTCCCGGCCTGGCGGTCCGGTCGGGCCGCGCGGCGCACTGGCGCACCGGCCGAGCGTTGAGACGAGGGGGGGCGCTGCCCCCCCCCCCCCCCCGCTTTCTTTGCTAACCGCGGCCCCACGAGGGGCCGCTCCTTGCCAACGGACATGGCCGAGTGCCGCATCCTGCCTCCTCCGGTCCCGCATGGTCATGGGACTAGCGGCCGGTCGCCCCGGCTTCAGCCGCGACGGCCCTTCCCGGCGGCGCGCCGGGCACCGTAGTGCCGGCGAGGCGCGCCGGCGGAGCATTCCGTGGACCACCAGAGGAGCTCCGGTGGTCGGATTTGCCTATCGTCTTCTCCAACGGCCCTCCCGGGACCGATTCTTTACTGCGAAGACCTCACAACCCCTGTGCGGCCTGTTTCATCATCGCCCGCCGATCCGGACACCAAGAACGAAGGGACAGTGGGTTCGAACTTGTTTGTTGGTACGCACCCACCGCGTTAGCGGTTTAAAAAGGCTTATGAAAAATATTTAAACATATGTCGTGGGTATAAATCACAAAGATTTAATTGAATCAAAACCCCTACCTCGTCGAATTCGTTGAGTGAGGGTTCGTCGCGGAAAAGCAGGTCGCGGAAGAAGGCATCGCGGAAGGGGGATCGTCGTGTCGCGGAAGAAGCGTCGTGGAAGAAGCGTCGCGGAAAAAGCATCGCGGAAGAAGCTTCGTTGATTTCCGAGGATCCGTTGTTCTTCGTGTTCTTCGCGTTCTTCGCGAGGAAGAGAAGATCTTCAAGAGCCTGAGTGAAATCTCCCTAGCCTCTCAACACCACCAGCCTAATAAAAATAAGAGTTGTCTTATTTTTATTTCACATGTCTTGTGTTTTAAAATTCAAAAATGAAAGAAACAATTAATTGAATTAATTTCTACGCTTAAACTACCACATTAATGAGGCGTTTCTTAACCAGAATAAACGCAAGGGTTGACTTCATTAATAGGGGGTGCGGGTGCGTTACTTAATTAAAGGAGGGGGGTTGAAAAAGGTGAAGGAAATGGTGGGGCTCATGTGGGCCCTGCCTCAAAAATATCCTACCAAGTGGGTAGAATATTTTGGGTCCCACGTCATCCACTTAACATAGGTTAAGCGACTTAAAATAAAATAAATTGGTCGCACCTTTTTATTTTATTCATTTACTTAACCCGAAAAAATTTAAAAACCACACCCGAGCAAACACAACTCTAGAAAAGGTGTTTCTAAGAAATTATCGACGCTGTGATTCCATCAGTGCCCTCGGAATTCGATTCTGAGCACCGGTTCAAAAGTTAGAAAAAACCGCTCGTTCGTTCACTGAACGTACCCGAGCTAAACTTCGGAAAAAGATTTCAGGCACACCGGGCCTCAGAATCAGGTGCCGTCAGAAACTGCATTCTTGTAAAATTCCAAAGAAAATTAAGAAAAAAAATTCATTGAATTTTTACAGGTATTTACAATAGCTATAAATGATTATCCTTACACTTTCCTTATATAATGAAAAATACAACAGTGCATGTGATTATTAGTACAAAATATTTAATAATGATTTTTGTAATAGAATTTAAAAACCTTAATCAATAGTATTAGAATGTTTTCGTTGTCATGCTTGTACAAAATTCACTTTTTCTATTCTTGAAATACTTCTTCACTTTCCTACACAGTAGCAAGTAAGAACCTCTTCAGTTAATTGGATTTCCATCTAAAAAGTTTATCCAGAAAAGTCTATCTGAAAAGGTCTACCTAGAAAGGTTCATCTGGTGCCCTCTAGAAAACACTGCAACTTCCTTACACCCATTCCATCTAATTTCACCTAATATAAAAATTCTTCTGTTGAACCCAAATCACAAACACATTGTTCATCACAAACTTCTACTTCTTCACTTCTACAAAAAGATTCCTTTGTTAGAAAAATCCTTCTCAAAACTCTGGATAATAGAAGTTCATCAGATGTCAAGTTTGTCTGAAGTATTTGTAAAAAATTAATTCTATAAAAATGTATCCTTTTTTCACACATTTGAAAATTACTTCCACACCATAAACATACTTTCACTACTTTATATAAGTGTTATCAAAATAGAAAATCCGAAACTCCAATTTATTTTCCCGCTCAACGAAAACTCAAAATTTAAAACTCCCACTAGAATATTTATTTTTAAATTATTATCAAATCTTATAGACTATTCTTGAAGCTGCATAAAATATCCAGAAACCACTGTCTTAGTAAAATTTCTTTAAATTCAGTGTTAAGAAAGTTTAACAAACTTCCTCCTCATTGCAAGCATCACAAACTTCCTTCATGGTTTTTGGAACATTAAAATACCAGCTCAAAATCGTCACCTTTTTAAATTAACATTATGGAAACATCATAAATAATTCCAAATAATAAAAAACATAATTTCAAGGAAATGCCTTTTGGTAAGAAATATTTAATGAATGTTCCTTCCAGAAAATCTCAATCTAATTATTCCTTGACAAACTTCATATGAACTTTAAGAAAGACTTTCCAAAATTTCTTCATTCGATGACTTGCATCATAAATCTCTATCTGTTGACTTCCTTCATTAACTTAAGTTTGATGAAATTTATAGAAATCATTCATCTTCTCATTATATGGGAACTTCAACTTTATAACTTTGTAGATATTTGTCTGATCAAAATTTTACCAAAATTTTTTCTCATGAACCATTTCCAAAAACTTTGTTAATTAAACTTCATCATATCCATTTTCTTAGAAATATTTTGAACTTTAATACATTTTTTATGTATTCTAGACAACACAAACTTCATACTACCACATCTTACAAAAACCATAAACTTTGAATGTACTTACTCGACATAATCAAATACTCTTTCATAGCTCTAATTAAAATTCTTCTAGAAAAACTCTATCTGATTTTATTTGTTAGTTGAATTATCTAGAAATTCATACAATAACTTTATACACTCGAAAAACCAAATATCCACCCTTTCTTAAAAACTCTTGGATCATGATATTTTTTAACTCATGATATTGGGAGCTTAAAAAATACAAAATCAATTCCAAATTTACTATCAAACATTTTATCTGATGGAACCTAGTGAATTTTATAAAATATCCAGTACAAATTTTTTTATTGATAAACTCAGGTTAGGAAACCATCATCTGATCCACTCTATCCATTTTTATATCCTTTAGATTGATTTTTCAAGAAAACTTCCTACATAACAACTTCAATTGATGGAATTTCTTATAAAATCTTTGTCGGATCCTTTTCTACATCTGAACACCTTTGTTTGAAAACGTTAACAAAGTGGGGTGATTTTTGTAAAGGCAACAAAATACATTTCTTCTAATAAACTTCTTCAAAAAAAACTTTCATCATCCGTTGAAACTACTCTAGCCAACGTCATCCCAACAACTCTAACATAATTAGAGAAGTAGAATAGAAGAAACAAATAATGCCAATAGGAGAAACATACTTCTATTATTTAAACTTAAGTAGGAATAGGAGAAAAGATTTCAATTCATTCAAATATTTCCACCCTAAAAAATTTAGTTACACAAGCTAAAAACAACAAAAATATTCATGAAATGTGTATCAAAATTTATAGAACAAAGGAAATAAGAGAAGTTAAAGAATTTTCTCTGTCAAGATTGATTCTCTCTCTCCATATCCAATCATCTATAATCTGTAGACTCAAGAATTTTCACTTTCTCCTTGTTCCATCTGTTTCCCATTGTCAAAAATGTCTCCCATAATGAAGATCTATCATAAAATTTCAATCAGTGATCAAAAGTTTCTAGAAATTCATCAATAGACCAAGCTCAAGATGAGCTCATCCAATTCCTATTTGAATTTGGTCAGGCTCAGTCTCGTACAACCAATCTCGGATTTCAATTATGGGGAAACTCCACTCGACGACATCAGTTCATCAATGATGACATATCCCTTCTCCTCAAATGAAACTCAAACTTTCATCTTCTCCATCGACCAAATTCGATATCCCTAGCTTGAATTTCATCATATACTCTTAGTCAATAGATCTTTGTCTGATTTCAACTTCATCAGAGATCACAATTTTGGTCAGCCTCAATTAAATAGAATTTGATATCAGCCTACATAATTCAAATTATATTTCCCTTTTCATCCAAATCACAAGATCAAGTTCTCATATAAGCTTCATACAATGATGTCGAAAATCTTGCATGTCAGCAGCTCAAATTATCTTATGAGGCTAAGATTCTGAAAATATCATACACCTTCTCCAAATACAAAATTATAAATTCACTAATATGAATCCAAAACAGAAATTAAATCCATGAATTTTTAATATTTCAACAAACTTGGAACATGTTATTATCTAAAATAAAGTCATGCTGAGAAATTAAATCACACAACCAAGACTATCTCAAAATATTCTAAAAAAATATATTTAAATATCATAAAAAAACATTTAAAATCATTATTGATTAAATAAATTGAAATAAAAGAAAAAACAAATAAATATTTATTACTGAAAAAAATTACTTTCCAACAAATATTCAATGAATTATATTTTTGACACCAAATGATCAAGAATCAAAAATTAAACTTTAAAAGATCACCAAAATACAAAAAACTATCAAAATAATATCAAAAGGATGTGTAAAACATAAATCAATTTAAGACCACATCAACTCTTCCACACATAAAAAACTTTTTTTTCCTATAGAAATCAATTAAACATACCAAGGGGGGGAAATTAATCACAAGAATGAAAAATTGAAGTGACACAATGAATCAAATTTAAAAATTATTTTTTCTCATGGACTCTCTTAAGTAGAAAAAATTATTTCCCTCTTAAAATTAAATGGTTTTAGTGAAAATTTAGTTTTTTATTTTACAAAATATGATTGAAAATGAATATTTTTAATGGAATTAAACATGCTCCAATTTGAATCCAACTAAAATTCCAAACCCCTCTTAATCTCTAGGTGAGACGAGTTATATAAATTAAGTGTTAAAAAAATTAGATACACTAATAAATAGGAAATATTGAATAATTATTTTTCATGGAATAAATAACTCATCCAATAGTAAAAGAATTAAGAATGAAGATCTCAATTTAGATTAGGATTTTCATTTCATAGTCCATCTAGATGTATATATTATAAATATAATTTGAATTAAAAAGTTCAAAATATATGATAATTGTAAGACATACTCCCAAAATTTTACAGAAAATAAGTTGTTTAAAGAGTGAAATTGAGATAAGGTGACAAATTTATTCCATGGAGAAACAAAAAAGATTAACCACCTTAAAGTAGAAAAACTACCTTCAAACATCAAAAATATTCAATCATTGAATAAGTATATTGATTTTTCTGAAACATTCATTCTAGAAATTTTTTATGGGAAATCTTACATGAACTCAATGAAGTACATTTTAGCACATTTAAGACCCCCCACACTTAAAACTCAACATTTTCCATAATGTTGATTTTCATGTTAGAAGAAAAAATTAATAAAGTTAAAGTTCATAATGTATTTTCTATCTAGAAATTCAAAAACATGTTTAAAGTGTTACAATAAATTCAAAAAAATCATATTTTCCACAACTTTCGGCATTTTCACAACAAATTTTAAAACTTGCATGTAGTATCTTGGAAGCAAAGCTCAAATTTTTTCAATGAAGATCTTAAAAACATCATGTTTTATCAATAATATCAGTATGTAAAACACTTTCAATCAGATTTAGGAACTCATAAATCACACTAAAAGAAAATTCCAGGGTGGAAAGAAAAATTTTACATTTATTCTCTATGGATTTCCAAAGTCTAAAATTTTATCAGGCATGAAAACTAGTAGTTACATAACATATTTGCAAAATTCTCCTCAAAATAAACACTCTTACCCTCCACACTTAATTATCATTAAAGAGTGAACTTTAAACCATGATTCTCATAAAAAGCTTAAGTCAAATTTCTAGGGATTCATTGAACATTTAAAACCATCGTGAAAAAAATAAAAATAAAAGTTTATAATGTTACTCCCCTTTAGTTGGTTATCTCTTAATGTTGAAGGCCCAAAATTTCTCTCCTTAAGAACATCAATCTACACTTGAATTTTCCCATTAAAACACCTAAAAGAGTAAAATAGTTCTTCCATGATATTAAAATCAATAAAAAACAAGATATGAAACCATGAAAAAGGAGAGAGTGTGTAAATGAAGCTCTATTAAATTAAAATGAAATGATGTTGCAATGGGAAACATATTAGATAACAAAACATGAATGAAGAGATTCACTTTATATAGGGTTGGTAGGGTGCATAGACACAGTGGTGAGGTAAATTTATTTAATAGAAAAAATAATAATAAAATACTCAAAAACCATGGGTTACCTCCTATACAGTACTATTTTTAATTTCCCTATCCAAACATACCCCTATAAAATTCTATCCATGACCATGTATATTTTATTTATAACGATTACTTTACTATTTTGAGAGGAAATTTTATCAAATTCTATTAGGATTTATAAAACACCAGTATCTATTAGAATTTTTCTGAAATATTATAAGGCTCTAGGAGTTAGGTTGTTGTCCACTATTATTTCTATACCTAAAGTCTCATGAAGAGGACCCAATATTGAATCTAATAACTCAATAGAATTATTAAAATTACCCCCCCCCTTGAATCCCCCCAAACTTTTTACATTAAAAAATTATTAATTAGGTGAAAATGTTGATACATCCTTCTCACTGTCAACCATAGGAACACTCTTAAAGTATAGTTTCTTGTTTGAAGTAGGGATAGCTTCCTCAAGCTCCCCTAATAGTTAATTCAGTTCAGGGATAGAAAATTCACCAACAAAAGGTTACATTTTAGTTTTTACATACCCATTATCCACTTTAGGAAAATTTTACAGAATATTAGATTTGACTCTCTCAAAAGGTTGGGAAAACTAAATTTATATAAATATTAAAGGAAATAAACTAAATCCTAACCAAAATTTTAAAACATTTAGCTTTAGTAAAAGGGATGGATGTGTCTTAATATTGGTTGGGTGTAGAGGAGGGGGTTCACTCAATAGTGTAGGGCTACTAGTGGTGTTCAATAACACAAGGAAAAATAGAAAGGATTGGTGCTAGATGGATAATTTATTGGTCCTTGGAAATGAGTATCATAAAATGATTCTTAAGTATACCTATTCTTTACAGATCTTGGGTGGATTAGGACACCACATTAAAGGCCTTAAACTGTTCATAAAAAGGTTGATATAAATCCTTCTAAGCATCATATCTAAATACATATTTAACAATATCAATTGATTTATAAAAAAATCTAGTTTCGATTTCTCATTAACATAAAACTCTTATATATCATCCACAACTTGTAGGGTTATAATACCCTTGGAAACATCAATGATGGCACCACCAGTATCTAATGAATTTATTCCTAAGATATTTTTAAATTTTCATCAAACACCATTTCAAGAATTATAAAATCAGTGGGAAATTTCAACTTCTCAACCTTTATTAATAGGTTATCCACCCTTCCATAAGGATTATTTGTTGATCTATCTACCATTTGAAGAGACATTGAGGTTGGTTTTGGGTCCCTTATACCCAACTGTTTGAATATGTATTAAGGCATGAAGTTGATGCTAGAACCTAATTCACATGGGAAATTTATGCCTTTACGTTCCCCTATATTTCATGAAATTAAAAGGCTTCTAATAAAATTTAATTTTGGAGTTAATTTATATTGAAGGACACACTAAAGTCCTTAGATAGATTGAGGATAACACATTCTACCCAATCTCTCATGCAATCCATGAATACACTGAGCAATTTATCATAAGATGGAATCATGTTTAAGGATTCCACAAAAGGCATATCTACTCTAAACATTTTAAGAATCCAAAAGAATTTGAAATTGTAAATTTTATAATTACTTTGGACTCCTTGGGGAATGAGAATGAGAAGTGTGTAATTTTTCAAAATAAGTGTATTTTTCACCTTCCCCTCAAGCATAAGATTCTTCTTTCCTTGTTTTATTATTTATGATTTCATTTTCCTTTTTTTTCTTTTTCCTTTCCAAGTGTTGATTCATAATTTTTGTTAGTTTGGAACTAGCTATATAATTTATGTGTTTACCACATTCTATATTTCAGTTCTCAAGTTCTGTTAAATCCTATACATTATCTTCACCAGGTTTCACCCTAACATTTCCTTGATTTTTCAATACACCTCTAGTGGGGAAATACATTACATTATCTCTTAGTTTGGGTTCATTTGTACTAGGAAACATTCCCTTATCCCTAAAACAAAGGTCTCTAGAATATTGGCCCAATTTTAATTCCAATATATAAATCCAAAAAATCTATATATTTTTAAAAAGTACCAATTTCACCAAACATTTATTGAGTTAGATCCTTCAAATCCCCTTGAGAATTTTAGGAGTCAGCATAAATTTTTTTCGGTTGTGGAGGTAAGCTAGTGAGAGAATCATATTACTTAATGACCTCTGATCATTCCATGACATGTTGGGGGTTTATCTTAAAAACTTGATTGTAATTTTTATTGTTTCAAAATAGGGAAGTACAAGAGTGCATATGAGTACCATAACCAGAAAATTTTTCTTCATTGGATGGGATAATAGGTAAATAAAAATTAGGACCATAGGTCCTAGAGCACCCATACATGCTAAAATATTATCATTTATCTATATGTGATCTATCTAGGTTTACATAATAACTTCCAATAGCTATAGGGTGAGACTAATTTTTATGGATGGTTATCTTCCTAGAAATTTTATTTTGA
This sequence comes from Viscum album, assembly GCA_963277665.1. Classification (NCBI taxonomy): domain Eukaryota; kingdom Viridiplantae; phylum Streptophyta; class Magnoliopsida; order Santalales; family Viscaceae; genus Viscum; species Viscum album. The sequence goes on along the minus strand of OY728123.1, from coordinate 497,642,321 downwards.
GAGTTTTGAGCCATTTTATTAAATATTTCCTTCAAATACATGGGTTTTTAATCCTAAAAATCACCAAAATAATTTCAACTACAATTTAGTGGTATGGAGTCAACACATTATAAAATATTTCTATAAATTTTTAGGGAGAAAGATAGTGGTTGGGTAATTTTATAGAATCCCAATAAATCTATCCTATGTTTCATGGAATATCTATCTGTCATCTTAGAAAAATTCAGTGATTTTATGTATCACCTTGGTAGCCATATTTCTAGAATAAAATTTTGTGACAGACATTGAATACTTAGTCCCATGTATGAAAAAAAATATTTATCTATATTATTGAACTAGCTTCTAGTTTTTCCCTTCAAACAAAAATAGAATACCCTAAATCTGATATCCCCCTCACTCAACCCATGTAGAATAAATGGTTGAAAGTTACTATAAAAGGCTCTAATAAATTCTAAAAAATCCTCAATGGACTATCCATTAAAAGAGGGTAAAATTGATAGGTGGGACTATTTTATCATGTAATTCATAGACCTAAAAGACAAATACAGAAAAGAATGATTTTTAGACACCAAGTAAAGTTGGAAATCCTTATTTTTATTCTTATACTTCATTTGGTTTCTAGTTTAAGGAGGGACATGATTTTGATTCAAAGATTTATTCTATTTAAATTTTAAGATCCGCCATTTCATTAATTTTCTCATTCAGGGTATTAAAATGTTGTTCAATTTCATTAATGGAAGGATTAATAATATATATAGACGAATCCCTTCTGTACATGTAAGTTTGATTGAATTGTGTTCATATTATTTCACAACCATTATATACAAACAATTTTTCACATTCTCAATTTTCTTTTCAAATCTTATTTTTTTTATTAGTTTGAATGTTTTTGTTTTATTTTTTTATATTTGTGTTTTTTTATTGGTCACATGGTTTTCCAAGAAATGGAACTGAAATTTTGACAGCACAATCATTGAAACATTCAAATTTACTTATAAATAATACCTATAAACTACTAGTACTATGGTAAGTTGGTTTGAACCATAAATAATGAAGGATTTGTGAAAAACAAATAAAAAAATTAACCCGAAAAAATAAAATTGAAATGTGAATTTGGGTGAAATGAAGAGTGAAAATGATTTTATAGCGATTAAGATTTTGGAGAAAAGATTTTAAATAGTGATAAGTAAATCAATACCAAACAATGATGGATTTTGGTGAAAGATGGTACAAAATGAATTGATTTTGGTATCACTTATCTTGCATCAAAATTTACCATAAAATTGCTAGATATCTGTGTAAAAATAATATTGGCACAACTATATGTCCTTAAGTGAAATACCTTATCCAATTATCTCTCATATGGGTTGATATTTCTACCAAAACTTGGGATAAGGATGATCTAACATTAAGAAAATATAACCACAACCATTATTAATTAATGTTATTTGGTTAAAGTTATAAGGGAAAGAGAAACCATTACTCTTCACCTATCGATACATGGAGTAGGGTAGAAATTATGTGCATGAGGATTGAAAAATCAAATCATTGAATTAAATAGAATACATTGTGAACTTCCAATTATAATTAATTGATTTTAAACTATATAAAATAAAAAATATAATTAAATTATAGAATGAAGTAAGAATAGGAGAAATGATTTCAATTCATTAAAATCCTATACCCTAAAAAATTTAGTTACATGTGCTAAAAATAAAAAATATATACAAGAAGTGAATATAAAAATAGATATAAAAAAGAAAAAATAGAAGATAAAAAATAATATTCTCTATCAAGCTCTATTATCTCTCTCCAACTCCAATTTCCAATGAAATGAAGCCTCAGGAACTGGCCCTTGTTCATAATTCCATCTCTTGTTCATCTCTAGAAATGTATCTCTGAATTAATTCCTCAGGAAGATTATTTTTATTTTTCCTCCAAATAACTAAAAAATAAACCACCTTCCTTTCATGATAGTAAAATGGGAGAGCAAATTATCTATACTTGAGTTATTGTAACTGTTACTCTAGAAAAGCTCTTTAAGAAACTCTCACCCACGTTCACAAGTAATTTTTCTCAAGATATCACCTCACATTAATTTCTCAACTTATTTAAAATAATTTTTAAAAGTATTTAATTCCAAATATTTGACTTGACATTCCAACTTATTATGAGTCCTTGATAACATCTAGATACCAATAAAAATAATATTACAGTCTAGTCAACCCCCAATGAATTTTGGTACAATCATCTTCTACTTTGAATGAGAACTCCCTTAATTTTCATAGGTCATGGAAACAGGCATGGAATTATCTCTGACACACTATAACTCCATTTCTCGGCCTAACCTTCAATTGAACCTCATCGAAAACACAATCTTCCCACTCTTAGAGATCCAAGAATTCATGAAAAATCTTGTTGATGATGCTTAATTCTCCATCTCATTAAAATCTATGACGATGTTTCAATATATCTTGACATGCTCAGTTTCCATCAGTTAATCGATGATTTAATGGTCAACACCCACAATTATTTCTCAACATTAATCCTATGATGTAAACACTTTCTTCAAGTGCAGGTTCATTTAGAACAACTTCAAAGCCACCTCCCTTAGTTATAGGCATATTCTTTGAGTTTGAATTTCATTGAGGTATTAAATTGAGCACATTGGGTGTGTACAATAGAGGATTTGTAACTAATGCATTGGGATGATTCAAGGTCACACCATCATCTTCAAATATTAATCCTATAAATATAAAACCCACAATAGTAAACACAATATTCAATATTGAATCAACTTCAACCTAATTCCCATCATAAATCCAACTCATAAATCTTCATCCTTCTCTAATATAAAAAAACTCATCATCGTGACTTAGAACCAATCTCAATGATAAATCATAGGGTGAAGAGGTATTTTTTTGGTAATTTAGTGAGTTCAACGAAGACATAGATTCAAAATTCAATCAGTGATCAAAAGTTTCTCATTAATTATTACTTGACAAAGATAAAGTTGAGATCATAAAATTTTGGAATTAATTTTCTAAAGGTCAGTCTTATATATTCAATCTCAAATTTCAATTCAGGGAAAACTCAACATGATGAAATCAGTTCATTAGTGGTGAAATTTCCCTTCTCCTCAAATTGAAATCAAATAGTAATTTTCTTCATTTAGAAAAATCGATCAACCTATCTTAGATTTCATCATCTAATCTTGATCAATATATCTTCATTGTATTTTATCTTCATTGGAGCTCTAGATTTTGGTCAGCCTTAGTTGAATTGAATTCATGGATGACCTTCATTATTTGACTTCCATTTACAATATTACATGATAAACCATATTTTCAATCTCCCTAATGTCTCTAGATCTTGTCCTCTCTATTCATCCTGATCATAAGCTCGGGGTATGAGGTAAACATTATACAGTGACATAAAATATCTTATACAAGAGTGGTTTAAATTATCTTATGAAGTCATGAGATTGAAAATATCATATGCAAGGATACCTTATCTAAATTATCTTATGAGAATTTTGTTTACATGTCCATCTGGGAAATTTTCTTTATGGGAATTTTCTAAAAAAATCATATGAGAAATCCTAAAATTTTATATTATATGGGTAGCTTACTAATAAATACATGTCAGATATTTCATCTTCTTATGAGCTAAAAAATACCATATGAGAATTTTGTGTGTCACATAAAAATTAAAAATTGTAAATTCACTATAATGAATTAAATTGAATCCAAATTTCAAATGAATCTCAAGAGTATGATATTCCTTGAATTTTTAACATTTTAATGAACATAAAATTTATTACAATAATTAATATCTAAAATAAAATCATGGAACATTGAGAAATTAAATCAAACAACCACATAAATCTCAAACTCTTCTAAAAATAATATCTCAATATCATTAAAAAAATTAAAATATATGTTCTTAAAACTAATGGAAATAAATATAAAAAATATTTGATGATTTATATCGAAAAACAATTATTTTCATAAAATTATTCAATCAAATATATTTTTGACATGAAATTATCATGAATCAATAATTAACCTTTAAAATATCATTAAAATAAAAAAATCATCATAATAATATCAAAAGGATGTGAAAAAATGAATCAATTTAAGGCCACATCAGTGACACCTAGTTAAAGTCTATTGATAGGGGTGACCACTTATTCCAACCCTAAACTAGGGAAACCATTTAACTATACCACTTATATGGACACCAAATTCACCTTTCCTCATATTACCATGGAAAACTCTTACATGGGTCTTAAACTAGGGTGACCACTTTTCCCTACTCTTAATAGGGCATCATATTTTCCCTTTCCCATGTCACTAGGGTGAACCATCACTCGTGTCTCCTTACTAAAGAAAATCCTAACACTAGACTACTAATAGAGTGAAATATCCTCCCTACCTATTTAATAGGGTGACCAATTTTCCATACCATATTCTAGGGAAACCAATTTTATCAACCTTCTACTAGGGTTCCATACTTATCTAGGTACCCCATTAGGGAGAACCATCACTAAGGTCCTCATTCATGGACATCATTAATGACATCATTCATGTGGATAATTAATGATCTTTTCATATTCATGGGTATACCATGAATAAGAACCAACTCATCCTTACAGGGCCTTATTCCCCTTGAGAATTATATGAATGGTAAATTATCTCTGAGATCCATACTATATTAAAGGGTTATATTTCCTAAAATTCATGATCCCTAAAGGGCCATATTCTCTAAAACATACTTATTCTCGAAGGGAAATATTCCCTATAAGTCATCTTCTAAAAAATTTCATATTCCCTATAAAGTATATACCATTCAATAGCCTATGAGTTATCCCTAACTCATTCTTCTAAGGCTATATCCCCCATAAAACCATCCTCAATGGGATATATTCAATGTAAGTCATCATTCCTTAATGGATCATATTGTGACACCTCATACATGCACTATCAGATCCAGTGCTCATGAACACGTACATTACATACTCACATTAATACCAGTTATAAAATCCTATATATAATTACCATTAATTTGAAAAATCAATAAAAATTATTTCATCTCTTACACCCGAATGACCTTTTTAGGTTTAGAGCTTTAGAGAATTAGGATAAAGCATAAATTAATAAATCCCATGACTTAATTAATTGATGTTCATTTTTTACCATATAATAAACTACATAATCCATAATAAGTGTGAAACATATACCAAAAATTCTTTCACACATGCTATCCCTCTAAATATGTTGCGTGGAATACATTTTTTTATAACCTAGGGAAATGGAAATATAAGATGGGGTGAGCACAAATTCTTATTAAGGGAAATCATAAAACTGATTCAATCATTGTATAAATATTATGACATGAATAAGTAAACATCATGAATCCATAATCAACTAAAAACTGAGAGCTTACTAAATACATGAAAATAAAGGAATAACATGGATATCAATAGTACTGATCTCATATTTATGGAATAAATAATTTAAAAAAATCAAAAACATGTTGTCAAGGCCTTATTCCAAGACACTATCCTGTTAAGGGGGGAGGTATACACCAAAACCAACCAGTTTTGTCTCATGATACCTATAGATGCACTAAGGGGCTATATAATTTCAGGCCCCACCCATCACTTGTTTAAGTCCAATTCATTCACTCTAAGAGTCAATAACACATTTCATAAATTTTTCTAATGAACCTATTCTTGAATAAAACATAGTTATCTATGTAATGAATGATAAGGAATTTAGATACATAATCAACCTTTGTTAGAAATCAATAATCATTAAATATGTCAATACTTTTACCCATTTTAATAAAAGGAATAACATGGTTATAACCCATCCAGATAAGTAAGTTGGATGGTAAAATAATATATAATCATCTTTACATTATTCATACACATTGAAAGAAAATATACTATATTCCAATACATTTTACCATGTAAATAGAATAATATTCTTTCTTGTTGAACACCATCCAATCTAAATTTTGTAAAAATGTGATGTCCACACCACAAAGAGAAATGAGTATATAGACAAGTCAATAATATAATAACATGATTATAATACATCTAAAGAAATAAGTTGTATGGTTTCAAAATAACATAACCCTAGTGAAACAATGGAAATCTATAATGGTATTGACATAAATGAAAAATACCCTTGAAAAATAATGCTTCAAACGGTATCACAAAAGAGGGGATTAAGAATTGGGTTGTATTATTCTACTAGATTAATCCCATAAATGATAAAATATAAAAATTATAGGATAAATAATGAAATATATATCCCATAATTTTATATCTATTTTGAAATAAAAAGGGAAGTGGAAATGAAAACTTAAAATATGTTTTAGAAAATATTTTTAACATTGGTGAAAAATAAAATTTTACATGTCTCTTTCAAAGGTAAATTTTGAAAAGGTGGTATGAAAGATTTTAAACCATTAATTTTAAGAAGAATATATAATAATGGATCCTTAAAAATTCATAAATTTTATCTTGGATAAATGAGGATAGTGATACAAAACATATAAAAGTGAAGGGGTAACCATTTTTATTATTTTCAAAATACCTTTATTTCAAAACTCACTTTATAAGCAGAGAAACAGTTTAAACATATTTTTAAAAAATAGGATTATAAAATACCATATAATAAAAAAAATATTGTGTGAGAACCCAAACATTAAAAATAAAAATTCAAGATTAAACATTATAACCCAAATACATAAGATTTGATTTATCAACGCCCCTTATAGAAAACACACTCCATGAGGCATGAAACATTTTAAAAGGGGTTTATGTGGTAAAATTGAAAAAATTATAGAATAATACATAAAAAAATAAAAGGTCATAATGTATCCAATTTATATGAAATAAGTTCAAGTTAATGATCATAACTCAATGAACGAAAAATATGTTTCCAAAAATACTTGTGCCTGGGGTAACACTTGATTCAATGGAAGTTTGAAGAAAATAAATTTATTTGGATTAGTTTATTCCATGAATTATAAGTAAATAAAGTATAGGAAATTATTGGGATAATAAATCAATAGAACACAATACAAAGGAAACATGATGCATGACTTGTAACATGTCTCAAGGAATTATAATTGAGACCAAGAAAACCCTTATGGCTAGAGTAACACATTAATCAAAACCTATTAAAAGAGTTTCCTTGAAATTTAACTTCAAATACAAATATTAAAATATAATACATAGGTAGTTTATAAATCACATAATTTAAATTATATGTATAATACCAATCATGTCTCAAAGATAGGATTTTGAGATGAAAATCCTGACATCGGTCATGATTCGTTCTGTATATGCACCATACATCTTGAATAATTAAATCGAGTTCATTAAACACATTATATAGAACATTATTCATAAATATTATCATTTATAATCCCCATTTAGATTCATTATATGCACATAAATATTATATATTATTAACCAATTTTCAACACTAGGTGTAAGTAATCTTTATCGCTTTGAACTAGTTTAATAAAAATGGTGTTACTATTCATTATTATTACAAAGATTATCATTAGAAAATAATTAAAGGTACTGGAATAGATGTTACATGATATTTATAATGGTTATAATTCATCCCATGGTAGTTTTGGTTACAATCCATGAAGATGAAGTTGGTGATGATCATGTTTTGGGGATTCTTAATGAAAGAAATGTGTTTTGTTAATTATTGAGTTAAATGTTATTATAACCTTAAAAAAACAAAAAAAAATTACAATGATATATCATATTATACTAGTAAATAATTTTTCATAGTCATCCATGATATAAATTCATAGTATTGTTCAAGTAAGTGGATAAATCGACACAAACAGAACCTACCATGATTAATGGATGATTGCGAGCTGGTTTAGTTGTAATATCATTATAACATAATCATAATGATTACATTTAGTGTTTATTAGTGTGATACATTAAATTTTTGAGGAATTAGAAGTATAATTAATGGATATTAAAATATTATGTAGTATGAATACAAATATTTTCCTCTTAGTATGCTTGTTTAAGATGGTTAATGTTACAATAATATATTATATCCAATATTAATTATAGAATTCTTAATTTATCATGTGACCCTACCTATAAATATATTTAAATGAAGGAAGAGATATAATGACCCTTATAATCCCACCTCCAGTAATACTTGAGTTAGTTACTAGTGCAGAGGTTATAAAAATCTCAAATATTGGAGGCATTACCCTCTATAAATAAAACATGACTGAGATATAGGATAAAAAACACCAAAAAACTCCAGAAGATAATATGAAAGTAAACCTAAAACAATCCCACAATTCATGAACATAAATAACCAATATGAATAAAAGCCTCAAATATAAAGTTCCAAAAGACAAGTCCTATGGAAGTGACTCAACTACAGCTCTAACACAAGCTAGTAATGTCCAGATCAGTCCCCAAATCCATAATGGAAACCTAAAAAACAATTTTTATAAGTAGGGTGAGAATACATTGTATAATTATTTGGTACATAACCATGGTCTCAAGTACACATGTGAAAACAACATGCTAATGTGATAGTGAACAAACAAAATAACCAACAAGCACCTAAACTAGTCAACTAACCATCCCAACCTCACCATGAATCACTCAAAAAATCAAACATACAATATAGAAATATATCATCGAGTTTATAACAAATCAAGGTAAACCACTACATCTTCCCTACTGATTTACTTCTGTCATTCCCCAACGCCAAACATCTCATGCTCCTATATCTTCTATACACATCACATCACATAAAATCACATCACATATCTCCTAAAGAAACGTGGTCCATCCTTGATGTGGGTTGGGATGAACCCCTACCCACCCCACCCTCACAAGGTCTAACATCCTATGTTATCATTAGAAATCACCCCACCACATCTCACCTGAAGAAACCTATGTTATCACATCTCATCTTTCCCAAATACACTTATTCTGTCAAACCATATATCATCATATAACCCGAGTAGTGGAGTATCGTGAACCTAAAAGACATCAACCTCATTCCCTACTCCTAACGTGAATGACCCCACCACATATCAAATCACATTATTTCCCTGTCACAATAAATATCACCTAAAAACACTTGGTCTAACACTGTTTGGTAATCTCCAACACCTACCCATATCATCACAACTTTTGAAGGAAGAGTAGGGAAGATGGGGTATCCAACCATCCATGTCACCACTATCCTGGATGTTGGAGAAAACAACTGAAACCCATAACCTCTAGGAATTGGTAAGGTTGTCCAACTCAAGTGGGGAACATATATAAATAACATAAAGATACATGATATATTGATAGAACACAATATCCAACCTATGAGTTCACAATAACTACACTAGTGCGCACCATGTGACCATTACCATACCACACACCAACCATCAAAAATATTTCCACCACTATATGAAACAAATCACACAATCTCCATAAAATCCACATGATTCTACTTTTATTTAGTAATCTAATTCATTTATACTTAAACAAACCATTCATTTATCATTATATCCATTTTATGACACATATATTTCCATCCCATATCATTTATTTACTAGCCTATTTAATTTTTTTGTCATCACAATTTATTCCATGGTTAACCGATAAACTAACACAATCAACGTATAACAACTCACCCATATCACATCAACCATCATCACTATGGCACACCAAGAAAACCATCTTACCACAACAACCAAACATCATACAACTTAACCACATATTGAAACATAAATTATGCACATAATAACTACACAATAATTGTAACATTCTGTTACCTTGAACATGTAACTTTCCACCTTTTCTAAGTCCTTGTTCGGTCAAAAATCATTAAAAACAATTTTCTGGGGTTTACTGTAGGTTTCAGGACACGCACACGTTGAAGTACACCCTATGTACTTGGAGCTAGTTTCATGTTGTGAATGGGGTGGTCACACCATGTACCAGAAGTTCACATCATGTAGGTGATAAATATTGAATTTGTAACCCGTGACGATGGGTTTTTTGGCATACTTATCCATCATGGCCTACACATCACGCCCCCAAGGTACACGTTGTTACTTGGATCATGCCCAGCTTAAAGTCACATGTTTATCTATTTCACTCAGTCCTTTTCATTCCAAACTTTGTGCCTCTCGACCTAGAGATGTTATGGTGTGTTTTTGAGAGACTCAACTCCTTCCGGATCAAACCAAATGGATTGGGATCTTCATTATTTTTGCAGTGCGATTCTAGGGTAACTGTTCCCCCTCGTTATTCAAGTTTCTCTCTTCCTCACATCTTGGGTTTTAAATGGATCATCATGGGATTGATGGATCCATGTATTTTGGTGTTTGATCATGCTATTAGGTAGAGTTTAGAGGTCTTCTATACCTTCATTCTCATTGACGGGTGTAGTTTCATGTGTCATTCTTCGTAAAAGAGGTTGGTGGTTTTGTCCCAATTTTCAAAATTGATTACCATTGAATTATTTGATTTATTTGAATTGTTGATTTAAATTAAATTTTTTAATCTTTCTTTCAATTTCATTGATAAAAACCCAATTCTAATGAATTGGATGATTTTAAATGGTTTTGGCATGGAAATTTGGAAAACCCCCAATTCCATTGAATTTGGGTGGGTTTATTGAAATTAGATGATTTAAACTGTTTAATATAAATTATGGATTTTATGGGAATGTTATGAATTAAATTTTTGAATTTAATTGTGGAACTTAATCAAAAAAAGGATGGAATTAGTTTTGAATGGATTTCAAACTCATGAAAATGGATTAAAATAATTTTCATAGAACCCTAGTGGTTTTATCTTGAAAAAAATTCATGTTTTTTAATAAAACCTATTTTGGTTTTAAATAGAAATAAATTGGAATTTTTGAAATGGAATAATAGGATTGATATTATTTTAAGCAGTCTTAAAATAGTTCACTCATCATGTAAGAGCGCATGCAAGACTAAGCTAGTTAGTGAGTTATTTGGATACACTCTATGCTACAACAACGTTCTAAAACATACTTGGGGTAGGTCACATCCTTGATGGGTTGGTGACGAGTCTCTTTTGGCCAGTTTCATAGGGACATGTGTATACACATTTTGCTGAGTTCACATAGAACATTTGGAATCCTATAGTTGGTTAATACTATCATACCTTTTGGCAAATGACCTTGTTGCCCATTTATTTATTTATATTTGATATATAAATGTATGCAAATGGTTACTAGATCTGATTCACCGGTCTGCTGAATTTATATAATTTTTTTATATAAATGCTTTACTTGAGACATTATTTTATAAACATTCCATCTCTTTTAAAGTAAATCATGTGCTTTAAAATAATTTTCCATCAAATTAAAACTGTTTAGTATGTTTTGTTTAAATATGATTTTGAATTTCCAGAACTATTTATTTTGAAAATTGAAATCCATTGTTTGGATAATCTATGTTTGGAAAATATTATGAAATCCTTGTTGGTATCCTACTGGAATTAGGCTCACACCCAACATTTTCCTTCAGGTGTTTGTAGACTTTCTCCTTCTAGGATCGATCAAAGGGAAGGCTTCTCTTAGAGTTGAATCCAGCTGTTGAGCTTTGGAAGTGGTGAGTTGTGTCATTAGGGACCTTGGGGATATTCTCCTGTTTAGTACTTTGGTTTGTGGTACTTTAGCTTTTATGCCTCTCGGTATTCTGGTACTTTTACTCCTAGTGTATTTTTCCTTTTTATATGCATACTATCTTTTATATTTCACTTCCACATTCTTGTGGAACAAATCATTCCCACTTGTATGATGTACGATGTCAGGTGCTAGTCGCCAGGACATTGGGATTGGGAATGACCTTCGGGCCATGTTAGGTCCGACTCTGTTATCGGGTTACAAGGGTACCCAGGCTGGTTCGTGACAAATTGGTATCCGAGGAGGTTGTTGATCTACCTTTTTCTTGAAGTTAGTATGAATTTTTGAAATATTTTCGGGACTTAGGAGGTATTTACAATTGAGTGTCCGGCTAGCTCTCACTATAATGAACCTTAAGTCTCCAGGGGTGGTTAGGGAAAGATAACTTATGGATTATTTCTATACTTTTTCCTATATATATTTGGATAAGTTGAAATCCAAATCTTGTTTGTCCTTTATATTGATAATATGTTCTATTTCAACTCATTTTGAGTGTTAATCTAAAGTTATCCTTTTATATACTAATTTTGTATAGCATCATGCCTCCTAGGAGACATGTGAATAAAATACAGGAAAATTATACTACTGAACCTCAGTAAGAAAATCCTATTATCTGGACGAATCTGGTTGAATTAATTGTGCACACTATCTAAAATATTGGACAGTCACCACCTCTAGTTCCCGCTCAGTCTCTAGTTGTGGATCCTTAGGGGGATGTTCTTTAGAGTCATTCTCAAGATTTCCTTCACCAAAATCCACCAATATTCAAAGGCTCCATAGATCCTCAACATGTTGAGGAATGGTTGGGAAATATTGAACGTCTATTTGAGTTCATGGAGACACCAGAAGTGATTAGGGTAAAGTGTGCCACATTTGTGCTGGAGGGACTGAGCAGGAGCTGGTGGGAGATGACTCTAATGATAGGGAAAACGAGGGATTATAATGGAATGAATTCAAGGTTATTTTCACCAATCAGTTCTGTCTAGATTCGATGGTGTTGGATAAGGCTGTAGAGTTTTGCAAGCTTGAGCAGATTGAAAAAACCATGACTGAGTATTCAAATTACATTTCTGAGCTGGTGCAGTTTTCTCCTCAGATTATATCTAATGATAGGATTAAGACTCGATAGTTTGAGTTGATACTTTGATCAGATATCCATTATTATGTTTTCTTGTTGAAGTTTACCACTTATTTTGATGTGTTGGATAGGCTGATGATGCCTGAGATGGACTTGGATGGAATGCCAGGTTTGATAAGAGTTTATTTCTCTCCCAGTTTAAGCGTTGGTTCCATCAATGGAAAACAAAATCATGATGATCCTCATGGTAATTCTCAATGGTAGAGTCATTACAGACCTCCTACAGCTCTAGGAGGAAGTTCAATGACTTGCTATCAGTGTGGAAAGCCAAGACATTATAAGAGGGTTTGTAGTGAGGTGCCAAAGAACTGTAGCTCCTGCATATGTTTAGGACACTTACAGAGGTTTTTCCATCACTTCTCTACCCCATATAGTGGGATAGGATAATAATCTCCTCTTAACACTGTGGGGAAATAAAATGTTTCACACTCAAAAGGGTTCCAGACACAGACATCCGGAATGAAGCTTCTTCACGCAGTGGAAGAGTCTCCAAAGGAATCAGACATGGGTCCAATGACTGTGAGAGGTACTATTACCATTACTTCTTCATTAGTGACTTCTCTTTTTGATACTGGTAAATCTCACTCTTTTCTTTCAACTTGTATTGTTAACCTACTTAATCTTCCTATAGAGAAACTATCTTGTGCAATGGATATTACTACACCCCTTGGTACGAAGAGAGAGCAGGGTCTCCATAGTCATGCACATATATTCTCTCTATCAGAAGTCAAGCTAGCTTGGAGTTTTTTGGTTCTTGATATGAAATATATTGATTTCATATTCAGGATATATTTCATCATTGCCAACAAATCCCAAATTGTTTTTTATCTTTGACGGTTCTACATTACTACACCCAGTGGTGTGCCCCTTGTTTTTCAAAGAGAATGGGAACCAAGTTTGAGTAGAGCCGGACCATCTTATCCAGAGTTGGGGAAATTGATATCAGTGTTTTCTTTTGACATGGAGCTAGATCCAATGGGTGGTGATCTTCCTCCAGTTTTCTATGAGTTTTCCGATGTGTTCCCTTCATATTTCTTTGGTCTTCCACCAGTGAGAGAGGTTGAGTTTTCTATTGACTTAATGCTCTAAAATCAACCAGTCTTTATCCCCTCTTACCACATGGCACCAACTAAGATTAAAGAGCTAAAGTATCAGTTGGATGACCTTCTTGAGAAAGGATTTATTTTTCCAAGTATTTCACCTTGAGTACCATTGGTTCTCTTTTCTAAAAAGGATGACAGTTCTCTTCACTTATGTGTTGATTATCGAAATCTCAATCAAGTTGTCATAAAGAAAAAATATCAATTTCTATGGATTGATGATATGTATGATCAGTTGAAAGGGGAAAAGTGTTTTTCAAAGAATGATATTTGATTTGTTTACCATCAGTTGAGGATAAAAGAATCTTACATTCTGAAAACCTCCTTTCGGAGTAGCTACGAGCACTTTGAGTACCTTGTTATGCCCTTTGGTTTGACAAATTCTCCTGAAATTTTCATAGATTTAATGAAAAATATTTTCCATGAGTATTTGGATACCTTTTTGGTAGTCTTTGTAGATAACATTATTGTCTAATCCATGTCCAAGGAGGATCATGTGAAACATCTGAGAACAGCCCTGATCCAACTAAAAAATTACCTCCTTTATTCCAAGCTTTAAAAGAGTGATTTTTTTATTTGAAAATTGAAATTATTAGGGAACTTGGTGTCTGAACAGTTTGTATCGGTTGATCCTGAGAAGGTGAAGGATGTTATAAAGTGGGAGAAACTACAAAATATCTTTGAGATCTAAAGCTTCTCGGGCTTATATGGATATTACCTTAGGTTCATGAAAGACTTCTTGAAGTTGGATTCACTAATGACTGCTCTGGCTCGGAAGGGGGTGAAGTTTGTGTGGGATGATAAATTTCATAGTTATTTTATTAATATGAAATGTCTGTTGACTACTACGCTGGTGTTAACTCTTCTAAAAGCCAAGAAGGGCTATGTGGTCTTTTGTAATGCATCATGTTCTGTCTTGGGCTACGTTCTTATGCAGGGTAATCATGTAGTAGAAAATGTATCTCATCATCTTAGGACACATGAGAAGAATTATCCTACCCATGATCTAGTACTTAAAACTATGATGCACATGCTTAAAATTTACCGGCATTACCTTTTTGGATAAAGTATTATTGTGTATTCAGACCACAAAATCTTGAGTTATTTCTTCTCTTAAAAATATTTTAATCTTCAGTAGAGGCGCTGGGAGGAGTGCCTAAAATCGTTAGACTTTGACATCTCTTATTCCCTTGGGAAATGGAATGTTGTTGCTGATTCTTTGAGCAGGAAACTTCCATCCTAGACAGTTAAATAATCTTTGAAAAAGTGTAATTTCATGGCTCTCTTAACATAGTTGCATATTGGAGTTCATGAGGAAGGGGTAAATGTCTTTTAGCCAGTGTGCAGTTGACGTGTTTTATTCTCAAGATGATTCTGCAATATCAAGAGCTTGATAATGATATTTGTAGCATCAGAGAACCCATTTATGGTGGGGAGATAGTTTCCCAGTGGTTTTTCTCCAAAGAAGGTGTTCTATGCTATCAGAACCACTTCGTTGTTCCATTAATAGAAAGAAAGGCAATGATAGGGTATTTCCATAATTCTCAGTGGTATGTGCACATGGGAACCGATAAACTGTTCTATGACATGATGTGGAAGTTCTGGTGGCCAGGTATGAGATGGGACATTACTGAGTTTGTCTCCTATTGTTTTATGTTCTAATAGGTGAAAGCCGAGTACCATAAACCTTCAAGATTTCTTCAGTCACTTCCTATCCCTACATGGAAATAGGATGAGATCTCTATGGACTTTGTGGTTGGGTTTCCTCGTACCCAGAGAAAGAATAATGCAATAAGGTTTGTGATCGACAGGTTGACCATGTTAGATCACTTTATACCCATTCTAGATACAATCAAAGTTGAGGAGTTAGACAAACTCTACGTAAAAGATATTGTTTGTTTTCATGGAGTTCCTTCTGATATAGTATCTGATAGGGATCAGTAGTTCACTTATCACTTTTGGAGAGGCCTTTAGGAGGTGTTGGGATCTTAGGTCCATTTGAGTAGGACCTACCATCTGTAGTTGGATAGCCAGATAAAAGGAACTATATAGATTCTTGAGGATATGATTCATGCTTGTGTCCCCGACATTATAAGGGCTTGGTATGATAACTTGGGGTCTTTTGAGTTATCTTATAACAATAGTTACCAGTCCGTGATCGAAATGAAACCTTTTGTGGCCTTGTATAGTCGATCTTGTAAATCTCTATTGTGTTGGTTGGAGGTCAACGAAAGTTCTTTGGTTGGACCAATCTTGGTGCGGGAGATGACAAAAATGATTCATCTAATTTGTCAAAAGATTTTGATAGAAAAAATATGATATAAGTCTTATACTTATTGACACTTTATACTTTGGAGTTCTCAATTGTTGACCAAGTGTTCTTGAATGTTTCACCTCGGTTGGTTCAATGACGTATTGGGAGGAAAGGGAAGCTTTCTCTTTGTTTTGTTGGAACTTTTGAGGTTGATGAGTAGGTGGGGAAAGTTGAATACCACTTGGAACTTCCACCATAGCTAACGTCGATAAATAATGTGTTCCATGTATTGTAGTTGAGAAAGTATCTATCTGATTCATCTCACATTTTGAGTTGGAGTGATCTTGAGATCAAGCCTGATTTAACTTTGACTACGAATCCAATCAGAATAGTTGATTATGATACCAAGGTACTTCCTATGAGTAAAATACCTTTGGTTCTAGTGCTATGGTATCATGGTTCTTATTCTTATGATACTTGGGAGAGGGAGGCACTGATGAGAGAGTAGTGACCTCATCTCTTTGACATGGAAGATTCTTAATAGGCTTTCTGGGGATAGAAAGTTTTTATGGTGGGGAGGTTGTAACATTCTATTACCTTGAAAAAGTTATTTTAAACTTTTTCTAAGTCCCTGTTCGGTCAAAAATCCTTAAAAACATTTTTTGGGGTTTTACTGCAAGTTTCAGGACAGGAATATGTTGTGTACCTAAAGTACACGCCATGTACTTAGATCTGGTTTCAGGTCGTGAATGGGGTGGTCACGTCGTGAATTGATACATTCCTTGTACCTAAATTACACATCTTGTATGTGATAAACATTGAATTTGTAACTTGAGGGGATGTATTTTTCATCTTACTTATCCAGTGTGGCCTACACGTTGTGACCCCAAGGTAAATGCCATGACTCGGCCTGTGCCCAACTTAAAGTTGTGTGTTTGGCTATTTCACTCGGTTCTTTTCATTCCAAAAATTTGAGGATCTAAACCTAGAGATGTTTTGGTGTGTTTTTGAGAGACTCAACACCTTTTAGATCGAACCAAACGACTTGGGATCTTCATTTTTCTTGCAGTGTTATTCCTGGGTAAGTGTTCCCCCTCATTTTTCAAGTTTCTATCTTCCTATCATCTTGGTTTTTCAATGGATCATCTTGGTATTGGTGCATCCATGTCTTGTGGTGTTGGATCTTGCTTCTAGGTAGAGTTTTGAGGTCTTCTAGACCTTCATTCTCATTGATGGGTCCCATTTCAAGTGTCGTTCTTTAGAAAAGAGGTAGGTGGTTCCATCCTAATTTTCCAAATTAATTACCATCGAATTGATTGATTTATTTCAATTTCTAATTTTTATTCAATTTCTTAATATTTCTTTCAATTTCTTTGAAAAAACCCCAATTCCAATTAATTAAATGATTTGAAATGGTTTTGGCACTGAAATTTGGAAAACCCCAAATCCATTGAATTGGGGTGGGTTTATGGAAATTAAATGATTTAAATTTTTTAATTTAAATTGTAGATTTGATAGAAATGTTTTCAATTAAATTGTTGAATTTAATTTTGTAACTTAATCATGAAAATTATGGAATTATTTTTTAATAGATTTCAAACTCATGAAAATGTCTTAAAATGATTTGATAGAAACCCAATGGTTTTATCTTGTGAAAAGGAATGTTTTTGAATAAAACCTGTTTTAGTTTCAAATGGTAATAAATTGGAATTTTTTAAATGGAATAATGGGATTGGTCATATTTTAAGTAGTCTTAAAATAGTTTGCCCATCATGTAAGAGTGTATGCAAGCCTTAGGTAGTTATTGATTTGTTTGGATACACTCTACACTATGAAAACATTCTAAAACATACTTGTGGCGGGTCACATCCACAAAGGGTTGGTGACAAGTCAATTTTGGAAAGTTTCATAGGGACATGTGTATACACATTTTTCTGAGTTCACATAGAGATTTCAGAGTCCAATAGAAGGTTAATAATATCATTCCTTTTGTTAGATGACCATGTTGCTCGCTTGTTTATTTATATTTGAGATATAAATGTATGCTAATGGTTGCTGGAATAGATTCACATGCCTGCTGAATTAATTTAAACTGTTTTATATAAATTTTGTGCTTATTCCATTGTTTTAGAAATATTCCATATCTTGTAAAGTAAATCATGTGCTTTAAATGAATTTTCCATCATATTGAAATTGTTTAGCATGTTTTGTTTAAATATTCTTTTGAACTTACAAACCTGTTTATTTTGAAAATTGAAAGATATTTTTTGGATAATCTATATTTGAAATCTATTATGGAATACTTGGTGTTATCCTACTAGGATTAGGCTCACACACTACTTTTTCCTTTGGGTGTTTGTAGACTTTCTCCTTTAAGGCTCGAGCAAAGGGAAGGGATCTCTTGGAGGTGGATCTGGTTGTTGAGCTTTGGATGTGGTGAGTTCTTTCCTTAGGGACCTTGGGGATGTTTTCCTATTTAGTACATTGGGTTGTAGTACTTTGGATTTTATGCCTCTCTATATTTTGGTACTTTTACTCCTGGTGGAGTTTTCCTTTTGATATGCATACTGTCTTTTATTTTTCTCTTATGCATTCTTGTGGAAAAAATCATTCCCATTTGTATGATGCATGATGCCAAGTGCTAGTTGAAAGCCTGTGGGGATCGGGAATGACCTTCTGGTCATGTCAGGGTTGGCTCGTTTATCGGGTTACAAGGGTACCTGGGCTAGTTCATGACAACAACCACCACACATCATCACCATCGTGCACTAAAATCGTTACACACTATAACCTCACATCACATACTTAGAGGAATACATCACAAAAACTTCACAAATCACATCCATTCCAACCAACCACTACATCATAGCCCCACACATCACACAACCTGGTTGATAGCCACCACCACCTCAAAAGAGCCCAAACCATATAGGGAAACACAACAAAGAAACCGTACACAACGGCAACACATACTAGATTCCAAAATTTATTTAAGGGATTTAATTTTTTTACGTATTTATTTAGAATGGGTATTATCAAACAATCTAGGATTCCATGGGAAACCAATTTATTATCCAAATATATATACTTTATTTCTTTTATCTAGGGTGTGATCAAGAAGTAACCCATCAAGGGTATCAACTCATATCATCTACTATGCAAGTAATGCTCTCAATAACCTTTATTTTCATCAAGGAAACAACATGGAATAATATCATCATTAAAAATATCAATAAAGAAAAAACATGTGATATCTCTCCATCCCCATCAATTATCAGTTATTCCATATAATTATCTTAATTATTTCAACCATTACTATCCACCCAAAGGGAAGAAAACCCATTAAATACCCACACATAGAATTTATAAAGAGAGATAATGAGGATCACCTACCTAAAAGAATATTTCAGGTATCAATATGGACTATATAGTGAAGAAGAAACGTCCCAAAAACCACAACTACACAATGAAACAATAGATAAATCTAAAACACATTGATATTTCTCAACAACATCACCCAAAACACACCCTAAACAGAACAACACTGCTACAACGGATCCTTAAAATAATAAAAGAAGTAAAAATGGGATAAAAGTGGAATGAATTCACCACAGATCACTAATGAACAACCACCAAAACCAACAGATCAAAGAAAGTGAAGATGGGATGTAAGATCTCCTAAACCAGCTAGGGTTTTCTACAAAACTTAGAGGAAGTAATAGATGAATTATAGGGTTTTAATGAACACAAAACCTATAAATAGGCTATAATTTTATTAAATTACGGTGTAAATTATAAGGTTACACCATAAATTCCATGATCCCATATCACTTATGTTGTAAAACCACTTTTAGGCCATAAATTCCTTTTCCACAAAAAAAACATGGTGCCTTGGCTTGTAATTATTATACACCATAAATCCATGTATTATGGCATAAAACCATTTTACATGCCCATCCCCATTCCAAATACAATATGTAAACCATTGGATTCTCAATCCATAAACTAAAAATTGCACTATAAATACCAATTTTATGGTGTAAATGGGGATCTACTATTCTACTGCAACTCTGACCTCCATGGAACCTCCTTGAGATTCCTCTAAACACCTATGACTTCCTCGAATAGTTTGTGTAATCAGCTGGGAAGGTAGGGACCATTGCATCATATATCACTTAAATGATTCCCATACTTGAGAATAAAAACTAAACTCAACAAAAAGGAAAGTGATCTGAAAAATCACAAATTGAGATACCTCTCAAGGATCTCATTACATATCAACACTAAATATAACCAAATAAGTTGAACCAAAATGACAAAAAAATCAACATAACCATGTCACTACACAACCACATCACAACCTATCACTAGGCACAAGATCACTCATCTGGTTCTATCTACGAGCCTTACTTTCCAAAAAACCATCCACATAAACATATCAACCTCCACAGCCTAAACCAACCATCTCCATTACCAGAACACATCGTTTCCCCGAGAACAAAAATTAGGGATTCTCATCTTCCATATCAAGATATTATCCACTATAGGTATCACTAACTCACCCTCATGGTTTTAATCATGTCAAGGTATATCATTTCTTGATTAGGAATCAGTCCTTTCACTCATTCATACATCATAATCTTCATAAGCCATCACAAATCAAGAAAAATAATATATTGAAAAATAAAAAGATCCAACATCTCATTATCAAAATAGCACAGAATAAAAAAAATATCAAAATAACTATGGGTATTGGGAATTCATATATGTATCTTTATCCTATGTACTCTCCTATAGGACACCACGCCTCTACAACTCACAAACCAAAGGAATGTTTCTCCCAATAAACACCTTATCTTGATGATCCTAGATATCTACTACACATTGTACGAATGTCGTGTTTTCCTTGATATCTAACTCTCCCCAGTACATGACATGGGAGTCTTTGTGAATATATCGACGAAGCTAATACACATGGAATATGTTGAGGATACTCTAGAATCATAGTGGAAGAGCCAACCGATACACCACCACACCAACATGTCCCAACACAATAAAAGGCCCAAAAAACTGGGGAGAGTTATTAATTCCCTGAAAAACCTCTATTGGCCACGTCAAGGGGAGACTCTTGAGAACACATGGCTTCTAACCTAGAACTCCAAGGGCCTCCGACTATGATAATTATATAACTTATGACAGTCATGTGCCACCCTCATCATCTCTCTAACCAACTGTATCTTCTCATTTGTGTTATGCATCACATAGGGACCAAGAATTGTTGATTCCCCAACCTCCATCCAACATAACAAATAATGATACGATCGCTGATAAAATGTCTCAAACATAGCCATGGTTATGGATGAGCGATAAATATTGTTGCATGAGAAATCAACCAAAGTAAGGTTCCTTACCATTGATCCACTAAAGTCTAAGATGAAATCTCACAACATATCCTACAGTGTTTGGATGGTCCACTCTGTCTTCCCATCTATATAAGGGTGGAAAGCAGTGCTAAGGTGAAACTGGGTGTTGAAAGCATGCTACAATACCCTCCAAATGTGTGAGGTAAAATGAGGATCCAAATTAAATATGATGGTCCTTGGTACCCTATTAAGCCTAAACACATCATCCACATATCCCCTCACCAAAACATCTAGGACACTTGACTCACGGATCACCAGAAAATGGGCCAACTTCATTAGTCAATACACTATCATCCAAATTGTATCACAACCTCCCTGATACCAAGGTAACCCGGTGATTAAATCCATTGATATGTCTTACTATTTCCACTCACAAACATATAAGGACTATAAAAACCTCCAAGAACATGGTTCTCCACTTTAACCTATTGAAAATAGGGCAAATTTCCACAAACTCTACCAATAAATATTTGATCCTAGCCACCAAAGATATATCCTAAATCCATGATACATCTTTTTCACACTAGGATGCACAACTAAATTTGATATATGAAACTTAAAGAGAACCCACTCACCCATATCTTTCAGAATAAAAAACCTCTCTTGAAAAAATATCTGGTTTTAAACATACTCCAACCATTCCTTTGAAGCATCACTATGGCCAACACAGACACATATCACATCTACCTATGAGTCTCCACACCAAGAATCATATACCTATAGTATCATGGATGGATCCATTTTCATATGATAAGGAAAAAATGTCCACTTCTATCTCCAATGTTAAGACACATCACTGCAAGATCCACTATCTATTTCCAAACATCAGAAGACTCCCAAACCACATCTCTTTGGTACATACGAATAAATGCATTGCTAACAACATTCCCCTTTCCTAGGGTGAAAGAGATCTCAAAATCATAATCTTAAATAAAATATATCCATATATTTTGTTGTATATTCAAATATACCTGATAGAAAACATATTTTATGATCTTGTGTTCTGTTAAAAACACAAAGCGAGCATCGATGAGGTAATGTATCTATAACTTTAATGAAAACACAACTGTCACAAACTCTAGATAATGTAGTAATAGTTATGTTCATGATGATGTAACTGAATATAACTATAATATATCACCATTATATGATACATTAACATACATACCAATCCTAGATGGTTCACATCCCAAAAAACATCAAACAATACACCCGCCTTAGGAAATCAAAGCACTGAAGCATTATCCATCATCTCTTTCAGGTAACCAAATACTACTTGAAACTGATCACTCCACACAAAATCCTGCTCCTTCCTAGTAAAATCTATTATTAGGGACACAACATGAGATAAATTGGGTATATACCTTTCATAATAGCATGTGAGACTAATGAAACTACAAATGTCTTCCACATTCTTGGGTGCTGCTAAGAAACAACTACCTTGACCATTGAAGAGACCACTACAACACCTCAATGAGACCCCACATGTCATTGTAATCATACCTATCATGTCTAGAACTTACACTTGGAAAAATATTCCATATAGTTGTTTGTGTATAAGGACCTACAAGAAATCTATGATATTCTCGACATGTTCTTACTATAATCTCATATAGATCAAGATATCATCAATGAATATGATGATGAATAGGTCTAGGAACTCATGGAACATGGAGTTCATAAGCCCTATGAACACAGCTGGTGAGTTTGTGACACCGAAAATCATGAATACAAACTTGAAGTTCCTATACTTAAACCTAAAGGTAGCCTTTAGGATATCCTTATCCTTACCCTCAACTATTGGTAATAATACCACACATCGATCTCTGAAAACCAAATAGATCTTCTCAACTAGTTGAAAAGACCATCTATCTTCAGAAGTAGTAAATGGTTCTAGACCTTCACCTGATTCAACCTTCAATGGTCTATACACAATCTCAAACTACCATTATAGTTCTTAGGGAAAAACACTAGATCACCCCAAAATGACACATTGGGTTATATGAAACCCCTATGTATTAGATCATCCACCTAAAACCTCAACATTCGTAGATATATAGGTTCCATTCTATAGGAAGTCATCAAAATCTAAAAAGTACCGGACTATAACTCTATCCCAAACTCAAACTTGAATCACATGGGTAGCGCCATAACCTCATATAGAAAAACATCCAGGTAATCATTTACAACCCTAGGAACACCCTTTACCTAATTTTCCATTGATATATTTGTCAACTATTACAAAAGAGGATCCACTTTCCTACTACCAATCCAATAACCTCGCTCACAAATGAATTCCACTCCCTATCCCTCCAAATTAAAAAACAAGACCCTTATCCAAAAATAGTTGATGAATACATGAAAAAAATACATTCAATCCTTTCCAAGGATAAAATTTTATGGTTTTATCTTAAATAAGTGGAAATCTCCCACTAAACCATCACTAGTCTACACCCTAACATACATAAAACAAAGCATCCTAAACTTTATCGGTACAGATAACACAAGGGTCACAGGAAGCCTCTCCATATCTAGTCCCAAATAATAGAACAAAGTCAGTGAAAAAAAGGAGTGTGAGGATACTTAATTAAATAAATCACACACAAACATACATGATATGCTAATCGTATCTCGAAAAACTCTCGGATCTTCTGACACTACTGCCTCCAACATGTGCATCCAAACATGCCCAGCTCATCTGCTTCTCTGTCATTGGCCTACATGACCACTGTTTTCCCTAGGTCCCTATAGACCGGGACCATCATATGGATGACATCATCCAACAACATTTTACCTTGGTTGTTGAACAAGAACCAGTGGTCCCTGCCACTGAAACTACCTCAAAGGCAATTATTAATACTGTGGAAAAGGGGCTTGACAGCCTATATGAAACTGGCCTCACTAAACAGCCAAACACTAAACTGGGAAGTGACCAGTTCCTCCACAGACCTTGATAGAAAATAAGAAACCCTAGGAAGATTTTTGGAATCCACTTTCCCTATAATAATGAGAAAATATCTCTCACAGTTGACTCCCCATTGGTTGAAACCCCAACTTCCTAAACACCCACGTCCCAATTCCTGAAACTCTACTCCTCAATACACCCTATTAGACACTCTCTTATAGAAAAAATACTAAGGAAATAATCATATTGATAACTTCCACATTTTTCTACACCTCTGTATACATAGAAGTCATAAATGTGGTGACTATGACCTAATCACTATGTGAAAATCCTCCTCAAGACACTGCACTATAGAATCCCCACCTATAAAAACATCTAGTAAAAAATGAAAATATGTCCTTGAACCTTATTCCAAACAAATGCACACTCAGGCTCCCCTAATATAGAGAAAGAAACTCTTACCACCTTTCTGTGTCCACCATCAATGAATGGAACTATGAATGGAACTCCCTCTGAAAGTCAGACCACAATACATCTGCCTCCTTTTGGTCACCAAGGTAGAATGTCCACCACTAACACGCAACTACCCACAACTGAATAACTTCAAATGGTACCAAGAACTCATCCCAAGTTATAATCATATTTAAATCAATATAAAAATCCCCTAACCATCACTCCATATCTAGATCTAAGACACTCCTCTCATATTTCTCCAAACTCTTCTACTAAAAGGATTTAAAGCACCTCTTATAAACTTCATCCTCATATCTCGGGTCAACCCTCCCGATCATCTAGATCAACCTACTAAACCTCAATTTCATGAGATACTCACTGTCGATGAAAAAGATACATTCCAAAAAAGCAAGGAGAACATCCTAAGCCTGGTATCATGGTATTTATTCAAAACTTATTTTATTAATCCATTTTAATTTACAAAGATCACCCAATTTAGAAACAAACATAATAAATCATGATGAATGTACCTCTACGAGGTCTCTACCATGAAAATAGGTTCACCTCTATTGGTTTTTCGATAAGAATAGATTCCATTAATTGGATCACAAGGGCACCATAAGATCTTGCATCCTAGCTGGTCTCCTAGGATTATGTCATGCACTAAGGTCAACTGGAATTGTTTCCTTACCAACACATGAAATCCTCACTATGCCTAAGTCCACACTCTTTCTTATCTCCCAACCATCACCTTTGATAAAAATCTATCATAACCCCTCCTTCAAAAGATACCTCAATGAAGGAAGAGTGATAATGACCCCCGAATATCGCTTTCAGTAGGCCTTGGGTTGGTGACTGGAACTGAGGTTATAAAAATCTCACATATGGGGGGAATTACCCTCTATAAATAAAATAGGATTAGGATATTGGATAAAAAAACCACCAAACAACTCCGACCGATAATATGAAAGTAAACACAAAACCATAAAATAATGTGTGAATAGAAATAACCAATATAAATAAAAGACTCCTATATAAATTACCAAAAGACAAGTCTTATAGTAGTAACTCAATAACATCTAGATCCCAAGCTAGTAATGTCCAACTCAACCCCCAAATTCCTCCTAAAAACCAGAAAATTTGTTTTTATATACAGGGTAATCATAAAATGTATACTTAATTGGAACATAACCAAGGTCTCAAGTGAACATGTGAAAACAACATGCAAATTCACCAATGAAAAAACAGTAGAAACAAAAAAACAACTAAAAAGGTCAACTAACCATCCTAGTCTCACCGTGGATCACTCACCAAATCATGAATCCAATATAGTAATATATTATCAAGGTCATAATAAAGCAAGGTTCCTCGTTATAGCTTCCCCACTGATTTGATACTCTCACACCTCAATGTTGAATGCCCTATGATCCCATTACTTCCATACACAACACATCATATCACATCACATCACATCTTTCCCCAAGACACTTGGGTCATCTATGATGTGGTTTTGGATGCATCCATACCTACCCTACCTTTGCAAGGTCCAAAATTCTAGGATAGAATTAGGCATCACAACATCATATCTCTCTTGAAGACACCTAGTCCATCACATCTCATCTCTGATGAAGACACCTAGGCCATCACACCACCACTCATCACATAACTAGAGAAATAGGGTATCATCAATGTGAATAACATCAAACTCATTCCCTCCTCTCACCATGCATGACCCCCACCACATATCACATCACATCACTACCTCATCGCATCACACATCCCCAAAAAACACATGGCTAACACTATTAGGTAATCTCCAACACCAACATATATCATCACTACTACTGAAGGAAGATCAAGAAAGAGCGGGTATCCAATTATCTGTGTCACCACCATCATGGATGTTGGGGAGAACACTCAAAACCTAGAACCTCTAAGTTTTGGTATGGTTATCCAACTTGGGTGGGACAATTATAGAAATAACATAATAATACATGATATATAGATAAAAAAATACTCAAACCATGATTTCACAACAACTGAACTAGAATATACCACATCACAACCACCATACCACACACCAACCATCACAACCAACACCACCACTATATGAAACACATCACAAAATAGTCACACAAGCCACACGATTATACTTTTATTTACAAATCCACTTCATTAAAATTTACACTAACCATTCATTTATAATTCAATTAATTTAATCCATTTTACCACACATACATTTTAATCTCATCTCTTTTATTTCCCATCCTATTTCTTTTTTTTATCATCATAATTTATTTCATGGATAACGGGGAAAGTAACACAACCACTACACAAAAACCATTCCATCTCATATCAACCATCATCGCTATGACACACCAACCAAACCATTTTACCACAGCATCCACACATCACACATCCCAACCACATCTCACAACATTGCATCCACACATAAAAAATACACAACAACCACCACACATCGTCACCATTGTGGACCATAACCTCTGCACACTACAACCACACATCACAACCTTTATGAACCACATCAAACAAATTCCCACATTATTTCCATGCCAACAGACTACTATATCACAAAACCACACATCACACATCCCAACTAGTAATCTCCACCACCTCACAATAGCCTGGGCCATGCAGGACAACACAACAATGAAACTAAAAAAACAGAAACACATATCGGCTTTAAAAATTTATTCAATGGATTTAATTTCATTACTTATTTATTTAGCATGGGTATTATCACACAAATCATGTTTCAATGGGAAAACAATTCATCAGCTAAATATAAAATCTTTAGCCTTTTATCCAGGGTGTGATCAAACAACTCAATAAGGGTCTCAAATCATATCATTTACTGTGCAAGAAAGGATCTCAAAAACTATTATTTTCAACAAGTCAAAAACATGGAATAATATCATCATAAACAATATCAGTGCATTCAAAACATGTGATATCACCCAATACCCATCAATTTAAGTCATGATAAATAATTATATTTATTATGAAGACCCTTAATATCCACCCAAATGGAATAAAAACCATGAAATCCCCACACATATCATGTATAAATAGAGATAATGAGGATACCATACCACAAAGAAGCTTTCTGGTCTTACTACGCACTATAGGGTAAAGAAGAAATAGCTTGAAAACCACAACCGCACAATGAAACAATGCAACAACCTAAACCACATTGATGGTTATCAAAATAATCATCCAAAACACACCCCAAACAAAACAACACTACCTCAATAGGTCCATAAAAGAAGAATAAAATGAGACATGGGAGAAAAGGGGAAGGAAATCACCACTGATCGCCAGTGAGAAACCACTAAAACTCATAGATAAAATCAATTGAAGATGGGATGGAAGATATCCTAGTGATTCTAGGGTTCACCACAAAACTGAGAGGAAGCGATATCTGAATGAGAGGGTTCAGTGGCATGTTAAACCAATAAACAGGTTATAAGTCACTTGACTTACAATGTAAATTATAATTTTACACCATTAATTACATGGGACCAAAAAAATTATGTCTAAACCAACTTTTTAGTTTATAAATTTCCTTTTCACATAAAAACATGGAACCACAAGTAGGAATTAACTTACACCATAAATCTGTATCTTACGACATAAAACCCTTTTTCACACCCAAAACCATGCCACATACAATACTTAAAACACCTATTTATGAAGCGGTAGACTAAAAACCTATGCTGTAAACCCCACTTTTATGGTGTAAAAGGCCAATTATAGTTTAGTTACACCTCCAACCTCCACAGAACCTCCTCGATCCTCCTCCAAACACCTTTGAAATCCTCAAACTGGAAAAGTAACAAGTCAAGAAGGAATATAAAATTACATAATTTATATTTAAATAATATAAATCTGGACAGGAATAAAATATCTATTCACTAAACCTATTTCTAGAACCATCATTGGATGTTGGTGATGAAAAATGAAATGTGTCATTCAAGGAGGCGGTAGTTCACACATGCACATTAATAATGTTTACGTTTTTTTGATTAAATGGGTGGGGAATATTTAATGGTTAAAACATTAATATAATATCATTACAGTATATTATTTATACTGATGTCATTATACACATATGGTTAGAATGATTTTGGTGGAGGGTAGGTGGGAAGGATAAAGAATAAAATTAAAAGGCTAAGTAATACTTATATTGAGAATTTGGATCTTCTCTTGAAGTTTCCTTTGGAAATGAAAGACTTGAGGCACTTTTTTGAATATAGGGGATTCAAAATGTGTAAACTACAAAATATTTCACTTTTTCCAATAGGGGTATATCTGTTGGTAAAAGTACATTTTCTTTTGGTAAAACATTTTACCAACATATATGACCATGTCACTAAATTTTCGGTAAATACTATGTCGCTAAATGTTTTTGAAATAGATAAACTCATTATGTTACAATTAAAATAATACAAGTAGTTATTATATATGTTGGTTAAAAATTTTAGCAACAGGTTCTAATGAAAAAATTTTCTGTTGGTAATAATATTACTGATATATAATATCTGTTTATAAATTACATTTTATTAAAAAAATATTTTTTTATTTATAGTAAAATTTCATATTATATTTATAAATTTATCATATATAACACATATCTTTTAATTATTAGAGAATATTATTTTCACACATGTTCAAAATTAAAAAATAATAATTATATTAATTATTAAATTTAATACAAAATGAATCAATACAAAATCCATCCCCCCACAAGATCCATCACAAACCCCACCAACCCATAGCCCCCCACCCCTGCATCAGCCCATCCCAGCAACCCATTCATGCCATAGGAAAAATGATCCAATAGTAGCCCATCCATGATAGTGAGCCAACACAGTCCATCCATGCCACACCAGGGACCAGCGATCACCAGACACCCATCTATCCATTCCCCAAAACCAGCAATGGATTATTCCTCACCAGAACATTCCTAATCAAATAACAATCCATCAAGAAATGCATATAAATTTTTTTAAAATGCAATGATTTTATGATCCATCCATCACCATGCTTACACTCAACCTAAGAACCAAATAACCAAGAGCAATTCAAATCAATGAGTAAATAGATAACTAGGTTCAATCCAAGTCATTAAACTAACCTTAGGATTTTCATAAATATTTTTCCTAAAATTCAATGATCTTGAACTAACTTGAGAATTTATCTGATCTAGATATTCTTTAACATCATAGGGATGAACTGTGGGAATGGTTAAAACTGGTGGTGGGTCCCACGGAGCTCACTATCTTCATTAGTAGCGACCACATAACTATCCTTGGCCTACTGCTCGCATTTTAGGCATCTGTACAAAATAAGACCTTTTCATTTAAGGGTCCTTCTATGCAGACATTCTACCTGGACAATGTGATTTGATCAGTCATTCCCAAACATGTCATCTCTCAATGAGTTTATTCCCACACATGAAGTAACCATCCTGGAGTTTATATGATATGATCAAATATATTGCACATTTAAGAGTCAATATGGGATACGCCAACATTGTCCTTAGAAAAAAAATATCTTTAAGAAATAATCATTAGTAATTTATGTAGTTTTATCAAATAAAACTGAAATAAATAGAATTAAAAACTATTAATCATATACACTAGAAAATTTTACTATATAAATTGGAAATTTAGTCGAACCAAACATGAAAAGGTGAAGGAAAGAGTACTAAAACATTATAACCTAATCAACTTCAGAAATATGCCCACTATGCCTTTGAGAATAATTCAACCTGGAGTGAGATCTTAAAGGGGCACTCAATCTAGCAAGTGATGTATTCTTCAAATCTGGACTGTAATATTTTTCTCACACAAACAAAAGTTTAAATCATTAATATCACCAACATACATACATAATACTACAAATGTATTATACAAATCATACCACTAATATATAAACTGGATAAATAATCTCAGAATCATTGCGCAATAAGGTAATTTTCATGAATTTTCCCAGAAAAAGGGTCATTTTTACATGTCATCTTCTCATCATACAATGAATACATTAAAAACAACTAAAATATCAACAAATATAACTAGTATATAAAATTTTATAAAAACATTGCTACTCATACCCTTCAATATATATATTTACTGCATGCATATTTATATCAATAATCAACCTAAGAAGTCATTTCAGGATGTTTCATACGAAATAAAAATACAAGAGCAGCTGAAGAAGAAATATTGGAAAGCGGTGAGGGAGTGAAGCAGGGCCACCTAGTCTTCTATAGCCATCCATGGACCTCTTATAATCCTGGTAGCTTGAGCAGATAAATGAGCCATCCTAGGGATGGAACATCCCTGAGCTATTCCTTCGCCATGGCAGATATCCAAATGAAAAACAACACAGATGAATAGCTTGAGCAAAATGCACGGTGGGTACTTAATGTCCAACCTGAAATCCACCCATTCAAAGTACTCTTTCTTAGCATTAGAAGATGATTTAGAGTGTGTTTTGTGGTACATGGCTTTGATGGCTTAATTTCCCTATTCTTTTGGCTACAGAAGAGAAGGGATTAACTTCACTAGAGTTATTATAACTATCACAATACAAGTCATGATATATAGAAACCCCTTATCCTGGATAGCCACCTATAATTCAGGATGGAATGTGTTATTTCATATATATATATATAATTCATATCCTAGAGGATAAAATATCGAATGATGATTAACAGTTCATGTTTCTAAAACATCCACTAACATCCTATGACAATAATCAAAAGTTGCTTCTTGGCTTACAACATCCCAAACACCATTAAGAGTTTGTGTAGCTGTGATTGACTAGGTGTGTGATCTGAAAAATTATCTAGAAGAAGGATCCAATTTTGAAGAATAAATTCACCTAGAGAAGAGAAAAAATAATAGTTTTGATATGGATGATCCAGATGTATCTCAAGTATAAAATTGATGGGATATTGGTTTATTCTGCATTAAAAACTTCTATCATGGGGTAAGACATTTATAATTAGATAAAATATTAATGAAACCTAGATCAGAGAATCACCTTAGTGTTGGGGAATTTAGAAGGTGTCGTATTGCATAGTCTATTATCTATTTGGATATTAGTAGGAGTGTTTTAAAAGTTGTCTAATATAGTGACCTTCATGGTCTAAATGAGATTCCCTGGGATTCTTCTTAATTATGGGAAATTGTATGTTTGGGGTGTTTGTAATAACCCTCTCTTTAGGTAGTTGGTGAAATCATATAAGTACTTAGTGTTAGTGGAATTTTGATGGGTTATATTTGATTTCATGTGATCGTAACAAATTTTCTACTTGTAATAACTAACTAGTGTTTTTTTCATGTGAACAGTCTTTATTTTTTAAATCTAGGGGTTTGGGTGATGATGTGAACAAGGAGGTTGTGTTGTTAGAGGTAACAAAAACCACTAGGTACCCAGTGGTGATGTACTGGGTACCAGGTGATGTCGTTTAATGTGTTGAAATTATGTCTGTAACCACCAATTCATGGTAGAATCACATCAATGTGTTTGGGGTTTTGTTTATTATAACTACAGTAGGCTTGGGAGTGTTGAATATAAAAGATTACATGATTTATTCCTCAATATAATTCATTATATATATTTACTCATAGATATTTATTAAATTGGGAGATATTTTCGGATGAATTGATTTTGAAAAGTGGGTCTTTTACTCATAAAGAGGCCGAAAGTCACCAATGATATATCAATGAATAGTTACTCAATATTCCATTAATAAAACTCCACATGGTGACTTTTAGTGGTTTACGCCTTTATGAAATAATTATATAATTGATTAAAAGTTAATTAATAAGGTTCATAATTAATTTTTGAGACTTTTGATAAACATAAATTCCTCATGGATGATGTCGATGAGCAAAGGGTGATCCAGTGATCATGGTTGGGCATTTAATTAAATTGTGATAACTTTGGTTAGAGGTCTACAATTATATTACATTATATTTAATTAAAAGTCCTTTATTGCATTCTATCTAGGTTAAATGGGTGAGAATAAGCTAATATTGATCCAAGGTGGGTTTTTTTTTGTGTGGTATGATAGGTGTTGTCAATTAGGTTGATAGTGGTTCCTATGAGATTGGTAGGTTTATTATGAATCCATTGAGTTAAATTTTACCTATGTGAATATCATTGATAAATTGAGACAGGAGAGAAAAAGTCTCAAGTGACCACAAGAGGTCCTATGAAAGGGTGTAATATATTTCACTAGATCATTCTTAAAGGTGTTAAACATGAGAGTGGATAATTACAGATCAATATAGTGATTTGTATACTAAGAGTGGAAACATTTCTGAGGGTCTAAGAACAATTGAGAGGTTATATTGGTGGTCTATCATGATTGTGAATGTGGATCTATCTATCTAGATTATATCATAGTAATATACACCCAGTGATTAGTTCATCTGTTATGGTTAGAGTATTCAATGAGTTTTCGGAGAGATGTATGGCTATGTTACCATGCTGGAAGTGACATGGGATATGGTTAAGGGATTCCAACATAAAGAAGTGGTGGTCGTATAGGATTTTAACGGATGACCTATTTGATGATTGAATATCACATGATTAAGAGATGATATGTCAATGGATCAACTATCAGACATGGGATTTTTGGTTTACAAAAAATGAGTTTACACAATTAGAAAAATGAGCTCCTAGAGATAGAGATAATACAAGGATGACCAAGCCTGCTGAGGGTATCAGTTCTAATGACATGTTATGTTTTTATTTTTCCTAGACATGGGATAAGAGAGGTGCACTTTTGGATATTCGTTGCACGAGTTGTGATGGGTGATTAGTTAAAAGTTGTGATTGGGCAGGTTTTCCCATGTGATGACATGTAGTGTAGGCACACCTGATGAATGTATAACTCTAGCTTATACCATGTGGATGGTGACCAAACCAAAGATTTAAAACATATATATTATTCTAAACAACTTTATCTATGAATATATTTTTCATGTTTTATCAAATTTTGGGACTATTACATGCATAACTTCATCTACAAGATAACACTCCACTCAGCTAATATCGTAATGAGTTTTGTCAAATCATTCCTAGATTTATATGACTAATCACAAGGATAAACATCTCACATTCTATATTTCAATACACCAACCATCCCTCTAAAGTGTTGTCTATGATTCTAGAAAACACACGCTCACGAAACATACTATATAAAATACCCATGCCTTAGATACTATGCCTAGCTCAAACCCATCATAGAACTAAAACTAAATCCATTAATCATAATCTATCAAATCCTACTGAAATTGTCCTTACATATTTCTAAAGAAAAATTTTATTTCTTAATTAAACCTAGTATCTGATCCAAAGGAATGTCTCAAATGTAACATTTTCATATAACAAGTATTATAGAAATTATCATTATCAGGTGCAATTAATTAATACTCTATTTAAAGTTTATTCTAGGAAGTAGTAATTAATTTTTTTTGATATTATAATTATCGAGAACCATTTTGTTTCCATTTTATATAACTTCTAAAAACATATCTCACTTATTTTACATGTAATTGGATTAAGTAAAATAAGGACCCACTGTTATGTTATTCATGATATCCCAAACCAAAGGCCCTAGAAGATTTGTCAATTTTTCCACTAAAGGTCAGAAAACATATATTTGGGGCCAGAACAAAAATAACAGATAGATTGTTGTTATTTTTTTACAATAACCAAAAAATTTATTAAACAAAACAAACAAAAAAATCAATTATATCAAAATTTATATCAGAATAGAAGGAAACTATAATCAATCAACATTTATTTCAATTTTATTTTATTTTTGAACAATTTGAAGAATCAAACATTTGGTCACAAAAAAATGGAAATGAAAAGAATAAAAAATGTATAAAAGAACTATGATTTGGATTATTATGGAAAAAAATACTTGATTGGACCATTTTAAAGATATAGATATTTTGTAAAAAATGTGAAACACAGGTGTCAATCTATCAACTTGTGAATAGAATTAGGTCCTAAAATAAACTATTTTCATTAAATGAATCTGAAAAAATCAATCACAACCAATGAATGTCAGACTCATAGATAAACCAACCCAACCCCAAAACACAACTATTGCTAGTTTAAAGAATCTGAGAAAACTTGCTCATATAATTTCCTAAAATGAAAGTTGAGGAGGTGGATAAGCCAAAGGGAAAGAAGAATAATAACACGCACATGTTCAAATTTTACACCATTTTTTCTAGCTATTTTTTCTTCATCCTTGGTGTCAGTGGGGGGGTTGATCGGCTAGTCGATATTTCACCGGTTGATGATGCAATCGGTTAGGATTCTGGTGGGGGGAGGGGGGATCAGGCACATGTGGTGGAAAGAGGGTATTGAGGAGGATATTGGCTGGTGAATGAGTAGGGGGAATAGATATTAGGGATTTAGAATAATAATATATTTTTTGAATTTTGGGAATAATTTTTATTAACTTAAATATTTTTTATTTTATTTGAATTTTATTCATTCATCTCAAACGATTCTAGAATTTATTTTAATTATTTTTATAGACTTTTTTTTTGATAGATTCTAAAGAAATAGATTTTTATATGATTGATTATTTATTCACCTAAAATAATTTCGAATAATTTTAAAATTTATTAAAGATATAGGATGGATAATTTTAAATTATAATATTCATAAATTTAGTCAATTTTTAATAATATATATATGTATTTAATTTATATTCATTTCAAAAATATTTTATAATATATATACTTTAATCTGGTTTTTAAGTATATATTTTCATTTATGAATGATGTGATTGTTCTAAGTAATTGATAAATATTTATTCATATTTTTGTAAAACTATTATTTTTATTGAATAATTTAGGGTGACATATTTTATTAATGGTAAAATATTTTTTGGTAATAATAATTAATAACAATAGATTTATCTATTGACAATATATTTGTTGGGGTTAATATCATAAAACAACAGATTTAATTGTTTGTAAAAAATGTTTTGAACTATATGTGTGTCTTGAATTGGGAGGAAGTGATCTCCATTTATTTGTGAAAAAGAGGGATAAATATTTGGAAAAGAATGTTAGGAAAGGGATAATGATGGAATTCCCTGGGAGTTAGGTGAGTTACGTGGAGAAATTGTAGGTGAGACATGTGGGTATGACTTTAATACCTAAAAATTAATTTTATAAGGTGTATGTGACATTTTAATTATTTAAAAATTTGAGATCCCTCATTTTCCCATTTTACCCCTATTAATATTGATTAAAAATTAACCAAGGTGATTATTTTATTAATAAAAATATAATATGAACCTTCTTACCAAATTTCAATGTTGTGAATCCAAATTTTGGATCAATTTAACATAATTCAATTTATAAATATGATAAAATTAACTTTTTTAATTAAAACATAAGATAGAGGAAAAGTTGTTTTTATAAAAAAAATTCTTTTTACATATTAAGGGTTTTTATACTTATTTCTTATAAATTATTAATTTAATGATTATTTACATTTTTTGTGTTTAAAAATCATACTAAGGTAATATTTAAAAGTATAGTAATATAATTTCTTTACATAAAAAATACATAACTATAATAAAATTAATTCTTTGAAAACTGCCATTTTACTTTTACCATGGAGATTAATATTTATCCTATGTAATTTATTTTCAATGACTAAAAATAATATTGTAATAATTAAATAATTCGGACCTATTGATTCTAAATATAAAGTTCAATTTATCAAATAAAATTTAAATGTATAGGGAAATTTAATTTTAACATTTGTGAGAATAAAACCCATTTTTTAGAAAAATCCCAAAAATTCATTTAAGATTTTATAATTATTATTAATAAAATAATGATTTTCATTTTGTAAAACTGAATTTCTAAGATTTGATAATTTAATGTTTAAATAAAATCCTAAAATATAGGTGAGAACTATTCATATTGGAAAATAGATTTTTAAAATGTTTACTATGCTTTGTTCTTATTACATATCAATTAACAATTAATTAATTGGTAATATATTATTTATGTAGTCAATATATTTTTTATTTAATCATAATATACTTATTTTTTTGAAATAAAACTCCAATTTTAGAAAAGCATATTTTTAATCATGAATTTATTTTTCTTAATTGTTTGAGCTATACTATTTGAATTTCATTACTATTAAAAGTATCCATTTTTTCTTTTTATAAATATTTCATAAAGTGGTTACTCCAATTCAACCCTGCTAATTCAAAAACTAGGTTTTAATGATCATAATTAATATTTATATTTTTAACTAATTATATCATAGTTTCGTTTAAGTTTAGTATTGTGTGTGGAGAAAACTATTAGACACACTTAATTTTTTTAAGGTAATCATTCATTAAGATCTAGGGGTGTTACATTATCCCCATTAAAATAATTACATCCTCAAAATTTTAATTATTACTCATTGAAGAAATCTTGTGGGGGAATTCTTAACATATTCATCATTCAGGGAATAAGCTCTAATATTACATCAACCATACTATCTTAGGGCACATCAATTTACTTATCTATTCCCAAACAACATTAATAATTCCTATAATCATATATCCAAGTATATATATACCCAAATCATATATTCTCTACAACAAACCTTTCTGAAAACCATTTGGATCTCTAAGTCATTAAACCACAACGATAGCATATATTTTTCTAATAATTAACTTTGTATTTATCACTCAAATGTATTAATCATTAGTTCATAATGTCACCAAATATTCAGTATATATAATAATCCCAAAAATAAGATAAAAATCACCAAAAATATCATGAATCAATTATAAATCCCAAGGTTACCAATACTATCTAACTTACTTCTTCAAAATTGAAAATCCTTTTATTATCTCAACATCAAGCATATATTAAACCTGAAAATTATCCACACATCAATTATTTGTTCTTTAATAGTTATACCTAAAAATATAATGCTTCCATAAAATAATTTCTCAAAGTTATTTGTTCCATTTAATATGTTATTTCAAACCATTAATGTGAAACTACTAAAGAAATAACCTTATATGTTTTAAATAATCCTTAATAACTTTTTGAATATATCAAAATGACACCAATAAATATTAATCACTAATGAGAATAACTAAGAGTTTCATGATTTAATTTATATTAAAATATTAGTCTCACTAACTTAGGTAAGAATAGGATACTAACCTTTTCTATCATAACATGAAAATAATAATATTCTTAACCATTTAAGTGTGCTCCCTTATTTAGTTACAAGACATAGTCGTTTCTAGGTATATACCTTTATTAGATTCATTTCTGAGATCATATTTCAATAAAATACTAAAACCCAAAATGGTTATGAATAAAATAAAATAAAATTATCATATGAATATGAAAAATTAATCTTGATATGTCTTCTCTAGTCATACCTTCATTTTATCCTTTGATACTTTTAGTTCAATATGCTTTGCTTTAAGATAGGTTTTATTGTACTTATTAACCTAATAACTTAAATTAGTTAGGAAATAAATCCTTAATAATGGTTTTTAAATAGAATTTGATTGACTAAATCATATCCCCTGAGAGTGTGT
The DNA here is from genome assembly GCA_963277665.1 of Viscum album. Classification (NCBI taxonomy): domain Eukaryota; kingdom Viridiplantae; phylum Streptophyta; class Magnoliopsida; order Santalales; family Viscaceae; genus Viscum; species Viscum album. The sequence goes on along the minus strand of OY728123.1, from coordinate 497,603,665 downwards.
AGTCAGGTGTGCAGTATTAGAACCATTCACCATGAACCAGAGAAAAGATAGATTTAATTCTCAATTTGAAGTTCCCAATCAGGATCTAAGTATCGCTGAGAGGGGGTGGGGTGAATTAGTGATATCTTTTTATTTTAATGTTTCCTTATTTTTGAAACAACCTTAACCTCCTATTAAATAGTTTCTTCCCTACTGAACACCCACAACCACTGGAACACAATATTTACAAGGTTAACCACTCAACAAGAGTAGCTACGTCCTTAGAATGGTACATAAACAATCCAGTACCACACAATCCACTAGAAAACAATCCTTTGATTTGGAATACAATGAGTAGGATATACCCTTACACTCGTGTAGCACTTGGAAAATAATACACAATTGTGTGTGCACCCTTTTAGCACAAATAGGTAATTATAGTATTTTGATGCTTCTTTTCAATTGAACAAGTGTATTCTTTGAAGTAAAAATCTTCACTTTCTTATCCAGAAGACAGTAACAACTATCTTATGCACAACTGAATACATGTTAAGGCCCCAAATCTTTTACACACCCTTTTAGGTGTCTTGAATGTAACTTTTATGCCTTGCGCGCAAGATTTAATTTTTTTCATGAAACACCACTTGCGCGCAACTTTATTCTTGCACGAAACTCTCTTATTGCATGTAACTTCTCCTTCTTGTGCGCAACTTAATTTCTTTCACATACTCTCCTATTATTAATATGTTTACGCACCTTAGAGATTGGGATATCTCTAAGTGTCAAGTACACCAAATGTGAGGGGGTCACCTCTTATTTATAGACCTCATCGACCCCTGTGCGCAAAAACCCCAATGTGTCGCACAAGATCCTAACATGTCACGAAAAACCCCATATGACGTCACCTTGGGCACATAAGTCATGTGTCACACAAAATCCCATTTGAAATTGCCTTGGGTGTATAAGTCACACGTTACACAAAACCCCATTTGACATCGCCTTGGGCGCGTAAGTCACATGTCGCACAAAACCACATTTGACGTCGTATTGCGTGCATAAGTCTCTTTCGCGCTAGCCTCATATTTTGCACACTTCTTTGAATATTTCTCACACTTCATGCCTTTCCATTTTTTGAAATTTGGGCCTCAAAACATGCCTTGCACGCAATATTCCAAACTCCCTTCAATCTTGCACACAAAAACCAATCTTGCACGCAAAACCCAGTCTTTCACGCAAGCCTCTCCTTTTACAAATTTTGATGTTTGGATCATGGACCTCCACTTGCGTGCAACATACCAATACATCTTCAAACTTTCATGCAACATCCTTCGCCATTTTCAAACAATGCCACCTTAAAACATTCTTTTATGTTGCCTCTATATTGTTTATTCCTTTGTCATTGTTCTCTTCACTTCATCCCATAACCATTCTTTAGCTTTCATCAAGATATCCACTATCATGATATGTATCCTTTGATTGAACATCTTTAGCTTCATCAGTTTTTAATGGGAAGCACTGAAACTTCCCAATCTTCCAGCAGCATCACTCCTTCCAAGAAAAACTGTATATGATTGGCATCATCGTTTCTCCCCCTTTCATTTATAAGGCTTGAATCACAAGTAATCCTAACTTGTGATATTTGTGAAATAAAAATCAGAAAAACATCATCTGATTTTCCATGTTCTTTACAAATTGATTTGATTTATCTTCTTTAACAACAAAAGACAACACTCTATAATAGTAAACTCTTCTTACTTCCTTCTCCATCCAACTTGGTCCCAACACAATCAGCATTTTTTAGGGTGATTACCCCTAGATGAATCTATTCCATAAATGCCTCCACATGCCAGTATCCATATAGAGATGTAATTTCTAATGAAACCACATAATTAAGAAATTACCAAAACCTCATGATGAAATCCAATACTTAGAATTATTCCTAGAATTTTCAATAATGATATTTTATCCAAATATCTAAATAAAAAGTGTGTTATTAACTTAATGTTAAATCATATTCTATCCCAAATGGTAATCCATACCTTTTAATTATGAAAAACATCAATTTATTAACCCTTAAAGTATCCTTAACAAACATCCAAATCTCCCAAGTTATCTAGAAATTTCCTTTGATACCAACTGTGATTCCCTAGAACCACACTCCCAGATCCAGTGTTCATGAACACATACTTCACATACTCACTTAGATAACAACTATAAAATATTGGACATAACCACCCATAATTACAAAATCAATAATGATTATTTCATCTCTTACATCCTGGGTATTTTTTCATGTTTAGAGATTTTGAGAATTAGTGCAAAGCATAAACTAATAAAGGACATGTCTTTCTCAACTAATGGAAATTTTTTCAAAAAATAATAAACTAATTAATCCATAATAATTCTTCATCATATCCCACAAATTCATTAAAATGATATATCCTTATAAAAATGTCACATGGACCACTTTTCTTCACAACCCGTGGAAAATGGAAACATAATAAGGTGTGATCTCAAACGACCAGTATGGAAAAACATACAACTAAGGAAATCATGGAATAAACATGGAATAAATATTATGGAAGGAATAAATAAATACATGATTCCATAAACAACTTGAAACTGAGGGAATGATAATTATATGAAAATAAATTTAAAAAATGAATATCCATATTACAGATCTCATACCATTGGAATGAATAATTGTGGACATAAAAACATGATGTCAAGGCCTTGGGATAAGTCACTATCCTATTATAGAAAGAGGAATACACCAAACCCCACTTATTTTGTATTTTGATACTTATTGATGCTTAAAGGGTTTATATATAACTCAAGGACTCACCCATCACTTATTTTAGTCAAATCCATTCACCATAAGAGTCAATAAGACATTTTATAGAATTATCTAAGTAACTTCTTACTGAATAAAACATGGATATATATATATAATGAAATATATGGAATGTGAATACATAATCAACCCATTTTAGCATTCAATAATCATCCACAATATCAATACCTTCCCCCATGTTAGGTATAACAAGGTCATAATACATCCAGAGAAATAAAGTGGATGGTAAAACAAAAAATAGTCAACCTGCTAACAATAATGTATATTAGAATAATAATTTACACAGTGTTAATACTTTTCCCAATGTCAATAGAATAACATTATTTCTTTTTTAACATCATCAAATATGAATTATATGAATTATATAAAAAAATTATTTCCACACCACATAGAGCAATAAGTATAAAAATAAGTTAATAATAGAATAACATGAACATAATCCATTAAAGAAAGTAGGTGTATGGTTTCAAAAGAATATATTTCTCGTGAAATGAATTAATCATTAAAGGGTATTAAAATAAATGAATAACACCCACACAAATGAATGATTTAAATGGTATCACAAAAGAAGAGTTTAAGAATAAAATTGTTTGGTATAGAGATTTAAATCACCCAAATTATAATATATATACATTAAGGGATAAATCATGGAATATAAACCCCATTAAGGTAAATACTTTTGAAAATAAAATGGGAAGTAGAAATTAAATCATAAATTATATTTTATAAAACAATTTTAACATTGATGAAAAATACAAATTTGCATCTCACTTTCATTTTTTTTTGAAAAGGTGACATAAAAGCTTTTAAAAACCATTAATTTTATAAATAATATCAAACAATGGATACTTGAAAAGTAATATAGTTTATATTTGAGAATTTTGTAGAGAATAACAAACGTATGAAAGTGAAAGGAAAACCCCTTTTTATTATTTTCAAAATACCTTTGTTTCAAAACTCACATTATAATAAGTGTACAAAAACATTAATTTTTATGAAAATTTTATTTCCCAAAAAAGATTATAAAATACCATATAATAAAATATTAGGGTGGGAGAACCCATGTATGGAAAAATAAAGTTAAATATGAAATATTAAAACTCAAATAAATGATATTCAAGTTATCGGCATTCCTTATGGTCAACATACACCATGAGGCATAAAACAATTAAAAGGGGTTTATGTGGTAAAAATGTAAAAAATGAGAGAATACCAAGTAATAAAATTAAATTAAATAATTTATCTAAATTATATGAAACAAGTTCAAGTGAATTATCATAACTCAATGAATGAAAATTTAGTTACCAACAACTCTTACGACTTGGGTAACACTTGAGTCAAATGAAATTTGAAAAAAAAAAAGAACTTGTTTTGATTAGATTATCCCATTTAATTAAAAAGATATAAATTGTAGGATATTATGGGGTTATTAAATCAATATAACAAAATACAAAGGAAACATGGTGTTTAACTCGTAACATTTCTTAAATAATCATTACTGAGACCAAGAAAACCCTTACAACTTGAGTAACACTTTAATCAAAACCCCTTGAAAGAGTGGGATTGTAACTGAACTTAAAATACCATGATTAAAATATAATTCATGATATTATATCTCAAATATGTAGTATATACACCACATAAATGAAATTGGTTATATAATACCAATCATGTCTCAATGGAAGTAATTTGAGATGAAAACCTTTACCTCTATCCTGATTCATTCTGCACTAGTACAAAAAATATTGAATAATTAAATTAAGTTCTTTAAATAAATAACCAATAGCCTTATTCATAATTATTACCATTTATACTCCTCATTTACCTTCACTCTATACATATAAATGTTAATTATTTTTTACCTTTTTTCAACACTGGGTGTAAGTAATCATCATTGCATTCAAATAGTTTTATAAAAATGGTGTTGGAATTTATTCTTGTTACAGAGTTCATCATTAAGATATAATTAAAGGTAATAAAATAGATTTTACATGATATTTATAAAGGTTATAATTCATTCCATGGTATGTTTTTTACAAAATATGAATATAAAATTAGTGAAAATCATGTTTTGGTAATTTTTAACAAACGAAAGGTGTTTTCTAAATTAATGAGTTGAATATTGATATAACCTTTAAATAACCCAAAAAAATTATATAAATATTTATATAATATTATAATAATAAATAATTTCTCATATTCATTCATGATATAAATGAAAAATATTTTTCTATTAGGTGGTTAAACCATCCTAAACATGAACCTACCCTGGTTAATGGATGATTATGAGGTAGTTTAGTTAAAGTATCATTATACTAGAAGAGTAATGATAATATTTAGTATTTATTAGTTTTATACATTAAAATTATAATTAATTATAAAAATAATTTATGGATATGAAAATATTACGTAGTAGGAATAAAATAAATTTCCTCTTGGTATGTTTGTTTAGAATATGTAATGTTACAATGATCGCTTATTTTCAATATTAACTATATAATTCCTAATTTATATTTAAAAAATATAAATAATGAAATAATTAACATATGTATTCACTGAACTCATTTCTATAACCATACTTTAAAGGTGGTGATGAAAAATGAAGTATGTTCTTCATTGAGGAGGTAGTCTGCACACACGCATGAGCAACATTTTCATTTGTTTAGATTGAATGGGAGGGGAAGATAAGATTGTAACATCCTAGGTATTTATTGAATAATACATTTTCATATCTATTAATATTGTTGAATTAAATATTAATTTTATGTTAAATGTGATACTTTTTCTAATAGATTACTCGACATGAAATAATGGGTTTCTCTGAAATCTTACATTGCACACAACTTTGAGTTATACTGAAAAATAATACAATAATATTATTATTATTTTAAATGGTAGTTAACACCTAGGCATTGTATTGGAGATAATGAATAGAACAAAATACAATATGATTATACATGTTTTTTTAATGTTTTTACATTTATCTAATAAATTTTAGAGTCTTAAAATTAAAATGAATCCAATTTTAAGCATAAAACTCTAATATTTTTAAAAGGTTATTTTACCGCCTTTTAATGGTGAACCCTTTTTAAATATTTCTTTTCTCAATTTTATATGTTATATTTGAAAAAATAAACTTCTTATTTATAATTTTGACATCAAAATTTACATTGGTTGAAATGTTGATATTTTTCTAATAAAATCCATATTTTAATGAAAAGTAAAAAATACTACATTGTAATTCCAATCTGCCTTTTCATCTAATTGATTTATATAGTTATATTATAATTTTAATTGGTTTTAAAGTGTAATTTTATTAATTTTTTATTATTTAATCCAATTTTGGTCAGTGTAAGTAATTTCACATTGAAATTTTATATAAATAAATGTCAATATTTTGATAGTTTTTATGTCTTAAAAACCCGCTTTCTGGTTTTGACAATGAGAATTAATTTTAAATTAATTTCGGTAAATTATGTATTTTGAATTTGGAAAAATGGGTTCCATATTTTGAATCAGGAGGTCCAAATTCTGTAAATAGTTCCCTTTTATTTTTATACATTACGAATAGTATCTTCAGTAATTATTTTTATTTACCATGGTTAAAGGGTAAATCAGGTAAATATGGGTAAAAAATAATATTATAATAATACAAAATTATACTAACACGTGTCCTAAGCCTATTGGATGATATATGATCAATCATGTTAATCCTTGGGTATATTTTAGGACCTCATGGAGCCACTTGGGTGTGATAATGAAAAGTTATAACAATTAATTTAAAGTAAAGATAAATATAACAAAAACATGTATCTTTTACTAAAATAATTAATATAGGGTTATATAACTGATCTCTATGAATAAAATAGTAATTATAAAGATAAAAATATTTCCTACATCAGGTTATTTTATTTATAATTTTCATACATTAAATAAATAAATTTATTAATGACACAATGATGATGCAATGATTACCTTATTAATGAAATATTCAAATAAATGATATTATAAATATTAAAATAAATGTAATTTGAAACTATGGATGCCATACATGAATTTTATGGATGAATATAACTTATTATATTTGATTTAATTTTTTTTAAGGAATAAAGTTTTTATGACTAACAAAAATCAATTTATAAATAGTGTCAAATTTGAAATAAATGACTTTTTATAAAAAAAAATACTATTTTATTAAATGGTATAATAGTCCTAAAAATATATGATTTGGAAAAATAACTTATATAATGTTAAAAATGTCATTAATGGTCCACCTGAGATTCTCTTGGTATTTTTTAGTAACTATAATAAACATATATTATAAAACTACAAGAAGACATGGTAAGAGTTAATGTTTTCAACTAAGGGTTAAAGCTAAAAGATAAGGTTAATTTTGTGACCTAAACTTGTCTAAAACCTATTTATTGAGAGTATTTCAACCCATACTAATATTATCCTCTAAATATATCACTTTTTAACTATTATAATTCAAAAATCTATTTTTAATAAAATAATATTTCAAGACTTCCCTAAAGTTCCCCTCCTCCCTCTTATAAAAGGCCACCACCTCTACCCACTTACTCAAACCTCTAAAGTCCCTTTTATCATCAAAATTATGCTCAAATAATCTCTAAAAATCCCTCATTTCCTCTTATAATCCTTACCTTGTGAAAAATTCAACTCAAGGAATCCTTTTGGCACAAATCAAAAGGAGTTACCCAATTTTGAGGTAACATCTTCCCTCAAGCTCTTTTCCTTTTTTTCCTACTCCACCCCATATACTCTCTTTATTACATTTATTTATAACAAAACCAGAATCCTAAATATACTAGGATTTTTTATGCTAAGGTTTCATCCTAAACTTACACACACCTCCATCTAATGGATATAGAACATATTGTTCCTGTCTACGACGAACTACTACCTCACGAAATGATGATTGTTCAATTTTATCCTACCAACTCTCATGGTGGCCATTATGATGGAACTTTATTTATATATGATATATATTATATTTATATTGAATCTATTTTTTGGTAATTTTTATTTACAAAATACCTTTATGCTTTCCATAATGTGTAAATATGATAATTTCATTTGAGGAAGTGTGGACTACCGCCCCCCCAAAGTGATATAACTCGTTCATGCTATATATGAAATGTATAAAGGATGGTTTTATTAAAATAATGAGACATAAATGACATTACTATAATACTGGTATTACAATATAATTTTATATAATTTTATTGTTATTCTTTAAATATGAAAAAGAAATGAAAGTAGTGTTCATGCATACGTACGGCCTACCATCTCCATAAACGATACATGTCATTTCTTATATCCAAATATTATGATATTATAAATACATATATACAAGAAATACATGATATTTAAATCATGAATAATATTATGTAGATGATGGACTTTGACCACATTGTCAATTTACATCAAAATGAGTTCATTTTCGACTCAAGTACCAAATATCGACAAACTACCGATATAAACATAAATAGTTATGTAATTTTTATAACTTGATAATAAGTAATATAAAATTCGTAATAAAATTTAAAAACTTTATGAATAAATTATAAATTAACATAAGTTTATTATTCAGGAATATAAAGAACGAATGAGACAATTCAGATTCAAGGTAAGGGACTTCGTCTCAATCTCCTTTCATTGAGGCATATTTTGATGTTATAAACCATATTCTTTTATACAATGTATAATAAACCCCTTTTAATTTTAATTTCATTTAAAGGGAATATTTTTTCTATGAAGGATTTACTAAAGGATAAAAAGGAATGTTTTTAACATATGCGGTGACAACAACTTCTCAATTACCGTAACTGTTATTTGATATTTGGCTTCCTCTATAAGACTTAATGTTTTTTAAAAGGAAAAGAAATACCTTATTCCATTTTTTTGGTGTTTTTGTATTGAAAATGGTTTTGAAAGTGTATTTTATATTTTAATATCTTGAAATAATCTCTTTTGATTGAAAATGTAATTTTATGAGTGAAATGTTGATAATTTCAATATTTTATGTTTTATGATTATATAATGGTACTTGGAAATTTTAAGGGTGGTTGCGTGATAAACCAAAGATGGGTGGTAACTTGATAAACTGAATATGGTTGGTTCTGTGATAAACCAAGGATAGTTGGTTAGGTTATAACCTCCAATTCATTGGGTATGGAAGATGGCCGTATGGATATTCCATTTAGTGATATGTGTGGAAGTCGATCTTATGGTTATTCCATTTAAGTATGTTTATGTACCAAGTTACCTTTATATATTATATGTTTTTTTCTATGGGTTTATAGTAATCGTTTGGTTACAAAATGGGTAATAAAAGAGCATATATTAAGTGAAGTATATTTACTACTTATTAAAAGAAAAAAGTATTAATTTATGATAAATAATTCATGGTTTTCATGTTATCCCAAGACTAAGAGTTTTACTTATTTTGTATACCTTACTGAGTTTTTTATGCTCATCCCAAGTTTTGAAATGTTTTTCACATGACTTAAAGAAGAATAGAGTCAAGGATGGGATCAAGGAAAAGTAATGTTGTTTAAACTTGAAATGAACCATGTTTCTTTTTATAGAGTTTTTGTTTTATGAAAATAAATGGATAGTGAGTAGAAGTGTCTAATTGTAATATTTAAGTTGTTATGTATGAGTTTTGACATAATTCTCTACAGCTCTAAACCTGAAAAGATCCTCTATCTGATTAAAATTCAAATTATTGACTTAACTCAAGAATACATAATGTTTAAGGTTGGGCCTTATATTAATGGTCATAAAATCAATATAATAAAATTTAATTATATTATTTATACTAATTTAATAATATAAAAATGGTTTTAATGGGTTTTGATGAGATTGGATTGGAAGGATAATGAATAAAAGTAAAAGGGTAAGTAGTACTTACATTGATAATTTGGATATTCTCTTGAAGAATCCTTTTGAAATTAAGCACTTTAGGTAATTTTTTGTGGTTGGTGGCTACCAAAATTGTATAGGGGGTCTATAAAATGTTAATTTGGTATAATTTTATGGGAATTTAGAACAATAGATGTGGATTGAAGTTATAGGATGTAGTATCATTTTATATGTGAAAAGGAGGGAAATCTATTATAAAGAATGTTAGGTAATGGATAAGAATGGATTTTCATGGGAGTTATGTGATTTAGGTGGAGAAATGGTATGTGATACATTTTAGTATGAGTTTAATACCTAAAAATGTCATTTTAGAAATTTTATACAACCTTTTAATTATTACAATTTTTAAGATACCTAATTTACCCATTTTACCCATATTAATATTGATAAAAATTTAACCTTGGTAAATATTTTATTAATAAGAATATAAGATGAATGTTCATACAAAATTTGGATGTGATTAATATTAATTTTTGATCTATTTAACATGATTAAATTTCTAAATATGAGAAAATTATCTATAAAATTAAAACATAAGATATAGGAGAAAATGTTTTTATAGAAAATTGTATTTTTATATATTAAGTGTATTTTATCCTTATTTATTATTAATTTTTAATTTAATGAGTATTTATATATTTTTTATCTGTTTAAACATCGTATTAGATTCATATTTTAATTTATATTAATGTAATATCTTTAGATAAAAATTATACAACTTTTATAAAATCAATTCTTTGAAAACAACCATTTTACTTTTTCCATGGTAATTAATATTTATCCTAAGTAATTTATTTTCAATGACTAAAAATATGATTATAATAGTTACATAATTTGGACCTATTTATTTTAAACATAAAGTCTATTTTATCAAATAGAATTTTTATGTGTAGGTAAAATTAATTTTAACATTTCCTCACATAAAACCCTTTTATTAGAAAAATCCCAAAAATTCATCTGATGATTATATTATTATGATCAATCCAAAAAATTGATGTTAATTTTTTAAATTTAAATTTATAAAATTTAATAATTCATTATTTAAATAAAATCCTAAAATATATTTGATAACTATTCATATCTCAAATCCTTTTTTTAAAAAATGTTAACTATTATTTATTATTATTTTTAATCAATTATTAATTTATTTATTAATAATATATTATTTTTATTATCAATATATTTTATTATTATCTAATCCTAATATAATTATTTTCTTCCTATATAAAAAAATTTATATAAAATTATATATTTAAGCATAAAATGAATTTTCGTAGTTTTTTTAGCTATACTAATTGAATTTCATTCATATTAAAAGAATAAATTATTTTCTTTCTATAAATATTTCATAAAGTGGTTACTCATATTCATTACCATTAATTAAATGACTATGTTTTAACAATCATACTTAATATTTATATTTTAACTAAATATATCACGGTTTCATTTAAGTTCAAGGTTGCATGTGGAGAAATATATTAGACACATTAACTTATTTAATGGTAATCATTTATTAACATATTGAGGTGTTACATTCTACTCCCTTAAATAAATTTTATCCTCATAATTTTAATTATTACTTATTGAATAAATTATGTGAGGGTATTCTTACCATATTCATCATTTAGGGTATAACCTCTAATATGACATCTACCATACTGTCTTAGGATATATGAAGTCACATATCATGCCTTAAATAACATTAACCATTCCTGTTATCATATATCCATGTTTTTATATACCATAATAAAATATTCTCTATAACATACTTTTCCCAAAACCATTAGGATCTCCAAGACATTAAACTACAATGAGATCATATATTCTTCTAACAATTAACTCTATATTTAGCCAACAAATGTATTAATCACTAGTTCATAAAGTTTCAAACTAGCCAATATATATCATAATCCAAAAAATTAGATAAACATCCCCAAAAATATAATGAATAAATTTTCAATCCCAAGGCTACCAATACTATATAACTTAATTCATAAAAATTAAACACCCTTTTATTATCTTAACATCAAGTGTATATTAAACCTAAGAGTTATTCATACCTCAATCATGTGTTCTCCAATAATCATCCTCTAAAATATAAAATTTCCATAAAATCATTTATCAATGTTATTAATACCATTTAATATGTGATTTAAAACCATTAATGAAAAACTATTAAATAATGACCCTTATATAATTCACATAATCCTCAATATCTTTTTTAATATACCAAAATGTCATCGATCAATATCACCCACTAAAGAGAATAAATAAGAGTTTTATGATTAAATTTTTATTAAAATATCAATTTCAATACCTTAGGTAAGACTAGAAAACTCACCTTTTCCATCATAAGAGGAAAATAATAATATTACTAACTACTTGAGTATGCTCCCTTATTTGGTTATAATACATAGTGGATTCTTGGTATAAACCTTTCTTAGCTTCATTTCCATGATCTTGTTTCTACCAAATACGAAAACTCAAAAGGGTTATAAATAAAATAATATTAAGTGATCATATGAAAATGAAATCTCAATCCTAATATGTCTTTTATAGTGATACCTTCATTTCATTCTTTGATTATTCTGGTTCAATCTAATTTTCTTTAATATTGGTTCTCTTATAATTCTTAATCTAAATCCTTAAAGTAGTTATGAAGTAAATCCTTCATAATTTTTTCTAAAGAGAATGTTATTGACCAAATAATATCCACCAAGATTGTTTATACATGTGTGTATTCTTAGGCCCATTCACCATGAACTATATTTAAGATCAAATAAATGCTCAATAAACTTTTTTTAGGGTGATTACCCTTATATGCATCGGTGGCATATCCACATCCACTTTCCAGTATCCAAATAGGGATGAAATTTCTAATAAAACCACATACTCAAGAAAATATGAAAACTTAATTATTTTATCCTATTCTTATACTTATTTATTGGGTTTTTAAAAAATTTATCTTATCATAATATCCAAATAAAAATTAAATTATTACCTTAATGTTAAATAATATTTTATCCAAAGGGGTTATCAATACCTTTGAAATTATGGTCAACCTTAACTTATAAACCCTTAAATTACCCTAAAAATATCATAATCCCAAAATTTATCTAAATATTTCTTTTGATTTGAACTATGATTCCCTAGACTAGCACTCCTAGGTCATGTGCTCATGAACACATACTTTACTTACTCACTTTGATACCAGTTATAAAATCCTAGATATAAAAACCATTAATTAAAAAATCAATAATGATTATTTCATACCTTACATATGAAGGATCATTTTAGGTTTGGATATTTAGATAATTAGGAAAAAATATAAACTAAAAAAGCCTATACATTTCTTAACTAATGGGTATTTTTTTACTATATAATAACTACTTAGTCTATAATAAGTCTTCACTGTCTCCCGGAAATTTTTTGACATGTACTATCCTTCTAAACAAGTAATTTGGATTACTTTTATTCATAATCTAGGGAAATGTAAACATAAGAAGGGGTGATATCAAATACCTAATAAGGGAAAACATAAAACTGAGGAAATCATGGAATAAATATGGAATAAATAATATGGTAGGAATAAGTAAACAATGAGATGTCGTAATCAACATGAAACTGAGAGAATGTTAAATCCATGATAATAAAGAAAAACATGGGTATCAATAATACTGATCTCATACTGGTGGAATGAATAATGTTGGACTCAAAAAACATGTTTTTAAAGCCTTGTACCAAGTTAGTATCCTATTAATGGAAGATACATACACTAAAACTCAACCTATTATATCTCATGAGACTTGTAAATTCATCAAGGGGTTATATAATTTTGGACTCACCCATCACTTGTTTAAGTCCAATGTATTAACTATATGAGTCAACAATACATTTCATACCTCTCCCTAAGGAACCTCTTACAAAATAAAACATAACTATATAATTAATGAAATATATGGAATGTAAACACATAATCAACCTACATTAGTTGTTAATGATCATCAAGAATATCAATACTTTACCCATGTTAATAAAAGTGATTACATGGTCATAACCCATCTATAGAAATAATGTGGATGGTCAAAAAATACATAGTAAACTTACCAATAATCATCCCTATTGGAATACAAATATATATAATGCTAATAATTTTCCCCATTTTAATTTAATAACATTCTTTCTAGGTGCACATCATCTAATATGAATTTTGTAAAAATATGATGTCCACATTATATAGTGCAATGAGTATATGGCTAATTCAATACTAGAATAACAATATCATAAGACATATATTGAAATAAGGTGGTTGGTTTTAAAATAACATAATCCTAGTGTAACAAAGGAAACATATAATGGTGTTAATATAAAAGAAAAACATCTTGAAAAAAAGAATTTTTCGAACATATCATAGAATAAGGGATTAAGAGTCAAATTGTTTGATACTATGAGTTAAATCCTCAAAATTATAAAATATATAAATAGAGGATAAATCATGAAACATAAAACCCATTAGGGTAAATATTTTTGAAAATAAAAAGGCAACTAAAATTAAAATATAAAAGAGATTATAGAACAGATTTTTAACATTGATAAAATATACAAATTTTCGTCTATTTTAAAGGTGACTTTTGAAAAGGTGATGTGATTTTTTTTGAAAACCTTTAATTTTAAAAAAATATCCATTAATAGAGCCTCTTAAAGACATAAATTTTATATTATAGAAATAATGAGTGGATGGAAAAACATATGAAAGTGAAAGGAATGCTCCTTTTATTATTATTTTCAAAATACATTGGTTTGGAAACTCACATTATAAGAAGGGTAAAAAACGGTCATTTTTCTTAAAAAATAATTTTAAAAAATAGGATTATAGAATATAATATAATAATATATCATTATTATAAAAACCAATCTTGGAAAAGAAAATTTCAAGATGAAACATTATAACTCAAAGAAAGGAGATTTGTGTTATCCACACATCTTAAAAAAGACATACACCATGAGGCATGAAAATTTTGAAAATGTGTTTATGTGGTAAAAATATAAAAAATTATAGAATACTACATAATAAAATCATAGGGTATAATGTACCTAACTTGTATGAAATATGTTAAAGTGAACTATCACAACTCAGGGAAAAAAAATTGAGTCACCAAAAACTATTACGAATGAGGTAACAATTGAGTCAAAATAAATTTAAAGAAAATAACTTGATTTTTATTATTTCTTGATATTAATTATATGTAAATAATGTATATTTAATGATTTGGATAATAAATCAATATAATACCATACAAAAAAACATGATACATAACTATTAAGATGTCTCAAATAATTATAATTGAGACCAACAAAACCCTTACGGCTTGAGTGACACTTTAATAAAAACCCCTTAAAAGAGGGGTCCTATAATTGAACTTCAAATACCAAGATTAAAATATAATTCATGGCATGAAATCTCAAATTTTAATTATATACACCACATAAATTAAATTAGGTGCATAATATCAATCATGTCTCAAAGAGAGGAATTTTAGATGAAAAACCTTACCTTGATCCTGATTCATTCTGAACTTGAAATAAACATCTTGAATAATTTAATTAATTTAATTAAATAAATCCAAAATATACTTATTCATAACCATTACCATTTATACTCCTCATTTTCATTCATTCTATACATATAAATGTTAGTTTTTTACCTATTTTCAACACCGAGTGTAAGTAATATTCATCGCTTTAAACTAGTTTAATAAAAATGGTTTTGGTATTAATTTTTGTTTAAAATATCATTATAAAAATATAAATAAAGGTAATATAATATATTTTAAATGAAAATTATAAATTTCATAATTTACCCTATCTTAGTTTTGGTAACAAACCATGAATATAAAATCAGCGATGATCATGTTTCGGTGAATCTTAATGAAAGAAAGTGTTTTATTAATTAATGAGTTAAATGTTGATATAAAGTTACCCAAAATTATTTATTTAAAATTTTTATTATATTATACCATTAAATAAGTTCTCATAGTCATCCATGATATAAATTCACTATATTGTTCATGTGGGTGGTTAAACTGACCCAAACATGAACCTTACATGATTAATGGATGATTATGTGGTGGTTTAGTTATATAATTATACCAGAAGTGTAATGAAAATATTTTGGATTTATTAGTGGGATATATTAAAATTTTAAGTAATTATAATATTATTTATTTTATATTAAAATATCATGTACTATGCATAAAATTATTTTCCTCTTATTATTCTTGTTTAAGACGGTTAATGTTACAATGATCTCTTATTTCCAATATTAATTATAGACTAACTAGTTTATATTTAAAGAATATAAATAATGTCCTAAATAAAATATCTAATAACTAAATCCATTTCTAGAACCATCATTTAAATTTGGTGATGAAAAATAAAATGTGTCATTTATGGAGGTGGTAGTCCACACATGCGCATGAACAACTTTTTTATTTTTTTTGAATGAATGAGAGGGGAATATATAATGTTCATATCATAAATATAATAAAATTTCTATATATTATTTAGAAAAATTTAATTATATACATATGGTTAGAATGGGTTCTGAGGATAGTGGATGGGAAGGATAAAGAATAAAAGTAAAAGGGTAAGTAATGCTTACATTGAGAATTTGGATCTTCTCTTAATGTATCCTTTAGAAATGTAGGGCTAAAGGGACTCTATAGATGATAGGGGATTCACAAAATGTATAGAGGATCTATAAAAAGTAAATTGGGAATAGTTTCCTTATAATTTTTAACTATTGGTGTATCATGAAGTGGGTGAAAGTGAGCTCCTTTTATTGGTGAAAATGGGGGAAAATCATTGGAAAATAATGTTAGGCACGAGATAAGAATGGAATTGATTGAGATTTAGGTTATTTAGGTTGATAAATGGTATTCGGGACATGCGTGATTGAATTTCATACCTAAAAAAGATTTATAGGAGGTTTATGTGACCTTTTAATTATTAAAAAATTTGAGATACCTCATTTACCCATTCTACCCTTATTAACTATGATTAAAAACTAACCATGGTAATTATTTTCTTATAAAAACATAATAGGACCCTTATTACCAAAATTCAATGTTATGAATCATAATTTGGAATCTATTTATCTTAAATCAATTTCTAAATATGACAAAATTAACTTTTAATTTAAAAAATAATATATAAGAAAAAAAGTTTATATATAAATATGTCTTTTTATATATTAAGTGTTTTTATCCTTCGGGCCACCCAGTCCTTCGGGTCAGTAAGTCCTTTGGGCCACCTAAAGGCCTTCGGCCCACCATAGTGCAGATGCAAACCAGACAACCTACAAGGAACAAGCTCTACAAGGAGGATGAGCAAGGATCTTTCACCATAGTAGAAGCTAAACGGATTGCAAGAATGAGAGGGTATGGTACCTGCCATTGGGACAAGCCTGTGCATGCATGGGAATGCCTAGCCGAACAGCCATTCAAAGGTGGAGAGCTGATTTCATGATGAAGATGCTGGGGAGGAGCAGTTCCAAGTAGTTAGTCTGGGTTGTATGTAATGTTTGAAGCCTACGGGCAATGAATTACTCTAAGGCCTACAGGCCATGTAATACTTATTCCTACGGGCCTTGTAAGGGTTCCACCTCACCCCTTGAAAGGTGGATTATCAAAAATCAATAAAAAATGAAGGCCTTCGGGCCATTGGAGGTGGAGGAGTGTTTATATAGTTTATTATCTATTTAAATATCATATTATAGTCATATTTTAAAGTATGCTAATATAATTTTTTTAATAAAAATTATATAACTATTAATCAAAAAATTCTGTTCATTTTTTTCATATTAAATTTCTAAAATTTGAAAATTTAATATTTAAATAAAATCCTAAAATATATTGGAGAAATATTGATATTAGAAAATATATTTTTTAAATGTTAACTATTATTTTTAATATTTCTTATCAATTAATAATTAATTAATTTATAATATATTATTTATATTATCTATATATTATATTATTATCTAATCATAACATACTTAATTTTTTGAAATAAAACACCAATTATAGAAAAGTATATTTTTATGAATAAAATGATTTTATGTTGTAGTTTTAGCTATACTAATTTAATTTCATTCATATTAAAATTATCCATTATTTTCATTCAATAAATATTTCATTAAGTAGTTATTCCTATTCATTCCTGCTAATTCAATGATTATGTTTTAATGACCATACGTAAAATTTATATTTTGAACTAAATATATCACATTTTTTTATTTTTAATGTTTAATATGGAGTAGTCAATCAGACACATTGACTTATTTAAAGGTTAATATTTGTTAAAATCTCTTGGTGTTACACATATCCCCTATGAGATGAACCAAAAAGATATATCTATACATTAGCCCAACACCATCCTTTTCAAGGAATATTTCACCCATTAGTCTCAGCGTCATGTCATTAAACAACATGGTATGGTCCTATCACATGAACTTAAACAATGAAACCTAAACTAAGTGGACTTTGATTCCTATTAAAAAAGATAAATAGGGTGAATCTATGAGGTTTAATTCTTATTCATAGCCACATGACATTAAACTACATAGTACAGTCATATCACATGACCATAAACTATAAAAACCCAAGCTATATAGGCCTTGTTTTTTGTTAACCAATATATTTAAGATCACTCTATGAGGTTAATTACTAATATATCATAGGTCATATACATATGACCTTAAAATTAACTCTACTTGGTCATGGATGTACAACCTTAAAAGGCACCATAATGTTCCTCAACACCCGACATTAAAAGGTATGATGTGACCCATTAAGTGGAACCAAATTACATAGTTTCTAATTCCCTTTATAATGATATGTTAAATTCCCCATCATGGGGTCGGTACCAATACCATGAACACCGACTACCTCCTTGTACATTAATAAACATTAGAGTTCCAAAATGCATGTATTTAAACCATATAGTCACTAACTAATAAATGAAAGATGGTGAACCTATGATATATACATATTTTTACATCATCACATGATATTTTTCAAATCACGGTCATAGAGGTAACTAGTCACCCATTTGTATTTGAAAAAGATTAATAAACCTATCATAGTTCCATAAGAGACCTCCTGAGTAAGAAATAATCCCCCCCTAAAGGGTGAGTTGAGCCTAACCAACCATTATCTCAACTGAGGAACATCCAAAGTCTCATTGGGGAAGCCCCGGTAGCTTCTGACCTTTTTAAAGAAGGTTCTCGGCCCATGCAGTTCTGCACGGGACAACTAGCTGAGCAGTGATGAGATGGTGGAATCTAGACTTAACTTTTTTTGTTACTGGGAAGGATCTTTTCTTTTTTTTCTTGATCTTATTGTTGATGGAACTTTGATTGTTGGGGCCTAGATTAAGTCCTTATGTCCTTGATGTCATTTTGGGTTCCCCTCACCCCTTAAAAGGGATTTTGATAATAAAAAATTAATTTTCAGTCAATAGGGATGTTAGTTATAGTTCAAGTATAGGGATAGGTAATTTACCTTAGAATGGTTATATGAAATATCCTTTATGTTATGATATTTCTTACACTCCTCAATCAGATTAAGTTATTTAGTAGATAGGTAACATCCATACCTATAAAGCACTAGGAGGTTCCCCGAGTTGATTGGTCACATTGCCTCAAGCGTGCCTCTCCATACGCCAGAGGATTTCGACTATAAGTGAGGGTCTATGGTGGTGAAATGGGTAGACTAACCCTTATAATAAGAGTAGAATAATGGTGTGATAATTTAATAAATAGAGGAAGCATAATATCAAATAAAAATTAAAGGTAAATCATCCATATAAACTAAAAAACTATCAATAACAATATCTAGTACCATACACAGAATAATGTCATTTCATGTCTTTAATAAAAAAAGAACAAAAAAAGATGGCAGCAACCAAAAATATATAGAGGTATATCAAAAGAAACAAAATAACAAATTTCTATCTCCAGATAGCATCAAGAGACAAATATCAGTCTTGTTCTTCTGCACTCCCATGGAACAATCAAATCATGCATCGAAAATTGGGAGCTTTCCCCAGTCCCTACCTACATGCATGAAATCTACCCAGTTACCAAATTACGGCCCACACAGGGTGTGATATTTACTTAGTAGGATACCATGAACGATGTTTAAAAGTATATAGTCAGTGAAAATAATACGATCAGTGTTGAGATATAATAATGGTGAAGAAGTAATAAAAACGACAAAGGTTCATCTCTGATTCATAAAGGACACCAGGTTGACACTACCTGCTATGGCCCGTGCTGGGAAACCTTTGAACAGATGTCCCCATAATCATATGCATATAAGTGTATATGCATGTATGTATATATATGATTTATATATATAGTGACATTTATATCCATATTTATACATATGTATTGTTAACCAAGACCCATGACATAACACATGCGTCCATGTCTAGTAACTAATATCTCATAAGGAAGTAGGGGACGCCATGCCAAAGTATCATAAATCATAAGGTTCTCCATGTATCACAATTATATGGGACGCCATGCCTAAGTATCACAAGTATAAGGGACTACCCAAGTATCACATGTATAAGGTATGTTGTTCTTAAGTATAAAAATTTAAGGGACTCCATACCCGAGTATCATAAGTATAAGGGACACCATGACTGAGTATGAAAAGTCTAAGGGACATCATGCCTGAGTATCATAATTATGAGGTATTCTATTCCTGAGTTTCACAATTATAAGGTACTTAATTCCCATGTATCACAAGTATAAGTAGTAAAATAGGCTTTATAATTTGTTAACATTCCATTAAAACAAGAGGGTATCCATTATTTATTCTAAATTATGTGTCATGGTCATACCACCCACTTTTCAATTGATTTATTACAGTCATCACTTTTATGGGTCACACCAGAACAATACAGAAGATGGATTGTCCACTTAATCATTTATAATATCAAGGTAAAATCCATAGGCACACCTCAAGGGGTGGTGATAGTCAATGTGGTCCTATTCCAACAAGAATAAGGAGATACTAAGTCAATTTATCATGAAAAAAAATTGAATAAGGGATAAATTTATTTTTATGGAAACACATAGGATTTTTAGAGTGAATCATCATGATTGATGGCATAAATCATCAAGACTTGATGGGTAATTACTAGACCACCTACCATAATACTATATCAGAGTAATCATCTAGTATCATCCCTTGGTTTGGCCTAGATTTTTAAAAAACAGTAAATAGAACAATGCCCTAAAAGTAGATTATATGATATTTCACCAAAAAAACTACACTGATAAGAAGAAGAACGATGAATGAAGATAAAGGAATGGAGATCTTACGAGTGGTGATCCAATGAAATAGAAATATCTTGAATTATATTCTGGATGGGAGAATGGTATAAAAGTCTAGCTTTAGGCTTGAGAGAGTTCAAAATGGAGGAGGCAAAAGTTGATGTCCATTGAAAAATAATGAAAAAGGAGGAGGTTATCCCTATAAATTTAAGGATATAGAAAATGTTATTTCATCCAAAAATTAAAAGTCCAACAGTTGGAAAAACCATGAACCAACTGTGCACCCATCTTTTTCCCAAGACACCCCTTGAATATATTGAGATGAATGGTTAGATAAACCATGCACAACCAATGTTTACCCTCTGCTTCATCCCCATATGGTCATGCGACCCGGTTACAATGTTTGAACAGTGTAATGCTCTTCTGTGCCCTACAATTCCCCCCCACAAGGTTTTTTCTAACCATGTACACTGGGATTAATGTTTCCTACTAAACATGTGTCCCAACTAATTCCTACAAAAATCGGGGATTCAGGCTCCAAACAAGCCCTGTATGCTATTGTTTCTTTTTTTCCTCTAGTAATTTCCATTAAGACCAAAAATAAGGAATCAAACCAAAATTAAAAGCTTATATACCTCAAAGAAAAGATATGATCTTATTGTATTCCCACCTTAAAGTAACTTATCCCTGAGTTTCCCTTTCAAGGGTGGTAAAACATCATCTGAGAATAAATCTGGCCAATGAAAACATATGTCGGCCTCTCACTCTTTAGTATCATAATTTATGATGTCGTACTACCATAACACTCATACCATAGGAACTGATTTACCTTGGAGAGCCTTCATAATATGCTCCAAAATGTGGATAGGATGCTCCTTAAAAGAAACATATACCTCTAACTCAGTATCATTAAGATGAAATATATGATATGGATTTGGGTAGTACCAGGGAAGCTATGAAAAATGAAAGGCAACGTGAATAGCCTGGTACCTCTGAGGTAACTACAACTGATAAGCTACCGACTCAACTCTTTCCACAATCTCAAAAGGTCTAAAAAACTTAGGTGAAATCTCCCCTACCATCTAAGCTATATATTCCCCTTTCTAGTCGAAACACATAAGAATAATAGTTCCCTAAACTCAAACTATGGTGGTCGATAATAAAAATTGGTGTATGAATTATTTCTATAACGAGCTGTATAAATTCATATCCTAATCTACTGAACCTGCTCTAAAGTCTCCTAAAAGAGATGAGATCCAAGTACGGTTGCCTCACCTATCTATAACTAGAAAAAAGGTGAAAAAAATGGATTAACATATAAAGCATCATAGTTATCCATATGTATCATCACTTGAAATCTTTTAGTATAGGATAAATTAGCAAGAGGTATATGTTTCGACTAAGAACCTATGAAATCAAGGAATCTTACTTGAAGCATGTCCTATAGAACTTTTAATGTCTGTTTTGACTGATTTTCAGTCTGAGGGTGAAAGGATATAACAAAAAGTACCTATATACCCAAAGATTTATATAACCCCTTCCAGAACCTCAATGTGGAATTAGAATCCCTATCTAATATTATTGTGATAGGGACCTATTTTAAACTTATAACACCATAAACATAAAGTCTCCTAATATCATCCATTAAGAAGGTATCTCTAATAGGTATGAAATGAGAAACCTTCATGAGAATGTTAATGATCCCCAATACTTAATTAATTCATTGAGGGGACCCTGGTAAACCAGTCACAAAATCCATTGTGACATCATCCCATTTCCACTTAGGAATGATAAATAAGTTTAAAATCCTTACTGGATGTTGGTGTTTTTCCTTAACCTATTGACAAGTGGAACACCGAGTAATAAAACCAATTAAATCTCTTTTCATACTAGGGAACTAATTCTGAAGATTTAAATCATGATACATATTCATAAGACTAGGGTGTAATGCCCAAGTAGAAGCATGATACTCTTGAATCAATTATTCCTAAATTCCTATATTATCCCAGATATGTCCATGGAAATGCAAGATCTCATCCTCATCTATGACCCAACTAGGTAGTGAGTTATTACTAGAAATACTCTCCCATAGGACTAAGTCCTTGGGTTCTGATTACTCCCTCAACTATACACTATCCATAAGTGAATAGGTTTGTTATAATGATACAAGTACAGACTGTCCATGATGGACAGACACCTCCACGTGAATCTCAGATAATAGGTCTATAAGTTTTCACGCACCCCTGGCCTCTCAAACTACCTATGTCTGAGTCCTTTATCTCATATCATCCACTACAACATTTCCTTTCCAAGGCATATAGACAATATTAAAATAAATGGATTTTAGGTATTCAACCCACCTTCTCCACATAAGGTTCAAGTCACACTAAGAGAAAATAAACTTAATTATTTTATGGTACATAAACACCAGAAAATTATCTCATAATAGGTAATGCCTCCAATATCAAAAGGCATGAACCACAAATTCCATATCAAGATTTTTCATCAGGTAATTCCTCTCATGTAGTATCAAATGACGATACATGTACTCCATGACTCAATCATACTACAACAAAACTGATCCTAGATTGATACCTAATTCATCATAATAAAATGTATATTTGCATCCCATCTATGGGATAATTGGGATTGGTCTTGAAGTTAATATCTTTTTTTTTCTTCTGAAAGTCTATCTCAAAGGATTAAAACCATATAAACTTTACACTATTCATATTCAAACATGTGAGAGGCATTTTAAGGCTTGAGAAGTCATGAATAAAACACCTATAATAGCTATCTAGACCTAAGAAAGTCCATATGTAAAATATGTTCTTGTAATGATCCTAGGTAACTACAAAACTCACAATATCTGGGTCAATGGATACTCCAACATATAAAATTATATGACCTAAGAAGTGCACCTTATCACTCCAAAATTTTCATTTACTAAGATCAGCATATATCTGGTTCTATCTTAGTGTATTTATAAAAATATCAATATTTTTATTATGGTTGTGTTGAGAATGAGAATACACTAAGATATCTTCCATGAAGACTTTCAAAAATGAATCCAAATATATGTGGGAAACTGAATTCATCATATCCATGAAAATTAATGGTGCATTATTTAAGATGAATGGCATAAAAATATTCTCATAACGACCATACATGATATAGAATGTTTAATGAGGTATGTTATATGGTCTAAAACATACCTGGTGGTAGAATGAGCTCAAATATATCATCAATAAAACCCTCAATCCTTGGATCTAGTTAAATAGGTCGTTGATACAAGGAAAAGGATGTTGGTTATTCACATTAGGATAGTTCAACTTCTGGTAATTCATATAAATCCTAAGGGTTCCATTAACCTGTTTAGAAAAAAGTACTGGTTAACCCCATTGAGAAGTATTGTGCTATATAAATCTCTTAACTTCTATGTCCTCTAGATGTCACTTGAGATCCTATAAATCTTTAGTGGTCATCCTATAAGGAAAAATGGACACTGGTGCAGCTCTTAGAATCGTCTCAATGGAGAACTCCACCTCTCACTCGGGAGGTTAACCAAAAAAATCATCATGTAAAATATCCCTAAAATGATCTAATATAGGAGGAAAATCAGCCTAACCCAATCCATATTCACCCATATATAGGATAGTAATCTATGTTATCTATCCAACCAGTTCATGATGGTCTAGTCCATCTCTACTCACCTGGACATTCTATTCACCCTTATAAAGGTAAATACCACACTCTGGTGATTCAAACGATACCCTGAAGTGACATAAGTCAACATAATCGTGATAGGAAACCAAACAGTCCATCCTAAGAATAAAATCAAAGCCCATTATCTCTAGGAAGAATCGGTCAAACAAGAAATGATAGTTGCCTACCTCAATGGGGGATTCCTTGCACGGGAAAACACTCTCTGATCGAATCCCCAACAGAGTATCAATTGTCTTCATGCCACAAAAATTATCATTACCAAACCCAATCATTTATTGAATATTCACGTAGATAAAATAATTTGAATCACCCATATAAAAAAAGTAAGACATGATAGTAAAGGATACTAGAATAGTACCTTGAACCATAGATGGTTTAGCACACTTATCCTTAGGTATAGGCAACACTGAATAAATCCAACATGATCCCTGACCTTGTACTAAAACCAGACTACCCTGAGCAGGTTTTCTCTGTCGGCGTGGTGTATCTGAATCTTGGATTCCTTGGCCACAACCAACCCTCTTCCTGAACTGCTTGTAGTACTACAACTACCTTCCTGGTGAGGTTCTACAGATCCCAATCCTAAAGGAAGAGTTTATATGGATCCTCTCCCACTACTCAGAGAAAAAAATTTCCTCAAAAAATGATGATGATCCCTCAACTTACCACAACCTCATCACTCAATGGGATATTTGGGACACTGAGGCCTCTTATTCCCTAACTTCATGCACTAGAAAAAACCACATAACTATAAGTGGGTGACATATGGTTATCACTTCTCCCACATACAGTCTCAAAGTGACATTTCTGGATACTAGTTGAACCACTTCTCTATTTCGATTTTGAACCACCCTAGAACACACCATCATCTTCCCTCAGGTTTCACACAGTGATGAGGGTTTGGTTTACTATTTTTGAAATAGTAGTCAATCAAAATACATTTACCTAATATTAGATGTAGTATATTATCCTATCATAAAAAATTATTAATGTCTCTAAAGAGTCACTAGAAAGAGTCAATGTAAAGCATTGGAGCTATGTGAACTAAGAATAATAGTCTTTCATGGACATAATACCCTACTATAGATGCATGAAATCTATAACTCAGTCATATATCAGCCTCTAAGGAAAGAAATAGTAATAAAAGACTATATAAAAACCAACTCAGGCCATATCCTAATGATTATCTTCCTAGGTGATAACATCCCACCATCTCTTGGATGAATCTCGAAGCATATACATAGTGAGATTCACTATAATATCATGGGGTGTCTCAAGATACTCAAAGATATTCAACATGGCCTCCATCCATGACTCTATATCATAAGGACTACTATCCCCTGAAAACATGGGTGGATACTATTGATGACACTCTCACGTTAGCTATTCCATAGATTTGGAAATCCCTGGAGATCCATGAATAATTTTCATAAGTTAAATAAAACCTCATGAAAATGGGAATCAATGACCAAATCATGTCTAATAGGAGGTTCCTCAAGTGGCACTACTAGAGGTATCACTAGTGGACTAAGGCCCACCACCTCCAGAGCATAGTTGTCACCACCCTCCTCGTGCATAACTTAAGGTCATCATGGTGGCACAACTATACAAATTCCAATAACATGCCATAAATAGGATTTGATAACATCATAATATATAGGTATAAGAAAATAAAAGTTATAAATAAATTATATATAAACGTCACTACCCTATGCCTTCTCTTAATGCTCGGCCTATGTGACGTACTAATCATAATAATTTCTTGAGACACTACCTAAAACCCACTAATTAGGTCAATTCAGGGTCAATTTATATGATCTAAGTTAGGATTTATGGTATATAGAGTGTCAATTTAAAGTTATAGAGTAAACTCCCTTTATGTTTCAATTGGAATCTCCATTTAACAATGGCCATTTCATTCCATAATATTAAATCCATTTAAATTTGTATTTATTTTCATAGAAAAATTTTAATGGATGAATTATATAAATTACCTCTAACAATTTATAAAGTCCCATACACTTTATAAATTGAAATATAAAATCCATTTTATTCCAACCATAAACACATTCTAGCCCATGCGACCAATGTTCCATGACTCAATCTTCCATAATTGACAACTAATGTTTTCGGCATCAACCTATGTAGGATAACACTATTAGGTTGATGCAGTAACTTGTTTATATTAAATCATATATCTCATTCCCCTTTAATAAACATTAGCACCATCCTATTTATAGTAGTTAATGAACTCATAGAGATAAAAAGAAATACAATAAATGATATACACCTATATGTCATGATATAATGCATGACATGGGATTCTCTATGTGTCTATGATGATGCATGAGATAATAATTCCTTTCCATACCAAGACAAGGGTAAAATCGAATCCTTAATCATAATAATAAAAAACATCACATATCATGTGAATCACACAATGGTAGAATAAAATCAACTACAATAATAGGAATCTAAACTAATAATTCATATCCCTGGTAATTTGGATTTTCACTATACATGGGTTAGCTACTCCCAAGCATAGTCTCAGAACAAAAATTTGACATATACTTGTATCCTTTATACTATCCCAAAATAGAAAGGAAAAGAAAAGAAACCTCTCATACCAATTTTTAACATTCTATCCCATAATTCACTAGGTAGTTCCCTGATCCAGTTGGTCACATGGCCTCAAGAGCACCTCCTCATATGCCAAAGGCTACCGACTAGCTATGAGGTTCCATGGTGGTACAATGGGGAGACTATACCCTCATAATCAGAGTAACACAGTGGGGTAATAAATGAATAAATAGGATAATCATAATATCAACTAAAATTAGAAGTTAAATCATCTAGATAAACTAAACATCAATTAATAAAAATATCTAGTACCATACACAGAATAATGTAATGTCAGATATCTCATAAAAAAGAATAGAAAATCATGGAATTATGAACAAATACATACATGTATATCAAAAGAACTAAAAATAAAAAAAATACTATCTCTAGATAGCATCAAAATCTATAGTCCAGACTTATGCTCCCCCACTCCCATGATACAATCAAATCAAGAATTGAAAACTAGGTGTTTGTCCCTATCCCTACCTACATCTGTGAAATCTATCTGGGAACTGAATGATGGACCTAATAAGGTGTAATATATAATGAGTATTCCACCACCAAAAGTATCTAGAATTATCCATATAGTTCATATAATATTAGAATTGTGAATATATAATAATGGTGAAGTGGTAATAAAAATTGTAAAGGTTTATCTCTAGTTCTTGAAAGATACTTATCCAACACTACCTATTTTGGCCCATGAAGAGAAATCCTCTGAATAGATGTCACCATAATCATATAGATATATGGGTATATGTATGTATGTATGTATATTTTCTATATACATAGTGATGTTTATAACCATATGTATTCATATGTAGTGCTAACCAGGACCCATGATGTAACATAAGTGTCCATGTATAGTCACTAATATCTCATAAGGTAGTAGGGGAAACCATGTCCAAGTATCACAGATCTTAGGATTCTTTATTCCCAAGTATCACGAGTATAAGGGACGCCATTTATTATTATCACAAGTATAAGGGAATCCATGACTGAGTATCAAAAGTAAAAGTGACACCATGCCTGAGTATCACAAGTGTAAGGGACACCATTTCTGAGTATAAAAAGTATAAGATATTTCATTCTTGAGTATCATAAGTATAAGGGATGACATGTATGGGTATCATAAGTATAAGGGATTCCATTCCAGAGTATCATAAGTATTAGGGACACCATTCCTAGGTATCACAATTATAATCAATCAAGTAAGCTTTATAATTTGTTAACATTCCATTAAAAAAGGGCATAACCATTTTTTCTCTAAAGCATGCGACATGATCATAACACCCACTTTCACTTAATTTAGTATAGTAATCAATTTTAGAAATCATTAAAAACCCATATTGAAGATTTATTGGTCACTTAATCATTTATAATATCAATAGAAAATACATAACAACACCTTAAGTGGTGTAGATAGTCAATGGGTGCCTATTCAAACAAGAATTAGGTGACACTAATGTATTATGATTATGTTGTCGTATCTAATCTTGGTGGCCTATGGTTTTAGGGTTTCTTCTCATATGAGCAGTAATGAATCCCAATTATGTTATACATGTGTATACATGTTGTGGATACTTAGGGTTATGACATATACTTGTATCTAGGCCATAATGGATTATGATTATACATGTGTATTTATACTTGGACTATGATCGCTTAAGGAATAGCGTATACATACATGGTATGTGATAGCTCTCAGTATTATTATTTTATTATGGGGATATAATGATGATGTGTTTATGGTATGTTTTCAAGGGTGAAAAGTATGACTATTATGGATTTTTTCCTATGATATGTTTTCACAGATGTTCAGTATGACTTATGCAAGGTATGGGAGCACCATGATATAATGCATTGGGGTTTAGGGTGACTTTTTCAATTAGAAAGTGGAAGTAGGTTACCATTTATATATATATATGTGTGTGTGTGTGTATTTATATTATGTCACCTACTTCTATGAGATATTTAGTGAGTGATACTTGGTATGGTTTGGAATATAATTCACATAATTTAGGTGACTTTCTAGTTTATATATTTATTCATAGGGATTTAGCATGACTCTTCTACATCTGCATGAGATGATCCATGGATAATCCTATTGAGTATACCATTATTACCATACCTATATATAATTATCTGATTTTATGGTCCATATGTGTGAGTGGAAGAAATATCAGGGCATTAATAACTCTTAAAGTCTGTTTAGAAGTTGTTGGTAATCAACATCTCTGCCTATAGAATTTTCACATTATATTTTCTTTATTGTTCTAAATTATATTTCACTCATTTTATGATATTTATTTATTTATTTTATGGAGTTTATTATGGGATTCTTATTTATTTCCTCAGCTATATTGAGGGTAAATTTTCCATAATTTTATATCTATACCTTAAATGCTAGTCACAAGACTGTGGCATACTTGGGAGAGATTCATGTGTCACGTAGCGGTGCAAATCGGGCTCATAGCCCGTGGGATTTGCGAGTATGGGGAAGATGTGGGGCGGGGTGTGCCTAAAAATTTTGACCATTTAGAGTGCAGGCCAATGGGGGTTGAGCCCGCACGGGTGTGGGCTTGCCCGCAAACCTAATTTAAAAAAATATATATTATTTTTACAATATTTGTTTCTTTAAAATTTTAGTTTTTTTAATAAAAAAATCATGGTTAAATGGTGACATATGATTTCTCACCGTAATGGTCATATTAATTCACCATTTATTCACATGTGAATTTTAAATAAACCTATATTTATTGTTTTAATATGATATTAAATTATTTATATAATAATTATTAACCATATTCACATGGTGTGTCAACCCATCTCTCGAAAAATGGAACTCATCGCCCCTGTGCATAGTTTCAATTCTATAAGAGTTATTATAATCATAATATTTTTTAAGTCGATTTAATTTTTTTATTATTTAATTTTATTTTGTTATTAAAAGAATTGGATAGAACCTCGTGAAAACACTAATAGATTCCTTTGAAACTGATTGTTACCTCGAGAGACTTCATTTATTCACAGGTTTACTTTTTCACATCACCACACAACCACCATTATCATTCATCGCCCATCACCGATCCCTCACCTAATTTCTATTGCAACAGTTCACCACCACATCGACGTTACCACTTGCCACCATTAACCCAAAAAAAATATTCCATCAAATCCTTTAAAACTTTAGTTATTGTTAATTCATACTTCTCCCCACAAATAAATTTAAGAATGATAAAAAAAATACAGTATTTAAATGATTATAAATAGTATTTTTTTTGTAAATGTGGGTAATCCCATGGGAAACCCGCATGCAACCTGTGGGTTTAGGTGGGGTGGGGCAGGCTTGATTTTTTTTTGCATTATATGCAGGATTTTGCGGACAAACTTGCATGGGCTCAAACCCATGCGAGCTTGGCCCACCCCACCCCGACCCGCCCGTTTCACATTACTAGTGTCACGCCCATCTTCACTTCTAGTCCAGGATGGGTGCCTTTGGAGGGGGGTGGGGGTCATGAAAAAGTGGTATCAAAGCTCTTAGTTGAGATAAAGGATGGATCTATGGGATAAGAACTGGTAAGGATTGGATGTGTTGGTATGAAAAAAATATTAGTTGGACACATTATGTGATTTAAGTAGGAGGGGCCAACATCAACATGGTATTTTAGGGTCCTTGTGATCCCACAAAAGGTCCCTAAGTTTACTGAACATACTAAGAGAAGTGATGTTATTTACAAGGTCGAGACCAAATTAAGAACCATGTATAAAGATTTTTTGTGATAGTGATTGAGTTGGGTAGCCAATTGGGATTCATATGAAATTATTATATATACTAATATTAATAATTCCATAATGTTTTCTATTTTATAGGTATAGCTCTAGGTCAACACCCCCATCATGTTCATACTGATGATGTTTAGTAGGATGTTCTAGCAGATCATCACAAAGTTAAACTAGATGAAGAAGATTCTTGGAGGATGATGCTTTGAGAGGTTGTATGGAAGAACCTACATATTTACAGGGGATCTATTTAAGATCAAGAGAATGAGGAATTGTTGGAGGAGGTATGGATTACATTCATTTTGATCTGTTCTTGGAGGGAGCAGTAGATTATATTTTCTATCAAAATGATATGTGGAGCTGCTTGATTATGGTGATTTTTTCATTTGTGATCACAATGATTTAAATATTTTATGGTATACATTCTATGATCAGTTTTCATTTGACTTTAATTCTTAGACCATGAAGGTGAATTTTCAAAAATAGATTCTTACTATCCTCCTAGTGAATTTCATCATTTGGGAGTTCGATATTCGATCCAAAAATATATTGTGTTATTATTTAGACCTTATTCCCAAAAAGAGTCTAGGGTGAGGTATTTCAAGGAGTCTTTGCATATAAAGATTCAGTTTTGGGTCACCCCATTCACATTACCAATGTGCCCTGAGATATAAAATTATATGTTATCAAGATAATATTGTACATGATCAAATCATCATAGGTGGGGAGTCATCAGGATTCTCCATAGAGTGAATCTATGGCCAGAGGTTCTCAAATTTCTCTTCATTCAAAGTTTCATAAAGTAGGTATTTGGTTTTATACTTATTCCTTTTATTTTTCTAGATCTAACCGTTCTAAAACCCCTATAGTGAGCTCAATTTTTTTCATGTGGAGGTCATTCCCATTATAAGGTCGGGTGTTTCACCTTCCATGTCATTCATCTTGGAGATGGTGGCCTATTTCAGGCTCATCCATTTCAGTAGTATTCTTAAATGCAATAGTATTAGCATAGTGTTCCAAGATATTATTAATATAGAGGATATAGAGATGGAATATGATAGCCCTGTTATTCTCCTCACCTTTAGGTATAGAGGGCATAGAATGACCACAAAAGTAGTTGTCATCAAAGCTAAAGTGCTCACAGAGTAGGACATGGTTGGATTCATGCCCTAGTGTTTCAAGCATTAGGCATGCCATAAATCATATGGGGTAACATCTATCTATATTATTCTTGAGTATATGATCTATTTGACTTAGAATCCACACACTACTTTAATTCACCCATCGTAGTCCATACTCTAGGACTTAAGGTGGAGATACTTCTAGTGCCCTTGGTGTTGAATAAGAAATTTGAATGTTGAGGTATGTTGTATGATATATATAGAGATTGTGGGATGATGATAGGGTAATATATATTTTTGTGATATTTCCTTTATTTGTGAATACAATGATACAACATCCTCCTCATTATAGACTATATTTATTTAGTGAACACTATCATTGAATTATTTAAGAGTCGAATTATATTTTATAATGTTGATAGTGAAAATTCTATTTTAATTGATGATCAAGACCCTCAAAAGGGGTAGAGGAATGTCGAGACCTTATCATATTTAATGGATGAGTTGATTTTGAGTTTGATATAGGCTCATCTGGTGGTGTTTCTTAGGGTTAGAGAAGAGTACCTTGATGTAATTACTGAAGAGCTTGTGAAGCTACCCCCTCGATGTGAGATCATGTTCAAGTTAAAGTTAAATCTAAGTGTCTCCCCTAAATAAAATTACTTGTATAGTGTGATTACTCTTGAGTAGTGGGAGCTTCAAATTTAGACTTATCATATTTTAGAGGGAGGTTTTATTCGACCTAGTGTGTTTCCTTAGTGTTCTTTGGTATCATATATAAATAAGGTGGATGGAATTATAAGATCATGTATTGATTACGGTCTCTTAAATAGGTGATAGTGAAGAGACATTCTCACCTTAGATTTATTGATGATCTATTGGATCAACTAAAGTGGTCTAGATGGTTCTCCAATATTGATTTGTAGTCAAGATATCATCAGATATGTGTGAAGGGAGAATATATTCTAAATAATTCCTTAAAATGTGATTATAGACACTACAAGTTAATTATTATACCCTTTTGTGACATGAACACCCTATCCATGTTCATGGGACTAATGAAAATTGTATTCCATGAGTTTGTATACCAGTTTATTGTTGTTTTCATTAATGAAATCCTTATGTATTCTGAGTCTGAGGAGGAGTATACTAAGAATTTTTGAGTCATTTTAAAGGGCCTATGATTCTTGTAGTTGTTTGGGAAGCCATAAAAGTGTATTATCTAGGCCCATGAAGTATATTTCCTAGAAACATTAATGTATCAATGTGTTGTCATTTTGGTTTCATCAAAGATCAAGGTAATAGTTTCTTTGATAAAACCTAATAATATTGTGGAGGTTCATAGTTTCCTTGGTATTGGAAGCTATTACATGGGGTTTATTCTTGATTTATCTCAGACTAAAAATCCTTTGATATAATTGACCTGAAAGGATCAATATTTTTTATAGAACAGTCTATTTTAAGTAAATTTAGAGTATCTGAAGGGGAAGCTAGTCTGTGATCATGTTCTTAGATTTCTAGAGGAAGGAGTTATGTTTTAGCATTATTGTGATGCTTCACGCATTGGATTGGGATTCAATCTGAAGTACAAGATAATATTCATCTCCTATGGATCTTGGAAGTTACAACCCATGAGTATGACTATGCCACCCATGATCTTGATTTGTAAATAGTAGTGTTTTATCTAAATCTATAGTAACATTAACTAATTGGTGAATGATTTTTAGTGTTCACATGTCACAAGATGTTGAGGTATATATTCTCTTAGTGATATTTGAACATCCAATAATTATGATGGATAAAATTATTGTGAGATTATATTCCAAGGAAGGGGAATATTTTTATTGATGCATTGAGTTGGATGTCATGTGGTGAAGTAGTTCATTAGTCTAGATATGTTTTTAGATTGATCGAAGAGCTTTAAATGATATACCTTGATATAGTGGAAGTTGTCGATAGAGGGTACCTCTATTAGATGAACGTGTTCTAGTAGGTATAAGAATCCCAGTTATGGTATTTTAAGGTGGATGTTTAGAGGTATTGAGTTATTTTTGGTGATTCTCTCAATGGATTGTCTGAGGATGATCAATAATGAGTGTTTTTATAGGGGAGGATATTCATTACCTCAGTGATGTATTAGGTGGTTCTCCATGAGTTCCACCACTCAAACTTTGTTCTATATCTCCGTGTTGATAAGATTTATTATTCCTTGAGAGGTTAGTTCATGTGGTTTTGTATAAAGAGGTATAATGTAGAATTTATGTCTCAGTGTTTTGTTTGTAAGAAGGTGAAGGTTAAGAATCGTGTTCCCAATGGGTAGATTTAGCTATTATATATTCCCTAGTGAAAGTGGGAGTACATTTTGACAGACATGAAGATAATATTACCTAAATATTAGTTTTAGTATAATGTTATCTAGATGATCATAGACTATTTGATAATGTTTAATCACTATTTAGATACTAATGAGTCTAGCTTAGTGAATGTTTTCTTTAGGGAATCTATAAATGGAGATTGCAAGGATCTATGGGGTTATTGTAAAGACCTAGAATTTTCCATGAATTTTTTTTAAAATTATATATAAATACTACGAGTCTGCAAAAATTGAAGAAGCGTGATTCTGAGGCCCGGTGTGCCCGGAATGAATTTATGAACTTTTTTTAGGTACGTTCAGTAAACGCACGAGCATCATTTTCTAAATTTTTAACCAGTTCTCTAATTAAAAATCTAATGGCACCATTGAATTCACAGTGCTAGGATTCTCTTTCAGGATCCTTCACTTCAACTGTGGTAGGTCGAGGGGAAGATCTGGTTTTGTGGGTTTTCGTGGAGGATTAAAATAAAAAAATTGTTTTATTTTATTTAAACTCCTTTCATCCTTTTTAATTAATTGTAGGAGGGGACCACATGAGGGTGATCGGGAATTTAATGTTGGGCATTAAATGCTCGGTTACACAAAGTATGTAACCATAAAACCCACCATTTAATGAAGTCTCATTAATGACATGTTAAAGAAACCATTAACTTAAATTAATGAGTAATTCTTCTATCCTTCCTCTTGGTCATTCGTTGGAAAATAATTGAATTTGGAGGAGAGGACTTTGGAGAACCCTTGGAAGAACAAATCCACCAAGCAAAGAATGGAGGATCGATGTTCGAGTAACCATTGTAGCTTTTTGCGGAATGACGAATGGTGACCCATCATCTTCACCCAAGAGAACTCTCCAACGTTTTGAGGTAGGAAATTGTTCATATTTTTCTTCATGATGAATCATTTTTTTCAATATATGAACTGCCTACTTTCGATCTAATGCGGAGAGTATGGTCCAAATGAACACGGTCTAATCCCTCGTTATTTTTTGTTTCACGTGTTCTTCGCGGATGAAACTTTTAGTTGAGCAGAACTCGACCTTGATGGACTTGATAAGTCGATGACATCCCAAGAAGAACATTTATGCCTTCAAAATGAAGAACGAGCCACTGGATCTCACCCAGTGACCCGCAGAATCCTGTCGGCACGACGACACCGACGACAGGCACTGACGACTGGCACTGGCAGGGAACATGGTGACGGTTGGCACACCGGCCAGCCTTGAAGGTGGTAGTGGCGCAACCGCATCACCAAAAGAGGTTGTGGCCTGTCATCCATGGTGGATGAGGATGGCGACCGTCACATCAGCCGACTGAGTGGAAGCTGGGGCGGTGTGCATCTGCATCACCAAAGTTAGAGGTCATGGTTGTTGAGCTGCAGCGGCGCACCTAGAGGGTGGCCGGAACCCAGAAGACCACAGAGGCAGTAGTGGCGCACGCTAGCACCGTTAGAAGGGGAGCTGGCCGAAACATCGGCCAGCTGCATCACGCCGAGCAGGACCTGCTCTGGCGGGTCTCGTGTGCCAGCAGGCAGCGCCACGTGGTGCCACCGGGTTGGCCAAAACCAAACGGTCCAACTGGACCGTTCGGGAATCCCAGGGGCGCCTCCCCTGGGTGGTAGCTAGGGCAGGCCATGCCACATAGAACAACACCCAGCCGCGGTCTTAGCCATACGGGCTATGCCCAGTGGGCTGGGCAGCCCCCTTTACGGGTCGGGCCGGACCCGGGCCCATCTGGACCCAGATACGCCTTTTTTGCCATATCTTAAGAACCGGGAATCCGTTTGACGAACCGTCTGTGGTACCGGAATCCTTGGATTGAGATGGTACTTTTGGTATACTCCACTTAAGTTTTGGATAAATTTGGAGTATTTCCAGGTTGGATTGAACCCGAATCCAACCGAGCCCTCGGAACGGAAACACTAATAACTTACAAACTGGGCGTCCAATTGATACGTCATCTATCATGTTGGGTCCCTTATGATGTGAAAGACCTTAATGATACTTCTTCATGGGACTTCATGGAAGTTTAAGTATCTACCAATTCCTTGAGGATCAGATCCTCTAGAAATCAAGCGTGCTTAGTGCGGGAACTCTGTGGCTGGCTATACTTAAAGAATCTTCAGATCCTGTGTAGGTCATATTTGGATCCTGTGTGGGTTAGCATCTACGGATCCTGTGTGGGTCATCTTTAGATCCTTTGTGTGTTATATTTAGATCATGTGTGGGTTATCTTCAGATCCTATGTGGGTCATCTTCAATCCTGTGTGGGTCAACAACAGAGCTTCTCGACAAAGTAAGATGATATAGCAATATAGCTAATCAT
This sequence comes from Viscum album, assembly GCA_963277665.1. Lineage (NCBI taxonomy): Eukaryota > Viridiplantae > Streptophyta > Magnoliopsida > Santalales > Viscaceae > Viscum > Viscum album. The sequence goes on along the minus strand of OY728123.1, from coordinate 497,566,590 downwards.
CTATACTTTTGTACTTAAGTTATACCTGGTGTGAGATGAGTCTTTACCTTTGTGGTATTCTTCTATGTGGTGCAACCTACATGTTATTCTTTCCTTCGTGGAATAGTTGTTCTTTTGGATAAAGAGTTGGGCCATGTTTTCCTCTTGAATGAGTTAGGTTACTTGTTAACTTAGGTATATGTATGGGTATATACCTAAGTAGGGTTGACTATTGTTTTCATGATTTGTGATTATGGTATTTATTTTTGGTTTATCCTTTGTGGATTCTGAGAGACCTTCGGGGGTCTCAGGGTCCCTACTGAGTATTTGTATACTCACCCCTGCACGGGATACACCCGCACCTTGTTATGTATTGTGCAGACGACAGACAACATTGATCGAGGCTGAGGGTTCCAGGACTGGAGGCTGATGGAAGGAGGACCATTAAACGAGATTTACTATAGATATGATCGTTCGAGAGCTATACCTACCGTTCAGGTAGGATCCTTGGCAGGTGTTCACTGGAGTTGTTTCAGTTTTACTTGTAATTTCCATTTAGGCACGTATTCCAGCCCCTTTACTTACTATACTCACCCTATTTACTATATAGTTTACTTTGTGATTGCATCTTGTTGTGTGCTTGGATTGTGTGAGTTTTCAAGTTAAAAGGGAAATACCTTCCTGATTTCAGGGATAAGCCTTTTTAGTGCTAGTATCCAGCCCCTGGCCTATGGAAGGCGGGCTTGGGGTAGTCACGGCACAGGCCCCAGGGGACGGGTCATGACAAATTGGTATCATAGAAGTCAGTTCTACCGGAGAACTTGGAATTTGATCTTTTGTTTTGGAAATAGTGTTAAGTGTAATGGGTGTGGTTTTCAGTTTGGGGAATCTAGTGTTGGTGCAGTGGTTGACGTATCCATACACTAGGACCCTGACTTCTGATTTCTGACTCAGTTCATGGAAACACTATTTGTGTGTGTTTTTTGAAAAGTTTTCTTTGTTGCATCTTTGAGTTAGCTCACCAGGTATAACTTATTGACTATGGTGCACCTATTTCTTTTTAGGATGCCTCCACGCAGACAGCCATCCATGGTTCCAGGTAGAGTATGCAATGAAAGCCCATCGAGCGATGAGGCTTCAGTGTAGGGCCCCCTTTCGGCAATTGTACCATCGGGTGGTGTACCAGCAGCACCACCACCCATTGGGCAGTTGATGCCACCAGCCCCAGCAGCAGAGGGTGCACGCTGATTGAGCGTGCTGCACGAGTTTTAGCGCTTGAGGCCACTGAGGCTCCGGGGCGAGACAAATCCACAGGCGTCTGAGGACTGGCTGGAGGTCATGGTTAGAGTTTTCTGACTGGTAGGGACACCAACTGATCTTATGGTCGTCCTTGTAGACAGTCTTCTTTAGGAAATAGTGGGGAGATAGTGGATCTTGATACTCTAGGTTCACGATGAGGTGTCTCTCATCTGGGAGGACTCTAAGAGCCTTTTCAGGGAAGAGTTCATCCTAGTGACCTTACGCTCAGTGCGTATACAAGAGCTTCTCCACTTACAGAAAGGTAGCATGACTGTGGATTAGTATTCAGTGAGGTTCACTGACCTCTTGCGCTACTCCACAGACATGGTGCGGGACCCTTTCTTTAGGGCATGGACCTTTGAGTAGGGGCTTAGACGGGAGATCAGAACTTCGATGGTATCTCTCAACATCCCGATGCAGGCTGGGGTGTTAGAGCGAGCACTCTTGGTTGAGAGATTCCTTGTTGAGCAGTCACTGGTAGTAAGACCCACCACCAGACATCATGTAGAAGAGTCATATTCAGCTGGCAGTATACAGATGATGCAGAGGTCCAAGAGGACCAGACCTACAGGTGGATGACCACAGGATACATGGTCGGTTGTGTGGGGCTCTTGAGACATAACAGGACAGGCGAGGAGTAGGCAGTGTTACTCATGCGTTCGGTAGGGTCACATTGATCACGACTGCTCAACCCACCATATGGACGACCAAAAAACAGTTGAAGGACCGCGTGGGTAGAAGCGAAGATTCAATTGAGAAGGTCTACAGGCAACAGGCAGATGTGGTAGAGGAGTTGGTCATGCAGCAGGTAGTGGGCGGAAATTCGAGGTTCTACCGCTGCCACCTCCAGGTGGTCCACCCCAACCATAGGGAGCAGGTGGATAGGGACGGGCTCAGCTCCAGTCAGCTGAGGCCTATGACCACCGTGCTCCGGAGATGATTTGAGGTAAAATATGTGTCTACTTCAACTTAGTTTCATTACTTATAGACATAGGTTCTAGTCACTCTTTTATTACCACGACCCTCTTTCAGAGCTCAGAGATTCCGGTGGAGCTGTTGACTCGATCCTTATAGCTAGAGACTCCTACGGGATATGATTCAACGATTACACATTGGTGCTAGTATTGTGAGCTTACTTTAGGAGGAAAGATCTTTAGTTGGGATATTCTAGTAGAGGTGTTGAGGCCTTACGACGCCATCTTGGGTATGGATTGGTTATCTACAGTCCATGCTCAGATCGATTGTATTAGGTGCAAAGTGTGGTGTGTCCACAAGGATGGGACCAAGTTTTCCTTCACCGACTTGAAGGGAACCTTTGCAGCACAGGATGGACTTACTTGGAAGAGGGTGCATTCGATCACACATTAGTTGGCTAGCCTTACCCTCAGAGCAGTTGATGTTGAGAGTCCGAGTTATCCTATAGTGGTAGACCAGTATGTTGATGTTTTCCCTGATGATGTTCTGGGTCTACCTCCTCATAGAAAGGTGGAATTTTATATCGACTTGTACCCTGGGACGACATTGATATCTACACCAGCATATCAGATAGCTCTTGTGGAGATTTGAGAGCTGCAAGTACAGTTGGAGGACTTTCATAGGAAGGGATTCATTAGGCCTAGTGTTTCTCCTTGGGCAGTCCCAATTTTGTTCACCAAGAAGGAGGATGGGATTTTGAGACTTTTTTTGGACTATCAGTGCCTGAACCAGGTGAACATGAAGAAAAAGTACCCACTACTGAGGATTGATGATCTTTTTGATCATTTGAAGGGATCATGGTGGTTTTCAAAGATAGACCTCAGATCAGGCTATCACCAGTTCAGGGTACGAGACGAGGATGTATAGAAGACGACCTTTAGATGTCGGTATGGACAATATGACTTCTTGGTTATGCCATTCAACATGACCAATGCCCCATTAATGTTCATGGGACTCATGAACAGAATCTTCCAACCACACCTCAATCGCTTTGTGGTAGTCTTCATCGACGACATCCTGGTATACTCATCTATAGAGGAGGAGCACGCCTATCATCTATAGATAGTTCTGGACACACTCCGAGCACACCAGCTTTATGGTAAGCTCTTGAAGTTCCAGTTCTAGATCCTAGAGATTCACTTCCTAGGAAACATTATCTCAGAGGCTAGAGTTGTAGTGGATCCAATGAAGATTGAGGCTGTTCTTGTTTGGGATCCACTTGGGAGTGTGACAGAGGTGCGGAGTTTTCTGGGTTTGGCCGGTTACTACTGAAGGTTTGTGCCTGACTTTTCTAGAGTTGCGGCACCCTTATCAGCATTGAGAAAGAAGGGGAAACCCTTCGTGTGGTCAGAGAGATACCATCGGAGTTTCCAGGAGATGAGGCAGAGACTAAAGAGTTCCCCCATCTTGAGTCTACCAGAGGAGGGAATTGGTTATGTAGTCTACTAAGATGCATCAGGGATCAATCTTGTATGTGTCTTGATGCAGGAGTGAGTAGTGATCACTTATGGTTCTTGATAGTTGAGACATCATGAGAATAACTACGCTACCCATGACCTGGAGTTATCAGCAGTGGTCTTTGCCTTGAAGATGTGGAGACATTACTTTATGGGTGAACGTTTTATAGTTTACTCAGATCACAAGAGTCTCAGATATATCTTCTCTTAGAAGGACCTGAACCTGAGACAGCGGCGTTGGATTGAGTTCCACTAGGTCTATGACTTCGAGATAGTCTTTATTACTAGGAAGGGGAATGTAGTAGTAGATGCACTCAACAGGAGATCTGGTATACAGTTGCTGAGTGAGGCGATGGAGCAGCTAGACGCTTTTCGGATATCCTATGTGGATCGAGATGGAGCAGCTTATCTTCAGTCTATGAAATTCACTCCCCCACTCCATCAACGAGTCAAGGAGACGCATCTTAGGGACACTAAATTTGAGGCTCGACGTGATTATATATCCATAGGATTGGAACCTGATGGATTTTATGAAGGTGGGGAGCACATCATCCTCTTTAGAGGACGTACTATGGTACTGGTGGCACTACAGGAGGAAGTGTTGAGGGAGTTCCATACGTCCCCTATAGCAGTACATACAGGAGTGGGGAAGATGTATCAAGACCTCTGATGTCAGCACTGGTGGTCGGGAATGAAGAAAGCAGTGGCAGAGTTTGTCTCACGGTGCCTCACTTGTCTGCAAGTGAAGGAAAAGCATCAGGTTCCAGTGGATTTAACTCAACCATTTGAGGTGCCAAAGTGGAAGTGGGATGGAATTTCCATGTAATTCATGATAGGAATTCCACATGTTTCCAAGGGACATGATTCCATCTAGGTGATCATTGACTGACTCACCAAGTTGGCTCACTTCATACCTATCAAAGAGCGGGGATCAATAGAGAGCTTGGGATGCCTCTACATACAAGAGATTGTATGGCTTCATGGAGTGACCTCGATAATTGTCTCCGATTGTGATGCACGTTTTACTTCTCATCTATGGAAGGGGTTGCAGGAGGCGTTTAGGACTCATCTTTGATTGATCATCGCATTTCATCATCAGATGAATGATCAGACAGAGCAGACCATTTAGACTCTCGAGGACATGTTGCGTGCTTACATCCTTGATTTCGGCCACAGCTGGGAAGATCACTTTACCTTTGTGGAGTTCACATACAACAATAGTTATCACTCCACTATCGGTATGGCACCATTCGAGGCATTGTGTGGTCAACCTTGCAGATCACCTTTGTGCTGGACTGACCCAGGGGAGTCATCACTCATGGTACCGGAGATGGTGCGGGCTACCACGGAGAAGGTCCAAATCATCCAGGAGCGGATGAAGACTGCACAAAGTAGGCAGAAGTCATATGCCGACAGGAGATGGATACCTATGGAGTTTGAGGATGGTGACCATGTCTTTCTATGGGTCTCGCCTCGATGAGGTTTGCAGAGATTTGGCCAGGACAACAAGTTATCTTCTAGGTCCATCGGACCCTTTTAGGTCCTCAATAGAGTTAGCGAGGTGGCATATCGTCTATCCCTTACCCCTCAGTTTCACTGGGTGCACGATGTTTTCCATGTATCTCAACTGAGGAGGTACTTTCTTAATCCTTCGAACATCATTGACTGGGGCGAGCTGGATATCGAGGATGGGGCGACGTTTTTGGAGGTTCTAGTAGATATTGAGGATCGACAGGAGAGAGTCCTTCATGGGTGATCGATACCTCTTGTGCATGTACGTTGGAAGCATGACAACCTCCAGGAGATCACATGGGAGCGGGAGGCTCAGATTCGGGCTCAGTACCCCTACTTGTTTCCCTAGTTTGTGATGTGGCTTTTGGGGACGCAAATCCCTAAGGTGGGGAGAATGTAAGGACCTTAAATTTTCCATGTGATTTTTTATTTATATAGAAATAATATGAGTCTAAAAAAATTTATGGTGCATGATTCTGAGGCCCGGTGTGCCCTGAATGAATTTCTGAACTTTTTTTAGGTACGTTCAGTAAACGCGCGAGCGGCATTTTCTAACTTTTGAACCGGCGCTCAGATTAAAAATATAAGGGTACCACTGAACTCACATTGCCGAGATTCTCTTTAAGGATCCTTCACTTCAACTGCAGTAGGTTGAGGGGAAGATTAGTTTTTGCGGGGTTTTGTGGAGGATTAAAATAAAACAAATGTTTTATATTATTTAAACTCTTTCCATCCTTTTTAATTCATTGGTTGTGGGGACCACATAAGGGTAGTTGGGAATTTAATTTTCGGAATTAAATGCCTGGTTACACAAAGTGTGAAAGTATGAAATCCACCATTTAATGAAATCTCGTTAATGACAAGTTAAAGAAACCATTAACTTAAATTAATGAGTAAGGCTTCTCTCCTTCCTCTTGGTCATTTGTTGACAAAGAATTGAATTTGGAGGAGAGGACTTTGGAGAACCATTGGATGAACAAATCCACCAAGAAAATAATGGATGATCAACTTTTGAGCAACCGTTGTAGCTTGTTGCGGAATGACGAACGTCGACACGTCATCTTCAACTGCGAGCACTCTCCAACGTTTCGAGGTAGGGAATTGTTCATATTTTTCTTCGTGATGAATCATTGTTTTCAATCTATGAACTGCCTACTATCGATCTAACATGGAGGGTGTGGGCCAAACGAACACAGCCTGATCCCTCTACTATTCGTTGTTTGACGTGTTATTCGTGGATGAAACTTCGGGTTAAGCAGAACTCGACCTTGATGGAATTGATGCGACGACGACATCCCAAGACAAACATTGATGCCTTTAAAATGAATAACAGACCACCAGATATCACTCGGTGACCCATGGAAGCCTTTCGGCACGACAACATTGGTGACCGACGCTGGTGACTAGCACCGGCAGGGAACATAGTGGTGGTCGGCACACCAATCAGCCACGATGGTGGCAGTGGCGCAACCACGCCACCAAAGGATGTTGTGGCCCATTGGATGCGGCAGAGGAGGGTGGTGGCTGGCATTCCAGTTAGCCTTGTGGAAGCTGGGGCGGCACATGTCCGTACCGTCGAAGTTGGAGGCCGCGGCTACAGAGTCGCGGCGACGCACCTAGAGGGCGGCCGACACTCGGCCGGCGGTGGAGGCAGCAGCGATGCACACTGATGTCATTGGAAGGGGAGCTGGCCAGAACCCCAGCCGACCACGTCACGTCGAGCAGGACCCACTCCAGCGGGTCCCGTGTGCCAGCCGTAGGTGCCACGTGACACCGCCGGGTTGGACAAAACCGAGCGGTCCAACTGGACCATTCGGAAATCCTGGGGGGCACCTCCCCCGGGTGGAGGCTAGGGCGAGCCCCGCCACAGTGGACCGCACCTAGATACAGGCCGAGCCCTATGGGCTGGACCGATCGGGCCATGACCAGAAGTCTGGGCCATCCCTTTGTGGGCCAGACTAGACCGCAGCCCAGCGGGCCGGACCCAGGCCCATCTGGACCCGGATACGTCTTTTTGGCCATATCTTGATAATCGGGCATCCATTTGATTGACCATCTGCAGCGCTGAAATTCTTGGATCGATAAAGTCCTTTTGGTATACTCCACTTGAGTTTTGGATAAAGTTGGAGTACCTCCACGTTGGATCGAACCCGAATCCAACCGAGCCCTCGGAACAGAAACACTAATAACTTACAGACCGGGCATCCGATTGATACACCATCTGTTGTGTTGGGTCCCTTATGATGTGACAAACCTTCATGATACTTATTTGTGGGACTCCATAGAATTTGATGTATCAAATGATGGATTTAGGAGAAAATCTTCCCAGAATCAAGCGTGCTTAGTGCGGGAACCCTGTGGCTGACTGTACTTGATGAATCTTCATATCCTGTGTGGGTAATATTCGGATCCTATTTGGGTGAGCATCTATGGATCCTGTGTGGGTCATCTTCATATCCTGTGTGGGTCATCTTGAGATCCTGTGTGGATCATCTTTAGATCCTATGTGGGGCATCTTCGATCCTGTGTGGGTCAACAGTAGAGCTTCTTGACAAAGTAAGATGATCTAGAAATACAACTAATCATCTATAATTACATACTTAAGTTATACCTGGTGTGAGATAAGTCTTTAAATTTTTGGTATTCTTATGCGTGGTGCAACCTACATGTTATTCTTTCCTTCATGGAACAGTTGTGCTTTTGGCTAAAGAGTTGGGCTATGTGTTCCTCTTGAATGAGTTGGGTTACTTGATAACTTAGGTATATGTATGAGTATATACCTAAGTAGGTTTAATTGTTGTTTCCATGCTTCGTGATTATGGTATTGTTTTTTGGTTTATCCTTTGAGGATTCTGAGAGACCTTCGGGGGTCTCGGGGTCCCTACTGAGTATTGTTATACTCACCCCTGCACGGGCTACGTCTGTACCTTGCCGTGTCTTGTGCAGACGTTGGACAACATTGATCGAGGTTGAGGGTGCCAGGACTAGAGGCTACTCGGAGGCAAACCATTAAACGAGACATACCACAGAGAAAATCATTTTAGAGCTATATCTACCCTTCAGGTAGGATCCTTGGTGGGTGTTCACAGGAGCTGTTTCAGTTTTACTTGTACTTTCTAGCTGGGCATGTATTTCAGCCCCTTTACTTACTGTTCTCACCCTATTTACTATATAGTTTACTTTTTGCTTGCATCTTGCTGTATGCTTGGATTTTGTGAGTTTAAAGGTTAAAAGGGAAATGCTTTCCCGGTTTCAGGGATATGTCTTTTTGGTGCTAGTCGCCAGCCCCTGGCCTATGGAAGACAGACTTGGGGTAGTCACAGCACGGGCCCCGGGGGACGGGTCGTGACAGTTATGAATAACATCATCTCTGGTCATGATCCTTGTTAATCCTATAGGGTATGAGTAATTATGAAAAAAATGTATATTAGCCATTCCTTAGTTAATATTTTTCTCCATATGTGTATAGTTAGAAAAATTAGGCTATCTAGACCCTAAAAGATTTGTCGCATGCATGCATTTTGGATTTTAGGGGTTCACAATGAGGAAACTACCATTAGTTAAGTTTTCCTATAATATCATCTATCACTCTACCATTGGTATGGATCTATTTGAATCATTTTATGGAAGAACTTGCAAATCTCTATAGTATTGGACTAAGGTTGGGGAGTTAGCTATTCTTGGATGATAATTGTTGGAGAAATTGACAGTGAAGGTATATGTGATTTGTGAGTGGGTGATGTAAGTGGATGATCATTATAAGTCCAATATTAATCATTGGAGGAGGCCTTTGGAGTGTTATATTAGAGATAATTTGTTCTTAAATTAATCTCCTTATCATAGGAAGCATATTTCTGGTCATGAGACTAAGATTTATACCATATTTGTTGGTCCTTTCGAGGTGTTAGAGAGAAATGGTGGAGTTACATATCGATTAGATATTTCTCTACAAATGGATCAGATTCATTAAATTTTTTATGTGTCACACCTTCTTTGATATCTTGAAAATTATTCCTATGCCATATAATAGGGTGATCTAGACTTTGAAGATGATGTAATGTTTGAGGAATAACCTCTTGAGATTCAGAATTGTTAGGGGAAGGTGTTGAGTGGGTGTTCCATTCCATTGGTCTGTGTCCCATGTAACCACAATGTCTAAGAAGAGAGTACCTAGTAATGTGAATCATAAATTCACTATAAATATATTGAGATATTTTATTATTTATTTTATTAATATATATTACATTGGTTTGATTTATGAGATGACTAATAATGTTTTTTTTATTATACTCCTTTTCCTTATGTGGAGTTAGTTGTGATCCTACTATAGCAAGATCCCCGATATGTATATACAGGGGTGGTTGTTCTTAGACCATTTATATTTCCTTTATGGGTTTGATTTTGATTCTTCAATATGAGAATCATTTGGGAGTTATTTTATGTAAGGTCCTGAATTCTCTATAATATTTTTTCATTTTTTGGGTGTTGAGGGAATCTAGAAAATGCTTTCTATTAATATTGAGGTTGAGGGAAGGAAAGAGCTGTTGTATTTGATATTTCTAGTAGAGTGCTTATGTCATAATATGATTGGTTGTGTCATGTTGTGAGTTTTCTCCAAGGATATGTATCATGGCATGGGTGTGATTTATTGCTTGGGGTTGTAAGCTATGAGAGTTAGGATTCACAATATCTTGAGGGGTAAGTTTAGTCATGTCTTTTGTTTCATCTTGGAGGTTTTATATGTTTAGATTTTTGGATTTCTGAAATATATGTAATCTTATATATGGATTTAATATCTTACATTTTCCTTTCCATTCTCCTTGTTGTAGTGTGAAGTGTGTGGTTGTGCCATGATGGCCTAAAGGTCATGTTCATTGGTTCTTCCTAATTGGGGATCATTGAATAATGGAACTTGAGCCAAAACATAGTTGTTTTTTTAGGGATGATTGAGGTGAGGGAGAGGGTTGGCCAACATAACCTGATTTCTAGGTATTTGAACAACACAACATGACTCCATTATTCGCACCATGAGTTTTTTTATTTTCAACAAATGAATAGATATGAATTGTGAGAAAAGTGGAATTCTCATGGTGGAATTATATCATGATCTTTAGATCACCACTATCATGACATGACAAATAGATTTCATTCCATGATGTTGTGTGTACTAGAAATTTCAATACATTTGATGTGACGCTTGAATTATCTCTATTTACCCTGATTTATCTTTAAACATATGAAACTATAAGAGTATTTTGGATAAGTCTAGTCCTCTACGATTGGTTCCCAAGCCTTTTATTTATGTTATGATAATTTATCAAGCAACTTATTATGGATTAGTCATGAGGTTTTGATTTGGTGTTCTCCATCAATTATTACATTATCATTTGGTGAATGCTGAAGCTTGATATTATGGTAGGGGATTCAAAAAAATATCTTCATTTTATGTGTCTATGTGGAACTATCATACATTAGTTTCTATTGGGAAAATGGTGGAATTGACCAAAATAAGGGAATAACCAAAAATTAATGTATTAGAAGATATTAAAAGGGTATTGTGATGCACATGCAATTTGTCTTCTGTTCATGGTGATTCCCTCATTTTTTTTCTAGATAGTGTGAATTCTTAATGTTATGATTATAGTTGTTCCTTATCATATTTTTCATGCTTGAAACTGGTTAAAAACATAATGATGGAAAAGAGAAGAATGATAATGAAGGAGCCTGATATTGAGTTTTTAATTAATTATTAAAACTTCATACATGAAAAGGTGTAGTTTAATCATATTTATTGGATGGATGTAACTATTATTGGTTGTTAATTATTAGGTTTCTTTTTTTGATGAAATATACTCATAATGAAGTGACTTAATCAAGATGGAAAGGGGAATTGTGTTTTCAATAATTAATGATTAATGTTTAAATGAGTACAAAATATGTTTCCTATAAGCTTGCATGACTTGTTTGAAGTTTCATCAATTTCTCATCTATATTTTTTATTGAAAATATGATTTTCTACCATATACATATTAAAAGGAGAAAGAATTTCTTTGATTTGATATGAAACCTATTACCATTGGATTTTTTGGTGGGGGTTGGGCTATTTTTACATGGTTTTGTTAGTGGATTGATGCAGATGATGATCAGATAATTTTGAGTATGTGAAAAGGTATTGTTGGTGATGTTGATATGGTTGCCTCGGGTTGAGAACCTTTCTTGATTCAATTTTCTTGTTTCTTAATTTTGAGATTATTTCCTTCTTTATGTAGTGTGATTATATCATTATAGGTGTATCTATTCCATGAAATAATTTTAGTTGAGTTCTAGAATACATAAAACTACACAATACCAGTAAATTATAAATTAATTAAAGATAATGGCTGTTTGGGACGGTAATTCTGCATTAAATATGGAAAATATGAATTGGTCTGGGTAAATTCTCAATGAAAATGGTCTTTAAATCTAGAATTATAATACTGAATATAAAAGCACCTTTAATTTTAATGGTTAATGTAAATGAAAACCATAATTAGTGATATTTTATTATTAAATGATAGCTAATTGAATGGTAGTAAATGTATATTGTCAATGATAAACCTTGATGCCTATATTCTTATATAAGCATTATATTTCTAGTCCTACACAATGGCATCAAAATTTTCATGTGTGACATCAACTATAGTTTGCAGTTTAGGCTAGGTAGTTTCCCCTATAATGGCTGTGTGATATATCCTTTATGTAATGATATTTCTTACACTCCACCACCCAAGCTGGATGGGAAACCAACACCCATATTTAGCCTTGTGTTATGGGTGTGTTCCAAATATCATGGATGTTCATGATACAGATCGATGAATACTCCCCCTTCAAGATGTGAAATTGGTTTGTAGTTATATTTAGGTTATGCTGGCTTAAAATTATTGGTTATGTGCTCATATAGGCCGTAATGGTTCATGGTTATGACATACATGTATATACGAGCTATGGAGGCTTATGTTTATAGCATATACTTGTATCCAGACTGTATTGGCTTACAATGATACATGAGAATTTATGGATGTGCTATAATGTCTTGAGGAATAGTACATACTTACATGGGCTGTGATGGATCTCAGGCTTATTATATGATTATGGGAATTTGATAATGATGTGGTTGTGGAATGTTTTCATGAATGTGCATTATGATTATGATGAGGATGTTTCTATGATAGGTTTGTATATATGTGCAATATGACTTATGGAGGGGATAAGAAAATTGGGACATAAGACGTTTAGGTTTAACGGAAATTTTTCAATGAGAATGTGTGAGAAAGTTACCTTTATTTTATATATGTTCTTTTGATAATATGTCACCTACTTTTGTTCAATATTTTGTGAGAAAGCTTTGGTAAGGTTGGGAATATAGTTCATCTACTTTAGGTAATGAGTTGGGTTTTCAATTTATTCAATGGGGCTTTATTATGCCTCTTCTAAATTTGCACGAAAGGTTCTAGGGAGGATCCTAATGAGTGTACATGTATGTTGAACCCTATATATAAATATAATTTTTAGGTCCAGAGGCATGAGTGGGATATCAATCTAGGCACAATTAGCTCATATATGTTTTTTTAGGAGCTACTAGTGATCCTGGTCTCTACCTTGTCATTTTTCATGTTATATTTTCATTTTGGTTTTTTCATTTCATAAAATTTATGTGTTGGGATTTATTTATTTGTATTATGGATTTGATTGGTGGATTCCTAATAATTTCCTAGGATATATTGAGGGAAATTCCTCCTGTATTGTGAGATCTATACCCTCAGTGGTAGTTGGAAACCCATGTCTTATTGAAGGAAGACTTTGAGGGTTACTCCCATTTTTACAACCAACCGTGGAGGGGGTGTTAGTGGAGAAGTGTCATGACATGAGGAGTTATAAAGTGTGCGAAGAGTTGACAAATGATCATTTAGATTTGAACTACTAAAAAATATCTTTTGATATCTCGTTTAATTTATTTTTCTTACACTCTTCTTACATTAACTGCACTAAATAGTTTTTTTTTCTTGTAGTGTTTTATGTTTCATTTCACCCAACTCCCCATTACTTATTTAATCACTCATATTGTTTTAAGATATAAAATTCACGCCCTCTTGTCATTTCCATCTATACCATGGGACTTTACACAGTAAAATTTTATCCAAATAAAAGTATAGATGAAAATTTTCAACATGAAATATTATAATTATGTCAAATTTTGATTTTTTTTTTCCTTAGATTCTTTCGACAACTTATATTATCCATGGAAAAAACTCCAAAACTGTGAAATTGGATATTTAATTTCACGTTTTTTTTCATATTAAATTTCCTGCTGTTTCATTGTATTACTTTATGCATTTTATTATACGTGATATCTGGGCCGCCGGTTTGTGTGAGACCTGTTGGCAACCTGTTTTTTTTTAATCCACCCTGGAAATCCATATTTTTACATGAGGCTCTCTTCTAGCCGTTCGATCTAATGGTCGTCCATTTGATCATGATCGTTGGATGTGTTGAGCGGTTGCACGCTGTTTTGCTGGATCTGTTCAGCGGAGGGCTTCGTGGCAAGCTCTCCATGGCTCGTGCAGTTAGGCGGTTCAATCTGGCAGGGGGTTTTCATCTTCCCCTACAGCTGCTGTTTTTTGGATATACAGATTTGAGTTTTGAGAGAGCTTCGGACAGACCTGTTTTGGAGAGATCTTGAGAGAGAGCAGCGTGAACAGATCTGAAATTCCTCTTGTTCTTTCACGGTGTGGCCCAATTTTCGGTTCTCATCGTTGTCCTCGACTTCGGCTCCGATACTGCCTTCGAAGAGGTGCTGCGCTGAAGGGGCTTTTTTTGGTTCTTGACACCGAAGGCCTGATTGCAGCGGTTTTGTTGCACACCGAAGGGGATTTCTGCTTCTTGATGTTGAACTGCTGTGACGAGGAGTTGCTGCCAGTCGAAGACCTGCGCATCGCGGTCCTGTTGCGGGGTGAGGAGCTGCTACTCGACGTGGAGATCCACTGCACGAGGTGAACTGGACAGCCGGACGTTTGTCCGGCACTGTAAGTGTTTTCCAACCCAGTTTCTCGGAAGTCTTTCTTGGGGTTTCTATTCTTCTAGCTGTTGTTAGTTGTTCGTTTTTTTTCCCTCGTTATCACGCTGCCTTTTGCTGGTTGTTTTGTTTGCTGTCCATTGTAATCCGGTGTTGTTGTTCTTTTGAGCAATTAATAAAAGGTGTGCGTGGGTGTGGTGTTCTTGCCGTGCAGTAGGTCCCCTAAGGGGCCGAAGCACGTTAAATCCTTGTGTTCTTTTATTATTCTGCACTTTCGTTTCTGTTTTGGATCTTGCATTATCAAAATCACAGCTCCAGGCCGGTCTTGTTTATTTTGTGGTTGTTTGGCTTGATTGCACTGCTGTTTTTTTGGTTCCGCTGGCCCAACATACCACAACAAGTGGTATCAGAGCCTTCCTGGCTGTTGTGTTGCTTTGATTTCGATATTTGCTTGATCTGCTTTAGGTCCTTTGTGCTTTCTACAACCTGCTATTGCCGTTTCTTGCTTGCTGCCACTGTTTACAGCCTTGTTGTATTCTGTTTACAGCTTATTGCAGTCTTTGTACAGCTTATTAATTTGGGTTTTCTTGCATTTTATTTGCATCTGCATCTCTGTTTAATTCTGCCTGTTTAAATTGATTTCTATTTGTTAATAGAAACCATTGTATTCATTGAAATCCTCTGTTTTTTTGTATCTCACAGTACACGTTTACCCAGTGAGATTGGTCGGTTCTTGGAGGCGTACGCTTAACGTTGTCCCCAACCACTCGACATCCACTCATCTGGATAAACATGACTACAATGCGATACGAAATTGAGAAATTCGATGGAGACAACGATTTCAATTTGTGGAGAATTAAAATGAGAGCTTTGCTCGTACAACAAGGTTTAATTGATGCCCTATGTGGGCCCAAGAAACCCATTACGACTGTTAATCAAGCTGGCCAGACTGTTGTAGAATACCAAGATGTTCCCCATGATGTGCTTGTTAAAGCTCATAGCTCCCTTTTACTTTCCCTAGGAGATAAAGTCCTTAGAGAAGTTGCTTTCGAGTCCACTGCTGCCGGCATTTGGTTGAAATTAGAGAAGTTGTATATGACTGCTTCATTAGTTGATAGATTGTATAAAAAACATCGCATGTTTACTTTTAAGATGAAACCTGGTAGTTCTATCAAATCTCATCTTGATGAATTTAATAAAATCATGTTAGACCTTGCCAATATAAATGTAGCAGTCGATGACGAGGATCAAGCAATGATTCTCTTAATTTCTCTTGACAACAATTATAGTTCTTTGGTAGAGACTATGATGTATGGTAGGGACTCGCTGACCTTAGAAGAGGTTAAATCTGCTCTTCTTTCAAAGGATTTGCAAACTAAGAATGGGTTAGGATCAGTGGGAGAGGGGCTTAATGCTGTGGGTAGAACAAATGATAGGGGACAAGGGAAAAGCAATGATAAGGGTAAAAAGAAAGGTGCAGGTCAGTTTAGGACTCTAAAGTGCTATCAGTGTGGGAAACCAGAACACTTTAAAAGGGATTGTCCTGAAAGGAATGGTTCAAGGGGTGATGGGGCTCAGTCTAATGTAGTTGAGCCTGGTTTCGACGATGTCGTCGTTCTGTAGTGTGTCTAGTGTGCTGTAGGGGGTGGAGTTGTGGGTTCAACTGGGTTTGTTTCCTTCTTTGTGTCCTAGGTGTGTTAGGCCTCTCGGGAGGTAACCTGGTGTGAGGACAGTGTAGCGTTGGGCAGTGGATAAGAGAAGCAGATCATGGGAGCAGTCTGGCTGATCACCAGACTTCATGATGGGGGTGCTGCTGGTATCTCTTTGTCGACATTGGATGGGTACCTAGGAATAAGGTGCTTGATGTCGCGGGTGGGCTAGATTAGGATGGTTTTTCCCTAAGTCGGTAGCGGGCTGCCCTTGCTTGCTGGGTGTGTTTCCTCGTGGTTACGAGTTGGCTCTAGGATTGGGGTTGTATGGGTTTTACAGCGGTTGAGGTTAGGAGGTGCCTTCCCCTGTTGCACGTGTCCAGGCAGTGTCTTGTCCTTAGGTGGAGAGTCTTCTGGGTCTGTTGTAGATCTAGGTGGAGTGAGTGTTTTCCTTGCTCCGAGTCTTGTGCTTTGTTTGCTTGTTTGCTTTCTTTTGCATGAGCTATTTTCTTTGCTGCTACTTGTTGCATGTGCACTGTTGAGTTTGTGTTCATACTTTTTATTATTGTTATACTTCGAGAAATGGTACTGCTGTGTTTGCTACTTGTGTGCAGGTACAAGTTTGCAGTATCAGACTTCCTCGATGACATGATCTCAGCAGTCGGCTCAGGTAAGTGCAGGTATGCATTTTTGTTTATGTTTAGAGAGTTTACTTCTAAGCATGTTTGAGTAGTAGCTTAGATTGAATTGATGAGGGCAAATGTGTATCACATTGATACACATGTTGGACATAAGTAGTGTATAGTTTGACTAGCACTGTTTATTGTCGTTTTTTTTTGTTTTGCTTAGGTAGCGTAGCATGATTGCCCGATTCAATTCATAGGTTAGGTGCAAGAACATCGCCAATTTTAAATGAAAAAGGTGGAGATTTGTGAAATTGGATATTTAATTTCACGTTTTTTTTTCATATTAAATTGTCTGCCGTTTCATTGTATTACTTTATGCATTTTATTATACGTGATATCTGGGCCGCCGGTTTGTGTGAGACCTGTTGGCAACCTTTTTTTTTTTTAATCCACCCTGGAAATCCATATTTTTACATGAGGCTCTTTTCTAGCCGTTCGATCTGATGGCCGTCCATTTGATCATGATCGTTGGATGTGTTGAGCGGTTGCACGCTGTTTTGCTGGATCTGTTCAGCGGAGGGCTTCGTGGCAAACTCTCCATGGCTCGTGCAGTTAGGCGGTTCAATCTGGCAGGGGGTTTTCATCTTCCCCTACAGCTGCTGTTTTTTGGATATACAGATTTGAGTTTTGAGAGAGCTTCGGACAGACCTGTTTTGGAGAGATCTTGAGAGAGAGCAGCGTGAACAGATCTGAAATTCCTCTTGTTCTTTCACGGTGTGGCCCAATTTTCGGTTCTCATCGTTGTCCTCGACTTCGGCTCCGATACTGCCTTCGAAGAGGTGCTGCGCTGAAGGGGCGTTTTTTGGTTCTTGACGCCGAAGGCCTGATTGCAGCGGTTTTGTTGCACACCGAAGGGGATTTCTGCTTCTTGATGTTGAACTGCTGTGACGAGGAGTTGCTGCCAGTCGAAGACCTGCGCATCGCGGTCCTGTTGCGGGGTGAGGAGCTGCTACTCGACGTGGAGATCCACTGCACGAGGTGAACTGGACAGCCGGACGTTTGTCCGGCACTGTAAGTGTTTTCCAACCCAGTTTCTCGGAAGTCTTTCTTGGGGTTTCTATTCTTCTAGCTGTTGTTAGTTGTTCGTTTTTTTTCCCTCGTTATCACGCTGCCTTTTGCTGGTTGTTTTGTTTGCTGTCCATTGTAATCCGGTGTTGTTGTTCTTTTGAGCAATTAATAAAAGGTGTGCGTGGGTGTGGTGTTCTTGCCGTGCAGTAAGTCCCCTAAGGGGCCGAAGCACGTTAAATCCTTGTGTTCTTTTATTATTATGCACTTTCGTTTCTGTTTTGGATCTTGCATTATCAAAATCACAGCTCCAGGCCGGTCTTGTTTATTTTGTGGTTGTTTGACTTGCACTGCTGTTTTTTTTTTGGTTCCGCTGGCCCAACATACCACAACAAAAACTTTATATTATCTTCAGGCTCCCTTCTATCCTTCCCCGCACCTCGCCGATTGTTGTTTCTCGCGATTCGGTGGCTGCATCTTCATCTGGACCTTCCCTCAAAGAGATCCTGCTTCGTCCTGCGACCCCCTCTCGTTCGCTCCTGCCTTCCCAGACCCTGGCAGTCCAGGGCTCGGCTTCTCATTCTGTATTGGCAGACGGTTCCCCTGTGCTTGTCTTCCCGTCCTCATCCTTTGAGGTGGCGGCGGATTTCCACAGATGGACCCCGGTTGCAAGATTTGGGGCGGAAAACCCTCTTCTCTCAGTGTTTTAGGCTTTTGTGGATTCGTGGGGTCTGGGCGCTCCGGCCACCGTCTCTGTGCTCAATAAGATTTCCTTCTACATCTTCCTCTCTTCCAGTGACGATTTCTCCAAGGCTTGGTCCTCGTGCCCCAGATCTGTTGGGAGTTGGCGTTTCAACCTTTTCCGCTGGTCCATGGATGTGCATCTTGTGCGTGAATCTCCTTAGGCGGCGATCTGGGTTCTTCTTCATGGGATTCCGCTTCCTTTCTTCAACATCTCGTTTCTGCAGAAGATCGGGGACTCCTTAGGTGAGTTCCTCTGTGCTGATGTTCGTTCGATGCATCTCCAAGAGGCCTCAATTGCATCTCCATGGTCTTTCAAAATGGAGGAAACCTCTTTTCTACCCCAACACTCCCCGCTTCTGCACTCATTTTCATATCCACGGACATGAGGTGTCAGTGTGAAGATGCCAGCGGTCAGATAGTGTTGTTTTCAGGCAGCCGGCTTCCTCTGTCGACGTCGGTCTTCGGTCTTCTTCATCTGCTGGAGATCCTATTGAAGATCCTTCGATGCTGGGGCAGCCTAGCACCAACCGCAGAAGCTCTGATTCCCCCTCTCTCCTTCCCCAAGATTCTTCTCCTGCTCGCGATCCGTGCCCTCGGGCACTCTCTATTCCCTCCAGCAAGCCGTCGCCATGCATGGACTTAGTTCTATTTGAGCACAGGCCCCACTTCATCCCCCGCCCCGGTGGTTCCCTCGATCTTCCGGTGCTTCTCAGTTATCTAAACCGAGGCAAGGAGAAGGTATGACCTAGTGTTTTTCTTTCCTGTGATCGGTCGCCGCTGGAGGGGTCTTCAGTCTTGCCCATGGAGGGCGCCTGCTCGCGACCTATGGCACTTGAGGTTTCATCTCGGGCCATCCTCCCCTGTGATTCAAGCTCTCTGCCAAGTTCTCTGGTTTCTATCTCGAATTCCTTCGGTGCTTTATCTGACATCCCCGATGATGCGGTTATCCATTCAAAACAGGCCTCGTCCTGTCCTTCTCTTCAGTCTAAATGTTGTGCTTCTCCAGGGGCAAAACCAGGCGCTCCCTCTTTAAATGATTTCTCTCATTGTGTGGAACACCTGTGACCTTGGTGCCTGGGTCAAGTCCGAATTCCTATCCAATGAAATCACTAAGAATAAGGTCTCCATTGTTGCAGTGCTCGAGCCCAAAGAGGCCTCATCTAAGATTTCTGTCTTTGCTCATAAAATGGGTCTCCAGAGTTAGATGAATGGTGAACCCACGAACCACCATATCTTGATTTTTTGGCGTAACTAGATTTAAGTGGATCTCATCTCAGTCTTCGAGCAGCACATCACAGCGAAGGCTGGTCATAACAACTCAACGGGTTTCTTCTCCTTTGTATATGGGAAGTGTGATCCTAGAATGAGAGGCAAGATCTTGAAGCTTTTTATTCGGGTAACATGCCTTGAGTCGTAGGTAGTGACTTTAATGTCATTTCGGACCCTTTGGAGAAAAAGGGTGGGGGCTGTCCATTGGAGGGATATGCATGATTTCTCCTCTTTCACAGCTCGCAAAGGTTTAATAGACTTGGGGTTCATTGGGAATAAATTCCTATGGTGTATTAACCAAAAAGGCACCCATCGCATGTGGTGCAGGCGTGATCAGTTATTGGACAACATCCACGCCATTGATGCTTTCCCTAGCACCATTGTCTCTCATCTAGTGAGAGCGTTGTCTGACCACTCCCCTCTCTTGGTGAAGCTGGAGTCTAGAAAGGAAGTGAATAACAACTTTTTTGTATTCCAAGAGATGGACTTATGGTCCAAATTATAAATCAATTGCCCACGACTTCTCGTGAAAACTTATTCATGAGTCATCTTGGCTTGGCTTTCACAAAAAGCTCAGGCGATTGAGAGGTGACCTACATATCTGGAATAAAAACCATCCTTCGCAGTTCCAGGACCTAGATATAGCTAAACAAGGGATTGAAGAAGCTGAGGCTAGACTTGTAACATGTTGGGACGATGACTTATTCAATAGTATGGTTGATGTAACACCCCAAGCTTCTATGGTACGCTTCTCTTTGAATAATGTGATAGCGTGTGTTGTACGCAACACCGAGTTCTAACACACCACAACTAATCAAACTAGCCGTTATGAATAGTAATACCTACTTTTTGAAATTATATATATTTTATATTTGAAAATGGACTTCATTTTTGGATTCGGAATATCGAATTTAGCCTAGGGTGAAATTTTGGTACATTTCGGATAACTTTCATATTTTGATGAATAGTGAAAATTACTAAATTTTAATTAAAAACAACTTTTTTTAATCAAAATAATTAATAGTGATAAATTATGAATTTGAGTGGTTTTAAGGTATATTTAGAATATATTTTTACCATTTAATATAATGTTGGTCATTGGACATAATTATACAATTAAACCGAACATAAACAAGTGTGAATCTTTTGATAGTTATTATCTCTTAAAAACACGCTTTTTGTTTTGACAGCGGGAATTAATTTTAAATTAATTTCTGCCACTTCTGTGTTGTGAATTTATAAAAATGGATTCCATATTTGGAATCAGGATGTTCAAATTGTGTAAATAGGCAACTTTTATTTTTAGACATTTTGAATAATTACTGCGGTAAATATTTTATTTACCATGGTTAAGGGTAAATCCGGTAAATAAGGGTTAAAAAATAATATTATAATAATACTAAATTACCCTAAAACGTGTCTTAACCCTATTGGTTGATACATGGTCGACCATGGGCATCTTTGGGTCTATTTTGGGACCCCATGGATCCACTTGTAAGTGATAATGACACTTTATTTTAATTTAGTTAAAATGAATACAAAAATGACACAAGCATATATCTTTTAGAACAAAAATTTTTACATAGGGTTATATATGTTGGATTTTAGATTATAAATATTCATTAGAAAGCTAAAAAGATTTCCTACATAATGATATTTTATTTATAATTTTTAGACATTAAATAATTTATTTTATTTATGACACAATGATGATGCAGTAATTACTATAATAGTGAAAAATTAAAATAATTGATATTATAAATACCCAAATAAATATAATATGAAACTTTTAATGAATTAAACTAATTTTCTAGGCTAATATGATATATTAGGATTGCTTTAATGGACTTTGTTCGAAGTAATCAATCTGTTATGAGTTTCACAAAAATCAACTATTGAATAGTGTCAAAATTGACATAAAAGAGTTCTTAAAACAAATATTATATTATTAATTGATATTAAATTCCTAAAAATCTAAGGTTCGGCCAAGAGACTTATATTATGATAGGTTAATCATTAATGGACCACTTGGGGGTCGCTTGGATGTATATAGTAAGTTTATTAACCATATTATATAAAAATACAAAGAGACATTGTAAAAGTGAAACTAATTAACTTAGAGTTAATACTTAAAGATAAGGTTAATATAAGTACCCAAACCTGTCTAAATTCTATTGGTTGAGTGGTTTTCGACCTATCCCCACCTTAACCTTTGAATAGTCAACTTTGGAGCCTTTAGAAACCGAATATGAATTTATTATAAATTAATATTTCTAGCTTTTCCAAAGGTGCCCCTCACCCCTCTTATAAAAAGGGCACTCCTCCTTCTCATTTCTTCACACCTTCAAAGCCTTTTGGTTCGACCAAACTCTGCCCAAATACTCTCCCAACATCCCTCACTACAACCTAGAGGCCTTATTTTGATCAGAAAGCCAACCTAAGGAGCCCTTTTGATCAAATCAAAAGGAAGAACCCGAAGAAGAGGTAATGATTTCACCACCCTTTTCTAAGTTCATTTCTTCTTCCACTTCTTCTTCCTTTGTTCTTACCATTATGAAATAATAACTCCAGTATCTCACATATACTGTGATGTTATTATAAGTATGGTACAACCATATTCAGTATTCTATCCACCCTTTGAATAACATGTCACCATACGTGCGTACGTACGGCTTACCGTCTCCACGTCGTGGTGTAATTGTTATTCAATATAATATTATTTGGATGAGTATAATAATGACGTGTAACTCATGTAAATAATAAATATAACATGTTAATGATTCTGTATATATGATATACCATCCATTTATATATTATTTTAATATCAAAAGAATGATATTGTCGCTCGTGCGTACGTACGGACTACCGTCTCCACGAACGCGATGAGATTCATTCTCCATCGTAACCATTAAAGCGTAATTATCATTTTATGATTTAAAAATGATGTTTAAGGACTTGATATCATTCTGGATATGAATAATATACAACCTATCCTTTACAAACATGTCTTACGTAACAAAACATATGAAAGAAAACAAGTAAGTTAACACCCGAAACAACGATAATACTAAGATATTATTATCAAATCAATATTAAAAGATCATATATGATATCATATTAATGTATATGATTCTTGTATAATTTAATAACAATTATTTCACCATTATACAGGAGGTTAACCTACCACAACCAAGGAAAAGTACAAGGTAAGGGTTATTTCACAATCTCTTCATTATCCGAGGTTGTATTATACGTAATAATCTACTGGGATCTCTTTATCATCCACATCCATGTTTCTTCGAAATGTATTTCAAAACGTTTTTACTATTTACAAGAATATGGGTTAAAGTCATTTATACCCTTGTTTGACTTTTTATAAGAGGTTTATAAAGGAATCTTTCCGTCGTTTTCAAAACAAGGTCCTTTTTAACCTTTTCGACAGAATTGAGGTAAGAATGTTTTTTTTAACTTATACGGCGGGTGCGGTTATTTTCCGCCGTTATAAAATCGTCGAAGCTTCCCATACAAGCTTATAAGAATATTTTCAAAGAAAATGTTTTATTTTATATGGATCTTAAATGATTTCAAAATAAAAGGAGATATTTCTTTTAAAAGAATTTTGATTTCATCTATGTCAACATCCTTTGATGGATTTTAAGATTATTTGAAGTTGATTTATTATGATACAAAACTTCTATATTGTATTGAAGGTTTTGTGATATGTTTGACTGTGGATGTGCTATTTTATACCATTCATAGTTTATTGTGAAAGTATTGACATTTCGTATGCTAGTTTTAATACGAATGTTTATGTTATGTTTAAACCTTTTCATATGGGAATGCATTGGACTTAATAAGTGACGGGTGGAGCCCGCTATAGCTCCTCGATGCATCGGTAGGTCTCATGAGACAAACTAGTGTCTTGGCACAAGGCCTTGACAAAATCTTATTTGTAGCCTTGGCACGAGGCCTTGGCTATGTGGTTATGATAGTCTGGCATTATGCATTCCAACATTATGAAAGTGGTTATTGATTTTTGCATGTGATTATTCGATTAGTAGAATATCCATGTGAATAAGTAAATGGCATTATTTCATTTTACTTTTGCCATACCATGTTGAAGTTCAATTTTAAAAGGCTTTTGTTTTAGTAATGCATTGCCTTAAATGTTTATTCTTATTTATGAAAGTTTCCGCTATATTGTTATCCTTACTGGGCATTTGAGCTCACCCCTTTTCTATGTTTTATTTTTCCCCAGGATGTGAAGAAGTAAATTATGAATGACACGCAGGGATATTATGAGGGGATAGTAGTGTGGATTATGGAGACATTATGTTGTTGTAGTAGTTTTTCATTTTATGATGTAATGTAAAACTTATGAATATATCTAGTGTTTCCAAGGCTACTAAACCAATCGGTCTTTCGAGATTTGATCTTTCTTGTGATCATGCCAATGTTATGTAATAATGCACCGACTCTAGGCAACTAGGGTCGGGGCGTTACAGTTGACCTGAAAAATAAATTATCAGAGATTCTTTTGGATCAGTAAGGCACAGTTTGGGAGCATTCCAAGAAAACATGGATGAAGGCTAGTGATTGAAACACAAATTTCTTTCATGCGTGTATCAAAGAGAAAAAACGCAGTGCTCCCCCTAACATAGGCATGGAGGATGTATCTTTCATTAGTGATATCAATGTGGTGGGAGGTATGGTGGAAAATCATTTTCAGAACCTACTTGCAGGTGTCAACCCGACAATGTTGGAGGGATACCCTCAAGGCCACTCTAATATATGAAATGCTATCCCTAATGTGGTGTCTCCTACTCTCAACTTGAAACTGGAGAGGGTTCCTAAGGAGGGTGAAATTTGGAATGCAGTGTCTTCTCTCAACCAAGAAAGCAGGGGTGTCCAAACCCAACCCAACCCGACCAACCCGACCCGATCGGGTTGGGTCGGGTTAGGTCGGGTTCAAAATTCTAGATGCACGGGTCGGGTTGCATCGGCTCGACCCGAGGTCGGGTTAGGTCGGGTCACGGGTTGGGGTAAAAATAACCCGACCCAACCAACGACCCGACATATGCTGCCCCACTGCTTTTCTGGGAAACCCGCCATTGTCACTATCATTTCATCCCCCTTCCATACGAACCCCGAAGATTACTCCTTCCCCTCACACACGCACTGCCACACCTGGCTTGCAACCCATCGTATCACCTATGTCCATCCATCTCCACCATGACCGGCGACCATCACGATTCCAGATCCGTTGAAGGCTAGCCCCTCCGCAGCCCCAGATTCATCAAAGGCTACCCCCTTTCGCTTTTGACTTTTCCTCTATCTTCAAGTTCTATCAATGAACCCTAACCTTCAAAGTTACCCCTTGTTTTCGGCTTCATCCATCGCTGGAGATCGAGATTGAAGCTGGTTCGAATCTATTCGCTCTCGTGGGAGCCGGTGATCTAGGTATTGGGATTCTGTCATTTCTACTTCAGTCGAAGATTGGTGGTGGTATGAGTTGTTCATCTGCTACTGTTGAGGAATTTGAACAACGCATATGAGTAGTTCGTGCATGGACCGGACCGCCATGTCGATGCTACTACTGAAATCTACTGCTCGAAGTAATTCTTATTTTGAGTGAAGTTGTCGCTATCGCACTGGAGTTTTCTGGTTCGAACTTTTGTATTCATGGCTGGTGTTTCGGTTGAAGCAGGATGGATGTTGGATGTCTGATCTGCTAGGTGATCATATTTTCCATAGTTGCAATTTGTGAGTTTGGGGGATTCGAGTTTTCTATTAAATCGTGGTTCGATTGGAAGCTGAGAAACACCTAAGGGATCTTCGATCAAATGTTTGAGATATCTGAAGTTGGGAGCTGAACTTTGGGGTCGATTTGTCATTGGGATGAGGTTTCCTCCTGGTGTGGTGAGGAAGGCAATGTCGAAGTGAGGGAAGGATACATGGCCGCGCAGTGCCTGGGTTTTTAAAATGAGAGTAGTGCTGACAAATTTTTTTCATAACCCATTGACTCGACCCGACATCGGGTTGGGTTGGGTCAGGTCTCAAATAAAAACCACCTTCGACCCGACCCGACCCGACCCGACCTATTATGGTCGGGTCGGGTCCAAAAAATCCCCAAACCCGACCCGACCCGACCCATGGACGCCCCTACAAGAAAGCTCCTCGGGCCCCAATGGCTTCCCAGGGTCCTTTTATGTGGCTTCTTGAGACCTGGTTAAGAGTGAGCTGGTGGGGATTATCCGGGATTTCTTTCGTGGGGGGAGTTTTCCACGGGTGGCTTGTGCAACAACCCTTGTGATCATTCCAAAGGTGAAAGATATCTCATCTATCAAATACTATAAACTTATCGGTATGTGCAATTTCCCATACAAGGTTCTTACTAGTGTGATCAATAGAAGGCTCACTTCTCAACTTCATGAGTGGATTTCTGAAGAACAACACGGGCTTGCTAGAGGAAGGTCTCCTCAAGCAGCCTTAGCTCTAGCTCAGGAGATGATTGGGGATATCAACAGAAAGACTTCGGACTACAATTTGGAAATTAAAATTGACATGGACAAGGCTTTTAATAGGATTGAATGGGGCTTCTTCCTGAGAGTGATGTCTTGCATGGGCTTCTCCCTATGGGTTATGGACTTGTCCTTCAGGTGTTTCAGTTCTTCTTGGCTTTATGTGAGCTTAATGGACAGGAGATGTGGTTTCTTCAAATCAGTGCGGGGTATTAGATAGGGAGATCCTCTTTCTCTAACCCTTTTCATTTTGGCTCAAGATTCCTTAAGAATTTTTTTGTCCAAATACATTAATAACAGAAGCATTCTCCCTTTCAGATACAGAGGTTATTTCAATGGAATTTCTCTTCTTATTTTTGCCGATGACATTCTTCTATTTACCAACTACAGTATGAGATCTCTCTGAGGCCTTTCCAATGCAATGGAGGAATATTACAAATGGAGTGTTCAATGTCTCAACTATGAGAAGATATTCTTATATATTTCTTCTAGCTGCTCTGAGAGCTGGGGAAGGAAAATTGAAGATATATTGAGAATAAAATAGAAATCTTTTCCCATGGAATATCCGGGTGCCCCAGTTTCCCCGGGAGGTATTCGTATTGAACACTTTGACAATCTGGTTTCGAAAATCATGGGACATATCAACAATTGGAAGAGACGGTTCTTGTCCTTCAGGGGCCACATTATATTGATCAATTGTGTGCTTACTTTGATTCGGATTCATGTGCTTTATACCCTTTGAGTCCCAAAGAAGGTGGTTAAAAAAATGAGACCATCATGGTTTCATTTGTTTTGGATGCTCACTTGGAGGGTCGTTATCATTGGGCTTCGTGGGCTAGAATGGCTAAGCCAGTGGAGTTATGAGGCATTGGCATGAGGAGTGTGAGCAATAACATGTTCAGTCTTCAAGTAAAATTGGCGTGGGAGGTCTTGGAAGGTAGTTCTCTATGGGAGAAGGTTTATTGTGGGTAAATATAGTGATGTCTTTGATAAACCAAAAGGGAAGGTATCCAATCTGTGGAACTCGATGTGCGAGCATCTATCAGAGCTCACTCGCATGTCTAGGTGGATTGTTGGGTGTGGTGATATTGGCTACTGGAAACATAATTGGGCGGGCATAACCCTTGGTTTCCCATGCCCTACACCTAATATTTCTTTCGCCCAGGCTAGCACCCACCCGAGGCTTATCCACTCTACCCTTGACTCACACCAGCTTGCGGTCTTAAACTACATTCAGCTGACTTCATATCCTAATAAACTTCTATTATCTGGTGCCTCCTTAAGGGATCTTCTTGGCCAAAGAGTACCGCCTATCCCTTCAACCTAGTTCCATAGTGGATGTGGCTCATCGTCTTTGGTGCAATGCGCTACACATCAATTTTGATTTCCTTATTTGGAATATTTGCAAACAAGCCATTCCGAAGGATGATTAGGTGTAAAGGCATCTATACAGTTTCCAAATGCTCCTGCTCTCTCAACACCACAAAAGAATCAGTCAGCCATCTTTTCTGTGAAGGCAACTAGGCTCAGGCTATCTGGACTGGTTTTGGGGATTTAACTAGATCGGGCTTCTCAAAAGGAAATTGTGACATCTTTTTTAATTCATGGTTTCATGGGGTAGAGACTAATGGTGTGGAGAGTCAGTTGAGGACCATGCTCATTGTAGTTGGATTTTGGACTATCTGGACTACCCGAAATAAAGATAGGATGGAAGGCATCAAAAGCTCTCGCTTGGGACTACAAGTTCATTCCAGTTTTTGCATGGTTGATCTAGGTTTTCTATTGAATAACATGAACAATTATACCTCTATGAAGAATCTCATGATTGGAAGGGGATCCGTGTTTTCTACCCATATAGTGGCTACGACCGACAAATGGATTCAGTGGAATCCCCCAAGAAGTGGTTTTAAACTCAATACTGATGCTTCTTGCAATCTTGGAATCATGACAGCGTTGTTCGAGACTCAAGAGACTCAGTGGTGATTTCCTTCAGTGCATTCTATGGTCAAGGTGATTCCTTTTTTGTTGAGGTTAAGGCTCTTCTCAATGGTCTGGAGATTTTTCATTCCTCTAAAATTTCTCCCAAGGAGATTGAAACTGATTCTTCCATCATTTACAACTCTCTTCATGGATGAAATGACCCTCCCTGGTCTATTACTTATGTCCTAGAACCTACTGGTTTTACTTTGATTACATTAATATTTAATGTATTATTACATATTGTTCATTGTTCTGCATGACTATGATGTAATAATGTCAAATAGTATTTGTTGCATTGATAAGGTCATGTAAATTCCTCGTTATGATGAGAACCTTGAAATGCTATAACAATATTCTTAAATATAGTTATGCGGTTGGATGACATACTATGATGGGACACATAGTATAAGGCCCTAGCCTTAAACCTTAC
This sequence comes from Viscum album, assembly GCA_963277665.1. Lineage (NCBI taxonomy): Eukaryota > Viridiplantae > Streptophyta > Magnoliopsida > Santalales > Viscaceae > Viscum > Viscum album. Next base: position 497,538,032 of record OY728123.1, on the reverse strand, counting down.
TTAATCTTGAGTTATTACAAGATTACACATTGAGAATCTTTTCGGGTTTAGAGTTTTAGAGAATTAGATCATAAAACTTGCATTACATTCCACATATAAACAAAGTGGTTACAGAAAGATAGTATTCTTCATTCCCATCAATGGAAACACATATAAAATAAAACATGGATTATTTCTTGACACATCCTTGACTCTATCATCTTATCATGTACCTTTCCCTTGACCTGTGAAAAACATTTCAAAAACTTGGGATGAGCATAAAAACTCAGTATGGGTTAAAAAAAACATGGAAAGGAAACATGAGTTCATATATACATAAGAATGAAATCATACTTTACCCATAAAACATAGGCACTTTAACATACCTCATAAAATCATGAATAAATCATAGAAATCATAAGACATAAAGGTAACTTGAGGCATTCATAACATTCTTACGTAGGGAGTAACCCTCTTGGTTACGTTTGGAATACCCATCACAGTATATTCCCTAAAATCTCTTCGGAGAAACCTTAACGTTTCACTCCTTCGCGTTACCCAATGCATTGGAGAGCTATATCGGGCTCACCCGCCCTTAGTTTATCACGGAACCACCCGTTCTTCATAATAATGCCCAAGAACCTCAACATAATCGTATCACATAAAACATGCATAAAGGAAACATAACATTTCCACCATTCAATCACAAGATATCAATACCACACATTGATATAAAAATATTATGAAAACCATTTTCAATACCAAAATAAAAGAAAAGTAAAACATGGTATTTATTTTTCTTTTAAAAAGAAGGAATGGCTTGTAGAGGAAGCCGAAACTCAAATAACGGTCACGACGGTGGAGAAGTCGTTGTCGCCGCATACGTACGACAAAAACATTCCCTTTTGTCGTTTAGTAAATGCTTCGTATAAAAAAGATTCCTTTTGAATAAACGTAAAAGTCAAAGGGGTTTATACACCGTATAAAAGAAAGTTGTGTATAAAATAAAATATGCCTCAACGAAAGGAGATTGAGACGAAGTCTCATACCTCGTATCCGACTTGACCCGACCGTTCTTTAATCTCCTGAATAATAAACTTGAGTTAATCTCTACTTTCTTATGAATCTTTTTCAAGTTCATTATTCCTTTTATACCATGTTATGAACATCATGTAATCAGTTAAGTTAATAATGTTCATTTCGTCGGTATTTGGTTCTTAAGTCAAAAATAGACTTCTTACACTTACATGTTGTTAATTTGGTCAAAGGTTCATTATATCCAGAATGGTATTCATGATGTAGATATCATATATTTCATATAAATCCAGTACATACATGCATTTATAATATTACATAATCATTTAGAGGTAAGAAATGAAATGCACCGTTCATGGAGACGGTAAGCCGTACGTACGCATGAACGCTACTTCCATTTCTATTTCATATTTTCTGGAATGGAATCATAATGATATAAGAGTATATTATAATTCCAATATAATAACATATATAGTATCATTAACTTTATCCTTTACACATCCCACATATGGTATTAACGAATCAAATCACTTTCAGGGGGCGGTAGTCCGCACTTCCTAAAATGAAGATATCGTGTTTACCCATAATGGAAACCATAAAGGTATGCCAAAAATGAAAAAAACAGAAGCTTAAGGAAAACATAAACATATTATATATCATATATAAAAATAGTGACATCAAAATGGCCACCTTTGAAGGTGTTAAATGAGTATTGAACAATCATCGTTTCGGGAGGCAGAATTTCGCCATCCACGGAAACCGTATGTTCTTTAACCATTTGATGTAGTTTTGTGAGAGTGTAGCTCAAATAAATCTTATAACAACATCCTAGTATATTGAAGATACTGGTTTTGTTACAAAATAAGTAAATAAAAAGAGTTTAGGGGGTTGGAGAAGCAAAATAAAACAAATGAACATTAGAGAATGAATTACCTTAAAAAGTGTAACGCCTTTTGATTTGAGCCTAAAGGCTTCCTTTGAAAGGATTCTGCCCAAAGGGAATCCTCTAGGATGAGGATATGGATGTGGAGAGAGTAAATGGGCAGGGGTTGGCCAAGCCAAAGGCTTGAGGAGTGTGTGAAATGAGGTAGAGGTGGGGGCCTTTTATAAGAGGAGAGGAGGGGCACTTTTGGAAAGTAAAGAAATATTACTTTATTTGAAAATGTGTTTCGGTTTTAAAAGGTCCCACATTGATAGAATTCGTGGATAAGGTGATAAGGGTTCGAAATCCACTCATCCAATTGGTTTTGGACATGTGTAGTTCATAGATTTTACATTATCTTTCTATTTTATTTAAATCGTCAAATAATGATGTCATCGTTGCATCATTATTATGTCATAAATAATTAAATTTATTTAATGTCTAAAAATTATAAAAAAAATACTACGATATAGGAAATCTTTTTATCTTTCCAATGACTATTTATAATCAAAATTTGGACTTGTATAACCCCACTTAAAAATTGTTTTTGTAAAACATATTATGTTTGTGTCATATTCACTTTAACATTAAATAAAAAGTAATTTATGTCATTTCCCAACAAAAGTGAATCCATGGGGTCCCCAAGTTGACCCATGGCACGTCATGGTCGGCCATGACACAACCAATGAGGTTGGGACATGTGTCTAGGTCATTTCATTTTATTAAAGTATTATTTATACCATAAACTACCCTAATTACAACTAATCGTGATTAAGAACTTAATAAGTTACTATTTACCAAAAAATTATTATAATCTCATTGAACCACATTTTACATACTAATGACAACCATGTATGTCGGATTTCAAAAATTCAAAACACAATGATGGCAAAATTTCATTTAAACGGAAAATCAGTCTTTATAAGTACCACTTAGTGGTTTCACTATTCATCAAAAATTGAAGTTTTTCAGAAAATTACCAAAAATTCACCCTAAGCTATATTTGATATTCCGAATTCAAAAATGAAGTCTATTTTACAAAATTCAAAACATATAAGTCACATTAATTAATTTAATAATTAATTCCCGCTGTCAGAGCAAATAGCGTGTTTTTATGAAACAATAAGTATCAAAAGATTGACACCAGTTTAAGTCCAATTTCAAAGTGAAATTGATTCCAATAACCACCATTGGATTAAATGGTAAAAATATATTCATATTACACATTAAGACCAATTCAAAAGATAATCTAATCATATAAATAAATTAGATTAAAAAGCAGTTTTGATGTAAAATGCAGTATTTTTCACTATTCATTAAAGAATGAATATTGTCAGAAAAATACCAAAAATTCACACAAGGTAAATTTTGATGTCCCAATCATAAAGAATAAGTTTATTTTGACAAACATAGTTTATAAAATTGTCAAAAGATATATTTAAAAAGGGTTTTCCATCATAAGGTAATAAAACAATCTTTTAAGAATATTAGTGTATTCCATGCTTAAGATTGGATTTATTTCCATTTTAAGCCTCTAAATCACTATCTTAATCATTAATAGACATAGATAAAAATATCTATTATTCATTACTTACTTGGGATGTTACATCCTTCCCCCCTTTAGAAAATTGCTTCCCCGTAATTTATTTACTTATCAAATAAATGGGGGTACTTTTCCCTCATTGCATTTTCAGATTCCCATGTTGCCTCTTCAATCATGTGGTTTTTCCACAAAACCTTTACTTGGTGAATCACTTTATTCCGTAACACTTTCTCCCTGTGGTCAAGAATCTGGACCGGTTGTTCCTCATAAGATAGGTTCTCTTCCAGCTGAACTACCTCTGGACTCAAAACATGATATGGATCTGGCATATACTTTCTCAACATCGAAACGTGAAAAACATTGTGTACCTGAGATAAACTCGGAGGTAAAGCCACTTGGTATGCAACTGATCCAACTCTTTCCAGAATTTTGTATGGTCCAACGAACCTTGGACTCAACTTTCCTTTCTTACCAAATCTCATCACACTTTTCCAAGGAGAAACCTTGAGAAAAACATGATCACCTACCTCGAAAGATAGATCCTTCCTCCGGTTATCCGCATAACTCTTCTGCCTGCTCTGAGCTGTTCTCATGTGCTTCTGAATCAGCTGAACTTTTTCTGCCAACTCTTCTACCAATTCTGGTCCCATCAACTTCCTTTCGCCCACTTCATCCCAGAAAGCTGGAGTTCGACACCGCTTTCCATATAATGCCTGAAATGGTGCCATCTTTATACTGGAATGAAAACTGTTATTATATGAAAACTCAACCAAAGAAAGATGTTGGTCCCAACTTCCTGATAATCCATTGAACAAGCTCGTAGCATATCCTCCAATGTCTGGATTGTTCGTTCTGACTGCCCATCTGATTGAGGATGAAAAGCTGTACTAAAATTTAATTCAGTACCCAACGACTTCTGAAGGCCTTTCCAAAAGTTAGAAGTAAACCTGGGATCACGATCCGATACAATGGAGAGAGGAACTCCATGTAACCTGACTATCTCCTTAAGATACAAACGGGAAAGTTGATCAAGAGAGAAAGTATCTCATATAGCAAGGAAATGAGCAGATTTGGTCAAGCGATCAACAATAACCCAGATTGCATTATTACCTCGAGATGTCTTCTGTAATCCAACAACAAAGTCCATGGATATATTCTCCCATTTCCACTCTGGAACTGGTAAAGGCTGAAGCATCCCTTTCGGTAACTGCCGCTCTGCTTTAACCTGTTGACATGTCAAACACTTCACAGTAAAATCAGCAATATCTCTTTTCATTCCATCCCACCAGTAATACTCCCGCAGATCTCTATACATCTTAGTACTGCCCGGATGAACTGAAAACGGAGAACTATGAGCTTCACATAACAACTCTCTCTTCAACTGTGAATCACAAGGCACACACAATCTCTTCCCAAATCTCAAAACACAATCACTATCAATGTTGAATTCAGGCAACTTACCTTTCTGAACCAGCTCTACCTTTTTCTGTAACTCACTGTCTTGCTTCTGTGCTTGCTTGATTCTATCTGATAGAGATGATCTCACTGATACCTGAAACAAAACAGAAGGACTTCCTGCACCAACAACTTCCATGCCAAAGTTCATCAAATCCTTAACCAAAGGATCACGTTCCAAACGCAACATTGTTAATGAAGCATTACTTTTTCGACTCAAAGCATCAGCCACTTTATTTGCTTTTCCCGGATGGTAATGAATTGTACAATCATAATCCTTGATTAATTCTAGCCATCTCCTCTGTCTCATGTTTAACTCTTTTTGAGTGAATATATACTTTAAACTTTTGTGATCGGTATATATTTCACACTTTACTCCATACAAATGATGCCTCCAAATTTTTAAAGCAAAAACAACAGCAGCTAATTCCAAATCATGTGTAGGGTAATTTACCTCATGAGTTTTCAACTGTCGTGAAACATAAGCAATTACCTGATCATTCTGCATTAGGACGCAACCAAGTCCTTTCAGTGAAGCATCGCTGTATATAACAAACTCACCATTCCTGGAAGGTAGTGCCAAAACTGGAGCATTCGCCAATCTTCTTTTCAATTCCTGAAAACAATCATCACATTCTTTTGTCCAGATAAACTTAACACCCTTCCGAGTTAGCTTAGTCATGGGACTAGATAACCGTGAAAAATTTCTAACAAACCTTCGGTAATAGCCCGCCAAACCAAGGAAGTTACGAATCTCGGTTACATTTGTGGGTCTTGGCCATTCTTCCACAACTTTTGTTTTTGCAGGATCAACAATTATTCCATCTTTAGAAACAATGTGACCAAGGAAAGAAATTTGTTGCAACCAAAACTCACACTTGCTGAATTTCCCATACAATTTCTTTTCTTTTAAGGTTTGCAAGATAACCCTTAAATGTTTTTCATGCTCCTCTTTACTTTTAGAAAACACCAAAATATCATCAATGAAAACCACCACAAACTTATCCAAGAACTCATGGAAAATTCTATTCATTAAGTCCATGAATACAGCAGGTGCATTGGTTAGACCAAAAGGCATTACTACAAATTCATAATGGCCATATCTCGTACGGAACGCGGTCTTCGGAATATCTGCCTCCTTTACCTTCAGCTGATGGTACCCCGATCTCAGGTCAATCTTTGAAAAAAGCTGAGCTCCCTGGAGCTGATCAAACAAATCATCGATATGAGGTAAAGGATATTTGTTCTTAACAGTGATATTATTCAAGGCTCTATAATCAATGTAAAGTCTCATAGAACCATCTTTCTTTTTAACAAATAAAACAGGAGCACCCCATGGTGATGTGCTAGGTCTAATGAAACCTTTCTTTAATAAATCTTGCAATTGCTCCTTCAACTCTAAAAGTTCAATTTGTGCCATACGATAAGGGGGTTTTGAAATTGGCTTAGCATCAGGAACTAAGTCAACAGTAAACTCAACTTCTCGATCTGGTATTATTCCAGGCAACTCATCAGGAAAAACATCAGGATACTCATTTACCACTGGCACATCATTAATCTGAACAGTTCCTTTATTTTCAACGACATGTGCAAGGTAACATTCATTTCCATCTTTTACAAGTTTCTCAGCCTCTTGATATGTTATCAAAAGTAAGGGTTCATTCCTGTAAACAAACTGAAATTCTTTCTGAAAAGAAACTTCTTTAGCTCTACAGTCAATCTTAGCATGGTAAATAGAGAGCCAATCCATACCCAGGATAACATCAAACTCTACTAGAGGTAGAACAATAAGGTTTGCAAGTAGGTTCTTTCCACAGATAAGGATAGGAAGATTCTTATAAATTCTTTTTGCATCGACACTTCCCCCAGGTGTTTTTACCAAAATTTCAGGAGTCATTTCTTGAGATGGTATTCCCATTTTACTAGAAAAGGTTTCAGAGATGAAATAATGTGTAGACCCCGAATCAAACAACACACTGGCATAATCTGAGAAAACAAACAAAGTACCTGATACAACTTCATTTGATAGCCCGACATCTGCTGAAGTAGTTGCAAAGGATTTCACCACCCCTTTCTGCTTGTAGTCTAACTGCTTCCCATCACTCAAGCTCTTTGTCGGACACTCGTTTGCATAGTGACCCATCTCATTGCACTTATAACATTTCACTAACTGTAAATCAAATTTGTTCTTACCTTCACCTTGATCCTTTTCAGTGCAATCACGAGCCTTATGTCCCATCTTACCACATCGGTAGCACTTCCCAGAATTCAGAAGACATTCCCCAGCATGCCTTTTGCCACATTTATCACAAACTGGAAACTTAGTTTTCTTACCATCAGACTTTTTTGAAGAATTCTTACCTTTCTCCTGCCACCTCGGTCTCTTCTTCTGCTGGTTGTTATAGAACACTTGGTCATCGGCAAACTCCATTTCCACCTTCTCAGCACATCGAACAAGCTTTTCATAACTTTTAAACTCATGAGAAGCTAATTCCCTTCGATACTTTGGCTTTAATCCTGAGTAAAAACGATTGATTTTACTATCAAGGTCTCAGATAAAATTTGGAGCATACCTTGCCAATCGAGTGAACGTTTCTTCATAGGCAGCCACTGAGTCTTCCTCTTTCCTCAATTCCAAGAATTGCTTTTCCATCCTAAGTCGAACAGCCTTAGGAAAATACTTCTCAAGAAACATACCTTTGAATTCATCCCAGTCGAGAGCATCAAGCTCATCAGCGTCCCTAATATTTTTAACCATCGACCACCACTGATCTGCTTCACCCTCCAAACGATAAATAGCAAGACTAACCTTTTGATTGTCTAAACACCCCATGACATCAAAAATCTTCTCCAGTGCTTTAATCCACCCTTCAGCTAACACAGGGTCAGATGATCCTCTGAATGATGGGGGGTGTTGCCTCATGAAATGTTCCACCACTGACATGTTCCTCTGTGGTTGATCTGGCTGATCGCGTGCATGGATACCACCACCATTTATAGCCTGAGTCAACTGCGCCATTACTGCAACAAACTGTTCAGTTCCAATTCCGACCATTTCTGGATGCTGATTCGGAAGGTTATTTCCTTCTGTATGCCTTCCTAGCACTGCTTCCCTATTTCCTCTGCGAAAAACCATTCTGAACAAACATGTCTTAGATGAAGCATCATGGTAATCTTTAAATGCTATATCATTTCAAAAAAAAAATATTTTTGGATAATCATTTAATAGAATTCTAACTCCTAAAGTTATCTAAACCGACCTCTGATACCAACTATAAGGCCCCAGCCTTAAACCTTACTTAATCTTGAGTTATTACAAGATTACACATTGAGGATCTTTTCGGGTTTAGAGTTTTAGAGAATTAGATCATAAAACTTGCATTAAATTCCACATATAAACAAAGTGGTTACAGAAAGATAGTATTCTTCATTCCCATCAATGGAAACACATTTAAAATAAAACATGGATTATTTCTTGACACATCCTTGACTCTATCATCTTATCATGTACCTTTCCCTTGACCTGTGAAAAACATTTCAAAAACTTGGGATGAGCATAAAAACTTAGTATGGGTTAAAAAAACATGGAAAGGAAACATGAGTTCATATATACATAAGAATGAAATCATACTTTACCCATAAAACATAGGCACTTTAACATACCTCATAAAATCATGAATAAATCATAGAAATCATAAGACATAAAGGTAACTTGAGGCATTCATAACATTCTTACGTAGGGAGTAACCCTCTTAGTTACGTTTGGAATACCCATCACAGTATATTCCCTAAAATCTCTTCAGAGAAACCTTAACGTTTCACTCCTTCGCGTTACCCAATGCATTGGAGAGCTATATCGGGCTCACCCGCCCTTAGTTTATCACGGAACCACCCGTTCTTCATAATAATGCCCAAAAACCTCAACATAATCGTATCACATAAAACATGCATAAAGGAAACATAACATTTCCACCATTCAATCACAAGATATCAATACCACACATTGATATAAAAATATTATGAAAACCATTTTCAATACCAAAATAAAAGAAAAGTAAAACATGGTATTTATTTTTCTTTTAAAAATAAGGAATGGCTTGTAGAGGAAGCCGGAACTCAAATAACGGTCACGACGGCGGAGAAGTCATTGTCGCCGCATACGTACGACAAAAACATTCCCTTTTGTCGTTTAGTAAATGCTTCGTATAAAAAATATTCCTTTTGAATAAACGTAAAAGTCAAAGGGGTTTATACACCGTATAAAAGAAAGTTGTGTATAAAATAAAATATGCCTCAACGAAAGGAGATTGAGACGAAGTCCCATACCTCGTATCCGACTTGACCCGACCGTTCTTTAATCTCCTGAATAATAAACTTGAGTTAATCTCTACTTGCTTATGAATCTTTTTCAAGTTCATTATTCCTTTTATACCATGTTATGAACATCATGTAATCAGTTAAGTTAATAATGTTCATTTCATCGGTATTTGGTTCTTAAGTCAAAAATAGACTTCTTACACTTACATGTTGTTAATTTGGTCAAAGGTTCATTATATCCAGAATGGTATTCATGATGTAGATATCATATATGTCATATAAATCCAGTACATACATGCATTTATAATATTACATAATCATTTAGAGGTAAGAAATGAAATGCACCGTTCATGGAGATGGTAAGCCGTACGTACACATGAACGCTACTTCCATTTCTATTTCATATTTTCTGGAATGGAATCATAATGATATAAGAGTATATTATAATTCCAGTATAATAACATATATAGTATCATTAACTTTATCCTTTACACATCCCACATATGGTATTAACGAATCAAATCACTTTCAGGGGGCGGTAGTCCGCACTTCCTAAAATGAAGATATCGTGTTTACCCATAATGGAAACCATAAAGGTATGCCAAAAATGAAAAAAACATAAGCTTAAGGAAAACATAAACATATTATATATCATATATAAAAATAGTGACATCAAAATGTCCACCTTTGAAGGTGTTAAATGAGTATTGAACAATCATCGTTTCAGGAGGCAGAATTTCACCATCCACGGAAACCGTATGTTCTTTAACCATTTGATGTAGTTGTGTGAGAGTGTAGCTCAAATAAATCTTATAACAACATCCTAGTATATTGAAGATACTGGTGTTGTTACAAAAGAAGTAAATAAAAAGAGTTTAGGGGGTTGGAGAAGCAAAATAAAACAAATGAACATTAGAGAATGAATTACCTTAAAAAGTGTAACTCCTTTTGATTTGAGCCTAAAGGATTCCTTTGAAAGGATTATGCCCAAAGGGAATCCTCTAGGATTAGGAGAGGGATGTGGAGAGAGTAAATGGGCAGGGGTTGGCCGAGCCAAAGGCTTGAGGAGTGTGTGAAATGAGGTAGAGGTGGGGGCCTTTTATAAGAGGAGAGGATGGGCACTTTTGGAAAGTAAAGAAATATTACTTTATTTGAAAATGTGTTTCGGTTTTAAAAGGTCCCACATTGATATAATTCGTGGATAAGGTGATAAGGGTTCGAAATCCACTCATCCAATTGGTTTTGGACATGTGTAGTTCATAGATTTTACATTATCTTTCTATTTTATTTAAATCGTCAAATAATGATGTCATCGCTGCATCATTATTATGTCATAAATAATTAAATTTATTTAATGTCTAAAAATTATAAAAAAAAAATACTACGATATAGGAAATCTTTTTATCTTTCCAATGACTATTTATAATCAAAATTTGGACTTGTATAACCCCACTTAAAAATTGTTTTTGTAAAACATATTATGTTTGTGTCATATTCACTTTAACATTAAATAAAAAGTAATTTATGTCATTTCCCAACAAAAGTGGATCCATGGGGTCCCCAAGTTGACCCATGGAATGTTATGGTCGGCCATGACACAACCAATGAGGTTGGGACATGTGTCTAGGTCATTTCATTTTATTAAAGTATTATTTATACCATAAACTACCCTAATTACCACTAATCGTGATTAAGAACTTAATAAGTTACTATTCACCAAAAAATTATTATAATCTCATTGAACCACATTTTACATACTAATGACAACCATGTATGTCGGATTTCCAAAATTCAAAACACAATGATGGAAAAATTTCATTTAAACGGAAAATCAGTCTTTATAAGTACCACTTAGTGGTTTCACTATTCATCAAAAATTGAAGTTTTTCAGAAAATTACCAAAAATTCACCCTAAGATATATTTGATATCCCGAATTCAAAAATGAAGTATATTTTACAAAATTCAAAACATATAAGTCACATTAATTAATTTAATAATTAATTCCCGCTGTCAGAGCAAATAGCGTGTTTTTATGAAACAATAAGTATCAAAAGATTGACACCAGTTTAAGTCCAATTTCAAAGTGAAATTGATTCCAATAACCACCATTGGATTAAATGGTAAAAATATATTCATATTACACATTAAGACCAATTCAAAAGATAATCTAATCATATAAATAAATTAGATTAAAAAGCAGTTTTGATGTAAAATGCAGTATTTTTCACTATTCATTAAAAAATGAACATTGTCAGAAAAATACCAAAAATTCACACAAGGTAAATTTTGATGTCCCAATCATAAAGAATAAGTTTATTTTGACAAACATAGTTTATAAAATTGTCAAAAGATATATTTAAAAAGGGTTTTCCATCATAAGGTAATAAAACAATCTTTTAAGAATATTAGTGTATTCCATGCTTAAGATTGGATTTATTTCCATTTTAAGCCTCTAAATCACTATCTTAATCATTAATAGACATAGATAAAAATATCTATTATTCATTACTTGCTTGGGATGTTACACATAGCATGCATACCGTCAGGTGCGAGTACTCGTAAGCAGATGAGACTTCCTCTCAAGAAGTTCACATTTGGTAATCTTCAAGTTAGGAGATTATTAGAACATACCCGCTAGTAGAAATTCTATATTTTTTTGGTGTTATCAGATATTTCTATCTGCGAGCGTGTGTAACGTGAAGGACCTTGGAACACCCTGAGAGGGGAGGGGTGAATTAGGTTGTCAACTTTTTCTTTTTGAAGTTGTGGATATTGTTCCCACATTGGTAGGAACTTGTTAAATCTGTCAAACAAATGAAAGCAGGAAGTTGACACAACACTTTTACTTGGCTCACCACAAAGGGCTACGTCTAAAGAGCATACGCTGACAGTGTGTCGGTCGTACCAAAATCCACTAATCTTCACTTGTTTATGGATTACAAGTTTTGGTCACAGTCACATTGTGTCTGGCATAATGCCTTTACAAAGGTTCAGTGAACACTCACTGCATCCCTCAGGTCACTCTTGTTGACTTTCCCTAACTCACTGCCTTTGGTGAAGTCTCACTCAGTTTATAGATGTGAATGTCTCTTTAATAGATTTGCATTGAAGTCTTTGTCTCTGTTCTGCTTGAGACACTGCTTTCATCAAAGTCCTATAGAGATGCACTTGAAAGCACTAAATCACTGAACCAGGTATTCGGAACGTGCAAACAGGTTACACTGATTATTTCACGCAACACCTACCCTTTGTGCACAAGATCTCACTTTTGTGTGCAATACTTTATTTTCGTGCAAAAAGTATTTCACGCACCAACCCCCTTTACGCGCAACCTTCACTTTTACGCGCAGCCTCCACTTTTACACGCATCCTTATTTTTTACGCGCGACATTGAATTTTTCACGCAACATCAATTTTTATGCGCAATGTTTGCATTTTCGCGCAGTTTAAAATTTTCTGCGCAACTCCCTTTACGCGCATCAGAACTCAGATCTTCTCTAAGTCTTCAGTCGTGCTGAATGAGGGGGGTCACCTCTTATTTATAGGCTTCACCGACCCCCGCGTGCAAAACCCCGCCTTGTCGCGCAAAACGCTCATTCTGCGCGCAATCCTTTTTCGCGCAGGAATCATTTTTCATGCACATCTTCGGATTTTCCGCGCACCTCATGCTTTTGTCATTTTTCATCGTTCTGATCCCAAAACACCTTTTGCGTGAGAAAACCAACCTACATTCACTATTGCACCAAAACCAATTTAGCGCGCAATCCATGTTTTTCGCGCACCACTCCAATATTTCGCGCAGCTCATGCTTTTGCCATTTTTCAGCGATTTGATCCCAAAACATACCTTGCGCACAAGTTTTCAATACACCTACCCTTTTGCGTGCAAGTTCCTTTGCCAAACACACATTTTACCATTTCTCAATTTTCAGGCCCAAAAATTTGGCAAACACTATGAAATGACGCCACCTTCAATATTGTTGTTTGATTAAACTGTATGATCACTTTACTGGAAAAAATTCTAAACATCCAATAAGGATTGACAACAAACACAAACCATACTCCAATTCTTGCAAAGAACGACCATGGTTCCAACATAACGATCCTTAGACTTTAAGATTATTATTAATACATGTCACAACATACACACTTTGATTTACTGACGAAAACCGTCACGCAGACAGCTGGCGAGAAGTAAGGTACATTGGGTGCGTCACGAGTGACATGTTATTAATTGATAATTTGAGGAAGGATTTGTCCCTTACATTTATGGAAGTTGATATCTCATCCCTTTGATTGAAATAGAACCGTCACGCAAAATTCCATGACCATGGTGTAACGAAGAGTTTATTTCATGTAGTCAAAGAACGACATATCAAGCATAAAAGTTGATGACACTATCATGAAACCTGCTTGATGAGATATTTCGACAAAGGGATTATATTGCACAATGAGTGTTCATATGTAGATGTTGTTGTTGCGACTTTAAGTTTTTTCTCTTGGGTGTCTTGACTCGTTGCTAGACAATACTCTTGGACTTTAGGCAAGCCCACCTACTACCAACGAGAAAGAATCCTAGAGGGTCACACACTAAGTTTCTTTGGTGGTCTCGGTTAAATTCTATTTGAATTTAATTAATGAATATTATTCTCTAGAAAGTGGAATAATTTTATTCAAGTTAAAATGATTGCGTAAATTAAATAAATATTTATTCACTGGATTGTGGGTAAAATATATTTATTTATTTTATTGAACATTTAATAAATATTTATTTACTAGTTTGAAAATAAAATATTTATTTAGGAGAATAATTTATTTATTTATTTATTCGGGTGTTCAATAAATGGAAGTAGAGTTCGAGCCGACCAAGGCCGGTCCGATAGTAAAATAATTATTTAAAATATGATAAATAATTATTTAACTAGTTGGCATAACTTAAAATAACACTGCTATTATTTTGTAACGCGGAATTTTATTTATAATTCCATTTTGCGCAAGTTGGCTCACCATAAATAATGACGCAATATTATTATTAAAAGCATGAGTTTTCTCTAAGTTCATGAATGCATTTAATTGTTTATATGCAATTAAATATTGTAACTAAAATTCCATGTATATAAATAAATAAGTATACATATTGTGTCATACACCACACCACATGCCTGGTCAATTGAGAATTGTTGAGCCAAACAATTTCTCTCTCGAATCCTCTTCTCTCCCCTCTCAAGAACGAGAGACGTTCTTCAATACCGAAGAACAAGCGATCAAGAACAACCGACACAAGACACTTACTTTGCCACGCTAGCACCTGGAGAACGAGCGGTGTCGATCGGAGGCAATCAGAGCACGTGTGGATCACCGCTAGAGGGATTCTAGTTTGAATCCTTGCAAGTGAAAAAAGATAATCCGAAAGGGTAATTCCGAACGATCAACATCATCAATGAAGAAAATACTGAAGATCCAAGTATTATTTTCTTTATGAAATTAATTATATTAATTATAAACATGATGTGAAATATCTTCTATAAAGGTTTCAGGCCTCTTCATTCTTTATCTAAATCTTTAATTATATTCCATGGAGACTGACATTCATCATCGTATTGATCCCGAAATAATCATTAATCATGGTAGAAATAAAATTTGGTTTTCGTCCCAACCACGCTTCTGCTATGCCCGAAACCTAAAGTTCGAGACTCAAGAGGCTCAGTGGTGATTTCCTTTAGTGCATTCTATGTTCAAGGTGATTCCCTTATTGATGAGGTTAAGGATCTTCTCAATGGTCTGGAGATTTTTCATTCCTCTAAAATTTCTCCCAAGGAGATTGAAACCGATTCATCCATCATTTACAACTCTCTTCATGGAAGAAATGACCCTCCCTGGTATATTACTTATGTCATTAGAAGATGTAGAAACTACATTGGACAAGGAAAATTTAAACACACTTGGTGTCAAGGGAATGTTGTTGTGGATTTCCTTCCCTTGAAGGGTGACCAAAGAAACCCCCTCATTATTTATTCCAATCTAGGTTCCCTTCCCCCCGAATGTGTTACTTTTTTGGCAAGATTCCCTCGGTCTTCACTATTTCAGACCACCATGATTTTGTTGTATTTCATGCTTTGACTTTCTTAAAAATAAATTACCACTTTGACCATGGATAACTACCTTAGGAATGTATTGATTTTGTTCTTGGGGATGCCTTAGGGCTTCATCATTTTAGACCACATTGAATATTTTTCTATGGTTGGATCTTCATTTTTGAATAAAAAATAAAAAATTGATCTACCTTGGATAATAAAGTATATTCATGAGTAATTTATGATGTAGTTCTTAGTAAAAATATGTTTAGGTTTATATATATATATTATTTTTATTTTATTAAAATAAATATTATAATTTTTTCATATAAATTGTAAAGAAGTAACTCAAAAGTTGCGATTGAAAACCAAATATTTAATTATTTTTAAATATTTTAGGGATTGAGAGTTCACCCGATCTAATGTTAGTTTATTAATTTAAGACTAGAAATTATTAAAGAATGATTATATAAATATTTCATTGTTCTTATTTTAGAAATGATGCAACAACTATCCTATATGACCCAAATTAGATTAGTATAATGTGGAATTAAAATGAGAATATGGAATTGTTGATTAAAGGGTTGTCAAAACCCCCTCAGGTACCATTATCCCTTTATGGATTATGTTTTACCTTTAGTGAATGTAACAAAATTCACTTTTCAATTTCCTTATAATCAATAAAACAACGATATCCAGTAAAAAATAAATTTAATGATAAAACAATAATTATATAAATAATTATTTTCACTAAAATATAAATAAATCAATATGAAAATATTTTAAGATTAATTCCCTAACCTTAATGACAACATAAAAAATAAACCTATTTCCTCTTACTTAATTACTACATAAGCACAAAGGTAAAATATAATTAATAATTTGGCATGATATTCATACCACTACTAAAGATCAATCTTTTATCAACACTAAAATTTTCAACCATTATCAGTGTTAAAAATGTGATGATAAATTCCATTTTTATTAGTCCAAATTTCTAGTGGAGATAATTCTTAAAAATAACTTGTTTTAACAAAACTATGTCACAAATGACCGCCCCATCACCACCCCATTTTATCAATTCTTATCGAAGTCAATATTAGCGGTAATGCCACAAATCATCCCTTCTCATCCACACACACCTATGCCGATTCGAACAGGTGACCTCCTTGTACATGGTGAACACACTTACCACTGCACTATCTTGTTTTCATATAAATTTTATGATATATCTCTCTTATATATATATATATATTTACATACATATTTTTATTTATATATTTATTCATATAATTATACATGATTATATAATTATTCTCAAATATATTTATAAAATATGTTTATATATTTACATAGTATATTTATATATTAAATTTTCCTAATATATTTAAAAAATTCATTTTTATTGTAAACAAATTTATGTGTGTATATATATATATTTATATATGTGCGTGTGTGACTCTCTTTCTATCTCTATTTATGTGTGTGTGTGTGTGTATTTATAGGTGTATGTGTCGATAAAAATTAATGTATATATATTCTATTATATATTTTTTGTAGTGTATAAAGATACATACATACATATAGACATAAAAAAGCATACATAAAACCATCCAAGAGGATTTTACTTGCTATATATTGACATATTTATATATATGTATATATATATTGAAATATATATTGATTTTAGTATATATATATATATATATTTATTTACATATATTACAAGAATAAATACATAAATATATATCTATTTATTAAGACACACACATATATCTTTATAAACATTATATATACATATGTATAGGTATATATATATTCATAATTTTTTATAATTATGTAATAAAATGAATAAATTTTTATGGGAGAATCCATTATAGATCAAGGACCCCGAGACATATAAATCCCGATGGGTGAAAAATAGTATGGCTTAAAGGCCTAGAGGCACATAACCTTAAAATTTTCAATGGCCTAAAATCACATTGGTACAAAGACCATAAAAAAGGGATTGAAAGGACATTAAGAAAAACATGAGGGCTGAAAACCAAAATCCAAGAAGTCCCAAGAGATTCAAAACCCATTCAGACCAATAAGTTGAAGGCCCCATCCCTACCTGGTCTACAAAACAGATAAATTTACCGCAAGAGGCTAGGTTGCAGCTATCCCTACCTGAAAAGTTAACCATTTTCCTATATTATTGGTCACCATAAATAGGTAGTCGAAGATCAGAAGACCCGACACCTCTAACTGACCCATGGAATGAGTCCACGACCTGAATCCACTATCTAATGACATGTTTTGTCCCACCATACATGGTTTGTGTGCACCATTTGACAACATGTTTCAACACCCACACCAACCATTAGACCGTCGCCTGAATCCCAACACACCATGTCTGCAGCATGCTGGCGAAAACCAAGAAGTGAGCCAAAATTCGCGAGCCATCCGTGACTTGGAGCCGCCATGCAACACCGTGGCATGAAGCAATGCCAACTAATGACCCACAATCCAATTTCATATGACCATAGATCTACAATTATTGGATGTGGAGAAAACCAAATACCACATACTAAGGGTAGAAATAAATGAAGTAGAGAAACTCCGTCACCAACAGGGGAATCCCTAGAAGATGGGGAGGCTCACTCGGGAGAGAATTCTCCCCAGTACACACACACATATATTAATTTATAAATAAGAAATTAATATGAAAAAAATTAAAATTTAAACACCATAATTTCCATATGAATGTAATATTGAAGAATAAATATAGTGTCAACCGAAAAAAATAATAAGACCATCTTAAATGAAACTAAAATTTGATCAAATGTTCATAGATTAGGGTATCCCAACTTAAAACGTAGTTATAAAGACATTTTGAGAATTTTTTAACCAATTTTTTGATAGAGTCCCTTATCGATTTGGCGGTTTCGATATTTTTACAAGCTTCAATTTGATATCTTGTGGAATCCAAAAAGATAACGAAATCAAAAGTTACAACCTTTTTAAGTTCAATTCCAGTTTTTAACCTATCTTAGATAATAATTAATTTATTAATTTTTTCTATCTCCAAAAGTTTATTAAATGTGTGTCAGTAAATACTAATTAGTAAAATTTTATTTAATTTTAATTTTTAAATATTTTATGAACAATTTTTCACTAATTCTAAAATATATTAATTGTAAATACACATTTAGTGTTATATAAATTTTATTTAATTAAATATTTTATATCAATATCAATATAAATATATTTATGTTCTATAATATGATATTTAATATATATAAAATGTTATTTTTGATGTATACCTTTTATCTGTGTTAAAAATAAGTGCCTTAACATTGATAAAGGGGTACCTTTATGTGGGATAAAAACCCAATGATAAGTGGAACCCATTTATAAGTTCTTTTTATCCTTGATAAAGGGGTACCATTTATTAGTGATTTTTAGAACTATAATTTTTAATATCATGCAGTATATAATGAAGGTAATTAATATCATTATTTCTCTAAAATCCTTTATTATTTTAAAAATTCCAAAATTATGTTAACTAGAATTCGGATACAACTGACCAATAATCTACATAACAAATTCAATGATCATGATCAAATAAAATTCTCATAGTTAAGAAGAAAAAGAGATTGTTCCTATTACCTGAAACCAAGTGGGACACAACAATCACTATTATTGGAGGGGTCATCTCTGTAGTGCACCATTGGTTATTGGAATTGAGAAAATGAAAGTTTTGATCCTATCAATATGACGACAGAAGAGGGATCCAGATAACCTAGTCATTCCATGATAGAGTAATTATCATCATATAGAATCATAGGTTCTTGGCACTAAGATATAAAAATTTGGGCCTGAACCAGTAGTGCAGAGATTAGGAGTGCACACTATAATAATAATTTAAATTATCCACATTCCTTAATGTTACACATTTTTATAAATATATATAAAGTTTTTACCCTTGTATTTACTCACATCCACCCATGTTTAAAAAAAACAAGAGTAACGAGTCTTACATACCCCAAAAAACGAGACAAAATTTTATTTTATTATATTACCAAATAGTCTTAGCATAGGAACCTTAGGCCCCAACCTATACCCAACCCAACCTTGGGTAACATTTTCACAACCCCTACCTACATGTTCTTGTCAATGCAACCCACATCATGCCCCAAGCCCCTATTTTCATGCACAAGTTATGCTGACCACATCTAGATACAACATAATCCCTCTAAAAATGCATCTTTCGCATACTGGAATGCCACTTTCATGCATGAGTTGTGAATCAAAAAAATTATAGAACCATAAAAATGATATTAATTGGCCAAAAAGATAATTCCCTTAGGTGGAACATTCCAATAAATTTCCCAAACCTGATTATGGTGTGACCACCAAAATATCATCATGTAGAGGGGGGCCATGGATCTTTGATTGTGGATCAATATAAATTGGAACTTCCATGGGATAATCCCTCATGAAAGGGAAGATCCAAAAAGATACTATAGCTATATGGTAGAGGTAAATCCTAGATTAGAGAAACATGCCTAATGTTGAAAATATGGAATAAACATCAAATGAAGGGCCATGATCAGTGTCAATAGGATAACCACTCTTTCTAAATCTGGTAACAACATGTAGATTGAAAGGGATGTCAGGGATTTAGCCAAAAAAAATTTGTGGTGGATTTCAGTATGTGTAACACCCCAAGCTTCCACGGTACACTTCTCTTTGAATAATACGGTAGAGTGTGTTGTACGCAACTTCGAGTTCTAACACATACCACAACCAATCAAAGTAGCCGTTATGAATAGTAATACATACTTTTTGAAATTTTATAAATTTTAACCTTCCAAATGGACTTCTTTATTGTATTCAGAATATCGAAATTATCCTAAGTTGAATTTTTTGTAATTTTCTGAGAACGTCCAATTTTTTTTATAAATAGTGAAAAATACTTAAAACAACTTTCTTAATAAAAATAATTTATAGTGATAAATTATAATGTTGAGTGGTTTTAAAGTATAATTAGAATATATTTTTACCATTTTATCCAATGGTGTTCATTAGAATTAATTTCACTTTGAAATTGGACATAAACAATTGTCAATCTTTTGATATATATTGTTTCTTAAAAACACGCTATTTGTTGTGACAACGAGAATTAATTATAAAATTAATTAATGCAACGTATGTGTTTGGAATTTTATAAAATAGACATAATTTTTGAATTTGGAATATCAATTATAGCTTAGGGTGAAATTTTGGCATTGTTCTGAAAAAGTTTAATTTTTGATGAATAGTGAAACCACTAAGTGGTAGTTAAAAAACTGATTTTTCGTTTAAATGAAACATTACCACTTCTGTGATTTGATTTTCAAAAATCAGAAATACATGGTTGTCATTAGGAAGTAAAATGTGGTTCAATCGGATTAAAATAATTTTTGGTGAATAATAACTTTTAAGTTTAATTAATCGCGATTAAAGGTAATTAGTGAAATTTAAGGTAAAAATGATATTATAAAAATATAAAAATACCTTTACACTTGTCCTAATCTTATTGGATGAGTCATGGCCGACCAAGAAAATCCATGGGTCAAATTGGGGACCCCATGGAGCCACTTTGGTAGGAAAATGACATTAAAAACTTTTTATTTAATGTTAAAATAAAAATGTCACAAACATGAGCTATTTTACTAAAACAATTTTTAAATGGGGTTATAAAAGTCATATTTTTGACTATAAATATTCATTATAAATCTAAGAATATTTCCTACATCATGATATTTTTTTATAATTTTTATACATTAAAAAATTTAATTATTTATGACACCATGATGATGGAGCGATTACCTCATTAATTAACGATTTAAATAAAATGAAAATATAATGTAAAATATAAGACTTAAACTTGTAAAAAACCTATTTTATGAGTATATTGCGAACCCTTATCACCTTATCCTAGAAATATATAAGTGTGGGACCTTTAAAATCCGAAACTCATTATATAATAAAGTAACATTTCATGACTTTCCAAGAGTGCCCCTCCTCTCTTCTTATAAAAGGCCCCTACCTCTACCACCTTACCCACACCTCTCAATCCCTTGGATCGGCCAAAACCTGCCCATTTTGTCTCTACACATCCCAATCTTACTCCTAGAAGCCTCACTTTGGGTAGAAGTCTTCCCAAGGAATCCTTTGAGCTCAAATCAAAAAGAGTTACCGGTTTTAAAGGTAGTGTTTTCTCTTGTGTTCTTATGTTTTATTTTGCTTCTCCAACCCCCTAAAATCTTTTTATTACTTTCTTTTGTAACAACACCAGTATCCTAAATATACTAGGATGTTTTTATAAGAATGATTTGAGCTAAAATTACACACACCTACATCTAATGGTTAAAGAACATACTGTTTCTATGGATGGCGAATTTCTGTCTCACGAAATGATGATTGTTAAACACTCATATAACAACTTCAAAGGTGGCCATTAAGATGTCACTATATTTATATATTATATATAATATGTTTATGTTTTACTTAAGATTCTTTATTTTTCATTTATATCATACCTTTATGGTTTCCATTATGGGTAAACGCGATATTTTCATTTTAGGAAGTGCGGACTACCGCCCCCTCAAAGTGATTTGAATCGTTAATGCCATATGTGGGATGTATAAATGATGGAGTAAATGGTATTATACATTATATTATACTGTAATTATATTATACCTTTATATAATTATAACTTCATTCCATTAAATATGAAATAGAAATGAAAGTAGCGTTCATGCGTATGTACGGCTTACCGTCTCCATGAACGGTGCATTTCATTTCTTACCTCTAAATGTTATGTAATATTATAAATGAATGTATATACTGGTTATATATGATTTATATGATATCTACATCATGAATATAATTATGGATATAATGTATATTTTACCACATGAACAAAGTGTAATTATAAGAAGTTTATTTTTGACTCAAGTACCTAAGATCGAAAAAACGACCGTTATTAACTTAAATAATTACATAATGTTCATAACATGGTAATAAGTGATATAAAAGGAATAATGAACTTGAAAATTGTTCTTAATCAGGTAGAGATTAACTCCAGTTTATTGTTCAGGAGGTTAAAGAGCGGTCAAGTCAAGTCGGACACGAGGTAAGGGAACTTCTTAACCCAATTTCCATTCTTTGGGTTAATCTCCTACTTTAAAATTATGTCATGATATTATTATGTCCTATATTGTATTTATAGTTTCTTTATGTGTACATATATTGAATACACATAATAGATCTATTTTATTTAAAAAATGATATTTGTAAGGGACTTCGTCTCAATCTCCATTCATTGAGGCATATTTTGTTTTATACACAAATTTCTTCTATACGGTGTATAAACCCCTCTGAATTTTACTTTTATTCAAAAGGAATCTTTTTATACAAAGCGTTTTTACTATAAGAAAAAAGGAATGTTTTTTTTACATATGCAGCGACAACGACTTCCCCACCATCATGACCATTATTTGAGTTTCGGCTTCCTCTACAAGCCTTAACTTTTTTTAAAAAATTAAAAATAAATATCAAGTTTTAATTTCCTATTATTTTGGTATTGAAAATGGTTTTGAAAGAGTTTTTATTATATCAATGTGTTGTATTGATATCTTGTGATTGAAATTCGAAAATGTTATGTTTCCTTTATGCATATTTTATGTGATATGATTATGTTATGGTTTATGATATGTTTAAACCTGTTCATATGAGGAATGCATTGGACTTAATAAGTGACGGGTGGAGCCCGCTATGGCTCCTCGATGCATCGGTAGGTCTCATGAGACAAACTAGTGTCTTGGCACGAGGCCTTGACAAAATCTTATTGTATACTTGGCACATGGCCTTGGCTACATGGTTATGATAGTCTGACATTATGAATTCCATCATTATGAAAGTGGTTATTGATATTGCATGTGATTATTCAACTAGTAGAATATCCATGTGAATAAGTAAATGGCATTATTTAATTTTATTTTTTCCATATTATGCTGAAGTTAAAGTTAAAAAAGGATTTTGTTTTAGTTACACATTTCCTTAAATGTTAATGTTTATTTATGAAAGATTCTGCAATATTGTTATCCTTACTGAGCATCTGAGCTCACCGCTTTCAATGTTTTAATATTTTCCAGGACGTAAAGAAGTATTTTATGAATGACCTGCAGGGATAGTCAGAAGAGGATATGAGTGTGGACTAAGGATACTTTGTTATTTTATTTTTTCACTTTATGATGTAATGTAACATTTATGAATGTATCTAGTGTTTCCAAGGCTAATAAACTAATCAGTCTTTCGAGACTTGATCTTTTGTGATCATTCCAATGTTACACAATAATGCATCGACTCTAGGTAATTGGGGTCGGGGTGTTACAGTTGGTATCAGAGGCAGTTTAGTACTAACCTTGGAAGCTAGATTTAGATAAACTCTGATTAGAGCACATAGCCCAAAGATAGACTTTGAGGATTAGTATAGAAGAACTTCCTATAATTTTGGTATTATAGAGATTTTGTGAGTTTTCCAAGCAATACATCCCTGTCTGGATACAAGCAGGTAGAGGCGGCTCTAGCACAAATGTACCTAGGGGTAAAACCCGAAAACACCGCTTTGAGCTAGACTCGAACGGGAACTGGTGCACGACAACGGGCCTTGCTGCACTCTTGGTTACGACACTCCCGGGGGATATGCTTAGGATAATTCTCATTTTCTTTACAAACCACTATGAAGGGTTATGAGTATATACTTCCTCAAAGAAAACATTTTTATGATTATGGATTATATCCATAAATAGTTCAATTAATGTTAAGTGTTTTACAAGTATGGAATTATGTATTTTGATTCATAAACTAATCTAGTTTATGACATTGTTTAGAAATGGTGCCTAGTGGAAGGAATGGAAACCCTATCAATGCACGCACTCCGTGTAGGGATTTCCCTCCTGCTCAAGATAATTATTGTGGAGCTGGAGATACAACTGGTGCTGATAAACTTATTACCATACTGGAACAAATCACTCAGGTTATGAATAATAACCTTACTCGTATGGAGCACCCTAATCTGCAACGTGGAAAATCAATGTTAGACCGCTTCATGAGGCAAAAAACTCCAACATTTAATGGGGGTACAAATCCATTAGTATTTGAGCAATGGATAAAATCCTTAGAGAAAATATTCCACGCCTTGGGGAGTAGCGAAAGGGAGAAGGTTGTCATGGAAGTCTATCACCTCACTGGAGATGCTGATCAATGGCGGTCACTGATTCAAAACACAAAGGAAGATGAATAAGTATCAAGTATGGAATGGAGGGAGTTTAAGGAAATTTTCTTAGAAAAATAATTTCCACAGGACCATCGAGCAGATATAGAAAGGAGATTTCTGAGTCTGAGGCAGAAGGAGGATGAGAATGTCGCAAAGTATGAGGCTAACTTTACAAGGTTAGCGAGGCATGCTGCAGATTATATACGTAACCCAATAAGTAAGATTGATCATTTCTTTTATGGGTTAAAACCATTTTTCCGTCGAGCATTAGTCTCACAAACCTTCTCGTCGTACGAAGATATTGTCTCGTGTGCTATCAAGACGGAAAAGGAATTATCTAAGTCTTATGAATTTAAAGCAAATAAAGAAAAGAAGAGATCTTCTGATCAATCTGAAAATGGAAATAAGGGGAAGAAGGGAAAATTTGAATATCAGTCCTGTAGTAAATGTGGGAAGAAACACCCCAGTACTTGCTTGAAGGGAATGGGAGTCTATTACAAGTGTGGTGAAAAAGGCCACCAAGCTCATGATTGCAAGGGAAAGAAAGTTTTTGTCAATGTGGAATGCTATAATTTTAGAGAGATGGGACATTATGCAAATGAATGTCTTAAGTTTCAGGGGAAATTACCTCAGAAGAGGCCAAGGGATCAAGGCCAAGCTTATGCTATCACTACTGCTGGGGTTGAAGCTCCGAAAGACATGGTGGTAGGTAATTTAATGGTTTCCTCAAGTTTAGAAAATACATTATTTGATTCTGGATCATTGAATTGTTTCATATCTTCCCAGTTTTCTAAGAAAATTAGATATTTACAATTTTATTTAACAATAGAATTGTCAGTCAAAACTCCTAAGGGAAGTATTATTGCAACAAAGTTTTGTGAATCAGTCCCCATTAGATCACATAAATGTTCTTTATCTGCTGATCTCATTGTCATACCTATGATTGAGTTTGATATAATCCTTGGTATGGATTGACTTTCAGACTATGATTCAAAGATTTATTGTAAGAATAAGGAGGTTAAGATTTTTGATGATGATGATAAGGAACACATTATTTTTAGAGCAGAATCGTCACCACCTAATTCTTATTTAGATCCACCCCTAGTAGCTCAACTAAATTCAATTATTGGGGAGGAAGAGAATGAAATGACTAATGGAGAGGAAAGGAATGTTCAAATAGAGGATTTACCTATTGTGAAAGAATATATAGATGTGTTTCCGGAAGATTTACCAGGACATCCTCCAGAACGAGAAGTTGAGTTTTCAATTGATTTGATTCCTAGATCAAGGCCTATATCGAAGACCCCTTATAGAATGGCCACCGTGGAATTAGTTGAACTAAATAAACAACTAGAGGAATTGAGTAATAAGGGATTTATTCTCCCTAGTGTTTCTCCATGGGGAGCCCCTATCCTTTTTGTTAAGAATAAAGATGGATCTATGTGGTTGTGCATTGACTACAGGGAGATCAATGCTATAACAATAAAGAACAAGTATCCCCTACCTCGCATTGATGATTTATTTGACCAATTCCATGGAGCTCAATAATTTTCAAAGATTGACCTTCGATCTGGATACCATCAGTTGTGTGTGAATAAGGAATACATTCCAAAGACAACATTTTGAACAAGGTATGGGCATTACGAGTTTACAGTAATGCCTTTTGGATTGACTAATTCACCCTCTGTATTCATGGATCTAATGAATAGGGTTTTCAAGGAATATCTTGATGATTTTGTGGTGGTATTTATTGATGATATCTTGGTATACTCCAAAAGTGACAAAGATCATGAAAATAACTTGCGCATTATCTTTAAGACTCTTAGAAGGCATGAATTATATAGGAAATTTAATAAGTGTGAATTTTGGCTTCAAGAGATTTCTTTTCTTGGCCACATTGTCTCTAAGGATGGAATTTCTGTTGATCCTTCTAAGACCAAGGCAATCCAAGAATGGCCAGCACCGATGAGTATAACTGAGGTACACATATTTATTGGTTTGGTAGGTTATTATTGACGTTTTGTCCAGAATTTTTCCCGATTGGCTAACCCATTAATGAAGCTCACACATAAAGGGGTTAAATTTGTCTGGACAAAAGAGTGTGAAGAATGTTTTGAATAACTGAAGGGAATATTAGTCAACTCTCCTATATTGACTCTACCATCAGGGAATTATGGGTTCGTTATTTATAGTGATGCATCAATGAAAGGACTTGGTTGTGTCCTTATGCTGAATGATAGGGTTATTGCCTATGAATCACGACAGCTGAAAATTCATGAGCAGAACTATCCTACTCATGATCTCGAGTTAGCTGCTGTAATCTTTGCCTTGAAGATATGGAGACATTATCTCTATGGTGAAAAATGTGATATATATACCGATCACAAGAGTTTGAAATATATTTTCTCACAAAAAGAACTCAACATGAGGCAAAGGTGATGGCTTGAACTACTCAAGGATTATGATTGCACGATACACTACCACCCAGGGAAGAAAAATAAGGTTGCAGATGCTTTGAGTAGAAAAGATCATGGAGTTTTGAACATGATGAGAGTGGAAAGGGATCCTACTTTCATGGATCTAGTAAATATGGATATGAAAATCACCATGGAGGGTGAAACATCAAATTTTTATCAAATGGTTGCCAAACCATCTTTAATAGAAAGGACAAAGTGTTATTAGGCCAATGATGAAGAGTTGAATAAGAAGATTAAAGCTCTGAATGATGGGAAATTGAGAGACTTTGTGTGTGAAGATGGAATTTTGAAATTTGGGAGGAGACTTTGTGTTCCCGATATACCTGATTTAAAGAGGGAATTTTTGGATGATTCTCATAGTTCCAATTTCTCTATACACCCTGGGAGCACCAAAATATATAGAGATTTAAAGGGACATTTTTGGTGGGAAAACATGAAGAGGGAGATTTCTGATTTTGTGTCAAGATGTATGGTTTGTCAACAAGTGAAAGCTGGAATGCAACTGCCTGGTGGATTATTGCAACCTTTTCCCATACCTGAGTGGAAATGGGATAATATTATGATGGATTTTGTCATGGGACTACCAAAGACTCCTAGAAGAAATGACGAAATATGGGTCATTGTTGATCGTCTCACGAAGTCAGCACATTTTCTTGATATAAGGGAAGATCTACCATTTGAACGTATAGCAAGACTATATATTAATGAAGTTGTGAGACTTCATGGAGTACCCCTGTCGATTTTCTCGGATCGTGATCCCCGTTTTACATCAAGATTCTGGAAAAGTCTTCAGAAGGCCTTGGATACTAAACTTCGTCTGAGCACTGCTTACCACCCTCAAACAGATGGACAATCAGAAAGAACTATTAAAACCTTAGAAGACATGTTGAGATCATGCTCACATGACTTTTAAGGAATGTGGGATCAATATTTACCACTGGTAGAATTTTCCTATAACAATAGCTTCCATTCAAGTATTCAGATGGCACCATATGAAGCGTTATACGGAAAGAGATGTCGCACACCAACCTGTTGGGATGAATTTGGTGAAAGAAAACTTGTAGGCCCAGAACTGGTGGAGGAAATAATGGAAAATGTGAAAGTAATCCAAAACCACATCAAAGCAGCTCAAAGTAGGCAGAAGAGCTATGCCGACAACCGAAGGAAGGATTTGGAATTTCAGGTAGGAGATCATGTTTTCTTGAAGGTATCTCCATGGAATGGAGTTATACATTTCGGTAAGAAGGGTAAATTGAGTCCCAGGTACATCGGACACTTCAAAATTCTTGAACGAATTGGGGCTGTAGCTTGCCGTTTGGCAATGCCGCTAATTCTCTCCAAAGTTCATGATGTATTCCATATATCACTGTTGAGAAAATACATGCCTGACCCAATGCATGTACTCACCTATAAGTAATTGGAACTGGAACCCGATCTGTGTTATTGTGAATAGCTCGTAGGGATTCTTGATACAAGAGAACAGGTGCTGAGAAACCGGATGACTCGACTGGTAAAAGTTCTATGGAGTAACCATAAGATGGAGGAGGCAATGTGGGAACCCAAGGAACTTATGATGAAGAATCACCCGAGTCTTTTTATACAGTCATATTATATGAAATTTTGATGATGAAATTATTTGAAGGAGGGGAGAATGCAACACCCCAAGCTTCCACGGTACACTTCTCTTTGAATAATACGGTAGCGTGTGTTGTACGCAACTTCGAGTTCTAACACACACCACAACCAATCAAAGTAGCCGTTATGAATAGTAATACCTAATTTTTGAAATTTTATAAATTTTATCTTTCCAAATGTACTTCTTTATTGTATTCAGAATATCGAAATTATCCTAAGTTGAATTTTTTGTAATTTTCTGAGAACGTCCAATTTTTTTATGAATAGTGAAAAATACTTAAAACAATTTTTTTAATAAAAATAATTTATAGTGATAAATTATAATATGGAGTAGTTTTAAATTATAATTAGAATATATTTTTACCATTTTATCCAATGGTGTTCATTATAATTAATTTCACTTTGAAATTGGACATAAACAATTGTCAATCTTTTGATATATATTGTTTCTTAAAAACACGCTATTTGTTGTGACAGAGGGAATTAATTATAAAATTAATTAATGCAACGTATATTTTTGTAATTTTGTAAAATAGTCATCATTTTTGAATTCAGAATATCAATTATAGCTTAGGGTGAAATTTTGGCATTGTTCTGAAAAACTTCAATTTTTGATGAATAGTGAAACCACTAAGTGGTAGTTAAAAAACTAATTTTTCATTTAAATGAAACATTACCACTTCTATGATTTGATTTTCAAAAATCTGACATACATGGTTGTCATTAGGAAGTAAAATGTGGTTCAACTGGATTAAAATAATTTTTGGTGAATAGTAACTTTTAAGTTTAATTAATCACGATTAAAGGTAATTAGTGAAATTTAAGGTAAAAATGATATTATAAAAATATGAAAATACCTTTAAACCTGTCCTACTCTTATTGGATGAGTCATGGTCGACCAAGAAAAACCATGGGTCAACTTGGGTACCCCATGGAGCCACTTTGGTAGGAAAATGACATTAAAAACTTTTTATTTAATGTTAAAATAAAAATGTCACAAACATGAGTTGTTTTACTAAAATAATTTTTAAATGTTGTTATAAAAGTCATATTTTTTACTATAAATATTCATTAGAAAGATAAAAATATTTCCTACATCATGATATTTTTTTTATAATTTTTAGACCTTAAATAAATTAAATTATTTATGACACCATGATGATGCAGCGATTACCTCATTAATTAACGATTTAAATAAAATGAAAATATAATGTAAAATCTAAGACTTAAAATTGTCAAAAACCTATTGGATGAGTATATTTAAAACCCTTATCACCTTATCCTCTAAATATATAAGTTTGGGACCTTTAAAATCCGAAACTCATTATATAATAAAGTAAAATTTCATGACTTTCCGAGAGTGCCCCTCCTTTCCTTTTATAAAAGGCCCCAAACTCTACCACCTTACCCACACCTCTCAAGACTTTGGCTCGGCCAACCCCTGTACATTTTGTCTCTCCAAATCCCACTATTACTCCTAGAAGCCTCACTTTGGGCATAAGTCTTCCCAAGGAAGCCTTTGATCTCAAATCAAAAAGAGTTACCCGTTTTAAAGGTAGTGTTTTCTCTTGTGTTCTTATGTTTTATTTTGCTTCTCCAACCCCATAAAATCTTTTTATTAATTTATTTTGTAACAACAAAAGTTTCCTCAATATACTAGGATGTTTTTATAAGAAGTATTCGAGATACACTTACACACACCTACATCTAATGGTTAAAGAACATACTGTTTCTGTGGATGGCGAATTTATGCCTCACGAAACGATGATTGTTCAACACTCATATAACACCTTCAAAGGTGGCCATTAAGATGTAAATATATTTATATATGATATATAATATGTTTATGTTTTACTTAAGCTTCTGTATTTTTCATTTATGGCATACCTTTATGGTTTCCATTATGGGTAAATGCGATATTTTCATTTTAGGAAGTGCGGACTACCGCCCCCTCAAAGTGATTTGAATCGTTAATGCCATTTGTGGGATGTATAAATGATGAAGTAAATGGTATTATACATTATATTATACTGTAATTATATTATACCTTTATATAATTATAACTTCATTCCATTAAATATGAAATAGAAATGAAAGTAGTGTTCATGCGTACGTACGACTTACCGTCTCCATGAACGGTGCATTTCATTTGTTACCTCTAAATGCTATGTAATATTATAAATGAATGTATATACTGGATATATATAATGTATATGATATCTAAAACATGAATATAATTATGGATATAATGGATATTTTACCACATGAACAAAGTGTAATTATAAGAAGTTTATTTTTGACTCAAGTACCTAAGATCGACAAAACGACCGTTATTAACTTATATAATTAAATAATGTTCATAACATGGTAATAAGTGATATAAAAGGAATAATGAACTTGAAAAAGGTTCTTAATCAGGTATAGATTAACTATAGTTTATTATTCAGGAGGTTAAAGAGCGGTCGAGTCAAGTCGGACACGAGGTAAGGGAACTTCTTAACCCAACTTCCATTCTTTGGGTTAATCTCCTACTTTAAAATTATGTCATCATATTATTATGTCCTATCTTGTATTTATACTGTCTTTATGTGTACATATATTGAATACACATAATAGATCTATTTTATTTAAAAAATGATATTTTTAAGGGACTTCGTCTCAATCTCCATTCATTGAGGCATATTTTGTTTTATACACAAATTTCTTCTATATAGTGTATAAACCCCTTTGACTTTTACTTTTATTCAAAAAGAATCTTTTTATACAAAGTGTTTTTACTAAACGACAAAAGGAATGTTTTTTTCTTATATATGCAGCAACAATGACTTCCCCACCGCTGTGACCATTATTTGAGTTTTGGCTTCCTCTACAAGCATTAACTTTTTTAAAAAAAAATGAAAAATAAATATCAAGTTTTAATTTTATTTTATTTTGGTATTGAAAATTGTTTTGGAAGTGTTTTTATTATATCAATGTGTTGTATTGATATCTAGTGATTGAAATGTGGAAATGTTATGTTTCCTTTATGCATATTTTATGTGATATGATTATGTCATGATTTATGATTTGTTTAAACCTATTCATATAAGGAATGTATTGGACTTTATAAGTGACAGGTGGAGCCCGCTATAGCTCCTCGATGCATCGGTAGGTCTCATGAGACAAACTAGTGTCTTGGAATGAGGCCTTGACAAAATCTTATTGTAGACTTGGCACGAGGCCTTGGCTACATGGTTATGATAGTCTGGCATTATGCATTCCATCATTATGAAAGTGATTATTGATATTTCATGTGATTATTCGACTAGTAGAATATCCATGTGAATAAGTAAATGGCATTATTTCATTTTATTTTTTCCATATTATGCTGAAGTTCAAGTTTAAAAAGGCTTTTGTTTTAGTTATACATTGCCTTAAATGTTAATGTTTATTTATGAAAGCTTCTGAAATATTGTTATCCTTACTGAGCATCTGAGCTCACCCCTTTAAATGTTTTAATATTTTCCAGGACGTGAAGAAGTATTTTATGAATGACCTACAGGGATAGTCAGAAGAGGATATGAGTGTGGACTATGGAGAATTTGTTATTGTAGTTTTTCACTTTATTATGCAATGTAACATTTATGAATGTATCTAGTGTTTCCAAGGCTACTAAACTAATCGGTCTTTCGAGGATTGATCTTTTGTGATCATGAAAATGTTACCCAATAATGCACCGACTCTGGGTAACTGGGGTCAGGGCGTTACAGTATGAAATAAACATAAAACTTATCTAATAGAGGAAAAAAAATCAAGGTTTTTACCTATTTGAGAAGAAAGAATAAAAATGAAAACAAAAATAAAAATGAGTAAAAAAATAAAGAACTGTGGGGAAAATTACAAAATGTAAATGACCACTAAGTATTTACATGTGTTAGACCAGGATGTTCATACAATCATTTCAATAACCAGAAAATATTTTTCCTTTTATTTTAAAAATTGAATACTGGGATTATAAACAAATAATAGCATTAAATAAATAAAAAAATTAGACCAAAAATGTTATTCAAGCATAGATACCTTGTAATTCTAGTAGATCAAGAAGAACCAAGGTTTGAGGATGGTAATATAGTCTATTGAATTGGATAGAATCACTCACACAATCCTAGGGGAACTGAATACAAGGAAAAGGAAACCAATACATAACTAAATAACAAAGACTAAGAGGATTGTAAACCTATTCCTACATTAAGAACCTAGAATCCATCATTGAAATAAGGATTCGATATTATTAGGGTTGAAACCTCTATTTCTTATCACCATAAACCACCTTTGAGCTCAAAGTTTGAAATTTCTCATCCAAAAGGGATTATCAGAGGAACTGACGTGTATGATATCATTTATCAAAGTTCTAGGACCTCATCTTATATATTAAACTCTCTCTTCTCTCATAATGTAGAATCTATAATGCTGAAGAGTCTTAAATTTAACAGACCTCAAAGTAGAGACTTGATGAAAAATTAAATAATGGTGGAGTAGGAAAGTGGTCATAATTTAATATAAAACAGGATTGTTGGCCTCAAATTCCAATTAAGTCAATAGATTGGCGTATTTGAGCGACCTGATGGTGTATTTTGACTTAGCAGATGATCCTGATAATCCCAAGGATGTAGCATACAAGATTTGGTTCTTGTGTGCATGTTTGATGGCTGTATGCAAGCCTCTTGAGTGGCCAATGTGATGTCAAATGGTGCCCTTACGCTTAGTCGTCTGAAATGGAAAAGGAAAATGCATGAAAAAAACCAGGTCGGTACACAATAGAGCTGACCCACCTGAAAATGTCTTTTGAAGACAATGTGATGTCAAATAACCACTTCCGTATAGGGTTCCTTCCATTCCACCACTGATATTTTCACCTATAAATAGAGGGGTACCCCCACCCTTAAGGGTTATGATCTGTAAGTCTAACCATCACTCCCTTGCACATAATACGACCCCTTCTACGATCATGTGAAAGTCATGATGTCAACATACTGGATCTTGCATGAAAGGTCTCCCATGGATCCCACTTTGGGTGGGCCCACTAGGGCTTGACCCTCACCAATTTACATTTTTCCATAGTCATGTGGATGAAAAATACCCCTCTTGCATGAAAGACTTACCCTTGGGAAGTACATCTTGCGCTCGGGCCCCTTCCCTTTGTGCGTCTGACTCCAATCTTGCGCTCATGTCTTCAATATTGCATGCACCCATTTCTATGTACTCCATGGATTGTAATTATTCCATGGAAACATGTTCAATCTTCTCTTACATGAAACATCCTTATCTCGCGTGAACCTCCTCCGTGCGGCCCTCCAGGCCTGCACATAGTGATTTCCTAGTCCCCCGAGCGGTGCTCCATGTTACATTGACCTGCCTCATGCTTCTTCACATCAACACACTAATATTTATTTCTTCTTCTCATAACCATGATAACATGGACCCCTCAATTCAACACTCCTCCACCCCATTGTTTCCTGGCATTTCTTATGCCTTCCTTCCCCCAAGAGTGGGTTGATATGGGTTTTGTAAGTCCAAGGGGTGAGGATTGAGTCCCTCTCGTCCAAGCTGTAGGATGTTAAACTACTAAGAAACCTCGTCCCCAACAGATGACCTTAAACTATGAGTTTTCTCATGTTTGGAAGGCCTGGGTGGGATCAAAGGAGAATGAGAATCAATTATCTCCTGTTCCTCTCTCCCTTTGTGCTTTGTCACCATGTGCACCATGGGCAGTCTTCACATAATCCCTGATAGACTTTGATAGGGTGTTCCCTATATGATGGCCATATCCTCTTCATACATATGGACACCCTCCTCAGGATTCACTCTTAGAGTAAGTCACAATATCCATATACCTAGGCTACTATCCATGTGTAATACCCACACCATCCTTTGTGGATTAACCTTTCTCCACATGCTAATATGGTCTACTTCCATCTCTTGTTTCTCACGCCGAGCATGACTCATGTGGGTTTAGAGTTTAACAGTGACCATGAGGTCCTATATTTGGGCCTCTAACCACATGTAAGTCGCATTCACCTTGTCCCATATGATGTTAAAATGCATCCACCTGAACTACATGGACTTTTATCCCTATCTCCTAGATAGGGTATGTAGGAATCCTCTATGATGTTTAAGCACCTCACTCCCTACAGTCCAACCATTCTGTGCATTTTACGTCGGTTCACCTTCAACCCGTATGACGCTAAACTATATGACCTTCTGAACTACATGGGATTTGATCCCTTTCAGGTACATAGGAAGCCTCTTTGAGGTCCAACTCCAACCAATGGTAAACTTTGGTACTCCCACATAAGGGATGTACCCTCATAATGAAATACTTTCCATTTTTAGGACACATCTCCCAGATCAACTTCTATGAGGTGTTATGATCCCTATGGGAAGATAACTATGCATAACCCCCCCCCACAACCCATACTCCTTCATCCAAGAATACCCCCCTTGCGATGGGCCACTAACCATGTGTAGGCCCCAAAATGTCTTTGGGTTGTTGTCCTTTGTGTACACCCCAATTCCATGCCCCAACCTTAAACTCCATGGACTTTTATTCCCAACCATTTGTATACGCAAGAATCCACCCTGAGGTTGAATCCCATCACCCATTTCCCATCCTGATCCCTACTTTGAGCCTTTTCATCTCAGGAAGATCATGACCCAACCCATAGGATCCATTTCCTTCAGGTCCACTGTCCATGCACCCATTATCATGAGCCACCTCCTCGGGCGCCTTGTCATCCCACCAAAACTATGTGGACTTTTATTCCCAACCATAGGGATACATAGGAAACCTCCTCTAGGTTCAATCCCAACACTATCATCTTCACGTCGATTCCATCCGATTCATCTCATCCGCTTAACCAAATCATCCATAATCCATCCAGATTTTACCTAGGCCACCACATCTCAGTGAACTCATCTTATCCACTTGGGAAACTAACCATGCAGAAGCCCCATCCATCTAATTACCGCTTTTAACAGGACGTAGGCCGCTAACCATGTGTAACCCATGAGTCACCCTTTCAAGCTACATGGTTTTTGATCCCTATATTCTACACATGGTACGTAGGAGAATTCCTTGAGGTTCAATCCCAACCAATAGTAACCCTTGGTGTCCCATTTTATGGGACCTACCTCATCTAGTTTTCCCTTTGTGGAATCCCGATCAGCCTTCACGGTGTGAAACCTTCCATTTTTGGGACACACCATCTAGGGGACATCCCCATCGAGCATACTGATCCATCCATATAGTAAACATCCTAGGTGCTCCCTCCTAGGGATGTACCCATATGGTATACTATTTTCAGTGTTATGATCAGTCTGACCTGTCTATTCTAGACATTAAACTCATGACATACCCCATGTTAAACATGGAAAGCCAAGAAAATCCTTAGAGACATGACTCTAGAATATTATTCCTCGTATTTGACGTGGGATTCCTTAGGATTCTTTAACATCAAGAAGCCCTATCATAAGGGAGAATTTAGGTGTACCAATGTTCCAGCATCCATACATTTCAGTGATTCCCAATGTGACTAATTCCCTGACTAAAGGTTCCTTCCTTGACTTGTCCCCTTTGGAATGTCCTGCTAGAAGTCGTGTAATAACCAATGTCCATAAAGAGATGGCACCAAGAAGGGTTTGAAGAACAATTTATTAATCTATAAGGTAGACCTGGATTGGGTGAGGAGTTCCAAGGGGGAATCCATGGAAGGAGGAACCCCATCACCCCATTTCAATCAAAGAGAATACATCATCAAAGAGGGGATGAATACCACCCACCATTTTGAAGAAGGAATGCATGGTACAATGTGTATCCAAGTGAATGTCAAACATGCTAAGGTGGATCACCCCAACAGAAGCATTAGAAACAGAAATGGTGAACCCAACGTGAAACCTTTCTCTTTCAACAATGAGGATTAGTAGTGTTCGAGACATCAGTAGATAAGTGTATCATCGGATCCCACCATACGATGCCAGGTCCCACCAAGAAAATAGTGGGTTTGGTATGGAACTCATCCGAATTTGGGGTAGTTAATCATTGGACATTCTGGTCTACGACATCATCCGCATGGATCTTTCTATTCATCCATTGAAGACTGAATGACAATGGGGCACTGGGCATTTCTATCCTACTATCTGTTCCAATAGTTGAATATGCTTTATTTACATGACCCAATCTATAGGAACTCAGTCAACTCCTACCTGTAGATGTAGGGGAAGGGGAAATGCTAATGTGTAAATCCCACATAGCTCCACCTCCACCACGATGCCGTCCAAAACCAAAACTACCAGGAACCCTTGCCCCATCTCATCCTCGTTGTTTATCTAGAAGAGGGTGATTGATATTCTTATTTGATGATACTAATAGGAAGGGGTAATCCCAATGAGGGATATTACCTTCCAAGATCTAGAGGGTTTTGTGACTCGCTATCCTCACTGCCCCATAGATAAAAAAGGGAGCTGTTTCTCCCCACTCCGACATTCAACCATTTTGGAAGCCTCTCCCCAAAATGCCTCATGATTCACTTCCCCATACCGATGAGGTACTGGATGTTCGAGTATTCCTATATTTGAATATCACCTGAGAGATTCCAAGGATGAATCCAACCAGGTCGTTTCAACACTTCCATCTGGTCCCTCAGGCCGAGGAACTGGTGGTCTCTACCCCTACATCGCTGGCCCAAGTCCGAATGAACCAACATCAACATTGAGCACAGGCTCAGGAAGACACTCGTCAGGGGGCATCATATTCAATAGCTTCTATGTCCCATGCCACCACTGACACATACTATCAAATACCTATTATTATATATCAAGGGAACCTCAATGCCTGGTCGGGGTTGAGACCCCAACCACCCCATGGGTAGGTTGGGTTGACTTTTCTGGTCTCCGGCATGAGAAAAAGCCATCACGGGATAACCTGTGACATAATGATCCAGTACAGAGGTCCTTCATGTACCATCTCTAGTCTAAGTAGAGGTCCTCCCCATACTATTGATGCCCATCACTATGGTCCTCCCCATGACCATTATCCCAAGTATGGATATTTTCCCCATATTTCAGGTTATCAATGTGAAGGTCCTCCTTGCCCCATCACCCATCAGCCCAGAGGTCCTCCCCGTTTCTAGTTTGATCAGTATGAAGTTCCTCCTCATACCAAAACTACCTATTAGAACCGAGGTCCTTCCCATGCCACAGGTGGCCAATATGGAGGTTCTCCCCATGTTTTTACCAGCTCTGATTTAGGCCCTCACCATTCCATCACTTCCAACCATGAAGGTCCTCTCGACACATCCCACACTTAGCATGGAGGTCCTCCCCATGTTCTGTTCAAAATTTTCTCAGGTACTACTCACACCGCAACACACCCAAGCAGAGGTCCTCCCCACTCTCTCACCCAAAATGGAGGCCCTCCCCCTGACCTTATCAACACTTAGATCAGAGGTCCTTCCTACTCTAATGACATCACTCCTAGAGGTTTCCCCCATGTTCCTACCAGATCTGGTAGAGGCCCTCCATACTCTTGCACCATCCCTCATAGAGGTCCTCCTCATGTTGATGATTTACCCTACCTCAATGAACTATCTTAGTGAAAAAGGGTAAACCATCACCATTGAAGGAGGAATCCTAAGCAGTGCCAGATCGTTGTCAATCCAATATTCTTTTCAGGCTCTGAAGAAGAGTGTGATTCGATGATGTAGCTCTCACCCTGATCATCTACATCAGAGTCTGGGGTAGGAACCAGGTGTATCAGATTCATCCTTCTAGAAAGTGAAATGCACCATATATCTAAGGCCCTCTGTAGGTACATATAAGAGGAGGAGTATTTGGATCCTTTTTATGTGATTTCTATAAAATATTCTATATTACACTAGGATCATTCTCTATGCCAACCTGAGATTACGGAGAGTTATTCTGGGGGTTGGTAGATGATGAGAACCGCCCAGATTCGTCACCAGCAGTCACCTCCTTCACACATGAAGTGATGTTCAGTATATAGTCCTACATGGACATGATGATACGGTTAGTTCCACCCTCGAGAGTGAACCAGTATGTAGTATCTTGTTATCCCACGCAACATTCTATCCACTAGTCAGTCCTCCACCATAGCAGTCCATCTCAGTACCATTACCAGTTACTCAGACACCCCCAGTTGAAGAATAGGGAAACCAAGGTTTGGATCACAATACCAAATGAAAGATTTTTTGGGACATTCTCATAGTGGACCATCTTCCTGAGATGTTTTGGAAAATCTCTATTTCATACTTCAATATTCCTGACCCGCTCACCTAGGATGAAGTCTTGTTCTTCTGACAAAATCTAGGGATGACACACTTATATCTCCATCATCATTAGTTGGCTTATCCAGAAATCCAAGAACATTATGAAGACATTGGTCATAAATGATTCCTAGTTGAGTTAGCCATGCTTCATGTGGCTCAGCACCCTACATAGTCTAATTATCACCAAGATCATCAGTAATGATGCGTTCAGAGATTCACTATGCCCTGCAGAATTATAGAGGAGGCATCTTCACAAATCCAGATCTGTGGATGGGGGAAGTATGATACTATTCACTTTAGTCCAATCTTATGTCAACCTTACATGCTAGGTGATATCAAGGGTATGCCCCCAGGAGTAGTCGTAGTAAACATGGCTGAACTCATAGAGAAGGATACCAAGGCATGGCTCATTAAAGAGAATGTACCCCCTGGGGTCGTTCCTCTTCTGTTGGATCCCCCAAGTGTTGTCACTCACCATTAAAGACACTTAATTGGACTTATAGACCCTACCGAGTCATTTCCCCTCTGTTAGGATGCCAAAAATAGTAAAGGACACACTGGGACTGTTAATCCCTCTAACCGATCTGGTTCAGTGAAAAAGATAGAGGATGATCCCGAAAAGGTTGAATTGATCTAACAAATTACAGAACAAAATAAATTTATTGATAATCTCATTAATGATCACATCGTAGAGTGACAAATACACTATGGTGATCCCCATTATGATCCCAACCGTCCTCCACTGGGGTAACTGGGGTGGGTACAGGTCCCCCCAGGCAAATTTCCCCCATTGATCTCAAAAACCCTATATATCTTGACTGGATATAGAACAAATATTATGGAAATCGGTCATGGTATGAATCACCAAATATGCCTGAGCTATGCAAGAATCATCCTCGAGACCCGACTCCATAGGCCGTTCCTACAGCAGCCCCTCAAGTTCCTCTGCAGTTCATCCTTCCAGTAGCTCCTTGGATCTTTCCAAAAGCCTCTCTAGGAGCTGTCGGGCCTGGCTATCAGGATGAAGAACCCACCAATGCACTATTTTTCATGTTTCTTCACCAAGACAGAACCCTTTCCCAGGATGATCTGATGGCCCATCTCATCATCCACCTCGAGGCCCTTAAAACCCAACAGGTGGTGGTCCCACCTGATGGAAATCCATATCCGGCATGAGTGGATGATATTCCATCATTCTATGGCTTCAAGAATCCTAATTTCTCCCCCTTTAATGGGATGGGTGACCCCATGCAACATCTAGACCACTTTATCTCAAGGTGTGGACCTATGCTTGGAACTCTAGCTCAACGAGAGGTCTCCAAGCTCTGGTGCTTCATAAAAACACTTGAAGGGCCAACATTCATCTAGTATAGACAACTACCCATTGGGTCCATAGTTGGTTGGGAGAATCTTCATAGGAAGTTTCTATATTAGTTTAGCTCCACCATGGGAAAGAATAATATCCCTGACCTATTTAAGTGAAAGAAAAGGACAAATGAGTGCGTCGCAGACTTTGTCGCTAGGTGGAAGGTCCTTATGTATTCACTCGACATGACACTGACCTAAGAGTAGATGTTGAAAATGTGTATGGGGAATGTAAAGACTGAACTAGTCCCCTCTCTTATCAATCAGAACTTTCCATGTGGATTCTGAGATTTTTCTG
The DNA here is from genome assembly GCA_963277665.1 of Viscum album. Lineage (NCBI taxonomy): Eukaryota > Viridiplantae > Streptophyta > Magnoliopsida > Santalales > Viscaceae > Viscum > Viscum album. Next base: position 497,497,300 of record OY728123.1, on the reverse strand, counting down.
ACAAGGATGAGTGCCTAGAGGAAGCCTTTCATCAAACCAAGAGGGCACATTTGTTGTCACCCATAAATCCTGCAATAAGATCATCCAAGGCTGATACCATTGTCGTTACATAGGTAGAGCCCCCCAGGCCACTATATTTTTTGGTGGCAGATCCGCCTCCATAGCCTCGCCAAGGAACTTTGTAACGACCCGAAATTTTGAAAAAATTGTGTTTCCTAATTTTGTGTGATATTTAATTTTATACTCAACAAAAATATTTCATTTAATAAAATGAGTATAATTAAAATGAGACCATTGAGTTTTGACTATTATATGACTGTTGGAAACTAAATGTTGTGATTATTTTCTCTAAGTACAAGTGATCTTGGTTAATTAATATAGAAAGAAGATTCGATGGCCTCATCCAGTAGTCTCGGGCCGATCGAAGCCCATCTAATGGAACTTGGGAAGAAGGTAGCCCTACTAGGTTATACTCTAGACCAAACCCAAGCTGAACTTCATCGTGTGAAGATAGAACGGAATCGCCTTTGCGAGAAGTTCAAGTTGATAGAAATCACCACTCGGGCAATGTTGGCCAAACCACCCTTGGATTCTCTCACCTTAGCACACCTTACACTTAGGTCCTATGCTGGTGTGATAAGGGGATATGTAACGAGACCATATCTACTTTGTGTAATCCTTTGTTATAAATAAAATTGTGTTTTCTTCTTATGGTGAATTTTTTGAGTTTTCAAATGTTTGAATGAATATAAGATGTATTTTATTGATGAATTTTGAAAAAAGAGTATTTTAAAATATTTATGTAAACCTTAAATAATTAATGATGTGTAATGATTTTCAAAAAATGGTCTTCTACAAATGTGTTCAGTATGAAATTTAGAGTCCAATAAGATCAATTTAATTTTTGATGAATAGTAAATTATGAATAGTGATTTTATGCTTAGGATTAGTAATGTGACCAAATGGATTAGTAATCTCACTTAAAGAAAGTATTAATATAATTTAGGCACACTGATTAAGTAGTGTGATTCAATAAAATAGGTAAAAAACTGTTTCATTAATTATTAGTCAAGTATTAGTTTTTTCAGGTGAATAGAGCTTTTTTAATTAAAAAATAAATTAAAAATATTTAGAAAATTATTTTTATAAAATGGAGTTTATTTTTGAATTCATAGCATCGATATTATGTTAAGGTATTTTTTGGGGATTTTTCTGAAAAAAATGAATTTTCAGTGAATAGTGTTTTTATTTAAAAAAGAAATTAAAAATATTTAGAAAATTATTTTTTTAAAATGGAGTTTATTTTTGAATTCATAGCATTAATATTATGTTAAGGTAAATTTTTGGGAGTTTTCTGAAAAGGTTGAATTTTCAGTGAATAGTAAAAATACAGTTTTAGGGTTTCGGCATGTTTAATGACATGATGACTGCATCATGATGATGTCATGAGATATTTTAAGGGATAGTCAAATAAAGGGGATTAATTATTGTATGAGGGGTAACATGTGGCAAAAACCATGGGAAAATACCATGGACAAGCCCATGGTTTTTCCAAAACCACTAGTGAGGTGTCCCTTGAAATTATTAAAGTATCACCTCCCTTTCCCTATAAATACCCACCCTTTATTCTTTTATTTTTCACTCACAACTCTTCCCAAACGAAGATATAGTCCCATTACCTCACAATGAGTCCTCCCAAGGTGCCCTCAAGCCCCTCAAGGCCCCAACCTTTGAGTTTTAAGAGTTACGTTTTAAGGTAAGGGATCCTACCTCTCCCTTTATTTCCAAGTACTCTCTTTTATGTAATTTATTTTATGCTCCATGTTCTTATGTTGGGGATGTTATTTTCTATTAATCCTACTGTACTTTTCATTTTCATATGATGAGAGACTCCCTCTTTCTCTCATCATTTCATTTTATGAATGCTTAAGTGGTGCCGTTAGGCTGCCGAATTTTTAAGGGATTCTTTCACCCTTCTCATTTTTCAAAGTTCTACTTTCATGTCAAGTATTTCAAGTTTCTTTTTATTATGTTGGGGTATTATCTCTATATCTATCATACTGATATTTTATGTTCATATGATGAGAGACCATATTTGATCTCATCAATTCATTTTTTTGAAGTTTTAAGTGACGTCGTTAGGCTGCCAAATTTTCATAAGAGAAATCTTATTTTTGTCTTCCTTCCATGTTTTTCATTTCATATGGTATGTATTTAAAATTTCATTACCATGTTCTTATATCTATTATATTCTGTCCCTCTATCTTTTTATGGATCATTTATGAGTGGGTGACCTATGTCCCCTCTCTTTTAAATGTTTTCTAAAACCCTGTAACATAGCCGTTATGCTGCAGAATTTTCGTCTCAAAATGTCTCTATCTTTTTATCAAATTATTTTATTTTATTAAGTGAATACTCAAATCTCTTTCTTCTATAGGGATATTCACATATATTTAAATATGTTCTATTTTAAATTCTGGGATTTACATACATGATACCCACTTTCCTTTTTTCGTGGGTTTAAAGTGACATAAAGATCATGTCTTAAAAGTAGTTTTTAAAATGTTATGATTATGAAATGAAACCCATTTATTTTATGCTATATGAGTTATTTATGAAATTATGATGATGATATATGTGGCTCACATGATAATAAATAAAAATCAAGTGTGCACCCTGATAGCGCTCCAATGCATTGGGTAATGATGTAACCACTAGAGATTACAATTTTAACGATACCTTGGTGAATAACCTTGGTAATTTCAAACGACACTTTAGGGATGGACCTTGGTGATATGTTCATGATTGTCTAAGTTAAATTTTGTAGCCACATCTTTAAGTTATGAAACACGTTATTTTTATTATGATATGCCTCATGATCTCATTCTCATGCCTTACAGTTATTTTTCATGACTTTTTGATGTATCTCAAGTTCACAGGTAAAATGTTTCCCTTGTTACCTTTACTGGGCCTTCTGCTCACCCTTTACTTTGATGTATGTATCCAGGATATGAGACATAATAATTGAACATAGTATGAACATATGATGAAGCCTTACAAGTGGATTAGAAGAATATTTTATGTTGTTTTCATGTTTTAATTTCCTGATTTCCAAGACACTAAACCTTAAAGATCCCCGGTTTTGTATAATGTAATGAAAGTTTATTTGATAAAAAGGCGGGATTTTATAGTTGGTATCAAAGTAAGGTTTAGTTATTTGTGAAAATTAGGATATAAAAACTTTAGGAATAACCCTATAGAAAAGTTTAAATATAGGAAATATTCCTGGTATTTTTGTGAGTACTGAGTAAGTTGTTTATCAAGAAAATACATCCCTGTCTGGATACGAGTAGGTAGAGGTGGCTCTGGAACAGATGTACATAGGGGTAAAACACAAAAAAAAATGCTTGGGCTAGACTCGAATGAGAACTGGTACATGACAAAGGGCCTTTTTTCACTCTTGGTTATGACACTCCCGGGAGATATGCTTTGGTAAATTCATAAGCTTAGTATGAACCATTATTAAAGGAAAAAAGATAAAATAAAATAAAGATTCACATAAGAATATATGATCATGGATAAACTAGATTGGAACCCAGGGGATCACAAGTTAGGGTATACTTTTCTTCTACAAGTTTATCCTTCTATGCTTTAAGTTTCATTTTCATGATTATTGGCTAAGTATTTAAGACCCACTAATTATACTTTCTTTTCTTAGTTAATGGCGGGAAATATAAGAACATGTCCCAACAACCAATGTGATAAGAAATGGGATGATTTCCCTATTAATATGACAGAGATGATGAGAGATCAAGTTGAACATATTTTGATTATGCCAAAATAGCTATCAAAAATCACAATTAATAATTGGTACATAGTTGGATGCCCAAATTCATCAAGGAAGAAGAAGACAAAGTCTCAAGGAGGTTCGTCTGATAAAGTTGATAAGGGAAAGAAGACCCAATTTCCTTTGTGCAAAAAGTGTGGAAAGAGGCACCAAGGAGAATGTCACAAAGGAACTGGGAGATGTTTTAAGTGCGGGGTGATAGGAAATAAAGTAGCCAATTGCTTTAAAAAAATGGATAATGTGATGAATAGAGATAAGGTTCGATCTAATGTACCTTATACTTTTAAATTTCGTAAATGTGGAGAAGTTATAAATTATCCAAGGCAATGATCTCTTGAAAGGGATGAGAAGCATGATGAGCATCAACAATCTTCGAGGAAAAGGGAACAATGCAAGTCCTATGTTGAGACAGATCATGATGACTGAAGTACATGTAACTTCTTCGCAATAATTGTCTATGTCATGTTGTATTTTTGTTCGTGCTCTATGAGCATATCTTTAATGTTTTCTAAGAACATCGAGTCACTACCTAAGATGATTTTATATCATTAAGGAAAACATATATTGTTATTTATAACATGTTGATGTTATGAAACTGTTCTTCTTGAAAAAAAAAGACGATTAGGGGATTAAAAGATGAATATTATTTTGGAATACGTTCACTATTTTGGGAACCTTATATGATCAAGGAAAATAGATTACTGCGGTATTTTCTTTAAGAAGTAAAGGTTGACTTATATTTTAAAGAATCTATGAATTTAAGGCGAACTTATAGTAATTTAGGTTACTTATGGAAATGATTAACCTATCTTGGGGAAAATGTGATTAGGTTAGTTACTTTTGTTGTAAGACGTTAACAGTGGTTGATGTTGTTTGGAGATGAATGATAAAGTTTGTCTTGGAAGACTATGTTTTCAATTAGTTCTTGTATTTGGGTTCAAATCTTCATTTGGCTTATTTTAAAGAATTTTAAGGACAATTATTTATGGAATGGTCTATGATGAACTTTGGGAAGTACTGTGGAATTTTGAAGATTAAAAGTAGTTTCCCTTCCTATGGGGTTATTTATTTTTGAAGAGTTGTTTTATCTTACCCTTTCTGTTTTTGGGATACTGTTTAAAGATAGAATAAATAGATAGTTAATCTTTTGTGGATTATGTGATTCTCTAGAATATGATTCTTTTTCTTTTTGACGAGACCAATTGTTTTTGAATGCCTATTGTTTGGAGAAAAGATTATTTTTGGTAGAAAAATATTAAAGGATGAAACTCTACTTGAAGGTAAGTATATTTCCTTATGTTCTTATTCTATGTAGTAAATGAATTCCTCAAAATTATGAAAAGGAACGTAAAACAAAAAAAAAGTTGTTGGTTTACATTTCCTACTGGGTGATCAAAGACCGTTTACACACATCATAAGTTTGTGATTTTCTTGTGGTTAACTTTATCCTAATCATGTTTCTATCACTCTCCATCAGAACTTGACCGTTTATTTTCTTTTCCATATCCATGTTTTCCTACAAGGAATCCTAGTATGGGTTAACTATGGGTGACCTTTGTACTTCCCTTTCTTTCTTTTAAAGTAATAGTTTAACTGACTCTTTTTCCGATGTGGGACTTTCAATGAAATTTCCAAGCCCAATTTTAAAAATTACGAGGACGAAATTTCTTAAGGGGGGAAGAATGTGACGATATGAAATTTTGAATAAATTTTGTTTCATGATTTTGTGTGATATTTAATTTTATACTCAACAAAACTATTTCATTTAATAAAATGAGTATAATTAAAATGAGACTATTGGGTTTTGACTATTATATGACCGTTGGTCAGTATGACCGTCAGAAACTAAATGTTGTGATTATTTTCTCTAAGTACAAGTGATCTTGGTTAATTAATATAGAAAGAAGATTCAATGGCCTCATCCAGTAGTCTCGGGCCGATCGAAGCCCATCTAACAGAACTTGGGAAGGAGGTAGCCCCACTGGGTTTTTCTATGGACCAAACCCAAGCTGAAATTCATCATATGAAGCTAGAACGGAATTGCCTTTGCAAGAAGTTCAACCTGATAGAAATCACCACTCGGGAAATGTTGGCCGAGCCACCCTCAGATTCTTTCACCTTAACACACCTTACACTTAGGTCCTATGCTGGTGTGATAAGGGGATATATAATGAGACCATAACTACTTTGTGTAATCCTTTGTTATAAATAAAATTGTGTTTTCTTCTTATGGTGAAGTTTGTGAGTTTTCAAATGTTCGAATGAATATAGGATGTATTTTATTGATGAATTTTGGAAAAATGATATTTTAAAATATTTATGTAAGCCTTAAATAATTAATGATGTGTATTGATTTTCAAAAAATGGTCTTCTGCAAATGTGTTCAGTAAGAAATTTAGAGTCTAATAAGATCAACTTAATTTTTGATGAATAGTAAATTATGAATAGTGATTTTATGCTTAGGATTAGTAATGTGACCAAAAGGATTAGTAATCTCACTTAAAGAAAGTATTAATATAATTTAGGCACCTTGATTAAGAAGTGTGATTCAATAAAATAGGTAAATAACTGTTTCATTATTTATTAGTCAAGTGTTAGTTTTTTCGGGCGAATAATGTTTTTTAATTAAAAATTAAATTAAAAATATTTAGAAAAATATTTTTATAAAATGGAGTTTATTTTTGAATTCATAGCATCGATATTATGTTAAAGTAATTTTTGGGGATTTTTCTGAAAAAAATGAATTTTCGGTGAATGGTGTTTTTATTTAAAAATTAAATTAAAAATAATTAGAAAATTATTTTTATAAAATGGAGTTTATTTTTGAATTCAGAGCATTGATATTATGTTAAGGTAAAATGTTGGGAGTTTTCTGAAAAAGTTGAATTTTCGGTGAATAGTAAAAATACAGTTTTAGGGTTTCGGTATGTTTAATGACATCATGACTACATCATGATGATGTCATGAGATATTTTAAGGGATGGTCGAATAAATGAGATGAATTATTGTATGAGGGGTCCCATGTGGCCAAAACCATGGGCAAATACCATGGGCAAGCCCATGGTTTTTCCAAAACCACTAGTGAGGTGTCCCTTGAAATTATTAAAGTATCACCTCCCTTTCCCTATAAATACCCACCCTTTTCTCCTTTAGTTTTCACTCCCAAATCTTCCCCAATGAAGCTATGGTCCCATCACCTCCCAAGGAGTCCTCCCAAGGTTCCCTCAAGACCTCAAGGTCCCAACCTTCGTGTTTTAAGAGTTACGTTTTAAGGTAAGGGATCCTACCTCTCCCTTTCCTTCCAAGTACTCTTTTATGTCATTTATTTTATGCTCCATGTTCTTATGTTGGTGATTTTATTTCATATTCATCATACTTTACTTTTCATGTTCATATTATGAGATACCCCCTCTTTCTCTCATCATTTCATTTTATGAATGTTTAAATGGCGTCGTTAGGCTGCCGAATTTTTAAGGGATTCTTTCACCCTTCTCATTTTTCAAAGTTCTACTTTCATGTCAAGTATTTAAAGTTACTTTTTATTATGTTGGGGTATGATATATATATATATATCATACTTATATTTTATGTTCATATGATGAGAGTCCCTATTTTATCTCATCAATTCATTTTTTTGAAGTTTTAAGTGACGCCGTTAGGCTGCCGAATTTTCATAAGAGAAATCTTATTTTTGTGTTCCTTCCATGTTTTTCATTTCATATGGTATGTATTTCAAATTTAATTACCATGTTCTTATATCCATTATATTCTATCCCTATATTTTTTTTGGATCATTTATGAGTGGGTGAACCATGTCCCCTCTCTTTTCAATGTTTTCTAAAACCCTGTAACATAGCTGTTATGCTGCAGAATTTTCATCTCAAAATGTCTCTCTCATTTTCTAAAATTATTTTATTTTATTAAGTGAATACTCAAAGCTCTTTCTTCTACAGGGTTATTCACATATATATCAATATGTTCTATTTTAAATTCTGGGATTTACATACATGATACCCACTTTCCTTTTTCCGTGGGTTTAAAGTGACATAAAGATCCTGTCTTAAAAGCAGTTTTTAAAATGTTATGATTATGAAATGAAACTCATTTATTTTATGATATATGGGTTATTTATGAAATGTTTATGATGATATATGTCGATCGCATGATAATAAAGATAAATTAGGGGTGCACCCTGATAGCGCTCCAATGCAATGGGTAATGATGTAACCACTAGAGATTACAATTTTAACGATACCTTGGTGAATAACCTTGGTAATTTCAAATGAAACCTTGAGGATGAACCTTGGTGATATGTTCATGATTGTCTAAGTTAAATGTTGTATCCACATCTTCAAGTTATGAAACACATTATTTTTATTATGATATTGTTTCGCACAGATTTCGGGGATGACCTCCTGGACGGGAGATTCAAACGTTCTGATCGGTTTCTAGCGGGTTTGTTCGTAGAACCAGAAACATCCAATGATTCCACATCCGTTTGGACCTACTTTCCAAAGGTAGGCACTCATTAGCTTGTGGACTGATGAGGCTTAGGAATTTGCATTGGTCGAGAGGATGGGAGGTCGGACTCATCACACCTTTTTGAGGGGAATTATTGTCTACTCCGGGACTCTCTTTATAGATTTAAGTTATGTTCGTGAATCCTTATTACATTACCAAGTATAAAATGAGCTTTCCTTTAGTTTTAACAATCAATGATTAAATATGCAAGAAATTTAGAGAATCTTTTATATGTATTCGAGGTTCTTCATCAATAGAGAATCATCTGTATCTATTTAGAGATTCTTGGTCAATGGTATCCTTCGAAACATTTATAAAAGTCTCTTGGTCATTATGATGACCAGGCTGGTTTTAAATCCACTCAGTGGGGCACTTGAAGTTTATCGTCATTCAGAAGGACATGGATTATTTCAATGTTGGGATCGAACCCATAAATGGGCTACCTACGTATCCTTTGTTTTGTAAAAGGAATCAGAACCCACGTAGTTCGAGTAAGGGTATGATGTTTATGATTGATGGCTCAAAGCAGGATGTCACAATTACTTTTACACTCTAAGCTCACGTGAGTCATGCTCGGTGTGAGAAACAAGAGATATTAGTAAAATTTAGACAATTGTGCCATGAGAAGATGAAATCATAAGAAATGGTTTGGGGCTTATGTATGTATGACTGCCCAGATAGATGAAGGTTTAGGATTCACTTTTAGGGAGAAAAATCCATGAACAGGGTCCATAAAGGTATACGTGCTTCATGGAGATTTGAATACTCTAATCTTGGGAATTATTCCAGAAAAGGAAACCCAAATTAGGAGAGGATTGATAATTGGGTTTTACTCCTGAGAAGGAACCCCATATCAAACGTAATTTAGGACTGGTTAAGAGAAATTAAGGGACTTGGGGTTCACTCCTGAAGAGGATGCCAATAATTATGACTGGGACTTACTCCTAAAAAGGAGGCCCAGGTTAGGGGACATGGGGCTTACTCCTGAAAAGGATGCCCAAGATTATGACTGGGACTTACTCCTAAAAAGGAGGCCCAGGTTAGGGGAATTGGGGCTTACTCCTGAAAAGGAATCCCAAGATTATAACTGAGTCTTATTCCTGAAAAGGAGACCCAGGTTAGGGATTAAGGTTTGGGGCTTACTCCTGAGGAGGATGCCAAAGCTAAGGAATTAAGGTTTGGGGCTTACTCCTGAGGAGGATGCCCAAGTTAAGGAATTAAGGTTTGGGGCTTACTCCTAAGGAGGATGCCCAAGTTTGGGAACTTTAAGAATTTGGGGCTTACTCTTGAGGAAGATGCCCATATTAAAGGACTTATAACTGGGCATTATTCCTGAAAAGGAGACCCAGTTTAAAGATTCTCTCATCTTAAAAGATGAGGTTTAATGAACGAACTCTCAATCTTTGGTGACATAAAGATGTATAAATCACTAGGTTTTGAGAGATATTCCACCAAATTCCTTTCAGATAAGGAAGTCAAATCAAGAAATCATGCCATAAATGGCTTTGAAGAGTATCTTGAAGACTTAATCTTGAATAGGAAAGGTGAAATGGCTTAAGAGGGGTAAAATGGGCAAGATGGGCACCCAAAAAGGTAAGGGCGCGCAAGTCTTGAAAGGCGCGCAAGTCTTGCGTGGGCGCGCAAGTATTGGTCGCGCAGGTATACCTGCGCGACACATGGTGTACTTGCACGATTTTCAATCAGAATTGAAATACTTGAGCGACTCTTTATTAAACCCTTTAGAATCCCCTTGAGGTTCTTCCAGAAAAGGGACGCGCAAATTCTATTGAAGGAATAAGGCGGCGCACAAGTGTGACCAGTTCCCTTAAGGGCTGGCCATTCAGGCGCGCAAGTGTTGATGAGTTTCAACACTTAGGCCTTCCTCCCTCTCTTTAGATCTTCCGTTCTAGGTAAGAAATTACCTTAGAAGTGTTCCAGAAGCTTTGAGAAGAGACTTGGGCGTCGGGAGCTTCAATCCGAGTTTCTGAAAAAATATCCTCTCGAATGGGGGGCCCACAGGGTCTATTTATAGGCAAAAGAAGGCCCTGGGCATTTACCGGGCGGTTACCACTTAGGTCGCGCAAGTCACTTGCGTGACCAAGGTCGTCGCGCAAGTGTACTTACGCGACAGTGAGATAACTTGCACGGTGCAGTTGCTTTTGATCCTGTGTTCATGCCTTTGTCGATTTTTGATGTTTTCTTCAAAGGATGAATCACTTTGAGCTCAGATATTCCCCTTTTCCGATCTTTAGATTCTGTGACGAATGGAGTGTCAACAAAAGTCCCCCCTTAGAGTTGGATCCGGAAAGAAATGAGGATTTGACTATGAGGAAATTGAATACATTCAAAGGAAAAGGGGGCGCGTAAGTCTTTAGGGCACAGAGGGCAGCGCGAAAGTGTGCTGGAACTTGACTTTTATTCAGAGTTCCTTTGTCTTTTGTGGGCAGTTTAAAGTCATGCATGCCGGACATAAAGGGGCAAATGTTTAAGGTCGAAATAGATTTGACCAAAAATGGGTTAAAATTGATTCAATTCCTTGACAATTTATCTGAAAACATATTACCATACTCAAGTATGAGGGAAAATATGTAAACTATGACTTAAGAATATTTGAATCTGAGGAATGATATGAAAAAGAGCTAAAAGGCATTAGAAGAAGTAGTTTCCAAGAATGAAGTTACTATTATTTAACAAAACCCGTTAGGGGGTTGAAATATGCAGGGCCACTTAAGGGCATTGGCTGCATGGTTAAACAAATAGCATCTTTCGGCTGACAAGTCTGTTATGTGGACTGTTTATGCAAGGCCACCTATGGGCACATGCTTCATAGTCAGGCGAAAGAACTCTTAGAAATTTACTTTCCTAGTGCTAAAATCCAGTGAAAGTTTATGGAGATTCAAATTTTCTAAAGTATAGAGTTTGTTGTATGGAAAGAGGGACTTGAATATGGAGAAGATATTTCCAGACAAGATTATCGAAGAACTGGGTGAATATCACTCCCACGAAGGTCTGACCCAAACGTAGGGAAGAAGAATAAACCATAGACTTGAATACTTTCAGATCATGAAAAAGGATATGGGATAAATATGTTAAGGATGGATATTTTTTGTGGATCCCTACATACTGTTGTTTAAGACAAATAAGGACAAAAGAGGCATTCTTCCCAAGAATGAAGTTACCATCATTTAACAAACCCGTTAGGGGGTTGAAATATGTAGGGCCACCTAAGGGCATTGGCTGCATGGTCAAATAAATAGCATCTTTCGGCTGACAAGTCTGTTATGTGGACTGTTTATGCAAGGCCACCTATGGGCACATGCTGTATAGTCAGGCAAAATAATTCTCAGAAGTTTGACATTTTTGTTATTAGAAGTCATGAAAAGGGTTATGAAGATCTGAAAATATTTAAGGTTAGGATTATAACACATAAAGATGGGTATTGTCCAATGTATATAGAGATACATAGGTCAATGATAACCATAATCATGTTGTGGCTGGGTCCTGAATTGAAATTTTGGACTTCACTACGTATCTCATAAGAATGAGAATCAAGCCATACGTAGTTCTTGAAATGCAGTTTAACGTCGTACAGGACGAAAGTATGAGAAATCTTAGTTTAGGGTCATAGAATTCGGACCATAATAATGAATACACAGTGTGTGTTTTCATGAGGACTTTTCAGTTAAGGGACTGAAAGTGAAATTTGGGGTTAGGCCCAAAAGACTTGGGACTGGATTCGAGGGACACTCGAATGTTCCTACGTATCCCATAAGGATGGGAATCAAGTCCACATAGTTCTAGAACTACCCTTTGTACAAATTTGGTTCGTACATGTGAAGGGTGAAAGGGGACTTTAGTGCAATGATGGTTTAACCTGAGATAAAAAATTTAGGCATTACCATGTATGCACGTAGTCTTTTTGAAATGAAACATGATTGAAAAAAATCAATGTCAATAATACTTCTCTCTCAAGTGAGGAAATCAAAGAATATTGTAGTTTATTGTCGTACCAGACAAAATTGTTGTATAGTTTAACGTCGTATAACAAGGACGAAAGTGAATCAATGTAAAGATATTGATTCTAGGTGCGGTTTCACGAATCAACATCATATGAGATGGTGGTGAACCGATGTGAAGAGATTGTTTTCGGGCTTGAACCCTGGGAGGTTGCCTACATACCCAGCCTGGAGGGCAAGGATCAAAGTCTGTGTAGTTCAATTAAAGAATGAATTAATGATCAAGTTGTTCTCGGGGACAATGATCTAATAAAAATGTTGTTGGGACTTACACATGGTTAGTGGCCCAAAGGGAGTGTTATGGTTGATGTTCGCTCTAAGCTCACGTGAGTCATACTCGGTGTGAGAAACAAGAGGTAACAATAACCTTAACAATGCACAGTTTAATGTCATGTAGGACATATAAAGGGACTATGCAGTTTAAAGTCTTGCAGTTAGGACTATTGGTGCTGCACAGTTTAGTGTCATGTAGTTAATACGATGGGGATAAAACAATTTAACGTCATATTGGACGAAAGGGGGACTGTGCAGTTTAATGTCATGCAGTAAGGACAAAATAACACACCATTTATGTCATGATGGACGAAAGTGCGAATAGTTTAAGGTCGTATGCATGGACCGTGGATGGTACAGTTTAATGTCATGCTGGACCTTTGATGATTATATAGTTTAACGTCTTTCCGGACGTGAGGGACTTTTATACAGTTTAGTGTCATGTAGTTAGGACGTCATAGTTTAACGTCTTGCTGGACATAAGGGATTTGCAAATAGTTTATGGTCATATACATGGACCAGGGATGATGCAGTTTAAGGTCATGCTGGACGGTTTAGGGAACTTTTTCACAGTTTAATGTCGTGTGGGACGAAGTTGCAGTTTAAGGTCATACTGGACCATTGCTGTATAGTTTAATGTCATATAGAAAGGGCAAACTTTTGCCGCATAGTTTAGTGTCATGTTGTGGGGACATTGAAGGTGACACAGTTTAACGTCATGTTGGATGAAGTTGCAGTTTAAGGTCATACTAGACCATTGCTGTATAGTTTAACGTCATATAGCAAGGACAAACTTTTGCCGCACAGTTTAGTGTCATGTTGTGGGGACATTGTTCTTTTCTACAGTTTAACGTCATGTTGGACGAAGTTGCAGTTTAAGGTCATACTGGACCATTGCTGTATAGTTTAATGTCATATAGCAAGGACAAACTTTTGCCGCACAGTTTAGTGTCATGTTGTGGGGACATTGTTCTTTTCTACAGTTTAACGTCATGTTGGACGAAGTTGCAGTTTAAGGTCATACTGGACCATTGCTGTATGAACCAGTTGTAAGAGTCTTGGTTCTGGGGACCATATTTTGTGTTTATACAAAATATTTCTTCAGAAATATGGCATTGGTTGGAGTCGTGATGAGTTTTCCATCCATTGAGATTAATGAATAAGATCCATTGGAGTAGACCTTATGTATTGAATAAGGTCCTTCCCATTTTGGTTCAAGCTTGGGAGGCTTCTTTCCTGGTATCATTGGTGTTCTGAGAACCAATACCAATTCCCCCTGAATGAATGAACGAAGACGAACTTTTTTGTTAAAATCTCGTGCTATTCGATTCTGATAGATTTCCAAGTGGTGAAAAGTGCACAATCTTTTCTCATCTAACTATTCCAATTCATTCAACCGCTTTTGGGATTGCTCATCTGTAGATAACTGATCACAAATGGCTATTCCGAGTGAGGGAAATTGAACTTCAATTGGCAAGATTGCTTCTGTTCCATATACCAATGAATATGGAGTTGACTGCATTGCATTGCGAGTGGTAGTCCGATAAGCCCATAAAGCATGAAAGAGTTTATCAGGCCATGACCTCTTATATTTATCCACCATCTTTTGCAGTATATTTGAAAGAGTCTTGTTAAAAGATTCTATTTGGCCATTGGCTGCCGCATGATATCGAGATGAATGGTTGGATTTAATGTTGTATTCTTGATACAATTTCTTCACCTCATAAGAACAGAAGTTGGTGCCGTTGTCCGTCAATATGGTATGAGGGACACCAAATCTAGTAATGATGTTAGACTTGATGAAGATAACAATGCATTTAGAACTGACTTCTTTGAGAGGTACTGCCTCTGCCCATTTGGAAAAGAAATCAGTAGCAGTAAGAATGTACTTAAACTACTTGGCTGTAGCTGAAGGGTAAGGTCCCACCACATCCATTCCCCATGTGGAAAATGGCCACGAGTATTTAGCTGTATGAAGCAACTCTGGAGGTTGATGAATGAAGTTGTCATATACTTGGCATGAATGACACTTCTTTGTGAAATTAACACAATCTTGTATCATTGAAGGCCAAAAGTATCAAAGCCTTCGAATTTGATCAGACAGTCCATGTCCAGACTGGTGGGCACCACAGACTCCTGCATGCACTTCTTTTATGACAGCCATTGTCTCTTCACCATCAATACATCTGAAGAGAACTCCATCAAAACCATGTTTGTAGAGAATTTTCTCGAGGTGGTTTGGGCTATCATAAAGAGTAAAATTGACCACACGTCGCCGGATTTGTTCCTTCTCGGCTCTATCAGGTGGAAGTGTTCCATTTTGAAGGTATTCCCTGATAGGTGACATCCACCCTGTAGTATGACCATACGGTTCAGGAATGGGACTAATTTCATTAATTTCCCCTGTTCTGACTTGAGCATAAGGTGAAATTGCACGACGGTGGGCAATACTGATGGTTGTCTCGTCCCGATTTGGATCTGCTAAAGCTGTGGCTATATTAGCCAGTGCATCAGCTTGAGCATTTTGTGATCTTGGTACATAAGAAAATGTCGGTTCTGAAGGGAATTCCGACATTAACTCTCTGACATAATCATCAAAGGGATTAATTCTTCTTTTCTGATGGCATAATCCCCATTGACTTGTTTGATTACCAGGTCTGAATCACCTTTCACTTTTAAGTGATTCACTTGTGCTTGAAGCGCTAACTCCAAGCCTGTAATGAGAGCTTGGTATTCAGCTTCATTATTGGTACCACCTTCCCACAATAAAAAGGAACAAGGTAACACTGCCTTATCTGGAGAAATGAGCACAATTCCTAAACCAACTTTGTTGAATTTAGGATTTTCCATTTTCTTCCCTGTTGGACTTCTAGAAGCACCATTAAAATACATTTCCCATGTTTGAGGACTCTCTTGAATAGAGAAAAATTCCTCATCAGGGAGTTCAATATCTGAAGACGTGTCTTCCACTGAAGGATGTTCAGCCAGGAAATCAGCCAGAGCTTGGCCCTTAATTGCCTTTTGAGACACATACTGAATGTCGAACTGCTGTAGAATAACCGCCCACCTTGCCAGACGTCTTGTAAGCATTGGACGACTAAGGATGAATTTGAGCGGATTATTGCGAGATACCAATTGGACCTCATGATGTTGCAGGTAGTGTCTCAGTTTCTGAACTACAAAGATTAATGCCAGGAAGCACTTCTCAATACTTGAATACCGGGTTTCTTCTTCAAGCATAGTTCTACTGAGATAGTAGAGGCTATTTTCATTCCCAGTATCATTCTTTTGAGCGAGAAAGGCACCCAATGATCGCTCTAGAGCTGTCACATAGAGGATAAGCGGTCTACCCTCAACAGGTGGCATGAGTACTGGTGGAATCAAGAGGTATTTCTTGAGAACATCAAATGCTTCTTGACATTCTTCAGTCCACTGGTAAGTGACTCCTTTCTTCAATAATTTGGTAAAGGGTAAACTTTTGCCTGCCAAATTGGCGATGAAACGCCAAATATAGGCTAAGTGTCCTTGAAGTCCTCTTAATTCTTTCAAATTATGAGGAGGTGACATACCAAGGATTGATTTGGTCTTCTCAGGATCGACTTCAATACCGTGATGGCGTACAACAAAGCCGGGGAATTTTCCTGAGGTTACCCCAAAAGCACATTTTAAGGGGTTCATCTTCAAATTATATTGTCGAAGCTTGTGGAATATGACTTCCAAATCAGCCAAGTGATTAGAACGTTGTTTAGATTTAACCACCAAATCATCTACATAGCATTCAACAAACTTCCCTAAAAGAGGTTTGAAGATACGATGCATGGTGCGTTGATATGTTGCACCTGCATTCTTCAAACCAAAGGGCATCACCCGGTAACAAAACACACCTTGAGGAGCTCTGAAGGCTGTATATTCCTCATCTTCTGGGGCCATTCGGATCTGATTATATCTGGAATATCCATCCATGAAAGAAAGTACATCATAGCCAGCCGTCACATAAATTAAGAGTTCTGTAATCGGAACTGGGAAATAATCTTTAGGACAATACCGATTAAGATCTCTGAAATCGATGCAAACCCTAATTTGTCCATTCTCCTTATTTACAGGGACAATATTATCCAACCACTTGGGATATTGAACTTCTCTGAAGAAGTTGGCTTTGATCATCTTATCCACTTCAGCTTCAATTTTGGAAGCATAGGTTGGGTGTGTTCTTCTCGCGGCTTGCTTAAAACCTTGATGTTCTTTTGGTAAACCCAAATGATGAGTAGCAACATCTGGATCAAGCCCAGGAATTTCTGTATAATTCCAAGCAAAAATATCTTTATTTTGCTTTAGAAAAGAAATATACATCTCTTGCTCTTCAAGGGTCATGGCCACACTAATTAAAGTGGGGCGTGGATCTTTCTCTGTACCCAGATTTACTTCTCTGAGTTCATCCACAGTGGTAGAGATACCCTCTTCAAATGCTGGAGGAGCATCTCTAAGATCTTCCTCTTCCTCTTCACCACGTGCTATTTCTTCCATTTCTACTTGCAAAGTAGATGACAAAACGAAATTCTCATGATCATAAGAGATGTCAAAATTTTCACATTTTGAAGAAGAAACTTCCATTTCCGACCCTATTGATGATAAAGGGTCTTCTTTGGGAAATAAAGAGGAGATGATGGATTGAGAATCGACATCATTATTCACCACTAGTGTTGCTATAACTTCTTCTGGCCTGATTAGCGAAGTATAGAATTGTTGGAATTCATCAGATGAAATGAAAATGTCACCACTTATGCTTTCATCACTGCTTGGTAGGTTACCAATTTCTCCCATGTTGTTTGGCTCGATTTCCGTAATTGACATTATGGATCTTTCCATAAGAGTATTTTGATTTGGGCCTATTTTGTCAATTTGACTGATAGGTAACACATAATCTGTACTCACATGTGTAAATGGATTTATTGGAATTTTCTCCAAACCATATAGAGCATTAACTTTGGTAATTTCCTTTATTGTAGATTTTTCTCTTCCCTTCATGTGATAAAATTCCGCCTCAATGTATTGAGACTCACATGTCTTGAACGGGGCCTTATCACCATAAAATGTTCCAACTTGACCATTGAAACAGTATTTGAGACATTGATGGTATGATGAAGGAATAACTGCATGCTGATGTAGCCAGGGTCTTCCAAGCAAGATATTGAAAGCTGAGTCTTGATCAACAATCATGAAATCCGAATTGGATACAAGATATCCAAACCGAGTTCTGAGTGTAACTTCTCCCAGTGGTTCTTGTTCATTTTTATCATATCCTTGTAACATCATGGTAGAAGGAGATAAATCAGATTCTGTGAGGCCCAATCGACGAAGTGTACGAATGGGCATGAGGTTGACTCCTGAACCATTGTCAATGAAAGCTCTTCGAATATCTACACCATTGACTTTGCCAGATAAGTACAAAGGTTTTATGTGCCCATGCACAACATCATCTTCATCTTTATCAGTAAAAGATATCACTGCATGGCATTCTGCAGGATTATTCTCTATGTGATAGATTTCAGCTGTAGCAATTTCAGCTTCAAACTCCTGAGGACTTGACAAAGCTTAGATGAGTGCTTCCCGAAGATATTTTGAAAGATTCAAAGCATCCAAAATTGATAACTTTTTTGGTACTTGGGCCACGTGTTTCAATATATCATACTTTTTGATCTAGAGGTCTGCGTTTCCCAATAGGAATATGCGGTTTAGCAGGTACCTTGGAAGAAGATGCTTTGGAAGCTGATGCATCTTGTATTGAAGTTGGAAACATCCTTGGTTTTGGAAGATTAGACTGATTAGATCCATTTACTTGTTGAGATAAAGAAGATGGAACCTTTAATCGGTCTTCCAAAATAACTGTGCCAAAACTGAGTTGGCCATTGGCAGAAGAACTTGCTTGTTCTTTTTGAGCTCGCTGAAGGGCTCTACCACGAGTTTCTGCTGCATATACAGTGCTAGCAGGGGTAGAATTAGAGTAGTGGCTTCGGAAAGATCCACGTCTTCCACTATATCCTGAACCTCTAGAACTTCCTCGGATTCCCTTATTTGATACAGGGAATTCAGGCTCATCAAGACTAGAATATGGATCTATTAATTGAATCATATTAACAGAACCAAAGATTAACTCTTCGTCTGATAAAGACTCTGCCTGGTTAGCCTGTTTAGGCTGTGCCGTTTGGTGGGACGGGGCCCGTGGCTTTGAAGTAGATGGCATGAAATCTGCCAGAGTCAAAGACAATTTAGGCTTTGATACATACTCATCTTCTTCTGATTTCTCTTTCTTCTTTGAATTGCGCTGCCCTTTTGAGGATTTGTCTTTTGATGGAGGCTTTACTGCAGCTTTTGTAGGAGACACAATTGGCTTCTTCAATTGTGTTCGCAAAATGGAATGGGTCCAATTGATTGTCTTTCTGACCATCCAATCATCATATTTTTTCACAGTTTTGCTTTTGACTTCCTGCCATTCGCCTCCTTCCTCTGGATCTGTAGCAGTAATACACGCTACATGAGCTGAAGAACCCTTCAATTTTACTTGTCCCAAGTCGACCATCTTTTGCAGGAGGTATTTAAAGACAAAACACTCCTGGATGGGATGCCCCAACATTTGATGAAAGGGACAATAATTGGGACGGTCTTCATCTCCTTCCTTGTTTGGCCTCTTGGGCACTGGTAATTGAACCAAATTATTTTCCAGAGCTGAAATGAAGTAACCAGGAACATGATCACTTCGGAAAGAGTATGTTTTACTCTTCAAATCCTCAAATTGTTTTCGTCGTTGATCTCTTTGATAATTTGGACGAAACAACCTTTGTTGTTGGCGTTCAGGAGGTGGAGCCCTTCGAGAAGATGAAGGGTTTGAAGTAGAAATAGGTACAGGTGCTTGTTTAAG
Source organism: Viscum album (assembly GCA_963277665.1). Taxonomy (NCBI): domain Eukaryota; kingdom Viridiplantae; phylum Streptophyta; class Magnoliopsida; order Santalales; family Viscaceae; genus Viscum; species Viscum album. The sequence goes on along the minus strand of OY728123.1, from coordinate 497,477,727 downwards.
CATAACTGTAGCAGTTTCTGCTTTACCCATTCTCCTTCCTGGAGCTGATGGAATTATATGAGATTTAACCTTAGCCTGTATAAGGGAATCTTCAATCTGTTGAGCGATTGAAGTAAGGTCTCGAAACCCTCCTGTGTATTTCACAGGGATCAATGGCGTGCATAATTCGTCACGAAAATTTTCCACAAAGATTGACAACAGTTCCTCCTGAGGGAGTGCTAAACTCAGGGAATACGTTAATCCCTTCCAACGAGCAATGAAATCAGAGACTCTTTCATTCTCCCTTTGCTTGCAGTTTGTAAGATCGAAAACTGTCGTTTTTTGCAAAGTTGAGCTGAATTGAAGAAGTAATTTTTGACGAAGATCCTCCCATCTGATGATTGATCGGGATTGCAAGCTTGTATACCAGACAAAAGATGGTCCTTTCAAGGTTCCCACGAAGCATCTGAGTTTCACTGGTTCTTGCTGCTCTGGAGTTCCCATCATAGGATCACAACAATACACGTAATGCGTCAAATATTGTTCAGGGTCGCCTGATCCATTGAAAGTAGGGAAAACAGGGTTTCCAAAACTGGATGGAGGAGAAATTGAATCTACCCATTCAGGGTAAACTTTATTTTTAGGTTGAACTTGCGCCCGTTTCCCTTCCATAGTTTCTAATCGAGCTGTTAATGACTCAATAGTAGTTATTAACTTTTGAGAAACATCAGGTTGAACTTGGTTTTGGGTAGGTGCAATGAATGGAGCTTGGACAGACGTGGTGGTTGGTGCTGCAAATGATGGTAGTGCTGCCAACCATTGTTGCGTTTGACCCATAGGATTAGACCTCTGAGGGTGTACTGATAAAGGAGGATATTCCTGATCCATCTCAGTAGTTACAACAAATTACTTCGGCTGTCGGGCTTCAACATTCTTAAGAAGAAGACTACTCTGAAGTAGTTCTGCATTCAACCTTCTTAATTCTTTCATTTCTTCCTCCTGTTGTGCAAACCTTTTCCCTAATGAGAGTGATTGACCTCCTTCAGAGGAAGGGTGAGAAGTAACCTGATTCTTTCCTTTCCCCTTATTAGATCCTTTTCAGAGAGGGGGAAGTGGGTTACTTGAAGGAATACCCAGATTTTGGGTAAGCCTTTGATTACGTGTGCGCACACCTTCTTCATTTAGGTCTGTGTGCGCAACTTCTTGAGCAGGAACCTCTTCGTCTGATCCCTCTGATTGAGCCTCATCTGGTGAATTAGCAGCAACGACATTGATGACATTAATGGATGCATATTTCATGGAATCCTTTCTATCAGCATTTCTTTGATATTGTCTTCTTCCATGTCGATGATGAGACATGGAATTCCGTTGACTTGATCCCTCAGGAACTTCTTGGAGAACCGTCACTTGGAGAAAATCTCCTGATAGCTTGGCTCTTCGTTCCTCTTGAGGCTTATTCCCTAATCGAGAGAATACTGACTTTCTCTGAGGGAGGGATTGAGGATTTAAAAAAGTCCCCAGTCCGGTGGACTGGGGATGTTCCTACTGCTTTCGCTCAACTCCTCGAATCCCATTTGTTGACTCTAAGGGTTGGGTTAGAGAAGTCCCCAGTCTGACAAGCTGGGGTGTCTCTTGACATGCTATGTCTGAGATCTTCTTAAAATCTCTCTTGATCTTGCGAATCTTAGTTCAGAAATTAGCTGGATGCATTAACCTGTATCCACTTTTATCACCTGGTTCAATAGACCATTGGATGATTTCCGAAACTTCTGTCATTTGATGACGTGTTTGCTCCAGATGAGAGGCTTTCGCAATATTCTCGCCTGCTTGATGTAGGAGCAATTCAACAACTTGTTCTCTATATACTTGATTTTGAGAGGAACTAGTTGAAGCCTGTTCTTGAGCAAGCTTTTGATTATGAACAGAGCCCATTGACTATGGCCGGCCATGGGCAATAACATTGCATGAGACCATTTTCGGTGGGCTTTGCTGACTGGAAAGCACTGTGAAATGTAGTGCTCCGTGAACACCCCATCCTCTGATATGAACATCAGATGGAGCATTTGCAATTAACTGACACAATTTTCATAGTGCGCCAAGGCATGAACGTTGAAGGGTTCTCTGTTGCTTTTCAGCCTTCGGATATCGAGAGACTGATAGAGATGCCAAATCAATCTAACGTTGTAGCCCTTCTATTATCTTAAGATGATTTTCATATTCATCATAAGATAATACCTTCTTCTTTAATTGACAAAGAGTTTTCCAACAGTTGAGACGAATATCATGGATTCCATCATCCGTCAACATCTTTGGAATGTCGTACTGGGAGTCAGCCAAAGGCCAAAACATGACTGGTACTTCACCTTTTGCCAGTTTTTTCCTCATGTTCAGCATTTCCTCTTTATCATTAAATGAAGATTCTTCTACCTGTTTTGACCAGAGATGGTGTTTCCTTGTTGCTTCATCGGATTCAACAAGATTGGTAGAGAGATCATTAATCAAACTAGAAGATGCATGACTTAGGGGTGGTTTGGAGAATGAACTACACCCTGGGCTGTCTTCTGATTGAGAAAGTATTTCACTTGTTAGCGATAAAGCATTAGACATGACTGGTTTCGCATTTTCAAGTGCCTCAAGATAAGAGGGCTTTCTCGGCACTACATTATCCACTGGAGTATTTTCCAGGCAATGTGAATCACTACTGCGGAGAGGACTTTCGCAACGAAGTTCATCATCATGGGGAGGACCACCATAATGGGTTACAACAAAAGATGAGATCTCTTGCTCCTTGGTCTTATGACCACACAGAGGGTTCCTGTGGCTCTCATCTGAAGAAGAAACTTCATGATTGACCAAATTTTCATGAAACAAGCCTTCAGGAGGAAGTGTCTGTTGAAGACCTTCAGAATTAATGTTCCCGTTATTGGGAACTGAGGGAGTAGAATCTTGAATTCCGACAGATAAATGTCTGAGGGCTTCAAGAACTCCAGCATCGAGCAAGGACTTGTTATAGATTGGCCTTTGATCTCCTGACTGTGCTGGGAAGATATTTTTCTTAGATGCCTTCTTACTCACTTTAGAAACCACTTGTTGACGAAAGTGGTTACTCTGAGCAGGTGTATGTGCCTGATCAGGAAAGATGGTCAGGTTAGGCTGACAATCTCCACTCAAATCAGGTGTATGTGCCTGACTTGGTTGTCTGTATGATATGGGGGAGTATGCCCCATAACCCTCTTGGACTGGAACATATGTGTGTGTCTGTTCCGGAGTGAATCGTTGATGTGTCACTCCATTTCTAGGGATAGATTTATGTGTCTGTCCCTGAGATGATGCTGAAGCTGTTATGATATCCTGGCAAGCATCCAGAAAATGAGAAGAAATTTGCTTCTGCTCTTTCACCATTGAAAAAATATGTTTGGTGACTTCAGCCGCCGGAACGGGGATATATGTCCATTCCGGGCTTGGAGTAGGTGTGTGTGCCTGCTCCTGTCCTCCTTTTCCTGTCAGTGAATCCTGACAGTACTCAAATGTGGAGGCAGAGAGTTGAGTCTGCCTCCTGTTTGTCGTCGGGGCTTTCCGACTGACTTCTCCGTGCGCTACCAAGCGAGACTGTTGGTAGGCTTGATTAGTATTAGCAGGTGTATGTGCCTGCTGATTACACTTCGCCAAACGCGGTTGACGAGATCCATCATATGTAGTCTGACGAGCCTGCTGACTAACTGGTGATGTATAAGCAGGTGCATGTTCCTGCCTATGGTACTCTGCCGGAATTGCCTGGCGGGATTGGCTTGATGCTGCCAGACGAGTCTGCTGGACAGCGGAATTAAAACGGACAGGTGATTGTGCCTGCTCGTTATTTGCCACCAAGTTAGGTTGGTGGACTTCTCCGGAGATGGTAGGGATGACAACCTGCCCATTGTTAACCGGATTCCATCTCTGGCGGTTCATCTTGCCTGCTCGGGTTCGAGGAACCTGAGCTGAATGCCTGGAGTCAGTACCCTCATCATGTTTAGGGAGGACTACCGCACGAGTCTGGCGGCGATTGTTGATGGGATCCCTCGAGTAGGAATCCTGTCTTTTTTAATTAAGGCCCTGCGGGACCTGCTCATTCACTTCCTCAGAGTAAGGGAGTGAATGGAAATTGCGTTCTGGGGATAACGACCCAAAACAGTTGGAGACAGTAGTCAGCACCGCCTACTTCTTGATCGCTGGCTACCGTTGTCCGGACGACCAGGTAGAGTTGTTAACTTGGAGGGCTTGACGAGCGGCCACTAGAGTTGGGATAGTACCGTTGCGACGGTACTCCTTAACCAGTGCATTAGAAACCCAGCGTTGAAGACGTTGAGTTGGTGATATCATCCTCAGAGCAGACGACGTTCCAGCAGGAGTATCAGCATTGGTTTTCACAGTAGCAGACCTCACAGTAGAGGTGTTCACAGCAGCAGTATTCATAGGGGTGAATTTAAGAAAAGCCATTTTGCAGAAGATCTTGAGAAAAGAGTGCCTGTTCCATATAACAGACATAATCAAGATGAATCTGTCCACTGCATCTTTTGGATGAGCACATGTCAATGATTGATTTGTTGGCCCAAGGGGCCTAACAAATAAGAAGAACATCACTTTAACTTGGTTAAGGATTCACATCGGGTTCACCATTTTTTGTTTCGCATGGATTTCGGGGATGACCTCTTGGACGGGAGATTCAAACGTTCCGATCGGTTTCTAGCTGGTTTGTTCGTAGAACCGGAAACATCCAATGATTCCACATCTGTTTGGACCTACTTTCCAAAGGTAGGTGCTCATTAGCTTGTGGACTGATGAGGCTTAGGAATTTGCATTGGTCGAGAGGATGGGAGGTCGGACTCATCACACCTTTTTGAGGGGAATTATTGTCTACTCCGGGACTCTCTTTATAGATTTAAGTTATGTTCGTGAATCCTTATTACATTACCAAGTATAAAATGAGCATTCCTTTAGTTTTAACAATCAATGATTAAATATGCAAGAAATTTAGAGAATCTTTTATATGTATTCGAGGTTCTTCATCAATAGAGAATCATCTGTATCTATTTAGAGATTCTTGGTCAATGGTATCCTTCAAAACATTTATAAAAGTCTCTTGGTCATTATGATGACCAGACTGGTTTTAAAGCCACTCAGTGGGGCACTTGAAGTTTGTCGTCATTCAGAAGGACATGGATTATTTCAATGTTGGGATCGAACCCATAAATGGGCTACCTACGTATCCTTTGTTTTGGAAAAGGAATCAGAACCCACGTAGTTCGAGTAAGGGTATGATGTTTATGATTGATGGCTCAAAGCAGGATGTCACAATTACTTTTACACTCTAAGCTCACGTGAGTCATGCTCGGTGTGAGAAACAAGAGGTATTAGTAAAATTTAGACAATTGTTCCATGAGAAGATGCAATCATAAGAAATGGTTTGGGGCTTATGTATGTATGACTGCCCAGATAGATGAAGGTTTAGGATTTACTTTTAGGGAGAAAATCCATGAACAGGGTCCATAAAGGTATATGTGCTTCATGGAGATTTGAATACTCTAATCTTGGGACTTATTCCTGAAAAGGAAACCTAAATTAGGAGAGGATTGATAATTGGGTTTTACTCCTGAGAAGGAATCCCATATCAAACGTAATTTAGGACTGGTTAAGAGAAATTAAGGGACTTGGGGTTCACTCCTGAAGAGAATGCCCATAATTATGACTGGGACTTACTCCTAAAAAGGAGCCCCAGGTTAGGGGACTTGGGGCTTACTCCTGAAAAGGAAGCCCAAGATTATGACTGGGACTTACTCCTAAAAAGGAGGCCCAGGTTAGGGGAATTGGGGCTTACTCCTGAAAAGGAAGCCCAAGATTATAACTGAGTCTTATTCCTGAAAAGGAGACCCAGGTTAGGGATTAAGGTTTGGGGCTTACTCCTGAGGAGGATGCCCAAGTTAAGGAATTAAGGTTTGGGGCTTACTCCTGAGGAGGATGCCCAAGTTAAGGAATTAAGGTTTGGGGCTTACTCCTGAGGAGGATGCCCAAGTTTGGGAACTTTAAGAATTTGGGGCTTACTCCTGAGGAAGATGCCCAGATTAAAGGACTTATAACTGGGGATTATTCCTGAAAAGGAGACCCAGGTTAAGGATTCTCTCATCTTAAAGGATGAGGTTGAATGAACGAAATCTCAATCTTTGGTGACATAAAGATGTATAAATCACTAGGTTTTGAGAGATATTCCATCGAATTCCTTTCAGATAAGGAATTCAAATCAAGAAATCATGCCATAAATGGCTTTGAAGAGTATCTTGAAGACTGAATCTTGAATAGGAAAGGTGAAATGGATTAAGATGGGTAAAATGGGCAAGATGGGCACCCAAAAAGGTAGGGGTGCGCAAGTCTTGAAAGGCGCGCAAGTCTTGCGTGGGCGCGCAAGTATTGGTCGCGCAGGTATACCTGCACGACACATGGTGTACTTGCACGATTTTTAATCAGAATTGAAATACTTGAGTAACTCTTTATTAAACCCTTTAGAATCCCCTTGAGGTTCTTCTAGAAAAGGGACGTGCAAATTCTATTGAAGGAATAAGGCGGCGCGCAAGTGTGACCAGTTCCCTTAAGGGCTGGCCATTTAGGCGCGCAAGTGTTGATGAGTTTCAACACTTAGGCCTTCCTCCCTCTCTTTAGATCTTCCGTTCTAGGTAAGAAATTACCTTAGAAGTGTTCCGGAAGCTTTGAGAAGAGGCTTGGGAATCGGGAGCTTCAATCCGAGTTTCTGAAAAAAGATCCTCTCGAATGGGGGGCCCACAGGGTCTATTTATAGGCAAAAGAAGGCCCTGGGCGGTTACCGGGCGGTTACCACTCAGGTCGCTCAAGTCACTTGCGTGACCAAGGTCGTCGCGCAAGTGTACTTGCGCGACAGTGAGATAACTTGCGCGGTGCAGTTGCTTTTGATCCTGTGTTCATGCCTTTGTCGATTTTTGATGTTTTCTTCAAAGGATGAATCACTTTGAGCTCAGATATTCCCCTTTTCCGATCCTTAGATTCTGTGACGAAAGGAGCGTCAACAGATATGCCTCATGATCTCTTTCTCATGCCTTATAGTTATTTTTTCATGACTTTTTGACGTATCTCAAGTTCACACGTAAAATGTTTCCCTTATTACACTTACTGGGCCTTCTTCTCACCCTTTACTTTGTTGTATAACTCCAGGATATGAGACGTAATAATTGAATGTAGGATTAACATATGATGAAGCCTTACAAGTGGATTAGGAGAATGTTTTATGTTGTTTTCATGTTTTAAGTACCTCATTTCCAAGACACTAAACCTTAAAGATCCTCGGTTTTGTATAATTTAATGAAAGTTTATGTGATAAAAAGGCTGGATGTTATAGACTTAGCCTTAGGACCATCCTCAGGTTCAGCATCTCCCATCTCAAAATTGGTAGGCACTGCTGCGTAATTCACCACCACCACCTAGGATAGATAATCATATTCCTTCTCTTCTTTAGGATCCAGCCCCTCATCAGGGCTAGGCTCCTAGAGTCCATTTTCCAGATAGAAGAAACTAGGTATAATCATTTGATGAACCTCAAGTTCTTGGAAATTTCTAGAGTGCCTTAGATTAGGTAATGCTGTAGTTTCAAGAAAGCAGGAGACCCCAAGAGGCTGATCTCACTGATAGCCCCAATTACTACCCCTACCACTGGTTTCATGGAAATACTATCAATTAGTGTTATGTGTTTAATGATTGGCTTCATGACCCAGTTAAAAACAATATAGTCAGGTTTGGCCCTGCCCTGGCTTAGGTGGAATGTGTTTCTGTGAGGCATGACAGCGATAAAGTGGGTGAATGGCAACGGGTTTCCAGCCATGGGTCTCAGAAATATGAAGAGTGTATGGCTCACAAGGTGGTCACTCATGATCATGATATCATCTGTACCTATTTGAATTAACCTAAGCCTTCTGAATCTTTCACACCTCATCCTACAATCACTTATGTATCCATATCCCAGCTTTATACCTCCCAGAAGGGTAGGCGCTGATAGTGTGATGGAAGACAAAGCCCCCCACCTATTCTGAAGCTGTCTCTTACTATAATTCCCCGACCTCATAAGTTTTGAGATGGTGGATTATTAAATTACATTGGAATTATTACAAAGAAACAAACCCCGAAGGACTATTCAATTTAGTAGCCTTGGAAATCCATATTACATGCATGATACCCATATTATATTGGGAAATAGAAAATACAATAACGATACATAATAAAATGAAATAAACTACGTCATTAAATGCTTATTCAAATATTTATTCTTCATAACCCAAGGAAGGAAACATAATAAGGGTGAGCTCAAATTCTCAGTAAGGGTATGTAAAGTGGAAGCAATAATGAATCTATGGAAATAAACTAACATGTCATGGTAAATAACTGATAACACATTCCATTCAAATAAATATATAAGAAAATATCAATATAAAAATTTAGGAAACTATAAAACATGCCATTGAATCAATGAACTGAAAATGAAATGTATCCATAAAATTTTTGATGCAATATCTCATGGATGAATAATAATTTAATCCTAAAAATGAAATGTATCCATAGATATGTCGACACAATATCCCATGGACGAATAAAAACTGAATGTAAATGAGGGTAATTATTAATTATTAGACACAATGTTTCCTAGGTACATGGTACCTTTACCATCAATACCTTTCAAAAGATGGTTTACAAAATGTTGGGTAAAAACCCATCTAATTGGCCAAATGATTCGTCTCATGAGACTACCAATGCATCAATGGGATATCTATAACCGTGCCCCACCCGTGTCATAACTGTCCAAAGAATTTCTCATATTGATGAACAATGAGACTTAAAAAAATATATACATATTGAATAAAATATACCTATTTATCAATAATACCTCAATAAAAGATAATTAACAACAGAATTTGTTGACATTAAAACAATCTTGAGGAAAAATAATATTTAAAATTCCAATGTGTCCCATACCACATTAAAACATTTAAATCATAATTACCCAATAATTAATTGTAAATTATAACATTATAAGTATATTCATGGTATAACATTTCAAGGGGAAGTATATACACCAAATAATAGTGAATTGGTGCATAACAAACATAAGTCTCAATGGTAAGTATGTTGAGATGAAATCCCTTACCTTAACCTTACTCTTGTTGTGCAGTATTTAACCTCATGTATAGTGGTTTAAAATATGTTAAATACTAATACCAGAACCATAATAATTTTTATAATATCATATATTAACTTCTTACAATATTTTACATCTTTTTGTTAACAATATTTCATTATTTTAACTATTTTGGGTGTTAATTGCCTAGTTTTATCAAGAACGGTTTGACTTCTATTTTTTGGTTCTTATTAAATATATAATGGTTTCATAATATCCAGAATGTAAACCATGACTAAATTATAATATATATTCAATACATATGTATTTATAATAGTCCATAAAATTTGGAGATTAGAAATGAAGTGCACCGTTCATGGAGATGGTAGGTCGTATGTACGTATGAACGTTACTTCCATATCTTTGTTGAATCAAAATAATTAAATCTAAATGACACATATGTATTTTATAATTTATAATATCATATCTATGTTTTTTTTGTTTCATAGGTTTATTATAAACAACCTTTATATGTTTCATGTATGGCATGAACGAGTCATATCATTTTGAGGGGGCAGTAGTCCGCACTTCCTCAAACAAAATTATCGTATTTACAAATGATGGAAGAATAAAGTTATGTTATAAATAAAAATTATAGAATCATAAAGACATTAAAAATTAAATATATATTATATATAGAAAGAGTTCCCATCATAATTTCCACCATAAGAGGTAGTATGGAAAGTTGAAAAATTATCATTTTGTGAAGAAGTAGTTCTCCGTACATAGAAACCATATATTTCTTACCCATTTGATGGAGCTGTGTGTAAGTGTAGGTCAAAATAATAACATAAAAACATACTTGTATATTTATTATACTAGAGTCTCTATGAAATAATATAATAATAAGAGTATAGGGAGTGGAGAAGGGAAATGAAACTAGATATCTTGAGAGAAGGCGTTACCTCTTAATCGAGTAACTTCTTTTTGTTTAACCAAAAGGCATCCATGGAATGTTTAATGCCCAAAGAAAGGATTCTATATCTAGGGCATGGATGTTGGGATGACATTTGGGAAGGTCTTTTCTGAACTTAATAGGCTTGATAGGTGTGGGGAATTGGTAGAGGTGGTGGCCTTTTATAGGGAAGGGGGAGTGGCACTTTTGTAAATACCAAATGGTACTCAATAATGGGTGGTCTATCTTACCTAAATTTCTTCCAAAATGGAAAAATAATGGACTAAAGTATAATAATGGTCGATAAAAACCTTATCCACACAGAAATATGTGCATTTTAATAATTTTGTTCCTTAAGTTCTAAGATTCTCCAATTTTATCACTTTGGTTTTTATAAAAGCATCTAGTTTTCTAATCTAATTAATTTAACCATTAATACTATCTTAAAGTGAGATTTATAATAAAATATAGATAAAATTAATTATTAATATTATATATAATTTATAAAATAAAATTCCATTTTTTATGGAAATTAATTTTAAAACAAGCGCATGTGATGAGCTAAAATGTTGATTGAACCCGGATGGTGTTGACAACATTTTTACAGTATATGGTTCAATATGTCAATTATAAAAGATTAATTGTTCCATTAATAGAATATATTTAATATTTATTAACACTTAAAAATAACTTGGTAGAATATAGGATTTTTATTAATTTTAAATCATTTAATAAGATTCATTTATTGTAAAATAACAATAATGTCAATTTTGATATTATTTATTCAGTGTTAATTTTAAAAAATAAATATTATATTGGAATTAAAATAAATTAGGTTTACATGTTTGTAAATTTATATATTCATATAAATAAATAAATAAATACAATAATTCAATCAATTAACTTCACTTTTAATGTTTATAGTATCATTTATTTTGGTCAATTATTAACTAAATAATCACTACATTGGCGTTTCTTAAGCATTTTAAGTAACTATATCATCTCTAAAAATTATTGATAAATTATTATGATAAAAATAATCCATTTATTTTAAAAAATGGTATGCATAAACTAAAATATGACGTTTTTTACATACCTCAAAACTTTATAAATGTTAAAGGTAAGGAAAGTTCCCCTTTTGTCTTCTTCCTTACACACCCTTTTATATAGGGAAATTATATTTAATAATATAACATTAAGCCATATATTTAGAAAAAAGTGGGGAAATGGTAAAATTTTGGTAACCAATAGATTTTGGAAAAGATTACTAGTAATTTTGATCCTTAATATTATGGTTTAGTTCCTTATTAAGCTTAATCATACATTAATCACCATAATTAATTTAAATCAAATTCACTAATCATTTTGGTAAAAAATTAATATGATCTTATTAGAGCACAAATATCACAATAATTACATCAGAGTATGTTTTATTTTTAAAATTATAATCATAGAAGTGGTAAAATTAAGATTAATTCTAATCTCGTTGACAGATAGATTAACTGGTTTTAATAGAAAAATATTCAAAAGATTGTTATGTTTTTATATTAAATTTGAAAGTAAAATTAATTAAAATGAACTTGATTGTATAAATAGATATATAATTTATCGAACATGTCTCCAAAAAAATCTAGAATATAATTTAGCATTAATAATTATTTAAATGAAAATTTTGTTTTTAACTAAATTGTAGTAATTTTAACTATTCATCAAAAAGTGAAGTTTCACAGGAAAATCCCAAAAGTTTACCATAAGATAATTTCTATATTCTTAATTAAAATATGATATTTAAAAAAAAAAATAAATTCATAAATGTTTCAAAATTTATTTTTAAAATATTTTCTCCATTAAAAGGTGGTAAAACACTGTCTTTCATGTAACACAAGATAATTCAGTGTCATATGTAGCGTAAGTTTAACATTGTATCTAAATAATTCTAATAAAAATATTATATTTATTCTAAGAGAAAATTATTTTAAATTCTTGGCGTGTCACATTCTCCACACCTTAATTAAATTGTTTCCTCTCAATTTAAACTTGATCTTAGTAATCAAGGGATTTAAAATAAACTATTATTGAAAGAACCACATCATAAAAAGGGTTAATACCATATATTCTCAATAAGAGAGAAAGGAAATCAAAATGGTCATGTAACTAGGTTTCCTTGTAGGAGAAAATAGATAGAAAATAGAAATATTCATATGAAAGAAAAATCCAACAATCAAGTTCTAGTGGAGAGTGCTAAAGAACATGTTCAGATGAAAGTTGTAGCCTGCAAGACCATAAAACATAGGTGTGAGTAAAGGTCATTGATATCATAAAAAATGATGATAATAGGACAAATTTTTTATTTCAAAACCATTTTTCTCAATAGTTTAGGAATTTTTCCACTCCATAAGAATATAAGTAAATATATGTTTTTATAAATATAATATTTTCATTTTATTACAAAATGAACTATTTCTACTTCATCTCTTACACATGATACATCATATAGTGAAGTAATACATAACCATCAAAAATCTCATCCAATTATCATCTTAAACTATTTTATAAATGGTTAACTTTTTTAATATATTATGACCCAATCACTTTCTAATGAAAGTCACTGAATTTCCAAAATGAACTTATCAACAAACTTTAATCAACATGAAGTAGCTCAAAATTTTCACATTACAAATATGTGAATAACTTCATCATATATCTCCTTGATATACGGTGATAACTCAAATTACCATAAAACATGCATTCCTCCTTATTCCTTATGAAGGGCACATGTTATTGGATATATCCCTTAAATCCAAAAGTGTTTTATACATCGTCAATTATAGAATAGTCCACTTGATGAAAAGTCTTTAATCAGTTACAAGGTAGTCAGTACTTATCCAAATCAATCATTTATTCTTCATTTTCTTAACATCAGGAACATATTAAGGGGTTTTTCCCTCAATCATGTGTTTTCAGAAATGTTTAACTTTCTACCAAATCACTTTCCTTGGTACCATTCAGCATAAGATCTCAAATCCTTAATGAAAAATTACTAGAGTACAATCCTTACATTTTTCATACATCAAAAGATGAGAGAAACATAAATAAAATTCTTTGAAAACAAATTTCTTAGATCCAAATACAGAATTACATCAATCATTCCAATTCAGTTTTTTTAACCACATATGCTCGACCTTGATCCCTTAGCTTATTTGGATCTATGTTCTATTAATGTTTGAGGAATTTATTTTCATAGTGACCCATCTCCTTGAAGTTGAAACACTGAATAGTATCCTTTTTATCATTCGCTTTTCATTCTTTATCTTGGTGGCCTTTTTCTCCACACTTATAACAGACTCACAATTCTTTTAAGCATTTACCAAAGGGATTCTTTCCACAGTTATCACAATTTGGAAAATACATCTTTCCCTTCATCTTCCTGGACTCATTCCCTTTTTCTTGGTCTTTAGAAGACCTCTTTTTATCTTGGTTTCCATTGAATGAATAGGATCTTGAGAATTACTTCTCCATTTTAATGACAAATAAAACTATCTCTTCATAGGATGAGAAAGTCTGATAAACCAGTGCCCCTTTAATATTGGGATTAACACCTTAAAAGAAGTGATCAATCATGCATTGCATGTTATGCAGGTAATCTATAGAATACCTTTATAACATTGTAAATGTAGATTCATAATCTGTAATACTTTATTCCTCCTTCTGAATTAACCTAAGAGAGTTTCTATTCATCTCAATTTTTTGATAACAAGTGACGTATTTATCAAAGAATGTCTCCTTAAAAGTCCCCCATTCCATGAGTTCAATTTATTTTTTCCTTTATTGTATTCTGGATTTAATACCACCAATGATATGAATTGCCTTGAATACAATAGATTGTAAGTGTGACATTTTCCTTTTCACTACATTCTTAGGCTTTAAATATCTTCTACAAAGACTTAATCCATTGTTCAACTACAATTGGATTAGTAGTACCACAAAAATATGGGGGCTTCTGTCATATAAAATGATCTAGAATATTAAATTATCTTATTGGAATAGGTTTCTCCATTAGGGAAAGGTTATTTTTCATAACCTGACTAAGTTGTCCTAATATATCCAAAACTTGCTCAGTTCTAATACCAGCTTCATTTAATTTCTCAGTAGGGAAACCTCTACATTAGCCACAAGTATTGATACCTTTCTTTCTTCCAGGATCCATTTCTAAATAATGGAATGCACTAGATTATCTCATAATATATAATTCCAAATATAGTGTAGCCCATAACATAAATTTATGCATAATAAATCATAAAACCATAAACTTTGAATAATTTGGGAACATCATTACTTCTAAATATTTCATAATGATAGGTAAATAAAATGTGAATTATCCTAAGCATATCCCCTAGGAGCATCAAACTAGGTGCGTAGTAAGGCCTATTGTCATGTACCATGTTACCCTGATTAAGGCCCAGAACACCTTATCAGAGTTGTTACTCCTGGGTACATCTTTTCCAGAATCACTTCCACTTGTAGTATCCAGAAAAGGATGTATTTCTAAAAATTACCATATAATATCTACTCTACCAAAATTATAGGATGTTATTCTATACTTATCCTTGATGTCTATCTTGGGTTGTGCTCCCTGATCTTGGTTTTCTAAATCTAGTTTCCAAGGTTATTGATAATATTCATTTGATACCAAATGTAACTCCCTGACCCCAGAAGTCTGGAGATGGTGCATTATTACATTACACTGGCATTATTACAAGGAAATAAATCCTGAAGGAACTTTTATTTTAGTAGTCTTGGAAATCCATATTATGTACATGATACCCATAACACATTGAGAAATAATAAATACAATAATAACTCATAATAAAATGAAATAAACTACATCTTTGAATTATTATTCAAGGATTTATTCTTTATAACCTGTGGAAGGAAACACAATAAGGGTGAGCTCAAATGCTCAGTTAGGGTAAATAAAGCCAGATAAATAATGAATCTATAGAATTCAAATAACATAGAAATGTAAATAACTGATAACACATTCCATTAAAATAAATATATAAGGATATATCAATATATAAATTTAGGGAATTGAAAAACATGTCATTTAATCAATGAACTAAAAATGAAATGTATCTATAGATTTTTTGACGCAATATCTCATGGATAAATAATAACTAAATCCTAAAAATGAAATGTATCCATATATATGTCGATGAAATATCCCATGTATGACTAATAACTGAATTTAAATGAGGTTAATTATTAATTACTGGATTCCATGTTTCCTAGGTACATGATACCTTTACTATCAAGACCTTTCACAGAACTTCTTACAAAATTTATGGTAAACACCCATTTAATTCACCAAATGATTCATCTCATGAGACCACCGATCCATAGAGGTGTTATCTATATCTGGGATCCACCCATGTTATACCTATCCAAAGAATTTCTCATATTCATGAACAATTTTCCTTAAAAAATGTATCCATATTTAATAGAAGATACAAATTTATCAATAATACATCAAAGAAAGATAATTAACAACAATGGTTGCTGACATTTAAACAATCTTGAGGAAAAATAATATTTAAACATCACAATGTGTCCCATACCACATTGAAAAATTTAAATCATAATTCCAAATAAATTAAAGGAAACTTATAACATTATAAAGAGATTAATGGTATAAAATGTCAACGGGAAGTATATACAACAAATTATAGTGAATTGGTTCATAACAAACATAAGTCTCAATGGTAAATATGTTGAGATGAAATCCTTTACCTTAACCATACTCTTGCTTTGTGGTATTTAACATCATGTATAGTAGTTTAAAATATGTTACATACTAATACCATAACCATAATAATTTTTATAATATCATATATTAACTTCTAACAATATTTTATTAACCATTTTTCAATACTCTTTCATTATTTTAACTATTTTGGGTGTTAATTACCTAGTTTTCTCAAGTACATTTTGACTTGTTATTTATTGTTCTTATTAAATATATCATGGTTTTATCATCTAATGAATTTAAAACATTACTAAATTATCATATACAATTAGTAAATATGTATTTATAATAGTACATAACATTTGGAGATTAGAAATGAAGTGCACCGTTCATGGAGACAGTAGGCCGTACGTACGCATGAACGCCCCTTCCATTTCTTTGTTGAATTAAAAGAATTAAAAATAAATGATAAATATGTATTTATAATTTCTATAAACATATTTTTGTTATATATATTTCATATTTTTATTATAACCAAGATTTATACATTCCATGTATGGAATGGATGATTCATATCGCTTTGAGGGGGTGGTAGTCCACACTTCCTCAAACAAAACTATCATATTTACAAATTATTGAAGAATAAAAGTATGTTATAAATAAAAATTACAAAATAATAAAGAAATTATAAATTTAAAATATATTATATATAAATATAATTTTCATCATAATGGCCACCAAGAGAGGCGGTAGGGAAAGTTGAACAATCATCGTTTCATAAGGTAGTAGTTCACCGTACAGAGAAACAGTATGTTCATTACACATTAGATGGAGGTGTGTGTAAGTGTAGGTCAAAATATTGACATAAAAACATCATATTATATTAAGGATACTGGATTTTCTATTAAATCAGAGAATAATAAAAGTATAGGGAGTGGAGAAGGGAAATGAAACTAGAGAGCTTGAGAGAAGGCATTGCCTTTTAATCGGGTAACTTCTTTTGGTTTAACCAAAAGGCATCCATGGAAGGTATTATGAAAAAAATAGGATTATAGGTCTAGGGTAGGGATGTTGGGAGGATATTTTTTCAGGTATTGGATGAATATAAGAGGTTTTAGAGTTGTGAGGAATGGGTAGAGGTGGTGGCATTTTATAGGGAAGGGAGGTGGCACTTTTGTAAATACCAAATAGTATTCAATAATTGGCTGTCTATATTACCTAAAGTTCTTAAAAAATGGAAAAATAATGGATTAAATTAGAATCATGGTCGGTAAAAACCTCATCCATACAAAAATATGTGCATTTTGATAATTTGGTTCTTTAACTTCTAAGATTCCCCAATTTTATCACTTTGGTTTTTATAAAATAATCTAGTTTTATAATCAAATAAATTTAACCATTAAGACTATATTAAAGTGAGATTTATTATAAAAAAAATATCCAAATAATTTTTAATATTATATATAATTTATAGAATAAAATTACAATGTTTTTTTGAAATTAATTTTTAAACAAGCCCATGTGACACGCTAAAATGTTGCTTGAACCCGGACCATGTTGAAATTTTTTTATAGTATAAGGGTTAATATGTTCATCAATATAACATATTTAATATTTATTAACACTCACAAATAAATTTTCATAATTTAGTATTTTTATTAATTTTTAATCATTTACTAATATTTATTTATTGTAAAATAACAATAATATCAATTTTGACATTATTTATTTAATGTGAATTTTAAAATATCAATCTTATATTGGAATTAAAATATATTAGGTTTAAATGTGTGTAACATGATATATTCATATAAAAAAATAAATAAATACAATAATTCATTCAAATAACATCTCTTTTAATATTTATAGTATCATTTATTTTAGTTAATTATTAACTAAATAATCACTACATTGGCATTTCTTAAGCATTTTAAGTAACTAAATAATCTCTAAAAATTATTGATAAATTATTATGATAATAATGATACATTTATATTAAAAAAGGGTATGTATAAAAGAAAATATGATTTTTTTTACATATCTTAAAACATTATAAATGTTAAAGGTAAGGAAAGTTCCCCTTTTATCTTTTTTCCTTTCTTGCCCTTTTATATAGGGCACTTCCATTTAATAATATCCCATTAAGACATATATTTAGAACCAAGTGGATAAATGGTCAAATTTTTGAATAAAATGGATTTTGGAAAATTTTACAAGTCATTTTTTTTCTTAATATTAAGGTTTAGTCCCTTATTAAGCTTAATCATACCTTAACCACCATAATTAATTTTAATCAGATTCACTAATCAATTTGGTCAAAAAATTAAGTTAATCTTATTAGAACAAAAATATCATACTAATTAAATATTTTTATGTAGTATTTTCAAAATTCTAATAACATAAGTGGTAAAATTAATATTAATGCTAATCTCATAGATAGACATATTAACTGGTTTTAGTAGAAAAATGCTCAAAAGATTGTTATGTTTTTATATTAAATTTGAAAGTAAAATTAATTATAATGAAAATTATTTCATAAATAGATTTATAATTGATCTAATTTGACTCTAAATAAATATATAATATAATTTATCATTAATAATTATTTAAACAGAAATGTTGTTTTTAACTAAATTGGAGTAATTTTCACTATTCATCAGAAAATGAAGTTTCTTAGAAAAATCCCAAAAATTACTGTAATCTAATTTAGACATTATGAATTAAAAAATAAAGTTTATTTTTAAAAATAAAATTCATAAAATTGTAATAATTTAGTTTTTAAATAGGTTTTGATTTAAATGGCGGAAAAACACAGTCTAGTGTGTAACACAAACAAATTCAGTGTTGTATGCAGTGTAATTTTAACATTGTGTATAAAGAATTCCAGCAACATGATTATATTTATTCTAAAAAAATTATTCTAAATTATTGTGGTGTCACACGTATGATTGGAAACTTCATGCCCCAAGATATGGGAATCACCCCCACGGTTCGAACATCATTGGAGGGTTCTTCAAGTAATGATCATGAGCATGCCTCAGTAAATGCTGTCGAGATGGTGGACCCTTACATGGTTCCTGAAGATGAGGGGAACCAGAAATCTTGTAAGGACCTAACCCTAGTTTCCCAAATATGGTGCCTTATTTTTTTATATTGGAATATAAAAAAGTAATATGCATCTTGAAGGACGGAGTAGTTTAGTAGATTTGGAAACAAGATACATACATAAGTTCAGTATTACAACTTGAAATGAAATAAATCATATTAGGTTTATTGCGAATATCCACAACTATAAGTTTATCCTTGAAGGTCACTCATAATAATATTCTTCATGTATGGAAAAAATGAAACAAAAGAAAGGGGTGATCTCAAACACTCAGTAAGGGTAAGTAATACAACAAAAGGTATCATAAACATAAACATTAGGCATGATGAATAACTAAAAACACATTCCTTTAAAAATAAACTTGAACGCATTATGGAAGGAATAAGAGATGAATAAATAATGACATAATAAAACACAATCATGGATATTCTACTAGTTGAATAACCAAATTAACCATAAATACTATTTTTATAATGAGGGAATTCATAATTCATGACATCATGACCATATCATCAAGGCCTCATGGAAAGACCATAAATATCCATTTTGTTAAGGCCTTGTGCCAAGACCATAGTTCATCTAATGAGACCTACCGATTCACCGAGGTGATATATCATGACCCACCCCATACTTACTAAGTCTAATTAATTCCTCATATTAAAGGGTATAAACATAAAAAACATATCATTCATATTGAAACTAATATATGAAATGTAAATAACTTTTCCTGAATATTTGGCATAAACACTAACCATTCGAAGTAAATTGGTGAATGGTTTTAAGATAGAACCTCCATATTTATACTAATCATAAAACATTCAATTAAAATTTTATATGATATCCTAAAATATTAATCTCAATAATACATAATATTCAAAAAGAGTGTTGAAAAAGATGAAGATACTCTTATAAAATCATCAAGTAATTTTTGAGATAAATACTATTTTATTTTGAGAAGAAGAGTTATTTTGGATTTTTTTTGAATAAAACCAGAATTTAATTGTAATAGTATATTCATAATAAAATGAGTGATTTTATAAAGATAATATTTTCTTAAAATAGATTATATAGTGCCCTTGAAAATAGGTAAGAATTTGAGAAATTCGACTGAATCAGGCTTGTATTTTGGAAAGAATTTTGAAAGTTCCTTTTAAATTGTGTATCTACCCATAAAATAAAGAAGTATTATGGTTTTTAAACATATATAGAACACTAAAAAATAATTTATGAGTATTACCTAATAATACAAAATAATTCCATTGAGGTAAGTAGGTAATAAAAGTAACTTGAATGAAGATGGAGGTTCAGGTGGAAAACCCTTACATTAAGTCCGTTGGTGATCTTAACTTGATATTAATGAACTGAATTATCAAATTTAGGTTCATAAATTAATTATTACAGAACCTCCTCTAAATTTAATTTATTTATCATAACCTTATTAGGTTCATTCATGGCCTTTTGATGGGTTAAGAGATCCAATTTTATTGTTTGGGAGTGTTTTCTTCCTAGATTTTCATGATCAGTTTACTTGTATTCATGTATGGATAAACATGTAGAATGAGAATGTTTGTTCATAATATAAGTTGTATGTTATTAGTGAGCAAACAAAAGATTACATGGTTATAAAATCCACTGGGTTATTGGGAGTGAAGATGAATCATTATATAAAACTTTATCGAAAATTGTTTGGGATAATTGGCAGTTCTTGATCACAATGAACTCATTTTGATTTATAAATTAATATCATGTTTAAAAAAGGATTAAAAAAACTTAAATAAGTTATTATACATATATTATAGTCTTTTTAAACCATAAAAATGGTTTCATGACCAGAATTGAAGATAGTAATGGAAATTGAAAACCTGGCATCCTTGAATTTGATAAATTAACATATCTCGAATGGTGTTTTCATTTATAGTATAAAAGAAGAATAAAGGAGGGATGATGAAGAATTATTACTTTATCAAAACAAAATTACAATAAATTTAAGGTACTATATCAATCACAACATTTTGATGAAAGGAGGTGAGGATTGAAAAATAAAATAAAGGAACTTGAAATAAATGAAATGAAAAGAAGAATTTACCTCTTGAAGTAATATTATTTGAGAGCCTCTTTAGGGGATAGGTTTTGGTATTTTTATGAGACCAAGGGATGTTGGACGTGTTTATGGAGCTTGGGAGGATATTTGATTATAATTTAGACAAGGTACATGGCTTGAGATGTGTGAAGAGAAGAGGGAGTGGGGGGGGGGGGTTATAGTGGAGAAGAGGAGAGTTTTACCATTATTTTACTCATTATTTTATTATTTTCCAAATAAAACCAATAGTATTGATGATTGTGACCAATAATAGTAATATTTTCATGTAATTTTGAAATAATTGTATTTACATAACATATTATTCTAGGAAAAGTGAATTTAGTTGATAATATATATATATATATATATATGGTAAATTACCGTATTTTACTATTTATAAAAAATTTGAGTATTTTAGAAAAATACCGAAATTCATGTTAACCATTTTTCGATATATAGAATTAAAAAATGAACTTAATTTTTTGAAAATAATTTTCTAAACATTAATAATTTAATTTTTAAATAAAATCATAATTTATTCAAAAAATTACAAATTTAAAACTATAATTCTTTTTATATCACCTTGAAAAATTAATCAAGATCTCATTATCTTATAAACTTAAGGAAAGAAAATAATAATATGATTTACTATTAATAAGGGTCATATTACTATTCATATTAGTATTCATAAGGGTATGTTACTATTCACCAAAAATTATGTTTGTCTTATCAGACTCTAGATATCTTACTGAACGCAATAATGTATGTCAGTTTTTTGAAATTCAAATCATAGAGGTGGAAATATTATGTTTTCTGGATAGGTTATAAAAAAGTGGTGTTTTTTACAGATGTAGTGTTTCAAGCATTAAATATTAAATTTATGCGTAGAATCCTGTGGTGTTACACAGATCATCCTAATGTCCCCAATCGATGCCATCATCGATGAAGCTGTGGATACATGAATCGTCGAAATGAACCCACCAATTCCTGTAGACAAGACATTCATGATACTAAGACCAAAAAATAGGTTCATCACAAAGCTTAGCACACACAATCCTATCATCCTATCTCATCATATTCAAGTTCGTCACCATTTGTACTCCTTGATCAAGCCTAGCTGTTGCGATCACATTATGATCATCCACGTTCAGCTATGACTAGACCTCAGTCATCTAGCAGTCAACTGATAGTCATATTACATGGTTCAAATAGTGAGCAATAGGATATTCCCAATACTAGCTAGAATCTTTTGGTTCGACCAGTAACATCCGTTATTCCAATTTTCACCGATCAACTTTCTGGAAGTAGAAATATGCACATGGCGTGGAAGTATGATGCACTTAGGAACCTTTTTATCATTCTTGAAAAGCCCTCAATACTTGAGGATATTGACATATCTGAAGATATTCATGAATCCCTCATAGAGGCTTTGAGAATCCCTCTCTAGTTTGAAACCGAGGTAGAGCCATAGAAGCCTTCCATGCTGAGGAAGATGAGCATACCGAATGTCAGGACATCGTCTCATTCTTAGAAAAAGAAGAAGGTTCTCCCATACAAGGGTATATTTTCCTATTATAAATAACTATCTAGTTTAATAGAATGGAGGACCATCGATGTATTGTCGATACAGGTTTCGGGATCAATATCATGCCGACTCAAAGGCCCCATAATCTTGGACTATCTAAAGTATATATGGATCCCTCTAATAAGAGATTTAGGGTTATGAAAAGACTCAGCAGAGGCCATGTGGAAATATCTGTCTGAAGACCCAATTCAGTGGGTTGATTTCTATCACTGAATTCATGGTCGTCTCACAGGTCACTGCCTACAATGCACTGATGGGTAGACCTTGGCTTCATCAGCATGTAGAATTTTCTTCTTCATATCATCAATGCCTCATGTACTCCCTCAACGGTTGAGTGGGAATTATCCAAGGTGATGCATCTCCCTTTTCCTTTTATGAAGCTCGCTACCTGGATGATGACTACTACAGGATCAAGGAAAAGAAGGTTCATACCAATGAGTTTGAGTACACTACCATTGTCATCAAACCATGGACGAATCTAGATGATTCGTTTGTCCTCTCAATTCATCAGTTGGAGTCCACGACCCTAGACTTGGGACACTAATTTTTTATTGTCTTAGGAAGGATTGATAAGGGCATTCCCAGGTACAAGGAACACATGAATATCACTTTGTAATCCTACAAAAATTAGGCTCAAGTCATACTAGATCCCCTTACCTCTTTAAGGTATGAGGATGTTCACCACATGAAAAAAATACACCATACCTGTATGTTTCCTTGGTCAGGGTTGAACGGACTCAATCCAATATGCCACAATTGCTTTGATATTATCAAGAATGTACACCTCAGTTGAAGCCTTGATGGAATCAAATCAACAACTTTTGTCTCCATGGTGTTCGTAGTGCAGGAGTCTCCTGATGAATATTCCACTGCCACTCAGGTTGACACTATCATTCCATTAGGGTTAGTCAACTCATAATAGTTGCCTCTTTCTAGAAATACTCTCTCCATGTATGATGAAGAGGATATTGAAGAAACTCCTCCCAAATTTGAAGAGGTGTCTCTACCACTATTGATTAGATGGTACAAGTGAGTCTCAGTACTGAGGCAGATCCAAGACTAACACTAATCAGTGCAACTATACCTATTAAAGAGAAGAAATAGTATGTGGATTTATTGAATCAGAAAATAGATTTATTTTCCAAGAGCTATGCTGAAATTCTAAGACTAGATCCTTAGGTCACTTTAAACCATCTCGATCTCCTGTAAAGTCATCGCGAGTTCAAACAAACTACAACCAAGATGCACCCTTCTCACAGTGTTGTGGTTGATGTTGAAGTTGATAAGATACTCAAATAAAACTTTGTCATGGAAGTATAGTAACCCATATGGTTATCTAATACCGTTCCCATCAGAAAGAAGAATGGGTAGACAAGAGTCTGCATTGACTTTTGTGATCTCAACTGCCGCTGTTTGAAGGATGATTTTCCCCTTCCCATGTCAGAGCTATTTATCGACGTCACTGTAGGATTCCATGATCTCTTCTTCATGGATGGGTATTTAGGGTATAATAAAATTCATATAGCCCCTGATGATGAGAATTCTACCACACTCAGAGCACTAAAAGGTGCACTATGTTTCCAGGTAATGCCTTTTGGTCTTAATAATTATGGAGCTACTTATCAAAGTGACATACACCGCATATTCAAACCAATCCTCAAGATGTTGGTGGAATTCTACATGGATGATTTGGCGGTCAAATTCCACCAGTCTCAGGACCATCTCAGAGATATTTATAAAGTGTTCAACATCCTCCTCTACCACCATCTAAAAATGAACACCTTGAAGTGTTTCTTCAGGGTTACCTCTATAAAGTTCCTTGAATTTTTCATTAGATACAAAGGCATCGAGATCGATACAAAGAAGATCAAGGCCATCGGTTAGATTCCTCCTTTGAGAAACCTTTGAGAGCTATGAGGATTCTAAGGAAACATAGACTATATATGACATTTCATTGCAAATCTAGTTGGAAAGTGTAATCCCTTATCCCAGTTTATGAAGAATGATGTCGTATACTAATGGGATAAATAATGTCAAACCGCTTTTGAGGAGATCATGCAGTACTTGCTACAACCTATGGTTTTGATTCCTCCCATCTTCAGTAAGCTGTTGGTCCTCTATGTGACCACCCTAAAATGATCCATCAACACCCTTATCACCTAGAAGAATAATAAAGAGGTAGAGAACAGTTTATACTATCTCAATCGCATGATCCTCGAAATAGAGACCAAATATTCCTCTATTGAGAAGAGTTGTCTTGCACTGGTTTTTGCAGTGTATAAGTTGTGGAACTATATCCAACATCATGAGAGAGAGATGATATCTTGTGTGGATCTACTAAACTATATTCTAAACCTCCCTATGTTGATAGGACATATAGGTTGGTGGGAAGTGATCCTCTAGTAGTTCTACATTAGGTTCATCCCATAGAAAACTATTAAGGGCCAGGTGCTGGAAAATATCCTTGCCGGCCATCCAACTCTCATAGAGCAGTCTCTGAATATTGACTTTCCAGATGAGTCCATTCAATCAGTAGACCATACCATGATGTGTTGGAAAATTTACTTTGATTCCACTTCTCAAAGTCCCACCAGAAGAAGGTTCAATGATCCCAGTCTCAACAGGGTGGGCCTTGGCATCATCTTCATCACATCTACACAGGTTATTTTCCCTACTCATTATTGTTTTTAAAAGGTTGTACTAAGAACAAGGTAGAGTACTGATCTCTTATCACTAGTCTCAATCTGGCCCTTGAGATTGATTTTACCCACCTACACGAGAAGGGGGTCTCTAAGATGGTTATCAAGCAGATCAATGGTGACTATGTTGTTAGGAAGCCGAAGATTGAGGCCCTCTTAGAGTGCACTCGCCAATTGATTACCTAGTTCCCTTATCTACTAGAGGTCACTCATGTTCCTCGGTCATAGAATGGTTGAGCCAACACCTTGGCCAGCCTTTCCACATATCTCAAAAATATTGAACAGGATAATATGATTATCCACATGGCACATTTAAGGGGAATTTCTTCTATCAGTTCAGAAAATGATGACATCAAGTAGGTAAGTCACCTTACTATCAATTCCTCCACAACATGACCTCCATGTTCCCACAATATATTAGAAGATACCCCTAGTTGGACGAATACCTTTTTTGATTTCCTCTAAAATATAAATCTCCCAATAGATAGAGGCAAACATGAGTGGATTCTTCAGTATGCAATACAGTTTACCCTCCAGAGTGGTCCCTTACTTGTGTATATCCTCTACAAAAAATAGATTCTACGTATTTCTCCTCCATTGAATTCAAAGAGATGAGATTTTCCATGTCATACAGGAATTCCATGCTGTTTCCTGTAGATCTCATCAGGAAGGGTTGAAACTCTTCCACCAGATTCGAAGATTACACTACTTTGGGCCCACCATGGTCTATGACTACATAGAGTTCACAAAGAGGTGTCACACATTCTAGATCCATTCCATTATTTTTTGCTTCTTACTCCTAAAACCATCCAAACTACCAAGTACTTTTGACCCTTTTTGGCATGGGGACCTGATGTCATGGGACCATATCCACCAGCAACATCTCGCTAGTGCAGGTTTATCCTAACCCCCACAATTGGTTTTCCAAGTGGGTAGAAGCGATACTGATCAAGGAAGTCAAGGCCTATTCTATCGTCGAGTTCATGAGATCCACCACCATTCACCAATTCATAGTCCCTCACTCCATTCTTACTGATAATGACACCAACTTCTAAGTATCCTAGCTGAATAAATTGCACACTAAGTACAAAATTTGGTCTAACCAAACTTCTCTCTATCATTAGAAAAAAATGAGAAGATTGAGGCATTCAACAAGACCCTCTCTAATATTTTGTAGAATACAGTTGGTCAAAAAAAAAGTTGGACAAAAAATCTCCCAATGATCACTGGGCTTACCAGATGATGACTCATAATTCCACCCAAGTTACCCTATATTCCCTGGTGTATGGGACAAAGACAATCCTACTAATATAGATTCAGTTACTATTTCTCCACAAATCTATTAATGATAAGAATATGTTAGAAAATATTTATGAAGTCCATTTGTCTGAGTTGGAAGCACTCGATGAGAATAGGCTTTGGGCCTTACACAACTTGGAGAGGCACCAGAATAAGTCAGAAAGAGCATTCAACCAAAATGTTCTCCTACGTTTCTTCATTTAAGGAGACATTTTATTGGAACTAAGGATGTTAATGATACTTAGAAGGAAGACACAAAAGTTTAAACCCAAATGGTAGGGTCCTTATATCATCCATAAGGTTTACCCCAATGGAACATACTCTTTGGTCACCATGGATGGTGAGAAAATTACTCCTCTCAACAATGCCAAATTCCTTAAGCATTACTTCTCATGAGGATCTCTCTTCTTCGTCCAGGATCCAAGACATAACATTGACCAGCATCACAGTCCCACATGACATTAAACTATACCCTCTTCCTTAACACATGATGTTAAACTAAATGACATTCAAGAACTATGTATGGCTTGATTCCATCCCTCACAGGATACGTAGGAATTCCCAAACATTTTTTCTTCAGGTCCATCCCTAGGTCTATTGACCTCTCTCTTCTTCGTTCGGGACACAAGATGTAAAACTTACCAGCATAACCATCCCACATGATGTTAAACTGTATCCCCATCCATACTTGATGACGTTAAGCTTACTGACATTTAAGAAATACGTATGGATTGATTTCTTCCCTAGCAGGATATGTAGGAATTCATAAACATTTTGTCTTCGTGTCTAGCCCCAGGTATATTAACCTCTCTCTTATTCATTTAGGATGAAAGATGTAAAACTTCCCAATATCACCATCCCACATGATGTTAACCTACACCCTCTTCCTTACTCCATGATGTTAAACTACACGACATTCAAGAACTGTGTATAGCTTGATTGTTTCCCTCACAGGATATGTAGGAATGCACAACCCTTTTTTCTTTGGGTCCAACCATGGATTCCCAAAATATCCATCTCTTCTCGTCAGTCCCATGGACTTAGTTCTACCTAGGTATTGCATGTGACTGTGGTTGGGACCTCTTTTTGTCCACATTCATGTTGGGTTTACAACAACCATACAATGTACTCACCCCTTAGGGACCTCCCCTTCACCCTCACCCTCACCAAATAATGTTTAACTACATGGAATTAAAGAACTACATATGGCTTTATTCCTTCCCCATCAGGATATGTAGGAATGCTTGAACATTTTTTCGTCAGGTCTAGCCCCAGTTCTATTGACCTATCTCACCTTTTTACAGGATATAAGACATAAAACTACCTAGCATCACCCTCCCACATGATGGTAAACTGTACCCTTTTCCTAACCATAGGATGTTAAACTGTACAATATTCTAGAACTACATATGGCTTGATTCCTTCCCTCATAGGATATAAAGGAAAGCCCAATTTTTTTTTCTTTGGGGCCATCTTAGGTTTGATATCCCCATTATTTTTGGGGGATACATGGTGTGGTATGATACCTCTTTGGTCCTCATTCACTCCGGGTTCATTACCTCACCATGCTATGTATACCCATAAAAAAATCTCTACTTTATTTTTTTTACATCCTTCATGACATTAAAACTAAGAGCCCCATGTACTTCAGGACATTAAATTTCTACCATAATTCTTATCACATGACGTTAAGTTGAAAAACATTCTAGAACTATATATGCCTTGATTCCAATCCTTATGAGATTCATAGGAACATCCAGACATTTTTTCCTTTGGTCCATCCCTAGGTACTATAAATCTTGTTATCTCTTTGGCCTCTTGTCCTAATAATAGTAATTTGGGATCATATGGTATGGTGTGGACTTATTTGGTCCTCATTCACATCAATTTTTCAATTACCATATCATATATCCTCTTCAGGGGCCTACCCCTTAACCTTCATCCCTACCACATGATGTTAAGATGCACAAAATTTAAGAACTATGCATGGATTGGTTCCCATCCTTATGGTATATGTAAGAATGACAAGACATTTTTTTCTTCAAGTCCATCCCCAAGTTCTTCCCTTTCACCCCTTGGCCTTTGGTTCCCTCTAGGAGCATGTGGTGTGTTATGTGATTATTTTTCCTTCATTCATGATGGGATTGTGACAGTCTCCCCATGTGCCTCCTTTGAAAACAATTCTCTTTTACCTACTTCATTACCACATGACATTAAATTGCATGGGTCTTCAAGAACTACATATGGATTGATTCCCATCCTAATGGGATACCTAGTAATTCCCAAATTTTTTGTCTTCGGGTCTATCCATAGGTTCATCAACCCAATTTTCCTCTTTTCTCCACTCATGTTCTTGAGTCATCCTCCCCTAGTTGAATCCCTTGACCTCTATCTCGCCTCATTAATACGCTGAGATGTGCCTTGGTATGGGGATTAGAGTGTTGGATTCTGGATGGACATTCTATCATTCCACAACCATGCTTTGCATTCCCGTTTTTTGGGTATCCATTATCTTTAACATCCAAATGGACCCCAAATGGTATGGATGATCACCCTTAAGGTTTGCCTACTATTTTAGGAAAACGTCCCGAAGGATCTTGAATGAAATATTTAGATAGGTTATGACCATGTTTTGAATATGGTCAGAGGCCGACCCTCAGTTGTTTGTTCCCATTTTAGGTTACATGATATGGATATTGTGTTTCAAATATGTTCAATAGTTATCCTCCACCATTACAAAAATCCCATTTCCTCCCTAATGTTGGTCTCATGATTCAAATTACTTATCACATCCTTATGTATAGATAGAATTTCAATAATCATGGTTCTATCCCTATATGAACCTTTTCATGTTGGGTAGATGGATCAACGTTGTGAGGATTTCCTAGAATCCACACCTCTGTTCCCCTATTATTTGCTTATTTATTTTTTAAGTTGTGGGGTTGTACTAGACTCCACACATCTATTTCCCAATTGTGTTCTTCTATATGTTGTAAAGATCTTATCCGCCCCTTGTTTTATACACAGAGCATGGATCACATGGGCATATGAGTTCTTTATAAGGTTTATACTTTCATGAAATAATTACACACCACATGGTCCAAAATCTATGAAGCTAAACTAAGAGTTCATGTCCCATATTTCTAGAAACATGAATTTAAAATGTGTATATATTCTCTTGGAAATTTTTTATGTGGTTTAGTGTAACGCCCCGACCCCAGTTGCCCAGATTTGGTGAATTATTATATAACATTGGCAGGATCACAAAAGATGTAGTCTCGAAATACCGATTAGTTTAGTAGCCTTGGAAGTAGTAGAAACATTCATAAGGTTTACATTACATCATAAAATGGAAAACTACAACAATATTATTTCCATAGACAACACTGATATCCCATAGACTATCCCTGCAGTTCAGTCAAAATATACTTCTTTGCATCATGGGAAAAATAAAACATAGAAAGGGGTTAGCTCAGATGCTCAGTAAGTATAACAATATAGCATAAACTTTCATAAATACGCATAAAAATTTAAGGGAATGTATAAAAATAAAAAAGCCTTTTTAACATAAAATTCATCCTAATATGGCAAATATAAATCAAAATAATTCCATTTACTTACTCACATGGATATTCTACTCATCGAATAATCACATGCAATATCAATAGCCACTTTCATAATGGTGGAATGCATAATGCTAGACTTCATAACCACATAGTCAAGGCCTTGTGCCAAGACTAAAAAAAAAAGATTTTGTCAAGGCCTTGTGCCAAGACACTATTTTGTCTTATGAGACCTACTGATGCATCGAGGAGCTTTAGCAGGCTCCACCCATCACATACTAAGTCCAATGCATTCCTCATATGAAAAGGTTTAAACATAACATAAACATTCATATTAAAACTAGAACACTAAATGTCAATACTTTATCCATAAAACACGAATGGTGTAAAAATAACACATCCAAAGTCAAACATATCAAAAAATCATGAATTCAATATGGAAGTTTTGTATCATAATAAATCAACTTTAAATAAGCTTAAAATCCTTCAATGGATGTTGACATAGATGATATCAAAATAGTTTGAGAGAAATATCTCATTCTTTTTTGAAATCATTTAAAGTTACATAATTATAAAAGAAAAAATTTATTTTGAAAATATTATTATAATCTTGTAAGTGAATCTTCAAGGATGTTATAATGATAGAATATAGCTGCAACTGCCGTATAAGTTAAAAAACATTCTTTCCTTAATTTTTTCTAAAAGATAAATAAAGTAACTTGTTTGGAAAATGATAGAAAGATTCCTTTCAAAACGTATGAGGACAAATAAGGGTATAATCCATAGTCTAGTAAGTAGTAAAAATGTTTTGGAGTACATTTTTATGAAAACACAGATGTGGATGATAAAGAGGTCCCAGTAGACAATTACATATAAACAACCTTGAATAACGAAGAGGTTGTAGAATTAACCCTTACCATGTTCTTTTCCTTAGTCAAGGGTAGGTTAACCTCCAGTATAATGGTGAAATAATTGTTATTAAATTATAAAATAATCATATACATTAATATGATATCATATACATTCTTTTAATATTTCTTTGTTAATAATATTTTAGTATTATCATCGTTTCAGGTGTTAACTGATTTGTTTCCCTTTATATGCTTTGTTATGTAAGTAATGTTTGTTGTGGATATGATGTATCTTATTCATATTTATAATTATATTAAGTTTTTAAACATTATTTTTAATCATTAAATGAAAATTATTCTTGAATGGATACGATGGGGAATGAATCTCATCGCGTTCGTGGAGATGGTAATCTGTACGTATGCACAAGCGACAATATCATTCTTTTGATATTAAAGTAATATATAATTGGATGGAATATAATATATAAAGAATCATTATCATGTTATATTAATTATTTACATCAATTGTACATCATTATTTTACCCATCCAAATAATAATGTATTGAATAACAACTACACCACAACGTGGAGACGGTAAGCCGTATGTACACACGTATGGTGACATGTAATTCAAAGGATGGATAGAATAATGAATATGGTTTTAACATATTTATAATAACATCATAGTATATACAAGATACTGGAGTTATTATTTTATAATGTAAACAACAAAGAAAGAGGAAGTGTAAGACGAAATGAACTTGAAAGAGGTGATGAAATATTTACCTCTTCTTCGGGTTATTCCTATTGATTTGATCAAAAGGGATCCTTAGGTTGAATTTCTGACTAAAGGAAGGCCTCTAGGATGAAGGGGGGATGGTTGATAGGGTACTTGGGAAGGTTTTGGCTGAGCCAAATGGATTTGAAGGTGTGAATTTGAGAGAATGGGAAATGCCCTTTTATAAGAGGGGTGAGGGCAACCTTAAGAAAAGCTAGAAATATTATCTTATAATAAAATCATGTTGGGTTTATAATGTATCCAAAATGAATTATTTAAAGGATAAGGTGTGTATGGTTCGAAAAACACTCATCCAATAGGTTTTATTCAGGTTTGTGTCACTATATTAACATTATCTTTTAGATTTAACTCGTAGTTAAATAGTTTGAAATTTACCATGTCACTTTGTATTTTTATATTATATGGTTAATAAACTTACTATAAACTTACTATAGAACCCCAAGTGGTTAATTAATGATAAAACTATTATTATATAAGTCTTTTTTACAAACCTTAGATTTTTATGAATATAATATCAATTAGTAATATAATATTTGTTTTAAAAACTCTTTTATGTCAATTTTGACATTGTTTGCTATTTGGTTTTTGTTTAATTTATAACAGCATTATTACTTCAAAAAAAATTGATTTAATAAATAATAAAATATCAAATTAACCTCGAAAAGTTGTGTATGGCATCAAAACTTTAAATTATATTTATTTTAACATCTATAATACAATTTATTTTATTCTTTCATTAATAAGGAAAATACTGCATCATCATTGTGTCATAAATAAATTTAAT
Organism: Viscum album; assembly: GCA_963277665.1. NCBI lineage: Eukaryota > Viridiplantae > Streptophyta > Magnoliopsida > Santalales > Viscaceae > Viscum > Viscum album. Next base: position 497,445,114 of record OY728123.1, on the reverse strand, counting down.
TATTCAATGTCTAAAAATTATAAATAAAATACCATTATGTATTAAATTTATTTATCTTTCTAATGAATAATTATAGTCGAAGAGATAAAATATATAACCCTATGTAAAATTTTTTAACTAAAAGATATATGCTTATGTCATTTTTGTATTTACTAACTTAATTAATATAAAGTGTTATTATCACTTAAAAGTGGCTCCATGGGGTCCCAAAATCGACCCAAGGATGCCCATGGTCTGACATGTATCATAAAATAGTGTTAGGAAAAGTGTTAGGGTAATTTAATATTATTATAATATTATTGTTTTACTCTTATTTACCAGATTTACCCTTTAACCATTGTAAATAAAATATTTACCGAAGTAATTATTCAAAATGTCTAAAAATAAAAGTTACCTATTTACACAATTTGTACCTCCTGATTCTAAATATGGAATCCATTTTTTCTAAATTAAAAACACATAAGTGGCAGAAATTAATTTAAAATTAATTCCCGTTGTAAAAACAAAAAGCGTGTTTTTAAGAAATAATAACTATCAAAAGATTGACACTTTCTTATGTTCAGTTTAAAGGTGAAATTACATCCAATGACCAAAATTGGATTAAATGGTAAAAATATAATCTAATTATACTTAAAAACCATCCAATAGTATAATTTATCACTATAAATTATTTTGATTAAAAAAGTTGTTTTTAATTAAAATTTAGTATTTTTCACTATTCATAAAAAACTGAATGTTTTTAGAAAAATATCAAAACTTCCCCCTAAGATAATTTTGATATTATGAATCCAAAAATTAAGTCCATTTTTAAAGATAAAATTTATAAAATTTTAAAAAGTGGGTATTACTATTCATAACAGCTAGTTTGATTGGTTACGATGTGTTAGAACTCGAAGTTGCATACAACACACACTATTGTATTATTAAAAGAGAATCATACCGTGGAAGCTTGGGGTGTTACCATTAGGACTCTTTGGTCATCATTCACATAGGGTTTCTTTATGGAGCCATCACTACACATTTCCTCTTCGGGACGGTCTGATCTCTATGACCTTAAACTAAGATCTTTAGTGTCTATGTTTTCATGACATTAAAATTCATGAAAACACTAATTTTCCTCATTTTGGAGGATATATCCCCATTTTGGAATTTTCTATTTTACACACCTTTCTTCAAGAACTATGTGTGACTTGATTCTCATACTTATGAGATACATAGGAATGACTGGACATATATCTGTGGTCCAACCTCTATACATTAGATATATCTAACCTCTTAGTATGTGTTCTCCTTGGAGTGAATATCTATGATTGAGACTCTTTGGTTCTCATTAAAATTGGGTTTACAATAACCAATCCATGTACCTCCCTTGAGAGTACTCTTCCCAAAATTCATCTTTTCCACATAATGTTAAACTACACGGGTACTGTCCACGCTTCACGTGTCCCCTTTACATGGGTCTCCACCACATTCCACATATGAAGGTACCCCAAAATGGTATGGATTCTCATCCGTAAGGCTCACCTACTATTCTAGGACAATATCCCAGAGTATCTTGATGGCATCTTAAGACTAGTCCCGCCCATGTTTCGAATATGGGTAGCGGTTGACCCTCAGTTTGTTCCCATTCTAGGTAACATGATATTGATACTATGTTTCAATTATGGTCAATAGTTATCCTCCATCATTACTCCACCTCCATTATGTCCTAAATTTGTGTGAAATGATTCATATTTTCCTACCTCTTTGTTCTCCATCACCCCTAATGTTATCCCTCCATACATCCACATACGTTGAGTAGGAATATTGACCTGGTCGAAATTTTCCTAACCAACATTTATCTCTCAGGGTTATACACTCTCATGTGATGGGGAAATCCTAACATCACCCCTTTCTTCCCACACCACGAATGTCACACATGGGTTTAGGAGTTTTGGTAGGGTAATACCCACATGTAGTACTACACTTCCCTATGGTCTGAGCTCTATGACCTTGAACTAGGATATATTTCGTCCAATCCAAATGACATTAAACTATTGCGCCTTGTCCCACATGAATTTAAATTGTAGAGTCCTTATAGTACGATGTTATAATTCAAAGACCGGTCCTGTCATATGACCTTAAACTGCGATGCCATTGTCCTAGATGCATGAAAAAATGGCACCGCATTGTGATGTTATCACTTGATAGGGAATAACCTTGAGCACTAATTATCCACCATTTCATTTGACAAATCATATATATGGATTTATTCCTACAGTGAAACCCAAAATTTTCACCCTGAGCTAGTCATTCAAAAAAAAATGCCAACAAGAGGACAAACAAGATATATCAAATGCATCTTTTTCTCTATGCATGGGCCAGACCTGCACAATGTAATTCCTTCATGAACTATGTTTTTTTATTCCCATATTTATGGGATATGTAGTGACTCCCAAATAATTCATATTGGGTCCATCCTCACCATTATTTCCCCTTTTTGTCCCTTTGGTCCTGGGTTCCCCTTTGAGAATGTGTGATGTGGTGTGGACTTCTTATGTACTCATTCACATTGGGTTATGTTCCACACCACGTGTTTCTCCTTTGGGGTATACATGTAGTAGCTTAATGAAAATAAACTGTGTCCCAAATCTCACCCCACATGACATTAAACTACTTTAACCCTCAATAACTAAGTATGGATTGATTCTCATCCTTATGAGACATGTAGGAATGCCTAGACATTTCACCTCAGGCCTAGACCCAAGTTCACTTATCTTCCTAGCCCTTTGGCCCCAATTTCTATCTAAAACCTATGACCATAAACTAGGATCCCCTAGTTTGTGTAACGTGACATTAAACTATTAGCTAGGGTCCATAATGTATGACCTTAAACTATGTGTGATGTCCTAGTCATATGATGTTAAACTATCCTATGCATATTTGTGCTTACCGCACGATGCTAAATTACATGCTTACCATCTTCATTGGCATGATGTAAAACCACAAAGAATTATAGTTCCTCACTAGAGTGGTCTTTTCTAAAATAAGGTGCAATCTTGATTTAGATGAGTAAACTCACCCAATGTGATTTAGTCATGGTTATATAATTTCGAGAGTGTTGGAGTCCTTTCAAACATCCCATCACTCCACCCCATTCTTCACATGACCTCTAATTTGGATCCTCATCCCCTTTAATATTCAAAGTAAACCCCTAACAATATGGATGCTCAGACTTAAGGCTTGTCTACCATCTTAGTCTAATGTTCTAGGGGGCATCAGATGACACTTTGAGTTTGGACTAGTGTTTTCAAATACGGTCAGTGGTTGGCCCTCGTTTGTTTTCCCCATTCTAGGATTACATGATATGGATGATGTGTTTTGAATACGATCAATAATTATCCTACATAATCATTACACCCTAAATTTGTTCTGAATTTTGTGTATTGTGATTCAAACTTCTCATTCCCCTTTGTTATGATTGATTCCAATGCCCTTGGCATTACCCCACTCATGTGATAATGCACATCAGGAAAGGAAAGATGGATGCTCTAAGATCCTTATTCTCCATTCCCAACCCCTATCTCATACTGAATACTCTGGGTGGTCAGTTTTCAATGATAGACCCTGGGTATTCAACGTTTAGTTGTCACTCTCATGTACAAAGTGGATAATTATGTGATCATCCCTTATTTCTCACACCGGGTAAGACCCATGTGAGATTAGGGATTGATCATTAGTTGTTTCATAGTTATGATCGAGATGTAGTAAAATAAGAAAAAAATTAAATACATGAATGTATTTCAGGATAATTAAATATTAGAAAATAATATGGAAGATATGTTTCATGAGTTCAGCTAAAACACAACCCTTATAGATTAGCCCATTCGATGGACTGCTTTAGTTTTGACATCCTATGGCATGTAAATTCTAGGATTTCTTCCCACTCCCTAAGACCCATTTCCTAATCAAATACCATATAAAAAAGCTCATTGGCCCTAGCCTTCACCTGTTCTTACTCAGCTTAGAGTGTAGTCGTTTGACGGTTTGCCTGCGCTAGCTACTCCTGGGATTCCACCAGTTGGGCTATTAGTTGTTCAATGAGCCCATAATGATTCATGAAAAATGTGGAATATTATACCATATTCTCATCAAGTCTTCATATTTCCTACTTAGACTCATGGAGTTTCTGAATATTATCAGCTAAGTGTTGGCTGCTCTCCCATATATTCTCAGCAAGATAATCAAGGATCGTCATATTGAGGTGGCGAACATCCACCACTCCATCACAGAGGAAATGCAGCCAGGTGTGCAGTGACACCATCTGACATAGCCATTCTACCTCTGGGTGACTAAAGAAATGTTTGATGCACTTCCATGCCATGCACCATGTCATGAGTCTCTCCTTGGATACATCAGAATCAGAATCATCTAGCTCTTCAGGATCTGGATGTCTATATTCTGGAAATATGGACAGAAGTTCCATGGTAGGGTCTTCCTCTGGAATTCTCTCTAAGGGACTATGCTCCATGATATGTGGGTGACCATCTTCATTCATCTACTCCTTAGTTAATTCTCCCTCTCCATATTTTGGTTCTTCCCTAGTAATGGTGGCACCTATGATCACAACTTCTTTACCACCAAGTGCTAAGGATAGATCTGTTCGAGTGGCTAGTTCCTCATGGATAGATACAATCACCAGTGGATCTCCCATAGATGTCCCGAACCTATCAGATTTCTAGGATTCTAACCTTGTGATCACTGCATTGGAAATTGTTACCTGGGTTATCCAAGTTTTATATAACATATGTGATATTGTAAAGGTAGAGACTTACAAGATCAAAGTGTAGCTAGATTGAGTGCCCTCATCACCATAGGAGCATCCGCCATAGGATATCCCTCATCTCTAATTAATTTGATAATTGGTGAAAACCCATCCTGAGCGGTGGGAATGACCCTAGGTTATGAGGCTGTCAATCTAGTACCATTCGCTCCTACATCCATGACTGGTCCTATGACTTTATTATCCACATATGAAAGCTTAAAGAGATGTTCTTCCATGACCATCAGTGCAGTTTAGCCCCCTACAGTGAGAGATCCCTAGTCATCATCACTAATGTGTTCCTAATAGGAATAAGTGCGATCAGTGGATTCAGGTTAAGGAAAGGGAATGGACAAAGAGAGATAGGAGTTTAAGTTTACCTCAAGACACTTGTCTAGTTCCTCATCTGAGCCTAATAGTTTACCCCTCTCACATGGGATTCTCTACTAGTCCACTGTCCCTTGAGGACCCTCATCCATGGCCTCCTCTTATACCTCTTCCAACTCTTCTTCCTCCTCCTAATATTATTATTGTTATTATCATTATTCATCTTCTTCATCATCATCATCATCTTATTCTTCTCCTTATTCTTATTATTATTATTCTTCTTCTTCTTCATATTCATCTTCTTCTTATTTGTATTCTTATTCTTATTCATCACCATCATCTTCCTTGGGTGTCATATCTTCGAAGTCATTCTCATGACGGATAATTAATTTAACCAAGAAATACAATTCTTTATACCGCCCCGATAGCATGCATAGGTGTACATATAGGTTAGGTACATGTGTGAATGATGAAAGTGCACCCTGTCCACCACCAAGATACACCTTACATCCAAAAGATCAAGCTTAGTGTGCACCAGTTTTTTCCACAGTTCTTCAGTTGTCATCGATTGTCATAGTGTTCTCTAAGTAGACCGTAAGGATTGGAAAATGGCATTAGTGGTCAGATGAAGAAGATATCTCAGTTTCCTTCTATAGTCCTCCCTATCTGTCCCATGGGGTTGCCTAAAAGACCACCCCTCTTCAGAAGGTAGAGGTGTAACCAAACCTTGAGATGCTCTTACTGTCGATGTTCCCATTTGTGCCGCCCTATCCTTCTAGTTTTCGTTTGGCTTTTCCTCCCTAGCATCACCTCAACTACTCTCTCATCATCCAAACTCTATGCTCTCTTCCTTGATCTTTATAATACGTTTCTGTATAATTTCCTCTAGATAAGCTACCACCCAGTGGTCTGTATAATCCGTTGATAGGTCGACATCAACATGAGTGGGGGGGGGGGAGTAATGAATTCACTAAATCTATAAGTTGTGAACTTGAGACAAAATTGGAGAAGGATATAGGGATGAAACTCTTCCCGAAACTCTTTATACACATTTTTTGGCATCTGTTGTATGCACCCAAAGTGTCTAGAAATCTGTGATAGAACATAGGGTTGGCAGTAGATTTTCCCATCGATCTGGGCCACTATTACACTGCCTCTGATACTCTACAAATACTCCCTATGCTACAGAAGGCCTCCCATTTAATCCACCATTTTACCAACTGGGGTTTGAAATGGGTGGAAAGTGAAGTTTCATGATTACTAATATTGACCTTAATCCCATCCTTATTAATTATTAGTGGATGGACCCCAGAAATTCTCAGTAGAGATGGTTGCAGGCCGTCACCTGGAGGAAGGATGGCATTTGGGAAATCATACCCACCACAGTAAGCTGTGACCCAACCACAAATAATTTGAAATGGCATGAAGATTCTCCTAGGTGTACTCCCTCTTGAGATGTTCCCCGGAATGCTGTATAGCTTGGATAACACAGGAAATCCCAGATTAACTATGTGATAGTCTTCCATGATTCTAAAAATCACTAATGTCCCTGGATAGACCCCCAACCTCGTATATATTATAGGTAGAAACCACCCACTCAGGAAGGCATTGAGGAAACCAGTATATTGCACATGTGGGCCCCATATTTCATTCACACTAAATCCTCATGATTAGTATTTGTCCACATCCGAGACCACTTAGTATGATCCTAATTTTCCCCACTAAGATGTAGTTAGATACAGATTACCTCCCCCATGCATCCTCACATTCTTTTCCCTCCTAAGAAACAAGCTAAACCATGCCATATAGGATATTTACTTTAGGATGTACTTGATCTTCAGCCTATCCTTCACCAGATCCAGTAGATTCCATGTTAGAATGGGGTTTCTAACCCTATCTCCCCAAACATTATCCATTAGTAAGAATTCATCATATTGGAACCCTACCACAGGGATGCCTCCAATGTAGTGTATGTCCCAAAGGCTGATTCCAACCTCCCCATGGAGGATATGTGTAACGCCCTGACCCCAGAAGCCTAGAGTTAGTGCATTATTTCATATCAATGGCATGATCACAAAAGATCAAGTCTCGAAAGACCTATTAGTTTAGTAGCCCTGTAAGTACTAGATACATTAAGAAGGTTTACATTACATCATTAAAAGAAAAAATACAACAACATTGTTTCCATAGACACCACTGAGATCCCATAGACTATCCCTGCAGGTCAGTAATAATATACTTCTTCGCATCTAGGGAAAAATAAAACATAGAAAGGGGTGAGCTCAGATGCTCAGTAAGGATAACATTATAGTGGAAAATTTCATAAATAATTATAAACATTTAAGGCAATGTATAAGACTAAAACAAAATCCTTTTAAACTTCAACTTCAGAATAATATGGCAAAGATAAAATCAAATAATTCCATTTACTTATTCTCATGAATATTATACTAGTATAATAATCACATGAAATATTAATAGCCACTTTCATAATGATGGAATGCATAATTATAGACTTTCATAACCACATAGTCAAGGCCTTGTGCCAAAACTACAAATAAGATTTTGTCAAGGCCTTATGCCAAGACACTAGTTTGTCTCATAGGACCTACTGATGCATCGAGGAGCTATAGAGGGTTCCACCTATCACTTACTAAGTCCAATTCATTCCTCATATGAAAAGGTTTAAACATAATCTAAACATTCATATTAAAACTAGCACACAAAATGTCAATATTTTAACCACAAACCATGAATGGTATAAAAATAGCACATACGCAATCAAACATAAATCATTCAATACAATATGGAATATTGTATTATAATTTATAAACCTCAATAGATAATAATGAATGATATTGACATAGATGAAAATAATCATCAAAACTATTTGAGAGAAATATCCCCTTTTTTCTTGAAAACATTTAAAAGTATCACTATTTATCAAGAAGCCGTTTAAAATATATTTTCGAATAAGAGTGTCCCTGACCACTTTGAAACTTTTAAAAGGAATTTTAATTTTAAAAATTTAATGTCCATATAAATAAATCCTTAAAACCATTTTTAAAATATGGACATTAATGAGAAAGATTTAGAAGAATAAATCTTTAAAACATTTAAATTGATAATTTAGTTAGAGTTCCTAACCAAATGAGAGACACCTGAATAAAAATAATTGAGGTAATAAAAACATTATAATATCATGATAATAAAGGTATTTATGATATAATATGTAAAAATACAGTATATAAACCAAATAAAAGTGAATTGGCACATAACAACAAAGAAGACTCAATGGAATGTAAGTTGAGATGAAATCTCTTATAAAGACCGTATCCTTAGGTTAAGGATAAATCAATGAAATAATTATGTGTGAAAAATATATATACACTCAATATTATTGTATATTCATTGTAAAAAAATTAGAGAACATTCAAACATATTCTTGTAAAAACAACACCAATGAATTGGATGTTTAACTCAATGAATAGAGATTGAGTTAAAATTACTCTTATCAGGTTCATATCAATGACTTGAGAATTTATCAATGGAGTGATTATGTGTATCAAAAGTATATCCACAATAAGGGGAGTAGAAATTACTACAGAAATAATAAATAGTGATTCCACACATAATCATGGAGTAAATAATCAATGAATTATGAGTAAAACCGAATGAGTGGAAATTGAAATTTGAAATTCCCTTACCAATTTACGAAACATACATCCCATGAAATATGGATCATAAAATGAAGATGTATTTACTCATAAATTAAATTATATTACAAAAGGAATACAATCATTAGGTATTACATACACCACACAAAAGGAAATAGTGGCAGTATGACACGAATCTCACGGAAATAAGAAGTGAGATGAAAACCCTTACTTAGTTGTAATCAATCAAGTCATATGGACATAAGTTAATAAAAAAATGAATCACATAATAACATGAATATAAAGAGAATCATGATAATATAAATATCAAATGACCATACACAATACACCACATTTAATAAATAAGTGGCGAACAATGGAAATCTCACAGAATTAAAAGTGAGATAAGAAACCCCTTACTTTGTACTTTTCCTTGGTCGAGGATAGGTTAAAATCATGTATAATTGTGAAATAATTTTTATTAAATTATACAATAATCATATACATTAATATGATATCATATATGATCTTTTAATATTGCTTTGTTAATAATATTTTATTATTATCATCGTTTCAGGTGTTAATAGATCTGTTTTCCTTTATATGCTTTGTTTTGTAAGTAGTGTTTTTATGAATAAGATGTATCTTATTAATATTCAGAATGATATTAAGTCTTTAAACAATATTTTTAATCATCTAATGGAATTTATTCTTGAATGGATTACGATGGGGAATGAATCTCATCGCGTTTGTGGAGACGGTAATCAGTACGTACACACGAACGACAATATCATTCTTTTGATATTAAAATAATATATAATTGGATGGTATATCATATATAAAGAATAATTATCATGTTATATTTATTTTTTAAATCAATTACACATCATTATTATACCCATCCAAATAATAATGTATTGAATAACAATTACACCACGATTTGGAGACGGTAAGCCGTACACATGCACGTATGGTGACATGTCATTCAAAGGACGGATAAAATAATGAAAATGGTTTTACCATATTTATAATAAAATCAGATTATATATAAGATACTAGATTTATTATTTTATAATGGAAACAACAAAGAAAGAGGAAGCGGAAGAAGAAAGGAACATGAAAGAGGTGATGAAATATTTACCTCTTCTTCGGGTTCTACCTTTTGATTTTATCAAAAGGGCTTCTTATGTTGACTTTCTAACTAAAGGAATGCCTCTAGGATGAAGCTAGGACAGTTGAGAGGGTATTTGGGTAGAGTTTGGCTGATCCAAATGGCTTTGAAGGTGTGAATTAGAGAGAAGGGGGAGCTCCCTTTTATAAGAGGGGTGAAGCGCACCTTAAGAAAAGCTAGAAATATTATTTTATAATAAAATAATTTTCAGTTTCTAGTGGCTCTAAAATGAATTATTTAAAGGATAAGGTGGGTATGGTTCTAAAACCACTCAACCAATAGGTTTTATATAGGTTTGGGTCACTATATTAACCTTATATTTAAATTTAACTTTTAGTTAAATAGTTTGACATTTACCATGTCTCTTTGTATTTTTATATTATATGGTTAATAAACTTACTATATACTTCTGATCGAACCCCAAGTGGTTAATTAATGATACAAATATCATTACATAAGTCTTTTGGATGAACCTTATATTTTTAGGAATATAATATAAATTAATAATATAATATTTGTTTTAAAAACTCTTTTATGTCAATTTTGACACTATTTGGTATTTTATTTTTGATAAATTAATAACAGCATTATTACTTAGAAAAAAATTCATCTACCCAACCCTAATATGTCTTATTAACCTATAAAATTAGTTTAATTCATAAAAAGTCTCAAATTACATTTATTTGTGTATTTATAATATCAATTATTTTAATCTTTCATTAATACGATAATTACTGCATCATCATTGTGTCATAAATAAATTTAATTATTTAATGTCTAAAAAATATAAATAAAATACCATTATGTAGGAAATATTTTTAGATTTATAATGAATATTTATAGTCGAATTTATCTTATGTGTAACCCTATATTAAAAATGGTTTAGTTGTTAAACATTAAATTTAACACTTCTAACTCTTCTTTGAATTAAATAGTAATAAATATCCTAATCTAATCCAAGTGGACCTAAAGTATCATATTTTATTAATAAGGTTTTTTTGGTCTAATTAAACTTATGAAATAGAATTAGGACATGTGTTAGGGTAATATTAATATCATTTTTACCCTTAATTACCCTATTTACTTTTAACCGTGGTAAATAAAAGTCAAAAGTTACTATTCACCAAAAATTATTTTTATCTTATTGATCCACATTTTACTTACTGATATCAACCATGTCTCTAATATTTTTGAAATTCAATTCACAGAAGCGGTAAAATTAAGTTTTATTCAAATTTTCGAATGCTCCTAGGAGGTGGGTAAAAGACGATTAAAAAGTTCAATAAAATTTTTATATATCTAAAATTATTATAAACTGACTCCAATGAATTACATTGAACTTATATAGGTATTATGTATCTATATCTACCTAAAATAAATTTAAATAAAATAAATAATTATTTAAATAAAAATTCAGTTTTAAACTATAACTTAGTGTTTTTCACTATTCATCAAAAATTGAAAGTTTTCATAAAAATATCAAAAATTCCCCCTAAGCTAATTTTGATATTTCAAATCCAAAAATGAAGTCTATTTTGAAAGATAAAATTTATAAAATTTCAAAAAGATGGTACTACTATTCATATCGGCTAGTTTGATTGGTCGCAGTGTGTTAGAATCTTGAAGTTGCATACAATGCAAGCTATTAAATTATTCAAAGGGAAATATACCGAGGAAGCTTGGGGTGTTACATTCTTCCACACTTTTGGAAATTTTTTCCTCGATTTTTTTTTAAAATTGGGCTTGGGAACATAATTGAAAGTCCCACATCAAAAAAAGGGTCAATAAAACAATTACTTTAAAAGAAAGAAAGAGAAGTACAAAGGTCACCCGAGATAACCCATACTAGGATTCCATATAGGAAAACATGGATATGGAAGAAAAAATAAGTGTCAAGTTCTGAGGGAGAGGGATAGAAAACATGATCAGGAGAAATTTAACAACAATAAAACCACAAACTTGTGATGGGACAGACAGTTTTTAGTTTCCCAGTAGGAAAATTAAACAGACAACATTTTTTTTAAGTTACATTTCATAAGGATGAGGAATTTATTTATGAGATTGACTAAGAACATAAAGCGATATTCTTACTTTTTAAGTAGAGTTTCATTCTTTAATAAATTTCTACCACTAACTCATTTTTTTTTCAAATAATGAGTATTCAAGATGACTTGGTCACACTAGAAGAGCTAGAATCACCTTCTAGAGAATCACATGATCTACAAAGGATAAACTATATATTTACCTTGTCTTTAGAGATTAATCAAAACCAAAATGGTTAGTACAAGATCAGATGGTCCCCCAAAAGTATATTCCTTTAGAAAAATAAACACTAATCTTAATTTTTAAAATTAAACCAAAAATACCCCGAAGTTAAATAAATACCATTCAATAAACAATTGTCCTTAATATTCTTCAATATAATCCAAACTAATATTGAAACCCAAAAATTAGAAGAATTTGGTTATGTAGTCTTCCATGTTAAATTGTATCTCCAAATGACATCGACTACTCTTAAAGTCTCATACTCAAAAATAATTAACCTAATCACATATTCTCTATTATAGGTTAATCATTTCCATAAATAACCCAAATCACTATAAATACACAATAAAAACATAGATAAAAATCCACCATTACTCCTCAAATGAAATCCCATAGTATTCTATTTTCCTTAGGCATATAGTGTTCCCAATAGAACGAACGTCTTCCAAAATAACATTTATCACTTAATCACCAAATCATTTTTCTATACTAAGGGCATTAATTTGATAAGACATAAGATCCAAAATCAACTTATTATAGATCCATAAAATCATTTAACTAAAAATAATTAGTCACACTAACCAGGGACTTCACGTAGTCCAGTGGTAGGCGATAAATCCCAATTGCACTCTGGTTGTGGGTTTAATTCCCATAGCTTTGTCTGATGCGATGAGTTGTCACATGGTCTGAGTGTTGTATTTTTTTCAAAAACTATATTTTATAACATTACCAAAATGAGATAAATCCCTCAAAATAACCGTAACATAATTTAACCACAAATGTTATCTCATACCTTGCATTTTCATCCCAAAATATAATAACTTGTAATTGCCTCAAACCCAATGATCGTATAAAACCAAATGGTTATTTATAACTAAATCCATAAGAGAAAAGATAATTCTTCCTCAAATATCATTTTCACATGACAAACTTCAGGGTTACAAATACAAGAGAATATTATTCCAAAGTCATCCCATCAACAAGGATCACTTATACTTTTAAACATTTCGCCAACCATTTATTTCCACATAGCTTATTCTTTGACCAAGAAAATATCCTATAGAATAGGGCATTCACTCGGGTAATGGCCAGGTCCCCTACATTTATGGTAAATGACTGTAAATGGATTCTTGGGACCATTTTTATTTTCTTCCATAGTACTCTTCATTTTTCCTTGGCAATTATTTACTTTATGTCCTTCTTTCCCACACATAAATCATTTATTTGTTCTATTGAGACACTTTCATGGGTGTCTCCTTCCACATTTCCAGCATGATGGAAATTGAGGATTCTTTTCTCCATGGTCTCCACTACTGGAGCTCTTATCATTCATCACCTTTCTCTTCTTTGTTGAGTCCGAGAGTTGGTTAATATATATGTTGTTGATCATATTTTTGGAAAACTGATTTGGCATGAACACGATATCTTTTACGCCTATCAACATTCCATTTTTCTACTCATTTCCACCACCTTTCCCACCTTTTACATCATGCTCAATGTTAATATGACTTCCTTGTAATCCATCAATTGACTAAAACCAGAAATCATTATGTGAGTAACAGTATTCATAAAATCATATAGAGAATATCATGACACCATATTTTTAATTTGAAACACCTTAGGATTAACCAAGGTCATTTATTCTCATATTATATTAAAATCCTTGAAATTTTTTTGTAATGAAAATGTAAATTATCCTAAGAATATCCCCCATAAGTGTCATAACCATGAGTGCAGTAAGGCCCGTTGTCGTGCACCTGTTCCAGTTTGAGTCTAGCTCAAAGCTGTGTTTTTAGGTTTTACCCCAAGGTACATCTATGCCAGAGCCACCTCTACCTACTCATATCCAGACAGGGATGTATTACTTGGAAAACTCACAAAATCTCAACAATACCAAAATTTTAGGAAGTTCTTCTATACTAATCCTCAAAGTCTATCTTAGGGCTATGTGCTCTAATCAGAGTTTATCTAAATCTAGTTTCCAAGGTTTGTAATAAACTTCCTCTAATACCAACTGTAACACCCTGACCCCAGAAGCCCAGAGTCAGTGCATTATTATGTATCATTGGAATGATCACAAAATATCATGTCTCTAATGATTGATTATTTTTGTAGCCTTGGAAGTACTATATACATTCATAAGGTTTAAATTACATCATAAAATGGAAAACTACAACAACATTGTTTCCATAGACAATACTGAGATCCCATAGAATATCCCTACAGGTCAGTCATAATATACTTCTTCTCATCCTAGGAAAATTAAAACATAGAAATAAGTGAGCTTAGATTTTTAGTAAGGATAACATTATAGCGGAAACTTTCATAAATAATCATAAACATTTAAGGCAATGTATAAGACTAAAACAAAAGCCTTTTAAGCTTGAAATTCGGTATAATATGGCAAAGATAAAATCAAATAATGAAATTTACTTATTCTCATGGATATTATACTAGTAGAATAATCACATGCAATATCAATATCCACTTTCATAATGATGGAATGCATAATTCCAGACTTTCATAACCACATAGTCAAGGCCTTGTGCCAATACTACAAATAAGATTTTGTCAAGGCCTTGTGCCATGACACTAGTTTGTTTCATGAGACCTACCGATTCATCGATGATCTATAGTGGGATCCACCCTTCACTTAATAAGTCCAATGCATTCCACATATGAAAAGGTTGAAACATAATCTGAACATTTGTATTAAAACTATCATACGAAATGACAATATTTTAACCACAAACCATGAATGGTATAAAAATATCACATCCACAGTCAAACATAACTCATTAAATACAATATGGAAGACTGTATTAAAATAGATAAACCTCAATAGAAAATAATGAATGATATTGAAATAGATGAAAATGATCATCAAAACTATTTGAGAGAAATATCCCCCTTCTTCTTGAAAACATTTAAAAGTCTCACTATTTATCAAGAAGCCGTTTAAAATAGATTTTTGAATAAAAGTGTCCCATAACACTTTGAAACTTTTAAAATGAATTTTCATTTTAAAAATTTAATTTCCATATAAATAAATCTTTAAAACCATTTTTTAAACATGGACATTAATGAGAAAGATTTAGAAGAACAAATCTTTAAAACATTTAAAATGATATTTTAGTTAGAGTTCCTAACCAAATGAGAGCCATTTGAATACAAATAATTGAGGTAATAAAAACATTATAATATCATCAGAATAAAGGGATTCATGATATATGATGTCAAATTATAGTATATACACCAAATAAAAGTGAATTGGAGCATAACAACAAAGAAGACTTAATGGAATGTAAGTTGAGATGAAATCCCTTATAAAGACCATATCCTTAGGTTAAGGATAAAGCAATGAAATAATTATGTGTAAAAACTATAAATAAACTCAATATGATTTTATATTTAGTGTAAATCAATCAGAGAACATTCACACATATTATTTTAAAAACCACACCAATGAATTGGATGTTTAACTCAATGAATAGACATTGAGTTAAAATTACTCTTATCAGGTTCATATCGATGACTTGAGAATTTATAAATGGAGTGATTATGTGAATTAAAATTATATCAACATTAAGGGGAGTGGAAATTACTACAAAAATATTAAATAGTGATTCCACACATAATCATGGAGTAAAATAATCAATGAAGTATGCGTAAAGCCGAATGAGTGGAAATTGAAATTTGAAATTCCCTTACCAATTTGGTAACTTAAGAAACATACATCCCATGAAATATGGATCATAAAATTAATATGTAATTACTCATAAATTAATGTACATTACAAAAGTAATACAATCATTGGGTAGTACATACACCACATAAAAGGAAATAGTGGTAGCATGGCATGAATCTCACAGAAATAGGAAGTGAGATGAAAACCATTAATTCATTGTAATCAATCAAGTCGTATGGAAAAAAGTTAATAAAAACCAAATTAATTGCAGAATACCATGAATATAAAGAGAATAATGATAATATATATATCAAATGACACTACACAATACACCACATTTAATAAATAACTGGTGAACAATGGAAATCTCATGAAATTAAAAGTGAGATAAGAAACCCCTTATTTTGTACTTTTCCATGGTAGAGGATAGGTTAAACTCCTGTATAATGGTGAAATAATTGTTATTAAATTATAAAGGAATCATATACATTAATATTCTATCATATATGATCTTTTAATATTGATTTGTTAATAATATTCTATTATTATCGTCGTTTCGGGTGTTAACTGATTCGTTTTCCTTTATATGATTTGTTTCGTAAGTAGTGTTTGTTATGAATATGATGTATCTTATTAATATTAATAATTATAATAATTCTTTAAACATTATTTTTAATCATCTAATGAAAATTAGTCTTGAATGGATTACGATGGGGAATGAATCTCATCGCGTTCGTGGAGATGGTAATCCGTACGTACGCACGAGCAACAATATCATTCTTTTGATATTAAAATAATATATAATTGGATGGTATATCATATATACAGAATAATAATCATGTTATATTTATTATTTACATAAATTAAACATCATTATTATACCCATCATAATAATAATGTATTGAATAACAATTACACCACGATGTGGAGATGGTAAGCCGTACGTACGCACGTATGATGACATGTCATTCAAAGGATGGATAGAATAACTAATATGGTTGTACCATATTTATCACAACATCATAGTATATAGAAGATACTGGAGTTATTATTTGAGAATGGAAAAAACAATGAAAGAGGAAGTTGAAGAAGAAAGGAACTTGGAAGAGGTGATGAAATATTTACCTCTTCTTCAGGTTCTTCCTTTTGATTTGATCAAAATGGATTATAAGGTTGGCTTTATGACTAAAGGAATGCCTCTAGGATTAATTTAGGACAGTTGAGAGGGTATTTTGGCAGAGGTTGGCCAATCCAAGTGGCTTTGAAGGTGTGAATTAGAGAGAATGGGGAGTGCCCTTTTATAAGAGGGGCGAGTGGCACCATAGGAAAAGCTAGAAATATTATTTTATAATAAAATCATTTTTGGTTTATAATGGCTCAAAAATGAATTATTTAAAGGATAAGGTGGTTATGGGTCGAAAAACACTCAACCAATAGATTTTAGATAGGTTTGTGTCACTATATTAACTTTATATTTTAAATTTAACTCTTAGTTAAATAGTTTTACATTTACCATGTCTCTTTGTATTTTGTTATTATATGGTTAATAAACATGATATATACTTCCAAGAGAACCCCAAGTGATTCATTAATTATGTTAATATTATTACATAAGTATTCTGGACAAAACATATATTTTTAGGAATAGAATATTAGTTAATAATATAATATTTATTCTAAAAACTCTTTTATGTCAATTTTGACACTATTTGGTATTTTGTTTTTTATAAATTCATAACAGCATTATTACTTAGAAAAAAAATCATCTAACCAACCATAAAATTTCATATTAACCTATTAAATTAGTTTAATTCATAAAAAGTTTCAAATTACATTTATTTGGATATTTATAATATCAATTATTTTAATATTTCATTAATACGGTAATTACTGCATCATCATTGTGTCAAAAATAAATTTAATTATTTATTTTCTAAAAAATATAAATAAAATATGATTATTTAGGAAATATTTTTATCTTTCTAATGAATATTTATAGTCTAATTTATCTTATGTGTAACCCTATATTAAAAATGGTTTAGTTATTAAACATTGAATTTAACACTTTTAACTCTTCTTTGAATTATATAATAATAAATGTCCTAATCTAATACATGTGGACCTAAAGGATCATATTTTATTCCTAAGGTTGTTTTTTGTCGAATTACACTTATCCAATAGAATTAGGACATGTTTTAGGGTAATAATAATTTCATTTTTACCCTTAATTACCCTATTTACTTTTAACCGTGGTAAATAAAAGTCAAAAGTTACTATTCACCAAATTTTTTTATCTTATTGAACCAAATTTTACTTACTGATATCAACTGAGTCTCTCATATTTTTGAAATTCAATTCACATAAGTGATAAAATTATGTTTTATTCAAATTTGTGAATGCACCTAGGAGGTGGGTAAAAGACGGTCAAAAAGTTCAATAAATTATATATATATATATATAATTATTATAAACTAACTCCAATGAATTACATTGAACTCATATAGGTATTATGTTTCTATTTTTACCTAAACTAAACTTAAATAAATAAGTAATTATTTAAATAAAAATTCAGTTTTAAACTATAACTCATTGTTTTTCACTATTCATCAAAAATTGAATGTTTTCAGAAAAATACCAAAAATTCACCCTTAGCTAATTTCGATATTCCGAATCCAAAAAATGAAGTCCATTTTAAAAGATAAAATTTATAAAATTTCAAAAAGTGGGTATTACTATTCATAACGGCTAGTTTGATTGGTTGTGGTGTGTTAGAATCTCAAAGTTCGGTACAATGTAAGCTATTACATTATTTAAAGGGAAACGTACCATGGAAGCTTGGGGTGTTACAATATGGAAGGTGTTGGTGTCAAGAGACCACCGACAGAACAACTCTAGAACCATGTCCTACTGGCGGTAGAAATGGAATTGTGTTATCAACATAGCCTCAAACAGCCCGATGTGTCGAATTTCCACCCCAAATTCCTCGCAGGTCCAACATACCCTATACACCCATTCCCACTCACTTGTGAAGTTTCCTCCAGAACTCAAGTACCAATCTTGCTACCAACCCTAAATCTCCTCAGTGATACTTCTCCTAAAAGTGATTGCATACTGGGCAAGAAATTATTCAGGAACTGGTTCACTCCCCATGACTGTCTTGGTCTTTGGGTTTAGGAAATAAACAAAAATATCCCTAGATTCCATGATAGGTAGATCATTGTTCATAATATTGAACCATGAAAGGCTATCCTCACACATCACCCAGGACCACGACGAGTTGGTCTTGAAGCCCGATATCAACAACTCCCCTAGAATGATAAAAATCTATAGTGGGAGGCTATCACTCAGGACATAATCCTTTAGAACCTTTGTCAGCATTCCTAGAAGCAAATGATTGTTAGATATTACCCTTCTCACATGAAGAATCTGGGGGTTCAAAATCATCTCATCCATTCATACAGCATAAGAAGCCTCCCTCTCAGCATCAGTCTACTCACCATCCATCTCAATCAGGCCTCGAATTCCCAAAGGGTTTGGAATGAAAGATAAAGTTTTGACAGGCAAGGCAGACAACGACGCGCAAGATGGACGACATCCGCACAAGTAAAATCCAGCTAAGTTTGAAGCACATAAGATCCAATGGTTGAGTGTAAGGCACCAATTTAATTTAAGATATTTCATGTAGAATATAGGAACATTCACACATGAGAGAGGATCACCTATCATACAGAATGTCAAGTTACAGGGCCTTGGCCCCCCATGTAATTATATGTGTGCACCTAGTCTTTCGCATGCGCTCATGGAACCTTATGTGTTGAATTGATCATTTTGCACCTAGCATAAAAAATGTATGGTACTCATCAAAATTTCCCTCAAAACATGGCCTTTTGGTTCCCTTATAGCTCATATTCTTAGGGGGGAATTCATTGGTTCCAAATTCAGCTTAAGGCCATAGATTGGTATATTTGAGTGACCTAGAGGCGTATTTTTGACTTATCTAATGATCCTGAGAATCCCAAGGGTATTTATTGGAAGATTTGGTTCATGCGTTCAAGGTTGAAGGTCGTTCAAAATCCTCTTTCATTCCCAATGTGAGATAAAATGGTGTTCTTGCACTCAGACCTCCAAAACGGCAAAGGCAGATGTGCAGAAGAAACCAGGTCGACACACAATAGAGCTGACCCATGCGAAAAGGTATTCCATGCCCAATGTGGAGTCAAAAGACAACTTCCACATTTGAATCCTTGCACGCCCCTATATATATTTTCTCCTATAAATATAGGGGTACCCCCAGCCCTTGAGGGTAATGCTCTGGAAGTCAAACCACCACTCTTGTACACATAAGACGACCCCTTCTGTGATCGCGTGAAAGTCATGAGGTCAAGGTATTGGATATATCATAACTGTTCTCTCATGGGTACCCCTTTGGTTGGTCCTAGAAGGTCTTTAACCTCATGAATTTCCATTTTTCCAAAGTTAGGTGTGTGGGAAAACCCCTCTTGGGTGAAAGACTTACCCTTGTGCAGGACATCTTGCGCTCAGGACCCTTCCCATTGTGCATCTGACACCAATATGGTGCACAAGTATTCAATCTTAAATTTACCACTTCCTATGTACTCTATGAATTTTACTTATTCTAGGGAAACATGTTTGAGATTCTCTTGCGGGCAACATCCTTATCTCACATGCACCTCTTCTGTGCAGCCCTCGAGGCTTGCACACAGTGATTTCCCAGTCCCCCTAATAGTGCTCCACGTTACATTTACCTTTATCATGCTTCTTCACATAGGCATGCTAACGAATATCGATTCTTCACATAGAAATTCTAATGTGTACCCCTCAATTGACTACTACTCCACCCCATTGTTTTCTGGAATTAATTTTGTCTTTCTTCCCCCAAGTGTGGGTTGGTATGAGTTATGTAAGTACAAGGGGTGAGGATGGTGTTCTCCTCATCTGAGTGGATGGACGTTAAATTGCCAAACAACCTCATCCCACACACAAGATGTTAAAATATGAGTTTCCACATGTTTGGAAATCCTAGGTGGGATCAAAAGATAGTGAACATCAGCGCTCTCCCACTCATCTCTCCCTTTACACTTTATCTCCATGTGCGCCTTGGGTAGTCTTTACGTAATCCCTGACACACTCTGATAGGGTTTTCCCTATACGATAGAAATATCCTCCTCATACATATGGACATCCTCCTTGGGCTTCCCTACTAGAGTAAGTCCCAATATTCATCTCCATGGGTTGCTAACCATGTGTAAGCCCCACACCATCCTTCATGGACACAACTTTCACAACACACCCATATGGTCTACTCCCATCTCTCGTTTCTCAAACCTAACATGACTCACATGGCATTAGAGTTTAACAGTGACCATGAAATCTTGTCTTTGGGACTTTAACTACGCATAAGTCCCATTACCCTCATATTATATGAAGTTAAACTACATTAACCCAAACAACATTGACTTTGATCATTGTCTCATAGACATGGTACGTAGGAAGCCTCTATGAGGTTCAGGCCCCTCACTCCCTACAATCCAACCATTCTATTCATTACACATCGGTTCACCATTGTCTTTCATGATGCTAAACTATACTACCTTATGAACTATGTCGGATTTGATTCTTTTTGGGTACATAAGAAGCCTCTCTAAGGTTCAACCCCAACCAATGGTAAACTTCAGTACTCCCACCCAAGGGATGTACCCTCTTGATGTGATGCTTTCCTTATTTGGGATGCATCTCTCAGATCTTACTCTTTGACGTGTTTTGATCCCCATGGGTAGTTAACCATGCATAATTCCCCACACAAACCATATTACTTCAACCAATAATACCCCTCTTGTGATGGGGCGCTAACCACACGTAAGCCCCAACATGTATTCGGGTCGCTGTCGTTTGTGTATGACCCAATTCCATGCCCCACCCTTTAACTATGTGGAATTTTATTCCCAGCCATTAGGTTACTTAAGAAGCCTACCCGAGGTTCAATCCCATCACCCATTTCCCATCCCGATCCCTCCTTCGAGACTTTGTATCTTGGTAAGATCATGCCCCAACCCATAGGTTCCATTTACACCAGGTATCCTATCCATGCACCTATTCTCAAGAGATACTTCCTCAAGTGACTCATCACCCCACTAAAACTACATTAAATTTTATTCCTACCCACAGGGATACATAGGAAACATCCTCGAGTTTCAATCCCAACACCATCATATTCATGTCAGTTCTATCCCATTCATCTCATCCACTTCATCAAATCATCCATAAGACATACTAATTTAACTGGGGATGCCACATCCTGGTGAAATCATCTCATCCACCTAGGAAAATGACCATGAATAATCCCCATCCATCCAATTGGTGCTTCTAGTGGCACCCGGTCAACTAACCATGTCTAAGCCTTATTTCAGCCTTTCTAAATATGTGGGTTTTGATCCCTGTATTCTACATAGGGTATGTAGGAGGCCTACCTTAGGTTCAATCCTGGCCCATGGTAAACCTTGGTGTCCCCTTTTCCATTACCCACCTTCTCTGGTATGCCCTTTGTGGCGTCTTGATGAGCCTTCACAGTGTGAAACATTCCCTTTTTGGGACACGCCATCCATTGTCCATCCTCATCGGGAATTCTAATCCATCCATCTGGTAAACTTCCTAGGTGATCCCTCCCAAGGATATATCTATATTATCCACTCACTTCAGTGTTATTATCAGTATGATCCATCTTCTCTAGATGTTAAACTCGCGGCATACACCATGTTAAACATGGGATGTTGAGGAAAACCTTGGAGACATGCCTATGGAATAAGATTATCTGCATTCCACTTGGGATTCCTCAGGCTTCCATGCCATTAACAAGCCATCTCATAATTTATAATTCATGTGTACCATGGTTTCAATGTCCAGACATGCCAGTGATGCCCAACTTGACTACTTCCCTGACCGAAGGTTGTTGACCTAACTTGACCCCTTTGAAATGTCCTAACAGAATCAATATAATTAACAAGAATTGACAAAGAGATGACATCAGTAAGGGTTTCAATAATAATGAATTAATATATAAGGGAGACCTGGACTAGGTAATGAGTTCCAAGGAGGAATCTACAAAAGGAGGAACCAACATCACATCATCCCATTTCGATCAAGGAGCAGACATCACCGATGAGGCGGTTAATGTTTCCTACCCTTGGAAAGTGAGAATGCAGCGTATAATAAACAATCAAGATAATGTCAAACGTGCTTAGGAATCATGCCCTTGTGGAAGCTTCAGAAAAAAAGGAAACACATATAGTGGAGGGAAAGTGAGAATCTCCAGTGTAAGGCTGAAAAAAACTGAATAGTCAAGGGAATCATGAGAACAGTGAAGAGGAACAGTTTCATGAAATGAAAGTCATGCATTCTATAAAAAAGGTTACTCACAAAAAACAAAAGGGTAATGAAATAGAGCCCTATAAACCCTTATGTAAAGTTCAAATATAAGGGTATAAGAACCAAAATCCAAAAGATATGGAAATGTCCACATGAGATTCCATAAAAAGGTAATATAGGAACCACATAAGGATAAGATGAATCCAATATAATGGTAACAAGGAAATCTATCAAATAGAGAAAATATAACATATAGATAATATCATAATAAAATACTTAAATGTAAATTATTGTAATTTATCATGTAATAAACATGATATTATAAATGAAAATAAACTCGTCTATGATCAAATAAAAACAACAACATTTTATTTTAAATAGAAACAATCCAAATTTGAAAAATTTACACCTTTCAGATAAAACAATTGAATTAATAAGTGATGATATTGTAGACATAACTAATACATCATATCTATGGTTCATGTAGTTTTTAGTAAATATAAAAACCTAATCCTAAACATAATGTCTTACCAAAACAATCACATTGCATGTGCCACAATGGCACATGCCTTCCCGTACCATCCCATTAATTTTTATTTAATACTTTTAAATATGATAATAAATTAAAAAATAACTAAGAAACAAAATTAACCTAATATTTAAAACCCAAATCATAGTCTTCAATATAACCAATGTAAGTGAAACTATCAATTTCCATCCAAATACCTGCTAACCAAACAATCAACCTTCTTAGAGTGTCAAAGGAGTACTCATGAAAAAAAAAACAATTAATAGATTTATATAGAAAGGTAGTAATAACAAAAAAAATAACCAAAGAAACAAGAATCCAACAAGAGAAAGATCTCCTCCTAAGCCCGAATAGCATATTCTATCCCAAAAATCACCCTCTTTTCTAACCACCCCACCTATAAATCGCATGTAGGGACAATCCTAGGATTAGAGATGAATGAAAACATAGATTCTATGCCTAAATATATATAAGGGATAGTAATAAAAAATAAATGTAATAAAAAATTTCTTAACAAGGGAATAACATATTGGATGGGGCCACACTATCCATATATTTACTCTCAAGATAATATATTTTAAAATGGCCGGTTTTACCAAACTCATAACATTGAAAATTTCTAAATCAACTCTTACCTTTCCTATCCCTGCTAATATTCTTATAACGATTCTTAATGTTTATCAACTATAGTTCAATATTTATCCCAATATCCACCTCCTTCAAACCATGTGTTTGAAAATATATTGAAAATGCTATAATCTTATCCACTTTTAATGAAATAAACTCCCTACTTATACATCATGGAATCAATTAAAGAATTAAAAAAACCCATCAAGGGAGGTCAACTAAATCTAGCCTGGTCTTCATCACTCTTTAGAACATTTATATTACCTAAATCATGGAAGACATTAAATTAATTGAGGTGGACTCATAAAGAGGTTATATAAGTCATTTTAAATGTTTAAAGACTCATATTCTTATACAGATGATGAAGAATGGACTTAGTCATATATTGGTGATAAAGAATCATCCAAATGGCCTTAGTAGTGGGTTTATAAGATATTTAATGCAATAGATTATATCATATGGATAAATTTTTTATAGAGTCATATTTTTCAAGAATGATAGGGTCGACATCTATGTATGTGGTGGAAGACTATCCTTTAGTAGAGACAGTTAGTACATGTTTTATAGGACCTAAAAAAGTGTCTATGAGTCCACTATAGACAAGAATATATATCATATTAACTATACACAACCTAAAATCATTATCACCATAAAAAATTTCAACCCAAATATTATAATAAGACATAACCATCACAGTATAATATATATTTTACCAATTATTAGGGTTGTGGCCGGAAAAAATAGCATAGAAACCTCACATAATTGATAAATAGTAGGATCGAGTTTATGAAATTTTCAGAAGGAAAAAACAAAAATAAAAATAGAAGAATAATAGTGCAGAAACAAACATGAAAAACCATGAAAATGATGAAAAGTAAATGAATGTAAAATATTTTCATTCTTCATAATAGATTGGTTTTACATGTACAGAAATAACAACACCCCGATTTTACTTTTTTTGACGTAAACATAAAAAAGACATATAAATAGAGAGAAGTTTTAAATAAATTAAAACTAAACTTGAACTTGAAATATATTTGAACACATATCCCTTATCACTCCAATAGATCATGAAAAAACATAGCTCAAGGATGGGAAAATATTATATTTAACTAGATAGAGTTACTCACACAACCTTAGGGGGGATAATATAAGAAAAAGAAACTAGTAAAAGCCAATAAAAAATGATGAAGATGCTTACAAACCCAAGTATACACCAAGAAATAGAAATCCATTATTGAAATAAGGGTATGACATAGTTAAGGCTGGAACCATGACTAATCAAAATTACAAACCACCTCTGAGCTCAAAGGTAGAAAGCACTCCACTAGAAGGGATTACTGGAGGAACTGACATGAATGAGACCATTGATTAGATCTTTGTGACCACCTATTATCTCTTGAAATATCTTTTCTCTTATAATGTAGTTTCTAAAATCAAGAAGCATATCTTGTATCACAGATTATTTAACATTTCTTCAATGATATGCAAAATAATGGTGGAGAAGGTAAGAAGTAATATTTGAAAATACAATTGGGTATGCTTAAGGTATATAGGGTG
The DNA here is from genome assembly GCA_963277665.1 of Viscum album. Classification (NCBI taxonomy): domain Eukaryota; kingdom Viridiplantae; phylum Streptophyta; class Magnoliopsida; order Santalales; family Viscaceae; genus Viscum; species Viscum album. Next base: position 497,419,107 of record OY728123.1, on the reverse strand, counting down.
TAGGGATCCCAGATGGAAGGCTAGAGAAAAAATTAGAATGAACGAGGGATTTATAGTAGTGATGAAGATGAAGGGTGAAATTTGATGTGAATAACCCAAAATATGGATTGTTATCTCATAAAGTATGTAAGAGTAACACCATAATTCCACAGCATCCCTCACATAAATATCAGATGCCTGGGTTAATGAACCGGCATCCCTGAACAATAAAATGGTCTACACATGCCACCATAAAAAGGAAACACATGCATAATGTAATGGTAATTTGACCAAAACATATAGGTAACCAGGAAATACAAAAAACACAACAAACCCAGTATATAAATAATTTCATATTAAAATATTTAAAAGTAAATTAAATTAATTTTTCATGAAACAAAAAACAAGAGATTGAAAATGAAAACATACATGTTAATGATCCAATAAAAATAACACAATTTTATTTGAATCACAAAAAGATAAATTTAACAATGGTGATCATGAGGAATCAAATAAAATGAGGTGACCCTTTCTTCCCTAAAAAAGGATGAATCTCCATGAACCTGTTTGGTTGAATGTTTGAATAGGGGACTCCATGTATACAAATACAATGGGCATAGATAGGTGGTGAAGAAAAGGAATTGATGCATGGATCTAAGAACCAAATTAACCCTAGTAAGAAGAAAAAATCAATGATAATAACTGGGATAAGGATTTATTAATTTAATTTAATACCCCAAATCTAATCCATATAACCTATGTTAGATCTATATTATAGGTGATGGATCTAACATTCTCTACCAAATTGGTCTATATTTTTGAAATCTACTTTAGGTATTATCAAATGTAAAATAAATAAAGGTCATTTAATAAAATATCTTGGTATAATCATTATAATATAATTTAAACTAAAAAGTATACAATTACAAATTTAATAATTGAAAATTACTATCATAATAATTGAGGATAAATTATAAGGTGAGAAAATAAATATTTATAAATATAATGAATTTATATTGGAATATTAAATTATCATTTATGTCTCAATGTTTATGATAAATTTGAAGAAAATGATGAAATATTCATGGTAAAAATAATAATTTAATGCATCAACATGTCTTGAATTTTTCATCATAATCTTAAAAAATCATAAAATAATACTCCTCATATAATTTTATTATTATTTGATAATTTATTATAAATTTTAATGCTTAAAATTTTACATTGTATAACTCATTATATTGCTAATTATGTTAATAATTGATATTAAATATGGTATTAAAGTATAAATATGTTATATTTTAAAAATAATTTATATTATAATTACCATTAATTAAGTTTATATAATTTCTTTATATAATAAAACATGTTAGGTTTTTACATTAAATAAAAAATAAAGTATTAAATTTAATCAGCTTAAGGATATTAGGAGGTTAAATATCGTTGGAAATAAAAATACACCACCCAAACCCATATAACAATATCAAAACACATTCTCACTTGTTATACAATTAATTTTGTAATTAATTACCCCAACCATGCCCTAATATAATTTTATACAATAATTTGGTTACCCTAAATACTTTAAGTTCCCATTTATTTCAAATAATGTGTTTAAAAATCTTGGAAAAAACACAAAATTAGATTCGGAACAAAAAATTCCTTCAATAATATTTTCATAATTCAACAATGTGATACAATAAATAATATTCAAAAATAATAAAAACACCCGAAAACAAATTTATAAATAACAAGAATAATCAAGAACTAGAAGTTTACACTAAAATAATAAAATTATATATTAGAAAATATCATAAAAACTGTACAGAACTCATATTAATTCATTAATAATGGATAAATATTATTTAATACAATTCAATTCAATTAAATAATACTATATAAATCATAATAAAAGAAAAAATTATTTTTGAAAATTTATAATTAAATACAGACATTTGAAAGAATTTTTTAAAATAAAATCTTTTAATATTTGAGTAAGATTTAAAAAAAATATCATCATACTTGTAAAAAAGGGGATATATAATATTGAATGGAATAAAAACTACATACTAATTGATTTATTTTATTTAAAATGTGGAATAAATAACATTCTAGGAGAAATGGATCTTAGTCAATAATGTTATTTACGTTGAATACACTAAGATAAGAGGATATAAAGTGCTATTTTTTTTATAATATCAATATTCAAGGCAATTAATTTTTTTTCTCCCTTAGGGTTTGGAAAAATTCAAGATGGTGAGAAGATAAAATAGTGATATATAGATGATGTATTTGGTTTTTTCTTTTTCATTTAGTACTTGGTTGTGTTTGCATTTGATAAGTTTTATAAAATTTTGTTTTCATATTCTATTTTTAATTGATTTTTTAAACAATAATAATTAGTTGAAAAGAGTTTGAATTTATGATACTTTATAAGTGGTAACAAAATATAAAATAACTCAAACCCATCATTGGAAATAAATTTATTACCATATACTAATTAAAAAATTAAAACATAATTAAAATATTCTAATGTTATCTTAATTATGAGAGGCATTGTATAGTACAAGTTAACAATTACAAACACAGAATCCTAAAATGATAAAATTTTAAAAATGAATGATGAAATGATCTAGTTGATATATTAACAGAAAAAAATAAATAAAATTAACACATAGATACATGTGTTATAAGATGAATCCTCCATAATGAGGTAAAATAATTGCACTCTATTAGGGATTTGAAGTTATAGATCCAATTACAATACACACTCAAGAATATGAGTTAAAAATGAGTTTATAAATAATCACACATTTATATAGTACCAATTTTTTATATAACTCCCAAATTTGAATAATGGTCCATAGTTTTACAACATACATTTCCAGTGTTGTTGGACATCACTTATATAGTAGTTTGACATGACAAAGGTCTAAAATTTAAGTCAGGGGGACTTAAAACCATGATTTCTTAGAGTTGAGATGTAGAACACCCTATAACCCTTTAGAACCTCACTATGGATATTGATCCATGTATAATATTAAACTAATTTTCAGTATCAATCTTCAACAATTGAGCTAAATCTATTTGAATAAACAATATATATAGTTGAATCAATCTCCATCTAGAAAAAGTTTATCATACACAATAGTTTATATGGTTTGAAAATTCACATGATGTGACTATGATCTATGAAAAGATATTTTTATGTGAAAAATTGAGTTGAAAAATTGATAATTGATAATAATATTTAATTTTTATTTGAATAATTATAAAAATATATTTTTTAGTTGAATAAAATTTTCTAAATTAAGCATCTTTATTTTGAAAATATTTTAAAGATGGTGTGAATAAAGAATCAATGTGTTATTTCTGTGCAGTAGAATTTAAATTTTTCTATGCATAATTATGTGTTTGATGTTCTATTGAAGCTATACTCAATGATACTTTTTTAAAAATAAAATTCAATAGATACATGTGACAAATGCTACTAAAAAATTAAATAAAATAGCTAATGCATTATAATTTTATTATATAGTATGATGATGTTACTCATCATAATGAGTGGAAAATTTACTCTATATAAACAATTTACCTTAAAATGAATTTGAATCTATTAAATAAAAAGTTATTAGTTTTCATTACATAGTGATGAATTTTAGTGTTTATTAAATTCATGAAAAAATTGATTTATCTACATAAAAAAGGATAAAAAATATAATTTTAGGGTTTCTACTAAACGTAGTTATTGGGCAACTAATATCCAAAATAAATCAACAAAATTAGTATTTATATAATAAGTTCATAATGAGTATGAATTTTTTTTCTTCTAATTTAATTTTTATGTTTCATTCAAAGAATAATGAAATAGATAATCTTTATAAATTATTTCATAAGATCCAATTCCTATATTTAAATGGTTCTTAAATAATATATATAAAATATTATTATTAGTTAAAGTTATGAATTTAACCTGAATTCATAAGAATTATAGAGTTGGATTTACCATGAGATCATTATGTATAATAAAGAATAATATCTAGAGGAAGTTTTTATGGATATGGTTTATTTATTTTTATTCTTTTGGTTTTGGATTTATTAAACTGTTGAAAAATGGTCTTGAAAAAAAATTATATAGTATAATGATTCTTTATGTTATTTATTTAAAATATTGTTGAGATATATTGATACTTTATATATAGATAAATTAATTATATATTTGGTTGTAATAATATTAAAGGAATATCAAGGGAATAAACACAATTTTAGGAGAATAATATATTGATGTGAGAAAATGTGGTAAAGTATTACTATAGTTCTTCATTATTTATATTTTATTATTTTTTATTCCTTAGAGGAACCTGAAAACTGGTGGGATGTCATCACTATGATAAATGGATAATTTTATCCCATAAAACATTTTAATATTAATTATGGTATTTGTATATTTATTTTTGGTCCTGATTATACTTTTCACAATAAGGACATAGTCACCTATACTAGGGGAGAACCTAATAAATCTTTTGAGCATTGTATTCTCATTTATTGAGCTGCTAACAGATGAGGTAGATATTAAACAAAAAGAGACAATACTTTTACTCTAACTTGTAATAAACATTAATTAATCTATGTATTATAGTTATTAGTTAATTTTAATTAATTTCATCCTCTCTTAGATATATTGGATAAAGTAGTGATTATAAAATAATGAAATAAAAAAGGTAAATAAGACAAAATTATAAATCTAAGGATATAAATTCAATTCTTCCTAGATGTAATAGAATGAGATTATGAACATATTTTTTCACTAGAATAAATGAAATATTATACTCTACTAAGGTATTTGGTTTAAATAAGATTACACTATTGTTATATAAAATCTTATGAGAATATTACCTGATAGGTTTGTATCCTAATATTCACCTATGTAAGATAGATAGTTGAATGAGTTGAAATTAGATTTCTAAAAAAGTAATTTAATATGTTATGATAATATATATTCAATTTAACATGATGGTTTATATGGATAATGATATTGTTTTTAGGGCTATAGATATGTTTAAGATTGAATAAAAGGAAAAAATAAATATCTTCTATTTAAAAATATGAAGAAAAATATGAAGGCATTGAAAATTTTATATCTTAAATATCATAGTACATATGAAAACAAGTGATGTATAATTATAATTTTTAAGATAATTTATTTTAGGTTTTAAATATAAGAACCCACATTCATAAGGATTATAATATTTAGGGGAGATTTGAATTTTTTGGTTTTAGATTCTTATAAGCAGTAAATTAGTAATTTTCTCATTCTTTATAAGCATAGAAATATTTTCTAACCACTCAGTTTCTCCCTAAATAGAGTGTTCAACCTAGGACCTGAGTTTGATATAAATTTGAGGCATTTAAATTTTCATAGAATATTTAATATTTATTTTATTAAATATTAATTTATTCACATAGGTTTGTTTGGTGGTATCTTTTTAATAGAGTGTAGAATTTATATTCTATATTTGGATTTGGGTCTAAAATGGGGTGTCTTTCATAGGTTAGACATAACCTCATATTGGGTACTGGCACTAGGCCTGGGCCAATTTTCCTTTACTTCATTTTTTTTATTTTTCCCTTTTTCATTTTATTTTTATCTTCTCATTCCTTTAATTCTTACAAATTCCCCCTTGGGGATCTTATTTAAAATGTAAAAGATATTGAGATGGATAGAAGAAGAAGAGGGAGGATGGATCACCATTAGGGAGCTTGTCTATACTAGGATTGGAGCTCGATGGGTGCACGGTGAAAATCTTAGGTGAAGATTTAGAATTTTATGCCTAGAGGTAGGATATTTAATGTTTTTAGTAGATCCCCATAGATAAATATTTTTAATGTTTTAAATATTTTTAGTCTATAGGGACCCCATTAGGGTCGATTTATGGTTATTTTTTTGGGAAATATGGTTTCAGGGATATCTGTTTGGGAAACCTGACTATATAGAATTCATGTTTCAAGAACAAATGTCGTGTGTTCTTCATCTTGGGATAAAGGTGGATGAAAGGGTTTCACAACAATTAGTCCTAAGGATATGCATTGTTATGTGACTCGGGGCGTGGTCACACATTTGGTTGTACACCATGTGGAGGGGCACATGGTTGTGTTGGGTAGATGGTCAAACCCCATTTATAATACACGTCGAGAGGCTATGAATGAGACATGGACAAAAACCATGGGGGGAACATGATCAAAGACCCCATGTGGTCCATACACCATGTAGGAGATAGAAACATCATGTACTTGGATTTTATACACCATGTACGGCTAAGGTATACACACATGTTGGGTTTTGAGAGTACATTCCATATGCTCATAAGTACGTGTTCTGTACACTCCCCTTTGAGGTGGTTAAAAATATTTCACACCCTGTAGCTTTAAATGAGTTCAGGAGGAGTTTATTATGAGTATTTTTCTTTTTAGAACATGAATGTGTATCCCTAGGGGTGTTTGAAAAATTTTAAGAGGATATTTAGGGTGAGAGATCTATGATAGCGAGGTTCTTCCTCCAGTAAATGAATCCAGAGGTCTCTTAAGAGAGACATGGGATGAAACTATGATAAGGGTCATCAGAATAAATGCATGGAATGGAATACGATCTATGATTTCATATATTTTTTAGTACCAAGAGAATGTCCCAACTTAGAAGAACTAGGTTATGAATCAAGGAGAAAGATAGGTTGGGTGTTTAGGCCAACCAATATTGACTTATAAAGGGGATAATCATAAAGCCATCTCCCTTGCGATATCTTCCTAATAGGCCATGTTAGGACCATTGTGACACAATATATACATTTAGATATTTGATCTCGGATGGGTGAGTGGACAATACTTGTATGATATAATTAATTGAGATGGACCATGTGTCATCTCTCATGTGTTTCCTATAAGTATTTCCCTATTAGGAATATGAAGCTATATAATACCAGAGACTAGATTATGGGATGTTTTACCCCTAAGAGGTGGATGCTATCCCAATGGTTGTGATTAAGAATGAGGACCCCATGTAGGGTTATTTTTCTACCTAATGACTTAGGGTGCCCCATTAGGTTCCCCAATTATTGAACGACCCTATTAAAGTGCATATGACTATATGTAGAGATGTTTGTGGGTGTTAGCCTATAACCTGAACCAATGTCTATGGATGATGGTGTTGATACGACACTGATGGGAGTGTGAATTTAACCAAAACTTGATATGTTTTTATTTTATTATTAGTTATGTTTTGTGATTTACTTGGATACCTTGTAACCAGCCATTAGTCCAGACATGTTTATGATTTATCAGGATTTCTGAGAATCACCCATTGACATGGATGAGACCTTGGGATGCTCGATATTTTTGGGTTTGAGTCTCTTGGATTATTGAGGGTGGATTACTTGATTGGATAACATAAAAGGATTTGGTTGATATAGGAGTGGATTCCTCGAGGTGGTACATAGGATCCTACATTAGAGAATGTGTGGTCTTGTATATAGAAATTTTTAGTATGGTTGTGATTCCTTAATAATTTGGATACCATCACAAATGACTGGGTGCCAGGATTTGAATGGAGATACCACTAGACCATTGAAAATATACATGATGCTCAAGATTTTAATGGTAGTATGGGGTCCTCGGTGGCTGTATATCCCTGAGTACATAAGTTGGAAAATTAGAGGGATATTCTCAGATCCCATTAATCTATGCCTATGATACCCCCTTGGACTTGGTGGATTTAGAAGATATAGTTATTTAGAGTGTCCATGAGGTATTTAATGCACATAATATAGGGTGTGAGATCCATGGATTGTATTCCCTTTGATTTCCTAGGTTTCCCAGTAATCCTTCACACCTGGATGTATAATATTTCCTAGGTATTCCCCTCTTAGTAATTAGATGTTATCCTAAAAATGAGATCACCTCGGTACTACTATGTAGTTCATCCCATGGGATTGAATATGGGGGATACCTGGTGACGCCACATGGTTCGTTACTCTTCATGATGTATTCATGAGTATGTGATCCATAGGGAAAGGAAAGAGGTTCCCCAAATGATCAGGCTCAGAGACATCCCAAAATTATCCAAAGCATGTATGGTCAATCAAGGTCATGGACCTGAGGATCAATGAGTATTATTGGTCATGGACCTAGTTATATTTATAAACCATTGGGAAGGTCATGATACCATGGTTGGAGTGGTATTTGTGAAATTCTAAAAGACATTAAAATTTCTACTAAATCAAATATGGTTTATCAGGATCTCAGATCTTAGGATCAAGGTCGGTTAGTTTTGGGATAGGGCATGGTCCCCCTGGTGGGTAGTTTATTTGTTTTTTGTTTATCTATTTATTACCTTCAATTATTTCTTGGCTAGGCTAGGAATATTTCATGAGCATGCACTTATGACAGATTGTTATTGTACCATTTTTGGGGCTGGAATACTGTGATTAATTTATCACCTCTATACATGCACCTCATTGTGTGTATAGACCTGAGGATTTCTTTTAGGTTGATTACATGGTTCATTGAATAGGGTAGAGGCCCAATATTACATAATCAAGATGAGATGCTCATATTGAGTCTTAGGGTCATGTTGGTGCAGCTCTAGATCCATGGAGATTGATTATCTGGAATTTATTAGAGTTGGAAGTAGATCCTTGTATGTTTTTATTATCTTTTTTTATTTTCTATATGTGGTTATCCTTGTGGGAGAAAAACTTGATGTTTATATAATAAACTATTCAATTTTAATAATATATTTCAATTTTTATTGAATTTTTCGATTTCATTTATTTATAACTTGTGTACTCTGATGAATTTTTGTATTTATGGAAGAGGTTTGCTTATTTTTATTTTATCTGAACACTCAAATATGGGGGGTTTAGTCTTCCCATGGTACCTCCTTAAACCCCCAATACTAGTCAATAGCTTCTAGCATACAGTGAGGTACACCTAAGGTCATGTGGTGAGTCAATCCAGTTATTGTTTTAAGTGAGTCAGGATGGGGAATTAAAAAGTGGTATCACTGGTGTATTTTTCTTACTATTTTAGTGTATGGTATCCAAGATATATATGAATGTGTCGATGATGGTGATAGATATTGAGCTGGTGTTTCATGAACACCTTCTACGATAGAAAGTCTAGGTTTATAGGGGTTTAGAAAGGATGTTCTTATTATGTGATGTTATTTTTTTATATATTATTTTCACCTTTAGTGATTCATATAGTGTTTGGATTTATAATTTATGATATATTAAAGAGTTTTATCCCTTGGACCATTGGAAAGATACTAGTTCTTTATTTGACTCTTGGCCCATAGAGGAAAGTTGCATCTCATGAATCATGAGTTGGAACGTAGGATTCACATGACATATCAAGGCCTACTAGCATGATTTTTTTCACTAATGATAGGTTTAGCTATTTAAAGTGTCAAAAAATACTCATAAATTTTTTTCTCATATCAGTACATGGTGATATTCTACTCACCTAGAATGACTTTTATATGTTTTTTCTTCTAATGGAAGGTCTTGTGGATATACGGTGAGATGCTTATTGATGATGATGGCATGGTCCCTCAGTGTATGGGATTTTAGGTGACCCTAGTTGGAGAGTGATGAATATTGTTCCTTATTAGAAATCCCTAGTGGGTTACAATTTATTGGGTTTGGATACTTAATTTTCTACTGACAACCTTTATAGACTTCCCATATATCTTGTAATCAAACTCTACTTAACTGAATCGTGTGAAATTTGTTTTCTAGATAAAAATCTACATTTTAGATACTGATTGAATTTACCTTGTAGGTTTGGTTATTTAAATTTCCATAAAAATACCATGTTGTGTTTTACTATATAACTTAGAAAGGAATTCAATATAGTCCAACATTGTGGTTATGGTTTTTGATATAGATTATTATAGGGTGATTCCAGTTGAGTGAGTATTCTTGTGTGATTTGACCAGATGGTTAGTTATTTAAAGTTCTATTGACATCCTATATGGTGTTTTCCCCAATATCTAAGAATTAAATTGTACATATATGATCCAGTGGATGCATTTTTATTTGGAACGAATCATCCACGATTATTCCAATATGTATTTATATCCATGTATGAGTTGTGGTTCTTGATCGTATAGTCCCATAGGTGTATTCTTGGTGAGAATTAGTGACTTGATTGGATTTTGGGTTGGCATGTGATTCTTGTTGTATAGTGGAACCCTAAAGTGGGTGGTTAGGAATACTGGATGACATAGTATATTTAGAGATGGTATAATGAATGGAGTCCCATGAATTGATACCATATTTGATACCTGACCATTGGATTAGGTGGGATACCTAGAGACATTTATATGCGACTCAGTGATTTTTGATTTTGAGTTTTTTTAATGTTTGATAGAAACTTACGAGTGGGGTTATCCTGGGTTTGAGGGTTTATTTGAGCTATTAAGGATATGTACATGATATATTTTTTTTATTGATTCACGAGTGGTGGAATCGAGTTTATGGTATAGACATGGTTATGCCTTGGGGGTTTTGGTAATTAAATCATGAGTGGTAGAACCTTGGAATATGAGGCACTTATAATGACATATTATCAAGACTAAATTCTAAAGGGAAGGATTGTTTAGGTTCCTAACCCTGTTGAATCTTGATGCACTTTATTATCACAGTGAAAATGTGGTTATACACTTTTGGTTTCAATATGGTGCCATATGGCAGCAAAGAATGTGGTTAAGTTTGGCATAAGAGCTATGCCCTATTTTTAATAGGAGTACTGAGGGTTCTATAGCTTGTTGGAACTAACCTATGTGAGGAGAATGATTAACGGTTTAAGTGTTTTATCCTAGGTTCATGGTTCATGAATTAGGTGTTCATGAGATCATATGAGAGGTTTATTGGGAATCACGTTTCCTTGAGGAGGAAAGTGGTGGTTAGAATGGATTTTAGGGAAACTCCTTGTTGCGTGAAGGTATGAGCACAAGGGTTATACACAGTTCTAGTTGCAGCATATTTATGACTGTTGTTTTTGTTCAGATCTTAAGAAAACCCTATGTGTTGTTTCCTTAGTGGACCTTTTGAGTAAAACTCTTGAGGAATAATGTACGGAAATAATTATATCGAGGAGTGAAATATAGACTATTGTATGACGTGATCCTCATTTTAAGTGTTTTTTTTGAGTGAAAAGGTTACCGTTATTGGTGAGATGAAAATGGATGGTTGATGATTTTGTGGTGACGCTCTGGTGTGAGTGAACTAGACACATATAGTCATTACATTCCGTGATGGACAAATTTTGGTATTTAGACATTGGCATTGGTGGTGGGGTGACGATAAGGATACTCTTATGTTATGAATTATCAGATCAGTGATAGTTTATTATATCTCATATTAAGAGAGTTGTGGAAACTTTGGGATTGGTCAGTGGATAATTGAGATATTGTTGGTTGTGAAAATTATTAGAGTGAAATCATGGTGAATAGTTTTCCATTGATACATCTCAATGATGAGATGTTTTATAGTGGGGAAGTTTTAAGAACCCATGTCTATACAGGTTTTGAAATGCAGTGAAAGTTTTATTTTTCAGTTTTAGATACACATAAAGGGTAAAATGGTCATTTTACCATACAAAATGACCTCATAAGTATTTCATGACCTCACTATTGGTCACAAAATAGCGTGTTTACCATAGTACAAGAGTTCTGTGGAAATTCGAGTCATTCAAATTTTCACAGAATATTTAATTAATTAAATACTAATTTATTTGTACATGTTTGTTTGGGGATATCTTTTGAATGGTGTTTCAGATTTAGGATCCATATTCATGGATGATTTAGTAATGGGAAGATTTTCATAGGTGAGGAATAACATCATCATGGATGTTGGGACTAGGCTCAAAACCCTTTTTCATTTTCATTATCATTTTATTTTTCACTTTTTCCAATTATTTCTCTCTTATCCTTAAATACCCCCATTTGGGATCCTTTTTATCTCTTCCAATATAGGTATAAGGAGGAAATATGTGGAGGTATTATGGATCACCATCATGGATCTTGTTTGGGATTGTATTGGTTATTGGAAGGTTCGTGACACAAATCAAGTGCGAAGCTTCGACATTATATGCCCATAGGTAGGTAATTTTAATGTTTTCTATAGATACCTATAGATTCATCTATTTTAATATTTAAAGATATTTTTTTAGATGTGGACTTCATGGGGATTTATTTATGGATATTTTTTGTGAGAAACAATGTATTACATAGATCACACAGGGTTTCTGTTCAGGAAACCCGATTATATGGTGTGGGGTTTTATAGAAAACATTTCATGTGTTATTAATTTTGGGTTATAGGTGGGATAAAGGTGTAAATGATGTGTATTCCTAAGGAAATTTCGTATAGGGAGACTTGAGGTTTGTCCAAGTACTCGACCAATCATCCCACATAGGAGCACATGGCCAGACCCCATGTATAGTACACTTCCAAAGGCCTTGTATAGGACATGGCCTAAAACCATGGGGGTGCATGAATAGAGACTTCATGTGGGTTATAATATATATAGGTAAGAGAGATACCATGTAATTGGATTTTACATTCCACATTTAGTATAGGTACATAACCAGGTTGGGGTTTGAGAGTACATGCCATGTACTTGCATGTACACACCATGTATAATGACATAGGGTCTTTCATACATTGATATTACATATTTTTAGTTTAATATTAATTACATTAAAAAAAGAACATGGCTAAAGATCATAGAGGTATAGTTCCTTTAGAAACATTGAAACATAAAAAACTAGTTCATAAGAGTTCTGTATCATCTTCCACTTAGTTTCTAATAACTATCACCCTTCTTAGACATATCATACCTAATACCTATCATCACAACCTAAGGAAAATAAAAATAATAAAGGATGAGTTTAGATGCTCAGTAAGGGTAAACAAGAGAAATATGTAATCATAACGTGATGATAACTGTATGAGAACATGAGAATAACATATGAAAACCATACCCTATATATCAAAGATCAAAATATTGTGTCACAAAATAGATATTTTTAGTTCATAAGACATGAATCATAAGGAAATAAAAGAAAATGATCCCTAAGAGCATAACATTAGAATAAGATATGTAATTTTAACATACACATTAGCATAGAAAACCATATGTCAAGGATACCCACTAAGACATTCATAACATGTTAGGATTGGGCGAACCACCCATGTACCTGCTTCATTATTTGGATAACATCACATGTACCCTATTTTTTGGCTTCAAATAACCGACTATTTACTCTCTAATCTCATAGAATAATAATCATTAACTAATTAATTAGAGGGAGATATAGGTATGAACCATCACAAAATCAATTCATTTTTGTGTCACGAGATCATAAAACATAAATCATATCATAACCCATGAAATGCAATGCGTTTCAATTTTTTTATCATTACATAACTTATTGAAAAGAAATGGGGTTCATAATCATTTCATCATTTTATCATAACATAATCCATGAAAAAAAGAATGGATTTCATAAAAATCTTATCATCATAAACATAAACCATTCCAGGAAAAAATAGGAATGGTATTATTGGATAAAATCCCCTTAAATAATAAGTCACATTAAAGAATTTAATATTATATGAAAATTATTTTGAAAGATCACTTGGAACATTTCTTGAGTAAAATAACCATTTTAATTTGAAAAAATATTTTTAAAACATAAAACATTTTCTACAGCACCCCCAATTTCTAATAATTAATCATTTAATTACTTATTTAAATTATATAATATTATTGGTCTATATTAAAGAAAGGGTTTTAATAGATTTAGAATGTATTTGGGGCTTTTATATAGGTTAATGGTTTGAGAATAGTAAATTGAAACCATGAAACACCTCGAGGAAACTGTGTAAGGGAAAACAAGGTTCACTAGGAAGGCACACGGTTGGCGCATGGTTTGGAAAAACCATACGACCACCATGGTGAAACTAGGCTATGTGAAACAGAGGTGGTAAACAATGTTTTAAAAATCATGTGATACAACTATGTGAGGTTCTCCTTGAGGCATTGGTTGGTACACAATTTTCCTAAAGTTCACCTAAGTCATTCACTATTAAAATTTAAATAAAAAATTGTGGATCTTACTTGATTTAGCCCCTTAACCCCTAGGTTTTCACTTAATATGACCCTATCTTAAATTTATACCCTCTCAAAGTCTATGGATACCATTCAATTTAATCCAGGAGAGATCTGTTGGAAAATCATAGTGCGTTGGAGGCTATATTTCTTGGTAAGTCTCTGCTCTTGGTTGTTTTTATTTAGATTCATCCTATTCACTCTCTTTGATTCATATATCTAATACTTTTGGGATAGATACATGTTTTTTGATGCCAATATTTAGGATTTATGATTGTTTTGTTGATAGGGAACAAGACCTAATGTGTGTTTTTGGATTTTCAACCCATTTTGTTGGAGTTTTTGCGTTGTTCATCATTTTCATTTAAGTTTTCATGGTAGGTGGATTCACTATGAAATCCTATTATTATAACTTGAAGTATTGATTTAAAATTTATTTAATTTCTTGATTTAAATCATGAAATTGTTTTAAATAGCTTTTGGAAACCCTGTTTAGTGATAGTTTATGGAATTGTGTCAATTTGGTTGTTTTGGTGGAAAGTTCAATAGGTTTCATGACTTTAAAATGTTGATTTTAAAATGGATGTTTAGTTTTAATGCATGGAAATTAGTTGGAAAAGTTTTTTAAATATAATTTTTTTTATTGAAACTATTTGGAACAATTTGTTTGAATGGTTTTTAGCATTAATGGTTGCGAATGAATTAAATGGTATGGATAATGGTCATTAAGTACCACCAACAAAGGGATTATTTATGGACATAAAGATCCAACATCAATTGTAATACTAAGAGAGAGAGTGTGTGTATGTGGTTGTTTGAAATGAGTTGAGTTATTCCAAAATGGGATTATGAAATGGTTTGAAATACATTTTTTATTTTTTACATTAGAAAAATATATTGGATGGAAATGGATTTGGATTTGAGATAAACTATTTTAAATTGTTTTATACAAAATATTTTATATCAACATACTATAATGTTCTATCGTAGTGGAGTGAGTAGGGAAGTCATTTGGGGAAAACCTATTGAGTTTCATTACTCACCCCCTTCTTGGGAAATTCGGTGTGTTTGTAGATATTATTTATCAAGAAATAGGTAAAGGAAAAATATATCATTTCTTTACTGGTGAATCATGATACTTTGAGCATGGATTGTGAATTTATATATTGTAACATGTTTGTATTTGTGGCGTTATGTAATTGGAGTCTTTGAGTTTTGTTAATTTGTTCTTCTACATTGTAATCTAATAAGGTTCTTGGTTGTAGTTTGGTATTATTGTTAGTTAGTATTACATTGTTATCATGCATCATATAGTTGTTTTTTTGGTAATTTTTTTCTCATTATAGTTTTTTTATTTTTTAGAGGAAAAATAATAAAATAGTTTTTAATGAACCACTTAGCATTTATTTCTAGCCTTTGGTGTCTCGATGATTTCACCTAAGGCCAAGTACCACTTTCACATCTTTCCAAGACAATGTAGAGAGGTGGGATGTTACAAATGGTATCACTCTTGGCCAAATGGAATGATATTGGTATTTTGAAAATGGTTTTATTTTCAATGATCATGGTGGAATTTTTCAAAAATGGGTTGAAAATGGAAAAGTTTGAATTTTGGAAATCCTTATTGTGATAGGCTTGATGTGGTAAATTTGAATTTTCAATGACTTTATTTTCAAGAGAGTTAGACTTATGGTGTTTGTTTTGGTTATATAAAATGGAACCAATTATCCATAGAAAAAAATAACTGGAAGAGGCTGCTAAGAATGTGGTTTCACCTAATCCATAGGTGAACCAAAATCTAGTTTAAAGTATTGTCATAGAATTTTAAGTTGTTTATAAAGGGAATGAATGGGATTTACCAAGAAAGTGGATCATTCCATTAAATTCCAGAAGCAAAATCTACCCATATTTTCAGCTTATTTAGAACCTAAGAAGGCAGAGGTGTGGATGAGTTAGATGATTTTAATCTTAAATTTCCCTGGAACACCAGAAGAGTTGAAATCCATGTTGGTAAAATATACTCTGGAAGATATTGCTGTCCAATAGAGAGACTTAACAGTTCAGGATAAACTAGACCAAGGCATTGCATGTGAGGATTCTAAAAAGGGTTTAATAAACAATTGTATCCCCACACATTCAGAATTTCGATAATTACATAATTTTTCTTCTTAAAGAAATATAATCTCTTAATGAAAAAGTATGCAACTATATTTGATGAATTTAGTCCAATTTACACCTAACTTTGATGAAATTATGTACTTGAAGGAATAAAATTTCAAATTAGGGTTGAGGCCAAAAATTAATTCAAAGTTTTATATGATCCATACAAAAGATTATATGAAGACGGTCAATATAGTGATGGTTGTAGAAAGAGAAATCTCATAAACTATGGGAGGAGGAAGCATGTTGATACCAATGTGAAATGGCTGGAATTCTAAATATGGAAATAAGTAGAAGAGGGAAACCAATTTCAAAGGTAGTGGAATGATGCAGAATCAGATGGATAGATCAGAGAATCTTTCTCTTTTACCCAAGAGCAATATTGGATGTTTTTGAGTGTGGTTATTTATATCAAATTAAGAGAGATTGTATGAAACCACATTGGGAATTCCACAATTGAAATAATATGGGGAATATTGGCACTATTATCTCAGTACTCTATGATCGGGTGTTTGGGACACATTTATGTTTTTTAGACATTTTATGATTTGAAGGGATGAGGTATGTAGAATAATTCTCATCGGAAAAACTGAGATCGCCATGGTTATTTCAAGAATACCATGAATCCTCATGCTGTGAAATATCAACAAGGTAACAAAGACCAAAGTGCAGTGAGTAAGTAGTTGTAAGGAGTTGAGAAAGTGATTGTGGATGATTAAGAAAGACCATCGGTCATGATAGGTATGATTATTTTTCATCTTAACCTTTTTTTTTGGTTTGGGTTCGTCCAATTCATTTATTTCTTCTTGTTCTATTGATCTTGGAGGATTTCATGTTGAGATGATTCCTTTTGTTTTCAAAATTCAAAATCCTCTTGGAAAAAGAGAATGCCAAGAATTTATGTGAAAATAATGTTTTATAACTATTGGTGGATCTAAATTGATATGGAATTTCTCTATGATTTAGATGGATGTTTATTTTATAATCTTGGGTATGGATTTTTTGAAAATGTTAAAATTTCACATCGATTTCTCTACCCAAAGGTTTAATTTTACAAAGAATGATGGTGTAAAATATCTCTATAGAGGAGAGAAGAATATAAAGACAGGTGTAGAAGGATTTTTGGCATCAACAGTTAGAATGATCTCATACAAGTTGGTAGTGTTGACCTTGGCATTGATTGATGATATCTAAAATAGTGTTTTCCAATCAGTTGTTGATTGGTTTTCATATGTTTTCTTAAAAATTTATCAGGGTTTCCACTCACATGTGAAGTTGAGTTTATGATTTATCTCTTACCTTGGACGAGTTAAATATCACTTCCATATTATTAGATAGAACAAACATAATTAAGGGAATAAAATGTCCAATTGGATGAGTTGGAATGAAAAGGGTTCATTTAGAATAGTATGTCTCCGTGGAAAGAACTATTTTTGTTTATGAAAAAAGGTGGATGGAACTCTTCAAATTTGTGTAGATTATCATAATATTAACTAAGTTACGATAAATAATCGATATCCACATACATGCATTAACGATCTATTCAATCAATTGAGGGGAGCCCAGTGGTTCTATAAAATTGACTTGAGATCAAGATAACACTAATTGAATGTTAAGAAGGAGGATATTATGAAAAAATATTCCAGGAGTAGATATGACCATTATGAGTATGTGTTTATGCCTTTAAGTCTTAAAAATTCAAAAAAATATTTATAGAATTAATGAATCATATATTTAAAAGGTATCTGGATTCTTTTTGTGGTGGTGTTTATGGATGACATATTGGTGTATTCAAGAACAGGGGATGCAAATGAGAAGCACTTGGAGATAGTGTTGGGAATCTTACAGGATCATAATTTGTATGAAAAACATTCAAAGAATGATTTTTGGACACAAGAGGTACATTTATTTGGCCATGTTATCTTTGAAGGAGGTGTTTTTATAGATCCAAAAAAGAAAGAGGTTGCGATCTCTTGATAACCACCAAAGAATTTCTATGAGATACATAGTTTCCTTGGTCGATATTGTTATTAACAATTCTTTTTTACGACTTTTCATTACTAGATTCACCCATTTAAGATTTTATAAGGAAAAATATTCCATTACAATGAAATGTTAAATGTAAAAAGTCATTTTAGGAGCTTAAAGTTCACCTAACATCAACAACAATATTGATTTTCAGAAATTAGAACAAGGGTACGTGGTGTAATGTGATGCATCGAGATCAGGTCTAAGATGTGTTATAATGTAGGGAGATCATATTGTTTCTTATGTCTTAATTTTTTTTCTTTCATGAGAAAAATACCAATCACACGATTTGGAGTTAGCTGCTATTTTCCATGCTTTAAAGACTTGGTTTCACTACCTCTTTGGTGATAAATTTAAAGTGTTTACAGATCATAAGATTTTGTAACACATTTTTCCACAAATGGATTTGATTATGAAAAAAAGAAGATGGATGGAGTATCTTTATATATTGTAATTTTACTTTATGTATACAATGGGTAAATGAAAATTTTGTGGCAGATTCATTAATTCAAAATTCATATTTTCATTTGTAAAAAGAGGCTTCAAATCACTGGAAGTTGATGTCTGTGATAAACGACATGAACTTGGATAGTGATGGATGAGTTAGTGTTTTAGTTTTATTCTAGGTTTATTTTGTTTCTGATTTGGTGGAGATGATTAAAGAGGCACAAACATACAATTCAGAATGTGTGTCTATGAGGTAAAAACACAATGGTGGGGAGACCATTAAGGGATAGAAGTTGTATGGGAGTTTAGTTTTGTGGTTTCGATATCGGATGGTCATACCTGTGGATTTTTAGGAATAACTTCTTCATTCCTATCACCGTTCAAAATGGGTTGTTCGTAATAAAATATAGAATATATATAAGGAAATTGAAGAAAACATTAAGTGGGTTGGCCTAAAAATAAAGGTGGTTGAGTTTGTTATGAGATGCCTCACCTATCAAGAGTTCAAGGTAGACCATCAATAACTATTGGGAATGTTGTATTCTTAACCTATTCCTATTTGGAAATAGGATCAGATAGTAATGTATTTTTTGACTAGTCTCCCTAGTATGGTTTGAAAAAATGATTTCATATGGGTGATAGTGAATCGACTCACAATGTTGGCCAATTTCATCCATATTCATGAATCTTATATGGTGGAGGAATTGTTTAAAATCTATATCCAAGAAGTGGTAAAGAGGCATGGAATACCAGTTTCAATAATATCAGGGCAAGATCCTAGGTTTAAATTTTAATTATGAAAATACTTACCGTAAGGACTTGGAACTCATTTGAACATGAGTACGGCATATCATCCATAGATGAATGGAAAATTCGGAAGGACGATACAAACTTTGGAAGAAATGATTTAGGATTTTGTAATGGATTTTGGTGGCTTAAGTGTGGAGAATATACTGTTAGTAGAGTTCTCATATAACAACAGTTATTAGGACTCAATACATATGGATCCTTTTGAAGAATTGTATGGGCATCCTTTTCATTCTACAATTTGTTGGGTGAAAATAGGTGAGACTTCACTAGTTGGACCAAGCCTTATACAAGAGACAACAGATAAGATTCAATTGATCATAAAAATGATATAGATAGATCAATGTCTTCAGAAATCATATATAGATCATCATCGATGACTTTTAATGCTTTTGGTGAGTGATCAAGAGTTTTAGAGAATCTCTCCAAGGATTCGGCATTATCATTTTTCAAAGAAGTTAAATTTATATCCTCAATACACACGACCTTCTGAGATACTTGAATGGGTTAGTGAGGTGAAATATCATTTAGATTTTCCACCAAGGTTCATTTCAATTCATAATGTGTTTCATGTATCTCAATTGAATATGTATCAACATGATCCTAACCATGTGATTTTTAATGACCCAACCCCAATTACCCAGAGTCGGTGAATTATTAAATAACATTGGCATGATCACAAGGAAATAATATCTCGAAAGACCGATCGGTTTAGTATTATTTGAAACAAGATTCATACATAAGTTTAACTTTACAACTTGAAAAGAAATACAACACAGATTTATTCCATTAGAAACATACAAGCCTCCAAGATTATGCATGTAAATCACACATAACTAACTTCTTCATATCCTGGGAAAATGAAACATAAGAAAGGGGTGAGCTCAAACGCTCAGTAAGGGTAAGCAATATAGCAGAAGATAACATAAATATTAAGCATGGTGAATAATTAAAACCACATGCCTTTACCAATAATAAACATGAATAATTTTATGGAAAGAATATGTGCTGAGTAAATAATGCCATAATAAAACATAATCATGGGTATTCTACTAGTCAAATGACCAGATGACCATCAATATTATTTTTATAATGAGGGAATGTATAATGCCAGACATTCTGAAAATTTTTGTCAAGGCCTCGGCCAAGAAGTCTAAAAATGATTAAGGCCTCAGCCAGAACCATATATCAAATTGGGAAAGGCCTTGGCCAATTCCATGTCTAGTTGTCTCATAATACCTACCAATGCATTGAGGAGATATAGAGGGCTCTAGCTGTCACTTACTAAGTTCAATACATTCTTCATATGAAAAGGTTGAAATATAATCTAAACATTCATATTAAAACTAGCATAAAAAATTTCAATACTTTAACCATAAACTATGAATGGTATAAAAATAACACATCCATAGTCAAACATATCACAAAATCTTCAATACAATATGGATGTTTTGTATAATAATAAATCAACATCAAATAAACTTAAAATCCATCAAAGGATGTTGGCATAGATGAAATCAAAACCTTTTTTAGAGAAATTTCTCTTTCTATTTTGAAATAATTTAAGAGTCACATAATTATAAAGAAAACATTTATTTTTAAAATATTATTATAATATTGTAAGGGAATCTTCGACAATGTTATAACGGCGGAAAATATCCTCACCCATCGTATAAGTTAAAAAAACATTCTTACCTTAAATTTGTCGAAAAGGTCAAAAAGTACCTTGTTTGGAAAACGATGGAAATATTCCTTTCAAAAAATATAAGGTAAAATAAGGGTATAAATAACTTTAACCCATTTTCTAGTAAATAGTTAAATTTTTTTGAAATACATTTTTAAGAATCATGGATGTGGATGATAAAGAGGTCACAATAGATAATTACATATAAACAACCTCAAATAATGAAGAGATTGTGAAATTAACCCTTAACTTGTACTTTTCCTTAGTCGAGGGTAGGTTAAACCCATTTATAATGGTGAAATAATTGTTATTAAATTATACAATAATCATATACATTAATATGATATCATATATGATCTTTTAACATTGCTTTGTTAATAATATCTTAGTATTATCGTCATTTCGGGTGTTAACAGATTCGTTTTCCTTTATATTCTTTGTTATGTAAGTAATTTTTGTTATGGATATGAGGTATCTGATTCATATTCAGAATTATATTAAGTATTTCAACATTATTTTTAACCATCTAATGAAAATTAGTCTTGAATCGATACGATGGGGAATGAATCTCATCGCGTTCGTGGAGACGGTAATCCGTACGTACGCACGAGCGACAATATCATTATTTTGATATTAAAATAATATATAATGAGATGGTATATCATATATAAAGAATCATTATTATGTTATATTTATTATTTACATCAATTAAACATCATTATTATACCCATCCAAATAATAATTTATTGAATAACAATTACACTACGACGTGGAGATGGTAAGCCATACGTACACACGTATGGTGACATGTCATTCAAATGATGGATAGAATAATTAATATGGTTGTACCATATTTAATAATAATATCACAGTATATAAAAGATACTGGAGTTATTATTTTAGAATGGAAACAACAAAGAAAGAGGAAGTGGAAGAAGAAAGTAAGTTGAAAGAGGTGATGAAATATTTACCTCTTATTTGTGTTCTTCCTTTTGATTTGATAAAAAAGGCTCCTTAGGTTTGCTTTATGACTAAAGTGAGGCCTCTAGGATGAAAGGAGGACAGTTGAGAGGGTATTTGGGTAGGTTTTATCTGAGACAAATGGATTTGAAGGTGTGAATTAGAGAGAAGGGGGAGTGCCCTTTTATAAGAGGGGTGAGGGGCACTTTAGGAAAAGCTAGAAATATTATTTTATAATAAAATAATTTTCAGTTTCTAATGGCTCAAAAATGGATTATTTAAAGGATAAGGTTTTTATGGGTCTAAAAACACTCAATAAATAGGTTTTAGACATGTTTGGGTCACTATATTAACCTTATCTTTTAGATTTAACCCTTAGTTAAATAGTTTGACATTTACCATGTCTCTTTGTATTTTTATATGATATGGTTAATAAACTTACTATATACTTCCAAGAGAACCCCAAGTGGTTCATTAATGATAAAAATATCATTATATAATTCTTTTTGGAGACCCTTGGATATTTAGGAATAAAATATCAATTAATAATATAATATTTGTTTTAAAAACTATTTTATGTTAATTTTGACACTATTTGGTATTTTGTTTTTTCTAAATTCCTATCAGCATTATTACTTCAAAAAAATTCATTTAATCAATTATAACATGTCACATTAACCAATAAAATTCGTGTATGACATCAAAAATATCAAATTTTATTAATTTTAACATCTACAATACAATTTATTTGATTCTTTCATTAATAATGAAAATACTGCATCATCATTGTGTCATAAATAAATATATTTATTTTATGTGTAAAAATTATATGTAAAATATCCTGAGGTATGAAATATTTTTAGATTTATAATGATTATTTATAGTCGAATAGATCAATTATATAACTTCATATAAAAATTGTTTACTAAAAGATATTTGCTTTTGTTATTTTTGTCTCTACTTTAAATTATTTAATATATAATGTCATTATCACTTCCAAGTGGCTCCATGGGTTCCAACAATTGACCCAAGGATTCCCATGGTCGGACATGTATCAGAAAATAGGGTTAGGATATGTGTTAGGGTAATTTAATATTATTATAATATTAGTTTTTAACCTTATTTACTGGATTTACCTCTTTAAGCATTGTAAATAAACTATTTACTGAAGTAAATATTACTAATGTCTAAAAAATAAAAGTTACTTATTTACACAATTTGGACCTCTTGATTCCAAATAGGGAATCCATTTTTCTAAATTAAAAACACAGAATTGATAGAATTTAATTTAAAATTAATTCCCGTTGCGAAAACAAAAAGCGTGTTTTTAAGAAATAATAACTATCAAAAGATTGACACGTGCTTATGTATATTTTAAATGTGAAATTACGTCCAATGACCAATATTGGATTAAATGGTAAAAATATAATCTAATTATACTTAAAAACCACCCAATATTATAATTTAGCACTATAAATGTTTTTGATTAAAAAAGTTGTTTTTAATTAAAATTTTGTATTTTTCACTATTCATCAAAAAGTGAATGTTTTCAAAAAAAACCAAAAATTCACTCTAAGATAATTTCGATATTCCAAACCCAAAAATGAATTCCATTTTAAAAGATAAAGTTGATTAAATTTCAAAAAGTGGTTATTACTATTCATAACGGTTATTTGGATTGGTCGCAATGTGTTAGAATCGCAAAGTTGCGTACAATGCAAGCTATTGCATTATTCAAAGGGAAACGTACTGCGAAAGCTTGGGGTATTACATTATCCCCTTCTTCAAATAATTTCTTCCTTGAAATTTCTAGAATATTACTGCATAAAAAGACTCGGGTGGTTCTTCATCATAAGTTTCTCAGGTTCCCATGTTGCTTCTTCCATCTTATGGTTTCTCCATAGAACTTTTATCGGACGAGTCATCCGGTTTCTCAGCACTTGTTCTCTTGTATCAAGAATCATGAAAGTCTCTTCACAATAAGAAAAATCAGGTTCCAGTTCTAATTCCTCATAGGTAAGTTCATGCGTTGGGTCAAGCATGTATTTTCTCAACAGTGATACGTGGAACACATCATGAACTTTGGAGAGACTTGGCGGCATTGCCAAACTATAAGCTACAACCCAAATTCATTATAGAATTTCGAAAGGTCAGATGTACCTGGGACTCAATTTACCCTTCTTACCAAAACGTATAACACCCTTCCATGGAGACACCTTTAAGAAAACATGATCTCCTACCTGAAATTCAAAATCATTCTTTCAGTTATCGGCATAGCTCTTCTGCCTACTTTTGAGCTTCTTTGATGTGGTTTTAGATTACCTTCACCTTTTCCATCATTTCCTCTACCAGTTTTGGGCCGACGAGTTTTCTTTCACCAACATCATCCCAACAGGTTGGTGTGTGGCATCTCTTTCCATATAAACCTTCATATGGTGCCATCTGAATACTTGAATTGAAGCTATTGTTATAGGAAAATTCACCAGAGGTAAATATTGATCCCACATACCTTGAATGTTAAGAGAGAATGATATCAACATGTCTTTTAAGGTTTGAATTGTCCGTTCTGATTGTGAATCAGTTTGGGGGTGGTAGGCAGTGCTCAAACAAAGTTCAGTATCTAGGTATTTCTGAAGAATTTTCTAGAATCTTGATGTAAAATGGGGATCACAATCAGAAAACATTGATAGTGGTACTCCATGAACTCTCACAACTTCATTAATATATAGTCTTGCTAGATGTTCAAGTGGTAAATATTCTCTTATAGCAAGAAAATGTGCTGACTTGGTAAGATGATCAACAATGACCCATATTGCATCATTCCTTCTAGGAGTCTTTGGTAGTCCCATGAAAAATTCCATCATAATATTATCCCATTTCCACTCAGGTATGGGAAGAGGTTTCAAGACTCCTCCAGGCTGTTGCCTTCCAGCTTTCACTTGTTGACAAACTATACATCTCAACACAAAATCAATAATCTCCATCTTCATTATGTCCCACCAAAAATGTTCCTTCAAATCTCTATACATCTTAGTGCTTCCAGGGTGTATAGAGAAATTTGAACTATGAGCATCATCCAAAAATCCCCTTTTTAAATAAGGTATATCGGGAACACAGGGTCTCTTCCCAAATTTCAAAATTCTCTCTTAATTTATGAAGTCACTCAATCTCCCATCATTCATAGATTTAATCTTGTTTTAAAACTCTTCATCACCAGTCTGAGAACTCTTTGTCCTTTTTAGTAAAGATGGTTTGGAAACCATTTGAAAAAGTATTGATGTTTCACCTTCCATGGTGATTCCCATATCCATCTTTACTAGATCCATGTATATAGGATCCTTTTCAACTCTCATCTTGTTCAAAACTCCATGATCCTTTCCAATCAAAGCATCTGCCACCTTATTTTCCTTCACCAGGTGGTAGTGTATAGTGAAATCATATTCCTTGAGTAGTTCAAGACATCACATTTCCCTCATGTTGAGTTCTTTCTGTGAAAAAATATACTTCAAACTCTTGTGATTGGTATATATCTCACATTTTTCACCATAGAGATAATGTATTCATATCTTCAAAGAAAATATCACAGCTGCTAACTCAATATCATGAGTAGTATAGTTTTGCTCATGAATTTTCAGTTGTCGTGATGCATAGGCAATAACTATATCATTCTGCATAAGGACACAACCAAGTCCTTTCTTCGATGCATCACTATAAATAACAAACCCATCATTCCCCGATGATAGAGTCAAGATAGGGGAATTGAATAATATTCTCTTCAATTCTACAAAACATTATTCACACTCTTTTGTCCAAACATATTTAACTCTTTTTCCTATGAGCTTTTTTAATGGGTTAGCCAACTGGGCAAAATTTTGGACGAAATGTTGATAATAACCTACTAAACAAATAAAACTGCGTACCTCAGTTATACTCATCAGTGCTGGACATTCTTGGATTGGGTTGGTCTTAGAAGGATCAACATAGATTCCATCCTTGGAGACAATATGGCAAAGAAAATAAATCTCCTGAAGCCATAATTCACACTTGCTAAACTTCCCATATAAGTCATGTCTTCTCAGAGTCTTCAAGATAATGTGAAAGTGATTTTTATGATCTTCATAGATTTTGGAGTATACCAAGATATCATCAATAAATACCACTACAAAGTCATCACGATATTTCTTTAAAACTCTATTCATTAGATCCATGAAAAAAAGGGTGCATTAGTAAATCCAAAAGGCATTACTGTAGACTCGTAATGCCCGTACCTGGTTCGAAATGCTGTTTTCGGAATGTCTTACTTCTTCACACACAACTGATGATATCCAGATAGAAGGTAAATCATTGAAAAGTATTGAGCTCTATGAAGTTGGTCTAATAAATCATCAATGCGAGGTAGGGGATACTTGTTCTTTATTGTTATAGCATTGATGTCCCTGTAGTCAATGCACAACCTCATAGATCCATCTTTCTTCTTAACAAAAAGAACAGGGTCTCCCCATAGAGAAACACTAGGGTGAATAAATCCCTTATTACTCAATTCCCCTAGTTGTTTCTTTAGTTCCACTAATTCCACAGTGGCCATTCTATAAGGGGTCTTTGATATGGGACTTGAACCAGGAATTAAATCAATGGAAAACTCAATTTCTCTTTATGGAGGATGTCCAGGTAAATCCTCTAGAAATACATCAACATAATCTTGCACAATAGGTACATCCTCTATTTGAACATTCTTTTCCTCACCCATAGTTATTTCATTCTCTTCCTCCCCAATAATTTAATTTAGTTGAGCTACTGGGGGTGGAGCTAGATAAGAATCAGGTGGTGAAATTTCTTCTCTAAAGATAAGGTGTTCTTTATCATCATCATCAAAAATAGTAACCTCCTTCTTCTTACAATAAAATTTTACATCATGGTTATAAAGCCAATCCATAATGAGGATTATATCTAATTCAATCTTGGTTATGATGATGAGATTAGAAAATAAAGAACATTTATATTCCCTAATGGGAACTGATTCACAAAACTTTGTAGCAATGATACTTCCCTTAGGAGTTTTGACTGATAACTCCCTTGTTAAATCAAATTGGAAATATCTAATTTTCCTAGAAAACTGGGAAGATATGAAACAATGCGATGATCTAGAATAAAATAAAGCATTGTCTAAACTTGATGGAACCATTAAATTACCTGCCACCACGTCTTTCGGGGCTTCAACGTCAGCATTAGTGATCGCATAAGCTTGACCTTGAACCCTTGTACTTTTCTAAGGTAAGTTTCCATGACACTTAGGACATTCATTTTCATAATGTCCCATATCCCTGCAATTGTAGCATTGAACATTGGTAGAATCATTATTTCCCTTACAATCACCAGCAAGATGTCCTTTCTGTCCACATTTGTAGCATAATCCTTTTCCTTTTTGACGAGCACCGGGGTGCTTCCTTCCACAATTATCATAAGGTGGAAATTAAATTCTTCCATTATTCCCAGTTTCATTATTTCGTTTCCCAGATTGTTCAGTAGATATCTTCTTCTCTTTCTTTTCTTTAAAGTCATAAGACTTAGAGAATTACTTTTCTCTCTTGATAGCACACGAGAAAATATCTTCGTATGATGATAAGGATTGTAATACTAATTCCCAATGGATAAATAGTTTTAACCCATCAATGAAATAGTTAATATTACTTCTTGGGTAATGTATATAATTTGCAGCATGCCTATCTAACCTTGTAATATTAGATTCATACTTTGCGACATTCTCATCCTCCTTTTCCCTCAGACTCAGAAATTGTCTTTCCATATCCACTCGATGGTCATGAAGAAATTATTTTTCTAATAAAATTTCTTTAAATGCCATCGATTCCATATTTGATACTTCATCATCTTCCATTGTGTTTTGAATCAATGACCACCATTGATCAGTATATCCAGTGAGGCGGTAAACTGCCATGACAACTTTTTTACCTTTCACTACTCCCCAAGGCCAGAAATATTTTCTCTAAGGAATTTATCCATTGCTCAGCTACTAATGGATTTATACCCCCATTGAATGTTGGTGGTTGTTTCCTCATGAAGCGGTCTAACATTTATCCTCCATATTGTGGATTAGGGTGCTCCATATGGGTAAGGTTATTATTCATAACCTGTGTGAGTTGACCCAGTATGGTGATAAGTTGATCAACACCAGTTGTATCAGCAACTCAACTATAATTATCTTGAGAATAAGGGAAATCCCTACATGGAGTGCATGAATTGATACAATTTCCATTCCTTCCACTAGGTGCCATTTATAAACAATGGCATACACTAGATTAGATTATGAATCGTAATACATAAATCCAAACTTATAAAACACATAACATAAATTGAACAGTTTATGGATATAATCCATAATAATAATAAAAATTTCTTTGAGGAAGTATATACTCATAAACCATTCATAATTGTTTGTAAAGAAAATGAGAATTATCCTAAGCATATCCCCCAAGAGTATCGTAACCAAGACTACAATAAGGCCTGTTGTTGTGTACCAGGATACCCTGGGTCATGCCAGAAACACCTTGTCAGAGTTTTCACTCCTAGGTACATATGTGCCAAAGCCGCCTCTACCTACTCATATCCAGACATGGATGTATTTCTCAGAAAATACACAAAATCACTATATTACCAAAATTCTATGAAGTTATTCTATACTAATCCTCAAATCCTATCTTAGGGTAATGTGCTCTAAACATAGTTTATCTAAATCTAGTTTCCAATATTTATACTAAACTTCCTCTGATACCAACTGTAAAGCCCCAACCCCAGGTACACAGAGTCGGTGAATTATTTAATAACATTGGCATTATCACAAGGAAATCATGTCTCAAAAGACCAACCAGTTTAGTATTATTGGAAACAAGATTCATACATAACTTCAACTTTACAACTTGAAAAGAAATACAACATGGATTTATTCCATGAGAAATATCCAAGACTCCTAGATTATGCCTGAAAGTCACTCATAACTAACTTCTTCATATCCTGGGAAAATGAAACATAAGAAAGGGCTGATCTTAAACACTGAGTAAGGGTACAAAATACAGTGGAAGATAACATAAATATTAATCATGATGAATAATTGAAACCAAATGCATTTACCAATAATAAAAATGAATACTTTTATGTAGAGAATACGAGATGAGTAAATAATGCCATAATAAAACATAATCATGGGTATTATAATTTTCGAATGAATACATGAACCATCGATTTTCTTTTCATAATGATGGATTGTATAATACAGGACATTCTGAAACATTTTTTCAAGGCCTCTGCCAAGACATCTAAAAATGATTAAGGCCTTGGCCAAAACCATATATCAAATTGGGAAAGGCCTCAGACCATTCCATGTCTAGTTGTCTCATGAGACCTACCGATGCATCGAGGAGCTATAGCAGGCTCCACCCATCACTTACTAAGTCCAATACATTCCTCATATGAAAAGGTTGAAATATAACATAAACATTCGTATTAAAACTAGCATAAAAAATATCAATATTTTAACCATAAACCATGAATGGTATAAAAATAGCACATCCATAGTCAACCATATCACAAAACCTTCAATAAAATATGGAAGTTTTGTATAATAACAAATCAACTTCAAATAAACATAAAATCTATCAATGGATGTTGACATAGATGAAATCAAAACCTTTTTTTAGAGAAATATCTCTTTATATTTTGAAATAATTTAAGAGTAACATAATTATAAAGATTTTTTTAAAATAATATTATAAGCTTGTAAGGGATGATTCGATGATGTTACAATGGCAGAAAATAGCCACACCCGTCGTATAAGTTAAAGAAACATTCTTACCTTAAATTTGTTGAAAAGATAAAAAAGTACCTTGTTTTGAAAATGATGGAAAGATTCATTTCAAAATGTATAAGTTCAAATAAGGGTATAAATGAATTCTAACCATTGTCTAGTAAATAGTAAAAATGTTTTGAAATACATTTTTAAGAAGCATGGATGTCAATGATAAAGAGGTCCCAGTAGATAATTATGTATAAAAAACCACGGATAATGAAGAGATTGTGAAATTAACCCTGACCTTGTACTTTTCCTTGGTCGAGGGTAGGTTAACCTCCTGTATAATGGTGAAATAATTTTTATTAAATTATACAATAATCATATACATTAATATGATAACATATATGATATTTTAACATTTCTTTGTTAATAATATCTTAGTATTATCGTCATTTCGGGTGTTAACAGATTCATTTTCCTTTATATTATTTGTTACGTAAGTAATGTTTGTTATAGATAGGATGTATCTTATTAATATTAATAATGATATAAAGTCTTTAAAAATTATTTTTAATCATCTAATGAAAATTTGTCTTGAATGGATACGATGGGGAACGAATCTCATCGCGTTCGTGGAGACGGTAATTCGTACGTACGCACGAGCAAAAATATCATTATTTTGATATTAAAATAATATATAATTGGATGTTATATCATATATACAGAATAATTATCATGTTATATTTATTATTTATATCAATTAAACATCATTTTTATACCCATCCAAATAATAATGCATTGAATAACAAGTACACCACGACGTGGAGACGGTAAGCCGTATGTACGCACGTGTGGTGAATTGTCATTCAAAGGATGGATAGAATAATGAATAAAGTTTTAACATATTTATAATAACATAAAATTATATAGAATATACTATATTTATTATTTTATAATGGAAACAACAAAGAAAGAGTAATTGGAAGATGAATGTAACTTGAAATAGGTGATGAAATATTTACCTCTTCTTCGGGTTCTTACTTTTAATTTGATAAAAAGGGATCCTTAGGTTGAATTTATGACTAAAGGAATGCCTCTAGGATGAAGGTAGTACAGTTGAGAGAGTATTTGGTCAGTGGGTGGACAAAACAAATGTATTTGAAGGTGTGAATTAGAGAGAAGGGGGAGTTCCCTTTTATAAGAGGGGTGAGGGGCACATTAGAAAAAGCTAGAATTATTATTTTATAATAAAATAATTTTCAGTTCTAATGGATCCAAAATATATTATTTAAAGTATAAGGTGGTTATGGGTCAAAAAACACTCAATAAATAGGTTTTAGACATGTTTGGGTCACTATATTAACCTTATCTTTTAGATTTATCCCTTAGTTAAATAGTTTGACATTTACCATGTCTCTTTGTATTTTTATATTATATGGTTAATAAAATTACTATATACTTCCAAAAGAACCAAAAGTGGTTCATTAATGATAAAAATATCATTATATAAGTATTTTGGCACAACCTTATATTTTTAGGAATAGGATATCAATTAATAATATAATATTTGTTTTAAAAACACTTTTATGTCAATTTTGACACTATTTGGTATTTTGTTTTTGCTAAATTACTATCAGAATTATTACTTCAATAAAAATTCATTTAATAAATAATAACATGTCAAATTAACCTCTAAAATTTGTGTATGGCATCAAAACTTTCAAAATATATTTATTTTTACATATATAATACCATTTATTTGATTCTTTCATTAATAAGGAAAATACTACATCATCATTGTATCATAAATAAATATATTTATTTTATGTCCAAGAATTATAAATAAAATATATTGAGGTAGGAAATATTTTTAGATTTATAATGACTACTTTTAGTGGAATATATCGATTATATAACCTCATATAAAAATTGTTTTACTAAAATATATTTTCTTTTGTTATTTTTGTGTCTACATTAAATTATTTAATATATAATGTGATTATCAATTCCAAGTGTCTCCATGGGGTCCCAAAATCGACCCAAGTATGACCATGGTCGGATATGTATCAGAACATAGGGTTAGGATATGTGTTAGCATAATTTAATATTATTATAATATTATTTTTAACCTTATTTACTGGATTTACCCCTTTAACCATAGTAAATAAAATATTTACTAAAGTAAATATTCCTAATGTCGAAAAATTAAAATTTACTTATTTACACAATTTAAACCTCCTGATTACAAATATGGAATCCATTTTTCTAAATTCAAAACATATAAGTGGCAGAAATTAATTTAAAATTAATTCTCGTTGTTAAAAC
Source organism: Viscum album (assembly GCA_963277665.1). Lineage (NCBI taxonomy): Eukaryota > Viridiplantae > Streptophyta > Magnoliopsida > Santalales > Viscaceae > Viscum > Viscum album. The sequence goes on along the minus strand of OY728123.1, from coordinate 497,386,745 downwards.
AAAAAGCGTGTTTTTAAGAAATAATAACTATCAAAAGATTGACACTTGCATATGTCCAGTTTAAATGTGAAATTATGTCCAATGAACAAAATTGTATTAAATGGTAAAAATATAATCTAATTATACTTAAAAACCACTCAATTTCATAATTTAGCACTATAATTTTTTTTTATTAAAAAGTTGTTTTTTATTAATTTTTTTTTATTTTTCACTATTCCTCAAAAAGTGATTGTCTTCAGAAAAATACCAAAAATTCTCCCTAAGATAATTTAGATATTCTGAACCCAAAAATGAAGTCCATTTTGAAATATAAAATTGATAAAATTTCAAAAAGTGGGTATTAGTATTCGCAACAACTAGTTTGATTGGTCGTATGTGTTATAATCGCAAAGTTGCATACAACGCAAGCTATTGCATTATTCAAAGGGAAACGCACCACAGAATCATGGAGTGTTACATGAATTTATGGTATCATGTTGACTTAGAGACTTAAAATTCCATGATTTATGTTCTATTATAGATTGTGGATTGGAAAGAGAAAGTAATTTATTGAAGAAATCATTTGTCTATTGTGTTTTTTGGTAGAATATTCAAATTCAGAAAGAAACATTGGAACATGAGAAGGATATTGTTGATCAATGGCCTAAAATATTTTTGAAAAATGGTGGTATTATACTTTCTATGATGTAAAGTATAATGGTGGGGAGAATTTATAACCCCTAGTTTTATGTAATTAACATTTTATTTATGTATTTTAACTATATAATGTTATTGGGTTAATTTTGGGAAGGTTTAGAGGAGTTTTGGAGTGTTTTGGGGATTTTTTAGAGATTCAAAGTTTTAGAATGATTAGTAGAAACTGTGCTACACTTCTAGGAAACTGTGAATGAGAACAATGAGTTCACTGGGCAGGCACACAGTTGGCGTACAATCTATCAAAACTGTGCAACCACCCATGTGACACCACGATAAGTGGAATAGAGGTATTGAGAATGGTTGGAATACTATTTTCTAAAAATTATGATAGAACTATATTAGGTGATCATTGAAGATGTGGTTGGAGCAAGGTTTGCACACAATTTTCCTAATTGTGAACCTAAACCATGCACTGTTAAAATTTAGATCTGAAAATTTTGAATATAACTTGATTTATCCCCTTAACCCATCATATTTCACTTAATATGAACCTAAATATAATTATTATCTTCCCAGTGGATGTGGAATCCATTCACTTTGACCTGAGTGTGATCCATTGGGAAATCCTAGTGCGTTGGAGGCTAGATTCATTGGCAAGTCATTGTTTTTATTGTTTTTATTTAGTTTCTTCTTCTTACCTCTCTTATATTAATATATATAATCTATTAGGGAAATATATATGTTTTTAAATTCCAATAATGATGAGATATTATTTTTTAGTTGATATAAAATAAGATCTAATTTGTGTTTTTCAACTTTCGACCTGGTTTGCTAGCGTTTTTGTGCAATTTTTCATTTTCACCTAAGTTTGCGAGGCAGGTGGATTCACCCTCAACTCATATCATTAGAACATGAATTATTATTTTAAAATTTATTTAATTAATTTATTTAAATTGTGAAAATGTTTTTGAGAAGCTTTTGGAAACCCTCTTTAGTGATGGTATATAGAATTGTGAAAAATTGGTTGTTTTGTCGGAATGTGAAAGTGGTTTCATGATTTTAAAATGTTTATTTGGTTTTAATGCATGGAAATTGGTTGGAAAAGTGTTTTCAATAAAAATTTTGTTTTATTGAAATGGTTTGGAACAATTGGTTGGAATGGTTTTTTTATGAAGGAATATTTAAAGATAAATTTAAATGTTTCTTGAGGGAAATAACCTTTTCACTTTTAAAAAAACTTTTTAAAACATAAATCATTTTTACAATTATATTCTTTTAAAATAAATTTGGAAACATATAAATGAAATTTCAAAGTAAATAATGGTCATGAATATGAGAAATTTCATTCATCCCATACACGTAAAAACAAGGATTCCATTCACATTTTTATTAAAAGGAAAACATGTTTTTTATCTGAAAAAGAAATAAAGATTATTTTATATTTTTTTTGTAAAATTTTTGAAAAAGGGTATAAATTAATTTATAAAACACTATAGAAACATTAAATTTTTTTTTAAAATATTTTTATAAAACATGTATATGGAAGAATAAACGGTTTTTGACCAAAGTGATAAATAAATTCAGTTTCCCTTAAAAATATTCTTTTAGAATCATGAGTCACTAAAGATAGGAAAATGATGTTAATACAGTTATTCGTAATAAATAAATATAAGAGAAGAAAAGCCATGAGTTTATAGAGATATATTTAAAATTATTTCATCACCAGAAGCATAAACATAAACAATCCTAATAAACGAGGAGATTTTATCATAAAACCCTAACCACTTTGGTAACTTTGAATTATAATCTCCATGAAAGAATAAAATTAATTGAAAGTTAAAATATCATGAGAATAAATAAATTCATGATATTACATGTCAAATAGGTTATATTTACACCACATAAAAGAAAATAGGTGCATAACATAATGTACATCTCAAAGAAAAAAAATTGAGGCAAAAACTACTTACCAGTTTGGTAAATTTTGAACTGTAAAACCAATGAAATATATATAAAAAATGGATATTAAAAAAACCAATATATTTTTTTTATAAATTTCATAAAATAAATTTATGGGAATTATATACACAACATAAATGAAATAGGCGGTGAATATGGCATATGTTTCACTAAAGTAAAAAGTTAGATGAAAATCTATTACCATAAGTATCAAGTTCCTTAAGAAACATTAGAACCTCATTTATAATAAATATAATTTTATTATAAATATATTAAATAAAAATAATTATATATATCATACCATATATGATTTACTTATGACATTTTATTTTACATTTATTAACAATTCCTTGATAAAATCATGTTTGGATTAATAGTTGCATTGTTTTTCATGCGTGTTTGAATTTTTTATCTCTAAAACGATTAATTTGGTCATTATTATATCATATAAATATTTTTAAACATGATATAAATGTCATATATATTCATTATATATGTATTTATAGTAATCCATAATATTTATAGATAAAAAACGGAATACACCGTTCATAGAGACGGTAGGCCGTATGTACACATGAATGCTGTTTCCATTTTCTTGATGGATGAAATGAAATAACAGTAAAATATATGTTAAATTTATATAAAAATATTAATTTCATATATATCACACATATTCATTAAATTTACACTTATTTAATTCCATGAAAATCATTAGTGAAAAATGAATCACATCGCTTCACAAGGCGGTAGTCCGCCATGCACACGAACATCATTATCGTATCCCCCACAGAATGGAAAGAAATAATTTATATGTAATAAATTTATTATATAGGTAATATAATGTTAAAAATATCATATATATTCATCTAATCTATACTTATTATTATCTAATTAAAACATAAATGAAAAACACATCACATCAGTTTGTGAGGCGTTAGTCCTCCACACACAAGAACAACATTATTGTTTTCCAATGGGTTAGGAGGTAAGAAGGTAGATGTGGTATTATAATTTTAGAGGTATAATAATATCATAATATAATATATAGAAATTAAATACATCATTATATACAATCGTGAGAGTTGGTGATGGAAATAAAACATCGGTTCGTGAGGTGGTAGTCCGTCATACACATGATCACCAATTTCATTTAACATTAGATAGGAGAGGATATAGATATTGGTTAGTATATTAAAATAATAAAATATAAGTATATGTGATATAAATTCATTATTATATTATAATATTTTAAAATTATTTTACGCATTTAGAAGAAGAATTAAAACAAAAACGCACCGATAAAAACATTACATCTTCTTCAGACAACTTCTTTAGGTTTAACCTAAAGACATCATATATTGGATTTATGATCTCAAAAATTAATATAGTATGTGATTAGGGAAATAATTAAGATATTTTGGTAGGTATTGGATGAACCAATGCGTTTTTATGTGTGAATATAGGAGGATAAGTTGTTACTTTTTATAAGTGGGGGAGAGGACACACATGGTATTTTTGAAAATAATAAAGTGTACCCACATTTTCACATGTCAAAAGGATCCCTAATGGTCCATTATAAAACCTTATAGGTGATAAGTTCTAAATATTTCAATAAAATAGGGGTTTAAAAAGTATCAAGGTTATTTTACCCCTTATCTTTTTAGTTTAACCTGTGGTAAACCCATTTCAACCTTAACTACAATAATTAATTTTTACTCTTTTTACTATTAATTTTGAATAAAATAAAGTTAAACATATTATATTATGTATTTATTCTTATTCCAAATATGGAATCAATTTTAAAATTTTTTATTCATATAATTTTCAAATTTTAATTTAAAAATAAACTCACAGGCCTGATGAAAAACCTGTTTTCCAAAGAGAAAATATTCAAAAGATTAAAACATTTTTATATCAAAATTAAAAAATAAGACGATTAAAATGAAATAAATTGGATTAAGAGATATATAATTAAAATAATATTAATTTTAAAACTATATTAAAATAAAATTTATCTTATAAATTATTTGAATGAAAAGATAATTTTATTAACAAAAACCAGTATTCTTCACAATTCATTAAAATATTTATTTTTTAGAAAATTATAAAAAAATAACTTTAGGATAATTTAGAAAATTATGATTTCAAAAATAAAGTTAATTTTTACAAATACATATTCTATATTTAGGAAAAATAATTTTAAAATAAGTTCACAATATGTGAGAAAGTAAGTTTTTAGAAAAAAATACAGTTTTAAGCATAAAATTGGATTTATTCCTACCTCATGCATAGAAAACACATAAGATTTTTTTAATGGTAAAATGAGAATTTTAACAGAAAATCAAGACCCATTTATTAAATAAAAACCTTACACAAGTCTAAAAATGGGAGATTAACATTTATCCCTCTTAAGAAGGGGAAAAAGATCATCCAAAACCTGATTGTCCCATTGAAATACATGACTATTAATGCTTTTTTTGCAAGACCATCTGCAAACGCATTAGACTATCGATATATATGGGTACCAATATGATCCATAGAGTAAAGAAAATACAATCATATGATCCATCTGTTGGTGAGCTTCCATGAAATATGAATAGAACCTAATCAAATGGAAAAAATAATAGTGGTAGAATCGCATTCAAGACAAAAATTTTTCCAACCGCGTTGTTCAGCCTACTCAACCGCTATAATCACACCAAGAATTTATGATTCAAGGGATGATTCATGTACACAAGATCCTTGAAAATTACCAATAACACCTCCATGATGATCCCTATAAACAACACCAAAACCAGCAGGTCCCAGAATACCTCTTGAGGCACCATCATAATTGATTTTAATCCAACCAGAGAACTGTGCTTTCCAAAGAACTTCAATCATTTCAAATGGAGGTCAGAGATTTCCTTTAACCCCAAACCGAGTTAATACTAAGAGGTCATCAATGGAGTTTGAATAGTAGAATTTTTTCTGAACAAAAGTATTGCGAATAGAATATAATATACCATCCAACATGACACCAACCTGGAAGATGTACTGGTCATGAATCAACTTGTTCCTAGATCTCCAAATGTAGTGGATGGACTCTTCCTTAGCCTCCTGGAAAAGACACAGAAGATGCAGTGATAATATGATATTACTAAAGCTCTTTAGAAAATCCAAAATCATTGTTAATCAAGGTAAAGACACTTCAAACATATCATCCATAGACTTCCACATTGTCGAATCCACCGCACAACTAAGGAAAAGATGATCAACATCTTCCCTATGTTGATGAAAAAAAACAAATAGAACAAATATATATTCCACAAGTTTGTAATAAATCATCAGTTGGAATATTTTTATGAGAAACTCTCCAAGCCAAAGTTGACCGAGAAGGCTTCAAGAAATTTCCCCTCAAATTACCCATCCAATTGAGCTCATTTTTGTTGTATAGGATATGCTCATAGAAAAATTCAGAAGAAAGGATGTCATTGGAATCATGTTCCCAAGCTAAAAAATCCTCCCTATGAGAGAAGAAATATCAATAAATAATGTAAATAAAATGAGACAACAGATTATCCATACTCTAAAGTTGATATTTAATAGATATGTCAATATCCATATTTGAGTCTCCATCTGGTATCAAATCAATAAAAGGAACCCTAGTCTAGTTTCACTTCCAAAAAGATAAAGATGAACCTGTAGATACAAGCCATCTCAAATAATTATCAATAATGGAGAAAATAGACTTAAAAGTAGGCCATATGGAAGATTTGAGATAGTTAAAATTTCTATCTAAGATAAATGTTAAAAATTTGATTGAATATAAAATATTTAAATTTCATTACATACATTCACCAAAAGTAATTTATTTAATTTATTTTTATAAAAAACATTTTTGTGCATAAAAAGAGTATTTTAGTAAAATATTTACTTTAATTTCAAATAGTTATAATTTTCATTTCTAAATAATTGTTCATAGAAGAAATAATTTTATATAAATGTGTGAAACATATATTTTAATAATTTTGTTAATCCTATTTATATTCTACATTATAATGAATTGGAGATAAATATTATATTAAATAATAATATTTTAATAGTATTTCATGTTTTGTTAAAACATGATGTTGTATGTAATGTAAACTATCAAAGAAAATTAATTTTTTTTTGAAAAAAATATTTCATAAAATTTTTGGGTGTTACATCATATACCCCTTAAAATTATTGTTTCCCTTGAAATTAATCCCTATGATAAAAACCATTAAGGATAAAATTTTCTCATTACATCCTCAGGTCTCCAAAAGACATACTCAAGATGGTTGTTTAACTAAAAAACATTTACTTGGTGGGTGGTCTTATTTCATAGCACTTTCTATATATTATACGTAAACTCAACCTATTATTCCTTCTAAGAAATATCAAGCTCCAATGACATGACTTCTAAGTTAAGTTAATGTAAAGGATTAGGTGGATACTCCTTCATGAGATATACATGGAACACATCATGGACTTGAGATAGGTTTTGTGGAAGAACCAATCGATAGGCCACCATACTGATATGATCAATAATTTCAAAGGGATAGATATACCAAGGGCCTAACTATCCTTTGTATCATGAGAATAATTTTATCCTTTGGTTTTTATTTGATTAATTTACACTTAATCTATTACTATAAGAAATGAAGATGAATTTTTTTTTACTAAAGAACTAACAGATCGTAATATCCATAATAAAATGATAAGTAATTCTTTATATCTCTAGTTATCATGATAATAAAATGTTTATCACTTTTTATCCAATATGAATAAATCTTCATATTGTGAAGTAATACATCAATCTCTAAAACCTCAACCAAAATTAAACTTAAACTATTCCATAAATTATTAAACATATAACACTTTAAAAATTAAAAATGTATAAACAAGATCAATAAATTTCCCAAAATTAACTTAAAAATAGTCCCCCAAATATTAATAAGTATCTCTTAATGGTCATATAAAAAACATGTCAATACATTGGTCATATATTCTCCTAAATCATGGTAATAACCATAATTAATATAAAATATTAATGAAATCATACATGAATCCTCATTATTTAAATAAAACCACAAATTATTGAATATATTCCATAAATCCAAAAATTATATATGCTCCATCAATGACAAAATATACCACCTTTTCACAAAATCATTTTTCTATTCTAGGGTCATCAATAATTTCTAGTTTACTTTATTCAAATAAATCACCTCTTTATCCATACAAAATGCTATTTTCCTCAATATTAGGAACATATTAAGGGATATCTTCCCTTAATCACATGTTTTCCCTAAAATAACACCTTTCCGTTAAATAAATTAGCTATGTCATCTCTACAATTCAACATATTCATGAAAATACTTAATAAAAAACTTCTATAGAAAAGTCCTTATATATTTCATGTTTCATATAAAATAATTCTTCAATACCCATACAAAAACAAATCAATCATTACACTTCATTCTTAAACCATTAAATTGGAATCATCATCTTATTCCTTAATTCCTATTTCCTATAACATGAAACATGAATCATGTCTTAACATTCATTAACCTTATTTTGATCATGATTCTCATTTTTAACTTAAACATTTCTATTAGAACATCACATACCTTTCATATTTCATTTTTAGTCTCTTCATAATAAATAATATAACCATTAATCATGACATATTTCAATTTATCTTCTTGAGATCACACCTATCACATCTATTTTAATAATTCCCACACATTACAAATTAAAATAATCATCCATTGATAATACCAAAGAGAGGATAATATTCCAATCAATTGCGTTAATTGAAGTTTTCATTTCACTCATCAATTTCTTACTCTATTACCTTATTCACCACACATAAAACATCTTATAATTCCATTAAGACATTCCCTTGAGTACATATTCCTAAATTATCAAAATATAGAAAATTGAATCTTCTTTCCTCTATGGCCTCCACCACCCAATCTCTCAATGAAATATATCCTTCTATTCTTTGGTGATTCTGAGAATTTGGTAAGGTGCATATTGTTAATCATATATCATGATAACTAATTAAGTATAATTATAACATCCTTCACCCCAGTCATCATCCCATTTTGTTTCTTATAAAAACATTATCAATCACATTAAACATTAACCCGGTTCCTTCTGGTTCCTTCCATTCACAAAAACCAAAAATCATAGTGTAATATGAAATAAACATAGTATAAAACCAAATAATTATAAAAAATAATTTATAGGATGACTAAATAATGACACCATATTTTTGATATATAGAACAATAGGTTTAATATAGGTTATCTGTGATTATCATATATTCAAACCCTTCATGATTGTTGGTAAAGCGTTTATGAATTCCCAAAGCATATACTTTGGGAGTGTCAAAATAGGTGCATAGTAAGTCCCACTATCATATACTAAGTAACTATAGAGTCAAGAAAAACATGCTTTTTTGGTGTTATTACCCCTAGGTACATCTATTATAGAACCATGTATACATGTAGCATCCAAATAGGGGTGTAATATCTTAGAAACCACTTTCTCTATCCTTCAATAATCTTCCAGGATATTTTACTATACATAGAATTGTATTTATACTTATCCTTAGATGTATCCCTAGGGATATCTCTATGTTTTTCTCATAGTAATTTAAAAATGTTAACTAATCCTATCATATGATTTAAACTATAACAACATATGGATTTTTATACATAGATATTATATATTTTTAGATAAATATTCATTACATTACAGAAACACACACATTAAGATTGTAAATTTATAATTCAATAGGAAATTTTGAAACTTAAATAGCTAGTTTATAAGAGTTTTACATCATCTCTCACTTAGTTACATATAACTAGAACCCTTCTTAGGAAAATCACACATAATACCTATCATCATAACTCAGAAAAAAAACACAAGGAAGAGTGATATTAGATGCTCAATAAGGGTAAACAAGGGGAATATATAAACATAAAATGAGAATAAGGGTATGAGAATATGAGAATAACATATGAAAACCATACCTAGTATATCAAAGATCAAAATATTGAGTCATGGAATAATTATTGGAAGTTTAAAAGACTCTAATCACAAGGAAATAAAATAACATGATCCACTAGATCATAACATTTACACAAGATATTGAATTGTGGAATACACATAAGCATAGAAAACAACATGTCAAGGATACCCACCAAAACAATTATAACATGTTATACTTGGGATAAACAATCATGTACTTACTTAAGTCTTGAGAAAACCTCACATGTACCCTTTTTTTGGGCTCATAATAACCACCTGTGTACCCTCTGAGCACATAGAACTTTAATCATCACCCAATACATTTTAGGGAGATATATAACCCACCCATAAAAAATATATACATTTTTGTTTCACATGAACATAAAACATTCATCATATCAAAATCCATGGAATGAAATGGGTTCTATAAACATTTCCTCATATCATAACCCATGGAAATGAGATGGGTTTCATAATAATTTCATCATTTAATCATAACATAACCCATGAAAAAAGGAACGGGTTTCCTAAAAATATTGTAATAATAAATAAAAACCATTCAAGGAAATAATAAAAATAGTTTCCTTGGATTATATCCCTAGTAAAGCATAAGTTACATCAAATGATGTCATCTTAGTTGGAAAATTATTTTCAATTATCATATGGAACATTTCTTGATGAAAATATCCTTTCCATTATAAAAAAATATTTTTAAAAAATAAAAAATTTTCAAAACCATTTTATTTAAAAATAACCTTGGAAACTTATAAAGGAATATTTAAAGATCAATAAAAACATTTCTTACGGAAGTTCAATTTTTTATTTTAAAAAACTCTTTAAAACATAAAACATTTTTAAAATCCTTTTATTTTGAAATAAAATTTGAAAAATATAATGGAAGTTTCAATGAAAATAGTATTCATGAAATTATTATATTCCATCCAAGTCATTTAGATTAAAATAAATATTCCTTTCATAATTTTGGTAAAACCAAAACACACATTGTTTTTTAAAACTTCATGAAGATTAATTTTAATGTTTTTTCAAAATAAAATAAAAAAGGTTTAAAATGACTTTGAAAAATTCCATAGGAACAATAAAACATTTTTTTTTATTTTTTTGAAAACATGTCTATGGAAGAAGAATGAGTTTTTGACCAAAGAGAGAAATAAAGATGTTTTTTATTAAAAAAATTATTTTGAAATCATGAGAACATAAAGAGATGAAAGTAAATGGAAAAAATTTATTCTAGATAAATAACCAAATGAATATATAATTGATGAGTTTATTGAGGTATAGTTCATAACATTTCATCATACGATGCTAAAACATAAAAAATCTCAATAAATGATGAGATTGTATCCCAAAACCCTTACCACCTTGGTAACATTTAATAGTAAGACCAATAAAAGAATAAAATTAAATTAAAATTAAAATATCATGATAATAAATAAATTAATGATATTAAATGTCAAAGGGTATTTATATACACCTCATAAAATAATATAGACGCATTAAAAAATGTATCTCCCAAAGAAGACAAATTAAGATATAAATACCTTACAACATTGGTAACTTTTGAAATGTAAACACCATGAATGATAGATCCTAAAATAGATAAATAAATACCAAAAAATTTCAAGATAATAATATTAAAATATATTCATGGTAATTTTATATGGAACATAAAAGAAATAGGTGGTGAATATAGAATGTGTTTTATATAAGTAAAAAGTGAGACAAAAATCAATTACCATAAGTATCGAATTCCTTTGTACACATTCAGAACTACTATATAATAAAAATTAGTTTATTATAAATATATTAATGAAAAATAATTATATATATCATACCATATATTATTTACTTATGATGTTTTATTACCCAATTTCTAACAATTCCCTGTTCACATTTCGAGTAATAACTACTTGGTTTTTCATGTATGTTTTGATTTATTAATATTTTTTCTATTAATTTGATCATGGTTACATCATATCTATAATTTTATCCATGATATAAATATCATATATATTCAGTATATATGAATTTATATTAATCCCTAAAATTTAGAGATAATGAATTAAATACACCATTCATGGAGACAGTAGGTCGTACATATGCATGAACATTATTTCCATTGTATCAAAGGATGAAATAAAAGAAAGGTAAATAATATATTAACTATAAATAATAATTTTTGTGTCATATATATAACATATAATCATTAAATTTACCCGTATTACCTTGCATACAAAGCATTAGTGAAAAACGAATCACACCACTTCGTGAGGCAACAATCCACTGTAGACATGAATGACATTATCATATCTCCCACAGAATGGAAAGTAAGAAGGTATATGTAATATTTTTATCAAATAACTATAATTATTTTAAAAATATCATATATATTCATTTAATATTCCTTATTACCATCCAAGTAAAACAAAAATGAAAAACACATCACATCAGTTCGGGAGGTGGTTGTCCACAGTACACAAGAGCGATGATTTTGTTTTCCAAAGAGTTAGGAGATAATATGGTAGATGTGGTATTATAATTAAAAATGTATAATAATATCATAAATTTCATATATAAACATTAAGTACAATATTATATCTATATTTGAGAGGTGGTTATGAAAAACGAATAACATCAGTTTGTGAGGCGGTTGCCCACCGTATACAGGATCGACGGTTTTATTTCCCATTTGATGGAAGAGAAGATGTATATATATTATGAAATTAACATAATAAAAAATAATTATATGGTATATACTGGTTTTATTATATTATCATAGTTGAATAATATTTTAAGGAGTTATAATAAGAATTAAAACAAAAACACATAGTTAAATCTTAACTTCTACTACATACAACCACTTTAGGTTTAACCTAAATCCTTACAATAATGGATTTATGATCTCAAAAAGGACTATAGGAAGATGGGAGAGAATTAAGGGAGTAATTTTTTAAGTTATTTTATAAATGTTTTTTTGGGATGTATGAATAGGGGAGGAGAGGTGGTGTCTTTTTATAATTGGGGGAGAGGATACACCAACTATTTTTGAAAAGAATATAGTGTACCCATGTTTTTCACATTAAAAAAGGACCCAAAATGGGACCTTAAAAACCATTATAGTTTATATGGTGAAAATATTTCCATAAAATGGGTTTTTAAAAGTTTATAGGTTATTTTAACCTTTCATCTGTAGTATAACCCCCAGTAAACCTTTAACATTAAACACAATAATTAATTTTTATTGCATTTTCTATTCATTTTGACAAAAAAAATGTTGAAATTATTATATGATATAAATATTTATTATCCCAAATATGGAATCTGTTTTATTAAATTACATTCATATAATTATAAAAAATTAATTTAAAATTAAACCCACAGATGTGACGAAAAAGTAGTTTTCCAAGGATAAAATCTTGAAAAGATTAAAAGGTTTTTATATCAAAATTCAATATGAAATTTATTCAAATTAATTAAATTGGAATACTAAAAATATATTTAACTTTCTTTAACTTTATAAAAATATTAAAGAAAAATTTATTTTGTAAATAATTTGAATGAAAAGACTATTTTTAATAAAACCCAGTATTTTCACTTTTCACTAAAAATTTTATATTATAAAAAAATTATCCAAATTTTAATCCAAGATAATTTTTAAATTATTATTTCAATAATTAAGTTCATTTTTTCAAATAAATAAACCAAAAATAGAAAAAAATTAATTTTTAAATAATTGTGCAAAAAGTGGCAAAATTGCTTTTTAGAAAAAAATACCGTTTTAAGCGTAAAATTGGATTTATTCTTATCACATGATACGAAAACACATAAGATGAGTTTTAATAATTTTATTTAATAGATCATATATAAATTTCATTAAAATTATTCATAAAAAGTGAATTACTTAATTTATTAATATAAAACAAAATTGTGTGCATAAAAATAATTGTTTTTCTAGAAAAAGATATTCTTTATTCTAAAATGATTTTTATTTTCATTTTTAATAAATTGGTCACCATAGAAATAATTATATATACATGTGTAAAACATATATTTTCATAATTTATTTTATCATACTCATACCCTCCATTCCAACAACTATGCGATAATTATTATATTAAATAAAAATATTTTAATTGTATGTCTTGTTTTGTTAAAACTTGGTGTTTCATGTAAAAAAATCTTTTGAAGAAAATTAAATTTTTTTAAAAAAATATCAAGAAGCCTATGGGTTTAACACCATGTATTTTACCCTTTCAGTAGTTTTGGATGAATTCACACCCAAAATATAGAAATGGGATTAAGTTGAGTCCATTATGAGTATGTTTCCATATGGAAAGAGATGGGGGAACCCTTGGATTTTGGGGACATTAAAGAGGAGATTTAGGGAGAGTGATCTATGAAAAAATGTTCTTACTATAAAAAATGAATCTATAGGTATCCTAATAGAGACATGGTATGAGGCCATGATAAGGTCCATGAGAATGATTTTAGGGCTAAAAATAAGATCACCGAGGTCATCAATTTTGTAGTAGCTAGGGGTTTCATGGTTATTGGGATTAGATTGTGAATCATGAAGATGGATAGGTTGTGTTCCTATGATATACTAGAGTGACTCTAAAAGGTGATGGAATTGAGGTCATCTCCCTTGCGTGATATTCCATGTACGCTATGTGAGGACCCTTGAGACACCTTAATACTATTTGACTCATTGAGATGGGTTGGGTGAGTGGAGATTTTATGCATGAGCTAAGTAATTGAGATGGGTAATGTTTTATATCTAGTATTTTTACTATAAGGATTTTCCTATTTGGCTTGTGATGCTGTATGATGTTAGAGATTTAACCATGGGATGTTTTACCCCTAGGAGACGGGTGTTGTACCAAAGGTTTTGATTAAGATCAAGGACCCCAAGAAGGGTTATTATTATATACAGTGACATAGGGGGCCCCAGTATGTTTACTGGTGATTGAATACACTACAAAAAATTGGGTGATTAGAAGGGGTTATAACCCCTTCTAAACACATTAGCAGCAGTTAAGAGTAACCGTCACTAATGTTCCCACCTACTCTAATTAGGGGTGGTTCTGGGTAAGAACTGGTAAAATGAAACTGAATTTAGCGCCCCTAAATTAATGTTCCACTTAGGGGTGATTATAACCACCCCTAATCGAGCCCCAAATTCCAATTTTATTGGCAGTTATGTTGTAATATAACCTAAACGAACACCCATGACAATCACATAGACCCCATGTGACACCCTAGAAACCCCCTAAAAGAACCCAAGATAGTCCTAGAAACTCCAAACAGACCCCATGAAATCCCCCCAATAGACTGCATGTTACACCCCATACACCCCCTAAAGACCCCATGAACCCTCCAACAGACCCCAAGACACCTCCATGAACCCACGAGCACCTACCATATGACACCCCATGATAGCCATCGCGAACACCCTCCCAAAGAGCTATAGGCACCCTCGAACGACCACCCATGAAAACCCATAAACGCCCCATGACACCACACAGACCCACAATCAATGTTGGACCCAACATGCATAGAGTGTCTGTTCACCGACTGGAAAGGGAGTAAAAAATTATATTGGTGCAGGGATTCAAAGCTGCGACTCACCCAAAAAAACCCTACACCCAAACCAACCTCACTAATCTACTTATTTTATTCATATACAATATAATATATTTATTTAAATAGAGGTAATTTATAATATATATATATATATATATATTCATCTTTAAATTTTTTAATAATATAATATAATTGTATTAGTGTTTAATATGTAGTATATTTATGTATTATATATATATATATATATTATATTTGTGTATATATAATATATTTAAAAAATTCTATCTACATATATAAATAAATATAAATAAATATATTTATAAATACAATTACATTTGGGTGTTTGTTTGTGTATTTATGTATTTATATAATATTTATAGATATAATATAATTATAATATAATTATATCATTATTTTTATATAATTATATATATATATATCTGTGTGTAGCAATAATATTTTTAATTTATTGTTATTATTATTATTAAACATATTTTTAAACTAAAAATAATATGTTGGGTTTATAAATACTATACATTTATATGTTTTATGATTTATATTTTAAATATATTATATTAAATACATTTATATTGTATATTTATATATGTAATTATATAAATTTATATTATATCATGTATACACACAAACACACAGGCACACACACACACACATGAAATTAAATACATTCATATAATTAGAAATATATCATATTTCAAATGATATATACATATTTAATAAATTAATTTATAATTAATATGGCATACAATAACATATATAAAATAATTATATAATATATATACATTTATATATAATAAAATATTTTATAATATAATATATATAATATAAATTTAATATATATATACATATATTTAATTTTCTCTATATTATATATATTAATATACATAATATAATATAAATGTATTTATACACAAATATAAAATAAAAATGTATTTAATATAATATATGTATAATTGAAATCATAATATAAATGTATAGTATTTTTTAAAATCATTTATGAATTTTATATATTTTAATAAATATATTTTTAATTTCATTTATATTATATATACAAATATTTATATTTATATAAATTTTTATTTATATGTATGAGTATTTATTTAAAGTATTTATATAATGTGTTTATATATATGTTTATATATATGTTTATAATGCATTTAAATACATTTAAATAATGTGTTTATGTAATATATGTATAAACACATGAAAACACACCCATATATATTATCTAATTTGAATTTATATGAGATTTATTTTAAAAAATAAATAAAAAATTAGAGGGGGTTTAAAAAACCTATAATCAAAGGGTTTAACGACAGTTCATAAACCCCCTCAAATTTCATGAATTAGAGTGGTTTAAAAACCCTCTCTAATTTCATAAATTATAGGGGGTTCAAAAACCCCCTTTAATATATTAAATTAGATGGGGTTTAAAAAACACCTCTAATATAATAAATTAGAAGGGGTTTAAAACCCCCAATAGTCTAAGGGATTAACTGTGGTTTACCAACCCCATCTAATTTTAGAGATTAGAGGGGGTTGTGAACCCCCACTATTTCCATTTAAAAAAAAATTCAATTTTATATATTGAACCTCTAATATACAAATTAATATATATATATATAATTCCTCTAAAATCAAACCGAACATATAGTGACACTAATTAATAAATTATCAACTGTTTTGACATAATCTCCACTAAAATCAAACAAAATATTCATAAAATAATGATAAGAAATTTAGAGGGGGTTTTGAAACCCCTATAAATTTGATGATTAGAGGGGTTTGTGAATAATACCATATAAAATAAAATTATATGGGGTTGTGTATAACCTCTCCTAGAAACCATCACTAATCTGCTATTTTTTTGTATTGATAATTATGAGTGGGTGTATATGACCATGGGTAGAGATGGTTGCAGGTGTCACCCTAGAACACAAACTAATTTGTATTTATAATGAGGATGAGGATCATGGACATTAATCCAACCCCTGATATGTTATTATTTCATTATTTGTTATGGTATGTGATTTCCTAGGAAACATGAGATTCCACCACTGGGCCTAATTTTTTTTTTGATTTTATGGGATTTAGGGGAATATCTTTTTAACATGGATGGGACCTTGGGAAACCCATTATGTTTGGGATATGGTCTTATAGTATATTGGGGGTAGATACCCAACTCCACTAGAACCAGTGTTTGTGTGGCCATATCTATAGGAATGATCAGGATGGTAGGGATTTTTCTAATAAAGTGATATCATTATAAATTCTTGAGTTCCAGGATTCGAATGGATATACCAGTAGGCCATTGTGAATTCCCGTGATATATGGGATTATAATGGAGGTAAATGTTTAGGGGTGGGAATATATTCCCAATAAAAGATATTAGAAATCATGAGAGTTACCATTAGATCCTGTTGATCGATGTCTAGGATACACCTTAGGATCTAGTGGATGCACCATGGATGATTCTGCTGAGGAATCATGAGGTATTGGAATCCAAGGATATTTACTGTAGGATCCAATGAGGGTATACCATTTTGTTGCTTTCATATCCTAGGAATTAGTAATGCTTGTACATATAGTATTTCATAGGTCTTCATTCTATAAGGAATTTAACGTCCTTCTAGCACTGAGAATGACCATGTACTACTATGTGGTTCAACGAGAGGGCCTGAGGATGAGGGATACCTGATGATTACAAAGGGTAATATACTGATCCTAATGTATTCATGAGTTTTGGATCACAAGTTCATGGATATATGTTCCCTTGAGGTGATTCTCATTCTTAGTGACACCTATCAACTTGCTGAAGCATGTATGGTTGATTGAGGTTGGGGAACTGAGGGTTGAAGATGATTATTGGGTGCAACCCTGGTTATATGTAACAAACATGGGGTGAAAATGATTCTATATTATTCACTGTATCTATAAAATTCTTCGAGAAATACTAACATTGGAAGAATTAGGAATTTCCGAATGGGTTCTTGGACTTTAAGATTGGCATCGATTAGTTTTAGGGTAGGACTTGGTTCCCCTAGGTGGTGGTTTATTTTTAATTTTATCAGTTATTTATTTCCTCTATTTATTTCTCAGATAGTCTAGGAATGTTTCATGATAATTACCTTATAATATTTGGTTGTAGGTCCATAGTTTGGGGTGGAATTTTGAGATGTATTTCTCACACCTTTCCATTAAACTCAATGTGTGTGTAGACCAGACATATGATTTCAGGTTGAGAACATGGTGAAGTGGATATGGAGGAGGCCCAAGATTTAATGATCAAGTTGAGCCATTAAATTGGAGTCTAAGTATAGGGATACTATTATAAGGACCCAGCCTTAAAAAATTAATTAATCTTGAATTAAATGAATAATTCACATTGAGGATCTTTTCAGGTTTAGAGTTTTAGAGAATTAAGCCCTAACTATTACGTCTCAAAAGATACAAAGTAGACACTTCTACTCAGTTTCCATTTTTTTCATAAGATAAAAACTCTTAAAAAATAGAGTCATGTACAGTTCCATGTTTTAGAAAAAATGACTTTCCTTGATCCCATCCTTGACCCTATTCCACTTTATTTCTTGTGAAAAACATTTCAAAACTTGGGATGATCATAAAAAGCTCAGTAAGGAAAACACAAAGAAGGAAACTGTTAGTTTTTTAAAACAACAAGTAAACTATGAATACCTAATCATAAGTAATACTTTTCACCTATATGAAGTAGTAAATACTCTTCACTGAATAAAATATCATTTCTTACCCTTTTTTAACCAAAACATCACCATAAAACCCATATAAAGAAAACATAACATATAAAGGTAACTTGGAACATAAACATACTTGAATGGAATAACCATACGGTCAACTTAGAAACATGTCACTAAATGGAATAGCCATATAACTGACTTCTACACCCAATGAATTGGAGGTTATAACATAACCACCCATACTAGTTTATCATGGTACCACCTTTAATTTGGTTTATCACGTAACCACCCGTCAAATGTCCATGTACCATTATAAAATCATAACACATACAACAAATATAATGGAATGAAAAGATTTCCACGTTTGAATCAAAATATATCACTTAAATATATTGACATAACAAATCCATTATCAAAACCATTTTCAATACCAAAATACATAATAGAGTATATGGTATTTATTTTTCCTTTTAGAAAACATTATGACCTGTTAAGGAAGCCAAAGATCAAGTAATACTCGCGGCGCAGAAAGGTCGTTGTCACCGTGTACATTAAAAGAAGAACTCCTTTTTTTTGTTTAGTAAAAATTTTCATAGAAAATGATTCCCTTTGAATGAAATGAAAATTCAGAGGTGTTTATACAGCGTATAAAAGAAATTCTTGTATTAAAACAAAATATGCCTCAATGAAAGGATATTGAGACAAAGTCCCTTACCTCGTGTCTGACTTGACTCGATCATTCTTTAATCTCAAGAATAATAAACTAGAGTTAATTTCTAATTTCTTAAGAACCTTTTTCAAGTTCATTATTCCTTTTATATATCTTATTACCATGTTATGAACATTATGTAATCATTTAAGTTAATAACGATCGTTTTGTCGATATTTGGTACTTGCGTAAAAAATAAACTTCTTATAATTACATGTTGTTCATGTGGTAAAATATACACTATCTCTAGAATTATATTCATGATTTAGATATCATATATATCATATATATCCAGTATATACATGCAATTATAATATTATATAACATTTAGAGGTAAGAAATGAAATGCACCATTCATGGAGACGGTAAGCCGTAAGTAATCATGAACGCTACATTAATTTATATTTCACATTTAATGGAATAAAAAATTATGATATATAGGTAAATTATAGTTCTAGTATAATATCATATATAATATTATTAACTCTATCCTTTATACGTCCCACACATGGCATTAACGATTCAAATCACTTTGAGGGGGCGGTAGTCCGCACTTCTTAAAATGAAATTATCGCGTTTATCCATTATGGAAACCATAAAGGTATGCCATAAATAAAAAATAAAGAAGTATAAGGAAGAAATAAACATAATATATATCATATATAAATATAGTTACATCTTAATGGCCACCATGAGAGGCGATAGGATATATTTGAACAATCATCGTTTCGTGAGGTAGTAGTTTTCCGTCCATAGAAAAGTATGTTCTTCACCCATTAAATGGAGGTGTGTGTAAGTGTATCTCAAATAATTCACATAAAAACATCCTATTATATTGAAGATAATGGTTTTGTTACAAAATAAAAGAATAAAAAGAGTTTATGGGGTTGGAGAAGAAAAATCAAACAAAAAGACATAAGAGAAGACATTACCTTTAAATCGTGTAACTCCCCTTGGTTTGAACCAAAAGGGTTTCTTGAAGAGATTTATGCCTAAGGTAAGTATTCTAGGATGAATATAGGGATATTGGGAGATTATATTAGTAGAGGTTTGATGAGACAAAGTTCTTGAGAAGTGCAAAAAATGGGTAGGAAGTGGGGTCTTTTTATAAGGGAGAGGAGGGGCTCTTTTGGAAAGCTTGAAAGTATTATTTTATTAAATAATGTTTTTCGGTTTCTAAAGGTCCAAAAATCATTAAATTATAAGATAAGGTGGCCCATGTTCGAAATAAAATCATCCAATAAGAATTGTATAAGTGTTGGATATTGTTTTAAACTTTATCTTCCTATTTATTTAAATTATTCAATAATGACGTAAACACTCCATCATCATTGTGTCATAAATAATTTTATTTATTTGATGTATAAAAATTATAAAAAAAATTACCATGATGTAAGAAATATTTTTAGATTTATAACTAATATTTATAGTAAAATATATAAATTTTATAACCCCATGTAAAAATTGTTTTAGTAAAACAATACATGTTTGTTACATTTTTATTTTTACTTTAAATAAATGGTATTAATGTCATTATATTACCCAAGTGGTTCCATGGGGTCCCAAAAATTGACCCATGGATTGTCTTGGTCGGCCATGATTCATCTAATAAGGTTAGAACAAGTGTAAAGGTAATTTCATATTATTATGACATTATTTTTATGTTTAATTACATTAATTACCTTTAATCGCGGTTAATAAAACTTAAAAGTTACTATTAATGAAAAATTATTTTCATCCCATTGAACAAAATTTTATTTACTAATGATAACCATGTATTTTAGATTTTTTAAATTCAATTCACAGAAGTGGTAAAATTTCATTTAAACGAAAAACAGTTTTTTTAACTAACACTTTGTGGTTTCACTGTTCACCAAAAATTGAAATTTTTTAGAAAAATACCAAAAATTCATCCTAAGATATATTTGATATTCTGAATTAAAAAATGATGTATATTTTAAAAAATTCAAAACATATAAGTTTCATTAATGAATATTATAATTAATTCTCATTGTCAAATCAAATAGCGTGTTTTTAAGAAACAAGATATATCAAGAGATTGACACTTGTTTAAGTGCAATTTCAAAGTGAAATTAATTAAAATGTCCACCATTGGATTAAATGGTAAAAATATATTCTAATTTCACTTTAAAACAAATTAAAAAGATAATCCAACCATCTAAATAAATTAGATTAAAAGGTGCTTTTGAATTAAAATACAACATTTTCACTATTCATTAAAAAAATGAACTTTATTAGAAAAATAACAATAATTTACACAAAGTAAATTTTCTGTCCCGATTATAAATAAGGATTTTATTTTTTCAAATATAACATATAAAATTATCAAAAAGTGGATTTAAAAAGGGTTCACCATCAAAAGGCTGTTAAATCGACCTTTTAGTGAACATTAGAGTATTTATGCTTCAAATTGGATTCATTCGCATTTTAAGCCTATAACATTTATTGGATAAATGTAAGAACATTTAAAAACATATATAATCATATTTTAGTTATTTCTATTCATTCCCACCAATACAACAGCTACGTGTTAACTACCATTTAAAATAATATTATTATATTATTAGTGTGCAACCTAAGATTTCAAAGAAATCTGTCGTTACGTATCTGGTATGCCATCAAAAATAGAAACCCCATTAAGGAAACTTTAATATTTAATTCACAAATATTAAAAAATATAAAAATTTATTATTCTTTATTTACCTGGGATGTTAGATCCTTCCCCTCTTTTGGGAATTGTGTCATCACAATTTTATTCACTTAAAAAATAAATGGGGGTATTTATCCCTCATAGATTTTTCAGATTCCCAAGTTGCCTCTTCAACCATATGGTTCTTCCATAAAACCTTCACCTGATGAATTACCATATTCTGCAATGCTTGCTCTCTATGGTCAAGAATCTGGACTGATTGTTCCTCATAAGAGAGATTCTCTACCAACTGAACTACGTTTGGGCTCAAAACATGAGATGGATCTGGAATATACTTTATCAACATTGAAATATGAAAAAAATTGTGTACTTGGGACAAAATTGGTGGTAATACCACTCTGTATGTAACTTATCCAACTTTCTCTAGGATTTCATAATGTCCAATGAACCTCAGACTTAGCTTTCTTTTCTTTCCAAAATGCATCACACTTTTCCACGGAGAAACTTTGAGAAAAACATGATCACCTACCTCAAAAGAAAGATCCTTCCTCTGGTTATTCACATAACTTTTCTGCTGACTCTGAACTATTCTCATGTGATTCTGAATCAACTGAACTTTTTCTACCATTACTTCTACCAATTCTGGTCTGATCAGCTTCCTTTCCCCTACATCATCCCAAAAAGCTAGAGTTTGACACCGCTTTCCATATAATGCCTCAAATTGATCCATCTGTTTATTGGAATGAAAACTATTATTATAAGAAAATTCAACCAAGGAAAGATGTTACTCCCAAATTCCCTGGTAATACATCATGCAAGCACGTAACATATCCTCCAAGGTCTGAATTGTTCATTCTGACTACCCATCTGATTGCGGATGAAAAGCTGTACTAAAATTTAATTCAGTACCCAACGACTTATAAAGGCCTTTCCAAAAGTTAGAAGTAAACCTAGGATCATCATCAGATACAATAGAGAGGGGAACTCCATGTAACTTGACTATCTATTTAACATACAACCGAGAAAGTTGAACTAGATAGAAAGTATCTTGAATATAAAGAAAATGAGTAGATTTAGTCAATCAATCAATAATAACCCAGATTGCATTATTACCTCAAGATGTCTTTGGTAATATCACAATGAAGTCCATGGATATATTTTCCCATTTCCACTCTGGCACTCGTAATGACTAAATAATCCCTTTCGGTAACTGCTGCTCTGTTTTAACCTACTAACAAGTCAAACACTTCATAGTAAAATCAGAAATACCGCTTTTCATTCCATCCCACCAGTAATACTCTCACAGATCTCTATACATCTTAGTACTACCAGGATGAACTAAAAACGGGGTACTATGAGTGTCACATAACAACTCATTCTTCAATTGTGAATCACAAGGCACACAAAATCTCTTCCCAAACCTCAAAACAGAATCATTATCAATGTTAAATTCAGGAAACTTACCCTTCTAAACCAGCTCTACCTTTTTCTGCAACCCACTATCTTTTTTTCTGCGCTTTCTTAATTCTATCTGATAGAGATGATCTCACTGACACCTGAAACAAAACAGAAGAACTTACTACACCAACAACTTTTATGACAAAGTTCATCAAATCAAAAACAAAGGATCTCATTCCAAATGTAGCATGGTTAATGAAGCATTACTTTTTCAACTCAAAGTGTCAACCACTTTATTTTCTTTTCCAGGATGGTAATGAATTGTACAATTGTAATCCTTGATTAATTCCATCCATCTCCTCTGTCTCATGTTCAATTATTTCTATGTGAATATATACTATAAACTTGTATGATTGGTATATATTTCACACTTTACTCTGTACAAATGATGCCACAAAATTTTTAAATAAAAAACAACAGCAGCTAATTCCAAATCATGTGTAGGGTAATTTAACTCACGAGTTCTCAACTGACGTGAAACATAAGAAATTACCTGATCATTCTGCATAAGGAAACAACAAAGTCCCTTAAACGAAGCATCACTATAGATAACAAACTCACCATTTCTAGAAGGCAGTTCCAAAACTAGATCATTAACCAATCCACTTTTCAATTCCTGAAAACAATCATCACATTCTTTTGTCCAAATGAACTTAACAAGATTTTGAGTTAACTTAGTCATTGGGCTAGATAACCATGAAAATTTTTCAACAAACCTTTGGTAATAACCTGCCAAACCAAGAAAAATACGGATCTCGGTTATATTTGTGGATCTAGGCCATTCTTCAACAACTTTTGTTTTAGCAGGATCAATAGTTATGCCATTTTTTGAAACAATGTGACCAAGGAAAGAAATTTGTTACAAACAAAACTCACACTTGCTGAATTTTCCATACAGTTTCTTTTATTTTAAAGTTTTCAAGATAACCCTTAAATGACTTTCATGTTCCTCTTTACTTTTCAAAAAAACCAAAATATCATAAATGAACACAACCACAAACTAATCCAAGAAATCATGAAAAATTATATTCATTAGATCCATGAATACAGCAGGTGCATTGATTAACCCAAAAGTCATAACTACAAATTCATAATGGCCATATCTAGTACGAAATGCAGTCTTCGGAACATCTGATTCTTTTACTTTTAACTGATGGTACCCCAACCTCAAGTCAATCTTCGAAAAATACTGAACTCCCTGGAGCTGATCAAAAAAATCATCGATATGAGGAAAATGATACTTGTTCTTGACAGTGATGTTATTCAATGCCCTATAATCAATGAAAAGTCTCATTGAACCATCTTTCTTTTTAACAAACAAGACAGAAGCACCCCATGGTGATGTGCTAGGTCGAATGAAGCCTTTATCTAATAACTCATGAAATTGCTTCTTTAACTCTAAAAGTTCAACTTGAGCCATTAGATAAGGGGGTTTTCATATTGGCTTAGAATCAAGAACTAATTCAATAGTAAATTTAACTTCTCGATCATGTATAATACTAGGAAAATTATCAGGAAAAACATCAAGATACTTAGTTACAACTGGAACATCATTAATATGAACAGTTCCTTTGTTTTCAAAAATATGTACAAGGTAACATTCACTTCCATCTTTTACTAGTTTCTCAACTTCCTGATATGTTATCAAAATCAAGGGTTCATTCCTGTACACAAATTGAAAGTCATTCTGAAAAGAAACCTCTTTTTCTCTACAGTCAATCTTATCATGATAAACAGAAATCCAATACATGCACAAAATAACATCAAACTATACTAGAGGCAAAACAATAAGGGTTTTAGGTAGATTTTTTCCACACACAAGGATAAGAAGGTTCTTATAATTTCTTTTTGTCTCAACGTTTCCTCTGGGTGTTTTTACCATAAGTTCATGATTCATATCTTGAGATGGAATTCCTAATTTACTAGAAAACTTCTCAGAAATGAATGAATGTGTAGACCCTGAATCAAACAAAATATTGGTATAATCTGAACAAATAAACAGTGTACCTGATACTATTTCATTCGATGGCCCAACATCTGCTAAAGTAGTTTCAAAGGATTTCACCACCCCTTTCTGCTTGTAGTCTGGATGCTTTCCCTCATTTGAGTTCTTTGTTAGACACTCATTTGCATAATGACCCATTTCATTTCACTTAAAACATATTACCACTGGCTTTTCATTACCTTCTTGATCATATTCCTTACAGTTATGAGCAGTATGACCAGACTTACCACACAGAAAGCACTTTATAGACTTGGATAAACGTTCTCCAGGATGAATTTTACCACACTTCTCACAGGATGGATATTTGGTTTTCTTACCTCCATTCTTCATTGATGAATTCTTTTCCTTTGCCTGCCAACTAGACCTCTTATTCTGTTGTTTGTAAAAGAACACCTGATCATCGGCAAACTCCATTTCCACCTTCTCCGCACATCGAACAAGTATTTCATAACTTTTGAACTCACGATAAGCTAAAGACATTTGATACTTTGGCTTTAAACCTAAGTAAAAACGGTTTATTTTACTATCAAGATCTCGTATGAAATTTGGAGCATACCTTGACAGTTGAGTGAACTTTTCTTCATAAGCAGCCACTGAGTCTTCCTCCTGCCTAAATTCTAGGAATTGTTTTTCCATCCTAAGACGAACCACCTTAGGAAAATATTTCTCAAGAAACATACCTTTGAATTAATCCCAGTCAAGATCATCAATATCCTCACTATACCTGATATTTTTCACCATTGAACACTATTGATCAACTTCACCTTCAAGATGGTAAATAGCGAGACTAACCTTTTGATGTCATCAAAAATCTTCTCCAGTGCATTAATCCACCCTTCTGCTAGCACAGGGTCAGATGATCCTCTGAGTGATGGGGGATGTTTCCTCATAAAATGCTCCACTACTGACATTTTCCTCTATGGTTGATCTGGATGATCTCATGTATTGATACCAAAACCATTTATAGCCTAATTCAACAGTTCCATCACTGCAAAAAACTGGTCAGTTCCAATTCCGACCATCTCAGGTTGCTGATTTGGAAGGTTGTTTTCCTCCTGATGTCATCCCAATATAGCTGCCCTGCTTTCTCTGCGGTAAACCATTCTGAACAAAGAAATATCTTATGTGAATAAATATGGTAATCTTTAAATGCTATATCAATTCAATCATACCATAAAGTAATTTATGGACATGAATTTAATAATATTCTAACTCCTAAAGTTGTCTAAACCGAGCTCTGATACCAACTATAAGGACCAAGCCTTAAAACATTACTTAATTTTTAATTAAATGAATAATTCACATTGATAATCTTTTCAGTTTTATAGTTTTAGAGAATTAGGCCATAACTATTACATCTCAAAAGTTAAAAAAGTAGACACTTCTACTCCATTTCCATTTTTTTCTTAAGATAAAAACTCTTAAAAAAAGAGTCATGTCCAGTCCCTTGTTTTAGACAACATGACTTTCTTTGATCCCATCCTTGACCCTATTACACTTTATGTCCTATGAAAAACATTTCAAAACTTGGGATGAGCATAAAAAGCTTAGTAAGGAATACACAAAGAAGGAAACTGTTAGTTTTTCAAAACAACAAGTAAACCATGAATACCAAATAATAATTAATAATTTTCAACTATATGAAGTAGTAAATACTCTTCACTGAATAAAATATCATATCTTACCCTTTTGTAACCAAAATATCACCATAAACCCATATAAAGAACACATAACATATAAATGTAACTTAGAACATAATCATACTTAAATGGAATAACCATACGGTCGACTTCCAGACATGCCACTAAATGGAATAGCTATATGAATAACTTCCATACCTAATGAATTGGAGGTTATAACATAACCACCAGTCCTAGTTTATCATGACACCACCTGTCGTTTGGTTTATCACGTAACCACCCATCAAATGTCCAAGTACCATTATAAAATCATAACACATACAAAAAATATAAAGGAAAGAAAACATTTCCACATTTCAATCACAATATATCACTTAAATATATTGAAATAAAAAATCCATTATCAAAACCATTTTCAATACCAAAATACATAATAGAGTATATGGTATTTATTTTTCCTTTTAAAAAACATTACGGCTTGTTAAGGAAGCCAAAGATCAAGTAATAAGTGGCAGAAAGGTCATTGTTACCGCGTACATTAAAAGAAGCATTCCTTTCTGTCATTTAATAAAACACTTCATAGAAAAATATTCCCTTTGAATGAAATGAAAATTCAAAGGTGTTTATACAACATATAAAAGAAAGTCTTGTATTAAAACCAAATATGCCTCAATGAAAGGAGATTGAGATGAAGTCCCTTACCTCATCTCCAACTTGACACGATCATTCTTTATTCTTCTGAATAATAAACTAGAGTTAATTTATACTTGCTTAAGAACCTTTTTCAAGTTCATTATTCCTTTTATATCACTTATTACCATGATATTAACATTATGTAATCATTTAAGTTAATAATAGTCGTTTTATCGATATTTGGTTCTTGAGTCAAAAATAAACTTCTTATAATTACAATTTGTTCATGTGGTAAAGTATCCACTATCTATATAATTATATTTATGATGTAGATATTATATATATCATATATATCAAGTATATAAATGAATTTATTAAATTACATAATATTTAGAGGTAAGAAATGAAATGCACCATTCATGGAGACAGTAAGCCATACGTACGCATGAACGCTACTTTAAATTATATTTTACATTTAATGGAATGAAAACATTATGATATAGAGGTAAATTATAATTCCAGTATAATATCATATATAATATTATTAACTCCATCCTTTTTACATCCCACATGTGGCATTAATGATTCAAATCACTTTGAGGGGGCGGTAGTCCGCACTTCCTAAAATGAAATTATCACCTTTTTCCATTATGGAAACCATAAAGGTATGCCATAAATTAAAAATACAGAAGAATAAGAAAAAAATAAACATAATATATATCATATATAAATATAGTTACATCTCAATGCCCACCATGAGAGGCTGTAGGAGATATTTGAACAATCATCGTTTCGTGAGGTAGTAGTTCGTCGTCCACAGAAACAGTATGTTCTTCACCCATTATATGGAGGTTTGTGTAAGTGTAGATAAAATACTTTGCATAATAATATTCTAGTATATTTAATATACTTGTTTTGTTACAAAAGAAAAGAATAAAAAGAGTTTAGGAGGTTGGAGAAGCAAAATAAAACAAAAGGACATAAGAGAAGACAATACCTTTAAATCGGGTAACTCCCCTTGTTTTGAACCAAAAGGGTTTCTTAAAGAGATTTATGCCTAAGGTAAGGCTTCTAGGATGAAGAAAGTGATATTGGGAGCTTATTTTAGTAGAGTTTGGATGAGTCAAAGTGCTTGAGAAGTCTGAGAAATTGGTAGGAAGTGGGGTCTTTTTATAAGGGAGATGAGGGGCTCTTTTGGAAATCTTGAAAATATTATTTTATTATATAATTATTTTCCGTTTATAAAGGTCCAAAAATCATTAAATTAGAAGATAAGGTGTTCCATGTTTGAAAAAAAAATCATCCAATAATAATTTGAAAATTGTTGGATATTTTTTTAAACTTTATCTTCTTATTTATTTAAATTATTCAATAATGACATAAACACTGCATTATCATTGTGTCATAAATAATTTTATTTATTTGATGTCTAAAAATTATAAAACAATTACCATGATGTATTAAATCTTTTTATCTTTCTAATGAATATCTATAGTCAAGTTTATCAATTATATAACTCCATGTAAAAATTGTTTTAGTTAAACAATAAATGTTTGTGATATTTTTATTTTTACTTTAAATAAATGGTATTAATGTCATTATCTTTCCCATGTGGCTCCATGGGGTCCCAAAAATTTACCCATGGATTGTCTTGGTCATCCATGACTAATAAAATAAGGGTAGGATAAGTTTAGAGGTAATTTAATATTATTATAACATTATTTTTACCTTTAATTACACTAATTACCTTTAATCACGGTTAATAAAACTTAAAAGTTACTATTCACCAAAAATTATTTTCATCCCATTGAATGAAATTTTTCTTACTAATGAAAAAAATTTATGTCGTATTTTTTAAATTAAATTCACAGAAGCGGTAAAATTTCATTTAAACGAAAAAACACTTTTTTAACTAACACTTAGTGGTTTCACTATTCACCAAAAATTGAAGTTTTTCATAAAAATACCAAAAATTAACCCTAAGATATATTTGATATTATGAATTCAAAAATGATGTCTATTTTACAAAATTCAAAACATATAAGTTGAATTAATGAATTTTATAATTAATTCCCGTTGTCAAATTAAATAGCCTGTTTTTAAGAAACAAGATATATCAAGAGGTTGACACTTGTTTAAGTCCAATTTCAAAGTGAAATTAATTCCAATGTACACAATTGAATTAAATTGTAAAAATATATTCTAATTTAACTTTAAAACCAATTAAAATGATAATCTAACCATATAAATAAATTAGATTAAAAGGTGCTTTTGAATTAAAATGCAGCATTTTCACTATTCATTAAAAAATGAACTTTATCGAAAAAATAGCAAAAATTTACACAAAGTAAATTTTGATGTCCCGATTCTAAAGAAGGATTTTATTTTGTCAAATATAACATATAACATTGTCAAAAAGTGGATTTAAAAAGGGTTCTCCATCAAAAGTCTGTTAAATTGACCTTTTAGTGAATATTAGAGTATTTATGCTTAAAATTGGATTCATTCACATTTTAAGCCTCTAAAATTTATTAGATAAATGTAAAAACATTTAACAAAACATATATTATCATATTTTAGTTATTTATATTCATTCCCAACAATACAACGGCTACGTGTTAACTACCGTTTAAAAAAAAATTATTATATTATTAGTGTGCAATGTAAGATTTCAAAGAAATCCGTCATTGCATATCAGGTACGCCATCGAACATAGAAACCTCATTAAGGAAACATTAATATTTAATTCAAAAATATTAACAAAAATTAAAATTTCTTATTCTTTATTTACCTGGAATGTTAAATCTATAGCTCGGGTCATGAATACTAGTTATGTGGCACAACTCGATGTTTGCAGTGGTTCCTTGTACATTTATTTTTATATTTTTATATTTTGTGTATGTGGTTATACCAACTGGGGACCAATTGATGTGTATAAAATTACCGTTCTTGTTTTATGATACATTTAATTTATTTATATAATGTTTCAATTTTTTTTATGTATTATTTTTAATTTAATGGATGTTTGTATTGATATATGTTGTTTGGTTATTTTTATTAATGTTGTTGACTCTTTTATAGGGGTATCAACTCCCCACCATATCTCCTTAGATTCTCACAACTATTTGGTATCATTTGGAGTATGGGGAGGTGCGCCTGATGTTATGTGGATGTTCAGTCCAATTGGTGTTCAGAGTGAGTCGATATGGGATGTTACACTAGAGGATTTTTTTAATTGATTTTCCCAATATAAGTGATTTAGAAATGAAAGAATATGTTTATGAGGTATTAGTGTCAAGAATAAAATTTGAAAACTCTTTAAACTATGTGAAATAAATATAAAAATCTAATGAGAAATGATGGTTCCCATGAAAAAAGAGAGCCTCATGATATAAAATAAGGACATATTTATAAATTTTACTAAATTATATAATGAAACATAATTAAATAAATCCCTAAAAAAGTATAGATTATCTTAAGGAGGATAAAAATACAATAGAAATAAAGAAAAATTTTAAGAAATATAATATGAAAACATAATGTAATCTAAATTAGAAATACATATTGATAAAAAATGAAAACATAAAAATAATTTTAAGATAAATAAAAAGGAAAATTTAAAATTTAGGGAGTTAATTTTAATTATTATAAAAATAAATTGTGTTTGTAGAAGAAATAAAAATATTAAATTTTCATGTTTAAAACTATAAACGATAAGGTATTTTATTGAATTTGAGGATTATTCATGGGATAATGAATTTTTGGAAGTGTAATAAAATAATATTAAGGTTGAAAATATATTAATGGTTATGAATATTTAGTTTAAAAAAGTTATTCATATATACGATAAACTATGAAAATATTGGGTGTTGGTTTATTTTATATTTCTTGATTAGTAAGAATAGAAACATAGTTATGAAATAACGAGCATTATAATTTAATTAATTGTAATTTTTTTTATTTTAGGTTGCATTGGATGTTACGAATATTTTTCCCAAGTGAATGCACCTTATATTGGTTTTTCACTTTATCTGGGAGTGTTCGTAAAAACATTTTCCACCGTATTAGACAAGTACTTTTTTTCATAAGCTCATTATGTTTAATTATCATTGTTTATACATATATTATTAGTTCATATATATGAAAATACATTTCATATAAAAAATTTAACATAGAAAACATGTCGATAAAGAAACCAAATGCAATCCAATATGTGGAAGTAAAGGTAAATATTTTTTATATTAGATATTATTCTGATTTTTTGATATATATATCTATATATATCGATTGATTTTTATTATGAAGTTAATGTTTTATAACCATAGTGTAATCATAATCTAGGAAATTTGGAATTTGGTTATTATGTTCTACGATTTATGTACAAGATAATCACAACTGAGGTAACTAGAGAATTTGACAAGGTTAGTTATATTTTTGTTATATTTTCTATCATAGTATTTTATTTTTTAATCTCATATCACTAAAGGTTATTGTAGAAATTCAATGATGACCAGTATTATACCCTAGCCGACCTTAGTCATCTTTAATAATTTTTTTGTGAACTATTTGTTCATTCTGATTACGTTTTGAGGTTTTTATATTCTAATGTTTATGAATAAAATTACATTTTTATAATAATATGTTTTCAAAAAACTAATTATTTTTTTATAATAGATTTTTGAACATAATGATATCAAATGAATGCTTTAACAATAACCAACAATGATCATGTTGTAAATTTTAGTTATGTGTATATTAATTATACTTTATAATACTAATGTATAGAATGTTTTTTGATTAACTAGATAAAAGAATTTAACTTTTTATTGATTTTTAGTCAATGATAAATGATGTTTTATTGCTGTATAATTTTTTTTCATTATAGGGAATTTGATTATTTTGGAAGTGTAATAATCTTAATTTACTTTTATTTAACTTTCAGCATTGATTTTTATAAAAACTAATGCCAAAACATTTTTTTTAAAAAAATACCATATTTTCAGTGTCAGATTTCATTAAAACCGAAGCCGAAAACTGATTTTGATGTAGGTTTATTCAATAAAACGACACCCAAAATCGACCCATACATGGTTTTCCATGTCCGTTTGTAACAAACCAACGTGGAAAACAAGCCCGTGCTCGATTTTCGGCATTACATATTTTTGTAAAACCTATGAAAAAACTAAACCAAGCATCATTTTTGGCATCTGTTTTTGAAAAAAGGACATTGAAAAGATTATTTTTTACACCTCCTTTATGGATGTCGGTTAAAAACCAACATTAACTCTAGTTTTTTCACTAGTGTATTAACACCTTTTTGTTATCTTGGCCTTTAGTCCTTATTTTTCTATGCCTCTAGACCTATGTCTTGGGTCTTTTAATATGTGATGGATTTATTATTCACCTAATAGGGGGGGGGGGTTCATTTTTTTATAATGGGACTAAAACCATATCATTTCAATTATATTTCACAATTCAGTTAATCCTACTTACACCTACTAATTCAACCATGATGTTTTAATTGTTTAAGAATTTTAGAGTTTCATTTTAGTTCATTGTTTCTTGTGGAGTATGTAATTGAACATATTTGACATAATTATATGAAAACATATATTAAATTATTAGGTCATTATAATTTTCATATAAAACCGGAATAACTAAAAACTCTATAGATTATGTTTAAAATCAATAAATATGGGTACATCCTCCAGTGTTGGTGGTATGAATTATTTTTTCAAATGTATATTTATTATTGAAATAATATTTCAATTATTAGAATAAAAATAAGGTATACATCAAGGTGGAGTAATGGAGAGTTAAAAAACTACAAAAAATAAGAATATAAATAATCAGCCCATTTTAAATTTATTTGGAAGTACATATAATCTCTATGGAAATTGAAATAAAAGTGACTATTATGATTAAAAATTATGATAAAAATCAGCCATGTAACTTCCAAATTCAACTGAAGGAATAAGAATAAAAAATATATGAAAGAATAATAATAAAAAATATTTGAATGAATCAGGAGAACAAAAAAGGGATTTTTCCTTGAGGAATAAAATAAATATATTTATAAAATAAAAAAACTAATAAGACTCAACTTGATCATACACTAAAGTTAAGGATACCATTTATTATTGAAGTAAATGAAACAACATATATTATTAAATGAAAATGATACCTATTATTATTAATGGAGGTACACTAGAATAATAAAAAAGAAAATCATTCTATGAAATAAATAAAAGTATTGGTTCATCGAAATAAATATATAAGAATAATTAATGATTATAATTTCATATATATTGTCAAAAGATGAAGAAAACAATATTATTGAGAAGTTGTAAGGAAGGTTCATACAGGATGAACATGTTTCCAAATATGATTTTCATCAAACTACCGACACATGAAGAGATGATGAATAAAATGAATCTTTCACTAATAAGTTCATTCTATTTCATAGTTAAAGTTTGAGAGAAAATCACACATGAATAGATATATTAAAATAGATAAGAAAAAATTTTAAACAAGGATGATTGTATTAAATTAAATTATAATTCAATAATGAAAACATTTATTGAAGTTTGATATGAAAATAAAGGGGTTTCTTGGACAAGAAAAAATTCCCAACAATTTGGCTATCACTATTGAGTATTAAAGGAACTTACTTTTTCATATATCCAATGTTCTTGTTTATTAATATTGGTAGTTAATGGTGATTCATGTTATATGATTAATTATTTTATGGGTGTTATAAAATCTACATAGTTTCCTAGACGATCCATATTATAATGATCTATATTTATTTGCATTAATTCATGAAGGATTATAATAAAATAGATTCTTAGAGATTATTTAATTATCTAACTTGATTAAGGAAAAAATAAATTTAATTATGATCAATAATATACATGATTTTAGTGTAGATTCATTTATATGCATAAAGAAGTAATTTTTCTAAAAACTAATTTTGTTTCGTTAAGCATAATTTTTTAAAAAATAATTTTTTACCACCTCTGAAAATTTAATATTATAAAGTGGTTTTTAAATTTTGAATAATCATGTTAATATTTAGTAATATGATCTATTTATTTTTTTAGATAAATATATTTTAACTTGGTAAAATTGAGTTATCACGGTGAAGCTTAAAATGAGGTAAAATTGTTAAAACAAAGTAATAAGACCAAAAATATCTCAAAAACCATATCTATAATTGATAGAATTAGTCGATTATAAAAAAACCCATCTTATCTTAATTTTTTTTCTAATTTGGTTCC
Source organism: Viscum album (assembly GCA_963277665.1). Lineage (NCBI taxonomy): Eukaryota > Viridiplantae > Streptophyta > Magnoliopsida > Santalales > Viscaceae > Viscum > Viscum album. Next base: position 497,351,375 of record OY728123.1, on the reverse strand, counting down.
ACTTTAATTTGATATTGAACATTATTTTATTTAATGTTTAGATTATTTTAAAAAATTCTACCCATTTGACTTAAAAAAAAAACCCTCATTTTCCCACTTCAAACCACACCATTACTTAAAAATTAACATGAATTCATAAAAAAATTATATATTTATTGATACTAACTCGTGTTTGGGAACCTGTGTTCCTAATAATAAGTCCTAAACATCTCCTTTGCAAGAGGTCATTCAAGTGGATATTCCAGATCTTAACATAAGCGATATATTTTTAATGATATATCTTCTATATCATATTCATATAAATCTTATTAAATCTGACTTATAACTTTAATAAATTTATTTTAAATTAATTACATTCTATAAAAGTGATATTATAATTATGAAATAAGATGTTCTTACTTATTCAATCATTATAAAACACCTTTTTCGGTCGATTTTACCACCCAGAAGAATGATATTATCAAGTTTATATCATGAATGATTAAGGAATGAAAGATATAAGTAACAATATGTAAAATTAATGAATTTAAGACATTTAATGGATTATTTGAGTTAAAGAAATATATTTTTATCCATCAACAAAATCAATTATTTTTGTGGGATCAAAATTGATAAAAAAATAATATTTTTAAGATTTCCATGAAAATAATAACATCAAATTCCATGAAATGATAATGTGACTCAATAAATATATCAAAAAATAAACTATAAACCTCTATGAACACTATAGAGATAATTAAACCTTTACCAAGGTGTAAGGACCAGAAACATTGAATTAGAACATTCGTGGAAAAAGGAATAGTTTGCACAAAAATATTGATTTTAATAAATAATTATTACTTAGCATTTAATAAGAAATTATATATCTCTTATTTTAAAGGGAATAACTAGGTGTAGCCTTTTAAAACACTCTACACTAGGAATCCCACTCCCCATGAAGGGATCACTTTAGAGAGAGCCCCATCTAGGAAAGATTCATTACTAGCTGATATGGTAGAGCGTACTGAAGGGTAAAGACCCGATAGGAAATAGTTCAACATAAAAAATTGTCAATATAGGTGGGTCACACCTCATTTCACCCACCCATTTAGGAATGGGGTGACCCGACAAGATGAGTGGACCCCAGGGGAAGGAGAAATTTTCCCAAGAGCAGACTCCCAGGATTCAAACCCTACACCTCCCCATGAATGATGTTGTTGTACCCCTCTCCTTCACCACTGTGCCACCACCAAAGTGATAATAAAAAATTATATGTGAATATATATATATATATGATAAATATAAATTTATTATACAAGAGGTTATAGTTTTTTTGACCAAGTGAAAGTCTAACGTAAGAGGTTTTCATCTCAAAATCACTTCATTGGGACATGTTTCATATTATGCATCTATTTTCATTTATATGGAGAAAGTTCTACCTATTTGATAGATTTTTTTTGAATAACTTTATATTCATGTTATTTTAAGTTACTTATCATATTATTTATTTCAAATTGGATTTGATTTTAAATTACAAAAGATGATTTATTTTAGATCACTTCTTTAAATTTTTTGATATTTTCTACCAAAATTTCCATTTTCTATATCCATATTATTTATATTTTTTCATGAATTTCGTTCAGTATAATTAAATATTTATTTAAGTTCATTTTCAACAATATTTTTGTTTTAATTTTTTTTAAAATTAATCTTTTATCATTTTCTTTAGGGTCATTATTGACTTTCTTTACAAAAGTATGTAAGGAATATTTTTTAACATTCACAACTTGACAAAAGTATAAAAATATTATTATCATTATTCAATATTAATTTTCCTTTCCAATTTTCTATATATTTTTAAAGAAAATTATATTTCCATTTTTCTATGAATTTTTTTTTAAGTTTTACCAAAAAAAGATATATCGTATTGTTTTTTCAAAGTATATTTGTAATGCTTTTATAAAAGTGTTTTCATCTATGTAAACATTTCTTGATGATTTTATGATTCACTATAGATAATATATAATTAAACCATCCACCTTCATTTCATTAATTACATATGATTATTTTTTATGAAGGTTTTCACAAAACTTTCTTTGATTCGATTGGCTGTTAAAATATGATTGAAATATAAACATTTTTATGTTCTTATGGAAAACATATATATAGTTTTCGTTATGTAATGGGTTGACCCATAATTATATAACCCTATAATTCATTGGGTAAATATTTATTTCTCATGTCATAAAATGTAATGGACTAGGACGTGAACCCAATACCTATTGGACTATGTCCAACAAGGTTTAAAGAGAATGGGGAGTGAGCACAATCTACTAAGGGGGATCTATCCACCTAGGTTTTAAATAGATTGGGGAGTAAACCTTATCTACTATGTTATGATAGTCATAATGTTAATCCTTGAAAAAGGATATAATTATCTCTACTTATGTATGTTCCACACATTTATAGAATGTTCAAATTTTTATATTATGGTCACATGGATCATGATTATTGACTTATGAATCAAGTTTACACACTCTTATGACTTCTAAATTATGTTTTAAAAAATTATTATGCTATGAATAATGATGTATTATCTATGAATTTTTGGGTATGTTTTTGATATGTTTTAATTATATACCTTAATTATGTTATCATATTATCATTTTCATCTTATGCCCACTTATGATCTTTGATTGATATATCCTCTATTTACCATTACCTAGAAACAAATATATCACCTTATTATATTTTAATTTCCCTAGGCTGTGAAGAACGGTGGTATGTACGATATATCTAGAATTTTACCATGTTTGAAGTGTATTTCTGGGATATACTGATGAATGTATTTAAAATAAATTGATTATTTATATAATATTCAGATTAAACAAACCTTTATGTTCCATGGTACAAATTATTCTGAGATTTATTGAATATTCATATAAAATTATGTATTATGAGTTCATGTTATGCTTAGGTTTCCTGTGTTGGTATTAGAGAATGGTTTAGTTATTTTTAGGGATTAGATTTTAATGAATAAGCGTATAGAAGATAAAAAAACCTATTATAAACCAAAATTGATACAGGTGAACTTAAAATGATATGAATTTAAATAATGTTTCATAATTTAAGAGGTATTCAAAATGTTTTTATATTATATGATTTCTCACCCTAATAATTAAATCACGATCTTTATATTAACCATTTTGTTTTTATTCAATGGATAGATCTAGGAGGAATCATGTAAACATTGACTATGATAGATAATGAAATGTCTATCCTCCTAAGTAATCAAATGCAATAAGAGATGGAATTAAAACATTTAAGTATATGATCACCAAATACTCTGAAGATATGAAAAACAACATGAATTAAAGGGATCTTACAAATGAGTGAAGGAATGAACTACTCACTATTGTGTCTTTCTTGAGAAAACATCCAAAATATTTTAGTGGGATTTTTGATCTACTAAATTTTGAGTAATGGATCAGTATGATGGAAAATATATTTTCTATCTCTATTTCTCAATGCATGAAAATGTTATTATAACCAATTATCATTTATAAGGTGAAGTTTATCAATAATGGAGTCTTATCAATAATATGGGGAAAGAGAATGAAATTGACTCCATGTAATGAGAGGAGTTTAAGAAGGTATTTTTAAATATGTATTTTCCCTAAATGCTTCACACTAAAATGGAGAGAGAATGAATAGAGTTAAAATAAATGGATTATGAATCTATTGGAATCTATAAAGAAATTTTTACATAACTTGAAATGTAAATTTCTTGTTTTATAATTGAACCTAAACAAAAAAGTGATTATTTAATTATTGGATTAAAACCAAGTATTTGAAATTTATTTAATATAAGAGACATTGGAAGCTATGAACAAATCATTTGATATGGTCACATGGTAGAAATAGAGATTGAGAATTAAAATTCTACTCATGGTTTTGGGGAAAAAAAGTGAATTGTGTATTTTCAAGGAAACATTAGTAATAACACTACTGGAGGAAAATAATAAATTTACCTTTATGCCTAAAAATATAGAATGAATAGTAAGGAATTTTTTTGAGGGGATATGTAAATTCCTCAAGTGAATAAATAAATTCCATCAATCAAATGAATTCTGAAGATACATTAAGTAAACAACTAATGAAATTAATAGTGGAAAAAAATAAACAAATTCACCACCTAAACTACAATGATGAAATTATAATGAGTATGGAAATTATTCCAACCAGTGTATGAATCTAAGGGTTAAGGATGATAATTGAAATCAATAATATCTTAAGACAAAGGAAAAATGGAAAAACTATTTAATCAAAACCACAAATACAATTATATTACTCCTTTTTGGAATAATTTTTTTGGGATGTGTTTTATACAAATATTTTTATTCTCTATATAGTTGATCTTTATGTAATTTTTTAATGTATTGAATGTTTTCTACATTAATACCATATTAGTTACCAGGTTAGGGAAGTCACATTTTATATCCTAAATAAAATTATGAATTTTTTGTTGAGTCAATAAGGTTTCTTTATGACATTTCCATTCCTCTATGTTTTGAAAATCACTAGAACCTCATCTTAAGAAAAATTATCTTTATCTAAGGATTATTTTCTTAAGGAAAATTTACCTTCTCTAAGACAAGTTTTATAATTACCTTGGTTTTCAATGTATTATTCAATTTATTCTAAAAAATAAGTCTATTTTTTTTCTAAGTCAAAAATTCATATCATTATAAAAAAACCTAGAAATCTTATAGTTCCTTGGAGATCAAGTCTTCAGTTTTTAGACTCCGAATTCTATGAAATTCAGACGCTAAATTCTATAAAATTCAGACTTTGATTTTTTTGAAATTCAGAATTAAAATTCTATGAAATTATGACTCTGAATTCTCTAAAATTTAGACTCTGAATTCTTTGAAATTAAGACTAAGAATTATCTAAAATTCGGAATCCAAATTCTCAAAAATTCAGACTCTGAGTTCTATGAAATTCAGACACCAAATTCTTTGAAATTCAGACTCTGAATTCTCTAAAATTCAGACTCCAAATTCCTCAGAATTAAGACTATAAATTCCTCAGAATTTTTACTTTGAATTACTCAAAATGCATAATCTTAATTCATCAGAATTCAGATTCAAAATTCATCAGAATTCAGACATCGAATTCCTCAAAATTTAGACTTTGAATTCCTCAGAATTCAGACTCTAAATTCATCAGAATTCAGACTCTGAAAACTATATAATTCAGATTCTTAATTATTTGAAAGATAGAATCTGAATATCCATGATTTTAGAATCCAATTTTTTTTATAAATATATTATGAATTCTATTTTTCCTTAGATTTTGGATATTCAGATTTAGTTAAGCTACTTAATTTCCCTTACACAATCTTTTTTTTTGTAACTATAGAATTATTTCGTACAATTTGTTTCTAACTAACTATTGGTTGAGTGACATGTGTATAGGTCCCTTTGAGATTTAAGGAAAAATATGACAGTTGGAGGAGGGATCCGACCATTGATGTTTTTCATATAAATAAGATCTCATTCAAATGATCTCAGAGTTGATGAGTTGTTCCAATATTCTAGAGATTACATGCTATGAAGTGATTTTAGATAGAGAAAGACTCTTGTCCCTTGTTCATTTCATGAACATATTGTCCAGTCATGAACATATTGTTCATTTTGATTCATGTGACTCTGATTATTTCTAAGTACAATCGATGGATTCTGTGGATAAGAAGACAGAGGTGCCAAGTACCTTAAAGTTCAAGGGCTTGTAGGGATTTCAAGTCAGACTCTGATATTCCTATTGAGGGCTTACCTTGGTGTGGATAAGACAAAATTTATCGAATGTATAAATCAAGGTACTATAATCCAAGGTTGATGGATACCTTACAATTTGGGTTAAAATATCTCATACTTGTTTACTTGATTGGTGCTTCAAGGTTTATTTGCACTGTATTCTTTTTAAGAAACAATGTAAAAATTTATTATTATTTCTTGTAATTTTACTTACTCTGATAAATAAGATTATATATGCTTTAAGGTAGAATATTTCTCTAAGTAAACTATTCTTATATTTTTTTCCAGATTCATATTTCCATACCATAATAAAATTTGGTTCTTAGTTAATAACAAAAGAGGTTTTGCGAATTTTCCTTCATTAAATTTTTAAAGATAAATTTCATTAAGGTTAAAAATGAATGTGTTTAAAAATACAATTCAACCCCTCTTTTAATTGAGCATCTACATACACTATTTCAATCCTACAGTTGGTATCAGAGAAAGTCTCTGAAATACTTATACTCACATAAAAGTTTTCTTGATCAAGTTTTCATTGTTCTAAATTTTTCTTGCTTAATATTTATTGTTCAAGTTTTTCTTAAAGTTTTTTTTATCTTTGTTTATAAAATTTTTATATTAACATGTTTTGTGGAAAAGTATTTTCTAATAGAATGTTAGGTATGAATGTTGGTTCCATTGATAACCTTAATCCTACTAGATGACCAATTTTTGATGGTAATGATTATGATTATTGGAGAAATAGGATGAATAATTTTTTCATTAACACTGGAGTAGAAAATTTTGTAATGATCACTGGAGAATACAAAATTCTAGATAAGGAAGTCAAAACCTTCACTAATCATGAAAAACAAGAATATCAACTAAATTACAAGGTACAAAATACTTTGTTGTGTTTTATGACTAGGAATATATATAGTGAAATATATTCTTGTGAAGCTTCCAAATTCATTTTGATGAAACTTAAGATTACACATTTTGGGACTTCTAAAGTGATAGAAACTAGAAGAGCTATGTTAAGATCTGAATATCATGGATTCTTATTTCATTACAGAGTACCTGTTTGAAATGTAAAATAAATATTTATGACTATTTTAAACAATATTCAATAAATGGGAGAGAAAGGTTTATATGATGAAGTTATTGTAGATAAAATAATTGATATCATGACTAATGATTTAGAATAAAAAAGGACAGTTATTGATAAGAACAAAAAATTATCCAACATCACTCTTGATGAGTTATTTGGAACTCTTATGAAGAATGAAAAAATAATGAAAATAGATTTTGATTTCAATAAAAAGAAGAATGGTATGGAAGCGTAGATTTCATTACTACATCTAAAGCCAAGACTTCAGAAAGGGTAACTAGATCCAATGCAAAGAAAGATGTTGTTATAACAGAATCCAATTAAAGTGGTCAATCTGAGAATGAATTATCCAATCTTGGTCTAAGGATAAACAAGATTTTAGTAATGAAATATTTTTAGTATAGATATAAAAAGAAAGATAGTAGTTACAAGAAATATTCTAAAGTAACATGATATGAAAGTAAAAGGGATAGACATATTAGACCTGATTTCCATATTCTTAAGTGAAAAGAGAGGAAGGACAAAAATTCTGAAAGAAATTGAATTTTTTTTACAAGTTTATGTCAAGGAAAGTATTGAAATTAAATTACACCTGGAGTGCCAGTAGTGGTGATTATTTAGATGAATCTTCAGATTAGGAATCTTCTAGTCAGAAGAATATTGGTCTTATAGCTAGAATACCTATTGAAAATAATTGTTTTATGGATAAGGTAAACAATGTTGAATCTCTAACAAATATTTCTTTAAATACTAATTTTCTAAATGAAGAATATTAAAAATCTTAAGATGATAAATCTTCCTCAATAGAAGATAATACCTCACCTTCATTTGAAGAATTTTCTAGATTTTCTAAACTTCTTGAGAATGAAAATTGTAAGATATAAAAGAAGTTAGAAAAATAAAATTCTAGAATTTCAGTTTTAATAAAATAAGTATCATATCTTTCTAAGGATCTTGATTAGAAAACTTTTTATTTTTAAAGTGTTTCCAAAAATCTTTTATAAGTTAATTATGAGAAGGATAAACTTTCTAAGGATCTTGAAAATGTTATTTCTATAAAAAATATTTTAGAGAATAACCCAAGTCCTAAAACTAAATATTTTTTGGAGAAGAATTTACTCATTATAATAAAATATATAATTTTTTCCTTAAAGATAATTTTATAACATTTTACTTCAGGAAGGAAATAATTTGATAAAATGTATTGAAATTGTTTCCTATTAAGAATAGTTTTGGATTTTGTTATACTCAATCAAAACTAGTTCTTAGTAATAATTATTTTGTTCCCCAAAGTGATCCCTTTTTTACTAAATGTAAATTTAGTGGACATTGGGATAAAACATTTCTTTAAATAAAATCCATTCTTTAGGTTTTCATAAAGCTTACTTTTTAAAGAAAATGTGGATTCCTAAAATTTTACATTCTGAAATTTCCTAATCTAAGAAAGTTTGGATTCTGAAATAATAACTCTTTTATTTTCAGGAAAATGAAGAAAGTACCAACAAGAATACAATATACATGGATAGTGGATGTTCCTGTCACATGACTGGTAATAAAAAACTTATTTAAAAATATTTTCAATACGAAATGAGGAAAAGTAACTTTCATAGATAATGCTCAGGGATAAATTGTTGGTATAGGTAACATTTTACTTCTTAAAAAACAATGATTTCAAATTTTTTATTTGTTAAAGTTTTTAAGAACAACCTCATTAGCATAAGCCAATTATGTGATGTTGTTTACCTTATGGATTTTATGAATGATAAATGCTTAGTAAAAAATTCCAAGGAAGGGTTTTTTCTTTCTTCCCATAAGCATGAGAATGTTTATACACTAAACTTAGAAGACCTTAGGATCCAAGTTCTACCTTTCCTTAGTGAAATGGAAGATCAATCCTGGTTATGGAATAGAAGGTTAGGACACTGTAACCTTAAAAACCTATAAAAACTCTCAAATAAAAGACTTTTTAAGGATCTACTAGAGCTTATATTTGATTCTTAAAATGTTTTTGATCCTTGTCAATATGGAAATAAATAAAAATCAAGTTTTAAATCAATCATTGAAGTCTTAACTTTTGATACATTATATCTAGTGCATATGAATCTTTTTGGTCTAACAAAAAACCAGAAGTATCATATGAAAATACTATGTATTTTTTTAGTAGATGATTATAACTTGTTTACATGGGTTTATTTTCTAGGAAATAAATATGAATATTTTTCTTATTTTAAAAATTTTAGATCCCAAGTTAAAAATTAAAAAAACCTTCTGTTGATAACTATTCATAGTGATCATAGAGGATAATTTAAAAATTCATATTTTGAAACTTTTTGTAGTAAGAAAGTCATTACTCATAACTTCTTAGCCCCAATAACTCAACATAATGGTGTTATTGAAAGAATAAATATAATTATTCATGAGATAACTAGAACCAAGTTGAGTGAATGATCTATAACTATACAATTTTGGGTTGAAGTTCCTAGTACTACTTGTTATACTATAAATCGAGTTTTAATTAGACATTTTCTTAACAAAACACCTTATAAATTTTGGACTGGTCGATATAATAGACTTTCTTACTTTAATGTTTTTAGATGTAAAGTATTCATTATGAATACTAAATATAAATTACATAAGTTCTCTCCCAAATATGATGAAGGAATTTTACTAGGATACTCCACTACTTATCAGGATTATAGAGTTTTTTACAAAAAATACTTGTACTATTGAAGAAATAGTGAATGCTAAATTTTATGAAACTGATACTTTTGTTTTTATAAAACCCCAACCTACATCCTCCGATGTGTTTTCAAAAATGGATTATCAACCTTGGATAAAATATTCTTTTAATAAAAAAATGTTCAAGAAAATATTTCTGATGCATTTACCACAGAATATTTTGTACCATATGTTGATGAATAGGTTTTACAAAACCCAAATCAATTGTTTCTTGAGAATAATCCCAGTGATAGTATCATTGGTGATGTAAATAAACCTATAAGGACTATAAGTTCATTTAGAAAGTAAGTAGAACATCTAGCATTACATTTACAATTAAAACAAAAAATAACTGATGAAGATTTATGTGATGATGACTGGATTAAAGCCATGAAATATGAGCTAAATGAATTTTAAAGGAACGAAGTCTAGAACTTGGTTGAAAGACCTAAGGAGAATTCTGTAATTAGATTCAAATGAGTCTTTAGAAATAAATGTGATGAAAATGTAATCACAGTAAGAAATAAAGATAGATTAGTTTCTAAAGGATATAATCAACTAGAAGTAATAGACTATCAAGAGACCCATTCTCTATTAGATATACTCAAATTTATTCTTATATTACTTGCCTTTGCAACATTAATTAATTTCAAAAAATTTCAACTGTACGTGAAGTGTGCTTTTCTAAAGGGATATGTTAAATAGTAAGTTTATGTTGAAAAAACTCTTGGATTTGAAGACGAAAAACATCCTAAACATGTTTTTAAACTTACCAAATATTTATATGGACTTAAACAAGCCATTAGATCCTGCTATGATAGGTTTACATGATTTTGGTTACAAAATAATTATGTTAAGGGAACATCTGATCCAACTATTTTTATAAATAAAGATAATAAAATTGTTTTTATTGCTGAAATATATGTTGATGAAATTATATTTGGTTCACCTCTGTAGTCTTTAACTGATTCGTTTATGAATATAATGAAATCTGAGTTTGAAATTAGTATGATGGGTGAGTTAACATTTTTCCTAGGTTTTTAAATTTCACAAAAACTAGAAAGAACTTATATATCACAACAAAATTATATTAATGATATTCTTAAAAAGTATGGGTATGAAAACAATAAATGTATAAGAACTCCAATTGGTACCTCAAATTCACTTGATCTTGATGAAGTTAGGAAACCAGTAGATCAAACATCTTTTAGAGGTATGATAGGAAGTTTATTATACTTAATGGCTAGTCATCCAGTCATAATGTTTTTAGTATGATTATGTGAAAGATATTAATATAATATAAAATAATCTCATTTAAAAGTAGTGAAAATAAATTTTCACTATTTAAGGGGAACCATGGATTTAAGAATTTTCTATACTTCTAGAAATGATTTTTTTTGAAAAGTTTTTCGGATGCTGATTTTGGTGGATGAAGAATGGATAGAAAAAGTAAATATAGAACTTTTAATTTCTTAAAAGATTCATTAGATTCTTGGTCATACAAGAAGCAACACTCAGTTACACTTTCCACTACTGAAGCTGAATATGTACTAGTTGGAAGTTGTTGTGATCAAGTGTTGTGGATGCAACACACACTCATAGACTATGACATAAGTTTTACTGAAACATAGATATTGTGTGACAACACATGTTCCATTTCCCTAATAAAAAAACTATACATCACTCTCATGTAAGACATGTAGATATTATGCATCACTTTCTTAGAGATCAAACACTAAAGGAGATATCATTCTTCCATTTATCAGAATACAAGATCAACTTGCTGATATTTTTATAAAATCATTACCCTCTGATAGATTTGAATACATTAAACAAAATTTAGGAATGATAAACATAAGGTAATATTCCATATTAAATTTTTTTTAAAACCCATCTCCATATATTAATAAACTACTTCTCATAGGGAGAGTACATTTATTATTTAACCAATTTTTTTCCTTAATCAAAATTTTTTTGTACCCAATTTTTTTTAAAGTTTTTTTCTTAAAATCATATTTCCATAACCTAAAATTTCCCTTAATAATTTTTTCCCAAATCTAAATCTCTTTAAGAAGAACATTTTTCATTAATAACAAATTTTTTGGTAATTTTAAAGGTATAATTCCTTACTTAAATTTTCATAATTGAATTTTTTACTTACTGGTATTTTTATTCTATTTTAAGAAAACTATATTAGATTCACTTTCCATATATCTGATTTTTCTTTAAAACCTCAAAAGATCAGAACCTTCCAAATTTTTCTTCAGCATTCATCTCAACCATTAGATTAGATCATGCTTATTTAAACCTTTGGATCAAAATAGGAATTAAAACCATCATCTCTAATCCTATATAAAGGCCCCCTATTTATTATCCCACATCAGTTTTCAAGACTTTGTGCACCGAACCTATTCCCCTATTCAAAAAGGCCATTCGGTTTTTCCATGTTAACTTAGACTCTGGATGTCACCGGAAGCTTCCCTGTAGAAATATATGTCTTTAACTAAGGTAATAAAGGATTGGAAAATCTATAGGGAAAGGTTGGTTGACCCAAAATTATTTTCTAAGTATAATTCATTGATTTTAAAAAATACAAAGTTGAATTGATGGGAGAGTTTTTTCATTGCCAAGGAAAAGAGTCAAGATCCAGTTTATTATTACTTATATAATTCTAGGATACAATAAGTTTTTATTAGGAAGTTGTAAGGGAGAAGTTTTCATCCAATAGCTATGGAAAAACCTATTCTTTGTCTTTCAATATGGCAGCAAATATTCTTATAATTCCATATAAAGGTGAGGAAATATTCTATACTCACATGTTTCTAGATCAGTTTGAAAGTTTTGAGAAGGAAAATCCAATTAAGTTCCTTGGAATCAAAGGAGTAAAATCACTAAAGATCAAACATATGTTAAAAAATTTCATGATGTTAGCATTGTGGGTACACGGTTTCCTCATTCCGAGAAAAGTAGATAAGGAGTTCTTAAAGAAAAGGGATATATTTATATTAGAATATTTGGTTAACCCGAGAAAGGTTAATTTGGTAAATTATATCCTTCTTACAATCACCAACATTTGAAATGGAACTCTCAAATCTTATATCATCATGTATCCAGTGATCTTGTCGAAGATCATACTGTTTTTCTTAGAATCATTTAAAATTCCATACAGTTCTAAACCAAGAACCTTCAGAATCATGTTACTGAGTGATGATACTTGAAGAAGGTTTAAATTCGGGTTCAACACCAAATATAGATAATTTTATGATCTTTCTGAAAGTGAGATTGAATCTTTTTCCAGGAAAGGGGAAGTAGGAGAAAAATAAAAGAAATATCAAAAGAAGAGAAAAGAGAAGGAACCAAAAACCAAAGAAAAATCTATAGTTCTGAAAAGCCAGTCAACACCAACAAAGACGAAAAAGAAAAAAACATTCCCTGATAAAGTAGTAAAGAAGTGGAGGGAATATAATTAGAACAAGAAAAAAGGTGATCCAAGATTTGACTTAGATACTACCGAGGAAAAATCATTGAAATTAAATTTTATGAAGTGATTTAAAGGAAAGAAAAACATAAGAAGTTGAAAAATTAAATGTCTGAAGCTAAGATCATTCAAGAACTTATCAAGGATACGAAGAAATACGCTGAATAGTTGTAGGTACTAGAATCTTTTCTCTATGAATCAGTACCAGTATGAATCCTAGAAAGAAAATTCAAAATTTGGAACCTATTACATAATAAGATATAGTTCAAGAAGTATAAGTAGAATAAGAACAAGAGGAAGAAGAATATGATAGTGATTATTTGATTAAGTAAGTGAAAGAATACCATGAGAAGGAAAGTCTTTCTAACAATATTTCAATATGAACTTCCCAGGTTGAGTCAACCAAAAAAATTTCTCAAGGAGAAAAGGATGATGAAAAAGAAGAGGTTGATACAACTTTTGTTGATGAGAGTAGAAATCATGATTTTGTTTATCCCGATGATGTTAAAGGAGATACTGAGAAAGAAGAGGTTGATAAAGATACGATAATCCAACTCTATGATAGTGATCATGAGTCTCCAAGGGATGAAAAGGTTATTTCCAAACTTGATAAAGGAAAATTGGTGGTTGATGATAAACCTAAAAGGGTTGTGGTTGTAAAATAGAATAAGGATGTTGGTGGTTCATCTAAAAGGAAAGATAAAGAGCTAGACAAAGAATCCTCTTCTGTAGGGGAATCCAATTCTAAATCTTTTTCTTCAATGGGTCAGGATTTCATTATTCAGTCTTTGAAGAAGTTAGGGAACACAATACCTTTGATCCCTAGTATTGACTTGAGACGTCAGTTGCTTCAACATTATTTCAATCAGAAGATAGATTTAGTAAGAATGATCATGGAAATATTCATCAATCTTAAGAGATTTAAAATATTTTCATATTGGTTATGATCCTCATAGGAGATAATGTAAGGAAATTCAAAATGGTTTAAAAGAATGATTAAATACATGAGAATATTTGATGACTTACAATATTCAGTAAAAGATGATTTTGATATTTCAAATGGCAGAATGAAAAACCTTTTAACATGTTTTTTAGAAAATATGAATCTTGAGAAAGTATCCCAGATGTAAGAGGATAAAGATCTGAATAGGAAGTTAAATTCAGTTTGGTTAAATAAGAAGAGAGAAAGGGAACTCAGGGAAGAGTTGTAAGAAAATTTCAATTGGCAAGAAGAAGTAGCGAAGTCTCAGGAAGAAATACTAATGTCTTAAGATGAAAAAAATCAAGGCTTTGGAAAAGAAGAACCAGGACCATGAATAGTTGATCAAGCAGTTTTAGGATGATTATAAAGAGCTCAAGGATTTAAATTTTACTTTGAGGAAGATAATGCCAAGGGAAATGAAGGATGAATATTTTTCCACTCATCATGATATTTCGTTGTATTTTTACTCTGTAATAAATTTTCCCATAATAATAAAAATATTGTTTTACTTCAATTATTATTTTTTTATATAGTTCTAATATTTATGGTTCCATTTTTTTCATTCTCTCTATTTCTTTTTGAAAACCAAAAAGGGGGAGAAAAGAATGATCTAAAGAAAACTAAGTATAAAGAAGATAATATTCTAAGAAAGGGGGAGTTTAAGTAAGGGGAGATTACTTAAAGAAGACTTTCTTATGAAAGAAAAAGTAAAATCTATCTAAGGAAGTAAAGAATACGATCCTTAGGGGTTTCTGAACCTAAGGGGGAGTTAGTCATATTCATCATGGTTAATAAGTAAAGGGAGATAAAATTTTCTTTTAGTGTTCAAAAATAAAAATCCTTATCCCTTATATTCTTTTTTAAAAGGATGTTTGTGCTTTTAAAAAAGGGGGATATTGTTTAATAAATAAGGTTTCTTTATTAATTTTCCATTCCTCTATGTTTTAAAAATCACAAACACCTTATCTTAAAGAAAATTATCTTTCTCTGAGGATTATTTTCTTAAGGAAAATTTTCCATCTCTAAGAAAAGGTTTATCCTTTTCTTGGTTTTAAATGTCTTATTCAATGTCGTCTCTAAAACTTGTCTATTTTTTACTAAGTCATAAACTTGGATCCTTATCAAAAATCCATAAAATCTTATAGTTCCTTGGATATTGAGTCTTCTATTTTTCAACTCTGAATTCTATGAAATTCAGACTTTGAATTCTATGAAATTTCGACTCCAAATTCTCTAAAATTCAGTATCTGAATTCTCTAGAATTTAGACTCTGAATTCTCTGAAATCCAGACTCTGACTTCTATGAAATTCAGACTCTGAATTTTTTGAAATTTAGAATCTGAATTATCTGAAATTTAGAATCTAAATTCTCTGGAATCTATACTCTGAATTCCTCATAATTCAGACTCAGAATTCCTCATAATTAAGACTCCAAATTCCTCAGAATTTAGCCTCAAAATTCCTCAGAATTAAAACATCGAATTCCTTATATTTTGGACTCTGAATTCATCAGAATTTAGACGCCGAATTCATTAGAAATCAAACTTTTAATTCCTTATAATTTAGATTCCAAATTCATCAGAATTCATACGTTGAAAACTATATAATTCAGATTATTAATTCTTTAAAAAAGAGAATCCGAATATCCTTGCTTCTAGAATCCAATTTTTTTTATAAAGAGATTCCAAATTCTATTTTTCTTAAAATTCGAATATTCATATTTAGTTAAGCTACTTCATTTTCCTTACACATGCTTTTGTAACTATAAAATGATGTCATAAAATTTATTTCTAACTACCGTTGGTTGAGTGACGCATGTACATGTCCCTCTAAGATTTAAGAAAAAATATGACCATTAGAGGAGGGAGCTGACCGTTGAAGTTTTTCCTATAAATAGGATCTCATTCGAATAAGATCAGAGTTGTGAGTTGTTCCAAGATTCTATAGGTTACATGTTGTGAAGTTATTTTTAAAGAGATATAGACTCTCATTACTTGTGAATTTCATAAAAATATTTTTTATTCGTTAACATCTTGTTCTTCTTAATTTGTGTGACTTCGATTATTTCTGAGTACAATTGAGGAATTTCGGGGATAGTAATATAGAGGTGATAACTACCTTTAAGTTTGAGGGCTTACAGGGACAAAAAATAGACTCCGATATTCCTATCAAGGGCTTACCCTAGTGTGGGTAAGACAGAATTTATTGAACGTATAAATCAAGGGACCTTTATCCAAGATTGTTGGATACCCTACTCTTTGGGTTAAAAGATTTCCTACTTGTTTACTTGATTGTTGTTTAAAGTTTTATTTCTGATATATATTATTTAATAAGGAAAGTATAACTTTATTATACTTTCTTGTACATTAACATACTCTGATAAATAAGATTATATACGCTTTAAGGTAGAATCTTTTTCTAAGTAAATTTTTCCTAAGTTTCTTTTCCAGATTCATAATTCTAGAACCTAAGAAATTTTTTTCTTAGTTAATAATAAAATAGGGTTTGTGAATTTAACTTGTTTGAATTTGTTAAACATAAAATTAATTAAGGTTAAAAACAAATGTTTTTAAACATACAATTCAAACCCTCTTGTAATTGAGAATCTACATACACTATTTCGATCCTACATTTATATTAGTGAGAGGATGAATATAAGATTCTAATGGAAATTAATTCCATTATATAGGTCCCAATACCTTATGATTAGGGGTATATATCTCAAATAGCTGGGGATAAACTCCACAATGATGATGTTTTTATTATGTGGGAGTATATCTATTCTTTTTATAAAGAGTTTCCTAGACTTCCCATGAATCATTAAGTTATATTTCAAAAGAAATCATACTTTATAATACTCCTTATATAATGGAATTGACTATGTTTATATAATTAAAGAATAAATTCAAAAGGAACATTGAAAAGATATTCAGATTCCCTAGTGCTTCCACTAGGTGAAGCAGTTCATTTTACTAAAATGAAAGATTGGTTAACATGCCACTTCATTGATTATCATGAAATTTACAATATTAGGATCAAGAAGAAGTATCATTTACCCTATATTGATGTTTTTTTAATAAACTATAAGGATATCAACACTTATCAACGATTGAACATAAATATGGATATCTGTAGTTACAGGTCAAAATGGAGAACATAACTAAGATAACCTTCTATATGAGGTATGTAATTTTTAATTTATAATGATTCTATTTATATATACAAATTCCCTCACATTCATTATGGATCTAATAAATATAGTCTTTAGTGATTATGTGAATCAATTCATTGTAGTCTTTATAAATGATATTATTATATATTATAAGAGTATGGAAGTACATGAATATTATTTGAGGATTGTGTTGAAGACCTTGAGGAATGATAAAATGTATTCCAAATTTATCAATTGTGTATTTAGGTGACATAAGGTCCCATTCTTCGGTCATGTAATCCTATGTGGGGGTGTATCTTCTGATCCTTCAAAAATTGAGGATATTGAACACTGTCATAGAGCATATGTAGTGATTTAGGTCCATAGTTTTGTTATATTGTATGGATATTATTAATTCTTTGTGGTAAATTCACGATGGATATAAAATTCATTATCCAAGTTAACTCAGAAGTGATCCAAGTACCTTTAGATAGATGAATTGGAATTATATTTCATAGAGATTAATAGAAGGTTGGTCACTACAACTATACTTATATTATCCTATATTGGGGAAGGGTTGTATATATATAGTGATTCATAAAATAAGGTATTTGGATACATACTTATGAAAACTTAAAATTAAATTGATTATGACTCAAGTCAATTAATTTCTTATGAAAAATTTACTTGACTCTGGATTTAGTGCTAGAAGAGGTAATTTTTTCCTTATAACTATGAAGGAATTATCTCTATGGTGAAAGATGTGATATATATATCGATCATAAAATATTAATGTATATATTCATAAATAAGGATGTGAATATGTTCCAAATGAGTTGGTTGTAGTTGAATAATGACTAAGACTTCCGAATACATTACTACACAGGGAAGGAAAATATGGTGGATAGTGCTCTAAGTAGAAATGATCATTCTACTTTGTCTATGATGTTGAATGGGAAATATGTAATACTCATGGATTTATAGTGGGTGGAACTTGAAATCATAATGAATATCAATACATTCTATCTTGTTCAAATGTATCCTCAACCATCCATCCATGTAAAGATTAAAAAGGTAAATACTGATGATTTGGGGATTCATGATAAGGTAAAGGTTGTCTTGAATCTCAATTTTTAATATGATGGAATGATTTCATAAAATACCCAAATATGAGTTCTATAAAAATTAAAAATGATGAAGGACTATTATATGAATCACATAACCCACCATTCACTATCCATACAGAAATGAGAATGATTTTTAGAGATATCAGTAATCAATTATGGTTAGAGAACATGAAAATGTATACTATAACCAATGTATCCTGATTATTACTATACAATAATTTTCTATTAAAGTAAAATGTCTAAGGGGATAATGAAACCATTACCCATATTGGTATGGAAATGAGAAAACATCATAACAAACTTTTTCATTGGACTCCCAAGGACATTTCAATTATATAATTCTATTTGGGTTTTAGTCAATCATGTTCTAATGTCAGTGGGTTTTATTATTATTAGGGAATATTTCTATATTATTAAATTTTACATTATATATATTAGGAAAGTGGTATGACTGTATGAAATACAACTTTCAACTATAACAAATCCGAAGATGAGGTTTACTTTAATTTTCTAGATAAATCTTCAACAAAAACTAAATTCAGAGTTGAGATGTAGCACTCTATATCATCCTAAAATAAACGGTCTATATGATAGTATGACTCAAACATTATAATATATATTGAGATCTTGTTTAATGTATTTCAAAGTTGGTTGGTATGAACACCCTACCTTGGTTGAGTTATCTTATATTAATAGTTTCCATTATATATTTCTGATGAAACAAAATGATGCTCTTTATGGGGAGAGGTGAATAAATATATTGTTCTAGGATAATTTTGGGGAGTATAATATTTTTTTACTAGATCGTACCCAAGATATGTCAAATAATATTCAAACCATACAACAAAACATTAAATCCTTAAAAAGTAAAAAAAAATCTATACTTGTAATAATCAAAGAAATTTAGAGTTTGAAGTCTTAGAATAGTTATTCATTCAAATATGTCTTATGTATAAGGTTATTCTATTTTTTAAGATGGGAACATTGATCCCTTAATATATTGGCCCCTTTTGAAATTTTCAATATTGTGGGATTAGTGTCTTGTTATCTCCCAATTCCACTAAACCTCTCCAAAGTGCATGATGTGTTTAATTTATATGTTTTAAGGTATCACTTTCCTATACCTTCAAATAAAATAAACTAAGAGGTTATAAATTTGGATCATGACCTTTATTATAAAGATAAAATGATATAAATCTTACATCAATGAAATAATGTTCTACAAAACAAGACCAATCACCTTGTTATTGTTCTCTCGTTGAATCATAAGTTCAAGGAAGCAATGTGGGAACCTAAGGACACATTTATATAGAGTTATCCTATTAATTGTTTTACATGTAATGGAATATCAAGAATGAAATTATATTTGGGGGGGGGGGGGGGCGTAGAATACAACACCCATTGATTTTAGAATATATTTCCCATTGAAATAAATTCAACGTGTTTGATAGCTTGTGAATTATAAAACACCAACTAAATAAAACAATGATTTAAAAAATAAAAAATGAAACAAATTAAATGATATTTAGATAAAATATAATTATTAAAATAAATTAAACTTTTAAAATTAAAATATTTTAATTCACTTAGGAAATAAAATTGAGTTTAATGAAACTATTTTTAGATATTTTGGATGTTTGTTAAATTTACAAATTTTATGAAAGTATATCTATAATATGCATTGAAAAGAATTTAAGGAAAAATTAGTAAAAAAAATTAGTAACACTTTAGATATAATTAAGTAATTATAAAGAGTCCTAAAATAATTATTCATTAATAAAAAACATTCTTATGTTTGAAATAATTGTTCTTTTAATTTATATAATAAATGTTTTATTGAAAAGGTAAATTTATAAATTTTAGAATCTAATATTTATAAAATAAAATTAATTTTTAATTAATAATTTAAAAATAACATTTGAGTGAAATTTTAGGTTTTTTATAAAAAGGTTTCTTTTTATGTGAATAGTAAAAATATAGTTTTTAAAAATATTCTAACTTTTATGGAATTGTTATATTATAAGAATGAATTGAAAATATAAAAAACCATTTTATTTTAAAAATGAATTTATTATATAAGAAAATGTATTCAAAATTAATATATTGTATTTAGAACTATAGTCTTGAATTTTTAGCCTATTTTGTATTTTATTCTAATAAAAACTATTTTGCACTTTTCATTTAATTAAGTATTCACAATGATCCATTGATTTTTTAAATTATTTTAAAGGTAAAAAAATATTTCATTTTTAACAATAAATCATGAAATTTAATCGGAATACAATCTATACATGATTTTGGTGTAGATTTTTTATTTATGATTAAAAAGGAATTTCTCAAAAATCATTTTTTCTTCTTAGGATTACTTTTATAAAAAGTAAAATTTTACCACCTCTAGAAACTGAATCTTATAATTTTTTTAAATGAATTGGAGTCAGTTTTTTTTAAAATTTGATAATAAATTCAATTTCTATTTTTTTAGAAAAATTAGTTACCTTTGTAAAAGTTTGTCCCCACATTGAATTTTAAAATAAGCTAAAATAGTAAAAACTAAGTGATAAGGCCAAATTTTTTAAAAAAAACCTTATCTCTAATTAATTTTATTAGAAAATTCTCAACTCCCCAATATTATCTTTGATATATGGATAATTTTTTTTTCATCTTTACTTTGATAATAACATTTAATTTATTTAATTTTATGTGTATTTTCCAAGGATCCACTCCTTTAAATTATAAAATGACCCTTACATTTCCAACCTCAAACCAAACCATTCCTTTAAATCTATCTTTAATCCATCCTCAAATTGTCTCCCTCATAATACTCTCTCATGGTTGGGAACCTATGGTCCCAATAATAAGTCCCAAAGCTCTCATTTCTAGGAGGTCCTTCAATAGGATATTTAAGCTCTCAATATAAGTGATATCTTATTTTTTGATTTATATTCTACATCTTTTTCATATACCTATTATTAAAAATGATTTAAAAAATTAATAATTTTTTTTAAATCATTCATATTTTGTAAAATGGATGTTATATTTATGAAATAATATGTTCATACTCATTATGTTTTTATAACATGCTCCTTTTTGAGTGGATTTTAGAATATAAATGAAAGATGTTATAATGTTTATGTCATGAATGATTATACAATGCAAGATAATGATAATTTTTCTTTAAATTAATCAATATTTTAAGTTTAAAGGATCCTAGAATGGTTATAAACAATTTTTTTATTCGCTAATAAAATCAATTCTTTTATAGAATCAAAATTTCTAAAAAATGAGATTTTTAAGATTTCCATGAAAATCAGTAGCATATTTTCTAAGAAGTAACCATGGTAATATAGATACATATCATTAAAATTCTCTACCTATATATAAAAAGAATACTCATATATATTTTATTTCATTATTTTTAACATACAATTTCATAAAATAAAATTCAAGGACCTAGAGGTCCAATGTCTTTTAGAGATTAAGCACACAAACATAAAAAAATAATAAAAAACTATAAAGAAATATTTTTATATCAAAAAGGTTTTCATAAATTTTAATGATCTTCTAAAACTACACAGGATAACCTAGGGACATAAATAAGAAAAGGGATGGTCTAAAAATCCTTATGAGGGGACAAACATGTTAGTAAAATATAAGATTTTTAGACAAGAGGCATAACATGTTATCACGAAGATGAATATCATATAAAATACAAAGGAATAATATAATAAAAAGGATGATAAAAAAAGATAATGTAATCATGGAAATTTGGAAACAATATAAAACTTATCTACATAAGCATAAGTCATGTTTATCTACTAAGATAATACAACATAGTATTATATGAAAACCACCCATGTACCAAACATAGTATCTCATGAGGTGAAAACATTACCCAATGAATTAGTACACTATCAAAGTGAACCATTCATATGCATAATTTTATGTGTTATATATAAATGATATATAATAATAAGTAATTTCCCCAATAACCCCTGGATAATGAGAATGAGTTTCATATAAAAATCATTGAGCTCATAAGAGTTTAAAGGCCTGAGCATTTGGAAAATTTAATCCCATAATTAGGGCATGTGAGTTTTATACATGGAAATCAACAATTAATGAATAAAAATTAAATTTATATGAATACCCTAGAATGAAATTAGTATTGTGTATTCACAAAAAATTAGGGTTTCAAGGAAAATTAACTAAAGATTTAGACTACATAAAAAGTATACCATATAGATAGTGTAGTGGGGATAATGAGAGATAATGGAAGTATCTCATTGATAGATAATTATTTTTACTATAATGGAATGATTTTATGTGTATAAAAACATGGTAACTTGAAAATTATGAATAATAATAATAGGATTTACTTGAATGAATAGTAAAAGGAATAAAATCCCTTACATACAAATTTTATTCATAAAACTTGATAAGTGATCCTTAGAACCCCAGAAACTACATATAGAGAATATAGAGAGATAAAACAAGGGGATCATCAATCCAATTGGATTTTGAGTAGATTGGAATTGGATAATTGGTGGGTATTTATTGAAAAAGAGAAGGATTAGTCTATAAAATTTCCAAACATAGTTTTTGGACTCAAATTTATAAAATTGGAAAACTATTTTCATTCATAGGATTTTAGCCAATGATATTTTATAAGGGGACGTTTTTTTTAGTATTTTAATATTTCATGAGTTGAACCAATTATATATATATATATATTATGTGGAAAATATATTTTTTATAATGTATTATTACTAAAAACCAAAAATATATTTTGGTTTTTGAAATATTTATTATATGTTTGGAAAATTTAAGTGATCCCTAAAAATACATTATTTTAATTATAAAACATATTTTTTCATAGAAATACCTTATATTATTTATTATATCTATTTTATGTCATTATAATGTCCTAATACGTATCTTATATTTCAACCACATGTTACTTTTTACCAAAAAGTCCATTTTATAAGAAAAATGTAAACAATTAAACCTTATATAATGTCAACATGCTGATTTAAGAGTTATTTTAATTAGAATAATTTTGTAAATATGAAATTTTTAATATTTACATAAAAAAATTATTTATTTAGAATATTTTTTTATAAATGATGAAGTTTGAAAACCTTTTAGAAACTACATATGATTGTATAAAATTATTTTATTAGTTATTTAAGAATAAATATGACTATTTACAACCATTTTATGAATAAAAAATAATATTTCAAATTTATGGATTCATTATGAAATCATATTTTAATTATACATATATATTTACCAAAAATATAATTATGGTTTCCATGAATCAAAAATAAATTTTAACACATTTATCCCTAAAAATTGTGAATTTTAAATTAAATATATGGATTTTATATTAAATAAAAATGTAAAGTATATTTCAAAAATATTTCATTTCTATAGTAATTTTAAACTTAACACAAAATAAGGTTTAGATACATTATACCTTATCACATTTGAATAAATCTTATGATTGAGGTTTCTGATGGTGGTACTCTCATTGGGAAGTTTATCTGTCACTAGTTTGGTGGGGATCTCTATTAACATGAAATTCTCTCTTAATAGATTATAGTCAAGCCTCTATTATTTAATCACTATGTGTTATTTATCATTTGTGAACCCCAGTAATGATACCTCCCTCCCATGACCTGGAAAATGGTATTCAAAAGTAATTATCCAACTGATTGTGACCATCATTTCTCCATTTTGTGTAAATTATATTCTTTTATTACCCTTTATATGTGCTAATTATATTGGTAATAACTATTAAAAATGGTCATAGTTCTCAATGGTCATAATTGAAAATGTTCATAACACCAAATGTTCATCATTCCCAATATTCTTATTTCCCCATCCTCATAATACTCGATAGTAATAATGCCCAACTATAAGATCCTAATGTTTAAATTTCCTATTATAAAATATATATAATCCATTATCATCATACTTAATTAATAATTATTACACTTATAAAGGTAATATAATTACATTTATAATGTCTATCACATTCTTAATGTTTATTTTTATTTTTACCATTTTATAGTAGGACCGATCATTATGGGAGAATTCAATCTAGTGGAGTTTATGTTAGCGTGTGAATTATTATTTGGTGTTTATATCATTATTTTAATTATATACATTATAGTAAATATTATTTAATTATGTGAAACAGTATTTCTATGCATTTTTATTTTAAAACATAATAAAATATTCATTGTGAACCATTAGTTATTTTATTAATAACAAAAATAAAATTTTAGGTTGTTACATTCCCCCCTTAAAAAATTTAACCATTAAAATTTCATTTCAACCACTAAACTTAAAAAAATTAGGGAACTTATACCTCATAAATTCTTCTGGTTCTTATGTTTCTTCCTCATATAGATGGTTTCACCAAATAATTTTTACAAAGTGAGTTGTATTGTTTCATATAAATTTGTCTCTATGGTCTATGATCTTTACCAACTAATTCATGTAGATATATCATTAACTATTACACCTATGGATTCCGTACATTTGAGGTATCAGGTAGGTAATTCCTCAAGAGGGATATATGGAACAAGTAATGTATTTGAGAAAAGTTGGGAGTGCAAGTTAGTAGGCCACATCTGTAATGAAATCAATAATATCTATGTGGATAATATATCTTGGACTTAGATTTCCCTTATTAATAATCCACATGAATATATTCCATGGATATATTTATATGAAAGAACACATTATCACAAACCTCAAACTTTAGGGTCCGTGATGGTTATCAGCATTGATCTTTCTTCATCTTTTTTATGCCTTGATGTGTTGTAGAATGGTCTTAAACATCTCATTAATTTCTTGAACCAATTAAAATATTATCATATAAAATAAACTAACTTTATCCAAACAAGTTGGTGTTCTATATATATTCCCATATAGAGCATCAAATGGATCCATATGAATGCTTGATTTAAAGGTATTGTTGTTTGACAATTCAAGTAGGGGATGATGCTGATCCCATCTTTTTTTGAAGTCCATATAGTAAAGTCTCAAAAAATCCAAAAGTGTATGGATATTTAATTTATATTTTCCTTTTTTTGTGGTTATAAGCTATAATTAAGTTCAAATATTTTTTCATCACATGTTGGATAAGTTTCTAGAACATTTAAGTGAACATTATATCTCAATCAGATATAATGGATAGTGCTATTATAAACAGCCACACCAATTCCCTAATGTATATATTTACATGATGATTGAATAATAATTTCAATATAATAGAGATAAAGTGAGTATTTTTTATAATGTGGTATAATAAAACCCATATTTAGTTGTTTACTTTGGTTATTTTTGGGTAACCTATGAAAAAAATCCATGGTGACATTATTCCTTTTCCACATGGGTATAGATTGCAGTTGAATCATCCCTTTAGACCTTTTATATTCAAACTTAATTTATCTCCATACTAGGTACCTTTATTTACATTCTACAATATCCTTCTTCATATTATCCCACAAATATTTCTCTTGTAGCTATTTATAAAGCTTTGTACTCTCTAGATGGATGGAAAATATTGATATATCTACATCATTAAATATATCCTTCTTTATTTTAGGCCTTGATTGAACAAATAGCCATGGACCAAATAAAAAAACTATATCTTCATAAATATTTAACTCTATAGTCTTCCCCCTCTTATATCATCCACCTTCTTCTCTATCTATACACCATCTCTATGAGTTTACTTAATATTCTCTAGAATGTATGGTTGTGAAATAATTTGATTAAGGTAGGATGATATTCCTTCATTTATGATTCCTAGGTATATCCTATATATATATATTTGGTAATATTATATCCTCACCAATCCTTATTATGTATAAGGTTACAATATATTTTCAACTTATATCAATTTACACTTTATTTACATTCCTAGGATGATAATGGATTGACCAATCACAATCCATGATTAAATATAACCATCTTCATCGACTCATGTTTATCTCTTTATATATTAATATATACAAGAGGATGTTATAATTCTTCTATACATCACAATTACATCAATAGAGATTATTCCAAAAAATATTCAACGTGTAGAATACAATATCAAACCTGTAATCATGTGTTGGATATTAATTCTTATGTATATAAAACTATAGAGAGGAATAAATTATCACATTATCATTTTCATGAGGAAATGACCTAATCCATTTGTTTAGGCATCATAGTAGATAATAAGTCCTTCCCCACAGGTGGGTACTGTGATTACTAATGTGTTTATTATATTATTCTTTAAATCCTTGAAGATATATTAATTTTCATCAGTACAGAAAAAAATTACACCCTTTGTAGTTTTCTTAGTTAGTAGGATGATAATCAATAAAATTATGTCACAAATTTCTAAAAACACACAGATAATGTGAAGAAAATATGGATAACTAATATAGCATTTTTTTTTCTGGGCCATTCCTCAAATACCCTTGTCTTATAAGGATCAATAGATACCCCCTTATTGAAATAAAATGCATTATATATGTTACTTAGTCCATCCAAAACACACATTTACTTTACAATGGACATAATTTCTCCTTTCTCAAAGTCTTTAGAATAATATTTATATTTTACTCATGTACCACCTTTCTTTTGGATTGTATGATAATATAATATATAAATACTAAAAATTGTCATGGTAATCTATGAAGACTCTATTAAATAAGTCTATAATGATTTATGGAGCATTTGGGAGTTTGAATGAAATCACTATGAAGTCATAGTGGTTATACCTTGTTCTAATGAATGTCATGGGAATATCCTCTATCTTCACATTTAATTAATGATATCATGATCAAAGGTATAATTTTGAGAAGTATTGGTCCTTGTGTAGTTGATCAAAAAATTCACTATTCTGGGGAAGGGGATACTTATTATTTACAATGATCTTATTTAACTCATAATAATCAATAAATAAACACATTGACACATCATTATTTTTGACAGAGGATCAGTTCACCCCATGGTAAAGAACTTTTGAATATAAAACCCATATCTATATTATTTTGTAGATGCTTCATATACTCTTATAGTTCAATAGTATTCATTATATATGGAGTCCTGAATTTTAGAAGATCTCAAGGTATATGTTCAGTTGTCATCACAACATTTATATTATGAGGAAGAATAGAAAAATCGTCTGGTAATATATCAACTTATTCACATACAATGTCATGTATTCAAGAGTGATATTCTCTATTATATAAACTATTTGTTCATGATATTATTATTCATAAGATATTAATATACATTGTTGTGAAGAAGTTTTTAAAGGAGATTAAACTTCCACATTAAAGTAGTATAAAACCGGTGGATGATTTGGGACCTGGAAACTGATTTTCTTCCCTCAACAATTGATATTAGATCTATATAAGGATAGAAAATCCATCCATAGTATAAAATAAAATTCCATTAAAGGGACTATGAAAAAGGGTTGTTTGATGATTTATTATAAAAAAATTGACCAGGGATGAGTTATATGCTTGAGATGTGAAAATTTCCTAATATTATATTTTTATTCACAACTCAACCTTTATATTTTGAGCGGCTATTTAAATAGTTCTACAAACCATAGATGATATAAATGAATGAAGAGAACTAGAATCAAACAGTATATTCACTATTCTTGAATTAATAAGAAATTTACCTGTCACCACATCATATTTAGGATCTAAAACAATAGTAGCGTTAACATAATCCCATCCCTACTCTCACGGACTTAGAGGTTATTATTATTGTTTATATTCAAGAACCTATAGCTTCAGAAAATTATTTTCATAGTGTTCATGTTATTTATAGGTGAAACATTGGAATATGGGTTAAGGATTCATCAGAACCTTCTTTTCTTCCATAATATTAGTAATATTATTCTTCTCCCTTAGAAATTCATTAGATTTTTGTGCTTCCTTTCCAATCCTAAAACACCTCATAATTCCCTTGAGGTAGTTTCTTGGATTATTCTTCCAAAACTTATGACACATGGGTAGTTGTATTATCTATATTTCATTAGTATTATTCAATTATACTCAAAAGTTAAACTCTATTCCCTACTACTTTTATCTATAATCACACATGATCACTGAGAATGGCTAATTTCTATCTCGATTTTGAGGGCCCATCATAAAATTTTTCTCATATCCATCAAAGTATAAAATAAAAAATCATTTTGTAGACTTTTATTTAAACCACATATATAATGGTAAACCTTACTTTTAGGGTCAATGAAAAATTTTAAGGCATACCATGAAAACCTTGTGAAGTTTTCCTCATAATATCCAATTAATTTATCCTTATTTTTATTAAATCCAATGAATTACCTATCTATTTTATAGTGGAGAGTGTGAGTAAAATAGTTATTGAAAAATAATTTATTGAATATTTTCCACTATATAGATTCAATGTATTATATGGGATTAATATTATTGATCAACATCCACAATTGATAAACTTCTTCTTCTAGGTGATAAACAACCAATGTCCCATTCTCATGTTTAAAGAACTATAGAATAGAGAATATATACTCAATGGAATTAATTGTTTTTGTGAATAGGGAATATGAATATAAACTAATTTTTTGAGACCTTTTTCCTATAAATTAATCAATATATTTTTTTCTTTTTAGAGAATAAGGGTGTTACACATGTTTTATGTTATTATTCCCAACTTGAGTAAGCTTTGTAAGCACTCTAGTGAAGTTTTTGACTCCTGAACCCATAATATTACAAATTTCATTGGGAAATATTCATATTTCCCATTAAATCTATTGTTAAAATAATTATTTCTACTATTTCCCATTTATAAAATGAATTAAAGTTGGGAATAAAAATTCTTAAAATAAATAGAATTAAAAGGGAAAACTATGAACTTAAGAGGAATAATTATAAATGATATGTATACCATAACTTTAAAATCTCTAAGTTCTAATATATATCTTCCACGTTTATTTTCCTTCAAGGTTATCTAAACTAACTATTTGATTATTACATCATAAAATTCCATAATAATAGAGTAAATCCTTCACAAATAGTATTTGAATTATGAAAAAAATATCCCCTGAGAGTTTCAAACTAGCTTTGTTGTTAGGAATCTTTTTAATGAACAAGGTAAAGATTGAGTTAATACACAAACAACCTTTTTTAGGGTTATTAAACTTTCGAGCATATGTGACATACCCTACATATAATTATTTGTATCCAATTAGAGATGTCATTTCTAGGACACCCCATACTCTATACTTTTCCGAAATCTAGGAGGTTTTCCTATATTTAGTCTGATTTCTAGGGTTTTCAATAAGGTTTTTAAAATCATAATCATAAAAAATGACTTTAAATTTCATTGATACCAACTATAGAAACCCAAACCATTTACATATTTCATTTCATGACATTAAACATACAATTTTGTAAAATACAAATGAAATACCTAAAGGTCTAGTTTGTCTGGAAGATTAGATACATAAACAAAAAACATAAACTTAAAATATACCATAAATATTTTTGATACCAAAAAGAGTCTACTAAATCCCAATGATATTCTAAAACCTCATAAGATAACTTTGGGACATACATAAGGAATGGGGGATGTATAGATCCCATTAAGGGAACAAACATGTTAGGGAAATATAACTGTTGAGACAAGAGTCATAACATGGTATCATAAAGAGTAAGATACTATAATATCAAAAGGAATCATTCAATAGAGTATATGATATCATCGGATCATTGAATTTTTGAAATGTGATAATAATAGAAAACCTGAACACATAAGTATAAGTTGTGGATCATATCGTAGACAAAATTACGTAGTATGCTAGGATAACCACATATTCACCATACATGGTATATCATGAAATTAAAACATTAAACAATGAATTGGAATGATATCCAGGTTTAACCTTAATATGTATAAATTTATGTGTTCCACCTAGATAATATTTAATAAGAAACAATTTCAACAACAACTCATTGAGAATGACAATGCATTTAATATAAAACTCACTAAGTTTATAAGTATTTAAAAGAACAATACTTTAAAAATTGTAAACCCATGATAAGGGAATTTTTGTTTTACAAATGTAAATAATAAATAAAGAAATAACATATAAATTTATCTAAATATCCTTGAATAAAAATATGATAGGGGATTCACAATGAAGGAAGATGGCATGGAAAATCATCGAATGATTTCGGTAGTATAATAGGAATACAAAATGGATAATGGAATGTGGTTAATAATGGAAAATGTAAGTCTCTAATTGATAGAACATCATTTTGAAAGTAATTAAATAAAATTTATTTTAATGAAAACATAGTAACTTAAAAATTATAAAGCATTCTATAAAGGACTTTCTTGAATAAAAAGGAAGATGAAGAGAATACCTTACCTGTAAAGTGGCTTCCTAAAGCTTTATAACATCTCATTAGAAACTTATAATCACCTTGGAGAGACCCAAGATATGGTAAATGAGATAAAAATCATTTTTATTGGATTTAGAGTGGAGAGTAATTTGAGAATGAGTTTGTATTTAGAGAAAAAGTGGAGGGTTATTGTTTTTTTAAATTTGAAAAAATTGGTTTTGAACACTATATTATAAAAAATGAAAAACTATTTTACCAGCCATAGTGTTATCCCATAACATTTTAAGATATTTTTTGTATTTTAATAGTTTATATGATGATAGATATTTAATATATTTTTTCTTCATGTTGACAAGATTTTTTTACATATAATTATTTTAAAAAACATAACATATACTTTTGGTTTTGGATAATTCAATATAGTTTTAAAAAATTACTATAATAACTTTAAAATAAATTATTATAATGTGAAAAAATATTTTCGGTTGGGATAATCATTATATTATTTATTAAATCATTTTTATTTGAATATTATTCCATAGTAATTACCGTATATTTCTAGCATATATATATTTTTACCCAAAAATATGACTTTGTCAAAAAATTAATAAAAATAAATTATTTTATAATTTGGAAATTATGATATCAAAAAATTCATTTCTTTTATCAATTTTTTTATAAATATTAGAAAATTTAAATTTAAATAATATGATTATTTATGGAAAAATACCATTTTTTATTCCATAATCATGTTTCTAAACCATAGAAAAAACAATATATGATTTCCTATAATTATATTATTATTTATATAAGAATAAATATTGTTTTTTAAAAAATTTATGAAAATAATTTATTACAAATTTCTTAATTTACCATAAAAAATATTTCAATTAGGCAAATATATTTTCAAAAAAATATACTTTATTTCTACTTTTATCAAAAGTAAATTTTAACATATTCATCCTATAATCTTGTGCACTATATATTTTATATAAAGATGATATATTGAATAATAATATGAGATTAGTATAACCAACATTTCATTTCTAAAATAATTTACACCAAAATATTACTTAATGTTTAGACACATAACCGTTTATCACACTAACATAAGCCTTAATAGTGAGGTATGTATTAGTGGTACTCTAATATGGTGGTTCCGTTATGATTAATATGATAATGATCTATAATAACTTGAAATTATATTATAGGAAATTTGGCTCAAACAAAACTTATTGAATTTCTTAATGGGATTAGTTAAGTGTGAACACCATTGATTCAACCTACCTCCCTAGATTTGATAAATGGGATTCAAAAGGCATGATATCACTAGTTTATGTCATCGTTTACCCCTTATGAATCAATTATCACTTTACATTACCCTCTATATCCACTAATTTTATTGGTAATAATTATTACCATCATTCATAATGGTCAATGCTAAAATCCTAAGAGTCATTATGTACAATGGTCATAATGTCTCAGAGTCATAATTCCCTATAATCATGATTCCCAATATTCAGATCCCAAAGATCTCATTTCTCATTACACATTATATATACTCCAAAATTATCATACTTGAGTATTCACTACTTCACTTATCCTGTTTATAAACTTCCCTTGTTAATGTTTATCATATTCCAAACACCAC
Organism: Viscum album; assembly: GCA_963277665.1. NCBI lineage: Eukaryota > Viridiplantae > Streptophyta > Magnoliopsida > Santalales > Viscaceae > Viscum > Viscum album. The sequence continues at coordinate 497,318,967 of OY728123.1, read as the reverse complement.
TTTTTATTTTTACTATTTTTATAGTAGGAGTGATATTTATGTTATAATTTGAGCCTATAAAGTTTACCTTAGTTTTCCCATAATTATTTTGTGTCTATATCTCTATAATATTCACATATGTTATACTCAATATTATTTCATGATGTTTAATAGTATTTTTATGTACTTTTACTATAAAACATAATAAGATATTCATTGCGAAAAATGATTTAACACCCCTAATTTCAGGTTATGCACCCTTGAATTGTGTATTATAAAGTTATATAATTCTTGCGTTAATTTTTAGAAGTTTTGATGGTTTTTTAATTTTCTAGAAGTATTTTAAAGGGTTCATAGTATGGTTAGGGGAAACCATGCACTATATCCAAGAAAACATGCATGATGTTTTGGGATTCATTGGGTAGGTATACTATTTGGATAAATCATGCTAGTGACCAGAAGAGACCATACAAGTAGAACAATGTGAAATGAATTTTTGGAACATGGTTTTTCAAACCCGGATCAAACCATGTGAAGGGATGACATAGATTCAGTATCAACACATTGTTGGTATATAGTTTTCCAAACCATACAACACAATAGTGTGACAACATGGGAAATATCCAATAGCACACACATGGTTGGCACATAGTTTAACAAACCATATGTCCTAATCATGTGATGTGTAGTTAATTATCAAAAAATTAAGGTTTAATTTTGATTAAGCCTCTAAAGCCCTCATTTTTCTCATTTTCTATTAGGTTCTCAAACTACTCTATAGCGACCCATACATTTAACACATAGAAATTACATCATAATAGAGGAATATTCATTACATAACATAATAATCAATGGTTGAATTGTACAGGACAAATATATTTGGATACATGGACATATAAACAATTGGTTCATAATATTATCCCATTATTTTCTTAATTACTAGAACCCTTCTTAGACATATCATTCCTAAGACCTTCACTTATAACCAAGGAAAAAGAATCATAATAAAGGGCGAGATCATATACTTAACAAGGGTAAACAAGGGATATATCAAGGATCATATAATCATAACATGAGAAAATGTATATAAGAACATGATATTAACACTTAAAACCATAAAATTCCTATCAAAGATCATAATATTGAGTTTTGGTATAAATATTGACAGTTTATAAGAAATAAATCTTAAAGGAATCAATGAAAATGAGTTGCGAGAGAATAAAATTAATATAAGGGATGACTTTTTTGGGAATATACACAAGTTTTTAACATTTTGAAAATGTATAAATAGACAATAGGTTCCATAATTATTTAAAGGATATGAAATCAATCCATCACATAAACTTTTGGACATGAAACCAGGTCTACACTTAATATGATGTACATAAAATCTAGGTCCCTAATTTAACATATGGACATGAAAAACCGTTCCATTCATAATGTTATGTACCTGAAATCTAGTTCCATGCATAAAATTGTGAACATTAATTTAGGTTCATGAATAACATATTAAACTCATGATTTATACATTTTTACCTATTGCATTGGAGGGAGATATAGGTTCCACCTATCACATAATGAAAATAATACATTTGTGTTCCACTAGGTCACAAAAAATTCATCATATTAGAACCCATGAAAATAAATGGGTTTCATAAAATTTTTTTATATCATAACAAATAGAAAATAAATGGGTCTTATAAAAATTTCATTATATAATAACCCATGGAAAATAAATGGGTTTCATAAACAATGTTTCATCATATTCATAAAATATCCCGTGAATTAATAATGATGATAAAATAGGATCATATCCCTAGAAAATTATAAGTGAAATCAGGGTTTTTTGTCTTTGATGAATATAAAAACAATTAAATGGTCATTAAAACATTATTATAGAAAATAAACATTCCATTTTGAAGTCATAAATTTAAAAAAACACTGCAATTATAACGGAAAAAATTTTCCTCATAAAAACCTTATATAATTGTAAAGGAAGATTCAAAACAAAAATTATTCATGATAGTGGGAAAATTTTTTCTTGTCATATAAGTCAAAAAAATCCTATTATACTTATTTTGTAAAAGAAAAAAAGTACCTCATTCAGAAAAAAACAAAAAGAATCCCTTTAAACCAATATTTAAAAATAAAATCAGGGGTAAAGAAGAATTAAAAAATCTTATGATAATAGTATATTACTTATTTTTAAAATTATTTTTATAAAATAAGTATTTAGAAGAAAAAGTTTTTTGAGCAAAGAGAGAAATGAATTTTATTTTCCTTAAAAAAATATTTTAATCTCTTAAATAATTAATGTGATGAAAAATAATAGAAAAAATTTAATCTCAGAAAATTAATAGATGAGAAGAAAATTAAAGGTATTTATAATATAGTGATCATATAAATTCCTAAAGATAAATTCATGTACAAACATCCCTAATTAAACACATATTGAAATATAAATCCCTGAACTCAAGTCTCATATTTTCTTATTCAAGTTCAGACCCTCTATATAGTAAATATGAATTCATTGTAGATGTATTATCTCAAAATATTTTTATCTATAATTCCATGTTTCATTTATTTATGACAATTTATCACCTATTTATTAATAATTTTATTATTAAAATCACTTTTCTTGGTGATAACTACTTTATTTTCCTTGAATGATTCAGATCAGAAGTCTTGGTCCTTATAATTTGGTCAATGTTCCATTATTTAAAAATTTTAATCATGGTATAAAAATCATGCATTTTCATTATATATATATTTATAATTATTTTTGAAATGTATATATATAGAAAAATGAATTGCACCATTCATAGAGACGATAGGCCATACGTATGCATGACCACTGTTTCCATTTTTTGAATGATGGAATGAAATAAATGTAAATAAAAATTAACCTTTAAGTGTCATTAATATATCATATCTATCATATATATTCATAAAATTCATCTTCCTTACCATATAAGTAAAATATAAATGAAAAAAATCATATCACTTCATGTATTTGGTTGTCCACACGCACGCAAGAGCGACGTTATAGTTTCCCAAAGGAATGGATGGTAAAAAGGTAGACATGATATTATCAATAAAGAATTATAATCATTTATTAAATTTAATATATAAATATTAAACCTATTATAATAAAAATCTATAAAATATGGACATGAATAATGAGCTATATCATTATGTGGAGATGGTAAGTCGTACTATGCACAAAAAAATCTTTTACTTATCTTTTGATGTGAAAGAGGGCGTATAGATGTGTTTTAATAACGATAATAAAATTTTAGAATATTTAAGATTCAAAATTTATTATTTTAAGATAAATAACATATATTTATTGGAGGTAAGTTACAATATAAAATAAAGTGACCAATTAAGGTGATTACCTTTTATTAGAAATAATTCTTTTAGTTATCCTCCTAAAGATCCTAGTGTTAGTTCTATGAGGAGAATAAAACCTCTAGAATTTAGATATGGAATTTGAGAAATGAATTTGGAGGATTATGGTATATATATAAGGCTCAAGGTGATTTGAATAAGAGAGATGATATGTTCCCTTTTATAAGAGGGGAGGAACACTCTTGGAATTTCTTAAAATATTAAAATATAATTAAGTCAATCTCAATCCAAATTGTTCCAAACAACATTTAAATTGATATTGGATTAAATTTTAACCATATACTTTCCCATATTCCCTATATTAATTTATTTATTATTTTTATGTAATTTAATAATATATTATTCTCATAAAATATCAATATTCTCAATTTAGACGCTATTAATTTAAATTGAGTGAAAAGGCACAATGAAAATGTTGTAATTATAATATAATCTTATAAAAGACTAAAAATATTTTATATTGACCTAAAAAATTATTTTAACACATTATGTCACTCAAATTATATTTCTTTTAATATTTATAAAATCATTTAATATATATATATATTTATTAATTGGATAAATACTGTATTAGTGTTTTATAAGCAATTGGGGTTATTATATAGTTAATAAAAATAAAAATAAATTTATATCATGAAAATTAGTTTATTAATCTCAAAATAGACAATTATATTAATTCGTAACTTACTTTTTTTATGTGGACACATAAGGTAAATTAATGAAAAAAAGGGTGACCATTTTAAACTTTCTTGGTTTTAAATACTATATATGTTATTTTCATAGACAAGTGCCCATTAAACTAAAGAAATAAAATTATAAGGTGATAAGGTTATAATTAAATTTATACAATAAGTAATAGGATGATAAAATAGGTCCTTATGACTTCGTTTTAACCAATATTAACCTGATTTACCCTTAACCAAAACAATAAATTTTACCACGGTTACTATTCTTGTTGATAAAAAATAAATGGGTTCTACTTAATAAATTTGAAACTCATGATTCCAAATATTTAATTCATTTTATATAATTCAATATATATAAATGTAATAAATTAATTTTAATGTAAGTGCACAAAATGTGATAAAAACTATTTTTAGAAAAGAATAGTCTTTAAGAATAAAATCATATTTATTCCTCTCCCACGACTATGAAAATTATTATATGAATGATAATTTTATAATTGACTATATAAAATATAAATTTCATTAAAATAATTCCTAAATAGTGATATATTTAATTTATTAATTTAAAAACACATTGCTTTCTTAAAAAATATTTTTTCAGGAAAATTCCTATTTATCGATTAATTTGTTTTTATAATAAATTAAAAAATAAAATTAATTACACTGGGAATAATTTTATGTGTTAAAATATAATTAAACAAAATTTTATTTTAAACAATTTTTTAAAAAATGGACCTTTTTACAAACATTTTTCAATAAAATGATCATTTTTCTTCTATTCACTAGAAAATACATATACTCTGAAAATTCTTAAAAAAACAACGTAAGATAATCATAATATCCTGATTTAAAAAAAGATGTTCATTTTAAAAAAATAAAATTTATAAAAGTTATATAAATTATTCATAATTGTTTTTCATAAAAACAAAAAAAATCTTTTTTTGGAAGAAATTATATTTTTGAAAAATAAAACAACTTTACTAAAAATTGAGTGATTATTACCAAAGTATTTATCGATATATTTATATTTACTAGGAAATTTATATATATTATTAAAACTGTTTAATCCTATTTGTACACATAAATTGCATAATTAATAATATTTTAATAGTATATCATGGTTTATTTAAAATCTTTGTAGTGTGTAATGTACGGTATCTAAAAAATTAAATTTATTTAAAAAAATTCAAAATATATCATAGTGTCAAATTCTCCCCATCCTTAAATAAAATTTCCCTTCAAAATTTGTTTCTACCATTAATTATTTAACAACAGAAAATTCATTTTTCAAAACCCATATTGTATAATGGAATAATAAAACATCCCTTAAAAAGAAAATTAGAGAATGTAAAGGATACCTAAAATAAAATAAAATTAGTTCCCCTCATAAGGAAAACCATGGTGGGATGTTAAAATATGGAAGTTTAAGAGAAAATCTACTCTTATTGACTGATATTGAGTGATAATGAACATGGTCATGAGATTATTAATGACCACACAACCATAAATTCTTAAGGAGTTAAAATGCTATCAAATCATCAGAATTGATGGTTATATGACAACATTTTTTTATAAGATACTTTTCATAGAGTTGATATATTCTATTAAAATCTAGAATAAAAACAAAAGAAAATATACTTACTTGACAAGTGTAACTTCATCCTTTAATCAATTTCCACCCCAATCCAATATTTTTATCTAAATGATGAGTATTCAAGATGATTCTTTCATTCCCAAAGCACAAATATCAACTTTTAACGGATAAAAAAAGTATATCACAACATTACTCCAATCCTTATACATTAACAACAAAAGTTTATTAGAGGATAATTATAAAAATTTATAAACCATTATGTGAAGAAATAAAACATTAATATCTGAAGATATAATTACCTCAATAACCTCAACATAAAATATTATTTTAACCTCAAAGGCTACACCCTTTAAATAATTTATTTTAAAATTTAATTATATTATTCTGAAATATTAATTTATATTAAACTAAATGCAGAACATAAGGGCTATGTTTACCTAAACCAAATAAATTACAATGAAAAATCACAATATAATCATTAAATTTAATGAAATTAACCAAAATATACAAAATCAAAGTTTGATACTAACCTGAAAGGTAATCCTTTACATGCCCATAAATATCATGGAAAATACCACCTTGTTAATGAATCACTTTTCATCCACCAAGATTATCTGTATTACACTATGTTTTAGTCCATAATTAATTTACCATAAAATCATATACCAACAAAAAATTGTATTTATACCTTAATAGAGTATTCTTCCCAAAACTAGTAAAATTTAACATCAAAATCCCATCACTTAAAACATTAAAAATGGGATATTAACACCTTTGAAATTATGATCAACCTTAAAATTATAATCCCAGGATAGTACCCATAAATTTCATATTAAATTTAATTAAAATTTATATAATTCCAAAATATATTTCACCATTCATTACCTAAATACACTCCTATCATAACAAAAAACAATTCGATTATAAGACATGGTTCCCCATTGCACCAAAATATTATCATAAGATGACTTATAATATTAAATTTTATTTCATTATTCTAGAATCTATATAGAGGGAGGCAATCAATAGTCAAAATCATTTCAATTTTCTCTAAATTTTGACTAATAATATTTTCATAGGGTGAATTCATGTAAACTTCCATTTGAATTCCCTTACCCTAGAGTAGAGGATAAATTAATCCTAATCATCATGATTAAATTTTACTATTCTGATTGGATAAGATTTTCCATTTCCCATTTACTTTAAAGGTTTTTGTGGCTTATTATACACATTATTCCTTGAACTAGGGAATATATTTAAATAATTATGAAACCCCTTACATTTATAGAACTATAGTGTGAGTTATGTATTATATTTAATTCCCTCTCTTCATTCATTTCATTGATTGGATTGGTTACCTCAAATTGAAAATATTTTACCCAATGGCCAAGATTACCACAATTGAAACATTTTATTTTTTACTTTCATACATTCACTTGAGTTCTCTTTCCCACATTTTTGGAAAGTATGATTTTGAATCTTTTTCTTCCCTCCATGTGATAAACCACTTGATCTTTTAGGAATCTCAATATTCCATTTTCTATCACCAAAACAATGAGGGTTTGTATATTAAATTTCATCTTTCAACGAACATCAAATGATTTCCTATTAGTAACTAAATTTATTATGGATAATTCATTTTAAAGACTTTTTTTTAAACCTCTAAAGAATTGATCAATTTTCTTTCAGGGATGACGATTAAACCCGATGCATACCTTGTATGTTTTGTAAAATTTTGATCTTAGATACCAATAGATTCATCATCATTATACTTAATCTCGAAGAATTCCATATATATTTTTGTACATATAATATAAGGGAAGTAATTACTAAAAAACATTCCATTAAACTCAAAAAATTTCATGTAGTTAATTTCCTCCTATTTCCTCATATTCTTAATAAGATTCCAACATGGATATGCTTCACCATCAAAATGAAAAATAACAAGAACAATATTTTCATGGCCTATAAAATGAAGAATAAAAAATATATTTTCCATCTCATTGATCTATTTCATAGTAACCAATGGATCAAAATATCCATAGAAGTTAGGTGGATGTTGTTATATAAGAGATTCAATAATATGTTCCTCCCACCTTAGTGTATTTGAGAGTATAACATTATACATGTTACCACTAATATCTTGAGAGAGTTGAGTGAGAATAGTCACAAGATATTTTATCCCATCTCTTAATCCATTCAGATTATCATGAGGAATGTAATTTCATTGACTGTAAAATTAATTATTCACACAATTCCTTTAAGTTCCATCCATTAAATGAAACAAAAAAGCATAGTGTGAGTAGTGATGATCCTAGTGGAAATACACATTATCATGAAAGACCAGTCATTATATTTATAAATCACGACACCTTATTTTTAATCCATTACACCTTAGGTTTATCATAAGTCATCCATGATTATTACCAAAAATTTATGATGTTACATTATAATTAGAACTATCCCCAAGGTTTTACCTAATTTTTTCTCATCCAGTTTCAAAATTTTATAAATTTTTTATCTAATACCAACTATAGTGACCCATAATTTTCTTACATAGATATTATATATTAATTATTGAATATTAATTACATTAAATAATTATCCACAAAAAAATCATATAGTTCAAGTATATTTGGAAACTTGGACAAATAAAAAATTGTTTCATAAGATTGTACGAACATCATATATAGAACCCCAGTTAGAAAAACACTAATATAAAACTGGGTTTATCCAGTACTAGGGTTTTAAAAACTCTAGATAAAAACATTGAAAAAGATCCCCTTTGTCAGCACTAAAAAAAGAACGGTTAAAGGGGGTCTTTAACAACGCTAAAGAAAAGAACTATTAAAGGGAAACCTTGACCAATGCATTTTTAAAAGAACCGATAAAGTCCCACCCTTTATCAATGCTTTTAAAAAACCTCTGATAAATGAGGTCATTTATTAGCTCTTGTAAAAAAGCACTGATGGGGGGGGGGGTCTTTATCATCGCTTTTTTAAAAGCACTAATAATGACTACCCTTTATCAGTGCTTTTTTAGAAGAACTGATAAATTTATACTTAAAAAAATTATATTTCATTAAAAATAATATATTAATATATAAATATATTTATACTAATATAAATATAATATATATTTTTTATAAAATGTTTTAGACAAGGTAAATTGGAATGTATACTTAATATATAAGATATTTAGTGAAAATGGATTATAAAATAATTAAAAAAATGTTTTTAATAAATAATTTTCGTATTATTACCGAGTTATAGTCATTTAATATCAATTTAAAGATAAAAAAATTAAGAATTACTAAAAGATCTAAAATAAGTTAAAAACATAACTCAAACATCTAACAGACATAACTTTTGATCTGGGTGTCCGTTTGATCTCTACCACATATAAAAACAAATCATGTGATGAGATCTACTCCATGTAGGTATGGGACCATATCTATGAGAATTATCCCCCCGTTTCACACACAAAAATACTAGAAGTCCTCTGAAATATAGTTTTTAGTCATCGACCCTGATTTCATAAAATTCATATGGCTTTAACTTCTAATCTAGGTGTCTGTTCGTCATGTACCACATATTACATTGAAGATTGTTTCATGATATTCTATTTGACTAGTTTTGGAGCTGAAAATGACTCTTAGATCATATGTTATGGTCATTTTAGTGTTTTTAGGGTTTTTTGTTATTTTTTATTATTAATTATTAATTTACTCATTAATTATTAATTATTTACTAAATATTAAATATTAATTAATTAGTTAATTATTTATATATTATCTATTATTATTATTTATAATTTATTAAATTATTATTTATTAATTATTATTTATCTATATACTTAATACTTAATATTTATTTATTTATTGAATATTTATTTTATTAAATATATTCATATTATATTTTAGTATATGTAAATGAACATAATATATAATATATTTAAATAAATATAAGTATATATATATAACACAAATATATATTGTGTAAATGTATTTAAAAATAATTGAATAAATATATGTAAATATATATATAAATAAACAAATATATCATTAAACAGATAAAAAACAAAATGGTGTAGTGGTAAAGGCTTTCCATGTTCGAAGGAGAGGTGTAGGGTTCAAATCCATGCAGGCCCACATGATGCTAGAAATTTTAAATGTGATGATGGGGGGGGGGGTGAAAAGTGTTGATAAAGGGGGGTGGAGTGATGTTAAAGGAGCTGCGGAAGTGCTTATAATGGGATTGAAAACTGATGGTTATTTGATTTTTATTAAAGCCTTTAAAAACATTGATAAAAATTTCAGGATTTTTACCACACTCAAATTATCAGTGCTTTTATAGCACTAATAAAAGCCTATTCAAGCATTGTTAAAGGCCTTTTTTGTAGCAGTGATGTCATTCCTAAAACCTTTCTTCATAACCTAGGTAAAGGAAACATAATAAAAGGTGATCTTAAATTCTCATTAAGGATAAATAAGGGAGATATTAATGACCACATAAGAATAACATGTGCATAAGGTTAAAAGAAATTGATATTAACACTTGAAAACTATAACCTACATATTAAAGATCATAATCTTGAGTCATGGTGTAAATACTGATAGTTCATATGACATTAATAATAAATGAATCAAAGAAAACAATTCATAATAGCATAAACTTAACATATTAAATGGGTTTGTGGCATACACATAAGTTTACAACATTGTGATCATGTATAAATACGAAATAGGTTCACTAATTAAGTAAAAAACATGAAATCAATTCCTCACATAAACTTATGTACATGAAACCAAGAATACAAAAAATCTCATGGACATGAAATCTAGGTGTATGCATAAAATTATAGACATAAAAGCTAAGTCCATGTATAAAGTCATGGATATGAAATCTAGGTCCATGTATAAAATTGTGAACATGAAATTAGTTTCATGCATAACATATTTACCTCATTAGTTATCCATATTTACCTAATGCATTAGAGAGTGATATATTTCTCACCCATAACAAAATGAAAATCATACATATGTGTTCTATAAGATCATAAATCATTCCCCATATCAGAGTCCGTGAAAAGAAATGGATTTTATAAACATTTCATCAAAACATAACCCTTGGAAAAGAAATGGGTTTCATAAACACTATTTCAATGTATTCATAAACCATCTAAAGAAATAATAAGGATGGTATATTTGGATCATAACTATAGTAAGGCATAAGTGAACTCAAGGTTTGTTGTATTTAATGAATAGAAATACCATTAAAACAACATTAAAATATTCTTGAGGAAAATAACCATTCCATTTTAAAATCACTTATTAAAACAAAGCAATGCAATTATAAAGGAAAAAAATTTCATTAAAAATAACCTTGTAGACATGCATCGGATGATTTAAAACAAAAATTAGTTATTATTTTGGGAAAAACCATTCATGTTATATAAGTTAAAAATATTCCTTCATTACTTTTGAGGGAAAAGTCACAAAGTACCTCAATTGGAAAACAACAAAAATATTCCTTTAAAACCATTTCTAAAAAGTAAAATATGGGTAAAAATGAAATTAAAAATTCATAGGACAATAATAAAAGCCATATTTGATTTTTTTATTAAAAATGGATATGGAAGAAAATGGTTTTTCTAATGAAGAGCGAAATGAAGTTGATTTTTCTTAAAAAGAAACTCCTTTAATCTCTTAAATAATTTAAGTGAGGTAAAATAAATGAAAACATATAATATAAATAACTAACAAAATAATATTAAATTTAAATTGATTATTAATATATGTATTATTTAATTTACTCAATAAAAATTCATTTTTGAACAATCCCTATTAAAATAGGATAGAAAAATAAATCCCTTAGCTCAAGTCTCACCATTCCTCATTCACATTCAAACCCCCTATCCAATAAATATGTATTTATTATGCATGTTTTACATAACTAAATTAAAATATATCACACTATTTATTATTTATTTATGACATCTTATATCTCATTTATCAATAATTTTGTAATTAAAATGACTTTTTTGGGTGATAACAACATTTTTTTCCAAGAATGTTTTAGTTTAGCAGTCCCGATCCTTATACTTTTATCATGGTTACATAATTTACATATTTTTAATCATGGTATAAAAATAATATATATTATCTATATATATATTTAAAATCATTCATAAAATTAGATATTGAAAAATAAATTACACCATTCAGGGAGATGATAAGTCATACGCATGCATTAACGTTCTTTCCATGTTTTGAATGATTGAATGAAAGAATGGTATATAATAATTAAACTTCAAAGAATTATTATTATATCATATATATAATATATATTCATAAAATTCACCTTAAGTAACATCTAAATATAATATAAATGAAAAATTAATCACATCGCTTCATTGAGGTGGTAGTACACATGTACGCATGAGCGGCCTTATCATTTCTAAAGGATTGGATAATAAGAAAGTATAATTGATATTATAATTATTTAAGGTTAATTATTACATAAATATAATATATAAATATTAAAAAAATCATAATAACTGTCCTTAAAATATGATAATGAAAAATGAATTGTTTTCTATGTGTAGACGGTAAGCTGTATATACAAACAAATGATATATTCACAACTCCTTTGATAGGAAATAAGGAATATAATGATGATTTTATAATAATAATATTTTTTATATTATGTGTAATGAAATTATTATTTTATGACAAATACCATAGATTTAGAGGAGTTAAATAAGTGTAGGAAAGAAAGTGACCCGTTAAGGTGATTCTCTATTCTCGGAAAGAAATCATATAGATCTCCTCTTAAGGACCATATAGTTGGTCTATTGAAAATTACAACACCTATAGATTGTGAATGTGGATTGGTTAAGATAATTTGTAAGAATATAGTTGATCGATAAGGCACAATGTGATGTGAAGAAGTTAAATGGAGGTTCCCTTTTATAAGAGGTGAAGAGAACTCTTGAATTTTCTTAAAAGATTAAGATATAATTAAGTCAATCTCAAGAAAAATGGTTCCAAATGGAATATAAATGGACAAGGGATGACAGTTTTGACCATATATTATCCCCATTTTCATATTTTATCATTTTTATTATTTTTATGTGATTTAAAAAAAAATATTCTCATAAAGTATCATAATTATCAACTTGGACACTATTAAATTAATTTGGATTAAAAGATATAAATGCAAATATTTAGTTATAATATAATCTTATAAAACAAAAATAACATTTTATATAAACAAATAAAATTAATGAGAGTTATTAAATAAATCAAATTATATTTCTTTTAACATTTTAAAATAATTTAATTTTTTTTAATTAATTGGAGGAATACTTCATCAGTGTTTCATAAGAAATTAGGGTCAATATATAATTTCTAAGAATTAAAAATATATTTTTAATTAATATAACTTTATATATCTTTAAATAGACACTTAAATTCATTTATAACTTACATTTGTACCTATATGTATATTGAAGAGATATTAAAAATAAAGTAACATTTTGTAACATTATTTTATTTAAATAATATATAAGTCATTTTAATTGAAAATTTTCCATTAAAATAAAACAATTGGAGGATAAGGTGATAATGTTAAAATTAAATTCATATAATAAGAAATATGATAGAAAATATGGACTTATCATTTAGTTTTAACCTAGATTATCCCAATTTACCCTTTACGGAGGGGATAAATTTTACCATGATTACTATTCATATTAAAACAAAGTAAAAGGGTATAGTTATCAAATTTTAAAATTATGATTATAAATATGTAATTAATTTTATATAATTCAATAAATATAAATGGTATAAATTTATTTTAATTTATGTATGAAATTTTCCAAAAACGTTTTTTAGAAAAAGAACAGTTTTAAGCATCAAAACAGATTTATTCTTATCCCATGCCTAAAAAAATACAATATGAATGTTAAAAAACTTCATCGATTATATAATATATAAATTTTATAAAATTAATTGAAACATAGTGATCAATTTAATTTATTATGTTAAAAATACATTACGTGCATAAATAATTTTTTTTTATGAAAATGCATTTTTACCTATTAAAAAGTTTTTATACTAAATTAATACATAAAATTGATTATTATAGGATTAATTGTATTATTTAAAATATAATAAATCAAATTTTATTTTGAAATTTTTTTAAAAATAAATGAAACATTGTACACACATTTTCAATAAAATCAACATCTTTTTACTATTCATGGGAAAATAAATATTTTCAGAAAATTATCAAAAATTCATCCAAAGATAATTTCAATATGTTGATTTAAAATTGATGTTCATTTTATAAAATAATTTTTTTAAATGGTATATAAATTAATCATAATATTTCCTCACAATAATTTTTAAAAACCTTTTATTGAAGAAATCATATTTTTGAACAATAGAATGTCTTTATTAAAAGTTGTGTGATAATTTACTAAGAATTTATCAATACAATTATATTTAGTAAGATATTTATATATATTTAATAAATTAATTAATCCTATTTATAACCTTAAATTTAATAAGTAGAACTAATACATAAATAGTGTCACGACCCGCCCTCGGGATCCGTGCCGTGACTACCCCAAGCCCGCCTTCCATAGGCCAGGGGCTGGCGACTAGCACCAAGGCGTAAAATCCCAGTAAACAGGGAAGGCATTGCCTTTATAAGTAACAACCACCACAGAGTCAGCAAGCGGAAAGTAACTACAAGTGCAGAAAAGTAAATGGGCCAGAATACAAACCCAAACTGAAAGTAAAGTACAACTCGAAAAGGGAAAAACAGCAACTGAAAAGTAAGCCGCTACTCCGAGCTGTCCACTGGAAATCCCACCTGAAGGGTGAGTACAGATAGCTCCTCTGCTCCACGGGTCCCGCCGTCCGCTCCGTGCACGTCTCGCCCAGTGGTCCACCTCCGGGTACCGTTCCGCTCTGCAAGCCTCAGCTAAGGTCAACGCTGTCCGTCGTCTGCAACCAACACAACGTAGTGCGGGCAAAGCCCGTGCAGGGGTGAGTATAAGCTACTCAGTAGGGACCCCGAGACCCCTGAAGGTCTCTCAATCCACAAAGGATAAACCACGAAGAAAAGTAACAATCACGAAGTAACAACTGACACTGCTTAGGTATATGCCCATACATATACCTAAGTCATCAATTTCCGTTCGGCTCCAACACCGAGCCCAAGAACAACCCAAACCACAAAGAAGAGTAAACAAGTTTATGAAATCAACGGATAACCATTACCCAGTTATATGCCCATACATATACCTAAGTTATCAAGTGACCCATCTCAATCATGAGGAATCACAAAGATCATTGACTCAGCTCAAACCAGGATTTTTATTATCGAAACCGTAGCTGCTGAAGAGCCCCGTCACTGAAGTGTGCAGTAGTCCTGTCACGACACCGAGGTACTGCTCACTAACCTAAGACTGCTGAAGTACTCCTCCTGTCGAGTACCGCGGGTCTGCTGCCAACTACCGGGCGCTCCGTCCGCTGAGGGTCTGCTGCCAAATACCGGGCGCTCACCCAAATAGCCTACTGAGGTACTCCTCCTGTCGAGTACCGCGGGTTTGCTGCCAACTACCAGGCGCTCCGTCCGCCGTGGGTCTGCCGCCAAATACCGGGCGCTCCGTCCACTGGGCTAGTCGACTCACTCCAAGTCGAGTTGGTCAAGCAGTCGTCAGGTCTCAGTCATCTACACGGTCTCCGTACTCCACACGCACGTCTCCACCGTCGCGGGTCTGTCGCTACAACCAAGCGCACACACTCCGTAGAGTATCGCGGGTCCGCCGCTACAACCAAGCGCTCCACCGCCAAGGGTCTGGTGCTGCATCCAAGCGCACCACCACTGTCAAGTACCACGGGTCCGCCGCTACACCCAAGCGCTACACCGCCCAAGGTAAACAGAAGATTCAGCTCACACAGGTTCGGTAGCACTGTTCCACGTAGGATCGCTGAGTGCTGTAGTCGTCGTCGTCGAATCCACACAGGATCTCTGTACTGTCGTCGTCGCAGTCACAGTAGCAGTAGTAGTAGTCGTCACAGTAACAGTCGCAGCCAGCACTAGGGTTCCCGCACACAGCAAGCTCGTTCGGAGGATCCGCTCCAGGAGCCGAGAGGCTGATACATCAACTGTCTCAAAGTCCAGAGTTGATGTATCCAAAAGTTCCGTATCGTCAACAGGAACTCAACGCAACAGACGGCGCGTCGATCGGACGCCCGGCCTGAGAGATATTGGCATTTTCGTTCCCGGGGCCCGATTGGTTTTTAAGGCAAAACCAACCTGACCGTACTCCACCTGCGTCCAAACCTCGGGCGGAGTATGCCAAAAGATCCGTCTCACTTAGAGGATTCCATCAAAGTCGACGGCACGTCAATCGGCCGTCCGGAACTCAAGATATGAGCGTTTCCGCTCCGAGGGCCCGGTTGGTTTCGTGAACGAACCAACCCGGCCGTACTCCACCTGCGTCCAAACCTCGGGCGGAGTATACCAAAAGATCCGTCTCACTAAGAGGAACACAACGCGACTGACGGCGCGTCAATCGGACGTTCGTAGCTCAAGATATGAGCGTTTCCGCTCCGAAGGCCCGGTTGGTTTCGTGAACGAACCAACCCGGCCGAACTCAAAGTAAACCGAAACCTTGAGTGCGATATACCGAAACGACCGTCTCGATCCAAGGATTGCGTTGCCGCAGACGGTTCGTCATTCGGAGGTCCGAGGCTCAAGTTATGGGCCAAAAACCGAATCTGGTTCGAAACGGGGGGGTCCGGGTCCGGGCCAACCCGGCCCGACCCCCCCTTGGGGCGGCGCGGCGGCGTGGCGGCGCGGCGGCGGGCCGCGGCGGCTGGCGCCTGGCGCCGCATGAGGCTGGCACGCGGGGGGCTAAGCCCCCGCTTCTCCAAGGTGGCGCGGCCTTTGTGCCGCGCCTGAGTGACAAAACGGCCCCCACATGGGGGCCGGTTTTGGAGAGTCAAACCGGGGGGCTGCTGCCCCCCTTTCATGGAACCGCCCCCCTCTTAAAGAGGGGGGTTTTATGTGCTGGCCGGGGGAATTATTTCCCCCGGTTTAATGACATCCGGCCGGCCAGCTGGCCGGCCGGTTTTCTCCAACGGGACCGGAAATTCCGGTCCCCTCCTCGGCTTCCAACGCCGGCGGCCCGGCCGCCGGTCTTCTCTTCCGCCGCGGCCAGGAACCGGCCGCGGTCTCCTCATCCCGCCGCGGCCCGGAACCTGCCGCGGCGTTCGTAATCCGGCGCGGTGCGACGGCACCGCGCCCCTTCGCCGTGCTTGATAATCATTCAAAGCGGCGCGACGGCGTCTTGTTCTTGTTGTTTCTTCCAAGGTGCGCGCGCGACGGCATTGCGTAAATTAAACGTACAATTATCCGCGTGGTGCGACGGCACCACGCCACCTTGCTTCCGCCCGCAAGAATAATCAACATGAACGATGGAGGGGGTTCGGCCGTGTTCATGCGGTCCGGCCCCCCTCACGTTAAAATAATAACACAACTTTTAAGAAACAACATTCTCACGTTAGTCATACAAACCACGAGCAAGAATGAAATAAATAAATATTAAATCAACAACCCCGACCTCGGGTTTAAGATTCGAAGATTCGTCTACGTTCCGCGGAAGACGGCGTCGCGGAGGTCGGGCGTCGCGGTCGTCATTCGTCAAATCCGTTGACGAAGAGATATGCCCAAAGAGATACGTCGTTGGCGAATCTTCGTATGCCGACGGAGAAGGTCCGAGGAGGAAGCAGCGTTCTTCGTCGGAAAAAGAGCGTTCCTTGTCAAGTCTTGAGGAAAGTCAATTAATAAAGAAAACAACGAACTCAAGAACCTCTACCTCGATAGTCGCACGTTGACGCAGTCGTGAAATATCGGTGTCGTGGAGGAAGAGTCGTTGTCGATGGCGTTCGTCGCGGAAGAGATGACGCGGAAGAAGTACGTCGCGTCGCGGATACGGCGTCGCGTATGAACCGTGTTCTTCGGCAGAGAAGTTCTTCGTTGAAGAACGACGTTCTTTGCGTTCTTCGTTGAAGAAGAAGAAGAAGAGCTCTCCACCTCTCAAGAAGACAAACGATCAACCCAAAATAAAATAAGCTACACCTTATTTTATTTTTACTTTGCCAACCTTTCAAAATTCAAAAGTTGAATTCAATTCATTAATTAAATCTATAGTTGACAAAATTAAATGAAGAGATAGGTTGGCAAGAAATAAAGTAGGGAAGAGTTACGTAATTAAGAGGGGGTTTAGAGGGGTTAGGGAATTTGAAAAGAATTAGGGGTTCGTGTGGGCCCCACCACACTTAATCCTCCCAAGGGAGGTTAAGTGGGTGTGGGTCCCACTTCCAACCTCCTTTGATAGCTTTTAACAAGTAAAAATAAAATTGTTCTTCACAATTTTATTTAACTCAAACTAAAAACCCCACAACTTAACTTTCAACCCGCAACAAACGCAACTCCCGAAAAGGTCTCTTTAAGAGAATATTGGCGCTGCGAGTTCATCGGTGCCCTCGGATTTCAATTCCGAGCACCGGATCAAAAGTTAGGAATTCCCGCTCATTCGTTCACTGAACGTACCTGAGCCAAACTTCGGAAATTAATTCCAGGCACTCTGGGCCTCGGAATCAGGTGCCGTCTGAAACCGCGTTCTTGTAAAATTCTAAAGAAAATTAAGAAAAAATTTTCCTTGAATTTTTCGGGTCTTTACATTACTCCCACCTCAGGGCTTTACGTCCCCGTAAAGCTACATCAAAAACTAGGGAAAACAAATGAGGGTACTGAGCACGCATCTGAGCCTCCCGCTCCCATGTGCTCTCTTGGAGATTCTCGTGTTGCCATCTGATGTGCACGAGAGGAATCGATCACCCACGCAGGACCCGCTCCTGTCGATCCTCTATCTCCACCGGGACCTCCGTAGAAGTCGCCCCATCGTCAACGTCAAGCTCCTCAGCTGGAATACGTGGAAGACGTCGTGCACCCGGTGCAACTGAGGTGGTAGAGCCAGGCGATAAGCCACCTCACCAACCTTGCTGAGGACCTGGAAGGGTCTGATGAAGCGCGGAGATATCTTGCCGCCTCGGCCAAATCTCCGAATACCACGTCGAGGTGAGACCCGCAAGAAGACGTGGTCGCCATCCTCGAACTCCAGTGGCCTCCGCCTCCTGTCAGCATATGACTTCTGCCGGCTCTGAGCTGTCCTCATCCGCTCCTGGATGACCTGGACCTTCTCTGGTTCCACAAGAGCTGCAAGATTTCTTCTTTGCCGATAAGAGAAATCTGGTCTCATCCCCTGGATGAACCACATTCTTTGCCTAAAACAGTCAGTCCTAACATGGATGATATTAATCCATACCAAGGATGATGTCGTAAGGCCTCGACGCTACTACTAAGAGATTCAACCGTTACTCTCGTCTCCAAGGGTTGAGTCACACTGTCGGCATCAGTGTGTGGTAACTGGGTCTCCTCCAGTAGATGTCTCACAAGTGAGGGTCAAGTCAACAGCCAAAACTGGAACCTCTTAGTAACATCACGAAAGAGGACAGGAACGAAAATATCACAAAGGTATGCGTCTTTTATTATTGCAGCTCATAATACAAGACGCTACACAAAAGCAACAAGGAACCAGAAGTACAAAGGTTGTTATCCACTAGTTCTGCTCCTGTCCATCGGCTCCCAGAGCTCCATGATCGAAGGCCTCGGCTGCCTGAAGCTGAGCTCTCCCCTGCGGTCGGGGTGGACCTCCTGGTGGTGGTGGTGGAAGAGCCTCAAAGCGTCGCCCACCACCGGCTGCTCGTCCAGCTCCTCTGCCTCGTCCGCCTCCTCCCTGCGGACCGCCACGGTCGAACCTCTGCCTCTGCCTGGGAGGTTCTTCACTTAACTGCTGATCATCAGCATGGCGGGTCGGACAGTCACGAGCCATGTGACCAATCCCGCCACAGGAGTAACACTGCCCACTCTCGGCACGCCTGGCTCTGACTCCACCCCGGCTTCCCCGCACAACTGAGCCTGAGTCGTGCAGTCGGCCACTGGTAGGTTTGGTCTGCCTGGAACCCTGAGTCATCTGTCGGCTACCTGCTACCGAAGACTCCGCTACGTGCCGCCCTACGGTGGGTCTCTGTGCTGGTGTAGACTCAGCAAGGAAGCTCTCGATCAGAAGGGCCCGCTCTAGTACTCCTGTCTGAGTCGGTATGCTGAGGGAGATCAGCGATGCCCTGATCTCGTGTCTCAAACCCTGCTCGAAGGTCCGGGCCCGAAAGAAGGGGTCCCGTACCATGTCTGTCGAGTACCGAGAAAGGTCGGTGAACCTCGCCGCATACTGAGCGACCGTCATGCTGCCCTGCCGCAGCTGTAGAAGCTCCTGGATACGCACCGCACGAAGGGTGGCTGGGACGAACTCCGAGCGGAAGATGCTCTCAAAGTCTGTCCAAAGTAGAGATCCCTCATCGTGCACCTGGAGCATCAAGCTCCACCATCGTCCTGCTGCTGCGTGTAGTAGGCTCGCAGCGAGGATCACCATGAGGTCTGCTGGTGTCCTCACTAGCCTAAACACTCGTACCACTGCCTCCAGCCAGTCCTCTGCAGCCTGGGGATCCGTCTCCCCGCGAAACCTGGGCGGTCGTTGGCGCTGAAACTCATGCAGTGCGCTGAGGCGACGTGCATCGTCAGCGGCTGCTGCTGGAAGCATCGGGGGATCGGCGGGTAAAGCTACCGCCGGTGCCACTACTGAAAAAGGGCCCTGCACCGAGGCCTCGTCGCTCGGTGGGCTGTCGTCTCGCTCGACTCTCGGAACCCTAGCTGGCTGCCGTCGTGGGGCCATCCTGAAAGGAAACAGGTGCGCCATGGTCAAACAGTATACCTGGTGAGCTGATATAAGTAATCACAAAGAAAACTTGAAACACACACGCAATCAATGTTTTCGTGCATTAAGTCGGAAATCAGAAGTCAGGGTCCTGGTGTACGGATACGTCGGCCGCCGCACCAACACTGGACTCCCTGGACTGATAACCACACTCAATACGCTAAACATTATTGCTTCACATAGAAAAAGATCAGAGTTCGCAGTAGAACCGAACTCCTCTGATACCAATTTGTCACGACCCGCCCTCGGGATCCGTGCCGTGACTACCCCAAGCCCGCCTTCCATAGGCCAGGGGCTGGCGACTAGCACCAAGGCGTAAAATCCCAGTAAACAGGGAAGGCATTGCCTTTATAAGTAACAACCACCACAGAGTCAGCAAGCGGAAAGTAACTACAAGTGCAGAAAAGTAAATGGGCCAGAATACAAACCCAAACTGAAAGTAAAGTACAACTCGAAAAGGGAAAAACAGCAACTGAAAAGTAAGCCGCTACTCCGAGCTGTCCACTGGAAATCCCACCTGAAGGGTGAGTACAGATAGCTTCT
The DNA here is from genome assembly GCA_963277665.1 of Viscum album. Taxonomy (NCBI): domain Eukaryota; kingdom Viridiplantae; phylum Streptophyta; class Magnoliopsida; order Santalales; family Viscaceae; genus Viscum; species Viscum album. Next base: position 497,297,838 of record OY728123.1, on the reverse strand, counting down.
CTGCTCCACGGGTCCCGCCGTCCGCTCCGTGCACGTCTCGCCCAGTGGTCCACCTCCGGGTACCGTTCCGCTCTGCAAGCCTCAGCTAAGGTCAACGCTGTCCGTCGTCTGCAACCAACACAACGTAGTGCGGGCAAAGCCCGTGCAGGGGTGAGTATAAGCTACTCAGTAGGGACCCCGAGACCCCTGAAGGTCTCTCAATCCACAAAGGATAAACCACGAAGAAAAGTAACAATCACGAAGTAACAACTGACACTGCTTAGGTATATGCCCATACATATACCTAAGTCATCAATTTCCGTTCGGCTCCAACACCGAGCCCAAGAACAACCCAAACCACAAAGAAGAGTAAACAAGTTTATGTAATCAACGGATAACCATTACCCAGGTATATGCCCATACATATACCTAAGTTATCAAGTGACCCATCTCAATCATGAGGAATCACAAAGATCATTGACTCAGCTCAAACCAGGATTTTTATTATCGAAACCGTAGCTGCTGAAGAGCCCCGTCTCTGAAGTGTGCAGTAGTCCTGTCACGACACCGAGGTACTGCTCACTAACCTAAGACTGCTGAAGTACTCCTCCTGTCGAGTACCGCGGGTCTGCTGCCAACTACCGGGCGCTCCGTCCGCTGAGGGTCTGCTGCCAAATACCGGGCGCTCACCCAAATAGCCTACTGAGGTACTCCTCCTGTCGAGTACCGCGGGTTTGCTGCCAACTACCAGGCGCTCCGTCCGCCGTGGGTCTGCCGCCAAATACCGGGCGCTCCGTCCACTGGGCTAGTCGACTCACTCCAAGTCGAGTTGGTCAAGCAGTCGTCAGGTCTCAGTCATCTACACGGTCTCCGTACTCCGCACGCATGTCTCCACCGTCGCGGGTCTGTCGCTACAACCAAGCGCACACACTCCGTAGAGTATCGCGGGTCCGCCGCTACAACCAAGCGCTCCACCGCCAAGGGTCTGCTGCTGCATCCAAGCGCACCACCACTGTCAAGTACCACGGGTCCGCCGCTACACCCAAGCGCTACACCGCCCAAGGTAAACAGAAGATTCAGCTCACAGAGGTTCGGTAGCACTGTTCCACGTAGGATCGCTGAGTGCTGTAGTCGTCGTCGTCGAATCCACACAGGATCTCTGTACTGTCGTCGTCGCAGTCACAGTAGCAGTAGTTGTAGTCGTCACAGTAACAGTCGCAGTCAGCACTAGGGTTCCCGCAAACAGCAAGCTCGTTCGGAGGATCCGCTCCAGGAGCCGAGAGGCTGATACATCAACTGTCTCAAAGTCCAGAGTTGATGTATCCAAAAGTTCCGTATCGTCAACAGGAACTCAACGCAACAGACGGCGCGTCGATCGGACGCCCGGCCTGAGAGATATTGGCATTTTCGTTCCCGGGGCCCGGTTGGTTTTTAAGGCAAAACCAACCTGACCGTACTCCACCTGCGTCCAAACCTCGGGCGGAGTATGCCAAAAGATCCGTCTCACTTAGAGGATTCCATCAAAGTCGACGGCACGTCAATCGGACGTCCGGAACTCAAGATATGAGCGTTTCCGCTCCGAGGGCCCGGTTGGTTTCGTGAACGAACCAACCCGGCCATACTCCACCTGCGTCCAAACCTCGGGCGGAGTATACCAAAAGATCCGTCTCACTAAGAGGAACACAACGCGACTGACGGCGCGTCAATCGGACGTTCGTAGCTCAAGATATGAGCGTTTCCGCTCCGAAGGCCCGGTTGGTTTCGTGAATGAACCAACCCGGTCGAACTCAAAGTAAACCGAAACCTTGAGTGCGATATACCGAAACGACCGTCTCGATCCAAGGATCGCGTTGCCGCAGACGGTTCGTCATTCGGAGGTCCGAGGCTCAAGTTATGGGCCAAAAACCGAATCTGGTTCGAAACGGGGGGGGGGGGTCCGGGTCCGGGCTGACCCGGCCCGACCCCCCCCTTGGGGCGGCGGCGGCGGCGCGGCGGCGCGGCGGCGGGCCGCGGCGGCTGGCGCCTGGCGCCGCACGAGGCTGGCACGCGGGGGGCTAAGCCCCCGCTTCTCCAAGGTGGCGCGGCCTTTGTGCCGCGCCTGAGTGACAAAACGGCCCCCACGTGGGGGCCGGTTTTGGAGAGTCAAACCGGGGGGCTGCTGCCCCCCTTTCATGGAACCGCCCCCCTCTTAAAGAGGGGGGTTTTATGTGCTAGCCGGGGGAATTATTTCCCCCGGTTTAATGACATCCGGCCGGCCAGCTGGCCGGCCGGTTTTCTCCAACGGGACCGGAAATTCCGGTCCCCTCCTCGGCTTCCGACGCCGGCGGCCCGGCCGCCGGTCTTCTCTTCCGCCGCGGCCCGGAACCGGCCGCGGTCTCCTCGTGCCGCCGCGGCCCGGAACCGGCCGCGGCGTTCGTAATCCGGCGCGGTGCGACGGCACCGCGCCCCTTCGCCGTGCTTGATAATCATTCAAAGCGGCGCGACGGCGTCGCGTTCTTGTTGTTTCTTCCAAGGTGCGCGCGCGACGACATTGCATAAATTAAACGTACAATTATCCGCGTGGTGCGACGGCACCACGCCACCTTGCTTCCGCCCGCAAGAATAATCAACATGAACGATGGAGGGGGTTCGGCCGTGTTCATGCGGTCCGGCCCCCCTCACGTTAAAATAATAACACAACTTTTAAGAAACAACATTCTCACGTTAGTCATACAAACCACGAGCAAGAATGAAATAAATAAATATTAAATCAACAACCCCTACCTCGGGTTTAAGATTCGAAAATTCGTCTACGTTCCGCGGAAGACGGCGTCGCGGAGGTCGGGCGTCGCGGTCGTCGTTCGTCAAATCCGTTGACGAAGAGATATGCCCGAAGAGATACGTCGTTGGCGAATCTTCGTATGCCGACGGAGAAGGTCCGAGGAGGAAGCGGCGTTCTTCGTCGGAAAAAGAGCGTTCCTCGTCAAGTCTTGAGGAAAGTCAATTAATAAAGAAAACAACGAACTCAAGAACCTCTACCTCGATAGTCGCACGTTGACGCAGTCATGAAATATCGGTGTCGCGGAGGAAGAGTCGTTGTCGATGGCGTTCGTCGCGGAAGAGATGATGCGGAAGAAGTACGTCGCGTCGCGGATACGGCGTCGCGTATGAACCGTGTTCTTTGGCGGAGAAGTTCTTCGTTGAAGAACGACGTTCTTCGCGTTCTTCGTTGAAGAAGAAGAAGAAGAGCTCTCCACCTCTCAAGAAGACAAACGATCAACCCAAAATAAAATAAGCTACACCTTATTTTATTTTTACTTTGCCAACCTTTCAAAATTCAAAAGTTGAATTCAATTCATTAATTAAATCTAGAGTTGACAAAATTAAATGAAGAGATAGGTTGGCAAGAAATAAAGTAGGGAAGAGTTACGTAATTAAGAGGGGGTTTAGAGGGGTTAGGGAATTTGAAAAGAATTAGGGGTTCGTGTGGGCCCCACCACACTTAATCCTCCCAAGGGAGGTTAAGTGGGTGTGGGTCCCACTTCCAACCTCCTTTGATAGCTTTTAACAAGTAAAAATAAAATTGTTCTTCACAATTTTATTTAACTCAAACTAAAAACCCCAAAACATAACTTTCAACCCGCAACAAACGCAACTCCCGAAAAGGTCTCTTTAAGCGAATATCGGCGCTGCGAGTTCATCGGTGCCCTCGGATTTCAATTCCGAGCACCGGATCAAAAGTTAGGAATTCCCGCTCGTTCGTTCACTGAACGTACCCGAGCCAAACTTCGGAAATTAATTCCGGGCACTCTGGGCCTCGGAATCAGGTGCCGTCTGAAACCGCGTTCTTGTAAAATTCTAAAGAAAATTAAGAAAAAATTTTCCTTGAATTTTTCGGGTCTTTACAAATAGATTTTAAAATCACTAGATAAATCATTTATCATCACTAAAAATGCGTTATTGATCAAAGAACTATTAAAAGTAGGATGATTTTATCAGTGATTATTTTAGATCTGATAAAGGCAGACGTTATATAGTGTTTTATTAAAATTAAATCACACTTCATGTTTTCAAACATTATTAACATGTCAAAAATTGTATTGTACAAATTCATAATTAAATTGAAATAAAAATTACATCACAAATATAAGGCAAAAAAATTATATTATACACATGTCAAACATTGTTTTTATAATTATATTATCCATTATTATAAAAAAATTCAAAAACATCAATGGTTTTATTATATTTGGCACCCCATCCTCACTAAAAAAATCCTGACCATGGTATCAGTTGCAAAAAAACATCCCCAACTCGAGAAAAAGAATACCACTATATAATAAAACAATTCTTATGTTATTAGTACTATAAAGAAAAAAATTAAACATAAATATGAAACAATACATGAATAAAATATAAAATTTAAATAAAAAGACACACTTGGAATCATACCGGTCACACCTTGCATCAGATTTACATGTTGTTGATTCATACATGTCACAAACATCTTAAGGATAATTTTCTGAAATTATTAAAATAATTAAGTTGAAATTTATTAGTTCTGAGTATGTCATGTGTATTTTTTTATTAAAATGTCAATTAAAAATAAAAACATGCACTTTGAGTCATACTGGTCACATAGTGTATCTTTTTGATTTGATAATGATTCCTATACATCATAAATTACTTAGGAATCATTTTCCTAAAGTATTGAGACAATATGAGTGTGTTTTCTTAGTTTTCGATGAGTGAAACACATTTTAAACTAAATTTCAAATTTTAAACTAATAATAGAAACTATGAGTCATACGAGGTACATTGTGTATCGAATCAAGGTGCAACTGATTCCCACACATAAAAAATGAAATATGGATTCTTCTTCTAAAGTACATATTTGATCTATGATTTTTCTATTTTACAAAAAAATTTATAGGAAAAGTGTGGACCCTCACATAAATGTTAACCCTACCAAATACCAACAACCAATGTACAATAAGACCAAAGTCCGAGAACATAAAAAATTCATATATGAGATTTAAAAATCCAAAAACAAACCAAAAATTTCAAATTTCAAAATTTTGATTGACATTTACTCTTCCTTTGCAATGACGGATCCGCAATCCCAATTGAGTCACACAAACTTTAATTTAGTCTGACACTGACACTCAGACCTCGACCTCTTCACCAACTATGTCACTTATTGATCAAATCTTTCCTCACTGTCACCATAGCACACCATTGTGGTCACCACCACTCATCATTTGAAACACATCGTCATCGGAACTGACACACACAAAGTATAATTTTTTTCTGAGATATTTACTAATGTAGAAAAGGATCTAAAAAAACCATTAGAACCAAACCCAACAAGCTCACCATCACTAAAATATAAATTAGATTTGGATTAGGATGAACATCGACAAAAATTTTGACAAACAAAAAACCAGACAATACCGAAGCATCATTCCAAAACCATTTTTTCCAAAACAACAATGTTATCAAGAATAGAATGAATTTCCAAAACACTGATGAAAAACACCTATAAGAAACACCAAAATGAACAACACTAGAATTTTATAAAAAATAGTGACAAAATTTTAATTTTCATTAATAGGACACACTTGGAGTCTTACCAATCACACCATGTGTTAGATTGATGAGAAGTTGATTCATATATGTCACAAATGACATAAGTATCATTTAATAATTTATAAAATCAATTAAAATTTATTTTCTTGGTTTTAATAATTTCACATGTCTTTTTTACTAAAATGTCAATTTAAAATGAAAACAAAAACTTTGAGTGATACAAGTCATATGACATATCATTTTGATGTGATACTTATTCATACACATCATAAATGAAATATGAATCATTATAAAAAAGTATCAATAAAATATGAGCACATTTTACCGATTTTTAGTGAGTAGCACACATTTTAAAATAAATTTTCAATTTTGAACTGATAACGGACACTTTAATTTATACTGGGCACACCATGTATCAAATTTAGATTCATATAATTCCAACACATAAAAAATGAATTATGGATTATTTTATTAAATTATGAAAGAAATAATAATTTTTTTTCTTTGTTTTGATTATGTTACATGTGTTCTAAACTAAAATTTCAATTTTAAATAAAATTACACACATGGAGTCATTCTGGTCCCACTATTCTTCAGATTGACATGTAGTCAATTTTTACATGTCACTAATGACATGAGGATAGTATTTTTGAAGAAGTAATAAAATAAAAATGAATTTTATTAGTTTTGAATATGGAATGTGTCCTTTTTATCAAAATATCAATTTAAAATAAAAGAACACACTTTGAGTAATACTGATCACATCGTGTGTTAGATTGATGTGAGACTATTTTGAATAAATTATAAATGAATGATGAAACATTTTTCTGAAGTATCAAGACAATATGAGTGAGTTTTATAGATTTTCAATGAGTGTCACATGTTTTAAACTAAAATTTTAAATTTTAAACAGATAACATCCACTTTGAGTCATACTGAGCACATCATATATCACATTAAGGTGAGACAAATTCCTACACATCACTGATGACTTACGAATCATTTCCCTAAAGTATCAAAATAATCATAATGTGTTTAATTTGTTTTGATTATATGAAATTTGTTTTGAACTAAAATGTCAATTTTAAATAAAAGGACACACTTGGAGTCATACCAGTCACACCGTTCATCGAATTAATGAGCAATTGATTCCTATATGTCAAAAATTAAATAAGGATCATTTTAAAAAATTATAAACACAATATGAATTCATTTTCTTGTTTTTTCACATGTCATGGTCTTTTTTACTAAAATACCAATTTAAAATAAAAACACACACTTTGGTCATAATAGTCACATAGTGTGTCAGTTTGACGTGAGAATAATTTCTAAACATCATAAATAACTTATGAATCATTTAAAAAAATAAGAAACACAATATTATCGTGTCTTTTCAGATTTTAGTGAGTGACACTTATTTTAAACTAAATTGTTAATTTTAAACTGATAATAGAAACTTTGAGTCATACCAGGAACATCTTATATCAGATTGAGGTGCAGTTAGTTCACACACATAAAAAAATAACTCATGGATCATTTTATTAAAGTATAAAAATAATAATAATGTTTTTATTGGTTTTGAGTATTTTATGTGTGTTTTGAAATAAAATCTCAACTTAAAACTATGATAAGAACTTTGTTCATACCAGATATACCATGAATCAGATTGGTTTTTGGTTGATTCCTACATGTCAAAAATGACTTTTGGGTCATTTTAATATGCTATAAACTCTTTACTAATCCATTTTCTTATTTTTGAGTATGTCCCATGTCTTTTTTTTAATAAAATGTCATTTTAAACTGAAAACATGCTCTTTGAGTCATACGGATCATATCATGTGTCATTTTAATGTGAGACAAATGAATAGACATAAAAAATGAACTATGAATGATTTTTGTAATATATGAAGAAAATAAATGTGTTCTTTATCTATTTTAGTGAGTGGAAAATGTTTTTAGATAAATTTTCAAATTTAAACATGTAAAGATACTTTTAGTCAAGTAGGGAACATAATGAATCAGATTGGAAGGTGGTTGATTCCTACACATCTAAAAATACTTATGGATAATTCTAAAAGAAATTTCAAAATAATATAAACGTTTTTTCTCAGTTTTGAGAATGTGACATTTGTTTTGAACTAAAATGTCAATTTTAAACTAAAAACACACACCATGAGTCATATTAGAAAAACCATGTATCAGATTGTGGTGTGATTGATTCCTACATGAAAAAAATGAATGTTGGATCATTTTCATAATGTATAAGATAGAAATGATAATTAAATTAACTAATAAAGTAGATAGAGTGATTATAAAATCCATTAAATAAGTAGTAGGAAGTCACCTATTCATGATGTCTGTATACAATCTCACACAATGTATTCTACCAATTCATTTCTAAAAATATATATATCCTCTTGAGAGTATGAGTGTGATCAATAGTCTTATTAGCATTGGAAAAACTATAAATAAACCAATTTTTAAGAAACATTTTAAATAAAATTGTAATTATCATTAGAAAACATCTTTGGGGATGGTACTTTGCTGATGTAATATAATAAATTTCATAAATTTTCTAAAAAAATTAAAATAATATTTAATATTATTTTAGTTTGGGAATTTTAGAAACATTAATAAAAACATACAATTTTTTGATATATTTTTTCAAAATAAAATTTTATTTTATATACCCAAATACTTTTCCATTTTTAGTAGTTAGTAGGAATTTTTTGCTTAGGGACTGTCCTCATGTATTGATTTTGATGATATTTAAACACCTCCCAAACATAATTTTTTTTTCATTAAAACATAATATAAAATTATAATTTGATGTTTATTTGCAAAATATTTCATGTAGCATATTAGAAATTGATAAATTATATCTTGTGTGGTTTGTTTTTTGGGTATCCATGCATTAAATCTAGAAAATTAATTTGTGGATTATTCAAATTCACTACAATGTGTATTTAATTCTTCTTAAATCAAAAAAGAATAATTAATGAAATTAATTAAAATATATTTTATGTGATTAAATTGTAGTGTTTTAGCCCTTAATTGTGGGTATTAGGAATAGTCTCTCTTCTATAAGTTTTCTTTCAATCATCGTGGCAAGTTTTTTCACTATTCCTTCATATTTATTTTGTTCCAATATGAATTATTGTGTTGAATTAATGTGAATCCTAATGATTCTAAATTTATATTATTATAATTTAACCTTAAAATAGTATTGATATATATTTTTCAAAAATTATGAATATTATCTAGTCATAATTAACACAATATATCAGCTATTATAAAAACAAATCATGAAAACATACCTCATGTAAACATTTACAACTGAAACTCCTGGTGATTTATGATTGTGGATTTTATTTACATTATTAATACCAATATAATATGTAATTTCCTCTCTATATATATGTTCTTCAAAATCAATTATGGTCATATCACTACATTCTAACATTTTATCTGAATGAACCTTTAATGTTAGAAAATGTAGAAGTTGAATGGGTGGACTGAGGTACATTGTGGAGATATCTTCGATTGGTTTGTTGATTCTTTAGTTAATTTTGATTCAACCTTCCATTTCAACCCTTCCCATTTTCTATTCTTAATAACACTCATCTATTCAGGATTTTTATCATTAATTATTGATTTTTTTCATTAAAAATAAATTTTAAATGAATAAATCCTTATCGAAATGAATTTTTAATAGATATAATACCCATTATATGAAAGTTACAATAACTTTATTGATTTTATAAATATATGAATCATTAATCCGAACAAGTATCCTGGTGCTTGGATCATGAGCTATATGAATCCCCATTATCACATGACCTATTGGAAGTTATTTTTTGTGTGTGGAGAATATCACCTATGATATTTTTCATGGTATGCCTCGCAATAAGAAAATGGGTGGGTGATAATAGATATAAATCACAATCATTTTTACCTTGTATAATATTAGTACAAGAAATGTCTTAGTGTATTCTTAATGAATATTTCATAGAAAAAATTATGAAAATATTGACTACATCTTCTAAGATTTCTTTTTGAGGGGATTGTCTCACCAAAAAGCTAGTGGGGTGGGGGATCTTTATATATTGTTTGTTCTTGTGTTGGTTATTATATTTTATTCCATTCTATATAATTTTAAAAAAAGCTAACAAACAATTTAGTTTTTCATATAGAGTATCTAATCAAGCCTTCAACTCTTATAATTTCTTATCTTTATACCCTTTTCATTTCTTTTCTCAAAATATGTTATGGGTGACATCCCAAAACCCACACCTCTAACATGAAAATACTATTCTGGATTCTTCAAGGCCACTGATAGTATCTATTCATTGGGTAAAGATAATGTGGAATATTATGTCTGAGTTAGATAAAAAAATATAGTAAAACAAGTAATCAATATTATGCAATACCTATTTAAATAAAAAAAAATTATTATGTCATACTTACACATGATTCCCAAACATTATTTTTGTTTTCAACTATTAATATCCGTTATTTATTTACACATTAATACTTCAAAATCACATAACATGGGATGGAAGTGGATTTGGATTTTGATTCATCAATATTCAAATAAATTAAGGAACATAATTATGATGTTGTTTCATGTCACATAAAACCATCACTCTATATTTAAAATTCATAACATTTTTTCAAGTGAAGCATACCCCATCTTTTCTTTATGGTAGCATTATATTGGTTTTTCTTCTCATTGCTTATTTTCAACACTTAGTGGATATTTCATAAATTAAAAATTATTAATAAAAGTTATTAATACAATTATTTTCAATAAATTTATTACCAGAAATAATATACCTGAAAATATGTCTCATCACAAAGACCAATAAACGCATCCCACTCTTGTTGGTTTATTATATGTGCATAAATCTATGGTCGGTGTGAGTTTATTTTACATTAATAATAATGGATATGATACTCTATATGAATTATGTGAAAGCCTCTATGATCTTTTCTAGGGATTTTTAATAAAAATTTCATTCTAGAGTCATATACTATAAGGGAAATCTATAAGGGATAATGAAGAATAAGTCAACATTTAATTATTTTTATTTTAGTAAAATAAATAAATCATATCATAATGTTTGCATAATCTATTCCCAAATTAGTTTTTTAAGAATTGGAATAACCTCTTTCCATATATCTACATCAATTTTCATGCACATGTGAGTGGTGAGACTATGTAAATTACTGAACACAACCTTTTTGGGGTTACCTGTATGGCCACATGCATTCCATATAACAACAAATTGATGCCTTTGTTTCTTACCTTAATATTTTTTTCTAACACTATCACTCTAAAATGATTCTATTTTTTATGGAAAAGGCCTTTCAATATCTACCATTTACTTAGCTTCAACATCATCTACATGTTTTTCCTCTAGATTGGAAGAATCATAATGTACAAATGGTTATTGTTCCTATCCATTGGGAGCACCCACATGTTGAGAAACCTATTGTTCCATTGGACTGGGAGCATCATAATGTAAATAATTCATTATCTATATATGTGGTCGAACATTTAATTTATACAATATAAATACTATCATGAAGAGATAATAATATGAGGTAAAACAATGTATATTACAAAAAATATATAACTTGATTATTGAACTAATTTTTTTTAAAGGTTGAAGGGATTTCACACCTACATGAAGCATCAAAATCAATTCATTGTGGTCTTATATTACATAAAATACCCAATTTACATTATGACCAATGAAAAATAATTACTATATCCTAGTGAATAGGTAATCCTTAGTAGAATTCACATCTAGCCCTTCAATGTTTTTTTAGATAACAGAACAATTGATGACATTTGTTTTGTGGGATATGGAACAAAAACATTTGTACTTCCTGTGATTCATTTATAAATGGTTAATCATTGTAACCTTCCTTACTAAAACCCATTCTCATGAATCCCAATTCATTTATTTTAGGGAAATTTTTTTATCAACCAACTTGCATTGAAAAATAGGTACTCAGAATATTGTATAATCAAACTCATATTATTTTTTATGATACTAAAGTATTAAATATTCACATAAATTGTATTTATAACCTTGGTACTAGATACATGAATTTCTTCATATAGAAGTGTAACTCCACTATTTTTCATCTTTATATGTTTATCATGTTAATTTATATAGAATGTGTGACCATTAATTATATAACCGTTATAATATAATAGATGAACACTTGGTCTGATGACTATCAATCAAAGTCATTTTGAAATTAAATTCATATTTTTAGTTAACTCATTAAAAATACTATCTCGAAACCATCCTATAAACTATTGATTATGTGTGTTTGATATCTTGATTTCATCTCTTTATGGATTCAAATTCCTAAACATTACGTTTTGGATTTCAAGACAAGGGGAAACCTCTAAGATGTTATGTAAAATGTAAAGGTGGTCCTTATAGAAATTTGTAATAGTAATTGTAACAACAAATTTTCCCAAAATTATTTCACCCATAAGCCTTACTGTGTGATTAAATATCATTAGACCAATGATTTCTTCAACATAAAGGTAGTCAGTACAAGATTCAACAACTTCCTCAACAACATATTGCTTCATAATAAAACCACCTAGATGACTTTGATTTGTAACATACCCTTTTACAATCTCTATATAACATTAAATGAGGCATATAAATCTATAATTTATAGTATCAAACAATAAAAAATATATTACCAAGTGAATCATCATATAATATAGTTTTTATATAGAAAACATCTCTAATTCACATAATCTAAAAAAAAATCCTTTTCTATAGTTATTAATTTTGTTGGGTCTATAACGTTTCTACATTTAAATTTGAAATAGAAACAAATATTAGTTAAAATATGATGGACATTCTTGAAAAAAATGAATCATAAATTTATATTAATTATATATTACATCGAAATAATATATTCATGTTATATTAAACCAATTAACATTAAATCAGTCATAGAAAAAATATTCCTAATATTTAATAAACACCTCTATAAAACCTTTATATATTTCAAGAAGTATAAAAAATGAAATATATATTTCCTAGAAATTTTTTAATTATTTGGAGGTAGAAAAGTATATTATTCACTCTTCACTGGTGCCAACTCTTCCTGTATTCCAATGTAAATCATTTCCTACCTAAACTTAATTATATACATTGTTTTGTCGAGTGTATTTAGTAACATGCTAATGACACTATCAAATAATTTTTTCTCAAAATGCATAACCTCAAGAGAAATAATAACTTTAAAATAATTATAATATAGTAATCCAAAAAAATTGATCACTTTTTCTAACTATTTTTATAAGGTATTTAGAAAAAGGTTTACCAAAAGTAGTGATCATATCATTTAATTTCTAAAATAGTTGGTGACCTATTTTTGGAGATGGTGTTGTATTGTTTTTAGAACTCCCATATAATTATGTCATCCAATATTTGTACTTATTTCATATGGGTAGAAATATATGATGTCCAAGAAACACAGTCTTCAATTAATGTTTAAACCTAATCGATTGTATACCTTATTCATAAATGGGACACCCTTGATTTCCTTCAATTCTATATCCTAAACAATTTCCATAAGTGGGAAATTTATTTATATTCTCATAATATCTAGATCTCAATGTGAAATCTTATTTTCTGTAATAACCATACAAGACAACACCAAAATCAGACAATAATTTCAATTCTTTCATAAATAGATCCAAATAAACACTAGTATCATTACCTGATTGGTTTGGTCTTGATATAAGTAGAGATAACATAATGTATTTTTGTTTAATGTATGAACATGATGGAATGATATAATTTACCTAAATAACTATCAATGCACTATGAGTGATTCTTAAAAAAAAAAAATGATTGACTCTATATTTAAATAATGTGAGAATAAGGTTTCTCGACTCATTTTCAAATTCAGAATAATCATGATCAATTCTCTTTAACTGAGGAGAGTCTATCCGATGATGAAATTTACTATCATTTTTTATTATATCTATGTGAAACTTTCATTATCTTGTTATCTATTCACTTACATATAGGAACCTACAACATTGAATGACTATAATGTACCATAAAACATTCATAGGACCTGATTCATCATTTTTTATTCAAGAACCACCACACTTTGTGAAATTTTAAGTGATTTTTGGTCCTTAGGAAATAGTATAATGTCATTTGGAAATGAATATATTATTTCATAGATCATAACCATTGAACTTACCATTCATTTAACATCATATGATTGAAAAGGAAGATCATTATCTTATGGGAGAATATCATTGAAGAGAGCAAGTAGTTCAGTAAGACTGGCGTCACTCAATCCATTCCCATATTTTAAATTATAAAACTTTAGTATTACTGAAAATTCTATATATTTAGTACAACCAACATACAATAGTGTCTTTACAAAAGTCCTTAACTTCCTAAACAATTTTGGATAATCATGAAGTCAATATTCAAATGTTGTTTCAATTTACTCAATATGATATTTATCATCATTCACACTTGTAATCATATCCATCATACAGTCTTCATCATTATGCACACTTGTAATCATATCATCTTATACATAAAACACACCCTTATCCTAGTCACTAGATAAATTCAATTTTTCCCTATTTTTAGTCCAACTTTTATAACATTGATCTATTCTATGACATATTAGGATTTCTTCCAATTCCTTTAGACTAATTAGATTTGAATAAAAATAGTGTAAAAACAGTAAACTGAATTAAGAAGGGTCATATGCATGATTTTTTTCAAACTTCATGAACTCCTTCACCCCATTATCATACTCTTTTGTCATATTGCTGGAATATATCCATTTGTTATTCATATTAATCATATTTGATTCATATCAATCCTATTTGATTCAGTAATATTAATAATTAAAAAAATAAAAAAAGAATAGAAAGCATTTTATATAAAAATTTGATCTTATGATTGAAATATTAGTGTAAGGTAAGATTATTAATGGTTATGATTTTAAAGACATATATTGGTTGATTAATAGATATTAATTTAATAATGTGGGTTATCAATAATATTTTATATATTATATGAACCTAATGTACCACATCTTTCACTAATTTGGGTCTTAAGAGAGACCACTCCATTATCCGAACCAAACATAGGGTTGATCAACATATGTGCTTTATTAAAAATATTTAAAAATATCTATCAATATCAATTATTGATAAATATATTTATACAAAAAATTAAAATTTGTTAGAATAAAAATTATCACTCTCAACATTTTGAACAGTATAATTTCCATATTTTGGTTTCTTGAAAAGAAACCAAATTGAATGATGATACTCAAATGGACACTAAAAATAAAATACACAAGGCGATGAAATGTTTTAAAATTACATTATAGTTTTAATACATGGTAGTAGGAGGGAAACTTGGAAGAAAATGGGACGAATTGTGTAATTTTAATCCATGGGAGGAGGTGAGATAATTGGAACTTGGAGTTTATTAACACCTTTTTATAACAAAAATTCTGCTTTCTTATCATTTGAAGTCACTAATTTACATAATATGTGGAAAGGGTTTTAATGGTGAAAATCTAGGATATATATGAAATTGGAGTGGTAAATAATGATGAATGATTAAAAATGAATTTAAGGGTGAGGTATAGGTTTAATGGACAATGGATTGAAGTAAGGTATATTGGGTGGAGAATTGGTGAGACAGACCAAGAACACATAATATCGCTTGTGCGCGTACTGTTCAAACCCTTTGGGAAAATTTAAAACAAACCAAGATGTTATAGGGGGAGAAGCAGATAAAAAGTGATCACATACATTGATTTTATTATATCATTATAATTTCATGACAAAATACTAGATAAAATATATAACAAAACAAATATAATAATACACATTTTAAGATTTTAAAAAATGTTTAAACAAAAGTGATTTCACATATTCATTAAAATAATTTACATAATCCATATATTTATTTATTTTAAAATATATAGTAAAATTTTATACATAATCATTATTATCAATTAATTATTAAACCTTAAATTTCAAATAATATGAAAATTATTTGCATATGTTTTTTAAAATATTTACACACAAATTATTTACATTCATATAATTAAAATTATTTTTAAATTACACCGATAATCACCAATTATGATGCATTACCCCTTAAATAACCGAGATGATAATGGAAACTGCTAATCCTATTTTCGACATGCATGAAAACCTAAAAACTATGATAAGAATTATAATTTCCACGAAAAAAATGTTTCTAGTTCAATTCATTCAACTAAATGACTACTGATCATAATCAAGACGAGAACCATAAACCAAAAAATAGTCAAACATCGTGAAAACTATTATTTGTGTAACATTGATAATGGTAGTCAAATAAAACCACTCGTAAATGGTGGGGTGTTTACAGTGTTGGTAGAAGGGTGCAAGACTGAGAAAGACATTGTTTGGGGTTCACTGCACTGGTGGTAGACCAAGTGATACACTCTCTTATAAGGGAGGACCTTGATTAGGTTGATTGTGTGATGGGAGTAGGGTGGTTTCATGTAGTGAGAAGTGGTTCTTTAGGAACTAAAAAACTAGTTAAAGAATGTTCATGTAAAACTATTATTGAGGAGTAGAAATAATCACATTCCTTAGCTTTTGAGAGAATTGATCCATATGAGAATATAAAGGAAGAGTGGCGACAATGATTTGGTTATGTGAGAGCTTGAATGAAGTGATAAAGGAGGACTCTATTAGGGTTCTATTTTATAGTCCAGGAAGACTTTTATTAGTGCTAAAATAGCAAGGCTAAAAAAATGGATCTTTATCAAGGCTAAAAAAAGCATTGATAAAATTATCTTTATCAGTGTTATCAAACCGCTGATAAAGACCTAATTTTAATATTATAATTATTATAATTTATAAATTTAAAATTATATAATTATAAATAAATATAAAAACCATTAAAAATATGTATTTATAACTATAATTATAAATAAATATATTTATTACTTAAATATATTTATTATAAATTTATAATTACTTAAATAAATATATATATTTATAATTATAAATATAAATATATATATTAAAAAAATTTCTATATAATTATAAATATATTTATATAATTTTATACATATTTACTAATAAATAATTAAATAAAATTATAAATAAAATAAATATATTTATTAAAATTTTGTAATTATATATATATATATATATTAATTTATAATTATTATTATAATAAAATATATTTATATAATTAAATATATATTTATTAATGTAGAAATACATATTATAAGGCCCCAGCCTTAAACCTTACTTAATATTGAGTTATTACAAGATTACACATTGAGGTTCTTTTCAGGTTTAGAGTTTTAGAGAATTAGATCATAACTATTACATCTCAAAAGATTACAAAGTAGAAACTTCTACTAAGTTTCCATAAAAGAAAAACTCTTAAAAAGAAACATGTCTAGTTACTTGTTTTAGATAGCATGACATTCCCTTGTTCCCATCCTTGACCCAATTCCACATGAAGTCCTGTGAAAAACATTTCAAAAAAACTTTGGGTGAGCATAAAAAGCTCAGTAAGGGATACACAAAGAATGAAAACTATTAGTTTTTAAAACAACAAGTAAACCATGTATACTTTATCAAAGTAATACCCTCACCTTTATGAAGTAGTAAAAACTATTCACTGAATAAAATATCATTACTTAACCTTTTGTAATCAAAATATTATCATAAAACCCATATAAAGAACACATAAAATATAAAGGTAACTTGGGACATAAACATACTTAAGTGGAATAACCATACGGTCGACTTCCACACATATCACTTAATGGAATATCCATACGGCCAACTTCCATACATACTTAATGGAATAACCATACGCCCAACTTCCATACCCAATTCATTGGAGGTTATAACGTAACCACCCGTCCTGGTATTCACGACACCACCCGTCATATGGTTTATCACGTAACCACCCATAAAATGTCCATGTACCGTTATAAAATTATAACACATAAAACCAATATAAAGGAATGATAACATTTCCACATTTCAATCACAATATATCAGTTAAATATATTGACAAAATATAATCCTTTATCAAAACCATTTTCAATACCAAAATACATAAAAGAGTATATGGTATTTATTTTATTTTAAAAACATTACGGCCTGTTGAGGAAGCCAAAGATCAAATAATACTCGCGGCGGCGGAAAGGGTCTTTGTCACCGCGTACGTTAAAAGAAACATTCCTTTTTGTCATTTAGTAAAACGCTTCGTAGAAAAATATTCCTTTTGTATAAAAGTAAAAGTCAAAGGGTTTTATACACCATATAGAAGAAAGTTGTGTATAAAACGAAATATGCCTTAATGAAAGGAGATTGAGATGAAGTCCCTTACAAAGACGGTATCCATGGTTTAAGGATAAACCAATTACATAACTATGTGTGACAAAAGAATACACCAAATATAAGTGGATATTAAGTTTAAAACAATCATAGGTTATTCACACATATTCATAGAATGACATATTCAAGGAGTATAAGTTTATCCCAAAGAATCAAATTTGGGTTAAGAAGTTCCCTGGCAAAAATTTGACAGCCTAATGGCATCACTACAAAATTCAGAAAATTAGTTGATGAGAGATAAAAAGGGTTTCTCATCACATGGAAATAAAATTTAAATCAATAAGGATATATAAGAACATATCCCAACATAATATTATGTGAATTAAAAGACATAACAAAAGAAGTCTTTTAAAAAGAGGAGGGTGAAAGGTTCCCTTACCGACTTGGCTAACTTTCGAAACATACACCCCGTGAAAGAAAGACAATACAACATTGATGTAAATACTCATAAATGAAAGTATATTACACAATTAGTAAAATAATGCGCAGTACATATACCACTCAAAGGAAATTGTGGCAAATGTAGCATAAATCCCACGGGAATAAAAGTGAGATGAAAAATCCCTTATGAAAACTCGGCAGCCTAACGACGCCACATAAAACTTAAAAAAAAGGATTGATGAGATCAAATAGGGTACCTCATAATATTAACATAAATTTTATAGAAATTTGAATATAAAATAACATCCCCCAACATAACAAAGAGGAGTTTAAAATAAGTGACATAAAGGAGAGTACTTAAAAAGAAAGAGAGAGGATAGATCTCTTACGCAACTTCGGCAGCCTAACGGCGCCACTCAAAACTTCCAAAATGGATTGATGAGGTAGAATAGGGTCTCTCATCATATGAACATAAAAATTATAGTAAGAGTAATATAAAGTAACATTCTAATAACAATAAAGATGAGCTTTAAAAGGAATGACATAAAAGGGTGTACTTAAAAAGAAAGAGAGGAGTAGGATCCCTTACCTCAGGTCCGACTTGCCTTGATCGTTCTTTAACGTCATGAATAATAAACTTGTGTTAATTTATACTTTCTTAAGAACCTTTTTCAAGTTCATTATTCCTTTTATATCAATTATTGACATGTTATAAACATTATGTAATCATTTAAGTTAATAATGTTTGTTTTGTCGATATTTGGTTCTTAAGTCAAAAGTGGACTTCTTACAATTACATGTTGTTCGTGTGGTCAAAGGTTAATTATATCCAGAATTACATTCTTGATTTGGATATCATATATATATTATATATAAATAATATAAATGTATTTATAATATTACATAATCATTTAGAGGTAAGAAATGAAATGCACAGTTCATTGAGACGGTAAACCGTACGTACGCATGAACGCTACTTTCATTTCTATGTCATATTAATGGAATTAAAACTAAAAGAGAGATGTGTATATTTTTAATTACATAATTATATTCATCCCTTATATGTATCATACATCATATATATCCATTATATGTTCTTATAATAGTAAGTTACATTTGAGGATAAGAAATGAAATGCACCGTTCATGGAGACGGTAAGCCGTACGTACGCATGAACACTACTTTCATTTCTATCTCATACTTTAATGGAAAGAAAAAAATAATGATATAAAGGTATATTATAATTCAAGTATAACATCATATATAATAACTTTAAATCCATCCTTTATACATCCCACATATGGCATTAACGAATCAAATCACTTTGAGGGGGCGGTAGTATGCACTTCCTAAAATGAAGATATCGCGTATACCCATAATGGAAGCCATAAAGGTATGCCACAAATGAAAAATACCGAAGCTTAAGTAAAACATAAAATTATTATATATCATATATAAACATAGTGACATCTTAATGTCCACCATTTAAGGTGTTATATGAGTGTTGAACAATCATCGTTTCGTGAGGCAGAAATTCGCCATCCACAGAAACTGTATTTTCTTTAACCATTAGATGAAGGTGTGTGTAAGTGTAGCTAGAATAATTATTATAAAAAAATCCTAGTATATTGAAGATACTTTAGTTTTTAAAAAATAAATGAATAAAAAGAGTTTAGGGGGTTGGAGAAGCAAAATAAAACAAAAGAGCACAAGTGAAGACGTTACCTTAAAATTGGGTAACTCCCTTTGGTTTGAACCAAAAGGGTTTATTGAAAAGCTTAGTGCCTAAGTTAAGGCTTATAGGATGATTAGAGGGATGTGGAGAGACAAAATAATCAGATATTTTCCGAACCAAAGGCTTGAGAGGTGTGGGTAAGGTGGTAGAGGTGGGGGCCTTTTATAAGAGGAGAGGAGGGGCACTCTTGGAAAAGTATAAAATGATACTTTATTTTCAAATGGTATTCGAATTTAAATGGTCCCAAATTGATGTGTTTCGAGGATAATGTGATAAGGGTTCAAAATCCACCCATAAAATAGGTTTTGGACATGTGTAGGTCTTAGAAGTTACATTATCTTTCCATTTTAATTAAATCCTTTATTAATGAGGTAATCGCTGCATCATCATGATGTCATAAATAATTTAATTTATTTAATGTCTAAAAATTATAAAAAAACTACTATGATGTAGGAAATATTTTAATCTTTCCAATGACTATTTATAGTAAAAATTCTGACTAGTATAACCACATGTACAAATTTCTTTAGTAAAACAACTCATGTTTGTGTCATTTTTATTTTAACTTTAAATAAAAGGCATAAATGTCATTATCATACCCAAGTGGCTCCATGGGGTACCAAAAATTGACCCATGGGTTGTATTGGTCGTCCATAACTCATCCAATAGGATTAGGACAAGTGTCTATATATTTTATTTTTATTATAATATCATTTTTACCTTAAATCACACTAATTACCTTTAAATGCGATTAATAAAACTTAAAAGTTACTTTTCATAAAAAATTATTTTCATCCCATTGAACCACATTTTCCTTAAAAATTAAAATAATTTAAATTGGATTTTTGAAATTCAAATCACAGAAGTGGTAAAGACTCATTTAAACGAAAAATCAAATTTTGTTACCACCACTTTGTGGTTTCACTATTCATCAAAAATTGGAGATTTTCAGAAAAATACCAAACATTCACCCTAAGCTATATTTGATATTCCAAATTCAAAAATGATGTCTATTTTACCAAATTCATAACATAGAAGTTGAATTAATTAATTTTATAATTAATTCCTGCAGTCAGAGCAAATAGCGTGTTTTTATGAAACAATAAGTATCAAAAGATTGACACTAGTTTAAGTCCAATTTCAAAGTGAAATTAATTCCAATGACCACTATTGGATTAAATGGTAAAAATATATTCTAATTTTACTAAAAAACAATCCAAAAGATAATCTAATCATATAAATAAACTAGATTAAAAAGTGGTTTTGAATTAAGATACAACATTTTTCACTATTCATTAAAAAAATGAACTTTATCAGAAAGATACCAAAAATTTAAACAAAGTAAATTTTGATGTCCCGATTATAAATAAGAATTTTATTTTGTCAAATATAACACATAAAATTTTAAAAAAGTGGATTTAAAAGAGGTTCGCCTTCAAAAGGTGGTTAATCGACCTTTTAAAGAATATTAGAATGTCTACGCTTAAAATTGGATTCATTTGCATTTTTAAACCTCTAAAATTTATTGTAAAGAGTAAAAATAATTTACAAACATATATAATCATTTTTAGGTAGTTCTGTTCATTCCCGCCATTACAACGGCTAGGTGTTAACTACTATTTAAAATAATATTATTTTATTATTAGAGTGCAATGTAAGCTTCCCAAGAAACTCGTTGTTGTGTATTGGGTACGCCATCAAGCATAGAATCCTCTTTAAGGTAATATTAATATTTTATTCACAAATATGTATAAATATAAAAATGTCATATTCTTTATTTACCTGGGATGTTACACATATAATTGTAAATATAATAGACATATTTTATATAATTTAATAATGGTTGAAGTATATATAAATATAAATAAATAAATATATTTATTTATAGATATAATTATAAATAAATATATTTAAATATTTTGTTTATTTTTTAAACAACTTTGGGGTACGACGCTATGCCCCTACCCCATTTTTTTAATGAAAATGGTATAATAGAGAGAAGGGGATAGGCATGGAATATCATCCCACAAAAAAATAGAGAAGTCTCAGAGGACACCAGCATCAAAAACCCAAATAAACACTAAAAGTCAAAGTCCACAACATGGTAAATATTAGGACCCCACCAACCTCTATGATGGGGGGATCTGCCACATGGATGCCATCCATACTTCCATGTCATTTCTCTCTATCAAGGCTTGTGGATTTCATCAAAAGATAGATCAGAACGATCCACTACACCCAGGGTACTGAAATGATTGGGTTGAGTCTCTATTTCATTTTCAAATACCCCTTGATGATAAAAAACATCAGGGAAACCTCCCTAGATGAATCAATCACCCTAAAAGGATTATAAGTGGGCACATGATATTTTCTTATATTCTCATTTTTAGAATATTGGTCTTTCACAACTCTATGAAATTCATCACATGAAGAATCGTTCCCCATCCACCTCTCATATTTTTAGGGAAACTCTTTAATTTAATCCTTATTTAGAAATATGGATGTATGGTCAAGATAATTCTTATAACCAATCACCAGTTCCATTCATGTGTCCATATTAATTCTATCAACATTCTGCATGACATTGTTTCACTATCTTGGATCTTATTTGTGCTTTCACTAATTTTTGAATTCATCAGACTAACTTTGGTAGAATTAGTTCCATCCTCAATAGTAGAAAAAATAATGCCACATTCTTTGGGATGATCTTTATTTAGAGATTCCACCTTCTTATAGAGAGGGTAACCACCTGCTAAATCATTAATGAATGTGTTTTTTGAGGCCACATGACTTTTATCAGTTTCTAAGTCTACTTCACTACTCTTATCCATACTTAGTGGAGCTTAATTATCATGATTTTATTTATTACCACCCATGAAGGGATATTATGATACAAATCCAGAGTTGGGAATTACCTAGGGGACTTTGAGTGATTCAAATACCTTTTGTATAAACATTGAAGATGAATTATCTATTCTCTTTCTGGGTGCTTTTCTACCCAAGGATTTGTTATCTTTGCTTGAAATGGAAAAGACCATTTTAATTTTACCCTTCCTATTATTTTAAAGGATCTTGGCATGTTCCTACCATAGTTAATGATTGGCATTACATTGAGCTTCCAACTCACAAACCGATTGACCATCTATAGATGCATCGTCATCAGGTTTTTCATTAACTACATTATAAAGGGACTATTTAAAAGAAACTATACCATGGGAAGCATAATTACATGTAGCATGATTAGCACATTAATAGATCCTTATGAATAGAGGAGAAGAATCCAACCCTATATGTTTATAATGTCCATGATATTTTCAAAAATGAAACTAAGGGTACCCCCTTATCCTCTTATAACATTGGTGTAACCCCATCCTTATCAGAATAAAAAACATTATCAACCAAGGCCTTAAAATATTTATTAATTTATGCTACTATGCCCTTTCCACTATATTTGAAATTGAATGACTTGTATATAAGCCCCTTAACACTATAGGTTTGGAAAGAGGGAGCCCTTTAGTATATATCTTGCGAGTTCTCAAAAATAATTGAAAATAGTACTAAATTTAAGAGGTTTCTCATACTCCAAATTCAATAGAATATCATCAAAAGGTATTGAAAACATAACCCTGTAAATTAGGGTATTTATAAATTCTACATCGATGAGAATTTTTGAATAATTTCCAAAATTTATATGTTCTATTTCTTTATCCAGGTGGATGGGGACTCAAATTATAGAAGTAATATCATGAAGAATCTTTAGATTCCATTGAATCTAGTTGAGTTTTGGGATCTTAATCCATGCCTTTACAAGAGTTCATATCACATGATGGGTTGAAGTAAATGGGAAACTCATGAAGGTGGAGTGAACTAGGATTCATGAAGAGTGATCCAATTCACTATTCATGGAGTCTAGGCTCACCCAAGGGAGATGAGAAATAAAAACTAGTGAAAAATCACTACTATAAAAAGAAAATAAGAAATTCCTTGGAAACATGAGGTCATCATCCATGGGAGTGGTAGCCACCATCCCTACCTCGTGGAGGATGGTCCCACCTCTACATCTTGGGGTTTTCCATGTCTCATAATAAATTTAATGTTTAGTGTTATCATCCAATGGTATGAACACCCCATGTGGTTGAGGATCCTTCTCTCTAACAAGATCAGAGACCTCCGATAGTTCCAAAATTCTATACTGAAGAACACTATGCTTTTTGATTTGTTAAGGATGTTAATAAAACTAAATACATTTTTACTAGAGCTTGATGCAACATTATTTAGTATAAATCCCTCTTTATTTTGGGTGATCAAATCTTTATGATGAGTTGTAGTAGAGGTGATTACTATTGTGGGAGTTTGGGTATGAACCAGTTCTTCTAGCACCTCCCCTTCCAACTGGTCCACATTATGGATCGATGATTTCACATGTTTTTGGGTTCACCATATTTTCATTAAATCTAAAAAGTCTTTAATGAAGCTACGTACCCATCAATTTCATCCTCTTTTGGGATTTCCACCTTATTAATGCATATAACAACACCTCCATCCTTGATCACCTTAATTGGGAGGGGAGGTTTAATCTTCATTTCCCCTTTCTAGTTTTTTGGAGTGTTCTATTCCTCTCAATGTTGAGAGTCATCATGCAGTTGATCATCAAGCTCTAAATCAGAATCACCAAGTTTTTCTTTAATAGGGGATTCAATTCTTATAATAAGTACATCACAAAAGGAAGAAACAACCTTATCATTTTCCTTACCTTCTGTATTATCTGGGAATAAGAAATCTCTATGTGAAAAACCATATGAAGAATGAATCTTCTCTATTCAAGTGAAGTCAACAGTAGGTGAAATAATGTTTAGAACCCCTGAGGAGTATTGGTTTATAAAACCCCCATCCTACACATATCCCAACCCAAAAGAGAATCCAGTAAGCTCAACAGATTGTAACCTGCATACTTGTTCTTTCGGGACCATGTCCTAAATGCCAATGTTAGTAGAATACTACTCCAAAGGCATAGAGACAACCATCATAACCTTAGAGACTACATCCTGGATCATCCACTTGGAACAAATCGAAATAGGTTTCATCTCCTTTCACAAATTTGAGGAGTTAGGGTGTTTTTTCCCACAGGTAGGCACAAAGGAAGTCCCCACCTTATTCATATGGATTTATATTTATAGTTATAAAAATATTTATTTATAATGATATTTATATAAATATAAATATAAATATATATTAATATAAATATTAATATAAATATAAATATAAATATATATAAATAAATATATAAATATATAAATATATATGAATATATAAATATAAATATATAAATATAGATATATAAATATAAATATATAAATATATATAAATATATAAGTATATATAATTATAAATATAATAAATATATTTTTTATATAAATATATTTATTATAATTTTATAATTATTTAAATATTTATTTATTTATTTATTTATAAATATGTAAATACTTTTTTTAAAAAAAATTATATATATATATATATATAAATTTAAAATTAACTATTGAAATTACAAAATAATAAAAAACTCATTTAAATAGATTAATAATAAAAATTTGAAACATATTTTAAATGTTAAAAATTTTAAATAAAAATAAATAAATATTATTCATATAAATTACAAACATTCTGAAAATATTACACGTATAATATATATATTTATTTCAAAAGCACTAAAAATATTTTTAGCATTATTAATGAATATATTATAATATATGAATAAATAAAATAAAATAAATTACAGAAATATTTAAAAGTGAATTGATAACATTTAAATGAGTTATAAATACAAAAAAATAAAGAAAAATGAATAAATATATGATATTAATTATATAAAAAATGAAATTGTTAAAAATGAATTATGTTAACTATACAAAAATAATAATAATTAAATTTATTCAAATTAAATCAAATCAAATTAAATTAAACACACACATATATATTCAATATTAATTGATTAAAATAAATTTATTCTAAAAATGAATAAATATTAAAAATGAATAAATATAGAAAATACTAAAAAAGGCGAGATATGAAAAAGAATAAATAATTTTAAATTTATAAATAGACTTGCACACATATACATGTAAGCATGGCAGATATACATATGTACACATACACATCAACACACACACATAGATACATTCACACATACACATATATAAAAACAATTATACATCTCCATATATTTTATTTTCTTTAATATCAATTTAAATATATATTTAAAGAAATACATTCATTTATATATTATATAATTGTTTAAATAAAATATTAATATATTATATTTATTTTAATTATATACACACATTTTAATTAATGTAAATAAATAAACTATTAAACATTTTGAAAAATACAAATTTGATAATTTTTTATATATAAAAATATGAAAACAGGAATCATTTTTTAAACTTATATAAGTCATATTTTTATATTATATTTACATATTTATAATTATTATAATATAAATATTAGTTAATAATATATAAATATTTATATATAAATTAAATTACCCACTATAACCTTTATGAGTGCTTGAAAAAAGTTCTGATAAAGGTGTCACTTTTATCAGTGATAAAAACACTACTGATAAATTGGTGACTTTTATCAGTGATAGAAAAAATCTGTGACAATTGGTATCATTTTATCACTATTTTTTATGATTATAAAAGGTAACTTTATCAATTCTTTTTGTTAGTGCTAAAAAATTTCCCCTTTATTAGTGTTTTTTCTAACACTATTAAAGGCCAGTGTTGAAGAAAGCGTAATCTATGGGAGTGTATACTATAACTGTCACAAATATTAATATTTTAATAGTAAATCATGGTTTTTTTAAACATGTTGTTGCATATAACACAATTTATTGAAGAAATTTAATTTATTTTGAAACAATTTTTTAAAATATCAGGGTGTTACATCTTCTCCACTCCTATGCTCTCTTAGAAATTCCATTTGATTAATAATAAAATTTTGGAAAATAAAAGTTCATCAAAGAACAAGAGTCAATGGGAATCCTCATTTCCTCTCTTTATGTTTAGATCCGATTATCACCTATCACTATAATAGTTAGATTAATCATTTCATGAATATAGATATGTTATATGTTGTGGATCTTGATGAGATCTTTTTGGATCTATTGAAGGAAATAATATTCAAGGATGGATCTGGATATTTATAGTTTTGTTCTATGATTACTTTAACCACCATGAGGTTGGTGGATTGTCTTTCATTATAATTATTTTAGATTATAAAGTCTTAGAGTTTAAATTCCCTTCAATATGATTTTGCTAGAAAACTCTCATTGTTTTAGTGCCTAAATCCTTGTTTTGGAATGATTCTCATATATTGTTTGTTTAAATTCTTGAAATAAATTGGATTTTGAAAGAAATGTTTTACATGGAATAATTTTATTTGAGTTTAAGGAATATATGGTGGCATGTTCTCATGTTCATTTGTGATGGATAGTGGTGTGAAATACCACCATAAAAATGGGATTGATTAATGGAGTGAAGTAAATCTGTAAAATTGGTTCCCCAAACGATGGATTTTTTAAAGGACAACTCACCACTTGTGAGTATAGGGATGTCCATTTTGCATGAATTATGTGCATGTGTGGGTGTGAAAATGGAGTGATTATTAAAAGTAGTAATAAATGGAAGAAAAAATAGTTTAATTTCTTTATAAATGGAATTCTTTTATGGTTTTAATATAAACTATTTCACTATTTATCATTTTTTTATATAAAAAGTGATAAACTGTTTTTGTCCTAGTGGAATGTGATTTTTTTCTTCCATTTATTACTAATTTTAATAATCACTCCATTTTCACACCCACACACGCACATAATTCATGCAACATGGACATCCCTATACTCAAAAGTGGTGAGTTGTCCTTTAAAAAATCCATCGTTTGGGGAACCAATTTTACGGATTTACTTCACTCCATTAATAAATCCCATTTTTATGGTGGTATTTCACAACACTATCCATCACAAATGAACATGAGCACATGCCACCATATATTTCCTAAAATCAAATAAAATTATTCCATGTAAAACATTTCTTTCAAAATCCAATTTATTTCAAGAATTTAAACAAACAATATATGAGAATCATTCCAAAACAAGGATTTAGGCACTAAAACAATGAGTGTTTTCTAGAAAAATCATATTGAAGTGAATTTAAACTCTAAGAATTTATAATCTAAAATAATTATAATGAAAGACAATCCACCAACCCCATGGTGGTTAAAGTAATCAAGGAACAAAACTATAAATATCCAGATCCATCCTTGAATATTATTTCCTTCAATAGATCCAAAAAGATCTCATCAAGATCCACAACATATAACATAGCTATATTCATGAAATGATTAATCTAACTATTATAGTGATAGGTGATAATAGGATCTAAACATAAAGAGAGGAAATGAGGATTCCCATTGACTCTGGTTCTTTGATGAACTTTTATTTTCCAAAATTTTATTATTAATCAAATGGAATTTCTAAGAGAGCATAGGAGTGGAGAGGTTGTAACACCCTGATATTTTTAAAAATTGTTTCAAAATAAATTAAATTTCTTCAATAAATTGTGTTATATGCAACAACATGTTTAAAAAAACCATGATTTACTATTAAAATATTAATATTTGTGACAGTTATAGTATACACTCCCATAGATTACGCTTTCTTCAACACTGGCCTTTAATAGTGTTAGAAAAAACACTGATAAAGGGGGAAATTTTTTAGCAATAACAAAAATAATTGATAAAGTTACCTTTTATAATCATAAAAAATAGTGATAAAATGATACCAATTGTCACTGATTTTTTCTATCACTGATAAAAGTCACCAATTTATCAGTACTGTTTTTATCACTGATAAAAGTGAAACCTTTATCAGCACTTTTTTCAAGCACTCATAAAGGTTGTAGTGGGTAATTTAATTTATATATAAATATTTATATATTATTAACTAAGATTTATATTAAAATAATTATAAATATGTTAATATAATATAAAAATATGACTTATATAAGATTAAAAAATGATTCTTGTTTTCATATTTTTATATATAAAAAATTATCAAATTTGTATTTTTCAAAATGTTTAATAGTTTATTTATTTACATTAATTAAAATGTGTGTATATAATTAAAATAAATATAATATATTAATATTTTATTTAAACAATTATATAATATATAAATGAATGTATTTCTTTAAATATATATTTCTATTGATATTAAAGAAAATAAAATATATGGACCTGTATAATTGTTTTTATATATGTGTATGTGTGAATGTATCTATGTGTGTGTGTTGATGTGTATGTGTACATATCTATATCTGCCATGCTTACATGTATATGTGTACAAGTCTATTTATAAATTTAAAATTATTTATTCTTTTTCATATCTCACCTTTTTTAGTATTTTATATATTTATTCATTTTTAATATTTATTCATTTTTAGAATAAATTTATTTTAATCAATTAATATTGAATATATATGTGTGTGTTTAATTTAATTTGATTTGATTTAATTTGAATAAATTTAATTATTATTATTCTTGTATAGTTAATATAATTCATTTTTAAGAATTTCATTTTTTATATAATTAATATCATATATTTATTCATTTTTCTTTATTTTTTTGTATTTATAACTCATTTAAATGTTATCAATTCACTTTTAAATATTTCTGTAATTTATTGTATTTTATTTATTCATATATTATAATATATTCATTAATAATGCTAAAAATATTTTTAGTGCTTTTGAAAGAAATATATATATTATACTTGTAATATTTTCAGAATGTTTGTAATTTATATGAATAATATTTATTTATTTTTATTTATAAATTTTTAACATTTACAATATGTTTCAAATTTTTATTATTAATCTATTTAAATGAGTTTTTTATTATTTTGTAATTTAAATAGTTAATTTTAAATTTATAAATATATATATATTTTTTTAAAAAAAGTATTTACAAATTTATAAATAAATAAATAAATAAATAAATAAATAATTATAAAATTATAATAAATATATTTATATAAAAAATATATTTATTATATTTATAATTATATATACTTATATATTTATATATATTTATATATATTTATATATATTTATATATTTATATATTTATATATTTATATTTATATATCTATATTTATATATTTATATTTATATATTCATATGTATATATATATATATATATTTATATTAATATATATTTATTTTTATAATTATATAAAAATCATTATAAATAAATATTTTTATAATTATAATTATAAATCCATATGAATAAGGTGTGGACTTCCTTTGTGCCTACCAGTGGGAAAAAACAACCTTGCTCCTCAAATTTGTGAAAGGAGATGAAACCTATTTCGATTTGTTCCATGTGGATGATCCAGGATGTAGTCTCTAAGGTTATGATGGTTGTCTCTATGCCTTTGGAGTAGTATTCTACAAACATTGGCATTTAGGACATGGTCCCGAAAGAACAAGTATGCAGGTTACAATCTGTTGAGCTTACTGGATTCTCTATTGGGTTGGGATATGTGTAGGATGGGGGTTTCCTAGACCAAAACTCCTCAGGGGTTCTAAACATTATTGCACCTACTGTTGACTTCACTTGAATAGAGAAGATTCATTCTTCATATGGTTTTTCACATAGAGATTTCTTATTCCCAGATAATGCAGAAGGTACGGAAAATGATAAGGTTGTTTCTTCCTTTTGTGATGTACTTATTATAGGAATTGAATCCCCTATTAAAGAAAAACTCGGTGATTATGATTTAGAGCTTGATGATCAACTGCATGATGACTCTCAACATTGAGAGGAAGAGAACTCTTCAAAAAACTAGAAGGGGAAATGAAGATTAAACCTCCCCTCCCAATTAAGGTGATCAAGGATGGAGGTGTTGTTATATGCATTAATAAGGTGGAAATCCCAAAAAAGGATGAAATTGATGGGTACGTAGCTTCATTAGATACTTTTTAGAATTAATGAAAATATGGTGAACCCAAACACATGTGAAATCATCTATCCATAATGTGGACCAGTTGGAAGGGGAGGTGCTAGAAGAACTGGTTCATGCCCAAACTCCCACAATAGTAATCACCTCTACTATAACTCATCATAAAGATTTGATCACCCAAAATAAAGAGGGATTTATACTAAATAATGTTGCATCAAGCTCTAGTGAAAATCTATTTAGTTTTATTGACATCCTTAAAAAATCAAATAGTATAGTGTTCTTCAGTATAGAATTTTGGAACTATCGAAGGTCTCTGATCTAGTTAGAGAGAAGGATCCTCAACCACATGGGGTGTTCATACCATTGGATGATAACACTAAACATTAAATTTAATATGAGACATGGAAAAACCCAAGATGTAGAGGTGGGACCATCCTCCACGAGGTAGGGATGGTGGCTACCACTCCCATGGATGATGACCTTATGTTTCCAAGGATGATGACCTCATGTAACCTGCATACTTGTTCTTTCGGGACCATGTCCTAAATGCCAATGTTAGTAGAATACTACTCCAAAGGCATAGATACAACCATCATAACCTTAGAGACTACATCCTGGATCATCCACTTGGAACAAATCAAAATAGGTTTCATCTCCTTTCACAAATTTGAGGAGCTAGGGTGTTTTTCCCACAGGTAGGCATAAAGGAAGTCCCCACCTTATTCATATGGATTTATAATTATAATTATAAAAATATTTATTTATAATGATTTTTATATAATTATAAAAATAAATATATATAAATATAAATATAAATATAAATATAAATATAAATATATATAAATATATATATAAATATATAAATTTATAAATTTATATATATATATAAATATATAAATATATAAATATATATGAATATATAAATATAAATATATAAATATAGATATATAAATATAAATATATAAATATATAAAAATATATAAATATAAATATATAAATATATATAAATATATATGTATATATAATTATAAATATAATAAATATATTTTTTATATAAATATATTTATTATAATTTTATAATTATTTAAATATTTATTTATTTATTTATTTATAAATTTGTAAATACTTTTTTTTAAAAAAAATTATATATATTTATAAATTTAAAATTAACTATTTAAATTACAAAATAATAAAAAACTCATTTAAATAGATTAATAATAAAAATTTGAAACATATTTTAAATGTTAAAAATTTACAAACAAAAATAAATAAATATTATTCATATAAATTACAAACATTCTGAAAATATTACACGTATAATATATATATTTATTTCAAAAGCACTAAAAATATTTTTCGCATTATTAATGAATATATTATAATATATGAATAAATAAAATACAATAAATTAGAGAAATATTGAAAAGTAAATTGATAACATTTAAATGAGTTATAAATACAAAAAAAATAAAGAAAAATGAAATAATACATGATATTAATTATATAAAAAATGAAATTGTTAAAAATGAATTATATTAACTATACAAAAATAATAATAATTAAATTTATTCAAATTAAATCAAATCAAATTAAATTAAACACACACATATATATTCAATATGAATTGATTAAAATAAATTTATTCTAAAAATGAATAAATATTAAAAATGAATAAATATAGAAAATACTAAAAAAGGTGAGATATGAAAAAGAATAAATAATTTTAAATTTATAAATAGACTTGCACACATATACATGTAAGCATGGAAGATATACATATGTACACATACACATCAACACACACACATAGATACATTCACACATACACATATATAAAAACAATTATACATGTCCATATATTTTATTTTATTTAATATCAATATAAATATATGTTTAAAGAAATACATTCATTTATATATTATATAATTGTTTAAATAAAATATTAAAATATTATATTTATTTTAATTTACACACATTTTAATTAATGTAAATAAATAAACTATTAAACATTTTGAAAAATACAAATTTGATAATTTTTTTATATAAAAATATGAAAACAAGAATCATTTTTTAAACTTATATAAGTCATATTTTTATATTATATTTACATATTTATAATTATTTTAATTAAATCTTAGTTAATAATATATAAATATTTATATATAAATTAAATTACCCACTACAACATTCATGAGTGCTTGAAAAAAGTGCTGATAAAGGTGTCACTTTTATCAGTGATAAAAACAGTACTGATAAATTGGTGACTTTTATCAGTGATAGAAAAAATCAGTGACAATTGGTATCATTTTATCACTATTTTTTATGATTATAAAAGATAACTTTATCAATTCTTTTTGTTAGTGCTAAAAAATTTCCCCCTTTATCAGTGTTTTTTCTAACACTATTAAAGGCCAATGTTGAATATAGCGTAATATATGGGAGTGTATACTATAACTGTCATAAATATTAATATTTTAATAGTAAATCATGGTTTTTTTAAACATGTTGTTGCATATAACACAATTTATTGAAGAAATTTAATTAATTTTGAAATAATTTTTTAAAATATCAGGGTGTTACATCCTCTCCACTCCTATGCTCTCTTAAAAATTCCATTTGATTAATAATAAAATTTTGGAAAATAAAAGTTCATCAAAGAACCAGAGTCAATGGGAATCCTCATTTCCTCTCTTTATGTTTAGATCCTATTATCACCTATCACTATAATAGTTAGATTAATCATTTCATGAATATAGCTATGTTATATGTTGTGGATCTTGATGAGATCTTTTTGGATCTATTGAAGGAAATAATATACAAGGATGGATCTGGATATTTATAGTTTTGTTCCTTGATTACTTTAACCACCATGAGTTTGGTGGATTGTCTTTCATTATAATTATTTTATATTATAAAGTCTTAGAGTTTAAATTCCCTTTAATTTGATTTTTCTAGAAAACTCTCATTGTTTTAGAGCCTAAATCCTTGTTTTGGAATGATTCTCATATATTGTTTGTTTAAATTATTGAAATAAATTGGATTTTGAAAGAAATTTTTTACATGGAATAATTTTATTCGAGTTTAGGGAATATATGGTGGCATGTGATCATGTTCATTTGTGATGGATAGTGGTGTGAAATACCACCATAAAAATGGGATTGATTAATAGAGTGAAGTAAATCCGTAAAATTGGTTCCCCAAACGATGGATTTTTTAAAGGACAACTCACCACTTGTGAGTATAGGGATGTCCATGTTTCATGAATTATGTGCGTGTGTGGGTGTGAAAATGGAGTGATTATTAAAATTAGTAATAAATGGAAGAAAAAATAGTTTAATTTTTTTATAAATGGAATCCTTTTATGGTTTTAATATAAACTATTTAACTATTTATCATTTTTTATATAAAAAGTGATAAAATGTTTTTGTCCTAGTGGAATGTGTTGGGCATTATTTGAGGATCACTTACAAAGTTTATACTCACCCCTTGCTTAAGAAATTTGGATCCTTTTCTGATATCTTATATTTATATACAAGTAATGGAAGGTATTAAAATTTCTTTAGTGGTTTATTATGATGGATTACTTCAAATTTAGTGTTTGGATCATAGATATCCCTCTTGGTGTCATTTTAGTAATGAAAATTTGTTATTACTGTGTTTTGATGTCTTTTGGTAAATTGTATTATTATTATTACTTTGTATCTACTACTCTGATGTAATTGGACCTTAGTTTCAATTTGGGTTGTATCTTTATTACTCATACATCATATGGTTAGTTTTATTATTTTTATTTTTTATAATTTCATATTTTTGTAATTCTTGGTAAATCATCCCTTGAAATATTTCTAATACCTTTGCATTAATTTCAAGCTTTGGTGTTCTGGGTATTTCCTCTCAAGTAAGTGGAACCTCCACCTCTCCCCAATCCAATGGGAAAGGGTCGTGATGTTATAAATGGTACCCATATTGGTCGGTTAATCTATCTCTTGGGATGATATCAAAGAGACAACAATTTCCTAACCTGAAATGTATAGGTTAAAATTACATTGACAACCTTTCTATACTAAAATTCATGTTACCAGGGTTGTTTAGGAACAAAAGTGTTATAAGATTCTTTTATATTTGTTTTTATTATCATCAACATTGGTTTAGTCAATGAGTGTTGTAGATCTGACATTTTTAGTGAGGCTTCCCACTAGGACTTCATTGTCCATTTCATGTTTAATGATTTTTTGTAAATAGTTCAATAGTTGGATTTTGAAATGTTTGGTTATATTTATTTTTTATATTATGATTTTGAATTTTCATAGCCTTCAGTTCCTAGTGACTAATGACTAAATGGGTTTTTTTTTCATTTTATAGAAAATGAAACCTAGTATATGACATAAAAATCAGTAAGAGGAGGTTGTAGAGAATATATTTTCACCCAAGACATAGGTGGACCAAATGTTTTTCCATAAAATCATTTAGTATTTTCAAGGTATTAATAGTGGACATCAGAATGATGAACCCTAAAAAGAGGATCACCCCACACAGTTTAAAAAACAAAATCCACCCATAATTCCGAGGGATTTTGATCCAAAAAAATTGGAAGTATTGACAATTTTAATGAATAAAATATTTGATTTTCTTGGTAGACTAGCTGATATAAAAGTGAAATTAGTGGTGTATATGTTGGTGGATCATACATGAAAATGGTGGGATTTAGCTACCCAATAAAGACTCGACAAAGGTATTAAATGGGGGACTTTCATGAATTGTTCAAAAAAACCTCACACATTCATGTGATCATGAACAATATATTTTTCCAGCCTTAAATAGGAGACCATATTGGTAACAAAGAATGAAACTATGTTTTGGAACTTAGTTTGTTTTTATCTAAAGGTAGCTGCTAGTGCATCCTTGAATGAACACATATTTGAATTGGGTTTTTAGTTTTTGATTCACTATGAAATACCTATCCTATATATTAGGAATTATATAATGATGGTTAATAGGATTAATATGGTAGAAAGGGATCATGTTAGTAATATTGTTGGCGTAAGTATGTTTGTATGTATTTGAATAAATGTGAAATCTATTGTTAGGAATAAGTGTAATGGGGGTTCGTATTATCAAGGTGGTTTCACACATCATTCTTAGACTACAAAATAAGTAAACATTCCTCCAAAACCTAATATAAAGACTGACAGTTACTAGTGTGGTTATTTTTCTCATTTGAAGAGAGATTGTATAGAAAACCGTGCCTTTTCCATAGCTATAATCATATGGGACATATCCAATGTTATTTTAATAGCTCCCTTAATTATGATGATGGGAAGATATCTCATATATATCATATATCTTATAATTTAATTGAAAAAATTCACCAGAGTAACTCTTATCCATAGAACTGAGTGATCCAGGGTGATTCTAGGAATACTATGATTCATTAATAAGTACAATATCAATATATAATTAAGTATCAAAGGATCATGTGTAAACAATTATATGATGATTATTAGATGATCTTGAAGGATCAATATTGTCCTCAGATAGTGTGAGGTGCTATTTTTTTGAATAATGCAATTTTTTAATCCTTATTTGATGCATTTATGCCGCACTGTTTCATTTCTTATCATTTTTTGTGATCATATGGGTTTATATGTTGAGATGATTCATTTTTTATTAAAACTTCAAATACCTCTATATCAATGAGAGTGTCAAGAATTTAAGTGTAAATCATGTTCTATAACTATCATTGGGGAAGAATTATTTTTGGATTTATCCATTCCTAAGATGAAGTTCTATAGCCAAATTTTTCAAATGGATGAGTTGATGACCTTCAAGGCCCACATTGAATTTTATAAGAATCATTTTTGTTTCACTTATTTTAATGGAACTAAACATATCATTAAAAGAGACTGGGATGTGAGTGAA
Organism: Viscum album; assembly: GCA_963277665.1. Taxonomy (NCBI): domain Eukaryota; kingdom Viridiplantae; phylum Streptophyta; class Magnoliopsida; order Santalales; family Viscaceae; genus Viscum; species Viscum album. Next base: position 497,260,776 of record OY728123.1, on the reverse strand, counting down.
ATTAGAGTAGGAACATTGGTTCTGGTGTTTAGGATTCTCTCTTATTAGTTGAAAATAGTTACTATGGAAACCATTAATCAAATCAAACATATAGATTTTATAACCATCTTCATTCAATTTCATGATGTATTTCCTGAAAATTTCAATGGGTTTCCACCCAAAATATAATTTTAATTTATGTTTGATATCATACTATGTACTAGTCATAATTCACTATCATTTTATAGGATGAAACAAACATAATTAAAGAATTTTAATATCAAAGAATAAATTTTGGAAATAAAAGGATTCATTTGACCTAGTTCATCTCTATGGGTAGAAAACGTTATTTTTTTGAATAAATTAGATGGAAACATTTATATTTGTATGTAATATTTTAAGATAAACAATATTATGATAAAAATCTAATATCATATTCCTTGAAATGATGATATATTTTATCAATTGTGAGGATCCCAGTGCTCCAAAAAAATTTATTTATGATCATGGTATCCTAAACATTGACTTTAGAATAAGGACACTCCAAAATTAGATTTTACGAGCTATTACATTCATAATGAATATGTTTTTATTCAATTTAGTATTAAAAATTCACAATTTTTGTTTATTGAATTGACGAATAATATCTTTCAGAGGCATCTTGTCTCCTTTGTAGAGGTATTAATTGAATATATTAAAGTGTATTCAAGGGATAAGGACGATCATGAACAATTCTTGGCCATAGTGTTAGGTATATTTTGGTAAAATCACCTTTATACTAAACTTTATAAGATTGATTTCAAGAAACAAGAGGTATTTTTCCTTGGAAATGAAATTTTTGAAATTCAAGTCACAATAGATCCAAAAAAGGTGGAATCTGTAATCACTTAGCAACCACCAAATCATTCTTTTAAGATATGAAAGTTTCTTAGATTATTAGGATATTATCAATTATTTGTTTTTTTCATGAAATATCTCATCATGGATAGCTTTGATAAGGAAAGTATTTCATTTAATTTGGGTCTATGAGTGCTAGAAATATTTTTAAGATCTTATATCTAACCTTACATTAACAACTAACCTTATGTTTCAAAAGATAGGACAATAATTTGTGGTCTATTTTGATAAATCATGTTATGGGTCAGGATGTGTTCTCATACTGGGAGATAACGTTGTATCTTATGGATCGTGAAAATTTCATGTGCAAGCAAATAATTACCTAACACATGATTTGGAATAAGTTATTGTGGTTTTTGACATGAAAACATGAATTCGTTTCATTTTTTGTTATAAATTTAACTTATTCCTAGATCATAAGATCTTGAAATGAATATTCTCACAAATAGATTTGAATCTAAAGAAATGATGTAGTATATAACACCTTCATATTTTTGACTTTGACTAGATGTATAAAGTAGGAAAATAGGATTACAAATCTGACGTATTGAGTAGAAAGTCATATATTTAGGTGGCTAAAGAGGATTCTGATTAATATTATCAAATGTAATTAATAACTAATTTAAATATGGATTGTGTTGAGAAAGTTGATATTTTATTTTTCTTTCCCATTTCACTTGTTTATGATTTGGTTGAGTTAGTTAAAGATTTCAGGATATCAAATCCTAATTGTCTAATAATAAGGTTAATACTGAATGGTGTGGATACCATTGAGTGATGAATGCTATATGGGAGAACTATTATGTGTTTTAGAGATAAAATCATGGTTACTATAACCTATATTGAACAAATTTATTCTTCATACCACCATTAATGATGAGATATTCAACTTGAAATTCATAATATGTATAAATCACAAAGGTAATTGTTTTAGTGGGATGGAATGAATAGAAAAATGTTAGAGTTTGTCTCAAGATTCATCACTATTCATCAAGTCAAGGTGGGGCACTAATGGCTAGTTGGTATGTTGCATTATTTTTCTATTCCCATGTGGAAATGATAGAAAATAACTATTAATTGTTTCATAGGTCTTCCAAAAAGGTTTGGAAACAACATACCATATGGGTTATTAGGGGTCAAATTACTAAGTCGATTCACTTCATACCTATTCACAAATATAATATGGTTGAAGACTTATAAAAAATATATATTAATGTTGTTTTAAATATTCATGTCATTCTAGTTTAAATTGTGTTTTTCATGGACCCCAAGTTTATATATCAGTTTTGTAATCCCTTACAATAAGGCCTTGGAACCTAGTTAACCAAAATCAGAAGTCATCATCCTCAAATAGATGTATAATTTGAATAGATGATCTAAACATTGGATGATAATATTATATCTTATTTGATTCAATTTATAGGCTCATGGGAAGATAATATACATTTAGTGTAGTTATCATTCAAAAAGAGTTATCAAGACTCTATTAATAATGCTCCTTTCAAAGCTTTGTTTGACTTTACTTTTCATTATCCACTTTGTCGTGTGGAAACTTGTGCAAATTCACACTATAGACACATACCTTTTAATGAAATAATAAAATAATATTAATATGATCATGAAGAGGATATAGACAACTCAATGTTGTTAGAAATTATATATGGATCATCATCAATGCCAATTTCCATTTGATGTGCCTGATGATATTTTCTCAAGAATATATCAAATTCTATGGAATTATTATTTTAGTAAGAATGTTATGTTTTCACCTCAGTACATTATCCATTTTGAGGCAGTTGAATGAGTTAGTGATTTATCATTTTTAGTTGGATTTACCACCAAGGTTTAGTTCTGAGCATAATGTCTAATTTATATCTCATTTGAAGAAGTTTAAACCTAATCCTGACCGTGTGATTTTATGGGAATATGATGGTATTGAATGAGATTCTATATTGATTCATGTGATAATATGAATTTTTGATAGGTAATAGAGGCTCATGAATCAGAAAATATTAGTTTGTTATGGATATTATGGAAGCATAATCTTATTCCGAAAGAGACATAGGAATGTGAAAAGTAAATGCAATAAAAGTTTCTCGAGATCTTATAAAAAACTATCGATCTCTCACTTTAATAGGGAATAAAGATAAAATTTTGGGAAAATGTAATACCCTTAGTTTTAGGTACATTATTATTTTAATTTTTATTTTCAATTTATAAAATTATTGGGTTTTTTGGGTGTTTTTGGATGGTTTTAGAATGATTTTTATGTGTTTTAAAGGGTACATGATTCAAGAATACTTCGGTGAAACAATGAATTATAACATGGAAATCATGTATGATATTTTGGGATCCACTGAATAGGTGCATATTTTTCATATGGTTTATCCATATCGTGCGGGTGACCAGTAGAAACCATGAAAGTGTAGATAGTGGGGAAACAAAGTTTGATAGACTATGTGAACCAAATATGTTTGGGGATGACCATTAGATTGTATCACTACATGGTAAGTGCATGGTTTTACAAATTTTATAGCATGACATTGTGACTTCCTATGTGATATCCACTAACACACACATAGTTGGCTCATTGTTGGATAATCCATGTGGCATAACCATGAGATTTGAAATTAATGTTCTAAAAACATACTTTTTATTTAAAATATGTTCATAGAAACCTAATTTTCCTTATTTTTCCTTTATGATATCAAAATCCTATCCTATAAAAGGACCCCTTGGAAATTCCATTTTACTCCAAAGTAAATTTTGGCGAATTAAAGTGCGTTTGAGATACCAAATCCATGGTAAGTCCTTATTTCCTCTCTTTATCTTTTAATCATATCATCTCTTCCCACCTAGATATTTCGATCTATTATTTCATAAATATATCTATGTTTTATAATTTTTATCTATTTAGGTCTATTGGAGGGAATAAGATTCAAGTCAGATCTAGATTTTTCATTTTTCATTCCTCAATTTCTATAACTATCATGAGGTAGGTGGATTACATCTCTTTTATTTATTATATAACTAAAAGTATTTGTGTTTAAATTACATTATATTTTATTTTATTTAAAAAATTGTAACAACACATGATTTTAAAATAATAAAATTATGTTAGATATCATACGCAACACACATCACCGAGCTTAAACATCCAGTGAAATTAATTATTTAAATTTTACCATTATAACCTATATATTAAATTGGTATGTATAAATGGGATCAAATATTTTATGATATATATATATACATATATAAATGTATTATTTAGTTAAATTTATTTATTAATTCTAATGAAATAATCATACAATTTTCAGTAATGTCATTTTGTGATTTAGAAATACGTTTTCTTCAAAAATAATTATTATTTATTTTTGAATATGGATAATATAATTAAAATTTTAAACATTTTGAAAATTAATTTGAAAAAATTAACATCAATTTTTAAATCATCATATTAACATTATCATAGGTTTATTTTTTTGTAATTTTTTGAATGGTTTGTTTTCAATGAATAAGTGAAAATACTACTTATTATTGAAAACTTTTTTTAAATGATTAGTTTATTTTAATTTTAATTAATTAAAGTAATATTTAATAATCAAAATTTTTAAATTAAATTTATAGATTATATATCTCAATATAAAAATTTAAATCCAAATAATTATGATTACTCATCATTGAGTTAATGTAATATCATCTTATTCTTGAAAAATACATTTTTGAAAAATGGTTTTTTGACACGTTCTTCAGGTTTGGGTTTATCTTGAATTATATAAATTATGTAACTAAATTTGGTCAAATTGATTCTATATTTTTAATCATATTTATTAACATTATCTAATAAGATGAACTTAATTTTTGTTCATATTGAATTGTAAAAATAGAAAGAAAATATATAACCATAGTTAATGGTAAAATATGTTTATTGGGTTGTTAAACTTAATAGATAAGTATTATATGACATAAAACTTATCTAATTTCTATTTTATGACTATATTTTGAAACAATATCATCTAATCACTATAAATTTCCAATTTTGTATCCATATGTCTATGATTATGACCGTTATAATAATTTTAGTAAATAAAAGTGAAAATATCACTCTTTTTATTTGAAAAATATCTTATGTGTTCACCTAGAGATAAAAATGAGTTATTTTATGTAATAAATACTCATTTTAATGATATATGTTTTTTTCTGTTGGATTTTTTTTAATTTTTAGTGATGAAATAACTAATGAAAATTTTTACGCTATACTGAATTTGTAATTATTTGTTTAAAAATGAAATAAAATAAATGATTTATAAAATATTCAAAGTAGTATAATCTTATTCAATTATTTTGTTCCAAAATTTTTAGATAATTATAATATTTTAGGGTTGTCTTAAATTCATATATTCTCATTCCATATTTCTATTTATGTTTCTAAATTTAACTTAAATGAATAATGTTAAATATGAAATTACTGATATTTCATTAAATTATTTAAAAATACTAAAAACAATTCAAGAGGAAAATTAGAATGATATATGGTCTAAAATTTATCCTATTTTCTATTTATGGTCCTATTTTGTTTCTTATAACTAACATTATGACCCTTTCTGATTGAAGATGTTGTTACTATAATTAATGTTGAAATAGGGTTAGGCATGTTACAAACACTTATGTTAAATATATTTTTTCACACACATATAGTTTTTATTTATAAAATTAAATTTAATATTTAGAATTTTTGAGGTTTAAATTATATATAAGGATCATTTATTTTGAAGCTTAAAGGATAAATTACCTAAATTAAAAAATATTTACCTTGGTGAAAACTAAATTGGTAAATGTGGGTAACCATAGAGGTTAAGGGAATAACATGTTTGAAAAATCTTTTTTTGTATAATAGGTTCATATTAAACTCATAATCCCTATAGTAAACTATTTATAAATTTTCAAAGAACCTGGGTTGAGTGTGAATTCCCTTAATTAAATATTTTTGGGTGTATAAAAAAATTTCATCCCTATATAATAAAACTGCACCAACTCACCACACTCTTTCACACCTATTGATCCATTTATCTTGACCAAAACCTTCCAAAATATCTCCCAAAAAATCCACATCCACATTATAAAAAAGTATCTACCATATAATGATATGTTATTGTGTTAATATAATAACCTATATCTATCTCAACTTCTATTAAATAGGAAAAAGAACTGTTGATTGTGTGTATAGCGGACTACTGCCTTGCGAACTGAGGTAATTCTTTTTCCATCACCATTACTCATAGATGGGTTTAATGGTGGATTTAATATATATCTATATCTATATCTATATCTATATATTATATTCTGGTAATATTTATCTTTTTTAAAAGTTAATATATCATTAACTTTCTTATCACCACATTCAATGAAAAATGATAACGTCATTCGTGTGTACGTGTGGACTACCACCTCCACAAAGCAACGTGATTCGTTCATTATCACCACATAACATGGATGATATATATAAGTATACTAAAATAAATAATATTTTATGTATGATATATTTATCATTATTATATATAAATAATACTTTCCATATTTTTATAATGATCGTTGATAAATGGAAGCATTACTCATGCTTATGTACAATTTACCATCTCCATTACTATAATATAGTTCATTTTTCATAACCATATTTCATGGTTGGTTTTAAAAGTATAAATTAAATATAAATATGATATTAATTTAATTTTTATTATTATGTTGATGATAGAATAATAACCACTTTTACCATAGTTAACATATTAAATGCATTTTTGACATATGAACCGAATATCCTGAAAACATCTGACATAAAATTAATTGATTAAGTAATTAAATATTACCTGGTAATATATAAAATAAAATAAATATTAATCATTAAAATGGTTCTTAAGGAAGTAAATAACTAACATGATTTTATTATTTAGGAATATATGGAACATACGTGGTGAGTAAGACTTGAGATAAGGGATTCTATCTCAATTTTCTTTTATTGAGGCATATTTGAATGTTAAAAAAAATTTATTTTATATAGTGTATAAAAATAAAATTGAAATGTCTTATCATTATTATTTTGTAAAACATGATATTTTGTGTTATAGTTCAAATTATTTCAACCAAGGTTATTTGACATAAAAGTTACCATGTGGTAAGGGGGTTCATTACTTAATTTCTTTTCATTGGGTTATATTACTTCATCATTATCTTTTACATTATATGATTATGTGTGGAATTTTTTTATATTATATTTTATTTAAAATTGTTTAATATTTATTTAAATTTGATAAAAAAATCAATTCATTGATTAATTCTAACTCCAATGTTTGGATCATTGTAAGTGTACTTCAACTCAAATTTTATTCTTTAGTACATATGTTATGATATAAAATTATCTTATTTTATGAGGTGAATATACTTCCAATTTGAGTAGTTATATAATTAATATATTTATATTCATGGTATTTAATATTCATTTTATGTTATTTATTTCATAGGGGTTATGATTCAAAAGTTACCGAAGTAGTAAGGGTTTATTTCATAATATCATCATTATTAGAGATTGTTTATTTTCAAGTATCCACTAGGGGAATTATATTATTTTAATATATTGAAACCAAAATATTTTCAAATAATTTGTTTATTTTTGGAAATTATATGTTTTCATTTCAATTTCTACATTTTTGTACAGAAATTTTAAAAAATATTTTCATGAAAATCAAATTATATTTCCTCTTTAGTCGAGATTTTTTCCTTCCATGTCCATGAATTATAAAAATGTTTTCAAGAATAATTTAAAATTCTCCAATGATTTATTAAATAAATTTTTACCCATTTTTTAATTTTAAAAATAATTTTAAAAGGAATCTTCCTATTGATTTCAAAATGAGGAACTTTTCGACTTTTCCTATAAAAATATAAAAGGAATATTTGATTTAATGTACTCAACATGAATAAAATTTTCCAACATCATGATCAATAATTTATTTGAATCATCATTTATAGGTTTTCATGATTCATTTTAGTAAAAATATTTTTCCTAGTATTATAGAAATTTTTTATTTTTAAGTGACTTTCAAAGAGAAAAGGGGATTTTACTTAATAATTTTTTAATGATATTTTTATGTTATTTCTATTTATCAATGAAACCAACCCCAATTTTAATTATACTCCACTTGGGATATGTTATAATGATTCTATCCTTATTATTTCTCTAGATGGTTTATTATTAGTTTGATTAGGTATGTACTTTTTTTTACTATTATTCATATTACATTGGATGATTTATGGTTATGTTTATTTATTGTTGAAATTGTTGACATTTCATATACCATATTTCAATACAAATGTTTAAATTGATTACCTTTTACCTATTTTGTATGAGGAATGAATTGGACTTAGTATGTGACGGGAAAGGCCTACTATAGACCCTTGATGCATTGATAGGTATCATGGGGGAAACTAGTTTGGTTATATAGTTAATGCCTTGAACATTTTTATAATATGTCTTAGAATGATGCCTTGATGATTTGTTTATGAAGTCTGACATTATGCGTTCTATCATTATGAGATTAGTTATTGATGTCCATGTGATTTGTTTTGAATCTATTTGATATCCATGGATAAGTTTCAAGTTTATTTGATTAGTTATATGACATTATTTCATCATCGTTTATTCCTACCATATTATTCTTAATACTCAAATTAATTTATTAAATGATATGTTTTTCAGTTATTTTACTTTATATATTAATTATCCCTTATTTACTCATGATAGATTCCACTTTTTGTAACCCTTATTGAGAATTTGATCCCAAAACTTATTTTATTTCCTTTATAATAGATATGAAGAAGGAATATTTGAATAAGTTCAAGGAATCATAATATTTATGGTCACTATGTTTTATATTACAATTTTCAATGTAAAACAAAAATAATATATGTATATAGTTTACCAAGTCTACTAAACTATTCTGTACTTTAGGATTTGATCACTTGTCTTATACGGCAATTTAATAATGTAACCACTTCCTCTGAGCTACTAGGGTCAGGGTATTTACAGTTAGTATTAGAGAAATTTTATTAGAAACATTGGGAAATATATTTTAAATAACATAGATTAGGGAATATAACTCTATGATAGACTTTGAGGACATTCCCATAATAAATTATTTTTATGATTTAGATGAGTATAGTTTAAGACTTTTTGTGACCATAATTGGTTAATAAGACTAGGGTTGATTATAAATTTAAAGGAACATATACCCCTTTTGAGATTTTATGTTATGAAAGCACCTTGGAAACATTTAATGAGTTTTAATAGATATTTGATGTATATGAAACCCTTAAGTATAACTTGGGATTTAAGAAGAAGGTAATTTAAGTAATAATGATTTTATATTTTATCGACATCAGTTTAATGTAATTGATAACCTTTATGTTTAATATGATCATTGATGTTAAGGTAATAATATTAAAATAAGATTATATAATTTTGTGAAATATTAATCATAGACAAAAACCTTGTGGTTAAAAAGTGATTTGATGAATAATGTTATATTTGAGTATGTTAACTATATTTTTAATACTGTCATAGAATTTATATTAATGTATATTTAGAAAAAGGATAAACCACATTTCAAATGAAAACCCATCGAATATGAAAAGAACACAGGGCTTGAACACACAACCAATGGGTGATAAGGGTGAAACACAAACCATTATCCCATGCGATGCCTTGGTTAGTATGGAATTATTATTACATAAATGTTTTGATGGAAAAATATTATGTTGATATTGGGAAAAATATTTTATGATCAAATATTTTTTAATTTTTATGGTTTTTAGGGGATTAATGATATTTTGAGAGATATTTAATTAGGTTGATATATATATATATATATATATATCCATTAGGTCAACATAAATGATTATTTGTGAAGAATTATATTACATTTTTCATGGCTTATGATGAAGGGTATGAGATAACCTTCTAGGTTAAAAATTCTTTAATGATAAGGTTATTAGTTTAATTTGGGATATAGGGATATTTATTTAAAGAATGATCTATGTTAAACCTTTGGTTTTATTCATGAATTTGGATATTAATTTATTATTTATTTATTTTATGGATTAATAAATTTGGGTATTATCTTACCTTGTGGTAAATATTTTAGTTTGGTTTCTATTTAAAGATTGTAGGAATATTTTTTTATTCTTTTTGGGATTATGTGATCCATTAGACGTTTATTTTAGTGCTTCAAGCATAAAAAAATTTATCTTGGATATTCATTTCTTAGGGTAAGAAATGAAATGAAAATTGATCGAAGCATAACCAAAGTATGAAATTGTGTTTATAGACAGTTAATAAATAATTCTGTATTTTTGTTTTATCTATATTGTAATTAAAATAATACCTCAAATTCAGGAAATGGAACATTAAATAAAAAGGTTATACATTTACCTTCATTTTCGATAAATCAATGGTCTTTTCATCCATTACAGATTTATAGATATGTAGTTATTAACATTCACTTTATCATTCACATTATTATTGTCAATAAAATATATCACTCTATATAATTATTTTTGAATTATGATTTTCTTCCATGTTTATATTTTTCACTTCACAATAATGATTTCCTATATAGAAACCATGTTATGTGTTATTCTAGATGACCTTTGTACTTCCCTCTCTATTACCAAGAGGAAGTTTTATTAACCCTTTGTACAATGTGACATTTCAAAAATGGTATTTTCAAATTAAAAAACATCGATTACCAAGATCATGTTAAAATTGTGAGGATTAAATTTATTAATGGTGGAAATAATGTGACACCTATATATTTTTAAGGAGAAAATTATGTTTGATAGCTTATATGATAGGTAACATCAAACTTGAATGTCTCATGAACTATATTATTCAAATATCACCATTGTAAGATAGTTGTTAAATTTATGTGTATAAATATAATTGTCCACATTATTAAATATGTATATATGTTTCCTAATAAATAAGAATATTTCTATTAATTCTTAGGAAAAAAGAATACACTTTTTAGTAAATTCATTTTATGCTTCAGATATAAGTTTTCTTCAAAAATGATTTTTAATTGATTTCTGTGAATGGATAATATAATAAATTCATTTATAAAATTTATTTGATAAAATTAAATTCATTTTTGAAATCATCATATGAAATGTATTAAAGGATTTTTTTTGGATTTTTTCTAAAAAGTTTTATTTTCAATAAAAAGTGAAAATACTTATTTTTATTGAAAATTATTTTAAATGCATAATGCCTTTACATTTTAATTAATTTAAAAAATATTTAATATTTAACAATTAACAAATTAAATTAAATTTATATATTATATATCTTACTATATTAATGTAAACCTATATAATGATGATCACTAGTCCTAGAGTAAATAAATGATTATCTTATACTTAAAATATACATTTATTGAAAAATAATTTTTTCAACACATTTTGAGGGTTCATTTTTAAATTTAATTATTCCAATTATGTTAATTATTTTTTATAAAATATATTCCATATTTATAATAATCATATTTAATATTAGTCAATAAGGAAAAATTAATATTTAGTTATAATGAATAATAAAAATAGTAAATAGTATGTTACCACAGTTAAGGGTAAAACATATTTATTGGGGGTTAAACTAATGAGATACGGGTTATAATGACCTAGAACTTGTTAAATTTCTATTTTAACGTCATATTATGACCTTTTTTCATCTATGTTTTTTAAATTTACCATTTTGGTAAAATTTGGAAGTGAATACTAGCTTTATAAAAATATATGTAAAGGAATGGAAAAATGTCACTCTCTTAATTTTTAAAATATATTATGTGTTAAATAAGGTATAAAATAGTTATTTTCTATTACAAATACTCATTTTATTAAAAAATAATTTTTATTTGTCATGGTAATTTAGTTTTAGTTTTTAGTAATGAAATATTTAACTTAACTTCTTACACAACATTGATACATTAATTATTTAACAAAAATAAAAAAATAAATGATTTTAAAAATATTTAATGTAATAAAATTTGAATAAATTATATTTTTTCCAAATTTTTTTGATAATTATAAAATATTAATGATATTTTACGAAAATATACTCTGATTCCTTCATATTATTGATGTTTTTAAAGTCAAATTAAATGAATATTTTCAACATGAAATTTAGGATATTTTATTAAATTTTTCAAAAATACTAAAAATAAAGAATGAGAAAAATTATTTTGATAAATGGTCTAAAATTTCACCCCTTTAAAATTTTTGATCTAATTTTTATCTTATATGTAAAATTATCACCCTTTCAGTTTGAAAATGTTTTTACTAAGGTTAATGTTAAAATATGGTTTTATACATTACATTCTCTTATGTTAAATTTAATTTTCCACGCCCATAAGATTTTTATTTGATAAATTTAATTTATTATTTTGAATTAATGGGTCAAAAATATCTAAAAATTACCATTATTTAGTGTTAAAGGATACATTTCCTTGGAAAATCAAAAATCTAGTTACCATAGAAAAACTAAACCGGTAAAAGAGAGTAACCTTAGAGGTTAAGAGAGCAACATGTTTAATTTAATTTATTTTATTTAACTGGAGATTTTTATTGGCCTTATTTTTACCCACTTTATTATTTATCAATTTTTGAGGCACTTAGGTTGAGAACGACTTCCTATTATTGAATAGTTTTCGGTATTTACAAAAAGGTACTCCTCCACAATTATAAAAAAATACTCCAATCAATTATTCACACCTATTAAGAAATTTATCTAATCCAATACATAATAAAATGTATCCACAGTATTGTTATACATGTTATATAGCTTATGGTATTCCAAAAATACCAACCCTAGGGTCCTTAATAAGATATTTAAAAGATGTTTTTTATATGAAAGTAATTTTCTTCACTAAGATCTTTCTTTTTTTTACTTCTTTCCGTGCTAATTTAATTAATGTACTAATAATTTAAAAATAATAATAGTAGTATCTAACCTATAATAATATATTATTATATTTATTTCATAACCTATATCCATATTTTCTTAAATCAAATGGGAAATGAAATCGTCGATCATGTGTATAGAGGACTACCGCCTCACGAATTGATGTAGTTCAATTTCTATCACCATCTCTCATGGATGGTTTTAATTATGGATTTAATATATATATATATATATATTATTAATGATATACTTATCATCTTTTAAATGTAATATAACATTTAATTTCTTAACTTCCCATTCACTTAAAAAGTGTAACATTATTCCTGCGTATGTGTGGACTACCACCTCCGCAAAGCGATGTGATTTGTTCATCATCACCACATCACATGGATGATATATAGAAGTATCCTCAATGGAATAATATTAATATATTTATGATACAGTGATAATTATATAATTATTAAAAATTACTTACCTTCTTTTCATAATGATCATTGAAAAATAGAAACATTACTCGTGTGTCAGTATGACATACCATCTATATGATTGTGATGTAGTTCATTTTTCATAACCATAATTCTTTTTTGATATTAAAAAGTTTAATTGATTTATATAAATAGTAATTATTTCATGACAATTTTTTTATATGATGGATCAATGGCCACTTTTACCATAGTCAGCCTATTAAATTCATTTTGGACATATGAACAGAATATCAACACAATGTTTGGTGTAAACATAATTGACTATGTAATTAAACATAAATTAGTAATAAATAAATTAAAATGAATAATAATCATGGAAAATATTCTTAATTAAGTAAATAATTTACATAATTTTATTATTTTTGAAAATAAATAACATACATGATTAGTGGGACCTAATGTAAGGGATTATGTCTCAATTTAAATTCATTACGGCTTATTTGAATGTTATGCACTGATTTATTTTATATGGTGTATATAATTCCAATTTACATGTCATATATTGAATCATTAATAATTTATTGTATTTTATATTTCAATTAAAATTATTTCATTCTACGGGATTCAGCTTAAAATTCACCAAGTGGAAAGGGATTACATAACTCAATTTATTTTCATTGGTTTATATTACATCTTCAATGTCATTGATATTATAAGAATATGCATCTAATAACTTTTTATTAGTTTATAATATATTTACACTTGTTTTAATTGGATTTAAATTTGACATACATAATCAATTCATTGATTATTTATTACTTCAATGTTATGATCATTGTAAGGGTTCTTTATCTCAAATTGTCTACTTTTGGACATATGTTAGGATATACACTTATCTTATTTCATGAGGTGTATCTAATACAAATTTTATACGTTATTTCATGAATATCACTATATTTTAGGTATTTAATGATCATTTATGTTATCTATTTCATGGGGGTTATGATTAAAAAGTTAACAAAGTGGTAAGGGTTAATTTCAGAATCTCTTCATTATTCAAGATTTTTTTTGTTTAAGTTTCCAGTAGGGAAATTATATGATCATTATATCATAAAACAAAAATATTTTATTCACCCATGGTTATTTTTTAATATAATTTGTTCCCTTCAATTTTCATATTTTATGTACTTAATATAAAAAACATGTTTTTAAGAAAAACATTCATTATTTCCTATTGAGTCAGTAATTTTTCCTTTAATGCCCACGATTTCCAATTTTTTTCAATAATGTTTTAATATTATCTAATGATTTATTAAATACATTTTTACCAATGTTTTAATTTTAGAAAATTGTTTAGAAGGAATATTCTTTTCATTTTTGGAACGAGTAAATTTTTGAGTTTTCTTATAAAAATGTGAAAGTAATAACTACTTTATTATATTTAACAAGAAAAAAGTTTTATTCCATCACGAACACTCAATTATTAGAATATTCATGTAAATATTTCCATGAATATTTTAAATTTTTTTTTGAAATATTCTAGAAATTTTTATTTTTTAAAATGATTTTCAAAGTGACAAGGGTATTTTCCTAAAGACTATTTTTAATGAATTTTTTATCGAATTTATATTCATCAATGTAAAATCCTTATTTTATTTATAAAAATCTAGGTATTTATTGTAATGATTCAAAACAAATTGTTTATTTGGATGGTTTATGAATAGTTTTAATGGGGATATAATATTTTAATACCATTCCCCATATTACTCTGGATGATTTATGATTATGTTTATTATTTTGATAAATTATTAATATTCCATATTCTAGTTTTTCAATAAAAATATTTATATTAATTATTTTTAACCACTTTCACATGATAAATGCATTGGACATAGTAAGTTTTGTGTGAGGTGCGGTGAATGTAACACCTTTTATTTATTTTGAGGTATTTTTCTATTCATTTTTGGTCTTGAATTTTTTCCTTTTTATTTCTTTTGACTTTTTGGAGAAAATAAGGAATTTTGGGTAAACAGCATGGTGTGCACGATTGGTGCATGGTTTTCTAAACCGTGTGACCTTTCCCAGGTAACCATATAACCAAGTAGTGTTTCTTGATAGAGGAATATTGAACAGTTAATTAATGGTCTACAAACCATGCAGGCTAATAGCGCGGCATGTCATTACTATATAATAAGGGGATGACAGTTGCCACACGGTTTGGAAAACCTTACAGGAAAACCATGAGTCCTATCTGAGTCATTAATTTTTTTATGTTTCTATTGTAAAGACTCAGAAATTTCAAGGAAATTTTTTTCAGAAATTATTTGTAATTTTACGAGTATTCAGTTTCTAACGGCGCCTGATTCGGAGGCCCGGTGTGCCTATAATCATTTTCTGAAGTTTTATTTGGATACGTTCAGTAAATGTACATGCGGGATTTTATATATTTTGAACCGATGCTCGGAATTGCAATCTGAGGACACCGATGAACTCGAAACGTCGGTATTCTCTTAAGGGGACCTTTACCGGAGTTGCGTTTTATCGGGAGGAGAAGATAATTTTTTGGGGATTGTTAATAAATTAAAAATGATGTGTGACATAATTTTTTTTAAGTGGTGGTTAATTTCTCCAAAGGGGAGTTGGAGTTGGGTCCCACCCCCCCACATAACCTCCCATTTGAGGATATTGTGTGGTGGGGCCCACACAAACATCAAACCCCTCAACTTCCTTTAAACCACCTTTGAAACTCTTGGACTTCCCTTTGATTTAATAAAGCCACCTCTCCCCTTTTAATTTTTAAACCTTCCACCTTCTCTCATTAAGGTGCCAAATCAATTAATTAATAAGTTAATTAATTTGAGTGTTTGAAATCTTTTGAATCTATTTTTCCAACATTATAAGAAGACATTACATTCTTTTAATTTGGTTGGAATAAACTGGGTTGGGAGAACTAAGGAGAGGAGGAGAGCTTTTGGAGGACATCACCCTCTCCAACGAAGAACACGAGGAACAATATTCTCTAGATGAAGAAAATCTCCTACAATTATTCAACCTGGGAAAGAACATGAGGTGATGCCCACGAGGAACGCTCATCTTCCTTCCTCTTCCTCCGCGTCAAGGGAGATGATGCAGCCCGCAAAGAACGTCGCCAACAATGACGCTTCCTCTTCAGACGCATTCCGACGTCAGCGAATTGACGTCGTCGTCAATGAATGAACATCGAATCAAGGTAGGGAGTTTTGTATAATTTTAATTGAATAAAATAATACCCTCGTTCATGATGAATGCTATGGTTTGTCTTTGGCCTTTTGTTATCGCCTAGTGCGGAGGGCGCGGGCTGAACGAACACGGCCCGACGACCCTCCGTTGATTCTTGTTTGCATTGACAATGGTGGCGGAGCCAGTAAGGCGTGGTGCCATCGCACCGCGCTGGAGGAAGAGGTGCCGCTTGGCGCCACGTGGGAGGAATAGCGGCCCACTGTGCGGGCCGCTTGCGTTGGACAAAACCGGCTGGTTTTGGCGAGCCGGGCAGGGAGAGGCGGCGCCGCTCGGCGACGCCAGGCGAACCAGATCGACCTGCAATGCAGGCTGAGTCCATGGGTGGACCGCGCCCCACAGGGGTGGCCTACCCCCCAATTAGGTCAAACCTGCTGGGCTGGGTCCATGAGTGTGCCGGGCTGACCCCCAGTATGGTCGGACCCGCCAAGTCGGGTTGGGCCAACCCGCCAGCCAACTAGGCTTGACGGGCCGAGACCGACTTCACTTAAATGCGAATATCTTCAAGGCCGCACATCTGAACGACATGCCGTATATGGAACTGGGATCCTCATAATGAGGCTATACTTTTGTGACACTCTAAGTGAGTTTTGGAAAAATCTGGAGAACAGTCGGGTTTGGATCGAGCGTAAATCTAATCGGGCCCCTAGAACGGAAAAGCCAATAAATTTCAGACTGGGCATCCGATTGACGCACCATCTGTCGCATTGGGTTTCTTTTAATGAGGCAGAATTTCAAGATACATCAACTCAGGACTTCGTGATAGTTGATGTATCGACCCCCTTTTCTCGAGGAACGGACCCTCCTGGAATCGATTGTGCTGTGTGTGGGAACCCTTGAGCTGGCTGCGACTGCGACGACTACTGTACTAGAATCCACTGTGGGTTCGACGATGATGACTACTATACCGGAATCCTGTGTGGGTTCGACATTTTTGAATTATGTTCCTGTATCGTGTGTGGGTCCGACAGAATAGCTAGTCCTGTATCCTGTGTGGGTCCGATAGCTCAGATGAATTATAGCTTGTCTTGTATCCTGTGTGGGTCCAACAGCTTAGACAAGATAGTTGGTCCTGTATCCTATGTGGGTCTGAAAGCTTAGCTGGTCCTGTATTTGTGTGGGTCCGATAGCTTAGATGATCTAGTGACTACATTTGATCATCTATATCTCTCTACTATTGTGGCATACCTATGTGATCCGAGTCATGTCCTTCATCAATTATCATCGTGGTGATTGACTTTACTTCCTGTATGGATTGGGTTGTGCTTGGGCTCAAGAGTTGGAGCTGAACTGTGATAGGAAAATTAGGAATATGTATGGGCATATATCTAAGTAGGGTTGGTTGATACTTCGTGATTGTATATTTTGTTCTTTTTTTATCCTTAGTGGGTATTGGGAGCCCTTGCGGGTCTCGGGGTCCCTACTGAGTATCGTTATACTCACCCCTGCACGGGCTATGCCCGCACCTCATTGTGTTGGATGTAGACGACGGACAGCACTGTCGGAGGCCGATAGCACCACGACTGGACGGTACCTGGAGGTGGACCTTGGGACAAGTCAACACATAGAGGAGACTTACGGATGTGAGTGCCAAGGTGGTCAGCTGTACCTACCCTTCAGGTAGGAACCCCAGAGGACGATCTAGGAGCTGCTCTTTACTTTCAGTTGTTTGTCCCTTTTTTACTTGTACTTTTTGTTCAGTTGGGTTTGTATAATAGCCCATTTACATTCCAGCACACTCATTTGTATTTAGTTTTACTTAGTGTTTAGTTCATGTTGTGTTGTTTGTTGTGTTTGTTTACTTTTATAAAGGCAATGCCTTCCTAGCTTAGGGATTTACACCTTTGTTACTAGTCGCCAGCCCCTGGCCTATGGAAGGCGGGCTTGGGGTAGTCATAGCACGTGCCCCAAGGACGGGCCATGACAAATTGGTATCAGAGGTGGCCGGTTCTACCACAAAACATAGACACTGAATTTTTTAAAGATAATAGTGTTAAGTGTTTTGGGTGTGGTTATCAGTTTATGGAAACCGGTGTTGGTGTGGCGGCCGACATATCCATACACTAGGACTCTAACTTCTGATCTCTGACTCGGTGCACGAAAACACAGATTATGTGTGTGTTTACTTTGAAATATTTTTCTTCGTGATTACTTTGTGTCAGTTCACCAGGTATACTGTTTTAACCATGGCGCACCTGTTTTTTTTAGGATGGCTCCACGAAGGCAGACAACTAGGTTTCCGAGTTTCGTACGAGATGGTATCCCACTGAGTGGTGAGGCCTCAATTCAGGGCCCCATCACAGTAGAGGCACCTGGGGTACCACTACCCGCAGGGCCACCGATACCACCTGCTCCAGAAGCAGAGAGTGCACACCGCCTGAGTGCGTTGCAAGAGTTCCAGCACTAGAGGCTGCCCAGGTACCGGGGAGAGACGGACCCACAGGCAGTTGAGGATTGGCTGGAGGATATCATGAGAGTTTTCAGATTGGTAAGGACACCAGCTGACCTTATAGTGATCCTTTCCACGAGTCTCCTACATGCAGTAGCAGGTAGATGGTGGAGCCTGATGCTCTAGGTGCATGACAAGGAATCACTACTCTAGGTAGACTTTTAGAGCCTATTTCGAGCAGAGTTTGTTCCATCCACCCTTCGTGTAGTGCAGATTTAGGAGTTACTACATCTACACCAGGGCAACATGAGAGTAGCTCAGTACTCAGCGAGGTTCACCGACCTTTCACGCTACTCCTTGGATATGGTGTGGGACCCGTTCTTCAGGTCCCAGACCTTCGAGCAGGGACTCAGGCATGTGATCGGGGCTTTGATGATTCCCCTCAGCATTCTGATGCAGGCGGGGGTACTGTAGTGAGTACTTCTAGTGGAGAGCTTTCTCGCCGAGCAGTCAGTAGTAGCGAGACCCACCACAGGGTGACATGTAGCGGAGTATTCTACAGCCAGCTGTAGAAAGATGTCGCAGAGGTTCAAGCGGACCCAGCCATCAGGTGGGCGATCCCAGGATACAGTTTTGGTTGTGTGTGGAACACGAGACAGAGTCAACTATACAAGGAGCATGCAGTGCTATGCATGTGGTGGTTAGGGCCACATGGCTCGTGACTTCCCGACCATCCATGTAGATTAGGAGCAGACAGTAGAGGGACCTCCCATGTAGAGGCATAGGTTCAACCGTGGTGGTCTTCCAGGAGTAGGGGGATGTGGCAGAGGAGTTGGACGAGCAGCAAGTGGTGTGTGACATTTCAAGGATCTACCCCCCCCACCACCAGGTGGTCCACCCTGACCACAGGGGGCTAGAATACAGAGGCGGGATCAGCTCCAGGAAGTCGAGGCCTATGACCATGGTGCACCTGAGATGATTTGAGGTACAATCTGTGTCTACTCCACCCTTGTTGCAGTACTTATAGACATAGCTGCGAGTCATTCTTTTATTTCTGCTGCCCTTGTTCGGATCTCGGTGATTCTGACAGAGCTATTGGCTCAATCCTTACAGCTAAAGACTCCTATGGGATCAGACTCGACGATTACACGCTAGTGTCGGCAGTGTGAGCTTACTCTATGAGGCAAGATCTTTGGCTGGGATCTTCATGTAGCGACATCGAGGCCTTATGATGTCATCTTGGGTATGGACTGGTTATCTACAGTCCATGCTCAGATCAACTGTATTAGGTGAAAAGTGCAGTGTGACCGCATGGATGGGACCTCATTCACCTTCACCGGTGAGAAGGGAGCCTTTGTAGCGCAGGATGTATTACGCATAGGAGGGGGTAGCCGATCACACATCACTTGCCTAGTCTCATCCTCGGAGCGTTTAATGTGTGGAGTCTGAGTTTTCCTGTTGTGGTGGATCAGTACGTGGATGTTTTTCTTGAAGATGTTTCCGGACTACCTCCTTGCAGAGAGGTAGACTACTACATTGACCTATACCCTAGGACAACAATGATATCTACTCTAGCATATCAGATGGCTCCAGTCGAGCTTCGTGAGCTGCGGGTACAACTGGGGGACTTTCAGGGGAAGGGATTTATCTGACCTAGATTTTCACCCAGGTCATCACTGATTTTGTTCACCAAGAAGGCGGATGGGAGCTTGATACTATGTGTCAACTATCATCGCCTGAATCAGGTGACCATGAAGAACAAGTACCCACTCCCTGGGATTGATGACCTCTTTGATCAGCTCAAGGGAGCATGATTGTTCTTGAAGATAGACCCTAGGTCAGGATATAACCAGCTCAGAGTTCGAGATGAGGATGTGCAGAAGACGGACTTCAGGTGTCGATATGGCCAATACGAGTTCTTGGTTATGCCCTTCAAAGTAACCAATGCTCCAGCAGTGTTCATGAGTCTCATGAATAGGATCTTCCAGCCTTAGCTCGATCACTTTGTCATAGTCTTCATTGACGACATACTGATTTACTTGACTACTGAGGAGGAGCACGCCTACCATTTGTGGGTAGTACTGGATACACTCCAAGAGCACCACCTATAAGGTAAACTCTCGAAGTGTCAGTTATGGATTCGAGAGGATCACTTATTGGGACATGTCATCTCGAAGGCTGGAGTTGCAGTGGATCCAGAAAAGATCGAGGCAGTACTTGCTTGAGAGCCACCCAGGAGTGTGACAGAGGTGTGGAGTTTTCTGGGTCTGGATGGGTACTATCGGAGATTTGTGCAAGACTTCTCCAGAGTTGCAGCACCACTTTTAGCTTTGACGAAGAAGGGGAAAACCTTCATGTGGTTAGAGAGATGCCAGCAGAGCTTTCAGGTGCTGAGGCAGTGGTTGACCAGTGCACCAATCTTGAGGATACCAGAAGAGGGAATATGGTACATAGTTTACTGTGACACATCAGGGACTGGGCTTGGGTATGTCCTAATGCAGGAGCGAGCAGTGATCGAGTATAGTTCATGGTAGTTGAGACAACACAGGATGAACTACGCTACCCATGACTTGGAGTTATCAGCTATTGTCATCTCCTTGAAGATGTGGCGGCACTATCTGATGGTCAAGCGTTTTATAGTCTACTCAGACCACCAGAGTCTCAGGTATATCTTCTTGCAGAAGGACCTGAACCTGAGACACCGATGATGGCTTTAGTTCCTCCAGGACTATGACTTAGAGATAGTCTATACTCATGGGAAGGGAAACATTGTAGCAGATGCTCTATGAAGGAGATCAGGCATTTAGCTGCTAGGAGAGGTGATAGAGTAGCTAGCCACATTGCAGATATCCTTTGTAGATAGAGATAGAGTAGACTTTCTGTAGTCTCTCACAGTCACTCCACCACTTATTTAGTGAGTTAGAGAGGCGCAGCGTGGGGCATTGACTGTGAGGCACGACGTGCTCAGATATCCTCAGGGTAGGCACCTGACGGATTTTATGAAGGTGGAGAACACGTCATACTCTTCAGAGGATGGACCATGGTACCAGTTGCACTATAGGAGGAGGTGTTGAGGGAGTTCCACACTTCCCCTCAAGAGGTACATCTAGGAGTCGTGAATATGTATCAGGACTTTAGACGACAGCACTAGTGGTCGGGTATGAAGAAGGTGGTAACAGAGTTTGTCTCACGATGCCTCACTTGTTAGCAAGTGAAGGCGGAGAACCAGGTACCGGCAGGCTTAGTACAACCCTTAGAGGTTCTATAGTGGAAGTGGGATGAGATATACATGTATTTCGTGACGGGACTTCCACGTACATCTAGAGGACACGACTCTATCTTGGTGATCGTAGACCGACTCACCAAGTCGGCCCACTTCCTACCAATCAGAGAGTAGGGATCAGTAGAGAGCTTGGGATGCCTCTAAATTCAGGAGATCATACAGCTTCATGGTGTGACATTGACTATCATCTCTGATCGAGATGCTCGTTTCACTTCGTGTTTATGGTAGGGGTTACATGATGATTTTGGGACGCAGCTTCGCCTGAGCACTGCCTTCTATCATCAGATAGATGGTCAGACTGAGAGGACCATTCAGACTCTTGAGAATATGCTATGTGCATGTGTCCTTGAATTTGGTTGAAGCTGGGAGGATAACTTACACTTGGTGGAGATTTCATACAACAACAACTACCACTCCACCATTGGGATGTCCCCTTATGAGGCACTGTACGGCCGACCTTGCAGATCACCTCTGTGCTGGACTGACCCAGGGGAGTCAGCACTTGTAGGACCAGAGATGGTGTAGGCTACGATGGGGAAGGTGTAGATCATCCAGGAGCTGATGAAGACTACATAGAGCAGACAAAAGTCCTATGATGATAGGAGACAAAGACCACTAGATTTCGAGGATGGTGACCACGTCATTCTACGGGTCTCACCCCGACGAGGTCTACAGAGATTTGGCTGAGGAGGAAAGTTGTATCTGCGATTAATCAGACCTTTTCAAGTCCCCAACAGGGTAGGCGAGGTGGCTTACCACCTGGCCCTTCCACCTCAGTTGCACTGGGTGCACGATGTCTTCCATGTATCTCAGCTGAGGAGATGCGTGCATGACCTGTCCCACATCATCGACCATGGGGAGCTGGATGTTGATGATGGGGAGAATTTCATGGAGGTTTTAGTGGAGATCGAGGATCGACAGGAGCGGGTTCTAGGAGGATAGTTGATTCCACTAGTGCGCATTCGCTGGCAGCATGGGAACCTCCAAGAGAGCACATGGGAGCAGGAGGCTCAGATGCATGGTCAGTACCCCCATTTGTTCTCTAGTATGTGTTGTAGCTTTACAGGGACGTAAAGCCCTGAGGTGAGGGTAATGTAAAGACCTGAAAATTTAAATGGAATTTTTTTATATTATTTAGAATTTTACGAGTTCGTGGTTTTTGACGGCGCTTGATTCTGAGGCCCGGTGTGCCCGTAATTATTTTCTGAAGTTTTGTTCAGGTACGTTCAGTAAATGTATGTGCAGGTTTCTATATCTTTTGAACCGATGCTCAGAATTGAAATCTAAGGACACCAATGAACTCACAACATCAGTATTCGCTTAAGGGGACCTTTACCATAGTTTTGTTTTATTAGGAGGAGATGTTAATTTTTTTGGGGATTGTTAATAAATTAAAAATTATGCGTGACTTAATTTTTTTTAAGTGGTGGTTAATTTCTACAAAGGGGAGTTGGATGTGGGGATCACCCCCACACATAACCTCCCATGGGAGGATATTGTGTGGTGGGGCCCACAAGAATTCCAAACCCCTAATCTTCCTTTAAACCCCCTTTGAAACTCTTGGACTTCCCTTTGATTTAATGAAGCCACCTCTCCCCTTCTTAATTTTTAAACCTTCCACCTTCTCTCATTTAGGTGCCAACTCAATAAATTAATAATGTGATTAATTTTAGTGTTTGAAATCTTTTGAATCTATTTTTCCAACATTAAAAGAAGACATAACATTTTTTTTAATTTGGTTGGCATAAACCAGGTTGGGATAACTAAGGAGAGGAGAGCTTTTGGAGGACATCACCCTCTCCAACAAAGAACACAAGGAACACTATCCTCTCGACGAAGAACATCTCCTCCACTTTTTCAACGGGGCAAGAACGTGAGGTGACGCCCACGAGGAACGCTCGTCTTCCTTCCTCTTCCTCTGTGTCATGGGAGAAGATGCCGCCCGTGAAGAACGTCACCAAAAACAATGATTCCTTTTCAGATGCATTCCGACGTCAATGAATCGACGCCGTCGTCAGCGAACGAACTTCAAATCAAGGTAGGGAGTTTTTTTTATAATTTTAATTGAATAAAATTATACCCTCATTCATGATGAATGTTATGGTTTGTATTTGGCATTTTTTATCGCCTAACACGGAGGGCGCGGGGTGAACGAACATGGCCTGACAAACCTCCGTTGATTTTTGTTTGCATTGACAATGGAGGCAGAGCCGGTAGGGGGCGGTGCCATCGCACCGCGCCAGAGGAAGAGGCTACGGCCATGAGGCGGTGGCGAACGAAGGTGGTGGCAACTAAAGGCCGTGACCAGGCAGGGCCATGGCAGTGGAGGAAAGGCACCGTTGCGCCGGTCGCATTGAGGAAACCACAGCCTGCAACCGCGGGCCGCTCGGATGAACCGAACCTGCCGGCCACCTACCGGCTGGGATAGAGGACCGCAGCGCTGCATGGCACCGCACTGAGGAGAAGACCGCGACCCACAATCCGCAGGCCACTTGGTGGGCGAATCGGCTAGCCGCCTGCCGGCCGGGCTGAAGGAAACTGTAGCGCCTTCAGTCGAACCGGACCGGCCCACAACGTGGGCCAGGTCCATGGGTGGGCCGCGCCCCACCAGGTCGAGCCGAATCCCCAATTGGGTCGGACCCACCAGGATGGGTCCATGTGTGGGCCGCACTCCACCGGGCCGAGCTGAACCCCAGCCGGGTTGGACCCGCCATGTCGGGTCGGGCCGACCCACCAGCCCATTAGGCTTGACGGGCCGGGCCTGACTTTGCTTAAATGAGAATATCATCAAGACCACGACTCCAAACGACACGCTGTCTACGGCACTAGGATCATCACGATTAGAAGACCCTTTTGAGATACTCTAAGAGAGTTTTGGATGACTTTGGAAAATGTCTGGGTTTGGATTGAGCGTAAATTAAACTAAGCCCCTAGAACAGAAAAGCCAATAACTTTCAGACCAGGTATCCGATTGACGCATCGTCTATCACGTTGGGTTTATTTTGATGAGGTGGAACTTAAGGATACATGAACTCAGGACTTCCTGATAGTTGATGTATCGAATCCCTTTGCTCGAAGAGCGGACCCTCCCAGAATTGAGTGTGTTGTGTGCGGGAACCCTAGAGCTGGCCGCGACTGCGATGACTACTGTACTATAATCCTCTGTGGGTTCGATGATGATGACTACTGTACTGGAATCCTATGTGGGTTCAACAGTTCTAACTTCTATTCCTGTATCCTATGTGGGTCTGACAGAATAACTGTTCCTATATCCTGTGTGGGTCTGACAGCTCAGATGAATTATAGCTGGTCCTGTGTCCTGTGTGGGTCCGACAACTTAGATGAGATAGCTGGTCCTGTATCTGGTGTGGGTCCGATAACTTAGCTTGTCCTGTATCCTATGTGGGTCCGACAACTTAGATGATCCAGTGGCTACATCTGATCATCTATATCTCTCTACTATTGTGGCATACCTGTGTGAGATAAGTCACGTCTTTCAACCATTATCATCGTGGTGATTGACTTTACTTCCTGTGTGGACTGGGTTGTGCTTGGGCTCAAGATTTGGAGAAAAACTATGATTGGAAACATAGGTATATGAATGGGAATATACCTAAGTTGGGTTGGTTGATACATCATGATTGTATCTTTCTTTTTTTGTTTATCCTTAGTGGATATTATGAGACCTTGAGGATATCAGGGTCCCTACTGAGTATCTTTATACTCACCACTGCATGGGCTATGCCCACACCTCGTTGTGTTGGATGCAGATGATGAAAAGCACTGATGGAGTCCGAGAGCACCACAACAGGACGATACTCGGAGGTGGACCTTGCGACGAGTCGACACATGGAGGAGACTAACAAATGTGAGTGCTGAGGTGGCCATTTGTACCTACCCTTCAGGTAGGAACCCCATTGTATGATCCAAGAGATGCTCTTTACTTTTATATATTTTCCCCTTTTTACTTGTACTTGTTGTTCAGTTGGGTTTGTATACTAGCCCATTTACTTTCCAGCACACTCTTTTGTATTCAGTTTTACATAGTGTTTACTTCCTATTCCGTACTCTATTTTGTTTGTTTACTTTTATAAAGGAAATTCCTTCCCAGATTAAGGATTTATGCCTTTGGATCTAGTCCCCAGCCCCTGGCCTATGGAAGGCGGTCTTGGGGTAGTCACGGCATGGGCCCCGAGGACGGGTTGTGACATCTCTCTCTCCAATTTTTAATCTAAAAACCATCATTTATTTCCAAATTCATAATTCCTCAACCTAGGTGCACCTCCCCCTTCCTCGTTCCTCCCCTGGGCTCCATTTTTGTGGGATATTTAGCATGTATTCTTCCAGAAACCCTCGATTAAGTCCCTCCTCTCTCGGATTCTCTCCCTTTTCTAGAAGTTTATTTCTTTTTATTTGGGGATTCAATTCACCAATGGGTTTAGTATCATTTTTATGGTTAGATATAATTTTATAAGGTCTAATATTAATGCCTATAATTTGATCTTTCATCTTTAGGGTAAAATTTTGGCAAGGTTAGAGTTTGGCAATGATTTTTTGAGGTTTCTCAACATGAGGTAGGTGGTTATGTGCATAAACATTATTTGATAAATTTGAAATTATTTATTTATTATTTAAATGTGTTATATGATTTATTCTTGTGGTGAAAATGGTGTTTTTGATGGGCTCTAACATGTATATGGCTTGAAAGTGTTTTTTCTAAAGTAAACTAGGTGTTTTCAAGTGAGAACCCTTGTTGTGGATTTTGGATGTGTTCCATAAATTTTACAACATTTTTATTAAATTGTTAAAATGGTATGAAAAATGTTTTAGTATAGTTTTGTTGTGCATTGGGAATTAAAAGTGATTTTTATTGTGAGGGTAGTGATTTATTCAGAATGTTTGTATTTGTTTGTCTTGTGTGAGTATAAATGGTGGTTTATGTGTCACATGAATTGTGAATTGAGAATAAATGGAATCCTTGGTGATTACGTGGGAGGACTAAGAATAGTATTCTAGTGATTCTAAAGTTGCTTATTCATGAATTCACTTAGAGGGATTGATGATGAAAACACAAACTAAATATTGATGATGATTGGAGAACACTAATTTTTTTGATGTTTCTCCTCTCTAGTGGATCGTGCATGAGGACATGGATGGATGTGGTTTCTATACCACCTTTCACTAAGATATTATGTCTCTATGGTCCCACTCTTTTCTAGTTCAATAGGGATCTCCTATGACATAGTTCTATCTGGAGATATCATACACACCGTTGGCATATGGTACACCTTGTTGGTTACTTAATGAGAAAGAATGTTTTCTATTAAAATATTTTCCACTTAAAACTATATATATCATTTTCCTAAAACCTGAATTTTATTTTTTATAATAATTTTTAAAGAATGGAATCTTTTTGTTGGGTATAATCCTACTGGGATTTGGATCACACCCTACTTACATTTTTGGGTACAATTAGACTTGGTTATGTTTTACACAGGTAAAGGAAAGGTGTTTGGGGATGGTGGTTTGAGATGCTAGGGGTATTCCCTAGCAGGTGTTGTGATGGTTTATTGAGGGAGATACCCCTCTTTTCACATGGAGGTTATTGGGTTGTTTTTGTGTATCCCAACTATTGTAGTGTCTTCTAGTTTTTGTTTAATGTTATCAACTTGAATCTTAAAAATTCTTATGCCATGTTTGGTTATGATTATTCACTTTTGTTTTATTTATTCTAATTGGTTTTTAGGATTATTTACACTGGTTAAATATTTCCCATGATGCATTATTGATACACAGTCAATTTTTTCCATCCTATAGGGATCGAGAATGCCCTGTGGGCCATCCCACAGACCGGGTTGGGCATCGGGTTGGATGGTGTTCCAACTTGGTTCATGAAAAATGGTATCAGAGGAGGTTGGGTTACTATTTTTGGATAAAATTATTTTGGATGAGTCTAGATAGAATAGATCTATGATTTTTAGGTATTAATGTTTGAGTTTCAAGTAGGGTGCATGTCTAGCACACCTTTTGACATGACTCAATTCTCCATGGGATGATGTGATTTTTAATTTGACTCCTCTAGGTGTCATGTGCATGATAAAAATTTCATATGGATACTAGGTGTGGATTTGGAGTATTTTGGTTTATTTGTTATGTTTTTGTAATGTTTTTTATTTTTTGGATTTGTAAAATGTTGGTGATTATGGTTTTTGATCAATTTTTTTAGAATGATGGTATTAATGGTTTTCTTTTTGATTATTGTTTTTTAGAAAAATTCTACCCCAATGACTTCCTATGAAGCCGCAAGAAGAGGCCGAAGATAATTATACCTCACCAATTGATCAAAGTCTAGTGGAAGCTCTGGTCTAGGTTTTTTGGGTGGTGGGATAGAGAGTGGGTTTTGTTCCTGGTCTGGCTAGAGAAGTTTATCCAAGTTCTTTAATGGAAAAAGCGTAAGAGTTTCTCAATAACAAGCCTCCTTCATTCTAAGGAAATGTTGAAATTTAGGAGGCAAATGAGTGGATTTATAAGATATGTAACATGTTTTAATTTCTTGAAACCTTTGAAGAAGTCAAGGTGAAATGTGACTCATTCTTGCTAGAATATCATAGTCAGAGGTGGTGGGACTGGGTGTTCTAAATAAGGAAGACCAAACAGATGAGTTGGAATGATTTAAAGATTGTCTTTATAACAACCATGCTCTTTATTACACACTTAAAAATGATTTATTATATAAAAATGAACTTAAGACAACTCTCAGGATCAATAGGTCTAGTGTCTTGGGAAAATAGGAACATTAGACAACAACTTAGAACATAAAACACAACATCTGTATTGAAAACTTCTTTTACATGACCACAACATTCCTTGTAATTAGCATTGCACAAGATAACATGAGGATATTCATAAGAAAAGGGTGAGATATAAATCTCAGTAAGGGAGTAAGAAAGGCATAACATGAATAATATAGTACATGGTAGGCAATAGGCATATCAATGGATCATAAGAGAAACATGAACATAAAGTCATGATATAAAATGATTCCCATAACATGGAAATGTGTAAAAAACATTTAACATGATATTAGCATGAGCCAAGGCTCATTGCATATGGATCATGAGTAAATAATCATTTCACATGAATTAGAATTAGTAATCCCTCATTGCACTGGGCGTATCATGATACAAATCTTTACCTAATGTATTGAAGTGCTATCAGGATGCACCCTTCTTAATCATTTCATTTCATGCATAAATGCGCCACATGGATCATAAAACATGCGTTCATTAAAGATCATCATTTATTAAACGATAAAGGAATGTGGAATTAATACATGAAACTCTATAATCAATAAGTAAATGATCATGTAGGTGAATACCCTTTATAGAGAAATGTTAATGGTATTTACTACATAATGACTGTGGCTTGGAAAATCACTGTGCAATTTCAGCAGCATAACGAAATGACATAAGATTTATTAAAATTAGTTGATGACAAAGAAATAAATGTCTTATCATATGTACATGAAATGGAAAGTAAGGGGGTCATATAGATACATATACCAACATATGTAATAGAATTTAGACTCATAATAAAAAAGAATTTCTGTAATGTAAATGAGAAGTGAGAAATTTATAACGGAATTTTGGAATTGTAACATGTGTACAAGAGAGGAATTAATGAGAGAGAAAGATGTATCTCATCATTCAAATATAAGGAGAGAATTGTGGGGGAGGTGATAAATCATACCCCTATATTTGTAATTGAAAATAAAATGGTATAACAATGTAAATAAATTTTGACAAAAATGAGAAAGGAGGAAATCCCTTACTTGGATGTATGATCCCAAAGGATTGGGAGGGGATTGAGAGAGGCTTATTGGGATATTGGGGAACCTTAATAGGGTTTTAGAGAGATAAGGGAAGGGTAGGGACGTGATAAAAGGGTTTTTAGTGAAGGTAAGTGGGAGCTTGGGTGGGTTTATATAGGAAAAGAGAGGGAATTGTTTATTATTTAGGTTTTGGACACTACACATTAAACTAATCAAAACCACAAAACAAACCATGATTTTTGAACAAGTTTTGTTCCAAAGGGGATTGAAAAAAATTATTTTACAAGGAAAATGGCATAAATTATTAAAATATTAGGCTTGATTATGTGGAGGTGAGTCACACTATCAAGGAAATCATTTTAAAAAGTTAAAATGTTGTATAAGTCTTGGAGGGTCCACTAAACCTTTTTAAAATAAATAAAACAAACCTAAAATCACATTATTTTAAATCTAAAACATATATTGTCCGAAAATCCCATTTATAGTATTTTATAACATCACTACTGGGTCATTATGAGGTAATAAAATACATTATATATTTAAATGGTATTTAATTTTTACCAAAAAATTCGAATGCCTCAGAAAATTATGAAAAATTCACCATTAGATAATTTGAACGTCCTGCTTCCAAAAATAATATGAATTTTATCTAAATAAATTTTTAAATATTTGAATTTTTACTTTTAAAATAAAAACTGACATTTATCAAAAATTCATGGGTTTTGACAAAAATGACTTTCAAAACATAATAAAAATTACAATTGTACGCATAAAAATTATAAGGCCATTTATATTTAATAAAAAGTAATTTAGAAATAATATTTTTTAAAATATTATTTAATTAAACAATATATTAATTCCTGAAAATATATTTCTTAACTGAATTTAAATATTTTCTAAAAATACTATTTGTGATTTTAAAAAAGCATTTACAAAGTAAAAATAATGAAAATAATGTATATTAATTACAAAAAAAAAATAATGAAAATAATCATAGTTATAGGGTCTTGTTACATAAACTATTATAAAACCTGCATAATACCTATGGCTAGGGTGTGCGATGGTAATAGACTCTTGGGGTGGCTCGTATAACATCGCTCTAGTGGTAATCTCTATTAACTTCAACTTATTCTGTAAGCGATTCTGTTCAATATTAATGTGTTGAATATCAGCTTGGTCTTGGTCATGAGTGATTCCCTGTAATGCCACCTCCTTTCTGAGCTTGGAAAAATGGGCTTCATATGGAGTAATTCTACTGGATGAGGTCATCACTTCATTTTTCTGAGATAATTGAATTTTTTAAAGCCCTATATTTATACTAACCATGTGATCACTATTCAATGGCTATATTAGCAATGGTTACAATTATTAATGGTATTTTAAAATCAAAAAACATAAAACCAAATAAGTGCATATGTTTTATATAACCAATTTACATAATAAGAAATCATATCAAGAGAAATTTTCATTAATAAAAGTTTGGGAAATTACAATATTTCTCCCTTAAAAAATTTCAGCCTTGAAATTTCCTTTTCCCACACTAAAATAGATGTGGTTTACTTTGCCTCATCACTTTGTCTATTTCCTACATAGATTCTTCAAACTTGTGTTTTCTCCACAACACTTTCATGAGGGGAAGTTTCTTATTTTATTGAAAATTTTCCCTAAGATATTATATCTTCACTAACTGCTATTCATAAAAGAGTTTATTCTCCAATGGTCTCACCTATAGATTAAGTACATGCGATGGGTCAGGTATGTACTTCCTCAAGAGTGATACATGGAATACATCATGTACTTGAGAAAGGTTTGGTGGGAGTGCTAGTTGATAGGAAACTACTCCAATGCGACCAAGGATCTCAAAAGGGCCGATATAACTTGGACTAAGTTTTTTCTTCTTTCCATATCTATAAACACTCTTCCATGGTGATACGTGGAGAAATAACATGTCACCGCCATTGAACTCTAGGTATCTTCGACAATTATCAGCATAGCTCTTTTGTTGACTCTGAGCAGCATTAATGTGCTGCTGGTTGGTCTTAAACTTATCAACCATTTCTTCGACCATTTATGGACCTAGGAGGTTTCTCTCTAAAATATCATCCCAACATGCCAGTTTTCATCACCTCTACTAATAAAGGGATTCATAAGGATCCATTTGGATTCTTTAGTGGAAACTTTTATTGTAAGAGAACTCAACCAAAGGGAGATGTTGATCCCATCATCCATTAAAGTCCATTGAGAATGCTCTAAACATATCCTCAAGTTCTTGGATAGTTCTCTTAGATTGGACATCAATTTGAGGATGATACGCTATACTGATGTTGATCTCATTATTTAGAGCTTGTTAAAGTCTCTTCTAGAATATAGAGGTGAATCTTGGATCTCGATTAGATAAAATAGATAGTTGTACTCTATGCATCCTTACAAATTCTCTAATATATATCCGTTCCAGTTGATCCAATGAGAAATCATCTCGAATTTAAATAATGTGTGAATACATTGTAAGATGATTGACCACAAACTAGATAGAATTGTTTCCTTTGTATGTCTTCAGAAGTCTGGTGACAAAGTCCATGGTGAAGTTATCCCATTTCTATGTTGGTATGGGTAATGGTTTCATCATACCATTAAACTTATTCCTCTCAACCTTAACTTTCTAACATACTAGGAATTTCGATGGATACTCAATGATATCCTTATTCATTTTATCGCAAAAATAATGCTGTTGAAGATCTTGATACATCTTTTTTGTTTCCTGGGTAAATAGAGAAATTCAAACTATGTGCAACCTAAAAAAGTTCATTATTTAACTCCAGATTTTATGGAACACAGAGTCTTGTCCCAAATCTCAAAATTCATTCTTCATTAATATTGAACTCTGAGGATTTACCTTTTCAAATAGTTTCCACTTTCTTCTGAATTCCCACCTCATCCTTTTGATCATCCTTTAACCTTTAAAAAAGAGACAGTTGAGAAATAATTTGTGAAACGATTGATGATGTTACCATGTTTATGATTCCCATGTACATATTCGTAAAATCAAATAATATTGGATCCTTTTCAATCCACATCAATAATAGAATCTCTAGGTCATTTATACTTAGAGAATCTACCACCTTGTTCTCTTTCCTAGGGTGGTAATGGATCGAGAAATCAATGTCTTTGATCAGATCTAACCATCTTCATTGTTGCATGTTCAAATCTTTATGTGTGAATATATACTTGAGGCTTTTGTGATCCATATAGATTTCACACATCTCCCCAAAGAGGTAATTTCATCGAATTTTTAAAGTTAATATTACTACAACCAACTCCATATCATGTGTTGGATAGTTTGCTCATGAACTTTCAAATGCCTTGAAGCATAAGCAATGAATTTGTAATTTTTCATCAACAAACAACCCAACCCATTATTTTAAGAATCACTGGATGCCACAAAAATTTCTCCACTTGTGGGAAGTGTGAGCATGGGTGAAGTGATAAGCCTCATTTTCAATTTCTTAAAGCTATCTTCACATTAATCACTCCAGGAAATCATTACTCCCTTCCGAGTTAGCTTGGTAAGAGGGTTGGATAATCATGAGAAATTTCTCACAAATCAATGATAATATCCAGCTAACCCCAGGAAGCTAAGGATATCCATTACCGATGTTAGCCTTGGCCATCCCTCAGTTGAAGCTGTCTTGGAGGGATCCACAAATACCCCATTGCTTGTGATGATATGACCCAAAAATGAGACTTACATCAACCAGAACTCACAATTTCTATAATTTTCATAGATCTTATCCTTTCTCAAGGTCTTTAGTACAATGCTTAGATTCTCCTCATAGTCCTCCTTGATTTTTGAGTATATAATAATATGATATATAAATACTTCCACACATTTTTCAAGGTAATCTCTAAAGACTCTATTCATCATGTCCATGAATATTTCTTGTGTATTAGTGATTAAGAAATCCATTACTATGAATTCATAGTGCCTGTATCTTGTATGAAAATCAATCTTGGAGATATCCTCCTTCTTCACCCTTACATGGTAATATCCCAACCAAAAATCCACCTTGAAGAATTATTATACTCCATGTAGATGATCGAACAATTTATCAATTTGTGGTAGAGGATACTGGTTCTTTATCATGATTTGGTGAGCTCACGATAGCCAGTGAAAAGGTGCATTGACCCATTCTTCTTATTGATTAAGAGGAATAGTGCCCCCCATGGTGAAGCACTTGGGCATATAAACCCTTTATCCAGATTCTCCTGTAGTTGTTTCTTCAACTCATTGAGCTCCATAATATCCATTCTATACAGATTCTTAGGTATTGGAAGCACCCCAGGTATAAGAGGAATTGATAATTTAACATCTCTTCTAGGAGGAAGACCAGATAATTACTTAGGAAACACTTTACTGAATTCCCTCACAATAGGCATGTCTTCAAGAATGGTTTCTTCCTTATAATCAATAATTTGAGCAAGATATGCATGCTCATGGGGTAGTAATATCAATGCTTTAGATGATGGTGCTAAAGAAGATTCATCCTCCTCCTTGTACTTGTACAGAATCGGGGGTCGATTCGCCATATGAAGATGGATTTACCTAACACGGTAATTTGTGTTATCTCTGTATAAGGAAATCTAATCCATGTCATTAATTGAATCAAATTCCACCAAAGTGAGTATGATGAGGTTTTTTGGGAAGTTCAATTCATAAATTGTGATAGGGGAGGAATTATATTCATGGGTTTCAATGATTTACCCATTTTCTGTTCTCACCAACATTTATACTTCCATGATTTATAGTGATGTTGGGATTATTCTACTAAACATTCATGATATAAAAAATGTATATAACCAAAATCAAAAATTATGTTATCAATTCATGAATGAATTACTAGTTTACTTGTCACCACTTCATTTTTGGGGTTCACTTTGGTGGTAGTGATGGAAAAAGATCACCCTTGATACCTTGGAGGTTGTTGGTATCCTTTTAAAACCCTTGGATTAGGGCATTGGATTGCATAATGACCAGGTTATTTGCAGTTGAAGCAATGGAAATCACATTGAGGATCAAATGGAGCGTTCCTCTACTTTTTTGTAGTCGCAGGTTTTTCTTTTCGGTAGTTAATGGAAATATTCCCTTCTCTTCCACACCTAAATCATCTCCTCATCCCCTTCTAGAAATTTCTGGTGTGCTTCCTTCAGCACCATTGGCAAGTGGGGTGCTGGATTTTCTTAGCAGCATTGGATTTATCCATAGGACCCCCAGAATGAAAGTCCACCTTATGCTACTTATCCCCATGATACCACTGAGATTTTCCAATCTCCATTTTGTCCTAGAGGTCACATTAGAAAATTTCCTCATAGATCTCAAAGTCACGAATCTCTAGGGATTTTCATAGGCTAAAATTTAGCCCAAAAAATAAGCGATCAACCTTTTATTTGGGGGTAATAACAAAGTCGGACGAATATCATTCAAGACTTGTGATGTTTTCATCATACACTCTGATGGATTCGTCATATTTTTTCTTGAGGGAAATGAAGCCCCTTTCAATTTTAAGTTAGAGGGTTTGAGGAAACAATTTATCAAAAAATATTTTCCCGAAATCTTTTCATTCCAACGCCTTGATCTCTTCCTCATGCTACGTATTTTTTATCAATGTCCATGATTGATCAGCTTCACCCTCCATACAATAAGTAACTATAAGAACCTTTTCTTGTTCAGAACATTTAAGGATGGATAATATCTTTTCAATGGAGTAGATCCATTATTTTACAATTGAGGGATCAAATGATCCATTAAAAGATGGAGTCTGTTGTCTCATGAAGCTCTTGATTGCGACATGTTCATTCTTGGGGGGGGGGGGGGGGGGGTTTAACATTCCTATTGACCCAAGCTTATATTCAAAAACATTAGCTAACTGATATAGTATCATGAAAAAATTCTCAATTCCCACTGCCATCGAATTAAGCATCTCCTTAGTAAAATCATCACATTGATCGTATCATCGGTTGTTAGCCTGAGTCCTCATATTACCCGCAATTTATTGGAAAAAAGTAATGTTAGGGGTAACACATAATGGGTAATCCAAAGAAAAAATTTGATGAATTATAAATTACTTTTATTTCTTAACCTTATGAATTTATAGGCTTCAATCTATGTTATCTATGATCTACTTACCAACATATATTCTTAGGGGCATTTATTTTATTCCCATAATAATGGTTAGTACTAAGATTATGAATTTACCAAAGAATATCCCACAAGAGTTTCATAACCAAGAGTGCATAAAGACCTATTTTCGTGCACCAGTTCCCATTTGAGTCTAGTTCAAAGAGTTGTTTTTGAGTTTTACCCCGAGATACATCTATTCCAGAGCCACCTCTACTTGATCGTATCCAGACAGGGATGTATTTTCTTAATACACTACTTACTCAATACTCACAAAAATTTGGGGATGTTTTTAATATACTTAGTCTTATCCCTAAGACTTTCACTAGAGTTTTCTTATCCTTATCCCAAAAATAGATAAACATATCCTCTGATACTAAGAATAACAACCCTACTCTTTTTTACACACTTCAACATGAATTATTACATAAAACTGTACTTAAGACAACACTAATGATCAATAGTTATAGTGTCTTGGGAAATTATTAACATTACATAACAACTTAGAACACAAAAAACAATATATTTATAGAAAACTTCTTTTACATGACCAGAAAATTCCTTCATACGTAGCATTTCATGGGATAACCTGAGGACATGCATAAGAAAAGGGTGAGCTATAAATCCCATTAAGAGAGTAAGAAATTAATAAAATTAATAA
Source organism: Viscum album (assembly GCA_963277665.1). Taxonomy (NCBI): domain Eukaryota; kingdom Viridiplantae; phylum Streptophyta; class Magnoliopsida; order Santalales; family Viscaceae; genus Viscum; species Viscum album. The sequence continues at coordinate 497,223,853 of OY728123.1, read as the reverse complement.
TATAGTAAATTTTAGTAAATAGGAATATCAATGGATCATAAGAGAAATATGAACATAAAGGAACAATAGAGCATGATTATCATAACATGTAAATGTGACAACAACATTTAACCTAATATTAGAATGAGACAAGGATATTTGCACATGGAGCATGAGTAAAACCTCATTTCACTTGAGTAAGTATGGGTAAACCATAATTTCACTTGGTGTATCATGATACTAATCTTTACCCAATTCATTGGTGCTCTATTAGGGAACACCCTTCATAATCATTTCATTTCATGCATAAGTGCGCCACATGGATCATATAACACGGATTTATTAAAAATTATAATTTATTACATGATAAAGTAATGTGGAATTAATACATGAAACTCTATAATCAATGAGTAAATTGTTATAAAATTTAATACCCTTAATAGAGAAATGGGCCTGGTATTCACTATACAATGACTTTGGCTTAGAAAATTGTGGTGCAATTTCGCCAGCATAACGATGTGACATAATAATTCATAAAAATGGTTGATTATAGAGAAAGAGGTTTCTCATCATATTTAGATGAAATTAAAAGTATTGGGGGTCATATATATTCATTTCCCAACATTTTTAATGGAATTCAGACTCATAATACAAAAGAATTTCTTGAATGTAAATGACATGAGAGAAATTCCTTAACGAATTTTGGCATGGTAACAAGTGTACATGAGAGGAATTAATGAGAGAGAAAGAGGTCTATAATAATTCAAAATTAAGGATATTAGTGTGGGGGAGGTTATAAATCATACCCCAATATTTGTAATTTAAAATAAAAGGTTATAATAATGTAAAGAAATTTGGACAAAAATTAGAAGAAAAAAATACCTTACAAGGTATTGTGATCCCAAAGGATTGGTAGAGGATTAAGAGAGGATTCATTGGTGATTTGGATTCCTTGGGAGGATTTTAGATAGATGGTGGTGAGTCACACTCTCAAGGAAATCATTTTTGAAAGTTAAAATGTTTTATATGTCTTGGAGGGTTCAATAAAGCTTTGTAAAATAAATTAAACATACCTAAAATCACATTATTTTTAAAGTTAAAATATATATTGTCTGAACATACCATTTATAGTATTTTATGATACTACTATTGGAAAATTATGATGTCATAAAACACATTATATATTTAAATAGTATTTAATTTTTACCCAAATATTTGACTATCTCAGAAAATTATGAAAAATTCACTATTGGATAATTTCAACATCCTAATTCTAGAAAAAAAATTCATTTTATCTATATAATTTTATAAATATTTTAATTTTTACTTTTAAAATAAAAACCATTTTTTTTGAAAATTTATGGGTTTTGAAAAAAATGGCTTTCAAACCTTACTAAAAATTACAATTATATTCATGAAAATTTTATGATAATTTATAATTAATAAAAGTAATTTAGTAATAATATTTTATTAAAATATTATTTAACTCAAAAATCAATTAATTCCTGAAAATAGACTTCTTAACAAAATTTAAATATTAACTAAAAACACTATTTGTTTTCTAAAAAAACATTTACAAGGTAACAATAATGAAATGAATGTATATTATTTATATAAAAAATAAAGAACAAAATCATAGTGCTAGGGTTTTATCACATAACCCCTTATAAAACCCACATAATACCTAAGGGTATGGTGTGTGATGGTGACAAACTCTTGGGGTGGCTTAGATAACATCCCTCAAGTGGTAATATCTATTAACTTAAACTTCTCCTGTAGGAAATTCCATTCAAGCTTAACGTATTGAAGATCATCTTAGGCCTGGTCAACAGTGAAGCACAGTGACACAACCTCCTTTCTGAGCACCGAAAAATGGTCTTTATATGGAGAAATTGTACTTGATGAGGCCATCACTTCCTTTGTCTCAGTAAATTGGATTTGTTAAAGCCCTATATTTATACTAATCATGTGATCACTATTCAAAAACTATATTAGAAGTGATAAAAATTCTTAAGGGTACTTTAAAATCTTAAAACATAAAACCAAATAAGTGTATATTTTTATATAACCATTTTACCAAATAATACATTTAATCATATCAAGAGGATTTTAATTAATAAAAGTTTGGGTCATTACAATCTTCCCCCCTTATGAAATTTCACCCTTGAAATTTATTTTTCCCAAACTAAAAAAGATGTGGGTAACTCTACCTCATCACTTCCTCTGGTTCCCACATCGATTATTCAAACATGTGTTTCTCCACAACACTTTCATGAAGGGAACTGTCTTATTTCATAGAAATTTTCCCTATGATCTATGATCTTCACCGACTTCTCTTTAAAAGAGAGTTAATTCTCCAATGGAACCACCTATGGATTGAGTACATGTGATTGGTCAGTTATGTACTTCCTCAAGAGTGATACATGGAAAACATCATGTACTTTAGATAGTTTTAGTGGGAGTGCTAGTCCATAGTCCACTGCTCCAATGAGATAAAGGATCTCAAAATGGTCAATGTACCTTTGACTAAGATTTTCCTTATTCCAAAATATCATAACTCTCTTCCATGGTGATATGAAGAGTAATACCATGTCTTCGACATCCAACACTAGGTCTCGTAGATGATTATCAGTATATTTCTTTTTTCAACTCTGAGAAGCTTTAATGTGCTGCTTGATGGTCTTAACCTTCTCAACCATTTCTTCAACCATTTCTTGACCTTGGAGTTTTCTCTCCCCATATTTATCCCAAAATTCCATTTTTCTTCACCTTTTCCCATAAAGGGTTTTATAAGGATACATTTGGGTGCTTGAGTAGAAAATTTTATTGTAAGAGAACTCAAACAGAAGAAGATATTGATCCCATCCTCCTTTAATGTCCATTTATCATGATCTCAACATGTCGAAAGTGTTCAGATAGTTCTCTTAGATTGGCCATCAGTTTGAGGATGATAAGACATACTGAAGTTCAGCTTAGTAATCAGATCATGTTGAAGAATCCTCCCAAACTTATAGGTAAATCTTGTATCTCGATCAGATATAATATATAGTGGTACTCCATTCCACCTTACAACTTCTCTGATATATATCCATTACAGTTGATCCAATAATAAATCCTCTCGAATTGAAGAGAAGTGTACAATATTTGTTAGATGATCCAAAAAAACCCAGATAGAATTGTTTACATTGGTTGTATTCAGAATTCTGATGACAAAGTCCATAGTGATGTTCTACCATTTCCATTCCAGTATGGTTAATGGTTTTATCATGCCCTTAGAAATATTCCTCTTTTCCTTCACTTGCTGAAATAATAGGCACTTTGATGCATACTTAGTGACCTCCTTCATCATGTTATCCCACCATTAATTCTCTCATATATTTGATACATATTTGTGTTTCCTGGGTGAATGGAGAAATTAGAACTATGTGCATCATCCAAAAGTTCATTCTTTAACTCATGATTTGATGAAACACAAAGTCTTGTCCCAAATATCACAGTTCCTTCTTTATTAACATTGTACTCTGAGGATTTATCTTTTTTCATAGTTTCCACTTTCTTCTAAATTCACATATCATCATTTTGAACATCCTTTAACCTTCCCAAAAGAGATGGTTGTGCAATAATTAGTGAAAGGATTGATGATGTTCCATTATTTATTATTCCCATGTCCATATTCATAAAATATTAGAAGATTGGATCCTTTTAAATTCTCATCAATGATAGAATCACTAGGTCCTTTATACTTAGAGAATCGTCCCCCTTGTTCTCTTTCCCAGGGTGGTAATGGATTGTGTAGTCATAGTCTTTAATTATCTCTAACCATATTCTTCAGCGCATGTTAAACTCTTTATATGTGAATATATATTTGAGGCTTTTGTGATCTGTATATATTTCACACTTCTCCCCAAAGAGGTAATGTCTCCAAATTTTTAAAAAGAATATTACTGCACCAAACATCTAATCATGTGTTGTATAGTTTTTCTCATGAACTTTCAATTTCCCTGAAGCATATGCATGACTTTGTCATTTTTCATCAACACCCATCCCATGCCCTTCTTCAAAGCATCACTGAATACCACAAAAAGTTATCCACTTGTGGGTAGTGTGAGCATGGGTGTAGTGATAAGCCTAATTTTCAACTCCTTTAAGCTATATTCACATTCATCACTCCAAGAAAACATCAGTCCATTCTATGTTAGCTTGGTAAGTGGGTTTGACAATTGTGAGAAATTTCTCACAAATCGATGATAATATCAATCTGACCCCAAGAATCTATAGATATCTGTTACCGATGTTGGCCTAGACCATCCCTCAATTTTAGTAGTCTTGGAGGGATCCATAGATATCCCATTTCCTGTGATGATATAACCCAAGAATGAGAATTTCTTCAACCAGAACTCACACTTCCAATACTTTTCATAGAGATTCTCCTTTCTCAAGGTCTCTTGTATAGTTCTTAGATTCTCCTCATGATACTCTTTGGTTTTAGAGTATATTAGAATATAATCAATAAATACTACCACAAATTTTTCAAGGTAATATCTTAAGAATATATCCATCATTTTCATGTAGGTTACTTGAGGATTAGTGAGTCCTAAAGGCATTACTATGAATTCATAGGGCCCGTATCTTATATGAAAAGATGCATTGGGTATATCCTTTTTATTCACTCTTACTTGGTAATATAACGACCTCAAATCCACCTTGGAGAAGTATTGTGCCCTATATAGTTGATAGAATAAGTCATTAATTCATGGAAGAGGATTCTTTTTCTTGATCGTGATTTTGTTGAGCTCACGATTGTCAATGAAAAGGAACATTGACTCATCCTTCTTCTTGATGAAGAGGACTGATGCACCTCATGGTGAAGCACTTGGGCGTATAAACCCTTTATACAGATTATCCTATAGTTTTCTCTTTATATCCTCATTCTCCATAATAACTATTCAATACAGTGTCTTGGATATTGGCAATATACCAGGTATAAGATGAATTTAGAATTCAACATCTCTTCTATGAGGTAGACTAGCCAATTCCTCAGGAAACACTTTAGAGAATTCCCTTACAATAGGAATGTATTCAAGGATGGTTGCTTCTATAGACTCAATCATCTGAGCAAGATACCCATGCTCATAGGGAAATAATTTCCATGCTTGAGATGAGGGTTATAAAGAAGATTCATCCTCCTCCTTGAAATTTTAAAAAATCGGGGGTCGATTCTCTATATACAGAGTGATTTCCCTCTCATGGCAATTTATGATGGATCTATATAAGGAAAGACAATCCTTGACAATAATTACATCAAATTCCACTATATGGAGTATGAAAAGGTTCTCCAGGAAGTTCAATCCTCAAATTGTGATAGCGGAGGAGTTATATTCATGGGTTTCAATGATATCCCTGTTCCCCGTTCTCATAGAAATATTTAATTACATGATTTATGGTGATTTTGGGATTTTTTACTAAACATTTGGGATATAAAAGAATTAATATAACAAGAATAAAAAAGTATGTTAACTATTCATGAATTAATAACTAGTGTACCTATCACCACTTCATTTTCTGGATTCACTTCGGTGATAATGATGGAAAAATCTCACCCTTGCTGCCTTGGAGGTTGTTGTTTGCCTTCGAAAACCCTTGGATTAGGGAATTGATTTGAAAAGTTTCCTGGTTATTTGTAGTTGAATCAATTAACAATGAGTTTAGGTTTGAATGGAGTGTTCCTCTCCTATGTCACATCTGTGGGGTTTTCTTGTCAGTAGTTAATGGATATGTGCCCTTATCTTAAACATCTAAATCATTTCCTCATCCCCTTCAGGAAATTTCAGGGATGCTTCTTTCTACACCTCTGTCAAGTGGGGTGATATATTTCTATATCTCCATTGGATTTATCCATTGGAACTCCATAATTAATGTACACATTATGATTCTTATCCCCATGATACCCCTGATATTCACCGATATCAATTTTGACCTTGAGGGCACATCAGACAATTTACTCATAGCTCTTGAAGTCATGGATCTCTAGAGATTTCCGTTGGGTAGGTTTTATCCCACCAAAGAAGAAATTAGACCTTCATTCGGGGGTAATGACATATCCAAAGGCATATCATGATATACTTGTGATGTTTTCTTCATACACTCTGATGGATTTGTCATCTATTTTCTTGAGTGGAAGGAAGTCCCTTTCCATCATAAGTTGGAGGGTGTTAGGAAAATATTTATCGATTTTTTTAGGGAAGTCCTTCCTTTCCAACACCTCGATCTCTTTATTAGGATTAATATTTTTAATAAATGTACACCATTGATCAGCTTCATCATACATATGATAATAAACCAGAAGAACCTTATCTTGTTCGGAACATTGAAGTATATATAAGTTTTTTCAATGGATTTAATACATTGTTTGGAAATTGAGGGATTGGTTGATCCAAAAAATTAGGATTCCTTTGTCTCATAAAGCTATTGATTGTGACTTGTTCATTATTAGGGGGCTTTAATGTTCCTATTGACCCATGTTTCTATTCAAAACTTGAGTTAACTGAGAGAGTATCATGACTAAGTTTGTGATTCCCACTCCCATCAGTTTGGGCATCTCATTAGAACAATCACCACATTGATCTTCACATAATTTGTTAGCTCCAGTCCTTCAATTACCAGACATTGGATAGATTAAAAGAAAAGTTAGGGCTAACACATAAAGGTTAATCCAAAGAAAAAATGGATGAATTATAAATTACTTTTATTTACTTAACTTATGAATTTATTTTCTTCAATCTATGTTATCTATGATATACTTCCCAACATATATTCTTACATTAATTTTTGTTATTCCATTAATAATGGTTTGTACTAAGATTATTAATTTCCAAAGCATACCCCCTGGGAGTGACATAACCAAGAGTGTAGAAAGACCCATTTTCATGCACTAGTTCCCGTTTGAGTCTAGCTCAAATCGGTGTTTTAGAATTTTACCCCTAGGTATATCTCTACCAGAGCCACCTTTACCTGATCGTATCAAGATAGGGATGTATTTTCTTGATAAACCACTTAATTAATAATAAAAAAATGTAGGTATGTTTTTATTATACTAAATCTTATCCCTAATTATTTCACTAGGGTTTTCAAATCCTAATACCAAAAAAATAGAAAAACCTATCCTCTGATACCAACTATAACAACCTTGCTCTTTATTACACACTTAAACATGATTTATTACATAAAATTTCACTTAATACAACTATGAGGGTTGATGGGACTAGTTTATTTGGAAATTAGTAACATTACATAACAAATTAGAACATAAAACACAACTTCTTTCTTGAAAACTTCTTTTACAAGACCACACCATTCCTTCATACTTAGCATTGCATGGGATAAAATAAGAACATGCATAAGAAAAGGGTGAGATATAAAGCCAATTAAGGGAGTATGAAAGGCATAAAATGAATAATATAGTATATGTTAGGTAATAAGAATATCAATGGATCATTATAGAATCATGAACATACAACACGATTATCATAACTTGGAAATGTGGCAATAACATTTAACATGATATTAGAATGATCCAAGGCTCATTGCACATGGATAATGAGTAAAACCAAATTTCACTTGAATTATCATGATTAAAACCTCATTAAAAATGGTTTATAATGATAATAATATTTACCCAATGCATTCGATCACTATCTGGGCACACCCTTCTTAATCATTTTATTTCATGCATAAGTTGACCACATGGATCATATAACATGGATTCATTAAACATCATAATTTATTCCACTATAAAAAATGTGGAATTAATACATTAAAATCTATAATAAATAAGTAAATTTTCATAATGGTGAATACCCTTGATAGTGAAATGAGTATGGTATTCACTACATAATTGACTTTTTCTTGGAAAATCGCGGTTCAATTTCGGCAGCATAATGACGTGACATAAGAATTCATAAAAATGGTTGATGAGAGAGAAAGGGGAATCTCATCATTTTTAAATGAAATGGACTATAAGGGGGGTAATTTATATACATTTAACAACATATGTAATGGATTTTAGACTCATAATACAAAATAATTTCTTGAATGTAAATGAGAAGAGAGAAATTCATTACGGAATTTCATCATGGTAACAGGTGTAATGGGAGGAATTAATGAGAGATAAATAGGTCTATAATCATTAAAAAATTAGTAGGTAATTAAGTAGGAGTTTAGAAATAATATACCAACATAATTAATTTAAAATAAAAGGGTAAAACATTGTATAGAAATTTGGACAAAAATGAGAAAGGAAGAAATCCCTTATTTGGAAGTATGATCACAAAGGATTGGGAGGGGCTTGAGAGAGGCTTCATGGGATATTGGGGCACCTTGGGGGGATTTTGGAGACTGTTGGTAAGTTCATGGACGTTCTAAAAGGGTTTTGAGTGAATATAAGTGAGATATTTTGTGGATTTATATAGGAAAAGAGAGGGGATTCTTTATTATTTTGGTTTTCGACACTACACATTAAACTAATAAAACCCACAAACCAAACCATTATTTTTGACAATAGTATTTTCCAAATGGGTGTGAAAAATATTATTTTATATGTCCAATTACCTAACTTATTAAAATAGTAGGCTTGATTATGTGGAGCAGAGTCACACTCTCAAGGAAATCATTTTAAAAAGTTAAAATGTTTTATAAGTCCTTGAGGGTCCACTAAATCTTTGTAAAAATAAATCAAACAAAACTAAAATCCCATTATATTAAAGGTAAAACATATATTGGACGAAAAAACAATTAATAGTATTTTATTAAATCACTATTGGGTCATTATGATGTCATAAAATACATTATATATTTAAACCGTATTTAAATTTTACCCAAAAATTTGACTGTCTCAAAAAATTATGAAAAATTAACTATTGGGTAATTTTGACTTCCTAATTCAAATTATAATATTAATTTTATTGATTAATTTTTATTTTTGAGTTTTTACTTTAAAAAAAACTGATATTAATAAAAAATTCATATGTTTTGACAAAAACGACTTTCAAATCTTAATAAAAATTACAATTGTATTCATAATAATTTTTTGATAATTTATATTTAATAAAAATTAATTTAGTAATAATATTTTATTAAAATAATATTTAATTTAAAAATCCATTGATTCATGAAAATATATTTTTTAATTGAATTTAAATATTAACTAAAAATACTATTTGTGATTTAAAAAAACATTTACCAAGTAACAATAATGAAATGAATGTATATTCATTATAAAAAAGATAAAGAACATTATCTTAGTTCTAGGTTCTAGTTACATAACCAATTATAATACCCGTATAATACCTAAGGGTTGGGTGTGCGATGGTGATAGACACTTGGGGTGGCTTGAATAACATCGCTCGAGTGGTAATCTCTATTAACTTCCACTTCACCCATAGGCGATTCCGTTCAAGCTTAACATATTGAAGCTCAGTTGGGGATTGGTCAAGAGTGTAGCCTAGTGATGTCGCCTACTTTCTGAGCTCTGAAAAATGGGATTCAAATGGATCAATTCTACTAGATGAGGCCATCACTTCCTTAGTCTAAGTAAATTGGATTTTTTAAATCCCGATATTTATACTAATCATGTGATCACTTTCGAACAACTATATTAGAAATGGTAACAATTATTAATGGTATTTTAAAATCCAAAAACATAGAAACGAAGAAGTTCATATGTTTTATATAACCATTTTACATAATAAGGCATTTAATAAGATCTAGAGGAATTTTCATTAATAAATTCTTTGGTCATTACAATCTTCATTGAGCAGTATTGTCCCAAGGTCTTGGCCTATGCTAGATCTCGAGAGTTCATGGATATTTCCTAGGGACACTTATTTGTGATGGAGTATTCTTAATGTTTTGTTGATCTAGTGTGGTACGCATCTGAGATTTCCTCTGATGAGAATATGAAATATTCGTGGTTTGAGAAGCGGATGAATCCAAATATTTATTCCTAGGTATTTTAGTTTGATTTAAATACCTATACTGCGATGGTCAATCGTCGTTACATGATTGAGATCGATCAGAAAGGAACATATGGGTTCTTTGGAGCTATGGAGGTTATGGGAACTGTCATCTCATCAAAGAAAAAGATGATGTGGGACATGTAGGGTAAAAGGGAAGGGGTAGTTCATGTCATCCTTCTTGGTAGTCTTCATATATGGATTCCGATGCCAGGGAAATTGTGTGCCACCAATGTGGGAAGGTGGGACACATTTGACCTGCTTGCACATCTCCTCCCAAATATTGTCATCAATGTGGAATGATTGGGTATTTACATCAAATATACAGAGCCACATGATATTATCAAAATGGAGTGGGATCTATGGAATCTAGGGGGATTTTAGCCTTTTTGGAACCGTCCAGGATAGTGGGATCTTAGTTTGGTGGTCATGGAGGATGGGTCAAATCATCTTCTAGGCAGAGTCAGCTAATGGAAAATCATTATGAGAGTGGTAATTTTTAGGATCAGGATGAGAAGAAGTATCTTCATGATGTGGATCATTCACCAGCAGGATTGGATGCACGAACTTTGACAGTTTGAGGTACCATTCTGATTGCATCATCTATAGATGCTATTGTATTTGACACTGGTGATTCTATTTCATTTATCTCTACTCGTCCTGTGAATCTGTTGAATTTTCCAACTGATCTCAAGTATTTTTTGTGGGATTTGGTAACACCTCTTGGTAAGAAGAAGTAGAAGAAGGGTTTGAGGTGTCCATCATGTTCTATCACTGTGTTAGGGGTTGAGATGGAATGAGATTTTTTGGTTAAAGAGATAGATCTCTTTGATATAATCCTCGATATGGATTGGATGGTGACGTTCTAGGCATACATCGACTACTATCGGTGGCATTTGAGGTTAGTGGAACCTGAAGGTAGTACACAGGTTTTTCATGGTGCGTGGGATCCTCAGTCGGGTTTGGTTGAACCTCCACTCTCAGAGTTGGATAATCTAGTTCCTCAATTATTTTCGCTTGTGTTAGAGGAAAATTGTAGTTCTCTTGATGTTGGATTACCTCATATGATGAATGAGTTCCCAAAGGTATTTCCATATGACTTCTTAGGCCTAACACAAGAGCAGGATAATAATTTCTAAATTAATTTGGCACTGGGAACACATCCCATATCTCTTCCCCCATACTATATAGTCTCCACTGAGTTGAGGGAATTAATCGAAGAAATGGATGATTTAGAAAACTAAGGATTCATTCACATGATAATATTTACTTGGGAAACCCTAGTCTTTTTCATAAAGAAGTCCAATGGATATCTCTAGGTATGAATTGATTACCAGAAGAAGAACAAGGTAACCATCAATAAAAAATATCCATTTCCCCAAATTGATGAATTGTTTGATTAGCTGAAAGGGGAAAGGTGGTTTAAAAAAATTACCTTTAATTCTGGTTATGAAAATGTTTAGGTGAAATAGGAAGATATTACAAAAACTTCATTTCAAAGTTGGTATGGCCATTTTGAGTACATGATCATGCTTTTTGGGTTGACAAATTCTTTGGCGGTCTTCATGTCACTTATAAATAGTGTGTTCCCCCAGTATATCAACTCTTTTATTTTGGATTTTATGAATGAAATCCTAGATTATTCCAAATTTTAGGAGGATCATGATCACTATTTGAGAATTGTTTAGGTCATTCTTTAAGATAATCATATCTATGCCATATTTTCAAATATAACTTTCTGGATCAGGGAAGTAAAGTTTCCTGGCCATGTGATTTCAAAACAATGAGTTTCAGTAGACCCTGAGAAGACCAGTTCATTGATTTCATGGGATAAACCAAGGAATGTGTTTGATATTAGATGTTTACCAGGTCTGGTAGGGCATTATAGGTGGTTTTTTCAGCTATACTTTCTTCTCCCATGACCGTGCTCACCCAAAAAGGGGTGAAGTTTGAATGGATCCCAGAATGCTAAGAATCCTTTGAGGAGATAAAATATAGGTTAACTACCACTCGTATGTTAATACTTAAAGAATAAGGAAAGGTATATGTGGTTTATTAGGATTCCTATGGTATGGGTATGAGGTGTTTTCTTATGTAGGATGGTCATTTTGTGGCATATGATTCTCACCAACACCGACTACAAGAAAATAATTACCCAACCGAGGACTTGGAGTTAGCAGATGTAATACATGACCTAATGATGTATGTTATTATCATTTTGGGTAGAAATTTGTGGTTTATTATGATCATAAGATCCTATATTACATCTTATCCTATAAATATTTGAACTTGAAGAAGCAGTATTGGGTTGAGTACCATCAGGAGTTTGACTTTGACATAGTCTATACACCATGTAATGAAAATGTTGTGGTAGATTATTTTAGTAGAATTTTTTTGGTGAAGGAATTAAAAGATTAAAATTATGAGTGGATGTTGATGGGTATTTTTTCACAGTTTCATATTGAGATTAAGGAAAATAGTAGAAGTTCTTTCATGGATAGTGTTCAGTTGACCCCTTCTCTTCTGGAGTTGATTCTGCAGGAGAAGCATGGTGTTGATCTATACTAATAGTCTAAGAATATTCTTCATGGTGGGGAGACTCCTTGTGATTAGTCTTTGTCTCCCTTTGGAATCATCTGATTTAGGGGTTGTAATGTAGTACCATTTTCATTAATAAAGGCAGTGATGCATGATAGTTACCAATATCAGCGGTCTATTCATCTTGTCACTACCAAGATCTACTGTGATGTTTTTCAGTAGTTCTATTTTCCAGGCATGAGGCATGATATAGATGACATTGTGCCAAGTTGAATACATGTTAGTAGGTGAAACCATAACACCAAATTCCCTCTCTATTGCTTCAAAAACTACCTCTTCATACCTAGAAGTGGTATGAGGTCTCTATGGATTTTGTTATTGGAATACCTCATAAACCTCGGAGAAGGAATTATATTTGGGTGGTGATTGATCATATGACCCAATCATCCCATTTCATTCCAATCAAAGATTTAGTTAAAGTGGATGATATTAGATGATTATTTTTTCAAGAGGTTGTGAGGCTTCATAGTGTGCTGTTAGTAATCATTTCTAATAGGGAACCCTATTTCACCTCTTGATTTTAGGAAGGACTCCAAAAGGAAAGGGGGTCAAAGGTGAAATTGAGCATGAAATACCATCCTCAGATAGATGGTCAGTCAGAGTGGGAAAATCAGACTTTTGAAAACATTCTCAAAGTATGTTTTTCGGATTTCAGCAGTTCTTAGGGCATCCATTTTGGATTGGTCGAATTTTCATATAATAATAGCTACCAATCTTCGATTTGGATGGCTCCTTTTGAGTCTCTTTATGGTTGGATGTTTCAGTAACCATTATGTTGGGCTGAGTTAGGTGATAAATCACTGTTGGGACTGATCTCAGTGAAATAGAATTCTAGAGAGGTCAAACTAATCATGTAGTGGTTGTTTATAGGTTAGATTCCTTAAAAATATTTTTTTAATTAGAGATTCTGAGGTCTCGAGTTTTTTGTGGGTGATCTGGTGTTCCTGAAAGTAGAACCTTGCTTGGTTCACGATTGTTTATGAATGAAATGAAAGTTGTCTTTGAGATATATTGGACATTTAGAGATCACTGAGAAGTTTTGAAAGTTGGAAAACATGTTAGATTTTCCTTAATAGTTTATGTCAATTCATGATGTGTTCCATGTCTCAAATTGGATAAGTATATCTCATATCTATCTCATGTGTTTAATTTGGAAGAGTAGGATTTGGATCCCAACATATATTTGTTAGAATGACCAATAAGGATTGTAGATTCCCAAGAAAATGTGAATTTAGGGAATCCTTTTCAAATGTTTCATGTTCATTGGTAGCATGATAGTGATGGAAATTATACCTAGGATTAGAATTCATGGGTTGAGAAAGAATATCCATTTTTATTCTCTGATTGAGCTTCAGGTTGACTGTTCTGGGACAAAAAATTTTCATGGTGGGAATAATTGTTATACCTAGGATTTCATTTGAGGTATTATTCTATTTATTTTTTTTTATCATTTTTTCCATCTGATTTATTTTGTGTCATTAGATAAAAATAAGAAATTTTGGGTAAACCACATGGTGTGCATGGCTCGTGCACAATTTTCCAAACTGTTCACCCTTGACCAGGTAATCGTGAGACCAAGTAGTGTTTTTGCGTAGATTCTTATTTCATGGTTAACACAAAGTCTACAAACCATGTGGGATAACCATTCATCATGTTCTACATGAGAAGTAAGGGGAGCATAATTGCTGCACAGTTTGGAAAACCGTGTGGGAAAATACTGCGCCTATCTAGGTCATTAAAAATTTGTTTTTTAAGTTTATATCTCCACTTTTGTAAACATTAAAACTTCATTTATCTCTACATTTTGGGATCCTCACCATAGGTATGGATCCACCATCCTCTTTCCTCCCTTGGGATCCATTTTAGTGGGATATGTGGCATCAATTTTTCAAGAAACCCTAGAGTAAGTCCCTCATGTATTAGTTTTCCACCCTTTTTTAGGGTTTTCTTCCTCTTTATTTGGGGTTTTACATCTCCAGAGGGTTGGGTGTCATTTTTAGGGTCATATCTAAATTTTTAGGGATTAATATTCATTCCTATGATTTAATATTTCCTCTTTATGGTGAAATAGATATGTGGTTGATGTTTTTAACCAATTTATGGAGTTTTCTCTACTTTAGGTTGGTGGTTCTGTGCTTAAACATTATTTGATAAATTTGAAATAATTTCTTGAGAATTTAAATGTATTTTATGATTTATTTTTGTGATTCTAATGAAGTTTTGAAGGATTTTTATATGAATTTGGATTGAAAATGATTAATCTAAAGGAAATTGGGTGTTTTCAAGTGTGAACCGTTATTTTGGATTTTAAATGTGTTCGATAAATTATAATTTTTTTTATTAAGTTGTGAATGTTGTGTGAAAAATGTTATAGAATATTTTTGATGTGGGTTGGGATTTAAAAGTGGGTCTGATTGTAAATTTTTTGATTTTATATGAATGTTTATATTTTTTGGATTGGGTGAGTTAAAGGTGTGGTTTATGTGTCACATGAATTGTGATTTGAGAAAAAAGGGAATCCTAGATGGCTCTGTTGGAATAATATGACTAGTATTCTAGTGATTCAGAAGTGGATTCATCCGATATTCACTTAGTGGGATTAAAGATGAAAACACTAATTAAATATTTATGATGATTGGATACTATAAAATTTTTAATGTTTCACCTCTCTAGTGGCTCGTGCATGAGTACATGGATGGTTGTTGTTTATATAACACTTTTCCTCAAGATACAATGTTTCTAGGGTTAGAATCCTTTATAGTGCCTATAGAGATCTTCCGTAACTTAGTGTTCTCTTGCGATATCGTAAACGCTATCGAAATATGGTACACCTTATAGGTTACTTAAAGAGAAAGCATGTTTTCTATTAAATGTTTTTCCATTAAAACTATTTCTAGGATTTTCCTAAAACAATCATTTTATTTTGTATAATAATGTCTATAGCATGGGATATTTTTGGTGGGTGGAATCCTAATGGGATTTGGCTCACAAAATACTTACACCTTTGGGTGTAATTAGAATTGGCTATGTTGGACACTGGTAAGGTCAAGGTGGTTGGAGATGGTGGTTTGGGATGCAAGGGGACTTCCCTTGTGGGTGTTTTGATGGTGGCTTGGGGGAGATACTCCTCTTGTCACTTGGTGGTTTTTGGGTTGTTTTGGGGTCTCCCTTCGGTTATAGTGTCTTGTAGTTTTTGTTGAAAGTTGTAAACTAGAATCTGAAAAAATTATTATTCTATTTTGGATTATGATTATTCAGTTTTGGTTTATTTATTATAGTTGATTGTTATGATTATTTACTTGGGTGAAATCATTCCCAAGATGTATTGTTGATACCAGGAACATTTTTTCAGCTTCTATGGATTGGGAACGCCCTTCAGACCATGTCATGGACCAGGTTGGGTGCTAGGTCAGATGGTTTCCTAGCGTGGATTGTGATCGTAAAGCCCCTCAATGCATCATTAATTCTTATAAGACAAACTAGTTTGGGTTTTTATTTGATTCCTTGCCCATTTATGTAATATTTCTTATCATGGGGCCCTGCTGGGATGTTTATGATGTCACGAATTAGGAATTACATCATTAAGATATCATTTATTGAGATACATGTGATTAGTTGAATATTTAAAATATCCTTGAATAAGTTTCATGATCATGTGATTAGATATATGACATTATTTTATCGTCATGTATTCTTACCATATTATTCTTCAAGATGAATGTTACTGATTAAATTAAATTTTTTTTATGTTATTTACCTTTCCATATTGATTATTACTTATTTAATCATTATATTCAAATGTATCTAACACTTATTGAGAATTTTATGTCACCACTTATTTTTTTCCATTCCTCAGTATATAAATAAGGAATCTTTGAATAAGTTCATGGATGCAGAATATTTACTTTCACTATGGTTCATATTTCAATTTCCAATTTGAAATGGGAACAATGTATATATCATTTTTACTAATACTACTAAACTATTCGGTATTTTTGGATGTGATTTATTTTATATTATTACAATATTATAAATTAACCACCAACTCTGGGTTATTTGGGTTAGGGTAATTACTAAAATCTCTTTCATTTAGTATATAAAATACCTTGTTTGAAGTAATGCCCATATGGTGATTATTTAAATTCATGAAGGAAAGTGCTTTTTCAAATCAATTTTTCATGATGAAATATTTGATATGAGAACCTAGAATACATGGGAGCATGTGTTAATCTACATTAGGGTTGAATAATAGCTTAAAGTACCATCATGAAAGTGGGATACAATAATGGAGTTAAGAACCACTATCCAATTGGTTCCCCAAGATACATTCTAGCGAAAGGATGGATCACCACATAGAGTATAATGGAATCCATGGTTTCATGCATTTTTTATGTGTGTGTAGGTGTATAAATGGAGTTAGTATTCTAAGTGGAATGAAATGTAAGGCTATTTTTTAATGGTGTTCATAAGTGGAACTTGTTTTTGGTTTTAATATTAACTATTTAACTACTTCTATTATATTTCATAAAAAATGAAATTACTTGTCATTATCCAAGATGCATGTGTTGGGATGTCTTTGGGGGACTACCTAATATGTTTTTACTAACTCCATGCTTGGGAAATTTGGTTTTTTAAAAGATATTTTATATTGTGATATAGGTAATGGAAATGTGTTACATTTCTCTAGGGGTGAATTATAATGATTTCCTCTTCAATTGGTGTTAAAATCAGGGGTATCCCTCTTGGTGTTACTGGAATTATTCCACTTTAGTGTTACTAACTTTTTATTTATTTTGTTTTATTGTATTATCCTTATTAGTTTTCTATTTCTACTATGATTTTATTATTCCTTGGTTTATATTTGGGTTTCATTTAGATTACTAATGAATCATATGGTTGGTTAGGTTGTTTATATTTATTATTATTTATTTTCATTGGTTCTTAATGTAAAATATTATGCAAACATAATTGTATTCCCATGGTGTAACACCCAGAGATTTTATGAGATATATTATTTTAAATTTCATTAATATATTCTGTTCTACTCTACACCAAGATTATATTGTAGTATATGCAATAATATACTTGGCTTGTGTTACACGCAAGAGCGACCTTCCTCGATAGCTTTCGTGGTACGCAATACCAAGTTTCACTAAACAATGATATATTATTATAATATTCTTATGAACTAGCTATTATGAATAGTATTAACCACATTTCAAATTTTATAACACTATAATTCTTCATACTCATTTTCTAGAACATGGAATGAGAAAAAAATCAATATTTTGTATAAAGGATGTATTTTAAAAAAAATGTAGTTTCGCCTCTTTTTGATGGCGCGCCCATTTTAAATATAGATTTTGACAAGTTTATAAGTTAAATCATACAAAATAAAATTTTTCTTTGTAATTAGGATATAAAAATTTACATTGGATAATTTTTTGACAATATTCTGATAACCTTAATATTTTGATGAATAGTAAAAATACGCTAAATTTTAATAAAAAAAACTTTTTTCATCGAGATAATTTATATTTTTAAATTATAATATTGAATGGTTTTAAAGTATAAATAGAATATATTTTTACCATTTAATATAATTTATTTCATTAACATTAATTCTACATTGAATTCATAGATAAAAACATTTCAATCTTTTGTAATGTTTTAACTGTTAAAACCCGTTTTCTCAACAGCAGGATTAATTTTAAATTAAATACTGCAACTTCTATGTTTTTAATTTGAAAAAATGGATTCCATATTTGGAATCAGTTGGTCCAAAATATGTTAATAGTCTACTTTTTATTTTTAAGCATTATGAATAGTAACTATAATAAATTTTATTTACTACAGTTGAAGGTAAATAAGGTAATTAAGGGTAAAAATAATATTATAAAATTACCCTTACACTTATATTAATATAATTTTATGATTATATTTCGTCCTAAAATATACTTTGGTCGAAATTGTATCTTTTGGAACCAACTTGGATGTTATTAGGACCTCTTAAATTATTTTATTTAAAAAAAAGTGAAATATGTCTCACTCAAACTTTAATAATTAATGTATTTTTTATATAAGGTTATAAATAATATAAATTCAATTATAAATAAACATTTGAAATATAAATTTTTTTATTTATCATGGTAATTTATTTGTGATTTTTAAGAAATATATAATCACATTAATAGCTTATACATTAATGATGCAGAAATTATTTATTTAGTAAAAAATCAATATTATAGTTTATATTAAAATAATAATACCCATAAAAAGGACCAAAAATTGACCAAACCATATTTTTCGAGTCAACATAAAAATTAATAACCCAATGGTCTAATTTTTGACCATTTTTATCCTTATAATAGCGATTATGACACTTATATTATTTTATTTTAAATGATGTCAAAGTTTTCACCTTCATACTTTAATAAATATAACAATTCAAATATTGTGATTTTAAGATGATAAATTCATGTAAAAGTTTTTTTATGGAATATATTAGAATTATATTCATCATAGTTTTTTTTTTAATTTATATGTAACAAATAAGTATATTAAATAATTATACAAAAATGTTGGAGTAATTATTTTATTAAGAGAAATATCAAATAAATGGTTTTAAAAATACTAAAATAAATATTATATGAACAAATTAATGTTCTCCATGAATTTTTTATATGAACATGACATGTTAGTAATCTATTAAATATTTTTTTTCGAATATATATTCTTTGTGGATTTTATTTAAATTCAAATAATTGAATAGTGTCAAAATTGACACTATTGATATTTTATAAAAATAACATATTATTAAATTGTTTAAAAATGACAAAAATATTTAAAAATTACAAATTTAAAATTATAAGGTATTAAATGTAATAATGTATCTAATTAATTAAAATCCACAAAACATAAGTAAGTATTTATAGCAATTTAAAAATTAGAATATTATTACCACAAATAAAATTAAATAGATTAAATAAGGATAAATCAAAATGATATGGTTTAATATAAAATCAAAACATGTCTAAACTTGATTGTTTTATGGGATTAAAACACTATATTACCTCATATCTTAATTTGAGTCACTTTGGAAGTTTTTATGTGGGGTTTGAGTTTATTATAAATTAATATTTTAGAGGTTACCAAAAGTGCCCCTCTCCTCTCTTATAAAAGGGCACCACTTCCCTCTCCTCTTCACTAAATATTGAGCCTTAAAGCTCTAACAAAACCTGAAAAATCCTCTTCTAAACATCCTTAGTCACATTATATAGGTTCAGTTATTCTGAAAAGACCAACTCTAGCGCCCTAAGAGAAGTTTAAAAGAGGCAGGTCGAGGAAGAGGTAATCTCTTCTACCGATTATTTCAAGTTTCTTTCTTCTTCAACTTACTCTTATTTAGTTGTTTCATTATAAATTAATAACATAAATATCACTAATATACTTATATGTTATTAAAAATATGAAACAACCCTATTTCCCCTTTTATCCATCCTATGAAAAATGAAATCACCGCGCACGCGTACGTACGGCTTATCGTCTCCACACCGTGGTGTAATCTATTTTTCCACCACCACCATAAATGGATGGATATAATTGTGGGAATAATAACTATATATTATTATTATAACATAGCAAGTATTCTGATATATTATATCATCCACCCCAATTCCATTCAATAATTATGGGAATGATATCATCGCTCGTGCGTACGTATGGATTACCGTCCCCATGACGCAATGAGATTTATTCACCATGTTAACCATTCCAAAATGATTATAAAGTATATAAAATAAATAATCAAGAATTATATAACATAATAATGATAATATATTTTATATATGTTTTTTACTTACTTCCATTCAATTTAATAAGGAAACAAAAATTGTGTTCATGCATACGTACGACCTACCGTCTCCTTGAAAGGTGTATTTCATTTCATTTATTTATCTATTATAAATATTTATATTATGAATATATATTATATATAAATCATGTTTTACATTCTGGAATTATGTAATCATGATATAATTAATCATATGAAATATTAAAAGTCAAAAAACATATGATAAATGAAATGATTTTACCCAAAACACTGCTTTAACATGGAATTGACAAATAAAAGGGTAATATAAAGTCATAAGTGAATAATATATGGTATCATAAATATTATTATGGTTCTTTTACATGTAAATAATATGTTTAAACCCACTATAAAGGAGTCTCAGACACATACGAAATAAAGTAGACATAAGGTAAGGGGTAATTATGGAATCTTGTTCTTATACGATATTGTTTATTCATAAGTATTTACTGGGGTTATATTTATCATCCATGTCCATGTTTTATAAAAAATGTTTTTATAATGTTTTTACTATTCTTCCATGTATGTTTAAAGTCATGTTTACCTTTTTTTGAGGTTTACCACATGGTATGGAAGGAATCAATCTTTTGTTTACCATACGAGGTACTTTTTTGGCTTTTCTGGAAAAGTATGAGAAAAATATTTTTTTAACTTATATGGCATGAACGGATTTTTACGGTTTCATAACAACTTATTTCCATGAAGCTTCCACTGCACTATTTTATGATTATTTTCAACAAAATCCTTTTCTTTTAAAATTTCATGGAATTTTTAGAAAATAAAATGATTTTGAAGAAGAAAGGATATTTTCTTCAAGAATTCATTCTAAGTGTTTTATCATAACCATTTTCCATCTAAGATGACATTATTTAATATGTTTATGTTTCAAGTATAATGTCTCTATTATTTACATGGTTTCATTTTTCTTATGATGAAATGATATCCATTTAATCTATGTGGATTTTGTTATGAAGGGATGATGTTTATGAAACCCATTTTATTATTTGGGTTATGATGAATGATGAATGATTGTTTTGTGGAACATGAAAGAATGATTTCATTATAAGATGGGTGTGACCTATATCTACCTCCAATTAATTGGGTAAAGATTTATATCTCATGAGATAGACATGGTTGGAATGGAAAGTAAAACTAGTTCAGTAATACTTGGCTGGAACGACAAGTAAACCCAGTTTAGTAGTGGACATTATCCACTATGATGGTCTTGGTAGAAATTCCTTGGATACTATGGACATCATATCATGTGATTAATGTTTTTCCATAATTACATGTTTTATTCCCATGCTATTTTATCATGATTAATGTTCCTTTATGATCTATTCCTTACGTACTGCCAAAATTTATTTCACAACTCAAGATTTTAATGTTTAAACATTATATTCATGTTTTTAAGTTCAAATATATATGGTTTGTTTTATTTTCTCCATGCATAAACTTAATGAGCATTTGAGCTCATCATTTTTATGTTTTCTTTTCCCCAGGATATAAATAATGGTTTTAGGTAAGAAAAAAAGGGGAAGATCTTTATGGGAGATGTTGAAGATCTTTCACCATGATTAGAAGATTATGTTCCAAGTTTCAAAAGACACTAAACTAATACGATCCTTGGGAATTTTTTTGTCATGTATTAAGTATTCCACAAAAGTAATTTAGTGTCCATGTACGCAAAGCTTGGGTCTCTATAGTTGGTATCAGAGGAAATGTTTAGTTAACCTTTGGAAACTTGGATGCGAAAACTTTAGTGATATCCATAGAGATATATCAAAGGTATATCTAGGGATGTCTGTAAGGTAAAGTATAAGTATATGTTGTAGTCCTAGAATTATGGTAACGATCTTATAAATAATCGTAAGATTTTAGATATTGAAGGTACTCCCCCTTTATTATGTTGTTTTCCTAGCATGATTTTTTCATCTCACACTATTTTTTTTTGGGTTTTAGACGATGGATGGAACCCGAAGTAACTGTGTTGATCAATGTAATGGAAAATGAAATGATTGTACTCCTGAACAATCCAATGTTATAGGATATGGAGTGAAAAATCTTATTACTATACTTACACAAGTTATGAATCATTATGGACATCCAAATGAGTAGAGAAGGGAACAATATTCTATTGAGTCCTTTATGAGTAAACACCAACCTTATTTCAGTGGGTCTTCTGATCCACTTGTTGCGGAACAATGGATTAGTACCATTGAAAAGATATTTTCCATAATTCACTATTCGGAACATGAAAAAGTCATTTTGATTGTTTTCTGTTTACAAGGTGAATCAGACCAGTGGTAGAATATAATTAAGAATACAAGGCCCCAAGATGAAATTGAATCCATGGAATGGGATGAGTCCAAAAAAATATTTTTCAATAAGTACGTTCCTTGTATTCTTCAAAAAAAAGATGGAAAAGGAGTTCCTTGAGCTTAATCAAAAGGATGATGAATATGTTGGTATATATGAAGTGAATTTTACAAGGCTTTCAAGGTATGAATCTGGATTTATCATCCAAACTAAAAGTAAAGCTGATATATTCTTCAGTGGATTAAAACAAAGTCTTAGAAAGGCATTAGCTATAAGAGACTTTAGTAGATATGAAGAGATTGTCTGTTGTGCTGTCAAGGTAGAACTGGAAGTTGGTGTTACATATCCATCTCATGGTTTTGACAAGAAACGAAAGTTGAAGTTAAAGGAAAAATCTCAAAACTATGGTGAAAAGAAGACAAATGTTTCATTATTCTCAAAGTGTGGAAAGAAGCATAGTGGAGATTGTATTAAAGGTACTAGAAAATGTTAAGTGTGGAAAAGAAGCTAATCGAGCAGTTGAGTGCCGAAGTAATGGAAAAAAGGTATCTAATGATGTGAATGGAGAAAAGAATACAGAGAACGCACCACCAATACTTCAATACTACAAGTGTAAGGAAATGGGGAATTATGATAACCAATGCCCTAATCCATGGGCTAATGATGATTGACATCAATAAACTCTTAGAGAAAAGGAAAAAGGGAAGTCACATGTGATCACTATTGGTGATGTTGAATATGACAACGAAGTGGTAGAATGATTAAGTGTTTATGTAATGTGATTCCAAAATAGGGTTGTGGAATCACATTTATAGTATCGTGGAATATTGGAATATATATATGTATTGGTTTTTTGAGGTTTTCAATAATTATATGGCACTGGTAACAATGAAAAGTGATTGAATTTTTTTTGGAAATAAGATGATATGTGTATAATAAAGGGATAAGGAGAAAATGGGATTCTGGATAGTATTAATGATCTCATGAATGATATGAGGACAAAGTGATATCATGGTTTGAGTAGATAGAAATTTTGGGATTTTGGTTTGTGGAAAGAGTTAACTTTGGCAATATTAATGTTTTCACTAATGTTCTATGGTAATTAATGTTTTAAGAGAATACATGATTAAGGTATTCAAAAGTTTGGAATGTGACCAAAAAGATACATCTTATGATATATGGGGGATAAATTATGGTATTCACATGCTTGTTATATGACCTTTCTAGAAATCATTTTATTTATACTATGAGATTGGATAGAAGTATTTTCGATAAGACTAAAGGTTAGAATGGATTAATTTGGACATCAGATAGTATTTTTTAAGGCTAAATCATTTTTCTAGAATGTTATAATAGTATAGTTTTAGAAAAAGGATGACCTGCAGGATGGGTGACAACCCGTCATGTCAGAGAAGGTTGCAGGAATCGAACCCACAACTGAAGTATGACATGCCTTTATCTCTTACCAATGGCCTACAAGAAGTCCCTAGTTTGTAGAAATTAGTTTTATTTTATTAAGAAGTATGATAGATGAATTATAAGTCCATTTTTGGAACCATATTCAATTAACCTCACCATAGATGGACTTATGTATATTTAATATCATGTGATAACCTTTTTTGTGACAAAGACAGATGGAATGACCTATGATTCTATCTCATGATCAGATAATACTTCAAGAATAACAAATTCAACTTCATTTCTATAAATAATAGATTAATTGGAAATTGTTAATGGAATGAACAATGATGATTTTACACTAAAATCCTTTAAGTATTTATCCTTATACAAAAATTCATCAACTTTAGGGAAATGATATTTAAAACCAAAAATCTTGTCATAGTACCCTCATATCCGATTAATCAGATGGTACCTTATATCACCACAAATTTATGGCTTTGTGATTGTTGGTTTTTTCATAGACATGTTCTCTACCACTCTTCATCAGAACATGATGGTTAGATTTCTCTTCTATATCCATATTTTCACCTGTATTCTATTATGTGGAAACCCAGTGATGAGTTAATTTGGGTAATAATTACGTTTATTAATTTAATTTTTAAAATTAAGTTTTAGTATTCCTTTCTACGATATGATTTTCTATGAAAGAAAATTTCATGTAGTAAATGATTTATAACCCCGACGAATTTCGAGGGAGAAATTCATTTTAAGGGGGGTATAATGTAACACCCTGAGAGTTTATAAGAAATATTATTTTTAATTTAATTGATTTACTTCATTGTATGCTACACCAATATTTTCTTGTAGTATACACAACAATATACTTGGCTTGTGTTACATGCAATAGTGACCTTCCAAGATAGCATGCGTGGTACACAATACCGAGTTTCACTAAACAATTATATATTATTATAATATTATAATGAACTAGCCATCATTAATAGTATTAGACACATTTTTAATTTTATAACACTATAATTCATCTTACTCATTTTTAAGAACATGGCATGAGAACAAAATCAATTTTTCGTATAAAGGAAGTATTTTTTCAAAAAATGCAGTTTTGCTGATTTTTGATGGTGCACCCACTGTAAATATAGTTTTTGACAAGTTTATAAGTTCAATTTTACAAAATAAAATTCTTAATTGTAATCAGGATATAAAAATATACATTGGATAAATTTTTGACATTATTCCGATAACCTTCATATTTTGATGAATAGTAAAAATACGCTAAATTTTAATTAAAAACAACTTTTTTTCATCTAAATAATTTATAGGTTTAAATTATAATATTGAATGGTTTTAAAATATAAATTGAATATATTTTTAACATTTAATATAATTTATTTCCTTATCTTTAATTTTACATTGAATTCATAGGTAAAAACATTTCAATCTTTTGCAATGTTTTAACTTTTAAAACCCGTTTTCTTAACAGCGAGATTGATTCTAAATTAAATACTAAAACTTCTGTGTTTTGAATTTTAAAAAATGGATTCCATATTTTTAATAATTATGTAAAAATTATGTTAATAGTCTAATTTTTATTTTTAGGTATTATGAGTAGTAACTATGGTAAATTTTATTTACTACTGTTAAGGGTAAATCGGGTAATTAAGGGTAAACTTAATATTATAAAATTACCATAAAACTTGAATTAATATAATTGGATGATTATATTTCATCTTAAAATATACTTGGGTAAAAATTGTATCTTTTGGAACCAACTTGGATATGATTAAGACCATTTAATTTATTTTATTTAAAGAGTGTGAAATATGTCTCACTGAAACTTTAATAATTAAATAATTTTTAATATAAGGTTATACATAATATAAATTAAATTATAAATACTCATTTGAAAGATAATTGTTTTTTATTCATCATGGTAATTTATTTGTTATTTTTAATATATATATATATAATTACTTTAATAACTTATACATTAATGATGCAGAAATTATTTATTTAGTGAAAAATCAATAATATAGTTTTTATTAAAATACTAATACCCATCAAAAGGACCAAAAACATTAAATAAACTTATTTTTAGAGTAACTATAAACAATAAACATACAATGGTAGAATTTGTGACCATTTGGAGCCTTATAAAAGCGATTATGACACTTATATTACTTTATTTTAAATGATGTCAAAGTTGTCACCTTCATACATTAATAAATATAATAATTTAAATGTTGTGATTTTAAGAAGATAAATTCTAGTAAAAGTATTATTATGGAAGATATTAGATTTATGTTCATCATAGTATTTTATTTTTAATTCTTATGACACAAATAAGTATATTACATAATTATACAAAAATGTTGTAACAATTATTTTATTAAGATAAATATCAAATAAATGGTTTTACAAATATTAAAATAAATATTATATGAAAAAATTAATGTGCTCCCTAAATTCTTTAGATGAATATGATATGTTATAAATCTATTAAATATTTTGGTTCAAATATCTCTTCTATTTGGATTTTATTTAAAAAATAATAATTGAATTGTGCCAAATTCGACACTATTGATATTTTATAAAAATTACATATTATTAAATTGTTTAAAAATAAAAAAATATTTAAAAATTTAAAATTTAAAATTATATGGTCTAAAATGTAATAATTTATCTAATTATGGAAAATTTACAACATATAAGTAAGTATTCACAAAAAATTAAAAATTAGAATATTATTATCACAAATAAAATTAAATATATTAAATAAGGATAAATCAAAATGATATGGTTTTAAATAAAATAAAAAATTGTCTAAATTTTATTTGATGATGTTATTACAACCCTATCTTACCTCATATCCAAATTTGAGTCACTTTGGAAGTTTTTATGTGGGGTTTGATTAATTTATAAATTAATATTTTGGACGTTTCCAAAAGTGCCCCCCAAATGTCTTATAAAAGGGTACCCCTTACCTCTCCTCTTCACTCAATCTTGAGCATTAAAAAACGGAAAAAACCTGTGAATTACTATTATAAAACTCTATAGTAACATTATATAGGTTCTTGTTTTCTCAAAAGACCAACTCTAGTGCCCTAAGAGGAAGTTTAAAAGAGGCATGTCGAGGAAGAGGTAATCTCTTCTACCGATTCTTTCAAGTTTCCTTCTTCTTCAACATGCTCTAAATTAGTTGTTTCATTATAAATTAATAAAATCATTATCACTAATACACTAATATGTTATTATAAATATAAAACAACCCAATTTCACCTTCTATCCATCGTATGAAAAACGAAATCACCACGCGTGCGTACGTACAACTTACCTTCTCCACGCTGTGGTGTAATCTATTTTTCCACCACCACCATACTTGGATGGATATAATTGTTGGAATGATAAATATATATGATTTTTATAACATCATATGGATTCTTAGATATTATATCATCCACTCCAAATCCATTCAATAATTATGGGATTGATATCATCGCTTGTGCATACGTACAGATTACCGTCTCCACAACGTGATGAGATTAATTCACCAAGTTAACCATTACAGAATGAGTATAAAGGATATATAATAAATAATATTGAAATATATGACATAATAACGATACTATATTTATTTATATGTTATTTACTTACTTCCATTCAATTTAATAAGGAAACGAAAACAGCGTTCATGCGTACGTACGACCTACCGTCTCCTTGAACGGTGTATTTCATTTCATTTATTGATCTACTATATATATTTATATGATGAATATATATTATATATAAATAAAGTTTTACATTCAGGAATTAATTAATCATTATTTAAGAAATCATATAAAAAACTACCAGTCAAAAAACATACGATAAATGAAATGATTTTAGCCAAAATGTTGGTTTTACATGGAATAAACAAATGAACGGGTAATATAAAGTTATAAGAGAATCATATATGATATCGTAAATATTATTATGGTTCTATTACAAGTTAATAATATGTTTAAACCCATTATATAAGAGTATCATACACATATAGAAGGAATTGGACATAAGTTAAGGGGTAATTATTCCAATCTCGTTCTTATCCATGATTGTTTATTTGTAAGTATTTATTGGGGTTATATTTATCATCCATGTCCATGTTTTATAAAAAAAGTTTTCATAAAGTTTTTAATATTCTTCCATGTATTTTTAAATTCATGTTTAACTCTTTTTGTATTTTACCACATGGTTTGGAAGGAATATTTCTTTTGTTTACCATACGAGGTAATTTTTGACTTTTCCGACAAAAGTACTAGAAAAATATTTTTTAACTTATACGGCATGAACAAATTTTTACAGTTTCAGAATGACTTATTTCCATGAAGCTTCCTCTACAAGATTTCATGATTATATTCAACAAAATCCCTTTCTTTTAAAATTTCATGGCATTTTGAGAAAAGAAAATGAGTTTGAAGAAGAAAGGTTATTTTCCTCAAGAATTCATTCCAAGTGTTTTATCAAAACCATTTTCCATCTAAGATGACATTATTTAATATGTTTATGTTTCAAGTATAATGTCTCTATTATTCAAATGGTTTCATTTTTCTTATGATGAAATGATATCCATTTATTCTATGTGGATTATGTTATGATGGGATGATGTTTATAAAAACCCATTTTATTCTTTGGGTTATGATGAATGATTTATGATTATTTTGTGGCACATGAAATAATGATTTCATTATGAGATTGTTGAGACCTATATCTCCCTTCAATGAATTTGGTAATGATTTATATCTAATGAGATAGACATGGCTAGAATGTCAAGTAAAGCCGGTTCAGTAATACAGGGCTTGAATGACAAGTAAACCCCATTCAGTAATGGACATTGTCCACTATGATGGTCTTGGAAGAAATGCCTTGGATAATATGGAAATCATATCATGTTATTAATGGTTTTCCACAATTACTTGTTTTATTTCCATGATATTTTATCATTATTAATGTTCCTTTATGATCTATACCTTATGTACTTCCAAGATTTATTTCACAACTCATGATTTTGATGTTTAAACATTATGTTCATGTTTTTAAGTTAAAATGTATATGGTTTGTTTTATTTTCTCCATTCATACCCTTACTGAGCATTTGATCTCACCTTTTTTATGTTTTCTTTTCCCTGGGATAAAAATAATGGTTTTAGGTAAAAAAATAAAAGGGGAAGATCTTTATGGGAGATGTTGAAGATCTTTCACCATGATTAGAAGATTATGTTCCATGTTTCCAAAGACACTAAACTAATACGGTCCTTGGGATTTTTTTCATGTATTAAGTATTCTAAAAAAGTAATGTAATGTCCATGTACACCAATCTTGGTTATCTACACTTGGAATTTATTTCTAGCCTTTACTGTCTTGGGAAAGTCACATATGGTTAGTAGAACCTCTTTCTATTCCTAAGCCAATGGGTGGGGGGCGGGATGTTACAAATGAGTTATGTTATTAATAATTTAAATATTATTTAGGCTATTACATTACACATTCCTAAAAATTATGGTGATTGTGATAGCATGACCATGGTGAGAGGACTAGAACCACCAAATCAATACAAGAATGGAAAATTGAATAGTTAACATAAAAACATTTATTTTAACAAAGAACTATTACTATGTGGGTAAAAAAATTATAAGTGAATGGTATATTATAATAATAATATAAATATTTCTATTATATATATGTATAATAACCTTAAATTTATTATATAGGATGTTAAATCATGTCTAACCAAGCAGAATTCTGCGGTAAGTGTTTCTCCTATCAATTTCACTTTATTATAAATGGTTCAAATAATTCACATATTACCACATATATGGTGAATATAATTACTATTTGAAATAATATATCGTGAATATATTTTTAATAACATAAGTTTATGTTCCTTATCAATTTCATTATTTCATAGGTGTTTTCATTTTAAAAACATACGGGGCTTTATTTAAAATAATTGCTTTAAAAGTTTTGAATCCTTTAACCATACTCCCTCTTTTCAAAATGTATATTAGTTATATTTTTTCAAGAAAGTTATTATATATGATTCAATGATTTTTAATTTAATTATAAATAACAATTTATTTTCTAAAAATTATTAAAAAGGAACCTTTTAATGATTTTCATATTGATCATTTTTAACTTTACTTTAAAAAGTGTGAAAAGAATGTTTTTTGATGTTCATATATTGATCAAAATTTCCATCTGTTACGTCAATTATTCATTATAAGAATTAATTTCCAATTTTTCACAGGCTTTTAAAGAAAATTATATATTTATTATTCTATGAATTTCTAATTTTTTAATTTTTTTTAAAAATAACAGGATATATATTTTAATTTTTAAAGTATATTTATAATGATTTTATAATTTTTGTTATTTTATGTCAACATCATTTAAATTTTTTATAGTTCTCTAGTGTTATAAAATAATGAAACCATACAAATTCATTAATTTTTTTTAATATGACTTTGTTTTTTGGATGTTTTCATGAAACCCATTTCTCCCATAGTTAATGTTACACCCCATGATTATATGTATGCATTACTTCTAGTAGATATCTCATTGAATAGAATATGATATACAAAAAACCAAACTAAATTTGTAAGTAATTTATTTAAATAAATTGTAAAACTAAATAATTTATTAATATATAATTTCAATACAAATAAATTAACACTCATATTCATGTGATAGGAAATAAGGTTAAGAACACTTTATGTTTAAATGTGTTATTTTTTAGTTAAAGAGGATTTTATTTATAATGTGAAAATTCATTTAAAAGATAATTTTTTGAATATTATAATTTTAAATTAATTGAATTATATTATATTTTGAATTTATAATGTAAAAATTATCATAGGGTTAATTTTAAGGATCATTTAAAGACATTTTATATTTTGATGAATAATGAAAATACATATTTTAAAAATAGTGACACTTTTATGTAATTATCATGATATAAAAATGAAATGAAAATTTATGAAACATTTTATAGACTATATATATATATTAAGTAATTTAATACTTTTAAAAATATAAATTTGAACATAAAAATTATTGATTGACCTTTTTAAAATCAAAGTAGTGTTTTTATTAAAACTCTTTGTTGTTTCTTCTATTATAATAAAATATTTATAATGTTAATTTTGGATTTGGTTTTTATTTAATGTAAAATAATTATAGTTTTATTTAAATAAACTAAATTAATTCCATGAAAGTAAATATTATATATGAGTTAAGTATAAAATATTTTATATTTTTTAAAAAAGAATTTTCATAAAAATGGGTTTCATTTTGTCTTTTTAACTTAAATTAAAAGTAATTTTTTTGACTTATAAAAATTGAGACCTATAATATTTATTCCATATTTTTATTTTCATACTAAAATATGGTAATATTAAAATTTTCATTTTTTGGATAATGAAAAGTAACCATGGTAAACGTATAACACCACAATAAAGGATAAAATTAGTTAAACAGAGTTAAAAATATGGGATAAGGTATAAACATATATCAAACAATTGAATTTATTTCAATGGTTGAGTTTATTTTATATAAAACCCAACTATATTTTAAAATATTGAAATTTAATGACACTTTCTGTTGATTATGACCACTATATTATTTTAAGTTGAGAGTACATACAAAATGTCACACTCTTTGTGTTAGTGTTTTAAATATCTTTTCATGGGGATAAAAAAAATTATATATGTTTATAAATTATTAATTTTAATATAAATAAACTATATTTATGATATAAATTTATCATTAATTTTTTTGTTATTTTATAATTACTTGAATGCTTACGCATCACCGATGGAGCACTTGTGAATACAGGTGAACATTCAAAATAAATATTTTAAGAAAATATTAAATGTGATCAGTTTTGGATATTTTAGAGTCTTTAATTATTTTAAATATATGATAAAATTTAATTGGTGTTTTAAAAATTAAAATTTTAACTCCATTTTTATATTGATGTTTTTAAAATCACTTTTTGTGAATAGTCCCAAAAATGACTTTAAGGATATTGTATGTAAAATAATATTTTATTTTATGATTTAAATTTAAATAAAAATATATAATAGTATAATTTGAATGGAAAATGATAAAAAGACATCCATGTAAAATTTTTGAGTTATTTTTCACTATATAAGTACATTTTAACCCTTAAATACTTCGTATTTGTGAAAACAATCTTGATTTTGGCCCATAAAAGAGGACTTATTCATTCCTTTCGAAAAGAAAATATGATTTAATTTTGTCTCAAAATAATAAAAAAATATATATCTAAACTTCCTATACCATTTTTCCAATCCAATTTTGTGTCTATAGACCTCTGTTAAAAATGATGTATGTTTGATGGAAAGGAGGATATCAACCGAAGAGGTATAAGTACTAACAGAAATCATTCAAGTTTATTTATTCTCTTAACTCCTTAAAAAATATTCTAACCATATTAATAACATGATATATATATATATAGTATAAATAAATGTAATAATATTTATATAACACCAATTTTATACCTCCATTATATTCTTGGGAAAATCAAAACATTGCTTATCTGTATTTGAAAAATACCTCATCCATAATGTGACATGTTTCATTTTTCATAACCACCTTATTAACATGGTTATAAAGATAGAAATAGTGGATACATTATATTTTTATTAAATAATTATGATTATTTTGAGATAAAATATTATCTTCCTTCTTACGTGCATATCATATAGAAAATGATAACATCACACATTCGTACAAGAGGAAAAACACCTCTATAAAGTAAAGAAATTCATTTCTCATTTGCTTCTTATATGGATAATCATAAGGTTATATTAAATGATCAAATATGATATTTATAACTTGATTATTGTATTGTAAATATATTTTTTTTCATTATATTATTAATATTAATAGTAGATAATCATTGAAAATTTTAACTGCCTGAAATGAGCTTACTGAAACACTTTGATGTAATAACATATTACCTTTAGTTTTTAATTTTTATTCATCATATAAATATTAATTAATATAATTTTTATCTTTTATAAAAAAATTTAAATTCATTTTTCTTCTTTAAAGGTGATAATATTATTATACAATATTATATTCGTACTCATTCTGTCATTATTACATATTCTTGTTTTGGACCATTTTTACCACCTACCTGAATGATGTTAAAATAATTATGTAAAAATTTATTATAGAAAAATATGTTATAGTAATATAATATAATTAATATTAATTTAATATGATTTAAAAATTCTGGAAGTGAGTGGTCCATGACCAAGGTATAGGTACTAATACCACAAAATTAGAACATGAACAGAAAACGGGCTAGTTAACACAAAAGAAATATTTTTTTTAAAATGAATTATTATTTAATTAAAAATAATAAATTATAAATGAATTAAAAAATTTAATATAAATATAAATTTCATTATTATTCTGATTTATAATAATTATAAATTTATTATATATGATTTTAGAATGTGTTCTCCAAAGCAAAAGTCTGAGGTAAGAGGATATATAACTCAATATCAATTCCTTTGGTTATATCAGTCATTTTTAACTATGATATAAAAAGATTATGTGTGTTATGACCTTTAATTTTTATGTTTTATTTCAAAAAAATTCATATTGATTTACATTTTATAATCATATCAACTTCAATGATTCATTCATACTTTAAATGTTACGATATTAAAATTAGTTCATGTTGGGAACCATGATTTGTTTTATATGGTGTAATTACTACCACATTATTGTAATTATATATATTACTCTATGGTGATCATTGGGTTTATAGAGTAATATTATGTTCCATAATTCAATGGATTTTGATTCAATCGTTATAAAAGGTTTGGGGGTTTCTCATCTGAAACATATTTCATTGAGACAAGATTTGATTGATGCACCTATATTCATTCCTATGGAATATATTCTAACTATTTGATATATATTATCATTTATACCTTTATATTCATGTTATTTTATGCTTATTATCAAGTTGATTCTTTAAGAATGGTTTTTTATTTTAACAACCATAAAAGATTTTTATTTAAAACCTTATTTTAAATGATTTAAACTCTTTATATTCTAATTCCATGTTCCTAAAATTATTGTAATACAGTTTTTATCAATAAATAAATGTTTTATGAAAGTCTTATATATTACAATTTACTTTTTTAAATATTCTTTAAAATAATATTTTCAAATGATTTTCAAATGAATCAACATTGACATACTTTACAAAAGTGTAAATATAATTCATTTTAATTTAGATAAAATGAATATATTTTCCCTCTATCATTAAATTTTTTTATCAACATTACATGATAAATGTTTTAGGTTTTTAATATAAAATACAATTCCCATTTTTTATTATTATTTAGTTTTATAATATACAAAAAGATAATGATAATTTCATTAGTTTTTCAAATAATATTTTAATGTTTATAAAAAAATCTTTCACATATTCCATCATACATTAAAATATTATTATTATACTCTAGGTATATATTATAATTATTCCATGTAACATTATTATTTTGATGTATTATGATAGTTTTTAAGGATATCTTCATGAAATACATTTCTTTTTCATAGTGCAATCAAATTATAAAGGAATGATGATTGTTTTTTTTGATTTTTATACTAAAATGAAATCCAAATGAGATTCGATCATGTTATGGTTCATGAGAATTATAGATGTTAATGGGTGAATCTAGGATATTGCTTTATAATTATTTGGGTAAATATTTTGTCTTTGAATACAAAATATTGGAGATATCTGATTAGGTTACTCAAATTAAAATGGTTCTATGAAAGTGTTTAACATGGGTTCAGTTATGATTTCCTAAGATACCTAAATAGTTTTTTATACTTTCTATGAGTTTGAATGGTTCCCTTGAACAGAATTTTATTTAACATAGATCTAGATCATTAAATCATATGAATTTTGTTATATGTTTTTCTAATCATTGTTCTGCAAATCAATACATATGAATCAATTTTTTGGCTAGGAATATATTATGAAATACATTTTGATCATATTCTTATGCCATTATTCTAATATTTTTCTCACTTATAGTCCTCTATTTTTAATGTCTATATTTGACCTTACTGATTATTTTATATCACACTTCTTGTGTTTCCATTTCCCTAGGTTATGAAGAAGAGTAATACATATGTTATTTCTAATAGGGTATATTGAGTGGATAATTGTGTGGAAAATATTGAAGACTTATGATAGAATAAAAAAATTATGGTATAGTTGGAAAAAATCCTATTTGATGAGGAACACATGGGTTTTTTACATAAATGTTATTTTAATAGTTATTTTAAACTCTAAAACTATAAGTTATTTAGGATTTAAGTGACCTAGTATTTTTATTAAATATTTAATTCTCGAAGTTTATGTTCAGATTCTGTTAGTTGGTACAGAAGATAATATGTAAGAAGTGTGTTTTTAGCACTAAATCTAGGTGAATGGAATTTAGGTATTATATTTGGTCTCACATAAAGGGTTTAGAAAACATTAAAAGTTATAAAGTTATAAAATTAGAATAATTTAAGAATATTAGATACCATCATGGGTTAATAACACTAAGGATGAAAATAAGTTTAAAGTCATAGATACCCCTTTGAGGTTTATATGATGAGAGTTAAAGATGAATAATAATATTTTGTGGGACATTTTTCTATTTTAGGAAGTATTCGTGATTGGGGTATATATTAACCCTAGTTTTATCATGTGATTTACTATGAAGGTTATTTGGGATGAATGATATAAAATAAGCAATGTAAAGATATCTTTTAGGGTTGACATGGTCATTGAT
Organism: Viscum album; assembly: GCA_963277665.1. Classification (NCBI taxonomy): domain Eukaryota; kingdom Viridiplantae; phylum Streptophyta; class Magnoliopsida; order Santalales; family Viscaceae; genus Viscum; species Viscum album. The sequence goes on along the minus strand of OY728123.1, from coordinate 497,187,783 downwards.
GTAAAGTTAATTATTTATAATTGGGATAAAGGGTAATTATATATTTCAGAATTTATGATTTATTGGATAGAAAACCATTGGATTAATAAGTTATTTATTGATTATGTGGTTAATATTATTTTGTATAAACTTAACTATTTTTTTTTGAAACATTATAGGATATGGTATTAGTGAAATATTCTTTCTATGATTGGATTTTAGGTCAATATGGTTGATATTAATTTATGATTAATGATTGATTTTTTCATTACCTGACCCATCATGTCCCTCCTAGCCAGTGTAATCCTGAGATGAAACTACCCCATACCAGCCTTTATAAGCCTGTGGCTGGTGATAGTTTCTAATTAGGAACAACTAATATGCGATAACTTTTCTTAATGTACTTATACTTAGGAACCCAACCATCCCCATGATGAAGTGAATAAGAATAATAATAAATGAAAATAATCTCTAATATAGAAAATCATGACTGTAATATCCTTTAAAGAATACAATAGATTGCATTAGATTATACCAAAATGAAAGGGAAAAAATATAGGACCACAAAAAAAACATATCCTAACCAGACAACAACTTCAAAATAAATACTGAGGTATCCTGGACCAGGATATCAAATCCCTAGACAACATACATGATAAAATGAACACGATCATACCTATTCTCTTCTAAAATCACCACTGAACTATCCTCCATCATCATAAGATATGACATGTGAGGGAAAATCCCAGGCATGGGTGAGTATATACATATCCAGTAGGATACCCCAAAAACTGAAGAGGGAGCAGTAAAATACATGGAAGAGGTCATAATATCAATCCAATAAAGGTGTAAATGAAAAACAACAAAAAGTATATGATCAAAAAAGAATCCCAAATGGGGAAGAAATGGTATCTCCATCAAACAGCCTATCCAAGGATGATGAGTCTCTCAGTTTCTCCAAAATTTCATTCAATAATTCTCAACATCTCACTTATTTATCCAAATAGGTAACTATGTGGAGGACCCATACCTATACATAATAAGGGGTAACAATCATTATATAGATGGAGGACCCATTCCATATTGCTTCAGGGGGGGGGTACTACTAAATAGATAGATAGAGGAATAATTCCCTAGTTTGTGGGGGGGGGGGAGGGTACCGATTAGTAGATAGAGGACCCATACCCAAGTTCATCAAGGGGTACAACTCAGAAGATAGAGGACCCATTCCCCAGTCTTACATGGTGAACAAATAAGTAGATAAAAGACTAACACCCTAGTCCATCAGAGGGTATCACTCAGTAGATAGAGGACTCACACCCTAGTCCATTATGGGGTACCACTTCGTTGATAGGTGAACCATTCTATAGTCTGTAAGTGGGTACCACCTAGTTGATAAATAACCAAAACCTTAGTACGTTAGGGTGTATCACTCAATAGATAGAGGACTCAAACCCTAGTCCTCCAAGGGGTATCTCTTAGTAGACAGAGGACCCACTCTCTAGTGTATCATTTGGGGGGGGGGAGGGGTACCACTCAGTAGATAGAGGACCCACACCCTAGTCTATCGAGGGGTACCACACAATAGATAGAGGACCAACACTTACTCTATTAGGGGTACCTCTCAGTAGTTAGAGAACCCAAAACATTGTATTTAATGGGTTCACCACTCGGTAGATAGATTTTTATGTGGGAACCACACCCTGGTGTGATAGAGGGATTTCCAATCTTGGCCTCAATCTAATTATCTTACCAAATCACTGCCTTTTTTGAGAACCACCTAAAGAAGCTCCATTTTCAATACATATCTCATAATATCTCAAAATACAATATGAAGGCCACCATCATATTCTATGCATAAAAAAACTTATTATATGCTTCTCATGATCCAAAATCCAAGTCATAGAGATGTTCATAAAAGAGGTATAGGTTTCATAAAGGGGTAAACAATGTGTAAGGGGTTCCACATAGCTTGTGACCTCACTTGGACACCTGGAGTTATCCATACCATCACAAAACTCACTAGAAATGTAGTACTACACAATATGTAACAACACTACATTGTGTGACTCAGCCTCCCAGGGTTGATATGTGTACTATTGGTTGTGCCCATTTCCTTTAACACATGCCTATTTACTCAAACTGTACATGGTGTGTAATCCCACATAGGGTTCTAGGTGTGTGTAGTTGTAACATGGCGTAGATTTCTGGGGAGAGTCACATGACATGTGGGCCATCCATATATTGTGTGATCCTTATATTCTTCTGAAAACCCTATCCACCACATACAAGGGTACCACAAGGTGTGTGTTTATCGTAATACATGCCGTGTAGTTGAACTTTTTATAGAAATCTAGACCCATCATGATGATCGTATACCATCCAATATCGTTATAAAATCTACTATTTGATCACCCAAAATTAGTGGGAATCACTTCTATCGGTCTATTCTATCTGTTCGATGGCCATAAATTGGAAATTATCCAATCATAGGAATCCCATAGTGCTTCTTAAATTCCCCCATGTTACCAACATCATCACCTAATATCCCATATCCATGAATCCATAATCACTACCTATAATACATCAATCCATAAATAATTTATCCTATCATTGTGTGGACAACTACCATGAATCTAGGGGTCCAATCATGGTCAGACCTACCTAAAAATATTGATGTGTGGACCCATTTATGGACAGAAAAGATTGTAAAGAACATTTGGAAGAAAGGATCCTGAAAAAATATCATCAATAATTGTCCAAATATCTTGTCCAATGATCTTCAATTTGGGATATTAAGGGTGAGAAACATTGAATAACAAGAATAATATGATATAAAAAGTTCAAATTATAGAACAACCCCATGTAAAGGGAATGGGATGTATGAAAAGAGATAAGTAGACCAAATTCATGCTTTAATAATTTTATTAAGAGGGATGAAAACAAAATTGACGAGTCCTACCTCAATATTGGATCAATCACTATTGAAGATTGCATTCACTAGCGATGATCATGATCCGCTACATCCAATGTCAGTGGATTCACCTCGATTTGATCACCAATTGTCATCTGATCTCAATAAGACAATTAATAATGAAGAAACCACCTCTAAGTGATCATAAAGATATGTTATTAACCATATATATTTTCCATTGTAGGATACATATTGAGGGAATCATATTTTTGGGCATTAAATGAAATTAATTAACTAATTAATTAATTAATTCACTTAACATACCAGCCACAACTGTTCATCAGAACATCCAACAAAGAACAACTTTAGGTATCTTATAGAGTATTCCTTGCACTCCTAATTCAAGCGTGGTGTTATATTTTTGATATGAGAGTCCATTTTTAAGGTATGATATTATTTCTGAAAAAACATTCCCATGTGATATAAAATTTATTTAATAATTTTATAAAATGAAATCTAGGTTCACCGGGCCTCATAATTGTGCATTGGCTCAATTACTGGCCCTATAAATATATCATAATATATTCAAATGTATTATGAGAAAAAAAGGGAGTCTCAAAATTATTATCCCTATAAAATCTTTTAGTCCTCAATAATCATGAAAAAAGAAAAAGGTCTATCAAATAATCCCATATCTAACTCTCCCACTCCGAGGAACTCTCTTTCATTCTCCTAACGTGAATGGCCTGAAGGCCTTCATTTTTATTGATTTTTGTTAACCCCCTTTCAAGGGATGAGGGGGAACTCTTACAAGGCCCATAGGATTAGAGATTACATGGCTCGTACGCTTAGGAGATTACATGACCTGAAGGTCTTAGGGAAATTAGCCAGACTATCTACAAGGAACTACCCCTCCCCAGCATCTGCATCATGATATTAGCTCTCCACCTTTTCATGACCATCTGTCTAGGATTCCCATGCAAGAAAAGTATGGTACCGATGGCATAGACATACCCTCTCATTCTGACATTCCATTTGGCTCTGCATTAAGATGGTTCCATCCTTGATGTCCTTCTATCCCCAGTCAATAAAATGTGTATGATGATGCACATATCTCCCCTGCCATGACACATGGAAGGAATAATACAACTCATCCAACTATGAGGGTATGTATTTCCAATAATCAACATATAAAACCCTCTGTAGGATCTTAGACTTCACAATGACTCTCAAGGTAACTTTCCTAAAGGGAAAAATCTCTACAATCCTAATTGTGGGGATAAACTCAAGAAAACATGTCCTCCTTGCTAGAAATCCTAGGTCATATGATGCCAATCAACATAAGATTAATGTCTACATGCCCACTAGGCCTTTGGGCTATGTAATGGGTCTCCCTCTACCCAGTTGAAATAGGTATTTGCTTTTCCTTAATAATAAATGAGGCTTTGGCCCCAAAATTTAAAAAATGTCTACTCTTGGTGGTCCTCGACTTCTCAAAAATCACATAGACCTTATCCATAATTTCCAATACCATATCCTACTTAATAAGGGATGCCTCACCAAACTCATTCCACCTTAATGGTGACCTACATAGTCTACCGTATAGGGCCTCCAAATGTGGAATTCCTATAGTAGAGTGATAACTATTATTATAATCAAAATATACCCATATTAAGTGATCCTCCTAGTTTTGGATGTAGTATAACATGAAAGAGACCATAATATTATTCAACACCTAGATAATGTTCTCAATATACTCATCCATCTAGTGGTGAAAATCTCTAATTTTCATAAAATGGGTCCTGAATAACTCCTCATAGAGTCTACATAGCTATGAAATGAATCAGACATTGCGATTGGAGAGAATCATCAAGGCAAACCAAAGAAGATGGATGATCTTCTACTTGTACAATTTCCCCAAACTCCCCACCAACATCTGTTCCCTGATCGAAAGAAACTATGTCAACTTGGTATGTTAGTCAACTATCAACCAAATGGAATCATGAACTCTTAATATCCATGGAATATATCTTATAAATTATATAGATACTCCATACCATTTCATCTTTTGGATTTCAAGAGGCATAAAAAACCCTTCCAGAACATGGTGCTTGGAATTCACCTACTGACATGTGACACATGTAGAGATGAACTTGGCGACGATCCACCCAATTCTATACTATAAAAAATACCACTGAATGTACCTATAAATCTTCTATGCATTGGGATGTATAACCAAAGGATAACTGTGAAACTCCCTCAGCAACTCATCTCCCAACATGACCAAAACCTTCATTTGTCCCTGGAAAAGGATGAAGTGATTATCACCGTTAGAGAATCTATCTGGTGAATTTTTTGAGGATATCTAGTTATGTAGGACCTAATAGTTGATGTAACCCAACTGATCCTCCCTCACATGATTAAGAAGTAGAGGAGCGAATACCATCTACTGAAGATAAGATACACCCCACTCCTCCACTAGGGTGAGCTGTAAAGAATCCAGCTACTCAGATGCCTCCTCTAATAGGAAAGAACATGACTTCCTACTAAGGAAATCATCCACCACATTTTCCTTCTCAGTAATATAGACTGTATCAAATTAATATTCCTATAGTAACTCCTACCAGTTCATCTATCTCAGGTGAAATTCCCTCAGTGTGATGAAATACCTGAGACTTTAATGGTACAATTAAACAACAAAGTATTATCCAAGAAGACAGTGCCTCCAAATCCTTAGAGCAAATACTACCACTTCCAAATCCATGTCTTGTATCGCATAGTTATTTTCAGGGGGATTCAACTGCCTCTACCCATATGAAATCACATATTGCCTCTATATCAACACACAACCAAGCCAAGCTCTAGAGAAATTCCAATATACTACATACTTTACTCTCCCCTCTAGTAGTCTCAAAACTAGAGCACTCATGTGCCTTAGCCTCAACTACCCAAAGGCCTTACGACACTTATTTTTCTAGGTAAATAACTTTTCTTTATATGTTAGAGTAGTAAAAGGTGATTCAACCTATAGAATTATACCATGAAACACCTAAATTACCCCAACAATCCATAAAAACTACGCACCTATGACACACTCCTGGGTGGCTCCAAATAAGGCACCACATTAATCATCATAGGGTCCTGTCTAAAAACTAGGGCAATCGTGAGCCTTAGCCTCAACTCCTCAAAGGCCCTATGACACTACTTTGACTAGTTAAACAAGTTATATTTCCATGATAGAGTATAAAAAGGAGATTTAACCTAGAGAAGTCTAACATGAACCACTTATAGTACCTAGACTTTCCATAAAAACTCTGAACCTATAACATGATCTTGGTTGTATCTAAAGAAATCAGGAAATTAATCTTTACATGGTCCACAAGTAATCCATCCTTAGAAATTAAATTCCTTAGAATGTGAACCTCACAAATCCAAAACGTGAACTTTGAGATATTAACCTAATGATTGTTCTCCCAAATCATGTCTAGGACCATCATGAAGTGTAATGTAAAATTCTTATCTAATGCAGAGTGGATGAGTATGTCTTCAATGAAGAAAACAACAAAATGGTCCATGTATGGCTAAAGTAACCATTTCATCAAATCCATAAACACAACAATGGAATTTGTCACATCAAAAGGAATAAACAGGAACTCATAGTGTATGTAGTGACATAAGAATGAAATCATTAGAATATTTTCCTCAGGAAACCTCAACTATTGGTAGCTGGACCTCAATTCAATCTTTGAGAATGAAATCATTCCATGAAATTGATCAAAGTGGACACCAATCATCAACATGGTGTACTTTTTATTTAGCATGGTCTTCTTCCTTATATGATAATAAACACAAAGACACAAGATCTTATTCTCCTTTTTTATGAACTAAACCAGTGATTCCAAGGGAGACACAATTGGTCAAATAAAACACTTATATAAAAGGTCCTCCAAATTCACCCTCAACTCTCAAATATTGATAGGGGACATTGAATATACCATAAAATATATTGGATTAGTCTCAGGGTGAAATTTGAGGAAAAATACACCTCAAACCTTGGATGTAGTCACTGAATGTCCTTGGGAATACATCCATACAATACTCCCTGAATGTAGGAACCCAGATTCCTGAAGATCCAAATATTCCAATGGATAAACTTTTCAACTGATGGGTGATGGGTTTTAACTTCCTTCTTTCAACATCCAATCACTATTTAATGAGATATCTCTCCTCCATAAAGGATAATATCACACCATATATCTGAAGGGATCTAACTCATCTATAGTGGTTGTTAATATGGACATAGACCATAGAAAACTACTAATTACCCAAAATTATTTCAAATGGTCTCATCATGATTTCTAAGAGATCCCACAAGAAACTATCTCTACAAAGAGATAGCTTTTAGCATCAGAAGATAAGAAATACCATAGATTCATCCTCTTTAGTAACCTCAAACTAAATTTGTTGGGATAAGGTGTCCACTGGGAGCTCTAGATCTGACATATGGAATATGGATGTGACAGAATAGATCAAACCTCTATTTACTAGTACTAAATAAAGTGTAGACTAAAAATAGATTTTACCTTTAATCATATTGTGAGCTCTTGGGTCATAATCCTCAATAGTCTGCAACTATTAGTGACCCCAACTGCTAGCTCTCTCAGCCTAATGTGGGATGCCTAGTGGAGGTGGTGGAACTAACTCCTAACATCATACAACACCAATATATCCTCCTCTTATTGCTTCCCCAGCTTCTCCTCTGATAGATATAGCTCCTTGGGGGCTGACTTGGAATTTCCTGGGAGAAGCATGATTATAGTGATGGGTTTTCTGTGGTGGTACATCTATTACCTTCATTCCCTCCTTAGGACATCTGGTTGGGATATCATGTGCCATGTTACCTCACCCATCACATGAATAGAATTTCCCCTCTCTGAGCTACAATAGTCCTTTGTGTAGTCCCTATACCTCATGACCACATGAATGAGTCCATCCTTAATGAGATATACTACTTCAAGACCCTACCAAATATAACATTTTATCTTTTATAGATGAATTAGTGCCATGAAATCCATGGAAAATCTAGTTTAATGGAATCCCTTAGATATGAATATCTTCATAACTAGCTCCCACTCTAGAAATAAAGTATATGTGGGAATGAATATGGACACCAAACTGGCACAAATGTCTCTGCAGATACCCTTCTCAAACTTCAACCCCCATAAGTAACGACCCCGAATCATGTTAAGGTAGTATTGGGTAAGGTTAGTAAGCCTTAAAAAATCATTAAATATATTCTCTCTTAGGTATAGATCCATAATATCCTTAATATGAATGGATAAAAATAATTAGGGGTATTGATCCTCACGAAAGGGCCATGGGAGGTCAGAACATGAAAGTGATGACTCATCATGCATCTATGTGACTAAACACCACTACTGCCTAGATTTTCTAGGGAAAATATAACAAACGTTAGATTAAAAACTATTCATGTAATATCCTATAGGGAATACAAAATATTGTGATAGATTAAACCAAAATAGTAAGGGGAAAATACACATCCACCAAAAAAATATGCCCCAACATGAAAAAAACTAGAAAAGAAATGCTAAAATATCCTGGTTCCAAATATCCAAGTCCCAACCCCAATAAGTAGTTAAATGAACCTGAGTATCCCTATGCTCCACTAAAATCATCATCGAATTATCCATCATATACACAAGACAAAACACATGTGGAAAAATCCCATTTAGGGGTGATTATATATATACAAATTAGGAAACCTTAGAAGTTAAAAAGGGAGAAATATAAGACATGATAGTGGTAGTCATCTCAATACAAGAAAGAGGAAAATGAAACCCCAAAAAATGATATTTTATCATAAAGGAAACTATAAGTGATATAATGGGGATCTCCATCTCAAAACCTAGCCAGGAGGATGATTTTACTTTAACCTAAAAAATTTCCATAAAATACGACCAACATCTTGCATGACTATCCGAAAAAGTAATAATGTGGAAGAACCCCCCCTCTATATGATAAGGGGGGCCACCTAGTAGATAGATAGATGACCCACACCCTAGTGCGTTAGGGGGTACCACCCTATAGATAGATAGAAGTCCAAAACCCTAGCGCATCAGTGATTAACACCCTGTAGATAGGGGACCCATACCCAAGTCTACTAGGGGGTTATAGTCAGTATATAGAAGACCCATTCCCAAGTCAATCAGGGGGTACCACTATGTATATAGAGGAATCACACCATGGTATATTAGGGGGTACCACTCATTAGATAATGGATCCATCCCTTAGTATGTTAGGGGTACCACTCGGTAGATAGAAGATCTATGCCATATTACTTTAGGGGGTACCACCCAGTTGATATAGGAACCATGCCCTAATCTGTCGGGGGGATCACTCAGTAGATAGGGGACCCATTCCATAGTCCTTTAGGGGAAGCACTCAATAGATAGAGGAACCACACCTTAATCTATCGTAGTGGTGCCCCTTATTTGATCGAGGACCCACCCCATAGTCCTTTCATGGGTAAAACTTATTCTATTTATTTGTATGGATGAGCCATGCCTAGGTACGATAAGAGGGTTTCCATTTCTAGCCTCTCTCTAATGATCCTACATGATCACTGCCATAATCAATCACTACCTAAAGAATTATAAATTCTAAATTTTTTTGTACTACATATAAAAATTCATTTTGAATAAAAACTTCATGTTCTATGTGGAAATAAACTTAGGATAGGCTATTCATGAGCAAAAATATGAGTCAAAATGAAGGAGATGTGAGATGTAGAAGTTTCATAAAGAATTATTTAGCATTTAAAAGGGTCCACATGGTGTGTGACCTCACCTAGACTCCTGGAAGTGTCCACACCAAAACAAAGATCACTATCCATGTAGTACTACATGGAATGTATTGGTACTATAGGGTGTGTCTTAACCTCTAAGATCAAGCCATGTGCTCCTGTTCAGGCTAATGTCCTTTAGGCTATGTCTGTGTACTCCTAGAGTACACAGATTATCCTTCCACATGGGGTCCTAGGTATGTGTATATAGAACACTACCTAGCTTTATCGGGAGGATAACATGGTGTGTATCCTATCCATATAGTTCTTGATCCTTATCTTTTCTTGAAACACTATCCATCAAAACCAAGGACTACACGACATATGTTCTTCCCAGTACACAACGCGTAGTGGATATTCTTGTAGAACTATAGATCTATTACAATGATCATAGACCCACCATTTAAATTACGTAATATAACATTTTATACCTAGAATTAGTGGAAATCACCTCTTTTGGTTGATTTCGGCCCCCAATGGTTAGAAAATGGAATTTGGCCACCTGTAAGAATCCCACAACACATCCCTGTATGCGTCCCATTCTGTCTCCATCACCGCCTCAGATCCTAAATCCAATAATTTATCATTACTACCAAAATACATGATGAACTATCCAAAAATCCTTGATCTAGTCATTTTTCGCACATACACTATGAGTTTGAGTGTTCAATCACACTCAAACCCACCCAACAATGCTGAAACATGGCCCAGTAGCCCAACGATGAGGAAAATGAAGAACAAGTTTGGGAAACACATAAGGAAAAAGTAAAATGAACCATTGGCCAAGTGTTCTTATCCCAAAATCATAGATCATGGATATTTGGGGTGAGAAACATGGAATAAATTGAATAATCTAATTTAAACAATTCAGATCATAGAATAAGCTAATGCAAAGGGCGTGTAATCACTGATAAGAGATAAGAAGATAAAATTCATTCTAAAAAAATATAATCAAGAGGGTGGAAACCATAATTTTTGGGTCCTAACTTAATATGGGATAAATATTTGGGGATGAAAGTGTTCGCCAATGATGATGATTGTCATATACATCCATTTTCTATCAATTCACCTCAATCCGATCACTGATAGTCATCTAATATTGATCCTCCAAGGAAGAACAAAAAACCCTCTTCTCAATAATATTAGGGTTATGTATATATCCTTGGAGATTTTCCATGATACGACACATATAGAGGGAACCATATATTTTGGAAATAAATGAAATAAATAAATAAATTAAATAATTTGATAAACACACCCACCAATTAATGCCTCATCCAAATGTCTGATGCCAACCAACATTAGGTCATGCATAAGGAAAAACCAACACACTTGATTGAAACATGGTATATATTTTTTTATCATGGGATACTTTCACAATAAATTTCATTATGTCTAAAAAACTATGAGTTCATGCTATAATTTTTTGTAATATTTTTATAAGATTAATTCTTGTCTCATCAGGCCTTGTAATCTCTTTCCATCTCATATCATAAATATAAAAATGATTCTTAATATATTTCAAATTCTGACATGGAAAAAAACAGAGTCTCTACATATTAAAACATTCTATGTATGTATAATTTTTTGGTGGTTTTATTTCATGGTAATTTATGTCTTTTTGGAAACTATTAATGTATTTTACCAAATATATGATTTGGACATATTTCTTTTTTATATATTACTTTATGAGTGCTTAATGTTGTTTAGAGATAACTGTTATATTGTTTTTAGGAGAATATATGATCAAATTAACGTAATTATTGGTTTTTTTTATGGAATATCATGAATTTCTTGTATGGTAGGATATTTATAGAAATATTTATGTAAGACTTTTGTTGATTTTATTTATGTTTTATAGATTAATATATTATTTATTTATATGATGGTTTATTCATACCAGATATTATCTGAACTTGTTAAAACCATTTCTAATTTAATAATAATAAAAAGAAAAATGGAAAAAAATTTCGTCAATTTTGTTGGACTTATCATCCATTAAAAGTTAATTTTAGTGCTTCAGGTAATAGAAATTCATAATGGTTAGTTATTATTTAGAATATAAGATGAAATAATAGTGGAAATTTAATCTAAAATTAATGAAGTATGAAATTATTCTTAATGTATGGAATGAAATTTAGTATGTATATTTTCTCTTAATAACTATTATTATAGTAAATAATTCTTCTACTAAATTAGGGGTAAAATAAATATTTCCAGTCTTACATGAAAAATATCACTAAATAATAAATTTACAAGTTTTTAAATTCATTCACAAGTATTAGTATCACAATGGTTAATGCATTATTTAAGAAATTATTTGGAAACGATTTATTTCCTAGTTTTAATATAAACATTAATTTTCATTTAAATATGAAATGTAATCGATGTGGATAAAATGGTATTTATTTCCACTTGTTTATATTTATCTTCCACTCTATTGTAACATCCCCCAATCCAGCACTCTCCCACATGGACAAAAAGGGTTGGTTATGAGACCTTAAGCACACCTCCTCATACTCTAGAGGTAGCTAACTAGCAGAAGGGGTGTGAAATGCATAGTGGGGAGACTATACCCCATGGTATGATGTTTCATAGAAGAATAAAAATAATCCATATAAATAGAATAAAATAAATGCTTATACATATCAGAAGAAAATAATAAAATCCAACTGAATAATCTAATAAATAATTAAGAACAATGTAGTGAAGTGATGAATGTAACTAAATTTCATTCTAGAAACAATACTTGGAAAGGGTTATAAGTCTAAAATAAATACTAAAAAGCCCTTAGCTCTAAACCCCATGTCAGTTCCATCACCAAACTCTGGCCCATCTATAAAAAAAAGCAATAAAAAACCTGGTCATTTTCCCTAGTCCGAATGTACATCCACATAATTTTATTAGGTGCTAAATAGAGGCCCAAATAGGGTGTGATTAATAATCAGTAGGTCTAAACCACTTTGTATAAATAAACCAATCTGATAAGAAGTGTATGAAATAAAGATATAAACAAGTTTATTAATTAATTAAAAAAATTAATAAAACTGGACAATAACCTGCTTAAACTCAATGCCCGAATATCATTGATCATATCTTACAACCATTCCAACCATAAACATATAACTAAGGTAAAATAAACTACTTTGGAACCATATCAGAATAACTCTTACCATGTCATACGACCACAGAAAGGCCACCATGTAACCATGGTAAAATAACCTACTTCGGCACCATGTTAGAATATATCTGAGCATGTCTTATGACCATATCGACACAACTATATGACCAAGGGAAAATAACCTACATCATAACCATGATATAATATATATGAGCATGTATTATGACCATGCCAACACCACCATATAACCATTGTATAGTCACAACAATTTGGGTCAAATCCCTTTAAGCATTACAAAGTCTAGGTCAAACCCCTATATGCATTACAACATTGGTCTTGGAATAGACGACTCTCTATTTGTATAACAAAATGGTACTGGGCCGATCAGACTCAATATCAACATTATAACATATAAGTATTCTTGTTATAGGGCTGAGCATGATATATAATTATTTTATCATAGAACACAAGTCCTTTCATATAGAATGGATATCACAATACAACATCATATATCTCAATGGTTAATTATGAAAATTAACATTTATCTTTCAAATACAACTTTTAATTTAAATCATAATTGATTATAAGTTATATCAATAAGAAATAAACCACAACATAGGGATTCTATATCCTAAAATCACCTAAAGTCTATTATCATGATAAACATACATTAAGCCATTAGGAAATTTAATTATATTCATGGTTTTCGCACCCAATAGGTATCCATGATCCATTATAGATACTAATTGAAATAAAAGGACTTCAACGAATAATTACATTCATTATTTAATTGATTAGGGTGCACAATACATTAGAGCAATAACAATATTGTATAAAATTGGAAATTATCAAACAATAGTGTTATGATTTAGACCTACTACTTTAACAGATGATCCAACAACACTTTAAACCAAAACACCCATGAGGAAAAAGGTATTGATGATCGAAAATAGGTTCTTAGATCAAACAATGTTAAATATAAAAACCAACAGTGCAACAGATCAAAGTATTTCACTACAATAGTCAGAGAACCAAGGGAGAGAAGCAAGAAAACTAACTGTAAATAATTACCCAGGATTAAAGGTGTAAACAGGATGTTTGGAAGTGAGGTAGGCACTAAAAAATACCCTATTGAATTCCCTAGGGTCAAGATAATAAGGATATAATATAATAGATTGATAATTCAACTATAGAGCATGGTTAAAATAGAAGGATGAGGAATTTCAGGGTCTGTAATGTAGTTACACATCATGTAAATATTTTTAGTGGATTACAAAGAAAAAACCCATCCTATCAGATTTATTTTATCAAAACACCCAAATAATTACATGATGTGTATTCTCTACACATGATGTGCAAAGCTAATGTAGATGATTTTTCATCCCATTTTCCCTTTCAACAACCTAAAACCTTTTTAAAACTTCTCAACTTACCAGGAACCCATGAGAACACTTAACCCATTTATATATGTACTCCATTAATTCAAAGTGGAATTCATCCCTAAAACATAATTAATTTTCTCCAACAAAGGATCACTATCTATGAATAAGACTCAACCACTAAGGCTCAAATGAAAAAATGAAAGAGAGGGATACTTGTAAATGGTGGGATCTCACAACCTTCCCACCGTATGACAACTCCTCCTTGAGATTATCCAACCATTACTATGAGGTATGAACTAAAAATTCTATCCAATATGATCAAATATTATATTCTCTCTCCTAGGTCTCCTTCTAAACATTCTCATGCTACCACTACACTCATACCAATGGTATAGTTCCACCTCAAAGATATTTCACAGTATATTCCACTATACATATTCAATGATCCTCAAAGAACACATCCAAAAAATGCTCAACATCTGCAATGTAAATCACATGGGAAGGTTTTGAATTATATATCCATAGCTACAATAATTTGAACACATCATTCTGTAGCACTCTGGATGGGATATATGGTACACCACTAGGATGTCCCTTCCCAATATATCAAACGGCCTGATAAACCTAGGAACTAGCTAACCCTATTTCCTAATATGGTACATCCCCAACCTAGGTGACACCCAAAGGAAAAATTGACGACCAACCTAGAATTAAAGAGGTCATCTGTGATGGTCAACAAAATTTTTTTTCCTAATTTGCGTAGTCAACAACCGATGTCTGATCAACTGAACCTACTCAGACGTCTCATGGATGAGACTATGCCCCAAAAGTGCTAACTTACCTACATCCAACTAGAAAATATGATTATGAAATGAAATTCCATACAAATCCACAAAAGTTTCCATTTAGATCGATGCCTGAAAGCAATTATTATATTAAAACTCCACGAGTGGCATATGTTGGTACCATAAACTACTAAAATTCAAAACACAGGCTCGTAACATATCCTCGAGAACATGAATTTCCCACTCAGATTTACCATAAGTTTTTGGATGATACTAAATTCTTAAAATGACCAGTGATCCCAACACCATTTGAAAACCCTACCAGAAACATGGTGTGAATTGAGAATATCTGTCTTTAATGACATTCCTCAGAACATCATGCAACCGAACCACCTCTCGCATGTAAATACTACTAAAATCATAAAATATTAAGGTTTACATAATATGAATGAAGTGAGAAACCTTAGTAAAATTTTAAGGTTTACAAAATCCACCTGGACATTAACCCTTTTCACTTAAGAATTGGTAATGGATGCAAAAGCCCAAATGGCCTCTAATGCTCGACTTTCACATACTAACAAGTGAAGCATATAGCCATGAATCTTGCCACATATTTTTTTATTTTTTATCTATAGTATTGTCTATGAAGATCAGAAAACATCCTTTTAAAATTGGGATGCACCGCCCATCTAATGAACGAAACTCCCTCATCAGCTCATCATGTAAGCCCGTAGGAATGCATACTCAGCCAGAAAAAAATATAATTTAAACTATTGATAGGTTATCATGATGGTGTATCCCAACTATATATTTTTACTCTTATAACTAATATCGGTAGATCAAACAACTACTCAATCATAATCATTTTCAAAAGAATAGTTATAACAGATGTCAAAACTGGATCTTCACATCCCTAAGAATCACGAAAATCCATATTCATGTGTCCAAAAAGAGATATTATCTACCACTCATCACAATAATCTATTAATACCACTTTATATGTCTTACAGATTAAATATTAGGAAATTATGTTTCCGTTTACCAGTGTATAATCCAATTCAAAGTCAAAAGACTACAAATACTTATCCCACCTCCTATGTTGAAGGTTCAGGTCTCACTGATAAAAGAGGTACCTAAGGCTCCTATGGCCTATTTATACCAAAAACCTATTTCCCTTGAGATAGAGACTCCAACATCTTAGGGAATGTATCCCTACTACTAACTCCAATTCATGAGTAGGGTAATTACTCCCATACAGTCTTAGCTACCTGGATCAGTAAACAACCATAAGATCCTCCTACATTAGAACTGATCTGAGTCCAACTCTATACGTGTCACAGTATATAGTATATGATTAACCTGGTAAATGTAAAATGAGGATAGGTGTTGAGGTGATCCATCCTTTCATATCTTTAAAATCTTTCTCACATGAATTAGACCAAAAAAAATTCCCCTCATTCTTGGTAAACCAAGAAATTGGTGCCACAAAATGGGAGAAATCATGTATAAAGCATTGATAACAACATATCAATTCTAGAAATATCTGAATCTCAAAGTCGTTCTTGGGTTATTCCCATGATAACATGACTATGAATTTCTCTAGTCCACTGAAACTCCTGCCTCTAAGACAAAATTTCCTAATAAGTACAATTTATTAATACAGAAACTTCATTTGGTTAGTTTGTTGTAAATCTGATTATGTCTCAATGTACTTAGGATGATGTCAGTATGTTTGGCATGATAATTTACTAATTAAGAGTATACTAAGATATCATCAAAGAAACCAACACAAACCAATCCAAAAAAGTATTAAAGATCCAATTCATTAAGGACATGAATTCCACCAGTGTGTTAGTCAACCCAAAAGACATCACTATGAACTCATAAAAGCCATACATGCTCATAAATGAAGTTTGTGGAATTTCTGATGGTCTCAAACATAAATGATGGTTACCTAATCATAAATAAATCTTAGAGAAGATATTATTACCTCTAAACTTATTAAAAATATCATCATTGCATGGATGAGGATACCGATTCTTGACCATCATCTGGATCAACCCTTGGATAATCCACACGTAAATGCAAAGACCCATCAACCTTCTTAGAAAAAATAACTAGAGAACCCCAAGGAGATATACTATTTCATATGAGTCCTATAGATTCTATATCTTACAACTGAAATTTTAATTGAGTTTTATATATTTGTTATATTCTATAAGGTGAGATAGAAACAAGATCTTCCCTCGACACTAACTGTGTCGTGAAATCAATTCGTCACTCGGGTAGTAAGCCATATAAATATTTTGTTGAGAATAGAGGTATCCCTTAAAAGAGAGAAATATAACTCACCTCATGTAATAGTCAACATGATCTTAGTAAATAACTAACCAATATATACCATGAATCAAATTGAAGCATATTATTTCCAGAAAAAATAGTTTCTAAAAGAAATTGTAACCACCAATATCTAGATAAAATTCCTTACAACATTTGATATTATATGAATGCACTCCAAATGGTGTGTTGATGGTTAAAACACCACACAAGTTTTCCACATCATGATGAATTTTATTTTAAAAAATATTAGATATAAAAGAATTTGATTTTCCTAAATAAAAAACACAACCTAAGGTAGATGATACAAGAAACGTACCTCCGATGGTAGATATTCATGTATCCATGATATCTGAAGTAGTTTTCATAACATACACCTGACTTGTACCTCTACCCTGAGCTCTAGTGTAACTACCCTAAGGTATTTCCCTTTCCTGCTACTAGTGATTTGGAATTGGGGTACCACATCCCCTACCTTGGACTAACAAACCAATGAAACTCCAACAACTATCATGCTGAGGAGTAGCTGAGACGCTTCTGGACTCAGGTGCTTGTTCTAATCCTTTTCAAATGGTCTTCTATGAAATGTTCATAAAAAACCTCTGAATATGACCCAGAATTCCACATATGTGAAACTTGACTATGGGGTATGGACACTATAGGATCTTGTGGATAATCTTGTCACACTGATAGAACTAGAATAGAACGCGGTCTTAAGATGGATGTCCACTACCCTAATTGCTTTACCCACTACTACCTTGGTAGAAACAGTCATAATGAAACTTGTTTCCACTCGAATAAGAAATCCCATATTTCCCTGATGAAATAACCTGGCCACACATTGGGGACTCTCTCATATTCCCTTCCATGATGAGTATTTGGTTTATCACATACTCAAAGATTCTTAAATGAAATAAATTCACTTATGACCAGACCTCATAGTGAGGACCGTAATCAAAATGTCTCTCAATAGAGATCTCATCATCTTTCAAAGATGGCGCAAAGAATTGTAGTTTGGGGAAGCATCCATTATAGTCCATCAATGACATGATCTCCAATGTATTATGCATACAATCAAGATATTTTTCAACCCTCACTGTCTCCTAGAAGAAAAGTATTAGGAACTTCCCATCAAAGTACTTCAAATTTAGCTCATACGAGAACCTAGATTTCTCTATAATATCCCACCAACACTTGGTAAGTCCATGAAGAATATATGAAGAAAGATTAACCATTCTATCCATGGGTGTCTCAACATGCTTGAAGATTGTATAGATTGTCTCGATCAAGAACCCGAATTCCTATGTGTTGGACTCACCTGTTTTTATAATCCCAAATCATGTTTAAATATTGAGCATGATACATTAATCCATTTTATAACCCTTTTAATCTATATTTATATTGTTTATACTGAACAATTTATATTCATAGTCTCAAAATTTAGTTGCATCCGTTTACAGTTTACATTTATCTAAATATAAGTTCACTGTTAAAGGCTACTGGTAAGAGCCTTATGTTCAAGGTCACCATTATATCTCACTGTTACTCTAGGTTACTGATCCTATAAGGTTACTGTTGAATATCTACTGTCACTGATATACCGGTACAAGGTTACTATCACAAGTCTACCGTTGATCTTCTAATCAAAGCTCATAGACAAAGAGTCACCGTCACAAGGTCACTACTGTGGCAAGGCTTCTGTTAGAAGTTCACTGTCAGAGTCTTTCTCAAGCCTTCTTTTGAGAGAATAACTATTCAAGTCTATAGTTGGACATGCCTACCGTTAGTAGAAGACTACCGCAAGACAACTCCTACTATTGAGATAGTCGACTGTTCTTCACAGTCTACTGATGGAAATATTCCACTGTTAATGAAATTACCTATTGAGATAAGTCTACCATTGGAAAGGTCACTGTTGAAGTAGTCTGATGTTACAAAGATTCCGTTAGAAGCTTACTACTGAATTCTACCACTGATCAAGCCTACTGATGAAGTCCGAAGTTGTAGAGACTACCGTTGATGTCTACCGTGTGACATTCATCTGCTACCAGTCTAATGATATTCTATTATTTTCTTTACCAATTTTATTATTATTATTATAACGGTAATGTCTGGACAAATTAATGCACCTGACATTATTTAATGTTATTTTTAGGCATATCATGAGAGAATACTAGGTATGAGGAAGAACACAAATGGTTGAAACATTTCTCTTGTCGGCCCCTGCTGAACCAAATAAGAAAAAGATGAGCTGGAAAAGTGTACATGTGTATGAGTAGAGATAGACATCAAAGACAGGTGTGGGCATATTGAATATACACACATAAGAGAGAAACATAGAGCATCAAAAGAATAACACTCAAGAACTCATTTAGAGGAACACCGAGCTTCACGAAGATCTATTGAAAGAACCTTTTTCATGTTGTAGTGGTGTGGTACAAAGAGCTTTAAAACCAAGAAGTTGATAATATCTACATCTGGAATTCAGAATCTAGAAGTTAGAACCTGGAAGTTACGACACTCTGTTTTTGAGTCAACTTGCAGAGAAGGACCAAAACTTAATTTCCTTCATTCCAACGAGTCCAGAGCTGATCTGCCAACACAACAGAGCATTCTAAACTTATCCCTACTATCTTCATCTCTAATGTGTATAAGTCTTTTTCATTTGTGAGCAGTGTGTCTGTGTTACACACCCTGACTCTTGTGCCTGAACTGAGGGATACTGAAAATCCCCATACCAAACTCTCTTTACATTTGTTTCCCACACATAACTATGGAAGAATCCTAGTGTGGCTTGGTAGTTTATTTTTCCAACGTATAACTGTGGTAGAGGTTAAAAAACTTGGAAAGTTTGTGAAAACTATTTTAAATCCAGATACAGGATGTGTATCACTTTTATCCACTGTGCTTATATTAGCAAAGAAAGAAATCGGTTTTTACATTCACTCTAATAGTTAGTTCTGGTTAGTGAGTATATGGGAATCATTTAGTAAACTTGTTTCAAAAGTGGAATTAGTTCTCATACTGATTCTACTAAGGAGTAATCAACCTTTGAGAAACCTGTTGAACAATACGTCACTTATATCTCTTCTGCCTTAATTGACTGGTCCGTTTTAATTTGGGGGATTTTAATTCTAAAAGTTTTTAACACAAATTTTAATTGGAACTCAATTCACTCCCCTCTTGAGTATCCACTCCGACCAATATTTGGTATTAGAGGGAACATTCTTATTTATAAAAAATGTTTTCAAACCCTCTTTTTTTCAAAATGTGATTTTAGTGTTATCTTAAAGATATTAAATTTCTGTTAGTTCTAAATTTTATCACTTTAATATATTTTCTAAAATCTATCTATAGACAATAGACTAGAAGGTGGTGATACTAACAGGACACCTTTCTTTAATGGTGTGAATTATGCTCAAAGGAAAATTAAAATGAAAATTCATTTAGAAAGTATTGGTTTTGATATTTGGTCTTCTATAGAATCAGAATATGAAATCCCCAAAACTGCTAGATCTACTTGGGATGATTCTACAAAGTCTGACTATAACAATAACTGTAAAGCTATTAATTCCCTTTACTTCTCTTTAGGAGATGAGGAATTTAATTGAATTTATGCATGTAAAACAGCTCATGAAATCTAGGACACCTTGGCTGTTTCTCATGAAGGAACAACCAACATGAAGGAAATAAGATTAAATACTTATACTATTAAATATGATAATTTTAAAATGAGACCTGATAAACCCATTTCTGACATGTACCTCAGGTTTAATGAGATTGTCAACACCATGAGTTCACTGGGAAAAGCTGTTCCAGAGAAGGAGCAGATCATGAGAATATTGAGATTGTTTCTAGACAGATGGAGAGGCACTTCTGTGTTTATCTGAGAGTCATGTGACATCAGCAAGCTACCTGTTAAGGAGTTGATTGGTAAAATAATGTTGTATGAAGAAGAAATGAAGGTGAATAATGAAGAAGATGATGAACCTAAGAGAAAATCTGTGGAATTCAAGTATACTACTTCCAAGAGCAACGAAAAGGAGAAATACATGTACCTCCTGAAAGTTAAACTAGTGAAGATTCAGATTCAGAAAGTGATGAAGAAATGGCTCAAATAGCTAGGAGATTTAAGAATTTATATAGGAAGAATAAGTTTTTAAGAAAACCAAACAAAAAGGGTAAGTATGATCAACAAGGTAAGTGGAAGAAGGATTTGAAGAAATCTGATAAGGAAGATGATATAGTCTGCTATGAATGCAAGAGGAAAGGACACATCAAGGATGACTCTTCGAAGTTAAAATTAAAAAAATAAAATTGATTATAAGGGAAAAAGTTATAAGAAGGCTATGAAATAAACCTGGAGTGCTTCAAAAGACAGTTCGAGTGAATCTGATGCTTCATAATCAGAACAGAACAAACATTCCAATCTATGTATTATGACAGAGACATCTGAAGTAACAATTAATTCCCCTGTGCATAATACTTATTATTCTGGGAATGAAGGTGACTCTCATAATAATGAAGATATGACTAAGGAAGATTCATTTAAATATTGCGATATTCTTGAGGACACTTTTAATGAACTCAAGGACAACTATAAGTCATTAAAAAGACAACATGCTTTAAATGTGAATTACAAGTCAAATCTGGACATAGAAAAAGAGAAATTTGCTACATTTCTAAAGGAAAATAAAGAGTTAAAATTATCTAATGAAAAATTAAGAAAGGATATTGAGAAGTTCACTACTAGTAGGGATACATTGAAACAGTTTCTAGGAAAACATATTGCTCCAAAATATACAACTAGTCTAGGATATCAGCCTGGACAGAGACAAATTAGCAAAACCAAATTTGTTCCAAAATCTAGATAGGTCACTGCTAGTTCTAGACCATCTTTTGAGAAACAATTTTCTAAATGACATAACAATGTATTTATGTCTCAAAATGTGTTTTTTGATCTTATAAAACCTATCAAGAAAATATGGGTTCCCAAAGTCTTACTAGATAACCTCTCTGGACCCAAGAAGATCTGGGTACCAAAATTACCCCATGTTTAATCTATTTTACAGGGAAGTTTATTAAAGAGTTCCTATAAGACCCTATGGTACTTGGACAGTGGATGTTCAAGACATATGACAGGAGACTATTCTTTCTTCAAGAGTTTAATTAAAGTTGATGGTGGGCATGTCACCTTTGGTGACAGTGCAAAAGGAAAAATTGTCAGCATAGGCCAGATTGGTAACCCTAATACAATATTAATCTCTAAAGTACTTTTTGTTGATGGATTAAAGTATAATTTACTTAGAATATCTCAATTATGTGATGATGTCTTTAATGTTAAATTTGAAAATGATTCATGTAATGTGTTTAATTCAAAAAATTATTTAGTTTTCACTGCATGTAGAAATGAGAATGTATATACTGTTGATT
The DNA here is from genome assembly GCA_963277665.1 of Viscum album. NCBI lineage: Eukaryota > Viridiplantae > Streptophyta > Magnoliopsida > Santalales > Viscaceae > Viscum > Viscum album. Next base: position 497,164,970 of record OY728123.1, on the reverse strand, counting down.
TAAATTCCTTATCCAAACAAAATGTTTCCTACTTAAATTCTTTTCATAAAGAGTCTTGGTTGTGGAACAAAAGGTTAGGACACTATAATGTGCACTCACTTAGGAAGCTATCTAATAAATTTTTAGTTATATACTTACCTAATATAGAATTCCCAATTGATAAAGTGTGTAATACCTGTCAAAAGGGAAAAAACACAAAGTTTCTTTCAAACCAAAGAAAGAAGTTTCAACTTCTCAACCACTTGAGTTGATTCACATGGATTTTTTGGACCATCATGAGTTTCAAGTTTAAATGGGAAGTACTATTTTTGTGTTCTTGTAGATGAATTTTCTAGGTATACTTGGGTATACTTTCTAGCTCACAAAAGTGAAGCTTGTTCCTATTTTTTCAAATATTCCAAGTCGGTAGAAAACCTTAGTGGACTTAAAATTAATACCATGAGAAGTGATCATGGCCATGAGTTTTATAATCATGAGTTTGAATCTTACTGCTCACACAATGGCTATAGTCACAATTTCTCTGCCCCTAGGACACCTCAACAAAATGAAGTTGTAGAAAGAAGAAATAGGACCCTTCAAGAAATTTCTAGAACTATGCTTAATGAGTATGACTTACCTATTTATTTTTGGGATGAAGCTATAAATACAACTTGTTATATTATCAATATATTTTTTATAAGACCTGTTCTAAAAATGACCCCTTATGATCTTTGGAATAATAGGAAGCCTAAGGTTGATTACTTCAGAGTTTTTGGTTTCAAAGTCTTTATTCGTAATACTAAAGAAAATCTTGACAAATTTTCTCCCAAAAGTGATAAAGGAATTTTCCTGGGTTATTCTATCTCATGTAAAGAATACAGAGTTTTCAATAAAAAACCAAATGTGTGGAAGAATCAGTTCATGTCAAATTCGACGAGACTGATCCACATGAGCCTAAAACCTCTCCTGAAAATCTTGCGGAAGATTTTTCAAATCTGAACATTAATGATAAGGATAGTGAATCCCCTGTAAAAGTATCCAGTTCTAGAAATTTTCTAGAATCTGCTCCTACCGATTCTGAACCGATAGACAACAATGAGGAATCTAGTTCAAACCTTCATATAGGTTTTAGGACTCTCAAAAATCATCCTCTAGATGCTGTTGTAGGCGATTTAAATAGAGGAACACAAACTAGAGCTTCTCTAAGAAACCAGGTTGAACATCAAGCTTTTCTTTCACAGCTTGAACCCAAAAATATTAATGATTCTATTAGTAATGCTTTTTGGGTAATGGTTATGCAAGAAGAACTAAATCAGTTTGAAAGAAACAAAGTTTGGGAATTAGGGGAAAGACCTAAGGACACGTTGACAATAGGCACTAAATGGGTGTTTAGGAACAAAGTTGATGAGTCTAGGAATATAGTTAGAAATAATTCTAGGCTAGCTGCACAAGGATATAGTCAAGAGGAAGGAATAGACTATGAGGAGACATTTTCACCTGCAGCTAGACTAGAAGCTACTAGGATACTACTTGCATATGCAGCTCATATGAATTTCAAAATTTATCAAATGGATGTTAAAAGTGCTTTTCTAAATGGGTATATAGTTAAGGACGTGTTTGTTGAACAACCTCCTAGTTTTATAGATCCCCTTTTTTAAGATCATTTTTTAAACTATTTAATGCTTTATATGGTTTAAAACAAGCTCCAAGAGCATGGTATGATAGGCTCTGCTCTTTTCATATTTCATATGGTTTTACCAAAGGGATAGCTGATCATACTCTTTTCATTAAAGGGATTTCTAATGATGTTTTGATAGTAAAAAATTTATGTGGATGATATTACTTTTGGATTTTATAAAAATTCATTATGTATTGATTTTTCAAAAATGATGTAAAATGAGTTTGGAATGAGTTTAATGGGAGAACTCAAATTTTTCCTTGGATTTCAGATCTTTCAAAATAAAAATGGCATTGTTTTGAATCAAAGTAAATATATTAAGGATCATTTAAAACGTTTTTCTTTGGATGGTAGTAAAGGTAGTGACACACCTATGAGTACCACCTGTAAGTTGGATACTGATGAAGCTGGAGAACCAGTGGATCAAACCAACTATAGAGGTATGATAGGGAGTCTACTCTATCTTATAGCTAGCAGACCTGTCATCGTGTTTAGTGTATGCATGTGTGCTCACTTTCAAGCCAATCCAAAAGAGTCTCATTTAACTGCTGTAAAAAGGATTTTTAAATATCTCAAACATACTCCCAAATTAGGATTATTTTATCCAAAAGGACAATCATTTGATTTGTTGAGTCATTCTGATGCTGATTTTGCTGGTTGCAAGTTAGATAGAAAAAGCACCTCTAGGACATGTCACATTCTAGGCAAGTCACTACTATCTTGGTGTAGTAAGAAGAAGAATTCTATTGCATTATCCACTGCCTAAGCTGAGTACATAGCTACTGGTAGTTGTTGTGCTCAAATTCTATGGATGAAACACACTTTACTGGACTATGGATATTAATTCAAACAAGTCTCTATAAAGTGTGACAATACAAGTGCTATTAACATTTCCAAAAATCCAGTATCTCATGCTAGGACAAAGCACATTGATGTGAGACGTCACTTTTTGAGGGATCATTATCAAAAGGGTGATATCACTCTTGAATTCATTGGCACTGAACATCAATTGGCTGATATATTCACAAATACTTTGAATTTGGAGAGTTTAAATTACATCAAACATGAGTTAGGTATGATTAAATTTAGCATAGGAGACCTCACAATCATACCTCACTATTAGAACACACTGATTGGACCTCACAGTCAGACCTCACTGTTAGACCTCACTGTTGGACCTCATAGTCGAAACCTCACTGTTAGACCTCACAGTCAGACCTTACTATTAGAACTCACTGATTGGACCACACCGTCAGACCTCACTGTTAGACCTCAAAGTTAGACCTCACTGATAAACCTAACTGTTACACCTCACCGTTGCACCTCACTAGTGTACCTCACTGGTACATCTCACTATTGGATACCTTGCTGTTTTTCTTTATTTTTGCGGGAATTCGAACCATTTTTATTCTTATTAATTATTTCTATTTTATTTTGTTTTAATCCCTAAATGATAAAACCAAAGGTGACAAACATATCTCAATTCAACTTCCTCTATCAATCTCGAACCTTGCTCTCGAAATATCTAAACCCTAATGCTTCATCTGAACCCTCGAACCTCCTTCAATCTCCATGGCCAAAACCAAGTGACCCCCGACTGTCAATGAAGATGCACCAAGGCCAAAGAGAACCCGAGCCGAATCCAGTGGCACCAGTAATACTCTGACAGGACCTTTCAACCCACATCTGACCAAGAGAGAAATATTTGCTGAGAAGGAATTAAGTGAAGAATTGTTGTTGTCGAGCAAGTCATTAGTGCTGAAAGCACTAGATTCCCCAGGATGGACCGATTTTTTTTCCAACAACAATGGACCGTACTACCTGAAGCTTGTGAAACAATTCAATGAATATCTGAAGTTCGAAGAGGAAGATGATGTGCATAAGCTAATATCCAGAGTCAATGGCAATGAAGTCTGCTTCATGTCTGCTGAGTGGGCTGCCTTTTTGAGAGTTCCTCATGAAAGAGTATATGATTACTACTCTAGAGTGGCTCCTCTAGACAGTAATGTTTTTGAGTATGAAAAAGCTCTGGAAGAACTGACAGGAAATGGAAAATCAAGGAAGATCATTGCAGTTGAGATGAATAGAGAAGACATGCTTTTGTTCAAATTCATTCAGTATGTAATTAGTCCCAAGAGAGGATATTTGGCAGTTTTGAAGTACAAGGACATATTCCTAATGTACTTACTGAATCATGGAAAGAAGAGTAACCTATGTAGGTTACTGATGCCACAATTGGAGGATATGACTAAGGCAAGCTCAAAGTCAAATGCTCTATTTCATGCCAAGCTTATTTCAGTAATGCTAAAGGTAAAGGGTGTAGCTGGAAATCAAGAAGAGATGATAGTGGCCAAGAACAGTGCTTGTATCTCCATGGTGATTTGAAAATTCATGAAAATTAGCTGGAATCCCTAGAAGAAGGCATGGGTGAATGATGAAGGAAAGGTATATGAAAAGTTTGACCCCACTACACACCCATCTAGGCCAAAAGACAAGAGAGATCCAGGTCTGAAGCCTGATGAGCCAGAATCGGCTTATTTAGATGAGGAGGAGGAAGTTGAAGGTGCTATGGACCCTGAAAGAGAAAACACCCCCATTGATGATGGGAGTGATCCTGATTTTCCTAACAGTCCTGTAAGGACAATAGCTTTCAGAGCAGCTAGCTCTCCAAAAGATCTATCAAGAAGAGAGACTGTTCTGATGGACAGTGATACTAAGACCACTGAAGAAGAAGAAGCATATCAGAATATTTTCAAGGACACCTTTGAAGAGGATGAGGCTACCGAGTCAGATCATTCTACTCATGATATAGAGGAGGCTTGTGATAAGAATGAAGGTAAGGAGACTATTGCTGAAGCTGATGATGAGGACAATGAAGAAGAAGAGCTCAGTTTGAGCCTTCGGATAGATAATATAGAAAAGATAGTGTTTGATCAGGAAGCATGATTGGAATCTACTGCCATTGATATGGAGGTCGTTGATGACTCAGTGGAGGCTGTGACTCACCCCACTGGTGAACCAACAATGCAAACTGTTTTTGAATCTGGTGGAGTTGCAGAGGAGGATGTGGAGTTACCTAGATCATAACAAGTAGAGGAGAGTACTCAGGATAGGGCTCTATGTGAGGGGGAGAATCTTGATTCAGTTTCTGTGCTATATGACATAGAGGGTTGGTCATCAGATCCAGGATACATGGTACTTGGATTCAATTATGGAGATTCGGATGAGGAAGACCAACCTCAAAGGGATTCTATTATCCTATGATTAGCCACTAAATGAGGATAATATTAAAATTTAATATATATAATATTCATGTGCTTTATTATTCATAAACACCATTTTAGTGCATTTTAAACTTTGAACATAATTTCACAATATGATTGTAATACCTTCTTAAAATGCACTATTATGTGGTACATTTTTAACATCATTTAAATTACTCAATGATCCATCTGATTTTATGGAATTTAATTATCCATATTTCAATTTTATATTTTGGTAAATTGATCTAAGCTTCATTATGAACATTTTTTATTCATGGATCAATGGATGATTCATAAAGGATGATGGAGATATTTGGCGATGAAAAGAAACAATTCTGGATAAGGCAGATTGAACACCATCCCACTGATGAGAATGTGGGGCCCAATATACTAGCCCAATAATGCCCACATTTCGTGAGATTATATAATACTGATAGAGGGACAAATACGTCTTCAGTAGACAGTGCTAATTCAGCCTCCATTGTGGTTATTTAGGCGGCCCATGTCAGAGATAAAATTCTGGGCCAGATTCTGCGGCCCAGAAAAATAGCCCACTAATTAAACCATATCTCAAAAACCATAACTCTTTTTGGGCTGAGATATGTCAGGCTGTTATGTGACATCTATATCTTAATTTAAGTCTTCAATTTCTCACCCAAATTCGGCCATATAGAAGGTGTTTCATGTGCCTCTGTTTGGTGGATGCAAGCTGGATGCCTTTTCGGGTCAAGGGTAGAAAGTCTTCTTTCCAAAAATTTCCACCACCCTAGACCTACCAAGTGAAATGACTTGTACTGTTGGAGGCTCGACCCAAGGGATACAAAATGACTATTTATGGTAGTGGTGTTTTATTATTTAGTATTCTGGGGTGTTTGGTTTAATTGTAATGTTATGCTGCCACTTTGTGTTTGTAATCGCATTTCAATTTCCATGTAAGTTTCCTTTTTGTACTTCTTTGTTATTAATCAACATATTTCTCTTCTATTCTTCCAATTTCTTTCATTAAAACTTTATAATCACAAATCACAGTGATATAACTTTGTTGTGCTGAATTATTTCACACATAGGTGTGAATTTCATTGACACACACGGAGGAGTGCTCATTATTTCTGCGGTTTTAATTTCTTCAATCTAATTCTTGTAATAAATCTTCCACCAACCATTGAGAGTATACCATCAATAGAGGGATAACCCTTTAATGGGTTGATCTTAGGAAGATGCAAAGGCTTGATTGAATTTTATTTTATGAACGAATTGTTGTTAATTGGTTAACTAATTAAAGATTTCCATTTTTCAGTTATTTCCACTCTTCATCTTCACTGTGTTTGAGGAAGATAAATACAATTACTAAAAGGACCATATACCTTGGAGAAATCATGAATTTGGTTATCTAAGTGTGTAGGGGATTAGTAATTTAGTTTAGTTGCATCAAACTTGAAAATGATTAAGGTAGTGTTATTTTGAAGAATGGATTCATCAATAATTAATTAAACCAAAATTTTCTAAAGAAGTAAAATTCATTCGATCCACCCCTAGCATAATCTTAAGATCAAAAATTTTTCATTTAATTTAATTCACTTAAGTATCATAGAGTTCACTTAAGCCCATATAAAATCAACCCAAGTTGGACACTTCATAGCCAAAAACAATCCGTAGAATGTACGTGTCTATAGGTTACTTCTTAGGTCTCTGAGGATTCGACAACCCAAGATAAACTACAGGGACCATCCTACCTTCTTCTTTTGGGTAAATTTGAGCATTAATCAAATTTTGGCGCTGTTTTCGGGGACCTAAGTAAGTTATCTTAGACACTATCATCCTTTTTTTCATCCCTCTTCTCTTTTCTCACCCCCTCACTCTTATGGAATTCAATTTTGAACAAGTCTAAACATTGGAAACCTATACCTACTTTGATCACCCAACCCCATGTGTGATGTACAATGAGCATCCTAATTTATACTTGTGGTATCATCAAAAACCTAATGAACCACAATGTTTTTACTCCTATGATCCACAAAACATTCCAATATATAATGAGTTTCAATCCCCACAAAGACAATTTGAACACCCTCCTATGTAATTCCATCAAGTTAATTATCCACCTAGAATAAACCATTTGGATCAACCCTTATCCATCCAAATCCACATACATTACTTGAAAAACTGTGTCAACAAATGGAGATAATTAATTATGAGGTTTCATCATTGAGGTTATAACTACAAAGCATTAAAACCTGTGAGTAACCCATCCCTACACAAACTGTCCCTTCCATAACCTTATGTGAAGTGTCTAGTTTCCCACAAACCTCTTATGAATTTACTGAAGAGAAAACCTTTGGATTTGGGGAAGACGAGGAAGATCATGGAATTGTTTATGGGTGTTTAAATCAAGAGGAAAATGATTTTTTGTATTCACAAGAGGGAAATTTGACATCATGGATTGAGTCTCATGAATATAACTCTACTGATGATTTTTCAAAAACACAAATCATTGAACCATTAAGAGAAATCACAAAATTTGAGTCCATACCCATTCCTAAAACTAGTCTTTCCAATTTTGTGGTTGAATCTTCTATTCAAAATGAACCAATTTTGTTGAGAAATTTTGAAAATGAAACTGAGTACAATTCAAAGTCCCAACCTATGATTGAGAGTTTTATCCTACCTGAACTTGAACAAAAGGAATTTCCATCCACCCTTAAGTTTCCATTCATTGGGGATAACCAAAAACTTCCAGTTGTCACCATTTATTATCTTGAAACCAATAAATAGGTAATGATTCTTAATGTCTTATAAAATACTACAAAAGAAATTGAATCCATCATTTTTGATATTACATGGATTTAGCAGCTTATTTTAGAACAGAGGTTTGTGCATGAAATAAATTCTAAACATATAATCAATTTCAACCTAGTTGAAGTGGTGAAACATGTGGTCCTTAAAATGTTGAATGTTGGTATTGGATAATTTTGGGGGTTCAAGTCAAGCTAATGAAATTAAACAAAGCACTGCATGGGAGGCAACCCATGGTTTTCAATTTTCCTATCATTTTGTTGTTTTAATAAACTTTATATTTTAAATAGGATTAATTAATCATTTTTATATTTTAAAAACATAGATTGTTGACCTGTTCTTCTATTATGAGTATGGATGGGTATGAAAGGGGAGCACCATATTCATCTGTGTCACGTAGTGTGATCCTTGAGTAATGCCTTACCCAGAAATTTAAAAAGAAGACAATGTATCATCAGTTTGTTTTATTTATATGTTTTTTAGGTTAAAATAATAATACAAAAAAATAAATAAAAATATAATAATAATAATAATAAGGGACGCATCGTGGGTTGTGGGTCAAACCCTGTCACAACCGGTGAAGCTGTGGGGATTCGAACCCGGGACCGAAGGGAGACAGGGGCGCGCACTTACCACTGACCTACAGTTTTTTGTGCTTCCTTATTCTATAATGTTTACATATACACTTATATTTACTTTCTTAATATATAAATATATATATATATATATATTGTTTTGTTTTGTTTTGTTTTTTTGTTTTTCCTTTTTCTACTAGGGAACTCTGCAAGTGACATGAATATCAAAGGATTAAAAGGGAGCAGTAAGAATTTCAAATTCAACCACCAGGTGACTTCATTCCATGATCCTCATTTTCAATTTACTTTTTGAACTTTAATTCTCTACCTCTACCCCCTTCTAAATTTTATTTTCTTTAAACACTGGGGACATTGTTTTTTTAAGTTTGGGGGGAGATAAAATAAAAAATGCTTTTGTGCCCAAAAAATGAATGATTTGAAAAAAAAATCTAAATGGAAGGAAAAATTCCTTTAACTTTGAACATGGTAATACAAATTTCACACTTTGAAACTGAATATCAAATAATTTAGCATGACCTGATTCTGATTTTAATCCTTGTATAATTTCATGAGCATATATTTTGGAAAGTGTGGTTGTCTAATGTGATATTTCATCATTTATATTTTCATCCAAATAAAAAAAAGATCACAATGCACATCCTTTGGATAGTGGGGTATTAGTTTGAGTTCATGGGGTCCCCCAAATAAATAGCATAGGTTTTTTGATCATTTTAGTTTTAATATGAGTATTCAATTAAAAAAATATAAAAATATAAAAATAAAAATAATAATAAATTTTCCCTTAGAGAAATGAAATGACCTAATGCGTGGCTTTCGGCACTTGGGGATCATGACTCTATAGTTTTCTGGCGCAGAGTTAGTAATTTTATCTCTATTTTTGGTAATTTGAATTTGTTTTTGACTGAGTTAAATAAATATGATTCTCGTGTATGTGGGATTCACTTGGTGCCCTAAGGCCTTTGAGCCTGGGAGTCATCGGCAAAGTCTCACTATAGGGGTTGACTCTTTTGAGTGCAACTTCAATTATCATGGAAAAATTGCAGAAAAAAACAAAACAAAAAATATGATACAATGTTTTTGAATACTCATCTTAATATTGAAATTTGATTCCACCTAGAGCTTCCATCATTTCCCCCTTGAATAAATATGAACCCCCATGTCTATTGTGATACACAACACATCCTCGTACTTAATTGAAATTGGATGAAATATGGCAATGATTTTGAACAAAGGAATGGGCTTGGGATTGGGATATGCATATGAAACTATCTTTTATTAAAATATTTTTATGGGTTTCATTATTGTTTGGTATAAGGGTTTTTGGTGATCATTGTGTATTAAAATGTTTTTGGAAAAGGGAATTTGAATTTCATATTGTTGAGATATATTTTGCTCGAGACTAGCAAAACTCAAGCTGAGGGGTGTGATTAGCCACTAAATGAGGATAATATTCATTTTTACTATATATAATATTCATGTTCTTTATTATTCATAAACACCATTTTAGTTCATTTTACACTTTGAACATAATTTCACATTATGATTGTAATACCTTCTTAAAATGCACTATTATGTCGTACATTTTTTAACATCATTTAAAGTAATCAATGATTCATTTGATTTTAATGAATTTAATTATCCATATTTCAATTTTATATTTTGGGAAATTTATCTAAAGTTCATTATGAACATTTTTCATTCAGGGATCAATGGATGATTCATAAATGATGATGGAGATATTTGGCGATGAAAAGAAACAATTCTGGAGAAGGAACCATCCCACTGATGAGAATGTGGGGCCCAATATACTAGCCCAATAAAGCCCAAATTTCATGAGATTCTATAAGACCGATAGAGGAACAAATACTTCTTTAGTAGAAAGTGCTAATTCAGCCTCCATTGTGGCTATTTAGGCCGCCCAAGTTTGAGATAAAATTTTGGGCCAGATTCTGCGGCCCAGAAAAACAGCCCACTAATTAAACCATATCTCAAAAACCATTACTCTTTTTGGGCTGTGATATGTCAGGCTGTTATGTGGCATATGTATCTTAATTTAAGTCTTCAATGTCTCAACCAAATTCGGCCATATAGAAGGTGTTTCATGCGCCTCTGTTTGGTGGATGTAAGCTGGATGCCTTTTCGGGTCAACGGTGGAAAGTCTTCTTTCCACAAATTTCCACCACCCTAGACCTACCAGGTGAGATTACTTCTACTGGTGGAGGCTCGACCCAAGGGATAAAAAATGACTATTTATGGTAGTGGTGTTTTAGTTTTTAGGATTCGTGGGTGTTTGGTTTAATTGTAATGTTATGCTGCCACTTTGTGTTTGTATTCACATTTCAATTTCCATGTAAGTTTCCTTTTTGTACTTCTTTGTTATTAATCAACATATTTCTCTTCTATTATTCCCACTTCTTTCATTAAAAATTTATAATCACAAATCAATGTGATATATCTTTGTTGTGATGAATTAGTTCACACATAGGTGTGAATTTCATTCCCACACGCAGAGGAGTGCTCATTATTTCCGCAGTTTTAATTTCTTCAATCTAATTCTTGTAATCCATCTTCCGCCCATCATTGAGAGTATACCATCAATGGAGGGATAACCCTTTAATGGGTTAATCTTAGGAAGATGCAAAGGCTGGATTGAATTTTATTTTCTGAACGAATTGTTGTTAATTGGTTAACTAATTTAAGATTTCCATTTTTCAGTTATTTCCACTCTTCATCTTCACTATGTTTGAGGAAGATAAATACAATTACTAAAAGGACCATATACCTTGGATAAATCATGAATTTGGTTATCTAAGTGTGTAGGGGATTAGTAATTGAGTTTAGTTACATCAAACCAGAAAATGATGAAGGTAGTGTTATTTTGAAGAATGGATTCATCAATAATTAATTAAACCAAAATTGTCTAAAGAATTAAAATTAATTCGATCCACCCCTAGCATAATCTTAAGATCAACCAATTTTAATTTACTTTAATTCACTTAAGACTCTTATATTTCACTTAAACTCATATAAAATCAACCCAAGTTGGCCACTTCATAGCCAAGAAAAATCCATAGAATGTACGTGTCTATATGTTACTTATTAGGTCTCTGAGGATTCGAAAACCCAAGCTAAAATACAAGGACCCTCCTACCTTCTTCTTTTTGGTAAATTTGAGCATGAATCAAATTTTGGCGCTGTTTCCAGGGACCTAAGTAAGTTATATTAGACACTATAATCCTATTTTCATCCCTCTTCTCTTTTCTCACCCCCTCACTCTTATGGAATTCAATTTTGAACAAGTCCAGAAAATGGAAACCTATACCTACTTTGATCACCCAACCCCATTTGTGATGTATAATGACCATACTAATTTATACTTGTGGTATCATCAACAACCTAATTAACCACAATGTTTTTACTCCTATGATCCTCAAAACATTCCAATATATAATGAGTTTCAATCCCCACAAATCCAATTTGAACACCCTCCTGTGCAATTCCAACAAGTTAATTATCCACCTAGAATAGACCATTTGGATCAACCCCTTATCCATCCTAATCCACATACATTACTTGAAAAACTGTTTCAACAAATGGAGATAATGAATTATGAGGTTTCATCATTGAGGTTTGAACTACAAGGCATTAAAACTTGTGAGGAACTCATCCCTACACAAACTGTCCCTTCCATAACCTTATGTGAAGTGTCTAGTTTCCCACAAACCTCTTATGAATTTACTAAAGAGAAAACATTTGGATTTGGGGAAGATGAGGAGGATCATGGAATTGTTGATGGGTGTTTAATTCAAGAGGAAAATGATTTTTTGTATTCACATGAGTAAAATTTGACATCATGGATTGAGTCTCATGAATATAACTCCTTTGATGATTTTTCAAAAACACAAATCACTAAACCATTAAGAGAAATCACAAAATTTGAGTCCATACCCATTCCTAAAACTAGTCTTTCCAATTTGGTGGTTGAATCTTCTATTCAAAATGAACCAATTATGTTGAGAAATTTTGAAAATGAAACTGAGTACAATTCAAAGTCCCAACCTATGATTGAGAGTTTTAACCTACCTGAACTAGAACAAAAGGACTTTCCATCCACCCTTATGTTTCCATTCATTGGGATAGCCAAAAACTTCAAGTTGTCACCATTTATTATCTTGAAACCAATAAAGAGGTAATGATTTTTAATGTCTTAGAAAATATTGCAAAAGAAATTGAATCCATCATTTTTGATATTCCTTGGATTTAACTGCTCATTTTAGAGCAGAGGTTTGTGCATGAAACAAATTATAAACATAGAATCAATTTCAACCTAGTAGAAGTGGTGAAACATGTGGTCCTTAAAATGTTGAAAGTTGGTATTGGATAATTTTGGGGGTTCAAGTCAAGCTAATGACATTAAACAAAGCGCTGCATGGGAGGCAACCCATGGTTTTCAAGTTTCCTATAATTTTGTTGTTTTAATAAACTTTATATTTTTAATAGGATTAATTAATCATTTTTATATTTTAAAAAATATACTGTTAACCTGTTCTTCTATTATGAGTATGGATGGGTATGAAAGGGGAGCACCATATTCATCCGTGTCACGTGGTGTGATCCCTGAGTAATGCCTTACCCAGAAATTTAAAAAGAAGACAATGTATCATCAGTTTGTTTTATTTTAATGTTTTTGTAGGTTAAAATAAAAATTCAAAAAAATAAATAAAAATATAATAATAATAATAATAATAAGGGACATGTTGTGGGTTGTGGGTCAAACCCCATCACAACCGGTGAAGCTGTGGGGATTCGAACCCGGGATCGAAGGGAGACAGGGGTGCGCACTTACCACTGACCTACTATTTTTTGTGCTTCCTTATTATATAATTTTTATATATACACTTATATTTTACTTTATTTACTATATATATATATATTGTTTTGTTTTGTTTTTTTATATTTGTTTTTCCTTTTTCTATTAGGGAACTCTACAAGTGACATGGATATCAAAGGATTAAAAGGGAGCATCAATAATTTCAACTTCAACCACCAGGTGACTTCATTCCATGATACTCATTTTCAATTTACATTTTGAACTTTAATTCTCTACCTCTACCCCCTTCTAAATTTTCTTTTCTTTAAACACTACAGACAGTGTTTTTTTAAGTTGGGGGGAGATAAAATAAAAAATGCTTTTGTGTCCAAAAAAATTAATGATTTGAAGAAAAAGTGTAAATGGAAGGAAAAATTCCTTTAACTTTGAACATGGTAATACACATTGCACACTTTGAAACTGAATATCAAATAATTTAGCATGACCTGATTCTGATTTTAATCCTTGTATAATTTCATGAGCATAGATTTTGGAAAGTGTGGTTGTCTAATGTGATATTTCATCATTAATATTTTCATCCAAATAAAAAAAAGATCACAATGCACGTCCTTTGGATAGTGGGGTATTAGTTTGAGTTCATGGATTCCCCCAAATAAATAGCATAGGTTTGTTGATCATTTTAGTTTTAATATGAGTATTCAATTAAAAAAATATAAAAATAATAAAAATAAAAAATAATAATAAATTTGTGCTTAGAGCAATGAAATGACCTAATGCGTGGCTTTCGGCACTTGGGGATCGTGACTCCATAGTTTTCTGGCGAAGAGTTAGTAATTTTATCTCTTTTTTTGGTAATTTGAATTTTTTTTTGACTGAGTTAACTTGAGATGACTCCCGTGTATGTGGGGTTCACTTAGTTCCCTAAGGTCTTTGAGCCTGGGAGTCATCGGCAAAGTCTTACTACAGGGGTTGACTCTTTTGAGTGCAACTTCAATTACAATGGAAAAATTGCAAAACAAAAAACAAAAAAAATATGATACAATTTTTTTGGAATACCTATATTAATATTGAAATGTGATTCCACCTAGCGCTTCTGTCATTTCCCCCTTGAATAAAGATGAACCCCCATGTCTATTGTGATACACAACACATCCTCATACTTAATTGATATTGGATGAAATATGGAAATAAATTTGAACAAAGGAATGGGCATTTGATTGTGATCTGCTTATAAAACTATATTTTATTAAAATATTTTTATGGATTTCATGATTTTTTGGTATAATGGTTTTTGGTGATCATTGTGTATTAAAATGTTTTGGGAAAAGGGAATTCAAATTTCATATTGTTGAGATATATTTTTCTCGGGACTAGCAAAACTCAAGTTGAGGGGTGTGATTAGCCACTAAATGAGGATAATATTCATTTTTAATATATATAATATTCATGTTCTTTATTATTCATAAACACCATTTTAGTTCATTTTACACTTTGAACATAATTTCACATTATGATTGTAATACCTTCTTAAAATGCACTATTATGTGGTGCATTTTTTAACATCATTTAAAGTACTCAATGATTCATTTTATTTTAATGAATGTAATTATCCATATTTCAATTTTATATTTTGGGAAATTGATCTAAACTTCAATAAGAACATTTTTCATTCAGGTATAAATGGATGATTCATAAAGGATGATGGAGATATTTGGCTATGAAAAGAAACAATTCTGGAGAAGGCAGATTGAACACCATCCCACTGATGAGAATGTGGGGCCCAATATATTGTCCCAATAAAGCCCGAATTTTGTGAGATTTTATAATACTGATATAGGAACAAATAATTCTTTAGTATCTAGTGCTAATTCGGCCTCCATTGTGGTTATTTAGGCGGCCCAAGTTAGAGATGAAATTCTGGGCTAGATTCTGCGGCCCAGAAAAACAGCCCACCAATTAAACCATATCTCAAAAAACATAACTCCTTTTGGGCTGAGATTTTACAGGATGTTAGAGGACATCCGTATATTAATTTAAGTATTCTATGGACCACCCAAATTCTGCCATATAGAAGGTGTTTCATGCGCCTCCGTTTGGTGGATGAAGGCTCGATGCATTTTCGGGTCAAGGGTGGAAAGTCTTCTTTACACAAACATTCCACCACCCTAGACCAACCATACTCAAGTGAGATGACTTGTACTATTTGAGGCTCTTACCAAGGGCTCAAAAATTCCTATTTAATGCAGTGGTGTTTTAGGATTTAGGAATCTTCGGTGTTTGGTTTAATTGTAATGTTATACAGCCACTTTGTGTTTGTAATCGCATTTCAATTTCCATGTAAGTTTCCTTTTTGTACTTCTCTGTTCTTAATCAACATATTTCTATTATATTCTTCCCATTTATTTCATTAAAACTTAATAATCACAAAGCACAGTGATATCTATTTTTTGTTCTGAATTATTTCACCCATAGGTGTGAATTTCATTCACACACACGGAGGAGTGCTCATTATTTCTACAGTTTTAATTTCTTCAATCTAATTCTTGTAAGCCAACTTCCGCCCACCAATGAGAGTATACCATCAATGGAGGTATAACCCTTTAATGGGTTGATCTTATAATGATTCAAAGGCAGGATTGAATGTTATTTTATGAACGAATTGTTGTTAATTGGTTAACTAATTTAAGACTTCCATTCTTCAGTTATTTCCACTCTTCATCTTCACTGTGTTTGAGGAAGATAAATCCAATTACTAAAAAGACCATATACCTTGGAGACATCATGAATTTGGTTCACTAAGTATGTAGGGGATTAGTAATTGAGTTTAGTTGCATCAAACCAGAAAATGACGGAGGTAGTGTTATTTTGAAGAATGGATTCATCATGAATTAATTAAACCAAAAGTGTCTAAAGAAGTAAAATTCATTAGATCCACCCCTAGCATAATCTTAAGATCAAACCATTTTAATTTAATTTAATTCACTTAATTCTACCGGAGTTCACTTAAACCCATATAAAATCAACCCAAGTTGGCCATATCATAGCCAAAAACAATCCATAGAATGTATGTGTCTATAGGTTACTTCTTAGGTCTCTGAGGATTCGACAACCCAAGCTAGACTACAAAGACCATGCTACCTTCTTTTTTTGGGTAAATTTGAGCGTGAATCATCCTACCAGAAAGTATTCCAATAGTTGTGGATGACAATTTGGAAACTAAGGAGGACCTTGAGTCTTTAAATGTTGAAATGAAAAAGTCAGTGAGAGAATAAATGGGAGATTTGAAGAATATCCTTGTTGAAGAGCTGAAAAAAGGTGAGCAATCCCTAGAGCTATCTCTGGGATGGGCTGTGTCTAGTATAGTGAAAGAAATGCTGAATGGGATTTAAGTGCACTATACTCAAATAGAAAGCTGGACAGGAGCTGTGGTTGCTCTGAGACAATCAGTTGCTTCTTTTACCACCAAGAGCAGTTCTCAAAACCAAGTGAATACTGAGATTCGATACATAAAAGAGGTAGTAAAGCAGTTTGTGGAAGTTTTTGAGGCTTTTAAGAAATCATTCAAAGAACACATGAATAGTCAGGATGCACTTGTTCCGAAGGTGATTGGTAATTTGACTCAGTCTTTCAAAGAGACAGTAGCTTTCCCGGTCAAACCACTTTCTTCATCTAGCTACTCTATGAACGTTGACCAGATCAAAAATGTGATCCAGGAAGAGCTCCCTAAGGCCAGTACCAGTGGATCCTCTGATTCTCAGGTACTTGCTACCACTAGGGAAGTCAAAAGTTATATTCTTGAACACTTGTGTGTAGCTACTTCTACTCAAGAAGCCATTAAGAAAAAGGTCGACTCTTACTTTGAGAAGATATATACCAAGCAACAAATGACCAACCACTTCAAGATTTTGATAGAGAATATAAAGCTACCTTCAGTGTCTCAGGAATTCCAGGAGCAAGTCAGAAAACTGAGAGAATTGACCCCTGCTTTGGATAAATTTTTGGAGAATAAAGATTATTTTTTATCTGCTATGGAAAGAGGAGGGAACATTATTATGGATTTCAGAAACCTTATTCTACCCTTTCTCCATGTGGACTGTACCCCTGTCATCATACCTCCTACCTTACCTGAATCTCAACCTATTGGTTCTTCCATGATGTCTCCTACTGAAGCTATCAGAAGCCTTACTCCACTGATCCCTCAGAGAGCTACCCACTACAGACCCACCAGAGCTTCTGTTACTGCCCCTCCAGTCATTCCTCCAGCAATTCCTAAACCTGCTGATCCACCAGCTCATCCTCCAACTTCTTCTTCCAAAGGGAAAGATCCCTTACCTATAGATGATGTGGATTGAGTCTGTTTTTGTCTTTTGATAGGGACTCTTTATTCTTTTAGGGTCATGTAATGTACTTTCATTAATACAATATTTATCTGTTTTCTCAATTTGTCTTTCTTTTTGCTAATCACAAAGGGGGAGGAATACTATGCTAATTCTAGACTAATCATGTGATTGGTGAGAAATGTGCTAATATGATCTTATGTTGAATCTTTTCTGCCTTTCTCTATGATACTATGTACCAATATTTTCTGCTGTTACACTTTTATTAATCTCTAATTACTTGAGACATTTTTTATCTATGTTTAGTAACTATATTATATTTGATATCTATCATTAATACATACTGGCATAATTTGTGATTATAAAAAAGGGGGAGATTGTTAGACTCACCTATTTTTTCAATCCCAAATCATGTTAAAATATTGACCATGATACATTATTCCATTTGCTAACCCTTTTAATTTATATTTATATTGTTTATCCTGAAAAATTTATATTCTTAGTCGCATAATTTAGTTGCATCAGCTTACAGTTTACATTTATCTAAATATATGTTCATTGTTAAAGGCTACTTCTTAGAGCCTTCTGTTCAAGGTCACCGTTATAGCTCACTATTACTCTATGTCACTGATCCTAGAAGGTTACTGTTGAAGATCTATTGTCACTGATATATCAGCACAAGGTTACTGTCACAAGTCTACCATTGATCTGCTTAACAAAGCTCATAGACAAAGATTCACCATCACAAGGTCACTGCTGTGGCAAGGCTTCTATTAGAAGTTCAATGTCAGACTCTTTCTCAAGTCTTCTTTTGAGAGCATCACTATTCAAGTCTATAGTTGGACATGTCTACCATTAGTATAAGGCTACCGTAAGAAAACTCCTTCTGTCGAGATAGTTGACTATTGTTCAAAGTCTACTGATGGACATATTCCACTATTAATGAAATTACCTGTTGAGATAAGTCTACCATTGGAAAGGTCACTGTTGAAGTAGTCTGATGTTAAAAAGCTTCCGTTAGAAGCTTACTGCTGAAATCTACCACTGATCACGCCTACTGATGAAGTCCACAGTTGTAGAGACAACCATTGAAGTCTACCATGTGACATGCATCTGCTACCAGTCTAATGATATTCTATTATTTTCTTTAACAATTTTTTTATTATTATTATGATGGTCACGTCTGGACAAATTAATGCACCTGACATTATTTAATGTTATTTACAAGCATATTAGGAGACATTATGAGGTACGAGGAAGACCAGACATGGTTGAAACATTTCTCTTCTCGGCCCCTGCTGAATCAAATAAGAAAAAGCTGAGCTGGAAAAGTGAATATGTGTATGAGAAGAGACAGAAATCAAAGACAGGTGTGGACATATTGAATATACACACATAAGAGGGAAACATAGATCATAAAAAGAAGAACACTCAATAACTCATTCAGAGGAACACAAAGCTTCGAGAAGATCTTTTAAAAGAACCTTTTTCATGTTGTAGTGGTGTGGTACAAAGAGCTTTAAACCCAGGATTATGATCATCTCTACATCTGGAAGTTAGAATCTTGAAGTCAGAACCTAGAAGTTGCGACACTCTGTTTTGGAGTCAACTTGCAGAGAAGGACCAAAACTTCATTTCCTTCATTCCAACGAGTCCAGAGCTGATCTGCCAATATAACAGAGCATTCTAAACTTATCCCTATTATCTTTATCTCTATTGTGTATAATTATTTTGCATTCGTGAGAAGTGTGTCTAGGTTACACACACTGACTCTTGTGCTTGAACTGAGGGATACTAAAAATTCTCATACCAAAGTCTCTTTACATTTGTTTCCCACACATAACTATGGAAGAAGCCTAGTGTGGCTTCTTAGTTTATTTTTCCCATGTATAACTATGGTAGAGGTTACAAAACCTAGACAGTTTGTGAAAACTATTGTAAAGCCCGATACAGGCTATGTATCACTTTTTAATATAATTGCTCTGTGGCAGGTGATCACCAAGTGGAGAGGACTAGGTCTTGACTTAAGACCGAACCTCTTGTTTAAATTGTTGTTTTCATCTTTCCATTACTCTGTTTTACATTTATCTACTGTGCTTATATAAGAAAAGACAGAAATCTCTTTTTACATTCACTCTAATAGTTAGTTCTGGTTAGTGAGTATATGTGATTAATTTAGTAAACTTGTTCCAAAAGAGGAATTAGTTCTCATACTGATTCTACTGAGGAGTAATCAACCTTTGAGAAACCTGTTGAACAATAAGTCACTTATATCTCTTCTGCCTTAATTGACTGGGCTATTTTAATTTGGGGGATTTTAATCCTAAATGTTTTTAGCAGAAATTTTAATTGGAACTCAATTCACCCCCTCTTGAGTATCCACTCCGACCAAAACTATGTAAGAACCTGGTTTTTATGTTGAGGTACAAGTTTCTTTTTCTTTCAATTTTTGAGCTATTTTTTGAGAAAACTGGGAAGATATGAATATTTATAAATTTAAGGGTTACACGACCTATATGCTTCATTAAAATCCATGTACCCTTGGATGTGTTTGGATTACATATATGGTGTGTAGGTGTGTTGGCTGGGTAGAAATGTTAAACCATGTCCACACTGTGTACTCCTTGTACATGTCATGTAGTCTAACTGTGTATGGAGGACATACATGGCATGTGGGGAAGTTGGAGAGGAAGAAATGAAAAAACAAGTACATTCCATGTATGGAATAGTACACTCCATGTAATCATGTCATAATTATGTGGAAAGTATGTCAGTGGTAAGTGTCCACCATATTAACAGTTAAAGAAGCCACACAGTGTGTAGTCTTAAGTACATGCCGTGTATTTTTTTTGTTAAAATATGCAGTAGCCTCATTTTGAGGTAGAGGGAATAGGGAGTCACTAAGTTTCAAAAACTTGGCCTCCAAAGCTTCAATTCCTTTCCAATCCTTATCTGATGTTAGATTCGAATGTTGTCAGATCCTTTGGAACACCCTTAGTAAGGCCTTAATTCCCCTTGAGTTGTTCTTCTTAATTTTTGTTCTAAACCTATTTATAGGGGTTTGAGAGTTTTTTTATTATTTTATAGATATACCTTCATTTAGACCAAATTTGAGTTTGCTACTAGAGGAGGATCATCATATGTTTATGAGGTAGGTGGTGCATACTTCATTTTTTGTTTTGAGGACTTTTGGGTGGCGCGGCTTTTAGCGCGTATTTGGGTATTTTGAGCGGGACCCTATTTATTTTGAAGTTTCTTGTTAAATTGATTATTAGACCTATGGGATTCTTTTGGGTATTCATTTTTACCTATATTTATTCAATGGGGACATGCAAGGGGTCGTTGTTCAATTGGGGTAGTTTGGACGAGTATGTCAAAATGTGTTAAAATGAATTGTTTTAATAAAACTACTATGTTTAATTTGTTAAGGTATGATATTATTTGTTATAGGCTTTAAATACCTAAGTGATGGTATGTGAAAACACTTGGTTAGTGTGTTTCAACTATTTAGTTTGTTTTTCATGTTTAAAAGTGATTATTTTGATATTATATGTGATTACTGAATTGCATGTGTTGGAACCCCTTTGGGTTGTGTTGGGAGTGGCCCAAATATTTTTGAGTGATGTTGATCACATGTTGGGTTTTACCCGGATTAAATTTGGTGGGTTTGACCATGGGATTTGGAATCATGGACATTGGGATTGAGGCAGTGGTACTGTTAGGTTGGGCATGGCCAAGGTTACTAGGATGGAAAGGACCTCAGATACTGAGCGACATGGTCGCAGAGACATGAGGTTCTAGAGATGTTGTGTCTTGGGTAATATTTTGGTGATTACTGCTCACCCATGATTTGTGTAGTTTTCACACAGAGAGACTTCCTGGTGAGGTGGTTTTGACTACTCGTGTGGGTAGAGGCCCCCAATAGTTGAGGTTTAGGTACTATTGGTTGAGGGGGTACTTTCCATAGGAAACCACATGGAAGGTGAGGAGCCTTTGGAAGATAGTGATGAGGCTATCAAGTTGGGGGATGAGGATCTCCGTGAATGAGGCTGTGGGTCATGACACCTTATTTGAGGGTAGATATCGTTGCCCCTCAGGTTACTTTATTTGAGGGCATAAATCTCTATTCATCCAGTTACTTATTTGAGGACAAGCATCGTTGTTCCTCTGAGTTAATTTTTTTTGGGCGTGTCATCGAGATGTCTGTACGTTGAGAGACGAGGTTTCAGGATGTAAATGGTGCTGGGTTACATGATTAAAGGGAACTAGAGGGTTAACCTGGGATTTGTGATGACATGGGTACTTGGGCCATGAGATAAGCACTCTTTTTTAATTCATAGATTCCAGCATTGGTCGAATAATGTGACACTCCTTGGGGTCTTCTGAGCACCGGTGGAGTTTATGTCTATTTGTGCATCGTACTGTTTACTACATTCCTTATAAATTCATGCCTTCTTAAATACTTATTTTATTTATGCACCATTTGGTGGTGTCCTACTGAGATTCATCTCACACCCTACACGGGCCCTTCAGGATGCATGTAGACTTTATGAACTTGTGTGCTAGAAGAGGGTCAGCCACTGGAGCTGCACCTGAGTGGTGTTTGGTATGGAGACTTGTATGGACCATGAGGTCATTCTCGGTAGAGTTTACTTCATTTTTTTGCATTTTATTTCTATATCAGCATGTTTACTTTAATATGTAGCAACTGTTGGTTATCCATTGGTGACATTCTTATATATGTTGACATGTATGACCTGTTATGGATTAATTTTAATTGTTTAGTAGTTGTTTCAACTGATTGATGTCATGATGTCTATTTAATTTCTGCTGTTGTTTTTTATTTTTTTCTTCCATTTTTTCTCTGCAATTGATTATGCTTCCACTATGTGAGTCTAGTTCGAGTTTGATAAGTCTTTATTTTTTATGCATGTTATATATTGTTTCTCAGACCAGTACTATTATTATCCTCAGAGAGGGTATAACCTCACCATTATACCTATCAGACCCTCACTGCTAGTCAATATCCTTTGTTTTTCAGGGAGTTGTGCCTAAGGTAGTAACACCCAACCCGTTTAGTACTGTTCGGGTGGTTTTTTGGGTCCAGGATGTTACAAAGTGGTATCAAAGGAGTTCTTGACAATGATTTAGTTGTAATGTTTTGCTGGATACTAATAATATTGAGGCTTCTAATTATATTTATCTTGGTTTACTATTTGGGATATGTTAGACTGGAGATAAGTTGTAGTTGGAATGGATTTCTAGCATGTACTTGGGGTTCCTGCATCCCTAGGTAAGATAGAAGGACCAAGTTTCCTTGGGTGGGAATTGCTGTTTTCTTTTTCTCAGATAACAATTTACATGATTTCCACCTTGGTGGATCACTTGGTTTTTATGATTATTGGTTGAGATATGTAACCCCTGACCCATTATAGTAAGGGGGATTGAGGACCTTGGCCCGGTATGGGAAGGCATGATTGTTGGAATTTTGATAGGCACACTTTTAGGGTATTTCAATTTCATAACTACACATATGCTTTGTGATGTGATAATTCCATGTGAATAATATCAATGTCCATGATATAACTACTTTTGAGAATGTGAATGATGAAATACCTATAATAATTTCTTTTCTATTGTAATGTAATATTCCATGTTTTAAATTAAGTAGAATTGAATGTGGCATGAGATTTTGGCCTCAATATTGTACGAGTAGGAAGGTTCTATGGTTGAGGTGATTTTGGTCACCAGGATTGCGGGACTAGGTCTTCAGTTTGAGGAAACATTTGCTATCAATACGGGCATGGACCGAGGTACTTTTGATACATGGATTTGTTGTGGGCTGGTAAGGATGCCATGAGACATGGTTGTCATGGGAATTGTTGCGGAAGGAGAGAGTAAGGGTAGTAGTTATGTGCTTCCTTTTACTATCTTCCTTATCTATGTTATATATATTATTATATATGTTGGCTATCTGACCATTTATGGTATTCAGGGGGTTCATCCTAGATGGCTCAATGGAGCATCAGGCAGGTGAAAATATATTACCGCAGGAGAACGATTAGGTACAAAACCATGAGGGGCAGGCAGAGCATGAGTCACTGACACATGATTAGGTATAGAATCAGGTTCATGATCTACTGTGAATAGGGCATCTGCCGAGTTTGATAGCATTCGGGTCATGGATCGACGAGAATCTTCGATATATCATGGTACATGTTTTACAAGGGATCGATAGAGGTACGTAGGGTACATAGCCCTCTATGGAATATCTGAAATGGGAGTTCTAGTCGCTGCACCAGCTTCTTTTCTGGGGTAAGGATGATCCATAGGTGGCTGAGAACTGGATATAGAGTATGTAGATGATCTTTGAGCATTTAGAGACACCTCCAGGGTAGAGGGTGAAGCTGGAGACATACATGCTGAGAGGACCGGGAAGTGTTTGTGGGATGTGAAGGTTCAGGCTCACAGGCACAAAGGAATCATTTGGAGGGACTTCAAGGACAATTTATTCAAGAACTTTTTCTGAAGGATACTGAGGGTAGAGAGAGCTAAGGTATTCTTGATCCTTTTGCAGGGTGAAATTTCCATCATAGACTATGTATCTACTTTCACCAAGATGTATCACTTCACACTAGGTATAGTAAGTGATGGAACCTCGTGGGTGAGGCACTTAAAATATGGATTATGGAATTCCATTCAGGTGTATGTAAACATCTTTAGATTGGCCTCATTCTCAGATGCAGTTAATTAGGAGCTCATAGAGGAGGGAAACCAAAGGGATAGGCCCTAGTTTAGCCGGGTGACAGATTCAGGTGATTATTGAGATAACAGGAAGTGAGGTCATGACGAGTTCCATCTGAGAAGCCAGGATAAAGAATTAGCTAATCCACCATGTATAAGTTCAATAATGGTTTTCTCTATGTGTGGGAATCTAGGAAATGTCCGAACATAGTGAGATAGGCCTCCAAAGTAGTGTCAGGATATTCGAAAAGTTTGTCATATTGAGAGGTTCTATAGGAAACCTTCTCAGAAAGACAATAATTAGGGACTAGGAAAGACTGTGACATCTCTATTTGGTAAAGGTTTGGTACCAGGAGAGGGTAGCCAAGTTTCAGCTGCACATAGAGGACATGACAGAGACAGTGGGACCTAGCTGAGGGGCCAGTGTCTGGTGACCGGTGTAGTACAACAAAGAGGATAGACTTTATACAGTAGTGTGTCAGGCTAGGTGTATGTCATGGAGATTCCATGGGATGAGCAGGGTGGTGAGCTGATGATAGTTAAGGGTACACTGCAGGTGTGGCCATGATCTTTTTTTACTTGTTCTTGGCATTACCGGTTTGGGCATGTCCGTTTTGAGTGCACGATGAGAACATGATATATGTGGATGACCGAATGATAGTAAGTGGGATTAACACCATATCAGGTGTGTTATATTTATATATATATGTATGAGGTTCCATGGGAATTAGGGAATATATGGGATGGGATTTCTTGAGGTGTTGTGGGCATCGATGCATCGAGGATGCAGGTTACTTGAGGTACAAGGCACCTGGTTTTATTTTGATCATCCATGGGATGAAAGGCCTCATTTAGGAGGACACCGATGCATTGTATATACATTTGGATGTTGGAAGAAACATGGGAGCACTTAATGTGGTGCAGGAATGACGATGCATCACTAGAGGACCATGAGTCCGAAAACAGGTTAGTAAACCTTTGCTTGAATTGAGTTTGGGTCTGATGTTGTCCTGAAATGTTTTTTGGGTCAACTTTGGAAGGGAAAATTAGGGATTAATTTCTTTAAGGGAGGAAGTTTGTAAGAACCCGGTTCTTCCTTTGAGGCACATGTTTCTTTTTCTTTCAATTTTTGAGCTATTTTTGAGAATACTGGGAAAAATGGGTAGTTCCCAAAATTTTAGGGTTACACACTGTGTACTCATAAGTACACGTCATGTACCCTTGGCCATGTGTGTGTTTGAGACATGGAGTGTGGGAATGTTGTCTAGGTACAATTGTTAAACCAAGTACATGACATGTACTCCTTGTACATACCGTGTAGTCTAACTGTGTATGAGTGATATACATTGCGTGTGGGGAAGTTGGAGAGGAGGAGATGAAAAACTATGCACATTCCATGTAATACCTAGTTCACACCAAGTAATAATTTTAGTAAGATATATAAAGTATGTTTGTAGAATGTGATCTCTATATGAAAAGTTAAAGAATCCACAAAATGTGTAGTCCTAAGTACACCCATATATTTTTCTTTTTTTTTTGTTAAAACATGAAGTATCCTCGTTTTGAGGTAGATGGCATAGGGAATCTCTAGGTTTTTCAAAACAGGCCACTGGAGCTCTAATCCCTTCCCAATACTTTTTCCAAAGTTACAGTCTAATTTCATTAGATCCATTAGAACCCCCCCAGTAAGGCCTTGATTCCCCTTGATGTGTTCTTCGTGATTTTTGTTCTAAACTGATTTATAGGGGTTTGAGCATTTTTTATTATTTTGTAGATCTACCTTGATTTAGACCAAATTAGAGGTTGTTACTGGATGAGGATCATCATACTTGTATGAATTAGGTGGTTTAAACTCCATTTCATGTTTTTGCAGATTTTTGGGTGGCACAGGTTTTAGCGCATATTTGGGTATGTTAACAGGGACCCTATTTATTCTACAGTTTCATGTTAAATTTATTATTATACATATGATATGCCTTTGGGTATTCCATTTTACGTATTTTTCTTGAGCAAGGCCCAACATGGGGTCATTGCTCAATTAGGGCATTTTGGCCGGGTATGAAAAAATGTGTTAAAATGAATTATTTTGATTAAACTACTGAGTTTAATTTGTTAAGTTATGATATGAATTTTTAGAGGCTTTAAAGACCTCAGTGCTGGTATGGTACAACACTTAGTTAGTTAATTTCAACCATTTAGTTTGTTTCCCCTATTTAAAGGTGATTCATTTGATTTTATTTGTGATTACTGAATTTCATGTACTGGAACCCATTTGGGTTGTGTTGGGTGTGGCTCAGATATTCTTGAGTGATGTTGATCATAGTTTGGGCTTGAACCAGATTACTTTGGGTGGTTTTGACCACAGGATCAGGCATCATGGACGTTGGGATTGAGGTAGTGAGACTACCTGGTTGGGCATGTCCCGAGTTACTTGGATGGAAAGGCCATGGGATACTGAGCAACATGGTCACAGGTGAATGAGGTGACTAAGATGTTGTGTCTTGGGTAATATTTTGTTGATTACCACTCACCCATTATTTGAGTAGTGTGAACAATGAGAGACTCCATGATGAGGTGTTTTTTACCACTCGTACGGATAAAGACACCCAATAGTTTTGGTTTAGGTACTATTTTTTTGGGTGTGCTTGCCTTAGGAAGCCACGTGGAAGGTGAGGAGCCATTGAGAGATAGTGATGAGGCTATCAGGTTGGGGGATGTGGCTCTCCGTGATTAAGGCCATGGGTTGGGACACTTTATTTCAGGGAAGATATCATTGTCCCTTCAGTTACTTTATTTGAGGGTAGATATATCTGTCCCTCCAGTTACTTATTTGAGTACATGCATCTCTATTCCTCTGAGTTAATTATGATTGGGAGTGACTTCAGGATATCAGTACCTTGAGATATGAGGTGTCAGGAGGCTCATGATGCTGGGTTATATGATTAAGGGGAACCAGAGGGTTCACCTGATATTTTTGATGACAAGGGTACTTGGTCCATGGGCCAAACACTCTTTTTTTTACTTCGAAGATTTTGGCATTGGTCGAAGAAGGTGACACTCCTTGGTGGATACTGAGAACTAGTGGAGTTTATGTTTATTTGTGCATCATACTGTTTACTTCTTTCCTTATAAATTCGTGCCTTATTGAACACATATATTTGGTATGCACCATTGGGTGGTATCCTACTGAGATTCTTCTTACACCCTACATAGGCCCTTCTGGATGCGTGTAGGCTTTATAATCTTGCGTTAAGGAAAAGGGTCAGCCTCAAGATCTGTACCATAGTGATGTTTGGCATAGAGACTAGTATGGACCATGAAGTCAAGCCTAGATAGATTTTACTTTGTTTAGTTTCTATTTTTTTCTATATCTTCATGCTTACTTTAATATGTGTCAACTGTTGGTTAGCTATTGGAGCCATTTATATACATATTGAAATGTATGACCTGTTATGGATTCATGATTGTTTTTAGTAGTTGTTACAATTTATTGTTGGCATGCTCTGTATTTACTTTCCACTACTATTGTTTCTATTTTTGTTCCATTGTTTATCTACTATTGATTGTGCTTCATCTCTGTGGGTCTTGTTCATGTTGGATGAGTCATTTATTTTTTGTGCATGTGATATATTATTGCTCTAACCAGTACAATTATTGTCTTCTGAGAGGGTACAACCTCCCCACTATACCTATCAGAACCTCGCTACTAGTTGGCAGGCTTTGGATTTTAGGGAGGTGTGCCTAAGGTAGTAACATTTGACCCGTTTAGAACTATTCAAGTGGATTTTAGGTATGGGATGTTAAATCCTAGGGTCCTCCTTCCCCAGTAAACATTGGTTAATGCTGAAACTGAAACTCTATTGTTAGCTCAGACATCAAAGGAGTTGTACGAACAATCACCCTTTCTAGGAATCACATGAACCTTAGGAAGATATCCCAATGATGAACATCCATATGATCCTCAAGAACTAAATGAATCTACGATTATACTATGTTATAATATTAACAATTTCCAATATCCCATTACTCAGGTCAAAGATGATGAGGATACATTTTTTCTATAAGAAAACCAAACTTCTAATAGAACAGTCTAGAAAAAAAGTCAACCTCAATAGGTGAATAAAATATGGAACCATTGAATCCCAGTCCCTCTAAAATGGATTTAACGTGTTTTAGCATGACACATCGAATCATTTCATTTATCCATCTAGTGAAACAAATATATTATGTCATAGTTCAAACAGAAAGTATATATGATATGAAAAAAATTGATATTCCCCTATCATGAACAATGTATTTCGATGTATCCCTATGTTCATATTATGATGTATGTATTCTCATATCACAACATACTAGTCTTAGAGTAAAAATATCAAGAAACATTTACATCATAAAAAAATAACCTCCCATAACATGTGAATCACCCAAGGTGATATTACATAAATTTTAATAATAACTCAACACAAATAGAAATCCCATCCATGGGAACTTGTATTTTCCCTTATATGTGGGTTAGATACTCCCATGAAAAAGATCATTACCATGTCATGAGAAATCCTAGTTCCTTTTTACCATTCCTAAATAGTAAAAAAAAAAACAAAAGGAAACCGTATCCTTTAATACAACAATGTAACATCCCTAAATTCATCACTCTCTCATGTGGCCAAAATGGGTTTGTTATGAGACCTCAAGCATGCCTCCCTGTACACCAGAGGATTCCAACTAGTAGTATGTGTATGAAATGTATAGTGGGTAAAATATAACCCATGGTATGTAGTGTCATAGAAAAATAAAAATAATCCATATAAATATAATAAAAACAATGTATAGAAAAAGCGGAATATAAAATCCAACTGAATAATCTAGTAAATAAAATTGAACAATGTAATGACATCCTGGAATGTAACTAAAATAAATTTTAGAAAAAATGAATGTAAAATAATAGAAAAATAAAATAAATACTCAGAAGTCCCCAGTTCCAAACCCCATTTCGGTCCCCTTACCAAACTCTATCCCATAAGAAAATAAGAAATCAACTACAAGGTCCATCACCCTTGTCCAAATATGCATCAATGTAATTTTCTTGGGTTCCAAATGACATCCCAAATAGGGTGTGAGTATAACTTAGTAGTTTGACACCACCATGTCTGAATAAAATATTCTGATAATAAGAATATACAATTAAGTGATAAACACGTGTATTAATTAATTTGAAAATTAATAAAATACTTAAAAACCTGCATTGGTATTGTGCTAGAATGTCTATGATCATATATTATGACCATTCCAACCATTACCATATTACTAAGGTAAAATAATTTTTTGGGAACTATTCTGGAATATATATGAGAATGTATTATGACTATGCCAACAATACCACATAACTGAGGTAAAATAACCTTATTTGGCTCCATGTTAGAATATCTCTAAGCATGTATTATGACCATGCCAACACCACCATATAACAAGGGTACAATAAGCTACATTGGATCCATGCCAGAATATCTCTGAGAAAGTCTTATAAACATGAAAACACCACCATATAACACTGGTATAGTCACAAAAATCTAGTTCAAAGACCTATAATCATTACAACATCTAGGTCAAAGCCCTATATGCATTACAACATGGGACTGGGCATAAAGAACTCTCTATAAGAATTACAATATGAGATTGGGTCAAGCCCACTCAATATCAACATTACAACATATAAGTGTCGGTGTTCCTAGTTCAAGGCTCATATATAATCATTTCAGAATGGAACACAAGTCCCATCATAAAACATGGATATTGTAGTGTCACATCATATATATCAAGGGTTAATTATGAAAATTACCAATTATATTTCAAATACAACTATTAATTAAATAATAATTCATTAAAAATTATATAAATAAGAAATATGACAAAACATTTGGAATCTATATCAAGCAATCACCTCAAGTTTCAAGTCATTATAAACATAATTTAATCCATTTTCCAATTCAATTATATTCATGGTTTTGTCACCTAACTAGTAACCATGAGCCAGTTCTGAAGAAAATTGATACTAAAGGACTTCATGGAATATTCCATTCATTATTTAATTGATTAGGGTGAAAACTACATTGGATCCATCTCAATATTGAATAAATTTAGAAATTATAAAACCATAGGGTTAATATTTAGACCCAAAAATTTAACAGATGATCCAATAAATCTTCCAACAGAAAACTCCCCTGAGAAAGATGGTGAAAATGACTATAAAGAGGTTCCTAGATAAAAACTGATCTAGTTAAAAACTGATCATGATCAAAACCAATAATTAAACCAGCCAAATGATTTCAATGAAACAGTAAGAGAACTATGGGAGATAAGGAGGAAACCTAAATGGAAATACATAATAGGGATTCAAGGCATATAAGAGATGTCCAGAAGGGAGGTTGGAACTCCATAATCACTTGGAAAAATCCCCAGGGTCGAGAGGAGAATCTTGCAACAGAATAGAATGAAAATTCATCACCACAAAATTTTTAAAAATGAAGGCCGGGAATTAAAAAGTTTGTAATATAGTTACATGTCTTGTATATAATTTTAATGGAATATTATGAATAAATAGTCACCTCATATTTGTTTTATTAAAGCACATGAATAATTACACAATGTGTAATCCCTTTACATGGAGTTTAAAATTTTTTATGATTGGTTTTCATCCCATTTTCCCTTTAAAAAACTATAACCCTTTTAAGTCTTATCAACATACCAACAACCCTTGTTAACACATAAACCATTTACACCCAGACCCCATTAATTCAAAAAATAATTCACCCCAAAATTTAAGTAATTTTATTAAACAATTCTTATCCACATCCAAACAAAACATGGACACCAAAGGTAAAAAAAATCTCAAAGAGGGACTTACCTGAAAAATTATGGGATCCTACACCACCCTCCATCTCTTTTCAACTATTTTAATGTTACATTATTTGGGATCCATTTAAATTAATAGTTTTCAATTTCATATTAAACTGCATGGAATTGATTAATTTTTATAAAACATATCCTTTAAACATGAGATAAAAATTATGATGGCACAATTTATTCAAGGGGGAATGTAACTCCTCGAGATTTTAAGTATGAATTATTTTATGTAATTGTCTGGTTGAATATCATGTGATATACACAACATAAAATAAAATTGAGTAATAATTTATTAAAATGAATGGTAAAAATCATTAAATCTTTTATATAAAATGAAAAAATTAATTAACACTTATTGGTAAATGATTTATAATAAGGTTTAGAACACTTTAATTTCAAAACAATCATTTTTCAATGAAATAAAATTAATTTATTTTTACATTAATTTAAATAGTAAATTTATAAAATTTGGAATATCATTTTGATGAAATGAAATTAATATTTCAATTATCAATGTAAAAATTATATTAGGGTGAATTTTTGTGTTTTTTATAAATAATTGTTTAAGTGCATAATGAATAATATCGATTTTAAAAATACTAACACTTTTAAGATATATTCATTATATTATAATGAATTAAAATTTTAAGAAAGTATTTTTATAGAAACAATATATATTTAATAAGTAATATAATTATTTTAAAATAATAGTTTAAAAATTAAAAAAAATATGATTGAAATTTTGGAAGTCTAAGTAATGTTTTTTATTAAAATAAAACTATTTTTAATTATTTTCTTTTAATAAAGTATTCACATGGTTATTTTTAGTTTTTTTTGTGTTTAAATTCAAATAATTGTATTTTTATTAAAAATAATCCAATTAATTCCACTATAGTGAACATTATACATAACTTTATGATAATACCATTTTTATGTTTTGGAAGGAATTTTTCGTAGATTTGTTTTCAATATATTTTGTGAAATTATATTGAATATAATTTTTCATATTTTTTTAATTTGAATACTAGAAATTGGATTCCATGTTTGGTATAATAATATTTTAATTATTTAATATCTTCCTTTTCATTTTTAGTGATAATTAATAGTAACCATGGTGAAGTTTTTCCACAATAGTAATGGAAAAAACGGTTTAAACGTGGTTAAAATAATGAGATAAGGTTTAAAAATCTATCAAAAAAATATTTTTATTATATTGAATGAGTTTATTTTGACCTGAATCATCCTATATACTAAAATATGTCAATTCTGGGACACCTTTGTTTTGTTACACATTTTATCATTTTTTATGTTATGTGTATTTTTGAAATGTCACTCTCTTTCACCAAATATTGAGAATATGTTTTTCTTAGGGATTGAAATAAATTATTAAGGGTTATAAATTATTAGGTTTTATATAAATAACTTATATTAATTATATTAACTTATTATTAATTTTTGGTGGAGATATATTTAATTTGAACACTATGGCGTCACAGATACAAAGATTGTGAAAGCGTATGAATAATTAAAGTAAATAGTTTTATTTTTTTACAAGGGATTTTTTTGGTTAAGTTTGTTTCTTGAATGATTTGTATGGAAAAAAATTAATGGTTATTAATGTTTTAAATATCAAAACTCCAAATCAATTATTATTAAGATGTATTTAAAATAATATTTTTAACAGTCCTGGAAACGAATTTAAAAATATTATATGTTAAAAATATTTTATTAAATTATTTTAAAAAAATAAATAATAAGATATGAAATATTTTGTCGTAAATTGTCTTAAATTTCATCAATGGACCATTTGTGAGCCACTTTCCAACTTAGATATACATTTTTAACTGTAAAATCCTTAAAATATATTAGGGATTTTTATTTAAAATGTTCTTTTGAATGTTTTAAACCCTTTTTATTCAATTATAATTTTATTTAAATTTTTTTCAAGATATTTTTATCAATAATTAAATGTTTTATGAAGTTGTTTTATACATACTTTAAATTTGTTTACTAATTTTTAAAAACAACAATTTCAAACATGTTCCATATGACTCATTTTTTTACTTTCATTAAAAAAGTGTGAAAATAATGGTTTTAATACAGATAGTCTGAATAGTTTTTCCAACAATCATGACAATTTTTTGAAAATATTCTTTTAAAAACATCTATTTTTTTAATGAAAATCCTAATCCCATTATTCAGATGATTTTATAAATGTAACAAAAATAAAAGGATATTTTCTCTTATTTTTCAATACATATTATGCTTTTATAGAGGTGATTTTATATTATATCAATATCCTCTTAAAGATTTAACTATTTCACTAGGGAAATATTCTAATTATTATATACCCCATATTAATATTTATGTAATATGATTATCTTTTATGGAAATTATCAGCAAACCCACTTCTTTTTCATCTGTTAATCAAGCTATAATGAAATAATGGCTATTTTTAATATTTTTATATTAAAATGAAATCCAGATTTTTTAATTTTATGGTTCATGAAAATTTTATATGATGATAGGTGATCACATGATATAGTTCTCTAATGAATTGGTAATGATTTATTCATTAATTATTTTTTTGAGATACCTAATTATGTTACACCTATTGAAAGGGTTATATGAATGAGTTCAACATGGGTTTGAATACGATGTCACAAGAGACATACACATTTTCTATATGATTTTTATGTGTTTAAAAAGTTTCCTTGAACAAGAAATGATTTCACATGTCACTTCATTATTAACTCGTCGGACATTTTTTATATTTTAAGCCAAATACATATTCCATGAGTCATGGATTATGAATCCTATTTTATTCAGTATGAATATATTCTTATTTCCATTTTGATTATGTTCTCACACACTTATTCTCATACTTTGATCACTTATGGTCTTCTTTTATTAATTTTCATGTATATCCTTACTGATTATTTGATACCACCCATCTTTTATTTATATATCCCTAGGTTATAAAAAATATTAATACACATGTTTATCTACAAGGGTATCCTGAGTTGAGAATTTAGTGGGAAATGCTAATGAATTATTATGGAATATGAGAAATAGGATATTTTCAGAAAAATTCACATTTTATGGGAAATCCAAGGGTTTTTAATATAAAATGGATTTCTCAATTTTTTAAAAACACTAAACAAAAACATTCATTAAGATATACGAGAATCAATATTTTTTTGACAATGTAATTGTGGATGTTCACTTTTTCATCCCTTCATTTTATATTGAAGAAAATATATAATGAGTATTTTTTTCACCAAATCCTATTGTATATGTTATTGGTGTTATTGGGTAATTAAGATATTATAACAATATAAACATTTTTATGTTCTTATGGAACACATATATTCAATTTTCATTAATTTATTGGTGCCCCAAATATTATATAGGAATCCATTATTTTAGGTAAATCTTTTTATCTCATAAGTTAATATATAAGAGACTATAGAGTAGACCCAATCCACTAAGTAAATTTTTAGACCATGATTTAAATAGAATATGTAGTGATTCCAATCCACTAAGGGACTCAATCCAGCAAGGTTTTAAGGGGAATAGAGGGTGAACCCAATCAACCCTAAGGATCTATCCACTATGTGATGATGGTATTGACATTAATCCTTGAAAAATTAATTAAATTTTTATACTTATATATTTTTCAAACATTTATTTCATATTCTTATAACTATTTTAATCTCTCTTGGATTAAAATTATTGAATTATGACTTATGTTTACACACTCTTATGAATCTTTTATTATGTTAAGCCAAATCCTTATGCCAAAAATCATGATTTATAATCTATGACTTGTTTTTATGATTTTATTATGTTATGATAATTTAAATTGATTATATTCTAATAACCTTATTTTCATTTTATTATCACTTATGATTTTATATTAATATCTCCCATGTTTAACCTTGTTGAGTGTCAAAGGAAACCCCTTCTTATGTTCCCAATTCCCCAGGTTATGAAGAATGATGTTAAGTATGATATATCATGAATGGTACCATGTATGAAGAATATTTTTAGTATAAATTTATGAGTTTCTATGTAATAAATTTTTTAGTTATCTAATTCTGAAGAACACCAAACCATTATGTTCTGGGGTGTAAATTATTCTAAGATGTACTAAATATTCATATATAATAATATAATACCAATATATGTTATTCATAGGTTTCCTTAATTTAATATTGATGCATATATTAAAAAATATCAGATACATTAAGGATAGGTTCTTAAAGATTTATCCTTACATCAATGAGAAAACAACAAAATCTATTTTTTGAAGAAGAGCTAGTTGGTTATAGTTTCAGAGAAAAGTATGTTGGTGCCTACTAAAGATGATTGGTATTATGCACTTAGTATGAATGGTTAAAGATATAAGGGTTTTAGGCCATCACCTTGGACACATGTTTTTCATTTTAGTAAGTTATTATTTGTTTTTGTGCTGGATAACAACTACTATACACCACGGACAAAATACCACATTGTAGGTGAGCGTCTTAAAAATCAACATGGCTTGTTTTTTGATGTTTCTTCATTAAAATAATGTAGTCTA
The DNA here is from genome assembly GCA_963277665.1 of Viscum album. Taxonomy (NCBI): domain Eukaryota; kingdom Viridiplantae; phylum Streptophyta; class Magnoliopsida; order Santalales; family Viscaceae; genus Viscum; species Viscum album. Next base: position 497,129,264 of record OY728123.1, on the reverse strand, counting down.
AGAGAGTCAAATTAGGGTTTGATAAATATTTACCCAATTATTTTTAAAGGTAAAATATGACGTTTAAATAGGTAAAAAGTTGAAAACACAGATTCATCCACCTCTTAGTGTGGTTACATCAAACTTGGGGGAATAAAAACCTTTTCACAAGTTGTGATGATAAAACCAATTGAATGATTTCATATAAAAACATCTTATAATAATTATAAGATATATTTTATGGATAAAAATTGATATTAATCAATTATAATTTAGTCAAGGATTTATATATGATATATCCAGATGGTTTTTGAGATCAAAAAATGACTTTAAAATAAATATGTTGTAATAGTCCATTTAAAAATTGATTAAATACTATTTGAGTTTAATATTTAGTTTGATATTTTAATTAAATAGTTTGGTTTCATTATGAATTTGGATGATTCTTATATATATTTTTTGGTTACAGTATTGATGTTTTATTTTTATTATTGTATGTTGATAACAAAATAACCATCATAAAAGGTATAATAACTCAACATTATCTAAAGGAATGATGGGAAAATGAATTGAAATAAATTTCATGGGTGATGATTCATACATAATGGGTATGAATATCTATAGATATAGATATAAAACTATTCATTGACAAAGTCATAACACTTATATTATTAAAGTGATAATGAGTTTTAGTGGAAATAGAAAGAGTAATGTATTATTACTGGTATTTCATGGCATTAGTCTTATAAAGACCCAATTTTACTTTAAAGAGCTTGAATAGTGAAATCGGGATAATATTCATTATATGAATCCATAAGATTTATCATGTATTCAGTGTTTTGTACTTTTTGGATGTATCTTATAAGTTTATCATAACTAGTGGATACAAGTCCAATCCTAGTGAGTGTTAGTGGATTATTTTGAATAATATCCTTTTGTAATTTCAAAGAAATAATGATATATTGTTGATATCTAGATGGAAGGTGGATTTATTAAAAGGGGGTACGCTCTTTCTTGTATATATTGAAAATAATTATATGATATCTCAATATTTTGTTTTGTTTTTCCTCAATAGTGGAGGTATTATATTTAATAGTTTTATATAAAACACATTATTCCCATAGAATGGGGAAAATATAAAAAATTAAATACTGCAGTGCCTTGCTAGGTATACACATTAATTTGGATTTATTTTATTTTATTTTTTAATATTTTAAATTTATATTATAACCGTTCATTAGAAAAATGATAAAATGAAAAATCTCTAAAAATTATACATACCTTTTAGTTCATTTTCATTGAATTTATAACACATGATATTCAAAAACCCATATCATATATGTATAGATTAATGTTTTCATGATTTTGGTAATGGAAAATACCCTATGTATATGGGATATAATTTAAAAATCCTCAAGGTTTTCTCAAGAGGTTTTAGAGTTATTATAGATGAATTTTTACTAATTTTTTTTCAATTGTCTAGTTGTACGACATTTAAATATTTATTTTGTGTCTAGATCATTTCATTTATGATTTTATAAAATTATTCAAATTATAATATATTTTTTGGATATTCTATCACTGTAGATGTTTTAATTTCTATTTTCTTTTGGTTGATTTATTTCTTTATTTTTAATGATACATTAGTGGTTAAATAACTCTAAAAAAATTATTAATCCCACATTAATTATCTATAGTCTACACTGATTAAAAATTACAGTAGAGACCATGTATAATTTTTCCTAAGTGGAATGTTCATGAATGGTTGGAGTGTTACCTTAGTCACCTTATTCAAAGGACTATAATAAAAAATTACTTAAGAATAATTTATAATATATATGTCCTAAATAAGAAATATAATTCATTATTTTAAACATGATTGAAGGGGAATATAATACGAGAAAACCAAAATAAAGTCAATATAGAATAAAAAATTCTAGTGAAATTAGTCACTAATACATTATAAAAAATATATTTCTCATTTTATAGAAAGATGACATGTTTATTTCGTCTCATTAATTGGTGATTTTAAAATAATAAATAATATTTTTTTCACATTAATTAAGGGTGGGTTACGGAAAATAGTTTACATCCAACCCATTGGAATTATATCTCATAAAACATGGTATAAAAACTGTAAATATTTCTTCATATACCCTATTATAGAATTAAAAGGTTGAGAGAAATAATTGAAGGATTTTTATATGTGAAGAATCATGTTTGCTGAGTTTATATATTTAGAATTATTTTAAAGATATTTTTCTTAAATTATTGAAAATATTTGAAATCGATGGATTAATTAACCATATTTAGGAATGAATAAAAATAATATATGGTAAAAAAGTATATTTCAATCAATTATTTTATAATATTTGGATGATGATTTTTTAATAAAAATAAGAAACAAAACTTGGAAAAATTTGTGTAGATAGTATAAATAAATTTTCAAGTGATATTTATCAAAATATATAAGGTATTGTTTTTACAAAATTGGAATAAAATTATAAAAAAACATTATAACAATATCTTAATAGAATATCACATGTAACTAAAAATTAAATTCTTAATGGAATTTTAAGGAACATTTCCTTCATAGGTTAGTAATTATATTAAATTACTATGTTTTAATTTCGTTTTGGGTGAAATTATATGTTTTCAGAAAGGTAGAGGAGTTTATTAGAGGTTGGAAGAAGGGAAGAGATGGTAATCAGCTTATATTAAAGCACAAAAAACATGGTCATATTTTAATGAGAAAATGGTAGCATCATTATTTCTGTACGAACTCCTCTAGATCTATCTTGTACCCAGTAAACCTTGACAAAGTATTTAGTGGAACTGTATGTGGTTTTTTAGTGTGTGTAATGTCCTGTTACTTTTGTATTGGTACTTATTGACCCTTATTTTACCATACATTTTTTGGGGGGTTATTTCAAGATTTTGTTTGGAAATTTTTTAGGTCCATGGGGATATTCATGGTTGTGCATGGTTAGGTAAAACTGTACAGTTTTTCCTAGGTGACTCTGCACCCTGTGTTGAGATACTAGAATGGGGCACTTGAGTTTCCCAAACTCTAGGGAAACCCAATTAAAACGATGAAACACAAAGATGAGGTTTTATGCATGGTTTGTTCAAGTGTTGAGTAACCATGTGGCCAAAATATGTACACAAAAAAGAACTCTTTATAGGGTGGAAAATTAAGGTGAACCTTTACTCCTATCCGTGCAACCTCTCCAAATAATCAAGCACACAGTTTTTTAGTGCTCCCATTTTGTAATTAAAAATCTTTGAGACTTCATTTTACCCTCTAATGACCCCAAAAATCGTGTTTTATTAACCTAATATTTCCCCAGTGTTTTGTAGGATTATAATTTGTGATTCAAGTAATTTTTTGTTTTCTATCGACGGATCATCTTACAGTTAGTTTCATTTTGATCCAGTTTTTCCTTTTCTTCTTAGATTATAATTGGATCTATTATAATATTAACTTTTAAATCTCAAATGGGTCATGTATTCATGATCTAAGGGGTTTGATATATTATTTTGATTTTTCTTACAGATCTTGGATCATGAGGACATGATTTACTCTTTCCTAATATCAACTATTGAAGGCTAATAATTCTACCTCTATTATTCAGGTTGGTGTTTATATAAAATGGATTAATTCTATGAATTAATTATCATTATTGTAATATTATTTTTGGTTATTAATTTAATTGGATTTATTATTGATTTTAAGGTATTTCTTGGAAAGATACATCTTTTTAATGTGTTTTTTCTTTAAAAATTGTGTTTTTCACACAATGTTTTTGATTAAATGATTGAAAGGTGGGTTTGGTTCTAAAATGGGGTTTAAAAGAAAAATGTAGATTGGATTAGTTTTTTTTCTAAATTAGGAGAATGGTTTTGAAAAATAGTTTTATAATCCTGTAATATTAGGAACCTTTGGTTATTCAGTAACTTCCATGTCACTCGTAGTATGTGTAATGCCACTAGAGGATTTATGATATCAGTAGATTGTGGTCAGAATCAATATCAGTTGGTACCAAAAATGCCTATTTTAGGATGTTTTGGGACTATTAAAATTTATCATAGGCTATGAAACAATATGAAGTGTTTTTAATTTATGGTTTATTTATCTCTTGATGGATTTTTTCATAGACTATTTATCACATGTTTTCACATGAGGTTGTATCACTTGGCTTTTTATAATGGATTATGTTAAGGATATGTGTTAATATTATTTAATTATGGTGTGTCAATATGATTTCATTTTTCATCACTTATACTTTTCATATTTCTGTAATTTTTAAGATGAAATTATTTTATGAAAACCAAAGTGAATGATTTAAAAAAGGATTTGGATTTATGAAAATTCTTTGTAAACCTGTTTTTGTTTTAAATTTTATAAATAATGAATTCACGTTATTAGAAATTATATAGAATATGTGGTGTTACCTTACTATAATTTGTTCACAAACACTATTTGTTTCCTTTTGGGTAGTTGTAGGAATTGTTTTTGAGGACTTTGGTAAAATGATGAGCATCTTTTAGCATGCCAACCGCTCTTTTTTTCATTTCCTTCACTGTGGGAAGGTTTGGAGGTGATGATTTTTTCACATGGACACTTGTTGGTCATGTCTTGAAATAGTTTTTTAGTTTTTTTTATTTTTATGGGGTTTTATGGATCTTGTTGTATCTATTTCATCACTATTTTTTACTTTGGATATATAACTTCTTTTGGTTATATCCAAAACATTTTTCTGTTATCTTGTTCTTCCTCACAATCATAATGGGATAGATTAGGTGTCTAGTATAGTTTAATGGGGATGGTTAATTACAAAATGGTATCATAGGGATGATCAACATAATGTGTGTTAACCCTACCTAATCTTGGTTCTATGTCTCCGGTATAAAGGAGTTATGATCATCAAAATTTAGGTAGTAAGTATGGGAGGGTAACTATCTAGGTTAGTTCCATGTCTGAATATGAGTTATCATGGGTGATCAAAAGTATTTTAATTTTTTTGAGACTTTGTGTTTGATGTCATTGGAATAAATCAAATGGAATGTTTATCTAAATTATTCCAATCCTTCTTAGGGATTTTTTTATAAATGGAATATATAATGATTTAAATTATTGATATTTTAAAGCTTGGTGTACAAAGATTTTGGAACATTCTCTAAAAATTATTGGTCAATTTTTTATTCTTAATATAAAATACCTTTTATAAGAGATTTTCCAAATCCAAGTGAGGAAGATGTTAGACAATATCCATATGTGAATCCTCTCATAGACCCTTCTTTTGTTGAAGTAGTAATTCATACAATCCATACTCTAGATCAAGTGGGTTTTAGGAACCTGAGATTATTAGCGATTCATGGATATAAATTTTCTAAACAAAAACCACACATCCATCAAGCTGTCAAGGGACCTCAAGAATCAGAGGAGTGTCTTTGAATGGTTTTAGTGGATATTCAAATCTCTAAATACTCTTGAAAAATCAAAGGTGGGTTTTAGAATATATATTCTTAAGGGACTATGAATGAGATAGGAGGACTGTATCGTACAAGATAATTTTCATGAGTAACTTTCCTATACTTATTTCATGAAAATATACATTAATATTTTTTTCCATCAGATGTTATGTGTAGTGAAGATCTGAGAGTGTCAGTCCATAGAGTAAGGGTAGCATAACATTTTGGAGCATTCTACCCATTTTACAAAGACAGTTAATCTGTCACCTGATCTTGTCACTAATGAATAACCAAATGATAAAAGGTTTGAGTAGGGATTGTTTTTGGATATTCAATCTATGTTAATTCTCATGTGTCTTTTGACCTTCATAGAGGTAGTCAAAAAATTTTATTTGGTTAAAGCAGGCATAGATATAAATACAAGTTTGGGTGGATCTTTTATTGGTGCTATTATTATTTAGGTTATATTTTATCTCTAGTAAATAAAGTTAAAGGGTTTCAAATTTCCTTTAAGAATGGATGTAGGGGCTTTGATAGTGTAGGATAACTTCTTTTACTTCTAGTGTAGATGGAGTGGTCATACCAAGATAAACTGTGTGAAGGCTCCTAAGAACTATCATCATTGTGGATAGATTGGTCAAGTAAATATTTTTAAAAGGATATCCTAGGATAGAAAGGCATGATCCACTCTCAAAAATGGTTTATAGGTATGCACTCAGGATTCCAATGGTAGTGGGTTTAATCCTCAGGTGAAGGGAGATTTCATATAGCCTATACAAGATGAAATTATGTGGTAGATAATGAGATTGAGGAATTTGAATCAGTGACATATACTGTTAAAGGTACAATATTTATTTCATCTTACATGGTGAATGTTTTTTTTGATAAATGTGCCACTCATTCCTCTATATTGTGAAAGTTTATTGATGTGTTGGGATTTCCTTCAGAAATTATTTCATACTTTTTCAATATTTCTAAAAATTTGTAAAGGAGATATGAACAAGGTTTCCATTGTCCCTCATTTTGGGTGATGATAACTGACATTGATGGGGTGTGGGACTTTTTTTCATGATATTTACAACTTTAACCTAATAATTGGAATGGATTCAAAGATTATATTTATTTCCCCGATAGACTTTTATTGTTTTTACATTTGGTTTTTATCTTCATATGGTACTAGTCATGTTTTTTAGGTAGAATGAGACTCTATATCCGAAAGGGTGAGGCCTACTGTTTCATATGATAGGGTAATATCATGCCAAGTTTCATAGATTTTTCTCGATTCCATAAAACCATATTTGAGAGCACTACTTTATACAGTGATGAGTTCTTACCTCAAGGTCATTCAAGATGATTTTTCTGGTTTACCACCTTAGATATATATTGAGTTTACTATTGACCTACTCCATGGTATTATTCCCATATCTATATCATGTTATCAAATGAAACATACAATGTTGGTGGATCTTAACGGAAGGATTGAGGATCTAGAGGCTTAGTGATTTATTTGTCCTAGCATGCCATATTGGGATACATCTATCCTATTTTCATAGAAGGAATATGAGAGTCTCATAATTTTTGGACATTTTCAAAAGTTTAGTTAGGTGACTCTTATGAAAAAATATAATTTTCTTAGGATTAATGATCATTTGAACATATAAAAGGGTCATGCTGGTTTTATAATATTGACTTTTATTCATGGTATTATAAATTGAGAGTCCAATAAGTGGATATAAATAAAAACGTGTTTAAGAGCTAGTATAATAATTTTGAGTTCTTAGTTATTCCATTTGGTTTCACTAATTATGATTCGGTGTTTATGGATTTTATGCAACTAATCTCTCATTAGTTCTTGGAAACTTCCATTATTGTGTTAATTGATGGAATATTGGTGTATTTCAAGTTAGAGGAGGATCAAAAAGATAATTTGTATATCACTATTTGAAACTGGAAGGATCATATTCTATATATTACACCCTCTAAATGTGTGTTTTGGATTTTGGAAGTGAAATTTATCATTAATATCATATATGAGTGGAGAGTATTTGTGGATCTTAAGAAAACAACGGCCATTATGTCCCAAGAGAAATCTAAAAATGCATGAAATATAAATATTATTGGGTTTTGATGGTTACTATAGGTGATTTGTTTAGGATTTATACAACCTAAAACTTCTATCATATATTTAACCAATAAAATTTTAATGGAATGAAAAATTTTAGGACCCTTTGAGGAAGTGAAGGTGAGGTTGACTTCAACACCTATTTTGATTCATCGACAACCTAGTTTAGATTCTGATTTTTTTATTCTTCTAGAATAAGTTTTGGATGTGACTTGATATAGGTGAAACATATGGTGGTATATGGTTTTCACTAGGTATTCCCCCATGATATGAACTAACCTACCCATGATATTGCTTTGGAATCAGTTATGCATGAACTCCAAACATGGCATAACTATCTCTTTAGGGAGTGGATTATAGTGTATTCTGATCATAATAACCTAAGATATATTTTTTACTCAGTGGTATTTAAACATTCCATTGAGCAAAATGGTGTATTATTTTCGTACATTTGATTTTTACATTGATTACACCCCTTGGAAAGGGAATGTATTTATTTATGCATTGAACATAAAATTACTAACATAATAAATGAAAAAACCATTTGATTAGTGGTGTATGATAAATATATTTCCTAGGATGAGCTTGAAAGTAGAAGGGGTTGGTGGATAGGTGTTCTTGGATTCAAATAATTCTAAATAATCTTTTTATAAGTGATTTTATCTTGGATAGGTGATACAATTTGAGTTCCAACACTTAAATAAAACCCATTATGGTGGGTATACCTGAAGTGAGTGGTCTTGCTCTCCAAGTTTGATCTTTGTGAATCTGTAACATGTCGATTTTTTCATTTTATATAAGGATGGAGTTGATGTAAAATGGTCATAAATCATGTTGACCCATAAACCATGGGGCACCAATATAAACCATGAAATGAGTCATTGGTATTGGTGGCTGAGGATGAGGTGGTCAGTTGCAGATTTTGTATCACAATATCTCGTTTTTTTAGAAAATAAAGGCAGAATACTAGTGACCTATGGGTTTGTTGTAACCTTTTCCCATTATAGAATGGTAGTGAGATGATATTTTCATGGAATTCATTATTTTTTTATAGGGAATCCTAGTGTTAATGATTTAATTTAGGGTGAAAATTGATCAACTAAAAAATAAGCTCATTTCCTACTTATTAGGGAGATATTGAAAGTGGAATAGATCGAAGACTTATATGTCCATGAGATTATGAGAATTCATGGGGTTACCTTAGTTATTTTTTCAAACATGGACCCAAGGATCACATCTAGTTTACTGAATGGTTTGTAGGAGGAAATTTGTTCCTAGTTGAAATTGAACATAACATATCATTTGTAAATTGATGGTCAAATAAAGAGATACATCCGGGTTCTTAAGGACATGCTTCGGGCTTGCATGATTGATTTTTTTTTTATCTCAGGAAAATAATTTTCCTCAGGTCAATTTTTCCTATAATATTAGTTATCAAGATTAGATTATGATGGAACCCTATGATGTTTTATTTGAAAAATCCATGTAGATCTACATTGTGTATAGAAGAGTAGGGATATTAGTGCATGTTTATGATGAGTCTTATTCAGGAGATTATAGAAAAGGTATAGTTGATTCAAAAAAGGTCAGTCACAATTCAGAGCTATCATAAATCTTATATAGATCATAATATTTATCTAATAGAAATATGAGGTTGGTATTTATTTTTTTCCTTGAGTTTCAACTCACTTAGTACATTTCTAGTTGGTTAACTAGGGAAATTTGGGACTAAATTTTGTTAACCCCTTTGAGATCATGGAGAAGCATAGAATTGTGACATATCAAATGAATTAAAATATTTTTTTACTTCAATCAATGAAATGTTTCATGATTTCTAGCAGGGGAGGTACCTTTTGGATACATCCCAAGTGATTGAAAGAGAAGATGTTGATCTTGATCCTGATACCACTATTTTTGAGAAACCAGTTCAGATTATGGATCTCTAGGATATGGTACTACATGGTTAAATGATTCCCTTGGTCCAGATAATTTTATAGTATGGATGGGAAAACCATTAGACATGGGAGTGGGAATTATTAATTATTATATAGTGGAATTCTATTCTTTCTAGTCTAAAATCATGAGCTCTTTCTTAGGATAGAAAGTATTTATGATTGGATGATTGTAATGTTGTATTACCTTATTTCATTTACTTATTGACCCTTTTTTTATTGAGAATTTTTTCTTCTTGAATTTGGGTAATTTTGGGAGTTTTTCTTAAAAAACTTTGGAGGTCCATGGGGATATTCATGGTTGGTTCATAGTTTTGGAAAACATTGCAGTGTTTTCCAAAAAACTGTGAATCCTATGTTTAGCTGATAGAATGGGGTGCACAAGTTTCCCAAATCATGTGGACTCCTAATGGAATCCACGAACCCCTAGGAATTGGGGTTAGGTATAGTGGTAACATGGTCAGATTAACCATGTTTCCAAACAGTTCACTTTAAATATGATATTTATATAGGGATCATGCTTAAGGAACACAATTAATCCTAACCATGTACCCTCTCTAAAAAACCACTAATTTGGTTTTTAATGCTCCATTTCATTAATTAAAAATTCATGGGACCCATATTAAACCTATAATGACATCCAAACCTCATATTAGATTAACCAAATATATATTTATTGGTCTAGAAGATTCTATATTAGGAATCTAGGTAGTTATTCTTTGTTCCTAAAAGATCATCTCAAGGGATATTCTTTTTTTGATCTCATCTTTCCATTTCTTCATTGATCCTAATTAGATATCTTCTCATATAATATTGTGAAAAAACAAAGGGGTTTTTTATTCTATATGTAATGGGTTATACACAGGATTGACGTGTTTATTATGGATCTTGGATCATGAGGACTTGATCAACACTTTACAAATCACCATTCTCGAAGGATAATAAGTCAACCTCCATTCGTGATGTTTGTGTTTCTATAAAATGGGTTAACTCTATGGATTAATAATAATTATAGTAAAATTACATTGGGTTATTCATTTATTTGGGGTAATTGTTGATTTTAATGTATTTCTTGGATACGTTTTAATGGGATTTTCTTAAAAAACTAGTTATTTTTTAAAATAAGTGTTTGATTAAATTATTGAAGGGAGGTTTTGGATCGAACATGGATTTTAAAACAAAAAAATAGATTATCTTGTATTTTATTTTTTAAAAAAAATTATGAGAATGGTTTTGAAATTTATTTTTAAAAAATTGGAACATTGGAAACCTTCGTTGCGTCAGGAAGAGACATGGACCAAATAGTGAATGTAATGGCACTAGAGGATTTATGAGATCACTAGACTATGTTTGGACTCAATATCAGTTGGTACCAAAATTGGTCTAGTTTAGGATCTTTTATTTCTAGTATGTATTCCCTACGGGTAGGTCTCAATACAGAATTCTTTTCAATTTATGGTTTATTAATCAAATAAATATTTTTTTCATTGTTTGTTGCTCACATTGTTTCACAAGAGGACGTATCACATGGATTCACAGGATATATAATATCATTGATATGGGTTTACATACATACCCAATTCTATGTGTATATGATTTCTTATTTTATCACTTATAGTTATCATTTTTCTTTTTTTGAATATCATAAGATTTTATGAAAACTATTGTAAATTATTTGAAAATGGGTTTATATTTATGATTTTGTTTTTATTTTTTAAGAGAGAACTACTGCATTATTATTATTAGAACTTATATAGACTCTACTGTGGAATTATATTAAGATTTGTGTTCATGCCATAGTTTATTCATTTGGGGGTTGACAATGTTGTTTCGAAGGACCGAAGTAATGAGAATAGAATATTATTGCATGTCAGCTTCTCTTTTCATTATTACCTTCATTATGGGATTGTTTGAAATCAACGGTTGGTCATATTGAGACTTTAGTCTTGTATTATCATAATTTTCTAGTTTAGACTATTTTTATTGGGTTGTATTTATCTCATTGTATATATTTCTTCTTCTTTTTACTATGGTTGTATGTCTTCTTTTGGTTATATTCAAGTCTTCTTTCTATTATCTTGTTGCACCTATCCACCATGAAATTCTAGATTATGTGTATTTTCTAGTTGACTTTTGTTAGTTCTTTATATTATGAATGGAAAATAATCATTCCAGTTTAACATTTTTACACTAAAAGAGGTTTCCCAATATTTTTATATCATTTCAACTCTAACACTCCCCTATCAATCAATCCTCTAACTTTCTCTCATTTACATTGAAAAAAACCATTAAGCATGAAAAAATAACTCACATAAAGTCATAAATCTCATATTTAACAAGGTAAGGGTATTATCACCTTATAGTATTATACTCTAGATTGTTTATATATTGGTTATTACTCACATAATATCCCTAAACTTGGTTTTGAAGAATTTTGTATGTACACTGGAATTATTTTGTTGAAGATTCTATATAAGTTTAGTTAAGTTGAATCACATATAAAATTATGTGGTTTCATTATAAATTCACTCTCCCTATATTTAAGTGACCAAAATCTAGAAAATAAAATATATTAGGTTAGTTCATAGGTAATTATGGGGACACTTGTTCTTCCTCTTGGTTTTATAAGGACAACAATGATTTTAGTTTTTTAGGTGAAAAACTTTATACTCTTATGTTATTAATGTCTTGTGATAGAAATGGTTTAAGGTTAAGTTAATTAATCTTAAATGATTTTTTTAAAACTAATTATGAATCTATCTAGTTTTTTTTAAAATGTTTTAGATTAGTTTCAAACTATTTTATTTTTTATTGGTCTAGTACACATTCATATTTAGAATCAATGTATTTATTTTTATGGTATTTTATCTTTTCAACCATGCTATATATTTTATGTAAGATTTTAAAATAATTTATTGATCATGCATTTTTACCATAATATAAAATGGAAAGATGATGTAAACATATTGACTATTTTTTTGATAATATTTGTTTCGTGGGGTCATCTATATCCATCTATAACTTTCCAAGATTGTAAATATTGATAGAAAGAGATATATCATCATTTCTAGATATTTTTGATGTACTCCTTTTATTTTTAAAAATTATGGTAGGTTAGATGGGATCAAAATTACATAACTAATTAATGTCATTCCCATTTTACCTATAATGAGAAGTTAGGATGACCTGACTCATTATATATGATGAACTTTCCTTTAGTGTTGGTTTTTTTCTCAAATATCAGTATATATGGATTATAAAAATACTATATAAAATGATTTCAGTAGTCATGTCAACTATAAAACCATATTAAATGGGATATTTGATGTTTTTATTGTATTTTTTAAAAACATTATTATAAAATAAATAATTTCAATGCTTAATATTCCTCTATATTTTAATTTTTACTATGTACATATGATTTTATTATAGGTTTCTAGGGGAATGAGGTGACCACTTAATATATATAATATAATAACTATGTAATGTTTTTTATATTTTATGAAAAGACACAAAAGGGATTTGGGGAACCATAAGAAGGTGATTTGGTCTAAAAACCATAACCTAAGACCTAAAAAAACCTTGTACCACACACCCCAATCCACACAATAAATTTCTAAAGGAAACCACCGAGTACCCTATGCTTAATACTAGTAAATATAATCCTTCCCATCATCATTCCTTAAGACCCATATCACATTCATATCCAAAAAATCCATTTTCACCAAACATAATGACACCAATATAATTTGATGGATAGTAATTAAAATAACCTATAGATTATGGAAAGAATGTGGGGAAGTAAGTATCATGGGATATAATGAACTATAATTAATGGAATATCTATTTACTAATTTTATGGAAGATTAGTGAATATATATAAGAAAGTAGAAACCTAAATATTCTTCTAGAAGAATAAGAGGGTAAGGGCATAAATAAATTGAAATATGAAAGGGTGCAACATATGCTCCAATGAAGTAGTAGAGTTAGTTATATTATAATATATGGAAAACATGAAAAATGTAAGCCAGTATGAGAATGAAAATAAAACAACAACAAGAAAAAATCTGAATGAAGATTGACATAAGATTCCAACTCATACTTAGATACAATAGAAAATTTTGGGACATGATTTAAATAGAGAAACATGGATTTGAAACACACACACACAATCACCTATAATACCAAAAATTATAATGCATATTTGCAAAAAACCAAAATTGAAAGGATGAAGCTGGGTAGGATGACGATTCTTAGTAATGAGATGATAAAACGAGGGTTAGAATTAGCTTAAAAAACAATTTCTCAAGAAACATTACTAGAGGTACTTCCATTAAAAACATTGAAGGAGATTGGTATATAGATGATGAATGTATTAGATTTTATAAAATATAAACATGATTCTAAAAGAGGGGGATGGAAAAAGATTGAGTATTTATTGATATAGCTTCAAATTTTGGACTCTACTTAGGAACATCTATAGAAGGGATGGTGTGGCCAAAGTAGAAAATTTTTAGTGATGAAGTAAGGAGTTTCATCATTTCCATCAACACTCTACATTGAAGAGATGATGTAACCCTAGACGCGTGAGATAATGCTATCTATAATAGCTATATTATACCCACTATGAAAACATAAAATGTTTGATATACTATCACCATACATAGGCTCTAATAAGACATAGTTAAAAGCTTTCATCTGTTCTCCAGATAAGGTTAAGGTGATACTGTATGGGGTTTACTAAGTATGTAGATTTTAGAGTATGAGTGGTATTTTTTAGGGAATTGGATGGTTGTATTAGTGGATGGAACAAGGTCTGTCCATAGTGAACATACCTGGATATTACACACTTGGAATGCATATTGTTTCATTAGAAACTTCATAGTTTATTTAGAATTTTCATATTTATTTTATTCCATTTTTATACTATTACTCACCATGTAAGTTTTTTAAATGGTTTTAAGACATAGTAGGAATAGAAAAGATATTCCCATGACTACAAACATGTACCTAAGCATGTAAATAAAAAACTATTAATGGATGGTTGACCAATATATAAGTACATATAACATATGGTATGGTTATACAAAACATGGAATGAACCATATATAGTTTAATTCATTCCTGAAAATGTGAAAAAACATGTTCCACCAACATATAAATCAACAAATGACATTTATTCCATTATTTGGCGATGAATAGGTTTTGATAAGGTGTTGTGGTTTTATAGTCCGAGTTTGTTCTTGGTACTATGTTCATAGCCATTAAACTATTATATCAAAGAACACCTTAGGTATCAGGGTTAACATGAGAGATCATTCAAGGAAAATATTGAGTAATTTACAATTGATGTTGGTGGGGGACCATCTAGTATTTGAGGTATTGTCATTGTATCCTCTTCATTATCTAGTTCATTTTTATACTAGTATTTTTCATTTTTTAATATCTAAAAAACTATCATCACATCTTGAGAATAATTTCAATACATATATAGTTTTTAGGAGTTATGATTCCAATCACATGATGAACATAAAATAAAAAGTAAGTTTCTCATCTTTTACTATAAGTATATTCTCATTGGAATCCATGGGATTTGATGGTTTTGAATATGAAATCCTTCAAAATGTTTCATTAAATGAATTATTTAACCTAGTTCCAATAAAATATTGAATTATACAATAAAAAATTATATTTTTTTATTTCCTATTGGAATATAATATACTATTGAGGTGGAATGCGAAATATATGCTAGTAACATAGGCCTAGATTGAGAAGAAGTAGTGGAAATAACTATAGAAAGGATAAGGTTTATCCATTAATTAGTTGATTATAATAATTTTAATTTCATATATAATATAGTTGACTTATATACTAATTTATTAATTAGTAATATTTCAAAATAACTTGCTAAGTGTGCATTGAATTTTTCCATAAAAAAGATAAATAGAACAAAAAATATCTTAATTATATTGTGTCATATAGAACCAATGATGTTTAGGGAACTAATGAGTTAGTTATAGGAGTAAGAAGAAAAATGGTTTATTAGATTGAGAACATATCATTCTGATTCTCAATTCCTTTTTTATCATTAAAAGTAATGGAATTATACACCATTGTACGGATTATTAAAATTTGATCTAGGTTATGATTATTATTCTTAAATTTTTTCTCAAAATCAATTATCTATTTGACCAATTAAAATGTTATTCGTTATTTTATATGGATAATATCTATTCGAGTAATCACCATTATTTAGTCAGAACATAAGATAAAAAATATGACATTTTATTATTGATATAGTGACATATAATATTTGGTATTTCCTTTTGGGATGACTAATGTTAATATTTTTTTTGTGGATCTAATGAAAAGAAGTATTCATCATTTTATGGTTTAATTTTTCGAGTTCATTATGGGAAACATCCTAATGTATTCTATCTCTTTCGATGAGAATGGTTGATGTCTTCAAATTTTCCTTGAATTTTTTTTAGAAATAGTAATATTCAAAGATATCAAATTACAAGTTTAAGATATAGGAATTTAAATTATTTGAACTTGTGATTTTTTAAATCTAGAATCATGGTTGATCCTAATAAAGTAGACTCTATTATTTCCTAAAACTTTCCATATAATTTGATTGGGGTAATAAGTTTCCAAGTACAAAAAGTTTATGAAAACCATTTAATTCATTATATTTAAAATATATAAGAACTTATGGATTCTTTGACCAAGAAGGGAGAATAGATCACGTGGCTTTATAAATACGAAGTATCCTTTCAAGAGATGAAAAAGAAGCAAACTAAAACATCTTTCCTATTTCAACCATAGACCCACTAAGGATTTGATGTGTATTGTGACACATTTTTTTTGTTTCAATTTAATTAATATGAAATACTATCAATTCATGGTGTATATACAGGAAATAAATTCCTACATCAATAAAAATATCCCACCACTGATAAGGAACCTGTCATTGTTGTGCATTCCTTAATATATTAGAGGAACTACCTAGTTGGAGAGATAATTTTTCAATTAATTTTCTATAAGATAATTATATAATTATTTTCCTAGAAGAATTTAACTCTTAGGTTGCATCACTATAAAAATTACTCCATTCCTTCAATTATGATAGTGTGTATCTTCCTCACAAAGGGAATGTGTTTTTTGATTCTCTCAAGTAGAAGGTTTATCCTCAAAAAGTGAAAGAGGTGTATAAGGAATAAAGGATAATATATCTTATGGATGATCTTCACATGGATGTGATAAAGGAACATAGTGGGATGTATACACACCATATTGATGTTACACCATATATCATGGGGAATTTTAAATAATCATAAATCACTACTTATAAATATAAAATTTATTGAGAGTAACTTGATGTTGACTAGGTCCTCGATGTCTCATTCCATGATTTATATTCTTTTTTAATACATCAATGTAATACTAGTCATCCCATGTAGTATAAGGTTGGTGAGGATAAATGAGTATCATATCTCTTGATAAGAGTTTATATCCTAGGATCATAATGATATATCATGATATTCAAAACCTATTTTAATATGTTCTCATGACGAATGATATTGAAGAGTTAATTCCAAGATGCCAATAAAAACCCATATTTATAGTACATTTTATTTCATGATTTTAACATATAGATTAGTATAATAAAATCATAGAAGAATAAATATGGAATGTGTGTTTAGGATTTTATATATCTAAACCATAATCATAAAATAAAACACAATATCTATATTTAAAACTCCACAATGTGATCGTAGTTTCCTTTAAACTCTATATACTATATCAATTAACCATGGGGCATAAATAAGAAAAGGGGTGAGCTATAAAGCTTAATAAGGTAATAATCAAAGAATATTATGATGATAAATAATACAAAAGAGTCAACAGGCATATCATGACAACATAAATAGGTTATAATCTTATATACTAACATCAAAGTATAGTATGAGAAAACAACAAAATAAAACCATAGAATAATACTAATGTGGAAAAAGATAAATATGAAACCATAAAAATAAGTTGAGACTAACCACCAAAGCAATATAAAATAGTGTTCTTAGGCTAACTAACCTTGAACCATTCAAGGTATTACATGAGTTGAAAGCATTACCCAATAAAATCGAGCATTATTAGAGCGAATCCATCATATGTATAAATTTACATGTGCCACATCAACAATATAACATAAGGAAATATTCCACAATTTCAATCCCATGAGTAAGGAATATGGGGTTCATACATGTAATCCCTTAATAAATAAAGGATAGTTATATCTAGGTGAATACCATTGAATGAAAATAGATTTTCGTATTCACATCACAAAAGTATGGCATGGAAAATCAAGGGATAATTTTACTAGGATAACTGGATTACATAGATGTTCAAGGAATAGATTAATGAGAGTGAAGGGTAAAATATAATTAATAGGGAATAATTAGGATAGTAAGTTATTATTATGAACACATGAGAGTATAAGAAATATTAGATAAAAATTCATATAATAAAGGAAGTGTTTGAATTGGTATAAGGAAGGAGAAAACCCTTACCTTGAGGGGATGCTTCTTAAATCCTAGAAGGAGCCCCTCAGAACCATAGAAACTACATAGAGAGAATATAGATAAATAAAATTTGATGAAATATATGATTTAAGGTTGTTGAGTGATGAATAGTGGGAGAATGGATGAATAATTATAGTAAAAATGTAGGGATTATTTATTAATTTATAAACATAGGACTTGGAAAACTTGTTAATAAAAATAAAAACCCATTTTAATTACCATAGTTTCTCCTGTGGTATTTTATAGGGAGGAATGGTTTTTAATAATTTTGTAGTTTATGAACTGAATATCTTAAAATAGTATTGTTCTTGATGTGGACATGTTTCTTCTTTAAAATGAATTTTTTATCATCATAAAATATCATTTAGGTTCAGGATAGTTCTTTAAAGGTTTGGATTACAATAACAAATTTTAATTAAAAACTATATTTGGTTGAGAAAACCATTTAAATTATTAAAAAACATTTATTTCAATATTATATTATAATAATTAAAATATATTCATATCATATTTATTTTTTACAAAAAAAAATTTATTGTATCTAAAAATTATGAAAAATTCACCATTGTCTAATTTATATGTGTTGATTTCAAAAAGGATATTTATTTTATATATTTTTTATAAATATAATTATATTAAATTTAAAATAAAAAAACTTATTTATTGAAAAGTAATAGTTTTTATGAAGTAATCTACATTCTTACCCATATACAAATTTCCTCAGATATTTTAGAATTTTATTATTATTTATATATAAATATATAGTGTTCTATAAGACAATATCATGAAAATAAATTTTATTTAAAATTATTGTATTTATTATAGAAATAATTTTTTAATTGAAATTATTTATTTTACAAAAGTACAATTATATTTTATTTTCACCCAAAAATTTATTTTTCATATTGATCATAAATAAAATAATAATGAAAATATGATTTAATAAACCAAAATTTCATTTGTAAAAAAATTACACCATTATAATACTAATGTATAGAAACATAAAATCTTATTAATCTAAAAATTCCCTAAGGGTATGGTGTATGATGGTGGTAATTTTATGGGGTGGATCAGCTAACTTAAATCTAGTGGTGATCTCTACTAACGTGAGATTCTCCTATATGTGGTTCCCATTAGGCCTCACTTGTTGATGTTGTCTTAAACATGGTTAAGTGTAAACCCCAATGATACAAACACCCTCGTAATCTATGATAAATGATATTTTTAATACATGATTTTACTATTTGAGTAAATCATCTATCCATTCTATATCATATCATTCTCCGAAATACCCTTATTATACATTGATTTTAACTATCACATTATAATGTCAATATTACCAATGGTCACAACGCACAACGATAAACATGATTTTATAATTCCTATAAATACCACTTATTTTATTTATTTATATGTTAATTTAATTTTTTTTCAAGGTTCAACATTCTTGATTTTTAATATAGATTCTATGTTTCTAACATTATGTTTCATTTTTAAAGTGGGTTTCATGAGTGGGATAATCCAAGGATATTGAGATAATCCAAATTTTTCTATCCTAGTATTTTTTTCCTATTTATTTTTAGATTTTAATATTGTTAATTTTAATCGGTTTATTTATTGAATAAATTTAATTTTCTCAATTAGTTAAATAAAAAATATCAATTATTTTTATACTACACTACATTACTAAATAGGCCACACATATATACAGATGGAAAGTTCTATATATTAATTCATAGGATATTACATTATTCCTCAATAGAAATTTTTCAAATGAAATTTAATTTAATACCCTAAAATATTTGAGGGATCTTTTATTTCATCAGTTCTTCAGATTCCTATATTTCCTCTTCCAACATATGGTTCTACCATAGTACATTGATTAGGTGTGTTGTCTTATTTTGAAGAACATTGTCTCTATGATACTAGATCTTCAAAGAATACTCCCTGTATTAAATATAATTCTCCAATGGCATAACTTATGAATTTAGTACATGTTATGTATCTATCTTGAACTTTATGTAGAGGGATACATGAATCACATCATTTATATTAGAAATGTTATCTTACATTGTTACTCAGTAGGATACAAATTTGATGCTATCAAATTTATCAAAGAGGAAAATGTATCAAGGACATAACAATACATTTTTCCCAAATCTCACGATATTTTTTAATTATGATATATGAGGGAAAATATTATCTTCCATGTAGATTAATTCAGTGGAACATGTGTAGGAAGGAGTGCCTACACAGTGGGAGCCTCTGGATCAATGGGAATCCCTTGGATCAACCTTCATAAAAAATAATTTCTAGGCCTCGGCTGAACTAGTGGTTGGTGGTTATAATCCATATGGAAGGAATATGCTAATCCCTAAGTGGAAAATAATTATTAATATATCCATGAATATGGTTGATTTAGTGGATCGAATCTAAGAAATAGATTATTTATCGATCGTTGATGGTTAGAGTAATCACATGACTAGAGAATAAATTTCCATCCACTTTTTTGCGGACATCATTGAGAGTATGTATGAGAGAGGAATTTATATCCTAAGGAGGAAGAAGTGGAATAAAGGGACCTAGAACTTAGGGATTCACATGGTGATTAAGGGGAAAAATACAAGTGGTTTAAGGACTATTCTTACCTCCCAAATCCCATGGATAAATGGTCTTCTAAAAAGGGCTGGTGTAAAAAGGCTCCTAAATTATGAAGTCAATATGAACGATGATGATCATGAGGATCATAATAATATACTTTAGTTTAAACACTTATAATTGTTTGAGACCTCTAAGAAACAATATATTTTAGGATCTTCCAAAATATAAGGATCATAAGAAAAATAACAATTCCTAGAGATAATTCTTTATTGAAAAGAAGAAATTCATGAAGGATCCTTCCATATAAATTATACATAAGAGGGGTCGAATTGAATATATGAAATAATGATCCATGTTGATATTAATTAGCATAAAATTATGTGGATAAAAAAGATCACATTTGGGCATAAGGATTAAATGGAAATAAAATCAATATGGAGGAATATATTCAGAATTGGGAAAATTTAGCCCAACATTTTGAAGAAATCGTCATGGAAGACCCATAAACTAAGGTAACTATTTTACAATGAGTATTATATAGAGTGACTGGTACTAAAAATCTCATAATTTTATTTATTTATTTAATTATTTATTTATATGTTAAATGATCTACTGTCATGGATTTGTGAGGTATCCTAGTTTTCCCTAAACGTTCTTTTGAAATAAGAAATTTATTTTTCAGTCCAATATAATTTTTCTATTAACTTTGTGAAAATTTAATTTAAATCTAAATTGGTTGATATATATCATTCATATCTTTAATAAGATAATATCATTTTAGTTTACATTATCCAACATCATCACTCTATGATTTAGTCATGATCTTCTTCACTATACATAGCCTTATAAGGATCCATTTGAAAAATAAAATGGAAAATATTGTTATATGAAAACTCTACTAGGGTAATGTGATTATTCCATCATCCTTAAAAACCCATTTAACAAAATTTTACAATATACTCTAGTGTTTGAATGGTTCTCTTTGATGGGTCATCTGTTTGAGGGTGACAAGAAATAAGGAAACTCGTATATATCCAACACTTTCTGGAGAATTCTCTAGAACCTTGAGATAAAAAAACTCAATAAAATACAATGTATTGTTTTATTCGAGCTATAATTAATATTAATTTTATGTTTATCATATTTAGTTGGACAAGAGAGATTTTCTCCATATTGGTAATGAATTTTTATGATTTTATAATGTGATAAACTATATCCCAAATGAAATTATGGCCTTTATATGTTATTTTTTATTCCTATTATGAAATTAATTATCATGTGTTAACATTTATGTACATGTATGTTAAATGGTTGAATCATGAAATTAGAGTTATTTCATTTATTCATAAATTGTTGGTATATTAATCATTTTGAAAAAAAAAACTACACAATATACCACTTTATGTTTTCCCACTAGGATTTTTGATATATCTATGTAACTTTGTGATTCCTTGATGAATAGTTATTTATGAGATATGAGCATCATTTAAAATATCC
Source organism: Viscum album (assembly GCA_963277665.1). Taxonomy (NCBI): domain Eukaryota; kingdom Viridiplantae; phylum Streptophyta; class Magnoliopsida; order Santalales; family Viscaceae; genus Viscum; species Viscum album. Next base: position 497,107,056 of record OY728123.1, on the reverse strand, counting down.
CCCTTTAGATTTGGTTTTTATGGTACATATATGCGGGTTCCAAAACATATAATTTATTATTTTTAAAATTTAAACTCTATAGTATTCCATTCTCTAAAGCTTGACTTTCCCTCTTTGGGCCTCTTTGATAATCATAAGGATGGATAGTTGAGAAGTTATTTGGAAATGTTTGGATGTTTTGATTCTTTATGATACCCATGTCCTTATATTTCATGTCTATGAATTTTGTATCCTTTTTAATCATCAACATGTATAAGTTACTAGATCTTATCTACTTATATAATCTTCCACTTTATTCTCCTTTAGGATATTAGTGGGTTGAACAACCATAGTCCTTGATCAGCTCTAAGTACCATCATTGGTGCATGTTGAGATATTTTTGTGTGTATAAAAAATCAAGGATCTTATTATCATTATGTATTTCACACTTCTCCCTATAGAGGTAATATCTCAAATTTTTTAATGCAAATATCCTTCCATCTAAATCTTTATATATAGTGTCTCATAATTTTCATTCATAGATATTATATCTTATTAGATAAATATTCATTAAACTATCCACATAAGAATCATATAATTATACTATATTTTTAATCTCATATATATATATATATATAAATATTTAATAAGTAAATTATATCACTCCCACTATATTATTCATAACTAGTTCCCTTCATAGACATAACATACATAATACCTTTATCCATAACTTGGGGAAAGGAAACATAATAAAGGGTGATCTTAGATTCCCATTAAGGGTAAACAAGGGAGATATGAATGATATATTAAACATAAAAAGAGAATAAAAATTTAAATTCATACCCTATATATCATATATCATAATCTTGAGTCATGTTATAATGATTTTTAGGTTATAATAAAAGAATTTTCAATGAATCAATGAACATGAGCCCTGAGAGCATATCATTAGAATAAGAAATATGTTTTTGGCATGCACATAAGCATAGAGTGTTATTTACTTAGTAGTCAAGGATCACCCCCAAGACTATCACAGTGGATTGGGTTCACATTCTGTTCCATAATAGTAGTCAATATTAAATCCCAATACTATAATAGTGGATAATGTCTCTTACTAAATTGTGTTCACTATTCATTCTAGTCCAATTTATCTCTTGATATATCCATATTTACCCAATGAATAAGAATGGTTTTTAACTTACGAATCTCTGCTAACATAATTATAATCATATATATGTGTTAAAAAAGATTACAAAACATTCATGATATCATAGAATATAAAAAAATGGATTTCATAAACATATCATCATGGTTTAACCCATGGAAATGAAATTGGATTTCTAAACATTTAATCAATTTACCATATCATAACCCATGGAAAAAAACAATTTGATAAACATATTTTCATCATAATCATAAATAAAATTGTGAAATATTTATGATATTATCATTGGATCATATCCCCAATAATTATTAAGTAAAATCAAAGGATTCTATCATAGAATTAAAATTAGTTTAAATATCACTTGGGACATTTCATGAGGAAAATACCCTTTTACCTTTTAATTTACATATTCAAAATCTTGAAATTTCAAAAATATTAAAGAAAAATGTTTCTATGAAATTAAACTTGGAAGCATGTAATGGAATTATTAAATAATTGATCAATTATGATGGTATGAAATTATATTAATGTCATATATGTTAAAACAATTATTCCTTTCACATTTATGGTAAAAATTCCAAAGTAACACATTTAGAAATAAGAAAAAGGATTTATTTTAAATAATTTTTAAAAAGTGAAACATGTTTCAAAATTAATTTAAACAGTAATTTTAGAAAAGCATAAAAATTCTTTATAATAATTTATAGAAAACCTAGACATGGAAGAGAAAAGATTTTCAACCAAATAGAGAAATAAAGTTGGGTTTCATTAAAAAAAGATTTTTGTATATGAATCACATAAAGAGGAAAAAATGTAATAAATACATTTAATTGACACAAATATTCATAGGTCAAAAATATTATTGAGTTTATTGAGAGAAATTTCATGAAATTTCATTCTTTTAAACTTAATTATAAATAATCCTGTTAAATAATGATATTGTAACATAAAACCCTAACCTTAGACCCAATATCCTTCATACATATTTTAACCTACTATGTAATAAATATATATCTATAATAAATATATTATAAAACTATAATAATATATAGCATAACATATATTATTTACTTATAACCTATTATAACCCGTTCATTAGAAAATATTTATTAAATTCATTGTTCTGAGAGATAACTGCATCGTTTTTCTAGTATGTTTTAGTTCTATAGTTTTGGTCATTATAATATCATCATGGTTACATAGTACATATAATTTTAATCATCATAAAAATTTCATATATTTTCAATATGTAAATAATTTTTTCTAGTTATCCATAAAAATAGAGATAGTGAAGTGAATTACACCGTTCTTGGTGATGGTAGGACGTACATACGCATGAATGGTGTTTTCAACATTTGAAGGATAGAATAAAATAAAGGTGAATAATAATTAAAATATATGGAATAATTATTCTTCCATATAAATCATATAAATTCATCATATCTATCTTTATTAATATCCATGTAAAGTGTAAATGAAAAAAATCAAATCGCTTCGTGGAGGTGGTAGTCCACACGTTCACTCGAGCGATGTTATTGTTTTACAATAGATTGAAAGGTGAGAAGGTAGATATGATTTTATTATTAAAGAATAATTATTATGTCATAAATATAAAATATAAAAATTAAAACAACCATAATACCCATCAATAAAATACGGTGATGAAAAATGAATTGTATCGCTATGTAGAGACATTAAGTTGAACGTACGCATATATGGTACTTTCACTTCCAATTTAATATGAAATAGGGTGGAGAATAATATATTAATAATCATAATAAAATTTATATACATTTTGGATAGTTAATTTATTATTTTATGATAATCACCTATGATTATGAAGAGGTAAAATAATAAATAAAAAGCATGTGATTAGATAAGGTGATTACATTTTATTTGAAAGAACTAATTTAGATCTCATCTTAACGACCCAACGGTTGGTATTTTGGGAATAAAAGAACCAATAAATTTTTGAAATGGTTGTTGGAAATATAATGGGGTTGGGGTTGTTTAGGCTATATGGCATAATGTGGTGTAAATAAAAGTGACAGGGGGTGCCCTTTTATAGGGGAGGGAAAAAGGAACAAATGGAATTACAGAAAATATTAAAATATAATTAAGTAATTATTAAGAAAAATGTATCCAAATTTAAATATATTATAATAAATATAGTATAAGGTCTAAATAACACCACCCAATGAATTTAATATTGGTTTTGGTGTCATTTTAAACACTATATTTTTATTAAACACTTCCTTAAATATTTTTAACATTAATAGTGGTAAAAAATCTTTCAATAATAATGGGTTATTAATGTTAACATCAATGGAAAACTAAATCATAAATAGAACATGGATGATATGTTCAACTATATTCCATCCAATTCTCTATATATAAGATTAATATTAATTTTAAATCATTTAATAAAATATTATCTGTTATGAAATATCATTAATGTCAATTTTAGAACTATTAATTTTATTTTCTATTAAAGACACCAAAAAAAAGATGTAATTGGTATATAAAATTTTAAAACAACTATAATGTGCCATACATATCTAAAAAATTATCAGAACATAATTATTCATTTTAAACATTTTACAAGTAATTTATCTATAATCATTAATTTAATTTTTTTATTTTACTTAAACAAGTAATATATTAGAAATTCATAATAATTTAAGGTAAATATTGAATTAAAAAATTTTGAATAAATTAATATTTTAATCAAAAGACTCAGGAGCTGGCAAGCCTACTCCCATAAAAGCTTATATATAAAAAATAAAATACAACAAAAGAGGAGACACAAAGGTTCAACAAAGGCATGTAAACACATCACCACACGCATCAGCATCAACCAAACCACAATAGAAGGTTGGTGTAACAAAGGACCACAGAGAAAAAACCTCATCAATCGCACGCTTATACAGGGAATTAGCAACCGAATTTGCCTCCCTGTAAGCATGAGTGACAACCAAACAAATCTGATCCGCAAGCCTGAGGTAGTCATCCCAAGCAGAAAGCATTCTCCAGGGGACATTCCTTGAACGTGTTCGCAGAATATTGACTGCCAGAGTTGAATCAGACTCCATCCACAAGGTCATCCATCAATGAAGAGAATCATACCAAACAGCCTTGATCATAGCCCATAATTCCACCTCAATAGCCAAGCCATTACCTAAGAAGTGGTAAAAACAACCTTTAACAAACCCACGATAATTGCGGAAGACACTACCACATCCCGAAGGCCCCGGTGAACCTGAAGCCGCCCCATCCACATTAACCTTCAGACACTGAAAGATAGGAGGAATCCACCAGATATATTTCATCACAATTGGATTATTACACCAGCCAGAAATACCCAGTGTTCGCAAAATAACCAGATCGGAAACATCTTTCCGCATGACCCCCTTGAGATCCCGTGTAGAAGAAAGAACACAAGTATGAATCTCCCAAATGTCGACAGAAATCATGATATATCTGTTGTCAAAGACCAGAGCATTTCAGGCGCTCCAAATAAAATAAACAACTGCTCAAGTGGCAGAGATGAGCAGTGGTTTTACCTAAGAACTACTATCATCTTGATAAATAGAATCCATAAGCTGTCCAAAACCTTCCAAGTTCAGATGAAATCCAAAAAAATCCTAAAAATACTCCCATAAACCAGAGGTAGAGTAGCAAGATATAAAAACATGATCAATAGTCTCATCAGCAGCAAGACAACGAAAACAAACAGGTGCAAGAGAAAATAAAGCACACTATATCATCCATTGCAGAGGTAATCTACACTTCCAAATCCTCCAAATAAGAAAATACTGAGCTGGAGGGATATAAGCATCATGAAACATAAGCATCCAAGAAGGGACAATCAGATAATTAGTACACATGAATCGATAATCCTCCCTTGTGCTGAAAGTTCTAGTGACACTGGGCAACTAGACTAAAGTATCCATCGCAGAGTACTGATAATGTACCAACTCTATTTTAAGAGACTCGTAAAGCCGCCCCTGATCCATAACATTATTATGAAATTTAGAAATTGAAAGATAATTCAAGGAAGATAGAATTCCAGTATTCTCAGCAATAGCACATGACAACCAAACAGTCCTCCAATAGTTCAAAGAAGAGTTCTGAAAAACAACCCATTTAGAGGATTGTGAAAGGATGAGGTAAGAATACTTGATTTATGACCATATCGATGAAGGAACATAAAGGGAGTACCCATTGAGAAGCTTGGATCCTAATCTGTTGAACAGAAACTCCAAAGAGAAACCACTGGAGGTTAATAATGACCAAGTAATCTTTTTGATGGGAGAGTCATTAAAACGCTTAAGGTCCTTAACCCCCATACCACCCATGTCAACAGGACAAATACATTCACTCCAAGAAATTGTAATAAGATTCCTCTCATGAATTGAGCCAGTCCAAATAAAATTACAAATCAGCCATTGTAAATCCTTATGACGAGTTCGAGGCCATCTGTACCGGGAAAAAATATAGACACACATAGAGCTGATAACAGAGTTGACAAGGCAGACCTGCCCGGCCTGTGACATAGATTTACATTTCCATGTAGCCATTTGATTTAGAATGTTGAGATAGATATTCTCCAAGTAACACCTTTTAATGGCACCCCAAAATAGGGGAACCCTAAGATAGTTAAATGGGAGAGACCCTCTTTTAACCCCCAACTTCCGAGCAACTTTGTTTTTCTTTGATGAGATGACCCCTTCCCCAAAAAACAATGAGGAATTCTCTCAGCTGATAACCTGGACAGAAACAACTTCATAATGCTCAAAATCCTCCTTAATATATCAGAACACATTTACTCACTTTAAGAATTTAAATTTTATTTTTTATAATCATTAATTTAGTTTTTTTTAATAATTTAATAAATACTATATCGGTGATTCGTAGGCATTTATGGTAAATATTGAATTAAAAAATTATAAAAAATCTGTATTATAATAAAATTAAAGTATCTTTGAAATAAAAATTTATAACCAAACATATCCTATTTTTATCCTTATGCAAAATGTTTAGAGAAATTAATGTCAATAGTGATATTTTATATTTATTATTTTTTGTTAAATTAATATAGAGGTCTTAGTCAAAAAAATTTGGAACCAAGTTACTATATATTAATTTTGAAATATTAAAATAGATAGTACACACTCCTATAATATTATTAAGGTATGTTTTATAGAAATTTTAATGCCATATCCCAATGTTTTAACTATATTTTACACATTTTACCCGTACCTGGGCAGTAAAAATTTACTATGGTTACTACTCATAGTGACCAAAAATAAAAGTGACCTATTTAAAAATGTAGATCATTATAATTCCAAATATTTATTCCATTTTTCAGAATTCAATTACTATAAGTGGATGAAATTCAATTTAAAATAACTATAAAAAAAATTTTAGAAAAATATTTTTTTAAGAAAAACATATTTATTCCTAAATCATTAATATTTTTTTATATTAATGATAAAAAATAATATTTAAATTTATTAAAATAATTCACCAATATTTATGAGTTTAATTTATTACTATAGAAACACAAAACACATATAAAAACACTTTTTCAAAAAAACATCTCTTTTACTTACATGTGTTTTTTTATTTTAAATTATAATCAGTTGATAGCCAATGAATTTATTTTATACATTCATAAACCATAATTGTTTCATAATTTAGTTATTTATATTCATAAGTTCAAATTTAATGGAAAATTTATAACAGTATAATAGATTACAGTTCATTTAGACTCGAGGTTGCGTGTAAAGAAAGATATAAAAGAAATTAAATTTATTTATAGAAAACTATATCCGAAAATATCAGGGTGTTACATTATCCACCATTAAAATAAATTTACCCATAAAATTTCCTTTACTAGTATAAAAAATGATGATATCTATGTTTCATTACATCATTGGGTTCCCAAGTAGATTCTTTGAATTTATGATTCCTTTTGAAAAATTTAACCAGGTATGTAGTATTCTTCCATAACACTTTATCTTTATTGTTAAATATTTATAAAAAAATTTATTTATAATAATGATAATTCTCCAATGTTATGACCAATGAGTTTATTTCTTATGAAGGATTAGGTATGTACTTTATTTGGAGAGATACAAAGAGCGCATTATGAACTAGAGAGAGGTTTGGTAGAATCACAATGAGATATGTTATAGTCCATACTTAATCATGAATCTGAAAGGGGAAAATATAACAATGGATAAAATTTACCTTATTTCAAAATCTCATAACAATTTTTTATAGAGAAATGAATATAAATATCTTCTCCCCAACATTGATATTTTGATATTATCGATGATTATCAGTGTAACGTTTCTGTTGATGTTAAGTTTCCTTGATGTGTTGAAGAATAGATCTATATTTTTATTTTATTTACACCTCTAGATTAGGTCCAAAAGGAATTATTTATCTAGCCTGATCCCATATTGTTCTAGTTATACAGTTCATTCCACTGATTTATTCATGAAGAGCCATTTGAATTCTTGAGTGAAATCTATGTTGTAGAAAACATTCACTAGAAGAAAGTGATGATCCCAACTAGAACTGAAATCAATAGAAATATATATCTAAATATCCTCTAAGGTTTGAATGGTTATATCCTGATAACTATTTTTATTAGGATTAATTTATGCAATGAAACTCAACTTTTTATCAAGAGTCAACTAAAGACTTTACTGAAAATTCAATGAAATCCTTTGATTAAGATCAGATACAATAGAATATAGTACTCCATTAAACCTTATCACTTCCTTAATGTATATTATATAATTTGATTAAGAGATAAATATTCTTCGAAGAAAATTTAGTGTGATTAAATTTTTAGGTGATAGACTACAAACTAACTAGCATTATGAAATTTATACTTTTTTGGGAATATGATGACCTAATCCACGGTGATGCTTCCTATTTATATGGTTAATGGTTATAACATCACCTTATCCTTTTATCTCTCATCTGTAAATTGTTGATATACCATGCATGAAGATACAAACAATATAATATCACTCTTAATGTTGTAACACCAGAAATAAACTTTCAGATATTTTTACATCTTTATACATCCAGGATGAATATTGAATGATGAACTATGAGTCCCAAATTATATGTTATTTTTTAAATAAAATATGGAAGAAAAATTTAATCAGTTAAAAAACCTTATCATTATATCATAATAATGGTTTTAAACAGGAACATGTCTATCAATTTTTGTAGTTCCACATCTTTTTTATACACCTCTATAATCCTTATATTTATAGATAGTTGAACACTCATTTTAATAAGATAATATTTCTCCCCTTTATTAAATATTTCTTGATTAATCAATTATAAATATATAATTATTTGATATTGTTTGATCTTAATTACCGAAAATCTATCACGATCCTTTCAATGTTGAGAATAAAAAACCTTGTTCACTTTTCTAGGGTGATAATGTATTCATAAGTCATAATCTTTAAACAATTACAACCATACTCTCTGGTGCATGTTCGTCTCTTTTTTGTGAATATATAATTCAAAAAATTATTATCAATATATATATATATATATCACATATTTACTAATAAATATAATGAATCCATATAATTAATGAAATAATAATTGTAGTTAGAACCAAATCACGATTTTGTTATTTTCTCTCATTAACATTTAATTGTCATGAGTTATAAGCTATAAACATATAATTCTGCAATTAAACACATCTGATTCCATTAATTAATGGATCAATATAAATCTAAAACGCCTTCTCCACTATAAGGTAATGTAATCATAGGTGTGTTGATTAAGATTCTCTTTAGTTCCTTGAAATTTTAATCTTTTTCATTTGTGCTATGGAACATGGCTCCCTTCAAAGTTAACTTGGTGAGTGGATTATATTGTCATGATAAAGTAAAAAATAATAAAAAATATAAATTTAAATCAAGAAAAAAAATCATATCTTAGAAACATTTTTCGGTCTAAGAAAACATTAAATAACACCTGTCTTTGTTGGATCCATATATAAACCATCTCATGAGATTATATGACCTAAAAATGAATCTTTTTTCTTTCCAAAAGAAACAATCTATAAAATTTTCTTAAAAATTATACTTAGGTAGGTTATTTAGTGAAGTCTTCAAGTTATCTTAATTCTATCCCATGATATTTTAATATATGATAATATCATTTATAAATAATTAAAAAAATATTCAAGGTAATCTCTAAAGAAAATATTCATTAAATCCATGAATATATATCAGGGGAATTAGTAAAAAATATAATCACTATATATTCATATTATTTATACCTCATACAGAATGTTGTCTAGGGTATATCCTCCTCCTTGGCTCTCAGTTAATGATATCTTGAAAAAAGATGTATCTTGGAAAATTAGTTCGATCCATGCATACGATTAAACATGTGATAAATATGAGTAAAAAGAAACTTATTCTTGATTTTTATCTTGTTTTGTTTCCGATAATAAATGTAGAGGCTAATTGATTAATCATTTTTCTTGAATAAAATAATTGGTGCACCCCAAGGTGATGAAATTTTTGAAATGAATCCATTTTCAAGTTTCTCATAGAGTTTCTTCTTTAATTTTTGTAACTCAATAGATGATATTATATATAGATTCTTTGAAATAGTTGTAACATAAGTTATGAGTTCTATTGAGAACACAACTTCATGATTTTATGGACGACTAGAAAACTATCATGGAAAGACATCAACGATATCCAACATGATTGGAATATTATCAGTTATGAGTTTTTCACCAACATTATGAAATAAACCCCAATTTATAATATGCTAACAGACCCATAAAATGTATTAAATTTCCATGGAATGCTCAAATTTATCATCATGCCAATAGACAATCATAGGATGGTTCAGAATATAAAATGTGACCACCCTTGATAGGTAGTTGATGTTATAATCATGTAATAAAAGTCAATCCACTCCCAAAATAATATCAAATTCTACTATAAGGAGAATAATAATTTTTTTAGGAAATAAATTCACATAAAATATAATCAAATAAGAATCATAAACATGGGATTTGATCATCATACCATTAGGGTTTTTCACTTCTAATTCAACATCTAATCATAAAGTTGGTACTATGATTTCATTAGAAATTTTATTATATATAAATAATTGGGTAGATATAAATTAAAATTAGACTTTAATAGATCTAGATTTTATGTTAAGTGCACCTTTCACCATGGAAAAGGAACCTCTTACATCAATGAGGAGTCACTAAGAGGGGGTGGGGGTGAATTAGTCAGTAAAATATTTAATGATATTCATGGTGAAGTGACCCTCATAATTTGTTAAAATGAATCTTATCACTTCTCATAAAAAATAAGAAGAAGATAACATATTTAATGGTTAACCTCTCAAAATGATAAGCCTTTTTTTTGCATGATTCAGATTCTGATGAGATCATATGACCCAAAAGTTTTAACATGTAGGAATAATGAACAAGGATTATTATTGAAATAAAATTACATCAAGTCTACTACCCATGATCATGAAAACCATAATAAAATAATGATATATAATTTTTGGCACAGAAAAATAAAGCCTTTCAATCATACCCATCAAATGATCATTTATTTCTCATCCCCTTATACTTCAATCTATGGAAACATAGGTAGGATATATTAATAATGAGCCCATATACCAAATCAATTACTATTCTTTAATGGATCTTATTTTTCCCTTTTAACATCACATTATTTTTATATTTAATTTATATCACAATCATCTTACACATCAGCAAACTTGTTATCATTATTTAATTTTAATATCAAATTTAAATTAAAATAATCAACTTCCTTCATAATCATATCCTTTGGTTTTTTATTCCAAAATAACCTTATTATCCATTTTGAATTTAGTAGTTATATAGGATTGAAATAAGCAAAAAATTCATTAAATATATCCAACACTAATTTTTTCATGAAATTACCTATAATAGGTTTTTATGTGGAATTTTGTATTATGGTACAACCCTTTAGTTTTTAGTAGTTTTCATGTAACTGTTATACTTTGATGTGATGTGGTCCAGATGCTATGGTGTGGAGGGCCTAAAATTTAAAATTTAAATAAAAAATAGAAATATCATAATTTATGTGTGTGGTTATCCATTTTTTAAATAATTTCATTAGAAAAATATTCTATGGTGTGGTATCGGGTCTGTGACATTAAGATATCCAAATTTACAGAACATTTAATGTTCTTCCACCTCCTTTCTATGGTGTTGAAAACTGAACTGTGGTGTGTTATTATCACTATTATGGGAATGTTTTGTATGCATGCAATGTATTCCATCATGGATTCAATATACTATAACATAGTAATATGGTTGCAATGTGGAGAAGCTAATATCTCTAGTGGTATAAAAAACTTTCCTAGCCTCCTTATCACCATAGACATGCTCTTCACTGAGGAGGTTCCAAAAAAATTAAAGGAACCTAGAATCCTTTATTCCATGATCTTTCTCAATAGAATAGATTAAATATCTATGGAATAAAATATATTACATTGTGGTGTAGTCTCCACTCCTTCCCATCTCTACTTATCACTTAACTCTCATTCAATTTTCTTGTATCATGAATTTCATTAATGTTATATAGGAAGAATGAAAATTTCACATGTAATCACCTAATTTAATCACATATAATATTATTTATTTATTTATTAAATAATCCACCAAAATTAATAATATCCACTTCACCAAATATTCGTTCTCACAAAAAATTAAACAACCCTCAAAGCACCTCTTATAATGAACATTACCCCATTGGATTTTGTGTGAAAACAAGTAATAGAAGCCACTATTATATTTTAAATAATTATAAATAGATCATAATTACACAATTTGAAGGCCACATGAGTGAAATATTGGAAGTAAATAAGAAAATTAAATAAATAATAAATTCTTTTCTATAAAATAGTGATTTATATTTATTTTCTTAAACAAAAAATTCACGACATTCAAACTGAACTTCATCACCACAAAAAATATTATTTCTCACATGAAATATTTCATCAAACACCTAAAATAAACTATTAAAATAGTTTATAAACTTTGAAATCATAGATTAAACTCGTCAAAACTTTCTCTAAAATATTTTCCCATAAATAAAATACAAGAAATGTCAATGAAAACTCCCTTATATTGTATACTCCCCCTCTTACATACAACTAGAAGAAAAAAATTTAATATTTACGTTTTCAATTATTCTACCCAATTGAAAACAATTTCAAAAGATAATACGAGAGAGAGGAAACACACCATAAATTTTCCCTAAAATAATGATGTTGAATAACTAACCATAGCCAAATATTTTGGAAATAATATTTCAATAGTGGCTTAGTTGACACATCCTCAATTTGTTCGTTCATAAAAATAAATTGCAAAATTAACTCATTATTATTCACCAGATCTCTGATGGAATGATATTTTATATCAATTTTCTTGGACCTTGAATTCTAAATTGGATTTTTGGAAGGTAAAATGCACATTTATTATCACATTCCAAACGTAATGGCTACACTAATTGAACATTAAGATCTTCTAATTTAGTCTTTATACATATAATTTGTGCCGATTTATTAGGGGAAACAAAATATTAATCACTAGAAGTTCTCAATGGTAATAGATGTTTCTTTTTGGAATGAAAACATCAACATATTTCATCATGAAAGTATTATCTACTAGACACAGACCCCTTATCATAGAAAATGTTTCCTAATCTACATCTGAATAACCAAAAAAATCAATCTTCCCTTTTTGGATATCTTTCAATCCAAAATATATTGTTCCTTTAATGTATCTAGGTATTCTATTTCTAGATAAAATATGAGGAAATTTTCGTTCACTTTTATACTTTAGAAAAATGTGTAATGGCATACACAATATCTATTATTGATGATGTTAAATAATGTAAAATTCTAATCATCTTATGGAATTACCTTGGATCAACTTCCATTCTTAATGCTTTTTTTGTTAACTTAATTCCTATTTAAATTGGAATTTAATTAGGATTTTAATTAACAATTCCAAATTTATTCAAAATTTAATTTTCATACATTCCTTGAGATAGAAAAATATAATCCTTCTCTAGAAAAATTTATATGCCATGAAATTATATCATCACACCAAGAATGGAAATTTAGAAATGATTCTTTATTTATTTTGAAATTGTTTCGAAAACTAATTCAACATTTATTGAAAAAATATTCTTCCACTTCAAAAATAATAATGATAAATAACTTATTATCATAATTAATGTTGATATTTAATTTGAATCTCCCTCTTCTAAATTCAACTTTGTTAGGTAGGTTTCATGCTTAGAGTACCAAGATCTTGGGACTTGTTTTAGCCCATATAAAGCCTTATTTTACCTAAAAATACAATTTTCATCTTCCCTAATAAATAAACCACATGAATGTTCGATATATACCTCTTCCAATTCACCAGTGAGGATGGATGGATGACATCGATTTGATAGATCTTTTAATGAAATTATGCTCCAAAGGAAAGAAATATTATTATGGTGTCAAGTATTGTGATTGGTGAAATGGTTTCATCAAATTCATATACATAAACATGTGGATATCCTTTACACATCAATATTGTTTTATTTATTACATATTCATCTTGTTTCGGAAGATGAAATTTTTCCTAATAATTTTGTTTTCTTTTGGATTGGGTACTAACTCCCATATTTAATTATTTTCAATATGATCCATCACTTAATTTACTACATGAAACTAATATTGATAATTTAATACTTATTCAACAAATTTGTGTTCAACTTGAGAGAACAATGAGATTTGAATGTTTTCCTACAAATTTATTCTAGTTATAATTAGTTTCCCATGATTTCCAATTAAATATTAGACCTAAACTTACTTTCTCAACCTATGATGACGTGAATAATATTTATCTTCATTACTGGAATTTTAAAAAATTTATTCTTCACCTAAACTTATAAAATATTATCACTATTTTCTGTAGCTTCACCTTGTTGTTTTACAAAACATGATTCACCATCATTAATTTTGGAAGTTGATTCTTCATGAAAATTGACATTATTTAGGTGTTCCATAATATTCACTTAAAAAACATCAACAATATTTCATATAATATTATTGTAACATCAATATCCTCTTCAATGATATTTCCTTTTCAATACCTCTTCTTTTAAATTTTCCCATATTTTCACCTTTAACATTGATAATGAAAGGGTTTCCCAACACTCTCATATAATTCAAAAATAGATATTTATTATAATTAATCACATAGAATGAAATATATCATTTTTTCCTATAGAGATAATATTTTTTGGATATAAATTTCTTATCCAATGTATTTTTTCGAGAAATAATGTTATGTGTCATTCTCTAGAAACATAATTAAAAAAATCTCTACCAGAAATATATTCCTTCATTTATCAAAATCCTTTTGTTATGGTGTTTATGGAACACTAAATTCTTGACGAATTCCATGTTTTTCAAGATATTCTTAAAATATTTCACTTGTATAATCAATACCATTATTTGTTTTAATTATATTTTAAATATTAACCACACTATATTTTTATACAATTCTAGAAGCTTTTGCAACTCTTAAATTCCATTTATTAATGATTTATAAACCTACAGCATGTAATGTGAGTAAAATAATCAATAAATTAAATATAATACTTATCTCCATTATATGATTATTTCATCAATCCCCCTAAAATTTTAGTGTGAATAATATCGAAAAGGTGAGTTGTTTTATTTTAACCTTCTTGTCTGGAGTATTCACAATCTTTTACTTTTGAAAAGTGGTGCATATCCAGTTCTTTTCTATTTGAGACATTGGAACATCAGAAAAACTATCTCCGTTAATAATATCACACATGTTCATTTGGGCATGATAAAAAATTTATCTCTTCCATAATTTATTTTATTCTTTTTTCTTAAATTACATAAATTTTCAACATCAACAACTTGTAAAAAATTGCCACTTATTCACTATCCCCCCATCAAAATATATCCATCCTTCATGATATTCAAAACATAACCATATTTCTGAAAAATTAGTATGTTTCCATTATCCCATATATTTTACACACTAATATTATTTTGTTTCATTCCTATAAAATATATTGTGATTATAGATTAGTATTTATCTTTAGAAATTAATACTAATAAAAATCGATTTTTGGTTGACCTATAATTTCTAATGGTCACTGATACTTATCTATTTTTTCAACATCCTTTGAGAAAATTAATATTTCCTATAAAATGATAATAATGACCACTATCCAAAATCCATATAAATTCTCCTTTACATGAACTACAAGAGACATCACTACCTATACATGTTTCGTTGATTTTATCCTTTTTATTTAGAGACTTATCATAATTATCTCTTGAGAGATTTTTAGAAAGTAGAATAAAAAGACACCCTTTATCAAGATGTATTGTTTTATCATATAGTTCACAAACATAATCCAATGGCTGAAATGTATTTACTGTTTTCAATTCACATTTCATAGTAACTCTCTAAATTATTCATTTCTTAGTGAGATGACTCCATATAATATTTTTATTCTAAACCATCTAAACTCTTCAATGTATTTATAATTAAACTCAAAAAAATATTACATGTTTCCAAATTATCTATAGTGCTATAAATAGTAATAAAATTAAAATTTTCTTTTATATACATCATGATTTCTAGACCCATAAACCTATATTTCAACGTTTTTATAATCATTAATTTTCCGTTATTTATGTAATTTGTTGGAGAACTCATAACCCTGCATTATTTATATCAAACTTCTTCTAATCCCTTTTATGTTCCCCATTTTTATTAGTATTTTCATTATTGTAGGTTCACACATAATTTCTTGAATCTATAAAATCACTTGATTCTCCAGTACCTCTCTCTTCATTTTGGGATTCTTCTTCACAAACATAGAAAAAAATTTTATCTGTATTTTTTTCATTTGAGAGTGTTCCTTGAATATTTCCTCAATCATTAAATGAAATTAATTTTCACTCAACTACATGAATAGATTTTTGAAAATATAGCTTAAAATTTTAAAACTCTTTTTCTATAGATGCGAAATTTTGTTATACAAGTTCAAATTCTATTTCCTTTTACTTTACCCCTTATTCAATCTTGAATATTGAATTATTATTTTCAAGAAAAATATTGGTCAAGTACCATTATGTTTCCTAAAAAATTAATTTATCTTTAATATGAATTGATTCATTGCTTCTTGAAGATTTATTTTCCTTATTCAGATTTTTATATCCTTTTCCCATGTAGATTTATTTAAGAGACACTCCCTGATTTCTCTTTTTTATCAGGACTTCCATTTCTATTTCTTCATTTTATTAAACTTTTCTAAAAATTTCACTATGTAATTCATCTTTATTGACCTTAGAAATGATAATATTTTCATCAAAATCTATTACAATATCTATTTTCTCTTCCTCACCAATGCTATCACTACTTTTATACTTAGATAATAAATTTTACCTTTTTTAATTTTGATAAATGCTTATTCATAACTATATAAGAGAGCTTATATTTTTCAAACATTTATGGTGTATTTTTAAAGAATATACATGGTAATTATTTTTTTCATCACTGAATTTATCTTCTTTTAAATTTAGTAAAATTTTCATTAAAATTTCGGACTACTACACACCCAAATAATTTATGTGTAATTTTACCTATAAAAAATCTATTTTATATACTCATATTTATAGATATTAGAGGTATCATCTAATAAAACTTCTGACTCAAATTATAATTAGAATAAAAATGACCATAATATTCTCTATCAACCTTTTTATTATGATCCTCTTAAATTGAGGCCTTAATAGAGGTTTATTTTTCATATTTAAACTTCTTCTTTATAAACAATTATTTCTTAATCTCATATACAATGATAATACGGTGAATATAATTTAGGGGAAGTGATTCTATACTACATTCTTCAATATTATAAACATTAGCATAAAAAATTCCTGGTAAGATAAATAATATATTCTTAGCCACTATATAGTCTTTAAAGTTATCACTATAATATCATATTGAACTCACAATCACATTAAATATTGTAAATAAGTAATTTATATTGTTATATACTTTTTTTAATGTTATTAATATTACAAAATTAAAATATATAGCTTAGGATTCTTTATTTTTTTTACATTTATTGACATTAAATATTTTTTCCCAAATTTCATTGGATGTCATGAAACATCACACTTTTTAGGTTCCTTTTTAGAAAAATAAAATCATAAAAAATTCCAAGAAAAAAATTCATTATCAATATTATTTTTATCTATTTTTATCAAATTAAAATTATCATCATGATGTGGAAACCAATTATTTATAACAATAGGAACATAAAAAATAATTGATAGAATATAAGGCAACAAAATATTCTTCCAGATATGATAATTTTTCTAATAAATAGCGGGATTCCGCTTTATATTCACTAAATTATGATTTTCCATGATAAACAATAGAAATTCCAAAACAAAAAAATAAAACAGAATGAAACTTATTTCCCAAATTAAAATAAAAAATCATTAATGAGGGGAACTTTCCTATAATCCACTTGTAAAGGAACCTCCTAGATCAATGAAGAATCCTTAAGGGGTGGGGGTGAATTAGTGATTAAAATATTTTACAGTTTTCTTGGTGAAACAACCCCCAATCACTTGTAAGAGTGACTATTTATCAATTAAAAAAATACAAGATAGAGATAATATATTTACAATTTTCACCTCTTAAAATGAGAAGTTTAGTCTTTGGATTGGTCTAGACTCCACTAATATCACACAAATCACTTATTTTAACCTATAGGTACAATGAGAAGCATTTATCCTTAACACAAATTATATATAGTTTCCCAACTATGATAATAAGTCCGGTACAAAAATAATGGTATATTATTATTTGGTATCATAAAAAAAATTCCTTCTAACAAAATCCTTCAAATGTTGATGTAGTGATCCTCTTATTCTTTTCAATGTATAGAAACATAGTTCAAATCTATTCACAATGTGCCCATATGAACAAAAAATTCTGTACCTTTTTATACTTCTTATTAAATCGTCTTGTTTATTAATTTTTATATATAGTATTAACATAATAATCTTACATAGTAGAAAATTTTTTATCTTGATTTTATTATAATTATAAATTCAAATACAACCCTTTAAATTCCTTTTTAATATTAGCTTTTAGATATTTTTCATAAAAGATATTGGTAAAAAAATTTGAATTTTATAGTTAACTAGGGATAAAATGATGACAAAATTCATTAAATTTGTCCAAAAATTTATTTTTCTTGAAACATTCAACAATAGGTTTGTGTGGTTTGGATAAGAGAATTAAAAAACATTCCTTCATTTTTTAGCATGTTTCAAGTATCTATTATACATAGATGTGGTGTGGTCTATCTACTATGTTGTGGAGGGAATGAAATATACAATTCCATAGAAAAAAAGTAATTATAGCACTATAATGTGGAATTATTCTTATAGAATATCCTTTTCTGTAAACACTTGACTATAATGTGATCTCAGGGCTATGACATTGAGATACCAAATTTTATAGAATATCTGAAGTTCATCCATATCTTCTCTGTATCATGGATTTATAAACTATAGTACAATATTCCCTCTATTTTTATATTGTTTTGTTTTAATTCATTGCAGTCCATCACAGATTCACCATACTATGGGTAGTCATAGGGTTAAGATGTGGTGGTGCTAATATCTCTATAAGAACTAAAAATTGGCCTATACTCCTTTGCACCGTGGACTTTATCTATAATGTGGAGGTGTTGAAAACATCAATGGTAGCTGGAGTTCTATACACCATGGTCATTATATGTGCTGTAGATGACTTCTCTATAGTGTGGAACTTGTTACACTTTGGCATGGTCACCAATTATTCCATTCTCCACTTCTCATCCAACTCTCTTTCAATTTTCACACATAATGATCTTCATTCATGATATATTGTAACTAATTTTTTTTGTAATATTTTGAATTAATAACTTATAATAATATTTAGGTATTGAAAAAAAATAAAAAAACTAAATGATATTCACTTCACAAAATTTTCATTCTCAAAAAAAACTCAACAAATATTAATGATACTATTTTACTTAATGACCACATTATTTTTGAAAATAAAATTAAAAATAGTGATCGCTTGTGATTTAAAATTTTCTCTAGGATTAAGAGGATATTGTTATAAATCATCATCAATACCCTTACGTTTAAGAATTGGTTAGCATAATTTACATACCTAAGGAATTTGAAATAGGGTAGTATTGATGGTGTATTCTATTAATATTTTTCATTATTCCTTTCATTTACTAGTCTCTTTAAATTACTTGAGAATTTTATTTTCTGATCACCATACTTTTCATAGTTAAAACATTTAATAGTACCCTTAAGGTAGCTTTCTAAAGGTTTTATTTCAATCTTCTAGCC
Source organism: Viscum album (assembly GCA_963277665.1). NCBI lineage: Eukaryota > Viridiplantae > Streptophyta > Magnoliopsida > Santalales > Viscaceae > Viscum > Viscum album. Next base: position 497,087,351 of record OY728123.1, on the reverse strand, counting down.
CAATCATCTCCTTTACTCCATGTTTTTTTGAATTTCATTTGAACTACAACTTGTTGTTCTTATAAAAAACATTATATTTATGGGTAACTCCAATATAAATTTCTATATTGATAGAAAATAAAATGATTTCTTCTTATCCAATGAAGTATCCTTTGAATAAAACTCTTAAGAATTTTTTTTAATACACTTAATAATTGATCAAACCTATTTTCATTTTAGGTGATTATAATGTATGGACACCACTCATATATTATGAAAGTTTCCTCTTACGTACTGACAAATTTATCATGATTCTTATTTAGATTAAGGAATTAATTATCCATTTTCATATAAAAAATATGAGGGATGTACTTGTTAAAAAATATGATCTTAAACTCATTCCACTCTATAGAGTCAATTTATTCCCAATTAATTATGTTCGTGATATGATTCTACTATTTATCTTCTTAATCCTGCAAATGATAAACAACTAAGATAATTTTTTTCATGATATGAACAATCGGTAATAGAAAAGATATTTTCAATGTTACTAATCAATTGATCTGAAAATATTATATAAATTTATCCATTTAAATAAGGAAGGTTATCGAGACCCATAATTATCATTCATATATATTACATCTTATCAGATGAATATTCATTACATATCATAACAATCCACACCAAAATCGCATAGTTTTAGTTCCTTTATAATCTTGGACACATAGTCAATGTGTTCATAAATTATCTAAATCATATGTAACATAGTTTTCTATAATTGGAATCCTTATTGGTAATATGAAACAAAATACCATTCTTCATAACTCGGAGAAAAGAAACATAATAAAGAGTTATCTCGTACTCCTTGAAAGGGTAAAATGGGAGATGAATTTTATAATATGAATGATTAAGATAAGAATAGGGGTATGAGATCATGAAGATAACTTTTAAAGTTCATACCCAATCTTTCAAAGATTATAACCATGAGTCATGGAGTAAATATGTATTATTTCAAAATAAATTATTCATATGAGTGAAAAAAAATCATAAATCAAACATGAACCATAATTATGGTCGTAGTAGTGTGGAACCTTAATAAGTATCCAAAAAATTTAAAACGTTGAGGTTAACTACTAGGACTATAAAATCCAAAAAAGTCAGTCTTCAACACCTATTTACCATATTTTATCATGAATATCGACTTGTTTCCCATAATAGATCAAGAACATCGTCCTTTTACCCATAAGTAAATAAGCACATTGGCATGTTTCCCATAGATATCTCATTTGATATAAACCCTTATCCAATGAATTGGAGGGATACATAATTATGGAAAGACTTATAACATTATTAAAACCATTCATATTCATACTATAGGACCATGAAACATTAATCATCTCATCATGTCATAACCCAATAAAAGAAAACATTTTCCTAATTTTTTCATTAATTCATGATAGCATAACCCATTTTAAAAAAATTAGTTTCATAAAAATCTCATAATAATGAACATAAACCATATAGTGAAATAATAAGGATGGTATAATTGTATCATATACCTAGTAAATCATAATTGATATCAAAGGCAATTATCACAGATGAAAAACTCATTTAAAGGATTCTGAATATTTTCCTGAAGAAAATATCCTTTTCACTTATGAAATAACATTTTTAATACTTAAAATTTCCAAAATATTAAGGAAAATATTTAATTTAAAAAAACATGTAAATTTTATGGGAAAATTAAAATAATTTTTCACTGAGGATGGTGGTAAATGTTTTTCATGCTCTAAACGTTAAAATAAGACATTCCTTTTACACTTTTTTAAAAAGAGTAAAAAATACCTCATTTTTAAAATTACAATAAATCATTTTAAAAAAATTCTTAAAAATTAAAAAGTGGTTAAACATTTCTCTCAAAAAATCATTATATAATGGTAAAAATACTCTTTAATTTTTTTTGAATACATTTATATAGAAGAAAATTGTTTTCTGAACGAAGAGAGAAATAAGAATGATTTTCCTTAAATACATTTTTTCAACATCATGAGTACTTATGGTTGAAAAAAATTAATAGAAAATATATCCAAAGGATAAAAAAATCCATGAGTTTAGTAAGAGGTATATCATATTATTTCTTCATCTGAAAATTAGTCCTAAATAATCCAAATAGAAAATGAGATTGTGACACAAAAAAACTACCGCTTTAGTAACATTTGAATATTCATAATCATGAAAGAAATAAACATATATGGATTTATAAATCCCAATAAAATTAAAATAAAATAATCCTAAAACTAAATAAATGGAATTATATACACCACATAAAAGAAACAAGTGGTGAATATGGCACGAGTCTCATAGAAATAAAAGTTAGACAAAAATCCTTTATCTCAAGATTAAATTTCATAAAATGTAATTTAACCTCATGTATAATAAATTTATATTTATTATAATTATATAATATAACAATTTACATACTTATAAGAACATATATTATCCCTTTCTAACATTTCAACACCCATTTATTAATAATTCCTTATTAAAATTATCATTTATTGGTGTTATCTATTTCTTTTTTCCTGAGATTTTTAGTTAGATATTTCTAATCGATGTATATTAATAATAGTTTCATAACCTATATAATTTTAATAATTATAAAAATATAGTATATATATTCAATATATAAATATATAGTTATCCATAAATTTAATATCTTTGAAAATAAATTTCAAAATTCATAGAGATGACAGGCTTTAGATATGCATTAAAGCTATTTTCATTATTCGAAGGATTGAATCGAAGAAAGGTGAATAATTATTCAACTCTAAAGAATAATTATTATATATTAATTTTAAATATACTTATTACCATGAATTTAAAAGGTAAATGTTACACAAATAACATCATTTCATGGTGGTGGTAGTCAATATGTAAGAACGAGTGACATTATCGTTTTCTAATAGATTGGAAGGTAAAAATTTAGTTGTAATATTTTGATTCTAGAAATATAATTATGTCATAAGTATAACATATATAAACAAAATCTATCATAGTAATCATCCATTAAAATTTTTGATGGAAAATTAATGTTATAACTATGTGGAGATGGTAATCCGTACAGACGCACGAGCGATACTTTCACTTCCCATATGATGGAAATATGAAGAATAAAGGTAGTTAAAAAATCATAAAAACATTTCAATATATTTATCATACTAAATTTATCATTTTAAAAAGAATATAATAAATTTAGATGAGGTAAAAGGAGAATTAAAATAAAAGTGACCAGTTATAGTTTTTACAAATTCTTTGAAACAACTCCTTTATATCTCTTATTAATGGCCATAGAGTTAGTATTTTGGGAAAAGAAAAACCTATATAAAATGTATAAATAATTTCAGAAGGTATTTTTACATGGCATGTTCAATATAGAAGGCTTACTTTTGTGTGAATAAGAGAAATGAGGAGGCACTTTTAAAATTTTGGGGATCAATACACATGGAATTCCTTAAAATAATAAAATATAATTAAGTCATTATATAGAAAATATTACATTTAAAGAATAGGTAATTTAATATAATATCGTATGGGGTTAGAATATTATCAAGAAATAGAATTTGGATAGGTTTATGTGGTGTTTTAATCATTATCTTTTGGTTTAACACCTTAGTTTACCAAGTTCATCATTAACCGCGACAATGAAGTTTTAAATTTTAAAGTATTATAATATTACATATAATCTGAAAATTGGTAAATAAATAGCCAAGGGATAATATTTTCAACCATATATTATCAAAAAATTTCAATTTCTATTTTTTATGACTTTTATATTATTTAATGAAATATGATTTTGATAAAATATCATGAATGCCAATTTTTTACACTATTCATTTAATTTGACTTAAAAGACATAAAGAAAAAGTCTGAATTCATATATACTAATTTAAAACATCACTAATATGTTAAATTTATCTAAAAAATTTATGTAACACTTTGAATCATTTAAATTATATTTCCTTTCATATTCTAAAAATAATTTATTTTATTTTTTCCCAAAATTGAATATATATTGTGTTAGTGTTGCAAAAGTATTTTAGGTAATTATTTAATTTATATAAATCAAAAATAAATTAAAATAAAACAGATATATTATATTTAAAATACACATTTTAACCAAATTTATACTCTTTTTTTCTTTATTTAATGGTTAAAGAGATATTAAAGTTAAGTGAATGACTTTTTTAAATTTCTCATTTAAATAAATATTATAAATGTCATTAACATGAAAAAAGGGAAAAAATATGTCATATATTCAATAATGGGATCATATTTTTTGAAATATACTCATCGAATAGAATAAAGGGATGCTTTGGGTTGATTTTTAGACATTATTATATTAATTTTAATAACACGTAACCCATTTCACCTATATCATGATAAAAAAATTATTATTTTTACTATTTGTTATGACTAAACACAATATTCTCTAATTTTATAAATTTGGACCACATGGTTAAAAAAAATTGATTTAATTTATATGATTCAATTCCTAGAAGTGGAAATAATTAGTTCATAAACAAGAATATAAGAAAATGAGAAATAATATTTCATAAAAATCACCTTTTAAGTACAATTTTTTTAAATAAAAATATAGTAAAAAATTACTTATGAGAAAATATTTATATTTATCTTAATAAAAATTAAATTTTTTATAATTTAAAACTAATTGAAAATATAATTTTAATTTTTAAATACTATAAAATAAAATAAAATTTTAAATAAAATATCTATTTTTACTATTCATTTAAAAATTATTTTTTTCAAAAAATAATAAAAAAATAATCCTATGTCAGTTTTGATATGATGATTTAAAAAATGATGTTTTTATCAAGTAAAATTTATAAAAGTGGAATAATTAAATATATTATTTTCCCACAAAAAGAAATACAAATAAATATTGAAGAAAACGTATTTTTGATGAATAAAATGGATTTAATAAAAATTTAATGTTTATTTACTAAATACTAATAAACACATTAGTATTTAGAAGGGTATATGTTTTATAATTTTCTTACCCTAGTTTATTCCCACAAATTTATAAGTTAGTTTTTAATGTTCGTAATTTAATAATAATTTTTCGCTATTCATTTTAAGCTTGATGTTGCTTGTCGTATAATCTATCGAACATAATTTTCTTATTTATAAATATCAAGGTGTTAAATTCTCCCCCTTTAATTAATTTTATCCTCTCAATATTTTTCTTGAACTCTATAATCAATTGATTTCATTCAAAAAATAGATTTCTTGAAATCCCACATCGTAAAAATGGTTACCAAAACCACTATTTCAATAGAAGGAAAAAGAAATACAAATATCTTCAGGAATAACACATAGCTTCGTTTCCAAATAGAGAAAAAATTTCGAGATGTAAAAATATAGTGATGGAAGAGAAAAATAATCCCCAAGGATGAATAAAGTGTGATGAAGAACATGGTCAGGAGAAATTTAACAACCATAATAACATAATCACTGAGGGGTTAAAAGACAATCAATTCATTCAAATTTATGTTTATAGATTTTTTTTCTTAAGAGGATTTTATTATATTTTATAAATTCCATTTTTATATATACTAAAAACAATGGGAAATATAATTTCTTGACAAGTAGTATTTCATCCCTTACTTGATTTCCACAAAAAAATCTTTTTTCCAAATGATGAGTACTCAAGATGAATTATTTATGATTTAATAATAAAATAAATATAATAATCCATAAAATGATATTAATATATTAATTTTGTATTTAAATATTAATATAAATAAAAGTGGTTGTCATATGATAATTATTAGAATGAATAAACCATCAGGTGTAGGAATATAACGTTAACCACCCAATCTTCAAAAATAACTCCCAATGTTGAATGTAGATCATTTTAAAAAATATTACCTAAAAATTCATCAAAACATAATATAATAAGATTAAAACCCAAATATCATAATTATTTTATCACATATTCTTCAAGGATACAATTGAAATTTATCTATAAATAACATCAGTCACTCTTATTATCTTACACAAAAAATTTATATGCCTTAATCATAAAATTTATAAGAAATTATAATCATTTCCAAAAATAAACTAAATTAACATAAAATAATATATGATCCAAAAATATTATTCATAATTTATTAAAAAAAGAAAATACTATAACTTTTATTTACCTTAATCGTATAAGATTCCCAAAATATTGTACTTTTAATATTAAATTAATCACCAAATAAAATTTTAATCCTATAGTTATGTCCATGTTAAATCGTGGGTCCCTAAAAAAATATTAATATTCTCTTGTCGAATAATATTGAAAATTAAATGTTAGAATAACCAAGAAATATTATAGTCCAGTGGTATTAATTTTACCCTTATCACCATTTAGTAATTGGTTCAATCCCTATGGACTTTCTAGGTGTGATAGGTTGTCCATTTTTACTAAAAACATATTTATATAATTATTATAATGTCCCAAAAAATATGATTAATATACTTAAAAATAACTTTAGTCATCCAAGATCATATATAACCTGAAGGTTATCAATTTCATTATTCTTATGAAAAGACAATTCTTCCTCAAATTATAAATGTGGTTGATCATAAGGGATACATATACCTTATATCATTAAAATGTCTCCCAAAATATAATTAATAACCATAAAATACCATAAAATAAAACCTAAAAATTAGTTTATAAGAATTAAATGGTTTTACCACCTTAAAATTATAAACCAATTACGATATCCATAATACTTTATTTAATCTTACATAAAGACATATATTCTTACACAATCCTTACATGTTTCATGATTCTTATAACCAAAATTCTATTTATAGAAATACTTATACAAAATAATTATTGATTCCCAATACCAAAATACTTAAACCATATTACTTTAACAAGTATCATATCGTATTTCCTTCCTTATAGTAGGAGTTAATAGTTGGATTTGGTAATTTACTAGGATAATTCCCTTATTCCCCACACATAAGACATATAACTATAAATAGTATCATAGGATGAACATCATTTACATCCATCAATCACTTAATTTTCATTAGAAATTAACTATTCTAAAACATTAATTTTGATATATAAAATATCTATTTATTCATTTGAGAAATTATCTTGAATTATTCTTCCAGAATTTTTGACATATAGGAAAATGAATCTTCACCCCCCCCATATTCTACATGAAACACTAATTTTATCTTATTAGATATGTCAAAAAACACATTCAAGTTATGATTGTTAATAATATAATGAGATAAATTATTTTTCCTAAGAATAAGGATTTTAATTCCACATTCTATTTCACTTAGTTGATCATAAGGAAAATCCTTCCATTATACATCATATTTGGCATTAACACAATTCCTCGTGGTTACAACAATCATCTAAAACTAACAATCATATAGTGAGAAACAATAATAATAATGGGAAACCATATAATCATGAAAATTCAATTACAGGATATCTAAATACTGAGACCTTATTTTAATTGTATGACACCTTATGTTTAACTTTGGCCATTCATGGTTACCATCTATTCAAATCATTCATAATGATTTATAATGAAAATGTGAGTTCTCCTAGAATATCCCTCTAGGGTATTAAACTAGGTGAAAGTAAGGGAGTACTCACCAAGATCTACAATGATTGGAGAAATATACTCAACTAACTCTTTGAATGTTTCTTTAACATATATGAATATTTACTAAAACTATGTCCACATGTATTATCCGTAAATAAATGGGATTTTAGGGAAATATGAATTATTTAATATAACATAGGATGTTATCTAGTACATAGTATTTTAAAATGGGTTTCCACTAAAATTTTCTATTGACAATTTCCAAAGGTTTGATAATCCTTTTTCTAATACAAACTATATTGACCTATTATATTCATATATAGATATTATATGTTATTATATAACTATTAATTACAAATCATAATGATTCATTCTATAATTTTATAGGTTTAGTTCTATTATAGACATGGAAACATAAAAATGGTTCATAAATGATCTACATTATCTCCCACTAGGTTCTTTAAAATTAGTACACTTCTTGGATATATCTATAACATCCCGGACCCGGACAGCCACCCGAACAGTGCCGAACGAGTCGGGTGTTACTACCTTAGGCACACCTCCCTGAATGCCAAAGGCTTCCGACTAGAAGCAAGGGTCTGTTAGGTATAGTGGGGAGGCTATACCCTCTCAGAGGATCTTAGTAAGGGTACTGGTCCAAGTATAACAGTAAAGATACAGCGGAAAGGAAGACTCAGCAGACTCGAACCAGACCCACAGAGCGGAAGAAAAATCAATATAGATAAACAGTGGAAGCAGTAAATGAAACAACAGAAGCGGAAATAAACACAATATCATGCTTAGAACATGTAACTACAACTGAACAGTAATATAAGAATCCAGAGCAGGTCATACACAACTGAATATAAACAGGGCGCCAATGGCTAACCAACAGTAGCTACAATAAGCATGCCAATACAGAAAGTAAACAAAACAAAGTAAACCCAGCTAGGCATGACCTCAAGATCCATACCATCTCCATGCAACAACTAACATAGACCAGCTCCTGAAGCTGGCCTCTTTCCTGCATGTAAGTCCATAAGGTCTGCACGCGTCCCGAAGGGCCCGTGCAGGGTGTGAGAAAAATCTCAGTAGGATACCACCCAACGGTGTGTACCAAATATATGTGTTTAAGCAGTCATGCATGTACAAGGAAAGCAGTAAACACTACGATGCACAATGTAAACACAAACTCCACTGGTGCTCAACAGCCACCATGGAGCATCACCTGCTTCGGCCAACGCTGGAATCTCTGTCGTGTAACCCGGCACCACGTGCCTCCTGACACCTCGTGTCTCAAGTATCGACGCCCCGAAGGCACGCCCAAAATAGTAACTCGGCACAATGTGCCTCGTGACACCTCGTGTCTCAAGTACCGACGTCCTGAAGGCACACCCAAAATAGTAACCTGGCACCATGTGCCTCCTGACACCTCGTGTCTCAAGTACCGACGTCTCGAAGGCACACCCATTTCCTGAAGGCTCCTCACCTTCCCTGTGGCTTTCTACGGCAATCACCCCCATCCAAAATACCTAAACACAACTATGGGGGCCTCTACCCACATGAGTGGTCAAAACCACCTCATCACGGAGTATCTCTGTGTGCACACTACTCAAGTCCCGGTGAGCGGTAATCACCCCAAATAGACCTAAGCCACCAAAACATCTGACACCTCGTGTCCCTGCGACCATGTCGCTCAAGTCCGATGGCCTCGTTATCCAAGTAACCTGGGCCATGCCCAACCTGACAGTCACACTGCCTCAATCCTGTAACGCCCCGACCCCAGCTACCCAGAGTCGGTGCATTACTTCGTAACATTGGCATGATCACAAGAAAGATCAAATCTCGAAAGACCGATTGGTTTAGTAGCCTTGGAAACACTAGATATATTCATAAGTTTTACATTACATCATAAAATGAAAAACTAATACAAAAACATAATGTTTCCACAATCCACACTATTATCCCCTAATAATATCCATGCAGGTCATTCATAACTTACTTCTTCACATCCTGGGAAAAATAAAACATAAAAAAAGGGGTGAGCTCAAATGCCCAGTAAGGATAACAATATAGTGGAAACTTTCATAAATAAGAATAAACTTTTAAGGCAATGTATAACTAAAACAAAAGCCTTTCAAACATGAACTTTCAAAATGGTATGGCATAAATAAAATGAAATAATTCCATTTACATACTCACATGGATATTCTACTAATCGAATAATCACATGCAAAAATCAATAACCACTTTCATAATGTTGGAATGCATAATGCCAGACTATCATAACCACATAGCCAAGGCCTCGTGCCAAGACTACAAATACGATTTTGTCAAGGCCTTGTGCCAAGACACTAGTTTGTCTCATGAGACCTACCGATGCATCGAGGAGCTATAGCGGGCTCCACCCGTCACTTATTAAGTCCAATGCATTCCCATATGAAAAGGTTTAAACATAACATAAACATTCGTATTAAAACTAGCATACGAAATGTCAATAATTTCACCATAAACTATGAATGGTATAAAAATAGCACATCCACAGTCAAACATATCACAAAACCTTCAATACAATATAGATGTTTTGTATCATAATAAATCAACTTCAAATAATATTAAAATCCATCAAAGGATGTTGACATAGATGAAATCAAAATTCTTTTTAAAGAAGTATCTCCTTTTATTTTGAAATCATTTAAGATCCATATAAAATAAAACATTTTCTCTGAAAATATTCTTATAAGCTTGTATGGAAAGCTTCGACGATTTTATAACGGCGGAAAATAACCGCACCCGCCGTATAAGTTAAAAAAAACATCTTACCTCAATTCTGTCGAAAAGGTTAAAAGGAACCTTGTTTTGAAAACGACGGAAAGATTCCTTTATAAACCTCTTATAAAAAGTCAAACAAGGGTATAAATGACTTTAACCCATATTCTTGTAAATAGTAAAAATGTTTTGAAATACATTTTGAAGAAACATGGATGTGGATGATAACGAGATCCCAGTAGATTATTACATATAAACAACCTCGGATAAAGAAGAGATTGTTAAATAACCCTTACCTTGTACTTTTCCTTGGTTGGGGTAGGTTAACCTCCTGTATAATGGTGAAATAATTGTTATTAAATTATACAAGAATCATATATATTAATATGATATCATATATGATCTTTTAACATTGATTTGTTAATAATATCTTAGAATTATCGTCGTTTCGGGTGTTAACTTATTCATTTTATTTTATATGTTTTGTTACATAAGTCATGTTTGTTGTATCTTATTCATATCCAGAATGATATCAAGTCCTTAAACATCATTTTCAAATCATTAAATGATAATTATACTTGAATGGATACGATGGAGAATGAATCCCATCGCGTTCGTGGAGACGATAGTCCGTACGTACGCACGAACGCTACTTCCATTTAATTTTTATTTTAAAAGAATCGAATCCAAATGATACATAGGTATATTACTATTCCAGTATAATATAATATTTTATATATGTTACTTAAGTTCATTAACACCATCCTTTATACTTTCCATGTGTGGTATGAACGAGTCATATCATTTTAAGGGGGCGGTAGTCCGCAATTCCTCAAATGAAATTATCGTATGTATATACAACATGAAACGAATAATGGTATGAAATAAAATAGAATTACAGAAGCTTATATATAAAATATATATCATTAATATCATATTTAATTATAGTGCCATCATAATGGCCACCATGAGAGGTGGTAAGATGTATTTGAACAATCATCGTTTCGTGAGGCGTTAGTTTTCCATCCACAGAAACATTCTGTTCATCATCCATTAGATGGAGTTGTGTGTATGTGTAGTTTGAATCCTTCTTATAACAACATCCTAGTATATTTAGGATACTGGTGTTGTTACAAAATAAAGGAAATAAAAAGATTTTGGGGGTTGGAGAAGCAAAATAAATGAAAATACTTTAAGAGAAATTGTTACCTTTAATTTAGGTAACTCACTTTGGTTGGAACCAAAGGACTTCTTGAAATGCTTTCTGCCTAAGGGGAAGCATCAATGAGGAGGAGAGGTATGTGGGGAGCTTAGTTCGGCAGAGTTTTGACGAGCCAAGTGGCTTGAGAGGTGTGAGGAAAAGAGAAGGAGGAGTGCCCTTTTATAAGAGGGGTGAGGGGCACCTTTGGAAAAGCTAGAAATATTAATTTATAATAAATTCATATTCGGTTTCCAATGGCTCCAAAGTTGACTATTCAAAGGTTGAGATGGGGATGGGTCGAAAACAACTCATCCAATAGAATTTATACAGGTTTGGGTACTTATATTAACCTTATCGTTAAGTATTAACTCTAAGTTAATTAGTTTCACTTTTACAATGTCTCTTTGTATTTTTATATAATATGGTTAATAAACTTACTATATACATCCAAGCGACCCCCAAGTGGTCCATTAAGGATTAACCTATCATGATATAAGTCTCTTGGCCGAACCTTAGATTTTTAGGAATTTAATATCAATTAATAATATAATATTTGTTTTAAGAACTCTTTTATGTCAATTTTGACACTATTCATTAGTTGATTTTTTTGAAACTCATAACAGATTGATTACTTCGAACAAAGTCAATTAAATCAATCCTAATATATCATATTATCCTAGAAAATTTGTTTAATTCATTAAAAGTTTCATATTATATTTATTTGGGTATTTATAATATCAATTATTTTAATTTTTCACTATTATATTAATTACTGCATCATCATTGTGTCATAAATTAAATAAATTATTTAAGGTCTAAAAATTATAAATAAAATATCATTATGTAGGAAATATTTTTATCTTTCTAATGAATATTTATAATCTAAAATCCAACATGTATAACCCTATGTAAAAATTGTTCTTCTAAAAGATGTAAGCTTATGCCATTTTTATTTTTATTTTAACTTTATTAATATAATGTGTCATTATCACTTACAAGTGGCTCCAAGGGGTCCCAAAATTGACCCAAAGATGCCCATGGTCGACCATGTATCAACCAATTGGGTTAAGATACGTTTTAGGGTAATTTAGTATTATTATAATATTATTTTTTAACCCTTATTTACCGGATTTACCCTTAACCATGGTAAATAAAATATTTACCGTAGTAATTATTCAAAATGTCTAAAAATAAAAGTTACCCATTTACACAATTTGAACATACTGATTCCAAATATGGAATCCATTTTCCTAAATTCAAAACACAGAAGTGGCAGAAATTAATTTAAAATTAATTCCCGCTGTCAAAACAAAAAGCGTGTTTTTAAGAGATAATAACTATCAAAAGATTGACACTTGTTTATGTTCGGTTTAATTGTAAAATTATGTCCAATGACCAACATTATATTAAATGGTAAAAATATATTCTAAATATACTTTAAAACCACTCAAATTCATAATTTATCACTATTAATTATTTTGATTAAAAAAGTTGTTTTTAATTAAAATTTAGTAATTTTCACTATTCATCAAAATATGAAAGTTATCCGAAATGTACCAAAATTTCACCTTAGGCTAAATTCGATATTCCGAACCCAAGAATGAAGTCCATTTTGAAATATAAAATATATATAATTTTAAAAAGTAGTTATTACTATTCATAACGGCTAGTTTAATTGGTTGTTAGAACTCGGTGTTGCGTACAACACACGCTATCACATTATTCAAAGAGAAGCGTACCGTAGAAGCTTGGGATGTTTCATTTTAAATTTTTGATGTCCCCATTTAGTCAAAAAGTTTAAAATATAGTATTTAAAAAGGGTTCACTATTAAAGTTGATAAAAGTGCAATACTGAAAATTAATTTGTTCTTGCATTATATCTAAGAAACTCATAATATGGATTCTAAAATTATAAGGATTATATAAACATTAAAATTTATCTAATACTATTCATAACCTCTTTTGAACGGCTTGTTTGGTAAGTCATGGTGTGCTTGAACTTGGTGTTGCATGTAGTGAAAGTTATTGAATTATTTTGAAGAACTAACACACTATGAAATCTTGGGGTGTTACAAATCCGACGTCCATGACGCCCAATCCCGTGGTCAAAACCACCCAAAGTAACCCGGGAAAGCCCCAAACTGTGATCAGCATCACTCAAGCGTAACCGGGCCAAGTCCAACGAAACCCAAGGGGTCCAGCAGATGCAATTCAGCAATTTCATATATAACATATGTAAACAGAAAACATAACCAGGAAAAACCAACTAAACAGTCGAATTGCACTATACCGGTGCTGTCCCATACCAGCACAGAGGTCTTAAATGACTCTAACAATTTAACAGGCTTTAACAAATTAAACTAGACAGTTTATAACAATCATATTTCAATTTAAACCATTTTGGCGCTCCCCGGCCAAAATGCCCCGATGAGCAACGACCCCTCACCCGGCCCTGCTCACGCAAACTGGTAACCGGGCATACCCAAAAGCATCCCAGAGGTCCCATAAGAATTACAATATGAAAAAGCAGATAAAACGGGTCCCACTCAAAATACCCGAAAATGCGCCAAAGGCCGCGTTACCCAGACAACCACGAAAACACAAAATGAGGTATGCACCACCTACCTGAGACTCGCACGATGCTACTCCTCCGGTAACACCCTCCAATTCGGTCTAAAACATGGTAAATCTACAAAGGAATCAAAACTTCTCAAAGGGTTATAACTCATTCTTGAAAAAAAATCAAACAAAACGGCCAAAGGGGAATCAAGCCCTTACTGAGGGGGTTCCAACGCACTAATCAGAGCTCGAAACGGGTCTTGGACGGACGATCGGGAAGAGGAAAGGGGTTCGGATGGCCTGGTTCACGTATCCGGGCGGAGGAGAGGTGTCCTGCCTCTAAAACAAGGCTACTTCCCGATTTAAGAGAAAAAAAGAGAGTACACGGCGTGTACTTTAGGAATAAACACCGTGTATATTTCATTTAGCTGTTCAAAAGATGGAAAGGTCCCACCGACTTACTTTCTGATCCTACCGACATGAGTACACGGCGTGTACCTAGGGGTACACTGCGTGTACCTAGGGGTACACTGCGTGTACCGGGTTCCTCTTCTCTTCCTCGTCGGCATACCCACACACCATGTATATCCCTCATACACGGCTCGACTATACAACGTGTCCAAAGGGAACACGGCGTGCCCCTGGTTCTTACCCGGCCAACGGCCTACACGCCCTGTGTGGCCTCACACGGTCGGGGGTCTACACGGTGTGTTCAAAACTACACGTCGTGTAGTAAGAAACCACTACACGGTCATCACAGAGCATGTACTCGGCGAGCACACGGCCGATCACTCACCTACACATACACGGCGTGTACTCAAATTACACGGCGTGTAGTCTGAAAATTTCCAGAAACATCCCATTAAATCCATTTTCCTCAGAATCCTGTCAAAAATTTAAACAGGGTCGGGATTTTGACCCATTCCAAAAACCCAGGTTCTTACAATATCATAATTAATACCTTCCTTTAATACCTGGGTAAAGGAAACATAAGAAAGTGTGAGATCAAATGTGTAGTAATGATAAACCTGGGAGATCAATAAACACTTATATAAAATCCTAAAATAATAATAAGTATATAAGATAGGAAACATAACATAAAAAGATAACTAAACAAAAATGTAATTATAGAATAAATATCATTCATGTTTTTATTCTTTATAAAAATATTAATAAATATTAAAAATAATGAAAGAAATAATTCTCACTAAACACTTTCATTATAAGGTTAAATATAAATTTTTTATTTATAAAATTTATAATTTGAGTTAAAAAAATTAATTTCATTTATAAACCAGTATTTAAAAATTTACTTTTCGTGAAATGTTTCTATTTTTTAGAAAATATAAAATTTTCAGTGAATATTGAAAAATATTGATTTTTGTAAGAAAGTCATTTCATTTCAATAAATTTCATAATTTAAAATTCCAAATATATTTTGAATATAATTTAAGGTCATATAAGTAATAATTAGTTATATTTAATATTATTAATTACTTTTTAATCAACATTATATTTTATTTTAGAATAAGTTTGTTTTTCGGTTTAAAATGAGATTTTTCTAAAAACTATTTTAAAATGCATAATGTTTCCCAATTTTAATTAATTTAGATAATCCCTAATTAAAAATTCTATAAATGAAATTTGATATTAAATATCAAGAAATATTAATATATATTCATACAATTATTACTATTAGTCATATAATTAATATATAATAACATATTTCATGAAAAATACAGTTCTTGAGAACCCTCTTCTTTATTGCTTCTAAATGTTTTGTTTTAAATTTAATTTTTAAAGTTATCTGATAAGATTTTTCTTAAAATGGATTGAATATTTTTAATCTTCATTTTTTTATTATCTTATAAGGTAATCATAATATTGTACGATAATGAATAGTGAAAACAGTAAAAATTAATTACCATGTTTAAGGTAAAAATTTATTTACTAGGGGTGAAAATAAAATGAAAATGGTTAAAAATACCTAAACCATACAAAACACTTTTATATAAATATTTTGAACTTATATTTAATAATTGTTGAGAATAATACATTTAGGACCATCGTGGCATGTGAAAAAAGTGTGTACACATTTTTCTTTACAAAAATTACAAGTGTTCCACTCAAAACAGTTATAATAGGCCACCGATGTCCTATTTTATTCACACACAAAATATCGAATTTGAAAATAATTACCCAAATTACTTCCAAAATTACAACTCCTAATATTAGATGACATTATTTGTTAGACATTAATTTTAGAAATATTTTATGTATTGTCTTAAATTTATTGTCTAAGAAAAGGTAAAATTTATAACTATAATTTTTTTATTTCTTAATCCACGAATATAAAATATTATTAATTTTTTATTTTATAATAAAAAACTATCTCCCATATAATTATTTTTTATGTTATGGAAATGACCTATATCCATCTGTTCTTCCATCAAATGGGAAACAATAATTTTGCTCGTGTGGACGACAAACTGCCCCCTTGCGAACTGATGTGACACATTTTCCATAAAAACCTATCATAGTTGGGTATGATAATGGATATATAGTATATATATTATATTTATAACATAGATATACCACTAGAGTTATTATATTATATATATATATTTCAAACTTCCATTCCGTTGGGGATATAATAACGTCGCTCATGTGTATGGAAGATTACCACCTCACAAAGTTATGTAATTTAGTTTTCTCTAACATTTTACATGGGAGGTAATTTGGATAGTTTTAGTGATTTAATGTGATATAAATGAAATAATTATGATATTGATTAAATATTTATCATTTTGAATGGTTAATAAACTATTTTATTTCTTACCTTCCAACTCACTGAAAAATTATAATATCTTTTAAGAATGTGTGAAATACTGCCATCCCGAAGCAATGTGACTCCCTTTTTTATCACCAAAACACATGGATTATATATTTAATTATATTTAAATAAATAATATGGAATATATTATATTATTATAATTATTTAATGATAAAATATTATTTTCCACCTTTCTTAATGATTGTTGTAAAATAGAAACGTTACTATAGTGTACATACAACCTACTATCTCCATGAGAGTAACATACCTAATTTACTAAAATAATATTTTATTATTTGTAATAAAAATATAATTTATATATAAATAAGATAAATATGTCATGATTATTATTCTGGAAATGTTTAAATAGTTACCACCTTGACCATTTTCAGCCTATCGAAGTCATTTTTGACACATAAGCCAAATAACTTCTATACATCTGATAGTAACGTAATTGATTAAGTAAACATATTAAACATGTTAAAAAATGAAATAAAAGTAACAATAAACAAGAGAAGATTTCATAAGAAACTAAATAATTAGAATATTTTTTTACTCTGAAAGATATAGAACATACGTGATAAGCCATACTAAAGGTAAGAGACTTCATCTCAATATACTTTTATTCAGGAATACATTTATGTTATGCACATATATTATTTTAAGAGGTGTATATATAGCCTATTTTACATGTTAGATGACGAAATTTTCTATTTAAATGATATTTAATGTTCTTTTTACTTTTATTGTTTCATGGGGCTTGTGATTCAAATATTTCAAAAGTGATAAGGGACTATTCTCTAAAACATTATCTTCTAATGTGTTCCTCCTAACTCTCTCTCTATTCAGTTCCCATGTCAATTAAAGGATTTTATTAGGTAAATGAGAGTTTTATAAATGGAATGTTTTTATTTAATTTAATTTATTTAAAAAAAGTGAATCTTTCTTTGGAATGTGTGACTTTATTTACCATGAAGAAACATTTTATTTTAATGTATACATTGATAAAGACTTTTTCACAACCATAACCATTATTTTATGTTTAGATTCCTTTATAATAATTATTTTTTTATTCAAATAATAACCCTCATTCACTTTTTGCGTATTTTGGTATTGAATTTTTTTTTAAAGGGTATGGATATTTTAATATATAAAAATGTTTTCTTATGGCTGGAGATAATATTTTATGAGTGTCATATTGAAAATAACAAGATTTTATGTGTTATTAATATGTTATGGCTCTTGGAAATTATTTATGTTGATGGGTATTTATGTTATAATCCAATTAATGGTGGTTATGTGATAAACCAAGGATGGGTGGTTTCTTTTTATAACAAATATGGGTGGTTACTTTATAAAGCAATGATGGATGGGTTTGTGATAGGCTTCCAATTTATTGGGTATGGATGTTAACTAATTGGTTATTCGTTTTGTAAGTGTGATGTCGATAATGATGTCCCATAACTCATATATGGGTTATCTATGTTTCTATGTGATTTGATGATTTTATTTGAGAAAAAATTGTATTTTTTATTCCTGAGAAAATGAATTATTTATTTTTCTCAAAAAACATTGGTATAAAGGTAAACATTTCCTGGGTTGTCATGTTTTAACTAGAGTAATAGGTTTATTTCTTTTTATATCCCATTATAGAGTTTTTATTCTAATCCAACATTTTAAAAAAAATTCATTGGGTTTAGGTATGGGTATAGGAATGGATAATTTCATTTTGAAATTTATTATAATTTTTCATGAAAATAACTCTTTCTTTATATTAAAAGATTCATATTGTGGAATAAATATATTGTGATCAGAAGTGTCCAATTTCTATTACACTATTATGTTATGTATGAGTTATAGGATAACTCTATAGAACTCAAAATATGAAAATATAATCAAATATAAGAGAAATGATTTTTGACGTAAAACTAAAGGTTATGTAATTTTTAATGTTAGGTCCTTATAATTGGTTGTATAGGTTGGTTTAAATAACTTTAGATTTTCGGTTAATGATAAAAACATACCCTTGAAATATTTCACTTTATGGTTATGTTGAAATGATATAGAATTTAAATATTTACATGTTTGTAATCAAGACACTGTTGATTTATAATGGTTTTCCATAGAGGAAATAAGGGAAGAAACCCATAGTAAAATATCTTTACAAATCAGCATCCTAACAAGGTTGTAATTGGATCAAAAATGTTTTTATTGGAGTGATGTATCATCTGAAAAAACTATTAATGGTGATGGTATCCAGGATAGAGACGAATCTGATCTACCATAAAGGCAGATGTTAATAATGGGTAATTTTATTAGATAACACCCCCATAATTCATGGTATCATCAAACCCCATGATATATGAAGGATGTATTAATTACATATAATTGAAATTCAATGTAATTCGATGTTTCTATCACCATAATGAAGGTATTTCTATTTATTCTTTTGAAGGTGAATCCATCTAGTGGTGTTCAATGATTAATAATATTAGGGAAATGGAAGATATTAATTCTTTTAAATGGGATGGATTTAACAAAATTTTCCATAAGAAATATTTTCCTAAGGCTCTTCAACCTAGAATGGAAAAAAATCAAGGAATTAAGAAAAATGGAGTAATATTTTATAGCTTTATATGAATAAAAATAAATTGTATTGTAAAGGTACAACCAAAATTTTATCAGGAATATTGATAGTAAGATTAATCAGTTTTACTTAGGATTTAAGCCAAGATATCAAAGGGCAATAGCTTCTCCTGAATTCAAATTTTTTGAGAAACTTTTTTAATGTCCTAATAAGGTAGAAATAAAGTTTTATGATGATCATGTTTCCATGAAAATAATAATATGAAGATGTCTAGTTTGTGGGGAATGAGGAATCATTAATTAAATAATTCTAGACGTAAAAAACCAGGTTCCCATCATATGATAATTGTGGTAAAAGTAATTCTAGAGAATGTTTTATAAATTCTAGAATGTGCTTATATTATGATAAATTTGGTTATATGGCTCAAGAATTCATGGAAAATGATCATACAAACAATGAAAAGGTGACTGTAGGATGTTTTAATTGCAATGATCTATGTAATTACACAAATGTATGTCCAAATTTAGTTGCCCAGGGTGGAAATTAGAAACATTGACGAAAAAGTGTATGGGAAAATATTTTTCTACTACTGTAGTTGATGTTAGACAATCAAATTAAGTGGTTATAGGTATTTTACAGGTTCATTTGAATTATAAAATACCTTTTTTGACTTTGTATCTTGATATTTTTTCATTTTTGAGGAATTTATATATAAAATGAGAAAATCAACACATGAAAATAAGATATTATGTTTAGTGAATACTCTGGTTGGAAATATTTAAAAAACAAATATTTATATGAAACTTTATTTTTTTATCCATGGGATAGTCCTTCCAAAAAAAATATTGAAATATACATAGTAGAGTTTGATATCATTATTTGTATGGATTAGATTTTAGTCTATCATGATAAAAAAGATAGTAGATCTAATAATGTTATGTTTAATGATTTCATGACTTTTCTATCTTAATAATAAGACAAGAGATTGATTAGTGGTGGAAGTGAATGTTACCATGCTCATAATGGTGAAAACAAATAAATTCTTCAAATTTGAGATGTTCTAGTAGTAAATGAATCAATGGATGTACTTCGTGATAATTTTACCAAGGTTATTCCTAATCATGAGGTTGAGTGTAGTGTTGATGCTAATCCAATTTCTAAACTCCCATATCTAATGGATCAAGTGAAAATTTAAAATTTAAAAAAAAAAATTACATGAGTTGTTAGATATAGGTTTCATTCACCCTAGCACATCACCATGGGTTAATCCTGTTTTGATTTATAAAAAGAAGATTCCTAAATAAGACTTTTATTTGATTATCTAGACTTTTATAACATCAATATTAATAATATATATCTTTTTCATCATATTAATGGTTTTTTTTTACCAGCTCTAGGGAGCACAATATTTTTTAAAGTCTGGACTGAGGCCTAAGTACCATCTACTGAAGATATAGGGGGATAAAATTTTGAAGACTAAATTTCAGAATGGATATGGGAACTATGATTTTGTAATTATTTTATTTGGGTTGTCTAATGCACCTAATGAATTTATAGACCATATAAATAGCGTTTTTTCATGATTTCCTAGAAACTTTTATGGGTTTTTTCATTTATGAAATTTTATTATATTCTATAATTTAGGAGGAACGTGAATGACACCTGAGTATTTTTTTTAAACATTAGTAGCAAATAAACTATATTTCAAATGTAACAAAAAACTGGGGTCAACTAAACCATCCACCCAAGCCATCCATCACATGGTGAGGAATAACAAGGATAATAAAAAATTCCTTTAGTGTAACAAAAAAATACATACATATAGCGTAAAATTTGGAATAAATAGATACAAAAATATCCATAAAACCCTAATAAAAAATGATAAAAAGAGAATATCAATAAGTTACTATATGAACATCCGTCACCACAAAATAATCCCTCTATTATGGAAGAAGATGACAGGAGAACTTGACATGATACACAATTCCATCACATTTTCCTGAGTCCAAAAAAATTTCTAAAATATCCCAAAGGAAAAATTATTGTGTGACCAAAAATAATCATAGGATACCAATAAAAATCTATATAATTTCTAATATCAAGAATGAATAAGTTGTAGCTTAAAAATAAAATCCAGTTTGTTATTCATTTTCATAAATAAATCCAATTGTAAAAATTCCTTTTTTTTGTCAAATTTTCAAACCATATTAAAAGAATCCAAGAATATATTAGGTATATAAGAAATATTTAAATTAAACATGCGAAAAAATATCGATGAAATTAAAAATCGTAGGATAAACCATGTGTAAAATAAAAATCACAAAATTTTGGGCCTAGATTATAGAAGTACTAACTAGACATAAAGGAAGTGTAAACTAGGAATAAGTTGGTCCCAACAAATATTCAGTCCTATTTCAATTTTTTATCCCAAAAGTAACCCCTTGTGGTTTCAAACACACTAGGGTATCCTATTTTAATTTCTAGATGCTCCCAGAGTTCCTAATGTGCTAAGTTTGTTTAAATAAATTTTCAAAAAATGCTTACATATAATTAAAACCCCTTTTCCCAAAAAAAAAATCCGTTTCATTGAAAAAATAAAAATAAAAAAAATAACACATATAAATTAAATAATTGGAAACACTTTAATATATCCACCTACATCATGAATGATGGAAACCTATCTTCCTTCAACAAAAAATATCAACAAACCATAGATCAACATTCAAAAGAAACAAATTGAAAAGAAACTACAAAGGATCAATAAAATACACCAATTAATCATGAGTCTAAAAAGAAAATGCAACCAATACTTACACTATGAAAAACGGAAATGATGAAGTCGAGAGACTAATTACTAGGAATGTGTGGTGCAACCACCATATGAATAAAATATTGAAGGGAGTTATTCAAAAGTAGGGAGATTACCCCAAATCACCCAAAATTTTCATAGGGTTAAATAATAAATCCTTCACCTCGAATGATAAATTGTTCAATTGTGTGGAATTTATAAAAAAAGGGATGTGAGGAAATTATTTCATGAATCAATTGCATAGTTTAAAGTCTAACATATTATAAATACTCTTAAAAGGTGATTTCCAATGATTAAATTAAATCACTATAAATGTTTTCATGACATGTAAATATTTAATGGCCTGTAAACATTTCATGCCCATCACTACATTCATGGTGTCTTCCCAACAAAATATTAATTTCCTATAACACATTCATGACATGAATGTATCAAGTAGTTAGTTCTTATCCCAGTTTTCTATAGAAAGAATCTAAACCAAATGTTACATATCTCTAGTCCCAAGGTGCACCTTTTAAATCAATTTAAACATTTTTACCTACAATCCATTAATTCAAAAAACCATACATCCTAAAGTTTAAGTCAATTTCCCTAGAAAGTTATCTGAATTCCTAAGAAGTCTAATTCACGGAAATAAGATGGGAAACCATAAAGAAGGAAAAGGCATACCTAAAGAAAGGTAATGAGGTGTTCGAATCTCCCAACTATAAACATTTTCTATCCTCATATTGTCCTAAATATATTAGACTCACAAAAAGTGATGGCCACTAATTCCACATGAAAAATTACTACTCCCACATCTCATGGATACCCTATCCACACCTCCAAAAGACAATGTCCAAATGAATCATTTTACCATGCATCACCTTATCTCAATGATCCATAAACTAAAATGTTTTCCCAACCACAATTATGTTTAGATCAAGGTCAGAATCCTCCCATTCAATCACATTGGAACGATCTGGTAGACACCTCCTCATCCAAGAAACATGAAACATGATTTTGATGGATGTTAAATAAGATGCTAAGTATGACTTATACGATACATTTACATGTCATACAATGATCTAAAAGGAGCCCAAAAACCTCAATAGAAACATACCCTACTTACCTGGATGATGATGTCTATGTGAGTTGAAACTTTGAGAAAGACACGATCACCAGCCTCAAACTCCAATAACTAGAATAGATATTCTATATAATATTTCTGATGAATCTATACCACAATAAATCTCTTCTAGATCAACCAAAACTTCTCCATAATCTCCAAAAAAGACTTTGTTCAATTAAGTACAACTCTACCAACTTATCCTAGCATAAGAGAGATGACATGGAATCCCATACAAATCATCAAAGGGCTCCATTCTGATTGAGGCCTTATAACCGTTTTTATAGTAAAACTAAACTAAAGGAAAATTATTTTCTCATGAACCACTAAAATCAAGCCCACAGGACTAAAACATATCGTCAAGAACTTGGATAGATCTCTTTGTAAATATATCTAATTTTGGATGATATTATATGATCAATTTCAACAAGAAACATTGTGCCTCCAATATTCCATTCCAAAACATGGTTTTGAACCATATGGCCATTTAAAAAAATAGACGAGGGAACCCACAAAGTCTCATAATCCCTATGACATAAAATTACCCAAGTTGTTCCACCTTTATCATCACCATAATAAGGAGAAAATGAAGCAATTTTGTGTGTCGATAAATTATCAACCAAATAGGATCCTTCCTACTTGGATTCCATCATAAAATAATGATGACATACCTAGAAATTACATCCAATTTCAATATCGTAATTGCTATGTGATGCATTAAACTAACAAGTATATAGTGCTACTCTATAATTATCTAACAAGTAATAAAATGTGATACAAATCCCATAATTGACTATCTCATCCCAGATAACCAGTACCAACATCTCATATCATGATACATATTTGTAGTACCTATGTGCATAAACTAGAAAAAGATGTGACCACTATCCATGAAATCCTCCCTTAAGAAAAAGGAATAACAAACCTACTTTAAAAAAAGAAGCACCAATCAGAGACTGAGACCACTGAACCAATATATCCCTACCATAATAGTTTTTACTAAATCTATAGAACTCGAGGTTAGAAATATACTCATGATAAACCCACTCATAAAATGATAAGTCAACCTTGATCAAAGCCATAAATTCCTGCCCACTTGTTTATTCCATTCCCAATCCCATATCAACAACAAACTCATCAAAAACCACCCATCCACCTATTCCTTCACAAATTGTATTGATAATTTCCTACTCAACACATTATTGGGAACATTACCCTTTTCAAGAGTATAAAAAATATCAAAATCAAAAGTCTTGAGATACTTCTCCTAGAGTCTATGTTGAAAATTAAAATCCATCTGAGTGAATTTATACCTTATTCTTTTATGATTAGAATATACTATAAAATATTCCCCAATGAGGTAGTGATACTAGTTTTTGAGTAAATGAATAACTATTTACAAATAAATATCATGCATAGGGTATCTCTTTCTATGAATGAATAAATTTCAAGATCCATAGATTACCACCTATCTCCACTACATCAGGAAACACCCCAAACCCATACTCGAAGCATCACATAAAACATTATAGAATGAACCTCCATCTAGAAGAATAAAAAATAATTTTAAAGCCAATCTCACCTTTAATTACTCAAAATATCTCTTATATTTTTCTTCAACTCAAACTTAATACCCTTATAGGTTTAATCTACCATCAGGGATGTTGGCTTGGAGAATTCCTAAATAAATCACTTGTAATAACCAGAAAATCATAGGAATCTTCATATCTCAAACACATATATAGGACACACCAAGGAAATAATAATCAATAATTTTTATGATCTACTAAAACACCCCTATAAGTTTTAACTATACTAAAAAACATTACATTTCTAATCCAAAACTCACATTTGTAAAGATTAACATACAAATGATGTTCCCTTAAATCCCTATGAATGATTTCAAAATTTTCCATGTGATCATCCTTTAACTATGATTAAACCAAAATATCACCCATGAACACAAAAATAGAAGAGTCCAAGAACCAATGAATGTTTAGGTTTATCAATTCCAAATACACCTCATGATAGTTAGTTAGTGCAAGTGGCATAACCAGAAATATAAAGATTCCATAATGACTCCAAAATATTTCTTTAGTATATCCTCTTATAAGACTCTCAACAAATTGTACCTTGACTATAGGCCAGTCCTTGAAAACCCAAGATCCCATCTAATGGGATTGAAGAGATCTTTAATCATTTGAATGATATATTTTTTCTTAATGGTTACCAGATTTAACTTTCTATAGTTAATAAAATGTCTAATGATTTCATCTTCCTTATTAGAAATTTTTATAGGATAAAACCATGGTGTCGTAAAAGGATGAATAAATATTAAATCCTTGAGATCCCAATTTTTGAACCTAGGTTTTACATCTCAATAGGAACAATATGGTAATATGAAAAAGAAATGAGAATCATTACAAGGAGGTTGTTAATAGTAAACTAGACCTATCTCTGGGGTGGTAGAATAAAAAAACATCTCAAAAGAACTAAGGTTATTCACACACCACTATAGGTTTCTAAAATCCAAAACATGGGTCAAAAAATAAAGTAACATCTTTCAAAACTAGAATGATATTGCCCCCAAAAAGGGAACAACATGCCTTATCCTCCCCAATCTAGAGTCTCAGTCAGTCTAAAAAACTTGACTGAATGTATCATAAGATTCAAACTAAACCTGATGATGGTAACAATGAATCTGGTCAATTATAGTGATTATAAAATCAATGCTGATTATTAAGTCAAATACATCACGATCGAGCACTATGAAGTCCCACTCCACCTCATGGTCTACTATCATCGCTCAATAGGCTTAGAACTTGAGTCCTTGTTTATAACTCTTTCCCAAAGGTATATAAATATTGAAATATAATGGAATAATTTGAAAACTATGACAAAACATGTTAACTAGAGTTGATAATATTAAAGAATGGGTATCACCTACATCAAAAAATATCACACCGTAGTTGTAAAAATAAACATCGTACGTTGAACTTTGGATAACCCTACACCAGATTCACCTAGTGTATACTCCACTATATAAAGAAATTCGTTCATAGATCCACCTTGAGTTTTCCAATCAAAATGAACATCCCCCATATCTTAAGAATAATATCCATCATTACTTGAGTATTATATATGAATCTATGATCCCTTGGTGAATGTGGATGAAACCTTATTTCCTCAGGAAGTCTTATCAAGAAAACATTTGAGATGTCTAGTTTTTCCATAATGATGGAATGTCTTGGTAGCCTCTATAATACTTGTATTGGTATGAAAAATCTTCCATAGTGATAGAAATTAACCTAATTCAATCCATAATATTCCTCGAAAACTAGTCATGAAGAAAATTGGCTACCATTTCTCATACTTTTCTAGCTATAAGATATACCTTGGCTAACAAAGTTACCAACTAAATCTCCCCACAAATTGATTTTTGAAGTTATGTCAACCAATTCCAAATATTACTTATCAACTACCTCAAAAAATTTGAAAAGGAACATGATAATCATCATGGACCAAATATTGTCTATCAACCCCAACTCAATTATTTAATAATTTTGTTAATCATTGTTGATAATCTCCGGTGGAACGTAAAACAAATCATCAAAACAAGTGGGATAGAATATAATGGAACTATCTCCCTTCTATTAGGTAAAAAATATTGGGTATCTTCCCCACATAATGGATTAGGATAGAACTGATGGTTGAATATTTTCTTGAAATATGGCCATGTAAGATCCTCATTTAACATAGCTTTCATAATAGAGTCCCACCATCTCCTTCTATGTCCTTCAGAAATGTATGTGGGAAAAAACTTTATAGTCATTAGGATTATTCATAATGTTAAAGGTAATATCAAACTACTCAAGTCATTATTTAGATTCATATTTTCCTTTTTCAACATGGATGGTAGGTGAATGCTTCTTTGTAAATTCTGAGCCATGTTGTACTAATTTTCTAGGGTTCTTAATACCTACTTTAACTAGTGTCTGAACAATGTGGATAAAATATTCTATAAAAGAAGAGTCTTGTAGAGGATATTTTACATAACCTATTTCACATATTCTCTACTTGTATTTAGAATAGATCTTCTAGGAGTTTTTGTGTAATAATCCCATGATAAAAACCAACCAGTCATCAAAAGATAAAAAAAATAATATGACCAACTTTTGTTATCGATATCAATGCATTAAAAAAATAAGTTTTAGAAATATGAATTCATTGAAAAAGGATGTCACTTTAAAAAATAATAGGTTCATTTAAATAAAAATCCCATATAGTTCATTCAAATTGTATGAAAGTCTATTTCTAAAACCTGGTAAAAATTTTCTATCCACCTAGGGTAACACAGATTCTATAATTCAAGTGATATGCCCACACCCCTTTTCCACAATTACTATCCATATTCCTACGGTCCTAACTCTTTCTTACCTAAGACATAGAACCAAACATGTACAATTTTAACACACTTCTTGTTGAGTATTCCATATGACACAAAATTTCAATGAACCAAACTGGGTCAACTATACCATTCTCCCAAGTTAGCTATCACATGGTGAGGTATGATAAGAAAAATGAAAACTATTCTTGAATTTAACATAATACAATACATAATATAGATGTAAAATGTTCAATAATGAGAAATAAAAAGATTTATACAACCATATACAAATAAGATAAACACGAAAAGTATGAATAAACAAGAGTAAATAGTTAGCATGTGTCTATATGTCACCACCAAACCACACCCCTAGGAAAGAAATAAATGACAAGATTATAAGGAATGATACAAAATGAAATTCCATTTCCTTGAGTCCAACAAAACACGGTCTAAAACAACAAAATTTCCAAATTAGGGTGTAAGAACATATCCCTATTTAATACCACCAAATAATCAATACAAGTTCTAATATCAAGAATGCACATGTTCTAGCTTTAAAAAATATAGTTTATAAATAATTTCCACAAATAAATACATTTTTAATAATTCCCTTTATTTTCCATAAATTTATATAATATTCATCGAATATAGGAATATATCACGTATGAAATAAAAAAGTTTAATTAAATATGTGATAAAATATCATTAAAATAAAAGATCATGTGATAAACCAGGAATAAAATTCAAAATAACCATTTGGGAACATGAATATGAGAATAAATACTAGACCTAAAAGAATCCTAAACAAGATATAAGTTGTTTATAACAAATATAGATTCCTAAAATAGTATTTTTATATCAAAAAAAAGTAACCCCTAGTGGTTCGATAGACACTAGGGTCACCAATGTCCATTTCATGCCGCACCCAAGGTTCCCAATGTGCTATGTTTTTTCAAAACCATTTGAAAATTGAGGATAAAATTTAATTAAAAACATTTTAACTAAATAAAATACATTTCAATGAATAACCCAAAGGTATCAATAAGAACTCATATAAATTGATGAATTAGTCACACTTGCGTAGATCCAACTAACAAAAGAAAAATGGAAAACTATCTGCCTTCAATAATGGAGATCGGTAAATCATGGATGACACATTGAAAGAAAAGGAATGGAAAGTAACTAAAAAGGATTGATAGAAAAAAATTGACAAACTAAAAAAACAGCCATCACAGACACAATAATGAATGGAAATGTTGAATCAAAATACTACTTACTAGGAATCTGTGGTGAAACCACCATACAAATCAAATTCCGGATAGACTGATCTGGAAGGAGGGAGATCACCCAAAATAACTCAAAATCAGCACAGGGTCAGAGAGAAAACCATTCAAACTGAATGATAAGAGGTATATCTATATATAATCAATAAAACTATTACATGTAAGGAATTCACATCGTGAGTCCTTTTCACAGTGTGAATTCTCACATATTAAAAATAAACTAAATAACGCATCACCTATTATTAAATTAAATCCAGATCAATTTTTAATGATGTATAAATAATTCATGACCTATAAAAAATTCATTCACATTATGAGATCCATGAAATTTACCCTGCAACATATTCATATAATTTAACCCATTAATGATGTGATTGTGTCCATTGAGTAGTACTTATCTAATTTTTTAATAGAAAAACTTTTAACCAAAACTGATGGCTCTATAGTCCTAAGGAGAACATTCAAAATACATTTACACATTAATATATTGACTCCATTAACTCAAATAGGCATACATCCCTTAAAATTAATTGATTTTCCCCCAAAAAAGCTCTTTTTTCCCAAGATGTCTTCAATGAACACACAAAAAATTGGAAACATTAAACAAAAGACAAGGAATATGTAAGAGAAGGTAAATGGAATTACATGAAATTTATTATGTGTGAATTTTTGTTGAAAAAATTTCTTTCCTGGGATATATTGTTTCTAAATATTTAATAACTATTGTACCAACTAAAGAATGTTGTTAAAGAATGGAAAATACCCAAAAACATCACAGATTCAAAGTTTTATTATATTAGATGGTTACTAGTGACAGTTTATTGAAAACTTTTCTCAGTTGTCAATCCAACTAAGTTTACTTGAAAATTAGCAAAATTCATCTGAATAAATGTGATGATTGTTTTTAGGATATAAAATGAATATTCATGAATGATCATGTTTTGGCCATGCCTTCCATGACTGGTGAATTTTTCATCTAGAATTATTCTTATTTGAAAGGAAGTAGTTGTGTCCTGATGTATATGTAGACAAAGAAAAGTTTGCAATTACTAAAGGAAGTTTCTAAATGAAGATGCGAAGTCATATTTAGACCCAAAGACCTGGTCCAGAGGGCCCCAAAGTATTGAACCGAAAAAAGGGGAATGCACACGAAAAAATTGTGTCGCGTGGAAGGGGTTTGGGATTCACAAAGGGTCCTCAGCGCATGCGTGCAATAATTGCTTACCCACACCCATGCGGTTAACATTCCATGCTGCCGGATGTATATAAATAGAAGGAGACCCCTCCCATTTTGGGGTTGCGGAATTTAAGCCGGCTCTTGTGCGCGAAATCAGACTTCCACACGTGCCAGATGGCCTACATTTACTGATCCTTCTCACGCCACCTCACCCCAGGATCCGCCTTTGCTTGAAATCCCTTTGTCTTAAACAAAATTCCAAACACTTCAAGGTTCCTCCCTTACACGCAATTCCTAACGTTGCACGCAAAACATTCTAATTGTGCACAATCCATTTCATTGGGTGCGGCCTTTGCCACTCACGCGCAATTCATATACCTTGTGTGCGATCCTCCTAGCCGTGAAAAAGCCCTCTGCCCTGATTACGCGCCATCCCGATGTTTTGTGCATAAACAATTTCTTTGCGCAAAACCCCTGGGACCCCTCACCTTGATGCTCCCCGGGTGCCTCCCTATGTAGGTGCCCAATGTCCTCCTTCTGGATGCCCCGGGCACACACACCGGGTGCAACACCATGCCCTATTTTCCCATATGACCTTACAAGCTCGTACGAAGTAACCTCAAGGTCCCTTGGGTAGTTTTTTTCTCATTGATTTACATTGCCTCATGCTTCTTCGCATAGGCATGATAATGTCTATTGCTTCTTCGCAAAGCCACACTAACGTGGAGCCCTCGATGGTTCGCCCAGCAACCCCCCTTCACTATGGCCTTGTCGATGCCTTCCCTCCCACAAAGGGTAGAGGGAACCAGTTATGTATGTTCTAGGGGTGTGGAGCGAACCCACCTCGTTCGAGATGCAGGATGTTAAACTGCCAAAAAACGCATCCACAATACATGACGTTAAACTGTGATCTAACCTCGTGCCTCACACGCAGGGTACCCCCGCCTCGGACATTCTCCATGCCCGCTCATCTCCATAGGCATGGGATCACCCCCCCCCCCACATGGGATGACATCCTACTTCCCGGAGTGCAGTTTGTCCGGGGGGATGGGCAGCCTCCTTGGTGTAAGCCCCTAGCCTCACTTGTGGAAGGAAGCACCCATGCACCTCCGTACGTCCCCACTTCCAAGGCCAGTGGTGGACACGATAGGGAATGATGCACCTCCATTGTTCGGTCCCAAATCCCTCTCCCACTGCGCTTTGTCACCCTTGGGCCTCCATCTTGGAGTAAGCCCTGACACCTTGGGCCGCTCAACGCGTAAGCACCTCTTCGCTTCTCATGAATGCACAATTAGCAACATGATCATCAGGTCTTTGAACCTCTTGTTTCTCACACCGAGCAAGACTCATGTGAGCTTAGAGTGAGCACTGACCCTGACCCCCACCTACAGCAAACCAGGAGGACATTGATCCATGCTAAGGCATGGTACGTAGGAATCCTCCTTGAGGTTCAAGACCACCACCCAGTCGTTCCGACCCCTTCACATCGGTTCACCAACACCTTGGGCTGCCTAAGAGTGTAAGCCCAAAATTCCTCCGTCCTGCATGATGTTAAACTGCACCACCTGAACTACGGAGACTTTGATCCATGCTAAGGCATGGTATGTAAGAAGCCTCCAAGAGGTTCAAGCCCCACCACCACGGGCCATCTTAGAGCGTAAGCCCCATCCACCCGAACTACGTGGACTTTGATCCGTGCTGAGGAATGGTACATAGGAAGCCTCCACAAGGTTCAAGCCCCATCCATCCACCATTGTGGGCCATATCAGAGTGTAAGCCCCATCCACCTGAACTACGGGGACTTTGATCCATGTAAAGGCATGGTATATAGGAAGCCTCCATGAGGTTCAAGCTCCAACACCTTGGCCCACCTTAGAGCGTAAGCCTCAAATGCCCTCGTCCCACATGACGTTAAACTGTACACCCAAACTACGGGGACATTGATCCGTGCTAAGGCATAGTACGTAGGAATCCTCCATGAGGTTCAAGACCCACCGTTGTGGGCCGTCTCAGAGCGTAAGCCCCATCCACCAGAACTATGAGGACTTTGATCCGTGCTAAGGCATGGTACGTAGGAAGCCTCCTCGAGGTTCAAGCCCCGCCATTGTGGGTCGTCTCAGAGCATAAGCCCCATCCACTCGAACTACGAGGACTTTGATCCATGCTATGTCATGGTATGTAGGAAGCCTCCACAAGGTTCAAGCCCGATCCACCCACCACCATGGGTCGTCTTAGAGCGTAAGCCCCATCCACCCGAACTACAGGGACTTTGATTCATGCTAAGGCATGGTACGTAGGAAGCCTCCACGAGGTTCATGCCCCATCCATCCACCATTGTGGGCCGTCTCAAAGCCTAAGCCCCATCCACACAAACAACGGGGACTTTGATCTGTGTCAAGGCATGGTACGTAGGAAGCCTCCACGAGGTTCAAGATATAACACCTTGGGAGGCCTTAGAGCGTAAGCCCCAAATGGCCATATCCCACATGATGGTAAAATGTACACGCGAACTACGGGGTCTTTGATCCAGGTTATGGCATGGTACGTAAGAATCCTCCATGAGGTTAAAGCTCACCACCCGGTCGTTCCAACCCCTTCACGTCGGTTCACTGACCCTATGGGCCTCATTAGAGTGTAAGCCCCATCCATCCATCATCACAGGCCGCCTTAGATCGTAAGCCCCATCTATTCATCATCGAAGGCCGCCTCAGAGCGTAAGCCCCATCCATCCAACATCATGGGCCGCCTCAGAGTGTAAGCCCCATTCCATCCCGAACTACATATACTTTGATTCCCCTCCACAAGGATACATAGGAATCCTCCATGAGGTTCAATCCTAACACCCATGTCTCATCCTGACCTCTCCCTCGAGCCCACGTGCCTTGGGAATCTCATTCCCCTACTCAGAGGTTTTACTCCCTCTGGGGTCCCATCCATGCGTTCATTCTCACGGGTCTCCTTTTCAGGTGTCCCACCATAACATTGAACTACATGGACTATGATTCCCTGCCACGAGGATACGTAGAAAGCCTCCATGAGGTTCAAGCCCCTCCACTTCATCACCCATCCTGATTCTTACCCAGGCCGCCACATACCGGTGGGATCATGCCACCTAATTCCACTCCACAGCATCTAGGAAGCCGCACACATGCCGGCCCCGACATCGGTGTTCCCTCCAGGGGGTTCTTTTATCTGATCCACTCTCAGTGTTCCGATCAGTCCGATTTATCTCCTTTGGACGTTAAACTCACGGAATACCCTGTGTTAAACATGGGAAGCTGAGGAAAACCTCAGATACATGCCTATGACATAAAATTCCCCTCATTCGATATGGGATGCCTCGGGCTTCCGCACCCTCTAGAATCCCTATAATAAGGAACATAAGACAGAAATTCCAATCCCCCAATGTCAAGACATGCCAATGATGCCTCTGCATGACCAATCTCCTCACTGAAGGTTGCTTCCCTGATCAGACCCCTTGGAGCATCTCAATAGTAAGCAGCATAATTAACCGACATCTATGAAGATATGGCACTGGGAATGAGATTCCCGAACACGTCTTAAATCTATGAGGGAGACCCGTACTAGGTGACGAGATTCGAGGAGGAATCCATGGAAGGAAGAACTGACATCCCATCATCCCGGTTTCAATCTAGGAGTAGACGTCCCTAAATAAGGAACGGATGTCGCCCGCCTTTGGAAAGCAGGAATGCAGGGCCATAGCCACGCATCCTCTACGTGACTGATGTGAACGCCCCAACGAAAGAATCAGAAATAGAAAATGGTGAATCCATCGTTAATATCATCTCCTAAATATATATACTGGTAGCATTTGGGGCTTTAGAAGATTAGCATGTCACCAGGTACAGGCACCCAGCACTGGGACGTGAAACCCACCAGGGGTTCAGGCAGTCCGGATGTTGAGCACATCGTTCTGCGATGTTGTCAGCGGGGATCCCTCTTACTGAGCACAGAAGACGGAATGGCGCTGGTCTAATGGTTGTCTATCTATTTTCCTATTAGTGTTAATGTGTTCATATCCCTGCTTTTAGGAATCATATCGCTGCATCCGGAGCTCGATCGCCACTTGCCCACTGGTGCAGGGGCAGGGGCAGTACCGACATGGCTACCTCACGTGGTTCCTTCTCTTCCACAACTGCTCCGACCGCCCAGACTACTGAGCACTCACTCCCCCTCTCCCCATCAGAGATTATCCATTGAAGGGTGATAAATGACCTTGTGCGTACGTACGATGAGGAGGGGGTCATCCCCACTAGGGACATGGCCCATTGGAACCTCGAGGCAGCTGTGCCTCACCGCCAACGTCGCCCCCGAGGGCCACGCAGGGAGATGCTGCTCCCCACCCCGACATTCAACCGTTTTTTGGAGCTTATCCCCGGAATTCCTTGAAACCCCTCTCCCCTACACTGATGAGGTAGGGGATGTATGGGTTCGCCTGATCGGAGACCCGCTTCGAGGGTCCACGGAAAGGGCCCCCTCCAGGCTGCGTCGGTGCCGCCGCCCGACTCCCCGAGCCGAGGAGCATGAAATCCATGTGGCCGCACCACCGGGTCCAACCCATCTGACCCGATGCCAGCGTCAGCCACGAGCGGAAGAGGATGCTCGCCCCGGGGCATCAACGATAGCAACCACTGTGGCCCGAGTCTCTACTGACTCCTATCATCAAACCCCCACAAACATTGAGTAGGGGTAGTTATATGCTCGATCTGGATCGAGGCCCCAACCACCCCACAGGTAGGTTTGGTCAACTCTCCCTGTCACCGGAATAGGTAATGGCCGCTGCGGACCAATTCATGGTAGTGCAATCCAATGTGAAGGCCTACTCCGTGCCACCGTTCTAAAAGGTATGGGCCCTCCCTACTTCTAACCTTAGCCTGAAGGCCTACCTGCTTCCACCCTCGCCGCCGGTAGGGGTCTTCCCCGTGACAGCAACACTCTGTGTGGGGCTCTCTCCAGCGCTCACTACACTGGGTATTGGGTCAGTTCCCCTACCGCAGACTGCGAGTATGGAGCCATTTTATATCTGGTCACTCACCCACATAGAGGTCATCCCTGTGTCCCTTTCGACATTTTCCTCAGTGCTCCCTGCACCCTGGCCTTCAATCCTCTCCACCCCAGCACCAGTGCGACCAGAGGATTCTGTGACGGAAATCA
Organism: Viscum album; assembly: GCA_963277665.1. NCBI lineage: Eukaryota > Viridiplantae > Streptophyta > Magnoliopsida > Santalales > Viscaceae > Viscum > Viscum album. The sequence goes on along the minus strand of OY728123.1, from coordinate 497,051,838 downwards.
GTCCTGCCCCGAGGAGCCACCTGGGGGTAGTAGGGAGGGACATCTTTTCCATAAGATAAATGTCAGGGAAGGCCGGATAGAAATCAGAAAAGTCCGTTTCTCAGACTCCGAGGTGGAGTACGACTCGGCGATGGAGCCCTCTCCTTAGTCCTTTGAGTCAAGGGCTTGGATAAGGACGCGGTGTGTCAGCCTCGTACTCCCCGAGTGCGAGATCCATATGATCCTCGCCTCCCTCCGAAGGTATATCTAGGAGGACGAGGACTTAGAGTACCCCTAGGGATCAAACTTTCAGTCACCATCAGCCTCTCTGGAAGCACCTTCCACCTCGCCCAGAGATGACGAATACCTATTTTGGGGGTCGATGGAGGAAGAGCCGCGACATAGCACACCCCCAGCAAGCACTAACACTGTGATAGGAGGCCCATTTTCTGGTCCATCCTATCATGACGTGGCAGCCAAGACACTGAAACCCTTGGAGGATGACCTAGGATTCAGTGGCCAATCATCCTGCTCGCCATATTCTCCACCGGCCAGCCCACCAGCCCGGCGGCCTGCCTCGACACCGCTGCCAGTTCCCCAGTCACTCCCAGTTGATGGTCGGGGTCATCAAGGGCCAGATCCTGAACCTGAGTCATGGAGCTTCTGGATCGTCCTCACAGTAGGCCACTTCCCCGAGGAGTTTTGGCCGATCGTAGGGTTGGATTTTGATACACCAGAATCGCTCACCCTGGGAGTGTTCGAATGTTTCTTGTAGACCCTTCGGGCGACTCACTTCCGTATTTTCCACCATCAAGTGAATTATACATGGGGCCAAGCACACCTCAAGGATATCAGCAAGTAATGTCGTCAGGTCGACCTGGCCACGCTCCCCGCAGTCCAGCACCCCGAGTCACCTGGCCACAAGAGCGCCCTCCAACAACAATGTGTTCAGAGTTTCCAAGTACTCTAAAAAGTTGTCAAGGAGGCCACCCCCCACGCGCATGTTCATGGATGGGGGCAGTACACTTCCATTCCCTTCAGTGCGATTCGACGGCAGCCCGACTCACTGGGCGGCTCTGAGGACATGCCCCTGAGGGCAGCGGCAGTTAACATGGCCGATCTTTCGGGAGAGGGGAATGGTCTGGAACTTCTTCATGTAGACTTACCCCCTGGGGGAAAGCCACTACTGGACCCATCAGGGAGGATTAATCGTTAGTATAGTAACCTCCTAGGTCTCCCCGCACCCACTACGGCATTAATACTGAGCCGAAATATCGTCAAGGGTAAAGAGCACGTTGGGGCTGTCATGCTCTTTGACATGTCTGCCTCAGTGTAGAAGGAAGAAGAAGATCCCTAGAAGGCCATGATGTGCCAAAAGCTTGTGGAGTAGAAGAGGTTGGTCGATGAGATTCTGGCTCAATGCATTGCAGAGATGCAACCCGACTACGATGATCCTAGGTCGGGGCAGTAGGGGCAGGAACAACTAGCCCTCGGTGAGATTCTCTCAGGAAACCTCGATCATGATGTGTTCGCTGACAGAGGAGAGGTCGGAGCTCATGGAAAGAGGGCATGATATGTTTCTCCAAACCCTCTTGAGAAGAATGACCCCCAAGATACCCTACTTGGGTTCCCTCTACCGCCCCAAGGGCCGCTCCAATAGCCACTCAACGAGCTGTTGAGCTTGTCTACCAAATTGAAGAGCCTGAAAATGTGCTTGTGGTTAGGGATCCTTGTCAGGACAGGAACCCGCATCCAGACGATTCGATGGCAGCACTCATCACCCGCTTAGAGGATTTGGAAACATGGAAGGTGGCAATCCCACCAGACGGCAAGTCGTACATAGTGTGGGTGGATGATCTCCCAGCACATCCGGGATTTGGGAACCCCAATTTATCCCCCTTTAACAGGACAAGAGACCCTCTGTAGCACCTAGCCCAATTCAACTCAAGGTGTGGGCCTATGTAAGGGACTCCAGCATAGCAGGAGGCCGCCAAGCTCTGTTGCTTTGTTCAGACACTAGAGGGGCCGACATTCGTCTAGTACAACCGGCTCCCTGTCAAATCCGTGACTAGCTGGGAGGACCTTCGCAGGAAATTCCAATACCAGTTTAGTTCTAAAACATGGAAGACGAAAATTGCAGACCTCTTCAGGTGGAAGTAAAGGCCTGATGAGCGAGTCACAGACTTCATTTCCTAGTGGAAGGGGCTCACATAATCCCTTGACATGCCAGTAACTCAAGATAAATTACTGAAAATGTGCATAGGGAACTTCAAGGCAGAGTTGATCCCTTCTCTGATCACTCAGAATTACCCCGAAGGGTTCCGGGACTTCTCAGACAAGGATCAGTGCCTCGATAAGCCCTACAAAAGGCCAGTTAGGCATTCCAACTGCCTCTTGTAATCCCAGCGAGGAGAGCTTCTAGAGTCGAGCCTGCTTCTATGGCCCAAATAGAGGACCCCAGGCAGTTAGAATTGCTACCAGTGAGGCCAGCTCTGCAACCTCGTAGGGATCCGCCCCCACAGGCATAGCTTCCAGCCCAGCAGTGACTGCCCCATGAACAGCATGCACCTCCACGTAACGCGCCACCACTGCCTAGGCGAGAAAATCAAGTTTTGCCTCCTCTTCATGCTCCTCTGGCCCCCCGTTAGGGTCAGCCTACTAGAGCCCCCCTTCTGGATAGAAGGAATCATTCCTACTCATTTGATGAGGCTCAGGTCCCCGGTTAATTCTGCAGTGCCTTGGAGCAGAGAATCGTGCGGCTGCCTGAGTGCCGGAAGCCAGAAGGGGTGCATATCACGGACCACCCTAACTACTGACCTTATCACCGGATCATGGGGCACGCCATCAAGCGATGCTACGTGTTCAAGGACTAGCTCCAAGACCATATTGACAACAATATAGTCAGTTTGGGCCCAGCCCTGGCACAAGTGGTAGGTGTCTTTGTGAGATCGGATGGCAGTAGTGGCGACGAAGGTGAATGGCAGCAGGTTTCTGACCATGGGTCCCAGAAGTATAAAGACTGGATGGCCTGTAAGATGGTCTCTCACACCCATGGCATCATCCATTCATGGCTGAATCATCCAGAGTCCCCAGAAGATGCGGTTACTGCTTCGACATTGTCGTCTCAGCCAACCTCTTCCCAGAAGAGCAAGCAGCGGTGGCGCAAGAAGAAACAACACACCCTGCCAACGCCATCATTTTTCCACACTCTTGGCAACTTCATGCCCCTAGAAATGGGGATCCCTCCAATAATTCACCCATTAGTGGATGAATCCTCAAGTGATAGTTTGGGGTATGCTTCGGTTAACACCGTAGAGTTGGTAAATCTCTATTTGACTCTCGATGATGAGGAGTGCCAGGTAGACCTTCCCAATGTCCCCAGCCGTCGCCAACATCATCGGAGTCGTGGTTACATGGATCGCTAGGGCATGACAGTTGGCACCTCTATCCAGGCTGTGCATGCCACTGAGACTAGACAGCAGGCCCAGTAAAGGGCTCAGCACACATGGCCCCTTTATCTAGTGTCGACAGGTTCGCCTCCACCATCATTTGTGTTACTGGATTAGGAGGAACCATATCGTTCATGACGCGACCAGATTTTCCATGCCACCAGCCGACTCCAGCATTCCGGTCCTCATCCGACAGCCACTCTCTGGGCTTCAACTAGTGAATAGCGAGATATGCCTAGTACTAGTCAGCCGCCGATCTAGCCGACAGGGCCCACTGTGCCTTCAATTGTGGAGCGACCTCCTATAAGTTGAGGCTCATGTTTGGCCCGAACGTATGATGTTCTAAATCACCTTGTCGGCATTCCAGTGAGGCTTTCTATCCTTGAGCCTCTTTTCCTTTCATCTGAAATGCGTGAGTCGCATGCCAAGGCCCTAAGGAGCCCTCTCTAGTTCAAGACGGAGGTAGCTGTTGCAGAAGCCTTCCACGCCGAGGCAATTGAGAATGCCGAATGCCAGGAAGTTATCTCCTTTTCTGGTGAAGATGAAGACCCTCCTATACAGGGGCACATTCGTCTATTAAACATCACTGGCCAGTTCAATGGCATGGAAGTCTGCTGCTGTCTTGTTGACATGGGTTCTGGGATTAACCTAATCCCAACTTGGACACTATGGAAGATGGGTTTGTCTAAGGATGATTTAACTCCCTCCGACCTCAAAATCCAAGTATACGATAGGACCAAGCAAACTCCAGTTGGCAAGATCTGCTTGAAGACTCAGTTCGGTGACCTGGTTTCTAGCACCGAGTTCATGGTTGACTCCTAGGACACCGCATACAATGCATTGATGGGCAGACCGTGGATCCACCTTCACATGGACGTCCCCTAATCGTATCAACAATGCCTCAAATACTCCCTTAGTGGTTGAGTGGGCATGATCCAAGGAGTTGCATCTCCGTTTTCCTCTTGTGAAGCCCACTATCTGGATGCTGACTATTACAAGGGCAAGGATAAACAAGTCTTTGAATGTGAAGTTGAGCCCGTCACCGCTACAACCGACCAGTGGGCAGGTTTTAATGACGATTATGTCTTCCCAATCCATCAGTTAGAAGCCATAACCCCCTACATGGGGAAGTGTTTTGTTGTTTCGGGAACAAGGGGAAGGCATATTCCCATGTCCAAGCGATGGTGGAAAATCACCTCGTACTCCTACACCAACAAGGCTCGGGTGATCCCGGAACCTCCTACCCCTGTACGGTATTAGGATGTCAGTCTCATAGCAATGGCAGTATGTCATACGTGTCTATTCCGCTGGGCTAGAATTAACCGACTCAAGCTGACGCGCCACTACTGCTTTGATGTTATCAAGCACGGCTCCATGGTCTAAAGACCAGATGGGATTGGATCGATGGCCTTCATTGCTATGGTTTCAGTGGCACATGAATCTTCTGATATGATGATCGCTTCCACTCAAGCCGGTACCAGCCTCCCATCAGATTGTGGTGGCTCGGGAGCAACTCCCCCCGCAGAGGATCCCTCCACAAGTGGATAAGGGGATATAGAGGATGCTCTCCCCGCCTTTGAAGAGGGCATCTCCACTACAATCTACGAGTTGGTACGGGTGAACCTTGGTAGCAAGGATGATCCGACACCTACATTGATCAGTGCTGCAATGTCCCCCGAGGAGTAGCAGTGGTATGTGGAATTCCCTAAATAGCACTGTGATGTGTTCGCTTGGATTTACGACGAGATGACAAGACTAGATCCTCAAGTAGCCATCCACCGGCTTGGTCTCCCATCAAACCATCGCAGGTTCAAGCAGCCTCCAAGAAAGATTCACCCTTCTCAGGGTGCCATGGTTGAGGCCGAGGTTGATAAGCTTATCAAAGAAAACTTCATTAAGGAAGTCCAATATCCCATGTGGCTAGCCAACATTATGCCAGTTAGGAAGAAAAACAGACAGATCAGTGTCTGTATCGACTTCCGCGATCTCAATCGCAACTATCCGTAGGATGATTTTCCACTTCCAGTAACATAGTTGTTGGTTGATGCCACGGCCAGGTTCCAAGCCCTCTCCTTCATGGATGGGTATTCCGGGTACCACCAGATTCGGATGGCCCCCGAGGACAAGGAGTCCATTTCTTTCTGGGCACCCCAATGTACTTTCTGTTATCAGGTTATGCCCTTTGGCCTGAAGAATGTGGGTGCCACCTATCAGCGGCCCATGCATCTCTTATTCAAGAAGATTCTAGGATCATTGGTGGAATGCAACATGGATGATCTGGTGGTCAAATCTTGCCAGCACCGGGACTATCTCAAGGACCATGAGAAAGTATTCGGCTTCCTCTATTCCTGCCACTTGAAGATTAACCCGTTCAAGTGTGCTTTCAGGGTCACCTCTAGAAATTTCCCTGGCTTTGTTTTCAGATACTGAGGCATCAAGATCCACCCAGAGAAGATCAAGGCCATCAGCCATATGCCTCCCCCGAGCAATATTTGGGAGCTTCGAGGTCTCCAAGGACACTTATACTACATACACTGATTCATTGCGAATCTGGCTAGCAAGTGTAATCCCTTTTCCAGGCTCATGAATAAAGGTTCCACCTATGAATGTGATAAAGAGTGTCCGGCCGCCTTTGAGTAAATCAAGAAGTATCTGCTCCCGCATCTGGTCCTGATTCCACCCATTGTCAGCATGTCGTTGTTCCTTTACGTGACCACTCTAGAATTGTCTCTCGTCACCCTACATGCCCAGAAAAACAACTAGGGAACATAGAACAGTCTCTACTACCTTAGTCGCATGCTCCACGATATAGAGACCATATATTCTTCCATCAAGAAGAGCAGCCTTGTGATTTTGTTTTCCGTACAAAAATTGTGACACTACTTGCAGTACCATGAGGTACAGTTGGTCTCTCGGGTAGACCCACTAAAGTACATCATAAACTTACCTATGTTGACTGGACAACTAGCGCGGTGGGCAGTGATCCTCCAGCAATTCGACATCTGGTTTGTTCCTTATAGGGATATCAAAGGACAGACATTGGAAGACTTTCTAGCTGCCCACCGAACCCCTGCAGATCAGCCGCTGGACCATGGTTTTCCTGATGAGGCAATTCTCTCAGTTGATCATGTCGTCCCATATTGGAAGATGCACTTTGACGATGCCTCCTAAAGCCCCACCAGTAGGAGAATCAATGATCCTAGTCTCAACAGAGTGGGTCTGGGTATCGTCTTCATCACCCTGGAGCAAGCCATTCTACCATACTCATTCCTGTTGTCAGAGGGTTGTACAAACAATGAGGCAGAGTATCATGCCCTCACTACTAGCCTCGAGATGGACCAAGATATCGACGTGCCCCATCTGCATGTAAAAGGGGATTCCAAGCTGGTCATCAAGCAGATCAATGGAGACTATGTTGTCAGAAAGCCAGAACTCATGCCATTTTTGGAGTGCACCCTCCATCTAATAGCCAAGTCCCCTTTTCGGCCAGAGGTCATTCACATCCATCAGTCAAAGAACAGACGAGCAGATGCTTTGGCCAGCCTGGCCACGTCGCTTGCAGAGCCCGAACAAGACAACCTAATTATCCACGTGGCACACCGGAGAGTCATTTCTCCCTTTACCCCAGAGGATGATCACGACTCACTGGTAAAACATCTTACCGTTGGTGCCCCAACGTCAGGAGCCCTGAGTACTTCAGATGTGGTGATCTAAATAGTTCTTGATTATAGGACACCCTTGGTTGAATACCTCTAACATGGTAATCTTCCGTCAGACCAGGCAGAGCGTGATCGAATCCAACATCGCGTGCTACAGTTTACCCTTTAGGGCGGTCCCATCCTTGAGAAGATCCTTTATAAACATGGATTTGATGGTGTTCTCATCCGTTTCCTTCAAGGAGTCGAGATTCCACTGGTCATGCAAGAGGATCATGCTGGTTCCTGTGGCACCCATCAGGCCAAGTCAAAGCTGTCTCACCAGATTTGGAGACTGGGATACTTCTGGCCCTCCATGATCCATGACTACATCAAGTATTCCAAGAGGTGCCATGCGTGGTATGTTCATTATAACTTTGTGCATTAGCCACCAGAGCATATCCATACTACCAAGTATTCTTGGCCCTTTTCAGTCTGGGGTTTGGATGTCGTAGGACCTTACCCACCAGCAACGGCTCGCCAGGGCCAGTTCATTCTAACCGCTACGGATTTCTTTTCCAAGTAGGTAGAGGCAATTCCGATCAAGGATGTCAAAGACCGTTCTATTGCCGACTTCGTGGGTTCCAATATCATCTATCGATTTGAAGTATGTCACGCTATCCTCACTAATAATGGCACCAACTTCCGAGCAGCCGAGATGAAGAAACTGTACGCCATGTAAAACATTCTCTCTAACCATACCTCCCTCAATCATGTGGAGGAAAATTAGAAGATCAAGGAGTTTAAAAAAACCCTCTATAACATTCTACAAAAGATGGTTGGTCAGAACCAGAAGAGTTGGTCGGATAAGCTCCCCAATGCCCTCTGGGCTTATCGAATGACAATTCGTATTTATCCCAGGTGACCCCATATTCCCTAGTGTACGGAACTGAGGTCGTCATGCCCGTTGAGATTCAGTTTCCCTCATTACACACAACATTCTACAAACAGAAAGCGCCAGATATAGTTTCTAAAATATGTCAAGCTGAATTGGAAGAACTAGACGAGAATAGGCTTCATGCTTTGCACAACCTGGAAAGGCATTAGAGCAAGATGGATTTAGATTTCAACAAGAAGGTTCGCCTCCGATCCTTCTTGCAAGTTGACCTGGTACTAACCCTTAGGGTGCCAATGATCCCCAACAGGAAACCACCCACGTTGGAGCCCAAATGGGAGGGACCTTTCATTGTCCATAAGGTTTATCCCAATGGTGCATACTTCCTGGTGACCATGGATGGTGAGCATGTAACTCCTCCCACCAACGCCAGCTTCCTCAAATAGTATTTTGCATGAGATTCTTGGTCTGAAATGACCCTAAAATGTTGGGTCCTCTATGACCTTAAACTGCACTATGATCCCGCATGACCTTAAACTGCACACTCGTCCTGCATGACATTAAACTATAAGCCGAACAGGCCTCCCTGACCGAGGCCCATCCTCGGGCCCTCGACCCAGACTCTCTCCTGTGGGATTGTACGGTGTGGTTTGGGACTATGTCCTCATTCACGTTGAGTTACTCACCTCACCATACACATTCCCAGATGAAATGCCTCTCATTGTCCTGCATGACTTTAAACTGTTCTTCTAGAACTACGTGCGACTTGATTCAAATCTTTATGGGATACGTAGGACCACCTGAACAGCTAGGTTTCGGGTCCAGCCCCATCTCTTAAGAGGTCCCACGATCTCCCAGGCACCTCAGCCTCTTGGCATGTCCCTCTCCACGAGGGGATATATAGGTGTGGTACAGGGTTTTTGGCGCCATTCCCCGTTCTCCCAGGAATCCACCATCTCTTGGAAACTCTCAAACTGAGCCCTTTGACCCTTTTCAATGGCCTGATAATGTGTTCAGAGTACTCTAGTCTAGGACCTGGAGTGTCAGATTCAACTTAGGCAATTTCTATCCACTTTTCAAGCTTCGTGCTCCCCTTAATTTGGGCCCCCATTATCTTTCACACCCGAAGGGACCCCCAAGAACGGCCTGGATACAACTCCTAAGGGCTATCCTACCGTTACGGGCCAACACCCTTGAGGGTTTCAGGAAACAAATTGATACAAATCCCATATTGCGAACATGGTCAGCGGTCGATGCTCATTTTTTTGTCCCCATTTCAGGCTAACACGACAGGATGCTGTGTTGTGAACATGGTTAGCAGTAATCCTCCATCGTCACGCTGACTCCTTCAGACCCTGAATGTTGGTTGCTTGATTCATGTTATGTTACACCCCATCATGTCAAGGTGGAATCTGAACACTCCTTGAACTAACCCTCAGTGCACTTCCACATGTTAGGTAGACAAAGCTGGGTTACGGCGTCTCTCAGGGCTCCCGCGATCCGAGCGCTAAGATTTTGGGCTTGGTTCTTCTCAAAGAACCATGAACAACTTTACCCTCATCCCCACGTGAAATGAGGGGTCACCCAGACATTGCGTTTCGGGCCTAGATCAGCTAGAGGCTAGTGCCTCCTGCCCCTTGATCTTTAAACCCTTGCCGACCCCTTGACCCGAGGCTCCTCTCCCGGAATCACACGCGGTGATGATATGGGATTATGTCATCATCTGCATCAAGTATGATTTATTGCATCGTGCACATTCCCTCGAGTCCAAGCCATATGACCTTAAACTTTTTTGGTTGGTCCTACCACATGACCATAAACTATGATGATATCATCCCTCCCGCACGATGAAAAATGGCACTACATTGTGATGACCTCTCCATTGAGGACATCACGTTGGGTGTTGGTCATTTACCATACCATTTTTCAATGCTCGTATACAACATGATTATTTTGGAGATGCCAGGAATTTATACCCTAGGCCTGTCACTTCACAAAGAATAACCATTCACCTTAAAGGAAAAACAAGATACAAAAAATTCCGCTTCTTTTGGTGCAAGGTCTAGACCCGCACGCCCCTTTCATCCTTTGCATAGGTACCATACCATTCCATGTCACCCTCCAATAACAATGTATGGCTTGATTCCCATCCTTATGAGATACGTAGGAGTGCCCGGGTACTTCCCCATAGGCCCAGCCTAACGTTCATATTCAGTCCCTTGACCAGAACACTTCCCCAGGGAACACATGGTAAGTAGGGCTTAATCACGTCAGGTTTCGTGAACACCTTATCATGTGTCTCCTGCTCTCCATACCCCTTGGTCCGAGTTCTAAGACTTTAAACTAAGACCCCCCCCCATTTCTATAACTACGTGTGGCTTGATTCCCATACTTATGGGATATGTAGGAACGCCCAGACATTTCGTCTTGGGTCCACCCTAGGAATCACAAGTCTATTCCCCCTCTCTCACTGTCGGCCCTTTGGCCTGACTTCTTGGGGAGTTGTGTAACTATAGCATTAGCCCCGAATAAGTTTGGGATTCCCCGTAGTGATGTTGGGAAGCGACAGTTCCCCCACCAGAGAAGTCCTATCTAAAAGTAGGGATGATCCGGGACCAGATTAATACATCTGACTAATGTGCCTCCACCATGGTGGCATAATTTTGGGACTGTTGGATTCTGTTTGAACAAACCACCACTTCACTTTCCACTCTTTGTGGGCCCCTTTATTTGGATCTTCGTCCTCTTTCACGTTTGATGGGACCCCCTAACAGTATAGATGGTCAACCTATGGTCCGCCTGCTTTCCCAGGCCAACGTTCCGGAAGACTGGTCATGTTTGATGGGACCCCCTAATAGTATGGATGCTCGAACTATGGTCTGCCTGCTATCCTGGGCCAATGTTCCTGATGACTAATCGATGATATTTGAGTTAGGCCCCGTGTTGAGAACATGTTCAGCGATCAGCCCTCATTTTTTGTCCCCATTTCAGGCCAATGTGGTATGGATGCTATGTTTCTGTTGTGCTCAACAGCCATCCTCCATCGTCACGCCCATCCCATAGTGTTCTGAATTTGGGTAACATGATTCACCTTTTTCATCTCCCTATGTTCGAATTGATTCCAATGACCCGGGCATTACCCCGCTCATGCGTTAAAGCACATTGATGAGATGATACATCAATCGGTTTGAGGTACCCTCCCTTCAGTTGGGCCTCCCTCTTCTCCTCAAAAGTATGGGCTCGATTTCGGATGCCTGAAGCTTGGTTGACACCCCACGGTCGAATGAAATTATAATACGAGCATCCTTTGTTTCTCACATTGGGTACGACCAACATGAGCTTAGGGATGAATTGTTATTTATTTCAGGATTATGGTTGAGAGTATTAAACCTAAGGTACAGAGAAATAGATTTTTCCACACATTGGTTCGAAATGATGAGTAGTAAAAGAAAAAAGTTTGTGAGCTAGCCAAACGGGGACCTTAAGGATCATAGTTTTGGATTAATCTTTCCAAGGCCGCTACCCTTTGGCTGGTAGCCTCGTGGGCTGCTTCTCACTCCCTGAAGACTCTCTCTTCATCAGTAGACACATAGCATAGTTCTCTAATCCTAGCTTGTGCCTGCGCCTGTTCAGTTTGAAGCACAGTCATCTGCTGACTCGCCTCCATCAGTTGTTCTTGGGTGTCAGCTAGCTGGGCCATCAGTTTCTCCATGATCTTATATCATGTTGCAATGAAGGCCTCCTTATTTGTCGCATACTATTCGAGGCGTCAGACTTCCTGCTCCGCCCTCAGGAACACTCGGCTTCTCACCAATTCTTCCCGACATTGGGCAACATTGGTGCACAGGATGCTCTCACGTATCTTCTCAGCCATGTAATCAAATACCATCAGATGAAGGCATTTAGCGTTAGCCCCTCCGGCACACAGGAAACACAGATAGTTCTAGATCGATCCAATCCACCTCAGCCAATCTGTCTAAGGCTGTCTAATAAAACACTGGATGCACTTCCACCCTTTGCGATGTGTCATCCGGGTCTCCTCGGCTGCTTCGGAATCTGAATCATCTATTTCTTCAGGATCAGCGGGCTGGTATACAGGGAAGTCACCCAGCAGGTTAGTAGTAGGATCTACCTCAGGGATGCCTTCCTGAGGAATAGGATCCTCAACGTCAGGTCGGCCTTCCCCTATCACCCCGATAGCGGCGGTGCCTTCGTCAGCTACCAGCCTCGCTCCAATGACAGCACCACTGATGTCTGCCGCCCCCTGCTCACCAATTTCCGGGGCCGACCCAGTTTGGGAAGTATGTTCTAGAGGATGAATTACATTTACCACTAATTCACTCACAGACGGCCCGGGCTCAACAGCCTGATGAGCCTCCAACGTCGAGATCACTGTACAGGGAGCATCCTGATTAGTTGACTTCTTTGATTGTAAGCACCAGTAGCAAAGAAAGGGACTTACAAGAACCCAGAGCGTTAGCCTCCAGTGTTCTGGACGCTACAGGAGCTATCGTGGCAGGAGACCCCTCAACGCTTTTCAGTTCTATAATGGGTGTTGAAGCCCCACCCTATCCCACCAGCGCCTCTTCTTCTTCCTCTATTGGGGATGCGTGACCAGCACCTATATGATACTGAGTGAGATAGAGAAATGGATTAGAAATTGTAGAAGAGAATGGATAAAGAAGGAGGATAAATAAGGATAGAGACAGACCTCAAGAATCTTGGATATGTCTATGCCAGAGCCGATGATCTCTCCACTCTCCTGCAGGCTCCCTTGGCGGGACCCTCCCTGAGATCCTTCGTCTTCTCCTATCTCCTCCCCTCGCTCTGACTCATCACCACCATCATCATCCTCCAATGGAATCTGTTCAGGATCATGGCCCTGACCGATCATCACATTCACTAAGAGAGATGGCTCCACACACCGACCTCGTTCGCGCGCATAAATGTCAATGGTTATCATGTAAGCATGTCATCGATGAAAGTTTACACAGTCGGTAACCCAAATAAGCCCGACTTATGGCAGCTGGATCCCATCCTGGATTATCTTTTTCCAGAGGGCTTCAGCGCTCATCGATTTCCATAGGTTCATCCAGGCTGACCACAATGCCGGGAATATTGCATCATGGGAAGGTTGGAGTAGGTATCTTATATGCTTCCCGGGAAGTTCTATGGCTTCCCTGTGTGATCCTCCTCCAGGAAACGAGGTTGCAGTAACACCATGTGATGTCCCCGCTGCTGAGTTTCTAGCCTACGCAAGCCTCGCTACCTAGAACGCCCCTGGTCCCCCCTTCTAGAAGCACCTCTGCTACTATCACGTTGCCTGGGTTCCACGTGGGTAGTCTCAAGTTGCGGAACATTCTTACGCAAAATCCCCTCAGGGTACGCTATAGCCCAACATTCGGCATACTCGGTTGATAGTCCAGCGTCGGCCCCGGTGGAAGGAAGGGTAATGACGTCGCGAGAGCCATAAGTTGTGAACATTAACCACATCTATCGAAGGACGCATGTGTTTCTCTCCTCTCAGACATCGGTGGATACCCTCTTCGGCATTCGCAGGAGGCACCCGAACTGCCTGGCGAATTGGGATGGCACTATGGCTCGCAGATGATCTTTCCATCAATCCGAGCCAGAAGCACCCTGCCTCGGATGCTCTAGAAGTATTCCTGTTGCTCCAGCGATCCTTGCCCGTTGTCTACCATTTGGCTAGTCGGGGTGAGTAATGGGCTGAAGTTGAAGTTGGCATGGTTACCAATTCTAATCCTTACTCCCTCCTTGCTAAGCGTCATCAGCGCAACCTCGAAAATGTTTATCAGAAATGGTCACAGGCTTTTGGCCGGAGGACGAATGGCTTTTGGGAATGTTTACCCACCAAGATGAGCCGCCTCCTAGCTGTGGAAGATCTAGAAGTGGCCACACACCCTTCGAGGCGACCCCCCTCTTATGATGCATCCCAAAATGGCATACAGCCTAGCTAGCATAGGGACCCCCAGATTAAACCTTTTGTTGGTGGCCATGGTGCCCGCCATCAATAGGGTTGCTAGATGGATGCCTATCCTTGCATCCTGAACCGGCAGGAGCCATCCACTCAAGAAGGTGGTGAGGAACCCGACATATCGAACATTCGGGTTCCAGGCCTCATTAACATGATTGCCCCATGATTGGTATTGCCCCGCCTCCAGGATCCTCTGTTATGATCCATTCTTGCTCCTCTGAGCCGTGGTTGGGCATCGTTTTCCCCATCCCTGCATCTTGACCGCTAGGTCCTTCTCCAGGAACATGCAGAACTAATCCTAGTAGGTTATTTCCTTCAGGAAGTCCTTGATCTCTAGCCTCTCTTTGGATAGCTCCAGCAAGTGCCATGTCAGCATGGGGGTCTATGGTCTATCTTCCCAGGTGTTCATTGGGGGAAGGAACTCATCGTATTGATAACCCTCTAATGGGATACCTCCGATGTAGTGGACGTCCCAGAAACTGATACCAACTTCCCCATGGTGAAGATGGAATGTGTTGGTGTCAGGGGACCACCACGTGAAAACCTCCAGCCCGAGCTCAGACTAGCGGTAGAAGTGGAAATGTGATGTCCACACTGCCTTAAAAAAATAAATGTGCCGTAGCTTGACCCCGAATTGGTTGCACGTATGGTGAATCTAGTACGCCCAGGCCCACTCACTGGTGAAGTTGCCTCCGGACTACAAATCCCAATCCTGCAGCAAGCCCTTAGTATCGTCTGTGATGCTCTGACGGAACGTGCTTGCGTAGAGGGCGGGGGAACTCTCCGAAACAGGATCACCCCTAGAAATGGTCCTGTTCCTTGGGTTCAAGACATATACATCCATGTGCCTGGTCTCTCTGGCATGAAAACCATTATTGGTGATATTGTATTGGGGAAGGTCATCCTCCCGACTCACCCATGACCGCGGTGTATCAACCTCGAATCCTGACAGCATAACCTCTTCCAAAATGCCGAATTTCCATAGAAAAAGGTTGTTTGACAATGGATACTCTTTCTGGGTGGCGGTTAGCAGGTTGAACAAAGTATGGTTGTTGGAAACAACCACCCTGGTGCCATAAACCTCCTCGTTCGCTGCCATTTCAGCTCTACGAGCGGAGGCTTCTCCCTCGTCTACTTGGTTTGCGACCATCTTATTTCAGCCAAGAGCTTAGAGATTGTTACGCAGAATCTGGATGTGTTATGCGAAATTTAGATGCTGGGCATGAAATCTGAGAAGTCAGCATGGGAAATCCAGGGTTTGCACAAAAATACCACCAAAACTCAGAGAAATTGCATGCTTCCAAAGAGGGTTTTACGCGCAGGCGCATAGACAATTTTGCACATTAGAGCGCGGAGCCTATCGTGCGAGAAAGTTGCGTATGGATCATGGGACCCATGGGACCTTTTGTTGGAGAATCCGGGGTTCTGCGCCGCGTGAAAAATGGATTTAGCACTAGCCGGAGTTTTGTGCACCGCAACATTTTTTCCATGCAGGGGGCCCATGGAGCCCAACACTTCGGAATTTCCCACAGAATCCGATCGTTGCGACCCCTCGTTGATCCAATTATGAGGGGGGGAATTTTTAGATGTCAAAAAGTCTGTAATTATTAAAGGAAGTTTTGAAATGATGAAGCGAAGTCATATTCAGACCCGAAGACCCAGTCCGGAGGGCCCAGAAGTGTTGTGCGGAAAAAAGGGAATGCGCGTGAAAATATTGTGCTGCACGGAAGGGGTAGGGGATTCATGAAGGGTCCCCAGTGCAGGCACGCAATAATTGCACACCCGCACCCACGCAGTTATCATTCCGCGCCACCGTCTCTAGCACGCAAGGTTTTGCGCACTTCCCGGAATTCTGCACCGCCGGTTGCCTATAAATATAAAAAGACCCCTCCCATTTCGGGGTTGCGGAATTCGAACCGGATCTCGTGCGCGAAATCAGAATTCCGCACGAACAAGATGTCCTACAGGTACTGATCCTTTTCGTGCCACCTCGCCCTAGGATCTTCCTTTGCACGCAATCCTTCTGGCTTAAACAGAATTCCAAACTCTTCAGGGTTCCTCCCTTGCACGCAATTCCTACCATTGCCTGCAAAACAGTCCAATTGCGTGCAATCCCTTTCACAGGGTGCGTCCTTGCCTTTTAGAGTGGCCTTTGACACTCGCGCACAATTAATATCCCTTGTGCGCAATCCTCCTAGCCGCGCGCAAGCCCTCTATTCTGATTACGCACCATACCAGTGTTTTGCGCACAAACCATTTCTTTGCGTGTAACCCCCGAGACCCCTCACCTTGATGCTCCCTAGGTGCCTCCCTCCATAGGTGCTCGATGTCCTCCTTATGGATGCCCCAGGCACACACACTAGGCCCACACACCATGCGCTATTTTCCCAGAGGACCTTCATGCCTCGTACGAAGTAACCTCAATGTCCCTTGGGCAGTTGTTTTCTTGTTGGGTTGCTTTTCCTCATGATTCTTCACATAAGAACGCTAACGACTATTTCTTCTTCGCATAGCCACACTAACATGGACCCCACGATGGTTTTACCAACGACCCCCTTTACTACGGCCTTGCCGATGCCTTCCCTCCCACAAGGGGTAGAGGGAACCGGTTTTGTAAGTCCTAGGGGTGTGGAGCGAACCCACCTCATCTGAGCTGTAGGATGTTAAACTTCCAAGCACCTAATCCTCAACACATGACGTAAAAATGTGATCTGGCCTCATTCGTCACATGTAGGGTCCCCCCGCCTCGAGCATTCTCCATGCCCGCTCATCTCCATGGGGATGGGATCACCCCCCACATGGGATAATATCCTCATTCCCGGAGTGGCGTTTGTCCGCAGGGAAGGGAATCCTCCTTGGTGTAAGCCCCAAGCCCCTCTTGCTGAAGGTAGCACCCATCCACCTCCGTACATCCCCACTTCCAAGGACAGTGGAGGGCGCGATAGGGAACGAGGCACCTCCTTTGTTTGGTCCCAAATCCCTCTCCCACTGTGCTTTGTCTCCCTCGGGCCTCTATCATGGAGTAAGCCCCGACACCTTGGGCCACTCAACATGTAATCCCCTCTTCATTTATCACGGACGCCCCTTTTGTGACGTGATCGTTAGGTCCATGCAATCTATTGTTTCTCACACCAAGCATGACTCACGTGAGCTTAGAGTGAGCACCGACCCTAACCCCTACCTACAGCGAACTATGAGGACTTTGATCCATGCTAAGGCATGGTACGTAGGAAGCCTCCATGAGGTTCAAGCCCACCACCCGGTCGTTCTGACCCCTTCACGTCGGTTCACCAACACCTTGGGCCACCTTAGAGCGTATGCCCCAAATTCCCCAATCCAAAATGACATTAAATTGCACCACCCGAACTACAGGGGCATTGATCTATGCTAGGCATGGTACGTAGGAAGCCTATATGAGGTTCAAGCCTCACCACCATGAGCCGTCCTAGAGCATAAGACCTATCCACCTGAACTACGAGGACTTTGATCTATGCTAAGGCATGGTACGTTGGAAGCCTCCACGAGGTTCAAGCCCCATCCATCCACCATTGTGGGTCGTCCTAGAGAGTAATCCCCATCCACCCGAACTACGGGGACTTTGATCCATGTCAATGCATGGCACGTAGGATGACTCCACGAGGTTCAAGCTCCAACACCTTGGGCCACCATAGAGCGTAAGCCCCAAATGTCCCGGTCCCACATGACTATAAAATGTACACCTAAACTACGGGGAATTTGATCTATGTTAAGGCATGGTACGTAGGAAGCATCCACGAGGTTCAAGCTCACCACCCGGTCGTTCTGACCCCTTCATGTCGGTTCACTGACCCTATGGGCCACCTCAGAGTGTAATCCCCATCCATTCATCATCACGCTCCACCTCAGAGCGTAATCCCCATCCATCCATCATCGCGGGACACCTCAGAGTGTAAACCCAATCCATCTATCATCGTGGTCCACCTCAGAGTGTAATCCCCATTCCATCCCGAAGTACGTGGACTTTGATTTCCCACCACGGGGATATGTAGGAATCCTCCATGAGGTTCAAGACCAAAACCCATGTCTCATATTGACCTCTCCCTCGATCCCTCGTGCCTCGGGAAGCTCATGTGCCGACCTAGAGGATTTACTCCCTCTCGGTTCTCATCCATGCATTCATTCTCACAGGTCTCCTTTTCAGGTGTCCCACCATATCATTGAACCATGTGGACTTTGATTCCCTACCATGGGGATACATAGGAAGCCTCCACAAGGTTTAAGCCCCTCCACTTCATCACCCATCATGATTCGTACCCGGGCCGCCACATCCCGGTGGGATCATGCCACCTCATTCCACTCCACAATATCCAGGAAGCCGCCCACGTGTCGACCCTGACTTCGGTGTTCCCCCCAGGGGGTTATTTTATCTGATCCACTCTCAGTGTTCCGATCAGTCCGATCCATCTCCGTTGGAAATTAAAATCACGGCATACCCCGTGTTAAAAATGGGAAGCTGAGGAAAACCTCAGATACATACTTATGGAATACAATTCCCCGCGTTCGATGTGGGAATCCTCAGGCTTCCGCGCCCTAAAAAAGCCCTATAATAAGGGACATAAGACAGAAATACCAATCCCCCAGCATCAAGACACACCGATGATGCCTCAGCTTGGCCACTCTCCTCACCGAAGGTTACTACCCCGACCATACCCCTTGAAGCATCTCGATGGAAGCAACGTAATTAACTGGCGTCCATAAAGATATGGCACCAGGAAAGAGATTCACAAACACGTCTTAAATCTATGAGGGAGACCCGGAATAAGTGAAGAGCTCCAAGGAGGAATCCACGAAAGGAAGATCCGACATCCCATTATCCCGGTTTCAATGAAGGAGCAGACATCCCTGAATAAGGAACAGATGTCGCTCGCCTTTGTAAAGTAGGAATGCGGGGCTACAGCTGTGAGTCCTCTACGTGACGGATGTGCGCGCCCCAAAAAAAGCATCAGAAATAGTATAATGATCATGTAATAGATTATTCTTTACATCATCTTAAATATCATGTGCCAAGTCACACTACACATGATCTAAAATTAGTTTCTATGGTTTTTCGATAAAAAATTTATAGGAATCATTTATATGGACTAAAGTGTGAAATATATAACATGCATAAAATATTGAAGTATATATTAAATCAAAAATAATAACACATGTGATTGAGAATATGGTTGTAAGTGATCTAGGATTATGGTTTCATGATTAATTACCAATATGGAAAAGGGAAAAATGTTTCAGATGGGTTTAGTTAAAAAAAATAATGCTATATTAAACATCTTATTTTGGGAACATAAACCTTTGGTTGTTGACTAGAAAAATCTTTTGATAGAAGTTTTTAATATAGGGAAACCATACATTTTGTTTTAGATTTTAATGGAATTGACTTCTTTAGAATTAGTTAAGAATTATTTAATGTTAAATCAATCTTTGTATGAAAAGGTATCATAAGTTAAGAAGGGAAAATTTTCATATATTAATACTGATGAAGAAGGTGTTTTATGAAATGTAAAAATATTTTATGTTATTTATGATTCCCAATTGAAGAAAAAATTGTTGTGTGAAGATCATAATTATTTATTTTCCATTCATCCATGAAGCACTAAGATGTATATAGAAATTTAGGATTATTACCAGTGTGATGGTATGAAAAGAGATATTTTTATGTTTACTATGAAATGATTGAATTGTTAGTAGGTTAAAAAAGAATGAAAATTATTGAAGGTAATGATTAAACCTTTTATAGTGCTATAATAGTGATGGGAAAATATATCTATAAATTTTTTGGTGGGATTACCAAGACTTCCTAAGGTAACATTTTGACTTGGGTTATTTTTGATCGATTAACTAAATATTCAAATTTACTTCCAATTTAGGATAAAATGTATTTAGATCATATTTAACAACTATATCTTAAATCCATAGTCAGGTTTTATGGAGTTTCACTATCCATTATATCTAATAGTGACCCCATATTTACTTATATGTTTGTAAGATATTTTAGAAATATTGGAGTAATGAATTAAATTTCAGTACAATATTTCCTCCTCAAATAGATGGTCAGTTTGAGAAGATGATTTTGACCATGGAGAAAATTCTATGCTCTTATTAAATTAATTACTAGGAAAGATAGAATCAACATAGTTCTTTGGTTTTGTTTTCTTATAATAATAGTTTTCATTTCTGTATACTGATGGAAAAATTAAGGCATTATATGGGAAGAAGAAACAAAAAGAAAATTTATTGGATAAAGTAGTATAAATGATTTTTATGGGAAAAAAATAAGTTGAGTAAATGGATGTGATGGTTTAGTTCATTTATCATATTATGAGGAAGACTCAGATTCAGTAGAAATGTTATGTGGATAACTTGAGGAAATACATTTTTTTTGAGGTGCGTGATCATGTCATTCTCAAAGAATCTCCTTAGAAAAGTGTTATTAATTTAGGTAAAAAATTTAAAGCTAAATATGTTGTTCATTAGGCTATATTAAATCCTATTTAATGTTGTATTAGATTCCAATCGAGTGGATTTACATCCGAGTTTATCCTTGGTACACAAAATTTTTTATATTTCAATGTTAAGTAAATATATTACAGTTTCATCTCATGTTTATGCCCTAATGTAGTTATGTTGGAAAAGAATTTTTATTATAATGAATAACTATTTCATATTCGTTACCATATATAGATATTTTTTGAATAATGTTATACAATCGGTTATGTTTTTTTGGAAAAACCATATAGTTTAAGATGCAATATGGGAATCTAAAAATTATATGAGGGAAAGATATAGTTGCTTATTTAATAAGTGTATATAATTTTGAGTATAAAATTTATAAAAGCGGGAAGAATTTAAAAACCTAGGTAATGATAAAATAAATCACTTTAATGTTTCAATTCATTATAAAAATATTAATTAATTTTTTAAATAAAAAAGGAAATATTTTTAATTAAACACATTTATAATAAAATTTTATTTAAAATTTTAATTTAAAAAAATTATAATTTGATTTATAAAAAATTAATTTCATTTTTGAAATCATAATACCAACATTTAATTTTATTGAAATTTTGGGATTTTTTAACACATATTTATTTTTTACTGAATAGTGAAAATAATGTTTTTTTGTAATAAAGTCATTTTGTTTAAAAAATATTATGTAATTTAAGAGTACCAATATGTATTGAATATGATTTATGGTAACATATTATTTAATTTTTTATAATTTATCTACTTAATTTATTTGGAACCAAATTTAAGTTGAATTTTAGTAAGAGATTATTTTTTTGGTTTAAATACAGGATTTTTCAAAAAATAGTTTTAAAAGGAATAATGTTTCCCCATATTAATTAATTGTGATAATACATAATGATTAAACTAAATTTATATATTATATATCAATAAATACTATTTTATAATCATTTATTTATTATTATTATTCATATAGTAAATATAAAATCATATTATTCTTAAAAAATACATTTCTTGAAAACCAAATATTTTATTGTATACATGGATTTTGTTTAAAATTATATTTTCTACTTATATAATTTTAATTTATTAAAATATATTCCCTATTTGGAATCAAAATAATTTATATTATCTAATAATTTTGACTTAATTTTTTACCATAATGAATATTGAGAACTGTAAAAATTAGTTAACATGGTTAAGTTAAAAATGTGTTTACCGGGGATAGAACTGAAAATATAAGGGTTAAAATGAACAAAACAGTTGTATGAAAAAAAATTATAGACAGATTCAAACCTTATCATGTTTTTTTATATATAATATTCCATTTTGATCCTTGTGTCATGGAAAAAATATGGGTACACTTTTTTCTTTTCAAACAATACAAGTGTGCCACTCACCTTATAAAAGGCCACCACCTCCCCTCTATTATTCACACATTAAAACCATTTTGGTTTGGAAAATACACGTAAAAATTAAATCCAAAACTCTAAATACTATTCCTATTAGCTTTTTTTTGGTTATACACACATTATAGTAATACTATAGGTATAATCTTAAAGATGTGCTCCGAAAAGAGGTAAAATTCCTAACTATTAATTTTTGTTTTATTTTTTCATCCACCTCCATAAAATATTATAAATATATGGATATATAATAACAAAATATATCACATATACTTAGATTTTATTATGTTATGGTCATGAATTATATCTATATTCTCTTCCCTAAAATAAGAAATGATAACGTTGGTCATTGGAAAAATAGATAACCGCCTCACGAAGAGATATTATATGTTTTCCATAAATACCACTCACAGTAGGCTGTGATGATAAATATAAATGATATATATTATATTAATGACACAATAATACATATTTATTCATTTCATCACATATATTTTTTTAATATACAATCCATAAGGTTTACGATGATGTTCCTTAGGTGAACAATAAACTACCTCCTCCCGAAGTGATGTGATTCCCTTTTCACTAACGCTTTACATGGAAGTTAACAAATATATATTTAATTAATATATGTGATAAAAATTAATTAATAATTATTTTAATTAAATATATATAATTTTGAAAATATAATATGTTATTTTATTTCATACCTTTTCACTCGCAAGAAAATGATATTTTCTTTTATTTACTTATGGACTACCACTGTTACAAAGCGATGTGAATATCTATTCATCACCAAACCACATCGATGATATATATAACAATATTTAAATAAATAATTAATATAAATAATATTATTATAATTATGTATGGAAATAATATTGTATACCTTCTTTGCATTATGCGAATTGAAAAATGGAAATGTTACTCATGAATACGTACGAACTACCATCTCTACGATAGTAACATACTTGATTTCTCAAAAAATATATTATATTATTCTATCTTAAAAATAGAAGATAATTATGTTAGTATTATTGTTATGGGGATATTACAATACTGACTACTTTTTCCATATTCATCCAACCAAAGTCATTTTTTATACATAAGACAAATATTATCGAAACATATATCGTAAACATAATTAAATAATTAATCATATGAATCATGGTAATAAGTGAAATGAATGATTAATAATCCTAAAAATGGTTCTTAAGAATTTAAATAATTAACATAAGTTAATTATTTTGGAAGATAAAGGACCAACATGACAACTGAGACTCAAGGTAAAGGACATCATCTCAATTAAACTTTATTGAGGAAAATTTCGATGTTATGAACCTATACTTTTTCATGAGGTGTATATGCATCTCCTTTGACATTTTATTTCATTATATTCTCTATTAGCATGGTATTTATAGGTTTTATTAATTTTATTCGTTCATGTTGAATATTATTCAAATATTTCCAACATGATAATGGTTTTTTTAAAATTATATATTAATGTTTTCCTTATAACTCCATTTTTCTTCAATTTCAATGTGATTAAAAATGATTTTATTATGGTAATTAGAGTACTATAAAATGATTTTTTATTATTTATTCTAATGACTAGAAAATGGAATCTTTATATGGAATGTGTGACTTTTAGTGTATTAAACTAAATGAACATTCTATTTTATTATATATCGTGATAATGGATTTTACACCATTGTAACCATTATTTGATGTTTTTGATTTCTTTACAAAATTTCATGTTTTATTCAAATAATAACCCTCATTCCCTTTCTTTGGTATTTCTTTTATTAAAAATGTAATTTTAGAAGGGATTGATATTTAAATATCTGAAAATGTTTTCTTATTGGTGAAGAGAATATTTTATGAGTGTGATTCTAAAAATTGCATGATTTTATGTGTTATGAATATGTTATATTTCTTGGAAATTATTTATGTTTATGGGTGGATATGTAATAAAAAAATGTTATTTTTATAAATTATAAACCATGGATGGGTGGTTGCATAATAAACCATGAATTGGTGGGTCTATGATATCCCTCTAGTGTATTGGGGATGGAATTCGACTGTATAGTTATTCTATTTGTAAGAGTGATATGGATAATGATGTCTCAAGATATCTATATGATTTATCTACCCTTCTAATGTGATATAATGATTTAATTTGAGAAAAAATGTGTGTATTTTTCATGCGACGATGAATTATTTCATTGACTTAAAGAAACTGATATAAAGGTAAACATTTCATGGGTTTTCATGTTTTCACCACTTTTTATGTACCTTACATATAATTTTGTGATCATTCCAAATTTTTAAAATTCAATTCATAGGGTTTTAGGATGGGTAAGAGAATAGAATAATTCAAGTTGAAAGTTGTGAATATTTATCATGAAATGAAATCATGGTTTATCTTCCAAGTTTCATATTTGTTGAAAAAATAGATACTAACTGGAAGTGTCCACTTTTTATTATATGGAAATTTTATATACAATTTAAATACTAAATATACAAAACAATAAACTTGAAAATATCGTCAAATGTACTAAAATTAATTCTTTAACTAAAAATGATGATTATTTAATTTTTAATAGTGGTACCTTATTGTTCATACGTAATATGTCAATATTCAAAAAAAGTGCCATGAAATAATTATTTATAATTTCAAATTACATGATTCATAATAGTTATAAATAATTATAAATTAATCACGAACTCTATGTTTATTTCATAGAATTCTTGAACCATCATAAGTATAAAAAACACTTCATATGTTATAATGATAACCAAGAATATAGAAAAAATTTATCATGCCACAACACCCGTTTCCTAAAAAGTATTAAGAAAATAAATTTGTTTCTCATAATTTATCAAGAAAAAATACTTGTTTATTATAATGGATTAATCACATTGACTTGTTTCCCATAGTTTTCTTACGAGATATCAAAACATACCAAATGCATTATGGGGAAATACAATAATGAACCCACCTGTATTGTAATTAAAAACATATATATGTGTTCCATATTACTATAAAACATTCATCATCTCATTATATCATAACTCATATAAATAAAATGGGTTTCATAAACATATCACCAATTCATCGTAGTGTATCCCATGAAAAAGTAATGGGTTTCATATATATTTATAATAATAACTATATACCATCTAGGGAATGAATAAGGATGAAATTACTATATTATATCCCCAATAAATCATAAGTAACCTGAAATTATGTTATTATAGATTAAAAAATCCTTTAAAGAATCACTAAAACGTTCTTTGATGAAAATATCCATTATAATTTGAAATAAAATTCTTGAAACATAAAAATTTCCCAAATAATAAGGTAAATTTTTTATTTAAAATAATGTTGAAAACTTATAATATAAGTATAAAATAATTGATCATTCATAATGATGGGAAATTAAATTCATGTTGTATATGTTAAAATAAAACATTCATTGCAACCATTTTTTTTAAAAATAATCAAAATATACCTAATTAAGAAAATGGAAAGAGAAATCCTTTTATAACATTATTTAAAAATTATAAAATTTTTAAAAATTGATTTAAAAAATCATTGGAAATTTTTTAAAAATTTAATTAATATAATATTCTAAAACATGGATATAGAAGGAAATGATTTTATGCCTGAAGAGTGAGATAAATTTTATTTTCAATAAATTCATGTTTTCAGTATCTTGAGTAATTAAGGTGAGGAAATTGGAAAAAAATATGTATTTTCAAGAAATAGGAGGAGGAAAATAAAATTAATTATTTTTATTATTGTTAAAACATAATAATTCAACATTGAAAACTTAATCATTGAAAATCCCTTTTGATAATGATATTTTGATGGAGTACCCTTACTGGTTTGGTAAAATTATAATATTAATCACCATGAAAGAAATAAACATATATTAATTTGTAAAAACCATAAAAATAATAATTATCAATATAAAATAAATTAATGGGATGTATATACACCACATAAAATAAAAAATTGGTAAATGTGACATGTGTCCCACAAAAATGAAAGTGAGATGAAAATCGCTTACATCAAGATCGAATTACATTAAAATAATTATTTAAACTCCTCTATAATAATTAGAATTTTATTAGATACACCTAGTGTATACTCCACTATATAAAGACATTAGTGCATAGATCCACCTTGATATTTCCAATCAAAATGAACATCCCACATATCTTGAGAATAATATCCATCATTATTTGAATATTATATATGAATCTATGATCCCTTGGTCAATGTGGAGGAAACCTTATTTACTCAGGATGTCTTATCAAGAAAACATTTGAGATGTCCAGTTTTTCCATAATGATGGAAAGTCTTGGGAGCCTCTATAATACGTGGCTTGGTATGAAAAATCTTCCACAGTGATAGCAATTAACCAAATTCTATCCACAATAAGCCTCAAAAACTAGTCAAGAAGAAAATTGGCTACCATTACTCATAATTTTCTATCTATAAGATATACCTTAGATAATGAAGTTACCAACTAAATCTCCTCCCAATTTAACTTTTGAAGATATGTCAACTAATGACAAATCTTCCTTATCAACTAACTCTAAAAAGTTGAAAAGTAACATGATAATCATCATTGACCAAATATTGCCTATCAACCCCAACTCAATCCTTTGATACTATTGTTAATCATTGTTGGTTATCTCAGGTGGAGAGTAAACCAAATCATAAAAACAAGAGGGGTAGTATATAATGGTACCCTCTCTCTTATATTAGGTAAAAAATTAATGGGTATCTTCCCCACATAATGGCTTAGGATAGAACTAATGGTTGAATATTTTCTTGGAAGACGGCCATGTAAAATCCTTATTTAACTTAGCTTTCATAATAGAGCCCCACCATATCCTTCTCAATCCTTCAGAAATGTATGTGGGAAAAAACTTATAGTCATTAGGATTATACATAAAGATAAAGGTAATATCAACCTACTCAAGTAATTCCTTAGATTCCTATTTTCCTTTTTCAACATTTATGGTAGGTGAATGATTCTTTGTAAATTCTGAGCTAAGATGTACTAATTTTTTTGGGTTCTTAACATTTACATTAACTAGTGTCTGAATAATGCGGAGAAGATCTTCTACAAAAGAAAAGTCCACTAGGGGATTTTCTTACATAACCTATTTCACAGATTCTCTACTTGTATTTAGAAAAGATCTTCTAGGAGTATTTGTGTAATAATCCCATGATAAAACCCCACAAGTCATCAAAATATGAAAAAATCATAGGACAAACTTTAGTTATCAATATCAATGCATTAAAAAAATAAGTTAAGGAAATATGAAATCATTTTATAAGGAAGTCACTTTAAAAAATAATAGGTTCATTTAAATAAAAATCCTATATATTTCACTCAAATGGCCTGAAAGTATATGTCTAAAACCAGGTAAAAATTTTCTATCCACCTAGGGTAACATAGATTCTATAATTAAAGTGATATGGCCACACCCTTTTTCCACAATTACTATCCAAATTCATAGGGTCCTAACTCTTTCTTACCTAAGACGTAGAACAAAAAATACAAAATTTTAACACACTTCTTGTTGAGTATTCAATATGATAACAAATTTCATGTAACCAAACTGGGTCAACTAAATCATTCTCCCAAGTTAGCTATCACATGGTGAGGTATGATAAGAAAAATGAAAACTATTATTGAATTTAACAAAATACAATACATAAAATCAATGTAAAATGTCTATGAAAGTGAAATAAAAAGATCTATACAACCAGATCCAAATAAGATAAACTTGAAAAGTATGTATAAACAAGAATAAACAGTTATCATGTGACTATATGTCACCACCAAACCACACCTCTAGGAAAGAAATAAATGACAAGATTAGAATGAATGATACAAAATTACATTCCCATTCCTTGAGTCCTACAAAACATGGTCTAAAACCACCAAATGTCCAAATTAGGGTGTAATAACATATCCCTATTTTATACAACAAAATAATCAATACAAGTTCCAATATTAATAATGTACATGTTCTACCTTTAAAAAAATCTAGTTTATACAGAATATCCATAAATAAATACATTTTTAATAATTCCCTTTCTTTTAAACAAATTCATATAATATTCACCAAATATAAGAATACATCATGTATGAAATAAAAAAGTTAAATTAAATATGTGAGAAAATATCCTTGAAATAAACAATCATGTGATAAACCAGGTATAAAATTCAGAACAAACCATTTGGGAACATGAATATGAGAATAAATACTAGACCTAAAAGAATCCTAAACAAGATATAAGTTGGTTCCAACCAATATAGAGTCCTAAAATAGTATGTTGATATCAGAAAATGTAACCCCTAGAGGTTTGATAGACACTAGGGTCACCAATGTCCATTTCCTGCCGCACCCAAGGTTCCCAATGTGCTATGTTTTTTCAAAACCATTTGCAAAACCATGATAAAACATAATTAAAAACATTTTAACTAAATAAAATACATTTCAATGAACAACCCAAAGGTATCAATAAGAACTTATATAAATTCATGAATTAGTCACACTTGCGTAGATCCAACTAATAAAAGAATGATGGAAACCTATCAGCCTTCAATAATGTAGATCAAAAAACCATGTATGAGACATTTAAAGAAAAGGAATTACAAGAAACTAAAAAGGATTGATAAATAAAATAGATAAAGAAACTAAAAAAACAACCATAACATACACAATAATGAATGGAAATGGTGAATCAAAAGACTTCTTACTAGGAATGTGTGGTGAAACCACCATACGAATCAAATTCTAGATAGAGTGATCTGGAAGGAGGGAGATCACCCAAAATAACCCAAAATCAGCACATGGTCATAGAGAAAACCATTAAAACTGAATGATAATAGGTATATCTATGTATAATCTATAAAACTATTGGATGTGAGGAATTCACATCCTGAGTCCATTTCACTGTGTGAATTCTCACATATTAAAAATACACTAAATAACTCTTCACTTATTATTAAATTAAATCCAGATCAATTTTTAATGATGTATAAATAATTCATGACCTATAAAAAATTCATTCACATTATGAGATCCATGAAATTTACCCTGAAACATATTCATATAATTTAACCCATTAATTATGTGATTGTGTCAAGTGAGCAGAACTTATCTAATTTCTCAATAGAAAAACATTTGTCCAAAACTGAAGGCTCTATTGTCCTAAGGAGAACCTTAAAAATACATTTACACATTAATATATAGACTCCATTAATTTAAATAGGAATACATCCCTTAACATTAATTTATTTTCCCCAGAAAAATCTCCTTTTCCCAAGAATTCTTCAATGCACGCATAATAAAATGGAAACATTAAACAAAAGACAATGAATATATAAGAGAAGGTAAATGGAATTACATAAAAAAATTTAAGTGTGAATTTTTGTTGAAAAAATTTCTTTCCTGGGATATATTATTTCTAAATATTGAATAACTATTGTACCAACTAAAGAAAGTTGTTTAAGAATGGTAAATACCCACAAATATCACAGATTCATTGTTTTATTAGATTAGATGGTTACTAGTGATAGTTTATTGAAAACTTTTCTCAGTTGTCAATCCAACTAAGTTTACTTGAAAAGTATCTAAATTCATCCGAATAAATGTTATGATTGTTTTTAGGATATAAAAAAGAATATTGGAGAATGATCATGTTTTGTCCCTACCTTCTATGAATGGTGACTTTTTTATCTAGAATTATTCTTATTTGAAAGGACATAGTTGTTTCCTTATGTATAATGATCACGTAATAGCTTATTCTTTACGTCATCTAAAATCTAATGTTC
Organism: Viscum album; assembly: GCA_963277665.1. Classification (NCBI taxonomy): domain Eukaryota; kingdom Viridiplantae; phylum Streptophyta; class Magnoliopsida; order Santalales; family Viscaceae; genus Viscum; species Viscum album. Next base: position 497,022,107 of record OY728123.1, on the reverse strand, counting down.
CATGTCACACTACCCATGATCTAATATTAGTTTCTATGGTTTTTCCATTAAAAATTTATAGAAATCAATTATATGGACTAAAGTGTGATATATATAACATGCATAAAATCTGGAAGTATATATTAAATCAAATATAATAAAACATGTGATAGAGAATATGGTTATAAGTGATAAAATATTATGGTTTCATGATTAATTACCAATATGTAAGATGAAAAAAAGTTTTAGAAGGTTTGAGTTAAAAACATTAATGCTATATTAAACATCTTATGTCACAACCCGTCCTCGGGGCCCATGTTGTGACTACCCCAAGCCCACCTTCCATAGGCCAGGGGCTGGCGACTAGCACCAAGGCATAATTCTCGGTAAAAAGGGAAGACATTTCCTTTGTAAAGTAATCAAACACCATAGAGAAAGAAAGTAAAAGCAAACACTAAGTAAAAAATGGGTAAAACAGTAAGTGTGGAAAAGTAAGTGGGCCAGAATACAAACCCAGACTGAAAGTAAAGTACAACTAAAAAGGAGAGTACAGCAACAGAAAAGTAAAGTCGCAGCGTCGAGCCGTCCACTGGAAGTCCCACCTGACCGGTGGGTACAGATAGCCTCCACAGCTCCTCGGATCCAGTCGTCTGCTCCGAGTACGCTCCGCCCATTGGTCCACCTCCAAGTACCGACCTGCTCCTCGTGCATCAACTATGATCAGCGCTATCTGTCGTCTACAACCAACATAACGTAGTGCAGGCATAGCCTGTGCAGGGGTGAGTATAAGCTACTCAGTAGGGACCCCGAGACCCCCTAAGGTCTCCCAGAATACACAAAGGGCAATCCAAAAGGTAAGATACAATCACGAAGTAACATCTGACACCACTTAGGTATATTCCCATACATATACCTAAGTCATCAATTCTCGTTCGGCTCCAACATCTGAGCCCAAGTACAACCCAGTCCACATAGGAAAACACAACCAAATCCACACAGGAAAGAATAACGTAATCCACACAGGATATCAAGTCAAACTTGTAGAGACCCGAAACTTGACGTACATAGGCATTACATTACTTTTGCGGAATACTTAGTACATAACAAAAACAGACACACAAGGACCGTAATAGTTTAGTGTTTTTGGAAACTTGGAACGTAATCTTCTAATTATGGTGAAAGATCTTCAACATCTCCAATAAATATCTTCACATTTTTGTTTCCTTACATAAAATCTTTCTTTAAATCCTGGGGGAAATGATAACATAAAAAGGGTGAGCTCAAATGCTCAGTAAGGGTAAGCGTGGATAAAATAAAACATACAATATACATTTCAACTTAAAAACATGAACGTAATGTTTAAAAATCAAAATCTTCAGCAACGAATTAAAACATGGAAGTACATAAGGCATAGATCATAATGGAACATAAATCATTATAACATAGCATGGGAATAAAACATATAATTGTGGCATCCATTAAGCACATGTAATGATTTCCATAGTAGCCAAGGCATTGCTGCCAAGACCATCTTAGTGGACAAAGTCCAATTCTGAATCGAGTTCACTCCTCGTTTCAGTCCTGTAACACTGAACTAGACTAACTAACCATTCCAGCCATGTTTATCTCATGAGATATAAAATCTTTACCCAATGAATTGGAGGGGATATAGGTCCCACCCATCTCATATTTAAATCATTCTTTCGTGTGCCACAAAATCATAAATCATAGCATAACCCATGTAATAAAATGGGATTCTTAAACATCATGCCATCAGAACATAATCCATAAAAATTTGATATCATTTCATCATAAGAAAATTGAAACCATATTAATCATAGAGAAATATTACTTGAAACATACACATATGAAATAATGTTATCTTAGATGGAAAATAGTTTTGGAAAAACACTTGAAATGAATTATGAGGAAAATATCCTTTCTTCTTTAAAATCATTTTCTTTTCACAAAATTCCATGCAATTTTAAAAGAAAAGGGTTTTGTTGAAAATAGTCATTAAATATTTTGGAGAAAGCTTCATGAAAATAAGGCTTTATAAAACCGTAAAAATCCTTTCACGCCGTATATGTTAAAAATAACATTCTCCTCGTACTTTTGACGGAAAAGTAAAAAAGTACCTTGTAGGGTAAATAAAAGAAATATTCCTTTCATACCATGGGGTAAAAGTAAAATGGTTAAAAAAAACTTTAAACATGCATGAATTCAATTTTATAAAACATTTAAAATAATGATAGCAATAACCCCAGTAAATACTTACGAATAAGCAATCTCAGATAAAAATGAGATTTACACAATTATCCCTTACCTTAGGTCTGATAAGATTTGTACCTATCTGAACCTCTTGTATAATGATTTAAATAATGTCATTGACTTATCATAGAATCATATTCATTGTTATGATATCATATATGGTTCACTTATGACTTTATATTACCCATTCTTTTGTAAATTCAATGTTAAAGAGCGTTTTGGGTAAAATCGTTTCATTTGTCGTCCGTGTTTTGACTTGTAATTATTCATATGATTACATAGATCATGATTACTTAATTATAGAATATAAAACATGATTTATATATAATATATATTCATAATATACATATATATAATAGATCGATAAATGGAAATAAAGACACTGTTCATGGAGACGGTAGGTCGTACGTACGCATGAACATTGTTTTCGTTTCCTCATTGAATTGAATGGAATTAATTGGATGACATACATATATATATACATAAATACAGTATCATTATTATGTCATATATTTCATGATTACTTATTATATATTCTTTATAATCATTTATGAATGGTTAATCATTGAGAATGAATCTCATCGCGTCGTGGAGACGGTATTCCGTACGTACGCACGAGGGATGATATCGTTCCCATGATCGTGGAATTTTATTGGAGTGTATGTATACTATTATAGAATAAATATCACTTTACAATAATCATATATATTTATTATTTACACCATTATACCCATCCATGTAAGGTGGTGGTGGATAATAGATTACACCACGATGTGGAGACGGTATTCCGTACGTACGCACACGCGGTGATTTCGTTTTCCATAGGATGGATAGATGGTGAAATAATATTGTTTCATACTTATAATAACATATAATTATTTGAGTTATACTTATGTTATTAATTCATAATGAAACAACCTAATAAGAATAACTGGAAGAAGAAATAAAAGGTGAAAGAATCGGTAACGGACATTACCTCTTCTTTGAAGCGCCTCTTTGAGACCTCCTCTTAGGGCACTAAAATTGGTCTTTGAAGAAGACCAGAAACTCTAGGATGTTTCTAGGGAAGTGGAGAAGATAATTTGTTAGGGTTTGGTCGAGCTTGAAGGCTCAAAGTTTTGTGAGGAAGAGAGGGGGGAGGTGCCCTTTTATAAGGGAGGAGAGGGGCACCTTTGGAATAACTAAAAATATTATTTTATTATAAAGTCAAATTCGGTTTTTAATACCTCAAAATTGATATATTTCTAAGCTAAGGTTGGGATGGGTCGAAATAATCTCATCAAATAGAATTTAGACAAGTTTAGGTATCAATTTTAACCTTATCATTTAGATTTAACTTTAAGTTAGATAAGTTAACTTTTACCGTGTCTTCTTGTTTGCTTACACTATAAGGATAATAAACTTACTATATCAAGCCAAAAGAACCCCAAGGTGTTTATTATTAATATATATAACCTTATCTAAGTCATTTGGCTGAACCTTAGATTTTTAAGAATAAAATAACAATTAATAATATAATATTTGTTTAAAAAACTATTTTATGTCAATTTTGATACTATTTGGTAATTGATTTTTTTGAAAATCATAACAGAAATATTTGTTCTAAAACAGTGAATTAAATCAATACAAACATGTCATATTAACATATAAAATTATTTTAATTCATAAAAAGTCTCAAATTACATTTATTTGGTTATTTATAACATCAATTATGTCAATATTACATTAATAAAATAATTACTGCATCATCATTATGTCGTACATAAATTAAATTATTTAATGTCTAAAAATTACAAATTAAATATAATTATGTAGGAAATTGTTTTAGATTTCTAAATAATATTTATAGTCGAATTTAGATTATGTATAACCCTATATTAACAATGATTTACTTATTAAACATTGATTTTAACTATTTTAACCCTTCTTTAAATAAATTAATAATAAATGTCCTAATCTAATCCATGTGGGCCTGAATGGTCATATTTTATTCCTAAGGTTGTTTTTGGTCAAATTACACTAATCCAATAGAATTAGGACATGTGTTAGGGTAATAATAATATCATTTTTACCCTTAATTGCACTATTTACTTTTAAACGTGATAAAAAAAGTAAAAAGTTACTATTCACAAAAAATTATTTTCATCTCATTGAACTACATTTTACTTACTGACATCAACCGTGTCCCTCGGATTTTTGAAATTCTCCTCACAGAAGCGGTAAAATTAAGTTTTATGAAAAAAATTCAGTTTTTAGCTACCACTTAGTGGTTTCACTATTAATCAAAAAATGAAAGTTTCCAGAAAAATACCAAAAATTAGGCCTAAGATATATTGGATATAATGAATTCAAAAATGATGTTTATTTTACCAAATTAAAAAAATATCAGTTACATTAACTAATTTAAAAATTAATTCTCGTCGTCAAAACAAATAGCGTGTTTTTAATAGATAATAACTATCAAAAGATTGACACTTGTTTATGTCTGGTTTAAATGTGAAATTACATCCAATGAACAACATTGTATTAAATTGTAAAAATATATTCTAAATATACTTTAAAACCACTCAAATTAATAATTTATCACTATTAATTATTTCGATTAAAAATTTTGTTTTTAATTAAAATTTAGTAATTTTCACTATTCATCAGAAAATGAAAGTTATCCGAAAAGTACCAAAATTTCACCCTAAGCTAATTTCGATATTCCGAATCCAAATATGAAGTCCATTTTAAAAGATAAAATTTATAAAATTTCAAAAAGTGGGTATTACTATTCATAACATCTAGTTCATAATAATAATAATATCTCGTTTAGTGAAACTCGGTATTGCGTACTACACGCTATCGAGGAAGGTCGTGATTGCGTGTAATGTAGCCAAGTTAGGGTTGCGTGTTGTGCAAGACTTTTTTGTTGTAACGTACAACACATGAAATCAATAAAATTAAAAAGAATATTTCTCATAAAATCTCGGGGTGTTACATTCTACCCCCCTTAAAATGAATTTCGCCCTCGAAATTCGTCGGGGTTATAAATGGTTTACTACTCGAAAGTTTCTTTAATAGAAACCCACATCGTAAAAAGGAATACCAAAACCAATCTTTAAAAACTGAAGTATGAAACATAAAGGTTACCCAAATTAACTAATCACTGGGTTTCCACATAAGAGAACATAGGTGAGAATATGGATATGGAAGAGAAACCTAACCATCATGATCTGATGGAGAGTGGTAGAGAACATGGCTATGAAAAAGCCAACAATCACAAAGCTATAGATTTGTGATGATCTAAGGTACCATCTGATTCTTCGGATATAAGGGAACTAGGACAACAGTTTAGGTTTTCAAGATCATTTGCCTAAAGTTGATGAATTAAAAGAAATACTTACATAATTTTGGTACAATCTCATTGTTGTTCGTGAATTGAACAATTTCTACTTCATCCCTTAAAGAAATGAAGTTGAATTTGTTATTCGTGATGTGTTAGCAGATCATCTGATAGAATGATGGGTCATTCCATCTGTTTCAAACAAAACGTTAGCAAAAGTTATAAGTCCATCTTATGGTTAGATTAATCATATATGGTTTCAAAAATTAACTTATACTTCATATATCAAACCTCTTAATAAAATAAAACTAGTTTCTACTAACCAGGGACTTCTTGTAGGCTAGTGGTAGGCGATAAAGGCCAGTCGCACTTCGGTTGTGGGTTCGATTCCCACAGCCTTGTCCGACGCGATGGGTTGTCGCCCGTCCTGCAGGTTGTCCTTTTTCTAAAGCTATTTTACTATAACATCCTATCAATAATATCGAAAAAAAGTTATATTCTTAAAGAGTACTAACTTATGTCCAACATAATCCACTCCAATCTTTAGGCTTATCCATAATACTACAGTCCACTCTCATAATATAGTGAAAAATGATTACCAGAGATTTAATACCATCGTTGATCCCCATATATCATAAGATATGTCTTGTTGGTCACATTCCAAACATTCGAAGGACTTAATAATGTATTCAATTGAAAAATGAATACCCATTGAACCTTAGTGAAAACATGAATGTAGTTAAAAGTTAACACTTTCCACATACCAAAATCCTCAAAATTCTATATACTCAAACCATGATATCACTTAGTCCTTATATCAATCATGAGCTCATGAATATAATAAAACATCTCATTATCTTCTTATTCCTTCATTATGCGCATATCATCTACTTTACATAAATATCTGGTACCATTCAACATATACTTTCAAATACTTTTAGGAAAAATAATAGTGTAATAATCCTTATATGATTCTTTATTCCATAGTACCATTAACTATACAACATAACTCTCGATAAACATACAATCATTCCACTACTTTCTAAAACAACTGACTAAGCTTCAACACTTATTTCAGCTCATATATCATTTGTAGTCTCCTCATCATCATCCACATAAATACTACCCATATGACCATGCTGATTCTCTTGATGAGATCTTCCATTAGGGAATTGGTTTGCATAATGCCAGTTAATTCCACATTTAAAACATCTAATCATTGTTGATGTCGTAGCAATACCATTATCCTTGTCCATGGTGTTAACTGAACCTTTTCCATTACACTTACTGGATTTGTGTCCTTCTTTTCCACACCCAAAGCATTTTCCAGTTCCTTTGAAACAATCTCCCTGATGCCTCTTCCCACATGATTTACATGAGGGAAATTGAACTTTCTTTCCTCTATGATCATCATGAAACTCCATCTTTCTCTTATTATCTGAGTCAGGAAACTTACCAAAGTTGAGATTATTGATCATATTATGAGATTTCTGATTAGGCATAATAATGATGTTTGGACTTCCAGATCCCGTTTCATTTGGTTTCTCATGAAGAATATCATTCCATTGTCTGTCATATCCTCCATTATCGTGAATCTTCCTGTTTCCAGCCATTTTCTAAAACCCAAAAAGAATAGTGTGAGAGGCAAAAACCATGCTAGGGAAAACAACAAAGTAAATGGGGAGTTCCCTCAATATTTATCATCTTAGGTTAAATTCTAGGATCGTTACCATAGTTCTAGGACTATATCCTATACGTATACTTATCCTTAGGGACATCCCTAGACATACCTTAGAAATATCTCTAGGTATCTCACTAACGTTTTCGCATCCTAGTTTCCAAAGGTTGGCTAAACCATTCCTCTGATACCAATGGTAGAGACCCGAAGCATGACATACATAGACATTACATTACTTTTTCGGAATACTTAGTACATAACAAAAATAGACACACAAGGACCGTATTAGTTTAGTGTCTTTGGAAACATGGAACACAATCTTCTAATCGTGGTGAAAGATTTTCAACATCTCCCATAAAGATCTTCCCATTTTTTTCCTTACCAAAAATATTTCTTTTAATCTTGGGGGAAAAGAAAACATAAAAAGGGTGAGCTCAAATGCTCAATAAGGGTAAGCGTGGATAAAATAAAACATACCATATACATTTGAACTTAAAAACAAGAACGTAATGTTTAAACATCAAAATCTTGAGCAACGACTTAAAACATGGAAGTACATAAGGCATAGATCATAATGGAACATAAATCATGATAACATAGAATGGGAATAAAACATGTAATTGTGGCATCCATTAAGCACATGTAATGATTTCCATAGTATCCAAGGCATTGCTGCCAAGGCCATCTTAGTGGACAAAGTCCCATTCTGAATCGATTTCACTCCTCGTTTCAGTCCTGTAACACTGAATCGGATTAACTTACCGTTCCAGCCATATCTATCTCATGAGATATAAAATATTTACCCAATGCATTGGAGGGATATATATGTCCCACCCATCTCATAATTAAATAATTCTTTTGTGTGCCACAAAATCATAAATCATAGCATAACCCATGTTATAAAATGGGATTCTAAAACATCATGCCATCATAACATAATCCATAAAAGTTTGATATCATTTCATCATAATAAAATTGAAACCATTTAAATCATAGAGACATATTACATGAAACACACAGATATGAAATAATGTCATCTTAGATGGAAAATAGTTTTGGCAAAACACTTGAAATGAATTCTTGACGAAAATATCCTTTCTTCTTTAAAATAATTTTCTTTTCACAAAATTCCGTGCAATTTTAAAAGAAAAGGGTTTTGTTGAAAATAGTCATTAAATCTTTTGGAGGAAGCTTCATGAAAATAAGGCTTTATTAAACTATAAAAATCCTTTCACGCCGTATATGTTAAAAATAACATTCTCCTCGTACTTTTTCCGGAAAAGTCAAAAAAGTACCTTGTAGGGTAAATAAAAGAAACATTCCTTTAATACCATGGGGTAAAAGTAAAATGGTTAAAAATTACTTTAAACATACATGAATACAATTTTATAAAACATGGACAAGAATGATAGCAATAACCCCAGTAAATACTAAAGAATAAGCAATCTCAGATAAAAATGAGATTTGCACAATTATCCCTTACCTTAGGTCCGATAAGCTTCGTACGTATCCAAACCTCCTATATAATTATTTAAATAATGTCATTGACTTATTACAGAATCATATTCATTGTTATGATATCATATATGGTTTACTTATGACTTTATATTACCCGTTCTTTTGTAAATTCCATGTCAAATAGCGTTTTGGGTAAAATCGTTTCATTTGTCGTCCGTGTTTTGACTTGTAATTATTCATATGATTAATTAGATCATGATTACTTAATTCCAGAATATAAAACATTATTTATATATAATATATATTCAGAATATACATATATATAATAGATCGATAAATGGAATGAAATACACCGTTTATGGAGACGGTAGGCCGTACGTACGCATGAACGTTGTTTTCGTTTCCTTATTGAATTGAATGGAATTAATTGGATGAAATACATATATATATACATAAATCCAGTTCCATTATTATGTAATATATTTCATGATTACTTATTATATATAATTTATAATCATTTATGAATGGTTGATCATTGAGAATGAATCTCATCGCGTCGTGGATACGGTATTCTGTACGTACGCACGAGCGATGATATCATTCCCATGATCGTGGAATTTTATTGGAGTGTATGTATACTATTACAAAATAAATATCACCTTACAATAATCATATATAGTTATTATTTACACCATTATACCCATCCATGTAATGTGGTGGTGGAAAATAGATTACACCACGGCGTGGAGATGGTATTCCGTACGTACGCGCGCGCGGTGATTTCGTTTTCCATAGGATTGATAGATGGTGAAATAGGGTTGTTTCATACTTATAATAACATATCATTATATGAGTGATACTGATTTTATTACTTCATAATGAAACAACCTATGAAGAAGAAGTGGAAGAAGAAATAAATGGTGAAAGAATCTGTAACAGACATTACCTCTTCTTTGAAGCGCCTCTTTGAGACCTCCTCTTAGGGCACTAAAATTGGTCTTTTAAGAAGACCAGGACCTCTAGGATGTTTCTGGGTAAGTGGATAAGAGAATTTGGAAGGGTTTGGATGAGCTTGAAGGCTCAAATTCTGTGAGGAAGAGAGGGAGGAGGTGCCCTTTTATAAGGGAGGAGAGGGGCACCTTTGGAATAACAAAACATATTATTTTATTATAAAGTCAAATTCGGTTTTTAATAGCTCCAAATTGATATATTTCGAATCTAAGGTGGGTAGAGGTCGAAATAATCTCATCCAATAGAATTTAGACAAGTTTAGGTATCAATTTTAACCTTATCATTTAGATTTAACTTTAAGTTAGATAATTTAACTTTTACCGTGTCTTCTTGTTTTCTTACACTATAAGGTTAATAAACTTACTATATCAAGCCAAAAGAACCCTAAGTTGTTTATTATTAATATATATAACCTTATCTAAGTAATTTGGCTGAAACTTAGATTTTTAGGAATAAAATAACAATTAATAATATAATATTTGTTTTAAAAACTATTTTATGTCAATTTTGATACTATTTGGTAATTGATTTTTGTGAAAATCATAACAGAAATATTAGTTCGAACAAAGTGCATTAAATCAATAATAACATGTCATATTAACATATAAAATTATTTCAATTCATAAAAGTCTCAAATTACATTTATTTGGGTATTTATAACATCAATTATGTCAATATTTCATTAATAAAATATTTACTGCATAATCATTGTGTCATAAATAAATTAAATTATTTAATATCTAAAAATTATAAATTAAATATCATTATGTAGGAAATATTTTTATCTTTCTAATGAATATTTATATTCGAATTTATCTTATGTATAATTCTATATTAAAAATGGTTTACTTATTAAACTTTGATTTTAACTATTTTAACCCTTCTTTATATAAATTAATAATAAATGTCCTAATCTAATCCAAGTGGGCCAAAATGGTCATATTTTATTCCTAAGGTTGTTTTTGGTCTAATTACACTTATCCAATAGAATTAAGACATGTGTTAGGGTAATAATAATATCATTTGTACCCTTAATTTCCCTATTTACTTTTAACCGTGGTAAAAAAAAGTAAAAAGTTACTATTCACAAAAAATTATTTTCATCTCATTGAACCACATTTTACTTATTGACATCAACTATGTCTCTCGGATTTTTGAAATTCCCCTCACAGAAGCGGTAAAATTAAGTTTTATGAAAAAAAATCAGTTTTTAGCTACCACTTAGTGGTTTCACTATTCATCAAAAAAGGAAAGTTTCCAGAAAAATACCAAAACTTAGGCCTAAGCTAGTTTTGATATTATGAATTCAAAAATGATGTTTATTTTACCAAATTCAAAACATATTAGTTACATTAACTAATTTAAAAATTAATTCCCATGGTAAAAACAAATAGCGTGTTTTTAAAAGATAATAATTATCAAAAGATTGACACTTGTTTATGTCTGGTTTAAATGTGAAATTACATCCAATGAATAAAATTGTATTAAATTGTAAAAATATATTGTAAATATACTTTAAAACCACTCAAATTAATAATTTATCACTATTAATTATTTATATTAAAAAGGTTGTTTTTAAATAAAATTTAGTAATTTTCACTATTCATCAGAAAATGAAAGTTATCCGAAAAGTACCAAAATTTCACCCTAAGATAATTTCGATATTCCGAATCCAAAAATGAAGTCCATTTTAAAAGATAAAATTTATAAAATTTCAAAATTTGGGTATTACTATTCATAACGGCTAGTTCATAATAATAATAATATCTCGTTTAGTGAAACTCGGAATTTCGTACTACACACGCTATCGAGGAAGGTCATGATTGCATGTAATGCAGACAAGTTAGGGTTGCGTGTTGTGAAAGACTCCTTTGTTGTAATGTACAACACAAGACATCAATAATATTAAAAATAATATTTCTCATAAAATCTCAGGGTGTTACATTCTACCCCCCTTAAAATAAACTTCGCCCTCGAAATTCTTCGGGGTTATAAATGGTTTACTACTCGAAAGTTTCTTTAATAGAAACCCACATCGTAAAAATGATTACCAAAACCAATCTTTAAAAACTAAAGTATGAAACATAACGGTTACCGAAATTAAATAATCACTGGGTTTCCACATAAGAGAACATAGGCGAAAATATGGATATGGAAGAGAAACCTAACCATCATGTTCTGATGGAGAGTGGAAGAGAACGTGGCTATGAAAAAGCCAACAATCACAAAGCTATAGATTTGTGATGATCTAAGGTACCATCTGATTAATCGGATATAAGGAAACTAGGACAACATTTTTGGTTTTCAAGATCATTTGCCTAAAGTTGATGAATTAAACGAAATACTTACATGATTTTGGTACAATATCACTGTTGTTCATGAATTGAACAATTTCTACTTCATCCCTTAAAGAAATGAAGTTGAATTTTTTATTCGTGATGTGTTATCAGATCATGTGATAGAATGATGGGTCATTCCATCTGTTTCAAATAAAAGGTTAGCAAAAGTTATAAGTCCATCTTATGGTTAGATTAATCATATATGGTTTTAAAAATGAACTTATACTTCATATAGCATACCTCTTAATAAAATAAAACTAGTTTCTACTAACCAGGGACTTCCTGTAGGCCGGTGGTAGGCCATAAAGTCCAGTCGCACTTCGGTTTTGGGTTCAATTCCCACAACCTTGTCAGACGCGATGGGCTGTCGCCTGTCCTGCAGGTTGTCCTTTTTCAAATGCTATATTACTATAGCATCCCATCAATAATATCGAAAAAAGTTTTATCCTAAAACAATACTAACTTATGTCCAACATAATATATTCCAATCTTTAGTCTTATCCATAATACTGTAGTCCACTCTCATAATATAGTGAAAACGATTACTAGAGATTTAATACCATCGTTGATCCCCATATATCATAAGATATGTCTTGTTGGTCACATTCCAAACATTTGAAGGCCTTAATCATGTATTCTCTTGAAAAATGAATACCCATTGAACCTTAGTGAAAACATGAATGTAGTTAAAAGTTAACACTTTCCACATACCAAAATCCTCGAAATTCTATATACTCAAACCATGATATCACTTAGTCCTTATATCAATGATGAGCTCATGAATACAATCAAACATCTCATTATCTTCTAATTCCTTCATTATGCGCATATCATCTACTTTACAAAAATGTCTGGTACCATTCAACATATACTTTCAAATACTTTTAGGAAAAACAATAGTGTAACAATCCTTAGATGATTCTTTATTCCATAGTACCATTAACTATACAACATAACTCTCGATAAACATACAATAATTCCACTAAATTCTATAACAACTGACTGAGCTTCAACTCTTCTTTCAGCTCATATATCATTTTTAGTCTCCTCATCATCATCCACATAAATACTACACATATGACTATGCTGATTCTCTTTATGAGATCTTCCATTAGGGCATTGGTTTGCATAATGCTCGTACATTCCACATTTAAACCATCTAATCATTGTTGATGTCGTAGCAATACCATTATCCTTGTCCATGGTGTTAACTGAACCTTTTCCTTTTAACTTACGGGCGTTGTGTCCTTCTTTTCCACACCCAAAGCATCCTCCAGTTCCTTTGAAACGATCTCCCTGATGCCTCTTCCCACATGATTTACATGAGGTAAATTGAACTTTCTTTCCTCTATTTTCATCATGAAAGTCCATTTTTCTCTTATTATATGAGTCATGAAACTTACCAAAGTTGAGATTATTGCTCATATTATGATATTGCTGATTAGGCATAATAATGATGTTTGGACTTCCAGATCCCGTTTCATTTGTTTTCTCATGAAGAATATCATTCCATTGTCTGTCATATCCTCCATTATCGTGTATCTTTCTGTTTCCAGCCATTTTCTAAAACCCAAAAAGAATAGTGTGAGAGGAAAAAATCATGCTAGGGAAAACAACATAGTAAAGGGGGATTTCCCTCAATATCTAACATCTTAGGTTAAATTCTAAGATTGTTACTGTAGTTCTAGGACTATATCCTATACGTATACTTATCCTTAGGGACATCCCTAGAAATAGCATAGAAATATCTCTTGGGATCTCACTAATGTTTTCGCATCCTAGTTTCCAAAGGTTGACTAAAACTTTCCTCTGATACCAACTGTAGAGACCTGAAGCTTGACGTACATAAAAAATTACATTAGTTTTGCGGAATACTTATTATATAACAAAAACAGACACACAAGGACTGTAATAGTTTAGTGTCTTTTCAAACTTGGAACATAATCTTCTAATCATGGTGAAAGATCTTCAACATCTCCCGTAAACATCTTCCGATTTTTGTTTCCTTAGCTAAAATATTTATTTTAATCCTAGGGGAAAATAAAACATAAAAAGGGTGAGCTCAAATGCTCAGTAAGGATAAGAATGGATAAAATAAAACATACCATATACATTTGAACGTAAAAACATGAACGTAATGTTTAAACATCAAAATATTGAAGAACGAATTAAAACATGGAAGTACATAAGGCATAGATCATAATGGAACATAAATCATGATAACATAGCATGGGAATAAAACATGTAATTGTGGCATCCATTAAGCACATGCAATGATTTCCATAGTAGCCAAGGCATTGCTGCCAAGACCATCTTAGTGGACAAAGTCCCATTCTGAATCGAGTTCACTCCTCTTTTTAGTCCTGTAACACTGAACTGGATTAACATACCGTTCCATCCATGTCTATCTCATGAGATATAAAATATTTACCCAATGAATTGGAGGGAGATATAGGTCCCACCCATATCATAATGAAATCATTCTTTCGTGTGCCACAAAATCATAAATCATAGCATAACCCATGTAATAAAATGGGATTCTAAAACTTTATGCCATCATAACATAATCCATAAAAGTTTGATATCATTTCATTATAAGAAAATTGAAACTATTTAAGTCATAGAGACACATTACTTGAAACATACACATATGAAATAATGTCATCTTAGATGGAAAATAGTTTTGGCAAAACAGTTGAAATTAATTCTTGAGGAAAATATCCTTTCTTCTTTAAAATAATTTTCTTTCCACAAAATTGCATGCAATTTTAAAAGAATTTTTTTTTGTTGAAAATAGTCATTAAATCTTTTTGAGGAAGCTTCATGAAAATAAGGTTTTATAAAACCGTAAAAATCCTTTCACGCCGTATATGTTAAAAATAACATTCTCCTTATACTTTTGTCGGAAAAGTCAAAGAGTACCTTGTAGGGTAAATAAAAGAAAGATTCCTTTCATACCATGGGGTAAAAGTAAAATGGTTAAAAATTACTTTAAATATACATGAATCCAATTTTATAAAACATGGAAAAGAATGATAGCAATAACCCCCGTAAATACTTACGAATAATCAATGTCGGATAAAAATGAGATTTGCACAATTATCCCTTACCTTAGGTCCGATAAGCTTCGTACGTATCCAAACCTCCTGTATAATGATTTTAATAATGTCATTGACTTATTTCAGAATCATATTCATTGTTATGATATCATATATGGTTCACTTATGACTTTATATTACCCATTCTTTTGTAAATTCCATGTTAAAGAGCGTTTTGGGTAAAATCGTTTCTTTTGTCGTCCGTGTTTTGACTTGTAATTATTCATATGATTAATTAGATCATGATTACTTAATTCCAGAATAAATAACATTATTTATATATAATATATATTCAGAATATACATATATATATAATAGATCTATGAATGGAAAAAATACACCGTTCATGGAGAGGTGGGCCGTACGTACGCATGAACATTGTTTTCGTTTCCTCATTGAATTGAATGGAATTAATTGGATTACATACATATATATATACATAAATCCAGTATCATTATTATTTCATATATTTCATGATTACTTATTATATATACTTTATAATCATTTATGAATGGTTAATCATTGAGAATGAATCTCATCGCGTCGTGGAGACTGTATTCCGTACGTACTCAAGAGCGATGATATCGTTCTCATGATTGTGGAATTTTATTGGAGTGTATGTATACTATTACAAAATAAATATCACTTTACAATGATCATATATAGTTATTATTTACACCATTATACCCATCCATTTAAGGGGTGGTGGAAAATAGATTACACCACGGCGTGGAGACGGTATTCTGTACATACGCACGCGCGGTGATTTCGTTTTCCGTAGGATGTATAGATGGTGAAATTGGGTTGTTTCATACTTATAATAACATATCAGTATATGAGTGATACTTATGTTATTACTTGATAATGAAACAACCTAATAATAAGAAGTGGAAGAAGAAATAAAAGGTGAAAGAATCGGTAACGGAAATTACCTCTTCTTTGAAGCGCCTCTTTGAGACCTCCTCTTAGGGCACTAAAATTGGTAGTTTAAGAAGACCAGGACCTCTAAGATGTTTCTAGGGAAGTGGAGAAGAGAATTTGGTAGGTTGTGGCCGAGCATGAAGGCTCAAAGTGCTGTGAGGAAGAGAGGGAGGAGGTTCCCTTTTATAAGGGAGGAGAGGGGCACCTTTAGAATAACTAAAAATATTATTTTATTATAAAGTCAAATTCGGTTTCTAATTGCTCCAAATTGATATATTTAGAATCTAAGGTGGGGATGGGTCGCAATCCTCTCATCCAATAGAATTTAGACAAGTTTAGGTATCAATTTTAACCTTATCATTTAGATTTAACTTTAAGTTAGATAATTTAACTTTTACCGTGTCTTCTTGTTTTCTTACACTATAAGGTTAATAAACTTATTATATCAAGCCAAAAGAACCCCAAGTTGTTTATTATTAATATATATAACCTTATCTAAGTCATTTTTCTGAACCTTAGATTTTCAGAAATAAAATTACAATTAATAATATAAAATTTGTTTTAAAAACTATTTTATGTCAATTTTGATACTATTTGGTAATTGATTTTTTTGAAAATTATAACAGAAATATTAGTTCAAACAAAGTGAATTAAATTAATACTAAAATGTCATATTAACATATAAAATTATTTGTAATTCATAAAAATTCACAAATTACATTTATTTGGGTATTTATAACATCAATTATGTCAATATTTCATTAATAAAATAATTAATGCATCATCATTGTGTCATAAATAAATTAAATTATTTAATGTCTAAAAATTACAAATTAAATATCATTATGTAGGAAATCTTTTTATATTTCTAATGAATATTTATAGTCGAATTTATCTTATTTATAACCCTCTATTAAAAATGATTTAGTTATTAAACTTTCATTTTAACTATTTTAACCCTTCTTTAAATAAATTAATAATAAATGTCCTAATCTAATCCAAGTGGGCCTAAATGGTCATATTTTATTCCTGAGGTTGTTTTTGGTGGAATTACACTTATCCAATAGAATTAGGATATGTTATAGTGTAATAATAATATCATTTTTACCCTAAATTACCCTATTTACTTTTAACCGTGGTAAAAAAAAGTAAAAAGTTACTATTCACCAAAATTTATTTTCATCTCATTGAACCACATTTTACTTACTGAAATCAACCGTGTCTCTTGGATTTTGAAATTCCCCTCACAGAAGTGGTAAAATTATGTTTCATGAAAAAAATTCAGTTTTTAGCTACCACTTAGTGGTTTCACTATTAATCAAAAAATGAAAGTTTCCAGAAAAATACCAAAAATTAGGCCTAAGCTATATTTTATATTATGAATTCAAAAATGATGTTTATTTTACCAAATTCAAAACATATCAGTTACATTAACTAATTTAAAAATTAATTCCCGTCGTCAAAACAAATAGCGTGTTTTTAAGAGATAATAACTATCAAAAGATTGACACTTGTTTATGACTGGTTTAAATGTGAAATTACATCCAATGAACAACATTGTATTAAGTTGTAAAAATATATTCTAAATATTCTTTAAAACCACTAAAATTAATAATTTATCACTATAAATTATTTCGATTAAAAAGGTTGTTTTTTATTAAAATTTAGTAATTTTGACTATTCATCAGAAAATGAAAGTTATCCGAAAAGTACCAAAATTTCACCCAAAGCTAATTTCGATATTACGAATCCAAAAATGAAGTCCATTTTAAAAGATAAAATTTATAAAATTTTAAAAAGAGTGTATTACTATTCATAACGGCTAGTTCATAATAATAATAATATCTCGTTTAGTGAAACTCGGTATTGCGTACTACACACACTATCAAGGAAGGTCGCGATTGCATGTAATGCTGCCAGGTTAGGGTTGTGTGTTGTGCAAGACTCCTTTGTTGTAATGTACAACACAAGACATCAATAAAATAAAAAAGAATATTTCTCATAAAATCTCGGGGTGTTACATTCTACCCCCCTTAAAATGAATTTCGCCCTCGAAATTCGTCAGGGTTAAAAATGGTTTACTACTCGAAAGTTTCTTTAACAGAAACCCAAATCATAAAAAGGAATACCAAAACCAATATTTAAAAACTAAGGTATGAAACATAATGGTTTCCCAAATTAACTAATCACTGGGTTTCCACATAAGAGAAGATAGGTGAAAATATGGATATAGAAGAGAAACCTAACCATCATGTTCTGATGGAGAGTGGTAGAGAACATGGCTATGAAAAATCCAACAATCACAAAGCTATAGATTTGTGATGATCTAAGGTACCATCTGATTCATCGAATATAAGGAAACTAGGACAACATTTTTGGTTTCCAAGATCATTTGCCTAAAGTTGATGAAATAAAGAAATACTTACTTGATTTTGGTACAATCTCACTATTGTTCATGAATTGAACAGTTTCTACTTCGTACCTTAAAGAAATGAATTTGAATTTGTTATTCGTGATGTGTTAGCAGATCATGTGATAGAATGATGGGTCATTACATCTGTTTCAAACAAAAGGTTAGCAAAAGTTATAAGTCCATCTTATGGTTAGATTAATCGTATATGGTTTCAAAAATGAACTTATACTTCATATATCATACCTCTTAATAAAATAAAACTAGTTTATACTAACCAAAGACATCTTGTAGGCCAGTGGTAGGCAATAAAGGCCAGTCGCACTTCATTTGTGGGTTCGATTCCCACAGCCTTGTTCGACGCGATGGGCTTTCACCCGTCCTGCAGGTTGTCCTTTTTCTAAAGCTATATTACTATAACATCCCATCAATAATATCGAAAAAAGTTCTATCCTTAAACAATAATAACTTATGTCCAACATAATCTATTCCAATATTTAAGCTTATCCATAATACTGCAGTCCACTCTCATAATATAGTGAAAACGATTACCAGAGATTTAATACCATCATTGATCCCCATATATCATAAGATATGTCTTGTTGGTCACATTCCAAACATTCGAAGGCCTTAATCATGTATTCTCTTGAAAAATGAATACCCATTGAACCTTAGTAAAAACATGAATGTAGTTAATATTTAACACTTTCCACATACCAAAATCCTCAAAATTATATATTCTCAAACCATGATATCACTTAGTCCTTATATCAATCATGAGCTCATGAATACAATCAAACATCTCATTATCTTCTTATTACTTCATTATGCGCATATCATCTAATTTACAAAAATATCTGGTACTATTCAACATATACTTTCAAATAATTTTAGGAAAAATGATAGCGTAACAATCCTTAGATGATTCTTTATTCCATATTACCATTAACTATAAAACATAACTCTCGATAAACATACAATCATTCCACTACCTTCTAAAACAGCTGACTGAGCTTCAACACTTCTTTGAGCTTATATATCATTTGTAGTATCCTCATCATCATCCACATAAATACTACCCATATGACCATGTTGATTCTCTTTATGAGATATTCCATTAGGGCATTGGTTTGCATAATGCCTGTACATTCCACATTTAAAAAATCTAATCATGGTTGATGTCATAGCAATACCATTATCCTTGTCCATGGTGTTAACTGAACCTTTTCCTTTGCACTTATTGGCTTTGTGTCTTTCTTTTCCACACCCAAAGCATCTTCCAGTTCCTTTGGAAAAATCTCCATGATGCCTCCTCCCACATGATTTACATGGGGGAAATTGAACTTTCTTTCCTCTATGATCATCATGAAACTCCATCTTTCTCTTATTATCTGAGTCAGGAAACTTACCAAAGTTGAGATTATTGATTATATTATGAGATTGCTGATTAGGAATAATAATGATGTTTGGACTTCCAGATCCCGTTTCATTTGGTTTCTCATGAAGAATATCATTCCATTGTCTGTCATATCCTCCATTATCTTGAATCTTCCTGTTTCCAGCCATTTTCTAAAACCCAAAAAGAATAGTATGAGAGGAAAAAATCATGTTAGGGAAAACAACATAGTAAAGGGGGAGTTCCCTCAATATCTAACGTCTTAGGTTAAATTCTAAGATCGTTACCGTAGTTCTAGGACTATATCCTATACGTATACTTATCCTTAGGGACCTCCCTAGAAATACCTTAGAAATATCTCTAGGGATCTCACTAACGTTTTCGCATCCTAGTTTCCAAAGGTTGACTAAACTTTTCCTCTGATACCAACTGTAGAGACCTGAAGCTTGACGTACATAGACATTACATTACTTTTGCGGAATACTTAGTACATAACAAAAACGGACACACAAGGACCATAATAGTTTAGTGTCTTTGGAAACTTGGAACGTAATCTTCTAATCGTGGTGAAAGATCACTGGTAGAAAAATGGTTTTTAACGTCGGTTTTTAACCAACTTCGAAGTCGCTGACGTAAAAAATATGAATTTTTACGTCGGTTTTAGTAAACCGACACGAAAAATGAATAACATTTGTTTTTTGGCGTCGGTTTTGTAAAAAACCAATGCCAAACTAACTAATTCATATCATTTTTGGCGTCGGTTTTCATAAAAACCGACACGAAAAATTAAAAAAAAAACATAGTTTTGGCGACGGTTATTAAAAAACCGACGCCATAACTGAAAAAAAATATTTTTGGCTTCGGTTTTTATTAAAACAGATTCCAAAAGGCAAATTTTTTTTCTATGTTTTAGATCATTTCCTAAGCTTTGATTTGACAGGTTGTGGACCTAAAACGGAGTTACGGTTCAAAAGTTATCGTCGTTAGAAGTTGAACCTATCAAAGTTTTGATTGATACAACTCGTTTCAAAGAAAACATGATAAACATAAATTATAATCATATACACCAAATGAAATAAAATAATCATAATACATCAAACATATTTCAATGGTTTTAGGGGCTTCCATCGAAACGATAAGTTTTTTATCATCATATAACTTTTATTTAGAAATGAGAATGAATCATCATTATAAGAAATCTAATCGAGTTGTTTAGAAATGAAGGATAATAATAATAAAGAAAACAAATGAATAGAATATGTACCTTGTTCAAATTAATGATTGAAGGTGCATTGAAATCTTGATTGAATCGAAGATGTTGAAAATGATGAACGAAGGAGAAACTGGATATATATATATAGTAAACAGAAATATTTTGAATTGCATTGTACGAAAATGTAGGTGGGATTTTAAAAAGTTAAACGTGTGTTGTGAAAAAAATTGAAATTCTGATCCCGCGTTACTCTTTGGCGTCGATTTTGTTTGAAACCGACACAAAATAGTATTTACATTGGTCTTTTGGTGTCGGTTTTTTAGTTAACCGATGCCAAAAATGTCAATCGACATCCTTTTTGGCGTCGGTTCTTAAAAAAACCGACGCAAAAAACTAAAACAAATATATTTTGGCGTCGGTTTTTATGAAAACCGACGCTAAAATTTTTTAAAAAACTACTTTTCGCCTCAGTTTTTTTAAAAACCGACGCTGAAAACAAAAAATAATTTTTTTGGTGTCGGTTTTTAAAAAAACCGACGCGAAAAGTTAAAATATATTTTTTGCGTCAGTTTTTATGAAAACCGAGGGCAACAAAATTAAAAACAAATTACACTGTTTTAGATATTTCTCTAATCATTGATTTGACTGGTCTTGGAGCAAAAACGGAGTTACGGATTAAAAGTTATGGATGTCATAAGTTGACCTTCTCTAAAAGAAGTTTTAAAGAAGTTCAAATTTCAAAGGCCATAACTTTTAATCTATAACTATGTTTTAGCTCCACGACCAGTCAAATCAAAGATTAAGAAATTATCTAAAACACTGTAATTTGTTTTCTAATTTTTTGGTGTCGGTTTTCATAAAAAACGACGCCAAAAATATATTTTAACTTTTCGCGTCGGTTTTTTTAAAAACCAACGTCAAAAAATTATTTTTTGTTTTCAGTGTCGGTTTTTAAAAAAACCGACGTGAAAAGTAGTTTTCTTTAAATATTTAGCGTCGGTTTGTTAAAAAACCGATGCCAAAGATTTTTTTTAAAAACTTTTATGGCATCGGTTTTCATAAAAACCGACGACAAAATATATATTTTTTGTTTTTTGCGTCAGTTTTTTTTAGAACTGACGCCAAAACAATTTTTTTTCTATTTTGGCGTCGGTTTTCAAAAATACCGATGCCACAAATTCACTGAAAAAATTATTTACATTGGTTTATAAGAAACTGACATCAAACGGGCAACGTTAAAAATCATTTTTCTACTAGTGGATCTTCAACATCTCCCATAAAGATCTTCCCATTTTTGTTTCCTTACAAAAAATCATTCTTTTAATCCTAGGGGAAAATAAAACACAAAAAGGGTGAGATCAAATGCTTAGTAAGGGTAAGCGTGGATAAAATAAAACATACCATTTACATTTGAACTTAAAAACATGAATTTAATGTTTAATCATCAAAATATTGAGCAACGACTTAAAACATAGAAGTACATAAGGAATAGATCATAATGGAACATAAATCATGATAACATAGCATGTGAATAAAACATGTAATTGTGGCATCTATTAAGCACATCTAATGATTTCCATAGTAGCCAAGGCATTGCTGCCAAGACCATCTTAGTGGACAAAGTCCCATTCTGAATCAAGTTCACTCCACATTTCAGTCCTGTAACACTGAACTAGATTAACTTACCGTTCCAGCCATGTCTATCTCATGAGATATAAAATATTTACCCAATGCATTGGAGGGAGATATAGGTCCCACCCATCTCATAATGAAATCATTCTTTTGTGTGCCACAAAATCATAAATCATAGCATAACCCATGTAATAAAATGAGATTCTTAAACATCATGCCATCATAACATATTCCATAAAAGTTTGATATCATTTCATCATAAGAAAATTGAAACCATTTAAATAATTGAGACATATTACTTGAAACATACACATATGAAATAATGTCATCTTAGATGGAAAATAGTTCTGGCAAAACAGTTGAAATGAATTCTTGAGGAAAATATCCTTTCTTCTATAAAATCATTTTATTTTCAAAAAATTCAACGTAATTTTAAAAGAAAAGGGTTTTCTTGAAAATAGTCGTTAAATATTTTGGAGGAAGATTCATGAAAATAAGGCTTTATAAAACCGTAAAAATCCTTTCACACCGTATATGTTAAAAATAACATTCTCCGCATACTTTTGTCGAAAAAGTAAAAAAGTACCTTGTAGGGTAAATAAAAGAAAGATTCCTTTCATACCATTGGGTAAAAGTAAAATAGTTAAAAAGTACTTTAAACATAAATGAATACAATTTTATAAAACATGGACAAGAATGATAGCAATAACCCCTGTAAATACTTACGAATAAGCAATCTCAGATAAAAATGAGATTTGCACAATTATCCCTTACCTTAGATCTGATAAGATTCCTACAAATCCAAACCTTCTGTATAATGATTTAAATAATTTCATTGACTTATTACAGAATCATATTCATTGTTATGATATCATATATGGTTCACTTATGACTTTATATTACCCGTTCTTTTGTAAATTCCATGATAAAGAGCGTTTTGGGTAAAATCATTTCATTTGTCATTCGTGTTTTGACTTGTAATTATTCATATGATTACTTAGATCATGATTACTTAATTATAGAATATAAAACATGATTTATATATAATATATATTCAGAGTATACATATATATAATAGATCGATAAATGGAAAGTAATACACCGTTCATGGAGACGGTAGGCCGTATGTACGCATGAACATTGATTTCGTTTCCTCATTGAATTGAATGGAATTAATTGGATGACATAAATATATATATACATAAATACATTATCATTATTATTTCATATATTTCATTATTACTTATTATATATACTTTATAATCATTTATGAATGGTTAATTATTGAGAATGAATCTCATCGCGTCGTGGAGACGGTATTCCGTACGTACGCACGAGCGATGATATTGTTCCCATGATCGTGGAATTTTATTGGAGTGTATGTATACTATTACAGAATCAATATCACTTTACAATAATCATATATAGTTATTATTTACACCATTATATCCATCCATGTATGGTGGTGGTGGAAAATAGATTACACCACGGCGTGGAGACGGTATTCCGTACGTACGCACACGTGGTGATTTCGTTTTCCGTAGGATGGATAGATGGTGAAATAGGGTTGTTTCATACTTATAATAACATATCAGTATATTAGTGATACTGATGTTATTAATTCATAATGAAACAACCTAAGAAGAAGAAGTGGAAGAAGAAATAAAAGGTGAAAGAACCGGTAACAGACATTACCTCTTCTTTGAATCACCTCTTTGAGACCTCGTCTTAGGCACTAAAATTGGTCTTTTAAGAAGACCAGGGCCTCTAGGATGTTTCTAGGGAAGTTCAGAAGAGAATATTTCAGGGATTATCCGATCTTGAAGGCTCAAAGTGCTGTGAGAAAGAGAGGGAGGAGGTGCCCTTTTATAAGGGATGAGAGGGGCACCTTTGGAATAACTAAAAATATTATTTTATTATAAAGTAAAATTCGGTTTTTAATAGCTCCAAATTGATATATTTCGAAGCTAAGGTTGGGATGGGTCTCAATCCTCTCATAAAATAGAATTTAGACAAGTTTAGGTATCAATTTTAACCTTATCATTTTGATTTAACTTTAAGTTAGATAATTTAACTTTTACCATGTCTTCTTGTTTTCTTACACTATATGGTTAATAAACTTACTATATCAAGCCAAACGAACCCCAAGTTGTTCATTATTAATATATATAACCTTATCTAAGTCATTTAGCCGAACCGTATATTTTTAGAAATAAAATAACAATTAATAATATAATATTTGTTTTAAAAACTATTTTATGTCAATTTTGAAACTATTTGGTAATTGATTTTTGAGAAAATCATAACAGAAAGATTAGTTCGAAAAAAGTGAATTAAATCAATACTAACATGTCATATTAACATATAAAATTATTGTAATTCATAAAAAGTCTCAAATTACATTTATTTGGGTATTTATAACATCAATTATGTCAATATTTCATTAATAAAATAATTACTGCATCATCATTGTGTCATAAATAAATTAAATTATTTAATGTCTAAAAATTACAAATTAAATATCATTATGTAGGAAATCTTTTTAGCCTTCTAATGAATATTTATAGTTGAATTTATCTTATGTATAACCCTATATTAAAAATGATATACTTATTAAACTTTGATTTTAACTATTTTAACCCTTCTTTAAATAAATTAATAATAAATGTCCTAATCTAATCCAAGTGGGCCTAAATGGTCATATTTTATTCCTAAGTTTTTTTGGTCGAATTACACTTATCCAATAGAATTAGGACATGTGTTAGGTTAATAATAAAATCATTTTTACCCTTAATTACCCTATTTACTTTTAATCGTGGTAAAAAAAAGTAAAAAGTTACTATTTACCAAAAATTATTTTCATCTCATTGAACCACATTTTACTTACTGACATCAACCGTGTCTCTCGGATTTTTGAAATTCCCCTCACAGAAGTGGTAAAATTAAGTTTTATGAAAAAAATTCAGTTTTTAGCTACCACTTAGTGGTTTCACTATTCATCAAAAATGGAAGTTTCCAGAAAAATACCAAAAATTAGGCCTAAGATATTTTTGATATTATGAATTCAAAAATGATGTTTATTTTACCAAATTCAAAACATATCAGTTACATTAAATAATTTAAAAATTAATTCCCATCGTTAAAACAAATAGCGTGTTTTTAAGAGATAATAACTATAAAAAGATTGACACTTGTTTATGTCTGGTTTAAATGTGAAATTACATCAAATGAAAAACATTGTATTAAATTGTAAAAATATATTCTAAATATAATTTTAAACCAATCAAATTAATAATTTATCACAATTAATTATTTCGATTAAAAAGGTTGTTTTTAATTAAAATTTAGTAATTTTCACTATTCATCAGAAAATGAAAGTTATCCAAAAAGTACCAAAATTTCACCTAAGCTGATTTCAATATTCCGAATCCAAAAATGAAGTCCATTTTAAAAGATAAAATTAATAAAATTTCAATAAGTGGGTATTACTATTCATAATTTCTAGTTCATAATAATAATAATATCTCGTTTAGTGAAACTCGGTATTGCGTACTACAGACGCTATCAAGGAAGGTCGCGATTGCGTGTAATACAGCCAAGTTAGGGTTGCGTGTTCAGCAAGACTCATTTTTTGTAACGTAAAACACGAGACATCAATAAAATTAAAAAGAATATTTCTCATAAAATCTCGGGGTGTTACAAAACTTATCGAAGATAAGGATTGAAAAACAAGACTCAGCTCACACAGGTACTTCTTCATGATGTCAAAACCACTGTTGCTGGAGAACTCCTCCTCTGTCGAGTACAGTGGGCCTGTCGCTACAACCAAGCACGCCAAACTCCTCCTATTTCGAGAAATGTGGGCCTGCTGCTACAACCAAGTGCGCTGAACTCCCCCTCTGTCGAGAACTGTGGGTCTGCTGCTACAACCAAGCGTGCTGAACTCCTCCTCTGTCGAGAAAGGACATAGTTGTTTCCTTATGTATAATGATCATGTAATATCTTATTCTTTACGTCATCTAAAATCTATTGTTCCATGCCACACTACACATGATCTAATATTAGTTTCTATGGTTTTTCCATTAAAAATTTATAGAAATCATTTACATGGACTAATGTGTGAAATATATAACATGCATAAAATATAGAAGTATATATTAAATAAAATATAATAAAACATGTGATAGAGAATATGGTTGTAAGTGATAAAATATTATGGTTTCATGATTAATTACCAAAATGGAAAAAGAAAAAATGTTTCAGATGGTTTGATTTAAAAAAATAATGCTATATTAAACATCTTATGTCACGACCCGTCCTCGGGGCCCGTGCTCTGACAACCCCAAGCCCGCCTTCCATAGGCCAGGGGCTGGCGACTAGCACCAAGGCATAATTCCCGGTAAAAAGGTAAGACATTGCCTTTGTAAAGTAAACAAACAACACAGAGCAAGCAAGTAGAAGCAAACACTAAGTAAAAAATGGGTACAACAGTAATTGCGAAAAAGTAAGTGGGCCATAATACAAACCCAAACTGAAGGTAAAGTATAACTGAAAAAGAGAGTACAACAACAAAAAAGTAAAGCCGCAGCGTCGATCCGTCCACTGGAAGTCTCACCTGAAGGGTGGGTACAGATAGCCTCCACAGCTCCTCAGATCCAGCCGTCCACTCCGAGTACGCTCCACCCAGTGGTCCAACTCCAGGTACCGACCTCCTCCTCCTGCCTTAACTACGATCAGCGCTGTCCGTAGTCTGCAACCAACACAAGGTAGTGCGGGCATAGCCCGTGCCGTGGTGAGTATAAGCTGCTCATTAGGGACCCCGAGACCCCCTAAGGTCTCCTAGAATCCACAAAGGATAATCCTAAAGGTAAGATACAATCACGAAGTAACATCTGACACCACTTAGGTATATTCCCATTCATATACCAAAGTCATCAATTCTCGTTCGGCTCCAACATCTGAGCCCAAGTACAACCCAGTCCACACAGGAAAACACAATCAAATCCACACAGGAAAGCATAAAGTAATCCACACAGGATATCAAGTCAAACTTATCAAAGATAAGTATTGAAAAACAAGAATCATCCCACACAGGTACTTCATCATGATGTCAAAACCACTGCTATTGGATAACTCCTCCTCTGTCGAGTACAGTGGGTCTTCCGCTACAACCAAGCGCACCTAACTCCTCCTATGTGGATAACTGTGGGCCTTCTACTATAACCAAGCGTGCTGAACTCCTCTTCTGTCGAGAACTATGGGCCTGCTGCTACAACCAAGCGCTTCCCTCCATGGGTCTGCCACTACAACCAAGCGCTCCCCCACATAGGCTCCAGAGGTACTCCATCTGTTGAGTACCACGGGTCTGCCGCTACAACCAAGCACTACTCCGCCATGGGTCTGCCACTACAACCAAGCGCTCCCCCTCATAGCCTCCAGAGGTACTCCTTCTGTTGAGTACCGCGGGTCTGCCGCTACTACCAAGCGCTCCTCCGCCGTGGGTCTGCCTCTACAACCAAGCGCTCCCGCTCATAGCCTCTAGAGGTAATCCTTCTATTGAGTACCGTGGGTCTTCCGCTACTACCAAGCGCTCCTCCTCCGTGGGTCTACCGCTATAACCAAGAGCTCCCCACTGGGATATCCGAAAAACACTGAGTCGATAGATCAGTAGTCATCAAGTCCCAGCCATTTACTAGGTCTCTGCACTCCACTAGCTCGTCACCAGAAGGGTCCGCTCCACGAGCTACCGGTCGATAATCCAATTATCAAGAAGTTCCACAAAGAAGTATGTAAAAGGACCACCTCGTCATAGGGGTCTCAACGCAATAGATGGCACGCCAGTCGGACGCCCGGTCTGTGAGTTACTAGCCTTTTTCGTCTGAGTGGCCCGGTCAGTTTCAGGTTCAATCCAATGCGGACATTTTTCAACTGCCTCCAAATCTCAGGAGAAGCATTCAAAAAGTTACTTCTCATCAATAGTAATCTAACAAAGTCTATGGCACGTCAATCGGACGTCCGGAGCTCGAGATATAAGCGTTTCCGCTCCGAGGGCCTGGTTGGTTCCGTATCCGAACCAACCTGGCCATACACAGAGTTCTCCAAAACCTTTAGTGTAATATATCAAAACGACCATCTCGATCCAAGGATCAAATCACAGCTAACGGTGCATCGATTAGAGTTCTGTAGCCCATGTTATGGGAAAAAGACCGTGAGAGGTTCGGTATAAGGGGGTTCGGGCCCGGTCTGACCCGGCCCGGTACCCCCTGGGCGACCTGAACCGGGTCCGGGTCCGGCCCGCTTGGGCGTGGCCCGGCCCGGCTGGTGTGGCCCGGCCTGGCGGTCTGGTCGGTTGGCTCGGCCGTTTCGGCCGAGCGGTGCGGGGTGGCACGCTGCCCCCCGCCACCATGTAACTACAGCCCCATTGGGGTCCGCTCCTAGTAAACGGACACGACAGAGTGTCGCGTCCCACTTCCTTCGGTCTCGTGCGGTCGCGGGACCGGTGGCATGGAGTTGCGGCTGAAGCCGCGGCGGCCCATCCTAGTGGCACGCCGGGTGCCGCCGCATCTGGCGGACGGCGAGGCGCACCGACGGAGTGCTCAGCGGACCACCGGACGAGCTCCAGTGGTCGGATTTGCCTGCCGTCTTCGCTAACTACCCTCCCGGGACCGGTTCTTCACTGTGAATCCCTCACAACGCCTGTGCAGCCGTCTTCATCGTTGCCCGCCAATCCGCACACCAAGAACGAAGAGACAGTGGGTTCAGACTTGTTCTTTGGTCCGCACCCACCGTATTAGCGGTTTAAAAAGGGTTCTGACAAATTTTAAACATATGTCGAGTGTATAATCACATAGATTAAATTGAACAAAAACCACTACCTCGTAGAATTCGTTGAGCGAGGGTTCATTGTGGAAAAGCACATCGCGGAAGAAGGCGTCGCGGAAGGGGGATCGTCACGTCATGGAGAAGGAAGGTCATGGAAGAAGCATCACAGAAGAAGCGTCGCGGAAGAAATGTCGTGGAAGAAGCGTCATGGAAGAATCATCATTGGTGTCACGGTACATGCCATCGTGTAGTCGATCTCCGTGGATTTTGGCGTTCTTCGTCAGAGATCGGTGTGTTCTTCGCGTTCTTCGTGTTCTTCATCGAAGAAGAAGGCTTTTCTCCAAATCCTCTCCACGCAACAAGTTCCAACCCAAATAAAATAAGTGTTTTCTTATTTTATTAACACTCAAAACAACTCTTTGAAATTCAAAAAGAGAAGAAACAAACAATTAATTGAGGAGTTTAAAACTGCCCAATTAATGAGGCATTTAATATCTAGATTAAACACAAGAGTTGACTTCATTAAAAAGGGGGTGCGGGTGTGTTACTTAAGAAGAAAAGAAACGGTGGAGCTCGTGTGGGCCCCACCTCACAAATATCCTACCAAGTGGGTAGGATATTGTGGGTCCCACATCATCCACTTAACATAGGTTAAGCGACATAAAATAAAATAAATTGGTCGCACCATTCTATTTTATTCATTTACTTAACCCAAAAATTTAAAAACCACACCCGAGCAAACGCAACTCCGGAAAAGGTGTTTCTAAGAAAATATCGGCGCTACGATTCCATCAGTGCCCTCAGAATTAGATTCCGAGCACTGGTTCAAAACTTAGAAAAACTCGCTCGTTCGTTCACTGAACGTACCCAAGCTAAAATTCGGAAAATGATTCCGGGCACACCGGGCCTCGAAATCAGGTGCCGTCAGAAATTGCGTTCTTGTAAAATCCCAAAGAAAATTAAGAAAAAAATCCATTTAATTTTTTGGGTCTTTAAATCTTATTTTTGGAACATAAACCTTTGGTTTTTGACTAGAAAAATCTTAGCATAGAAGTTGTCGATATAGGAAAATCCTACATTTTGTTTTAGATTTTAATGAAATTGACTTTTTTAGAATGAGTTAAGAATTATATAATTTTCAATAAATATTTATATAAAAAGGTATAATAAGTTAATAAGGGAAACTTTTCATATTTTAATATTGATGAAGAAGGTGTTTTATAAATTGTAAAAATATTTTATATGCTTTATGATTCCCAATTGAAGAAAAAAAATTTGTGTGAAGGTCATAAATATTTATTTTCCATTCATCCATGAAGCACTAAGATGTATATATACCTTTAGAAGTATTACCAGTTGGATGGTATGAAAAGAGATATTTCTATGTTTACTAAGAAATGATTTAATTGTTAGTTGGTTAAAAAAGAAGAAAAATTATTGAAGGTAATGATTAAACCTTTTCTAGTGATAGAATAATTATGGGAAAATATATCTATAAATATTTTGGTGATATTACCAAGACTGCCTAAGGTAACATTGTGACTTCTGTTATTTTTGATTGATTAACTAAATATTCAAATATACTTCCAATTTAAGATACAATGTCTTTAGATCATATTTCATGACTATATCTAAAAGTCATAGTCTGGTTTTATGGAGTTTCACTATCCATTATATCTAATAGTAACCCCATATTTACTTACATGTTTGGATGGTACTTTAGAAATCTTGGAGTAATGAATTAAATTTCAGTACAATATTTCCTCCCCAAATCGATGGTCATCATGAGCAGATGATTTTTACCATTAAGAAAATTCTATGATCTTATTAAATGGATTACCAGGAACGATAGAATCAATATAGTTTGTTGGTTTAGTTTTCTTGCAACAAATATTTTCATTCCTGTATACAGATGGAAAAATTGAGGCATTATATGGGAAGAAGAAATAAAAAGAAAATTTATTGGAAAATGTAGTATAAAGAATTTTTATGGGAACAAACTAAGTTAAGTAAATGGATGTGATGGTTTTTTTCATTTATCATATTATGGGGAAGATTCAGATTAGGTAGAAAATTATGCAGATAACTTGAGGAAATACATTTTTTTTTGAGGTGGGTGATCATGTCATTCTCAATGAATCTCCATGAAAATTATTATTAATTTAGGTAAAAAATGTAAATCTAAATATGTTGTTCATTAGACTATATTAAATCCTATTGAATGTTGGATTAGTTTCCAATCGAGTGGCTTTACATCTGAGTTCATCCCTGCTAAACAATGTTTTTTATATTTCAATGTTAAGGAAATATATTCCAGTTTCATCTCATGTTTAAGACCTAATGTAATTATGTTGGAAATGAACTTTTATTATAATGAATAAATATTTCATATTCTTTACCATATATAGATAAAATTTTTTTGAATCAGGGTATTCAATAGGTAATGGTTTTTTGGGAAAACCATATAGTTTAAGAGGCAATATGGGAATCTAAAAATTATATGAGGGAAAGATATAACAGCTTATTTAATAAGTGTATATAATTTTGATTATAATATTTATAAAAGGGGGAAGAAATTAAAAACCTAGGAAATGATACAATAAATCACTTTCATGATTCTATTCATTATAAAAATATTAATTAATTTTTAAAATAAAAAAGGAAATAGTTTTAATTAAACACAATTATATTATAATTTTATTTAAATGTTTAATTTAAAAAAATTATAATTTTATTTATAAAAAATGAATTTCATTTTTGAAATCATAATACCAACATTTAATTTTATTGAATTTTTTGGAATTTTAATACATATTTATTTTTTACTATATAGTGAAAATAATGTTTTTTTGTAATAAAGTCATTTTGTTTAAAAAATATTAAGTAATTTAAAAGTACCAATACGTATTGAATATGATTTAAGGTAACATATTATTTAATTTTTTATAATTTATCTACTTAATTTATTTGGAACCAAATTTATGTTGGATTTTAGTAAGAGATTATTATTTTTGTTTAAATACATGATTTTTCAAAAATTAGTTTTAAAGGGCATAATGTTTCTCCATTTTAATTAATTGTGATAATACAAAATGAGAAATGGTTTAAACTAAATTTATATATTATATATCAATAAAAATTATTTTATATTCATATAATTATTATATTAGTCATATCGTAAATATAAAATCATATTAATCTTGAAAAATACATTTCTTGAAAACTAAATGTTTCATTATATACATGGATTTTGTTTTAAATTAGATTTTCCACTTATATAATTTTAATTTATTAACATATATTCGGTATTTGGAATCAAAATAATTTATATTATCTAATAATTTTGACTTAATTTTTTACTATAATTAATATTGAGAATTGTAAAAATTAGTTTCCATGGTTAAGTTAAAAATGTGTTTACAGATGATCGAACTATAAATATAAGGGTTAATATAAACAAAACACTGGTAGGAAAAACATTTACAGACATATTTCAACTTTATCATGTTTGTTTATATATAATACTTCATTTTGATCCTTGTGTCATGTGAATAACATGGGTACACTTTTTTCTTTTCAAACAATACAGGTGTGCCACTCACCTTATAAAAGGCCACCACCTCCCCTCTCTTATTCACAAATTAAAACCATTTTGGTATTGAAAATACATGAAAAAATAATATCCAAAACTCTAAATACTATTCCTATTATCCTTGTTTTGGGTCATACAAACATTATAGTAATACTATAGGTATAATCCAAAATAGGTGCTCCAAAAAGAGGTAAAATTCCTAACTATGCATTTTTGTTTTATTTTTTCATCCACCTCCATAAAATATTATTAATTTAGGGATATATAATAAAAAATATATAACACATATACTTAGATTTTATTATGTCATGGTCAGGACTTATATCCATCTTCTCTTCCCTCAAATAGGAAATGATAACGCTGCTCATTGGTACAGTAGGCAACCACCACACGAACCGATATTAGATTTTTTCCATCAATACCTCTCACAGTTGGGTGTGATGATATATATAAAGTATATATATATTATATTAATAACAAAATCATACATATTTATTCATTACATCATATATATATATATTTTAATATACAATCCATAAGGGTTACGATGATGTCCCTCACGTGAACAATAAACTACCGCCTCCCGAAGTGATGCGCTTCCCTTTTCACTAACTCTTTACATGGAAGTTAATAAAGATATATTTAATGAATATATGTGATAAAAATTAATTAATAATTATTTTAATGTCATATATATCATTTTGAAAATATAATATGTTATTTTATTTCATACCTTTTCATTCACTAGAAAATGATAATTTCTTTCATTTACGTGTGGACTGCCACCGTTATAAAGAGATGTGACTATCTATTCATCACCACACCACATGGATGATATATATAAGTATATTTAAATAAATAATATAATTTAAATTATATTATTATAATTATGTAAGGAAATAATATTATATACCTTCTTTCAATTATGCTAATTGAAAAATGGGAATGTTACACATGAATACGTACGACCTACTATCTCCATGATAGTAACATACTTCATTTCTCAAAAAATATATTTTATTATTTTTTCATAAAAATTTAAGATAATTATGTTAGTATTATTATTCTGGGGATTTTTCAATACTGACTACTTTGTCCATATTCATCCAACCAAAGACATTTTTTATACATAAGGCAAATATTAACGAAACATATATCATAAAAATAATTAAATAAGTAATCATACGAATCATGGTAGTAAGTGAAATAAATGATTAATAATCCTAAAAATGGTTCTTAATAATATAAATAATTAACATAAGTTAATTATTTTGGAAGATAAAGAACCAACATGACCTGTGAGACTCAATGTAAAGGATATCATATCAATTGAATTTTATTGAAGAAACTTTTGATGTTATGAACTTATACTATTTTATGAGGTGTATATACATCCCCTTTGACATTTTAAATCATTATATTCTCTATTATCATGGTATTTATAGGTTTTATTAATTTTATTCTTTCATGGGG
Organism: Viscum album; assembly: GCA_963277665.1. Classification (NCBI taxonomy): domain Eukaryota; kingdom Viridiplantae; phylum Streptophyta; class Magnoliopsida; order Santalales; family Viscaceae; genus Viscum; species Viscum album. The sequence goes on along the minus strand of OY728123.1, from coordinate 496,987,486 downwards.
AATATGAATCAAATATTTCCAATGTGATAAGGGTTTTTTTAAAATTATATCGTAATGTTATCCTTATAAATCCATTTTTCTTCAATTTAATTGTGATTAAAATGATTTTGTTATAGAAATGAGCGTCCTATAAAATTAATTTTTATTATTTATTTGAATTACTAAAAAATGGAATCTTTATATGAAATGTGTGACTTTTAGTGGATAAAACTAAATGAACATTATATTTTATTATATATAGTGACAATGGATTTTACACCATTGTAACCATTATTTGATGTTTTTTATTTCTTTACAAAATTTCATGTTTTATTCAAATAATAACCCTCATTCCCTTTTTTGGTATTTTTTTTATTAAAAATGGAATTTTAGAAGGGATTAATATTTAAATATCTGAAAATGTTTTCATATGGGTGAAGAGAATATTTTATGAGTGTGGTACTAAACATTGCATTATTTTATGTGTTATGAATGTGTTTTGGTTCTTGGAAATTATTTATGTTTATGGGTGGATATGTTATAAACCAATGTTATTTTCGTAAATTATAAAACATGGACCGGTGGTTGCATAATAAACCCTGAATGGGTGGGTCCATGATATCCCTCTAGTGTATTGGGTATGGAAGTCGACAATATAGTTATTCCATTTGTGAGAGTGATATGAATAATGATGTCTCAAGATACCTATATGATTTATCTACCCTTTTAATGCGATATAATGATTTAATTTGAGAAAAAATGTGTGTATTTTTCATGTGATGATGAATTATTTCATTCACTTAGAGAAATTGATATAAAGGTAAACATTTCATGGGTTTTCATGTTTTCGCCAATTTTTATGTACCATACATATAATTTTGTGCTCCTCCCAATTTTTAAAATTCAATTCATTGGATTTTAGGATGGGTAAGGGAATATAATAATTGAAGTTGAAAGTGTTGAATATTTTTCATGAAATGAAATCATGGTTTATCTTCAAAGATTCATATTTTAAAAAAAAGATTCAAATTGGAAGTGTCCACTTTTTATTATATGGAAATTTTATATACAATTTAAATAATAAATATATAAAAAATAAACTTAAAAATATCAACAAATTTACTAAAATTAATTTTTTAATTAAAACTGATGATTATTTAATTTTTAATTTTGGTTCCTTATTGTTTATATGTAATATGTTAATATTCAAAAAAAGTGTCATGAAATAATTATTTATAAATTTAAATTACATGATTTATAAGAGTTAGAAATAATTATAAATGAATCATGAACTATATGTTTATTTCATGGAATTCTTGATCCATCATAAGTATAGAAAACATTTCATATGTTATAATGATAACCAAGACTATAAAAACAAAATGGATCATGCCTCATCACCTGTTTACTAAAAATTATTAAGCACATCGAGTTGTTTCTCATAATGTATCAAGAACAAATACTAGTTTCTTCTAATGAATTAATCACTTTGACTTGTTTCCCATAGTTTTCTAATGAGATATAAAACCTTACTAAATGAATTAGAGTTAAATACAATTATGAACCCACCTATATTATAATGAAATACATATATATGTGTTCCATATGACCATAAAACATTCGTTATCTCATTATATGATAACCCATATAAAAAAATGGGTTTCATAAACATATCACCAATTCATCATAGTGTATCCCATGTAAAAGAAAGGGGTTTCATATATATCTTATAATAATAACTATATACCATCTAGAGAATGAAGAAGGTAAAAATTTTATTGAAAATAATGTTGAAAACTTGTAATGTTAGTATGAAATCATAGGTCATTCATAATGATGGGAAATTCTATTCATGTTGTATATGTTAAAATAAAACATTCATTGCATAATTTTTTTTAAAATAATCAAAATATACCTAATTCAAAAAATGGCAAGAGAAATCCTTTTATAACATTATTTAAAAATAATAAAATTTGTAAAAATTAATTTAAAAAATAATTCGATTTTTTTAAAATTTTCAATAAAATAATATTATAAAACATTGATATAGAAGGAAAACATTTTATTCCTGAAGAGTGAGATAAATTTTATTTTCAATAAGTTTATTTTTTTAGTATCTTGAGTAATTAAGGTGAGGAAATTGGAAAAAATATGTATTTTCAGTAAATAGAAGGAGGAAAATAAAATTCATGATTTTTATGAGTGTTAAATCATAATAATTAAACATCGAAAACTTAATCTTTGATAATCCTTATTGATAATGAGATTGTGATAGGGAACCCTTACTGGGTTAGTAAACTTATAATATTAATCACCATGAAATAAATAATCTTATATTGATTTTTAAAAGTTATAAAAATAATAATTATCATTAAAAAATAAATTAATGGGAAGTATATGCATCACATAAAATAAATAAGTGGTAAATGTGACACGTGTCCCAGAAAAATGAAAGTGAGATGAAAATCGCTTACCTCAAGATTGAATTGCATCGAAATTTATTTAAACTCCTTTATAATAATGAAACTTTTAATATAATTCTATGAAATAACAATTTAAATAATTTCAATGTTATACATTATTCAATTATAACATCTCAATACCCATTTATTAGTATTTGTTTATCAATGTTTCCATATTTGGGTGTTAACTATTTCATTTTTAATGAGAATATTTGTTTGGTATTTCCAATGAAAATATTTTGATCATGGTTACATTATATAAAAACCTGTAATCATTATATAAATATTATATATATTAATTAAATATATATTTGGAGTAAGTTCTAAATGTTATAATTATAATTTTTAATAACAAATACCATCATAATAACCATCTAATAAATTTAGTGTTGAAAAACAAAATGTATTTCTAAGTGGGGATAGTAAGCCGTTTGTTTGTATGAGAGATTCTTTTACTTCCAATTCAATGTAAAGAGGGAGAATAATGGTGATTAAATAATCATAATAATGTTCTAATATATTTATGATACCAAATTTATTATTTTATGTGAATATAATGTAATTATAGGGGCAAAATATAAATAAAATGACAATGATCGTTTAAGGTGATAACCTCTTCTTGGAAACAACTCCATTAGATATTTTCTTTACATCCTTAGACATGGTATTTTGGGAAGGGAAGAAACTATATAATATGTATATAGAAGTTTATAGTGTATTTTTATAGGATTATGGATCTAGATGGATCAAATTGGAGTGAATAAGATAAAGGATGGGTTCCCTTTTATAATTGATGGGAGGGGCTCTCATGAAATTCCTTACAAGAATAAAATATTAAAAACTCATTATATAGCTCAAATTCTTAAAAAAATATTTATTTTAATATCATATAGTATAGGTTTTAAATACCATCAAAAAATAAAGTTTTAATGGATTTTTGTTGTTTTTTATACTACATATTTTGGTTAAACCCCTTAGTTAACATATTTAAAGATTTACCGTTGTAACATCTTTTTCAATCTTAAAGGGTTATAATATTAAATATAAGGTGAGTTTTTTCATAAATGGAGAAGGGATAAATTTTTTATTATATATTATCCCAATTTTCCGGTTTCAATATTTTCATGTTTTTTAAACCATTTAATAATTTCTTTTAGAAAATAGCATTAATATAAAATTTTAAACTATTCTTTTAATTTGGCTAAAAATTCCTAAAGAAAACATTATAATTCAAATTTAATCATTTTAAAAATCAATAATATGTTATATTTATATAAATAATAAACAAAAATATATGAAACACTCACATTATATTACTTTTAAAATTTCTAATATCATTCATTTTATTTTTCTATTAATTGAATAAATAATGTATGAGAATTAAATAAGAATTTAAGGTAATTACTTGAAAAAAAATTACAATAAAATATATTTTTTTTGAAAAACCTATTTGTATAAAAAAATATACTCATTTTCTACTTATTTAATAATTCAATATTTATTAATATCAAGAAAATGTCCTTTTTGACTATATCTTATACTGAAATACTGTAAATGCCAGTATGAAGGGAAGATGACAGAAAATGGCCATATATTAGATAATTAGATGGTTATGGAAGAATTAGAATAACCAAATAAGACAAATTAATTCTTTGTTTTGAATTTTGAGACCTTATTATATTATATTTTACCCAAATTAATTGATTTTCATTTATTGTGAAAATAAAATTTTAATATTGTTACTATTCATTATGAACAAAAGTTAAAGTGATCAATTTTCCAAATTAGGTACACCTGATTCCAAATATTTTATCCATTTCTAACATTCAATACCTATATTTAATAAAAACAATTAACATAAAAATGAAAATCTCAATTAGAATTTTTTTTCAGAAAATATATATTTTAGTATAAAAACGTTTTTTTATCAAATTCAATTACAAAATTAATGAAAAATCTCATAATAAGAATTTTTTCAAAAAATTTAATTTAATTTATTCTAAATATAACTCAAATTATAATTTTACTTCGTAAATACATAAAAAAATTCATTTTTCACTAAAAATCAGTATGTGTCACTATTAAGTGAAAAAATAAATCTTATTAGAAAATACTCAAAAAATAACCCTAAGTTAGTTTTGATATGATAATTTAAAAATGAATATTATATTTTCAAATATAATTTATAAATTTGTGAAGAATTAATTATAATATTTCTCTCAAAAATTATTTAAAATTATTTTTGAAGAAAACATATTTTTAAGCCTAATATAAAATTACTAAAAATTGAATATTTATTCTTAATTATTAATCAATAAATAGATATATAATTGTATATATAATTAATTATTTGTTTACTAATATTCATCCCTTCTGATTCAAAGGATTTTTAATGCCCATAATTAAATAATAATATTTCTTGGTTCATTTAATCTTGGTTTCACGTGTCGTATACATTATTGAACATATCTTTTATAATAATATGAAGGTGTTACATAAGTGTTAACTTATGAAGGTATCAATATAATATTGTTCCCTCCTTAGCTTTTTTTACACTCATTATGGTTTATAGCTTGAAAATGTTTCATAATCATATCATCAACAATTTTCATTCAAGCTCCCATAATATTATTTAAGATGATAATAATTATATTTCCCATAATATCTAATAATAATTAGTTTCCTTAAGGCTCTAGAAATTAACAATAAAAAAATACTATTGTGAGAATCAATAATCATAGAGGGAAATTGTATAGTCTTATAAAATAAATTATTTTTTGAATAAATCTTAACACCTTTTTTTTAATATATGACACATAAGGCTTTATATAGGTCTTATATGGTTATCATCAAAACATTAGGATTTTATCCTTTATATAGACCTCTCCCCATGATTTTCACTACATTTTTTCATCCTAGTTTCCAAAGATAACTAATATTTGATATCATACCAAATTGATGAACCCATACTTTTAATAAGTAGATATTACATCTTATTAGATGAATATAATTTTAATAACATAATAATCCATGCTAAAATTTTATAAATCTAGTATATTTGGATACATTCATACATAAAAAGTTAGTTCATAAGAATACTAAATCATCTACCACTAAGTTCTTAATTATTATAATTCTTCATATAAATATCATATTTAATAACATTCATCATAACCATGGTAAATGAAACATAAGAAAGGGTGAGAAAAAATTCTCTATAAGGGTAGACAAGGTGGATGTGAATAGCCAAAAAATATAACATGAGAATAATGGTATGAAGATATTATAATTTTAATCCATACACTTTATATCATGGATCATAATATTGATTCATTACATAGATATTGTTAACTCATAAGACTTAAATCATAAAAAAATCAATTAACATGATATGTGAGTGCATAACTTTGGCCCAAGACATATTTTTGTGGAATACCCATAAAAATAGAAAATAATTTCCTTAGTAGTAAAGTATCAATTACAAGCCTATCAAAAGGTATTGGTTTCAATCCTTATTTTTTCATAGTGGTCGAGATTCACTCCTATGACTATCATAGTGGATGAATCACTTTACTGAACTCTGTTCACCCCAATCTATTAATGTTTATCTTAAGAGATATCCATATGTTACCAATACATTGGAGGGATATATAATTATGGTTGAAACCATCATATAATGGTAATAAAAAAATGTGTTACAAAATATCATAAACATTCATCATTTAATAACAAATGATAAATAAATAGGTTTCGTAAATGTTTATTTATGGCATAACACATGTATAAGTAACAAGTTTTGTGAATATTTCACCAAGTCATCATTGAATAATCCTAATAAAGGATTGATATTTAAAAGTATATTTTCATCTTATTGATAAAAAATTTGGAGAAATAATAAATATGGTATCATTGGATCTTATCCCCCAAAAAGAGTATGTACCGTCAAAGGACACCTTCTTATATGGAAAATTATTTTAAAAGATAACTAGGAATATTTCTTGAGGAAAATTCCATTTTCACTTAGAAATCACATATTTAAAATTTTATAATTCCCTAAACATTAAATAATAATTTTATTTAGAAAAAAATGAAACATGAAAAGGATTATTCAAACCATTAAGTTGTTATAATAGAAATAAATTCCATACATTCTATATGTGTTGAAACAAATATTCCTTTTATATTATTTGTGAACGATCAAAAGTACATCAATCAAAAAAAGCAAAGGAGGATTATATTAATTTTTTTGAAAAATTAAAATATGAGTACAAATTAAAATAAATAATCATATTATAATTGAAAAAAATTTATTAAAACCATTTTAATAATTCATGGACATGGAAGTCAAATTATTTTTTATAGATGAGAGAAATAAAGTGTTTTTCCTTAAAAAAATTTATTTTATTATCATGGGTAGTTAAAGAGAGGAAAATGAAATAAAAAATTTAATATCTTGAAAAAATCCGAGGATAAGAAAAATCATGAGTTTATTGATAGTTATATCATGAAATTTCCACATAAAAAACTTAATTATAATTAATCTCGATGAATAATGATATTGCAACATAAAACCCTTACCTCAAGTCCGGCTTCCTTCATACATGTTCAAAAATCCTCTATAATAAATATAAATATTATATATATATATATATCATAGAAAAAAAATAATATATAACATAACATATTTGATTTAATTCTACCCTTTTATCACCATTTTATTATCAATTATTTATTAAAAACACTATTCTAGATGATAAATATTTTGTTTTCCATATATGTTTTGGTTCCATAATTATTGCCTTAAGCATTGATCATGGTTCCATAATGTCTAGAATGTTAATAAAGTTAATGATATAATATATATTCAATATATATATATATATATATTCATATATATATTTATGATCATCCATAAATGTATAAATAAAAAATGTATTATATCATTCATTGAGACGATGAGCCTAATGTATGAATGAATACTGATTTCACTTTTCAAAGGATAGTAAGTATGAATGTTAAATAATAATTCACCTTTATAGAATTATAATTATATAATAAAAATAATATATATTTTTATTACCCATTATTATTACCATCTATATAAGGTCAAAATTAAAATATAATCACATCACTTTGTGGAGGTGGTTGTCCACACGTACGTAGGACCAACGTTATCATTTTGCAATAGGTTGGAAGTTAAGAAGTTATATGTGAAGTTATTATTAAATAACCATAATTATTTTATAAATATAATATAAAAAATCTTTTAACCCATTATAATACTAATTCATACCATATGTTGACGATTAATGAATTATATCTCTATATGGAGACAGTAAGTCTTATGCATTCATGACGGAAAATTTCTCCTCACATATGATGGGAAAGAGGGTGTATAATAGTTATTTAATAATAATAATAAAAGTTCATTATATTTATTATAATGAACTTATTATTTTATTTTACATACCATATATTTATAAGACGTAAAACCATAAATAAAAAGCAAGTGATTGGTTAAGGGGATTACCTCTTCTTTGAAATAACTCCTATAAATATCCTCTTAAGGACTATAAGGATACTATTATTGGAAGATCAATACCTCTCGAATTTAGAGAATTTTTTCTATTATATAATTGGTTAGGTTTTGTTCATGATATATGACACAATATGGAGAAATGAATATAGGTAAGGGGTGTCCTTTTTTAAGGTAGGGACAGGACACACTTGAAATTTCAAAAAATATTAAAATATAAAAAAGTAATTCTCATGAAAATGGTAAAAAATGGTATTATATTCAAATAAAATGTGTATAAGGTAGAAATAACATCATACAATGAACATTACATAGTTTTTAGTATCATTTTGATTAACCTCTTCTTTAATAATTTTTTATCATAACCATAACAACAACAATTTGAATATTAAATGGTTAAGAATGTTACAATAAATTTAATATAGAATAATAAATAGAAAATTGTTGATATTTTGAACCATATTAATTTCACTTGGAATAAATAATATTTTGTTTGAATCTTAATTAATCTAATAAATTGTTAATTTTTTAATAAAAAATCATTACTATCAATTTTGGAACTGTTCATTTAATTTGAGTTTAAAGGAACCAAGAAAAATATGGAATTATAATATAATCATTCAATACATCCCTAATATTCCATATGTGTCTAAAAAATTAAGGTAACATAATAATTCACATGAATTTCATTATTTAAATTATTTATAAAATCATTTATTTTATTTTTATATTAATTTGATAAATATAAAATTGGAATTGTGTATGAATTTAAGGATCTTATTCAATTACTAACAATTATGAATAAAATAATATGATAAATTTAATAATTTATTTTTAAAATAATAATTTATTACTGAAATTATCTACTTTTTACCCTTATGTAAGAACATTAGTGATATTTAGTTAAAGAGAGGGACATTTTTTATTTATTTATTTTTAAATTAATAAAATTCTCATAATAAAAGAAATATGGAACTATGTAACCATATATTTTATAATTGTATTTAAATTTACAATATCCACTCATCCAATAGGATAAAGGAATTCATTAAATAAGTTTTTAATCCTTATCCTACAATTTAAATCATATTTACCTGTTTTACACTTATTGGGGTGACATAAATGTACTATGGATTCTATTAATGTGAAAAAATAGGACCAATTTACCAAATTATATATTGATTATTACTAAAATATATTCCATATTTAATGATTCAATTTCTATTAGTGGTAGAAATTCATTTTAAAATAAGTGCACAAAATGTGACCGGGTTTTTCAAAAAAAAACATTTATTCATAAAAATTGATATATATTAACATATTATTCCTAGAAAAAAATAATTAATGAATTTTAATAAATAATATATAAATTTATTTAAATTAATTCATTAATATTTTTCAATTTAATTTATTAAGATTAATAAACATTCCACATATAAAATCAACTTTAATAAAAACATCTCCTTTAGTTAGAAATTTTTTATATTTTCATTTATATTCCGTTGAGAACCAATGAACTTATTTTATACATATGTAGATAATAAATTTTTAAAAATATAGTTATTCCTATTAATACCCACCAATCTAATGGGTATGTTGTAGTGATATAATAAATTATGACTCAATTAGAATTGGGGTTTCATGTAAAGAAAACTATCAAAGAAATCAAGATTATTTATAGAAAAATATATCACAAAATCTCAAGGTGTTACAATAACACTGAAAAGAAATTTTTGATCATGCACTTTAAATTGATGGGATACATAGGTTATCAATTTTCTATTTTGGATGAAGAAAAATCCCAAACTATTATTTAGGGTATCATTCTAAATGATAAAACCTTCACCAAAGGTGGGTAGTGTGACAATATGATGAGTGACTATCCTTGACATAAAATCCCTAATTCCCTCTTAAAATTCATCAGTACAAACCTACATTACAACCTTCTGAGTTATCTTAGTTAATGGGGTTGAAAATAGTGAACATTTTCACACTAATCATTAATAGTACCCATGTCATCTGTGGAAACTATGAATATTGTTTTCAGGTTTTAGTCTATTCCATTATTTTATAACCTTGGTTTTTGAAGGATCTAAAGATATACCCTCCCATGGGTATAAATTACCTATTAAAGATATATATTTTTTATAAATAATTCATAATTATTGAACATGGAATACTCTCTTCTCTCTCTATATTTAAAAAAAATACTCAAATACTCCTAATGTTCCTCATCTCATTGGGATTATATGAGAATAAAATATAAAAATAAAGCAAAAAATTTGTTAATGTGATCTCTAGATAATCTGTTAATCTATCCCACATAAATTTATAGGGAATTTGTCTTTCAAAAATGAATTACTATGAACTTATAGTGTTTATACCTTGTATTAAAGGAATACTTGGGTATATTCTTCTAACTCACCATTATTTAATTATACTATGATAGAAATTCATCTTTAGATATGTACTAGAAATTAAATAGATGACTAAATAAATAATAAAATTTTGGAAGTCAAAATTATTCTTTATCATGATTATTTGGAGTTCACGATAATCAATTCTGAAATTGATTGGCCATGTTATCTTCTTCATAATGAGAACTGACACACCATATGGTGAAGCACTTTGGCATATAAAATCCCTTTATAAATTCTATTATTTTTTATTTTCTATTTCATCAAGTTCTATAATGGCTATTATATATGGAGTTTTGGATATCATCGATCCTCAATGTATAATTTTTATTGACAACTAAACCTTTTAATTAGGGGGAAGACTATAAAAATTATCAAGAAAAACATAAACATGTTCTTGAATAATGGGAATTTCATCAAGAGTGGTACCCTCTTTTTTTTATCAATAAATTTTGCTATAAATTATTACTCATAAGGTGATAATATCAATTTTGGGGAATAAGTTTTAAATGGAGATTCATCTTCCTACTTACACTTTTATATAATTAAATATGGTTTTCGATAGAAAATTTGATTTCGTTCAAAGTCTAATTATTGTTAGACATATATAATCATGACCAATCCATACCTAACAAAGAATAAAATTCTACTAATGTGTGTATGAAATGGTTTTCTAGGAGATTTATCTAACATATATTTATTTGGGAGGAGTTATATAGTTGAGAATCAATAATTTCCCCATAAACTATTATCATTAACAATAAAACCATTATGTTTTATGGTAGTAAATAAATAGTTGTAATAAAATAAAATGATATGTATGAATAAATAAACCTATAATCAAATAGTAAATTCAATATTCATTAATTAATAACTAGAGTACATATCGTAACTTCATTATTAGGATCTACCTCAGAAGTAGTGGTATCATAAGACTTTCCCAACTCTCTTATACCTGGAGGTTGTAATCATAAGTTATAATCGATAACTATTATCTTTGGGAAATGGTTTTCATAGTGACTGTATTCTTTATAGTTGAAACACTAGAAAATGAGCCGAGGATTCATCATAACATTTTTTTTCAAGTAAACTAGTGGTGGTTTTCATCTATTTTCAAAATTCATTAGCTTAATTACCTTTATTCATATTTATTAAGTATCTCCTACTAACCTTTATGAAATTTCCAGGATTATACGTACCATAGTTTTAGAAATTTTGAATTTACACCATCTTAGATATATGGAGATAATCCAATAATCTACTAGGGTTAAACTCTATTCTCTATGTTAAATCTCCAGTACTATTGTACCACTGAAAACCAACAATCTATATTTCATCATTAAGGGGGTAATAAAAAATTTCTCATAGCTATCAAAGTCTATAAAATATAATAATTTCACTCAATCATATTTATCATAGTAAATATGTATATAAAATTAATTTTTTGGTCTATTGGAAATATGAAGGCATTTCATGAAATCCTTGTGATGTTTTCTTCATACAAAAAATGTATTCATTCTTATTTTAATGGTGTTCAAGGAATTTCCTATGAATTTTATATAAAAGTGTGAAAGGAAAATATTTATTGAAAAATATTTCAATAAATCCATCATATCACTCAGATTCAATTTCCTCATTGGGATTTTTATTCATGATAAGTGTCTGCCTCTAATCATTTTCTCCCTCTAGGTGGTAAAAACTATTATTAAATTCTATTGTCCAAATCATTTGATGGTAGAGAATATATTCTAAATATTTTTAATCCATTTCGCTACAACCAAAGGATCATAATGTCCAATAAAATTCAGAAAACTTTTTCTAATGAAAGAATCAACTATAAATTTCTATTTCTTAATAGAATGATGGATTTTGAAGTGATTCATTCAATTACCCATTACTTGAGTTACTTGTTATAGTATTTCTTTGATGTTCTGAACTCTTTCCCCCATCATATTATTCATTTAATTTGGACCATATTCACATATACTACAACATATATTTTTGAAATGATTCAAAATTTCACACAATTTTCTAAAATAAATGAATATTTGGGATGAGGAAACATAATTCAATAAAAATATAAAAAGGAACATAACATAGATGTAATGACATATATAACCTAACATATGAATCCCTAATTTCCAATCTAGTTTATCCATTGTATATTTCTTATTAATTTCTATAACATAAACTTGTATTCAAATCATTTATAATTGATTTTATTAATCATATGAATTATATGAATAATATCCCTTAGTAGTAATTAGATAGGGTTTTAGTCTTATGATCACTCATTGTGCACTAAGTAAAGATCAAGTTAATTATTAACCAACCTATTTTGGGCTTATTATCCCTAGGTGGATCCTTTACATAGACATATCTACTTTCTAGTATCCAAACATATAAATAATTTTAATGAAACCACATACTCAATATTTTAGCAAGATTTAGTGATGTTTTCCTCTATGAATACATATTCATAGGGTTTTCAAAAATATTTTATCAATCATAATCTAAAAATCAGCTAGAACATTATATGATACTATCTATAACAACCCACATTTCAAATATATTTTCATTCATTAATTTTGTCATAAATATTCATATAATACAATCCATAGAATACAGAAATGCCTAGTTTCTTTGAGAAATTATATATATAAATCATTTAATAAAAAACAAAATACATGATTATTTAAAACATTATAATATTCTCTTATATTACTTTAAAATCTTAATACCGCATTGGTTAACCTTGGTACATATATAATAAAATGGCTAAGTTATAAATCATAGTAAGGGGAAATTAAATTATCACCAGATTATAAATAATACGGGTTAATCAAGATACAAATCCTGAAAACCTAAAGAGGTAAGAATCATACATCCTCATATGAGAGTATAGAATAATAAAACAACATCATAAAATAATAGAATCATAGGAATGTGGAAACAATATGAAATTTGATATTATAATAATAAGTTGAGGCTAACCACAAAGACATTATAAAATTTTGTTCTCAAGCTAACAAAACAATGCACCGTACATGGTATTTATTTGGAGGAAACCATTTACCAATGAATTAGAGAGCTATCATGTAAGGAAATTTATATATATAAATTTTCATGTTCCATATCAATTATAAAATATAAGGACACATACCAAATATTCTATACCATGTATAAGGAATGCGCATTTCATACATGGAGATCCCTAATAAATGAAGGATAATTATACCATACTAGATTCCAATGAATGGAAATTAGTTTTGCATATTCATAATATAAGTGGGCATGGAAAATAAAGAGATAATTCGAACAAAGAAATAAGAGTAGATAAAAGTTCATAGAAGGTATTAATGATAGATAGGGGTAGTATCTCATTAATAGGGAATCATTTAGACAATATGTTAAGATAATGAAAACATGAGAGAAAAAGCATGAAAATAAAAAGTCTTATAATAAACGACGTACCTAAACTGAAATGATAATATAGAGAGAACTTAATTTGGATATTACAATTTAATAATACTTACCGTAAATTCCTAATGTCATAAAATATTAATAAAAAATTTAACTACCTCATTAAAATTTCAAAAAAAAACTAATATCTAATTTCAATATGATTACTTTTAAACTTATATTTATTTATCAATATAATTTTCTATATATAACACTTTTAACATTAAAATAAAAATATTTATTTATTTAAGAATCTTATTTTTATATCATAATAAACTTTACAATAATTATAAAAATATTCTGATACATTATAAAGTATTATTATCATTTATATTTTAATAACAATACTTGAAAATTGGGTATTTGTGATGGGATCTCATGGAAAATTACCTGTTACTGAAAATGAAACCATGAAAGTGTTTTTTCTAACAGCCATTCTATATTTTTTACAATATGGAATTAACATGTCACAAATAGTTTTCACTGAATGTAGTAGAGTATATATTTTTGGCGGAATATGTTTTCCATTATAAATAACTATTTTTTTCAATAAATTTCAAAATATAAAAAATTAAAAAAAACATCAAACTAATTTTTGAAAATCCAAATATATAAAAAGTAGACATATGAATTAGTAATAATATGACTAATAATATGTTCATTCAAAGATAATCATAATTTTTTTATCAATAATTATCTCCAATCATAAGTAATTATCTCTAATTATTGATAATTATCACCACTTAACTGTAATTAAAACTAAATATTGGAAATTATTGGTAATTATCAGAATTTATCTATAATTTTCAAACATTATTGATTATTATAATTAATTATTACTAATTATTACAAATTATGAGTAATTATTATTAAATATTAATAATTATTATTAATTATCACGAATTAATAGTAATTATTATATGTTATTTGTAATTAATTATATGCATTTGTATTTATTGTTAGTTTTTATTTATTATTACTAATATTTATTAACCATTACAATATTTTGGTAATTATATTTAATAATAACTTATTTATAATAATTTCTAATAGTTATTACTAATTATTACTAATTTTTAGGAATTTTTAGAAAATATATAAAATTATTTATAATTAGTACTGATTATTACAAATTTTTAAATTATTACTAATTATTAGAATTTTTTATTACTATATTTATTTATTATTAGTAAATATCAATTTTTTTATGAATTATCACTAATTACTATGAATTATTACTTATTATTACTAATTGGTTATAATTATTGCTAATTAAAACTAGTTGTTCTAATTTATTGATAATTACAATTAATTATTAGTAATTATTACTAATTATAACTTATAACTGCCAATTTCTTCTAATTATATCTAATTATTTTTAATTATTTAAAATTTTAATTAACAATTGTAAATTATTAAAAATTATTGCTTATTATTGCTAATTATTGTTAATTATTAAAAAATATTAAAAAATATTTTTAATTATTTGTAATTATTACTAAATATTTGTAATTATTGATAATAATTACTTAATTATTGTGAAATATTTATTATTATAACTAATTATTATAAATTATCTCTAATAATATCTAATTATTTTTAAATATCGCAAGTTATTACAAATTATTGTCAATTATTTATAATTAAAACTATTCAATGCTAATTATTGCTAACAATTACTAATTATTGATAATTATTGGTCATTTTATGAATTATGTTTAAATGATATAAATTATTAATAAATAATGGTAATTGTTAGTAATTATTACTATTTTTTGTTAATTATTACTAATTATTTCTATCTTTTGTTAATTATTACTCATTATTACTAATTTCTATTAATTATTACTATTTTTTGTTAATTATTACCAATTTTTATAATTCTTTTTTATTATTACAAATTACTGATAATTAATTATAATTATTACTTATTTATGTTTATATGTACTAATATTGACAAATATTGTTAATTATTTTTAATTATTAATAATTATTACAAATTATTGTTAAATATTGAAACTTATTACTAGTTATTACAAACTATTTTCAATCATTAATAATTATTAGTAATTATTTACTAATTATTTGTAATCATTACTAGTTATTAATAGAAATTTTCTATTCAAAATAGTTACGTCTAATTACAACTAATTACTACAAATTACTACTAAAATTTAAAAAAATAAAAAATAATAAAATAATAATAATTTTTTTAAAATAAATATCTACAAAATGATGTTTTACTAATAATTAAATTGTGATTCGATCTTGAACGTTTTGAGTGGCTGTAAAAATTAAATGTTATGTAAAGGAAAATCAGAGAGATGTGGGGAGAGGTGAGGTGCACAATGGAGTGTCGAAATTGTGGTGGAAGAATTCTATTTGGGATATATATATTGGTTAGATTAGTGGAGAGAGAGAACTGAAAACAAATATTCCATCAAAAATAGTATTATTTAAGATGGGTCCTCTTGAAAATGGTTATGATATAAGAAATATTTGTGATGGTTCTGTCAAAAAAATTCCAACCACAAATATGTATAGGGGTGATATAAATGTATTTATGATAGGTACCATCATAAATACATCTATGTAGACCTATTATTTTCTATGTAACCTATCACAATTTGATGTGATATAAAACGTATTTTTACTGTGGCCTGTTGAAAATACTTCAATACTAGATAATTTTTTTGCAATGATCATAATACCTGTATTTAAAATAACCCCATCTCAAAAGTAATTACAACAGGAAAAAAATCCAATAGAAAATAATAATTCCTGCTAAATTGCACACTTCTGTGCCAAAGGTATTTATGATGGAAATAATTTCCTATTTCAAATAACAAGAAAAATATTGGAATTTTTTTATGGTAAATGATTTCTATAGAAAATAATTCAATCCTTTTGACTATTTGGGACATTGATCTGACCCGTTGTGAATGAATCATCACAAATAACCCTTTTTCCTATAATATAAATTGTTTTTTATAATACCATTTGATTTAATATCTTTTATTTAAAATTATTGAATGTATCCAAAAAGTGTATTTTAATTGAAATTATATATTTCCAAAAAATTAAATCATGTTATTTTTTATTAATAATACTATTTTTCATATTCATATTACATTAATTAATAATAAAAATGTGATTAAATAAATCTATATTTAAATTCTATAAGGATAATTACACCATTATAATAGTGAGGTCTATATACATAACCCATTATTATTCTAGGTTATTCCCTAATGGTAAGGTGTGCGATGGTGATACTTTCATGGGGCAGCTCAACTAATGTGATCTACTAGTGATCTTTACAGACATTGGCTTCTCCCATAAACAGTTCCACTTGAGCATTACTAATTGAATATCTACCTGGGATTCCTCAAGTGAAAACCATAGGGATGTAACCTACATCCCTTGATCTGATAAATGAGATTCATAATACTTGACTCTACTAGTTGAGGACACAATTTATCCCTTATTCATTAATCTTTTCTATTAATTTTCATTAATATATATTGATTCTGATGACCACATTATAAAGGCCACATTACAAAAAGAAAAAATTCTCAATGGTCAAAATAGTTCTCAAAGTCATATAAATGCCTCATATATTATTCAGATACCAATTAATTTAATTTCTATCAAGATTCAATATTATTCATTTTCAAATTAGATATTATGATAATATATTTTTTCTTTTTTACATTTTTTTCATCAGTGGAATAATACACGGAGATTAAATGAATCAAATTTTTTTATTTTTTATTTTTTTTCAGTTTATTTTATCACTGTAATATTTTTCCTTATACCTGGTTTAACTATTGACTAAATTTAATATTCTCAATTAATGAAATAAAGTGTTATCATGGTGTTTTATTTTAAACTACATTACTAAATATTTCATAAACATATGTATATATATAGATGAGAAATTATCTATATAAGTTTCTTATCATTACTACATCTCACTTATTAGTAGGTAAATAATGAGCATCAAAGACATATACATAATTTTTATCCACTTCATCTTTGAATTTTGAAATTTAAGGCGATAATGATATATTTCTTGACCGGTTTTCCTAAATAAGGTAGATTTATGTATTTCATGTGGTTATCCATGGATTAATTGACTATGATCAACCATTTTTTTCTTTATAATAAGGACACTTGCATCAATGAAAATATAATTCTATAGATCTGATAGATTATAAATCATTTTAGAATACCATATAACATCATCTCTGATATGGACCCGAGGTTCATGTCTTTATTGTTGTGATGGATAAAAAGAATATTTGGTCTCTTAGGTAAAGATTTGAACAACTTTTCACCAATAGATAGATAGAATATCCTAGTGAACCATTCATTTTTTAGAGGATATTCATTAACCTCATATCCTTGAATTATGTGGATCATGGTGGGATCATCTCCATATGGTGGAATTACATTATAATCATTTCTTCCCATCATCAATTCATATGGTACCCTTTTCCAATTTATACATAATATAATATATTTCCCCTCTCTTCTAGATAGATATATGGGAATCCTCTGTGACCAAGCATAATATAGTCTAGAAGATGTTATAACTGGTGAAATTAATTATACCAGTATTATAACTATTCAATGTTGGAAAATGTATTATGTTGAATATCAATAGTGAGCCTTGAAATTAAATGTTTATGATCACAAATTTCTTTAAGTTTAACCAAAATTAGGCTATCAATGAATTTGAAAACATTGGAAAATGACTCCATTATTTTTATATAATTTTAAAATTTTATACCTAATGGGAGGAATATGTTATCTAATTTCTTTTACGTAGATGTTCTATTCCATGAATGTTACATTCTATGTCTTTAGCTAATGATGTATGTGTATGGACCTTCAAATATAATTCAACATGATGAAATTAAGCATGAGTATGATTCATCCATTATGGATTAACCTATTTATATCATCGATAAAAGTGAGAAGGTATTATTAGGGATGATAAAAACTCTTATTTGTTTATAGTGGTACCATTATGGGATATAATATTAAACAAGGAAGTTGAAAGCTTTGGTGAAAGCTTAGTAGTTAGACATGACACGTAAAAAATGATTTAATCTTATGGGTAATGTGAATCCATGTGGCGGGGTGGTTCTAAATACATTAAGAATCACATTTTATCATTAACAGTAATTATAGGTTTTTATAATCCTTTTATCTGAAATTCAGTGCCATTAGAATTTTAGGGTTGTTTTGTGAAGGTTGTAATAGTGGAGTAGATTGTACCTAGGTAGTAGGACAACATTAGGTACCTTATCAGATTCCCCTGAGTAGTTGGTGACAACCTAGTGGAAAAATGGACACTTTATACACAACTATTTACATAGTGGACTTAGACTAGGTACTCAATGGATCTATTGGTTATTTATTTGATTGTGGGGGTAATATTATCTTCCCATATAAAAATTTTACCCCTAAAATAATGGCGGATTAAGATTTTACTCCAATATAATTTTAAACACTCATCTCTCAAAATCCCCTCAAACATTTGAAAATTTTTATTACACCATACAATTACCTTTATAAGAATCACATTCATAGGTCCATATAAAATATTCCTTAGAATGGTATCAATATTTTCTCACGCTAATATCTAGATCCCTCTAGTTTCATTATGAAAACTAGTATATTATCATGTATACCTAACTAATCTCTTGAAACATTCACAATTTCAATTGAATTTGATTCAGTAAGAATACTAAAAATACATAGATTAGGTGAATCAAAATCAAAAATAGATTTTTCATTCAAAATTTACTATCCAAAAATCATAACAACATAAATTAGTAAACCATTATTTGTTAGTTTTTTTGTTTGATCTAGTGATGGGAATTCTTCTTTCACATTCCTTATGAAGTACTTCTATACTTTTATTATAGAATATGAAATCCTTCATATCCCATATTCATAAAGGGTTGAGTTATTAATTGGATAGAGATGAGAAAATTAAATTTAAATGAAAATTTTAACAAATTAATGGGTTGATCCAATATATTGATGATGTTTGAGAATAATTTCACTTTTATTAATTTCCTTAAGATATTATTATAATTCATGACTAATTTTGAGGAAATATTTGTATGTTTTCATAGCAAACTACCACTTCCATCTTGATTTTCATGTTATGTGACCTATTTATATGATTTATTAGAAATGTATTATTTCATTAATTTATTCTAAAAATTATGATTTAATCATATTGAATGTGAATTTATAATTGTAATTGATTTAAATGTACCAATTCTTCATCTATAATGCACATTGATTATAAATTAATATTGAAATGGGTATATTATACTTTTTAAATAGATTCTAGGTCCTCCACGTATTGATGAAAAGGTAGGTGGATAGAATGGTCTTGCAATGTCTTGAATCATTACACCACTTTCCTATATTTCAAGGGATGGGTATCTAAGCTACCCAACCACATTTTACGCAATCTCCTTTCTCCCATAATCGGTGTTTCCCCCAAACTTATTATATATGGTTCATCTAAAATATCAAAAATTGGCTTGAATCATGTATGTCAAGTATAAAATCTTCTAGTATAGAACAATTTATGTTTTGTTTATGGTATATGTTAATTAAATTTATTATTTCCTGACTAATTGTTACATTACCTATTCCTCTATCATTTAATTATTTCAATATATACTTGACATTATAATACTGACTCAAGGGTTAGTGGTGACTACCGACTGATTAATTTATAATCACACCATTTATAAGCTATTATGGGATGAAAAAAATTATTTCATTAATGATAGAAGATAGTGTAATCCATATTGTCATGGGGAAACTCATTATGTGGAATCTATAGTTTTGGTGTAGGGTTTCTATGGATTAATTTTTCCAAAATATAAACAATGATACTAAAAGAAACCCATGTCCCCCCAATCAATTATTCATGAAACTGAATCCATGATATATATAAAATAAATACTTTCTTATGTTTACCTTAAACCAGTGAATTTTGATGCAATTGTCTTTAATTATATAGTTTATAAAAAAATATTATCAATCCAAATAACTTCTTCCCACATAGTGTATCCATGGGATAGAGAAAAGTCACCCATAACATGGGTAGGACCCTCACATTACCCAATATATATTATTTTCTCAATACGACTATGAGATGAGAATAAAGGGAGAAGAATTAAGAATAAACCATGACTTAACAGATTTTATATCACTATATCATTAGTTTTTTGTCTTATTTTCAAGGATCTAAGGACACTTAAAAAATCATTTGAATTTA
The DNA here is from genome assembly GCA_963277665.1 of Viscum album. Classification (NCBI taxonomy): domain Eukaryota; kingdom Viridiplantae; phylum Streptophyta; class Magnoliopsida; order Santalales; family Viscaceae; genus Viscum; species Viscum album. Next base: position 496,966,312 of record OY728123.1, on the reverse strand, counting down.
CTTGTAAGTTAAACTTTTTATAAGTAAATTCCATTAATGAATTATTATTTTCAACAAAAATTTGATTGAATTTCAACGAATTATATAAAATGAATCAAAAATTGTAATTATAACCAATGCACGAGGTTATTGAAAACTAAACATTAACATTACACTATAATGATATGGTAGATTCTGTGATATTACTATATCATAGCTGAAAATCTACCAATAACCCCATGAATATGATAAGATTTAATTTCATTCATGTCTTATTGTGTTAAATAAAAATATTATATAATAATATGTGATATATTTAGGAAATAGATCCTATAATAACCCACTTTTAATAAATCATCATATAATTAGTATCATTACACCTTATATTGTATATAATAAAATAACATGTGAAAAAATACCAAAAAATATTTGGGATATCATCTAAATCACGTTTTGAAAGATATCATCAAATTAACAGTGTATCACATTATATATAATATATTTTAATACTTATCTGAAACTAATTTCTTATGAAAAAAATATTTTTAGAGATGCTATAAAAATTTATAAAACTCAACCCCATTCAATAAACCAAAAACATTTACCACAAATTCCATTATAGAATTGAAAACAAATATGAATTCCTAAATTCCAAAATATAGTAAAATTGACACCTCTAGGAAAGAATTAGTTATACTCCTGATACAAAAGGATATTGAATAAATTCTACCAATGTAACGAATCATTCATGAATATTTATTAAAAATAGAGAAAATATGAATGTTTTCTCTTAGGAGTCTTTCAATTTGAAAAATGGAAATTTATAATGTTAGGAGATCTCAGTTAATTTTTATGACCACTATATTGGTCCAAGAATATGGTGTTTACCCTAGGATATGAGTTTGGTAGAATTCAGAGTTAATCGAATTTTGGATGAATAATAATTATTTATTTAATTAAATATTATTTAATCATGTACGTTTATTCGGTGATATATTTTTATCATATTTTTTATCATAATTCCATTTTATCTATTATTTTTGGAATGGGGGATTCTTCCCAAGAGAATTATAACCTCATGTTGGGTGCCAATTTTGAATATGGGACCCCATTTCTTTAAACTCTATCATTTATTTTTATTTTATTTTATTGTAATTTTTTATTTTTTATCTCGTTTTCTACCTTGGTGTGAAAAATGCACCACCTGTTGGGATTCAATCAACTAATAGTGAGAAAAGGGAGAGGAGATGGTGATAAGTTTGGGAGGGGGAGAAAGAGGCACCACCATAGAGATCAGGTCTCCCCAGATCATCATATGGGTACAGAAGAATGCAGATCAGAACAATTCTTCATCAGTTTGTTCCAAGGGGTATTCCCTTTTTAATGTTTCCACCATAAATAATTTTATATTCTTTTTTAGTTCAAATATTGTTATTGTGGTTTTGGGGACCCCTATAGGCATGATTTCATGGTTTCTAGTGAATCAAAGAATTTTGGGGTATCATGAGGGTTTTCAATTTTGGAAATCCATACTACAGTGCGTTTTGTTTGATGAAGACACTCCATGTTTTCTTAAAATTTGGGAAAAAATATGTTTTAGAAGTATACACCATGTATTTATGTAAACATTTTATAGTAGTGCATGGCCATGTACCTAGCCATGTGTCCATTTATATAGGAATGCAGAGTTGGGGAAGTACATGCCATGTACTTAGGGTACACCACTTGAAGAGGTTATTTGAAATGTATCCAACTAAATTGGGATATGGATGTGTGGGAAAAACACACTATGTACTAGAGAGTACACCCCATGTACTAAGACATGTCCATGTGGCCGTGTACTTGTGCAGACACCCCATGTAGTGGCATAGAACTAGACGCCATGAATACCTTATCAATGTACTGGTACGTGAAAAAATGTCATGTCTACTCTATCCTTGTATAATTGAATGTATAAGAGCATCTTTTATATTAGACGTTGTGTACTTAGAATTACACATAATGTAATTTTTTATCAAAGGGATTTTGGGTGTATTTATGCCTCAAATTCAAAATTGGACTTTTGAGTAGACCATTATTAGTGTTTTTTCACCCAAATTGAAATGGTGTAATAATTTAAGAATTTTGAGATTGTATTTATGAGGTTTATGAGTTTTTTCAGGAGGATACCTTTGAGGTTGTTGTCCTTGGATCCTCATAGGTGTTGGGTTGTGTGTTATGAGGCCTGCATGAGGGTGTGTTCATTTTGAAAACCATGGCTTGAGGATTCCAAGTTAGTGTACTTGAGGATCTTTACAATGATTCTAGGAGGAAATATTGAGTGTTTTCTTATATGGTATCATTAGTACATTTTTGAGGTTTTGGTATAGTTTCCTGAGGTTGGGAATGGTAGGATACTTTAAGGTGGTTTTAAGTCATTGGATGTTAAGTATAGATGGGTGCTAGTGATTAAAGTTTGAGACATGTTTGAGGGACCTATTCTGGGAAATACCTTCCTGGGATGGTTATTTCTTAGGGTTTCCCTTTTGGCCATATTATCAATGGGTTTTAGCTAAGAGATCAGTCATAGTTCATTTAAGGGGGCTTGACCTGTGGTTTGGTTTCGATGAAGGAGATCCTTGTTGGGTTTCTTACCTGAGCTATGGTTTTATCATTGATACCCTTTGTAGGTTGGATTATTTTAATATAGTTTTGGGGACTGTAGTGGCTTTCCCTTGTTTGGTTATCCTACGAGATGGCTAGTGATGGTTTAGTGGTTTTGGTCGGAGGGTGTTGGTGTTATCTAAACATGGTGCTTGAGCTATGAATGAGAAGCCAATGGTTGTACATGTATATTATTTTATGTTATATAGGAGGCATTTGGGAAATTATTGGACTAGACATATTCCATGTGATTCATTCTATTTCCCTCCCCAACTAACTGGGGTTTTGCTGTGAGGTATAGCTAGGGAGATAATGGATGATATGACTTTTCCTCCAGATCTCTCCTAGGGACATGGTTAATAGACCATTGAGGCTATTTCTCTCACATAACCAGATTTATATGTTTGGGGAATATTCTAGAATCCTAGAAATGTGATAAAAAGTTCATTCTCCTATCACATTCTACAGGACGTTTGAGAATGGTAGAGTATCTTGAGGTCGACATGGGGTCCCTGATGCTAGTTTAGATCATTCCATTAATGTCCTAGAACCTGGTTGTTTCACTCATTATTTTGATACCTAGGATGATATCATAGGTTCTTTCATGTTTTCTTGACATTGTGTTGGAATTTGGAGCTCCTTCGTGATTAGGGAGTCACATTTGATGTTGTGGATGTATGATCCACATTTAAAAATTCTTCAATAAGTGGCTAGAGTGGGGGTAGATTTACATGTTGGTGTCAAGATAGAAACCATGGTTTTCTATTTTATTATTTTTTAATTATTATATTTATATTATATCATTGGTTTATCTTTTATGATGGGATTCATGTTTTGATATGTTGGACATGATGCGTTTTTCATGAACATGTTATGACAACAGACGTTAGGACCATTGTTGGTAGTTACCTATTGAGATTCATTTCTCATCCCATGCATATGCATCTTAGGGCTTGTGTAGATATTGTTTTTGATTTTAGGTTAAGAATAATTAAATGGATCAAGCGAAGTCCTCATTTTACATGTTTAACTGGATCCATTCATGTGGAGTCATTGGTTCATGTTGGAGATATTCAACCATAATGGAGATTATTTATGTAGATTGGCTCAAAGTAGGAGTAGAACTTTAGGTATTTATTTATTTTTATTTTTATTTTTATTTGGTTGTACTTGTGGTATACCATTGCTTCTATTTCTTATTTTTTTTTGATTTTTTATGCATAATTCAATTTATTATAGTCATTTAAGTTATTTAGTAATTAATTTGTACTCTGATTTTCATGGATGTGTATATTTATAGTTTATTTTCCCCATTAATACACCCTGATATGAGGGAAGAGTCACCCCATTGTATCCTTTTAGGATATATCTACTAATCAGCAACCTCTAGTGTCTGGGGAGGTTCACATGAAGCCTTACAACATGCTGAATCGAATAACGGGCCAGGTCACCCCAAGAAAGTTCATGAAACAATGGTATTAGAGAATTATTTTTTCATTGTAATAAAATTTGGGGTGTTTTTCCATTAATATATCGTGGAATGTGTTGGATATTTTAGGGATACCAAATTGCTTCATCAAGATCAATTATTCTAGTAGAATGACTAGTTTACTAATATTGTGGGATTACTATTCTTTCTTTTCACTGTTAATGTTTTGTGATTTTCACCTCGAGTGATGCACATTTGTTTTTGGATGAATTTATTTATAAGTTCTTATTTCTTCGACCGATAGAAAGATTCTTATGTCCATGCATCAGTCTTGGCATGTAGGATGAATAGGCCTATTTGGGTGTGTTTTATTGATGATATAGATTAAGTTATTTAACATGTCCGAAATTGATTATATTGTGTTTTCTAATATAAGTACATGATAAAATTCTAATCAACTAAACCATGTGAGTATATCTTCTGATGAATGGTCATGTTCATGTCGTGGTTGTAAGATATATGGTGTTAGAGATAATTTCCATTCATCTAGGTTTGCATAGGCTTTGGGATACCCTTATATTATTGGTGATGGTTGGTTCAATGAAGGAAAGGATGGCTGAGATATTATTGGTTTAGGCTCAAGTTTCCCTGAGGTTGTGGTAGTCCTGCAATGTTTTGTGGCGAGGCTAATGATTCCATGGGACTGTATAGTGGATCATTGGGAGTGATATTAATATTGGGGTTGGATTTAAGGTTTTGTGGCTGAATGAGAGGGAATATTTCATTGTTTCCCTACCCTATTAGTTTGGGTTGTGCTTTGGGTGGAATAGTGAGAGAGTGGTCACGCACTTGTGGTTTTGGGATCAACTCCCAATTAGAGGGTGATCATTTTGTGGATCTGAGAATGAGTTATAGAAATTTATACAAAATATAGGTCTCAAGGATGCTTTAGTTTTTTGTGACTGGCATGTGTGAGGATCATGTTTTGTGGGTATAATCCATTAACCTTGGTTCATTAGGATGTGGATCACTTGAGAGAGTGTTTTTGTGAGTGGTTTTTTGGGGATCCCTCTTCCTTGCAAAGGATAGTGGTGGATAGTGTTTTTTTGAGGGAAATCCTTATTATTTAAATGAATGAGAGTTCTATTTAAGCACAGTGTCAGTTAGGTCTTGTGAGTTTAATGAGATTTGTTTCGATCTTAAAAAAACATTATGGTGGGGAGTTCACCATATGATATCATATATTGTGGTCCTTGTTTTAATAGGATCATTGAGTGTGGGTATGTAATTCATGGTGTTATGGGAATTGGTGATGGTTGTTTTTTCATGTTTTCAATCGGGTGTTAGTGATTTTTCCACATATTTACTTTTATTTAGTAGTGGAAAGAGCATGGTCTATAGAGTTTAGTTCTTCGTTTATGGGTGAAGATATGAATACTCTTATATTTGGGAGAACCTGATTGGTCTGGTTGAATGACCCACATATTGGAGGTGTTGATAGTGGAATAATATCATTCAATTGATTGTCATGGTAGTGTTGGGATCATTAGAGTTTGTGGTGAGGCATGGTTGCTGGTTGACTATCAAGGCCTCTCAAGGGTGAGATGAATTTATAGCGGAGAGCATGTAACGAGCCACATCATAACATTTTAAGAAAAAATAGGTTAAATTTGATTTTTTATCTTAGTTTTCTTTCAAGGGATAAAATGGTAATTTAGCATGTCCTAAGATCTCAGATAATAGTTTTGACCACTCCGTTTATCCAACAATATATTTTTTACCATAGGATATAAGTTTGGTGGAATTATAGGCCAGTCAAATTTTGGATGAATATTTAATATTTATTTAATTAAATATTATTTATTAATGAATTATATTTCACTGATATATTCTCTTTGGTTCATAGGATCTGTATTCCAACACAAAATTGAGTTTAGAATTTTTGTTATTTCCTTGGTAGGGTATGACATCATGTCAGGTATTGTGTCTTCGATGGTTCCCCTTTTCTTATCTCTCTTATTTTTATTTTTTATTTATTTTCTATTTTTTATTCCTGATTTCCTTCCCTGGTGCTTCATGTAACCCCAACCTTGGGGATTCACTCATCTGAGAGAGAGAATAGGGAGAGGATAGGTTGCGAATATGGAGAGAGGGGGAAAGAGGCTCCTCCATTTATCTTGAGTCATGACAGATCATCACACATGTTTTGTGGAATGAGGATCAGATCAAAGTGTTAGAAGTTTCCACCCAGAGGTGGAAATTTTTTAATGATTCATTAATAAATTTTTTTACATTAGTTTTAAAGTTTACAACATGTTATTAGGTCGTGGTAGACACATAAAAGGTCGATTTGGTGGTCATCAGGAGAATCATGGAATTTTGGGGAATTGGTAAGGATTTCTGTTAGGAAAATCCCAACCACATGGCATTTGTTTTGATGAAAACATGCGAGGTTTTATTCTTATTTATGGAGGATAGAGTTTTTATAAGTACATGATATATACTTTAAGTACACGCAATGTAGTAGTACTTGTCCATGTACATGACCATGTGGTTCTGTACATCGAATGACAGAGTTGGGGAAGGAGACATCGTGTACCTAGGGTACACACCGTGTAGTAGTACATTGTCATATATCCAAGTACATGGGGATATGGCCTTATTGGAACCCCAAATAATATACTAGGGGGTACACCCTCGGTAGTAGGATATGAACATGTGTCCCGATACATGGGAATACACCCCATGTTGTGGTACATAGCCATACCCCATGTATGAACTGGTTGTGTACTAGTATAGGGATAAACCCATGTATTCCCGAGCCATGAATATGTATATGTCCAAGAGTATAATTGAGAGTACATTTTGTGTACTTTTCTAGAAAAGGGGTTTTGAGCATCTTTGTGTCATGAAGTCAGAATTGGACTTGTGATTGGTCAATTATGATCATCATTCCATATATATTTTATTGGTATAAACCTTTAGGAATTTAGAGGCCATCAAGATAGTGTTATTGACTATTTAACTTCAGTGGGATAATTACCCTTATGTTCTTATCATTGGATCTTCCTAGGGGATGGGTTTTGTATTGTGAGGCCCATGTGGAGGTGTTATATTGTTGAAAAAATTGTATTGAGGATTATAGGTTTGGTTGTATGAGGTTATTTCTGTAGATTTTGGGTGGTGAGATCAAGTTCCTTCTTTTATTGGAGTGTTATTTCGATTGTTCGAGGTTTTGGCCCTGTTTCCTAATGTTGGTAACTGTAGGAGCCTTCGCAGTTGTTCAATTTCATTGGATGATAGGTAATTCTGGGTGTCGTTGTGTAACATTTATATAGTTATAAGGACCATATTATTGGTAATTACCTTATGGGATGTTTTTTCTTATGGTTTTCCTTCTGTGATTTTTTACCATGGTTTTGATTTGGGAGTCTAGTCATGGTTACTTTGAGTGTGTTTGTCCCAAGGGATGGTTGTTTTGGAGGACCCCCTTGACGGATTTCTAACATGATTTATGGTTTGTTTTAGGATCCCCTTTTTCGGGTTTCCTTTTGTGATGAGATTTGAGGAACTATGGTGGATACCTTGTGTTTATTTAGTATTTGAGATATCTGTTGCTGGTTCAACGGTGTTTTTTGGAGGGTTCCTATGATTGTTGAACCTGATGCTTGTGCTATGGGTTGGAGTTATGATGATGTTCTTGTTTAGGATTGGATGTGTGAGATGAGACCTTTGGGATATTAATATATTGGTAATATTATCTAATATTAAATATATTTCTCTCATCCTCTGGATTGTTGGTTCCTGTGATGTGGGGCTGGGGAGAAAATCTATTATCTAGATGAGTGAAAATTTCATAGATATTCCATTCTCTGAATGAATGGGCTAGAGGAACATGGATACTATTTCAATATCAATAAACAATTTATATGTTTTGGGAATTTTCATTTATTCTAATGATGTGATGAAATTTTTTTCCCATCTGCTTCTTTGGGAATTTCTAGCGTGGTAGTATACCCTGTGGTCAACAAAGAGTCTCTTCTGTATGTTTAGATTGTGCCATTAGTGTCCCTATGCTCAGTAGGTATTCTCAGTGTTTTGACACCTCAGATAATATCCTAGGGTCTAAAATGTATTCTTATCCATGAGTTGGAATTTTTATGTTTTTACTAATCAATATGACATTCTTGATTTTATGGTTGTGATAGAATAATTTGGTAATTCCATTGTAAGGGGCCATAGAAAGGGTTTATTTACCTATGGGTGTCAGTATAGAACCTAAGGATTTCTTTTTTTCATTTGTGTTTGTAAATTTTTTGGTCTATTATATATTTTTATCATTTATTATGGGAGTCACGTTCATCTAGGCTAGACATGAATCACATTTCATTCACATATTATGATAACAAATGTTGAGACTACCATTGGAGGTATCCTATTGAGAGTTATTTCTCACCATTATATGTGAAAATTATTGTATGTGTAGACCTGATGTCTTATTTTAGGTTGAGAATGATGTAATGGATTTGGTGGAGACCCAATGTTACATGTTCGAGCAGAGCCACTTGTTTGGAGTATTTGGTTCATGCTGGAGATGTTCAACCAAAATGGAGATCAGGTATGCGATTCAGATTAGAGTAGAAAAAGGGACTTAATCATTGAGATTATCCTATTTTATTTTACATGTGTTCATCCCAGTGGGAGGTCCATGTATATATATTTTATTTTGTTGAGTCTGTATGTAAGATTCTATTTATTAATGTTATTATAGTTATTTATTTATTTATTTATGTTCACATTAATGTTCAAGGATGTTTATATGTTTAGATTAGTTCCTCCATTACTTCACTATTATTTTATGGAATATCCTCTCCACTATACCCCTTTAAGACCTTTACACTATTAACCATCCTATGGAATATGGTGAGGCGTGTTTGAGGCCTTATTACCAGCTGGATTGGGTGATGGGTGGGGTCCACCCATGTCATTTTGTGACAGTAAAACACACGTTTCTCTATACATATGTACACTATCTATATAATATGTATCAATGAATTTTTACATGATATTTTCTCTATGAAATCATGTAACCAGATGACATGGTGTTTGTTAATTCCATATAACTACCAATACATTCAGGATTGTCCAAGAATAGAAATACCAGGTCAATGAATAGATAACATGTCATTAAACTTTATAGTTGACAATATCACTAGGAAAAGACTCAATATATAAGAACATTACTTGTCTTATTTATGTAATGTTTTACACTTAATTTTTCAGTCTTAGTTGAGGGACTAAACATCATACTCCTCATATGAGAGGACAAATGTCTTCTTGGTTAATCTCCAATCAATGAAATTATCACAACATCCCCACTACCCCTACCCATATTATCTAAAGAGATTATATAAAAAATTTATCAAATTATGATATGTCTATTCTTATTTATTTAACCAAAAAATGTATTAGGGACTCGAAATATGAACTATTCACTCTTAGTAGAATAAAGAAATTGTGTATTCCACTCTATGTGATATACTTCATGCATAAAACGCATGTTTTCCCCCTTGAGAATATTCCACATTTAGGTATAATAATCTAAAGTATTTGAACCTTTAAAATTTGTCAAACCCTATAATACTTCAAAGGGTGAATTTTTTATGGATTAATAATCATTATAAATGGGGTAAAGTATCTCTTGAATTAATGAAATATATATTCATTTGAATATATGTATGAATAAAATATGAAATAATAATAACATTTACATTTACTAATTATAAAATTTAAAATTTTTATATCCCTAATGACTTTTAGGAATTTTAATAAATCCATACAAAAGTGCATATCTAATCATATCACACATGATAGAATTCCAGATCATGCTTTTGTTTACATCACATTATGGGGATCTATTAAACTCTATTTGTAATTCCCTCCAACATTAAATGTCTACATCTAATAAAACTCAATAAATAGACACTTTAAGGAGTAAAATCTACAATTTGGGAAATTTTGAATAATGATGACACTTATGAATAATATTATTAATTTATAACTCTTTGAACACGTATTAAAACTCCATTAATTCAAAAAAATAAAATTTAATAATGTTAATAAATTATATTTTCTACATTGAAATCATTATAAGTTCATCATCATCATCATTATTGGAACATCCTCCATCAAACCATTTCTATGAAATATTTTTGATAACTAATATAACACTTTATATTAATATTTTCCAACTCATCCAAAACCGTTTTATATATAATGTTTTATTATCATTGTATCTTAGCTTTTTATAAATCTTTACATGTTATCATTGAACTTATCAAAGTCCCAATGAACTTCTAGAAGAATCTTAAAAACTATATTCTCTTTAAAATAACATGACCGGATAAAAAAATATTTTTTTAAGAAATTTCATTTATTTCATAAGTGGGGGTATAAAAAAACTATTACTTTAATATGATACACAATATTTTATATATTTATAAAATTATTATGTAAAGATGAATTTACTCATTAAAATATATGGACGATGGTGGTGAGATCATATCTCTAATATTTTAAAACAAACCCAAACAAACACTTTTAACATTGATAAAACAATTTTTATCCATGAATCCATTTTTAAAATATGTCATGGAATAGGATAAAATAATATATATTTTTATTTAATTAATTGTCAAATATTTATCAAAAAATATATATTTTAATAATAAATATCACTTATCATACTACAAAAAAAGAAGAAAAAACACTTCCTTTAATTAAATCCCTCAATGATTGATAAATTCCTTGGAATTAAATTCTTCGATTCATAAACTCTCAGCATCATCATTGGAATAAAAAATAAAATCTATATCAATTTTTTCATTGATTTTGAACTTTTATAAACTGATTATATTTTTGAAGGAAGAATTTGGTATCTTATATGCATTAAAATTCAGGAATTTAATTTAATAACACATATACCTTGAATGGAAAATAAATTTGATTTCTCAAACTGATTTAGGTATTCCATAAATTTCCATATTATGTAAATAATTTCCTTACTTATTTTTATCTTTATTTATATTTCAATGAAATATATTTCTATTTAATGAAATATTTAAATAATTTTCTAACTAAATTATCTTCATTCTATTTAAAATTTTACCCACTTTTACTATCAATAGTACACTAAAATATTGACGCAGGTATCCCAATTCATATTTCCTCATAAATTTTAGAAAACTGTGTTAATATTTGTCAAAATCATTTATTTTCTTGGATAATTTATACAATAAATAATAAAATGAATTCATTAACAATTTCTTTTTGAATTCATTAGCAACACCATGTTATTAGAATACCAAATCATATCGAGTATACAAGTGGACATTTAAGATCATTTGTTCATCATGCATCTAATTCTCCTAACACATTGAATGGATTATTTTAGGATTCTCATATCCATCTAGATTCAAAGGATGAAAATTTTTAAGTGTTTCTTAATTAGGGAGGTGTTCCCATAAATAATAGTTTTTCCACCATTTTACGAATAATTCTTTTTTTGTACCTATCAAATATGTTTCATTCATAATTATTATAAAAGTTTTATGATTAATCTCATATTCATGTTAGATAATGATGATTCTATCTATCTACAATATATTCATTTATAAAATGAGTATCTTCTAATATATATATTTAATATGAGACTTGATTAAATATCCTCCCTTTAAATTGAGGGCCCCTTTTAGTATACACCATATCCCTTTATAAGACAATATCCATATTTATCTATGAAATGCATCCACATCGTAATTCTACTCATCACTTAATTATTTAGGTAAGATATCATCCTGATCATATCATATATGACTCATTGATCATTTAATATGAAACTATTTTTTCAATCCATTGTATTTATAAACTCAACACTAGTACTTTTTATACTTTATATTAGATTCCATGCTAAGTGTTTCTCAAATATCACTACTTTATTTGGTGGAAAACATCTATGGTTATCCATTTTCAATAGTCCTTTGACAAGATAATCCATAGAACCCTACTTTTGGATAAACCTTCGTAGTTGAATGATTGAGTTCTAGAAAAGTTATTTATTTGGTTGAAATCTAAAACTTGGTATTTTTAAATTTATTTATTCTCCCAATATTATCTCATTTTATTCTCATTAAATTTATTCATTCAATTATTTATTTAGTTCAAAATCCAATTCCTTCCATGGAGAAAATATTTTTAAACCCTATTGATTTTTAAATTTTTACACAACTCATATCATGTATTTCTAACCCAAATTAAACCCAAAATATATCCATATATATCTGAATTCATATGTTACATGATTCTATTTCATTTAATGTTTTAGAATCATATGAAAACCATAATCCACAAAATAGTATGCTTGGTGAGATAGATAAACAACCATAGATGTTCTATAAAATGGATATGCCTTTAGAACAATGATTAGTTCAATATAAGGTCCCTATACCCAATGACACATTACCAATGAGTGACATAAATTAAAAAAAACACTAACAAAAAATATTTATAAAAAAATAATTGAATTATTACTTCATGATCATAACCTAGTATAATTATTGGTCAAGGTAGAGAAAACTATATCACCTAACATAAGTAGAATGTAACTCCCTAGATAAATTTATGAAAATTTTAAGAATAAGTTTATCACTTTACACTAATGTATATTCACATTCATAATATAAAATTTTTTATATATGAATAAAATAGAGAGTAAACTAAATTAATTAATAATTCATATAATTAATCATGAGATAACATATTTATGAACAATTCATAAATAATTCTATTTATATACACATAAAATTTTTAATTAATTATAAGAATTAAATAAATAAAAAATACAGATAATTTATACTTGTCATAAATATATACTCATTTATATTATTTATTTATGTGATATTTTACTTGAAATTTATAATATTAAATGAATATATAAATATTTTCAAATCCAATTATATTATGTTAAACATTTACCTGATCTAAATATCACATATTAAATATTCTTTACTCCATAATTATTTTAATAATAAATTTTTGATATGGTTTGAATTAATTTCACATGTAAGTAATTTCACCTTGAATAATCAATAATTATATTATAAAAAATTCACAATTTTTTTAATATAAACCCATATTTCTATATATTACATATTTAATAAATTATTAAAATTTTAATAATTACACATATAATTTCCATATAAAGAATATATGTCCAGAATAATATATTTCCCTATATGGTATTTTTTTAATTTAAATATTACATTTTAAAAAGATATATCAAATTTTTTCATATGAGATATCATGTAATGGTAGATTTATATATAATATTTTATGATATGGTCTTATCATAATGCTGAATATTGAATTGTTTTATTTCCTTAACACTTCCATAACATAGTAATCCAACCAATCTTCAAGGAATTAACATTGAATGACTCCAAAACATAAGAAATCAATACATATGGGTATGTTATGGATAATAATAATATAGAATGTAACTTAATCCATTACTCACAAATTTATCAAATATATGAATAATTTTATAGCTCTTAGGTAATTTTATTAGCCTATATAAAGAATTATTTTCCATAGACTATGTCGCATGATCTCCTTAGTTGATACACTTCCCTCCCCAAAGCCCTATATTTCTACGTTCTTTGTCACTAAGATACTAGTATAACATGATAGAATTGGGAAATACCACCCAAAGAGCTTGGGGGATTCATAAAAACATGTGTATATACCATTAGTGGAAGAACATTAAAGTTGTTCCTCATTGATAATAATCAATAAAAAAATGGCATTGACAATTGATAAAAATAAAGAAATGTATCCATGTGATTCATTTCAATTTTGATGATTTTGGCGTTAGATGCATAATTATTATTGGTTTTTTGGATTCTCTATACTGTAGTTTTTTAGATAAAATGTAAATATTTTCATTGAAACATTTCTATGGTATCAATCCCAATCCATTCAATTTTATTCATAATATAATTTGTGAAATTATTGTTTTAAAAATAAAAATGATTGTCATAATGATAATTGTAAAATAAAATATGAATTTTGTTATGAAAAATAGATTTTTAGCTTAAAATATGAGAATATCATAATCTTCAATTCATTAAATATATTTTATTTAATACATTTTGTAGAATATAACAATGATTTATCATATTCTAAGATAGAACTATGAATAACTTCAAAAATACCACATTGTGTCATTATTATGATATTTATGGATACCATAAATATGACTACCTATAATATTTAATAATCAAATTATCTACACTAAAATATGACTGATATGACCCAAATGGTTCCTATTCCACTACTATAAAATTCATATTATATGACTATCTTAATATCCTAAAATTTGACATGTATAATATTTTTTTATTTTTTTATTATGAATTATTTAGTATATTTTTTTTAAATTATATTAAAATTTATTTCATAATATGGTGTATACTAAAATATATGTTAATATGGTGTATAAAAAATGGTATATTAATATTTTTTTCCTTCTAATTGTAAATAAGAAAATAATCTTCCTGTTTATATTGCATTTAACAATATAAGAAACTGTTTAGATAGATAAAAGTGTTGGTAAAATATATTATACATTACTCTTGATAGATATTAGATGGTGGTCACTATATTAGAATATATATAAATAATCCAATTCCCCATCTTTCATAACCTTTTATAGGATTCTGTGTGAGAGTTACCCTATTCTTGAAGGTTTTCAGTGGATTAACTCATTGTGTGGGACATACATCATAATAAAACAAGAGTTCATAGATATAAAGGTAAATGATATAAACTACATAACATAAAAAACTCTAAAAATATGATTCATAGTAATAAAACCATGATCTAGGCTATTCTAGCATATAATACGTTACAGCATAATAGTAACACTTTGGCAAAGGGTGTCATATATTACGAGCACCACCGACATCATTCCTATGATACAATGATCCATTTTTCAAGCATGTATACACACCTTCATACTATATAACTCACCATATGATATTATGTGATATATATATATATTAGACCAGGTACTTTAACTAATTCGTTTAGATGTTTTCCTATGTCGTATAGACAACTATAGTTCAAATTTCTTAATATCTATTATATTATCCATTAAAACATACAAAATTAAATGAATTATATTCATTTAAAACATGAATCCCTGAATTAAAAAACTCCACATTTCTCTGATACCACTGATGTGTTTCTATGTATTTTCTAACAGATAATCAATGTAGTGGAAATAATATGAAAACCAAATTACAAATATCTACTATACATGAGACCCAAAGAATGATATTTATATAATTAAGAACATAGAATGTTTACCTTACACCAATGAATTCTACCACATTAGTATTCAATCATATAGTTCATGAGTTACACTAGGAGGCATCCAAAGATCTCCCCCATGGGTCATCCACATTCAAAAGCTAAATCTTTAATCACATGGTTATAATTCTCATATCTCTATGATATTATAATATCTTATAAAGGATACTAGAGACGAATTAATATAGAATCATGGGGAATCTAAAATGTATATACAGAGTCAAACCTCTATCTTGATGGGGTTCAGTTTCCTTTTATTGTCTTCGAGGAAACTCCCCAAATACCATTGATTTACTTGTTTTTTGTGAGTTGTAATACTAAATTCCTATGATATAAATAATTTTCCAACACATATCCAATTTATCCATCATAAATTTATCTAAATGATATAAAAAGAAAAATGGTTCACAACATAACCGGGTTTTGAGCATTGTCCATTAATGTTTCACAACCATAATAATATAGTGGTTATAGTATCACTATATCATACCAATGATATATGATAAAAAATCATGGATATGATATGATTTAAAAAAGTCCATATTATATGTAATTCACATATTTTTCAACATAATATTAATTAATTAGTGTATACCTATTTTATATTAGTAGTATATTATTGGGATTTAGATGGAATGATTGATGGATGGAACATGTTCTCTCTATAGTGATTTTCAAGGGAGTCCAAAAACTTTGGATCTATAGTTTTGGTCATTATTCCACATTTTATTTAATTGATATGTATATATATAGTATTTTTTAATTTCAAGCAAACATTAAAGTTATTTTAATGTTTTTTGACTCATTAGGTATGGAAGTCACACATTGTAAAAGTTATTTACTTTATAAACACTTGTTTCTACTAGTTTTATGATCATAATATTGGTATTTGATTATGTTATTTAAAAATTTTTGTGAACCATATATTGATTACCTTATAATAAAATTGAAAAATACCCCATCCATCAAAATATTATTCATCCCCCTATTTTTACTCAATCCTTTTTCAATATAGAGGTGCATCTAAGATGTCATAATGGCATGGTCCAGCTACTATCGGGGTAATCAGGTAATAAAAAACATTTGGATATTTTATGGAGGAATATATACCCATGACATTATTTTTAATGTCGATTACATATGTTGTTAGACATTTCTTGAAATGAAAGGTATTAATAAGACACATTGGAAGTATTTTTTTCACACAACATTAAATTTTTCAATTGAATACATGGTTAACTTAAGAACTGCATTATGAATTGACTAAAAAAAGTTACAAATAATGGTTGTGAAGATTATTTCAAGATATATGAAGACCAAAATGAATTATAGGGTGATATATAAAATAAACAATTCATGTGTGTGATTTTTATTCACATATATCAACTATTAAGGTATTTATAATAATATAAATCCATATATAGAAAAACAATTTCATGAAATATTGTTTGTATGATGGTGTTTTAAAAAAGAAAAATCCAATTACACCATTAAATGTTGTTTTTGAGTAGGTTTATACCTAAAATTATTATATAAAAATAATGTTATTTAAAAATAATTTGGATTTTTAAAGGTAAGTGTGGAATTTACATTATGAATTTTGCCCCACAACTATATGGAAAAAATATATTAAATAACCAAGATCCACATTTCAAATCATGTAACATTTATATTAGAAATATTTTATTTAAAGATAGTTTTATATCTAGAATTAGGAATATTTACTATATGTCGATACAAGATAATTTTTTCCTTATATTTACCATATAAATATCAATGGAGTTATTTTAATAAATAAGGATTCCAATGAATTTTTTATCAACCCCTTAAATCTTAAGGAATATGACTATAAAACTTTATAATATGTTATTTTGGAGTATGTTAACAAAATTGGAGGGGTGATAAAAATCACAAGTAGTATTTATTTGATTCAAAATATATTTTTTAAGTGTATAATGTTAATGGGGATGTTAAATAGAATAAAAAATGGAATGGGGATGAATATATGATACATTTTACAATAATTTGATGTGTATAAGAATTTATGAGATATAAATTCGCAATAAACAAGGTATATTGATTCCTAAAAAATCACGCTAAATAAAAATAATTATAAAAATTATTCATGGAAAAGGAAAATGATATTTAATTAGATGAATTTTATTAATCATAATAGTAAAAAAAGATATCTATTTAACTTTATGGGGTAAAGTTTATGTTTTACTAAAAAGATAAATTATACCAACCTAAGGGATTGTGTGATATGTGATTCCGATAATAAATTCAATTGTAAGGATTTAAAACCCATGTAAATATATAGTTATATGATTATATGAGTTTTAAGAAACCCTGAATTTAATTTTTATATTTTTTGTAAAAAATTTAATTGGAAATTGATCATAAAATAAATAAAAATGTGAAAAAATAGAAGATCTGTTATGAAATAATTGAAGTTAATGTTTATTATTATGTGATATATAATCAAATATGGTAATATAGAATGAATTTTATTAGAGTATTTATGATGATCCTTATATGTCTATTTTTTTCTTGAACAAATTTAAATGGATGAGTGGGAGACTTATAAAACAAAAAATTGAAAATTTCAAAAACAAATATTTATAGTTATGAAAGACACACTACAGATTAGAAGTTAATGAAAACAACCTCAGGTCACGAACTATCTGACATATTGACCAAGGCTACAAAAATTTTTTATCACATTAACACTTCTTCACCATAAGGCTTTTGATCAAATACCACCAAATATAAAACAATACCATCATTGACAACAACCATTCACCAGAGATCTATGGACCACCATTACAGAACCCTGCCAACACAAAACTATAAAAGGAAATTCTACAACATAATGAAGTTGGAAGAACCAAATAACTATAAGAATCCTACTATAATAGAAAATTAATTATTTATACTAACTATATTACTAAATATTATATTAAATTCATGATAATGGATGAGAATGAATATTTTATAGATGAAAAAAAATCATAGTTATTTTTCACCAAAATGGTAGAGTTTTGAAATTTTTTTACTTTTTATAGTTATGTATAGAATATTTTTTTAAATAAATAAGTATGTTATTATGTATATAATGTTTATTTTCTATAATAAAACACATATTTATTTTCATAATGTAGTGTTAAATATATATAAAATGAAATCGTTGAAAATTTTAAAATTATTTTTTTTGGAAAATCTACTTAGTTAATAATTAAAAAACAATGGAGAAGATAACCAACTCATGATATATGTGTATAATATAAAGATAAACTTATAAAATATTTATATATGAGTTTATTCAAATATGAAAAGGTAAATGAAATAGACTACTAATATAATCATCCAATGGTTATAAGTTTACCAAACTAAATGAGAATATTTTTTATTTATTTAATATATAATATAAAATTTCATTACCAATATTAATTCAGTTAAAAACATGAGCCTCAATATATATTTTTGGAAATGATTATTCCTAGAAACAATTGAATTTAAAATCATTTTAAATATTATTTGTTTAAAAATAGATCAAAAAATTCATTCCAATTAAAAAAATAATGAATAAAAAAGATCCTCAGACAATTTTTTTAGAAAAAATTCATTATTATAAAATGATTTTTGAAAAAATATTATAAAATATATGACAACCATTTATAAAATTTTAACATTAATTCTAATGTAATGTGAATATAATTTTATTCCATTATTTTATTATTGAATGGGTTAAAAGATTTGAAGGCATTCAAAAAGTATAATATTTCTTTATTCTATGAAATTTTTATTTCATTTTTTTTAATACATCCAATGATATTGAATAACAGGAAGAATAAACAATAATTTCTTATGGGCTTCACCGGTGAAAATTGAACATTTATAGATATTATATTTCTAAATGGGAATGATAAATTTTATTTAGTGGATAAGAAAATATTATGAGAATATCAAGGATATAGAAATAATTAAAATAGACTACAAAATTGATGCAAGAATTTTTAATATGAAACTTATGATATTATTTATTATTGAAGTTTCATATTATAATTCATGAATGTTTTAAAAAAAATTATAGACCCCTTATATTTTCTTAAATGATAGATTCCCATAAATCACTATAGTCTGTCAGACGATATTACTTAATTCATTAGTGATCAACATATTTCTTTTCAAATCAAGGGCATAATTATCGAATCTTGGAGAACCATATAAATATTTTTTCTATTTTATTTTTGTTAATTTTATTTCACATGAGTATGAGAATATTGAGAAATCTATATATCTTTTTTAATACATGATGTAATTAAATTTTTTTACATTATAATTATTTGTACTATTCATCATGTTTAATTCAACCCCACATAGTGTTGAAGTCATAAAAATTCTCAAGTACTTCATGGTTGGATGAGGATATCCTTTTATAAACACATGCTGGTTTGTCTATTTTTATTAGTGGATTATGGGAAATATTTTTGTTAAATTAAATTTATATCTATGAATATATTCAAAACCTCAAAATAATTTTTAAGTGGATATATTTTTTCTATAATAAATACACGTGAGTTTGAGTTGTTTGTAGATAATGTTTTCAAATTTTTGTCTCCTTTTACTAGAAATATGGTTTTCAAATTGTTTTTTTAATCTATATAGGTAATGTGTATAGGTATGGGGTGTTGTCAAACTAGTGGGGGTGCATGGTTACTATGTGGTTTGGTTTTTTATATGGGAAGACCTTGGAACATAATTGAAAAGCTGTATTTTGTATTTTCCCCCAATTTCATAAGAGGGGTTCACTTTTATTTTCACTATTAGAATTGAAAATTTTAGAGGCCTATAAGGATGATTTCCCTCTATCTTCCTTGTATCAATGGGTTTCTTCCATTTTTTATATGGTTCTTCCATGTAAATCTCAACCTTTCTCTTATTCTCTCTTTTCTCTTATTTCTTTAGCAATTTCTTCCTTAATTATTATTCTTCAGTTCCCTAATGTCCATGTTGGAAAAACATCATCTCTAGGGTTTGTCTAAACATGGGTATTTTGATGTTTAGTGCATGTGATGATCCTTTTGAGATCTAATATTTTTTTTTATTTGACAAAACATGATTTTTTTACTAAGTAAGGTTTTTCCATGTTGTTTACTTTTCTTGAAAAATCAATATATTATTTAGTTTTCTAATTCTTCCCTTAAAATCGATATTATTTTTGTTCTTAAATGATTCTATAATATTTTTCCTCGTTTTATGATTCTATGACCTAAAATTAAGAGTGGCTTTCATATTAAAATCATTATATACTTGTATACAAGTTATTGTTACTATTTTTTATTAATAAACCTAATAGAAGTTTATATATTTAAATGGAAGGTAAAGGGTTTTTTTGACCACTAATGATTTTTTACAGTACATTTTATGGATTTTATATAATACTTGGTTGGGATTTTTTTTATTTATTGACTTTGGGGTGTTTCTTTTCTATGTAGATATCTTATTTAATTATTACTTATGTCTAATGTTCTTTACATGTTTCTTGATGATTCATGTTTTATGAATACATGATACAATGTGTATGTTGTGTTAATGTTGAGGTTTCTCATTGATTTATTTGATTCCTCCAAATTAAAATTGTCATCAAAATAAATTTTGAAAAATGGATTTAAAGTATCCAATTATAAGCATAAAATCAAAGTTATTTTTGTCAATTTATATAAAAAATTTCATATTCTATAATCTACTCACTAGTTTTGAACCCCCTCATTTTATTTTTCATATGTTGTGAAACCTAAGAGGTGAAATGTTCTATTGATTTCTTGATCCTTATAAATTTAAATATATCTATTTATTAATTGGGTGTTTTTGGTTCGATGATAAATAATTATTAAGATGGTTATCTTATACTATGATACTGATATATGATTAATGAAAGGATGAACCAATACAAGAAACATATATTTAACAATATTTTCATAATTTAAAAATTATATCCCACACATAATCTCAAAATTGATGAACCCAATGATTTAGTGTCCTTATAGGTTAACTACAAAAAGTTATTATTAAAACATATTGACTCAATATAGCTTATAAACATATCCACATAAAACATCCTTACATGCATAGTCCTACATAATATTTATTAAGGAAATGGAAATCAAAGGAGTGAGATAAAAAGTTCCCCAAGAGGAATCTTACCAATGATTCATAATGGGTATAATCATAATAATATGATAAAACAAGAACATGGGAGAAATATTTGAGTAAATAGACCGCAAAATCATAGTATATAAAATTAAGAAAATATAGAAAATATAATATTATGACATGAGATCATAGGATCAATAAACATCCATCATGAAATCACAAAACATATACTATGGCTTAAAAACATATAAAACAATAAACCATGGAAACCTAATATTGAATATGTATTAATAAATAAATATTGGATAAGGATAATAATAGGTATTCATAACAATTTCAGGAAACCCAATCACACCCACATATTTTGTTCTGATTAAACCCATGTAGTGAAAGAGTTACAATATTTCAATTTTATAAAATATCAATATAGATATAAAAATTAATTAAAATTATAAATATAAATACTTTTAAATATAAAAATAGAATTTTTGGTAAGAATAATGTATACAAGGAAGAGAAAAATTCATAATAAAGAATGATAATTATTCTAAAAAAAGTCCCATTTTTTAAAATATTATCCCATTAATGATGAATATTTGGATGAAAAAAATATAAATTTCCTAGAGAGAAAGACAAAATACTCTATTAAATAATAAAATTGAATAATATAAGTAAAATTGATGTGTATATTCAAAGGAGATAATTTTTGTCCTAATAAAAAGGAAATTAAGTTGAGAAACCCATTATGGATTTTTAATCCTTTGAATCAATAGATCATGAAATAAAGATCATGATATGGATAATAAAATATCATGAATGAAATTTTTTTATTATACATGATAATTTTAGGTATTTTAATAAAACCATAGAAATAAAAACGTGGTACATTATACAAAACACGCCTATATGAATTTAAATTAGGATATAGAAACAATTACATCAGGTCCCATTTTATTCCATCACATTTGTGAATCCTATATAATAAAGTCCTTTTTTTAAATCAAGAATTAATAAGTGAATTATATAATTAATTTTTGAATATTAATTCTTTGTAAACATTTGAATTTATTTTATATTATTTCATTTGAAGATAAAGTGTCTTGAAATAATGTTTTCTTTTAATTTATCATACTTTGTTACAATTATATGATCTTGAATATTTTGAGTTTATTATTTTTTAAAATTAACCAAATAATCTTATAATACATTAAAATATATTTACATTACATAATATAAACCAACTATCCATATAGGAGGTAATAAGAAAATCATTTTAAACATCCTTATAACACCCCATGATTTTGTGAAATTTATTTTTCATGTGAATTTAATATTTTTTATATTTTTCATTACATATATCACTGAGAATATCTTCAATTTCATAAAAAAATTGTTATAACTTGTGATACATTCTACACCGAGTTTAAACAAAATGTGACATAAAATTAGAATATTATTATTTAACATGATAGTTATCAGATAGCTATTGGAATTTTGGGTATGAATATAATTAAATAAATTATGATAATATATGGTCTTCACATGTATTTAAAATGATTTTTTGGAGGTTAATTAATTATAAATAAAAATAACAAATATTTGGAAATAAAGGAAACCTTTTTAAAATTCTTTTACACAAATGTGGCTTTCCACAATAAATTAATTAAATAACTTTGGGTGAATTATTTTAATGAAATTTATATATTATATATTAAATAAAATTTGTAATATTTATATTATTTTTTAAGGAAATAAATATAAATAAGTCCAATTTTACTCTTGAAAACTGAATTTCCTAAAAATAATTTTTTTGTTCTTTTTTGGACTTGAATTAAAATTAATTTTTGAAACATTTAGAATATTTATTTTAAAAAATAATTTTAATCTTTAAAAAATCAATTAAAATTTATTATACAGTTATTTCGTTTTTGAAATTTGAGAAATGAATTTTTTTTGTTGAATAGTGGGAAACATTGAATTCTATTTGAAAAATGCCTTTTCATTAAAATTATTTATAAAGATAATTTTTATTAAAAATTAGGATTAAATTTTTATTAGTTTTATTATATATAAATTAATTCAATTTAGGAAATATTAATCATTTAAATATTAAATTTTTAAATGAATACTTTATAAGCTTTGAGAAGTTTTCTCTTTGAAAACCCATTTTCTTATCACACTTACAAGATTAATTTAAAACTAAAATCCTCCACATCCATGAATTTAATTTTTAAATATACATTCCAATCATGGAATAATAATAATTTATATTACCTAATAAGTTCAACATAATTTTTGAGCCCAATTAATAGTGGAAAGAGTAAAAATTAATTATCCCAATTTATGTAAAACATGGTTTGTAGGGGGCATAAAATAAATTTATAAGGGTAAAAATGGGCTAAATATTGTGTAAAATTTATTTGAAGAATAATTTAAGCTCTATAATTTTTAAGGATCTTTAATAAAAACTTATGGAACCCTTTTTTTTAATACCCCAATATTTTTTGAAATACTTTTTTTTTGAAATAATTTAATATTTTTTATATTCTTTATTTCACGCAACACTGATTATATATTTTCATATATGAAATCAGGATGTTTCTATTTTAATATATTACACACCATGTTAATATTTCACAATAAAAACCACTTATATTTACTTTCGGTGCACAAAACATCATGTTTGTCTTCTGTTACACACAATGTCTTGTTCCTTCGGTTACTTGTGTAACATGCATGACTGAGTTTTCCCCAACTAAAATATACTATTAATATTACTATTATTAAAATATTATTATAGATACCACATAATCTTTATAATGGATGATAAAATAATATTAACTAAATTGTAAAAATATGATTTTCACTTGTATATAAAACAAATCCTTCGGTTATAAGTTTGTAGAAGTGAATGAAATAAAAATTTAAAACTTAATAAATTACTTATCTAAGAAAACTATTTTTTAATGTAGAATAAATTTTTTCATAAATTAAATAAAAAGATTTTATTAAATTTTATAAATAAAATTTATATATTATATATTCAATATATATTTTGAAACTCATACAATATATTTTATATGTATAAGATATGAATAAATTCAATTTTTATAATAAAAAGATGTTTTTTTCTAAAAGGCAACATTGCACCCTTTTAATGGAGAACCTATTTTAAAAATAATTTTTACTCTTTAATATTTTTTATTTTAATATTGAACATAATTTTTGGAACTATAATATCAAAATATAATTAGGGTAAATTTTTTTCATATTTTTATAAGATGTTCCACTTTTGATGAATGAGGAAATCACAAAAGTTTTATTCAAAACTGCTTTTTAATATAACTTATTTATGTGGTAAAAATAAGTTTTAATTTTGTTTAAAAAAATAATTAGTTCAATTTTACATCAATTGTTTTAATTTAGTTCATTAAATGAAATTTAACTTTGAAATTGGATATAGAAACATTTCAAACTTTTGGGCCTTTTTCCCTTAAAAAACCCTTTTTTTGCCCTTCCATGAGAATAATTTTAAAATAATTTCTCCCACTTAGGTGAGTTTAATTTTTAAAAATTTGATTCCAGTTTTGGAATAAAAATTATTTATAATTTCTATAATTTTCATATTAGTTTTGACCAATAATATTAGTGAAAGTGATTAAAATTAATTATAAGTATTAAGAGAAAAACAAGATTACTATAGGACGAAGCCTTAAAAATATAGCCCAAAATAACATAAAAACTCGTAAAAAATACATTAGATTTTCATATCAAGACCCTATAATAAATTTTATCTAATTTGGAACATTATTGGTGCCACTTTAAATGGTAAATTTTTATGTGTAATTCCCTTTAAAATTTTAAGAAGACTGATACTCCTCCTATATAATAAAAAGGCACTTACCCCACCCACCAATTTAAACGTCTAAATATATATTGTCTCAGATAAATCTTATCCAAATATCATCCCAAAATAACTAAATGAATAATATAATCCCAATTTTTTTTATAAAGCCATCCATGGAAGCCCTGTAATTGAAACTAAAAAGAGTTACCCAAAGAAGAGTTAATATTGTTCCTTAAGCTCTTTTTTTATTTTCATTGTACATCCACTCCACACTTATTATCAAATGATTATATAATAAAATAAGTACCTTAAAAATAATATGATATTTTTTAATTTATGGTTTATACCTACACCTACACATACTTCCATAAAATGGGTAACAAACTTACCATTCTTATGCACGGTAAACCACCGTCTAACAAAACAATGTTGTTTGTTTTTTCCATACAACCTCCCATGGTTTGGAATATTAATGGAAATTATATTTTAATATTATATTTATGATATTTATGTTATAATTTTTATTATTTATATATTATGTGAAATATAACTTCTCATTTTTTATTTTTTGTAAATATGTTAACATTGTTTGTGGACGTGTGGAGTATTGCCTCCTCAAAGCAATGTGTTTCATTCATTGTTAAATTAAATGTATTGAGGATGTTTTATGTATGAAATTTTATGATATATAATAAATAATTATTCTAAATTAATTATATATATATACATATATGTTATTTAATTTATTTATTACAGTACGAAAAGAAAAGGGAAACAACGTTCATGCGTACATACAACCAACCATATCCATGAACAGTTTATCAAATTTCATATTTATATATTTTAAATATTGTTATAAATTAATATTTAATGAATATATATGAAATTTATATCATGTTTTACATTATTTAAAAAATTAAATCAGCATCTATGTAATTGGATTGAGAATAAGAAACCAAAACATATATGAAAAACAAAGAGGATATTATCCAAAATGTAACATTAACATGGGGTTGTTAATAAATGGGTAATACATTTTCATAAAAAAATAGTACATAAAATTATATAAAATTATATTCTTCCTTGGTATATTTATAATATAATTATATTATTATACAGAATATTTCAACGTGTAAGAAGAAATTCAAGACTTAAGCTAAGGGTTTTCTCATTTCACTTTTATTTATATGAGACTTACAATTTATTCAACAATAATTTCTTTTATATGGGGTGTATACATACCATAAATGTATTATATGATTCATTTTCTTAAATATATGGTAATTTATGTATCCATTTTAGGATTTTACTTTTATGGGGCTTATGGTTCAAAAGATACTAAATTGTTAAAGCAATTTTATTTCAATTTTCCTTCTTTGAGATACATGCCTAATTATGCACATATATTTATATATGGCGTGTATATACTTCCCTTTGACATGTAATATCATTAATATCATTATTTTCATGATATTTTAATATTAATGTAATTTTATTCTTTTATGGGGATTATGATTCAATGTCCCCTATCTGATAATAATTTATTGCTACAATCCCATCATTTATCAAGATTATTTTTTACTATGATTCCATTGTCTAAATATTATGATTAATATCTCAATAAAACTCATGAATTATATTATAATATGGCCATACATTATATTTTCATGAATTATTACCATTTAAAACTATTTGATACTTAATATAATTAATAAAATGTTTTTATAAAAATCCAACATCATTTCTTCTTCTAGTCAAAATTATGTGTTCTATTAAAACCATGTTTTGTAAAAAAGTTTTCAATTTTTTTTTGTATAATTTTATGTTTAAAGGAAAATTTTAACAATGTTTTTCCATTTTAAAAAATGTGTTTAAAATAAATATCCTTTTCATTTTCGGATGAAGGAAAGTTTCTAAATATTTTATAGTGCAAACAGAATGATCGACATGTATAACATTACATTCCATTATGGTCATCATTTCAATGAATATTATATTGATTTTTTAAAGGTTATTTTTAAATAATTTTTTACCAAAACTTTTGAATTTAATTTAATTTTTTTTTTCAAATAAAAATGTTTTAAAAAATGTTTAATGTTTAAAAACTGTTTTAAATGATTTCCAAAATTTTCATTATAATATTTAATGGTTATTTTAAAAGATGATGGTTTTCAAAATGTTTTATGATTAAAAATGTGTTTTTAAGAAAAGAGCATATTCCATCATGAAATGATTTAAAATGTTCTTAAAAAATTAATTTATATGTTTTCAGGTGGGTTTTCTAAGAAAAGTATGTTGAAAATGAGTTATGTTTTAAAAAGTGATATTCAATGAAATGATATTTTCTGGAAGAAATGATTCATGTGATCTTTCAAAATACGTCTAAAAATATGTTCAGATCTTTCAATATAATTTAATATTTATGGGAAAAATACCCAATGAAACCATTATTATTCATCCATTTAATGGATTTTAAAAAGTTATTTATGAAACCCATATCTCTTCCATAGGTTATACCATGATAAAATGCTTCTGAAACCTACTTCTTTTCATGGGTTATTATTTGATTAAATTATTTTTGAGAAATATATATTTTCCATTGGTAATGATATGATGAAATGTTTAGGATTCCCATTTAATTTCCTATTTTATGATATGATGTTTATGAAACACATATATTTTTATGGTTCATGATATATGGAACATATTATTATATTGTGGAACATATATGTATGATTTTATTATGTGAAGGGTGAGACTTATATATCCCTCCCATTCACTAGGTAATAAAGGATGAATCATGTAGTATATATGTTATTAATAGACCTTTATTCATGTCATTATGTTTATGTATATACCTGATTACATGTTTACAATGTTAATAGGGAATCTTATTATATGTTCACAAAGTTATGCATGAATCTCATTACATGTTGACAATGTTATATGTGATCCTGATTAAATGTTCATAATGTTATGCATGGAACTAGGTTCATGTTCAAAAGATTATGTTTGAACCTAATTACATGATCACCATTTTATGAGTGAACCTTATTACATGTTTATAACATCCTGAGAATTTGTGAATTTTTTGAATTACTTTATTCATTTGATATTTTTCATTTCACAAAACACTAAAAATAGTTATTATATATATATATATTAAAGAACTAAGTTGCATTTTCATTATAAAAAATTTCTTGTTAATCATGAATTATATTATATATAATGTTTATATTTCTCTATACGGAACACTAAGGTTATATTATGTTACATGCATGACTAAATATTCTCGATGGTGTGCGTAACATGCAATACAATGTTTTACCAGACAAAAATATATTATTAAAATATCATTATTTAAAACATTATGAATTAAACTAGATGTTAAGTTAGTGGTTATAAATATTAATAACTAATTTATTAAAATATTTTTTATTCAAAAATAAAATTAATTAATTAGTTACAATTAACCAATTGAATATAATGATAATATTTCTATAGATAACTATTTTTTTCTTAAATAGATGCCTTATAATAATAAAATAAATTAAATATAATTATTAAGTGACATTAATTTAATATATATATATATATTATATTAAATAAAATATTTTCTATATTCATCCAATTTATTAGAAAGGAATAATATTACAACAAACTACATTTTACACATAAAAAAACTATATTTTTATTTAGTCAATTTTACTGCCTTTTGATTGAGAACCTATTTTCAATATAATTTTTTTCACTTTTATAAATTATATATGTCAAAATAAACTTCAATATATATATATATAAGTTAGGTTAGGGTGAATTGTTTGTAATTTTTTGTGAAGTTTCAGTTTTTAATGAATAGTGGAGAATATTGAAATTTAAGTCATAATTTCTTTTTCATATAATTTATTTATAATGTTAAATTATAATTATAATTGATTTTAATATTTAATTATATAATTATTTTATCAATTTATCCAATTTAGGTCATTGGAATCAATTCGAAATTGAAATTGGTTATAAAAAACTTAGAAAACTTTTGATTGTTTTTTACATTAAAAACCGGCTTCGTCGTCCCGTCTGTGGGAGAAAATTTGTAATTATTTCTACCACTTAAATGATTTGTATTTTTAAAAATGAATTCCATTTTTATAATCATAATAATTTCTAATTTCTAATAATAAGAACTTAGTTTTTGACCAAAAATATTAGTGAAGGTAATTATAATTAATGACAACGATTTAGGTGAAATTAAACATAATCGGGGACTACACACTAATCTTATGGTTAATATGACCTAGAAACTTATAAAAAAAAATTTTATGGACATATTATGTCACTTCACTTAACTGCCACAAATTTCGACAATTTTTGGAGCTGCTTGTATTAAATAAAAGTCGATGGGGTTTCACTTTTTCATAATTTTACAAGATTTCCACTCCTCCACTATAAAAAGACCTCTCCTCCAAAATCCAAAAACATATAAAGACACTTATTATCCATAATTATCTGACTAGATAGGTCCTATAAATCCCCCATTTATTCCTTATAGTCCCCTCTGGGATAAAAGCCATCCAAGGAAGCCCTTTGGTTCAAACCAAACGTAGTTACCCAAATAAGAAGTTACATCCTTCATCAAGATCCTTTTTTTATTTTCATTATCCACAACATAAAATATATTTATTTTATTAGTATATAAAAAATTATCATAAATAAACTGATATTTGTTTCAATTATTTGTTTGACATATAATTACACACACTTCTATCTAATGGGTACCATATATTGTGTTTACTTGTACGACGAACTATCGACTCATGAAATGATGGATTTTAATTTTCCCCCATACCCCATTTCATGGATGAGAATTATAATGGGAAAACATTATATATATATTACAAATATGATAAATATTATTTCATTAATATTATTTTATTCTTTTATAACACATATCTTTATAGTTTCCATTTTATGTAAATAGAATAATTTGGTTTGAGGAAATGTTGACAACCACCCCCTCAAAGCATTGCGATTCACTCAAACACTACCTGTAATGTATTTATGAACTTATTTGTGACATTATATGATATATATGATGTAATAATTAAAACATAATTATATTATATATATATACTCATATATATAATTTAATTTCTTACTATCAATACAATAAAAAAATAAAAACAACGTTCATGCGTACGTACGACCTACTGTATCTAGGAATGACGTATTCCATTTCATAATTCTATAGTATATGTATTACTATAATAAAAATATATTTAATATACAAGATATTTATATTATTATTTTTATTATCGAAATTAGGATATGGGTATAAGGACTAAAGATATAACAAATTAAGACCATGCAGAAAACAAAGCAGATATTACCCGAAGCACAACCTTAACTTGGAATTTAGAGTAAGTTGGTAATAAAAAGTCATAATCAAATAATATATGGTATTATATATAAAAATATAGTTATGTTAATTATTTATAATAAATGTAAATGTAATATATAGGAGGTCTGAACTAGTACGATGAGTGTCAAAACCAAAGGTAATGGAATTTCCTCTCACTCATTATTTCCATTAGAGACATACCTTATTCACCACCCACTTATTTTTTGTTGTGTATACCCTTCCCATGAATATATTATATTCGAATTAAAATTAAATCTATGGGTATTTACATAACCATTTTATGATTTTTCTGTCCTGGGTTTTATATTTTAAAAGTTACTGAATCTATATCATAATTTTTTATCAATATTTCTTCTTTGTGACCCATTCCATGTTATAGAATTATATTTTTATATGAGTTGTATAAAATGACTTTGAAAATTTGTATCAGGAAGAAAATTATTTTCATGATATTTTATGCTCCGTGTAATTTAATTTTCTACATGGGGAGTTTGATTCAGTGTTACCACATGGTAAGAGTATATTTAAAAAAGCTCACAGTTTATCGAGATTGTTTATGATCAAATTTTTATTTATGAAATATTATGATCCATATTAAAATAAATCTCATGTAATTTCATCTACTCTAGTTAGTATTTATTTATTAATGTACTAGTACCATATTTCCACTCATGGGATCTTAAGATAAATAATATTTTTTATGAAAATATAACATTACCTCTCTTTTTGGTCGGAAAAATGTGTTATTTCAAAACCATGATTTCCAAAAATGGATTAAAAGTTTATCTAATATTCTCTAATGACTAGTAAATTACATTTTTACCATGTCTTTCTTTTACCAATGTTTTCAAAGGAATATTATTGTCTCTTTCTGAACAAATAATTCTTTAAACCTTATTACCATGAAAAAGGAATATTCTTTTTACCTCGTACAACATGTAAAAATTTAACCACTATCATTACATAAATGCTCGTGTTTTATGATTAAAAGGTCCATTTTTAATATTTTTTGTAAAATTAATTTTCAAAAAAATCTTTTTCAATTCAATTTATGGTTTTCTTTCAATTTTTTATTTTTTTATCAAAGATTGTGAATTTCAAAAAGTTTTCATACTTCATTTCTAATTTTAATAGAAAAATAGATTTCAAAATGTTTTCAAGATCCCCTATATGTTTTCAAAGAAAAATAAATTTAAAAATATTTTCAGTGCTACCTTAATAAGTTTTCAATTTAATTGTCCTGAAAATGTTATGCCACAGGTTTCACGTTTTAAGTAGAATTGTTTTTCTAAGTATAAAGAATAATTTTATCCTAAAGTGTTTTTTTAAATATATTTCAAAATTATCTCCTATATAAGATACCATTCGTCAGTGTAACTCTATCCTTTATGGGGAAATAATTCAATTCTTCCATTCATATTCTTTCTAAAAAATGTTTACGTTTTATGTAATGATGTTTAACAAATTATTTTATCTTTCATGGGTTATATGATTATGAAACACAATTATTTTCACAGGAAACTGATTTATGAATTGATTATGTAACATATCTATTTTCATAGGTTAAAATATGATTACATGATTGTGAAAACTATTTCATTCTAGGGGTTATGATCTGATTTATTATGATATTGTGGCACATGTACATATGATTTCATTATGATATTGGTGAGACATATATCTTCCTCTAAGGATTTGGGTAAAGATTTATATCTCATGAGACATACAAATATCATCTAGTGAGTGAACCCTGAGTACTAATATGGATTTGAGAGTGAAACATGACTAATAATATTATATGGGGAGTGAACTCATACAACTAAGATAACCAGGGGAGTGAACTATTACTACCAAGATGGTTTGGGGGGTGAATGAATACTACTTATATGGCCATGGGAGTGAAATATAACAACCTAGATAGTATGGGGAGTGATCCCATACTACTAATATGACCTTGGAAAAGATTCCTTGACTACTATGAAAATAATTTTTATATGCTTATGTGTCTACCAAAAATTTATTGTCTTATTCATATGTTTCTAATTCATGGATTATGTTCTTTATTTCCTTATTATTATTAACTATCAATATTGTTTCCATGATTCATGTTTTTTTATCTTTGATATTCAGGGTGAGATATTTTAATGTTATGATCCCATTATCATAACCCTATTCTCATGTTTATGCTTTCAATTTAACCATTTTTACCCTCACTAAGAATCTAATGTCACCCCTTTTTGTGTTTCCATCCCTAGGTTATAAAGATTTTTATTAAGTATCATTTGAGTGAAATGGTTGCAAGGCATGATGAACCTAGTGGGAGATAACATAATTCACCTTTCTACCAGTGTTTACGTTTCCATGTTTCCAAAGGAACTAAACTAATACTGTTTTTGGGAGTCTATTTTTGTATGGTTTTATGTATTCCTAATATATGATTTAAGGTCAATGTGTGTTAATATTGGTTTTTTATAGTTGGCATCAAGTCTATGATTTAGTCAAATTTTGGAAACAAGGATGAGAAAACCTTAGTGATAACTCTAAGGACAGTATGGGTATAAGTGTAAGGATACTGAAAAGTATAATAAAATGTACTGGAATTTTGTTAAAGGATAGAGTGAGTGTTTCTATAAAAATCTATCCCTATTGAGATACTACAATTTGGCATGGTTATAACACATATTTAACTAGGGGTAAAAACACTGACATGGTGCCCCGTGTGTGACTTGCGGTGACATGGTACATGAAAATGGGCCTTACTACAAACCTGGTTTGACACTCCTAGGGAATATGATACTGGAATTTATAAAATATTCACAAACCATAAAGATGTATTTAAATATAATTTAGCTATAAATATCCTAGGATAAAAAAATTGTGTCATAGATTATGGAATGTGTCCTAACATTGACATCCTATAAGTGTGTTTTCAAGATTATGAGGTTCATCAATATAATAATAGTTTCTTATTCAATATTTTTTGGTTTTAGACAATAGCGGAAACAAAAGGAACTATGTTAATATTAAATGTCATGGAAACTATACTAATGATATTTGAAATGGGATTACCATGTGAGTGAAAGATATTGTTATAATGCTTAATTACATTTCAAGGAACTTAATCAATAATGTGTACCGTAACCAACTCTCAGGATTACCTGATAAGATGATAAAAGAGTTTTATGAGAGTTCAAGTAAAGGAGAATATGGTGGAAAGAATATTTAGTTTCATTTGTGTTAATAAAGTGGAAAGAATCACCTAGTTGAATTTCATTGAGTAATAAGAAGGTGTTTTGATTGTGGAAAATAAGAACACATATCAAGTAACAGGAAAAGAAAAATTAATGGTTCAAATAACTAAAATTATTGGAATATTGGCATCCCCAAGTCATCATCAATTTCAAAACTATTTATGTGTGTAATGAATAGTAATTATGAAAATAGATTCCCAAAGTCTAAATCTTCTGAATAGAATTGTCAAGGTGGTACGTGTAATGGTTATATAACTAATGATGACGAGAATACAAAGGAAATCTGAAAAGAAATAGGTATTAAGTGATAGGATGAGGAATCATTCTTATGAAGTATGGATGAAGTGGATGTAGAGTCAATAATATTTCCTTATGACTTTTCCATTCATTTATGTTTTGAAAATCACAAACACTCTATCTCAAGGAAAATTTTATTTCCTTGAAGATTTTTCTTAATGTGGAAATTTTTCAATCCCCAAAAAAATTTTCTCCTATAATTGTTTTCATTGTTCATGATTTAGTTTCAATAAACCTAAATCTTCTTTTCTCTTAGTCTAAAATTGATCTTCATTTATAAAACCTAAAAATCCTATAAATATATAGATATAATGTATTCTGTTTTCAGGTTTGGAAATTCAGAGTCTGAATTCTCTGAAATTCAGATTCTGAATTAACTAAAATTCAGATTCTTAATTCTCTAAAATTTAGATTCTATTTTCCTTGTAAATAAGATTCTAAATTCTCTAAAATTCTAATTCTGTATTCTCTGAAATTCATATTCCAAATTATCTGAAATTCAGATTTAGAATTCTCTGAAATTCAAAATCTAAATTCTCCGAAATTCAGATTCTGAATTCTCTGAAATTCAGATTCCAAATTCTCTGAAATTCAGGTTCTGAATTCCTTATAATTAAGAATCTATATTCCTTAGAATTCAGATTCTAAATTCCATAGAATTCAGGTTCCTAATTCCTTAGAATTCAGACTCCGAATTCCTTATAATTCATGTTCTGAATTCCTTAGAATTCAGAATCCAAATTCCTTAGAATTTAGGTTCTGAATTATTTGGAATTCAGGTTCCAAATTCCTTAGAATTTAGACTCCGAATTCCATAGAAATTAGGTTTTGAATTTCTAAGAATTCAGGTTCCAAATTCCTTATAATTGAGACTTAGAATCAACATAGAATTCTTATTCCTAATTCCTTGAAAAAAAGAATCTAAATATCCTTATAATATAGACTCTGAATGTTTATATTCTTAGAAACTGAAATTTTTTTTACATAGAATCCAAAAAATTGATTTGGTGGAGCAACCTTATTTACTTACACTTTCAATAGTTATGAAATGATGTTGTGCATTCTATTTCTAACTAATAGATGTTTGAGTGTCATGTGTATATGTTCCTCTAAAAGTCAAGGAAAAATGTGATTGTTGGAGGAGGGAGCTGACCGTTAATGATATTCCAATAAATAGGAGCTCATTTGAATGAGATCAACACTGTTCTAAAACTCTAGAGATTACATGATGTTGATGTGATATCTAGAGAGAAAGACTCTCATGCTTTGTGTGTACTAAACATCTTGTTTAGATTACATCATACGACTCTAATAGTTGTTGTGTAAAATCGAGGGCTTATGGGGATAAGAAGACAGAGGTGTCGACTACCTTAAAGTTCAAGGACTTACTTGTTAAGAAACACATAGGTTCCAACTACCTTGATGTTCGAGGGATTTGGGGGATAGCAAGACAAACTCTGATATTCCTATCAAGGGCTTACTAGGGAGTGGGTAAGGCTGACTTTCTTGAAAGTATAAATCACAGGACCTTTATCCAAGGTTGTTGGATATCCTGCTCTTTGGGTTAAAATATTCTATACTTGTTACTTGTATTATTTCAAGTTTTTTTCTGCTGCATCTTGATTAATAAGGAAAGTATAACTATCTTATACTTTCTTGTACTTGTACTCTGATTAGTAAGATTCTATACGCTTTAAGGTAGAATCTTTTCCCTTGTAAACATTTCTTAAGTTTCATTTTCGGAACCATATTTCTATAATCTAGAAAGTTCATAGAACTAAGAGGTCTTTTGAATTTACCTTGTTTGACTTTATTAAACAATAGAAAGTTTTATATCAACTTTAAAAGATCCAAATGAATTTTTAAAGGATACAATTCACCCCCGTCTTGTATTCTTATCATCTACATCATTATTTTTATCCTACAATTGGTATCATAGGAGGTCTCTAAAATATACATATTTATCTATAAGTTTTATTTCTTAGTTTTCATTGTTCTATATTTTCCATGCTTAGTATTTTCATCCTTGTTTACTAACTTTTATTACTCACATGTTTTTGGGGAAAAGTACTTTATTTTAAATGGTAGGAATGAATGTTGGTTCGATTGAAAATTTTAATCCTACTAGACCACCTATATTTGATGGGAATGATTATGAATAGTTGACAGATCGTATGAAGACATTTTTGGTTAACACCAGAGTTTACAAACTTGTTATGATTACTGAAGATTACAAGATTCCCTATAAGGAAGTCAGAACTTTTTTTAATCAAGGAAAGTCAGAAGATCAACTAAACTACAAGGTATAAAATACTTTTTTTTGTTCCTTTACCACAAATATATATAGCTATATTTCTTATTATAAAGCTGCAAATTGTATTTGGATGAAATTGGAGGTTACATATTTTGGTACATCAAAGGTTATAGAAACTAGAAGTGCTATGCTTAGAGAAGAATATCAGGGATTTCAATTTCCTTATGGAGAACCAGTGTATAAGGAATAACACAGGTTTATAACTATTGTTAATAGTTTACAATCTATGGGTGAGAAAGGTTTGGATAATGAAGCTCTTATAGATAAGATTATACACATCATGCCTAATGAGTGGGAATCTAAGAGAATAGATATTGATGAGAATATAAAAGTATCTCAGATTAATCTTGATGAGCTTTTTGGAACTCTTCTTCAGCATGAGACAATAACGAAAAGAGTTTCTGATTTGAATAAACAGAAGAATGGAAATGGAAGTATAGCTTTTACATCTACAAAACCAAATACTCCTGAGAGAGTTACCAGATCTAAATCTAAGAAAGTTGTTATTCAATCTAAATCAAGTGAAAGTGAACATTCATAGAATGAACAAGCTAATCTGGCTCGAAGGGTGAACATGATACTTGGGAAGAAATAATTTCAGTATAGATATTAGAAAAAGGGTAGAATGGACATTAAAGACTCAGAATTCATTTGTTATGAATACAAATGAGCAGGGCATATAAGGGCAGATTTTCCTATGATTATGTGAAATGATAGAATATAGAATCATTCTTAAAAGAGTAGAAATAAGTACTACAAAGATAAAGCTAAGAACATTTTGAAAGCTAATGACACATGGAGTTCTAGTGGTGGAGACTATTTTGATAAATCCTTATAGTGTGAATCTTCTAGTCAGAAGAATATTAGTTTACATGCCATGTGACCTATTGAAAATCATTGTTTAATAGCCATGGTACACAATGCTAAATCTATAACCAATGTATCCTTGAATGCAAATTATAGTGATATTTTATATTATAAATCTTCATATGAAGAATCTTCTTCTGATAAAGATAATAATTTACCTACTTATGAAAATGTTTCTAGGTTTTCTATGTTCCTTGAGAATGAAAATCCTAACATCAAGAAACATCTTAATAAAGAAAATTCTATATTTTATATTCTTACTAAAGATGTATATGAAATTTCTAAAGATCATGATAGGAAATTTTATGATTTTTAAAGTGTTTCAAAAACCCTTAGGGAAGTTAATTCTGAGATGGATATACACTCTAAATATTTAGAAAAATTAATTTCTAAGAAAAATGTTTTAGAGACTAACTCACGTGCTAAAACTAATTTTTTTTAGGATAAAAACATTGTTATTAGACTGAAGTCATAAATATTTTCCTTGTGGAAGTTTTTGTCAAATTTTACCTTGGGTAAGGAAAACATTGACAATATGTATTCCCAAATTTGAACTCTAAAGAATAATTCTAGATTTGGTTATACTCATACAAAACCACTTTTTAGTAATAATTTTTTTTCCTAAAAGTGCTCCATTCTACACCGTGTGTCATTTTGGTGGGAATTGGACAAAAAATTGTTCCTTAAACAAAATTTTTTCTTTAGGTTTTCATAAATCTAAATTTTCAAAGAAAATGTGGATTCTTAATATATTGCTTCATGATGTTTTCGGATCCAAGATTGTTTGGGTTCCGAAAGTCAAACACTCTTATTTTGAGTAAAGTAAAGATAGTACCAACAATAATACATGGTACATGGATAATGGATGTTCCCAGCACATAACTGGTAAGAAAAACTTCTTTAAAAATATTATCAAGACAAAGGGAGGAAAAATAACTTTCAGATATAATGCTCTTGGAGAAATTTTTGGTATAGGTCATATTGTTCTTCTTAGAAAAAAATTGATTTAAAATTTTTTATTTGTTAAGGGTCTTAAGCACAACATTATTAGCATAATTCAATTATGTGATAATGGTTACCTTATGAAATTTAGTAAGGACTAGTTTTTAGTACACAATTCTAAGGAAGTGTTTATTATTTCTACCCATAGTCAACAGAATGTATACACATAAAACTTAGAAGACTTTAGGAGCCCAGATATACCTTTTTATAGTGCAATGGAAGATCATTCTTGGTTATTTCATAGAAAGTTAACACATTGTAACCTTAGGAACCTATGAAAACTCTCTAATAAAATACTAGTTAAGGATATACCAGAGCTTATATTTGATTCTTCAAATTTTTTTGATCCTTTTAAAAATGTAAAGAAACATAAATAGGGTTTTAAATCAGTTGGTGAAATCTCAACCAT
Organism: Viscum album; assembly: GCA_963277665.1. Classification (NCBI taxonomy): domain Eukaryota; kingdom Viridiplantae; phylum Streptophyta; class Magnoliopsida; order Santalales; family Viscaceae; genus Viscum; species Viscum album. Next base: position 496,927,269 of record OY728123.1, on the reverse strand, counting down.
TGATGTATTATAGTTGGTGTATATGGATCTTTTTGGTCAAACAAAAACTAGAAGCATTAGAGGAAAATATTATGTATTTGTCTCAGTTGATGATTATACTAGATTTTCACGGGTCTATTTTCTAGTAAATAATTATGATACATTTTGATATTTCAAAAGATTTAGATACCAATTTAAAAATGAGAAAAATCATCATTTGATAATTATTCATAGTGATCATGGAGGAGAATTTCAAAATTCTGATTTTGAATATTTCTGTAGTAGAAAAGGCATTAATCATAACTTCTCAACACCAAGAACTCCTCAACAAAATGGGGTTGTTGAAAGAGGAAACATTATTCTTCAAGAGATAACAATAACCATTTTAAGTGAATATTCAGTATCCAAACATTATTGGGATGAAGGCAAACGTACTTCATGATATACTATAAATCATGTGTTGATTAGACCTTTTCTTAATAAAAATCATTATGAGTAACGAAATGGTAGAAAAACTAGACTTTAATACTTCATGGTTTTTGGTTGCAAGGTAATTATTCTGAATACTAAAGATAATATACACAAATTCACACAAAAATATAATGAAGGAATTTTCTTAGGCTACTCCAAAACCTCTACGGTTTATATAGTTTTTAATAAAAATACTTGTACTGTTGAAGAAACAATACATGTTAAATTTGATGAAAACAATCCCTTTGTTTTTATACATCATCAACCTACATCTTCAGATGTGTTTTCAAAAACTAATTGTGAACCCTTGATAGTAGATCCTTCTGATAAGGAAAATTTTCAAGAAGATATTTCTGAAAATTTACCCCATGATATTTCCTACCATATGTTGATGAACAAGTTCTACAAAACCCAAATCAGTGGTTTCTTTAGAATCATCCAAGTGATAGTATCATTCGTGATGTAAATAAACCTGTATGGACTAGAAGTTCGTTAAGAAATTAAGTAGAACATCTAGCATTACTTTCCCAATTAGAACCAAAAAGAACTGATGAAGATTTAGGAAATGATTATTGGATAAAAGCTATGTAATATGAGTTAAATGAATTTGAAAGGAATAAAGTATGGACCTCGGTTGAAAGACATAAAAAACTTCTATTATTGGAGTAAAATGGGTCTTCATAAATATGTTTGATGAAACAGAAATTACAGTAAGAAATAAAGCTAGATTGGTTGCTAAAGATTATAATCCACAAAAAGAAATAGACTATGAAGAAACCCATGATCTAGTAGATAAACATGAATATATTTGTATTATACTTGACTTTTCAACATTCTTCAATTTTAAACTTTTTCAAATGGATGTTAAATGTGATTTCCTTAATGGTTTTGTTCAATAGGTTATTTTTGTTGAATAAACTCTTATTTTTGAAGAAACAAAACATCCTGAAACTATTTTCAAACGTACCAAATCTTTATATGGACATAAACAAGCCCCTAGATCTTGGTATGATAGGCTTTTAGGGGTTTTTGTTACAAAACAATTACATTAAGTGAAATGATTATCCAACAGTTTTTATAAATAAAGATAATAAAAATGTTTTGATTTCTCAAATTTAGGTTGATGACATTATATTTGGTTCAACTCAATAATATTTAACTAATTCCTTTTCATATCTAATGAAATATGAGTTTGAAATGACTATGATGGGTGAGTTAACATTTTTCCTTGGTTTTCAAATTTCTCTAAAACCAAAAGGAATCTATATATCCCAACATTAGTATATTAATGATATTCTAAAAAAGTTATTATATGAAAAAACAAAGAGTATAATTACTGCCATCGGTACCTCAAATTCACTTGATCATGATAAAGCTGGGAAACCAGTAGATCAAACATCATTTAGACATATGATAAGATGTCTAATTTACTTAATAGCTAGTTATCCAGACTTAATGTTCTCATTATGATTATGTGCAAGATATAAATCCAATCCTAATGAATCTCATTTAAAGGCAATACATAGAATTTTCACTACCTAAAGGGAACCATGGATTTAAGGCTCTTTAATTCTTATAGAAATGATATTTTTCTAAAATGTTTTTCAGATATTGAATTTGGTGGATATAGAATGGATAGGAAAATTACATCCAGAACTTTTCATTTCCTAGGAGATTCATCAGTTTTTTAGTCATGAAAAAAGAAGCACTTAGAAGCACTTTCCACTACTAAAGCTGAATATATAGTAGCTAGAAGTTATTTTGGTCAAGTATTGTGGATTCCACACACACTCACTGACTTTGGTATGTGTTTTACCAAAACAAAAATACTATGTTATAAATCTAGTGCCATTTCCTTAATTAAAAACCCTACACATCACTCTTATTTTAAACACCTAGATATTAGGATTCAATTTCTTATGAATCACACACAAAAAGGAGATATCATTCATCAATTTATCGGAACACAAGATCAACTTGCTAACATTTTAAAAAAATATTTCCCCTCCAATAGATTTGGATACATTGAATAGATGTTAAGAATGATAATCGTAAAGTAATATTCCATATTAACTTCTTTTTGAAACCTATATCCTTATAGTAAGAAACTTATTTTCACAGGGGGTACATTTTATTATTAATAAAAAAATTTCGTAGTCCAAATTTTTCGTAGTCAAAATTTTTCACAGTCAAATTTTTCGTAGTCTAAAATTTTCATAATCCAAAATTTCTGTAATATAAAGTTATTAAAGAAGTATTTTTCCTCATTATGAATAATTTTCCTAGAAATCCATATGGTATGATTTATTTTCTCAGTTTTCGTAATCATCTTTTTCAAGTTGGTGTTTCCTTTTATTTTAAATTTTTCAGATTCATTTTTTTCTTAAATTTGTATGCCTATCTTAAAATCAAAAATTGATCAGAATCTATCAAAATACCTCTTTAGTTATCATCACAACTGTTATATTTGATCATAATCTTGTTCAATTATTGGATTATCCATGGAAGTTGAACCATCACCTAAATTTCCTATATAAAGCCCCCCTGATGGTTTCCCCACTTTTTTTTTCAAGATTTTATGTGATGAAGCTCTGCCTCTATATTTTAAGGCTGTTTCAAATCTTCAAAAGTTTCTCTAGGTACAGATGTCTGTTGAAGCTTCTCCCCAGAATAAAATGTCAACTGTTAAGGAAATCTCTGAGTGGTGGCTATACCGAGTGAGACTAGTTGATCCAAAAATCCTTGACAAGTATGATTATATTATTTCCAAAAATATTAAGATGAATTGGTGGGAGAGCCTTTGTATTTAGGAACCGAAGGCACAAGATCCGGTGTATCCAATGTCTATGATGAAGTTTTATGAAACAGTTATATTTTTAAATTAAGGATGGAAAGATAAATTTTCATTCATGTGTTATGATAATACCTACTCTATTTCATACAGCAAGGTGGCGAGTCTGATTGGTATTCCTTATGGAGGGTAAATAGGGTTTTGCACTCCCAAATTACCTAATGAATCAGGATAATTTAATAATGAGAAGGCAATAGAGTGTCTTGTATTTAAAGGAGTGAAGTCTCCAAAGATCATTCATCATTCAATAAATTTTTGGATTCTTGAATTGTTGGTTCAAGACTTTATAATTCCGAGGAAAATGGATAAAGATATTCTAAAGAAGAGTGACATCTATATTTTGGATTTCATGGTGAATCTACGGAAGATAAACTTGGTTAATTATATCTTGGAAATGATTTAGAATATCAATAATGGAAATATGAAGTCTCGGATTATTATGTATTTGGACATTCATTAAAATATTATTGATTTTTTCCTTCAGTCATTCAAAATTCCATGTAGTTCCAAGCCGAGAAATTACCAAGTTATATTTTTGAGTGATAACACCTTAAGGAGAATGAAAATTGTATTTATCAGTGAATCCAGACAATGATTTGATCTTTCTAAAGATGAGTTAGAAGCATTATCAAACAATTCGTAAGTGGTTGAAACATCTAAGAAATGTGGATGGAAGAGAAAGGCTAAGGAGAAGAAAGAAAAAAACTCATGTGGACAAGAAAATCAATCAGCACCACCAATGTCGAAGAAGAAAAAGTTATATCCGGATTAAGTAGTGGCTATGTAGAGAGAATAAAAGAAAAACAGGAAGGAAGGGTGAGTATATTTGTCTTTGACAATATTGAATCGAAAGCATTGAAGGAAAAGGCTGCTGAGAATATTGAAAGGGATGAAAAAGAAAAGAAACAAAGGAAGAAATTGTCGGAAGCTGAAGTCATTCAATCTATTCTCAAGGCTACTGATAGAGCCTTTGAACAAATTTCAGTACTATAATATTTCTTATTAGAACCATTACAAGAGACTCTAGGAAAGAATGTGGTGATTCTAGAATCACATAAATAAGAAGAATTAGTTATTGATGAATAAGTGGAAGAGGAAATAGAAGAAAAAGAGGAGGTGGAAGAAGAAGGGAATGAATATGATGATATCATAAAGAAAGTCAAAGAGTCCCATAAGAAGAAAAGTCATTCTGTAAAAATATGTATCCAAACTTCCCAAGATGAATCCTTAAAAATTGCTACACCAGGAAAAGATGATAAGGGTGAAGAAGAAGTGAATAATCCAATAGATCTTGAAAGCAGTAATCATGATTTCATTCATTGATAAGATCTAGTGGCTGATGAAGTAAAAGAAGATGTTGAGGAAGAAAATATTGTTCAGTTATCTGATAGTGTGCATGAATCTCCTAAAGAACGAGACATCATTCCAAGACCAGATAAGGGAAAAAATATTATTGTAGATACACCTAGTAAATCAGTGGTGAAGAAGAAAGATGTTAGTGCTTCATCAAAGAGGAAATCTGAGGATATAGAAAATGAATCCTCTCCCACCAAACATTCAAATTCTAAATCATCTTCACATGGACATGATTTTGTTTTCCAGTTATTGAAGAAGATTTTTGGTACTATTCCATTATTTACAAGCACAGATTAATGATGCCAAATGCTTCACCACACCATAAACCAGAAGTCAGAATTAGTTTCCATGGTGATAGATAAATGTGTTTTAATAGAGGCAGATTTCAAGACCTTCCTCATTGGTTATGAGGCCCATAAAAGATCGTGCAATAAGATGACACGCTGGTCAAAGATGGTTATTGGAGAAATGAGAATTTTTTATGAATTCCATGATAATGTTAAGGTTGATTTTCATACTGATGATGGGATTATTAAAGATATTTCAAATAGTTTGGAGGAAAATTTATGTCATGAAGAGACTACTCGAAAGCAGGAAGTTAAGGATTTGAATGGAAAGCTTAACTCTGTAGCCCTAAATTGGAAAAGTGAATGAGATATTAGAATGGAGATTGAAGAGGAGATTGTTAAGAAATATGAACAGTTGAAATCTCAGGAATATATTCTTAAGGATCAAGAAGAGAAAATTAAATCCTCAAAGAAGTAGAGTGAAGACTAGTATCTATTACTTAATTTTATAGAGGAGGGTCACAAAGAGCTCAAGAAGCTAAAAACTATTGTGAAGAAGCTGATTCTAATGGATAAAGAGGTATAATTTCATTTCATTCTGATCTTCTGTTATATTTTCCTTAATATACAAATACTTCCAATCATAATGAATTTTTTTTGTTATTTTTTACTAATGTTTCAGGGACTAACTTTTCCATTCCCTCTATTACTTTTTGAAAATCACAAAGTGGGAGAAAGTAATGATAAAAGGAATTCAATGTAAATAAATGATTTCTTTATGTAAGGTGGAGTTCATCTAGAAGAATGTTCATATCAATGATATTTTTCAAATGTATAAAAATGAAAAACCTCCTCCAATATCCCTAAGGCCTTAATTTTTTATTGAATTATGATAATCCACCTTTCAAGGGGTGAGGTGGAACCCTTACAAGGCCCACAGGCGTAAGTATTACATGGAGTGTAGGCCTTAGTAGAATTCATTGCCCATAGGCTTCAAACATTACATAAAACCCAGACTAACTACTTGGAACTTCTCCTCCCTGGCATCTTCATCATGAAATCAACTCTCCACCTTCGCATGGCTGTTTGGCTAGGAATTCTCGTGCATGCAAAGGCATGTCCTGATAGCAGGTGCCATACCCTCTCATTCTTTCAATCTGTTTAGCTTCTGCTATGGTGAAAGCTCCATGCTCATCCCCCTTGTAGAGAATGTTCCTTGTAGGTTGTCTGGTTTGCATCTACACTTAAAGGTGTCCTGAAAGCCTTGATGTGCCCCTATGTCCTTACTGACACATAGACTTGGGTGGCCCGAAGGCCTTAAAGGACTCAAGGACCAAATCGGTGGCTCGAAGGCCGAAACGAGGGCATATTCCTGGCTGCTACAGTGCCAAATAGTGATTGCAACAGTTCCTATTACAGTACCAGCAACAGTACTGCTACAGTTCCCCTGAAAATTCTTCCTCCGCCTGGATTTGATCCCTGGTTGCAAGGATGCACTTACGGAGTCCTTACCAACCATGCTAAGGCTCATGTGCATGAAAATGAAAAACCTTATTAAAGAAATCAAGAATACAATCCTTAGTGTTTCTAATGCCTTAGGGGGAGTTAGTATTATTCACTATTATCCATATGTAACGGGAGATAAGTTTTTCTAATTCATTAGATATTTTTAGTAACGATGTTTTTGCTATTCAAAAAGGGGGAGATTGTTGAGTCAATAAGGTTCCCTTACGACTTTTCCATTCCTTTATGTTTTGAAAATCACAAAAACTATATCTCAAGGAATATTTTATTTCCTTGAAGATTTTTCATAATAAATGATTTTTTCCATCCCCAATTAAATTTTCTCCTATCTCTGTTTTCATTGTTCATGATTTAGTTTCACTAATCAAATCTTGTTTTGTCTTGTAGTGTAAATTTTGGTTTTATTTCTCAGACCTCTAAATACTATAAATATGTAGATATAAAGTATTATCTTTTCAGGTTCTGAAATTCAGATTCCAAAGTCACTGAAATTCAAATTCTGAATTCTATGAAATTTAGATTCCGAATTCTCTGAATTTCAGATTCCAAATTATCCGAAATTCAGATTCTGCATTTTTTGAAATTCAGATTCCGGATTTTTTGAAATTCAGATTCCAAATTCTATATAATTCAGATTTTGATATCTATGAAATTTGGATTCTGGATTCTCTGAAATTTAGATTCCAAATTCTATGAAATTCAGATTCCCAATTCTCTGAAATTCAAATTACGAATTCTCGGAAATTTAGGTTCTGAATTCCTTAGAATTCAGAGTCCAAATTCCTTAGAATTAAAGTTCTAAATTATTTAGAATTCAGACTCCTAATTCATTATAATTCAGGTTCCTAATTCCTTATAATCAGACTATGAATTCCTTAGAATTCTGGTTATGAATTTATTTGAATTCTTGTTCTGAATTTATTAGAATTCATTCTCTGAATTCCTTAAAATTAGGGTTCCAAATTCCTTATAATTCAAGTTATGAATTCCTTATAATTCAAGTTCCGAATTCCATAGAATTCATACACCGGATTCCAATAGAATTCTTAATCCAAATTCCTTGAAAAATAGAATCTGAATAACCTTGTAATATTGACTCTGACTGCTTATTTTTATAGACTCAGAACATTATTTTTCCTTAGACTCCAAAAAATAGATTTTGTTGAGAAACAATATTTATTTACCCTTGTTATAGTTATGAAATGATGTCAGACATTTTGTTTTTAAATAATTGTTTATTGAGTGACACATGTACAGGTCCCTCCGAAATTCAACGAGAAATATGACTGTTAGAGGAGGGAGCTTACTGTTGAAGAAATTCATATAAATTAAAGCTCATTTGAATGAAATCAACACTATTCTACAACTCTATAGATTACATGTTGTTGAAGTGATTTCTAGATTGAAAGACTGTCATAATTTGTCTGTACTGAACATCTTGTTCAGATAGCTTCATGAAAATATGTTTGTTGTTGTGAACAATAAAGGTCTTTCAGGGATAGGAAGATAGAGGCACTGACTACCTTAAAGTATAAAGACTTCCTTTTTAAGGAAGATAGAGGTTCCAACTACCTTAAAGTTCAAGGGCTTGGGGGGATAGCAAGATAGACACTCATATTCCTATCAAGGGATTACCCAAGTGTGGGTAATATAGACTTTCTTGAAAGTATAAATCAAAGGACTTTATCCAATGTTATTGGATACCCTACTCCTGGGGATAAAAGATGATATACTTATTACTAGTATTGTTTCAAGTTTTTTTCAGCTGCATTTTGATTAATAAGGTAAGTATACCTATCTTATACTTTCTTGTATTTTTACTCTGATTAGTAAGATTCTATACGCTTTAAGGTAAAATCTTTTTCCATGTAAACTTTTCTTAAGTATCATTTTTAGAACCATATTTCCAGAATCTAGAATGTTTATAGAGCTAAGAGGTCTTGTGAATTTACCTTGTTTATCTTTGTTAAACAATAGAATGTTTTATATCAATTTTAATAGTTTCAAAAGAATTTTTAAAGGGTACAATTCACCCACCCTCTTGTATTTTGAGCATCTACATCATTATTTAGATCATGTAGTGAAATAATAAATGATTATACGTATTTGGTTTCAATAATTATGTATTATTAATGGTGAAATATTCAAGGATTTTTCCATTTTTGTTTTTTGTTAAGGATTTACAAGATTATGTTGAATTTTTCCAATGGATTTTAAAAGTGATTTAATGGAATGATGATATTTTCTATAAGGAAAGAAAAACCATAATATGTTCCTTAACTTAATATAATGTTGTTTGTATAATGAATTTTTGGACTAGAATTAGCAAATTGGACAATACGGATTACCTTGGAACAAATCAAGGACTTGTTAACAGGTGGTTCATCCAATCACATTTACCACTATTTTTTTGGATTTAAGGAATATATCTAATATAAATTGAAATTAGGAGACATGAAGTTTGACCATATGGATTTATGATAATTCAGGTTATTAACATGTTTCAAGAGAATATATGATGATAATATTAACTTGTTTGAAATTTGACAACCAAGAGTTACTTTGTGTTATATAGGGGATCAATGTTAAACTGGTTTTGTGAAATTCTTTCCATTTTTTCTGATTTTTAACTGTTTTGAAGTGTTATAAGGTTAACGATTTAGAGAAATATTTTGATAAACATTGGATGATGTTTATGAGAGTAATGTATTATCTCATTATATGAGTATTTATGCATACTAGGTAAACTGTTATAAAAAATTGGTGTTAATGATAACTAATGATTGATTGGATGGCATATCATGGATCCTATGATTTATTTGGGCTTCATGAATGGAAAATTCAACATCCTTTTTGGATAAAGTGGTGAAGTGGATCAAGGAAAAATAAAGGGTGAGGTTTTCTTGAATTTGTGCAAGTATATATTTTCACAAAAATTTTGTAACATTAGGAAAAAACATCTTGAAACAAATAAGGTTATCTTAGTACCTCATTTTATGATGAATCAGATATTTTTTTAGTTCATCACAGACTTATGGATTTGTGATTATTAAATTTATCTGAACCTTATTCTTTATCACTATCCGTCTGAATAATATGGTTATATTTCTATTCCATTTCAAAGTTTTCACTTTCCACCTCTATTCTCCCTTGTATAATCTTTATTATAACCTTCTTTGGGTAATCATTATGTTTCCTACATTCATTTTTAAAATAATGTTTTAGTATTCATATTTTTTATTTAGGTTTCTTGGAAAATATATTTCATGTATTAAACCATTAATAACCGATAATAATCTCATTAGAGAAATTCATTTTATGGTGGGAAGAATGTAACATTGAGTGATTTTTGGAAATATTTTTTTTTGAATTAATTCATTCTTTTTGATATTTTTCATTTCATTCGACATTGAAAATAATTATATATATATTAAAAAACTATGTTTGGAATGAATTGTATTAAATGAAAATTTAATTGTGCACCACATGAAATATAGATGATATATTTCTCTATACAGAACACTACTATTAGCTTACATTACATCCAAGACTGTCTTTTCTCAACAGCCTGCATAATACACAAGACCAAGTTTACTAAGTAATTATATATTATTAAACTATTATTATTTAATATATTAATACATAACCAAGAATTATGTTAGATGTTATTAATAATATTAACTAACTTATGAAAACCTATAGTTTACACAAATATAATATGAATTCATTAGTTTCAATGAATCAATTGAAAATAATGGGAATATTTTTTTTAGAAAACTATTCTTATGCTCAAAAATCTATTATATCCTAATAAATTATATTAATTAAAACTAGTGAGTGATCTTAATTATATATATATATATATTATATTCAGTCATGTATTTTTTATATTAATACAATAAATTTTATATGGATAAGATAATAATAAACCAAATTGTAAACATAAAAACCTATATTTTTTTAAGGTAGTTTTACCACCTTTTAATGGTGAACATATTTGAAATATTTTTTTCACTTATATAAATTTTATATTTCTAAATAATATTAATTTTTTGAAGTTAAAAATAAAAATTATCTTTGGGTGAATTTTATGAATTTTTCTGAGAAGTTTCAATTTTTAATGAATAGTGAAAAATATTGAAATTTAACTTAAAACTACTTTTTCATCTAATTTATTTATAAAGCTAAATTTTATTTTTAATTGATTTTAAGATTTAATTATATCAAATTTTTTTTAATTTATCCAATTATGGTAATTGTAACCAATTTTAAATTCAAATTGGTTATAGAAAACCTACCAAACTTTTGGACATTTTTTACTATGAAAACCCATTTGGGGTCCCATCTACAAGATTAAATTTAAATTAATTTCTACATTATCTCTCATTGTAATTTGGAAATATTGATTCAATATTGGGAATAATAAAAAATTGAAATATATAATAATATCTACATAGTTTCTATGAAAAATATTAGTGAAGGTAATTCAAATTAAATACAATGATTAATGTGAAATTAAGCATAACAAGGGACTAAACCCTAAACATAAAGCCTAATATGACCTAAAAACTTGTCAAAAATATGATGGATGGAAATATTTCGACCCTATACTTCATTATATTAATTTTTGACCTATATTTTATCCATTTTCAAAAATGAAAACCAGATTGGGGTTTCCTTCTTCAAAATTTTACAAGAATGCCACTCCTCATCCACTCTAAAAAGGCCTCCACTACTCCCATTTCCACAAACCACTCAAGAAACTTATGTAAGGAAAGTATCTAAAAAATTAGATCGTAAAAATACATCCTTTCTTTGTTGAGTACTAACATTGGTCATAAATCCATCCAATGTATCCCATTGTTTCAAACCAGAACAAGTTACCTAAATAACATGTGACACCCTTCCTCAAGATCATTTTATTTTATTTATAAAAATACTAAAATATACATATTTAATTTTTATATAAAAACAAAAGAATACTAAATATATTGATATGTTTTTATATTAATGTTTCCACCTACAATTACACAAAATTTCATCTAATGGGTTCTAGACAGACTGTTTACATGTAGGACAAACTATTGCCACACGAAACAGTGATTGTTCTTTTTATCCTTTCTACCATTAATGGATGGATATTACGATGAAAATGATATAAATATATGATATATATGATATATATTAATTATTTAATAATTTTTAATTATTTAACTACACATAACTTTATACATTCTATTTGGTGTAAATACTATAATTTCTTTTGAGGAGGTGTGGACTACCACCCCCTCAAAGCGATGTGATTCATTGTCACACAACATTGAATGTAATAAGGGCGTGTTTAGTGAAACTTTATGATATATATTACATAAAATTAAACATTGATGATATTATACCCAAATAAAAATTCAAATACTCTTTTTACTTTCATCCTTTCAATACGATAATAAAATAGAAACGACATTCATGTGTACGTACGACCCACCGTATCCATGAACAATATATTAAATTTCATTGTCAGTGGTTATATTAATTACTATAAGACAAATATAATGAATATAAATTATAATTATATCATTTTTGTCTTTATTTAAATCATTATATATGTATAAGGACCAAATATATAACAAATTTAGACCATTCAAAAAACAAAAAAGATATTACCCGAAGCAGAACAATAATATAGAATTTATAATAAGAAGGTAATATAAAGTCATAATAAAATAATATGTGGCATTGTAAATATTAATATGGTTCATTTAAAGATTTATAACAATCCCACATTTATTATATAGTAGGTTCGAATGCGTATGATGAGATTCAAAATAGATGATTAGAGAATTTCACCTGAGTATTTATTTCTGTTAGATACATGTGTTATTCACCACTCACTTATTTTTTGTGGGGTATATAAATCTTAGGAATTTATTACATTACTATCATATTTAAATAAATGGATATTTAAATTACAATTTTTTTATCTTCCTTTCACAGGGTTTATGTTTCAAAATCTACAAAATCATTAAAATAATTTTGTCTCAATTTTCCTTATTTTACACACATGCCATGTTATACAACTATATTTTTATATGTGGTATATAAAATTAATTTGAAGTGTTATATAATTAATATAAATAATATCATGATATTTTAGGCTCCATTTAATTTCATTTTCTTACATGGGTCTTATGATTTAATGTTACATTGTGGTATGATTTTATTTTAACAATTTCACCATTTATCAAGATTTTTTATGATCACATTATTATTGATTAAATATTATGATACATATTTCATAAACCCTAATAAATATTATTTTCCTATTATTATTCATTACGTATTTATTTTTTGTTACCATTTTCCACTCTTGTACATAATATAATTATTTTTTATGAAAATATTACAATACCACTATCTTCAGTCAGAAATCAATTTTCATTCAAATCCATGTTTTCCAAAAAGGGATTTGAAGAATATTCTACTAGACTCCTGTGATTATTAAATATAATTTTTACCCTTTTATCATTTATAAATGTTCTCAATGTTATATTTTTTTCTCTTTACAAAAAGAAATTTTTAATACTTCTACCATGAAAAAGGAGTGTTCCTTTTTCCACATTTGATATATACAGATTTACACAGGATTAATTCATTGAACCTCCCTTTGCATGTTTAAATGTATACTTTTTATGATTTTTTAATGTGATTTTAAAATAAGAGTTTTTCAAATCATTTCCATGATTTCATCATATATTTTTGATGTATTTGTCAATGAATATATATTTTTAAAAGTTTTCTCACTTTTTATAAGTTTTGAATGAAAAATGGGATTCAAAAGGTTTTTAAGATCATCCAAATGTTTTTAATGGAAAAAAGTTTTTCAAATTTGTATTAATTCATTATTTATAAGTTTCCAATTTTATTTTCATGAAAATGGGTTTCAAAAGGATTTATATTTGTTTGAAACATTTTTCTCAAAGGAGAATGAATAATCTCATTATGAAGTTTTTTTAATTAATATTTAAAAATTATTTCCCATATAAGAAAACATCCATTAGTGTTTCTCATTCCATTCTTTGAAAATGATTCAATGTTTCTGTTCATATTATTTTTCTAGATTGTTTGCATTTTATGGAATGATATTTAAAATTTTTGTTTCTCTTTCATGGGTTATATGATTATAAAAACCACTTCTTTTCATGGTTAACACATTAATGAAATGATAGTTAGACATATATATTTTCATAGGTTATGATATTATTACATGATTATGGAACCCATTTAATTCCATGTGTTTTGAAATGATTATATATGATCTTGTGGAAGATTTATGTATGATTTTTTTATGAGATAGGTGGGAATAATATCTTCCTCCAATTCATTGTGTAAAGATTTATCTCTCATGAGTTAGACATAGATAGTCCTAGAAGTAATCCTTGACTAATATGAAGGAAATGAGAGTGAACCATGACTACAGAGATTGTAATGGGAATGAACTCATAATACTAAGATGGCCATGGTAGTGAACCATAAAGACCAAGATGGGTTGAGGAGTGAAATCATCCAACTAATATGGGTTGGGAGTGAATAATGAAAAAGAATATGGTATATTGAGTGAACCAATTCATACAGGATGGCTGTGTTAGAAATTCATTGACAACTACAGAAATAATTTTTATACACATATTTGTCATTCCAAAATTCATTACCTTATTACTTTGTTCAACTTTTATAGATTATATTATTTATTTAATTATTGTTCCTATCTTATGGACTACCAAAATTTATTCCTTAATTCTTGATTATGATCTTTCATATGAGTGGTGAGATCTTCTATTGTTATGATCAGGTTCTCATACACCTATTTCATGTTTACGATAACATATATCCCTTTTTTATAATTATTGAGCATATAATCTAACCCATTTTTATTTTTTACTTCCCCATTTTATAAAGATTTGTATTATGTATGATTTTTGTAAGATGAGTTCTAGTCAAGAAGTACCTAGTGGGATATTATGTAGCTCACTTATGTACCTGTGTTTATGTTTTAATGTATCCAAAGGAACATAAATATTACGATCTTTGGAAATTTGTTTTTTTAATGTTTTAAGAATTATGAAAATGTGATATAATGTCTAGGAATGTATGAATGTGTGGTTATAGTGTTAATAAAGTTATGAATTCACCTGATTACATGTTCACAAAGTTATACGTGAACCTCATTACATATTCACAATGTTATGCATGGAAATGGTTTCTTTTCCATATGTTTGTGCATAAAATTAATTATATGTTCATAATGTAATGAGGGAATGTAATTTCAAGGTAAAAACATTGATCATGGACCTAGTTTCATGTCCATAAGTTAATGTGAGGGACTTATTTCATGTCCTTAACTTTATGAGTGAAACCATGTCTACTTATACACGTTCCCAATGTTACAAACTAATGTGTATGACACAATTATATTTATTATTCCTATTTTATGGACTCATATATTATTCTATGGATTACATTATGATTCATGTCTTTTGAACTGAAAATATTTATTCCATAACCCTTGTATATGATCCTTGATATGTAGGGTATGATCTTAAAATTACATTCCCATGTTCTAATACCATTATACTCATGTTATGCTTATGAATATCTTTTTTGTACCATTACTAAGCATATTAGCTCAACCATTTCTTATATTTCATTTCCATTAGATAAGAAGAATGGTTTTATGTAGATTTAGTAATGGGGAAGATCTTTGTGGTAATCAATTAAGATATTTCACCAAGATAGAATATTTTGTTTGTATATTCCAAAGACAATAAACTATTAATCTTATTAGGTTTTTATTTATTTAATGTGTTGATTATTCATCTAAAATGATTTAATATCAATGTATGTTGATCTTGGTTCACTATATTTGGTATCAAAGGAAATATTTAGTCATATATTGGTAACTAGGATTCAAAAACATTAGCGAGATCCCTAGGAATATTTAAAATTATATGTCTAGGTATGTATCTAAGGATAATCCTAATGTATCAAAGATTTAAAAGTCTATGTAATGATTTGGGAATCCTATAAGTAATTTTTCATGATAATGTGGTCTTCCTCTATTATTAGTTCTACTAAAAATATTCTTTATGGTTTTAGTCAATTTCTCAAACCTGAAGAAACTATGGTAATGTGGAAGAAAATGGAAAATTAAATTGTTTTACTACTGAAAAACCTAAAATTATAGGAGAGGAATGAAAGGCATCACAGATATGATTTCTCAAGAAATGAATCATGGTGAAAATACACCTGATTAAAGTAAGAAACTAAACTATTTTGAGTCCTCGTAGAGGAATCCCCCACCATATTTCAGTGGTTCCATTGATCCATTAGTTTTTGAAAAAATTGATTAGTAATACTGAAAAGATATTTTATATTCTCCATTTTTGGGATCATTGATAGGTTATGATGTCTATATATCATCAGAAGGTGGGGTAGATCAATGCTGGAATCTTATCAAGAATATGAGGCACCAATATGAAATTAACTCCAAGTATTTTTATGAGTTCATGAACATATTTTCAAAAAGCACTTTTCTAATTTTTTTGTATTAATATAGAGAAAAATTACACGATATTAAGCATATGAATGATTAATATAGTAATTCATATGAAGAAAATATTAAATTACAAGAAAGGTAATATTTTAGTATTATAATTCATCTTGATAGTAATATTGGACGATTCTACATTGGAATGAAACCAAATCTCCAAAGGGAATTATCCATAAGGGAAACATAAAGATATGAAGAAATTATTAAATGTGTATTAAAAGTGTAAATGGAATCTGGAAACCATCTTGGATCTAGGGTTAAGAAATTTTAAATGGATTTAAATGGAAAATACAATGATATGTCACATGGAGAGAAGAATACATTTAAAACTCATAGTTTCTAAAACTTTTGGAAAGAAACTATAGGAGAGTTCCTGAAAGGAGTAAAAAGGTGTTTCATGTATGGGAAGCCTGAACATCGAGAAAATGAATATTGGAGTGATGTGAAGTGGAATGTTAATTAAATTAATAGAGAAAAAGATCAATAGAATGAAAAACCCACAATTTAGTGTTTTAAGTGAAATGAGTTGGGTAATTGTGAGAATCAATGCCCAAATCCAAGGGCTAATATAGATAATATGATACAACAAACTCTAAGGAAAAAGGAAAAAGGAAAATATTATACAATCAAAATGGATGAACTGAGTCATGATAATTAGGGAAAACTAATCCTCCCTCATTATTTGGGTAGTTCATGTTTTATTTTTTATAAATAATCTATATGGAAGTAATATGTTTTATCCATTAGTGAAGTTTCATGGGATTATATCCCTCTATATTGATTTTGGTATAATAAAATCACATTTAATGTTTTATCAGTAAAAGGATAAACTCAATTATCGCATAAATATTTTTTTGGTATTATATAAGAGCTTATTTAGTGAAGAATTGATGAATTATATTTTGGAATAGTTATATGGTTAACCATTTGTAGAATGGTATATGTTAAACATCAGACCAGGTTTTAGAGAAATAAGATATTATCTCACCAAATTAAGATTTATTTATATTGGGTGACATGTACTATAATTTTTGTTTTGACAAAGATAGATGAAGCAACCTATCATTTTTTATGGATATCATGATCAGAAAATGCTTCAAGAATGAAAAATTCACCTTAATTTTTTCGAATAATAGATGATGTGGAAATTGATCAATTCATAACAAGGGGTAATGTTTTCCTAAAATCGTGTATGTATATACTCTCATGAAAATTCATCAACATTAGTAAAAAGGGACTTCAAATAAAATGTTTTTCCACTATCATCATTATTATGATATCAATGACCTTTTTAAGCCAATTTGGTTTATAGATTTGTAATGGTTAAATTTATCCTAACCGTTTTCTCGATCACTCTCCATCATAACATGGTAGATATATTTTTATATGATGTCTATGTTTTCACATTAATCTTATTTTCCCCTATATGGAAACCCTGTTATGAGTTACATTGGGTAAACATTATGTTTCTAACATTCCATTGAAATTAAAATTGTAGTAGTCATTTTTAGGTTGTGGGTTTTTATTAATGGAACCTTAATGTATTAAAAAATTGATAATATAGATGAATTTTGAGGGTTAAATTCATTTTAAATAGGGTATAATGTTGCACCCAGATATTTTGTGGAATAAGTTTTCTTAAATTAATTTTATCTTTTTGATATTTTTCATTTCACACAACAGTGATTATTGATTTTTTATATGAAATCATCATGTTTGGACTGAATTATATGAAAAACGTTAATATTTTTCTTCATGAAACACTTATATTATGTTTTTTTACATGCAAAAATATTGTTATATTTTGTTACATGCAATTCTTAATTCCTTCGATAGCTTACGTAACACGCAATGATGAATTTTACAAAGCTATAATATACTATTATTATTGTAATTACAATATAATTATAGCTTCCACCTAGCTTTTGGAATGGATGTTCCCAATAATATTAAATAATTTTTGAAAATATGATTTACACTAGTATATTAAATGATTCATTTGGTTTTGAATTAGTCTAAGTTAATGAAAGAAATATTTATAAACAAATAAATCACACTTCTATGAAAACTATTTTTCTATTTATGAGAAATTTTTTAATAAAAAATATTTATATAATTTGATTAATGTTTTTAATAATATTTATATATTATATATTCCATAAATATTTTTTACACTCATCAAACATATTTTATAGTTATAAGATAAGAATAAATCAAATTATAAGAATATTTTTTTTCTAAAAGGTAATTTACCCACATTTTAATGTTGAACCCATTATAAATATAACTTTTTAAACATTTATAAATATTATTTAACAAAATAAAATAAATTTTTTGATTTTAAATGAAAAATTGTAAATTGTGTTATTTTTTCATATTTTTCTGAGCGGTTTTATTTGTTGATGAATCGTGAAAAACTCTCGATTATAATTCCAAAAATGATTTGTAATCTAATTTATTTATATAATTATATTAAGTTTTAATTTGGGTTTTTAGTATAATTTGACCTATTATAAAAAGATAAATCCAATTTATGTTATTGATATCAATTTTATAATGAAATTAGACATAAAAATATTTCTATCTTTTGGGAATTTTCATTATACAAATTTACATTTTTATCCCATATAAGGGATTAATTTTTGATTAATTTATATCACTTATGTGATTTTAATCTGGAAAAATTGATTCAATATTTGGAATTAGAATAATTTATAATTTTTAATAAGTTCAAAATTTATTTTTACCAATAATATTTGTAAAAGTGATTATAAGTAATAATAGTGATTAAGATAAAAATTAGCTTAACAAAGGAGTAATCCTAAAACGTAAGGACCAAAATGACCTTGAATGTTTTCAAAAATCCATTGGTTGTTCTTATAAATACATGATCCTCCACTATATCTATTTTGGAGATTTATTGTATCCCCATGACATGGGTAAAATGTGGGTGGAATTCCATTTTAAAAAATTTACAGGAATGCCACTCCTACTCCCCAATAAAAGGAACTCAACAGACCTAATTATTTACAACTCTAAATCCTATTTTTATCAAAAAAACCCATCCAAAATATACTCCAAATATCCATAACTTTATCATAGAATCCCCACATTTGGTATAAATCCATCCTATGAAGCCATTTGGTTCAAAACAAAATGAATTACCCAAAGAAGAGGTAACAACCTTCCTAAAGATATCTTTTATTATTTTGGTTCTCCAACCACTAAAATATTATTATTATATGATTATATAAAAAATATTTATAAAAAATATACTGATTTTATTTATTCTATGGTTTCAACCTACACCTATAAAAACATCCATCAAATTGGTAACGAATTTGTAGTTCTTGTGTACAAAGAACTACCGCCACACGAAACGATGTTGTTCATTTTCATTTACCATCAACATTGGTTGGAAATTACGATATAAAATCTATTTTTATATTATATATATGATATTAAAGTTGTATTTATGTTTTTTTAATTATTATATAAAACATACATTAATGCATTCCATTTTGTGTAAATACGATAACTTTGTTTACAGATGTATGGTCTACCGCCTCCTCAAAGTGATGAGATTCATCCTAAATATACATGCATTATATTAATTATGGATTTATTGATATAATAATATATATATGAAATAATAACAATAATTTAATTATATTATATATAAAAACATAAATATATTTCATTTAATTTCTTTCTTCTAATAAGACAATAAAAATTGTGTTTATGCGTACGTAAGGCCTAACGTCTGCATGAATGGTGTATTTCATTTCATTTTTATATATTTAAAATATTATTAGAATTTAACATAAAATTAATATATATGATATTTATATCATAATTTATATTATTTTAATATATAAATCATGATCTATGTAATATGATAAAGAAAAACATGTTTATATATATATGAGAAACAAAATGAATATTACTTGAAACGTAACATTAACATGGAGTAGTTTATAAATTGGTAATATAATGTCATAACCAAATCATATATGGTATTAGATATAATAATATGGTTTTCTGATTAATTTATAATAAATTTTTATTTATTAGAATGGTTTTTTGAATGCGTACAAATAAATTTATCACATAATGTTAGGGGTTTTTCATCTCAATTTTATTTATATGAGACTTATAGATTACCCACCACTCATTTATTTTGTGTGGTGTATATAATTCCCAAGATTTTTTTATATGATTTTTATACTTAATTTTTTCAAAATTTTCATATCCATTTGATGATCTCTCTTTCATGGTGTTTATGGTTCAAACATTACCAAATTAGTAATGTAATTTTGTCTCGATTTTCCTTCTTTGAGATACATGCCATGTTATGCCCCTATATTTTTATATTGGGTGTACATACTACCCTTTAATATTTTATATTAGGAATATAATTAATTTCATGATATTAGGTAATTTTATTCCCTTATTGGGATTATGATTCAATGTTTCCAAATTGGTAATAGTTTATTGCTACAATCTAATCTTTTATCAGGATTATTTATGATTATAATTTAATTGAAAAAATATTATGATCCATCTCCTAAAAAAATTCATGAATTTTATTCTCTTCTAGATATCCACGATATCTTCATGTTTTAGTAAAAATTTCCACTCTTCTGTACTTATGAAAGTCAAGAAAATGTTTTTATGAAAATCTGACATTACTTCAACTTACAATTAGAAATATATGTTCTTTTAAAATAGTATTTTCACAAAATGTATTAAAAATGTTTTAACATTATCATATTATGTATAATGGACAATTTTACCCATGTTTCACCTTTTTAAAAACAATTTTAAAAGGAATAACCTTTTAATTTTCTTATAAAGTAATTTTTCTACACCTTTTACGGTGAAAATTAATGATTGACATGTTTGGATTTACCTGTCTTCATGACCATATTTTATGTGAAGCATACTATGAATGTTTAATAGATTATTTTTACTTATTATGAAAATAAATAGTTGCATGTCAATAATTTTATACATGAACATTATAAGATATTCCCAATGTTATGTGTGAACCCTATTACATGTTCACAACAATGTACGTGGACCTGGATACATGTACATAATTTTATAAAAGAGTATATTTCCATATCCTTAACTTAATTAATGAACATATATCTACTTATACAAGTTAATAATGTGGTAAGGGATGTGTATTCCACAATTATATGTGTTATTCCAACTTTATGGTCTCATGGGTAATTATCATGATACCATTATGATTCATTTCTTTGGAAATTCCAATATTTATGTCGTGGATCTTGTAAAAGATCTTTGATATATAGGGTATGATCATAAAATTTTATTCTATAATTCTCATACCCATATTAAAATATTATGCATTTGTATCACATTTTTCTTTATTATTGAGAAACTGATCTCACACCTATATGATATTTACTTTCCCTAGGTTTTGTAGAATGGTTTTTAGAAGATGTTCTAAAGAGGAATATCATTTTGAGAAAAATTGATGATATTTCAATGAGTTATATGATTTTGTTCCATGTCTCCAAAGACATAAAAAATATATAGTACTTGGGACTATATGTTTTTAGTTTTCTTAATATACAAATAAAATGATGTAATATTCATGTATTTTAATAATTGGCCACTACAGGTTTCATGTGAAATATGTGGTTAAAAATGTTTTCCTTAAAAAAATAAAAAGTATTACCCTCCCCTACTTATAAAAGGTCCCCCTGTATCCTCTCTTATTCACCCCTCAAATCCATTTTGGTTTAGCCAAAAACTGACTAAATAACATTCAAAATCCTATACTGACATCTTATAAGGCTTATTTTTTATAGAAATATAATATTGGAAGGATTTTTTTTTTTGAAACCTAAGGTGGGTACATGAAGAAGATGTACTGTTCTTGATTGATTGTTTTTATATTATTTATTCATACACCTCCAAAATTATTATTAAACAGTGATGAAATATTATTATCACTATCATATATATTATGATACATTTCAATGTGAATTTCATTACAATAATACTTATCCACTTCTATCAAATTGGTTAGTAAATCATCATTCATGTGTATAATAGACTATCTCCTCACAAACTGATGTCATTCGTTATTTCATTACCACCTCCCACGGTTGTTTATGATGATGGATATAATGTATATACATGATATTTATAACAAATTGATAACTTTAGATTAATTATATCACATATAAATTTATATTTTTAATTTCATTGGGGGTATAATAAAGTCGCTCATGTGTATGGAGGACTGCCACCAAACATAGTGATGTGATTTTCTTTTCAATAATGATTTATATAGAAGATAATAAGAATAGAGTTGTGAAATATATAAATGATATACAGAAAAATTATTATATTAATGATATATTTATAATTCTTAAAAGGTATTATATCATTTTATTTCATACCTTTTTACACACAGAAACATGAAAAAGTCATTTATGTAAGTGATGACTACCTCCTTCACAAAGCGATGTGACCCTATCATTTAATAACAAAACCAAATGGATGATCTATATAAGAATATATAAAAATGTATTACTAGTTAATGATATAATTATCAATATGTATATATATAATCTTACATACCTCCTTTACATAATGATCATTGAATATTGGAAATGTCACTCATGCATACGTACAACCAACAGTCTCCATGATCTTCAAGCACTACATTAACTAAAACCATGTTTCATGATTGTAATTAAAGAATAATTTATATATAAATATGATAATTATTTCAATATTTTTATTCCTGATATTATGGAACCAATATCAATGTATGAGTACTGAAAATAAAATATAATAATATATATTAAAAACAAACATCTTATCACCGGAAACATGATTTTTACAAGGAATTGGTAATAAAAAGTAAATAAATAGTCATAAGTAACTAATATAAGATATAAGATATAATAATGGTTATATAATATATATATAGTAAAATTATATTTCTTATATAGGACATTCGAATGTGTATGAAGAAAGTCGAGTCCTAAGGTATGAAATATATGTCTCACTTTTTTTACTTCTATGAGACACATGCAATATTCACCCCTATTTATTTTATCTGGAGAATATAATGACCATGTATATATATTATGATTATTATAATAAAAATTATTGATATTACATGGAAATTTTAGGATCAATCTTTCATTGTAATTATGTTTCATCTGTTACTAATGTGGTTATTGATTTATGTTATAATCCCACTATTTATTGGAATTGTCTATAATTATTTGTATAATGTAGAAATATTATGATATTCCTCTAATAAATTGTCCTGAAAATTATTTTCCTATGTATATGAATGTTATTTTCATGAAATAATTCCATTTTTGCACTCTTTGGTACTTAAAATAATTGAGAATTGTTTTAAGAAAAATTATCTTTACTTACCTCTTCGGTTGAAATCCATTTTTCTTCCAAAACCTTGTTTTATATATTTTTTTCATAAATGTTTTCAGTATTATATAATAATTTAATAAATAATTTTTTCCCCATGATTTAATTTTTTTGAAAATGTTTTGAAAGGATCCTTCACGAAATTTTCCAAACAATGCACTTTTATATTTTATTGAAAATGAGAAAATAATAATTGTTTCAATGTATATATATTATGAGTATAATTTTATATGATCATGACCATAATTTTCTTCAAAGATAAATTTATAATTTACGGTTGTTATTTTACAAGAAAATTATTTTAAAAAAATTATATGATCTATTAGTGTTAAAAGGTGATTATGAATGAAAATTTATCTTCCTTATGAAATGTTCCAAGTGATCTTTTAAAATCACTATCCATATTAAATGGAATAATTTGATGTAATTTATGAATTTATAGTGATATTATCCTTGGATACCATGCATATTATTTCATTTTTTTTCTTTAAGATAGAATTATGTTTATGAATCTGTCCTATCATCCTTGGGTTGTAAATTATTATGAAACTCATTTCTTTTCACTGGTTATGCTATGATGGAATGATGAAATAATTTTGAAACCTATTTTTTATCCACATATTATGATGCTAATGAATGTTCATAGAACCCATTTATTTTCATGGATTATGATATGTTCAATTGTTTATGATCTTATGGCCCACATATGTATTATTTACATTATGTGATGGGTGATACCTATACCTCCCTTAAATGAATTGTTAATGATGGATAAATCATGAGTAAATATGTTAAAATATAACCTGGTTACGAGTTCACAATGTTATGCATAATCTTGATTACATGTTTACTTTATTATGCATGAGCCTCATTATATGTTCACAATGTTTTTCTTGAACATGATTAAATGATCACAATGTCATGAATCGACCTATATTTCATGTCCATAATGTTATGTGTGGACTTGGTTTCATGTATATAATATTATATAGGGTCCTTATTTAATATCCTTAACATAATATGTGAACGTATATCAATTTATACATTTTCACAATGTCATAATCTGATGTGTATTCCACAAATCAATATCTTTTTAGATTGTAATGTGTGCACATATCATGTTCTTTACACCATATTCAACACCAATTTATTTTTTTGGGTGCACATACCACCATTTTTGTATATTATTTTATGAATTCATTTTTATTCACGATATTTAATATAAAATATTATTTCATTTATTTTTATAGGGCTTGGGATCTAGAAATTAACATTTTGGTAAGGGTTTACTTCCCAATCTAATTATTATTTGTGATTGATTATGTTTATATCTAATATAGGGGAATTAAATAATATTTCTAACATAAAATAAATATATTTCAATCACTAATGGTTTTAAATAAAAATTTTATAATAATAGTATCATTTTCCATCTCTTTGGTCATAAAAATGATTAAGAATTTTTTTAAGACAATACAACTATATTCTAATCTTCTGTTATAAATCATTTTTTATCAAAACCCATGTTTTCTAAACATATTTTTATCATTTTAAAAATGATTTATTAAGTAAATTTTCCCCATTTTTACTTTTTAAAAAATGATTTAAAATGAATTTTCATGTCATTTTCAGAAAAATTATCATTTGGAATTTATAGAGAAGATGAAAGGAATTTTCTTTTAACCCGTAAGGAATGAATAAAATTTTCCATTCACATCAACAATCAATGACTTTAATATTATTTTATATTTTGTCAATGTTTATTCACAAATTAAAGGGTTTAAAATATATTTTCTGAAATTTTATATTTAAAAATATTATCAATTTAAAATGGTTATTTTCTTAATTTTTTAATGAATATTTTTAGGTATTTCTACTAATCAATGAAATAAAAACAATATTGAACATAATACCCATTGGGGATATGTTGTATTGATATCATCCTTATAAATTATTCGAATGGTATATGATCTATTTGATTAAGGATGTAATATTTTATTACCATTCACCATATTTTGTAGATGGTTTATGATTATGTTTATTTATTGGGGAAATTATTAAAATTTCATATGAACATTTTTGAATACCATTTCTATATTCATTATGTTTAACCACATTAAGGGTCCACTATAGCCTGTCGATGCATCGGTAGGTCTCATGAGACAAAATGAATTGGGTTTTGGTGATGTACGTACCTATTTTCATAGATGACATGGTATAAATCCTCTATGGTATTATATTTATTTGAAAAAGGCCAAGAAAGTATGTTTTATATGTCCAAAATTATGAATTTCATCATTATGAGTTCATTTATTTATATTACTTATGATTATTCAATTAGTTAGAATACACATGGTTATATATTCAAGATCATGTGATTATTTATATGTAATTACTCAATAATCATTTATTCATACAATATTATGCTCATGGTATTTTTTAAATTGAACATGTACTATTTATTTACCTTACCACATTGATTATTCATTATTTTTTCAAATATTTTTATATATGCTTACCTTTACTGAGAACCTAAGATCGCCCATATTTTATGTGTAATTTTACTATGTATACTAGATAGTTTTTTGTGATTAATATTTAGGGATACACTAAAGTGAATAAGTGTGTTTTAAAATAAAATACTTTTTTGTATTTTATTTTTTAAAATATAACATGAATTTAAATTATTTATCTAGTTTACTAAGAGTACTAAACAATTTGGTACTTCTAGATATGATTACTTATATCTTATTCCAATGTTATAAACAATAAACTAGATATAATTATTGTGGAAGGGTTCTCTAGATTTGGTATTTGATTATGTTTTGTATAAACCTTTGGAACTATATTTTTGAAAACATATATTAGGGAACACAAACCTATGATATAATATGGGAATAAGTATATAAGAAGATCACAATATTTTGTAAAGGAAGATATTATGTGTTTTTCTTAAAAAATACATCCCCAAATGGATACTACAAGTGTATTTGGTTATATCAAAGAGGTAACTAGGTGTAGTATCTTCAAAAAGGGGGAATTTGACTTGGAAGAACCATTACATGGTGCCTGAAAATGGGCCATATTATATAGCTGGCAGGACACTCATGGGGGATATGCATGATTTAATTAACATCTTTATTTCAAATAATTATGAAGGATTTTAAATTATTTTTATAACTTGAAAACATCCAAAACGAAACTGTGTTTAGGATTATAAGATTAGATATTATTAAAATTTTCAATTTATGTTATGTTTTTCACAATTTTTGTATTATAAATTATGTTCCATAATGTTATAAACTAATATAGCACAAGACATTATTTAGAAATGGATTCTATTTGAATGAATAAGAACTTAATCAATGCTCATAATCCAAATAGTAACAGTGATCATTTTATTGATGGGTTAAGCCAATATATCAAATTAATCTATATTACTAATAATTATCATAATATAATGACTCAGTATGTTGTACTAACAAGACATATAATTAATTCTCTAAATATTATGACATTTAAGTGATGTATGAGAAGAATTTGATGATATAGAAAGATATTGATACAGGGAAAAAGAAAAATAAGGCTTTTACAACATGTGATAATTCTGGAATGTAATACCTTAATACGTACTAAAAGTGAATGGATTTTTTTTATAATTGTGTAATGAAAGGCCACCATTATTATTAATTAAAGGGAATGGAAAATGTTTCTAATGTTCAATGATTCAACTATTAGGAGATGAATATATTCCTAAAGAGTTGAAGGAATATTTCTTAAAAATAGATTATAGATCATGGTCAAGATTATTCTAGTACTACAGATGAAGTGGATTGATTAATGTGATTATGTTAGGATTCAAGAATTATATATATTTTTCTATTTTAATCATTATATACTTATTACATGAATTATTAAATTTAAAATCGTTACTCTATATAAATTTTACATTATGGTTTTGAAAGAGTATGTTGAATGGTACCGATGATCAAGACAAATGATTCTGTGGTGCGTTGATATTCTTATAAAACACATGATTGAATTAAATATAACCCAACAATATGTTCCTCATGTAGAGATGATTATGTATGGATAAATATATTTTTGATACGTGTAATGTAAATTAGATAGTAAAAAATATATTGGAACTATTTATTGATTTATTGTCAAACTGATTTTTTCTATCTTTCATGGAGTTAGTAGAATTTTTGGATTTAATGAATATATCCAATATTTTGTGTTTTATTTAAGGAATAAAGAATAAATCATTTTTTTAATACGTTTTTATGGTAATTCAGAATATTACAATGTTTCAAGATAATAAATTATGAATGAATTCATTTGTATGGTGTGTGATTATTAAGATATAATTCATGTTATTGGGTGGGATTAATTAAATGCTCATATTGTAAATTTATTGATCATCTTTCTATATTTTTTCATCATAATATTTTCAGAGGATCACTGGGTTGACCTTTAATGAAATGGAAAAAGTTAATCTTTGGATGAGGTTTTATAGATTAATTAATTAATTCATAATCTGAAGATTTATGAATATTGGATAACCATTACTAATCATTTGTATATAATAATAACTACACATCGAAGGAATGAATTATCATTCTATTATGGATCTTATAATCCATTAAAAGTTATTTTTTGTGCTTAGAGATAAAAAAACACTTTTGGGATATTCATTTCTTGGGGAAATATATGAATTGGAAAATGATTGAAGAACAAAAAAAAGTTAAAATTATGCCTATTAAATAGAAAGATTCCATGTACGTAAAGTTTCATATATTCACAGTCTATATGGCAATGTAATTCCTCCACTATAGGAAAAGGATATTGAAAAAATTCTATCCAATTACATTCATATATAATGAATAAATTAGCCTTTTAAATCATAAATTATTTTTGTTTTTTAAGTCCTCAATATTATATTGATCAATATATTTCTTATGATCAATGAACTCTATTACTTTCTGTAATTAATTTTTCTTTTCTTCTAAGTCTATATCATTACATTACACCAATGTTATCATATGTAAAATGTAACATCCCAAGTAATTAATGAATAATATATATTTTTATCTATGTCTATTAATGAATTAGATAGTGTTTTAGAGGCTTAAAATGAAAATAAATCCAATCTTAAGCATGGAATACACTAATATTGTTAAAAGATTATTTTACTGCCTTTTGATGGAAAACCCTTTTTAAATAAAAATTTTGACAATTTTATAATCTATATTTTTCAAAATAAAAATATTCATTATGATTGTGAAATTTAAATTTACATTGGATAAATTTTTGGTATTTTTCTGACAATGTTCATTTTTTAATGAATAGTGAAAATACTGCATTTTACATCAAAACTGATTTTTCATTTAATTTAATTATATGGTTAGATTATATTTTTAATTGGTTTTAAAGTGTAATCTTAATATATTTTTACCATTTAATCCAATGTTGGTCATTAGGATTAATTTCACTTTGAAATTGGTCATAAACTAATGCCAAATTTTTCATAGATATTGTTTCAAAAAAACATGCTATTTGTTTTGACAACGGGAATTATTTTAAAATCAATTATTGCAATTTATGTGTTTGGAATTTGGTAAAAAGGATTACATATTTGGAATCATAAGTTCTAAATTATGTAATTAAGACTCTTTTGTTTTTGGACATTATGAATAGTAATGACGGTAATTATCTTCAATTATCTTGATTAATGATTAATCGGGTAGTTAAGGATAATAAAATAATATCATAATAATAAAAAATGACACCAAAATGTGTCCTAATTATACTGCTTGTCTCATGTCCGACAATGGGATGTCTTGTGCCAAAGTTGGGGACCCCATGGAATCACTTTTGTGGAAAGTGACTTGTTATCTTTTTATTTTTGTTTAAAGAAAGTAAATATAACAAGAATGTATCACCTTATTAAAACATTTTTCATTTTGTCTAAATAGATTATATTTTAGACTATAAATATTTATTTGAAAGATAAAAATATTTCCTAAATCATAGTATTTGTTTCATAATTTTTAGACTTTAAATAAATTAAATTATTTATGGCATCACGATGATGCAGCGATTACCTCATTAATAAAGGATTTAAATAAAATGAAATGATAATGTAAAATCTATGACCTACACATGTCCAAAACCTATTGGATGGGTGTATTTCGAACCCTTATCACCTTAACCTCGAATTATATCAATGTGGGACCTTTTGAATCCGAAAATCATTTTCAAATAAAGTAACATTTCTTTACTTTCCAAGAGTGTCCCTCCTCTCCTCTTATAAAAGGCCCCCACCTCTACCTCCTTACCCACACTCCCAAAGACTTTGGCTTGGCCAACCCCTGCCCATTTTGTCTCTCCACATATCTCGCTTACTCCTTGAATCCTCACTTTGGGCAGAAGTCTTCCCAAGGAAGCCTTTGAGCTCAAACCAAAGGGAGTTACCCGATTTTAAGGTAATGTCTTCACCTGAGTCCTTTTGTTTTATTTTGCTTCTCCATACCCCTAAACTCTTTTTATTCATTTCTTTTGTAACAACTCCAGTATCTTCAATATACTAGGATATTTTTATAATAAGGATTCGAGCTACACTTACACACACCTACATCTAATGGTTAAAGTACATACTGTTTCCGTGGATGGTGAATTTATGCCTCCCGAAACGATGATTGTTCAACATTATTTTAACACATTAAAAGGTGGCCATTAAGATGTAACTATATTTATATATGATATATAATATGTTTATGTTTTCCTTAAGCTTCTTTATTTTTCATTTTGGGCATACCTTTATGGTTTCCATTATGGGTAAACGCGATATCTTCATTTAAGGAAGTGCGGACTACCGCCCCCTCAAAGTGATTTGATTCGTTAAATACCATATGTGGGACGTATAAAGGATGGAACTATGATATTATATATGATATTATACTGGAATTATAATATACCTTTATATCATTATGATTCCATTCTATAAAATATGAAATAGAAATGAAAGTAGTGCTCATGTGTACGTACGGCTTACCGTCTCCATTAACGGTGCATTTCATTTCTTACCTCTAAATGATTATGTAATATTATAAATGTATGTATATACTGGATATATATGATATATACATCATGATTATAATTCTGGATATAATGGATACATGAACAACTTGTAATTATAAAGGGTTTTTTTTTGACTCAAGTACCAATGATCGTTAAAATGACCGTCATTAACTTAAATAATTACATAGTGTTCATGACATGGAAGTAAGTGATATAAAAGGAATAATGAACTTGAAAAAGGTTCTTAAGCAAGTAGAAATTAACTCAAGTTTATTATTCAGGACATTAAAGAACGATCGAGTCAAGTCAGACCCGAGGTATGGGAATTCGTCTCAATCTCCTTTCATTGAGGCATATTTTTTTTGTACACAACCTTCTTTTATATGGTGTATAAACCCCTTTGTCTTTTACGTTTATTCAAAAGGAATCTTTTTTATACGAAGCATTTACTAAACGAAAAAATGGAATCTTTTTGTCGTACGTATGTGGCGACAACGACTTCTCCGCCGCCGTGACCATTATTTGAGTTTTGGCTTCCTCTACAAGCCATACCTTATTTTTAAAAGAAAAATAAATACCATGTTTTACTTTTCTTTTATTTTGGTATTGAAAATGGTTTTCATAATGTTTTTATGTAAATGTGTTGTATTGATATCTTGTGATTGAAAGTTGGGAATGTTATGTTTCCTTTATGCATGTTTTATATGATACGATTATGTTGAGGTTCTTGGGCATTATTATAAAGACGGGTGGTTCCGTGATAAACTTAGGGCAGGTGAGCTCGATATAGCTCTCCAATGCATTGGGTAACGTGAAGGAGTGAAACGTTATGGTTTCTCCGAAGAGATTTAGGTAATATACTGTGATGGGTATTCCAAACGTAACCAAGAGGGTTACTCCCTACGTAAGAATGTTATGAATGCCTCAAGTTACCTTAATGTCTTATGATTTCTATGATTTATTCATGATTTAATGAGGAATGTTAAAGTGATTATGTTTTATGGGTAAAGTATGATTTCATTCTTATGTATATATGAACTCATGTTTCCTTTCCATATTTTTTTATATAACCCATACTGAGATTTTTATGGTCATCCCAAGTCTTTTTTGAAATGTTTTTCACAGGTCAAGGGAAAGGTACATGATATGATGATAGTGTCAAGGAAGTGTCAAGAAAGAATCCATATTCTATTTTAAATATGTTCCATTGATGGGAAAAAATGAATACTATCTTTATGTAACCACTTTGTTTAAATTTGGAATGTAATGCAAGTCTTATGATCTAATTCTCTAAAACTCTAAACCTGAAAAGATCCTCAATGTGTAATATTGTAATAACTCAAGATTAAGTAAGGTTTAAGGCTGGGGCCTTATAGTTGGAATCAAAGGTCGGTTTACATAACTTTAGGAGTTAGAATTATATTAAATGATTATCCAAAAATATATTTTTTTATGGTCAAATTGAAGTGATATAGTATTTGAAGATTACCATGTTGCTTCATCTAAGACATGTTTGTTCAGAATGGTTTTCTGCAGAGGAAACAGGGAAGCAATGCTAGGAAGGCATGCAGAAAAAATAACCTTCCGAATCAGCATCCTGAGATGGTTAGAATTGGAACTGAACAGTTTGTTGCAGTAATGGCGTAGTTGAATCAAGTGATAAATGGTGGTGGTATCCATGCACGAGATCAGCCAGATCAACCGCAGAGGAACATGTCAGTGGTGGAACATTTCATGAGGCAACATCCCCCATCATTGAGAGGATCATCTGACCCTGTGCTAGATTAAGGGTGGATTAAAGCACTGGAGAAGATTTTTGATGTCATGGGGTGCTCAGACAATCAAAAGGTTAGTCTTGCTATTTACCGTTTGGAGGGTGAAGCAGATCAGTGGTGGTCGATGGTTAAAAATATCAGGGACGCTAATGAGATTGATGCTCTCTACTGGGATGAATTCAAAGGTATGTTTCTTGAAAAGTATTTTCCTAAGTCTGTTCGACTTAGGATGGAAAAACAATTCTTGGAATTGAGGCAAGAGGAAGACTTAGTGGCTGCCTATGAAGAAAGGTTCACTCGATTGGCACGGTATGCTCCAAATTTTATCCGAGACCTTGATAGTAAAATCAATCATTTTTACTCAGGATTAAAGACAAAATATCGAATGGAATTAGCTTCTCGTGAGTTTAAAAGTTTTGAAAATCTTGTTCGATGTGCTGAGAAGGTGGAAATGGAGTTTATCGATGATCAAGTGTTCTATAACAACCAGTAGAAGAAGAGACCAAGGTGGCAGGAGAAAGGGAACAATTCTTCAAAAAAGTCTGACGGTAAGAAATCTATGTTTCCAGTTAGTGATAAATGTGGAAAAAGGCATGCTGGGGAATGTCTTCTGAATTTTGGAAAGTGCTACTGATGTGGTAAGATGGGACATAAGGCTCGTGATTGCACTGAAAAAGATCAAGGTGAAGGTAAGACCAAATTTGATTTACAGTTAGTGAAATGTTTAAAGTGCAATGAGATGGGTCACTATGAAAATGAGTGTCTAACAAAGAGCTTGAGTGATGGGAAGTAGTTAGATTACATGCAGAAAGGGGTGGTGATATCCTTTGCAACTACTTCAGTAGATGTCGGGCCATCAAATGAAGTTGTATCAGGTACTTTGTTTGTTTTCTCAGATTATGCCAGTGTGTTGTTTGATTCGGGGTCTACACATTCTTTCATCTCTAAAACCTTTTCTAGTAAAATGGGAATACCATCCCAGGAAATGACTCCTTAACTTTTGGTAAAAACACCTGGGGGAAATGTTGAGGCAAAAAGAATTTATAAGAATCTTCCTATCCTTATCTGTGGATAGAACCTACTTGCAAACCTTATTGTTCTACCTCTATTAGAGTTTGATGTTATCATGGGTATGGATTGGCTCTCTATTTACCATGATTAGATTGACTGTAGAGATAAAGAAGTTTCTTTTCAGAAAGACTTTCAGTTTGTGTACAAGAATGAACCCTTACTGTTGATAACATATCAAGAGGCCGAGAAACTTGTAAAATATGGAAATGAATGTTACCTTGCACACATCATTGAAAATAAAGGAACTATTCAGATTAATGATGTGCTAGTGTTAAATGAGTATCCTGATGTTTTTCCTGATGAGTTTCCTGGAATAATACCAGATCGGGAAGTTGAGTTTACTGTTGACTTAGTTCCTGATGCTAAGCCAATTTCAAAACCCCCTTATCGAATGGCTCAAATTGAACTTTTAGAGTCGAAGGAGAAATTGCAAGATTTATTAGAGAAAGGTTTCATTCGACCTAGCACATCACGATGGGGTGCTCCTATTTTATTTGTTAAAAATAAAGACAGTTCAATGAGACTTTTCATTGATTATAGGGCCTTGAATAATATCACTGTTAAGAACAAATATCCTTTGCCTCATATCGATGATTTGTTTGATCAGCTCTAGGGAGCTCAGTATTTTTCAAAGATTGACCTGAGATCGGGGTACCATCAGCTGAAGGTAAAGGAAGCAGATGTTCCGAATACGGCATTCCGTACCAGATATGGCCATTATGAATTTGTAGTAATGCCTTTTGGGCTAACCAATGCACCTGCTGTATTCATGGACTTAATGAATAGAATTTTCCATGAGTTCTTGGATAAGTTTGTGGTGGTTTTCATTGATGATATTTTGGTGTTTTCTAAAAGTAAAGGGGATCATGAAAGACATTTACGGGTTATCTTGAAAACCTTGAAAGAAAAGAAACTGTATGGAAAATTCAGCAAGTGCGAGTTTTGGTTGCAAAAAATTTCTTTCCTTGGTCACATTGTTTCTAAAGATGGGATAACCGTTGATCCTATAAAAACAAAGGTTGTTAAAGAATGGCAAAGACCCCAAATGTAACAGAGATTCATATTTTCCTTGGTTTGGAAGGCTATTACCGAAGGTTTGTTAGAATTTTTTCATGTTTATCTAGTCCAATGACTAAGATAACTCGGAAGGGTGTTAAGTTTATCTGGACAAAAGAATGTGATGATTGTTTTCAGGAATTGAAAAGAAGATTGGTGAATTCTCCAGTTTTGGCACTACCTTCTAGGAATGGTGAGTTTGTTATATACAGTGATGCTTCACTGAAAGGACTTGGTTGCGTCCTAATGCAGAATGATCAGGTAATTGCTTATGCTTCACAATAGTTGAAAACTCATGAGGTAAATTACCCTACACATGATTTGGAATTAGCTGCTGTTGTTTTTGCTTTAAAAATTTGGAGGCATCATTTGTATAGAGTAAAGTGTGAAATATATACCGATCACAAAAGTTTAAATTATATATTCAATCAGAAAGAATTGAACATGAGACAAATGAGATGGCTAGAATTAATCAAGGATTATGATTGTACAATTCATTACCATCCAGGAAAAGCAAATAAAGTGGCTGATGCTTTGAGTTGAAAAAGTAATGCTTCATTAGCAATGTTGCGTTTGGAACGTGATCCTTTGGTTAAGGATTTGATTAACTTTGGCATAGAAGTTGTTGGTGCAGGATGTACTTCTGTTTTGTTTTAGGTATCAGTGAGATCATATCTATCAGACAGAATCAAGCAAGCACAGAAGCAAGACAATGAGTTGCAGAAAAAGGTAGAGCTGGTTCAGAAGGGTAATTTGCCTGAATTCAACATTGATAATGATTGCGTTTTGAGATTTGAAAAGAGATTGTGTGTGCCTTGTGATTCACAATTGAAGAGAGAGTTGTTATGTGAAGCTCATATTTCTCCTTTTACAGTTCATCCTGGCAGTACTAAGATGTACAGAGATCTGCGGGAGTATTACTGGTGGGATGGAATAAAAAGAGATATTACTGATTTTACTATGAAGTGTTTGACATGTCAACAGGTTAAAGCAGAGTGGCAGTTACT
Source organism: Viscum album (assembly GCA_963277665.1). Lineage (NCBI taxonomy): Eukaryota > Viridiplantae > Streptophyta > Magnoliopsida > Santalales > Viscaceae > Viscum > Viscum album. The sequence continues at coordinate 496,891,759 of OY728123.1, read as the reverse complement.
GAAAGGGATGCTTCAGCCTTTACCAGTGCCAGAGTGGAAATGGGAGAATATATCCATGGAATTTGTTGTGGGATTACCGAAGACATATCGAGGTAATAATGTAATCTGGGTTATTGTTGATCGCTTGACCAAATCTGCTCATTTCCTTGCTATACGATATACTTTTTACCTAGATCCACTTTCCCGTTTCTATCTTAAAGAGATAGTTAGGTTACATGGAGTTCCTCTCTCCATTGTATCTAATCGTGATCCCAGGTTCACTTCTAACTTTTAGAAAGGCCTTTAGAAGTCATTGGGTACTGAATTAAATTTTAGTACAGCATTTCATCCTCAATCAGATGGGCAGTCGGAATGAACAATTCAGACCTTGGAGGATATGCTACGAGCTTGTTCGATGGATTATCAGGGAAGTTGGAACCAACATCTTTCTTTGGTTGAATTTTCATATAATAACAGTTTTCATTCTAGTATACAGATGGCACCATTTCAGTCATTATATGGGAAGCGGTGTCGAACTCCATCTTTCTGGGATGAAGTGGGTGAAAGGACGTTGATGGGACTAGAATTGGTAGAAGAGATGGCAGAAAAAGTTCAGCTGATTCAGAAAAACATGAGAACATCTCAGAGTAGGCAGAAGAATTATGCAGACAACAGGAGGAAGGATCTAACTTTTGAGGTAGGTGATCATGTTTTTTTGAAAGTCTCACCGTGGGAAAGTGTGATGAGATTTGGTAAGAAAGGAAAGCTGAGTCCAAGGTTCATTGGACCATATGAAATTCTGGAGAAAGTTGGATCAGTTGCTTACCGAGTGGCTTTACCTCCAATTTTATCTCAGGTACACAATGTTTTTCATGTTTCGATGCTGAGAAAGTATATCCCAGATCCATCTCATGTTTTGAGTCCAGAGGTAGTTCAGCTGGAAGAGAACCTATCTTATGAGGAACAACTAGTCTAGATTCTTGACCACAGGGCGCAAGTGTTACAAAATAAGGGTATTAATTAGGTAAAGGTTTTGTGGAAAAACTACATGATGGAAGAGGCAACATGGGAATCTGAAAATGCAATGAGGGATAAGTATCCCCATTTATTCGATAAGTAAATAAATTGTGGGGACGCAATTTTCTAGAGGGGGGAAGGATGTAACATCCCAAGTATGTAATGAATAATATATATTTTTATCTATGTCTATTAATGAATTAAATAGTGTTTTAGAGGCTTAAAATGAAAATAAATCCAATCTTAAGCATGGAATACACTAATATTCTTAAAAGATTGTTTTATTGCCTTTTGATGGAAAACCCTTTATAAATCAAACTTTTGACAATTTTATAATCTATATATGTCAAAATAAACATATTCATTATGATTGTGACATTTAAATTTACATTGGATAAATTTTTGGAATTTTTCTGACAATGTTCATTTTTTAATGAATAGTGAAAAATACTGCATTTTACATCAAAACTGCTTTTTCATTTAATTTAATTATATGGTTAGATTACATTTTTAATTGGTCTTAAAGTTTAATCTGAATATATTTTTACCATTTAATCCAATGGTGGTTATTAGGATTAATTTCACTTTGAAATTGGTCATAAACTAATGCCAATCTTTTCATAGATATTGTTTCAAAAAAACCCGCTATTTGTTTTGACAATGGGAATTATTTTTAAATCAATTATTGCAATTTATGTGTTTGGAATTTAGTAAAATGGATTACATATTTGGAATCAGAAGATCCAAATTATGTAATTAAGACTCTTTTGTTTTTGGACATTATGAATAGTAACAACGGTAATTATCTTTAATTATCTTGATTAATGAGTAATCGGGTAGTTAAGGATAATAAAATAATATCATAATAATAAAAAATGACACCAACAAGTGTCCTAATTCTACTGGTTGTCTCATGGCCGACCATGGGATGTCTTGTGTCAAACTTTCGGACCCCATGGAATCACTTTTGTGGAAAGTGACTTGTTATCTTTTTAATTTTTTTTAAAGAAAGTAAATATAACAAGAATGTATCACCTGATTAAAACATTTTGAATTTTGTCTACATAGAAGATATTTTAGACTATAAATATTAATTGGAAAGATAGAAAGATTTACTATATCATAGTAGTTTTTTCATAATTTTTAGACATTAAATAAATTAAATTATTTATGACATCATGATGATGCAGCGATTACCTCATTAATAAAGGATTAAAATAAAATGAAATGATAATGTAAAATCTATGACCTACACATGTACAAAACCTATTGGATGGGTGGAGTTCGAACCCTTATCACCTTACCCTCGAATTATATCAATGTGCAACCTTTTGAATCCGAAAATCATTTTCAAATAAAGTAACATTTCTTTACTTTACAAGAGTGCCCCTCCTCTCCTCTTATAAAAGGCTCCCACCTCTACCTCCTTACCCACACTCCCAAAGCCTTTGGCTCAGAAAACCCCTAACCATTTTGTCTCTCCACATCCCTCTCTTACTCCTTGAAGCCTCACTTTGGGCAGAAGTCTTCCCAAGGAAGCCTTTGCGCTCAAACCAAAGGGATTTACCCGATTTTAAGGTAATGTCTTCACTTGAGTACTTTTCTTTTATTTTGCTTCTCCAACCCCCTAAACTCTTTTTATTCATTTTTTTGTAACAAATACAGTATATTAAATATACTAGGATATTTTTATAAGAAGGATTCGAGCTACACTTACACACACCTACATATAATGGTTAAAGGACATACTGTTTCCGTGGATGGTGAATTTATGCCTCCTGAAACGATGATTGTTCAACATTCTTTTAACACATTCAAAGGTGGACATTAAGATGTCACTATATTTATATATGATATATAATATGTTTATGTTTTCCTTAAGCTTCTGTATTTTTCATTTTTGGCATACCTTTATGGTTTCCATTATGGGTAAACGCGATATCTTCATTTAAGGAAGTGGAGACTACCGCCCCCTCAAAGTGATTTGATTCGTTAAATACCATATTTGGGAAGTATAAAGGATGGAACTATGATATTATATATGATATTATACTGGAATTATAATATACCTTTATATCATTATGATTCCATTCTATAAAATATGAAATAGAAATGAAAGTAGCGTTCATGCGTACGTACGGCTTACCGTCTCTATAAATGGTGCATTTCATTTCTTACATCTAAATGATTATGTAATATTATAAATGCATGTATATACTGGATATATATGATATAAACATCATGATTATAATTCTGGATATAATTAATACATGAACAACTTGTAATTATAAAGGGTTTATTTTTGACTCAAGTACCAATGATCGTTAAAACGACCGTTATTAACTTAAATAATTACATAGTGTTCATGACATGGAATTAAGTGATATAAAAGGAATAATGAACTTGAAAAAGGTTCTTAAGAAAGTAGAAATTAACTCAATTTTATTATTCAGGACATTAAAGAACGATCGAGTCAAGTCGGACCCGAGGTATGGGACTTCGTCTCAATCTCCTTTCATTGAGTCATATTTTGTTTTATACACAACCTTCTTTTATATGGTGTATAAACCCCTTTGACTTTTATGTTTATTCAAAAGTAATCCTTTTTATACGAAGCGTTTACTAAACGACAAAAGGGAATGTTTTTGTCGTACATATGCGGTGACAACGACTTCTCCGTCGCCGTGACCATTATTTGAGTTTCAGCTTCCTCTACAAGCCATACCTTCTTTTTAAAAGAAAAATAAATACCATGTTTTACTTTTCTTTTATTTTTGTATTGAAAATGGTTTTCATAATGTTTTTATATCAATTTGTTGTATTGATATCTTGTGATTGAAAGGTGGGAATGTTATGTTTCCTTTATGCATGTTTTATGTGATACGATTATGTTGAGGATCTTGGGCATTATTATGAAGACGGGTGGTTCCGTGATAAACTAAGGGTGGGTGAGCCCGATATATCTCTCCAATGCATTGGGTAACGCGAAGGAGTGAAACATTAAGGTTTCTTTGAAGAGATTTAGGGAATATACTGTGATGGGTATTCCAAACGTAACCAAGAGGGTTACTCCCTACGTAAGAATGTTATGAATGCCTCAAGTTACCTTTATGTCTTATGATTTCTATGATTTATTCATGGTTTGATGAGGTATGTTAAAGTGCTTATGTTTTATGGGTAAAGTATGATTTCATTCTTAGGTATATATGAACTCTTGTTTCCTTTCTGTATTTTTTTTATATAACCCATACTGAGCTTTTTATGCTCATCCCAATTCTTTTTTAAAATGTTTTTCACAGGTCAAGGTAAAGGTACATGATATGATGATAGTGTCAAGGAAGTGTCAAGAAAGAATCCATGTTTTATTTTAAATATGTTCCATTGATGGTAAAAAAAGAATACTATCTTTATGTAACCACTTTCTTTAAATGTGGAATGTAATGCATGTTTTATGATCTAATTCTCTAAAACTCTAAACCTGAAAAGATCCTCAATGTGTAATCTTGTAATAACTCAAGATTAAGTAAGGTTTAAGGCTGGGGCCTTATAGTAGGTATCAAAGGTCGGTTTAGATAACTTTAGGAGTTAGAATTATATTAAATGATTATCCAAAAATATATTTTTTTATGGTCAAATTGAAGTGATATAGTATTTGAAGATTTCCATGTTGCTTCATCTAAGACATGTTTGTTCAGAATGGTTTTCCGTAGAGGAAATAGGGAAGCAATGCTAGGAAGGCATGCAGAAGGAAATAACCTTCCGAGTCAGCATCTTGAGATGGTTAGAATTGGAACTGAATAGTTTGTTGCAGTAATGGCACAGTTGACTCAAGCGATAAATGGTGGTGGTATCCATGCACGAGATCAGCCAGATCAACCGCAGAGGAACATGTCAGTGGTGGAACATTTCATGAGGCAACATACCCCATCATTCAGAGGATCATCTGACCCTGTGCAAGCTGAAGGGTGGATTAAAGCACTGGAGAAGATTTTTGATGTCATGGGGTGCTCAGACAATCAAAAGGTTAGTCTTGCTATTTACCGTTTGGAGGGTGAAGCAGATCAGTGGTGGTTGATGGTTAAAAATATCAGGGACGTTGATGAGATTGATGCTCTCAACTGGGATGAATTCAAAGGTATGTTTCTTGAAAAGTATTTTGCTAAGTCTGTTCGACTTAGGATGGAAAAACAATTCTTGGAATTTAGGCGAGAGGAAGATTCAGTGGCTGCCTATGAAGAAAGGTTCACTCGATTAGTAAGGTATACTCCAAATTTTATCCGAGACCTTGATAGTAAAATCAATCATTTTTACTCTAGATTAAAGCCAAAATATCGAAGGGCATTAGCTTCTCGTGAGTTTAAAAGTTATGAAAAGCTTGTTCGATGTGCTGAGAATGTGGAAATGGATTTTACCGATGATCAAGTGTTCTATAACAACCAGTAGAATAAGAGACCAAGGTTGCAGGAGAAAGGGAAGAATTCTTCAAAAAGTCTGATGGTAAGAAATCTAAGTTTCCAGTTTGTGAGAAATGTGGCAAAAGTCATGCTGGGGAATGTCTTCTGAATTCTGGAAAGTGCTACCGATGTGGTAAGATGGGACATAAGGCTCGTGATTTCACTGAAAAAGATCAAGGTGAAGGTAAGACCAAATTTGATTTACAGTTAGTGAAATGTTTTAAGTGCAATGAGATGGGTCACTATGCAAACGAGTGTCCGACAAATAGCTTGAGTGATGGGAAGCAGTTAGACTACAAGCATAAAGGGGTGGTGAAATCATTTGCAACTACTTCAGCAGATGTCGGGCCATCAAATGAAGTTGTATCAGGTACTTTGTTTGTTTTTTCAGATTTTGCCAGTGTGTTGTTTGATTCGGGGTCTACACATTCTTTCATCTCTAAAACCTTTTCTAGTAAAATGGGAATACCATCTTAAGAAATGACTCCTGAACTTTTGGTAAAAACACCTGGGGGAAATGTTGAGGAAAAAAGAATTTATAAGAATCTTCCTATCCTTATCTGTGAAAAGAACCTACTTTCAAACCTTATTGTTCTACCTCTAGTAGAGTTTGATGTTATCCTGGGTATAGATTGGCTCTCTATTTACCATGTTAAGATTGACTATAGAGATAAAGAAGTTTCTTTTCAGAAAGACTTTCAGTTTGTGTACAAGAATGAACCCTTATTGTTGATAACATATCAAGAGGCCTAGAAACTTGTAAAATATGGAAATGAATGTTACCTTGCACACATCGTTGAAAATAAAGGAACTGTTGAGATTAATTATGTGCCAGTGGTAAATGAGTATCCTGATGTTTTTCCTGATGAGTTTCCTGGAATAATACCAGATTGGGAAGTTGAGTTTACTATTGACTTAGTTCCTGATGCTAAGCCAATTTCAAAACCCCCTTATCGAATGGCTCAAATTGAACTTTTAGAGTTGAAGGAGCAATTGTAAGATTTATTAGAGAAAGGTTTCATTCGACCTAGCACATCACCATGGGGTGCTCCTATTTTATTTGTTAAAAATAAAGATGATTAAATGAGACTTTGCATTGATTATAGGGCCTTGAATAATATCACTGTTAAGAACAAATATCCTTTGCCTCATATCGATGATTTGTTTGATCAGCTCCAAGGAGCTCAGTATTTTTCAAAGATTGACCTGAGATCGGGGTACCATTAGCTGAAGGTAAAGGAAGCAGATGTTCCAAAGACCGCGTTCCGTACAAGATATGGCCATTATGAATTTGTAGTAATGCCTTTTGGGCTAACAAATGCACCTGCTGTATTCATGGAATTAATGAATAGAATTTTCCATGAGTTTTTGGATAAGTTTGTGGTGGTTTTCATTGATGATATTTTGGTGTTTTCTAAAAGTAAATTGGAGCATGAAAGACATTTAAGGGTTATCTTGCAAACCTTAAAAGAAAGAAACTTTATGAAAAATTCAGAAAGTGCGAGTTTTGGTTGCAACAAATTTCTTTCCTTGGTCACATTGTTTCTAAAGATGGGATAACCGTTGATCCTACAAAAACAAAGGTTGTTGAAGAATGGACAAGACCCACAAATGTAACAGAGATTCATAGTTTCCTTGGTTTGGCAGGCTATTACAGAAGGTTTGTTAGAAATTATTCACATTTATCTAGTCCAATGACTAAGATAACTCGGAAGGGTGTTAAGTTTATCTGTACAAAAGAATGTGATGATTGTTTTCAAGAATTGAAAAGAAGATTGGTGAATTCTACAGTTTTGGCACTACCTTCCAGGAATGGTGAGTTTGTTATATACAGTGATGCTTCATTGAAAGGACTTGATTGCGTCCTAATGCAGAATGATCAGGTAATTGCTTATGCTTCACAACAGATTAAAAATCATGAGGTAAATTACCCTACACATGATTTGGAATTAGCTGTTGTTGTTTTTGCTTTAAAAATTTGGAGGCATCATTTGTATGGAGTAAAGTGTGAAATATATACCGATCAAAAAAGATTAAAGTATATATTCACTCAGAAAGAATTGAACATAAGACAAATGAGATGGCTAGAATTAATCAAGGATTATGATTGTACAATTCATTACCATCCAGGAAAAGAAAATAAAGTGGTTGATGATTTGAGTCAAAAAATTAATGCTTCATTAGCAATGTTGCATTTGGAACATGTTCCTTTGGTTAAGGATTTGATGAAATTTGGCATAGAAGTTGTTGGTGCAGGATGTTCTTCTGTTTTGTTTCAGGTATCAGTGAGATCATATCTATCAGATAGAATCAAGCAAGCACAAAAGCAAGACAGTGAGTTGCAGAAAAAGGTAGAGCTGGTTTAGAAGGGTAATTTTCCTGAATTCAACATTGATAATGATTGCGTTTTGAGATTTGTGAAGAGATTGTGTGTGCCTTGTGATTCACAATTGAAGAGAGAGTTGTTATGTGAAGCTCATAGTTCTCCGTTTTCAGTTCATCCTGGCAGTACTAAGATGTACAGAGATCTGCGGGAGTATTACTGGGGGATGGAATTAAAAGAGATATTGCTGATTTTACTGTGAAGTGTTTGACATGTCAACAGGTTAAAGCAGAGCGGCAGTTACAGAAAGGGATGCTTCAGCCTTTACCAGTTCCAGAGTGGAAATGGGAGAATATATCCATGGACTTTGTTATGGGATTACAGAAGACATCTCGAGGTAATAATGCAATCTGGGTTATTGATGATCGCTTGACAAAATCTGCTCATTTCCTTGCTATACGAGATACTTTTTCCCTAGATCAACTTTCCCGTTTGTATCTTAAAGAGATAGTCAGGTTACATGAAGTTCCTCTCTCCATTATATCTGATCGTGATCCCAGGTTCACTTCTAACTTTTGGAAAGGCCTTCAGAAGTCGTTGGGTACTGAATTAAATTTTAGTACAGTATTTCATCCTCAATCAGATGGGCAGTCGGAACGAACAATTCAGACCTTGGAGGATATGCTATGAGCTTGTTCGATGGATTATCAAGGAATTTGGGACCAACATCTTTCTTTGGTTGAATTTTCATATAATAACGGTTTTCATTCTAGTATACAGATGGCACCATTTCAGGCATTATATGGGAAACGGTGTCGAACTCCAGCTTTCTGGGATGAAGTGGGTGAAAGGAAGTTGATGGGACCAGAATTGGTAGAAGAGATGGCAGAAAAAGTTCAGATGATTCAGAAACACATGAGAACAGCTCAGAGTAGGCAGAAGAGTTATGCAGACAACAGGAGGAAGGATCTAACTTTTGAGGTAGGTGATCATGTTTTTCTCAAAGTCTCACCATGGAAAAGTGTGATGAGATTTGGTAAGAAAGGAAAGCTGAGTCCAAGGTTCATTAGACCATATGAAATTCTGGAGAAAGTTGGATCAGTTTCTTACCGAGTGGCTTTACCTCTGATTTTATCTCAGGTAGACAATGTTTTTCATGTTTCGATGCTGAGAAAATATATTCCAGATCCATCTCATGTTTTGAGTCCAGAGGTAGTTCAGCTTGAAGAGAACCTATCTTATGAGGAACAACCGGTCTAGATTATTGACCACAGGGAGAAAGTGTTACGAAATAAGGTGATTAATCAGGTAAAGGTTTTGTGTAAAAACCACATGATGGAAGAGGCAACATGGGAATCTGAAAATGCAATGGGGGATAAGTATCCCCATTTATTCGATAAGTAAATAAATTGCAGGGATGCAATTTTATAAAGGGGGGAAGGATGTAACATCCCAAGTAAGTAATGAATAATATATATTTTTATCTATGTCTATTAATGAATTAGATAGTGTTTTAGAGGCTTAAAATGAAAATAAATCCAATCTTAAGCATGGAATACACTAATATTCTTAAAAGATTGTTTTACTGCCTTTTGATGGAAAACCCTTTTTAAATCAAACTTTTTCCAATTTTATAATCTATATTTGTCAAAATAAACATATTCATTATTATTGGGACATTGAAATTTATATTGGATAAATTTTTGGTATTTTTCTGACAATGTTCATTTTTAATGAATAGTGAAAAATACTGCATTTTACATCAAAACTGTTTTTTCATTTAATTTAATTATATGGTTAGATTTTATTTTTAATTGGTCTTAAAGTGTAATCTGAATATATTTTTACTATTTAATCCAATGGAGTTAATTAGGATTAATTTCACTTTGAAATTTGTCATAAACTAATGCCAAACTTTTCATAGATATTGTTTCAAAAAAACCCGCTATTTGTTTTGACAACGGGAATTATTTTTAAATCTATTATTGAAATTTATGTGTTTGGAATTTGGTAAAATGGAATACATATTTGGAATCAGATGTTCCAAATTATGTAATTATGACTCTTTTGTTTTTGGACATTATGAATAGTAACGACGGTAATTATCTTTAATTATCTTGATTAATGAGTTATCGGGTAGTTAAGGATAATAAAATAATATCATAATAATAAGAAATGAAACCAACATGTGTCCTAATTCTACTGGTGGTCTCATGGCCGACCATGGGATGTCTTGTGCCAAACTTGGGGACCCCATGGAATCACTTTTGTGGAAAGTGACTTGTTATCTTTTTATTTTTTTTAAAGAAAGTAAATATAACAAGAATGTATCACCTGATTAAAACATTTTTAATTTTGTCTACATAGATGATATTTTAGACTATAAATATTAATTGGAAAGCTAAAACTATTTCCTACATCATAGTATTTGTTTCATAATTTTTAGACTTTAAATAAATTAAATTATTTATGACATCATGATGATGCAGTGATTACCTCATTAATAAAGGATTTAAATAAAATGAAATGATAATGTAAAATCTATGACCTACACATGTCCAAAACCTATTGTATGGGTGGATTTCGAACCCTTATCACCTTAACCTAGAATTATATCAATGTGGGACATTTTGAATCCGAAAATCATTTTCAAATAAAGTAACATTTCTTTACTTTCCAAGAGTGCCCCTCCTCTCCTCTTATAAAAGGCCCCCACCTCTACCTCCTTACCCACACTCCCAAAGCCTTTGGCTCAGACAACCCCTGCCCATTTTTCCTCTCCACATCCCCATCTTACTCCTTCAAGCCTCACTTTGGGAAGAAGTCTTCCCAAGGAAGCCTTTAAGCTCAAACCAATGGGAGTTACCCGATTTTAAGGTAATGTCTTCACTTGAGTCCTTTTGTTTTATTTTGCTTCTCCAACCCCCTAAACTATTTTTATTCATTTATTTTGTAACAACTCCAGTATATTCAATATACTAGGATATTCTAATAATAATTATTCGAGCTACACTTACACACACCTACATATAATGGTTAAAGGACATACTGTTTCCGTGGATGGTGAATTTATGCCTCCCGAAACGATGATTGTTCAACATTCTTTTAACACCTTCAAAGGTGGCCATTAAGATGTCACTATATTTATATATGATATATAATATGTTTATTTTTTCCTTAAGATTCTGTAATTTTCATTTTGGGCATACCTTTATGGTTTCCATTATGGGTAAACGCTATATCTTCATTTAAGGAAGTGCGGACTACGGCCCCCTCAAAGTGATTTGATTCGTTAAATACCATATGTGGAACGTATAAAGAATGGAACTATGATATTATATATGATATTATACTGGAATTATAATATACCTTTATATAATTATGATTCCATTCTATAAAATACAAAATAGAAATGAAAGTAGTGTTCATGCATACGTACGGCTTACCGTCTCCATGAACGGTGCATTTCATTTCTTACCTCTAAATGATTATGTAATATTATAAATGCATGTATATACTCGATATATATGATATAAACATCATGATTATAATTCTGGATATAATGGATACATGAACAATTTGTAATTATAAAGGGTTTATTTTTGACTCAAGTACCAATGATCGTTAAAACGACCGTTATTAACTTAAATAATTACATAGTGTTCATGACATGGAAGTAAGTGATATAAAAGGAATAATGAACTTGAAAAAGGTTCTTAATCAAGTATAAATTAACTCAAGTTTATTATTCAGGACATTAAAGAACGATCGAGTCTAGTTGGACCCGAGGTATGGGACTTCGTCTCAATCTCCTTTCATTGAGGCATATTTTGTTTTATACACAGCCTTCTTTTATATGGTGTATAAACCCCTTTGACTTTTACGTTTATTCAAAAGGAATCTTTTTTATACGAAGCGTTTACTAAGCGACAAAAGGGAATGTTTTTGTCGTATGTATGTGGCGACAACGACTTCTCTGCCGCCATGACCATTATTTGAGTTTCGGCTTCCTCTACAAGCCATACCTTCTTTTTAAATGAAAATAAATACCATGTTTTACTTTTATTTTATTTTGGTATTGAAAATGGTTTTCATAATTTTTTTATATCAATGTGTTGTATTGATATCTTGTGATTGAAAGGTGGGAATGTTATGTTTCCTTTATGCATGTTTTATTTGATACGATTATGTTGAGGTTCTTGGGCATTATTATGAAGACGGGTGGTTCCGTGATAAACTAAGGGCGGGTGAGCCCGATATATCTCTTCAATGCATTGGGTAACGTGAAGGAGTGAAACGTTAAGGTTTCTCTGAAGAGATTTAGGGAATATACTGTGATGGGTATTCCAAACGTAACCAAGAGGGTTACTCCCTACGTAAGAATGTTATGAATGCCTCAAGTTACCTTTATGTCTTATGATTTCTATGATTTATTCATGATTTGATGAGGTATGTTAAAGTGCTTATATTTTATGGTTAAAGTACGATTTCATTCTTATGTATATATGAACTCATGTTTCCTTTCCATATTTTTTTTATATAACCCATACTGAGCTTTTTATGCTCATCCCAAGTCTTTTTTGAAATGTTTTTCACAGGTCAAGGGAAAGGTACATGATATGATGATAGTGTCAAGGAAGTGTCAAGAAAGAATCCATGTTTTATTTTAAATATGTTCCATTGATGGGAAAAAATGAATACTATCCTTATGTAACCACTTTGTTTAAATGTGGAATGTAATGCAAGTTTTATGATCTAATTCTCTAAAACTCTAAACCTGAAAAGATCCTCAATGTGTAATCTTGTAATAACTCAAGATTAAGTAAGGTTTAAGGCTGGGGCTTTATATAAAAACCTTGTTATGTGATATTCCATATAACCATTTTCTTATGTTTCCCTATTATTAGGTGGATTCTATATTAATTCTTTTCATGATGAGGTTTCTTCTAAAATTGTATTTCTAAAATTCATCCTTTGATTACTGAGATCGTCTATGAATTTCAAGGATGTAATTTATTTAAGGTGGGAATAATGTAACTCCCTGATATTTTAAAATATAAATATCACATTAAATATATTATATGACATGAATAACCAATAATAGAAGGGAACATTAAATCTCAATCATTATTGATATTTTTATTTTTAAATAAATTCAATCTCGTTGATAGCTTGCAATGCATGAGACCACAGGTTTGAATGAAACAAGGTAATAAATTATTTAAAATTACCATTATAACCAATATATTAAATTAGAGGGTGTGAATAGTAATAAATAAATTATGAATTTTTTTATCAATTTTATAAAATAAATTCAATGGGTATCTATTGATTATCAATAAAATATGAAACTTTTAATGAGAAATAAATGTTTTTTTGGAAAACTATACTTTCCATAAATGGAGATTAATTATGAATTGAACAAATAATTTAAATTTAAAATTTACAATTTTTAGATTATTTATTATAATTTTTTTTAAATTATTACATCAAAATTAAATTAGTGTAAAAGTTTGGTATTTTTTGGAATGATTACTTTATGATAATTAGAGAAAAATAATGAATTTTAATAGAATACTTAATTTTATTTTCAGTATTTATAATGTTCAATTATATTGGAAGATGGTTTTAATGTAAAATTAGATAAATTTTATATATATATATATATATATATTAATCTAATTTAGTTTATTTGTATCATTTTCATGTTGAATCTTGATATAAAAACATTGTAAACTTTTAAAAAAATTCTCTTTTAAAACCTACATTGTTATCGCTCCTATAAGATTATTTTCAAATTAAAATTTTCCACTTTTGTGAATTGAATTTGGAAAAATCTATTCAATTTTTAGAATAAAAATAATTTATATTAACTAATAAGGTAAAATTAATTTTTTTACCATAATAAATAGTAAAAAGTAGTAAAATAATTTTAACATGGTTAATGAAAAAACTGATTTATCAATGGTTAAACTCAAAACATAATGGTTAAAATTACTTAAAATCATGTCTAGTATCAATTTCAAATCCATTTTTTGACCTTATAATGTATAAGTTATTTTATTTCTCTATTTTGGGATCCTTTCAGAATGTGAATAACATGGGTACACTGTTTTCTTTTAAAAAATTATAAGTGTACCACTCAAGTCAACTGTAAAAGGCCACCCCTTTACTCCCTTCTCCAGACTATCTGAAGCATAGTGTTTGGAAATTAAATATCCAAATATCTTACCAAAATACCTTTTTTCATCATAAAATCTTTATTTTCCCCCATAAATCAAACCTAGGAAGGATTTTGGTACAAACATAAGAAGAATACTCAAAGAAGATGTAACATTCATCAATAAGTATTTTCATTTTTTTCTTTATACACCTCATTAAATAATTATTCAAAGATTATGATATAATAAAATATATCATTAATATTAATATTTGATTTTATGTTATGGTGATGTCCTAAAACTATCCTAATTCCATCAAATGGGTTTCTAAATCAACATTCATGTATACGGCGGACTACCACCTCACGAACTGATGTCATTCCTTTTCACATTACCACACCTCATAGTTGGGTATAATGACGAATCTTAAGAATAAATATGTTATTTATTATGAAATGGTACCTATGTAATTATTATATCACATATAACTTTTTTACATTCCATTATGTGTGGATACAATAAGGTTTCTCTTATGTATGACAGACTACCGCCTTATGATACGATGTGATTTTTCCATCAACTCTTTACGTGGAAGGTAAAATGGATAGTTATAATGAATATTTATGATATAAATTAAATAATAATGATATTAATTAAATATTTATCATTATTAATGTTAATATATCATTATATTTCATACACTGAAAAATGATAATGTCATTCATGTATGTGTGGACAACCACAATAATGTAGTGATGCATATATTTTTTTATCACTAAGCAACATGGATGATGGATAAAAGTATATTTAATGAAATAATATGGTATATATTATATTATGATCATTATTTAAAGATAAAATATTATAAGACTTCTTTCCAAAATGATCATTAAAAACAGAAACTTCACTCTTGCGTATATATGACCTATCATCTCCATGTTTGAATCATTGTTCCTTTTTTATAATAATATTTAAGGATTGGTTTGAAAAGAATAATTGATAAATAAATTTGATAACTATTTATGGATTATTATTTTTGATATGTCTAAATAATTATCTTTTGACTAGAGTGAACATAGAAAAGACATTTTTCACACATAATCCAAATATCTTATAAATATATGACATGAACATAAAGTATTAAATAATCATATATAAAATGGTAACAAATGAAATAAAAGGAATATATAACATGAAAAGGTTTATTAATAAATTTAATAATTAATATAATTTTATTATTGAGGAAGAAAAATAATGTACATATCGAGTAAAACTCAAGGTAATGGTTTCTCACATCTCTTTTACATTTGTGAGGCACAAAACATATTCTCCACTTATTTCAATTATGTGGTGTATATAATACCATTTTTAACATTATATAATTAATTATTTTACATTAATGGTTGTCAATATATATATTATTTCATTTATTGCGTAGGGATTATAATTCAGAAGTCATAAAAGTTATAACAGTTTATTTAACAATATCATCATTGTTTGGGATTGCATAGGTTTAACTCTACATTGTGGATTTTATTGATATTTATTTCATAAAATAAATATATTTTCTTCAATTATGGTTATTTATGAACTTTTTAATGTAATTATACCATTTCACCACTCTTTGATACATGAAATGATTTAAAAAATATTTTTTATGAAAATACGACTTTATAATCTCTTTGGTCAAAAATTTGTTTTCAACATAACCAATGTTTTCAAAAATGGTTTTAAAATTATAAAAGTGATTTATTAAATAAATTATAAATCACTTTCTCTTTTTAACAAATATTATTATTAGGAAATTTCTGGTATTTTTTAAAACAATTCCACTTTATATTTTAACTAAAATATGGAAGGAAACATTGTTTTATTTTGTATGACCTGAAAAAAATTTCCTACCATCATGAAAAGTCAAAATTTAGAATCATATTTTACATTTTTAAATTGATACTTTCAAATAAAAGTGTTTATAAGTTATTTTTTAAAATTTTACTTGTAAAATTATTTTTAACGTGAAAATGTCTTTTTCATCTATTTTTTAATGATATTTTTATATTATTTATGCTCATCAACAACATCGAACCTTTATTGAATATATAATTAACATGGGATATGTTGTTTTGATATTATACTTATTATTTATTTGGATAGTTTATGATCAGTTTTTAGATGTATATTTTTTTTACCATTTACCATATTAATCTAGATGCTTTATGATTCTGTTTATTGATTGGGGAAAGTGTGAACATTTCATATTATTGTTCTTCAAAATGAATGTTTATGTTGATTATGTTGATCCACATTATATATAGAATGAATTGTAATTTTTATGTGATGGGAGGGTCCATATATAGCCTCTATATGCGTCAGTAGGTCTCATGAGATAACCGGTATTGGGTTTTAGCTGAGGCATTACACATTTGTATATGTGTAGTAGAAGAACGCCTCTATTGTATTATATATCTAGGAAAAATTCCTCAATTGTATATTTTAGATTTCCATCATTACACATTATATCATTATGGATTAAATTACTAATATTCTTTCTGATTATTTGATTAGTTAGAATATCTATTGTTATTTTTTCAATCTTATGTGATTTTTTTGCTGAAATTTTTCTTCATCATTTAATCTTACCATATTTTTCTAAAATTATTTATTAAATGCCATTTGTTTCAGTTATTTACCCTACCACATTGATTATGGATTATTTATTCATAGATTTTTTTGAACACTTACCCTTAATGGGATTTTGAGCTCACCCCTAACATATGTTTTATTTTAATAAAAATATCTAGAAGTGGTTTGTCATTAATATGTAGGGATAAAAAAGGGTAATAATGAATTTTTTCAAGAAAATACATTTTTTTATTTTATGTATTAAACTATATTGTGAATTTCATGTTTGTATCTAGTTTACCAAGAGAAATAATATTTTTGTTCATTCAAGATGAGATTCTTTATATCTCATGCTAATATAAAAATGGAGAAAGTATCTCCAAGCTACTAGCGTTGAGGTTTCTATAATCAAAGTATAGTAAAATGCCCTATATATTATGTAAAGGATATATTGAGTGGTTTATAAGAAACTTCATACATATATGGATAATAAAATTGGGTGTGACTCTAGAATAATGGTACCTAGGTGTAATTACATTGAAATATGGGATTGATCTGGACGTGATAGTCAACTGGTGCAAGAAAATGGGACTTCTTGCATAAAAATTCTCATACTCATATGAGTTATGTTTGGAAACACACAAACTCTTTATAAACCCTCACGAAGAATTTAAATAAATTATGAGTATGAATTACCTTGGATATTCATACAATTTCATATATTAAAAAGAACGTTTTTATACTATCTATAAGTTATATTTCAATATTGTGTGGTCTTCTATTAGAAATAGTGTTTCTAAAACAATGATTTTTTGTTTTATTAAATTTTCCTAACCTGAAAGGAATTTATATAAATTTAATATGATATAAAACATTATTATGAGAATCAAAATGAGATGATGATAGGAGTGAAGTATATTGTGATTATTCATAAATAATTATCATCGAACACGATTAAAAATGTGCACCTAAACAAACAATGGATGCACCAAATATGATATGTAGAGAGTTTTCTTAGAGTTCAGGTAGTGGAGACCATGTAGTAAATAATATTTTGTTTCCTATATATTGATAATGTGTTGAGAATAACATAATAAAATGTATTAGATGGCTGAGAAGATGTTTTGGGTGCAGAGAATAAGGATACAATGCATGTTACTTAAAACAAAAAATGAAAAATATTTGTCCACATGATGGATGATTATAATGTCCCACCTAAGGAATCCATATACTATTGAATGTTTTAAATGTGGAATGTCTCCAAATTATGAAATAAATGTCCTATGGTGAAAGTCCATAATGATAATTAGTAATTCTTTTTAAGTAAGGGTTATATTGCTGATGACAAGGACACTAAAAATGATATATGAAAGGAAATAAGTTTTAAGGAATACGTCAAAAGATCGTAGATAATGGTTTAAGAAGGATATGGGATGATTGGTGAGTTTATGCAATGGAATTCAAGGATTATGTTTTATGAATCAGGAAATATATAAGGATTTTCATTATTATTTTTAGTTAAGGATTTTAAAAAATATGTTAAATGGAATTTATGACCAAGAAAAGTGATTTATTGGAAATGTAATATTTTATGGAAAACACATGAAAAATTTATGATAAAACCTAATGTGTTCCTAAGGTTTAGAAAATAGTTATTATTTGGGATAATGTGATTATTGATATAGATAAATAAAATTTGATACTATTTATGACTATAGAAATCATAATATATTTTTTTAAAAATTAGTTTATTTTATCAGTGATGGAGTTTAAACCATTACTAGATATATGGAATAGGTTAATGAATATATTGTTTTAATCAAATTAATAAGGAAGTATTCTTGTTTCCATTGAGGTTTTATGGGAATTATGGTCATTACCAAGATTCAAGATAATATATTCCCAAGGTATTAAACTATTTTCTATATCAAAATTAAGATCTTATTAATGATATTAAGGGCATTAATGTTAAGTTGAGTTTGGGAAATATAGTTAAATTCTTTAAAAAAATAATTTTGGAAGGGATATAAGGTTAAAAATTTATCGAATTGTTTATTTTGAACTATGGTGGAGGTCATAGATAATAATGAATTATTTCATCAAATAATTATTAATCCTTATTAAATAACTTATGAAAATATTTTTTATAATAAGAAGATATAAAAGGAATGAATTAGCATTTTTATAGATATTATGATCTAATACGACTTTAAGAATAAAAAAATTCTGCCTCATTTCATATAGTAGGAGATGTGGATAAAATACATCAAGGAAAAACCATATAGTGAAACATTGACTATTGAATAAAAAGATAAAAATTAAGTACCTTTTAATATCTTCTAATTATATATGGAACAGGAATCCCTCAACATTAAAAAAAGTATAATGAAATAAAAAAAAATTAGTTGTATTCATTTATAATGATATCAATATCATTTTTCTTCCCTCCTTGGTTTATAGTTCTGTGGTTGTTAACTTTCTCTATACAAAGTTCTCTATCACTCTCCATTAGTATTTGGGTATTATTTTTCACTTCTATTTACATATTTTAACATCATATATATGTTATCTTATTAAGAAACCTTTTATTTATTATTGAAGATGAACTATTCAAATCCATTTCTCTTTTCCAATTGTATGTTTTTTAACCCTTCATATAATGTGGGTTTCTATGATGGAAGTTTCAAATGATAAACCATTGATGATCGAGACAAATTTCAAGGGAGAAATTCATTTTATGTGGGGGTAGAATGTAACTCTTTAAGATTTTGTTTATTTAAAATAATTTAATCTTTTTGGATATTTAATATTACACATAACAAAAAAAATTATCTTATATGACATTCAACATAAAGTGTATTTTGCAAAACACGGTACATTGAGTTTAAACAAAACGTAACATAGTATTAAAATATTCCTTTTTTTAATACGATAGTTATAATTCATATATTAAAATGAAATATATAAATAATATTAACTAAATTATGAAAATATATTTTCTAAACATTTACGTATAATAAATTCTTTGGTTACCAATTAATTATAAATTAAAATAAAAATTATTTTGAAATAAAGGAAATCTTTTTCTAAAAAAGTATTTTTATCCACAAAAACATGTTTTACTTAAATAAATTAAACAAATCACTTTTGGAGAACTATTATAATGAAATTTATATATTATATATTTAATAAAAGTTTTATAACTCATCTTTTTTTAGATAATAGTTATGGATAAATCAAATTTCAGGCTTAAATACTATATTTTTTCCCTAAAAAATGTTTTTTCTCATTTTTGTGTAGTTAATATAAATCAATTTTTTGAAAATTTTAGAAAATTATTTTGGGAATATAAATTTCCTATTTTAAATAAGCATTTAAAATTTTTCATAGTTTTAATTTTTTTAAATTTTCCAAAAATATTATTTTTTTTTATAAATAGTGAAAATAACAAATTTTAATTTAAAACTGCCTTTTTTTGTAAATTATTTATAAAGAAAAATTTTAATTTTAAATTGATTAAGATTAAATTTATTTAAATTATATATTTATTATTATAATTTATCTCATTTTATGGATTTTTATATTGAATATTGATATAAAAACATTGAAAACATTTTCAGGTTTTCTCTTTGAAAACTCTATTTCCATGTCGCCTCTGAGAGATTAATTTCATGTTAGATTTTACAATTATATGAACTGAAATTTTAAAAATGGATTCTATATATGGAATCATAATAATTTCAATCATCTGAAATTCTCAAATTATTTTTCTTCCAAAATGAATAGTCAAACAGTAAAAAATAATTATATACCTTTAGGAAAAAATGTGTTTACTAGGGGGTTAAAAAATCATATAGTGATTAAAATGACATAAAAAGTAGACAATTATCAACATTTATCTTTATTAAACTTTGTGGTTCTTTCATATGTCACTAAATGGTTTGAGCCTCCACTGCCATTTTTGGGACTATATCAACTCCAAAATCTTCCATTATCAAACGTTTTCCTAGAATGTCAATGTTATACATGTTTTCATGTATGAATCATTATATAGTTCAATTTGAATTACTGAGTGGAAATTATTAATAGACAATAACTCAATAAGAACAATATATTAATAAAAACATCCAATAAATTCATTCAAATTTTATTTAACTATATTTTACAATGTATAAATGGTTATTCTAGATTGACTATCAGCTTTTGGTAGATAATAAATGTGAAAGGTTATATTTGTATCTAATAGTTATAAAATATTCATCCCAAATTTTGATATTAATCAAGGATCCGAATTTATTAAAATTAAATTTATTACTACATGAATCATTAACAATTACATTATCTATAACCTGGAAGCTTGATTGAGTGAAATGTCCTATAAATTATTAATAAATTGAATAGAATATGTAAGGTGATCAACTACAACCCAAAGGTGATTATAGTCTTTTGAACTTATAGGATGACCAATGAAAAAATACATGGAGATGTTCTCCCATTTTGATACTATTATAGGAAATGGATTAATCAACCCTTTATACTTCTATCACTCTAAATTAACATTATGACATAACATACATTGAGATACAAAATCCTTAATATTTATTTTCATGTTTTCCCACCAGATGTGTCACTTCATATCTCAATTAATCTTTGTGCCTTTGGGTTTATAAGGATAAAGTATCCATGCTAATCATCTAGAGCCTCAATCACCAATTATAGTTTTTAATGGATATATATACACTTCCAAAATATTTTAACTCCATAATTGTAAAATATGAAATATGGAGTACTTATTACCTTCCTCTATATCTCCATATCATCATTCTATGACTCCAATATCATTACATAGACAGATTATTGATAAATAATTTGGATAATTATAGATTTCACCCCTTCCATTAGGATTTATATATACATCCATTGAATATCACTAAATATTCCATCTCTACTTGTCCACATCAATGATGGGTAGCCTGGTATTTTCTTCATATAACATATTCCACTTTTTTCCTTCCTCGGATAAGCAATCACAAACTTTTATTAACACTATCCATTTCATTTTCTACATGTTCAACATTGTTTGTGTGAAAATATAATTTTATATATTTTTATTGGTATATATTTTTATATATGTAACCATTTTCACTATAGATCTAATTATTCCTAATAATTAGTAGAATGATAAATACAACCATCATTATATCTTGTTTCAGGAAATATTACTCATTGGTCTTCACGTGTCATGACTCATAAGAAATCAACTTTTCATTTTACATTAAAAAACATTCTAATGTATTAATTGAATAATAAATATACGTGAAAATACATTATCCCCTATTTTTTAATGTCAATATGGATGTAGTGACCAACCTCTTCATAAGCACCATGAAACATTCTTTAAATTATTCTATCTCGATTAAATTTAACCCCTCCTATGTAATCATGGTCAAAGGATTCTGAAATTCTTATAAATTTCTCCAAATTCACCACCATTATCATAAAAACCATAAAAACTAAAAATATCTCTCATAGTGGTTGGTATAGGTAATTATTTATTCAAATATACCTTTGAAGGATCTACCGATATTCCCTCTCTAGTGATTTTTTGACCTATGAAGAATAACATTCATATGAAAACTTATCACTTTATAAACATGGAATACAATTTATTTCCTATCATAATATCTTTAATACAATCCACAAATTTAATTTATGTTCCTCAATGATCAAAAAATATATGATAATACCATCAATAAATACTACCATGATTATTTCAAGGTAATCTCAAAGACTCAATTCATAAGATCCATAAAGATATAAGGTGAATTTATTAGCCCCAAAGGAATCATTATGATTTTTTAGTATTTATATCCTATGCAGAAATATATCTTGCCTATATTTAATATCTCTATCTACCATTTATATATGGAACCTATATTTAATATCCATTATAAAAAATAATTAAACACCTCTCAGATGATAAATTAAATCATCAATATTGGGTTGATAATACTTGTTCTTAATATTTATTTGGTTATGTTCAAGATAATCAATTCAAAGATATTTTGATCCATCCTTATTATTGATAATGAAAAATGATTCTCCCTATGTTGAATCACATGGGGATATAACTCACACATAAATATTCTCTAATGTTTTCTCATTTAATTATTTAAATTCAATTGCATCTAATCACAAAATACTCTTTGATATTGGTAGAAAACGTGGTATGAGTTCAACTGAAATCTCTCCCTCATGATCTATAATAATATCACATAGATCCTTATACAATACTTATATATATTCCTATATTAATAGAATATCATCACTCTTTAGTTTATACAGGACCATTTGAGCTAATAGTCCTTCGTTATTATGTATCAACACCCATATTATGAAATTTTATTCGAATGGATACACATAATAATCATTGCATTCCAATTTGATAATGGGATGATTGAGGATTATAAATTAGATTTCTTTACCATGAAAATTGTTATGAGATCTATGTAATGAGAGAAAATCCATTTCTAATATAACATCAATGTACTCTAAGGTATGAAGAACTCGAAATACATTATATATAATTCAACAAACCTCAATCAAATAAGAGTTATATACATTTGACCCAATCATCCCACCACAAGGTTTTTTCACCAATTAATCAATATCCACTCTTTAGGATAGTGAACCAGGCATCCCTAAAAACATGTATGATCAGAAATAAAGAATGATACTTAAGATAAATAAGTCATTTTTAGACCTAGTATATAGACTATGTGAATTTCTAATCACTTCATTATCATGTTTCACATTTGTAGTAGTGTTTGCATAGTCTTGTCCTTTTTCCCTTGGTATATGAGGTTATTGAAGATTATTATTTCTATTAAACCTTATATTTTTTAATTTATTTGCACAATTTCTAAAAAAAATTTCCTTCAATAATGGATTTATAGGAAGTGCATTATTTGGGGACCTCTTCTCATACGGTTTTTTAATTTTAATCTTTGTATTTAATGGACTGTTATATAATTGTTGGCCCATTTTATAGCATGTAAAGAAATTTTTGGATTATTTGAGCCAATTTACTATTATATTCTTCCAATATATCTAGTATAATGGGGGTTTATTTTTCTTCCCTCCTTTTTATTTATCATTTTTGTTTCCCGAAAAACCATCATACATTTATTATATAAAAATCCATGGGAATTATGGAATTCATTGATTTCTATTTCCACCTTACTTACACATTGAAAATTTTCATTGTAGATACCAAAGTATATTATAGAAAATTAATTTCAAGGACTTTTTTTAGTCCACAACTGAAATTATTGATATTTCTTTCATTTTCAATAATTAAACTATAGTTGGGCCTTTCATGTATCGTGAAGTTTTTACTATAATTAACAGTGGATTCAACATCCTTTTATTTTAGTGCTAGGAATTCTCATAATATTTTCATGTGAAGCATTTGAGTATAATATTTTGTGAATTATACTTTATTGAAATCCACAAATTCTATGGAAATTTTTTTTTTCTTTTTTTATTTCTAATGAGGGTCCACCATTGGTCAGACCCACCCTAAAAATAATAATCATTTAAAGAGAAATTTTATTGGTCATAGAACTAGAGAATGGATAATTTATTATCTATTATGAAAATCAATTTCCTAGAAATGAGTGGATTCAATTATGCACTATGGATGTTGGACATTATTTTATGAAATACTCAATAACTTGTTCCTCCCTTAGTGTGATAATGAGTTTTACATTATTCCTATTAGGTTTATATCTTGAGGGAGTTGGGGGAGCATGGACATTATATTATTCACTCCAACTCTCATATTCATTGGTCTTATAATGGGGAAATCATTTTATGATCCATTAAAAACATTTTTAACTCCATATCTTTAATTTCCCTCTATTTTCAAAAATTAAAAAATGTTATGGTTGATAATACTTAATTCAATAAGTATATAAAAATAAAAATAATTAAATTAGAATTAATATATAATAAATTATATGTATATACTATCATATAAATTTATAGGTTTAAATCCAGGTTACACATGGTAATTTTCATATTAGGTTCTCTGACCATACAAAACAAATTTATTCAAATCATTCAAAATGGTTCATAAAGAGGATGTTAATCAACCATTGCATGTCCCCTCAAAATTTCAAACCCAATGTACAGTTAGTTAAATTTTTTGTTCCTAATTTGAAAATAAAGTAAATAGATAGCATACCATTTTTATGGTTATTATCCCTTAGTGAAGTTGTACAGAAACCTGTATTGACTTGTTTGTATCCATATAATTATTTCATTAATAAGAAACCACACACACTATATATATAAATAATTATATGTTTTTTATATTTCGGAACTTCCATAGGGATTTCAATAAGGTTTTCTAATCCAAATCCCCATAAATAACTAATCCAGAATACAATACTAAATGAGATGACCCAAGATAAAAAAACATATATGTTATATAATTTTCAAAATGTAAACATTACATATAAAAAATAACCTCACAATACCAAAATTAAAAGTTTTAGTTTGTTTAGAGTTTAACTATATAAAAATATTATTACACATTATTTTTTGACTATCATTGAGAGACATATCTATATAAAAATTCTTTCTATAGAAGACTAGAATCCTTCTAGCCATGTTGGAATTTTGTCTATGTATAGAGATGTTCAATCTACTGCAAATATTTAAGTTGGAACCTAGAATACTAACTTGAGTGAGATGAAAATACTTAGGCTTTTGGGATATCAAGTAAGAAGTATCCACCACCTATCCTGAATATTATGCGATGGATACATCATATCAGATTTTGTATCAAAGAAAACATTCATGGTGTGACCTCAGACATTCCAGGTCTATCAAATTGCAGAGGAATCTTTTGAACTCGTATATTTTTAAGGGGTGTTTACATCATTATATTGGGAGAGGGATGACTTTTGAGGATGAACTATGGGAAATGGAGTATGATTTTATGTATGATTTTCATCAAAAATGTCATGATCTTTGGATTAAATTTGAATATGAATATGGAATCACTGAACTGAATACAAAAACTAGGCATGTTCCATTGAAGCTCTTATCTCAATGGGATACCTACATGAATTATGTCACTTAGATTAATCTCCTTGTTACACATAAATATAGAGAGGAAATCCAAGTAATAGACATGGTTTCAAAGAGAGCAGTCCTTAAATAAATCACAATGTTGGTTTTCACAGTCGATGATTACCACACCTCACTTGTGAATGATGACATGTTAGGGGTGGTACACTCTCATATTTTCAAACTCCCTTTTAATACATGGAAATCATTTGTAACATTACTCATTTTTAATAATATTTTTAGGATTGGGCTCACATAGATATTGGATTGTTTGGGTAAAAATTTCTTCTACATATAATGCGGTATATAATTTTCTATGGAAATGAGAAAAATTGAGTGAGGCTTAACAATCATTAAGGGGAAACTAATATATGAATTATATTGTATAGAATTATAAGAATTTGAGAAAACATAAAATTGTAGTAATATGTAATTAAAAGAAATATATATTTATAATATATAATCAATATAAATATTAGAATATCATAGATAATAGACTGATATCATATGATCACAAAAGGACCATACTAAATGAATAAAACATATACCATGGATTTGGAATATATAAAAGATAATTATAAAGCAAGGAAAACTGGGAATGGAAAATGGATTAATATAGAAATGTGGAAGAAACATAAGAATAGGTAATCCTAACATTATAGGAAGCCCTAATTAGGACCACACATAATGTTTTGAATAAAAAAAATTCTTGTACACACATTATGATGTTAGAAAACAAAATAGGGACCTTATAATAAGTTGTAGACAAACCAAATCATGTTAATAAATGACACAATTATCTCTAAATACAAGTAATCATTAAATAATGAATTGGAGATACATATAGTACCTCACTGATCAAATAATTATATACTATATGTTTGAATGTCAAGAAAAATAAATCATACCTCATATCATTAACATTTCATGAAAAGTAAATGGGTTTCATATCATTTCCAAAGGGTATCATATAACATTACAATAAGTTAGATATGTTAATACAAAAATTAAAAACAATAAAAGGATAACAAATGAATTTAGAGAATGATCATAAAGATTACATTGTATGTGTTTTATTCAATAGAGGTAAATTTGAATACATTTTCACAAATAGTGCTTTTAGAAAACATTTTATCATTGGAATAATAGTAAAAGTCACATGCCACATTCAAGAAATAATTTTTCAAGAATATTAGTAGAAGGATTTAAAAAAATACATAAAATATTTAAAAATAATAAAATTATATTTTTTTTGCAAATTAATGTGGAGTGGAAAATAAATTTTACAAATTAGAAAGAAAATTCCTTTTTAAACCTTTTAGGTAGTTTTAATGAAAAACCCACATCAGATAATGTGTAAAAAATGTCACTTTTTTATAACATAAAGACAAATATTTAAATTATTGGAGATTATACATTAGAATTCCTAAAAATAGTAAAATTAAAATTAATTATAATAAGAGTATGTTCATGGAAGTGAAATATCAATTAAAAAGTTTTGGGGTTTTCATATTAAATAAATATTTTCTTAAAGAAGAAAAACATAAAAGAAGAATATTATGTTGTGAAAATATAAATTTCCTAAATGTAAAGAGAAAATATAATATGAATGAATGTAATAGAATAATATAATAATCTTATAAGATTATATATAAGGGAAAATTTTTATGAACCCATGAAAAGGGATTTGAGTCGACACCACCCTTACCTCTTTTGAAACTATTGAATCAATAGAACGTGATAAGAAGATATTGAAATGGAAATTAAAATATAGATAAATAAATTTTTTTTATTTTTCATGAAGATAATCATGTAGTAATTAAAAAATATAATAGAAACCATAGTGTATAATTTGAAAATTTTAATAAAGAAAATTAAATAGAGAAAAACAAACTTGTACCTTAGTACTATTTTTATTAAATCTCATTTGCACCTCTTATATAATAAAAATATGTTTAAAAAATAATTATTATTCTAGTTCATTATGTTAGTTTTTTTCTTAAATAGTTATAATGATTTGTAATTATATATTACTATATCTTCTTTGTATAAAATGGATTTAAGAAATGTTTTATTTTAAATTATCTCTTTTTTGGATTTCATGATTCTAAATGTTTTAAATTTATCATTTTTTAAAGATATTTTATAAATCATAGAATATATTATAATATATTTATATTAAATAATATATAATATACATCCATTTATATATAGATAAGTAGATCATAGACTATATCCAAATAAGTGGATGAAACTATCCATTATTGGGAAGTTTCAAAAGGGAGGGAGAGAGAGTCTATATTATAAATATACTAAAATAGTTATACCAGTATCATAATAAATTATTATGTTAATGTGATATATTTTTATTTGAAATAATTTAAAAATTATTAAAAAGGAAAATTTATTAAGAGTGTAAAATTATGAGGAGATAAAAATAATGAAATGAGAATTAGGGTTACCTCTTTATTGAAGATTTTATTCATTTCTAAATAATTTATGGATTGTAATTAAGTACCTAAGAAACATCACTAAGAGTTTTAAGAGATAAAGTATAGGGAAAATTGAAATATATTTGGTATTATGAAGTGAATGAGTTGTTATTTTCTAAGGGAAAGAAGATGGGAAAATTTATACTTGAGGAGGGGGTATTTTTGGGTGGAAATATTTATTACTCTATTAATTAGGGAATCATTTTTGCATAGTAATGATTATTATTTTTGTTTTATGTTAAAAAGTAGTATTATTTTATATTTTTATCTATCCAAAATCAAATGGTACGTTCAATAAAAAATCAAAAATGTTAAGAATGAGAAATAATTTCTCATTAGGGTAAAATATAATTAAAGTTCCAAAAAGTCAAATATAGGAATTTAAATTCAATTTTTTTAGATTTCATTATTTTACTTATAAAATATATATTTGATCATGAAAATGTTTTCATAAATATTTATTTCTTTCTAACATCAAAACTATGTAAAAAATGATGCGGTATTTATAAAAATTTAATATTTTACTATTCATTGAAAAACAATCTTCTTATATAAAATTTAAAAAAAAATCATTTTATTATAAATTTGACAAAGATTAACCAACAAATAAAGTTAATTTTATTAATTTATAATCATAAAATTTAGTAATTTAACTATTAAATGAAAAAAATTATAATAAAAAAATATCTTTCATTAAAAAATTCCTTTTAAAACATTTTGTCTTCGTAATATTATTTTGTTTATTTTATTAATTAAATTACTATTTATATAATTATTTTATAAATTTAAAACAATCATTAGAATAATCATTTTAATATTTATAAATTTAATTTATTATATTGAACACTATACATAGATTTTTTTTAAAATAGGTCCTTCTAACATTAAAAAATTGTGTTTGAAATTAGTTATTTATTTATAAATATTAAATTGTTTTTTCAATTTATTTGTGTTATATTGACCATTTATTATTTAAATAAATTCATTTTATTTTAATTTTTTTTAAAAATTATTAATTTATATAAATACATTTAAATTTAATAAATTTATAGTTGCTTGTTTATGTCATCCAAACACCTTTTTTAAAAACCCCTCTTGAAATAGGCACAAGACCTAAGGATAGTATATACAGTGATAGTTATCACGAGTGGTGATTCTAAATTTAGGGATATCATTGTTATTTCTAAATTATTTAACTTCTCCAACCTATGATTTCTTGCAAGTCGTACTTATGGAACATTATTATGCAGTTTGTCTATGGAAAACCCTAGTGGCGTTGCACCATTTACAAGAAACAAAAAATGTTCTTCCTAAGGGAGAATCCCACTATATGATGCAATTTTTTTATCTTATATATATATCGTTATAATATTAATTTTATTTGTACCCACTAATACAATTACTATTATAACATTCATATTTAAAAAATAAAATATTATCTTAATAAAATATATCTTCAGTTGTTTTAGTTTGGTGTTGCATTTGAAACATTATATTGAATATAATATTAATATATCATTAAATATATCATTATTTTTTTACTTATCATGATCATGAAATGAATAGATCACCCTAGTTATATGTTATGCCCTGACAATAATGGGTTCCACCCGTGAGGCTATGATCATAATATGAGGATATTTTCTAGGAACATTATTGATAAGTCTGTGCATGGTTCTTCTTGAGTATGTATTAAATTATCTCAGTAGAAACATAAGCAATTTCCATGACTGCATGTTAGATAAATTAGTTTTACATACATCTATATATTGATTATTATTTCATTCCATTTTAATTTTCTATCATAATATTTCATATAATAGCAAAATTTATCTATTCAAAGTGTTTTCTTTAAATATATTGATTGAGTTTGTTTTTTTATTAATATAGATTATTTTATGAGAAATTATTTTTATATCTAATTCTCATGGTGGTTTTTTTATTTTTTCCCATTTATATCATTTTAATTTTACATGCAATTTTTCATTTACGTATTTATGGTTTCACCTCATAGTATAATTAAAAACGATTTAGAAAAGGGTTTTAATGGAATATTTTTCTTCTATAAGTTTTTAAAATAAATGATTGGTAATATTCTATTTTATAAAAGAA
Source organism: Viscum album (assembly GCA_963277665.1). Taxonomy (NCBI): domain Eukaryota; kingdom Viridiplantae; phylum Streptophyta; class Magnoliopsida; order Santalales; family Viscaceae; genus Viscum; species Viscum album. The sequence continues at coordinate 496,861,461 of OY728123.1, read as the reverse complement.
AATGGTAAATATAAATTGTATTCATTATAAAATTATATTTTTTTAGTAATAAAATTCTTATGAGATTGTTTTTGTATGGAATAAAAACACTACTTAAAAAGAGTATTAATTTAAACAATAATTAATGGGATGGAAATTATATGGAAATTAATGGATGCTTCCTTGAATATATAATAATAATTTCTATCTTCTAAAAAACTTATATTACAGATTGTTGGTAGAATCAGTGGAATTTTAATGATTAGTTTTAGATTATTTATTATTCTCTATTTGGATTACTCCTTTGGTAAATCATGGAGTCTATCAAGGTAGAGATGTTGGGGGGTGACCTCTGGTCATAAGGTGATTCTAGTTGGTATTTTGGGTTTCCTTATATATAAATTTAATAATGAGTTTATTGATACCCCCAACTAATATTTTATTATGGTATTTTGATTTAGTGTTTTTATAATTAATGTGAGTTTTATTATTTATAATGACTATTCTATATTTAGTTAATATTTTAATTATTACTGTTGATTTATTATTTCATTGTAGTCAAACTTATGGGCACACCATGTTTATTTTCTAGAAATGATTATAGTTTTTATCAAATGATATATAGAGAGTAAAATCACACCATCATGGTTATATTTGATACTAATGGAATTCTCCACCATATCATGGTTACTGGGAGTGCACTTTAGGACATATTACATTCCATTTAATGTATAGGGAATGGATAAAATGTGTTGTTTTGTTTAAAAATGGTACTATATTCCTGTTTTTATATTTTTGGATATATGGTAGTTTTGATATAGAATAATATAAAATAAAGAGGTCGATCATAAATAGAGGCATGATTAGTGCCATTCTCGGTTAAACAAGAGTTACCAAGTGTAGTATTGATGTGAGTTTTATAATTTATTCTCTTTTATATTTTTTGGATATATTTTTATCTAAATTTTTGTGATTTTTTCTGTATTTTATTATATATTTTATTTTGATTTTTCACAATTTATGGGGATGAAAAGGTAGAAGAGATAGAGGTTTAATGTTTTCTCATAGTGTTTGAAAAAACATAAAGTGACCATACACAAGGTTCAAGTAATATACCTGAAAGTATTTCAAGGTTGGTGCACAGTATTCCAAACCTTGAGGCCAAAAAATTAATAGTTATTCATACCTACATAATTTTTCATTTGACTTATTTTTAATGCTAATTCGATTTTAATATATTTCCCACATATTTGGGAATGAATTGAAGGGATTTATATGATATATTGATGTGACTTTATTGAAATATGATTTATTTATTATGTTTTGGTGTTTCATTTAAATTAAAAATGTTATGATTTATATGAACAAATGGATTTTAGGGAAATAAATTTTGTTATATAATAATGTTTTATAGTTTATTCATGAAAAAATGATGGGATTTATAAATCATTTTCTTGAGGTGGTGAATCAATAATAAAATATACAAAATTTTCCCTAATAATTGAAAATTTTATGAAAATTTTATGGTGTAAATTGTATTTTCTATTATATTTACATATTTATTAACTATAAATCATATTTATATAAAGGTTTCATTCAATTTATTTGAATTATTATTTTAGATAGTTTTATGTTCCATTTTAATTTTAATTTATTAGATATTATATTATAGGTGGATTTTATATTTATAGTTGATATTGAACATTTTACATATTTAATTGTTTTAGTAAAATTAGTTTTTCTGTAATTTTAAAATATTTTTTGAATATATAATGTCTTTAAGAGGTATATATGGTATTCATTTTGGTGATTTTTTAATTGTATTTTATAATTTTTGTTTGGATAATATGTTCTAAAATTTGAACAGCATTTTATTGGGTTCTACATTTTCGATTATCCGGTGTGCGCCTATAGAAATTTTCAAGTGGTTTATAGAAATTTTACATCAATAAAAGTTAATAAGGGTAATATTTCCCGTATTTTGAGAATATACATTCTATTTTTCAACCCTACCCTAAATATTGTTAAAGTTACATATTTGAATTCATTCCCCCCCATTTTGGTGCATTAAAAACATATCAAATTGATAAAATACTTCAATTTTTAGTTATCTTTTCGATGAGTGTACAAATTATCATTATATTATTTTTTTTATTTGTGAAGGGGTGATCCCCTATGTTCTTCTAGTGTGTTGAATTTTGGAATTCCTATCCCCTTTATTAAACTATCTAAATACATACTATCAATATAATATATATTGATTAGATATGGGAAGTTTGTAAGAAAAATTATTAGTTTGCACAACTTTATTTTAGTTCCATTCATTAAGGTGAACGTTCTTATACTTTTATCATCGTCTATTTGGGAAGATTATAAATTTGGTTTTCTTTGGGAATCCTATTATCTATCTATTTGTGTCTCTAGGGTAGATCATCATAAAAGTACATACTCCATTAAATATTTCTTATATGAAATTAAAATATCATCTATTTTACCATGTTACAGTGAAACCTTACTTGTTGTGGTGGCTCATATTAGGTCTCAAACACTTGTTCAGTGACTTCCATGTATAGATACACCTCTATGAAATCATTTATTAATTATCATACATATTAACTAAAAAATAAACATTACCTCATCTAAATTGGATCATATTTATTCCATTTAATCAGATGAATTTTTATTGTGTTAGTCATATGACATAATAACCCTTTAGGATTTCATGATTCTTTTTTTAGAATGGTATACAAACTGATGGTATTTTCATGACATAAGTATATCTTTATTACTATATCAATGGTTCCATAATAGGTAAATATGGTATCCTAAATTATTTTTATTCATTAATTTGAATGTTTTTGGGGAAATTTGCATACTTTTTTATTTAAAACTGTGTAGTTATTTTGAAATTATACCATATAGTATTCTTCCTTGAGTCATTATCCTTCATTATTATTTTTAATTTATTCAATAGAGGTATAATTAAGTGCTTCCATAATAATTTTTGATAAGTATGATTATCGTGTTATCAATTTAATTTCTTGAGATGAACCAGTCATATTATACTTACATTGATTTATTACATTGATATAATTTGAAATATTAATTATCTTTATCCATCAAATCAATGATAAATTTCTCTATGAAGAATGTGTAATTTTTGGGAGAATTTTAACCCCCAATATTATATATATATAGTCATTCTATAATAGATTTCTATGAGTTTGAGACTGATTTTTTAAAATTTTATTCACTCTTTCAACATTGAAAATTTTTCTCATGGTTTCTTAAACCATACAAGTAATTTGTGTATATTTATGATGATTCATATATAGTATAGGGTGCATATTTTATTCAGGGTTTCGTATGACTTGAAAACTAATCAAAATGTGTATTTTTGTTTCGATATCTGACACTCTTGGTTGCTTATTTTGAATTCTTTCTCATTTATGTAATTTTATTTTTAAACTAATTCCATTACTTGTTTAGTTATTGTTTCTCTTTGAGGGAATGTTTAAAATGATATAGAAAAATGATTTTTATAATTCCTTTTTCTCCAACCAATATTTTTGATGTATTATTGGTAATAATATTTTACATTAAATATAAAAGGGCATTCAAAAGGGTTTATTTATAATTTTAAAATGGTTACCTCCAATATTATGTTTATGAGATTTCTTCAAAAACATCAATACCATACATTAAAAGTGTTTTATTTTCAATTTGTGCTTTGGAATTTAATTTTAACAAAATTCATTGGCTATTTGGTGAAAAATTACTAGGCATTATTTTTATAACTCACTAATTATAAAAACCAATGTTGGTAGACTGGGGGGTTTTATGTGTTTAGGTTTAACTTCAATGAATATTCTCCAATATTATTGTTAATTTGGTCACTCATGGAGTTGTTTGAGGTGGTGATGTTTGGTGGGGACATCAACTAATTAAGAGATATCTAGTTTAGTAATTTGTGTTTGTTTTGTTTATATTTTTATAGTGAGTTTATCAGCCACCTCAACCTACATTGAATTAAAATATTTTATTATATTGTATTTATATTTGAAGTTATTTTTATTTTCTATAATGATTATGATATGTTTTTTAAATAATTAATTTTTAATAGTTTACATCATGTTTCATAGTTGCCTAACTTAAGGGCTTACCATGTTGTAATTTTTATTTTAAAATCATTAATTTATGTAAATGATATTGAGTGGTAGAAATCATTCCAACATGGTTAACTTTGATACCATAGACACATTTAACCAGCCCATGGATTTTGGGATTGAAAATTGAACCTTGTCATGGGCCAGATTGGGTATCCAGCTAGGATATCCCGAGGTATTTTATTACATTATCCTTTTGATACCAATACAAAACCTATGTATTATAACTAGGTTTTTGGTAGGTACAAGATTGGATATCAATATCATCTCAAGATGTTATCGGGAAGTATTAGTTAATTCCCTGATCTACTTCACTCGATCCGAGTCATATGGTACATGAATCCAAGATCACTTTATCATGTGTGAGAGGATTCCAACTTATGGTGAGGTATTGAAAAATAAATTAGGGAGAATAATTCCATGAAATAAATTTCCATTATTAATATAAACAATTTATGAAGTGATAAGTAGTAAAATATTGTATTTAATGGTAATTATTATCTCACAATATACATAGAATCAGAATAATTTCAAAATAAACTATGATATTTATTGATCTAGTAAAATGGGAGATCCCTATAATTAGTATATTAACACATGTGATAAAAAACTAATAATAGAATATTGATTTACTTCTAAAAAAGGTCACATAGTATATCTTATAATCACCTCTATATATACTAGTCTATACCAACTCAATAGTGGGACATTGGGGCCTTCCCCTTATATGGATCCTGTATAATATTTTTTTCACATGAACCATGGTTCCCATATATATTGTGAGTAATAAAACCTAGTAGTACACTACCATAATATCTTAAGAATAACTATGATAATGGACATGTGAATATATACACTACTAGAATATAAAAAACTTTAGACACATATACACCATTATTGGGTCGTCAGGGACTAACCAGACCACCATAGACCCTATCCATTCTTAATGTGGCCAATTTATGAGAAAGAGATCCATCACATTATTATAATACATAAATTATTTCAAAATAATTGATTTTCTAATGAAATTATATATATAACCCCTCTAACAAACTAAACCATACCATTATACTTATTAAACTCCCCTGGATAAATATTATATCGACTAGTCTCATATTAAGTTTTCTAAAGAGGAAAAATAATTTACATCATCATGTTAAAGCTAAACTAATGAACCCTTTGGATGTAATCCCCACCAATAAGGAATATATATATAGTGTTTTTGAAGAAATGGTATATGGAGGGAATATAACAGCCAGCCTCCAATGTGTGCTAAACAAGAATCGTCATTTTAAGGGGATGTCCCATGGATAAATCCTACTTAACACAAAAAATATATAATATTATCACTAAGAACAACACCATAATCATTCAATTAAAACCACATAGAATAACATATAATCTCTACTGGAATACCCAAGGAGCTAACCCATTAACTATTCCTTTATCAAAATACATTCACATAACACATACTATCTATTACCAAACCACCACCCGTTATTGATTGAAGTTGGTCATAATCCAAATAAAATGGAAAACCACAAGCCTTTTAGTGAGACAACCAGTACATCAAAACAATCTTTGTGACTATTTAGACACTATGTAAATCTACCTAAAATAATTTTAAATTCACTAATAGAGGGATACACTCACCCTTGAAAACCTAAATTTATGACCCATAGGGTATGGTCAATCAATATAAACCCAATCAATATATTTAATACCTTCAGTATAATTATAATAACACCAAGATTTCACCTGTATTAATTATAGATTTTGAAATCCAAAAATAAAACATTAAAAAATAGCTTTTAATTCATACATCAAGGCATGCAAAGGTCACTCACCCCACCATATCACCTGGAACAATCAAACCCCATCCGAATACATGTTTTTAGGACTAAGATAATGAATAAAGGGATTTTTTTTGTTTTTTTTTTGTTTTAACGTAATGTTTTTTAGGAAAGGAAATACCCTCGATTTTTTTGGTGAAAATCATATTCAAGAAAATATGACTCACAAATTGTTTAAAAAAAACTCAAACTCACTTTTTTAAGGAAGTACATTATATTGAGAAGAATATTTTTGAATGATAAGGGTCGATTGTATTGAGAATGAATTTTGTAGAATTTAAATTTTCATCTGATTCACCTTGGGTCTAGAATGGAAAAGGATCTTAATGAGGAATTGACTATAATGGAATTCATAATGGATCTAGAAAAAAATGTGATGATGCTTTTCTATTTTGTAATTCTCATAATTTATAAGTATGTGGTAAAATATATTATGCAAGATTAATGAACTAAATGGTGTCTGAAAGAAATGTTTCTAGTAGTATTCATATTGATCAGATCTAGATGAAAAGAAAAGGATGTTGATGATCGTATTCAGGATCAGGAAAGAAAAGATGTTGGTGAGTCTGAGGAAGAGAAAGTTCATATTGAATAATTCATACCCCAGATAGTCATACTCAGAATGATCATAATCTGGTAAATCATATTCAACCTGATTGTATTTGGGACTATTGTTTTCTATACAAATGTATAGGAATCTGAAGGAAATAAAGAAGCAAGAAATAATGGTAATTTATGATACATTACAATATAAATCAGAGGATGCTAAAGCTATTATCAAATGGATTCAAAGTCATGAAGGATGTTATGGTACAAACACAATTTTAGTAATGAATAATGTTTTTAAAGCTGTAGTTATTGGCATTAGTCCATCATATTTTTCATAACAACATTCTCAAGATTAATTATTTTCAATAGCACTGATAAAAAAGGAATTGATCGGAAGACGATGAAAATAGTACTGACAGATAATGATAAATAAATTAGTAAACCATTAAGGGGTTGAGTTATGTTGTTTTTTCTTCAGGTGGGTCAATATCCTTCATCTATGAATTTAATTGTATTTCAAAAACACTATGATAATTATAAAAAAAAGATCTAGATGTGTTGTCGAGTGGGAGCATGAAATTTAATTTTTTCTTCAATTAGTATAGATCTTTACATTGAATATAATAAGACATAGAAATTTTAATTCTGAATTGAATTTGAAAAAGAATTGTATGAGGAATAGATGATGTTTTAAAATGTTTTGATAAAATTCTATAATAGTTGAAAAAGTCATAAATATACCCATAATTCAATGGAAAATGAGATTTGGATGAATTTGTGTGATTGGGGAAGATTTTAGTAATCCTATAAAAATATATTATGTTTAATCTATAAAAGCAGAGTGTACTTTGTACTTTTTTCAAACCGATTTACTATTCACCATAGAAGATAGATAAGATCTGAAGTTTAAGGGAGACAATGAAGCTTTTTTATGGAGCCTTTGTTGATGATATTTCAAAAAAATATGTGAATCGAGAATATACAAGATTGCAACATTTTTTTGATGATTATTTTATTAAATTATTATCATTTATAGATGATGACCATATTTGGGTTATCAATCATATTTAGAAAATCATCATATAAAGATAGATAATCGAATTGGGATTTCTATAATGGGATTTTTGGATTGGGGAAGAGAGAATCCTGAATTTACTAAATCATATTCTGCCAAAGAAATATCTATTGTATTGGGGAATTTTATTGGGAAGAATCATACAGAGTTTTAAATACTCAGAATAGAATTGGTTCATATTCATATCTATTTATTTCTAACAAATCCATAAATTTTTTACTGTGGAGAATAATACCTAGAATAATCCCACTAAGAATAATATTATTTAGGAGAATCGTACCAAGAAGAAACAAATTTTGAAAAACATACTAGAAAATATGATTGATTTTTTCTTATCAAAGTCCATGAATTTCTTACCATGTTCTTGTAATGAAATTGAATTTTTTTTAAAATTAATAAATTTATAATGTTGAAAAGAATCATAAGTAACATACATTGTTACAAAAATATTTATTTACCCTATTTCTGCTAAGAGGGTTCACACACACTATTAGATTAATTACATAGTGATACTTGAGTGAAATTTTATAACATACAATTTTTCTAATTGAAGGATTGTTTTCTATTGAATTGTGTGGTATTATATAATTTCCAAAACATACCTAGGATATATCTATTCTTTTTGAATAATGAACCTTGAAAATACTTAGGTTCCTATGGATGTGTGTTTGAATTGTTTTTTAAAAGGGAATTAAATCATTAATAGGAGGAAAATGTTGTTTGAATGAAACATAATAGAAAATTGTATCACTAGTTTACCCCTCCCCATCTTAGTGACACAAATATAAAGACTAGGAACTTTCAAGTGGTATTAGAGTGCAAGTTTCCTTTGATTATTCTTTGCTAAAAATGTTAAGAGAAGTTGATGTATAATTTGAAATGTGTGAACAGCAAATTTATTCCGATTTTCGATTGAATGAACTATCATATCATGAAATATTTAATGTTTCCTTATATTATGTATATTGTACATGACATTATTTAAGCTGAAATAGATGGGTCTCGTCCCAATAATTATAAATATCCTCTAACATTTGTTGATAAAAATAATCTTTAGAATGATGGAAGGGAGAAGAATTATATTTTATCAACACTTTATAAAATATTATTCTTGAGAGTGAAATATGGTGCCACAACCAAAGGCATATGGGGAAAATTAAAAAACATATATGAAGGAAATACAATAGTAAAGATGAAAAAATTAAATATCTGGAGACTATAGTATAAATATTTGATAATGGATAACATGACTTTATTATGGACTTCATTACTAGGGTAAAGGAAATTTTCAGCACTATATGATGTCTTGGTGAAAAGTTAGATGATTCTACATGTTTTCAAAAGATCTTGATAATCCTTTCTAAAAATCATGATGAAATGTTTCTTTATTAGAAAACAGAGATCTTGAAACACCACCCCTTGAAGATTTTTATAGCATTGTCAACATATATGAAATAATTAGAGAGAAAGAGATGAAATGAAAAAAAAGACTATAGAGAAATGTATTTCAGGGCTGATAAGAATGAAAAATCAATGAAGATTATCATTGAAGTTGAAGATAGTGATTCTGACTCCAAAAATGAGGAATGTAAAAATCTTGATGAAATTCTAGCCTTTTTTTACAAAAATGTTAGAAGAGGTACAAGGATATACAAAGGGAAACTTCCCTTCAAATGTTTTGAATGTGAAGGTGTTGGTCACTTTTTGACTAATTTTCCATAAAGAATGAATGAAGTGGATAGTGAAGAAGTCGAAACAAATACAAGAATAATGTTTAAGAAACATATAATCAAATAAAAATCATAATCTAAAAGGAAATAAATAATGTTCTTTAAATCCAAAATATGATGTTTCTTGTTTATAGATGAAGAAGAAGAAAATGATACTGAATCCAAAAAATCAGTTAGGTATGGTGATGAAAATAATTTTATTGTAATAGTAAATGATGATGAATTCAGAATAATTTGTTCAAAAGAATAAGAAATTAAGCTTTTACATATTTTGAAAGATGAATTGAAAGATTATTTTAGAAAGATTAGAATTCCTGAAAATCAAAACATAATGTTGGATGATGAATGTTCCTTAATAATAAATCCAGAATGTTTTTTTATGAGAATGAAAATATGGTGATATATATTTATTATTTGAAGAAATAAATTGAATAAGAAAAAAATATTAATGAGCATATGGAGGTGAAGTTGAATGAAAAATAATAAGAGTTGGAACTTATCCAACAAAAAACATTGTAAAGATTTAAATAAAAGTACATGTTTCAAAAATGATATCCCTGATGTTGGTGAAAACTATTGAAATGTGAAACCTATGAAGGTTCCACAAAATTTACACTGAAAGGGTATAAAGAAGGATGTAATTGTTTATGAAAATAAGAAACATGGGAATGTTAAGTATGCTTCCAAGACAAAATAATCTCAGAATTAAGAAGTCTTAAAAAACCTAGAGTCATAATATGTTTTGGAATAATATAAATCTAAAAATTTCTCAAATTATTAACATTTCAATAAGTATAAGAAGAAGAAAAAGTATATTATTGATATTAAAAATGTTTTTGCCTCAAAAAAATAAAGATAAGAATATTTCTCAGAAAATTAATTACAATTTTGATCATTATGGAAATTTCATAGTAAAAAAATATTTCTAAAGTAATTGATTGTATTTTGGTGTATTGGGGAAATAAATATGTTTTGGTTCAATGAACAAAATTTTATTACCCCATAGGCTATGGAATGAAAATTTTGAGTGGGAGTTAATCTTCTTAAAGAAATAATTCTGAGATGGTTATTTTAATGAAATCTAACATGGTTCGAGTAAATATTTGAAATAAGTTACATCCCCATGAATCTATTTGTGAACGATGTGAAAAACCTAGATACCATGAATAAATATGTTTATTTTTTATATGAACAAAAAAAAATTCTTAATGATTCTCAAAAGAGGATGGTGAATAATGTAATGGAAGAAGAAAAAGCTCTTGGTCTTGAAACTACATTGAAAGATACTAAAGGATAATGACCTTGGATTCTTTATAGTGGGTGTTCTTCTTTCATGACAAAATTTTTGAAATTTAAAAGAATGTGTTTGATTTTAAAGAAGGAACAATGATATTTTTCAATGATTAATCCTTGAAAATAAAAGGTCTTGGGTTATCCATCATTGGGAAAGTAAAGATAAAATCCAGGAAAACCATGTATGTTGATGAGTTAAAACAAAATTTTCTAAGTGTTTCACAATTGTGTGATGAGGGTAACAATGTCTTATTTAGAAAATATGGTTTTTGGGGAAAAATAAAGAATATGGAATGATTTTTATAATATCCAACACAAAAAAGGAAATATTTTTCAGGTTGATGAAAAAAAAAACTCTTGTTACCTGAGTATGGTGGAAGTGAATAAATTATGGAATAAAATTCCCAGAAACATGTTTCAGGAAACATGAGGAAGATATCAAAGATAGATAATGTCTGAGACATCCCATATTTTCCAAGAAGAATAGATTTGTGTTGTACAATTTGTTAGAAAGGAAATATTACAATCTCAGTGCATAAGAAAGTTGATATTTGTTCAAGAAAACCCCTAGAGCTGACTGACTCCAATATTTTTGGTCCAATGAGAAAACAATAAAATATTTATATATTTAATTCCACAATTTCATTTATTATTTTACTCTCATTGATAGTATTATTTATATGAAACAAAAATCAGATACTTTTAAATTGATTAAAAGTTTCAAAAGGAAATCAGAAAAGGAATGTGAGTATTCAGTAAAAAAGTTGAGAATAAATAAATTTTGTGAATATAGAAGTGAATATTTTGAATGTTATATCAATAATAATGGAATTTAGAATATTTATAGTTCCCCATACAATCCTCCACAAAATGGGGTTCCTGAATGAAGGAATTGAAGTCGGGTGGAAGTGGGAAGAACTATATTACTTTAACATTGTCTTTATCATTTTGTTTAGAGGAAGGACATGTGTACAAATATTTATATTCAGAACCATTGTTGCTATATGAATCATTCAAAAAGAAATAAAAATGAATTATTTTATGAGAAAACTACATTATTAAAACACTTTAGAGTTTCTGATAGTTCATGTATTATAAAGAATAAAGGTGGAAACTATGTAATGTTTGAGTAGAAACATAAGGATATAATATTTATTTGATATGATATAGAAGAAAGAAGTTATAGATGTTTCTAAAAATAAAAAGGAGTAATTTATGATTTAATTGTTTTGAATTTTATTGAAAAGGAAGATGATGATAAACATACTCAAATAGATAAGGAAGTTTAGTAGGATAAGTTAATTTTTAAAAGCAATTAGGACAAGGATGCAGAAAATTATAATCCAACTTAGGGAGAATAATTAGACTCATCTTCTTCAAATGATGAGGAATGTACTAGAAAATCATATCATAGGATAAATAAACATGTAGGGAATCTGAATATTATTGGTGATAATCATTATAAGGTTCAAAAAAGAATAAAAATAAATACTATTACACATTCATTGTTGTATTCAATAGTGCAGCAGAATGATGTGAAAAATGATTTTGAGTATCCAGAATGGGTTTAAGAAATGAATGAATAATTGGATAAAATTTAATAGAATGATACATCGGATCTCATACCCAATCTAGAAAATAAAAAACATCACTAGAATAAAATCGGGTTTCTAGAACATGCTGAATTAAGAAGCTAATGTGATAATAAATATTGCAAGATTGGTTTAAAAAGGGTATTAAAAAAGTAAATGTAATTATTTTGATGAATCATTTCTCTAGTGGAAATATTAGAAACAATTATCAACTTTCTTTCTATTGCTGCACAACAAGGTTATATGCTCTTTTAAATGGATGTAGAATTCTCATTCTTGAATGGTGATCTTGATGAGGATGTTTACATTGAAAAACCCATGAGGAATTGTTCTTGGTAATGATGAATAGTATGAATGAATATTAAAGAAGTCCATGTATTCACTAATGCAAGAGTCTTGGTAATGTTATTCGAAATTGGATACATGCATAAGGAATTTGAATTTCAAGAAAGTAAGAGTTGATATCATTATTTATGTCAGAGAATGTCCAGAGTATTCCATCATTATAATGGTTTATGTTGATGCTATTATCTTTTCTAGGAATGATGAAATAAGTTGTTAATTTTTTACTAAATAGTTGATGCAAGTATTTGATATTCCCATCCTAGGGGAAATGAAATACTTTATTAGATTTCAAATTTCCCATAATAAGAAACAAATCATTCCTTCCCAAGAAAATTATTCCAAGGAACTTATAAATTGGTTTTTTATGGAAATCTGAAAACCTATTTCCACACCAATTTCTGTGGGAAAAATTTTAAAATAATTTGGAGGAGGAAAATAAGTTGATCAGAAAAAATTTCAAAGGCTTATTGGAAGTTTTATGTATTTGACTTCCTCAAGACCCGACATTGTTTATTCTATTACATTAGGTGAAAATTTAAGAGTGATCCAAAACAAAATCATTTAATTACTGGAAATATATATCTTTGATACATAAAAGGCATTAATAATTTGGGAATCAAATATAATTTCCCAGAAAGTATTGGTTATTTGGACATTCAGATACTGATTAGGAAGGAAATTTTGATGATATAAGATTCAAATCTTGATGTGTATTCCTTATAAGATTAAATTGTGTTAGTTTTCATTGAAAGAAATAGAATTCAGAAAATCGTTGTATGGTAGATGATGATTATGTTTCAGTTATGTGGATGGAAACTAAATTTGATGATTTATTGATGAAGTGATGTTACCCTTTCTCTTGTGTTGAGAAAATCCATTTAAAATCATTATTACCAGCAATTTATTTCAAAATTCTCCCTCAAAACATATTGATATCAAATATAATTTCATTAAAGATAATTTGGAAAATAATTTGTTGAATCTAATGTTTGTTCCAACACTAAAACAATTTTATGGAATATTTTCTAAACCTTTACCAAAAAAATCCATATCTAAATTAAGGAAGAAAAATGGGTGTCCAACCTCTTTCTCCTCAAGGTTTAGGTATGTTTTTCTATCTGATATATCATATTAACTTTGGATTTAATTTTCAATAGGGAGAATAATTGAATTGTTTCATTAATCAATCTTTTTTTATGCTTTGGAAAATAGGGAGTTGTGGGTGAGCTGTGAATTTAACATTGTATTGTGTATGAACTGTTCTAACTATTTGTTGGAGCGGTTGTGGGGACTAATTCTTTTTTTTCTAGGAGATTTTAAGAGATGAGGAAGAAAAATATTTTCATAATAAATTCTTCCAGACAACATGGTTTTAATGTTAGTGATTCTGGTTTCTTACAATGAGTTATCTCAATTTGGCTTATAATTGTTGATAAGAAATGCATTGCTTTAGGATACAATGTTCATTGTTTTATGAAACATTATTAACAAAAAAAATTAAAACAGGGATATTTTTTTGACCAAGTTTATGATAAAGGTGATTGTTTTCAGGTGTTGTATTTATTTCATGGATTTTTGTTGAAGAATGGAAATCACCTAACTTATTTTTCAGTGAAAATTATATTCATGAGAATTAGTCTCACAATTTGATTCATGAAAAATAAGAATCAGTTTTTTAAGGAAGTCCATCATATCAAGAAGAAGCTATTTGATTGAAAATGGTCAATTATATTGAGAATTAATTTTTTTGAATGTATATTGTCATCAGATTCACCTTGGTTTTGGAATGGAATAGGGTCATAATGAGGTATTGATTATAATCAGATTCATAATAGATTAGATACAAATGGTACAATTCTTTTCTATTTTGGAATTCTCATAAATCATTAGAATGTGGTAAAACTTATGATTCAAGTTTGATGAAAGAAATGGGAATTAAAAGATATGTTTCTGATCATATTTAGATTGACTAGATCTAGATGAAAATAAATGGGTGTCAGTGATTGTATATAGGATCAAGATAGAAAAAATGTTGGCGAGGATGAGGAAGAAAAGGTTTGTACTAATGAATTCATACCCAAGAAAATCGTACTCAGAAAGATTGTAATAAAGTAAACTTTATTCATTCAGATTTTATTTGGCCCAATTGTTTTCTAGAAAAACAACTCAGAATAATAAGGAAATAAAGGAGAAAAAATAATGTGATTTTAAGATACATTCCAATATAAATATGATGATATTGAGTCTATTCTCATATAGATTCAATGTCATAAAGGTTTTCAAGAAACAAGCACAAGGTTTGGATTGATGAATGGTGTTGATGCTGAAGCTATTGACTCCAATTCATCATTTTCATCTTACTATCATATATAGGTAGAATTTTTTTCAAAAATACTGATATAAAATGAATTGATATAAGGATAATAAAAATTTTAATTACAGATACTGATCAAAAATGTAGTCAACCATTAAAAAATGGTTGAATTGAATTATTTTTTCAAGTGGTTCAAAATTAATCATCTCTGAATTGTATTTTGTTTCAAATGAACTCAAAGAATTTCTAAAGAAAAGAGATGGATGGATTGTTGAGGGAGATTGTGAAATTAAAAGAGTTTTTTATTTTCTTCAATTAGTACAAATCATTACATTGAATAAAATCAGACATAGGAGTTGAATTAGGAATGGAATTTGAAAAATATTATTATGAAGAATAGATAATGTTTTAAGTAGTTTTTTATAATATTTGAGAAGTGTTTATGAAGTCATTGACGCACCCATAATTCAAGGGAAATGATATTTGGGTGAATTTGAGTGAGTGAGAAAGATTTTAGGATTCCCACCAAAATCTATTATGGGTCACCCATAAAATTTGATTGTATTTTTCACTTTTTACTATTCATAATAAATGATAGAGAATCTCTATGTTTAAGGGAGAAAAATAATTTTTCATAGTGAGCCATTGTTGAATATGTTTTGATGAAATATGTGAAATAATGAGACATAAGATCACAACATTGTATTCAGATAATCATTTTATTCAGTGATTATCGTATTTGGATTATTATTATATTTATTTCATCAATCGTATTCAACTAATCATCATATCGGTCTAGATAATCATATTTGTATTTTTTTATTGAGGTTTATGGATTGGGGTAGAAGGAACCCTAAATTAACATAATCAAATTTTTCCAGAGGTATATCTATTTTATTGGGAAATAAAACTCTAAGGAATTGTACAGAGTTTTTCATACATATAATTTAAGTGGTGTAGATTTTTATTTATCTTATTATGAAAAATCCATATATTTTTCATAATTTGTAGAATCATACCTCGAAGAATCGTACCAAAAAGATTTGTTTTTAGGAGAATCGTACTGAGAAGAATCAGACTTAAAAAATATACTGGGAAAATCGAATTAGGTTATCATTATCAAATTACATGATGTTCTTACATTATTCTGGGTAAGAAATTGATGATTTTTTTTAAAAGTGATACATATTTTAAGTTGAAAAGAATCACATGTAAAATGAATTATTACATAAATATTGTTGTACTATTTTTGTGCTAAGAGGGTTGACACACACTATTGGATTATTTACATAGTTCAACATGAGTGAAAGTGTATATCCTACTCATTGTAATCCAAGGATTGGTTTCTAGTGCATTGTGTGGTATTGGATCATTTCCAAACCATACTAAGGACACAACTATTCTTATTGAATAGTGAAACATATATATACTTTAGTTCCAATAGATGCATGTTTGAATTGTTTTTTAGTAGGTAATTAAATATTTAACTAAAGGAGAAGGTTTTTTGAGGGAAACATAAAAGAAAATATTATCACTGATTCACGCATCCCCCTTTTAGTGATAAAAATTAAATGATTGGGATCTTTAAAAATTTACCTGAAAAAATAAATAAATAATGGATTTATCATTAGAGAAGAAAAATATTGAGAAGAAATAAAGTCTAATAATGCCACAAAATTAGAAAAAAAGGACAATTATCATAATTATATATAACTCAAATTGACTATAAATGAATATGAATGATAAAAAAGAAGAATGAGAGAGGGACTATGTGGGTGCGTTTCATGGTTGGTTTGGGGGAGTGAGTAAAAATTGTAATGTTTTACTTATTTTGTTCATTCTTATAAAAATGTAAAAACACATAGAAGGTGGGACATAGTTGTATGTACCCATTAGACACAATTCAATGCCCCTATCCAAGGGTCTCACTAAACCTTGATTATATAGTTTGGGATATAGTCCCCCTCTCTATAGTGGTAAACAAACCAAATGACCACATATTATGGCCTGAAATAGTCCATCATTTTTTAACAACTATATATATTATTGAGGGATTAACACCATGAGGAGATCAATTATGGATTGAATAAAGGATTCACACAAAAATTACATTCATTCGGGAAATAACACCACCATTCTGAAATGTGCCTTCATATATTTAGTATTTTAATCATATTATGGACAATTTCTTTCAAAATCCCCAACTACTACACTTGTATCTGCTACATAAATTATAATTTATTCTTCAAAATATGCCTAAACCCTAAATTTTTTACAATATTCCTAGGTGCATACCTCTAAATGACCAAAAATCATTAAAACTGACATTTTTTATAAACAATATTTCAAATGTAATGCATTATTATAATGGCCATTACAAACTCGCTCACTAAAGGTTTTCAATCATCTTTAAGTATATACTGAGACACATTATAATTAATTTTTACAAATGGGCTGATAAATTCAATTTCACCTCTTATGTATCCTTCTGAATACACATGTTATACTACTCCACATATTGTATATGTATTGTTTTCCCTTAAAACACCTTCTCTCTATAGTCCATGTTGTGAACTATTATCTCATATACTGATTCATCAACCTATAACTTAATGTATTAAATTTAATTCATGTGAGGAGGGCCTAGTATTTACATATGGAGTTGTGACATAGGAATCAAATCACACATGGCTAGATGTTATGAATGAATTCCAACCTAGTAAGAAAATTTAAAAACATATTCCTTGATATCATATGTATCAACAATCCATTATTATAGATTTTATTTATTTCATAAATATTTATTTATAAACTTAGGTGATACCCATAATAATACACAAACCCCTTTAAAAACTACAAGGGTTGTGTCCAATAGTATGTATCTAAGCAATTCCTTCTCTGGCCGGTGATCAAATACCACTTATTTAACATCATTATCTTAATGATTTTAGGAACTAATAATTTACCCACCATCAATGACATGCCTTTCTCAATTTTAGATAGGGGTGAGAAACATGACTGATAAAATAATTAATCATATGGAGACATATGTTTCAAATCCTAGTAGCTATTATTTTATAGAAAATATTCTACTGAAATATGGTTTTCATATACTCCACCAAAATATGTAAGACATTCCCCGATCCTATCCTTGAGTAGTCGAATAATTATATAACACTACACATCTATCTACATGTGATGGGAAATACGTTTCTTCAACTAAGATCATATATCTTAATGTAATCCTTAACAGAATCTTGATGTGAAATTAAAATATCATATTAATATAATATTTATGGGTTGGAAATCATGTTATATAATTTATTGTTATTATTTATTTACCAGCTCCTCCATTGACTAGGTCTCCTAGACTTGAAATAATAGAATGACCTTCATTAGTAAGACTTCAAAAACTATCACTTTATAAAAAATTTATAGGGTATTCAGTATAATGATTATGAAGTCAATAGAAACCGCATACCATTTTAAGAAATACACTATTAGTGGATGAAGAAGTCATCATAGTCATTAGTTTTCTAACTTTATCTTCTGATTGGTCGTGCAATAATCCGTAAAACTACTATGTACTTCCACATTCTAGGCCACCAGAAGTGGATCTTGATATCATTGTACAAAATTTTTATACTTAGGTGTATCAAACAATGATATTTCTCAGAGTTCTTCATCAGTTACCCCATTATAAAAGTAAGAACCAATAACCATTGGTGGAAATATAACACATTATCCTCTTCTTAGTACCATCATAGAAACATGTGATCAACAATGATCAATTATAGAATCAAAAACCAATCATAATTGGAATCTTTATTATATTTAATCTATTCCACTAAATAGGATGTAATGGATAATATATAAAATATTAATTCCACCCACCATTAAGTCATTACCACCTTGTAATTATTTAATAAGGTCATGAAATTCTACTTTCAATAGATTCCCAAATAAAATTATCCAATGTATACTTATATCGATCATATTCCATGGATTTCTCCTTCTCTAGGGAATATTCTATCTGAGAACAAAATTTCTATAGGTATTCAACCCCATGCCTCAACTATATGTTAACATCCTACAAAAATAATATTTATAGTATGATTTTATAATCCATGTAGATAAAAAATAACTCACTAGAAAATAATGACAGAAACCATTTAAGGTATGGATCACAATGAAAATATTCTAATCAGGGTTTGGGTAGTTAATATTATATGGTCATAGCTAGAAGGAATCATAAGTAATCACCTTATCCTTATCTATTAGGATAGATGCTTGATATAACCCAAAGTAATCATGAAACAAGTTACAACCATTCCATTGGTTTGGGGTATTTGGAGATATAGAATATTTAAATATTTCATTGAACTCTTTAAATGATTATTCACACCATTTCATTATCTAAAACTTTACCCTCTTCCTTCTCTATCCAATGAATAATTCTTCTAATAAAGGTAAATCCCACATGATGTACATTAAAGACCAATTCATGGTATGGAAGATCAAATTGTCAAATACATTGTTGGGCAAAACCCAAGACATCACCATATAAACATTAATTTTTTTAATTTATATCTTACATTTTGACCCAAAAATCCAAATCAAGAGCACAACCTATATTTAAAAGTGATAGGGTGTGTACATAGAAATATTTTATAATTGTTCCCATTACCCCTTCTATGTACTGGATAAGAAGCTATTATATCTAGTAATATGATAAAATATGATCAAATAATATTAATATTTTGGACTCTAGAATTGGGTTAAAAATATGTTTTATAAGTACCAAGAACACAAACTTAACATTTCTAAGATTGAATTAAATAATAAGGTACCCATATAACAAAAAACTTATCAAAAAAAAATCATTAGTATATACTCATAGATGACCCACCACATATTATATCCTCACTATAATTAAGTCTTGTTGAACCACTAATCTCATATCAAAAAATTAAATAGATAATAAATCTATGTAAATAACAATATTTTATATATAATGACATGTTTAATCTTCTAATAATTCATAAATAATATCAATCTACCATTTCCATTTTTGGTGAACAAAAAAAACCCAAATGTGGGGTACTCAAATGAATAAAATACCACATTATAAGATCCATGATATTAATTATTATCTAAACATTATTGTACCCTAATTTATGATAAGAAGTTATTTATATTGACACCACGCTTGATGTCTACATTTCTACGATGATGAAATCCCACGTGTCGTTAAATCCCCCATACCCGAACAGACTACTATGGAAACCTTGAATACGAGAAAACCTCTTCTGAATATACTCATTAAGATCCATCATACCTTAATATAACTCTATAATTATCCCTCTCTATAGAACAAATGAGAAGATATGAATGATTAATATAGTCATGTTTCAAAAAAAAGAAATAGTGAAGAAAAACAAACTATACCACTCAAGGTGGAATCAACCTCTTCCCACATCGTTAGATCCTAGTGAAGAAAATAAAAAATTGATGCCATGTGTTAACGGTCCTAAACCCATCATCAGTGATAATAAATAGGATCTATCCACTCAATAATCAATAGATGTTGGTACCCCTGAGACCCTTAACCATCTTCCCAGCCAAAAATATTATATGAGGGCTTACGGTATATCTGTAGTTCCCTTGGATGAGAATGATAAGATGGATTCTACCATGATAATTTTTCAAACCCATTATTAAGATCCCTTGAAAAAATTCATGTTATTTTTGACCCTACCACACCCATGGAACTCTCTTGGTTGACTAGAACATGAATTGTTTCAATGGACCAATCACTAAAAATAGTAGAAAACATCCATAGATACACTATTAAGAGGAAGATATATAACTGTCCCTGACCTGTACTTCCTCTTATTACCCAACCACTTCTCATCAAGCCTCCTCTTCCTCTATTTAGTAAATGTACCACTATTACTACCCAAATCCAGACCACAACGACCACCATGAAAAATAAGGGATCCCACTACAACATCTTCCACAATAAACTTCTTGGCATTGAGAGCCTTATAAACCACATAAAAATAATTTAGGTCAAACATTGTCACATGAACCCTTAAATAATTACAAATTATAATCATGAATGTATGTTCCTTTTGGGTATTATTTATAGCCTAAATTGGGAAAAACCCTAAATCCTCAAGAAATGGATAGAATCATCTATCGCTAATGCATTTGATAGTATACTATATTTTGAAATTATAAAAATGGGGGAAAATTTTTAGTGGTTCCTCGAACCACATTATGTTTTTATAATTTCAAAGGGAATCTTTTTTCCTTTAAAATTAATAACAAATAGAATTATATAAAATATGCTTAATCATTTTCATATCAAAATATTTATTTTCATAAAAAATTTTCATTTTTTTAGTTCTTGAAGTTGGTAACATGTTCTATAAGTCGAATTAAGTGTTCAAAGGATAAATTATACTTTTGAGACATTATAATATATTTGTATTATTCTAGAACAAAAATTTGGAAAATTATGGAAATATTATTTTTTGAAAATTTAGGAACATACCTTTTGTGAGTCACCTCACCCTATCGACCAACTACAGGAAAAAATATACTGATCATGTGGGAGTCTATGGACTATATAACCTAGCTGTGTTAACCTACTACATGAAAAAAATGTACTGATCATATGGGTGTTAACTAACCGTGTCAACACACTCTGTCAATATACCGCATGAAAAAATATACTGTCACTGTGGAATTAAAGGGAATATATAACCCTATCATATCACTGTAATGTGTCAATCTACATAATATGGGACTCACTTGACACTATTAGCTGACCGTAAGAACAACATGTACTAAATATAGGGGAGTCTACTGATCATGTCACTTGACCACATGAACAAAATGAACTGAATATATGGGAGTAAAGTCACTATATCACCTGAGTTTGTAAACCTACCGCATGATCAAAATTTATTGACTGTATTTGTGTATCCTAACCATGTCACCCGATTATGTCACTTGACCTTTCTAATCAACAATGTAGCCTACTATGAGTAAAATTATATTATGTATTTTGACCATAACATGGGATAGAAAACTCTAAATTAAGTTATTATTTTTTATTTAGAAAGATAAAAATATTATTTACCTTAAATTTGAATTAATTGAAATATAAATATATTTATATAAATATAGAAATTACATTGAATTCACTAAAATAAAAAATTAACAAAATTACTAAAAATTGACATCTACTAAAGTTAGATATAGGAAACACTTAAATTTGAAAAAATAATTAATAATATGTTTGTAAAAGTCGTATAATTTGGATTGAGATTACACATTTACAGAATTTGATTCCTTTAGTCCATTGATTTCTATTAAATAAATTTTATAAATCTACTCCTTATGCCCTACAATCATAGAAACTAATTCTACTTCAAATATAACAAATTGGTTGTTAACATCCACCATATAATTCTTCTTATTGGCTATCTGAAATCCACCCACCACTCAACATACATCCCTATGATTTCAAATATACCCTAAATTATATCAATATATTCCAGGGAATCATTTTCAACAAATATTATACAAAAAGAGAAATCATGATTTATGTAGAAGATTGAATAAAATTCTACCATGGTAGCATCTTTGTGAAGAATCCCTCTACCTCAAAGGTACTATACAGAAAACCCATGATAGTGCGACTTTCTTTCATGTAACAGTATAGTATACTTGTTGGAATTATTATATCCTCCCTATCCAAAATATGGTTGTAAAAAGGAAAATTTTAGACAAAATAAACATTCTAGGACATTTAAATTGGTGGTTACATGGGACATCATTGATGAATAATTATATAAAATACCAGAAAATAACCAAAAAATTTCCTTAAATATATTAAAAGTTAATATAATTTGATCACTAACTATTGCACATGCATAAATCTACCAATGATATATACCCTATGGGCTTACCCAAAAGCCACTAGGAATTAAAAACAAAAAATTATATAATGCATAAGACTAAATAACCTATAACTACATATTAGTTGTCATAATATATAAGAACGACATATAACTCCTTAGCTTAAAAAAATTATCTTACACCAGTACTATATTTTTTAAAACAAAAAAAATTATATTATTGGCATTTATTTAATTTAAACTATTAGCAATGAAACATGAGTAAATCTATGACATGTAAAAGTATGTGTTGATTCATAATGGATAAACTCACTATCTCTCTCAACCCCTACTGACAGAGAATATAAAAAACTATAAATTATAAAACATCACTATAAAAATTAAATGAAACAATAATAAGACAACAAATTAATACAACCCAACTGCCTAAGAAACTCAAATTCTTTACTATAACAGTGTTAGAAAGACACAAGAATAACTTCCCACACAAGTCCCAACCATCAAATATCTAATATATTATAACACAATGGAAGAAATAACTTGGATATCATACCATTTTATAACTCATGGAATCGATTAGGTAGGTTTATAATCATGTTCCTCATATCATAATGTGCATGTATTGATAAAAAAAGTTTCACTATAAGTGATGGTCTGAACCATAAATTTTTAAAAATACATCGATGATATTAATGTTCTATACAATATGTAAACATGAAAATTAGAAATAATAAATTAAAAGTTGTATGGAATTATAATAATAACTAAAAAATGTAAATATAATCCTATGTATATAAAAATCTACTATTCAAGTCATACTGTTAGTCAATTGAGATATCCCAATCATTTGTAGAACAACATAAACGTTAAGAAAATCAAGAATATATTATGAGGGGAGAACATTAAAAAGATCCCCAATTATGTTTTAGATTACTTCCCTTTCATAACTAGCTCTATTAGATAATGATTCTAAAAAAATTAGCATTACCATTACTAGGATCCCTCACATCAGTGTTTATATGTTCAATTGGTTCTTGTGTTGGGTGTGAGTAATAAACAAATAGGACACCACTAATGTTTCCATAGCATAAGTGTGGTAATGCATATTTGAGTCAATTCTCTAAGAAATTTAAATAATTTAAGGTAATCAAGAATGATTTTTTGATTATCATTAACATAACCTGACACTACCAACTATTAACATATAAAAAGTAGTCAATTTTAGAAAAGGGAGTCAACTTGGAAAAAGAACCCATCACTAATATCATAGTATGAAATTAGAAGAGGTTATAATATGGATAATAACTCATCTAATCAAAGCCCTACTATCACACTGGGTACTTCACCATGGATATATATCTCATCCACATGTCACATAAGAAGTGGTGTGTGGAGGGAATTAAATATGCATCCTATCATAAAAAATGAACCAATTGGTGAGATACTTGGGCAAGGTCACACATATACATAACATCCTATGAAATAGTTTTTTTTAGACATTACATACCATACCTATCAGGAGATATTAACTTAAAACCTTATTAGTGGGGAGGTTCCATATTTAAATTCATAACAACCCAATATACCAGAATATATTGGATCACCAAGACTAATACCCTATATATATATAGGTAATATTACTCACACTATCACATCAATTAGAACACAATCCCTAATGTGGTAGGATATTAGCTAATAATTTATAAAAACATTTATACAAATCTCATTCTATCTATTAGCTAACCTAAACTACTTTTTAAATGAAGTATTTCATAACCCAAAACATATTTCAAACCACAATATATATAATATCACAACTAAGGATTGAGAAATTCAATTCATGCCTTGTAAAATAAGGTGTGTTACACTGTATAACAATGATATTATATTGATGTTCAAGTCAAAATCATAAAAAAACACTTATATTTATTCACTACAGGGTTAATTATTTATATTTTGATCACTCAATAACATTAGTATCATCAAAAAGAATAATATCAAACACACACACACCCATGCATGATATGTCTTGAAATAAAATCCAAACACCAAAAATTTTTAAGGAATTCTGTCCTAAGGCCTTAGATATCTTACCAAAAATACCATAAACCTTAGATCAATATGACCCAACAAAACTAGATGAACATTCAAAAAACCATTTAAATTAATAATTTTTCTTTTTTCGTAATAGATATTTTGATATAAACCTAGGTCTAGGGCTCCTAAATTTGAAATAACAAATAAGTATTATTGCATGTAATGGAACATTGAAAAAAATGAAGAGGAAATATATTAAATAATCATGGGAGAGGGCCTACGGGGGGTGTAGTTTATGACTAGGATTGGGGGGGGATAAAAATAAATATTATGTTCCACTATTAATTAACCTATAAGAATATATTAAAAACCGTGGCGGGTAATACATTGAAGCATGGATCGATTACTATGGTTAAATGACACTATCCAAGGGTATTGATACCACATGAACACATAGGCCTCGACTTAGTTCCTTTTATTGTGTGGTACCAAAACCCAATGGCTACTTATTTTCATAGGAATAATGATTTCATGGTAAAAAAAACACCTTTATTATAGAGGTCGTAATATCATAGGGTGATCCATTATGACATGTGTTAATGCTTCATGTCATAATGAACATCATCAATACTCAATGGAAATTATTGTGGAATTTTCCCTTCCTAACTAAAAAATTTTAATCTTAGGCTAAATTATGACATTCTATATTCCGAATTAATATATTTTGGCTCTCTTACTATAGAAAAATGTCAAAATTGAATCACCACATCCACTATTTCCAACACTTATCCACCTCTAATAGCTTCAAATCTAGAAATCATTAATACACATATGGTTGAAATATTTAAAATCAAAATACCTTAATATAATCCAGTCATTACATTATGATCATGCTATTTTTCTATAAAATAGTGAGAAAGATGGAGAGAGAGAGAGGGAGAGATTATAAGATTTTATTTAAGGTAATTTTAAATGTGATGAATCAGCCTTTGATAGTGGGACAATAATATTCTTGAACATAGTATGTGATGTTGATTGAGGAAACAAACACTTAACTTGCAGGGGATCTATGATCATTCATATAGAAAATTATTATCTATGAAACATTTCTACGATTCAAAATATTATTTAAATAGTATTATAAAAATATAATGATTTAATCATATATTTTCATTGAGGTTATAATTTTTATGTATACTAAATATGGGATGGTAGTTATCATTTGTTATTGAGTAGGATAAAAATGTTTTTTTATATGTATACTTATATTTTCAAAGACCATGTTTATTATAATACAATATCTTTCTGGTCAAATTTCATCATAGAACCATTAGAAACCTATATGTAAGGAAGTTTAATTTGTGCAATAGTGTAATAACCCAGAACTTATTTTTAGGTATGTTTTCCTTTTTTGGTGTTCTTGAGGAAAAAGAGGTGTTTCTGGAAATTTCTTAAGTATATGCCATGTAATTTATGAGTACATGATGTGTTCTCAGTTACCACAGGTAGCTGGGTGCAGGCCATGTAATGGCCATGCACACGGCCGTGTGTGGGGACCTAGAGACCACCTAATGGGGGGACGATAAATGGAAGTACATGTAGTGTATGTTTTTTCATTAAATGCACTAAGGTTGCGCCTGATGGATAGAACCATAAACTTCTATGTCTAGTTCATCTGAGAGAAAGAGTACAACTGTGATCCTTCTCTGAGCCCCCGATCGAGCACCTATTCTCCAAATTGAATAATGTCGATTGCGTTGGGATCACCTCGGTAATCTCTCCCTTATTATAGAGCTTCATTCCATGATTCATCCTCTTTCAAGAGTTATTTTCAGTTGATAATTTTTAGCGTTTTTGTAGATATATGGTGTTCTTGGGAGATTCAATGCTTGGGGTTCACGTATAACGACCCTACAACACCGAGGTAGGTTGTTTGTTCCTTTCCGTTGATTATCTTTGAGTTATATGTGAAAAGTTCCCAATACCATTGAATGGGGTATTGAGTGTTTAAAGTTTTAGCCCTGTTAATTTCCTGCCATGATAGTAAGCTTGTGTAGAGGCTAATTGAATGTGAATAGGGTTAATTGCTATGATTTAGAAGTGTTTTCACATACATGTCTTGTTTGTGACCATTTGGTCTTGCTTAGCCTATTCGGCTACCTTATTTATTTCCCATACCTAGTATTGTAGGATGGGGTGATGGTTATCTGACATTATTAAATGCTATAGACTGGTTATCCAAGTATTTATTGAGGTTTACTTTGTCGTATTTCATTTCTATGCATGTTTGAAATACACAGGGCTGTGGGAACCTGGTGTAGTAGACCATAGGGAGAATGGACATAAGGGATTCTCCAATGTTTCTGTTTTTATTATCACGATGCGAGACCATAGGGGGGATTGATATTGAGTGCCCCCTCTGAGTGTCTATAATTATTTTACGAGTCCACATGAGGAATTGATATTGAGTGATTCCATAGAGTGCATGTAGTTTCCATTAAAATACTATAGGGGGAATTGAATGTGATTTCTTCTATATAAAGTCAATAATCATACATGGATATAAGAGGAATTGATGTTGAGTTCTTCCCTAGATATCTTTACTAAAGATGAACTAGAGGGGTTAGACTATGTGTACTTCCCATAGGGTTGCTTGTTTTTTCTATGTAAGACCATAGGGGATAAGTTGTGAGTACATCCTAGATGGTTACCTATTTGTGATTATCTTTTTACTTGATATGTGGTGTCTGATTGCTTTGAAACTGTAAGAATGTTTAATGTTGAGTAGTTCCTTATTTACTAATTCTTATGCTTATTACCTGCCATATATATTCACTGACTGTTAGGCACTGATCTCTTGGTGGTTTCCTAATGTGATATAGTCTCACGCCCTATTTGGTTCATGCTTTTGGGCCCAAACAGATTATATTATTTTAGGTATAGATAAGGGAAATCACCCTTCTACTTCAGGTACTTGACTACTTTGGAGCTGGAGAGCATGGGTCCAAGCGGAGGCTAGTAATGCTGGGGAGTTTTTTACTGGTTTTCTTGTACTTTGGTTTAGTTTTGTATTTCTTCATTGTGACTTGTTTGGTTCCTTTCCTAGGAACATGTATCATGAATCATTATATATGTGCTCTAGATTATTATTACTTTCTATCTTATATTGTTTACTGTTGTATGACATTGTTACTATTTTTTCTATTGTATATCTGTTTTACTTCTACTGTGTTACTCTGCCAATGAGGGCATAGTTTCCTCATAATCACTCACAAGGCCCTCGCTGCTAGTCGGCAGCCTCTGGCGTTAGGGGAAATGCGCCTGAGGCCATATGACCAACTAAGTACGGGGTGCCTCTGGGAAGCATCCTGAACTGGGACGTTACAAGTGGTATCAGAGGAACGTTTTTCTCTTGACTTTCTATTTAGAGCCTAGAGACAGGGATAGTAAGAAATAGGTACTTGGTAATAAGTCGTGCCTTAGAGTAGCTAACCCTTGTGTAGGGAAAAGCAAATCTACCTTGTTAATTGCAATTTTTTTCTGGTTTTTCATTTTTATAGTTGATTAGATTTTCACCATTGGGTAATTCACATGTTTTTTGATATTATTATTGTTGTTATTAAGGTTGTATTTCTATTTCATCCTGAAGAGATGAGGGTATTCCTTCTCATACATCATATAAGCACTTTCTCGGGATCAAATTCCATGCATTGTTTCCATTCTGTTTATGCTGCATTAGTGATTTCATGTTGTTGTGATATGTGTTGTGCTAGATATGTATGATGTTGTAATAGATTCTATGATAAAAATACCTACTGTTTGATAGGGTATTTGTTGTCTAAGGTTTTTTTTGAATGAATTCCAAACATTGGTTCTTGAGGTGTTATTGGCCCTCATGGATCGGAATTTGGTGGATCATTGATCTATTATGCTTGTTTATGACGTGTATATGATGCCAAACATTAATTTATAGGGTGTATGAGTACTAATGGACAAGAATATGGAACGTTAAAGTTTGTTTCAGTGTTTTATGGGGTTTGGAGTAGTTTCTGGTGCTTACAATCTAGAAAACCCCAGAATACATGGAAAATAATGTTCAATACATGCCTTGTGTTCTTCTGTTCCTGAAGAAAATATTTTTCTTAAGTACATGCCCTATACTGTATGTCCACACCCTGTACTATATGTACACACCGTGTAGTCTCAAACCATGTCCCAAACTGTGTGGGCAGAGACACAGGGTTGTGAAATCATCGGTAGGACATGCTGTGTACCTGATGTACACGTCGTGTTGTAAAATCGTGTAATCGGGCATGCCACTAACAACACAGATCAGTTGAGTTTTTTATAATACACGTCGTGTCCATATAGAACACGTCGTGTAGTGTAACCTTGAATTTTTCCATGTCACTAGCAACACGAGTCGGTGTGATTTTTCTAGTACACACCGTGTTTGGCACTAACATTCCATGTAGTCTTGTTCTATAGAAGCCATGTGGCTTAGCCGTGTAAGGGAACTCGGGCAGGTAAAGAGGAATCAAGTACACGAAGTGTGTTAGGAAAACACACCGTGTGTATGTGGTGTTACAAGACCAGGGTTGGTAGTAGTACACACCCATTTGAAGGACTAAGTGAACATGCCATGTAGTCCTTATACATACCATGAATCCATGTTTTGAAATACATGAATGCTTTCTTTCTCCTATTTCTTCTTAACTCTTCTTGTTTTCATTCCTTGATAATATTGATATATGGTGTGCACTTGATCTTATAGATTCATACCAACGAGACGTCCTCCATTTGGATGCTAGTTTCAAGGCGACGATCAGACACTTGACATGACTGATTAAGGACTACCAGAAGATCCTCCAATTTTTCTAGTCTTGGCACTGGTCGTCATTCCGGACAAAGGTGCTGATGTATAGTTCTGAGAAGGCTTTATGAGGTTTATGAAGACCTTCCAGGGAGTACCACCTCTTTCCCCATCGATAGAAGAGTTGACATGGGTCTTCCAACAACAACATCCTCCCACTTTCACCAGGGAAGGAGGGCCTCAGGCTGTAGAGTCATGGTTAGAATCCATGCTTACCTTATTCAAGCATCTGGAGATGCCTCTAGAGAGGAGGGTCAATATTTCTATAAACATTCTTCTAGATTCCGCCAAGTGATGGTGGGATGTGATCTCAAAGTCAGGACGCCAGTTGGTTATGTCATGGGATGAGTTCCAATGTACCTTCTATGACTACTTCTATCTGGAGACCTTGAGGGCTGATCGAGCCCAAGAGTACATGAGTTTAGAGTAGGATACTCTCTTAGTAATGAAGTACTCTTCTCATTTCATAGAGCTGTAGTGCTTCACACCTATTCCGGGAGGTGATGAGTTATTCATGGTAAGGTAGTTTGAGGATGGTCTAAGGCATGACATCCAATCGTAGGTGAACATCTTCAGGTTTACTTCAATCACTTCTATCTTTAACCAGGCACTGATAACTGATCGAAATTTTAGGTATTCTGGAGTTGTGAGCAAGGGAGGTTTGACATTAAGAGTTATAATCCCTCTAACTGACAGTAGGAAGTGCCATAGGGGGTCTTAGTGTGGTTATCCAAGGAGGATAAACACTTCTACTGGTATCCAGGTGGTGAGATAAAAGTGCGGAAATAGTGGGAATATGAAGACACATTTCCTAAGAGAACCAGTGGTGTGCCGATCTTATGGAAAGATGGGTCATCTACAACATTTCTATCAGATCTTCTCAACAGCCACTGGTGACAGGGGGTCTTCTATGACTCCTTGTCTAGGAGCAGCACCACTGGTTTCTCATCAGTCAGGTAACTGGAGTTCATCGGGTCATTTAGACGGAGGGAGAGGTCGCGGTCGTGGTAGTTAGTCACCAAGATTTCAGTGACAACAAGTTGGATCAGCTCTGACTGGTCAGGAAGGGTCACAGGGCCACAATGCAGGTTAGACAATTGCAGTGGAGAAGACCCAGTAAGAGCAGGATCCTGGACCATCTACAGCTCGAGGTATGATTCTAGTTGCCTCAGTTTTATCTTTTGAAGTTTTCGATACAGGGGCTTCCCATAGCTTTATATCAGTTTCTTTTGTGGAGATCCTTGGGCTCTATGTCTTTTCTTCTACAGATGTCTTGATGTTGGACACACCGTTGGGGACTAGAATGACTAGTGTGCATTAGTGAAAGGAGTTCCCGCTTGAGGTTTGTGGGTGTCAGTTCTTATGGGACCATTATGTCTTAGAGATGACATGCAATGATGTCATTCTAGGAATGGACTAGTTTATTATCTTCTAGGTAGTTGTCGATTTCTATCATCGTATGGTTAGTTTCACAACAAAGAGGAAAGATCATTTCTTCATAAGCGAGAATGGGATTTCCAGGTGATCTGAGAGGGACCCAAGCATCTTGGGTTGAGAGGAGTTATAACCTAGATTACTAGTCTTTCTCTGGATGACCGGGGGACATCACATATGGACTTTCCTCCAGTGGTGATTCATTTTAGGGACGTCCTTCCATAGGACTTTTCAGGTTTTCCTCTAGAGTGAGAGGTGGACTTTTCATTTGATCTAGTTCCCAGAGCAGCACCAGTGTCCAATCCTCCTTATAGGATGGCTACACCGGAGTTTCAGGAGCTCAAGAAGCAGTTTGAGGATTTGCCGGAAAAGGGTTTTATCTAACCCAGTACCTCTCCATGGGGTTCTCCAGTCCTATTTGCAAAGAAGGCGGATAGTACTCTCCAACTTTGTGTGGATTATCGGATGCTGAACCAGTTGAAGGTCAAGAATCGATATCCCTTACCAAGGATTGATGCTCTCTTTGATCATATTTGTGGAGAATGTGTGTTCTTGAAGATTGACTTGAGATATGGTTATCATCAGTTGTATGTTAGACCATCTCATATACCTCTTATATCTTTCTAAAATAGGTATGGCCTATAGAATTATGCGGTTATGTTGTTCGGTCTCACGAACGCGCCAACAATCTTCATAGAACTGATGAACCGAGTGTTCTATCCATACATTGATTTTTCATGGTGGTTTTTGTG
The DNA here is from genome assembly GCA_963277665.1 of Viscum album. Classification (NCBI taxonomy): domain Eukaryota; kingdom Viridiplantae; phylum Streptophyta; class Magnoliopsida; order Santalales; family Viscaceae; genus Viscum; species Viscum album. Next base: position 496,829,538 of record OY728123.1, on the reverse strand, counting down.
GATGATATCTTGGTTTACTCTCACACTCTACATGACTATGATACCCATCTTGAGTTCATTTTTAGTACACTGAGGGGGCATCTGTTATATGTTATGCTCTCAAAATGACACTTTTGTATTGACTATATTCACTTCTTGGGTCATGTTATCTCAGAGACAGTAGTATCATTTGACCCAGAGAAGGTGAGAGCAGTAGTTTCCTGGGAGCATCTGAAGAACATCTTTGAGGTATGATGTTTTCTAGGGCTGTATGGATACTACAAACGTTTCATACAAGACTTTTCATACATAGTAGTTCCATTTTTGGGCTGGACTAAGAAGGGTGCAATGTTATTATGGTTAGATTATTGTGAGTAAGATTTTCAAGAGCTGAAAGGGAGGTTGACTTTATAACTGATACTAGTTTTTCCAGATCCAAGAAAGAGCTATACAATGTTCTGTGATGCTTCAAGTATTGGTCTAGGAGCAGTGCTTATGTAGGAGGAAGGATCTGTTGAGTACAGATCTCAGCAATTGTGGCCAAATGAGAGAAATTACCTGACACACGATCTTGAGTTGGCTGCAGTTGTTCAACCCCTATGCTGTTAGAGACATTATCTATTGGGAGGGAATTTTTTGGTTTTCATGGACCAAAAAAGTATCAAGTATATCTTCACTAAGAATTACCTAAAAATTCGAGACAACGATGGTGGGTTGAGTACCTTCAGTCTTTTGACTTTGAGCTTGCCTACACGCCTGGGAAAGGCATTGCGGTGGATGATGTACTGAGCAAGAGGACTCAGTTATAGTAAGTTCAAGAGGCCAACAGTGAGTGGAAGCTTATGGCTCTGTTCACTAAGATTCATTTGGAGGTGCATGACAGACAGGGTAGAATGTTTCTTTCATCATTAGCTTTTACTGCTACTCTTCTGGATCGAGTGCGAATGATGAAACTATAAAATTATAAAGGCCTATTCCTATGGGAAAGCATGTTAAGAGAAGACCCTATTCCGGTATGGACCATAGGTGAGGATGACATCTTGACTTTTCATGGGCGTGTATGGGTGTCAGCAGACACGTGAGGACATGATGCGAGACATTCATTCCTTAGATTGGGTAGTTCATCCTAGTGTCACCAGGTTGTATTGTGATCTATACTATCAGTATTGGTGTCCAGGTATGAAGAGAGATGTTTCTAGTAATGCGATGAGGTGTTCCACCTGTCAGAAAGTGAAGGTGGAGCATCAGTGACCATCAGGGCTTTTTCAGTAGTTACCCATTCTCGTGTGGAAATGGAATGATGTCACGATGGATTTCATGACAAGTCTACTGAAGTCACCTCAAGGGAATAAATCAATTTGGGTTTTTGTTGAGAGACTCATGAATTTTTCTCACTTCTTTCCGATCAAGGAGGCATCCAGTGTCATTGAGCTGGGACAGTTTTACATCTGCGAGATAGTATGTCTACATGGGGTTCCACACTCCATTGTTTTAGAAAGGGATGTCCATTTTATATATCAGGTATGGTTGGGATTGCATAAGGAATTGGGTACAAAGGTACTTCTGAGTACAGCTGACCACCCCCAGAAAGATGGCCAGTCCGAGTGTACGATTTAGGTGCTTGAGGACAAGCTTTGTGCATGCATCCTTGATTTTGGAGGTTCGTGGGAGAAGCAGATACCTCATGTGGAATTTTCCTACAACAATTTTTTTCATTCAACTATTCAGATGGATCCTTATGATGATTTGTACGGTAGGCCATGCCGATCACCCTTATATCATCGGGAGGTAGGATAGGTAGCTATGCTGGGACCTAAACTTGTTCGGGAGACCTTAGTGCGGATTGAGTTGATTTGGAAGAGGATGGATATGGTAGAGTCTTGATAGAAGTCTTATGTTGATGGGCGAAGACGACATCTGGATTTTGAGGTCAGGGATAACGTTTTCCTATGTGTCACACCGAGGTTGGGAAACCAGAAGATTATGAGATAGGGTAAGCTTTCTTCGTGGTACGTCGGGCCATTTGAGGTTTTGGATAGACTTGGGCCAGTTTCCTATCAGTTACAGTTACCTCAGAGATACTGGGATATGCATGATGTCTTCCACATTTCTCAGCTAAGACATTACTTCTCAAACCCATCTTAGGATTTTCAACCTAAGGAGGTTGAGTTAGAGGTGGACGCCTCATTCAAGGATCATCCTATCCGGATTGTTGGTTGTAGTATGATGGTTTTATATGGTTTCTATGTTCCTCTGGTATGAGTTCTATGGTAGCACAACCAGGTACATGATGAGACCTAGGAGAGGGAGGTTGATATATAATCATAGTGGCTAGAGCTATTTGAGGATTCTTTTTCTATGCCTCCTTACTAGGGAAATTAGGGAATAAATTTCTTTAAGGGGGAAGTTTCTAAGAACCCGGATCTTCTTTTCAGGAATGTTTTCCTTTTTTTGTTGTTTTTAAGGAAAAATAGGAGTTTTTAGGAATTTTTTAAGTACATGTCATGTACATTATGAGTACACAATGTGTACTCAGTTACCGCAAGTAGCCAGGTGCTGGCCGTGTAGCATCCGTGCACACGACCATGTGTGGTGACCTGGAGACCACCAAATGAGGTGGTTGGTGAAGGAAATTACATGTTGTGTACATAAAAATTACACGCCGTGTACTTTATTTCATTTCATTAAACACATAAGGGTCGCGTATGACGGACATAACCATCTCTTTTTAGGTCTGGTTCATTCAAGTGTGAGAGAACATACACGATCCTTCTCCAAGCCCCAGATCAAGCATTTGTTCTCCGAATCGACCACCATTGATTGCGTTGGGATCACTTCAGTAAGATCTTCCTTATGCTAGATCATCATTTCTTGATTCCTCCTCTTTCTAGAGTTATCTTCGGTTGAGATTTTTGAGCGTTTTTGTAGATCTATGGTTTTATTGGGCGATTCAAGGCTTGAGGTTCACGTATAATGATCCTGCAACACCGAGGAAGGTGGTTTGTACCTTTCCATTGAATTTATTTGAGTTATATGTGAAAAATTTCTTAATACACTTGAACAAGGTATTTAATTTTTACTGTTTTATCCCTGTTAATTTCCTTCCATTCTTGTATGTTTGTGTAGAGGTTAATTGAATATGAATAGGGTTAATTTATATGCTTTGGAAGTGTTTCCCATGCATATTTTATTTGTGACCGTTTGGTCTTGCTTAGCATATTAAGCTGCCTTGTTTGTTTCCCATGCCTAGTATTATAGGATGTAGTGATGTTTATCTAACATGTTGTTATGCTGTAGACTGGTTATCCAAGTAGTTCATGAGGTTTACATTGGCGGTATTGCATTTCTGTGCATGTTTGACTTACATAAGGATGTGCGAACCTAGTTTAGTAGACCATAGTGAGAATGGAAGTAAGGGATTCTCTGGAGTGTCTATTTTTATTATCACGATGCGAGAACATAAGGGGGATTGACATTGAGTACTCCCTCCGAGTGTCTATAATTACGTTATAAGACCACATGAGGAATTTACGTTGAGTGATTTCTCAGAGTGCCTGTAGTTTCTGTTAAAATACTATAGTGGAATTGAAATTGAGTGCTGTCTTAGAGAGTTTTTAATCATACTTGGCTAGAATGGGAATTGATGTTGAGTGCTTCATCATAGAGCCTTTACTAAAGCTGAACCATAAGGGTTAGACTATGTGTACTTCGCAGAGGGTTTCTTGAGTTTTCTAGGTTGGACCATAGGGGATAGGCTGTGAGTACATCCCAAAGGGTTAACTTTTTTTGGTTATCTGCATACATGATATGTGGTGTTTGAATGATTTGAAAATGTATGATTGATTAATGTTGAGTACTTCCTTGTTTACTACTTCTTTTACATATTACCTTCCATATATATTCAATGACTATTAGGAACATATCTATTGGGGATGACTACTGGGATTTAGTCTCAAACCCTATTTGGGTCATGCTTTTGGGCCCAGAAAAATTATATTGTTGTAGGTATAGATAAGGGAAATCACCCTTCTACTTCAGGTACTTGACTACTTTGGATTTGGAGAGCATGGTAACAAGATAAGGCTTGCGATGCTGAGGAACTATTTCTTTTGTTTTCTTGTACTTTGGTTTAGTTATATATTTCAACATTGTGACTTGTTTGGCCTCATTCTTAGACATTTGTATCATGCATCATTATATATGTTCTCCAGCTTCTTATTACTTTTATTCTTCTGCTATTTTCTATTTTATGCCACTGTTATTATTTCCTCTACTGTATATCTATTTTTCTTCCGCTATGTTACTCTTCCAATGAGGGCATAGTTTCCCCACTATCACACTCAAGGACCTTGCTACTAGTCACAGCCTCTGGCATTAGAGGAAATGCGCTTGAGGCCATGCGACCAACTGGGTATGGGGTGCCTCTAGGCGGCATCCAGAACCAGGATGTTACAATTAAGAACAAATAATTACAAACCACATATTAGAAAATATGATCCCAATAGCTGGATACTCATGTGATATATCAAATAAATACGTTAAATGATATTTATTTAAAATATTAATAGTAGTTTCATTTAATTAGTTAATATATTTTTCATATAAAGTAATTTGAATAAAATTTTGAACAATTTAATGAGTTTTCGGGAATCATTTAGGATTAGAAATTAATTTACTAAAATAAAAGACTATAAAATAGTAGAGGATTTATATAAGGGATTAAAATGTAAAAATTTATTAGTGAATTTTTTTTAAAAAAGGTTACATTGGTTTCTTCTTTCCATGTATAGTTACATTATACATTAATGTGAGTTTTTAGTTATCCTCTAGGGATATTGAGGTGGTTGAGTATTTATTATAAATTATATGAGTGTTATGTGACATTAATCACATATAAACTATTACATGGATATAAAATGTTACCATTTTTAATAAGGTAATAGATTTAGTACCATCTTGGTATTTTGATGTATAATACCAATTTTTAGGTTATATAGAGATCTAAAATGATAGAACAATAGAATGAAAATTTTTATTATTCCTAGATTTTGGATATTTGAGTGGTTTAGGTAGTATATATAGATTCATAAAACCGTACCTATTATGATTTTATGTAGATTATATGTTTTCATGGTAATGGGATCCAGTTTCCGAAACATTTTCATTCTATTAAATGAGATAAATTTGAATCATTTTCTTATATCAAGGTATTGGTTCTCTATTAATATGTTGATATTAGATAATAAATTGTTTTATGAATATATAATTTTAGTTATCTATAATACAATAAACCAAAGTGGAATGGTGGGTGGTCAAACCAATTATATTCTTAGGACATAGTGATATTAAAAAAATAAATATTCATTTAGATAATATATATATATATATATATCAAGGAGTTGGTGGAACCTAAAAATAATATGTTATGTATTCTCAGGGAATGAATTTGAACCATAGGAGTATAGTTAATATAATAAAGTGAAGATATATAGGATTAGAAAATATATAAGAACATATAATAAGAAAAGTTGATTAAGATTAATATCAAAATGTTAATTATTGTTATGGTAACTTTGACCCTATATATATTTTTGGAATTCATAAAGGGAAAACATTGTTTTTTAATTGTACCCCAGTTATCGGGCTGTATATATATTTTGTATGGTTTCTTATCCTTTGTAATTAAAGATTCATCATAGAACATTGAAATTGGAAGATCAATTTAGAGGTTACATGAGATTTTATAATTTTATTATTATTATTATGAGATAGTGGTAAGAATTTTTTATTTATCCTATTGTTAGATACTCATTAAAATATTACCTTTGGATGTCAATAAAATTAATTATTTTTATATTTTTAGAGTAATAAATTTTATATGGTTCGCTGAGAAATAGTAAAAAATGTAAAATTAAATAATATAAAACACAAAAACCAAATAAAATTTCAAAATTTAGACTTCTTATGTGGACATCACAACAAAATGAGATTCAAATATTCAAAACCTGTCTCCAAAACAACTCAAGTTGCATGCTTGGAGGAGATACATTACCAAGGGATTATATAATTCATCCATGTCAATTATTGTCATTATAGAGACATTCTCACAGATATCCCACATCGTTAATCCCTCCTTAAATAGAACACAATTGTACAACTTCATCGATCACCAGAACAAGCAATACCGACCACCGCCAAGATTACACACTATTGAAATGGAGATTCATGTAATGTTTTTGATTCTATAAAAGATATGAGCAGAACCTCACAGTTATAATGTTCTAAATTGTGTAAAATATTTGAGAATTTGTTTTATCTTCCAATATTAACATTAATTTTATTGATTTTTCACTAAGAATTTATTATTTTACCTCCATTAAATGAGGTTGAGTCAAAAAATGATTATCATTTTGGAATGTTCCCTATTTTTATATCCCCATAATAGATAATTCACAATGACTCACATATTGAGGTATTTGGTGGATAATATATTTAGATATAATTTATTTTTATTACTATTTCTACAAGGGAAGTAAAATATTTTTTTATAAATAACGAATATAGACTTTTTCAGTTGTGTATTGATTACCCTAAAATATACCATCATTTTTTCTAAAACCAATTTCAACTATTAAAATATTGTTGCTATTTTTCACCAAAAGGGAAGATATTTTTTATTACAAAAGATCCATTTAAAATGTTTATATCATTATTTTAGTGCCAAAGGGGAGGATATATCAAGGTTTGTTTTTTAGGAAGTAAAATACATTTGAAGAATATATCAATGTTAATGAATTTAAAAAATTCAGTAGTTATATTTATTGGTTTGATATATTGAATATTATTGATATATATAGAATATATTTTGATCATTTTCATTAATTATATTTTATCTTATTCCTAGATATATGATTATAATTTTATATCCTTAACTCATAACAGATAATTCCTAATATATTATCAAATAATTATAAATTTTTTATTTATTGATTCTAGACTCAATTAATCTACATCATAATTCATATCATATCATTAACTAGAATCACAATGACCCTAGTGAATATAAATATGTATGTTTCATAGTATCATAATGAATATTACTTAGAGGTGTATAGTTTTTTTAGATATGTAGACTATTAAAGAGGATTTTTTCATGATAAATCTTTATTTATTAATCCTCTAGTTTCTATTATTAAATAGGTTTTTTTCATGGTACAAATTAAGTATTATTAAACAATATTTGAGTAATTTAAGGGAAGGTGTACAATAAATTTAGTTGAAATATTTTTTGATGAATTAAATTCTATATGTGATTTACTATAATGAATTACACATAATATTAGGTTGTGTGTTGATATAAGAGTTTTTTTATCAAAGGTTGCAGCTATTTTTTTAAATTAGAATTACTATAGCACCCATAATTTTGATATTGTATGAATGGTTAATTCATTTATTATTTGGTGGTTTTATTAGTTTTTATGATTATATGGGGTTAATGATCATATAAGACTCTGATATATATTTTTAGAATCTTTTCAATACATTCTCGATTATATGGGTTTAGTTTCATCAATATTTTGATTTTAATTTATATTACACCCTGGTAATGATAAATCGAGATGCTTTTTCTTTAATTTAGATTTTATATAGAATTTTTCTATATGAGGGTGGTGATCATTATGGGATCATATATTAGTTAATATTATTGTATCCAAACCATGAATAGGTATATAATGGGTATTATCTATAAAATTTATTCATATATTATTCTTCTATATAGTAGGATGTAGATTTTCAATTAGGAAACATTAATAATGGGGGGTGTAATCCTTATTCTTCACTACGAGTCTCATTATTCATGTGTTTATGGTTTGGAGAAGTAGATAGTGTTCTATGGTTTTCTATTTATTTCACATTTTCTGTATGATGAGATATTTCTTTTTCTTATTTTTCATCATTATTAGTATTCTTGGTCGGTAAATAAATGTATCATTCTTTGATCCAAATGTTATATTTCTCAGGTTTGAGGTGATATATAGTATATTTTTTTGGTCAGATGCCACATTTTCTTATAGGATAAATTTGACCATCATATTCTATCAAGATTTGTGCACTTATTGAGTGTGTTAGAATGGCTTTAGGAGGAATTTCAACAGATATTTTGATTTTCTGTCATTATTAATCAATGTGTAATGATGTTTTTTGGTTTATTATGGTTTGATTATTATGTTAATGAATTCTATATTTATACAAAATTAAATCCCAAAAGAGATATTTTTAGGGGTTTTTATGTATACCATGGTGAATTTTCAGGGAATTCCTCACTATATTGTATATGATATTTAAAAATTATATACAACACATATATTGATAGATTTTATTGGAATTTAATATCCTACTTTTTATAGAGTATAGTTTTACAACTAAAATAATACATCCATATCAATTGGATGTTTTATATCATATATCAAATATTTTATATAACCATTTCTGGTATTAGGGACTCATGAATGGGTTCTTTTTTTTAGTATGGGTTTTCAATACAAACAATTACCATTAAATTTTTATAATTTTACAATACGATGCATTATATGATTGTCAATTCATTATCTATTATTTTGGTTAGTGGTTCTCAATAAGATATTATAATACCCTATCTAGGATAGTACACCATAAAGAACATCATGCTCATTTATGATAAGAATCGGAAAATAAAGATTCAATAGTAAAATTATGTTTGTTAGATTTATATATATTGCTATTTTATATTCAGGAATTTTGTTTATTTTTATGTTTTACTATGTTATGGATAATACTATTTGTAGAGAAGGAAAATTCTATTTCAATGATTTGTTAAAAGTTATGATGTGCTAGATCATATGGATCTGGTTAGGTATTATTTAGTGCATCATGTAAAAATGGAGTGAATTAATGAGGTTATTTTTGCTTCATAAAATGGAATCATGTTCATAATCTATCTCATGTGGTGCAATGAGGTGTTTTGGATTTACAGGGTAATAGAAAATGCATAGTGATTTCATTAAAGATTGAGTACTAGTTGGAAAGGGTTATTTATATGGTATTTCATTCCTTTGTTATGTTAGTTATTATAGTGACCCATGCTAGAAATACATAAATATAACATTGATTTCATGATTAAATTAAAAAATATACAAAATATTTAGACAAACCAAGGGATAATAGGTTTATTTTCATAGAGACTATCTGTATAAACACCTTAATTTATAGCACTTGTGAGGTTTCCCTAAAATTGAGCCACATTATAATACTTCTAGTTATCTACTAATTTAAACTCATTTTCTTAACCCAGGGAATGTTAATATAATAATGGGGTGAGAACGAATGCTTATGGATGGGAAAAACCATAAACATTTCGTCTAGGTTTAGAGCCTAAGATTGAGAAAAACATGGACATAGAAGTCATACCATATTAAAAAATGGAATGATATGAGTTGTCTAAAGGCCATGATTTATGGGAATTTAATCTCAAAATAAAAACATATAACATGGAAATTTATTTTAGGAACACATTATAATAAATATGTACCATGTATAATAGAATTTTTAGGTAATATAAATATATGAAATATGTATAATCATAGGTATTTATAAAATTATCAAGATACCCAGCCACATCAAGTTCACAGTCATTCTTGTGAACATTTCAAATCATTATCATGTTCACAGTAAATCTCATTAATGTAGCTAATTTGCATTGTGTTCACACTTAATCTTATAAAAATAGTTAATCCACATCATTTTACTGATTAATATAGAGAACATAGATAATCCACATTATGGTCATGTGTAATCTTGTGAATATAGCTAATCCGCACCAAGTCCATTATCAATATATTTACATCATGAAGTATAAAACATTTACCAAATCAACTGAAGGAGATATAGGAACCCACCCAATATTGTACATACATACATGTTCCATAAAATATCCATTATTTTATTTTATTAACATGGAAGAAGACCTAGGGGAAGTAAAAAAAATGTGGCCCTATGGGTGTCTAAAATATTGTATCATGAGGGAATACCCTCAGACTAAGTAAACACCTTCATAAGTTTATGATACCAACCTAGAAAAGAGTTATTGTCGTACAATGGGAGGCCTTGAAGTAAGGAAATATATGACATTATAACCTTAGTGGCAATTGTGAATGATCTATACACCAATAATGATAAGACTATTACATACATACTCCATAAGAAATCAATTATTCTATATATCATTAAAAACTATGGGAATGAAAGTTTGTTTTATTTATAACATCAAAAATAAATAATGTGAAGAAAAATTGATTTCAAAATAACTCAATGTTATATCATCGAAATTAACCTCATGTTTGTAAATAGTTGATATCCACAATTCAATCTCCCCAAAATAATATTTCATATGAAAAGTTAAAGGGTTATTAATCAAATTTAATTTCCAAATAAATAAATCCCTTATATAAAGATAATGTTAAAAATGGTGGTGAAATTATAATATATTTTTTGAAACAATTTTATCCCAAGCATAAATGAAGAAATTAAGATCACTTTGAATGGTGATTTTTAAGAAAATGAGAAATTAAAAAACATTGAAATATTTTACTTTTAAAAATAGTCTTCAATTATTGATATTTTAGAATATATAAATGTTATTAAAATAGAGTTTGGAGTGAAAGATAAAACCACTAGTTTTGAATGAATGTAAACCCCTTTTAATCCTTTGATATAACCATTTTGAAAACCCTCATCATAAAAAAGTAAAAAAAATCAGTTTTTTGAAATGGAGAAATGATATATGAATGTCACATGAGACAAAAATGATTATATTTCAAAACATAAAGGACAAAATTTGGGTGAAAGGAAAATATGGACAAGAGGGGACACCATATTAAATGAGGATGTGAATTATTCTTAACATAGTTGAATTTTCAAGAATGAAGAGAACCAATAAATAAGGTTTAGTAGAATAAAATATTATCTCTCCTGATATAAAGAGTGCAAACCATATGAAATCAATGGTTAATCTCAAGGAGAAACATTATAAATCAAGAAGCAGAATGAGTTTTTCAAATCCTCTTATATTTCATTGACGAAATCAATCATAGAACAAGATAAATAAGAGAATGAATAGATGTCGTGAATCCACAGTTCTTCTTAATTTAAGATATATTAATTCAACAGGGAAGTATTTCCACCATATAAATGAATATTGGTGCATTTTTTCAAATCATTCCTTAATGAAGGGTGATTGAGATTGAAAATCATAGAGCCTTTGAAACTTCTGAATGAAAACCCCATGGGAGGAAAAAAAGTAAATAAAACATTGAATGTAATGACATATAACAGAATAAACATTAAAAATTTAATGGGGGAAATATTTTCACTATTAAAAATAAAACAAGTTTTCTAATATAAATATGACTTCATGGATTTAAATTTTTGACAAAGAACACCTTGAATTTTTTCCCACTAAGATTAATACACTCTAATATCATCAAATACTTGAATATTACTTTCAAATATACTTATAAATGATCTCCTTATTTAAAAATAATTGTTACCAGAAGTACTGAGCATTTGACATGGTTCCTAGAGTAGTAATTTAGTAGTGTTTTAACAAGAAATTTGGAGTACAGGGGAGTGCAGAAGCAATGGAAGTAATAATTTTTTATAAGTAATATGAATGGTAGTTTTGGAAGATAACATTAAATTTTCAATAATTTAACATTAATATACCACAACCAATGGATCAAAAAATTGAAAAAAGTAGAGTGTAAGTATGTAATTGTGGTGACTCTACTCTTCCACTCATTTCTAATACAAACAAGAGTGTTTTTAGAACTTTTCATATATCTTTTTAACATTAACCCTAATTTACATATACCTTGGAAAATAATTTTTATACTTATTATTAATATTTATGAAACAATTATGATAGTAACCTGTAACTAATAAAAACTCTATTATTTAAAAAAAATTAATCATTTTATGAAATAAAATATTGAAGGTTTTGAAAATTAATTTTAAAAATAAATTCTCAAAACGTTTAATTTTTTTTGAAGAAAAGATTGTTATTATGTTCTAAAAATCATGTAAAAGAAATGATTATCATTAATATTATTTTTTTACAAATTAAATTACTTTATTATAAAAAAATAAAAGTTATGTTAATTTATTAAAAAATCCAAAACCAAATTCGACCATAAAAACACTTAATTGGAAGAAAAGGCAGAAACCAATTTTTTATTGAAGTAATATTTTAATTAGTTTTAAAAATATTGTACATTGGATTTATAAGTTAATATAATTTTTTAAAATTTATAATTTAATTACATAAAAACTTTTTTATTATGTAACAAGTTTTTTATTCTTCTAGGATACACTTACATAATGATAAATTATTAAATCCTATAATTTTGTAAAAATTGAATATTTCAACTAAAGAACAACCAATTTAAGAAAATCTAAAAAATTCATACAAATAAAAACATGATGTTCTAAATCCAAAAATGATGTTATTTTTTACTAATTCAAATTATAAAATTTAAAATTTTTCTTTTAAATGAAAATATAAAATATAATTGAAAACTGTATTTATTGTAAAAATTATGTTTTTAAACAATATGTTTCCTTAAAATTTATTCATATAAATTTATAATTAAAAATATTTTAAAATATCTGTTCATGTATAATAATATTTCAAATGATTCCATTTTAATATATTAGGGTAGAATTTATATTTCTTAAAAAGAGTATTATTTGAACGAAAGAAAAAAAGAATTAATAATAAATACGATTTAATAAATATGATTAAAAGTTTATCTTATAAAATAAAATTTTTCATCACTATTGATATAAAAATATTTCATTAAATTACACAAATATATATTGATATATATCAAACCATATTTTAATAATAATGTTAATATTAATACATTAAACAAAAAAACACACACACATATAATTTTTTAATATCATATTATGAGTTATATTATTTAAAATTAACTAGTTGACAATACCAGACTTTGATATATATATTGAATATATAGAAAAAAATCATATTTTTATCAAACAAATTTTCAATATCCATATTTTAGATGACCATATTACATTCCTATATAAATACATAATAATTCATTTATTCCAATCTCAGTTTTCATTTCATATTTATTATTTCATATTATAGATTTCACCTAATAATTTATTCTTTAATGGTGAAATTAATTATTGCAGTTTTTTTATACCGATGATCATACATTTTGAAGATGATCCAATAGATTTATTAGTTGTGAATATTTTATTCTTCTCTATATATTTCCACATATTTATTTTTTCACTTTTAATGGATTTATTTTGTCCATGATGAGTAATAATAAATGGTGGGAAACTATTAGTTTTATGTGATTTTGTTGTACCTCCCCACTGATTAATGTATATTGTATTCTTTCTTTTAATTCATAATAGAAATTAATTATTTCCTAAAAGGTTTTATATCATTTAAATTGAGAGAGAAAAATTATAGTTTAGAATTATAAACATATTTTTTATAAAAAGAATACTCTTCTTACAAACATGGTTCTTTACATTCTTCCCCATAAAAAAATTACATCCTAAAAATTTGGATTATCACATACTAATGATTATATATATGGGTATCTAAATGGTATTCATTAAAAAATGTATAATTTTTAGAGAATTTTAATCCCTAAAACATATCTAACATATCATTTCCCTCAAAATAATATTATCCCTAATATTGATTATTTCTTAAACCAATTGAGCTATGTTCTTTACATTAACAATAAATCCATCAATAAACTATTATATGTTCATATAAAATGAAATTTCTTTATTCGAGTAAATAAATTTTCTTCTAGGTAGAGATAAAATTCAATTCCATTAAATCACATTAAAGTTATCTAAATAGAGGATAATCTAACTCACATGAATCATAATCCTCAAAATAGTGAAGATGATTCAAAAACCTTGGATCCAATAATTATATAACCATGTTTTTTAATAATAACATCTATTAGTTTGGGAAAACATACACAACATATTATATTAATAGATATAGATTTAATAATCAGTGTACCAAACACCATGTAATAATCATTATCCACAAAAATAGAAGTTATTGCATAGTATTTTCCATAATCCCATGGTATTGGAGGTTATTGGGGTTGATTTTTATCTTAAACCATTCGATTAGTGATTTGTTTTTCATAGTTCATGAATCAATCAAATCTTAAACAACAATGTCCTAGGGGATCTTTAAGAGTGGAATTATTTTATCCATCATATTTACCAAACTATTCCTTTGTTTCTTATAATATTATTTCTTGATGATATCCCTTTCTAAAAATAAAAAAACAATCACTTCCTTTGAGACATTCCTCTGGGCGTCTTTTCCCAATTTTTTATCATAATGGAAATTTAAACTTTTTTCCATTAAAAAGTTCTTAACCTAATATTTTATAAAACCCAATACTTATTTTGTTTGGTGGGTTCATATGTTTAATAAGAATAATGTTTTAAATCATAAATCAAGATATTTGTGTGATCAAAACCACATAATTTTCAACACCATCTTCTATACCATTTGGTTTCCTTTCAGTAAAATAACTACTTTACCATCATGTCCATAATTAACATGGTTCATTCTAGTTCAATACATTTCTAAAACAAAAAGTGTTAAGATAAATGATGAATGATTAATAATGTGGTAAGATCATCTTAATAATAAAATGAATTAAACCATAAAATTTATTGTTATTTTATATTTTCATGTTGTCTTATATTTCCATTAGTTAAATGTATATTTATCTTAGTATAAACATGTTTCCATGAATTTGATTTCTCTAATAACTGTCAACTTAATACATATAATAAGGAATTAAATCCATCCAAATAGTTAATAATGAAAATATGACCAACCAAAGACAATCCACCTATGAGTGTCTATCCAAGTGTGAAGTCTTAGGCCTACTTATCCTACATTAAGGTGAGGATTGATTTAATACTCAACCAACTATTTATAGTGTGGTAAACCCCATGTTTATCTATGCCATATTTGCATCCAGTTTCTATTAACCATACATCAATGCATTTTTAGGAAAATCATATACTCTATTAATTAATAAAATTTCAGGATATCACCCCATACATAGACTTATATCTCATATTTTAAAAAAGGTTCTCAAACCCTAAAACCAAATATAACTAAAATAAAATAAACAGTTAACTAAAAAACATTTCAGGTACAAAATGTAGAGAAACATGCTAAACACACACACATACATACTTTGATTCCATGTTAAAATTAACACATCTAACAAATTATCATATAAAGTATATATCGTTATGTTTAGTGTAGAGGCTAGCTACCTAAAAACAAAATTTTAAAAAACTTGTAAGAATTTATCTATAAATGAGGAAAAATAGACTCCATAAATAATTCTCAAAAGATAAAATAATCACCAAAACCTAGGGAATGATAATATGAGAAAGGGGTGCACTCAAATTAATATTATGAGAAAATATCAATAACATATAATAAATGGTTAGATCATAATAGTGATTGAAAACATTAAAAATAATGAAATGTATTTCTAAAAAGGTGATGGGATAATAAGGGTTTTCCATAGGTTATGATATAATTGAATTTAATTTCAGAATAATACTCTACAACATGAAAAAAAGAGTGTGGAAACATGATATATTAAACATGAGATGTGGAGTATAACATAAAAAAATAACAAAGAATTTTGGAAGAGGAATAAGAATAGGTATTCATTACATTGTGAAACAACTAAGAAAATCTATTTCATTATCATTAATGTGAATGTAGCTAATCCACACTGCATTTATTCTCAATATTATTAATATAGATAATTAGTATCATGATCATGCTTAATATTCTGAATATAGATCGACCAAAAAAATTTCAAGATTAATCTTATGAATGTAGCCAATCTTAATCATGTTCATTCTTAATATTGTTAACATAGCTAATATACATCATTTTAACACTTACCATATTTTCTTCATGAGGTATAATGTAACTCTATGAGTTAAAAAACAATATATATGATAGTGTGTACAATAACCAACATCAAGAATAAATGGAAAACAAAATATTATTATTTAAAAATGATCATTATAACCTAGAAACTAAATTGAATTATATAAATATGGTTAATTACATAATGAAATATATATAAATTTCCTAATAATTACAAATTTAATTATTAATAATTCAAAAATAAATACTATATTTTTTATTCCATTTTATTTTTCAAAAACATGTCATCTTCAAAAAAAGGTTTTTAATTTTTTGTAAGAATATAATTTTAATTCAATTTATTAAATTTTTTAAATTTTATTTGATAAAAGTTTTATAATTTTTGAAATAAGCGTATCAAAATTTGATTTTGAGGTAATATTGTAATTTTTCATAAAAGAATTTTTTACAATAAATTGAGAAAATACTAACTTTTTAAAAACAATCATTTTATTTTCATTAAAAATTATAATAATTCTCATAATTTGATCTCAATATATCGAAATTATTATTTAATTATATATCGTGAAGTTAAATTTATTTAAATAATAATTATACCTAATTTTTTCATACGTATATTTTTTTTCTTAAAAACAAATTTTTTTTTCTAAAAAATGTTTTAAATTTAATTTTATGAATTTATGTTATAATTAATTTATATCAATTTTAGAAAAATGAATATTGAAAACTGGATTCCATATTTGGAATTAGAGAAGCCAAATTTATTAATAAGGTCACATTTTTTGACATTGTTAATAATATCATTATTAAATTTTCTCCCACAGTCTTATATATGATTTTTTTCCACTTGGAATTGATTTTTAACATTTATAATATTTCAAAAAAAGATCAAAAAATTAATTCATTTAGATTTATTACTTTTAAATTTTTTTGTGTGGTGATTAAAAAAATGATATGGTAAGTTCTAAATAAAAGTTTTAAATTTAAATTATTTTTGTATCATGGTAATTTAATTTTCATTTTGGTGAATATATAATTTGATTAAATTATTATAAAACACTAAAATTGTTCTTTACATATAGTAATGAAATAAATAAAATCCTTTTGAAAACTCAAAAAAATATCATTTGAGAGATTTTTCATGTTCCAAGTTTTATATATTAAATGAAAAAATTTAGAGACATGGATTCCTTGGATTAAAATTACATTATTTTCTTGTATATTTAAAATACCAATTAAATGAATAGTTTCAAAATGGACACTAATGTTATTTAATATTAAATAATTTTTTATTAAAGGTTTTAAAATTAAAAAAAATATTATATAAAAAAGTGAATGGAAAATGTTTTAAAAAATTGAACGTGGTCCATTTATGGGAGGTTTTTATTTTTATTATGACTACATTAACACTTTAAAAGTATTAAACATTGAAATCATTATAATTGTCAAAAGGGTTAATGAATTCTTAAAAAAGATAAAGATAAAAATATAATCCAAAATTTTCAAAATTTTATTAGATGAGTGGATTATAAAAAATTATCATCTTAGGTTTTAAAATTATCATTTTGGAGACACATATAGTAAATAATTAAATTATATGAATATAAAATTTTAATAAATTCCCTGAGTTCCCCTCCCCTCGCTTATAAAAGGGAACCTCTTCTTATCAAATAAACAAACATAAAAACATTTATTTAGAAAATTCATTCCCAAACACCTAAATTGTATCATTGTACTAATCATGTTGGCATTAGTTATGGAATAATTTCAACCTTAATAGTATTATTTTGTAATGAAAATGAGGTAATCTAAAGAGGAGGTATAGTTCTTAACATAGTGTTTTTGTTTTATTTCTTCATCATACTCTATCAAACCATCCAAAACCATGATGATATAATAAAATTTTTATCTCATATATAAATATATTCTATTTATTTAATGTAATAATCTATTTACATCTCAAACATTCATAAAATTATAATGGAATCCATCATTCGTGTGTATGAAAGACAAATAACTCACAAATCGATGTAATTATTTTTTCATCACCATATCTCATGGATATGTATAATGATTGATTTAATGTATATGTATATATATATGAAATTAATAAATATTTCAAATTCTAAAAAGATAATAAATCATAATGTTTCATACGTTTCAATTAATTGAAGAATGATAATGTCATTTGTGCGTATATGTGGACTACCACTATCACCAGGCGATATGATTCATTTATCATCACCACACCAAAATTATGATAAATATAATTATTTTCAAATAACTATTACTATATTTAGGATATAATTATAATTTTTATGTATAAAATAATACTTACCTTCATTACTCAATGATCATTGAAAAAATGAAACCTTACTAATGCGTAGGTATGACCTACAATCTCAATGATTCTAACATAATCAATTTTTAAAATCTATATTAAAATTTTAGTTTTAATTATATAAATAAAGTATAAAAATAATATTTATTTAAATGTTATTATTTTTTGATTTCATAACAATGAAACCTTTGACTCTGGTCAATATTTCAAAGTCATTTTGAAATTATAAACCGAATATTCTCGAAACAAAAAACATGGACTTAACTGATTAACTAATTAAATATGTAATCCTAATAAATGGAACAAATGGTAAAAAATTAAAAAATAATCAATTAAAAATTTATTAAACACGTAATAATTTTTTTTATTTTTTTATAGATGACTCAAAAGTAATACCTGGAAATTCTAGAGTAAAGGTAAGGAATCTCGCCTCTATTTTAATTCATTGAGTAATATTTTTTAGTTATCCAACTAATTTATTTTACATATTTTTTTATCATTACCATTTATAATTTTAAATCCTAAATCATTTTTAGTTCGTGAAATTTTAATGGTTAATTCAAATTATTTAATCTATGGTATTTGACATGGAAGTTACCAAATGGTAATGGATTTGTTAAACTAATTACCTTTCGTTGAGTAATAAATCTTCTCCATTGATGTTGGTATTACAAGATTTTGTTATAATTAAACTATAAATAATATTATTCTATATTTTGAACTATTATTTTTATTTATAGTTTTTACACATATGATATCCCTTTTTAATTCTCAAATCAATGATACATTCATTATAAGTGTAATTCGTCTAAAATTTTCTTTTTTGGGACATAAATTTATGATATGAACATATAATATAATTTATTGTATAAAATACCCCTATTAATTTTTATATAATTAATATCCATATGATTCTGATATCTAATGTTAAATTTTATCTAATTATTTCAATGGGTTACAACTGAAGAGTGACTAATGAGGCAAAGGCTTTATGTTACAATCTCTTTTCTATTCAAGATTTTTTATGTGAATGTCTTCTTGTTTTGAAATAATATTATCTTATTTTATTAAACTACATATATTTAATTATCACATGGTTCTTAATTTTTTTTACATTTTTAATTTACATTTCTTCCTCTTTTTATTCATGTATAATTAATAAATTTTCTTTTATGTGATATCAATCTTATATATTTTTCAGATCGAGAAAAATTCTATTAGAAATACATGATTTCTATTTTTTTCAAGAAAAAATGTTCCTTTATAAACAAAAATGATTTTAGAAGGATTTTTTACATTTTATTAAAATTTATTTTAAAATATATTTAAAATGATTTTTTGAATTTTACCAAATTGGTCAATTTTAATTCCCATTTACAAATTGTTTGAAAATAATATTTATTTTTAATATTTCCAATATGAAATAAATTTTCTAAAATCATGGAAATTATTTTTAATGAATTTTTGTTTATAATATTTCATCTTTGATTTCAAATAAAATGTTTTTACTATATTTTAGGTATTTTTAGTTTTAAAATATGATTTTCTAAGTGGAAATGGTATTTTATTGAAGAATGATTTTAGGATCTCTTAATGTTATTTCAATTCATAAATCCTTAAACCCCTCATATTACTTATATAACCATGGGGATATATAATAATTATACCATCCTAGTTTTTTCTTTTTACGGATTATTATTTCATAAAATTGATTATTGTGGAACTCATTTCTCTTCCATAGATTAATCATGTTATTGAATGAATGATCTATTTTAATATATAAGAGAACAATAAATTTTCACACCACTATAAAATTTATTTGATATTTTTATTCCCTATTATGATTTCATGTCTTCTTCAATGAAAAACTCTCCTTCTATAGTCATAGGAGATTTATGTTTAGAAAATTGGGTTTTTATTAAAATTAAATGATATTTTGATATCACGAAATGTTTTATTATATGTCAAAATATTGATATTAAAACTTTATGATTTTATGTTTTAGGATTACATTATAGTTATTGGAAATTGTGTATCATGATGGTTGATTTTGTGATAAAATAACGATGGTTGGGAATGTGATATCCATGCAATCGATTGGGTATGATTTATGTTTGGATGTTTTCTTTGAGGGTTATTCAGAGTATAACCGTGATTGTTATTTCATGTGTAACTATGATAGTCACTCAATGTGTAACCTTTATAATTACTCCCTAAATAACCATGATGTTTATTCCATATGTAAGAGTTATATGTAAATGATTATTCTTATTACCTCCATGTTTTTATTATTATTCCATTGGTTTTTTATAAAAATATTTGGATTTCATAGGGAAATCTAATGAGTTTTTGTTTAATGAAAATAAGTATCTACTTATTATGTGTGAAAAGATATGGATTTTGATGATTAATTTTATCAATATTGAAATCATACGACTCATTATTATTGATTCAATGGACTCCTTCATTTTTAAAATATTTATTACATGATTCAAGATGGAAGATAAAATTATTAATGGATTTAAATTACCTTATTTTATCATTATGCACTAAGTTTACATCATCACATCCTCATTATTTTACTCTCATAGATTACATAAAATTATTAATTCTTAGACTTACCCTTATAGATAATTTATATCACTCTTCCTATGTGTCCTTTTTTCCTTATTATGAATAATGATGATAAATTATTTTAGTTTGGAAATGTATCTTATATAAAGAAATTTGGTAGAGATGTTCAATACTTAATATGGAATATAAAAAGATGAGTATAGTGGAAAAATACAATCTTTAATTCTGATTTGAGTATATTTTTTAATGTTCAATACATAATATGGAATATGAAATGATGATTATAGCGGAAAATATCATCTTTATGTCATGAGTGTTTTTTAGGTAAGAGTCTTCATAATTATATAAATATCTTAACCTAAAAGTTCCTTGTGTATGTAAGTGATCCAATGTTTAATTTTTTTCTTATATGGTTTGGATTGAAAAAATTGGGTCACCGTTATGGGTATCAAATACAAAAATGAAAATATTATGTTTTTGACAACCGATCTAGGAATGGAGGTTTGGGGCTATTACATATAAAACCATAACCAATGCATCAAGGGGTGATATTAGATGTAATCCATAATAATCCATACATAAATGTGACAAAATTCAATAATTTCATTAGATCATGAAAACCCATGGGAATGAAAATGGGATTCGTTAATCACATCATAAAAAATATAGAATAAAAAATGGGGATTAAAACATTTCTAGATAGTATCATCCAAAGTGACCACAAACAGGTAAATTATTGTTACCAAAATTTCAATCTCCCCAAAAGAGTATATAAAATGTACAGTTAGAGTGAAAATCATTAAAAAATACGAACAAATAAAGACATTATAGATAAAGAAGAAAATAATGGTTAAATCATTAATTTTTTATAATATGCTTTTATCCTGGTAAAAAGTTAAGAAGTTACAGTCACAATGAGTGGTCATTTTAAAAAATGGTCATGTGAAAAAAAATAGTCATTTACATTAAAAAATAATTTTTAATAATAGATATTTTAAAGGACCTAAAGGTTATAAAAATTGAATATATGATGGAGGAAAAAACATTTATTTTAAATGAATGGGAACACATTTTAAACATATGGAATAACCTTATTGAAAACCCACATCATAAAAGATTATCGAAAATTGAATTTTTTAAAGTTTATAACAGAAATATGAAGGTCACGTGATATAATAAATAATTATATTTCAAAATATTAATGAAACAATAGAGTGAAATGATTATATGGAAAAGTGGAATCCATTATTAAGGGGGATGTGAGTTATTCTTAACATAGCTACATTTTCAAGAAAAATGACCGATCATCAATAAAGATTATTTGAATTGAAATATATATCTGAATTCATAAATATGTTATAACATAAGAAATTAATGATTAATCTTAATGAGAAACAATAAAACTCAAAAAAATGAGTTATGAAAAACCACTTATATTTTTGGGAATCCCTCAATCATATCCATCATTATGGGAGATCCTGAATGGAAGTTATGTTTCCATGATCAACCATAGTTTAAGATATTATAATACAAATTTTAATTCATTATGATATATGAATGATGATATGTTAATAATTTCAATGAATATGTAAATTAAGGATGACTAAGGTGGAAACACTTATAGACTTTGTGACTATTGAATCTAAACCCTCGAAGAGATACAAAATTATTAGATAATTGAATATCATAATGCATTATAGATTCATGATAAAAATAGAAATGGGTTAGTATATACACCATTTAAAATAAAAAAAATTATAACATAAATACTTATAAGGTATTAACATTTTAGAAAAACAATCCCTTCCATTCATTCCAACTTAGTTGAATATTCTATTACCTCATCATGAATAGGAATTAAACGTTTAATACTCATTAGAAATAAAGTCCTTATGATAAATAAATGCAATATCCAAGTTTATGGTACATTTTTTTTGTTATTTAGGAGTGTTCTTTTTGGTTCCGATAGTGTTGGATTTGGTTTGGGAACTTCCTACGTAAACAAGGCATGGTGCTTCCAATAGGACAAATTCACTCCTTTTATATGATTCATATTGTAAATCTATCACTATGTAGATACCATGAGTTAATAATAGGATATGAATCTATTCTGGGATGAAACCATGATATATTTTGAAAATGTGAAACAATTCAGGCCGTGTACTAAATTCATGTTGTGAATTCATCAGTCGGGTATTTTTAACCTGGGGAATTTTTTTTTGAAAATCGTAAAATTTACTAGATTTATTATTTTAATCCTATATTCACATATTGAAATGATTTATCATGATTTTTTTTTATATTCCACACAAATAACCATTTAGTTATTTTGTTTGATGTCTTCTCTTGGAACCGTATGTACTCTTCCGAGGGATTTAGGGGATCTATGATCATTCCAAATTGCTCTATTTGGTGTTCAGTATCTACGTTAGTTGCATAAATTCTCATAGGTATGAATCCTTCATGATTATTTTGTTCCTTTAGTCATGGATTCCACATTGAATAAATTTTTAAATCTGAAATCATGTGGTTTTAATCACGTATTGTTGATGCTTTTTGGTTCCTTTTAGAACGTTTGTTCAATTTTTTTATAGGAGATGGTCCTCTGTTGTTTTCACTGCGATAGGTGTGTGTTCATTGGGGTATATTGTGATATATGCTCTCCATAATCTATTTTATATGTATAATTTAATTATAAGACATGGGAATCAATTCTCAGTACATTATTCGGACTTTTCATTCCATATAGTGTTAGTTGATCCATTTGTGGTCATGTGAAACCCGATTTTGATGTTGGTCGTTGTTACATCCCAACTCAGGTGCCACATGCTATTTCCCCTAGACATTTCCCTATGTGACCTCAGGTGTGCTCCCTCTATACCATAGGCTTCTAACTATACACATGGATCAAATATATATAACATCAGGAAACTATTACCTCTTTATCAGAGTATAAAAACTGTGGAAAATAAATTAGCAATATCCAAATAATAATAACCAGTTACTAGAATAAAATAATATGAAAATAGACCAACATCAAATGATGAACCATAATAGTAATAAAAAGATATAAAAATAAAAATATTAGATATTTCATGCCATATATGTATCAACTGTCATTATTAATTCAAATACACATATAAAATTCCCCAAGATATCACAAAACCATGCTTGTTTCCATCATCAATGATCCATCCCCAATCAGCCATCTAATATACGACTCTTTCCCTTATCCGGTTATAGAGACTTGGAGTCTACTCGGGTACCAATAAGGCAACCTAATTACGGTGTGAGTAAATCTCAGTATTCTACAACCAACATCATCTAAAAAATATCTAGTATATAATAGTATATGTAGTTGTATAAAGAAAAATGTATAATAAACAAGAAAGAGGTTTTCACAATTCCTTATTCTTTAATTAACCACATAATCAACATAGTTCACAATGAATCTAAAACAATCAATACCTGCTTTGGGCCTAGAATCCAATTCCTATAATTCCAGGTCTAGAACCCCATGTGTATTAAGAGAATCAGTCCCTATCCCAAACCTAATTATTATCACATATGGGATTTTGAAGAATCATTTATTATACCAAAATCATATATCAGTCAATTAAATGGGGGTATTTGGGGTATTATTCCACGTCCCACACTTTTAATCACAAATAACACAATATCACATATATATAATAATCCAAGATTAATCATCATTAGACCTTTTAACAAACATTAACGTCATGTTTTACCATTTAAATTATAAAAAATATGGTTCTTCACTTTAGTAACATGGAACAATTTGAAAAATTCACCATTTACCCTTTTACCAATATTCAATCAAACAAAACCATAAACCATCTTGGTCAATACATCCATCCTTGAATTAAAATTATCAATCATTTCACAATCAAATTATTTAACCAATTCCATTTAAACAATTTCCATCCATTTAAATTACCCAATGATTATCCCAATTAATTATCACCTAGAAATTCAATTTAATCAATTCAATTTCAGATGCAATTTCCCATCCATGGAAATTTAAATTAATTAATTTCATATAAAAAAATTGACTATAGGAATTGATATTTTGACTATATACATTAATACCTTTGATGGGAAGTCACCAATAAAAATCACTAAATTGTTACAAATTGACCAATTTCAAAATAGTGGAAGTGACATAGAACCAAAACCTAGATCCAAGATCATATGGAACAATATTAATCAAAACCATGATCTAAACCATCACCAACATAGGTTAAATCATTACACCTCATTCTAAGGGAGAGACTAGAAAGAGATGAATCTAAACGGTAAGAGATCACATACATGAAGAGGTGTAGATTTGTTAATTGGATCTTCGATTTTTCAAGAACAAAAATTGATGAGCCTTTTAACATAACCAAGAGAAACAAAAATTGATAGAATTATGTTAGGCCTAATCTAGGGTGATTATGGGTTAATACAGGGTGTTTTGAATTTCCAAAAAAAAATTATTGGAATAAAATACGGCACTAATGGTTTCCTGAGATGGGGTGTATGGTTTGTCATATAGTGCTCCCTAACTGTGAACCTTCACCTAGGGGTTCCAAATTTCAATTAATATGTCTCAAAAGTTTAGAATCCATGTTCCAAAAATTATATACACCTCTATTTTATAATTCATGGTTTATTGGGGTGTAGGTGCACGATTTGGGAAAACCGTTCTCCAATCATGCGCTGCCCTTTTTCATTCCAAAATTAACAATTTTCACCAAAAAGATTTTAAAACAAAACCTAACCATAATATAAAAAACAAGGTAAAATGAGTACCTTTAAATGTTCATGATACATCTATAGAAAATGTCGAGATCATACAGTGGTTCCTTCTCTAGTCTCTTTTGAATGAACTATGATATCTCTTGTTTTATAAATTTCATTATAAATGAATTAGAATAATTATTTTGTGTGTAGATAGATTTTAAATAAGATATGTTTTCACTTTGGTTATGGTAATGGAATCTGGGTTCATTGAAATCCTTATGAAATGGTTTTTAAAATAATATTTGATAATAAAAAGTGGGTCCATGAAAATGATTGTGAAAAGAAATTTTGTAATGATATGGGAAATAAAGCACATAAAAATCCTTAGGTACCTAAGGGAAGGTGTAGATTAGGGATATCTTCCATTTTATAGTTAGTGGGTTTAATCAAGGAGCATTTTTCTACTCCCTAAACATGTTATTGTAGGGGCTTAAAATAAACATTATTTAGGGGGGCCACTCATGGGTTTTTCCTATACTCCAAAGGACTATTATTAATTAGCCTTGAGTGTGAAATAATCATTGATTTTGGTACAAGAAGTTTTCTAGAATAACTAATTGTGATCTGAGGAAATTTTACAATGGATTTGGCATTGTATGTTTCTAGATTCGATATACCAACATTGAATTTGTAAACTATTTAAGGAATATATGATTTGAAACTGTTTTTAATGGAATGTTTAAGAACTAGGGAAAAAGGGAAAATATTTAACATGTTACTGATATAATAATATTTATTGATTATCATTCCAAATTATACTTAAAATGAGTATAATGTGATTTTTTTATAGAGATTTTATATTAAACACTTTTGTGGGATCCTACTTGGAATTTCTAGGTTACACTCTATACACCACTTCAATAGTGTATTGACACAGCTATGTGTTATTTATATTGGAATATGCAAGGAACCATAGAGATTTGGCATGGTTTCTCTCCATTAGGATTGGTAGATGGCGGTGATATGGTGGTATTTTTCTAAAAATATCACTTGGAGTAGTTGTATTAGTTTTTGTTATCCTTTTCTATTGGACATGTAATTTGGGTTTTTTTCTAACTATATTGATACTTATCGCCTATTCTCTCTTATTTCAGTTAATTTATATATTTTATCTTATTTTTATGATAATATTTCTTCTTTATATAAACTTATATTCCATTTTATCTACATTATGTGTGTTGAAACATTTTCCTCTAGTAGTCATCGGTTCCATGGTGCTTGTCTCCATCCTATAGGGATATGTAACACCCTTATGCTATGTAATAGATTCTTTTAGGTTCTATTTTTTGAGGCTATATTAGGTTAGTTCGTTTTAAATTCAGAATCAAATCATGGTTATAACCATTTTTATCATGTTTTTAGATAATAGATATGACTATCTGTACTTGTGAGGTCGGTTGTAATGAGTTCATGGATGGATCTTGTTGTAATGAGACCTAAGTTACCATGAGATGCTAGGATGGTTGTTTCCCGTGTTGAGTTACTAATCATAATCATAATCATAATTTTTATTATGTTTTTCTGATAAAAACTAAGATTATTTTATTTTTTGATCATTTCTTTTCTTTTTTATGTGCAGTGATATGCCTCAGAAATATCTTCCTTATGTTCCATATGAGGGTGAATCTCATGCTCCTCAAGGGAATATGCCTTGGGAAATTAATTTTATAGAGAATATTTTGTGAGTATTTTATGTTGGAGAAAAAATGTTCCACATGTTCAAAACACTATTTTTGAGGTGAATCTAAGAGATTGAGGGTAAAAGGATTCATCATGAGATTTCCTACAAGGGAAACCAACTTCCTCTAAAGGTTCAAATTAACCTAAAGATGTGTATGGCTAGCTATGTATGATCAATATGAAATTTCTATTTCAAGATACAACTGAGAAGGTTATGGTGATGTTGAAAACATTCATAATTGAGGGTCCTAGAAAGATAAGGTGGGTATCTATGGTATAAGAAGATATGCACATGGCCTTGAAATGGAAGGTTTTGAATACACTTTCCTTTCATTTATTCATCCCAATGTCTCTGATGATGGGAAAGTATATATAGTTTATTTATTTGATGAATAGAGATATCAAAATGATGGAATGAACCAATTGGTTAACAGAGTTTGTTCTTTTTTCTCCAGTACTGGTAAAGAATGATCACTAAAATATTAGAACTAACTATAGGGGTTTCGACCGAACATTAGATCACAAGTATTAATGGGATTCTTCCTACCTATATATAGATGTTTTAAATGTCTATGATGGTAGATATGAACATGGAAGGTAATATTAGATTTTAATCCCCTTCTCTTACACAAATGTGGGATCTTTAATGGCGTATAGGAAAAGAATAGGAAGCAGTGTGGGAATCGTAAGAGTGGTGGAGGGGGTTCTTAGTAGTTGTCCTACCGTACATCTTTAATTATAAATAATAAAATGCCCCTAAATTTATATCGAATTTTCAAGTATGTACACAAATTATGTTCTTATTCTAGTATTATAAATATCTGTAATGGTGGGGGTGTTATGAAAATGTATAATTATTTTTTCAGGCTATGTGGAATCCTCACTTTAGTCAAGGATCATCGACTCCAAAGGCCACCACGGTGAAATAAGAAGATTCAAAGTCCATATGGATCTAACAAAATTCCTAAATAGTGATGTTCATATTCCAAATGGATGAGTTTCTATTGGAGGTTGACATTTTTCAAGTTATAGTGAGAGGTACCATTTTTTCATCTTATATAGTGACTGATTTATTTGATATAGATTCCTCCTAAGAATTTATAAAATAATTTTTTATGTGTGAAAACTACTAAGGGAGATCATTTTCTACTTCATGAATATTGATAAAACTTCTAGTTAGTGGGGAGAGAAATGATTTTGGTGTCTTTACTATTCTATTTCAATATAAAATACATGATTAGTCTAGGTTTTCTTTATTATTGACCTTGATTTATTAAACATCATCATCATGATGGAATTTTGTATCACTCATAATGTTATGTTTGATTTTTATTATTGGCATGGCTAATATCATGATGTCAGTGGTTGATCTCTGGTGTTTTAATGGGAGGGGGATATGAGGTCTGGTCATGCATGACCTTTCCACCCAGTGCTTGGGATTTTGTTGTGTACTATTTTATTTGATCCCAATTTCATTTCATATATTGGTGATATTTCCTATGTAATTAGGGAAATCACTAATGTTTTTCTAGAGGACTTCATTATTCTTTAACCAGAGAGACAAATAGATTTTATAACTTATCTAGTTCTTTGTAGAGAATAGATATCAATATCCTATTATCACATTGAATCTACAAAGTTCATGTGTCACATGATGAAGTTGAATGATCAAATAGTGAAAGGTTTAATTTTTCAATGTGTTTTACTATGGGGATCCCCTATTATCTTTTCGTAAAACAAGGATGGTTAAATTTGATTATGTGTGGACTATAAGTAAATTAGATGAGTAATATTTAAGATGAAATACCAATTTCACCATGTAAATTATTTTTTTGATCTTTTAAAAGGGAAAAATGGTTTTTAAAGATTTATATTTAGTTGGGTTATCATCAGCTTGGGGTTCATGAGTTTGATACACTAAAGATGTCTTTTTCTAAAAGGTATGAAATTTAAAAATATATTATGATGCCTTTTTGTCTAACTATTCTCATATAGGTTTTATGGATTATATGTATCTAATATTCCATCCACATCTCAACCCCATTATCATATTTTTCATTGGTTGTATTCTATTTTATTTGAGCTATATGTGTGAGCTTGAGAAACATATGAATTTGGTTTTTGAAAACATTAGGGTTCACCATTTATAAGGAATGATTTTGAAATAATTTTTTGGGGTTCATGTGGTGATGTTCTGAGGGTATGTGATTTATGATCATGAATTATCAGTCAATCTGGATAAGGTAAAGGATTTCATTTCCTATGAAGATCCACAAAACTCCATTAAGATACATAGATTCCATGGTCCTGATATATACAATTAGTTGAGTTTTAAGGCTTTCTATATGTTAGTATCAACAATTTCATTTTATCCTTTTACTACTTTTATGAGGGTAGGTGTGGAATTCATATGGTATTTATAGTGTTAAAATTCTATCAATGAGCTAAAATGACCTCTAACACTGGAACATATCATGATCTTCTCAAATCTTGGTAATGGATATGTGGTGTAATGTGATGATTCAGGTGCTAATCTAGGTAGTGTTTTTATGAAGTATAATCAGGAGGTGTCCTACAATTATCATCAACTTCGGATTCATGAGAAGAATTAACCCATAAATTATTTGGATCATTCCAGAATTAAGCATGTGATAAATTGTTTATTGAATTTGATTTTTACGGGCAAATAGATAGTATTTTCTAAACATAAGAGATTGATCCATGCCTTTTCATAGAAGGATATGAAAAATAGATAAAGACGGTGGGTGGAGTACCTTAAGATGTTCAATTTCAATATTGTCTACACCCTTGAGAAGGGGAATGTCATCCATAATGCACTTTGTAAGAATGTACCATTCCTAGCTATTATGGAATCGAAGGAAGAGTGAAACCTGATACGGATCTTTTCTCAATTACATATGAACACTCGTGGGGATTATTCATGAATTGTTATTATTAGTTTTCAATAATCATCATCTATCCTTGTGTCAATTCTATAGGGTTACTAGAAAGATGATGAGTTTAGAGGAATCAGAAAAACTCTATATGGTGGGGAAACCATTTCAGGTTAGTCTCCCTATTATGATTGTATTCTCCCCTTTGGGGATCAATTTTTCATCTAGGAATATATGATAAGTTCAATTTCTTTGAATTTCATAGTTTTTCATCGGAACTTTTTATAAGTTCTATGAAGATGTATTATGAAATGAGAAAACATTTATGTTTTTCAGTTATGAAGTGGAACATTGAAGATTATGTGTTCCACTATTAAACCTTCCATCATATAAGGGTATATCATCTGAAACCATATGGTTTACTCTATCTTATTCCAATGACTATTTAGAAATGGGATGAGGTGTCCATGGAATTCAATTTTGGATTACCATATAATCCTTATAAAAAGAATTATATCTTCGTGGTGGTTGATATATTGATGAAATCTTCTCAATTTATTTATATTAGGTACAAAAATATGTCTATGGATCTAGGTATGTTTTATGTTCCAGAAGTTGTGAGTTTATATGATGTTCCTTATATATTTTTAAGGACTAGGATCCCTTGTTTACCTCTAGAATTTGGAAGTCCCCAAGATTATACATGGATCTGGGTTTGGTTGAGTACAAGTTACTATCCACAGAGGGACAGTCAGATAGACCATGTTATTTATATCATATAGGATATTATCAATGCATGTGTATCAGATTTTACTGGGTCATAGTAAATCCATCTGGAATAAGTTTAATTCTCTAATAATATCAACTATCAGTCATCAATAGTAATTTCTCCATTCAAGGCTTTGTATGGACACCCATGCTGAACACCTATTTGTTGGGAAGAGTTGTGAGATTCCTCTCATGTGGGATTTATTCTTGTTAATATGATTTCTGTTAGGATTTAGCATATTAATCCGTTTTTTATTCCAGATTAGAGGTATAGAAAATTCGTATTCTTATTTTTTATCCCATCATATGGATTCTTCCAAAGGTGAATGGGTTTTCATAATATTTTCTAATCGGTAGGGTCACTATATGCTTGGAAAATAGTGAAATATGGCTCAATGATATGTCAGATAGTTTGAGGGAAATGAGAATCTAGGAAGGTTACATTTTGGTTGGTAATACTAGCTTAATTAGTACGTATTATTTATTTTCCCCCATATCTTATCCCTAGATGTACCATCAGGACTCATATCATGTTATGTGAAGGGATGAGTCTGAGTTAGATCCAATCATTTTAGTTAAAGGCCATAAAACATAGATCATTGATTCAAAGGTGGAATTATTTCATTGGAAGTATATATCATCGATTTGAGTGTTTTGTAAACCCAAACTATATTCAATCGAGACATGGAAATATGAATCATCAATTGGGTAGTAGCGATCACAACTCTTTCTGTATCACCCTTCTTCCACATGACTTATTGGTGATGAATAATATTATGCTCGAGTGATTGAATCATCCTGGTTTAATTTAGACTTATTTTATTTTGTAGGAGGGTTTTTTCAAGTTTAGAGTGTATTGGAGTTGGTTTGGGAACATCTTGTAGAACCTTGGAAGAATGATCCCAACATGAGACATTCATGCTGTGAATATGATTCGAGATGTGATTCTATTATTGGGAAGATACCATGACTTTTTAAAAAAGACTATGGATCTGTTTTGGGAATGAAATGTGAAATCAATTCAAAATGTGAAGCAATTCAGGACATGAACTGAATTCAAATCATGAATTCATTGGATATTTGACATTAACCCAATGATAAACATTTTTTTGGGATGTTTTAAAATACAAATTATTCACTATTTTAATCACATAGTCACCCCATCAAAAATATTCCCCCCATTAGTTTTTTACAATACTTTCATAATCCTTTACACATTCAATGTGCATGTCATCCTTTGAAACCTATGAACTCATCTAAGGTATTTGGGAGATCTTCACTGCGTGTGGGTTACTCTATTCAACATTAAATCTCTATGGTGGTTGCATCTCTTCACTATGGAAAGCAGGATTAATACCACATTGTTTCCTTTGGCTATTGGATCTATGTTGGATTCATTTAAAGAATTGAAAAAATGTGGTTTTGACAACATGTTTATGTTTCCGTCTTATTTCTTCTAGATCTACTGTGAAATCTTATTTCTAGGGTTGGTGATCTATTTGTTGGCATGTAGCGAGTGCATGTTCTTTGGTGTATGTTGTGATATATTATCTCAAGTGTCTATTTTTGAGTGGAATTTGATTAGCAGACATGATAATTAATTTTAGAGAATCTGTTATTGTATTTTTCGTTCAATTATTAGTGAATCCCATTGTGGGAGTGTGTTACCCATTACTGAGGCAGGTTATTTGGTCTCTAGAATTTGTTAAATGAACTTTGATTTACCCTCATTTATAAAATGATTAATAAATTAATTTTTAAGATCACTTTATTTTCATAAATGGATCGAAAATAAAATTTAGTGTTTCCTTTGGTTTTGTTAAAGAACAATAGGTGTTTTCAATGCATTTAAAAGGGTTTTTCAAGATAGGGATAATAATAAAAAAGGTTTTCTTAAAATTGATTGTGAAAATCCCTTTTGTAATGATTTGGGAAATGTTGAAAATGGGAAGCCTTGGGTACATAGACAAAAGATATATCTTAGGACCATTATCGATTTTTCTATTATGGATTCACTCACAGGGTGTTTCTATGTTCATTAATCCAATTGTTTAAGGGAATTCATATTGAAATCCTTGGGGGGGGGGGGTCAATCATCAAGTGTTCCTCTTATCTGCTGACATGTTCTATTGGATTGATTATTCACTAGTCATTGAATGTGGTACATGTAGTCTAGAAGCGTGACCTCTTAAGATATTTGGTGTCAGTTATCTTTTATTTGGATTTTCAGTTTCTTGGTTTAGATACACCTTCTTTTAATTTGAAAAATGATTATGGAAATTATTGTTTGAAACTATTTTTATTGGATTTTTTTTGGAAATGAGGAAATATAGAACATATTAACCATGATTTTGATCTAATCATAATTATTGTTTATCATTCCTTGATTTCAATAAAATTATCATATTAGGATTGTTTTTATAAAAGCATGATATGAAACAACATGGTGGGATCCTATTGAGTATATTTATCTCAACCCCTACAAACCCCTTCAATGGTGTGTAGACATGGTTATTCATTTTGATGAAAGAAAATAAAAGACACTATAGTGAGGGGATGAGGTTTCTATTAGCTTGGTATGGTAGTTCGTGGTGAGATGGTGGGATGCTTCCAACATTATCATATGGAGTACTTTTATTTATTTCAGATGTCTATTTATCTTAGAATTTTACTTTTGGTTTGGTATGTCTCCTTTGAGATCTATTTATTATAATGAATTCTATCAGTTATAGAATATATTTATTTTGGTTTTTATTCTATTATTTCTTTCATTAATGTATTTATATTCAATGTATTCTACTTTAGGTTTATATAAAACATTCCCTATAGTTTTAGTTGATTCCTTAGTGCAAGTCGCCAACTCGTGGGGATCTGGTATTCCCTCTAGGTATGTGAAATATTGGGTTATCTAATTGTTTTTGAGTGTATCTTGGGTCGATTCATTATAAAAATTTAGAAAAAAAAAGATTTTTTGAAAATGGGAGAGAGAGATAGGAGGAGTAATATTGAATATTTTCAATAATAAAATTTATAGGATATGTTAGTATTCTACTGGTATAAGTTTTACCCTTTTCGATGTGAAGAGAATGATATTTATGAAAGTAA
The DNA here is from genome assembly GCA_963277665.1 of Viscum album. Classification (NCBI taxonomy): domain Eukaryota; kingdom Viridiplantae; phylum Streptophyta; class Magnoliopsida; order Santalales; family Viscaceae; genus Viscum; species Viscum album. Next base: position 496,795,343 of record OY728123.1, on the reverse strand, counting down.
CCATAAAATTATAAAAAAAATTATGTAACAATAAAATGTTTAGTGGATCCAAAATGGAAAAAAATTGTAGGTAAGTGTGTGTGTGGGTAAATATTATCCTCATCAACTTATTTTAGAGAAATCCTCATGTTTTTTATGTTTTCATTTAACTTTTCAACTTTAAATCTAATTTACTTATACCTTGGTAATTATGCATTACATGTAGTTATTAATTTTAATGAAAAAAAATAATATAGACCCTTTTAAATAATTAATAGATTTTGATTAAAAAAATTTAATTTTTTTTTAAAATTTTTTTTTTTCAGGTTTGAAATGTTACTTTTAAAATAAACACACATAACACATAATTTTATTTGGAAAAGTGTGTTATTATGTTTAAAAATTTATGTAAAACATACTATTTTCATAGATACTATTTTTATTATATAAATTGGTTTATTATAAAAAATAAAATTTTGTTGTCTTTCAATGAAATCCAAACCAAGTTTCACCATCAAAACATTTACCTAGAATAAATAATAGAAAATAAATTAAATTAATGTAATATTTTAATTAGTTCTACCAATGGTATCCTTATAATATATAAGTTCAAATATAATTTTAAAATTAATAATGGAATTAATAAAATAATCATTTTATAACATTAATATGTTTTTAATCCCATCACATGCATTAACAAAATGATTAAATCATAAAAATTAAAATTTTCAAAACAACCTTATTTTAGACTAAAAATCAACCTTCCCAAAAAAAAAAAAATCCATGTTAATAAATTTTTGATCACCTAAATCAAAATATGATTTTATTTTTATCTAGTTAATATTCTAAAATTTATACTTTTTTTAAGTTATGAAACAAAATTTTAAAAATTGATTTTTTTAAAAAAATAATGCTTTTAAACATTAAGTGTTTTTAATATTAGTTAATATTAACTTATAATTTTAATATTTTTAATATATTATTGAATAAATAATATTATTGTAAAATTATTCAATGTAATCTATATGGATAAAATATTAAATACACAGGGAAATGGTTCCTTGAATAAAAATATTACTTTTATAATAAAAAATCATTAAAATTTACAAATAGAATATTATATTCTAAAATTTAATTTGACCACTCCCATCATATTAAAATTATTTTTTCAATTATATTTATAAAATATTATATTTTAAAAGTAATATTATTATTTATAGATAATTCATAAATATATAGAATTATAATATTTTTATATCATATTCCGAGTTATAATATTTTAAATAGACTACATAGAAATACACGACTTTGGTATACCTATTGGATATATGCCCGAAATCCATATTTTAAATTACTATATATTCAATGAAAATATTTCCAGCAACTATACCTAATTAATATATATATATACACACACACTTAATCATTTGTTTATTCTACTCCTGCTTTGCATGAAATAGTTCTCATTTAATATTATATATTTTTCATAATATAATCTATTATCCTAGTCTTCATACCCATTATAGGTTTTTTCTAGATGTCATACTCAAGGTTTAATTTGATATAGGGGAATTTCTTATAGTGATGATTTATATTTTTCATTTATTTTCCCATATTGATTTATGCACTTTTAATGGATGTATTTTATATATGGTGAGAAATAATCCAATTTGGGCAATACTAAGTTTCAAGTACATATTTTTTAATGATAAACTTATGAATGAATAATGTTTTTTTAGTTTATCTTTATTTTTTATATTTTTGACTTACTATTCAATTTCAATTACTTTAACCAAAATGAAAAATAGAGTTTAGAATTATAAACATTTGGTTTATAAAAATAATATGCTTCCTAAAAACCCGAGGGAGTTACAATTAGGAGGCATTGAGTCGTTTCAAATGGTCTAATTATAACAATATAAATAATTAAATATAATTTCATCCATTCTATGTGATTTTTTGCCTCATTGATTAGGGAAGTTATTATTGAAGTCCATGGGACTAAATTCTAGGAGTAATGATTGGATATAAACATGTGTCAATGATTAATAACACCATTGAGTAACTGCCCTTGGTTTTAAGTACCTGATGGGAAACAATTAGTGGTGGGTGGGTGGGTGGGTTGTCATGTTATAACAACAGGTTTTGGTGGGCCTTGACAGGGTATCAAATTTCCAATTAGGTACCCGATAGGGGTAAACTGGGTTCCCAATCGACTCAAGGATTAATATTTTATGTTTTTAATTAAATTAATTATTTTGTTAAAAATGATATAAACCTAGATTCCTTCATGAATTGTAGATAATTACAAAAAAAATCCCCCTATCCCTTATTTTTACATTTCACTACTACAAAAACGGGCAAGGGAAGCGCGCCCTTATAATAGCGCTAAGCAAAACCGCTGATAAAGGATACCCTATATCAGCGCTAAAATTACAGCGCTGAAAAAGCTAATGTTTATCAATGCTTTCTTAGCGCTGATAATAGTAATATTTATCAGCGCTAGAAAAGCGCTGATAAATATGATCTGTATCAGCGCTAAAATTTTAGCGCTGATACAGTTGGTCTTTATCAGCGCTCAAAAAGCACTGATAAAGGTTCGCCTATATAAGCGCTAAAAAAGCACTGATACAGAACACCTCTATCAGCGCTCAAATTTCAGCACTGATATAGGGTATCCTTTATCAGCGCTCAAAAAGCGCTGATAAAAATTTTCTTTATCAGCGCTGATAAAGAGACCCTATATCAGCGCTATAATTGTAGCGCTAATACGGGGAATCTTTATCAGCGCTTTTCTAGTGCTGATAAATCATAATATTATCAGCACTAGAAAAGAACTGATAAAGCTAGATTTTATCAGCGCTATAATTTTAGCGCTGATAAAGGTAGCCTTTATCAGTTCTTTTTTAGCGCTGATAAAACCTTAGTCGACTTTTTTATAAAGTCGGTCGCACAGTGCCCTCTTTTTATCGCAGCTAAAGCCCTCGCGAAATCGTAACCCTGCTACTCTTCTCCCAAATACTGCTGCTGTGTTCGCTTCGCCGGAGCTTGCCGCCCTCGGTACACTCGCCGTCCTCCGCCGCCCGCAACACCCTCGGCCGACCTCCACCGCCTGCCGCCCTCGGCTGCCCCCAACACCCTCGGCCGCCGTTCTCTACCGCCCTCGGCCGCCCTCCGCCGCCCTCGGCTGCTCTCCGCCGCCTCCGTCGCCCTCCGCCTCACTCGGTCGCCCTCGGTCGCCCTCCGCGGCCGCCTTCCGCAACCCGCAACGCCCTCGGCCGCCGCCTTAAGGTAACAATCTATGAAGAAGATGTATATGTTTTCATATAGATAGATTGTGTATAGCTGATTCTCTCTAAGTGTACTCATGATGATGTCCAGATGTTGGGAATGATCATCATTATTTTGGTATTACACCAATATGTCATCCATAAGACAACTACAATCTGGTCTAGGTACAAGTGAAATATTCAACTCATCAAGAGAATAAATGCCATGGGGAATTCGTCAACACAAATTTTATTATGAATAATTCATAAAAATTATACATGATTTCAAAATTAGTTTATAGTATATCATAATTTCTCAACCTCAAATGATGATAAACAAACCTTAGATCAATCTTAGAGAACAATATGGAACCCCTCATCTGGTCAAATAGATCAAAAATACAAAGAAGTGGATATTTGTTCTTAATTTTCATCTGATTCATATTCTATTAATAGAAACACATATGTAATGTTCTGTCATCCTTCTTGGAAAATAAAACATGAGATCCCCAAGGTGACATACTCGAGCAGATGCACCCTTCATAATCTAACTCCTCTCATTGAGTTTTATGTTCCTGAATCTATTCTTGTTTCATTCTGAAAGGCGTTATATAAAATGGATCAACTCCACGCATCAGCTCAATCATGTACTCAAAGTCTCTTTTAGGTGGTAGCCCTGATCAATTCTCATGAAACACATCCTAGAACCAGTCTACTACTAGGGGAAATATTTCTTGTTTCAATCCATTATCATCAAGAAACATATTCGTAAACTGGTCTATGTTCTCACCTAGTTGTGGAAGAACTGGTCCTACATGGTCTACCAAGATATCCCATTCTCCATAAAAGACATGGGCTCTACCCTTATGAGGCATGACGGTTACTCATCTACGGTAACAATCAATGTGATATTGATTAAATACCAAAAATTACATCATCACTATCTATTCAATACATATCATATCAAGAATGTATAAATCCAAAATGAAACAATACTCACAAACCATGAGGGAACACCCCTTACGAAGACAGATGCCTTCTAATCACACCCCCAATGGTGTGTTGACCAACATGATCCCACAAAAGTACTCTAACACAAAACAGAAACCATTTACCAAGAGATAAGATATAAAATAATGAGAGGATCCCCTATTACAAGTCTCCTTTAGGTTCCCCTATTTGGTGCTCTGATAAAGGTATCTCTCATCGATTGGAAATCCTCTATCTCCTGTTATATCCTCCTTATAGAGTGATAGATAATCATCTTTTTAGTGAATCTAATATTCTTTTTTATGAATCTTGATTGTAGGTTAGACTACTTGATCTCCTTCCAAGGAAGTGGTTCCCTTCTACTGTATTTGGAAGTCTTCTTTTGTGTACTTGAACCATAAATACTAATATTTTAGATTCAAATAGGATGAAGATGAATAAAGATTGGATGGATTCTAATCGTTTAACAATAGAGTACGAGAACGGAGTGAAAGAGTTCATCAAGTTTGCAAAGGATCACACAAAGGATCTTTCTCAAATCCTTTGTCCATGTTTACGTTGTTGTTATTCTAGACTACTTACTCCAGAGGAGTTGGAAGAACATTTGATATGTCACGGAATAGATCGGAGTTATAAATGTTGGAATAAACACGGAGAAAAAGCGAATGTAGCTACTGGCTGGGATAAAACTATGTTTTATGGATCGTCAGATATGAATAAAAATATAGATAATGAAGAAGACCATATGGAGGATGTGATTACAGATGTCAATGATGATGAAGATCGTATTGAGGAAATGACAAAGACAATTCAAGATGAACCCCGTGATTGCCCAAAATTGTTTGAGAAGTTAAAGAGTTGTGCAAAGACGCCATTGTATGCTGCTTTCACTAAGTATACAACATTGTCAGCTGTACTGAAGTTGTATAAATTGAAAGCAGGCAATGGATGGAGTGATGTCAGTTTTACGGAACTACTTGCTCTCTTGAATGACATGCTCCCGGAAGATAATGAGCTCCCAAGCCGGACATATGAAGCTAGACGAATGCTACGCTCGATGGGAATGATTTCTGAAAGAATAAATGCCTGCCCGAAAGACTGTATATTGTTTCGAAAGGAGAACAAATCACTTACAGAATGCCCAAAGTGTGGTGCTTCTCGATACAAGAAAGATAAATCCAATCCTACGAAAGTTGTATGGTACTTTCCAATCATTCCAAGGTTTAGGCGTTTATATGGAAGTGAAGAAACTGCAAGACAATTGTCGTGGCATGCAGATAAAAGAAATAAAGATGGGTTATTACGTCATCCGGCTGACTCTCCTCAATGGAAGAAAATTGATCATGAGTATCCTGAATTTGGAAAAGAGCCGAGAAACCTTCGTCTTGCGTTATCTACAGATGGAGTGAATCCTTTTGGTTTTCAAACCAACACTCATAGTACATGGCCTGTTATGTTGCTAAATTATAACTTGCCACCCTGGTTATGCATGAAGTGAAAATTCATCATGTTATCTATGCTTATATCAGGACCAAAACAACCAGGTAACGATATTGATGTTTATCTGAATCCTTTGATCGAGGATTTGAAGTTATTGTGGGACTCAGGTGTAATGTTGTATGATGCTTATAAAAGTGAATACTTCACGTTGAGAGCGATGTTGTATGGGACAATAAATGATTTCCCTGCTTATGGAAATTTGTCAGGCTATAGCATTAAAGGAACTCAAGGGTGTCCCGTGTGCGAAGAAGATACAGAATCAATTAGGTTGAAACATTCATCGAAATCTGTGTTTCTAGGACATCGTAGATTTCTACCTCGTCGGCATAAGTACCGATCTTGGACGACATCATTCAATGGAAGTTCAGAAAAACGCACAACACCGTCTCCACTAACAGGTGATCAGCTATTTGAGAATGTAAAAGATATGAACACTGTTTTTGGTAAACCATTTTCGAAAAACCTTACGAAAATCGGTTGGAAAAAGAGATCAGTTTTTTTTGAATTACCATACTGGAATTGTTTGTACGTCAGACATTTTCTTGATGTGATGCATGTGGAAAAAAATGTATGTGATAGTGTTATTGGAACGTTGCTAAATGCCCCTGGCAAAACAAAAGATGGAATTAAGGCAAGGTTGTACATGGTTGACATGGGAATACGAGAAGAGTTGGCTCCCGTGAAAGGTGAAAATCGAATGTTTCTTCCTCCTGCTGCTTATACTCTTTCTAGGGCAGAGAGATATCAGTTTTGCAACTTCTTTAATGATGTAAAGGTTCCAGAGGGGTACTCATCAAATATCAAGAACATTGTGTCAATGAATGATTTGAAGTTAAAAGGTTTGAAATCACATGATTGCCATGTTTTGATGCAAGATCTAATTCCTATAGCTTTACGTTGCATTTTACCCAAGAATGTTCATCACATGTTAACCAAACTTTGTTTCTTTTTCAAAGCTATATGTAGCAAAGTTTTAGACCCGGGGAAATTGCCAGCTATGGAAAAAGAAATTGTCATCATATTATGTGAATTAAAAATGTTCTTACCGCCAACATTCTTTGATATGATGGTTCATTTGATGATTCACTTGGTGAGAGAGATTCGACTTTGTGGTCCTGTGCACTATAGATGGATGTATCCCGTTGAACGGTATATGAAGATTTTGAAAGGATATGTCAAAAATCGAAGTCGGCCAGAGGGTTGTATAGTGGAGCGATATATTGTTGAGGAAGCCATTGAATTTTTTATTGAATACATATCTGATGTGGAAAGCATTGGTCTCCCGAAATCTCGTCACACTGGACGCATTGAGGGTGGGGGAATTTCTGGAAGAGAAGTTGTAACAATCAATATTACAGATCGGGAGCAGGCTCATCTTTATGTTTTGCATAACAGTTGGGAGGTTGCTCCATATATTGAAACTCACAAAGAAATTATTAGGCAGTTGAATCCATCGAGGGCTGAAAAATGGTTAGCAGATACACATAATCACCAGTTTATAGGATGGTTTCAGGACTATATTTTTAAGCAGTTGGATGAAAATCCGAATTCAATTTCAGAACGACTTCGATGGCTAGCCGCTGGACCAAGTGTGTATGTATTATCTTACAGTGGGTATGTAATTAATGGTTATACATTCTATACGGATGAACATGATGAAGAGAGTACCATGCAAAATAGTGGAGTTACACTAGTGGCTGAAGCGATGCATGTTTCTGGTAGTAAGGATAGAAATCCAATTTATGCAAATATGTCATACTTTGGCATTATCAAACTAATATGGGAGTTGGATTATACGACATTTCAATTGCCGATTTTTCAATGAAAATGGATTGATAACAATAGTGGTGTTAAAATAGATGAATGGGGATTTTTGAAAGTTGATTTTAGTAAAGAAGGGTACAAAGACGAACAGTTTATAATGGCATCACAAGCGGTACAAGTTTTTTATGTTCCAGATCCCGCAAACCGAAAGTGGTCGATTGTTCTGTTATCATCCAAAACTATTGAGGGTTTCGATGAAAATTCAGTTGAGGACGATCCTTTTAGTGGTATGTCACAATCAATTCGGAGCGGTCCCAATGCAGATGATGTTTTGTATGTTAGAGGAGACCACAATGAAGGGATTTGGATTGTCGACAGAGGTGTCAAATCTCTTCAACCTTTGAAAAAAAGAAAGAGAGTTCAGTAAACAGGTTATATTTTGTTTGTAATATAGATCTTGTTATCTCATGTTATTATCTTATCATTACAGAATTTATGTAATTTGAATGAACTGTTCAACCACTTTTGCAGATAATGACTTCTGCACATTCTGGTGCTCCTAACCTTGAGACTGAACAAGTCTCTCAAGCAGCTGCTGCTGCTGCTCCTGCTGCTCTTGCAGCTCATGCTGCTGCTACTGTTGCTCCTGATGCGGCTCCTGCTGCTCCTACTACTGTAGCTCCTACTCCTCCTCCTGCTGTGGCTCCTGGTGCTCCTACTGCTCCTGCTGCTGCTCTTACTGCTATGGCTCCTGGTGCTCCTACTGCTCCTGCTGCTGCTCTTGCTGTTGCGGCTCCTTCTCTTAGTGTTGAGGTCCAACAACCATCAGCACATGCCGTTGATATCATAGTAGATGAACATATAGATGATGTTGATATCGATGAAATGGTCGGGAATGAAGGACCGACATCGCAGAAATCACAGGTGCGTCGTAGTTTGACAGTGTTAGCCAAAATTCTTAAGGCGAAAAGCAAAGGCATCAAATTTGAAGTCAATGGAATGCACGAGGCCAACATGTGAATCCCAACAAGGCTATGTTTAGCAGTTACATTGGAGTTGTCACTCGGCAATGCGTGCCGATTGACATAGATTCATGGCACCATGTTGTGTCCGGGTTGAAGGCTGTGATCTGGGAAGAAATTACGGTAACATTATGAATTTATTTCTTTAATTAACTAGCAAATAAAATGATGAAACAGTGTCTTACTCTTCTCAATCTCTTGCAGAGTACATTTATAGTAGACGACTCACACAAGGATTATGTACTAAGGCTTGCAGGAAAGATTCATCGAGGTTTTCGTACTATTTTAACAAGATGTCACCTGAAAGATTCTAAAGGTAAAATAAACCCGCACCCACCCATTGTCTATGCGCACCTGATATCCCAAGAAGCATGGGATGCATTTATTGGCCGTCGTGGGGATGAGAAGTTTCAGGTACATTGTGAGTGATAATACGTTGTTTGAGGATACCTGTATTCATCACTTTGATTGTCAATATTTCATTTATGAAACAGAAACTCTGTACTAAAAATAAGGAACGTGCATCAAATCCATCATACCCCTATCGTAAAGCAAGGATGGGGTACGCTTCATTAGAAAAGAAAATGGTACGTATTGTAAATTTACAGTAATATTTTTAGGTGCCAATAAACAACATCATAATTATCTTTCTATGTTTATATGTAGATTGATGAATCTAAAACCAAATGCACTTCTATCCCACATCATGTGCTATGGAAGGAGGCACGTGTGAACAAATAAGGGAAGTTAATAGATGAGAACACACAAAAAGTGTGGGAAATATGTGTAAGTATGACACGATGATAAAAAGATTTGTTTAAAATTGCTATTACATAAAAATAATTAGTTTTTTTCCTATATCTGAAAGTCACAGGAATCAGCTACTCCTGTAGCTGATACAGACCTATTATCGACGGCTTTGAAGCAGCCAGAAAAATACGGTCGTGTCAGAGGTGCAGGGTTTGGGGTGACACCCCGAGTATATTTTGAGAAGAAGAAAAAAATAGATGATACAGAGAAAAAATTGGAACAAATGAGCGAAAAAATAGCAACCCTTGAAGAACAATTGCAATGGCAGGGAGAGTTGCTAGCAACTTTTATGGGTGGGAAGCAAAGGGAGGACACAACTCAGGAACAACCACCGCATGAACATCCTGCCCCACCCCCCACCAGCTTTGAGGCGAGCCATTCACCTAAAAAAAATGTCTTAGCCGTGGTAATCAATATTCTAATAACGGTTCCCATGAAATATGAATCAGACAAACACTGATAATTTATCTGTACTGATCTTCTACAGGGTGATAATGATTGTGATTTATATCTGTCAACACCCACCTATCACCTTGTAGCGAGGGCTACAGTGTTCAATATCCCATATGACACACTGCATAATAGACCACTTTCAAAAGATTATCTGAAAGTGACGATTACTGTAGCTCATGAGCCAAATGCAATGTTACCTATTCCACTTGATGACGATGATATTCATACGGTTGAAAAGGCTATTGGGACATTCATTGCATGGCCGGCACAACTTGTAAGACTACATGCAGACAAAGAGGTATTTATTTCCTTTTATTTTCAAGCTAAACCCTTAACAATTAATGAAAAGAGTTTCTGAATCAATGATTGTTGTTATAGACGGAGAAAGGAAAGGGGGTGACTAACATCGGCTCGAAACCATCTAAAGGATCGACCAATCGATCCCAAGGAGCTACTAAAAGCACAATAACACCACCTGTTCTCTTTCCACATTTACTAGCATTGAAGACTCATGTGGATACGAAGCTAAAAGATGGTAATAGTCATATAGTGATTTTCGAAGATAATATATACGGAGAGGAAAGTCAAGATTTCGTTGCTGCTGAAAATGTAAATGAAATCCTTGAAAACGGTTGGTTAGGCGTCACTGTTGTAAATGTATATATGAGGTATTTTTCCATGAATTGATTTTCTAAAAGCTGGTCTAATGTGCAAATTATGACTAAATGAATTTTATATTGTTGACAGACGCATTTATGAAAAACAGTTGAAGGGATTTTCCCATGAGCCAAGATTTGGACTGGTTAGTCCTCATATCACATCAACACACCAAACAAAAATAGAGTCATCAAAAAGGGATGAAATAGTGAAGGACTTGCTGAAAACATTTGAACGCAAGATTACAGATGACAGACTTTTCCTAATACCAACCATGTAGGGGTAATACTCTACGATTAAAGCATATCAATTATATTTTCACTTTTTTTATTATTTATTCCTTTTTGTGTTTTTAGGAAACATTGGTTGCTAATTTCGGTGAACTTGGATACTCCGAAGATTTATTTTCTGGATTCAAAGCTAGGATATCCATCAAACCGACCATACATGATGGAGTTTGTGAATCTGTAAGACACTACATCTTACGTTTTAGGTCTAAACATCAATTTATATAATATATATTATCTTTTACTGAGGATTCTGTTATGATAGGGCGGTGTACCAATATCGTCTAAATCGTGGTATGAGGACAGGGGCTAAGCATAAGGAGCCGAGCAAGTACTACGTCTGGACAAATATTAGGGTATATATAATAAAATTTCACTATCCAAACACACCTCAACACAAGTTATTTATTCTCATAATGATCAATTTTTTTTGCAGTGTCCAAAACAAACAAACGATAATGATTGCAGTTATTATGTTTGTAAATTTATGAAAGAGATCGTTTTTCATCAGCAAACTAGCATCCCTAAAGAGGTATTTTCAAAAACAATTACTAGTTCGTTTAAGTTATTTATTAATTCTTTATTTTTTTTATTTTTCAGTACTACTATGACTGCCGAAAATCCTCATACTCACAAGACGATATAGATGTGTTCAGAAACGAGTGGGCCGCATACCTGATTACAGATTGTACACAAATACAATGATGATCTGACTTGGGGACATGTACAATTGGTGGTCATTTTTGAGAGTGGTTAAGGGGATCAAAAGATGAAATATTGTTGTATGTAAATGTTCGTAGCAAAATTGTAATTGTTATTAAATAAAACATTCTTTCTCCAATGAGTCATTTTTCCATTTTAACAAATGATATGCACCAGCAACATGCAAGAATGTTGAACCACTAAAATGGTCGCTCTCTTGTTTAAAATGGACACCACTTTAATTGAAAACAACAACTGACCTACGGAAATCCGACCAGACGCATCTGGATTGCCTTCATCCTTTAGGAGAACGATCCACGGGTCCTTGGTGACGTGTACGAGTCAACTCCGCCTCAATCCGAGGCACGGTGTGACCGCTACCACCCAAAGGGTCGCTCTCTTGTTTAAAATGGACACCACTTTAATTGGAAACAACAACTGACCTACGGAAATCCGACCGGACGCATCCGGATTGCCTTCATTCTTTAGGAGAACGATCTACAGGTCCTTGGTGACATGTATGAGTCAACCCTGCCTCAATCCGAGGCACGGTGTGACCGCTACCACCCAAAGAGTCGCTCTCTTGTTTAAAATGGACACCACTTTAATTGGAAACAACGACTGACCTACGTAAATCGGACCAAACGCATCCGGATTGCCTTCATCCTTTAGGAGAAGGATCCACGGGTCCTTGGTGACGTGTACGAGTCAACCCCGCCTCAATCTGAGGCACGGTGTGACCGCTACCACCCAAAGGGTCGCTCTCTTGTTTAAAATGGACACCACATTAATTGGAAACAACAACTGACCTACGTAAATCTGACCAGACGCATCCGGATTGCCTTCATCCTTTAGGAGAAGGATCCACGGGTCCTTGGTGACGTGTACGAGTAACATGCAAGAATGATCTGAAGCAAAAACCATGACAGCATTATGTTTTTAACTTCAGCACCTCAATTGAGAATGTGACACCTTTCAGGACTTGGCGCCATTGTATGTCGTTTCGTCCACTGAATGGGTCTATCCTTTTATTTAATTTTTTTAACTTCAGTCAAATATTCTAGAAAGATGTCGCGGCAGATCCTTCACCATTTTGTTTTGCCGAACATCTCATTACATTGTTAAAAAAAGCAGGGTGTCTTGCATGGGCAATACGTTCCTGTATTGAAGATGATGCACTCCCATTTATTCGAACCCACAAAACCACCCCGCAATAAATGGGAGTGCATCATCTTCAATACAGGAAGGTATTGCCCATGCAAGACACCCTGCTTTTTTTAACAATGTAATGAGATGTTCAGCAAAACAAAATGGTGAAGGATCTGCCGCGACATATTTCTAGAATATTTGACTGAAGTTAAAAAAATTAAATAAAAGGATAGACCCATTCAGTGGACGAAACGACATACAATGGCGCCAAGTCCTGAAAGGTGTCACATTCTCAATTGAGGTGCTGAAGTTAAAAACATAATACTGTCATGGTTTGTGCTTCAGATCATTCTCGAAGGTGGCCAGTGAATTTCTCTATGTATCATGAGCGTTCTAATGCATATATTTTTTGGAAGATCATTGTAGTAGACAACGATCTAAAAGTGGGGGATGTGTGCATATCTGAGCATGTCTTTAGTAGTGTCCCTCAAAATGTCTTTTAATTGACCATCTTGAGATGTATCTAAACTTGTGACTTTCTTTTAAATAGTGACTCTTTTCAGAACTGCGGGAGTTAACATTTCTCCAACATATTCACACACAAAATCACCCTTCGACATATCCTACAATGTCTTCAGACCCCACCCTTTCCCCTCGGCTGTCAAAAAAACCTAAAAGACAATGGCTAGCAATGATCATTCCAAAATGCATTTAAACCGAAACCTTCCAGAAAAAAATAGAGTACAATACCTGCAAGTTGTAACTTAGGTCGCTTTGCACAAGCTGATTTCCACATTGTTTGTAGCAACCACATTTTCTCCAACACTCTAATGATCTTCATTGCTTCATGTCTTTTATACTCTTCCAGAAACCCTTCTCTAAGAAGGTCAACTATCGTGTATGTTGTACCTCTCGTACCTCTCAAGGTTTGATTTACATGATCACAATCACCCTCTTATTTATCTAATCCTCTTTCAAGTGTTTTTGGATGATAGGAATCATTTCAGGTTACCAAGGAATTGGGCCAAGCAAGCTGAAGTGGAAAAGGAACAAAAGTGGACTGAAAATCAGTCCACCGGCCAACCGAAGGAAGACCACCGGCCAGCCGATAGAGGACTGGACAAGAGGCATTCCTCTGTCCAGACCACCGGCCAACCGGTGTCACACCAGCGGCCAGCCGGTGGCACCCTGAACAGAGGGTTGAGCCACTGCCTCAGCACCGGCCAACCGGTGGCCTCAGCACCGGCCAGCCGGTGGCACCCAGATGAATAGTGGTTGCTACTGCCTCACCACCAGCCAACCGGTGGCCTCCTCACCGGTCAGCCGGTGGCGCCTGGACAAAAGCCCTCCTCCATTTTGCAAGCACCGGCCAACCGGTGGCTCAGCACCGGTCAGCCGGTGGAGGCAGTCAAACTAGCCGTTGGGCTTTTGACCAGCCTGTCCACTTGGCCTCCAACGGCTCCGAAGACCTCTCCAACGGCTCCGAAGCCTCCCTAAGGCCATTTGAGGGTTCCCCCTCTATAAATAAAGGACTATGAAGCCCCGGAAACTTAAGGAAGCCCACGGACACATTTTTGATCATTTTGGCGAACCTCCGGCGCATTCCTCCAAGGAACTCCAATACCTCCAACTCAATTCCACATCCAAGGAGCTCCATCAAAGAAGCTTGGGAGCGCCCTCCATCAGCTCCATCAATCCATTGGCGCCCAAGTCTTCCCCATTACGGGTTTTCATTATTTATTTCTTTTGAGCATAAATTTGGGTTTGTGCCTACAAACCCCTCACTTCTTTCATCTCCCTTTCTCTGGGTTCTCACACCACCTTCAAGGTGTGAAGAGGTTGGTCAATCCTTACCTTGTAAAAGGCTTGAGACATAGGTGAGCTAGCCTTCACCTGTAAGAAGGCTAGTGGGTTCTTGCTAAACTAATAAAAGCAAGTGGGTTCTTGCATAACCAACAAAAGCAAGCTGTAATAGGTTCTAGACTACCTGTAAAGTCTAGTGGGTTTCCTGCTAAAACCATTGAAAAGCAAGCGGGAGAATCTCTCAACGGTTGAGTTGGGAGCGGAGACGTAGGCCGGGTTTTTGGCCGAACTCCGTTATCAATTCTTGTGTCTTGCCTCTTTATTTCCGCTGCACTTTTCACTTTGATTTTTTTCTTTATTAATCTTTTTTTAAAAGGCAATTCACCCCCCCTCTTGCCATCACATCCGTTCTTTCTCCGTCCAAACAATTGGTATCAGAGGGAAAATTTGAGTAATACCCTAACCGGTTTCAAATTTAAGATCTTTTTTGATGGCTTCAACCTCTTTCGCCCCCGAAGGCTATTCTTTGGGTCGTGCTCCATTTTTTTATGGAACCGACTATAATTATTGGAAAACCCGCATGACTACTTTTCTTAGAAGTATAGGTTATCCTATTTATAAAATTGTCATGCAAGGTTACACTCTTTCCTCTCCCGATGAATCCAAATGGACCCAAGCCGATATTAGAAATTTCGAGCTTGATGGCAAAGCCATGAACGCTCTTCATTGCGGCCTTGATCGTAATGAGTTCAATCGAGTTTCCACATGCACCTCCTCACATGAAATCTGGAATCTTTTGGAGGTTACCCATGAGGGGACCAACAAAGTGAAGGACACTCGATTGGACATGTTTCGTCAAGATTTTGAGTCATTTTCTATGCATCCATCTGAATCTATTTCTGAAATGTTTACTCGTTTTACTGATGTTTGCAATGGTAGAAAATCTCTTGGAGATAATATTTCTGCAGAAAAAATGGTCAAGAAGATCCTATGGATCCTACCAAGCTCATGGGCTCCGAAGGTAACGGCAATCCAAGAAGCAAAGGACATAAAGAATATGCCGGTCGAAGAGCTCATCGGATCCCTCATGACTTATGAGATCACCATGAGGAGGCAAGCTGAAAAGGAAGGCAAACCTATCAAAGTCCCAAAGAACATCGCCTTCAAAGTACAACAAGAAGAAAGCTCCTCCTCCTCCTCATCTTCCTCTTCAAGCGGCGATTCCGAAATGGAGAATCTTGCCCGCAAAATGCACAAGTTCATGAAGAATCACAAGAAGAAGAAATCCCGCAAGGCTCAATCCAAAGAAAAATCCGAGCCCAAGGTAAAATGTTACGGGTGTGGCGAGAAAGGCCATTACAAGCCCGATTGCCCACTCAACAAGAAAAAGGCCAAGCAAAAGGAGAAGAAGAAGGAATTCAAGGCCACATGGAGTGATAGCTCCACATCCTCCTCCTCCTCCTCCTCAAGCGACAACGGTAACAAATGCCTAATGGCATTTCATGAGGTAACATCTTCCAACTCCTCATCCTCTTGTTCTTTAAATTCTTTCAATCACATGTCTTATGAGGATCTCCAACATGCTAGAGATCAATTGGAGGAAGGTTTTCACGAACTTTCTTCCAAATTCATTTCTTTAAAAAAGAATTTCAAAAAACTCTCTTCCGAAAAAGAACAAATTCTCAAAGAGAAGGAAGAGTTGACCCTCAAAATCCAAAACCATCCCGATGTTGATTCCATGGAATCAACCATCAAAGATCTAAGGGAGACTCTAGCCAAGTTCACCCAAGGGGAACAAAATTTGAACAATTTGCTAGGTTCCCAACGCATATCTAGAACCACCCAAGGGCTTGGCTATTCCAAGCAAGCTTCCTCTTCCCAAGCACCCACTTTTTTTGTAAGGGGGAGCTCTCAATTTAAATTTTGCAATTATTGTAAAAAACCCGGGCACTTAATTTATGAGTGCAATTGCAAAAATGCCCGGTATGGTAGGCCCAAAACTTTTTTCTTCAATGATTAATTTTATAGGAGAAGACCCGCCACTAGACAAGTATGGATTGAAAAATCCCTTCTAGCGAGTCTCTCCGGGCCAAAATTTGTCTCGGTTTGATAATCCTCTCCCCGGTGTTTTTGTTGTTTTTATTTAGGGGGAGTTAGGATTGTTTAAGCCCTTTTGATTTCAATTTTAAAACTTTCTATTCAAACTTTCAATTACAACAATTGGTATGGATTGAAAAATCCCTTTTACACTTTTTACTTTCAATTCAAACCTTCTTTTTCAACTCTTGGTATCAAAATTTTCATTTCGAAATATTCAATTCAAATTTTTTCATTTCAATTTTCTTTTCAAAAATTTCAATTCAAACTGTTATTCATTTTTCATTCAAAACTTTCAATTCAAACTGTTATTCATTTTTCATTCAAAACTTTCAATTCAAACTGTTATTCATTTTTCATTCAAAACTTTCAATTCAAACTGTTATTCAATTTTTCATTCAAAACTTTCATTTCAAATTTTTGATTCAAAACTTTCAATTCAAATTTCAAAAATTTCATTTGGTTTAAAATCTCATGTTCCCTCAATCAAGGTTTATGCCCCGTGCTATTTTGATAATCACAAAGGGGGAGAAATTCTTGGTTGATTGGGGGAAAAATCTTTTAAAGCATTCCTTTCAATTTCATTTTTACATTGTTTGTTTTGGTGATTGTGATCATCAAAATAGGGGGAGATTGTTGTACCTCTCGTACCTCTCAAGGTTTGATTTTCATGATCACAATCACCCTCTTATTTATATAATCCTCTTTCAAGTGTTTTTGGATGATAGGAATCATTTCAGGTTACCAAGGAATTGGGCCAAGCAAGCTGAAGTGGCAAAGGAACAAAAGTGGACTGAAAATCAGTCCACCGGCCAACCGATGGAAGACCACCGGCCAGCCGATGGAGGACTGGACAAGAGGCATTCCTCTGTCCAGACCACCGGCCAACCGGTGTCACACCAGCGGCCAGCCGGTGGCACCCAGAACAGAGGGCTGAGCCACTGCCTCAGCACCGGCCAACCGGTGGCCTCAGCACCGGCCAGCCGGTGGCACCCAGATGAATAGTGGTTGCTACTGCCTCAACACCGGCCAACCGGTGGCCTCCTCACCGGTCAGCCGGTGGCGCCTGGACAGAAGCCCTCCTCCATTTTGCAAGCACCGGCCAACCGGTGGCTCAGCACCGGTCAGCCGGTGGAGGCAGTCAAACTAGCCGTTGGGCTTTTGACCAGCCTGTCCACTTGGCCTCCAACGGCTCCGAAGACCTCTCCAACGGCTCCGAAGCCTCCCTAAGGCCATTTGAGGGTTCCTTCTCTATAAATAAAGGACTATGAAGCCCCGGAAACTTAAGGAAGCCCACGGACACATTTTTCATCATTTTGGCGAACCTCTGGCGCATTCCTCCAAGGAAATCCAATAGCTCCAACTCAATTCCACATCCAAGGAGCTCCATCAAAGAAGCTTGGGAGCGCCCTCCATCAGCTCCATCAATCCATTGGCGCCCAAGTCTTCCCCATTACGGTTTTTCATTATTTATTTCTTTTGAGCATAAATTTGGGTTTGTGCCTACAAACCCCCCCACTTCTTTCATCTCCCTTTCTTTGGGTTCTCACACCACCTTCAAGGTGTGAAGAGGTTGGTCAAGCCTTACCTTGTAAAAGTCTTGAGACATAGGTGAGCTAGCCTTCACCTGTAAAAAGGCTAGTGGGTTCTTGCTAAACCAATAAAAGCAAGTGGGTTCTTGCATAACCAACAAAAGCAAGCTGTAATAGGTTCTAGACTACCTGTAAAGTCTAGTGGGTTTCTTGCTAAAACCATTGAAAAGCAAGCGGTAGAATCTCTCAACGGTTGAGTTGGGATCGGAGACATAGGCCGGGTTTTTGGCCGAACTCCGTTATCAATTCTTGTGTCTTGCCTCTTTATTTCCGCTGCACTTTTCACTTTGATTTTTTTATTTATTAATCTTTTTTTAAAAGGCAATTCACCCCCCCTCTTTCCATCACATCCGTTCTTTCTCCGTCCAACAGTGTATGCATACTCACCTTCAAATGTGACGTGTACGAGTCAACCCCGCCTCAATCTGAGGCCTGTTGTGGCTGACACAACTCCAAGTGCCTCTGTTTTGTTCAAAATGGACTTATTTTTAAGTGAGAAATCAACAACTGACATACGGGAAACCGACCAAACACCTTCGGATTGTGTTGACACTTTAGGACAACGATTCATGGGTTATATGTGACGTGTACGACTCAACCCCGCCTCAATCCGAGACGCGGTGTGACCGGTATCACTCCAAGTGTATGTATTTAGTTTAAAATGGACAATATTTTACGTACATATGCCAAACTGATCTAACGGCTTCTGATTGCATTGATACTTTTTCACAATGATCAATGACTCATGTGTGACGTGTACGATTCAACACTGCATCAATCCGAGGCCCGGTGTGGCCGACACCACTCACAGTGTCACTGTTTTGTTAAAAATGGACTTATTTTTAAGTGAAATCAACAAGTGACATACGACAAACCGACCAAACACATTGGGATTATATTGAAACTTAAGGACAACTATCCATGGGTCAAATGTGACGTGTAAGATTCAACCCCGCCTCAATCAGAGGCGCGGTGTGACCGGTATCAATCCAAGTGTATGTATTTAGTTTAAAATGGACAATATTTTACTTACATACGCCAAACCGATCTAACGGCTTCTGATTGCGTTGATACTTTTTCACAACAATCAATGACTCATGTGTGACGTGTACGATTCAACACCGCATCAATCTGAGGCCCGGTGTGGCCGACACCACTCACAGTGTCACTGTTTTGTTAAAAATGGACTTAATTTTAAGTGAAATCAACAACTGACATACGACAAACCGACCAAACGCATTGGGATTCTATTGAAACTTAAGGACAATGATCCATGGGTCAAATGTGACGTGTACGAGTCAACCCCGCCTCAATCAGAGGCGCGGTGTGACCGGTATCACTCCAAGTGTATGCATTTAGTTTAAAATGGACAATATTTTACGTACATACGCCAAACCGATCTAACGGCTTCTGATTGCGTTGATACTTTTTCACAACGATCAATGACTCATGTGTGACGTGTACGATTCAACACCGCATCAATCCGAGGCCCGGTGTGGCCGACACCACTCACAGTGCCTCTCTTTTGTTCAAAATAGACTTATTTTTAAGTGAAATCAACAACTGACATGCGGCAAACCGACCAAACGCATTTGGATTCTGTTGAAACTTGAGGGCAATGATCCATGGGTCAAATTTGACGTGTAAGAGTCAACCCCGACTCAATCCGAGGCCCGGTGTGGCCGACACCACTCAAAGTGCCTCTATTTTGTTCAAAATGGATTTATTTTTAAGTGAAATCAACAACTGACATACGGGAAACCAACCAAACGCCTTAGGATTGTGTTAACACTTCAGTACAATGATCCATGGGTCATATGTGACGTGTACGAGTCAAACCTGGGGTGGATTACACGGCTTTCCTACATGGAATATATCCCACTACACGTCTTTAATGAGCCAGCTACACAGTTTATCCCTTGTACAGATACACAGGAAGAATCACACGAGATCGACGTCATGTACTAACATAGGGCAAGGGTGCATAAGAGGACACAAGATCAAAGGGTAACACGTATATGTTTTTTAACATGCCATGTAATTTCCTATTGATATGACATGTATATTCACACAGGCAGCTGAACATTGGAGTTACCCAGGGTAAAGCAACAAGGCATATGACCCTTTAAATGACACATAATTTTATGTACCATGATTGATCTCTTTGAACACTATATCAAGGACATATTTCATTAGGGTTGGCTCCCATGATCCTTCCTAGGATGGTTTTGGTATCTTTTCCGACTTACGGTAGTACGATCGCTTCAGCAGGACGTCCTAAACATAGTTGGAGTCTCTCTGAAAGTCCTGGAGTGAGATCATATATCTATTTTTGAGGTCCAGGTAGAGTCATGTGTCAACGCAACCAATCCTACCAGACATCGATCCTATATATAGAATGTTAATCTTGATGTCTCATTACAGTCCCCCAATTTATGATATGTTACCTTTTTTGTATTAATATACATAATTACTAAGGGTGATGGTTGGGAGAGTTAGGATATCCTTTTTATGTATTGCAGAATGATTCAAGGAGCACGGGCTCTGCACGATTTGTCAAAACCAAGTGGCAATCCAAGGAGAAACAATGCATAGTGGAATTTTCTAGTATTTATCTTCTGAGTTGTGTAGGAATATTTTGTGATACTATGTAATGAGGTAGTTTTGGTTTCTGGGTAGATGGTATCTAACTCATGGTAAGAACACTGTTTGGTTGGGTTGTGATCGGTTGATGACATGCTTGTGGTTGATATACTGGTTTTTGTGCAGGTCTGTGGTTGATATACTGGTTTTTGTGCAGGTCTGCTCGGCTGGCTGTACTAGTGCAGGTTTTTTATTAGCAGCAGGCAGGGATTTAACAGCGCTTTTTTAGCGCTGTTAAAGGAGACATTTAACAGCGCTAAAAAAGCGCTGTTAAAGGAGATATTTAACAGTGCTAAAAAAGCGCTGTTAAATGCAACATATAACAGCGCTTTTTAGCGTTGTTAAAGTACCTCCCCCCCTTTATCAGCGCTGAGCTTTACAGCGCTTTTCTAGCGCTGTTAAAGCCCGATTTTAGCGCTGTTATTGCCCGTTTTTGTAGTAGTGTTTATATGTGACATATATTTCTAATATATGAATAAATTCAAGCATCACTCATCTGGTTGGACTACTTGTAGTATGCTTAACAATCATTTTCCTTCCATTGAGGATTTACTTCAATGTTTCGTAATATACTATCTAAAATATGGTAATGGGGTATTTTATCATTCATCAAGGATATCCATTGATTGATGCAATATTATTTAGATATATTCGATAAAAAGAGTCATACTAGTATAATGTAGTTACCCAATATAAATTTCCTTTGTTTTTTTATCATTTACATGCATCATTTTTTGTGAGAGTGTTAGTGATCAAATGAAAATGATCATAAAAGGTACCTAAATTGAGTTCCATTCCATGTTGAGTGGTGATTTTGAACTATATAAGTTTTGAAATTTACTTTTATTGTAATTATTTTACTACATTTCTATTCATTCCCATGTCGCCTTCGAAAAAGTATCTAGATACACTAATTTGGGAATCCATGACATGTATTAATCCCCATGAATTTAAACTTTAGTCCTTATATAGAATCCTTGGCCATTTCTTTTTAATGGCGATCTTTCATATTGGTTATGTTAGTAGAGATTTAGCATCATTGGGTGTTTTTGGTATTTTTATTGGTTAGGTTGACTTATTCTATGTGAGAGGGAGTGTTATGAGTGATTTTAATCTATAGTAAGGTATTTAATCCTTGATGTAAGTGGACCTATGTATAAGAACCTTGTAAATGTGTAGCGTAGTGTATGATCTTACAATATTGATGTCATGTATGTAGTGTGGGTGTTTACCATGAGGGGTGATGGTGATTAATCATTACCTTTTCTTTATTATACGGGTCATCATTATTTACCCATGTTGTCTGTATGATGATATATCATTCAATATGGATTTATTTATATGATGATAAATCTTTTTTTCTAATTCATTTCTACATTTATATATCATTCAACATTGATTTATGTGTTATGGTGAAAATTGGTTCACCGTAGATTTGTTTTATTGGGGAATCATTGTTTAACAATGATGTTGTATAAGTGACACATCATTTATCATTTTTTTATTATATTACTAGGAAGGTTTAAGTACAGAGCGTACTCAATCCTAAAATTTATTAATAAAAAGAAAATACAATGTTACAAACCACAATGTGGGTCATCGACACCACTAAACCAAGAAGGTGAAAAAATAGCCACCCAAAAACAGGCCTAATAACAGCAACCGTAAAACAACACCAAGAAGGCCCAAACCCAAAATAACAGCAACCGTAAAACAACACCAACTGCAGATCCACTGCAAAACAGGCCTAATTCAGCCCAATCCATCTCTGTCATTGTCTGAGGCTATCCTGTATCCAACCAAAATCCTGTGACACGTCCCACAATTACATCACGTAATTTCCACTTGTCAACATCCCAAGTTCCACACCCGAGGTTCCAAACTCTCACCAAGTCAACCATCAGCCACATCCCGAGGTTAAGCATCTCGAGGCTTGCCAGCTTTTCCTGCAACAGCTTCCCCAAAGTCATCACCTGCTTCCTGTCCCGATGACACACAGATGTTGGAAACCCTCTTCGGCCTGTCGTCTCCACGCGAGTTGCACCCGTTGCGCCTCCCTGAGTGCCAGTTGCCTGCATTCTTACACGCACCACTGTCGCTCCACACCCGTGAGGTCGTCACCTCTCTCGAAACCACAACTGGATCCCTCTCTGGATCCCCGAGGTCTTCACCTCTTCAGAAGAAGCCATCAGATCCCTGCCTTGCATCACAAATGCCCACGTCCTGAAGTAGCTATCCCGAGGTCAAGGTCCACCAAACGTCACCGCTCCCACCTCGTCGGCCCGTATTGCTGACCAGCACCCTCCGCGTCCCACACAGACATAATCGTCACCTCGCCGCGTCAGCGGCCAGCACCTCCACAACCTGCAAACACCACGCAGACACATCCCTCTTATTTCCGTCCCCGCCGACCATGTCAAACCACCGAGATCCCAAATCCACAACCTCGTCTCATCCACATTGTCCAGATGGGCTGCCGACACACGTCACAAGGGTCGCCAGCCCCACTGTCGGGTCAAGGCTCTGTTCACCATGAAATCTACCTCTCCACTCTGATAGGCTTCTTCCTCACCCACAAAGCCTATTGCCACAGATTCACCGGCCTTAGGCCAAGAATCTCTCCTTCGTAGAAAAAAGTCGTCACTCGGGTCCCTTACCTGAGTTTTATGAAACTTCCCTGGTAGGCGCTTACCATTTCTATCCTGTCCATTAAGAGCACCCATCGTCAATAGCACATCAGATACCGGCCAGACACCAGCCAAATCGCCTCCATCGATCTTTCTATCTGATACTCTCAGAAACTCACCCCTCTTCTGTGGACAGCAGAGGGCAAACATCTCCTTGTGCCCAACAACATCCACAGAGGATCGATCATCCTTGCGGGTTCTTGATTTCGAGCGATCCTCAAACTGATCACCGGAAAATGATAGAGAGAGAATCTATCCACAAATAAGAGATGTCATCTCCCATAAAAAAAACTATTATATTATTAATGAATAATTCACCCATTTATTTTTATTGTGATATATAATTTATACTTCATTGATATATTAGTGATACATCAATCCCAATTCCTAATTATATTTGATATGTATGTTCATACTAGTTTATTTTACCACTGACGAATGATTCACCATTTTTATTAATATATTTTTAAATCATTCAACTTGTACTAATTTTTATGCGATAAATATTTTGATCATGTTAATTATTATTAGTGATGAAAGTATTTCAGCCTCTTTTTATGATCAAACAGTAAGATCACTAATTTTTACATTGGAGGAAGGATGTAAGATTGCTTATTTGGGTGGATTATTAGTAGTCAACTCTGCGACAATAGTTTTTTTAAAATTTTAGTACATTTTTTTTTACATTTATTAATATATGATAGATTTCTTTATGGAAACTATTAGTGGTTTCCTACTCAGTATACTTATCAAACCCAACACATATACCTTAGTTAGAATATTGACTTCACATCCAAGGATGCATGTATGTAAAAGGGTCCTATGGTCAAGGATGAGCCTGAGATATATAGAATTGATTGGGACATATGTATAATAAAAGTCTTGGAATCATATTATATTTAACTATCTATTATTTTATATATTTATGGAAATATTTTATGTATGAAGAACCAATTCAGGGGTTCTATGATGGATGGATGATTATATAATAATTATAATGGTATTATATTTGTTATAAGATGTCATGTTGTTTATGTTCAACATAACACTAGAGTGTATATATTATGATATATTATTTTTGATGATGATTTCTAATTATTTACCATAAAATATGGCTATCTAAAATAGGTTTTTTTTTCTATTACCCTTTTTGCCAGAACCTCAATACTTGTACCCAACCTCTAACAAATAGGGTGGTGTTGCTTTGGTTTGTAGTGCTCTGGAATAGACCGAATGAATGAAAATTGATATATGAAAATTAAAAAGTGGTGTTATATCTTATTATTTTTTTTATTTTACTATTTCAGACATGGTAAGTAGTGATATTTCCTAAAAAAATTTGAGTATACACTGTTTTTTATTACCTAACAATGATATAGGGGAAGTCAAAGTCAAAAAGAAATTAGATAACTATTCTTAATTTTATATATATATTTTTTATTTTGAGGTTTTAAAGAATATGGTATGTGATTTAATATATTGTATTTTACATTATGTTATGGGTTATTAATAGGGTGAGGTTTCATAGATCATACACGACATGCAAGTTTATATGACCAATATATGAAAATTTATGATTAGTAATGTGGTTTTGAAAATGGGTTTTCTAATTTAATGTGAAAATAATATGTTCTACGATGTTTTCATATAAAATTTATTTCTAAGCCTTTAATTAAAAAATCCTATGGCTACATAAGTTTCTAATGTTTACTATAGGATGGCTAACAATATGATGCATACATGTCCTATTTACCAAAACATGTGAGTTTATAGGATGGGATAGAGGGTGATCGAGTGGAACAAAACCCTTCCGAGAGAAGGGTGGTTATAATGTAATCGGTCAAATTTCCAATTAATATTTTCCATCATATTTGATATAATTAATTATAATAAAATATATAGTTTTTTTTTTATTTTCATTTTAATGAATTGTTATTGTAACACCTTGGGATAAGCACTAAGTTGGTGGGGGATAAGCATTGGCCCCTTATTTGGCACTAGAAGATCATATGAACCAATTAATAACGAAAATATTGATATCAGTTATAAAATAGATGGTTCATGATGTCGTTATGGTTGATTTATCAATGTATAATCATATTGGATAGATATTGATATTTGATGACCCTAATATTTAGGTGAGGATGTTATACTGGGAATTTAATTTTGGATTGATCTTTATAGAGTATATTGGAATAGATTATTAATTAAATTGAGAAGAGGGTGAATCTGATTATTTATATGACTTATAAACCCTAAAAAAGAAATTTGGATATTGTAAGATCTCGAACCATTGATGATTCATGTTTCTATTTTAAATTATGGTTCAAATAATCTTTAATGGATTTTGGAATACTTTCTATGTTTATGGAAGGTATCGAGAGAATCCTAGTGGTTTGGAGCTCAGAAAACAAGGAAAATAGAGATACAGTTAATGGACCATGGTTATCACCTGATCCATGCTAACCAAAATAATGATAGTGTGACATATATTAATGGGGGAACATGTTTTTAAGACACATGAGATGTCTTGGAAAACATATGAGGTTAGTAAAAAGACATCCACAATGAATTCATATGGTTTTTTCAAACTATGGGAGTGGACCTAGAGGTTTTAAAAACTGTAATTTCATTAGGCAGAGGAGGTGGAATGGTAGGGTCAAAATTTTTCAAAACCAAATGAAAAACCATGGTCCTCATTAAAAGTGGGGAATTTTCTATTTTACCTCACAAGATTTTATATTTTACACATGATTTCCATCATCATTTCAATCCTAATATCCTAGGGAGTGAACCAAGATACCCCCACTCTGAAGTAAAGTTCTCCGTAAATTCTAAGGCACTTGAAGTTATTTTTTTTGTGATTTGAATCCTAATTAAAGAAATGAGTTATTTTATTTCTATTTTCATTAATATACACAACTTGGTTTCCCCTATTATTCCTTATGTTTGGATCTATATCTCTAGGGTGGTCTTTAGTCCTATGACGGTGGACATTTTTTCAAATTAAAGGATGGGGTAAGATGACTCATTATCTATGTGTTCAAGGAAGGTGGTACAAAATCTATTTCTCATAGTCATTATTTTCTTATGTATGCAGTGAGTGTGATTGTGACAACATGTCATGAAATTGATCTCCTATTTAAGAAATTTTATTGGGTATTTAAATTAAATTTAAGACATTTCATAGATCTAATTGTGTCTATTTTTGTTTATGATATAGGACCTATGGCTACCCAAGGGTTGTTATAATCACTTGAAAATAATATAATGGGATGTATATGATGGAAGCGAGTTTAGAAATTTTAACTAGTTAATCTTGTTAATGTGGAAAATGGGGTTGTTTTTCTTATTTGGGAAATAAATGGTAAATAGTTAGAATTTAGTATATTTAAATGAATAAATTGTTCCAATGAACATTTGACGATTGTAATATATGAACCCATGGTGAAAAGTTTAAAATTTTAAATTGGGATATATGTATTGGATATTATGGTCATTGTTGTATAATAAACGATTGAAATTGGAGCAAATTGATGTATATATATATAGTAATGTGTTAAAAGGTAGAGTATACTAGAACATGGTAATTGGATGATGATGAATGGTTTATGAAGTTGGACGTGAAACTCGACAATCATTTTTAAGGATGATGGAAATTACATTTTTTTTGACATTGATATAGATAGAAATGTCTATCGTTATCCTTTCACTGAAAATGTTTACATGATATAGATTATATTTGGCTAGACCATCAACATGACGCTACAGGAACTATTATCATTAGACTTATTGTAAGGAAATATACTAATTATACTAAATTTATAGAACATAAATGGTTAATTTACACCCCCTTAAGTTAAATTTGTTTACCCTTATGGTATAGGTATAGAATCTCGAAAAGGGTCGAAGATGGTTTGGTTTTTTAGGTGTTAGTTTGGAAACAAAGATCCCAAAAGGCTAATTGGATACTATTTATTTATAAAACTTGTTTTAAATTTACTTCCATTTTCTATTATTAATAGTACATATGCATATACTATTTTTAATACACATTACTTTAGATACTATTGGCAGTGGCCTACTTAGTTTTAGTTAGACCCTTCTCAAGCTATCGTTGGTACCTAAGAATATTTCATGGTTGCAATTCTATATAAGGGTAAAATCAGAATATTAAATGGTTGATTGGGAAAATGAGATTGATCAAGGATATGAGGAAAAAACATGATATTAGACACTGTATTGTGTATTGTAATTGTGTATTTACATTAGATATATTTTGAAACATGAAACTTTTGTAGAATGTCATATTTATTGTATTAGTTTTGAGCCTTTAACCAGGGTTGGGTTTTGGTTATGGTATTTTTAGTTATTATTGGATACTGTTTATATTTATTTCTCATTATTACCATAGATGTATCAATATGATTAAGAGGGTATAGTCTCCCCATGTTTTACATTAGACTGACTGTACTATTTTTCTACCATTGATATATGGGGAGGTTTGATTGAAGTCATCTGGATAAACGGCTTGACTACAAGATTTAGTGAGACAAGTCAGGATATTACAATGTGGTATTAAGGACATTTATTTTATAGTTAATTAATATTTTGAAAATCGTATACAAGATATTGGGATGTGTCAAGCCTTTGTAATGACCTCACTGATTTTATTAGCTAACCCATGTGTGGGGGAAAACCAATGTTATCACGGTGGGATTACTGTTCTTTATATTAGCTTGTAAAAGTTGGATGCTATTTCACATTTTGTGATAATCATGGGTGTGCTATTATTTATTTCTTCTTTTTTACTCATGGTATAATATGATATGAGATTAAATATGAAAGTATCAATTTAAGAAATCATAGAATTATGTGACAATCATTATATTAGGCATAAAAGAAAAATAATTTTATATATGGATTTGTGGGAAATGAAATTATTTTTGGTTTCATTTTATGTTTTAATGGATTTTTATATAATAAAGCGGTTGAAAGTATTTTAAATTTAATGGTGCTAAATGGAATGACAAACATGGTATCTAAAAAATAGTTTTTAATTATGGAAAACAACATTATCCAGAGTTATCTTTGGAACTTGGGTTGGGGGGTTTGGTGAAATGATGGTATTGTGGTCGTGAGAATTAAAATAATGTATATATAGTAGCCAGATATGACTAGTTGTGAGTCCTATTATGTATAACTTTGATAAATAATTATCATGTGTTCTAAGAAATGTGCGTAGTATTGTAGAGTAGTTCCTATATGATGATGTCTTCTTATAGGCTGGCGTGAGGGAATTGCTGAGAAAGTTCCTCCTATAGTGAATCCAAGGGCCTCGTTAGTTCTAGGTGATAGGTATGAAGATATGATTTTTAATAAATTCAATGACATCATATAGATTATGGAATGATTCCTAGGGTGGATTGTTCCTTGTATGTTTGAATTTAAAATGGATTTCTAGCTTCACATCCAAATGATGTTCTCCAAATAGGGGGGATCTCAAGAAAAATGAGATATGTATTAAGTCTATGCATATGATTATAGATAACATAGAGTCTCCTTTAGAGAAGAGGGTTAAATTTGATGGTTATAATTTAAAAGGACCAATGATGTGTTGGTGGGATATTCAAGTCCACTATGAGTAGTTATAGGGTATAACATGGATAGAATTCTTGGAGAAGTTTGAGGAAAATTTATACCTAGAAACTCAAAGAAAAGAGAGATCTATATTTTTTATCTATTTAAGACAATTGAATATGTCAGTGTTAGATTGTACTGGATGAATCAGTGATCTATAGGGTTTTCCTTGATGTTGGTAGGATATTATGTATCTAGAGAAAAACATTTTCATGATGGGATTAAATGTCATATCAAGTCACAAGAAAGTATCTTTTGTTTGAATAAGATCAATGAAGTTGAAAATTAGACACTCATTTTATTGGGGAACATTATTGAAGCATCATGTTGACGAAAGATGGTTTAAAATGGGTGGTATAGTGGTACATATTCCAATATTAAGAAGCATAATTACAATCACATTCTCCAAGGTGTTAGTGGGAAGATAATTCAAAGATGATGATATTCTTCTTAGTATAGTGATCATGCCA
Source organism: Viscum album (assembly GCA_963277665.1). Classification (NCBI taxonomy): domain Eukaryota; kingdom Viridiplantae; phylum Streptophyta; class Magnoliopsida; order Santalales; family Viscaceae; genus Viscum; species Viscum album. The sequence goes on along the minus strand of OY728123.1, from coordinate 496,765,829 downwards.
TTTTCTACCTTGGTGGATGTTATGGTCACATGTGAAGTCAATATCATCAAACAATAGCAGATTACTGAGCATTGTGCATAATCAGACACATAAAAAGTTTCTAGAGGAAGTCCCAATAGATGGTGAGTTATGGGGGACCTAGGATGATATATATAAATATAAGGGGATATTCTAACCCATTTCAGTTTAGAAGTTTATGTTCAACTATAAATACAAGTTGGGGTGGGGATGAGGTTATTCAGAACAAGAGAATCAATATAAATATAGTATTATATAATAAAAGACTCATACATGAGCTCAATGTTGAGTGGTAGGACAGTTACACATAGCTTAGACTGTAGTCTTCGGTAGTGAGGCTGGTCCATCAATGTCCAAGTTATGATACTTGTTTTTTCTATACATGATTGTTCTTTGATTGAAACATGATAATCAAATTCTATTATATATATATATATACATATACTATTTTTGAATGGTTTCAGTTGATTAGTAGAGTTATTTTATTTGGGTAATGACGATTGAAATTACCATGGTGGTGTAATCAAAGCGAATCTATCTTTGTAAGGTGTCTTCCTAAGAGTTTGGTGAGTAACATTTAATTTGTGATTTTTACACACTCGAGATGTAAGGTTTGAAATTGATACAAGTTATGTATTAGTTGATTTCATATCAAGATCACATTGATTGTTACTATAAGAGAGTGACCTGCACATCACCTAAGGGTGACAACTATATTCATCATGAGGAATATGATATTCTCTTTGGATATACATGAAAAGTTATTTAGAAACCCAATAAGAATACAAAAACAGTTGTGAATCTATTTATAGGTTATAGATGGGTGAGGAATGATGTCCTTACACCACTTGTCGAATAGTTTTAGGATTTTTTTCTTAAGTACTTCTCAGGGTTTATCCCATAGAGTGAAGTGGATTTTACTATTCAGTTGATTCCTGGATTTGAGATAGTTTCCATTCCACCTTAGAGAATCGATCCTATAGAAAATTTGGATCTAAATAATCAATTGGCGGAATTGGATGATAATGTGTTTAACTGTTTGAGTATGTCTCCTTCTGGATCTCTATATTTGTTTACTAAGATATGTGATAAAAATTCTTTTCTATGTGTAGATTACCAAAATTTGAACTAGATAACAATTAATAATGGATATCCTCTTCCATATATAGAATATATTTATTACCAGTTTATGGATCCAGGTGTTTTCTCTAAAATTTATTTGATATTAGGGTTTAATATGCCGAGTGTGAGACCATTTGATTAAAATTGAATTCTTTAATAAGTAGGTTTGGATTTTATTAACTTTCCAGGATTTTTTTGGGATGATGATCTCTTTGACTATGTTTATGGCCTTGATAATATAAATTTTTCACCTATACATGGACCTATTTTTATTTGTGTTTTTAATGAAATATTAGTATCATCCCATACATGATATGGTCATTACAAACATCTTTATGACATCCAAAGTACATCGAGAGAGAAAAGGATATACACTATGCTATATATGATTCATTTATTGATCAAAAAATTACACTTAGTAGGTCACATTATCTCAGAAAAAGGGTTTTCATTGGACCCTAAGAAGGTTTGAGTGGTTTTTTAATGGGAGGAGGCTATGTTTATTTTTTAAATATAATTATTTTTTGGATTGTAGGGTTACAAACGAAAGTCCATCAGAGATTGTTTTTCAAATGGGAGTTCCTATATGAGGGAGGAATAAGAAGGGAACAATTCTTGAGTGTTTTGAAGCATATAAAATTGAATTATTGGAATTTAATAAGAGTTTGACCGCAACACCAATCCTAATTTTTTCTGAATTGGTTATGGAGTATACTCATCATTACAACACACCAAATATTGGGATTGCAGAAGTGGTAATGAAGGTCGATTGAGTCATAGAGTATGAATCACGACTATTGAGGACACATGAATAGAACAATACTACACATGAACTCTAGTTATCCAAAGTAGTTCATTCCTTAAAATGTTTAAAATATTATCTCCTTGGTGAGATGTTTACTATTTATTACAACTACAAGAACCTCTTGTAAATATTTTCTCATCATGGTATCAATATAAAAAATTAGATATGTATTTATTATATGAAATAATTTCAAACTGATATTTTCTACATGCCTTGAAAAAGAAAATAGTGAAACTAATTCTATGAGAGTGATGAAAATGACTCATGCAATCCAGGATCCTAGTTTTGAGTGGAAGATGATGGCCTTGTTCCCTGAGATGCATATTGGAGGTCATAGGGAGAAGGTTTAAATAAATCTAATGTATTTATCTATCACACACTATCTTATAAACTAGCTCAATAGAAGAAATTATAAGGATATAGATTCCTTATCATTGAGATACATCTATGATGGTGGCTATCTACATTCAGACCGACTAACATGTGGATGAGATTGTTCACGTCTATAAAAACATATATGTTCCTAATTATATGAGAGAGGAGAATATACATGAGTTTCAAGCTTCAAAGTGTGAAGTGAATGATGTTTATATGAAAATATACTGAGATCTTCATAGAAAATTCTGATGTCTAAGAATAAAGAATGAGATCACAGGTTTTGTGACCTGATGCTACCTATGTTAGTATGTGAAAAATGAGCATCAGTGACCTATTTGTATTTTATAGCCTTTGAATATTTTCTAATGAAAGTGAGATGATGTTAAAATTGATTACATGGTGGTTATAACGATGATTCATGGAATGAATGAATTGATATGGGTGATTTTGGATCAACAAACAAAGGTATCAAATTAGTTATTGATTTGGGATAATTCTCCCATCTATTAGTTTGGATACATATATGTTGGGGATATAGTATGTAATCATGGGGTTCATGAGAGTATCATTTCTTATCATGATATGTACATTACTTCATGGTTCTAAAATGTCTTTTAGATGTTTCATTGTATGTAGATTGTTTTGAGTACACCATACCATCCACAAACAGACGAGATATCATAATATACTATCCATATATTAGAGACACATCGAGAGCTTACGTTATATATTTTTTTAGAACATAGGTGAATCTCTTATTTGTTGTTGTGTTGTCCTATGAAAAATTTATTAAGTGACTCTTTAGATGGTAACATATGAGACACTTCATATTATCCTATTTTGATCACCATTGTATTAGATGGGGGTGATAATTTTTGATTTGATGGGACTAAGTCCAATGTTAAAGATGTCAGATTATGTGAAGTTGATCCGAAGGTGTATGGATATGAAAAAGATTGTTTTGAAGTGATACACTGATTGAAATAATTTTCCTATTAAGTTTACATTTGGTGACCATGTATTCCATCTTATTTCATTTAGATTGGGTCACCCTCAAATTCAGAAATGGGGTAAGTTACCAACCAAGCATGTTTTTCCATTTGAGATTATGGAGAGGATCGTTCTGGTATCATTTCAATAGGATCTTCCATTGTTGTATAATTATATAAATGATATTTTTAATGTTTCAAAAATATAGTTGTATCACTCCATAATTTATTTTTTTTATATTAATGTTGTTGAGATTTAGGCTGATGGGACTTTTTAAGAGTATCCCATTTGGATTGTGGATCACATTGTGAAAATTCTCTAAGGTATGATTATACCATTGGTTTGAGTGCTATCATCGAATGGATGTGTATATAAAGAAACATTGAATACGGTGGATAATATGCGATCCTAGTGTCCTTAACATTTTACCTTGTTGGAATAATAATTCTTGGGAGTTTACCTCGAGTATTATCAGTTATACGGTGGGGATATTGGAATATATTGATCCCTTGATGAGGAATATTTTCATTTTATATACTGGTAGAACCCATATTTAAGGGATAGTTAATTTAACCAAAGGATCAGGGAATGTATAGAGAGAATCAGGGGGGTTTGAGACTTGGAAAATATGGGAAATGGAGTTTAAGTGTATGGATCATGGGTAACACATAGTTAGTTCTAATCATACACCATAACCATGAGACATGGATTATGGGAAACCATAGTTTTCCAACTGTGCGAGGTGGCCTAGAAATTGTATGTGGTTGGTCTAGATCAATTTCTATGGCTATCATGTTTTTTTTCAAACCACATGGTTGACCCAGTAAACTATGAGGCCTGTTATTTCATTGGACAATTAAGGTCGTGTGCTTGGTGCACAGTTTCCCACACATTGTGGCTAAACTGTGCACCCCATTAAATGTGTGTAAGTTACCATCCCCCCTAAATTTCATATATTTGAAATCTATTTTTCATATTTATTTCATTCCCATCATCCTATATTGCAAACCAATTTCTCCCTACTATCCCAACGGTAGTTCTCCTTTCACTATAAGGTATTTGAAGTTATTTTTTTCATTTGAATTCCCAAGTAAGGTTATGAGTATTTTTCTTTAACTTTTCTAGAAGTTTAAAATCTTGGATTCCCATATTATATTATGTCCCATGAACCCTATATCCTAGGATTTCTTACCTTCTATTATTATGTCCACTTTTTATTGAATTTATAGTCTAGGTGGGACGCATGGTTGTCTACAAGAATAAGGTAGGCAGACTGCAAGCTATTTCCTCTAACATTGGTTTTATTCTTATGTATGAAGTATGTGTGGTAGTTCAAAAATTATATATCTTTTTCCTTGTTTAATAATAAGATATTGGGTCTTTAAATTACAAGTTATACCATTCATAGATCCTATTAGGTCTATTGATGAAATGAGATAGGGAATATGGCCTCCTAAGGGGTAATACAAAACCTTGAAAATGATATAATGGTATATAAATGATGTAAGTGGGGGTTATTAATTTAAAATGGTTAATAATATTGGAATTTTATTAGGGGTTGTTTTTATTTGTTCCAAAATAAATGGGAAATAGTTAAAATGGGATTTTTTAACTTGTTAAATGGGTTTGATGAACCATTGAATGATTTTTTATATGGAAAATGGTGAAGAGGATTAAATGTTAGATAGGGATAGAGGTATTGGGTATTATTGATGTTGGTTTATAATGAATGATTAAGACAAGATAAACCTTATTATATATATATATTAATATTTTAAAAGATAATGTTTGTTGGACCTTGGTAATTGGTTGATGATGAATGGTTTAATATGTTGGAAAAGACACTCCTCTATCATGGGTAAGGATGATTGACATGGTGCTACATATCCTCTATTTAAGATGGATATACATGTCACTCAAAATCCTTTCTCTAAAATTCTAGACATGAATCTACTTATTATTTGTTAGGGGTTGACATGATTCTCTTGGAACAAAGTGTATTTTAATTACTATATGAATTGGACCTATACTCAAATGTTCATAGGAATTAAATGTTTTATGTACAACACCATGACCTAAAGTGTGTATTTATTATGGTATATAGATCATATTCCTGGCATGGGATAATATAGGTTTGGTTCATTGGGGTTCATGATTGATCTCGAGATCCTAGGGGTATAATTAGATAGTATTTATTTTTGAAACCTGAATAAAAATTGTTTCCTTTTTTTATTCTTCATATTACATATTAATACACTTTTTTGAATTTATATTTCATTAGAAACCATATGTGGTGGCCTAATTAGTTGTAATCAAGGCCTACTTGGGATTATTTTGTTAGTTGAGAAGGTTTCATGGTTATCTAGATAAGGAAAAACTCCCCATGTTTGATGGACGATTTGGGACATGGGATGAAGTATTTATTAGGGGAATAGACTTGATATGTACTCTATTTTGGGGGGTTTTTAGTGTGTATTTTTTTGAGTTTCTTTTTTCCACATGACACTATTATGAAATGGAATATTTCCTGCATTGGTTGTGAGACTTTACCAAATGTTGGATTTTTTTATGTCATGTATGGTTATTTTTGGATATTTTCTCTCTCTATTTATCATTATTTACACTGTTGTATCCCTATAATAAGGAGGGTATAGTCTAACCATGTTTTACATTAAACCCTCAATTATTGTAATTAACCTAAGTTTTACTAGGAGGTGTTCCTTAGGTCATGTAGTGAACCTTTTTTATACTATTTTGATTGATCTAGGTGTGGAAATTAAATATATGATAGCCATTTTGGGAGGAAAAAGAGGGGTCATACTCAATTCTCATTCTATAATGGGTTTTAATGTTTTTTTTCTTTAATGCATTGAGGATAGTAATATCCCATGAGTTTATGTATCTCACCTAAGGAGTGATTTCAATTATGAAACACAAAACTTGTTTCATATTGTTACTTTTTTTCACATCGATCATGACTGGTGATGAGGCTGCTGTGGTTATATAGTTTTTGAATGGTTTTAGAAACTAGATATGAGTTCATTTAAATATATATTTAATGAATTATTTTTCTTGGTTAGTGAAATATATTATCATATATTGATTAACCAAGTATAATGCAGTGTTATAGGTCAGTATATATCTCTTACTATGAGTAGGAGAAAAGATTATAGTATAAGGAAATGACTATTTGTAGGTTCTCTATCGGGAAATGATTTGAAAGGTTCACAAGGATGAGTTTTATCTTTTAAACCCAAAATGTTCCACCTTGAAATGATTCTAATGTATTTATATAAGGTATACTTGACTGTATTGTGATTGAAATACATAGTGGATTTTTTTTTGGTTTTTTTGGGTATTTACAGAATTATTTTAGAAATATACTCTGAAACAATATTGAGAGAGGCTATAAATAGACAAAGCAATCAATAAAAGGACTAGTAGAGTCTCCTCATAATGGTAGTTGATGAACAGTCAGAATATAGTAGATGATATGCATTAATGTTTAAGCTAAGGATATAGATTAGTATACTATAATGTAGTCAAATTTCATGAAGAAATGAAATTGGTGTATGTTTTTGATAGCTTTTTGAGATTAATATGGAAAAAAAATACCATGGTGAAGGGTTAATGACTGATTAATTTTTAATCACGGTGAAATCTAGAAAGAAATTAGTATTATTTGATATGCGTGAGATACATTCATTTTGTTTTCCTCAGGTGGTTGGTGATATGGGTTTCAAATTGGAGTGTATAATGATAATTTTTAGCCATCGACATACCATTGGGAAATCTATTTGAGGGTTCCTGGAGATGAAGTTGATGTATCTTAATAATGGGTGGATTTTATAATCTATTGGAATCTTTAATAATTATTATTTTTAATATTAAATGTGACAATTTAAATCCATTTGATAACACTTTATATAGAGAATATCAATTTCTACTATTAATGAACATATTTATCCTCCTCTATAGGTGATTATTACTCATTTTATAGGAGTGATATTTTAATGGATGTATTTCTAGGAAGTACCATTAGTTGATATGAATAAAATCACCCCAAATTTATGTGTTACTTTTGGGGATGAGATGATAAGATAAGTAGTCATTCCACTGTGAAAAGATCTATATAATAATTTCTTTCTAAATAGAATCGTGGGGTTTTCTCCAGAGAGGGAGAATGAATTTATGTGAAATCTATTTATATGATTAAATAGTTTATAAATAACTTCATATATGATATAACTAATCTAGTTTTGGGGGATATTGGTCTAGTTAATGTATCATGTGGTGTAGGTGTTTGACTTCTAAAGAAACTCACCTTGGTGGTCTCCAATTTTGTTTTCTAAAAAAGGAGATGGAACAATGTATTTGTGAGTAGATTACTAGTGTTTTACCTAGTAATTAATAATAAAATAATATCCTATCACACATGTTGATGAAATATTTGATTATCTAAGGGGATCAAAAAAATAATATATTATTGATTTGAGGTTTGGATATCACATCAATAGGATGAGAGTAGAGGACATTCAATGAATGTTTTTTAGGAGGAGGTATAGAATATATGATTTCCTAATAGATAATAGGACCATGTGACTCACTTGAATATAATTAGGACTCTTAGATAAAATGAGTTGTATAGGGAAGTTTTATTCTCTAAAATATGGATTTAGAAATATTATTTTATTTTATATATTGTCTCAATGATGGAATCTCAAATGATCCATTATAAAAAATGGTAGTCATAGAATGGACTACATAATAAACATTATAAAATTATGTAGTTTTTTGGAATCAAAAGGATACATTCATTTATTTTTTAAAAATATTTTTTGATTGGATAACCCATTAACCAATATAACATGTAAATGGGTTATGATCACATGGGAAAATGAATGTGGAGAATTTTTTGAATAATTGAAGAGAAGATTATGGAATTATCCAATTTTTGATCTATCATTAGGAAATGATGTATTTTTGATATATAATAATGCCTTGAATAATGGAATTGGTTGTGTTACTATACAAAAGGACAACGTTATTTACTATACATAGAGGCAGTTAGAGACTCATTAACAGAACTATACAACTCCTGATCTTGAATTTTCATTTGTAATATTTACTGTGAACATATAGAGACATTATCTCTATTGTGAAATATGTGAGTTATAGATAGACCATAGGATCCATATATATATATTTTCAAAAAAAAGATATTAGGATGAGGAAATAGTGTTGGATAAAAATATGCATGGATTTTTTTTTCTCAATATACTACTACCCTAAGAATTAAAATAAGGTAATATATGAAATGTATTGGAAAAATCATGGATCCATGACCCAAATGGTGATTGAAAGGGATATTGTGTTCTTGGATTTCAAAAATGTTGATATGGTAATTATTAATTAAAGGGAAACATCAACAACTTTTCAAATGATTTGCAATCCATCTTTTTTAGAAATGACAAACATTTCTTAGCAAGATAGTGAGACATTTCACTAGAAAATCAATGTTGTGAATGATGGTAAATTGATATGCATTATATATGAATATTGGGGTCTAAAATATGTAATGAGGATGTGTATTATATCTATATGTTGGATGAAAAGTGGATAATTAGATTATTATCATAGTTTGAATTTCTCTGTACACTATTGTAGCATAAATATTTATAGAGATTTGAAGGAAAATTTTTATGTGGTTAATATGATCTTTTAAATTCTTGAATATTTTAATTGAGGTGTGGTTTTTAAACATGTAATGAATGCGATAAAATATCATAGATGATTTTTATAACCCATACCTATTCCATGTTTTGAAAACAAGAAGTAATTAGTATGGATTTTTTTAATAGATTACAAAAGACACTTTGAAAGAATGATGCAATATGAGTTATTGTTTATTAAAATATATAATTGAAAAATATAGTCTCAATAAGATAATATTTAACTATTGGTCACCATTAATGGTTCTATATTACATAACTTTTAATACTTATTTATGTATCTATTTCAACTGTGTCAGATCATTTTTTAAAATGTTCATTAAAATTCCAAAAAAGTATTTAGAATGTTTTGTATACATATTTTCATTTGAGAAATGCCTATTACCCTCAAATTGATGAATACTATGAATGAACTATTAAAACATTAGAAGAAATGTTGAGGTCATTCTCACATGATATTCAAGGTATGTGGGATCAATATTTACATTTTATAGAATTTTCCTATAATAATAGGTTCAATTCATGTATTCAAACAGTGTTGTATAAAGTATTATATGGAAAGAGACATCTTAGTCGGTCATTTTTATAATAAGTCATTTAATGAAATATTATGGTACTATAATGTTTTGAGGAAACAATGGAGATGGTAAAAACTATTCAAAACTATAATAAATCATATCAAAGAAGGAAAATACCTGTGACCATAACTGATGGAATGATTTGGATTTTCATGTTAAAAATTACGTAATTTTAATTTTTAGTTATATTTTTTATTTTTTAGTAATTTTAAATATGTTCTGATAGATTTATAACGACAAATTTGAATAAAAAATATTCATAATTTTTATATAAGTTAATTTTTATGCTTGAAATACATTTGTATAAAAATGAGTTTTGCTAAATTTTACTCATTTATATAAAAATTTATTTATGAAACTTTTAGAAATTGAATATTGAAAATTAGATTCCATATTTGGAATCAAACTGTTCAATTTTGTTTAAATAGTGTATTTTTATTTTTCATCATTATGAATGGTAAGCATGGTAATTATTTGTCAACATACCAAGGGTAAAATGGGGAAAATATGTTTAAACCCATGGGATAATGATTTAATTTTTTTTAACACATACCATTATATTAATGGTTGTGTGGGGTTTTACTATTATCATAATTTTCTTGAAAATAGAGCCACTAGGTTCCATTATATTTGATATTATCCTTTGTATTATTTTAAGAAAATAATAAATAAAAAATACGAGTATCTTGAGTTTAATATAAATAATATTTTTACATAAGTATAAAAAGACGCCATGTAACATTTAATATGTTTATTTTTAAAAAAAATTATAAATTTTTATCATTTTAATTTTTTTTAATTTTTAGTGATTGAATAATTATCTAAAATGCTTATACAATATCGACACAATGCATGTGAAAGCAGTAAAAAAAGTAAATGATTTTAATAACTATAAAATTAATTTATTTAGAGTGTTATTGTATCTAATGAATTTTATATATTATTATAAAATATTATATATTTTTGGAAGGTTTATATTAAAATAAATTTTTATCATATTTTTTTAATGTAAAATTAAATTAATAGTTTCAAAATGAGGTTTTTGATATTTTATAATAAATAATATTGTATTCAATGATTTAAACATAATAAAAATATTTTCTTCATTAAAGTTATTTGGTTATGGTTTAAAAAATAAAACATGATCTATATATGGGTTGTTTTTACATTTATGCTAACATTCAGGACCCTTAAATGGTAGAAACCTTTTATATTGCATTAATTATAATAAGGGTTAACAGGGGTTAAGAATAAGAGATAATGATGAAATAATAACTAAAACATGCCCAACTTTTACAAGATGAGAGTATTGTGACTCATATTTTTATTATATTCTAATTATATCAATTTATACCTACTTTTCCATGAAAATATATTTATATTAATTTAATACATTATGAAATTCAAATAGATCCACTGCCCTCACTTATAAATGGAAACCCCTTCCCTCATTTCCTTAGACACACGAAGAAACATATATCATAAAAATATAAATATAACTCTTTTATACATCCTTAAACATGTTATAGATGTTTTTTTACTTCCACAATACCAAACATAAGTCCCATAAGAGAATATATCAAGGGATTCTACTAAGGAAGAGGTAATTATCTTTATCAACACTTTCAGATTAATTTATTCTTCTACATTATATACATATATTAAATCTATTCTAAAATTTTTAATATTGTATCTTAAATAAAATTAAATGTTATTATTACAATGTTAAAACCATTTCCACTTCTTTTCAATCCCATGGAAATAAAAACATCACTCGTGCATATATACGTCTTACCATCTCTAATTAGCTATGTAATTCATTCTACATAACCATAATCCATGTATGGTTATAAAGATTGTAATAATAAATATATAAGATTTTTTGGAAATAAATTTTTTAAGAAATTATAATATAATATATGAATTATTAGATTCTAATCCTTAGGAAAATGAGTACATCGGTTGTGCATACATGTGGAATATCTCCTCCACAAAGTGGAATAGATATTTTTCAATTACAATTTACATGGATGGTAATAAGGAGATATTTAATTAATATATATTAGATTTATAACATTATTAAAATTTTACATATAATGGAACCATAATCAATATTTGATAACCATAAATTTCATGGAAAAAACATGTAAGGTGAAGTGAAGTATTGAACTCCCATAATAATGCCAATAATTAATGGTTCTTAAAGAAAAATTGATAATACGTTATAAGAATATAATATATGATATTAAAAATATTAATATGGTTCTTCTATAAATTGAAAATATTTTTAGAACATTTATATAAGTAGAAAAATAAATTTCAACTAATGGGAAATGTGAGTTATAGGATTTTGTCTCAATTTCCACCAAATTGACCCATATTTGGTAAAATACCCCTATAACACATATTATGTTTATATAATACCCCATTGAATAATGTAACTTGGATATATATTTATTCAGGTTAATTAATGTTTACGTTATTATTTAATCATTCAATGGGATGAAATTTAAAGTATAAAAAATTGAAATTAATTAAATTTTAAATATTTTTTTGTGATTGATTATAATTTCATTTGAAGGAATCGTATTATATTTACATCATAAAGAAGAAAAAATTTCATATTATTGGGATATTTGATGTTTTTACATGCTTTATTCGGAAATTTCCCATATTTGGAACCTTACACAAAAAATGTAATAATTAAAAGAGATGCATGTCATTTTTCTCTTTTTTATGAGGTATATTTTTCTTCCATGTCCATATTTTTCAAAATTAGTTTTCAAAAGTCCTTACTTACTCAATTGTAATTTTATGATATCTATTGATTTAAAAATGGTTTGAAGTTTATCTTTATAATTTTTTCTAAATTTTATATTTCCAAATTTCATTTAAAAAACTGAAAATGAATATATCGCTTTTAATTTATACTACGATAAAATAATTTTATTACACCATAACCATTTTATAGTATTTATCTTCTTATACAATATTTAAATTATTTTATAAAAGAATAATTTTAATTTTTGAATTCTATTTTTTTTAATTCTTTAAAACCATTATTTTACAACAAAATTTACATTTTGGATGAATTGATGGGCATATTTTATCTCTTTTTAATTTTGTGGTCATTAAAATTCACTTAAAAAATTAAATTTATTTTTATCATTTTAAATTAAATATCTCTTATATATCCATATTCTTTGTATCAAGTATATTATTACTACATAAAACACATACAATTTCTACATACTATTTTTTACTTTTAACATTATTTGATTGACTAGAGAAATTTTAACATTCCATTTTATTTAATCAATACATATATTAATTGATATGGTATATGTTTTATGAATTGTATTGTTCATTCAATATATTAGGAATTAATTTAAATTTAAATATTGCGTGGGCTCATGAATATATGGAATTTTTATGCATCAATATCACTCATCAAGAAAAAATAGTTGGATCGGCTTATTATATGAGCTTTTGGTGTATTCCTACGTATACCGCAAACTATAATGGAATAAGGCCTTGGTCTTAAGGATATCATGATATGATCAATTATGACATCAAATTATATTCATTAAATTCATTGTGAATTAATTTAATATTTTCCACAAGATTATTCCATTTGATATTATCCATTGATGCAATTACTGCTCATATTATTGATTATATGAATTGTGTTTAAGTTATTTACCATACCATATTGATTATTCCTCATTAAAAATATTTTCAATTTTTATTAACCCTTATTGATAATTTTATCTCACCCTTATTCTCTTTCTTTTATAATTAGCTAGTATTAATAACTCTATGAAAGAGTTTGAAGGATATTGAACATATACATTTCATTATTTAATATCTTATTACCATCAAAAAGTGTAAATCCGAATTGTATTTATTTGATTAGGAATAATAATCTAATCTATCATTTGAGATCCGATCTCTTGTATCCAATTACATTTAAAAAATGTAGACATCAAATATAGATTAATAGATATGGTATTGTTATATTAATTTTTTACCAAACCCCCATTAAAAATAGAGGAAGTAGGGGATATGATATTCTCCCCCATAGTATAAGTATTGTATCTCCATATTTTTACCAAGATAGTTTTCTACTTCATTATTGAACTCCCTAATCATATCAATGGATTTATACTTATGCCTACTTGATTAGACAAATCCATATATACTAAATTCATTGGTAATTTTCCTGAAGTTTGTATATATACACCTAGTTTCAATTTGAATGGGTCTTAAAAATTATATATGAATGAATTTAAGATTATTTTTATATCACTCACCTCTCCCACTAATTGGAACTTTTTTCATTTTATATTTCAAACAAGCATGTTGGAGACCAACCATTGTTTAGATTAAAATAATATTAATATTTATATTAATATAAATTATTGAAGTGATTCTCTTTTACATGTACATTTTAGTGATTCCACAACTATGTTATATATTATTCTTATGAACATAATAGATATAGATTTCAAAAAATAGTTTTAAAATATAATACATAATGATTTATATTCAAATGTCCCACAACAAAACACATTTTATCTCTATTATATTAATAGACCTCATTTTCATATATAAAAACGAATATATCATTGTCTAAACATGCAATATATATATTATTTTGGTAACATGGGAACAAGATAACTATAATTTAAAACTAGAAATAAATTACAGACAAATATCGATGATAAAACTTGAAAGATTATCCAAAAAGTTAAACAAATTTGGTAGCTAAATGATCCACCTCACATCTAAAAAACTAATTTGAATCTATATTATTTTATTACTTAGAAACTAATGTGATCAATACATACTCTATATAATAGTTATTTTTTCAGAAAAATTTATTAACTTCAATAATTAATAAAAATAAATATTCCTAAATATTTTCCAAAATGGTTTTTTCCTTCAAAAAGTGGATTTTCTTACAAAATTCCAAACACACTTCTCATTTTTCATTACACAATACCATGATCATCCTCCTCATAGATGGGAACTATGAATGTTATATAGATCTTGTGATAACCTTAAGGCTTTTTACATTTTCCATTATCCTACTAACCATAATGATTTGTTGTTTTTCATTTTTTCATGTCCTTATCAACTTCAAAAATCAAAACGAAGATATTTTGGAGTGTATTCTAAATATTTTTCATAATAACAACAAAAAAATAGATAAGATATGAGGAAGTAAAGAGTGTCTGGGGTATGAAAAAATAAAATTATAGATTGAAACCCTAAAATTATTAATACTCAACATCACCAATAATCATGACAATATGAGGCTTGGACGGTGCACATTATCTAATATTGCATATAAAATTTACTTTGGGGATATCAAACATTTCATGATTATTTATCTCATGAGAAATAAAATGAAGATGAGAAAACAATGTGTATGAATCATTGTCTTCCAAATATGTTTTGATCTCACTTGTAATGGAATATAACATGATGTATTGAATATCAAATTCAAAATCTATAAGTTTATATAATTCAATATAATCCCCCTTACGTTCCTCTATAAAAGGATTTTTCGGTTTTGGAGACTGAAACTAATATAAAAACTGCACTTGGGGTTGTTTTATTTTAATGTTCTTGTAAAACACTTTGAGATTCATACCTATAAGGCCCCAGCCTTAAACATTAGATAATATTTAGTAAAATCCAGAATTCCCATTAAGGATATTTTTAGGTATATTGTTTTAGATAATGAAGCCATAAATATTAAAATACATCTCAATTATTACAATGTAGACAATTATAGTATATCCAATCATTATACAATTATAAACCCCTTAAATAGAACAAGAATTATTTTCATAATAATAATATTATTTAATTATTCCTTTATCATACCCTTACTTATACCCTATGAAAAAAATTTCTAAAATAGCGGATGAGTCTAAAAAGATCAGTGTGGGATATAGAATAAGTAAAGAAACCATTAATCCATGAATAAAAACAAATTAATGAAATCATACTTTTTACTCATAAAACCTATGTTATTTAACATACCTTAAGAAATCATAAGATGTAGTAATAACTGATATAAATCACAAATCAAAATAGTAACTTGTGGAATCCATAACATACTTACACTGTAGCTTTCACAGCAACATAGGGATTAACGGTCATGGTTACATTTGGAATACCCGTTATAGTATATTCCCAAAATATCTTAGGAGAAACTTTATAGTTTATCTCCCTCATGTTAACCAAAGCATTAGAGACCCATCTCAGGCTCACCCACCATCGGTTTATCATGAAACCCCTCATATTTGATTTATCACTAAAACACCCATCAAATTTCCAAGTAACATAACATAATCATAAAACTTAAAATATGGAAATTATCAAAATTTCACTAATGAATAACAGAAATCAATTGAAGATATTAAAATATTAAATCCATTTCCAAAACCATATAAATAATTTAATAAAGTGATTTTTTAATCAAAGTGTCCCATAAAACATAGAAACATTTAAAATAAATTTGATAATTAAAATTTTATAACATATATGTCTATATAAACTAATCCATAAAACCAGTTTTAAAACATGGACATTAATGAGAATAATTTAGAATAATAAATATTTAAAAAATTGAAAACAATGTTTTAGTTAAAGTGTCCTTTACCACTTAAGAAAATTCATGAATAAAATTAATTAAAGAATTAAATTTAACAAATACATATAATTACATGAGAATAAAGATATTTATGATATAATATTTCAAAGGGCAGAATATACACTAGAAAAGTGAATTGGTTCATTACAACAAATAAGTCTCAATGGAATGTAAATTGAGATTAAATCCGTTATAGATATTGTATCCTTAGATTAAGGATAATTAAATGACATAATTATGTGTGAAAAATATTAATATACCCAATATACAAGTATATTAATGGTAAATAAATAAGAGGTTATTCACACATTTAATTTTAAAAACATAACCACTGATATGGATATTTTACTCAATGAAATAGGATTGAGTTAAAAATTCCCTTAAAATATTCGTATAAAAGTAGTAAGAATATTTCAATGGGGAGATTAAGTTTAACAAAAATATATCCACACAATGGGAAGTGGAAATTATAAAACAAATAAAAAATATTTATTAAACACATAATCCTAGCATAATATAATCCATGAAGTATGCGTAAAACCCAATGAGTGGAAATTGCGAATAATTCCCATAATAGTATCATTTTGTTAATAAAATAGATCGATTTTGTGTATTAAATATAAATACCCATAAATATAGTATAAATACAAGATAATATTTTAAAATTAGTCTTTCATGTAATCATATCACGACATAGTCATTTAGTAAGAGATCAACCCAAAGATTTAAAATTGGGTTAAGAAGTTCCCTTACCTTGAGTCGAACATGTATTTTTCATTATTAATCTCCAATAATAATAAAAATATGTAAACTTATAATATATTTAATAATTTTTTCATGTTTATTATTTCTTTTATATCACTTATTACCTAGTTATAACATTCATATAATTATTCAAGTTCATATTAGTAATTTTGTCGACATTCGGTACTTGAGTCGGAAATAATCATATTTTGATATAAATTGTCCATGTTGTCATAAGATCATTATCTCCATAATAGTATTCATGATTTAAATATAATATATATCAAATATATATATATATATATATATATATATTTATAATAGTACATAACATTTGGAGATAAGAAATGAAATTCACAGTTCATGGAGACGACAGATCGTACATACGCATGAACGCAACTATAATTTCATTGTCATGTTAAAGGGTTGAAAAATAAATTATAAAGAAGTATATTATAATTTTAGTATATTATCAATGTTATATATGTTACATATGTACATTAATTCCATTGTATAGACATTCCATTTATGAAAAGAATGAGTCATATCACTTTTAGGGGGCGGTAGTCCGCACTTCATCAAATGAAATTATCGTATTTAGACATTGTAGAAAGAATAATGGTATGTTGAAAATAAAATATACAGAAACATAAATACAATATTAATACAATATATATATTATATAATTAATGTTCTATAATAATTTCCACCATGATAGGTGGTAGGGGAAAATTTAATAATTATCATTTCCTAAGGCAGTAGTTCGTTGTACATAGAAACATTATGTTTGTATCCATTAGATGGGGTGTGTGTATGTTTAATTATAATAATTATCATGAAAAATTCATACTATACTGATTATTTTGGTTTTGTTATGTAATTAAATAATAATAAGATCAGTGGGAGTGAAGAAGGAAAATTAAGGAAAGGAACTTGAGATATGATGTTACCTATAAATCCGGCAACTTTTTTGATCTAAGCCAAAAGGAAATATTGAATTTCCATATTCCAATGGTAAGTAATCTTGGAGGAAGGGGAAAAATTAGGAAGACTATATGAGTATAATTTGGTTGAGCCAATGGGTTTTAGAGGTGTCAGTTATGTGGGCAGAGGTGGTGGCCTTTTATAAGAGGGAGGAGAGGCACTTTAGGAATGTTTAGAAATATTAATTTTTTATAAACTAATTTTTGATTTAAAATTTTCCAAAACTAATTTAATTAAAATATAAGATTATTTTAGTTCTAATAACCAATAGATAATAATTTTTAGACATGTTTTTAATATTTTTTAATCCTTATATTTTTGGTTTAATCCTTATTTTACCCTTTTCATCATATAGTGATATCTTGTTATTTACACATTGTAAGTTAATGTAATTCACATATCATTTAAATATAAAAAAAAGTCATTTATTACATATATGGATTTATATTAACTATTTTTCCACAAATTTTATTTTTATGAATTTAATATAATTTAATAAACTAATTTTTATGTTAAGTTATAAATTATGTCAATTTTGACACTATTCATACATGACTTTTTAAAAATTTAATACCAACTTTATTACTCACACCAATGGATTTAAATTATCCCTAACATGTCAATGAAATATATCAAATTCTTGAATGGCATAAAAATATTCAAATTATATTTATTTTAATATTAATAATATCATTTATTAGAATCTTTCATTAATGAAGCAACCACGACATCATCATTATGTCATAATTGAAATTATATATTTATTGTCCAAAAATTATAAATAAAAAACCATGATGTTGGAAGTATTTTTATATTTATAATTAATATTTATAGTCTGATATATTAATTAAATATAACTATATTAAAATTATTTTAGGAAAAGATTCATGTTTATGTTATATTTCTCTTTACATTAAATTAATTCTTATAACATGTCATTATGACACCAAGTGGCTCCATGAGGTCCTAAAATTGACACATGGAAGACCATGGTCGAAAATATTTCATCAAATAAGATTATCACATGTTTTTTGGTTGTTTAATATAATTATAATATTATTTTGTTACCCTTATTTACTAGATTTACCCTTTAACCATGGTAAATAAAATAATTACTCAAGTTATTATTCATCATGTTCAAAAATAAAAGGCACCTATTACCAAAATTTTTACCTTATGATTCCAAATATGGAATAAATTTTTCTAAATTCAAAACATAGTAGTTTTAGAAATTAACTTAAAATTAATTCCCATTGTCTAAACCAATACGCTAGTTTTTATGAAATAATAATTATCTAATGTTTGACATGTGTTTATGTCCAATTTCAATAGGAAATTACTTAAAATAAATAAAATTGGATTAAAATATAAAAAAATTAATCTAATTACACTTTAAAACCAATTTAAATGACAATATAAATATATAAATAAATTAGATGAAAAGACAGTTTTGTATTGAAATACAATATGTTTTTTACTATTCACTAAAAAAATAAACTTTATCAGAAAATTACCAATAATTTAACCAAATTAAATTTTGGTACCCTGCTTCTATAGAAGAAGTTTTTTTTAAATATGTCAATAAAAGGTGAAAAAATAAATTTTAAAAGGGTTCTCCATCAAAAGGCATAAAAACTTCATTTTTAGAAAAATACTTATTTTATCCAAAAACTGAATTTGTTCTAACATCATATCTAGAAAAAATATAAGATGAATTTAAAACATTTCATTGAATATATAAAATATATTTTTATTTATATAAAAATCTATAATTAGTTATATGTCTTTATAAACATAATTATTATCTTTTAAAAAGGTTTTTATAAATCTACATACTTTATATTCAATTGGTTTTTATATCTATTTATAAAAAATTTGGTAACCCATGAATCATTATTTACACATCTGTAAAACATATTTTCATAATTCATTGGATTCAATTCATTGATTCCATACCAATGGTTAGGCGTTAACTACTATTTAAAATAATAAAATTGTTACTGTATTATTTTTTGGTATAAGTCAATGTTCTGTGCAAAGTAAGATTTCAGAAAAACACGTTGTTATGTGTTGACTATGCTATCAAAAAAAGTATCCCCTTTAATGTAAAATTAATATCCTATTCATAAATATTAATTGAAAATAAAAAGTAAAATTCTATAAATACACGGTTCATTACATCATTCAACCATTTTGGAAATTACCTCCTCAGAATTTTAATATATGTCTCAGAAACTTCATTAGAAATCCCACATTAGAAAAAGTGTCAAAAAAACTATAAATTTAATGGAAATGAAGAGAAGTAAAAAGGTCACCTCAGATAACATGTAAAAAGATTACATTTAGGAAAGTATTTATATGGAAGAAAAATTAACCATAAATTTTTGATGGAGAGTTATAGAAAACATGATCAGGAGAAAGTTAACTACCAGAAAACCCAAAACATGTGATGGGTTAAACAATATTTGATTACATAGTAGTAAATGTAAACATAATATTTTTTTAATTTTATTTACATTAATTTGAGAAATTTATTTATGATATTGACTAAAAACAAAATGAAATATACATTCTCTTTGAAGTATAGTTTTATCCTTCAAAAAAAGTCTACAAAAAACTCATCTTTTCTCCTAACAATGATTATTCAAGATGACTTGGTCACAAATAAAGAGCTAGAATCAACTTCTAGAGAATCAGATAATCCAAAAAAGATGAAATATATATTTTATACTTATTTATACATCATCCAAAAACAAAATGGATAGTACAAGATCAGATAATCCACAAAAAATATAATCCTTTTAAAAAATAAATACTACTCTTAATCTCCAAAATTCCACAAACAATACCAAAGTTCAACCAATACCATTCAATACTAAATTGTCCTTAAAATTCATAAAAATAATCTAAACTATGATTGAAACCCAAAAGTCATAAGTATTTGATCACATAGTCTTCCGTGATAATTATTGACATTTATCTCCAAATAACATCGACTTCTCTTGAACTCTCATAATGAAAAGTAATTAACCAAATCACATATTCTATAATATTGGTAAATCATTTACATAAATAACCCAAATCAAAATATGTCCACAATGAAATCATAGGTTCTCCCGAAATAGTATTTAAACAATTACTCCCCAAACGAAATCCAATAGTATTATATTTTCCATTGTCATATAGTGTTCCCAAAAGAGAAAACGTCTTCTAAAATAACATTTCTCACTTAATCCCTAAATATTTTTACTATGCAATGGATATCAATTTGATAAAACATATTTTCCAAAAATCAACTTATTCTGGACCATAAAAACATTTATCTAAAATTAATACATCATACTAATAAGGGACTTCACATAGGCCTGTGGTAGGTGATCCATCGTTATCTCCCTTCAGTTGTGGGTTCGATTCACATGGACTTACGGGATGCGATGGGTTTTCACCCATCGTGTGGGATTTCTATTTTCTAAATCCATATCATTTTTATAGAATTCTCAAAACTAAGATAATTTCTTCAAAAATAACATAACATTCATTATCCTCAAAGGTTATCTAATACCTTTCATTTTGAATCACAAAATGTAATGACCATTAATCACCAAAAAAACAAAAGTTAATATGAACCCATAAGGTTATTTTTTATGTCCACACAAGAAAAGATAATTATTCCTTGAATAAAATTTACCCATATAAAAAATCAGGGTGGGACATACTAGAAAGAGTCTTCCAATGTAATCCCATCATTAAAAGAGAATAAATACTTTTAAAAGTTTCATCATCCAAAAATCCACTATAACTCTTGAATCCATTATATGTATATATATTACTCATTCAGTGTTCTTTATAATCCATTAGCTATGTATTTCCACATTAATTCTTAATACATCATTCTTGTAGATCAAATATCCCCATCATTTGTAAATATCAACCAATGATTCTTCGTTCTTTATGGATAAGAAAATAAATCATACCTTGAATCCAGATGTCATTATATTCAATATGTTCCCTACCTCTTTCATAATGTTGTCCTACTTTCAAAAAGTAAAAGTTCACCCCACATCTTTTATTTCACTTTTCAAAAGAGTTTGAAAAGTTGAGATCTTAAAATCAAAATAAAAATATACAATGAACCATGAATTGTTTTTAGAAATGATTAGATGTTGTACAACTCAAAAAATTTCTTACAGGTGATAGGAATACCCATGAAACTATCAAAATCATTCAAACATGATTTTCCATAATAGTGATGATCAAATCGTCAGGTAGGGATAAGAATGTTGTGGAATATCACTTTTTATCAATCTAGAAAAATGATATTTAATATGCTAAAATGATTCAACACTTAAACATGATGAAAATTATAATTTTCTCAAAAATAATCATATATAGGGTAAAGATAAAATAAAAACTTTTATATTACTCTAATCCATCAACCCCCTTATTTCACTATTGTTTTGGTTTTTATTCAAACAACCTATTTTGACATAACCCTCCAAGAGTTTCTATATTATAATAACCCTATTGGTTATATTTGATTCTTTACTTACACCTATATAACACCATAACATCGAAAGTTATCTAAACTGACCTCTGATACTAACTCTAATGCCTCAACATTAAACATTACATAATCTGGAGTTAAGTAAAGAATTCACATTGAGGATATTTTCAGGTTTACTGTTTTAGAGAATTGTGCCATAATTATTACATTACATCTCAAATATTAAAAGGTAGACACTTCTACTCAATCCGATTTTTTCACAATAAAACTCTTTAATTAGAAAATTAATTATTTTCTTAAGAAAAATATTCTTGAATTCTCTCTTTCTTTTACCCTTCTTTATACACTGTGAAAACATTTAAAAAATGTGATGAACATAAAAATATCAGTAATGTATATAATATAAGGAAATAAAATTTAATCCATGAATACAAAAAAATCAATGAAATCCTAATTTTTACTCATGAAACATAATCTTTTTATCATACCTTCATGAAATCATAATATTTAGGAATAACTCATAGAAATCATAAATAAAAATAGTAACTTGTGGAATCCATAACATACTTACATTGAATATTCCACATCCACATAGGGAGTAACCATAAAGGCTACGTTTGGAATACCCATCATTTTATATTCCCAAATTTCACAGGGTAAACTTTATCGTTTAACTCCTTAATATTACCTAAAGCATTGGAGAGCTATCTCAGGCTTACCCACCCTCATTTTATCATGGAACCATCCTTTTTGGTTTATCATTTAACCACCTGTGAAATTATCATTGACCATTACATAATTATATGTCACGACCCCTCCCACCAAAGATGCCCCTCCTGAGCTAGAAATGGTGAAAGGGAGATAATGAACCCCGAGTCCCGCCTCCAGTAGGACCCAGGGTGGTGACTAGAACCAAGGGTATGAGTTTTCACAAATATGGGAGGCATTACCCTTTTTATTATTTAAGATCGGGATATAGGACAAGTCAACCACCAAAAAGGAAAAGAACAAGTGTATAGAAATAAACCCAAACCAATCCCACATGCATGTTTAAATTGTTCTGAAACATGGTACAAGTACAAGAAAGATCAAAAAGTACAATACCAAAAGAAACAAGAGTACAGAAAACTGCAACAACTCCAACTGTACCGACTAGTAGGGTCCCGCACGACCCTGGTAGTCCTCCTGGAAACCTGAAAGTAAATGTAGGGTGAGCATACAACTATACTCAGTAGGGACACCTAAAGCTCTCATGCACATGTAGGGAGATATACTAATGTCCCGTGAAAACAACAGAAGAAACCAAAACCTAAAAAGGAATTATATCCACCCAACCTCACCAGCCACGCTCACCAAAAACACAAACAATAGGTAGTAGTAGTCTATAAGATCAAGAGTATTGGGTACCCCAGACCATTTCCCACCACTATTTAGATGCTCTTCCTAACGGCGAACATCCGGACGCTACCACACTCTTCCCGCCCGCACACACCTGGTACTCACAACCATGTATCCCTCCCTCACACACCTGGGCCTCAGAACCACGTATCTTGCCCGCACACACCTGGGCCTCAGAACCAAGTATCCCTCCCACACACACCTAGGCCTCACAACCACGTATCCCACCCGCACACACCTGGGCCTCATCCCGAAGGTTCATGGGAAATAGTAAAACCTGCCCGAAGAGTCTTGGGATAAACCACCCCAATAGAAACCTACCCGAAGAGTCTTGGGTGTAAGGTTCCCTCAAGCCATCATAGCCTAGGGAAGAAGGAGCAGGAAGGAGCTAGTAACTAAGGGGAAAACACCCTCTCCCATGAAATGGGAGTGTTCGACACTAAGTTCTCAACATGGGTGGGGTGCGATAAAACACAATGATACAGATATATATATATATATATGTATACCAAACACACAGCCCAAACTATGTCTTCTAAATAGAGAAACTGAGCATGTTCCTCGACACTGCTACTACAAAGCATGCATACAACAAACAACCCCAACCCCATTTAGGTTTTCATGTTTCAACAGAATCTGTTTATTAGTTCCTTAACTACTTGGAAACTAACCACAACCAACCACATCAATCATTCGTAAAACATATCCCTACCATCCGCAAATAAAGTTAGAAAAACACAAGAAACACAACCAATTCTTTATTATTAACTATCCAACCCCATTAATTATTATTCCCATTCCATTACCATGCCCCACCATTCATTAACTCATCCACTTTTCTTTATTATTCATAACCCATAGTTCGTTCACATTCAAACCCAACCCTGCAACCCCGCTTCCAACTACCATAACCACAACCACATCGTACATCATCACCCCTTGATTCCATTTACTGTAGCCCCACTGCCCATCACTAATATATCATTCACACCAACCCACAACCAACCCAACCACATCCCCTCTTCTCACCCGATCCACAACAACCCACAAAACACCCCCTTCACATAAATTAACCCCAACAACACCCACATGTTTATTATTTCAGTTTAGTTCAACCGGGGTGATCACACAAGGGTTCCAGATTTTCATTTAATCAGCCAACTTTACGTTATTAACCAATTTCCACATTCCATGATGTTTCCATCCATAAACGGTCTAGAAAGATAGGGCAACATTTAATTGTGCAATAAAAGGCCCCCAATGACCATGATGTTCTGTAGGCATAAGCCTAATCAATTCACAAAATAATATCATAGGATATAAAATAATGTAACAGTAATCACAAACATCCCTACCCCATTATATAAGACAATTATTATCTTCATTAAACTGGTTCAAATGTGTTCCACATAAACAAGAGGACACCCACCCCACATGATGCACAATTTAGAGAGATGAAGGTGAGACCCCTACTTCAACAGGTTTTGATCACAAAACTCCCTCAGATCAACTTTAGAAGACGTCCGTCGGTATCCGTTGCTCCTAAAAAAACCTGGCAAAATAACTTCCTCAGGTGGAATCTGGGAAGGAAAGGCTTAAAGGAAAGCAAAAAAACCAACCTCAGTAGTTCCGCCTCATCATTACGATCACGTGGACACTGATGGATCTTAAATCAGATCTTGGACGAAGAAGTTATGGATGAAAGGAGCCTTCGAGTCTCTTGGGAGAGCTCTGCTCGAGGGAATGGGGAGGAGAGGAGTGAGTTGAAAAGGAGGAGGGGACCCCTCCTTTTATATTCGAGAAAAACAAAAGTACACGACGTGTACTTTATGGTACACGATGTGTACTTGGACATTTCACACGGTCACCACGCGACTCCCAACACGGCCTTCAACGCGGCACGCGACCATTGACTAGTCAACACATGGTTTGAAGGTAACACACACGCGGGGAGGTACTACTTGGCATGTAGTATTGGGTACACAAAATGTACCCATTTATTTCACACAGCAAGGACACGACTCCAAAATGGCACATGACCGTTGACTGGTCAACACACAATTTGAGCGTAACGCATACGCGGGGAGGGACTACACGGTGTGTAGTATGGGATATACGGTGTGTACCCATTTATTTCACATGGCAAGGACACAGCCCTCAACATGGGGTATACCTGACGAGGGGGTACACGATGTGTACTCACACTACACGGCGTGTACTTACAAAATTATGGAAAGTGTGGGAAAAGTCAATTTTACCCTCCAGAACACTTCATGACCCTCTTTTTGATAAAGGAATGGGCTGGAGAGGTCCGGGCCATTACATCAGTTATCTCTTAAAACATTCTCGTCCCCAAGAATTCAAAACCAACCTAGAGGAACCCTACAAGATACCTCTTAGGGCTCTCATTATAACAGGAACCCAACCATCAACCCTAATTATAGGTTTTAGGAATTCCTTCATCTATGTTGAGATATTATCTGCTTTAGGCGGCACTGACTCGCCTGTACAGGTTTAATCGCATCATCATTAATGTGTCTCGATTAAGAATCAGGTCTTCCCACTGCCATACATTAGGATTTTCAACTCGCACTACCCCCAACACTGCACAACCCACACACTGCCTGAACACATGGTTTGGGGAAATTCTTTCCCCTATGTCGAGATATTATCCACTTTAGGCAGCAATGACTCACCCACATGGGTTCAATCACATCCACATTAATGCGTCTCGATTAAGGGTCATGTTTTTCCCTTTTTCCCACACATCCGGACATGCTACACACTTCCAGAGAACAAGGAAACAAAAAGGTCTCATAACCGACAAGCCAAGAATTCCATATATCAGAGGTACATAGTTTAACATCAAAAAGAAAGCTCATAAGAACAAAAAAAACACAAGTCAATACAACTCCGGGTACTGAGCGTGCATCTGGGTCTCACGCTCCCAAGTGCTCTCCTCGAGGATGCCATGCCTCCACAACACACGAACCAAGGGAATGGTTTGTCTATGGAGCACATTCTATTTACGATCCTCGATTCTGACTGGTCGTTCCTCAAATGTCACATCATCTCCCATATCTAACTCTCACCAGTTGATAACGTGAGATTCATCGTGTAAGTATCGATATAGCTGAGAGATGTGGAAGATGACATGAACCTTATCCTACTAAGGTGGTAGGGCCAGCTAATATGCCACCTCACCAACTTGCCTCAGTACCTCGAAAAGTCCGATGAACCTAGGTGAGAGCTTGCTCCCTTTCCCAAACCTCCGCTGACCCGTCAAGGGGAAACCTTCAAGAACACCTGATCTCCCAAATCGAACTCCAAGGGCCTCCTCCGATGATCAGCATAAGACTTCTGTCGGTCTAGAGGTGCCTTCATCCTCTCACGCACAAGCTGGACTTTCTCAATGGTGATATGTACTACCTCTGGCCCAAGAGCACCTGTCTCACCAACCTCTACCCAGCAAATGGGTGAACGACATGGCCTTCCATACAAAGCCTCAAACGGTGCTATTACAATAGTAGAGTAGAAGCTGTTGTTGTAGGCAAACTCTACTAAAGGAAAGTGTCATACCCATAACCCTCAGAAATCTAGAACGCATGCTTGCAGCATGTCGTCCAACGTCTGGATAGTCCGCTCTGTCTGCCCGTCAGTCTGGGGGTGGAAAGAAGTGCTAAGGCATAGATGGGTGCCAAAAGCATGTTGTAACCCCCTCCAAACTCGTGAGGTAAACCGAGTATCCCGGTCTAAGACAATATTCTTCAGAACTCCATGAAAACGCACACCCTCGTATACGTACCTCTGTGGTAAGGTAGTCACCGGGCCCAACTCCTTAATTGCTAAGAAGTGGGATGGTTTCGTCAGTCAATCCACCACTACCCAGATAGAATCATATCCACCCTGAGCTCTAGGTAATCTTGTGATAATGTCCATTGAGATGTCATCCCACTTCCACTCGGGCAAATCTAAAGGATGAAACAAACCACTGGGAACACGGTGTTCAGCTTTTACTTGCTGAAACACTAGGCACATAGCAACAAACTCCGCCGCTGCTCGTTTCACCCCGGGCCAAAAAAACTGTTCCCTCAGGCGTCGGTACATTTTTGAAACACCCGGATGTACTGCCAAGGCTGAGCTATGGAACTCACGGAGAACTCCCTCACGCATCGCCTTCGGAACAAACAACCTTCCATGGAAAAGAATCCGATGTCGGCAGTCCTTTGACAATCCTTCTAGAGTGTTTCCCTGATCGACACGATCCCGCATTACTTCCGCCTTGGAGTCCCTCCACTGAGACTCTTCCACCTGCTGCTACAAGGAGGAATGTACCATCATCTAAAACAAACAGCCTCTAACACCCTCTATCCGTGCATCCAAGTGCAAGGAGGCCAACTCTCCCATCGCTTTCCAAGCATCAGTGGATTCCTGAACCACTTCCTTATGCGACTTACTTCTCAGGGCATCAGCCACAACGTTTCCCTTACCTTATGTGTAGGAGATCTCGAAGTCATAGTCTTGGAGAAACTCGACCCATCTCCGCTGCCGCAAGTTCAGGTCATGTTGGGAGAAGATATAACGTAAGCTCCTGTGATCTGAGAAGACCACAAAGCGCTCCCCAAAGAGGTAATATCGCCACAACTTCAGTTCGAACACTACTTCTTCAAGCTACAGGTCATGGGTGGAATAGTTACGCTCGTGAGGGAGCAACTCCCTAGACCCATAACAAATCACACCCTTCTTATGCATCAGTACACACCCCAATACAAGGCTAGAAGCATCACAAAACACCTCATACAACAACCCTTCCTCTGGAAACCTGAGAACTGGAGCACTGAACAACTTCAACTTCAGGTAGTCTAAATCTTTCTAGCACTGCTCGCTCCATTGGACGACCTGGTTCTTCCTAGTCAAAGCTGTCGATGGAGCAGCAAATCGAGAGAAGTCCGAAACAAACCTCCGATAGTAACCTTCTAACCCAAGTAAACTATGAACTTCTACCACGCTATTGGGTGATGCCCAAGAAAAAACTGCCTCCACCTTCGACGGGTCCATAGACACTCCATGATGAGACACTACATGCCCAAGGAAGTGAACTTCTTATTTCAAGAACCTACACTTCGAAAATTTCTCGTAAATCTGGTGGTGTCGAAGGACATCTAAGACTGCCCTGAGATGCTCAACGTGATCCTCCTCTATTCTTTATTAGATCAAGATGTCATCGACAAACACAGTGATGAACCAGTCTAAAAACTCTCGGAAGACAAAGTTCATAAGTCCCATGAACATAGCTGGTGCATTCGTAAATCCAAACGGCATCACTATAAACTCGAAGTGCCCATACCTGCTCCCAAAATCCGTCCGTGAGATGTCATTGTCCTTCACCCTGAGCCCATGATATCCCGATCGTAGATCAATCTTAGAAAACCAACATGGTCCCCTCAGCTGGTCGAAGAGATCCTCTATCCTTGGAAGGGGGTAATGGTTCTTGACTATTACCTAGTTCAACCTTCAGTAGTCTATGCATAGACTGAGACCACCATTTACCTTCTTCATGAACAAAAATGGAGCACCCCAGGGAAACACGATGGGTCGAACAAAACCCTTCTCCATCATATCGTCAATATGAATCCGCAACACCCGCAGCTCCGAAGTTGCCATCCGATAAGGGGCCATCGAAATCGGACGGGCACCAGGCTATAAGTCTATCCCAAACTCAACATCACGTCGGGGGGGGGGGGGGTAGAGTCACAACCTCCTTGGGAAGAACATCAAGGAACTCCCCAACAACCTCTGGGACATCCATCATCTCTGTATCAGCTAAAACCACTGATAACCCGCCTAACAAGGAGAATAGAGGCTTCACATGCCGACTTCCTACCTGATATCTCCTCTCGCCAACAAAATATACATGGTGCCCATCCACGTCTGAGAACATGACTCTTCTTCGGAAGCAGTCGATACTGGCACTAACAGAAAAAAACCAGGGGATGCCTAGGATGACATTGTACGGGTGCATCTGTAGCGAATGAAGATCCCCACTAGATCGATGAGGTCCCAACGTCAGCCCACATCCCCGGAAAACACAAGATACACTGGTCTGGCCTCCAACTGGGGTACTCAGCACCAGTGGTACAGAAAGTCTGTCTACGTCTAGACCCAAAGCATGGTCTAGAATGGGTGAAAAAAGGAGTGTTAAGCTCCCAAATCGAACAAGGCAGAAACAAGAGTGTTGAACAAACCAATCGTACCTCGCACCACCTCTGGTCCTGCTGGAACTGCCAACTCTACTACGTGAAAATGTCCTCACCCAACTCCTCTGCCTCTCTGATGTCATCCACCTCCCAAACCACACCCTGGTCGAGGTCCTTGAGGAGCCCCCTGAGGTCAGCCTCCTTCCGCAAAGTCTACCCTTGAAGGAGCATGGTCCTACTACTACTGGAAGGGCCTCACCGGCAACTGGTGCTATTGAGGTGGGAGCTGAACCTGCCCACCTCCACCGTACTGAGCTCGGGTCGGGCACCGACTCTGAATGTGCCCGCAAAATCCAAAATAGAATCACTTCGGTCTTGGGATCGTGGAAAAGGGACGAGGACCTAAAGAATTGAACTGAAACTACTGGGGCCTGCTCCCCACAGGCCTGAACCTGGAAGGTCCCGTCGCCGGAGACCTGCTGCTAACTGCCTTCCCCTTCGACGAACCTGGATGAATCCCCTCACATGGTGCACCTCCCTGCGAGTTCATCCTCTCTACAACCTCTTCCTTCTTTTGTACTACCCAGTACATCAGAAGGGTGGAGGGGGTGACAACATACTGGAGTAAAGGATGAAGATCCTCCTCCAAATGTCTTGCCCGAGACTCCTCATCCGGAAAAAGATCCGGAGAAAAGCGTAGGAGATCCTTGAACTTGATACCCAACTCTCGTACTGACATACTCCCCTACTGGAGGGAGAGTAAATCCTGATGCTTCTCTACCATGATCATGGAAGAAAGAAATTACTCTCGGAATTCTTTCTCAAAGTCATCCCACGGAACCTCTGCTTATATCCTCTCTCCAAGGTAGAGCGTCCACCACTGTCGCGCCGCACCTCTCAGTTGACTGACTGATAGGGGAACCCTATACTCCTTTGGATCATAGATCAAGTTAAAAGTGATCCCCAGCTCCTCAGGACACCCCTATGTCTCTGTATCCGAAGTACTACCCTCGTACTTCTTGAGGGTTTTCCATTAGAAGGAACGAAGAGTCTTCTACCACTGACTATCTTCCTCCTCTCGGTCAATCTTCAACTGATCGATCGCCTGAATCTACTGGGCCACGGCTGTCTAAGTCACCCGGGGACGACATCCAGGTGCCATAGCTATATGGTAATCAAAGATCGCCTAAGCCCAAGTAAAAAGGAATTTCTCATGGTTTCATTTTATTATTTTATTCAATTTCTTTCCCAGAATTCCAAAATCAAGTAAAACAAAATCATGATGATGCATGTACCATCCCTAGGGTCTCTAACCTGTAATCAATGTAGTATCACTTGGTCGTTCGGTAGGCTCAGAGTCCTTGCATCGGATCACGGGGGGACCTAAAATCCCGTGTCCTAGCCTGTCTTTACTGGACTTTGTCACGCACCAAGATTAACCAACACTGTTTCCCTATAATCCCATGCAATCCCCACTGTGCCTAACTCTAGACTCCATCCTATCTCTCAACCATCACATTTGATACCATTCTATCATGACCCCCTCCCACCAAAGATTCCCCTCCTGAGATGGAATTGGTGAAAGGGAGATAATGACCCTGAGTCCCGCCTCGAGTAGGCCCCGGGGTGGAGACTAGCACCAAGGTTATGAGTTTTCACAAATATGGGAGGCATTACCCTTTTTATTATTTAAGATCCGGAGATAGGACAATTCAACCACCAAAAAGGAAAAGAACAAGTGTATAGAAATAAACCCCATCCAATCCCACATGCATGTTTAAATAGTTCTAAAACAAGGTACAAGTACAAGAAAGCTCAAAAAGTACAATACCAAAAGAAACAAGAGTACATCAAACTGAAACAACTGCAACTATCCCGACTAGTAGGGCCCCGCACGGCCCTGGTAGTCCTCCTGGAAACCTGAAAGTAAACGTAGGGTGAGCATACAAGTATACTCAGTAGGGAAACCTAAAGCTCTCGTGCACAAGTGGGTAGACATCCTAATGTCCCATGAGAACAACAGAATAAAACCCAAACCTAACAAGGAATTCTATCCACCCAACCTCACCATCCATGCTCACCAAAAATACAAACAACAGGTAGTAGTAGTATATAAGATCAAGGGAATTAGGTACCCCTCACCATTTTCCCCCACTAGTTAGCTTCTCTTCCTAACGGAAAACGTCCTGACACTACCACACTCTTCCCGCCTGCACACACCTAGGTCTCACAACCACATATCCCGCCTGCACACACCTGGGCCTCACAACCACGTATCCCCCCCACACACCTGGGCCTCACAACCATGTATCCCACCCGCACACACTTGGGCCTCACAACCACATATCCCGACCGAACACACTTGTGCCTCACAACCACGTATCCCACCCGCACACACCTGGGCCTCATCCTGAAGGTTCTTGGGAAAAAGTAAAACCTTCCCAAAGAGTCTTGGGCTAAACCACCCCAATCGAAACCTACCCGAAGATTCTTGGGTGTAAGGTCGCCTCAAGCCATCACAGCCTAGGGAAGAAGGATCATGAAGGAGCTAGTAACTAAGGGGAAAACACCCACTCCCATGAAATGGGAGTGTTCGGCACTAAGTTCTCAACATGGGTGGGGTACGATAAAACACAAAGATACAGATATATATATACATGTACACCAAACACACAGCCCAACCTATGGCTTCAAAACAGAGAAACTGAGCACCTGCCTCGACACTGCTACTACGGAGCATGCATACAACAAACAACCCCAACCCCATTTAGGTTTTCATGTTTCAACAGAATCAGTTTATTAGTTCCTTAACTACTGGGAAACTAACCACAACCAACCATATCGATCATTCGTAAAACATATCTCTGCCATCCACAGATCAATTTCGGAAAACACAAGAAACACAACCAATTCCTTCTTATTAACCATCCAACCCCATTAATTATTATTCCAATTCCATTACCATGCCCCACCATTCATTAACTCTTCCACTTTTATTTATTATTCACAACCCATAGTTCGTTCATATTCAAACCCAACCATGTAGCCCCGCTGCCAACCACCATAACCATAACCACACCGTACATCATCACCACTTGATACCATATACTATAGCCCCTCTTCCCATCACTAACATAGAATTGACACCAACCCACAACCAATCCAACCACAACCCTACTGCTCACCCGATCCACAAAAACCCACAAAACACCCCCTTCACATAAATTAACCCCAAAAACACCCACATGTTTATTATTTCATTTTAGTTCAACTAGGGTGATCACACAAGGGTTACAGATTTTCATTTAATCAGCCAACTTTACGTGATTAACCAATTTCCACATTCCATGAAGTTTCCATCCATAAACAGTCTAGAAAGATAGGGAAGCGTTTAATTGTGCAATCAAAGGCCCCCAACGACCGTGATTTTCAGTAGGCATGAGCCTAATCCATTCACAACATAATATCAATGGATATAAAATAATGTAATAGTAATCACAAAATTCCCAACCCCGTTATATAAGCTAGTTATTATCTTCATTAAACTAGTTAAAATGTGTTTCATGTAAACAAGAGGACACCCACCCCGAATGATGCACATTTAAAGAGACGAAGGTAAGAACCCTGCTTCAATAGGTTCTGATCAAAACGCTCCCCCAGATCAACATTATAAGACATCCGTCGACGTCCTTCACTCCTGAAAAAACACGAAAAAAAAAACTCCCCGGGTGGAAGCTGGGAAGGAAAGGCCGAAAGGAAAGCAACAAAACCAAGCTCAGAAATTCCTCCTCTTCGTTACAATCCCATGGCCGCTGAAAGATCATTAATCGAAGCTCGGACGAAGAAGTTATGTATGAATGGAGCCTTTGAGTCTTTTGGGAGAGCTCTGTTCGAGGGAATGGGGAGGAGAGGAGTGAGTTGAAAAGGAGGAGGGGACCCGTCCTTTTATAGGCGAGAAAAAAAAAGTACACGGTGTGTACTTTATGGTACACGGCCTATAGTTGGCCATTTCACATGGTCACCACGCGGCTTCCAACATGGCCTTTAACGCGACACATAACCGTTGACTGGTCAACACACGGTTTGAAGGTAATGCGCATGCCGGGAGGTACTACACGGCGTGTACCCATTTATTTCACACGACAAGGACACGACTCCAACACGACACATGGACGTTGACTGATCAACGCACGGTTTGAGGGTAACTCGTACGCGGGGAGGGACTACATGACGTGTTGTATGGGATACACGACGTGTACACATTTATTTCACCTGGCAAGGACATGACCTTCAAAACAGGGTATACCCAGCAAGGGGGTACACGGCGTGTGCTCACACTACACGACGTGTACTTACAAAATTCTGGAAAGTGTGGGAAAAGTCCATTTTACC
Source organism: Viscum album (assembly GCA_963277665.1). Classification (NCBI taxonomy): domain Eukaryota; kingdom Viridiplantae; phylum Streptophyta; class Magnoliopsida; order Santalales; family Viscaceae; genus Viscum; species Viscum album. The sequence goes on along the minus strand of OY728123.1, from coordinate 496,731,320 downwards.
CTCCAGAACACTTCATGTACCTCTTTTTGACAAAGGAATGGGCTGGAGAGGTCCGGGCCATTACATTTTAACACATAAAAGATGTAAATTATCAATATTTTACTCATCAATCATAGAAATAAATTCAAGATATTGAAATATAAAATCCATTTCCAAAACCATTTATAACATTAAATAAATTTATTTTTGAATCAAAGTGTCACATACCACTTTGAAACATTTAAAATAAATTTTATAATTAAAAATTTAAACCATATTTATCAATATAAATAATTCCTTTAAACCATTTTAAAATCATGGAAATTAATTATAATAATTTAGAATAATAAATATTTAAAACATTTATAATGATTTTTTAGTTAAATAATCTCTTACCACTTGAGAAAATACATGAATACAAATAATTAAAGAGTAAAATTAAAAAAAAACATAAAAAATATTATGAGAATAAGGATATTCATGATATTATTTTTCAAAGGGAATTATAAACACCATATAAAAGTGAATTGGTGCATAAAAATTAATAAGCCTTAATGGAATGTAAATTGAGATGGAATCCCTTACAAAGATCATATCCTTAGATTAAAGATAAAACAACGAAAAAATTTTGTTTCAAAAATATAAATAAACACAATATAATAAGTTATTAATTTTAAACAATAATATGTAATTTGCATATATTCATTTAAAACTAATAACAATGACATGGATATTTAACTCAATGAAATGAGATTGAGTTATGATTTCCCATACAACGTTCGTATAAATGGTGTGAGAATTTATCAATAGAATGATGTTGTGTAGAAAAACTATATCCACACAATGGGAAGTGGAAATTAAATCGTCAATAAATAAAAAGTGATTCAATACATATTATTGGAATAATATAATCAATGAAGTATGTGTAAAACACAATGATGGGAAATTAAGATTTTAATTTCCTATATAAAGATAATTTTCTTAATAAAATAGATTGATTTTGTATATTCAATATAAATACTTATAAATCAAGTATAAATACAATATATGTTATTAAATTTTTTTTCTCACATAATCATAGCATGGCATAGTCGAGTAGAAAATGATCAACCCAAAGAATGGAAATTGGGTTATGAAGTTCCCCTACCTGAGTCCGACTTGTCTTGTTCATTCTCTATCTCCCTAAATAATAAAAATATAATAAATTATAATTAATTAAAAAAACTGAAAGTTTATTTTTTTAACATATATCACTTATTACCTTGTTATAAGAATCATATAATTATTCATGTTCATATCCATCATTTTGTCGATATTTGGTACTATAGTCGAAAATGAACTTGTTTTGATCTAAATTGTCCATGTAGTAAAAATTAAATTATCTATAGAATAATATTAATGATTTAAATTTCATATATATAAATTATATATATATATATATATATATAATTTTACATAAAATTTGGAGATATTAAATGGAATGCACTATTCATGGAGACAGTAGGCCGTACGTACGCATGAATGCTACTTTCATTTCTTGGTCATATTAAAGTGATGAAAACAAAATAATCAATTAGGATATAATAATTCTAGTATAATACCTATGTTTTATATGTTACATAACTTTTCTAATTCCATCCTTTATAGTTTCCCTATATGGAACGAACGAGTCATATAACATTAATGGGGCATAGTCCACACTTCCTCAAATGAATTTATCATATTACACATTATAGAAAGAATAAAGGTATTCTATAAATAAAACATAATGAGGTTTGGAGAAAATAAATAAATATATATATATATATATTATATCATATAGAAATATAGTTTTATCATAATGTCTACCATGATAGGTGGTAGTGGATAATTGAACAATCATTGTTTCGTGAGGCAGTAGTTCACCGTACATAGAAACAGTATGTTCGTATCCATTAGATGGAGGTGTGTGTAAGTGTAGGTATAATATATATAATAAAAAAATCCTCTTATATTTATGATACTGGTTTTGTTATGTAATCCAATAATAAAAAAATTATAGGGAGTCAAGAAGGAAAATAAAGGAAAAGAACTCGAGAAATGACGTTACCTCTAAATCGGGTATCTTCTATTCATTTGAGCCAAAAGGCATTACTGAATTTCATTATGCACAAGTAAATGTTTCTGGAAGGAATATTAGGATTCTGGTAGATTATTTTAGTAGAATTTTGACAATCCAAGTTTCTTTATATGTGTACGTTATGTGGGTATAGGTGGTGGAATTTTATAAGAGGGAGGAGTGGTACTTTAGGAAAATGATGAAATTTTAATTTAATATAAATTCAATTTCAATTAAAAAGGGTCAAAACTAATTCAATTATATGATAAGATGATTTTTGTTCAAATAACGATCATTTTATAATTTTTAGACAAGTTTTTAATATTTTTTCATCCTTATCATTTTTGTTTAACACTAATTTACGTTTTTAATCTTATAGTGATATAATGTTATTTACATATTGTGGGATAATTTAATTTTCATATTGTGTAAAACGACCCAAAAAAGCAATTTATGATATATTTATACTTATATTAACCATTTTTAAGAATATTAAATTTTTATTAATTTAATATATTTGAATAAAATATTTAATATTTTAGGTTATGAAATATGTCAATTTTTACACTATTCATTCATGATTTTTTAAAAAATTCATAAAAACATTATTACATCAAAAAAAGGAATCCAATCATATAAAACATTTCAATTTCATCCATAAAATTCGTGGATGGTATCAAAATGTTCAAATTATATATATTTTAATATTTAAAATATCATTTATTGGAATCATTAATTAATATAGCAACCACACCATCATCACTGTGTCATAATGAATATTATTTATTAAATGTATAAATTTTTTAAATTAAATACCATGATGTAGGAAATATTTTTAGATTTAAAATTACTATTTATAGTCTAAGAGGTCAATTATATAACCCGGTATTAAGATTCTTTTAGTAAAAGATACATATTTATGTTATATTTATGTTTACTTTAAATTAATTGTTATAACATGCCAATATCATACCCGAGTGGCTCCCTGGGGTCCTAAAATCGACCAATGCATGCCCATGGTAGGAAATAACCTATCAAATACTATTATAACTAGTTTTATGGTAGTTTAATATAATTATAATATTGTTTTTTACCCTTATTTAATAGATTTACCCTTAAACCATGGTAAATAAAATAATTACTGATGTTACTACAAATACTGTCCAAAAAATAAAAGGTAAATATTAAAGCAACATGGACCTTATGATTTAAAATGTGGAATAAGTTTTTATAAATTCAAAATATAGTTGTTTCGTTAATTAATTTAAAATTAATTTCTGTTGTTAAAACCAAAAAGTGGGTTTTTAAGAAGTAATAATTATCAAAATATTGACATGTGTTTATATCCAATTTCAATGGGAAATTATATCAAATGACCAAAATTGTATTAAATAATAATAAAATAATCCAATTACACTTTAATATTAATTAAAAGGAAAATATAACTATATAAATAAATTAGATTAAAAGATAGTATGGAATTAAAATGCAGTATTTTTCATTATTCATTAAAAAATTAACTTTATTGTAAAATAACCAAAAACATAGACAATGTAAATTTTGGTGTTTTGATTCTATAGAATAAGTTTATTTTGTCTAATAAAATATATAAAAGTGAAAAAAACTAAATTTAAAAATGTTTCTCCATCCAAAGGCGGTAAAACATCATTTTTAGAAAAATATTTATTTTATCCGAAAAATTGAATTTGCTCTTATATCATATCTCAAAAATGAATAAGTTGAATTTAAAAAACTTAATTGATTATATAAAATATATTATTCATTAAAAAAATATATAATGGATGATATGTTTTTATAAACATAATTATTCACTATTTAAATAGGTTTTCATAAAAACACAACCTTTATACTCTGTTGGTTTTTATTTCCATTTATAAAAAATATGGTAACTAATGATTCATTATATAAACAAGTGTAAACTATATTTTCATAATTAAGTTGATACTATTCATTTCTTCAACCTAAATGGCTAGGAGTTAGTACTACTTAAAATAATAATATTATTAGTGTATTTTATTTTTATAACTAAATGTTGTGTATAACATAAGATTTCAGAAAAACATGTTGTTACGCGATGAGTACACTGTAGGAAAAATATTCCCCTTTAACATTAAAATAATATCTTATTCATAAATATTAATTGAAATGAAAAATTATTATTTTTTAAATACATCTATCATTACAACACTGGTTAAAATATTTTATTCTATAGTATCAATAAAAATGATAATTTGGATGTCATATTAATCTCCATTTTCCATAATAAAAAACAATTGTTTTTGAATAACAAAAGGTGTAAAATAATAAATTTTATTTTATTATTTATCCACCTTTTTATCAAATACCTATATCGCTCACCATTGAATTCATAACTCCATTTCCTGATGATATTATAGTGGAAGAAATCCAAATAATCCTTCTTATAACCATGAAAAGGTATAAAAATAAATATTGGAAGGTATTTAGAAAAGAGGAGTAGGAAAATACAAAATAGAGGTTCCTTGATTTGATGATTAGACTCTCCAATATCGATATCATATCTTTGATACCGTCTATATGTTCCTTATAGTTATATTATGTATTTCATGGGAATATTTTATTTATTATAACATGGTTAAGTCAAATGAAAAATTCATTAAATATATTATTTAAATGAAAATTTCAAGAAAAGGGTCACACCAACCGATTTCTCTATGTTTTAATTATCAATCACATAATATAAGGGATTTTAACAAAATATTTTCATAATAATTTTATGTTATACATAAAAATTATTTATTTTATCATTTTAAATTCATTTAAATATTAGTTGAGTTTTCTATAATTAAATAAGAATGTCTTGATAAAATAATTTTTGTATAATCCTTTATTTAATTTTATCATAGATATGTTTCTATTTATTCACTTTATTTTTTATTTTTTTTTTGAAAAATAATTGCATTAAATAAATAAATAACCATTATCTGGAAAACTGATTTGTGGCATCATCATGAGATTTCACCAATTATCAATTTTTCGGGAATATGATAATGTTACCCATGATCCTCGTGGAATAAATCATTCAAAGAGTATTTCATCCTATTTCAAAATTCCACTGATAAACCAATGCATCTCACTGGTATATATTACCAAAATTAAATCTAAATTTTTCTCCTCACACTAGAAATCTCCTTACATTTCATATTCTTTCTCACTCATTGGTGAGTGGAACTATACATTTTAGGCCATATAAAAGAAAATGTCAACATATGTATCTATAAATATCTTAGAGAAAGGAATGATTAATATATTTTAATAGATAATTTCATAAAAATATATATTACAAAACCCTGTTGAATAAATAAATTAGTTAAATAGAACCCGAAAAAACAAAATTTGGTCAAGGAAATCATTATCCATGCATGAAATGAATTCACATTTAAAATAGTTAGCATACAAGTGAATCTGTTTGTAATTAAGACACATTTTCATGAAATAATAAATTAAATATATTTTTAAATAATTATTTCATTTATAATTATTATACATCCATACATTCCTTGATATTCCTATACACTATAATTTTATATAAATTATATTAATTTAATAAATAAGATAAAATAATTTTAATAAAAATTGGTGAGGTACGTTAAAATGATAATAGGTGGAATAGTTTTTACATGTATAAATTTTAGTTAAATCCATTTATGTAGTTTAACTATTACATTGCATGAATCATCACATAAAAATGTTTGTAACTTATAAAATGTATTTTTTTGATCATTTAATAGGTACTTACATGATATTAATGACTATATTGTGTGTCATGAATTATATAATGTGTTACTCCATGATTTGAGTGATTTCCGGTATGTATAGAATAATATTAAAAGTAATTAAATAATTATTTAATATAACAAAAGACCCCTAAAAATACTCATCATGAAACACATGAATAGAAACCTGATTATGTTCCATGTATAGAAAATTGAACTCCATGTAATTTGGTCCTAATTTAGTTAACATCACTATGTGTTGACACAAACTACTTTCCTTGAAACATATTTAATTTTATGCATGGGTTACTATGTGTCACTCACCATGGATACCTATATATATATATATATATATATATATAATTTTCATCGATTATTTTCGTGTTGCTCACATGGATGTAATTTATCAATTTTTATTAATTACATGATGTTTACATTTACAAGAATGTTTCTATGATTTCTATGGTGAAAATGCCATGAATGGATACATGGTGTGTATTCATGATACAACCTATGTTCCATTATTAAACCACTCTCTCTCTTTTGTCAGTTATGTAGAATTCAATGGAATTGTGTAATTAACCCCACATGACGTTCTGTGATTTGGAAGGCCCATAATACCTTATTCTTTGGGAAGATCCCAATATAATATTATTTTGTAGAGTTATTTTAAATAAAATAGTGTTAATTAATTACTTTCCGGAAAATTTTAATTGATATTTTTTTGTGGGAAACAATTCATAAATATGATGTAAATATATAAGAGAGTCAATGAATTGATAAAAAACCCATTAGTGGAAAGATTGATCCTCCCATGGTCTATTTTTTACATATATTCCTCATGAAAGCAATCCAAATTAATCATGTTGTATATAATTTAGTAAAAAAATATAGTGAAAACAAATTGATATCCCTTACTCAATAGAGATATTGATTGATCATTCATTATAACTTAAGACTCTAAACTAATGAGTTTTTATTTTTGAATTTCATATAATATAAAAGAGTAATCCTATGCTAATGTACTATATGTAATTAGGGCCCCCATTCAGACTAGTGTTTTTTATTGCAGATCTAGTTTTCATGGATCATTTTTATTGGTACATTGAACCTTAGCTTTTATCATTGTCATAAATACCATATACCCTATGTATTAACAAACACAACATACAACACAATTTCTTTAACGGAAGAAAGTAAATGATTCATTATAGGAATACATTCACCATGTGATAATTCTATATATATATTTGAATCATACAAATTTTCAAAACAAAATGTAAAAAAAGGTTATCACCTTAGAGAACATCAATATTGTGGTAGGAAACAAAACTCCCTATTTCAAACCACCTTGATATTATTTCCTGAGATTTAATATCAGAAAAATTAAGGGAATTTTATTTCTTACATCCAAATGAAAAATTAATTTCCACATTGGACTTCTCACATAGTCATGGTAACCCTCACTATTGTGTGACCCAATTCAATAGGATATTTCTAAGGATAATTTTATTGCCTTGATCATTAAGATGAAGGATCTAGGAATTAGAATATGAGGATTCAGGGTTTAGCAAAAGTGGCTTGTCCCATGCCCAATCATATTTTTAATAGGACACTTCAGATGAATACTCAATTATGTAATATTGAAAACCCAGAATTATATAACATGTAATCTTTATAGTTAATTTATAATCAAGACATACCAAAAGAAATTATTTCTTCACTAATTAATATGATTGATCTTCTTTTAATATTCTCCTAGTGATGAAGGATCCATTGAAGAATCCCTCATGGGTTATCCACATGATCTCCACATTCTTAGAATTATATTAATAGACCTTCAGGTGCCATCATGAAGGGATTTATCATCTTACATCACACTCCATTGATCACAAAAAGAATCCATTTGGGATTGAAGAATTATCTCAAGATATATCAATTTTAGGAGGGGAGGAGAATTATCATCACATGTTAATGAGATAATTATTTTGTGAATACTATTTTTTTAAAGAGTTTTTTCAACATAGAAATTTTGTGAAAAAAAATCACCCTTTCGTAAAAATGATATAAATTATGTTGAATAATTAGGGTTATAAATTACTAATTTCATAAATTCAATTAGCTTATTTCATTATTCAATGTACCACCACACATAATAATAATAAAAATAATATTATTATTTCTAATAATTTCATTAACCCGTTGATATTTTAATGTTACTCCTTACATAAATAAATAAATAAATAAATATTTAAATGATATTAAATTAAATATAAAATTTCCACCAGGACAATTAATATGACCAAAAAATCCATCTTTAAATTTGTCAACATTCTATATGAAAAATTTATTCATTCAATTAATAAATTAAAAAATAGTTAATTAAATAAATGGATAATAAATATATATTTAATATTTAACACTAATATATTTGAAAGCTAAAATAACTAATATATGATTTTTTGCGATAAAGATAACATGAAGAATTATTATTATATAGTATAGAGAATAATAATTATTATAATGCTAAATTAATATAGAATGTAAATGAGAGTTAATATACACATTTTGTGAGTCTCTCTATGCCACTTTATTAATGGAATTAGGAGATAGTTTCTCTAATAAAAGATTATCATCTAGAAAAACATAATGGCACTCATAGAGAGAGATGTTAATGTGCCAAAAATAATAATCTCAGATAATGTGTTTCTATAAAATATAATCCATTGATCATAAAATATCTTCATATTGTTTGATACTTGTTTAATCAAGCTATATAATTGATCATATTTCTTATAATCATAATAATCTACTCACTGATAATATACCATTTCCATGGACAAATTCATATAATATGATTTCAATTAAATGGAATGTGATAACATTTTGGGTCACGGAAGGGTAAAATACTTTATTGACATATTCAATTAATGTCAAATCACCTAATATGAACCATATATATCATTCATCATTGAGATAATATGTCATTATGGTTTTTTACAATACGTAAATGTACATGATTTGTGATATATTTTAAAAATAATCTCAATTCAATAGACTAATACATACTGTCACATATTAGAATATCCAAAAATAAACACAACAAGTAGATTTTTTGTTTTTGGAATTCCCTTATAACATCTTGTCTTGGATATTACCAATTGTGTATCTTTTTTAGTAGAAGAATAACCAGTTTACTAGAATATAGAAAATAATAATCAAAAACCATATTTATCATATTAGTAGATATCCTTTTTACTACATGAGACATGTTCTAGAGCACTATCATGGGACATCAGGATTATAATCATGGTATAGAACTTATAAGACCCTTCAATGCGACAAATTCTCTATAGACAATATACATTAATATTACATAAAATAAAACCTAATATGTTTTAATGTATTGGATAATATTTATGTATTTGAATAGATTGAAAATTAAAATTACCATTTTACTTGGTTATAAGAAACCAAAACCCATAAGAATCCATCAAGGGAAATAGAAATTAAATGTCTACGATAAGCTTTATAGCTCATCCCATGATTCAATACGTTATATTTTTCATCAATTAGTCATGGTAGAAAAGGTGAAATTCCTTATCATCATTAGCTGGAAACTAATAACATATTCATAAAAAATTCATTGACTTACTCAACCAATTCTTCAAATGTGAGTAAGAATTATTTCCACTCTAAAGGTCATCCCTATAATGACATCAGTAGCTATTATTAGGACCCCCATATAATATTCACCATATATGTAAACCTCATTGTAATATGAATGCTAACCATATATTTTTTTAATTTTCAATTTTAAATTAATATAAAAATTTTATAGGTCATATCCAATGTAATTTTAATAGTTTTTCTACGTGGAAAAATATTGACTAATACAATGGCTTTCCACACCCTAGTAAATCAAAAACAAGTGACCATAAAGTCCATCCCCATAGTTCTAGCTGTGGAGATCTTCTCCATATAAAAGTATTCAAAAAACATTTAAGAACTAGTTTATATCATATATATAATAAAATAAAACCATGTAGGTTATTTTATTTTCACTCTTCACAATAGGAATCCCCACGTGATAAGATATTATCCACTAATCATGGAGGTTGTACCTGGGATTACTTTTATAGAGGAACACTGAAAAAAACCTGAAACAATGGGGACCTCTACATGGTGTTAATTGTAGAGGTCCTCATAAGAATAAATTAACCTACCACCATAACATTCTTCCTGGTACACAATTCCATGAAATCATCAACCACAAAGTAACTACTCATGATATATAATATTGTTTATATGAAAGTCATCCCAATTTTACATTCCATTAATTTTATCCTTGAAATAAAATATCACACCAACATGATGGTACATTATTGATCTTGACTATAAAAAAACCATCTAATACAAAGGCTGTTGAAAATTAAAATCTAATGAGACCAAGTAATCAATCATTAAATAGAAATTACTTATCAAAATAAATGAGAAAGCTGAGATAATGGTGATCTCAATTTCCTCCACTAGACCATAAAAGCATCATAATAGTTGTACATGCCTATGAAATATTTATTGAATATGTAATAATTAATAACATCATGTATATATCCTTTGATGAAAAAAAATCATATATTTTATTGCAAAATGTTAACACATCAGGATATTATTATTGAGATCAATAAATAAGAAGCCATAAAAATCATTTTCTATAATTTATGGGTGAAATTCAACAATATCCAGAGTTTAGTGATTCATTATGAAGGGTATGTTGGCCCCCTAAAAGTAAAAGAAGATCAATGTCATTGGGTTGATGACACCATCCCCTCATTAGATTAAAACATAAATTTTGAGAACAAGTGTGTTTGTATCATAGAGTATTACCAAATTAGACATAAAGTGATCCATAAAATAATCATAGGATTAACCCAATATGTTTTCATAAGATTATGTGGTGAATTCTAATAATTTTATTATTTTATAAAATTTACATCAACATGATTTGAGTCACATTATAGTTCCAAAATCACAACTACTATTCATTTTCCTAAACATGGATATGTTAGTAAATAATTTTAATAGGACTAATAAAAAAACATACCATAAAGGAGAAACATTCAGATTTGATGGTAAATTAATAGGGTGCTTTATCCACACAATAAGATTATGAATCAGGAAAGAATCCTATAATGATGTGAACCTAAAAAATGAGGTGTATTTTTTGAAATGGACCACATTGAAGGAAGTTTATAATCATAAAGTATATCCATCCCGTATAAGGATTCAAGCTACTAAGGAAGTTATAGAGAACTATAGTTATAAAATAATGAGTGAAACCCCAACCTATAGATATTAGGAATTTTTACCACCATTACCATAACTGCAATCAATAACTAAATTGTAATGTAAATAAACTAGTGTCTATCATTCTATATGGAAATCAATTTTTTTAAGACAATTAGAGGATACATGGTAACTTCATAAATCATCTACCTTGACAGCATTGAATAAACAACACCATTAGGATCACATTTAATTGTGATCAGAGTATATTCAAACTAAATCATCATTCATGAATAGTATTTAAAAAAACATAAATTAGTAATCAATGGAATATATAAAAACCTTGTAAGATCCAAAAGTACAAATTATTCACAAAAAACATTTAAAATGGTAGAATTATGAATAGAAATTTTAATTTTATTTTGAGTCCATTTATACCCCTTGCTATACAAATTCAAAAAATTATATACTTACTACCATGGTATTACCACTAGTAATCATTATTCATATAAGAAATATTATTGTAATAAAGCTTGATAATGAGATTATACAAAAATAATGGAAGCTTACATGGAATATATGGGTTGTATGAAGTCATAAAAATAATGGGTACGTACACATTAATAAAGTTGCACCCAATATTTATGTTCATTAAGGAATTTTCCTCTACGTAATACTTAGTGAAGTTGTTATAAGAACAATGTAAAATGTTTAGCAATATCCAAACTGTTAATAAAAATCCCCTACCTTAAAAATTACTTTATCATGAGAAATTCTAACAATTTAAATTAATTTACATTGAAGAACATCTTAGGGTTAGATATTTAGAGAATTATGTTACAAGTCATATATATAAAATTAAATATTACAAGTAGACACCTCTACTCACTATCCATTATTTAAAAAATCTATTTAAAAAGAAAAACTATATCGTTTAATGTTTTAACATCATAAATTTTCTTGGATCCCATCCTTGACTCTATTATTATTTATGTCCTTTTAAAAACATTTCAAAACATTGGATGAGCATAAAATCATTAGTAAGGGATATATAACAAATGAAAACTATTAGTATTGGGAAAATATGAAAAACTTAATATTTTATAATAAAGTTATACATTTCACCTTTATATAGTAGAAGAAATAAATCACTAAATATAAGCTCATTAATTACCCTTTTTGTAACCAAACAAATTACCATAAAGCTCATAGAAAATTATATATAACATATAAAGGTTACCTGGGACATAAAAAAAATAAATGGAATAAACATACTGTCAACTTCTAGAAATATCACAAAATGGAATTTTCATATGACCGACTTACATACCTAAGGAATTAGAGGTTATAAAATAACCACCAGTCCTTGGTTTATCCCAGAATAACCCGTCATTTGGTTTATCACGTAACCACTCATCTTTTTTTACCACGTAACTACCCCACAGATGTCCAATACCATTTAATAATCATGAGACATAAAATATTAGAATGGAAAAATAATATTTCTACACTACAACCACAAGAGACCATTTTACCATATATAAATATTCAACCAATTTTCAAATCTAATTAAATTTTTTAAAAAGGATAATTTTGAATCATAGTGTCCCGCACCACATTAATTATTTTTATAAATAATCATTTAAAATAATTCATTCCACTAAAAATAAATTATTAAAATTTATTTTTAAAACATAGGAATTAAATTGAATGTTATAAATGGATGAATATTTAAAACATTTAAAACAATGTTTTCATTAAAGAGTCCATTACTGCATTAGAAAAACATGAATAAAAATAAATAATTAATAAAAATTAACAGAACCTTAAATATCATGAGAATATAAAAATTCATGATATAACATGCCAAAGATTTTTATATACAACTTAGAGGATAATAAATGTGCATAATATCATGATATTCTACAATGAAAGGAGATTAAGGCGTAGTCCCGTACAGAGATCGTATCATTTGATTAAGGAAAAATCAATGAAATTATTATCTGTGAAAATAAAAGTACACCTAATATAATTTTATATCACTTTTAAAATAATTTTAGGTCTTTAACACATATTATTTTAATAACAAAACAAATGATATGGATATTTAACTCAATAAATGGAGATTGAGTAAAGATTTCCCATACCATGAATCTGACTTGTCCCGTTCGTTCTTTATATTCCAGAATAATAAACATAGGTTAATTTATACTTTATTCTTAAAACTTTTCATGTTTCCTATTCAATTAATATTTTTTATTATAATTATTTTTTGAAAATATATAAATATTTATGTTCTTATGTGTCGTTTTGTCGATATTCGAGGCATGAGTCGCAAATGAACTCGTTCTGATGTAAATTGTCAATGTAGCCAAAATTATATCATCTAAAAAATTCTATTCATGATTTAATTATCATATATATACATTATATATATATATATTTAATAGTTCACACCATTTTGAAAAAACAAGTGAGATACACCATTCCTGGAGACGGTAGGTCGTACGTACGAATGAACGCTACTTTCATTTTTTATAACATTTAAGGAATAAAAACTAAATGATAAATAGGTTTATTATAATTCCAGTACAATATAAATGTTATATTCTTTAAATAATTTTATTAAATCCATACATTATACATTCCATTTATATCATGAACAAGTCATATCACTTATAGGGGGCGGTAGTATACACTTCCTCAATTGAAATTATCATAATATACATTATAGAAAATATAAAGTTATGTTGTAAATAAAAATTATAGAATAACTTTTCAATATAAATATTATTTTTATGATATATAATTAAAATACCATCATATTGGAATCCATCAGAGGTAGAATGATAAAATTGAACAATCATCATTGTGTGAGGCAGTAGTTCACTGTACACTGAAACAATATATTTGTATCCATTAGTTGGATGTGTGTGTAAGTGTAGTTGGATTAAATATAATAAAATAATCATGGTGTACTTTTTATAAATTTTTTTATGTTATCATAGAATAATAAGAGAATAGGGTGTGGAGAAAGAACATAAAGTAAAGGAGCTATAGAGAAGACGGTACCTCTAAATCGGTTAACTACTTTTGATTTGAGCTAAAAGGCATTATTGAATTGACTTATACCCAAGGTAAGTATTAAATGTGGAAAATAGTGATTTTGGGATCTTACTTGAGAATAACTTTGAATATACAAGGGTCTTGAGAGGTGCGATTAAGTGGATATAGGTGGCGACCTTCTATAAGAGGGAGGAGGGGCACTTTAGGAAAGTTTTGAATTAAAATTTCATTAAAAAATTATATCCTAATTTTATTAGTTAAAATGTATAATATGAGTTTTAGAATAAATTATCTCAACCACTATTTTTTAGACATTTTTAGGTCATGAATTTAACATTATCTTTTGTCTTTAACCCTTAGTTAAAAACATAAATTCTTTCTATGGCATCTTCTATTTTCATAATATATTTTTAATATAATAACTATAAAATGCCAAGAGAAACAAAATTGGATAATTAATTATATTTTTAATTTTATATAGGTTAGTTGGATGAATATTATATTTTAAGGATAATAATATAATTTAATAAAAGAGTATTTGTTTCAAAAAATCATTTATAACAAATTTGACACTATTTAGTAGTTGATTTTGTTAAGGTCATTTCATATTTATTATTTTATAAAAATCATCAAATAAATTATAATATGTCATAATAATCCCTAATATTAGTGGATGGAATAATAATGTTGAAATTATATTTATTTTAATATTTATAATATTACTTATTTGAATCTTTCATTAATAAGGTAATCACTACATCATCACTGTCTCATTAATAAATATTTTTATTTAATAATAAAATTAAATATAAAATATCATTATATAGGAAATATTTTCATATTTGTAATTACTATTCATACCCAAAGATATCAGTTATACAAACCTATATAAAAATTTTTTTAATAAAAATATACTTGTTTATGTTATATTTCTCTTTACATTAATTTAATTATTATAACATGTCATTTTCACACCCAAGTGGATTCCAAGTTCCAATTCATCAGCACAAGGATTATTAGGGTCATAAATATATCATCCACTATGATTAATACACATTTTGGGTAGTTTTATATTATTATAATACTATTTTTACCCTTATTTACCAGAATTACCCTTTAACCATGGTAAATACAAATAATTACTGATGTTACTCTACATAATGTCCAAAAATAAAAGGTACATATTTAAAAATTATGGACCATATGATTCCAAATATGGAATCAATTTTTCAAATTCTAATCAAAAAATAATTAATAATTAATATAAAATTAATTCCAATTGTCAAAACAAAAAATCATGTTTTTAAGAAGTAAAAAACTATCAAAATATTGACATGTGTTTAAGTCTAATTTCTATGTAAAATTAATTTCAAGGGGAAAACTGGATTAAATTATAAAAACAAAATTCAATTACACATTAAAACCAATTACAAGTACAAAATATCTATATTAATAAATTAGATGAAAAGGTAGTTTGGAATTAAAATGCAGTATTTTTCAATATTCATTAAAATATTTATTTCATCCGAAAAAACCAAAATTTCAACCAATGTAAATTTTTAATACCCTTTTCTAAAGAGGATGATTATTTTGTAAAATAAAACATATAAAATTTAAAATAAAAATCCATTTTTAAAAGGGGTTCTTCATCAAAAGGCAGTAAAATGAGCTTGAAAAAATATTAGAATATTTTTTGATTAAAATTATATTCATTCTCATTTTAAGCCTCTAAAATTTATTAGATAAAAGAAAAAACATTTTACAAAAAAATTTAATCATATTGTAGTTATTTTTTTTATTCCATAAAATACTACGACAAGACATTAAAAACAATTTAAAATAATTATAATATTATAGTCTTATTTTTTTGGTATAACTCAATGTTGTGTGCAATGTAAGATTTTAGAGAATCTTGTTGTCGTGTGCCAAGTACGCTATAGAAAAAATCATTCCATTTAATTTAAAATTAACATATTATTTAAAAATAGTAATAGATATGAAAATGTGTTATTATATTAATACCTTAAATATTACATAAATTCCATTGAAGGGTGTCGAAAATATTTCTTGTTTAATGAAAAATCAACCAATACAAGCATATTATGTAAAATCATGATTGGATTAATGATGAATTTATATGAATAAATACATTATTTGGTTATGATTTTTGTGATGATAACATAATCCTTTGTCTGACCTACCTCAATAAGGTGAAACCACTCAACACATGATTTAAGTATCAATCCATAATGTTGACCCAATGCCATGTTATATTGTTAAATTAATTATACTCATGTTGGTTATGATGATATTAATAATATGGTTCAACATAAGTCACAATTTCAAGTAAATCACTCAGTCTAATCTTCTATGAGAAATCTATGCATAAGTTTTGGAAATAAATATCATCATATGAAAAAGTTGGGATATAATTAATTATAAATAAAAGCTATTAAATCCTATAATTCACTTATATGAATAGATATTAAATAATATCCAATGACTAAGGACTTGAATCTTTCATTACCTAAGTTTTCGAACCATATATTCTGGAAATTTATTGTAATAATTTATTTAAAACAACATCATATTAACTATAAATCCTTATGTGGATTCAAATATGTTACTCTAGAAAAATAATAAAAAACTATGCTTTAATGTTTCATGTTGATAAGAGACTATCTAATGTTTGTATGGAATAAGAATATAATAGCTAGATCAATCATTATATGAAGAAATCCTCATTATTAATTCCATTACTAGTTCAACTGTACAATGAGGGATAAATATTTGAAATATCTAAAATTATAAATAATGTAATAAATGATGTTTAGGATTTCATCACTAGATAGAATGGTCAAACATATTCCTTATATATAGAACATAAACCTAAGTATTTTATTGGTAATTTTGGTGGAGATTTTAATATATGAGTTATTAACCATAATTATTTCATAAAATAGACCCAAATTTCTATAGATTTCTATAAAGGGATCATGTTTGGAGGATTCCAATCAGTGAATGAATAACCATGAAAAACAAAATCATAGTATAAAATAATATCTTCAAAATTAGAAATAGACATTCTACGTCTCCAGAAATCAGTAACGCATACCCTCACACTTAATCCAATCATATAAAATATATTGAGTTCCTCTAGAAAATAATAACTACAATCATTATCAAATGAAATCAAATGAGTTGTTAGAATAGAGTATATGTTTTATGAGAATGAGAAAATTAATAACAAGGTATACTCTATTCAGAGTGACAAAGCCCCATAATATTTCATTTCACTAATATAGATGAATTTGGTAACATTTTATGAGATTAAGTGGACACATAAGGGTTAGATAAATGCTCTCCTAATTGATTTTTACTACAAACATATGTCAGTCAAAAAAAATAAAATTGTTTAAATTATTAATTTAAATGAGTTGTGGAAAATGTTCATTTAGTTTTTTATAGCCACAAATCACTTTTTTCATGTGTATTAGTTAGTATTCCCAATTAAAAAGGGAAATAAAAATGGTTTTGGATAGAATTTGGACAACAATTTATGATAATATTTTGTATATGTTGATTAATTTTGAAAGTAAAATCATTGTGTAATAACTAAAAAAAAATCATAACCTCAATTAACATTGCATCATATTTTTACCCATCCATTATATATTTTACACTATAGAATTAACATAAAAAATGTAAATCAAGTATATAGGAAGTAGAACCTTTAAAAGTCCCAAATATAGTCTAATATCTTATGAAATTAATTAAACTATCATTTTTAGTATGAAACATCCCCATAAATTAGCAATTTCATATTATGATGAAATCATGTATAAAACATTTAATTTCATCAAGAAGTTAGATCATTATGTTAGTGGGGATAAATTCAACAATAAAGACATTTTATTCTATCATCAAGGGGTTGGACATCAAGGGAGAGGTAGACACACTATGGTTAGAACATGGAGTCCTTGTTTCATCCTTAGTAAAATAATTCCTTTTATGGAAACCAAGGGAATGAAACTTTTACTTGCCAAAGAATAATATCAAACTAATCCAATTCCAAATATAGATCATTAATATATCAATATTATATTACTAAAAATTAAGAGTAATATCATGGTAGAAAGCATAATCAATAAGATAAATATTAACATGTGTTGATTATTCTTTTTATTATTCTACCATGAATATTTATCTTTGATTACATCTGTCCCTCCAAATAACTAATGTAATTAAATTCCCCCTCCCCATTAAACTAGAGTCAATAGTAACATTATTACATTAGTTCTAGATCCATGTGATATCATACAAAATTATTGAATGGTATAGTAATCTTGGTTATCTAGATATATACATGTAGCTTGAATTACATTAGAAAACAAAATAAACAAATATAGTGAAAGTTCCACCCCTGAACTAATTAAATGATTAATTTTTTATATCATGACGAAGGGAATCCAAATATGTTTTACCTCAGATAATTATAAAGGGTTTTATAAATAAGAATATATTATAATTAAATAAGTTATAATCAATATGAAAAGATAAATAACAGAAATAACATTCCAACGAATCAATAACTTGAGAATGAATACTAATATGATAGGATATAATGAAGGATAAATGACTTCTTATAAGTAAACACAAGAGATTGATACATATTCATAGATATTATTCAAAATAATGGAATGAAAATTAAAAAATGATTTCATAATGATTTCAATTCATAATGATGGACATCTAAAACTTATAGGTGAGGTCTTATACAAAGACATATAAAAATACCTTCAAGGCCTCATGATAAGACATCTGTATAAATTAGTTTTTCATCATCTAAATAAAAATTCTATTTTGACTCATGAAAACTACTTATGAATCGATGGTCTATGAAATTATGGTCACCAACCATTACTTAAAATCGGTAACTCATTCCTTATATGTATAAAAAACACAACATAATTAATATTGATTAAAGATCAATAACTATCCAAATTGGAAAAAATGGCATATACAATGTTAATACTTTACACAGTAAAAAGGATCATAAATAATCTATAAAAATATGGGTGATAGTATAATTTAATTATATCATCAATAAATCATATGATTTCAATAAATAATATTGATATAGATGAAAATAATTTAAAAATGTAACATTAAAATTTCATGAACTAAATACCCCCTTTCATTTTGAAATCACATATTCTAAACAACAAAATTTACCAAATATTAATGAAATTAATTTATTTTAAAAGAAGATTGCATAAATGTATATTCAGATTCAAATAATTGTGAATTCCTGATATAGGGTAATTCTTGTCATGTAGTATATGTTAAAAACGATTACATTCACACTATTGTAATAAAATTCAATTACTTCATTATTCAAAAAAACAAAGAGATGTTTGCTTTTTAATTATTTATTAAAGTAAAAATTCAAAAAAATTAATTGAATAAATCCTTGAAAAATATTAAATAGATTATTTAATTTTTTTATTGAAAATAAACATATATATGTAAAATATATCGGACACAGAAGAATGGAAACAGTGGTTTTCCATAAAAACATGATATCAGTACATAGGGTAAATAAAGAGTGGAAAATGAATGGAATAAAATTAATATTAATAAATAACCAGTGGAAAATAAATTATATTGGGTTTACTATTTAAATAAAAAAATACATCCCCATGTATAGAATTAAACATAAATAATCATGATTAATGATAAGAATGTGATATAAACCAATATCTCAGGTCAGACATCCACCATACTTATTGAAAATTCCTACATAATAAATATTTATTTATTATAAATATATTTTAGAACCAAAATAATATATATCATACCATATATTATTTACCCATATCATTTATGACCCATTTATTAAAAATTGTTAACTAAAATCATTATTTTTTGTGATGACGGCTTCGTTTGACACATATGTTTTTGTTAGGTAGTTTTAGTCTTGTTACATTAGTTTTGGATCCATTATTTCTAGAATATTTATAATGATATAATTATCATATATATTCACCATATATATATATATATGGAGAGATATTTTTCTGTAAAATATTTTGATAGAAAAATGAATGACTCCGTTTATAGTGACCATAGGGAGTATGTAAGTATGAATGTTGTGTGAAATTCTTACTAGATGGAATTAAAGAATGGTAAATAATAATTCACATTTATAGGATCATTTTTATACCATATATATGATATAAATTAATTTAATTCATCATTATTACTATCCATATTAAATGTAAAGGAATAAAAGGATCACACCACTTTACCAAAGTGATTGTCCACACGTATGCATAATCGACACTATTAATTTTAAATTGATTGGACGATATGAAGTTATGTATGGAAAAAAATTTATCTATCCATACCCATTTAATATTTCAAAATTCCCTGGGGCATGTAATAGGCATTGTGGATTTTTGGTTGTGTATTATTGAAAAAAGCTGGAAACATAGAGAATTCAACTTGTATCAAGGGGCTTACGTTGTAAGTGTGTTTTTAAGAATAAGTGTGGATTGTGGGATGATGATTATTATGTTGTAATACTGATTGAAAAATGAAATTATGGATTTTTAGCTAATTGTTTCTGACATATTTTTTGGTTGATCTCACGGAATTAAAATCCTAAACAAAAAATTTACAATATAATTTTAATAAAGGTTATTATATTTGAGGTGAAAATTTTTTAGTAGAAAAAAAATTTCAACAAGTTTTTTATGGAAAAGTGGGGTATAAAATTTAAATATACCCTATGAATGAGTCCTTAAAACCTAATGTGCCTTGGGAATTCTCAAACCTTCTAATTCACTCCCAAATCTCTCAGTTGATAATATTGTGTCTTCAGGTGTCACAGGAGCCATTCAAAAGCGATCAATTCCTTCAATACCATATTGGAACTACAATTTTATTCATCATTATTATTTATTTCATTGTGATATTGGTTTCTCTTTGTGCTCTTATGGATTTTTTATTATCGCTGGAACAATTATGGAATAAGTACATAGAGGGATGTATTCTTATTACAGATGGGGTGTTTGGGATCCATGACATTGGTATCTTCTCATTAGAATAATATTGATGGCTTCGTGGTATGTGATTCATTTATTCTAATATTTATTTACATACAATCATAAATTCAGTTAATTTTATTCCATTAGAGGGTTGTGAAATTAACCTAATAAATAATGAAAATCAATATTTAATAAATTGGTTAGTGATAAATGTTTATATGTAATAAATTTATAATTGGTTACCTCTTAAATTCATAGATAATGTGATAAAAATCACATGATTTTTTATCTTACATTTAAATTTTTCTTATCATATTGAAATTGACTAAAAATGACAACGGAGGAAAAGATCAAATTTGTTGACAATTTTGATTAAGAATTTAAGAAGAGGTATGCATTTAATTTACTATTTCATGTAAATTTTTGATATTAATATTTATTAAATGAAAATTTCTAATTTAACATGGAATTATATGTGTTAATGTAATTTATAAGGATTGTGGATCATTTTTATTTTTATTGATGAAAATAATAATAATGCATTCTAAATAAAAAATATTCTTCTCCAATTTTTCTATAAATGGAATTGATGTTAGAGAGAATACTTTTTTAATTTATAAATTTTCATTTATTATGACATATGTTACCCATATATTTAATATATGAATAATGAATTGATTAATTAAATATGATATATATATTGGATGTTGTACGAGGATAATTCTTGGGGCTAAGGGTGACCATTATTTATAAATTTTTGAAGTCTTGTGTTGGGGGGTTTGAGATCCCATTTTCATGTGAAGGATGAATCCATTATTGTTCGAGACTATTTTTCCCTTTTTATTATGTTTTTACATTCATCCTTATGATTTAATTTTGAATTGAGATTTGTTATGTAATGTGTTATGATCCTTGGATGGATAAGCCTAGGACGACTGATCTGATATGGGACAAGGTGTCTAGAATGATGTGAAAGAAGTAGAAAATAATGATAGATAGATTAATTGGGATATGCTTGAGGATGCTGGGTATGGGACAAGAGATCATAGAATGAGTAGACAATGGTCATACCCATTAATTTTCATTAAAAATTATTTTTGTTTGTAATGAATTTTTAATGGATAATGATAGGGTTTTTTTTTATTAATCTGCATTCTATTAATTACATCTTGAGGAAGAAGTATGTGCTTGGTTTTATCTCTTTATGGTAGATTTGGATGTTTTCCAGAAGTACCAAAAATCATAGAAAGTTCAAAAATGTTTAATAAAATACATAATCCCAATGATTGGAGTTATTGGATAGAAACTGAGATTTTACTATGGTAATATCATGGACTATTTTTTGGGTTTTCAATGATGGAATGGAATTGGATTAGATAGATAATAATTTTTAATTTTGTATAACATTGATGGATAATTACTGAAATATTAATTAATTAAAAAAATTTAATTGTTTGATGAAATTAATGCAATTTAATTTTCTCTTAAAAATAAATATGCACTTATTGGATATATAGTCTTAGTAGTGCTAGTCGAGATGCATAGTGATGTTAGTTTTAGTTGAGAATAATGCTCTATTATCCCCCTAATATTGATGTGAGATACATTTTATCTTATATATTCTATGATTTTTTATGATACCCCATCGATGTATATTATGAAGAGTTCCACTCTGTGGACATTGGGAGGGTGTATTCCCCAACATCCTGATAGGAGGATAGATGAATGACTACCCTTATGTCCTTGATCACTTCTCTTAGTTGTAATATGTAATTTAATGAATGTAGGTTAGTTTTACCAAATATTTATGTTTTTGGATGTGGTGTATGGTGGTTATTTCACACACATGTATCACCTAATAGTATCAAAAGGTTAGTTATATGTATCATGTTTATTTGTCTTGATGTATTGAGGTACTCTACTCAATGCATGGGATGTAATGGGTTGAGGTAAAACATTTGATATATTATAAATTTCATACATGCTATGGTGGAGGTCAAAACAAAACATTTTTAACATATATGGAGATATGATATGTGATGAAGTGATGCATAAGGTGTATGTTATATGGTGCTTTTCCTAGGTATTTTAAGCTTCTTTACTATTAGAGAGAGACAGATCTGGATGCACGACATTGGGGAAGAGTGAAAAACTAGTGGTGAAGAAGTAATAGTGTTCCCTTATTGTTGATATTATATTTTACACTCTCTTGTATGAAATACTTGGTGTGGGATATCCATTATGTTGTTGGGAACATACTATAACTATTTAGGTGAATAGTTAGTTTTGTTGTTGTTAGCTATGTATTAGCACACCATCTATATTTTTTCATGAGATGATCTATAGAAGATAAATTTAAGTATAGTATTATAGTCACCCCATATATATATTAAATATTTTTAGGGTCAATGAATCAGTTTTGGAATTGATGTGGGTATTACTCGATTGTTGTTTGGTTGGAGCTATTTGGGATTCACAGTCACTATCATCTTTAACTTTTTGTTACTTGTAGTTCCCCCATCAATTTTATTTTTTCTACATGAAATTACATTTATACACTTTTTTTGATTATATACATATTTAATAAGTTTTTTTACTGTTTTATATGTCTTATATCTCTCTTCCTTATGTTTTTGAAGATGGAAATGCCTCCCATTGTTTTCTTATTATACCCTCGATTCTAGATGCCAAACCGGGGCCCACTGGAGGTGGGATTCGTGTGGCCAAAATCATTCTTATATAATTTCCATCCTATGATGGGTAATGTTTGGGGGTAGGAGTCATGACAAAGAGGTTTAAAATGACGAAGTTAAGTGATATGATAGCATTTGATGTTATGAATAGATGTGACTACAATGGATGGTACAGAAACATTGTATGTAAATTTAGTAAGTTAGGTGGAAATGACATACAAACTAAGAGAAAGGTATTTAGAAGACCCTATTATATTTTTGATGTAATTTTTTTATTTGATGAAAATAAATGAAGTGATTTTTGTTTCAAGGAAGGGACCTTAGAAAAGATCATACATCATTATTTTTTTTCCTTGTGATTAAATTGGGTAGACTATAAAATAGTTTCATCCATAATTGAAATAAAATTAATAAGTAATATATTATTGTTATGTATTAAATATTAAATATTTAGGATTATAATTTTTTCGCCTTTTATTGGAATGGATATAGATTGATGTTCTCATTAGGTTCATGATAAAGATGTTCAGCAGGGATTTCCTGAAGATTGTTATAGAGTGGATTTCGATGATGAAGTCCTATAGAGGAGGACATTTTGAGAGTTTTATCACAAAAGAGTTAGGAATAATGATGGTTATTTATTAGATTAAATAAAAAATTAATGGTTAGAAATAGTGGATATATATTTTATTTTTATCTGTGCATATAAGAGACACTACATTTTATTAAATGTAATGAGTTTTATTAGTGTAGTGAGATAATGGGGGATCTTGTTTCTCAAGGGTCTTAAGGAGTCCGAAGTCTACTCAGAAAATTTATGAGAACAATTCCAAGTAAAGGTCCTCTCATTGAACACAAATTCATTGAGTTTTTAAGATATTTATAATATTCGATAGGTTTTTCCAGTATGTTGGAGTCTCAGATTCTTTTTAATTCTATTATATAATAAGATTGATAACAATGGCTTGATAATGTGCTCAGAGTGAGACATTTTTAAGAGGAATTATTTTGAGATATCCAACTACATTTCACCAAGATTATATTTTTACATTCTATTATGTGATTTTAAGAGAATAAGTCATTGATATGACACATTCCAAAACTCTATTATCAAGATAAGAGAGTTTTTCATTTTAATCTCCTAGTAGAGACGTGGTCTATGGTTCCTTGATTCATGGGAGAAAGTGATTTCACTCCCCTGAGGGTAGTTCCCAACCCTCACAATAAAGTATAATTTTTATATATTTTATAGGGGATCATTAACATGTTATTATTATGGTTTCTGAGGTTATAGGTGATGAGACTTTCCATCCTATCATATAATCATGTTAACTATAGGTGTCAACAATTATTTTCCCCTTTTGAAAACTTTTCATATGTGGACAAAGTTGGAGTGTGTTATAGATTAATGTTAAAAAATAGGTGATGAAACGAGTTGAGTAAAATCATAAAACACTCATCATCATCATATAGAAGAGTGTAGATACAAAGTTGGTCCTAAGTATGGTAATGGTGGCCATAGAGAATGTGATTTCAAACTACATTTTCATATTTTTCCTACGCTGGGGAATCAAGATGGCATTCAATGTACCCTTTTCTTATTTTATATATGGGTGAATGAATTGATAGTCAGCATCAATTTCATCCTTCATATCACTATCCCATTCAAATGCTTTGGACTCATGTAAGAGAGGATTCCAATTCCCATGGAATTGACTATGGAATATGGAATATGAGGTGAATTTAATGAAATATATAGAAACTATTAGCATGTGATTGGGAAGAAAATATAATTTAGAGAATTCCAATGTTTTTGGATACAAACATATGACATCATCCTCAATAAGGATTATCTATATTTGGTGCAGGCTATCATGGATTTCTTCATGAGAATGGTTATATCCAATGACTTCGATGGAGAGATGGAAATGATTTTTGGAAAGATAGAACATCAGAATGGTCATAAGATTGTTCTATCCTTGTCTTATTTTATGGCTGAATTTATACTGAGCTCATCAGAGGTTTGGTATTTAATGTATCCAATGGTTGTATAAGAGTACTTTGATGTTGTTCCTGTAAAGTCAATATGGATACCCGATAAATGAGAGATCGATTTTGGGATAGATCTACAACTAGGAGTGTGTCCTTTATTAATTTATTTGTTTAGGATAAAACCATATCTATTGTCAAATACACATGTATGACTTGATGATCTTTTTCATATTGGTTTTTTTGACCAAGTGTGTGACCATGGAATCCTCTATTTTTTTATGAATATGGATAATGAATGTTCCCATAATTTTATCGATTATCATCAATTGAGGTAAGAGATAATAAAGAAAGGTTCTCCTATTAAAAATTTTTAATTTATTTGATCAGCTAAATGGAGAACATTGGTTCCTGAAAAATGATCTATGGTTCCGATATCATCATATACCGTTGAAGGATTATGAATTTCTAAAACATTATTTCTAATGTTATCATGGGAATTATGAGGGATTTGTGTTTCCATTTTCAATGATGTGGAATCAATCCATGTACATGGGGTGGATTAATGTATCATTCTAAATGATCCCGGATAAGTTCATAGGATTTTTATGGACACCATCTTTGTGTACTCCTTGTTTTGCGAGGATCATGCAGAAAATCTGCATGACATTTTGGGTGTACTAAATTTCCAATTTCCATTTGAGATGTTTATAAAGAATGTGTTCTAGGAATGGATGTCTGAATCTTGTGGCATGTGGTATCCCAACATGTATTATATCTAGACCCTTTATAGAAAAAGTTGGTTGATCCATGAGAATTCCCCATGTAATTGGAAGTAGCGTGGAGTTTCCTTAGTCATTCAGGATATTAAAGAATGTTTCTAGCTGATTTTTATTGGTTTCTAAATTTTATTATTGCACTGAATAAAAAGGATAAGAAGTTAGTATTGATAAAAAAATGTTAGGTTTATTTTTATCACCTTAAGAATATGTTAGATAGATCTCCAGTCCTTTTAATTCTAGTATAAAGTGTTATGTTTGAGGATTTTATGATGTGTCACATATAGGTTTAAGAGGTTTTTTGATATAGATGAAATCAATAATTTATTTTGGGTACAGATAGTTACATTTCCATGATAATAACTCTTCCATCAATGATATTGAGTTGGTATCATTTTTTTCATGAAGTTGTTGTGAAATTTCCACATCAGATATATTTTTATAGTTCTCATTGACAATAAGAGCATGGGGTATATCTTTTCAATAAATGACATGAGAAAGTAATTGTGATAGAAGATGTAATTATTACATGAAAAATACATTGATATATCATATACACCTGTAAAGGGAAATTTTTTAGATGATGCATAGAGCAGGAAGTCACATAGTGACGTCATGCGTGAATATGGAGATACCTGGAGAATTTTGAAAGATCTCTTAGAGTTTCCTCAAGATATTGAACTGGTTTGGTGAAGTGGTTTTCTTTTATTGATGATAATGTTTTCATATTTGGTGTAGTAGGTGGAAGAGCAACTTTTTGTGGTTTTAAAGTTAGATGTAGGGAGAAACCAATTTGATTTTAATGATTAGTCTAATGTATGGTCCGAGGATGGAAAATACTAGTTGTGGTTCCTAGGGTGGAGGTCCATCCATTAGATGATGCATGTGATTAGTCTATATGAGTTCAATATTAAACCTATAGAAGTAATTACATGCATGATAAAAATTAATTGATATTTAAGAGGTCATATTTGTTTACCTGGGATGAAGCAAGCAATTGTCGAGCTAGTGTCTCGATGATTAGTCTATAAAAAGGTGATAACCGAGCACTACCTTCCCAGTGGATTTCTATAGCCCATAGATGTTTCTATGTAGAAGTTGAAGCAAATTTTTATCTACCGTTTCTTTTGTTTACCTCAATTATAGTGAGGATATAATTCATTATGGTAGATTGAGGATTATTTGAGGAAAAGTTCCCTCACCTAAGAGAGACCAAGGATTAATTCCAAATTAATGTTCTGTTGAGGTAGTATATTGAAGAGGTGTTGCAACTCTACAATGTCTTGAGTTTTATTATCTATTTTTAATCATTATTTTATCTCTAGGTTTTGGAGAGTCCCCCAACATATTTTTGGTTACCAATGATACCTTAGAAATAATTTTTACGTGTAGATAGACTGTCAGACAATGGGGATCATCCAAGTTATAGAGGACATGTAATAATATTTTTTCCATGATTTTTTGTGTTCTTCAATGAATAAAATTCCTTAGGTAGTGTTCTATTAGAACTATATTTTTTCACACAATAACTGGTTTTTAACCATTTGAATAATTATACGATAAAACTTATTGTTCTCCATTTTGTGGGGATGGCATTAAAGAGGTAGTTATTTTTGAATCAGAGTAAGTGTAGAACATGATAGAGATGGTTTATGTGATACAGAAGAGGTTGATGGAAGCATGGGATCAATATGGATCCCGCGATTGTCAAAATAGGATACCTTTTGAGATTGAAATTTATGGTAACGTATTTCTAAAGTTGACTCCTCATCATAGATAGTGAAGGTTTGGTTATGGGATTAAGATTTCCTGCCTACTTGGAAGACCATTCAATGTGTTGGATCATCTTGGGGGATGTGGCTTATTGGATAGAAATTACCCTATAGATGAGTTGGATACATATTTTTTCCACATGTCTCAATTATGAAGTTACCTTCATGATGACACTCAGTTAATTTACATGATAATTATTTATGTAGATAATGATGTGAACCTTAGGGGGAGGTCATCAGAGATCTAGGACCACCAGGTGACCGTGTTTCAGGAGATTTATATTCCCGTGGAACTTGTATAATGGATACAGGATGACCTAGAGTAGAGTACTTAGGAACAATATTCATAGATAAATTCTCAGTTCCACAATATTTTTGTTTTTATATCATTTCAAATTATAAAACCAGTTATGGTTATTAAACATTTTCTTGTTTTATGATGGATTTATCTTTTTTCTTATCATGGAACCGCTCACATTTGAGAGATATATCCCATGGTAATGTGTTTAAAATCATGTTTTTGGGATGCATGGTTTTATTCTATATTGATTTGATGATGTTTTTGAGATCCAATGATGGAAATATCATTTTGATGTATCTCATACAGTGGCTATTTGGATGCCCATTTTTGTTTTCCCATGGGGTATTGTTTTATATTTTTGAGTATGTTAATTTTTTGAGTCATATATTATTTTATGAAAAAAATCATTATTTTCAAGAACATTTTCATGTTTTAGAACCTCTGGTATCTTAGAAGGGTATTACTAATGTTTTGGTGTTCTATGGTTTCTAAAAGATAGATATAGTGATAAATCACATTATAACAAGGGGGTAAGAGGAATGAATATTTTACTGAATAATTGTGGCTTATAGCCTGAAGGGTTTTATGGTGTAATCGTTCATTAAAATACATTTACTATATATAGACTAAATCAAGTTTTTTCATTGTGTGGCTGAACTGATGGAATTTAAATCATAAACCTATCATTTATAACACAAGATAAATATAATATATGTCATGTGAGGAGATTGGATTTTTAGTGTAACTTAATGTTCAATGTGTTTAAGATTTAAATGAGTTGTTTATGTCATAAATATCTACTATTAAGTGATCTATATTACCAGTAATACATCAAGTTTTCCCAAACCCTACACATTATCTTACAATTCTTAATATGGACATCAATGTTTCCTCCAGGGATTGGGGATCCCTTCAATGTGGGATAATTGACGGATTCATCTATTGTATTTGTACATATTTGAGGTCGTCTCTACTTAATTGTCTTGTGGTTCCTCAATCATTTTCTAATAATTTTTTCCCTACGTTCCAACAGTTCTTATCCATATTATCATAGTGTTTATGTCATTTTTGATGTGGTTGATGTGTGGCATCCCTATATGGATGTATTCTTCTTTTTGGGGAGGTGATCATGATCTGCGATGTTGTTATGTTCCCATACTAAGAATGTTGACTCCATTGAATTAGGGGAATAATTATTTTACTATTTATTTATGTGAAACCATAATTTTATCTTGTTATATCCCATTGAATGGAAGGGAAATTAATTTAACAAATATTGAACCATCTTATTAATGAAATTGGATGGAAATCACATGTTGATGTATTATAAATTGATCATGGGTTCCATCATGATTTTATAAATAGTTATATATATATTATATGATTTTTATCATGTTTTATGAATTATTTAATTTGTTGAAATTAATGTAAAATGGTAAATAATTTAAATAAAAAATTTATTTATCATTATCTTATGAATTCAAGAAGAGGTATGTATTTAATACAGTGTTTCTTGAAATTTGATGATATTCAAATTGATTCAATTCACATGATTAATTGAATAAGGTCTTACATATGTTAATGGAATTGATAAATAATGTGGATAATGATAAATACAGTTTATGAAAATAGTAAGAAGACATGTTAAATGCGAATGTTTCTTCTCATAGATTGTTGAAACTTTAATTGATGAAAAATATAATTTTGAATAAATATAATTTTTTATTTCATTACATGGGTTATCTTTATTTGTAACCTTTTAATAGTTAATCATATAATTCAATATAGAATAGAATATTGTTTTTTGATAAAGGTAATACATGGGGTTGAGGGTTTCTGTTATTTATAATGGCTAGATGCCTTTTGTTGGGGGTTTTGAGATCAAATTTTCATGTTAAGGGTCAATGTTGTTTTTGAGGTATACATTATCTTATTGACTATGAAGTTCATTATGTGATGTGCTTTTCTATGGTTGAGATATTTTCTATGGGATATGTAATGATATTGGGATGGTTGTGCCTAGCATGGTTGATGTGATATGGGGCACGGAAGATTAAATGATGTAGAAATAGTTAACATCTATGACAGTGAGATGAATTGGAATTGAAAAAAGGTTTTAAAATTAGAACCATATATTATTGAATGGGTTGAATCAGAGCATATACATAGTTGTTAATGAAGACATGTTCTTTCTTGATGTGAATAGGTTTAATTATCAATGGATGAGTTTCTTATTTTATCTACATTTCTTTCTCTAAGGATTCAAGATAATGTATGTTCAGGATTTAAATTCATGAAGATATCTCATGATGTTTTCACTGAGTACATAGAATTAGGGATAGTTTAATAATTTTTAATAAATTCGTTATCCTATGAGTTTGTATTACTTGTAATGAAAATGAGATGGTACTCTTGAGGAAATTACAACATAGTTGAGATTATGCTTAGATGCCATTGTCATGGCATCGATGGATAATAATGTTCAATGATGATTAATATTGGTGGAAAATTAATTGAAAATTTATTTATTAATATAATTAGATTGACCAATGAAAAATATTAAGTTAATTTATCTATTCAAAATTGTTTTGTGATGATAGATATGTAGTATACGAAGAGGAAGTCAGAAGTGTGGGTGACTTTAGTTACAATTGTGTCTAATTCTAGGTTATTCCCTAATTGTGGTTTTGAGTAATATTATATCCTCTATATAATGTGATTTCATATGAATCCCCACCCATATTGGTTAGGGTGACTGACACCCAGTGGACTATGGGAGGGTGTTTGGCCAATCATTCGGGTTGGAGGATGGATTGATGACTACCCTCTCTAGCCTATTTCTCTTCTATTGCTATTATAATGTGATGGTAGGCATGGGGGATAGTTTTTCCATATATGTTTGTAGAGGCATATAGTCAATTCTGGTTTTTTCACCCACATGTATCCTCATACATATTATCTAATGAATAATTATAGGCATGATGTATATAGATTGCGATGGTTTCATGCACCTTACTCAGTGTATGAGTTTTTATGGATTGTGGAATATTACCTGATTTATGTTAAACATCATATGGTCTATGGTGGATCTAAAAAAAAACATCGTAACTATATATGGAGATGTGTTAAGAAAGTATGTGGTGCTTAAGGTGAATACTTTTATGCTTTTTCGAGGTCCTTTTGGGATGACTTCTTTTAAAGAGAGATGGAGTAGAATGTGTGATGTTTTGTTAGATCATAAAACTATTAGTGAAGGGGTAGCAGGGTACTGATGTTTTGGATATAATATTATATTTTCTCTTGTATTTGATACTTTTGATGAGATATCCACAGTGATGATGTTATCATTGCAAACCTATTTAGGTGATGAGTTGGTTTTAATGAATTTCATTTTATTTAAAATCATATATTTATCATATGAATTAGAGGATATAGGGAGGAACCTTATGCGTATAAAATTAAGATCATTCCATTTATAAATAAAATAATTTTTGTTCAGAAGGAGTATGTTGTGGATCACGATACATATTTCATGTTCATGGAATGACATGGCTGTTTGGGTTTCAAGGGTTATTTTTTTCTATAACTTTTTTGTACTTGTAGTTTCCTATCCAGTTGATTTATCATTATATGTAATTACATGCAAGAACATCAGGAATATATATATATATATATATATATATATATCAGAAAATGTGTTTATTGGTGTATTTTTTATCTCTCTACTCTGCATGTTCTCATAGATAGTCATGCCTCTCATTGTATGCTTATTATACCCTTGACACTAGTGGTCATCTAAGGACCTACGAGAGGTGGGGGACAAGTGGCCATTATACTGCATCTCTCATTGTCGGTCTATGAGGGGTACTCATTGGGGGTAGGGTGTCTTTAAATGGAATATATGATGCAATACCTATATAATCTGATTTTTTTCAAAAATTTCATGTATAGATATTAATCTCATTATAATTACTATCCATAATAGATGGTGATTGAAAATTAAACAATATTCCAATATGGAGATGATATGTCATGCATACACATGACAAATACCTTTATATCCCAATTGATAGAAAAAATGATTACAATAGTGGTTTCAAAATCATATTAATATTTCAGGATATTTAGGATAAAAAAATATTTATTTTATGATAGATACCACAGATTTAGAGGATGTATATGACGAGATAAATTTAATGCAGATGAGTAATATGATTACACATTCATTAGGATACATCATTTAGATCCATTCTTAAGGAACCTAGGGTTAGTATTTTGAGAATGTAAAAACCTCTATAACATTGCTAATGATTTATAGAAGACATATTGGAAGGAATTATTCAATCTAGGATGCTCTATATAGGATAATGAATAAAGGTACGTAGTGTCCTTTTATAAGAGAAATAATATATTTTTCTCTGAAGATTTTATATTAATATAATATAATGACTTTACAAAAATTTGTTCACTAATTTATCCATGTCTTTAATTTTTTTGAAAAATATATAAATATTTAAAAAGAATTATTAAAATTTGTACATCTAATTTAATAGTTATGTTTTTATTGTCATGTTTTAATATTATAATAGTATAAAAAAGTTCACTTAAACTCAATGTTACTTCTAAAAAAATATTTCTAAGAAACCATACGTACATAAATGAGAAAAATATTCTAAAATATTTTGTTGTTACATTCAGAACCCCTTGAAAAAAATTTAACCCTCTCAATTTTATTTTGATCATCAATATTATAACCATTGTTAGAGACTGAAATCATATATAGGGATATGAAATTTTATTTTAAAAACTGAATGTGGGAAACAAAATGGTTACCTAAAATTTCACACATTTTGGTTTTCTAAATAAATATATATTTGGATTGATTTGAAAATATATACATGTAAGGGAAAAATAATGTCCAAAGACTAAAACTAACAGATAAGTTACATTATTTGAGGTACTTAATATATTTAATTAAATTTCATAAGAATAATTTCATCATTTTTTTGGGATTTGTTCAATTTACACTTCATATGTTACTCTATGAAATTAATACTCGGGAAGGAATTTTAATTCCTGAGATAATGAAATTAAATTTCAATTGAACATACGATCTATTAAATAATGATATGATTTTCATTAAATCACTGGTCATAATAAAAACCAAAATGGTTAGCACAAGTTATCCAATATGGATTAATATAACTCATTAGTCTTAAAACAAAAACAATAACACCCAAAGTCAATTGTAAAACATCCCATAAGTAGAAAACATTAAGAACCTCCCTAAACATGTCTTCCCAAACTCAATGTCAAAAAATTAAAATATAAGGTCACAAATGTTCCGAAATTACCATAAAATTATTTCCCTAAACTATATAAAGAATCTCTTAATGTTACATACCAAATATGTGAACTGCTTGGTCATATATTCTACTAAAACATGATAATAAATTGAATCACCATAAAAACATATTATAACATGAATGAATCCAATAAATTAACTCTATCATTATTCATTGAATAAAATGTCATATTTTAATATATATTGCATAAATCAAAAAATTTAATAAACTCCCTAAAGGAATAAACCATTTTTACATCAAATCAGCAGTATGATCTAAGATCACCCATACTATCCAACTTATGCTATCAATATAAATTATTTATTTAACCCAAATAGACCATATTAATTAAAAATTAGACACACATGATTGATCAACATTACCTTATTCATGTATTCATAAAAAATATCACAAAATAACTTTCTTGTTTTTTAATACCATTGAACATATGATTACATGTTCATAAAAAAATAACCAGAGAACAATCCTTATATGAATCATGATTCTTGTAACATGAATATAATTGATTAAATAATTATACAACATAATATTTGACTCTAAAGACCAAAAAAATTCTATTATTCTACTTAAGATGCAGTAATTTCATAATATTGGCCTTCTCTACTTGGATTATTCAATGGAATGTTTCCATGATGTTTATTTAATTTATGGGAATGGGGTCTGATATCCTTTCAGTTAAATAATTATGCATGGATGGATTATCCCCCATTATTTATTTAATGATAATTTTATCATTTTATCCACACTTTTTGATAAATCTTTTTCTCTTTATGAAAGTACCTTTGTGTTTCTTACAACAAGTATTACATATTGAAAATCCCTATGTCTATTCTTCATCTTATATATTTTTTTCTCAACCACCCTCTTCTTCTATTTATTTCCTTCACATATATAGGGTTTAGATAAATATTTCTTCCTCTTGATAGCACATGGTAATATATCCACATATATTGATAATTTTTCTAAGACTAATGACGCTTTATAGATAGGTTTTACACCTAAAGGAAACAATCTATGTTACTCTTTTCATTACACACATCATTCGTAACATGCCATTATATCCTGAAAAAATTAGATACATTCTAAGAAATCTTTATATCTTATTTTATTATTAAACTTATAAAATGTCCCTCCATATAATCTTGTAGTTTATGAAACAATACTTTTTCCCTAAAAAGTACATTAAAATCATTCTAATACATTGTTTTCATTTCCTCTACATCCTATTGTTTTTAATCAATGATCATCGGTGATCCATATCCCCATGTGAGATGATAAACATCTATGAAACCCATTTTTATTTCATTATATTCCCTAATAGATAAAGGCCTTTTCTAATAAAATTATCCATCCTTCACATACAAATGGTTCTTCGTTCTATTGAATGATGGAGACTCTTGAGACAAAAAATAGTGAAACATTTTAATATCGCGTTGCATATTAGCATGTGGCTCTATATGAAAAATGTTATAGGACACAACCTAAGTATTCTACCCAAAAATAGTCCAATTTTCTCAGTTCCAACTCCAACCCCGACATCATTATATTTCCTAGGTTGGAAATCACAACATATATTACATCTATTGATGTAGTTTATATTCTATCCACTAAGATACATTTTTAAATTATGAATTCAGCAGATATGTTCCAAAAATTATGAACCCTATATTAAAATTTTTATAAGAGTGAAGTAATTAACATAATATTTTAAATTTATCCATTTAAAATATAAAAAACATATGTTTTGTTTATATGAAAGTATTCTAAAATAAAAATAATATCATAATGGTCTGTAAAGGAAATATGAAATAACCCAACAATATCCTCTGTGAGTTTCAAACCATGTACACAGTATTGGAACAATTAAGTAACAGTAGAATATTGGCCAAAATAATTTTGACCAAATAATTTTCGATTTATTACCACTAGATTCACATATTTCCATACCACATACAATTATAATATATATATAGAAAACTATTTTTAGGAAACACACAAAATCTATAACTTACAAAAATTGTAGGATTATATAATATATATAATCTTACCCTCAAGTTCCTTCATATGGTTTTGTTACTTAATATATGTTTTCAAAAATATAATTCCCATGGTTTCTATTAAACATTATCTCATACAAACTCTAATGACCTAGAGCCTAGTAGCCTACAGAAATTTTTGACATTACTACATTAGTACAAGATATACACGATGATATCCCAAATTAAAGAATTTTATAGTAGTATTGGTAAAAGAGATACATAAATTAATAAAAAATTGTATTAGTAAATATAATATATAAAACATAGTGAATTTAAATATTCGGTATCCTTGAACAAATTCAAAAATCACTTCTCTATATCATGGGGAATGGAAACAAAATAATAGTGAGATAAGATGATCAGTTAGTGTTTTATATTATGGAATATATCATTATTAAATAAGTAATTGTCATTATAGAAAGGAAAATAACTGAAAAAAATTCCATTTAATCAATAACTTAATCATGAATAATAATATGGAATGAATAAATACAGTTCAAATGATGGGTTATAAACAATCATATGATCCTGAAATTTTTTTAGTGGAAGGATGAGACCTTTCCAATAAGAGGAATTATCTTTTATTCATGAAATGAAACAATATCACAATTGTTGAATGATTCATTATTTAGACTGATCCCATTAAATTAAGGGTATGAGATCAAAAAGTATCTAACCAAAAAGAAAGATCAATTCCATTAATACCTTTATTCACAAGACTATGCATCAATAAATTTGACTCCCCATAGAAATGAGTGACTGTATTATAAATGGATGAATGAAAATCAAATCTAACGATCCACTGATAGGTAAACTTCCATGATAGTGTATTATATCCTATTTTATGGATAGAACAATAATGGTTAAGTCACATTCCTAAAAAATATTATCCTGCCTACATTTTTGGGCATGATCAACAGTACTCATGAAACCACGCATCATCACTTCAAGAGAAGAATCCACTCTATGTGAACCATTTAGACATCTTAAGAAAACACCATGATGATTTCTAAAAACAACTCCACAACAAGATGGACCTAGATTTCCTCTTCCCAAAATCTACATAAATGCATAATACCTCAGCCAAATACATAATAATGTTTTTTTAATGAGTCCTTTTTATAAATTTAGAGGTTTTTTTATTATTGGGCCCCACCAATTAATTAAAAATTCCAATGCACTAATCATATGAATAGAAAATATAACATTATCCATAAACCTTAATAATAAATTATTAACTTTATTAGAAGAAAACGAATATATAATTTCAATACTATAAATAGTAAATCTAATTATAAATAATCCTGATGAATATTATGGGTGGTATCATTAGATTAGAACCTTAGAATTTTAAAAGAATCAATAAATAATGTTTAAATAGAAGAAAATAATTTAAAATGATCACTAGAAATTTTTTTGGGGGAAACACACAACTTCACATTGAAATCACTTATTTAAAATATTTAATTTTCCCAAATATTATGAATAACATTTTCTTTCAAAATAGATTATTAATCTTATAAATGATGCTTCAAAATATTGACCAGTATTGACGATGATAAATTTCAATCATGCTATCTAATTAAAAAAACATTACATTCACTCTTTATATGAAAACTAATAAATTACCCTATTTTCAAAATGACAAGAATTTTAATTTTGACCAATTATTTTTATGTCAAACTAGAGTAAACATTTCTCAGATAAATCATTAGAGAATTGTAAAAGTATTTATTAAATCATTTTAAAGAAAATATTGATGTGGATGAAAATGATTCCCGACTGAGTAGAAATAAAAAATGAGTTTTCCATAAAATAATGATTACATTTTCTTGTGTACGTATTGAGTGTAAAATGAATGTAAAAATTTTAATTACTAGAAATAACTAGTTGGGAAGAAAACATATTGGGCTTATGATAGAATGATTTAATAATATACCCTATGGAGACATTAATATAAATAATCTCTAAAAATATAGATGTTCTATTAATATATTATAAAAATATCCTAATATACATCACATTATACATTATTTACATAAAAAATTTTATAATCCATTAATTAATAATTTTCAATTAAAATCAAAATTCCTGCTGATAACTACTTCATTTTTCCCATATTTTTTGGTTCCATAGTTCTGTTCTATATACATTGATCATTATTGAATCATATTATAAATTTAATCATCGTATAAGTATAATATATATAATATGTATATATATATATAGTTATTATTAAATATTGATACATAGAAATTAACAAAATTATAATTGGAGGTGGTAGCCCATATGTTCTCGTTAAATTTGTTTTCACATTCAACATATGGAATGAACGATGTGTAAATAAAAATTTATCATTTCCCGATCATTATTATTTCATATATATATATATATTATTAATAAAATCTATCCATATTACCATTAATATAGAATGGAAATTAATATCAGATAACATCACTTTATTGAGGAAGTAGTACACATGTGTGTTTGAGAGACATTATAATTTTCTAATGTATTGGACAACAAATTCTATATATTACATTAATCGATATGACAAATTATTTCATAAATGTAAAAAATAAATTTAAATACCATCATAAAAATATATCAAATAGAAGATTATTAAAATATTTTATTAAAATAAATTTAATTTCTATAATAGATTATGTAAATGCAACATTGAGTTTAAACGAACAAAGATATATTATAAGAATATTATTATGTCACTACTATCCCATAGATGCAAAATTAATAGGTATGAATTAGATTAAAAAGTTTTTGATTCATATATAAAATATCCTAATAAACAGAAATTTATTTATCAGTCCTTCCAAAATAACAATTCATTTTTATTAAATTAGTATTTTTCATAAAAAAAATATTTTTCTTTCAATTATGATTTATAATGTATTTTTGTAAAAAAATAAATAATTTTTGAATTTTTTTAAAAAAAATACATTTTTAAATTATCATAAAAATATTTGATTATGTTGAATTTTTTTTTTCAAAATGTATTATTATTAAATTAATAGTAAAAATATATATATTTTTTGAAACATATATTTATTTTAAATGAAATTTTAAGGTATAATTATATTTGATATTAGTTTTAAAATTTCATAAGTTCATTTATATTTAAAATAATACAATTATGGTTATTATAAATGTGTTTTATACTTGAATTATTTATAAAAATATTTCATAAATAAAATAGAATTTTTATGAAAAAAAAATTTTCATCAAATTTTTTTGGACTGATTTTAAAATAGATTTTGTGAATTATGTATTTTTAATTTTTAAAAATGGATTCTAAATTTGGAATTTTGTATTCCAAATTTTTTAATTATAACACTTTTATTTTAATTTGTTATCAATAGTAACATTGATAAATTTAGTTACCACAAGAAAAGGGTAAATCGAGTAAAGAAGAGTTAAAAATATTATGAGGTTTATAAAAATATAATTAAATATTAGATAATTTTGTTAGAAAATAAAATATCAACCATAATAATCAAATATTTTGTTATATGGAAATTTGAACCATCTTATTGTCATTGGGACCTTTATTATAATATATGTAATGAAAAGAAGAAATTTCACACTCTTGTTTCTAAAATTTATAATATTTTTAACAACTATATATGTTAAGTATATATTCAGTTATAAGTACCGATTTGAATTATAAATTATCATCATCAACATGATATTTTTTTAATTTTTATTGATGAAATAATTACCTTCAATGTGTAAAAAACACTCATATAGTTATTATTCAATTAATATAAATATCAAATAAATGATATCAAATATATTAAATTTAATATAATTTGAGATAATTAATTTAATCCAAAAATTTTATAGATGAATAAAAAATGATTGGTATTTATCCAAATACTTTATTATAATTTATTTTATTTTTATTTCAAATTTTAATGTCAATGTAAATGAATAATGTCAAAATTGAAAAAAATAATATTTTATCAAAAAAATATTTTATTAAAACATTTAATAAGCATAAAAATTATTAAATTATATTAATTTAATTTTATATAGTTTAAAATATGATAAATTATCCATTTATTGATCAATTTTCACCATATATATAAAAATTAAAACCATTTAATATTTAATATTAGTTACCACAATTAAAATTTAAATTACACAGCAAAGGGTTAATAAAAAGGATAATGTTTTTAATGACACAAAAAACATGTAAAAATTAAAAATTTTAACTGTATTATAACCATATACAACTTTATATTTTAATCCATATCCCTTTGGATGAATTTTAATTTATAATGTATTTAATATAGTTTAATATTTTGAGATGTTTCAAAATTACCCCTGACCATTATTATAGAAATGAACCTTCTACCCCACTGCTTTATACCACAATGAGTCTAATAGATTAACCAAAAAATTTCAATTTCCCTTATAAAATTCCTATTTTAGGTTCTTTTCTTCCCAATGTACCATATGTATATCCCTTAGAGAATATCTAAAAGAGTCATTTGAAAAAGTGAAAATATTATTAAACAATCAATTTATCTTATAATCATATTTTCCTCATATAAATATATTTTGTTTCTCTTAAAATAATATCTTAATTATCCTAAATATTCTGAACAATTATTATTATTATGAAAACCCCATTATAAAACATTTTTTCCAATAAAAAGGGAACTAAAAGAATCTCTTGTGCATACCCACAACATAACATCACCATTTAGTGATCCAATTCGATTTCCATCACCATATTTATGGATGGGTATTGTAATGGGTTTTATGAATATATATTATATTTATGAAATTCATATACTTACATAATTATAATATCAGACCATTATTTTTACCATCCAATCCTTTGGTAAATGATAACATTACTCATGGGTACGTGTGGACTAACATCTCCAAAAAGTGATGTGAATCATTATCTAATTTATATTTTACATGTTTGGTAATTAGGATATATTTAATAAATATATATGATATATATTATATAATAATGATATTTTATGTTCTTATTTATATTTAACATTCTTTTGATACAAACGATGTAAAATGCAAACCGAGTTCATGGAGACAGACAAATTTCCATCTCAATGAACTATGAAACTCATTTATTTAAATATAAAATTTATGGATGACTATAAAAATATATATAATGAATATTTATAATATTAATTTCATTATTATGATCTTTAATATGACTAAATAATGATCAATGTACATGTACCAAAACTACAAAACCAAAACATATATGAAAAATAATGATGTGATCCACCAAAATAGGGTTTATAATACTACAACTGTTAAAAAATTGGTGATAAAGGATTATAAGTAAATAATATATGGTGTGATAACTATGATTATTTTTATTTAATATTTGTATCAGTAATATATATTTATTATATAGGAGGTTCAAATTCATATGAAATTATTCATATCTAAGGTAAGGGATTTTCCTCTCACTATTCATTCCATAGGACACATGCCATATTCCCCACTTATTTATTTTATGTGGAGTATATAATTTCCATTAATTTATTTTTTGATTATTATTATTAAATTTATGGTGATTTAAATATCCATATAACTTTATTTCATTCATGGGCATTATATTTCAAATATTACTAAAGCAGTAATGGTTATATGTCACAAGCCTTTTATCTATTAGGGTTGATTATAGTTATTCCCATGATGATGAAATATTATGTCCTAACAATAAATAAACATATAAATTTAATTTAATTTAATTAATTTATTTAAAATTATATTGTTAATTTTCATTTTCTCTATCTAATATTCTTAGTGTATTTAAAATATGTTTTTATGTAAAATTAACTTCATTGATCTCTTTGGTTGAATTTTTTATCCCATATCCTTATTTTATAAAAAAAAGGGAGAGAGTTTTTGTTAATTTATTATGATTCAATAATTTCATTTTTACTCAAATTTTAGTTTTTACTAAATGGTATGAAATAAATCTTCTTTTCATTTAGAAAATGGGGTAATTTATGACTTTTTAGGTAAAACTATGGGAAAAATATTTTTTGAGATTATATGAAATGAATGTATTTATTATTTACCATGAATAATTTTTTGTTTAATAAATATTTTATATGTTTCCGTAGTTCCTTTTAATGGAATTTTCATCTTTTTAATTATTATATATTTTAGAAAGTTAATATAAATGAAATGGTTAATTTCCTCTAGAATTTTTTAATGGTCTTGTAATGATATTTATTTTCACAAATTAAAAAACTCTTGATTTCACTTATGGTTTTATGGGGATTTGATTCAAGGATGAAAACATTATTATTTATCTGGTTTCATTATGTTTATGATGAAATGATTTTTTTGAAATCCTTTTCTTTTTGATGGGATATACTATAATGAAATGCTTAGGCATCTCATTATTTTTTATGGGTTCTAATATGTTGACTGTTTTATGATCATATGGAACACATATGTGTTATTTTAATTGTGTGATGGGTGTGGGCAATATATCCATCAAATTAATTAGGTAATTATTATTGTCTCATGAGATAAATCAGACCAGAATATGTAGTGTACCCAGTTCAATAAAGTACAAAGTCAACTATTATAGCCTTGGGAGTGACCCATGAATACTTTGATGGTTAGGTGAGTGAAAATATTCTACTATGATAGTCTTGGTAGAAATCCTGAAATACTAAGAAAAATATTTTTTAGCTTATGTGTACGCCATAATTCTATGTTTTCTGTCATTGTTTTGATATCATGAATCATACAATTTGATTACATTATAATTCATGACTTATGTTCTACCATGATATATTACATAATGTGAAATTTTTATATTTTATATGCATTACACAATTTTCAAATGGTTTGACCATGTCCTTATACAATTATTATCTTGTTATGATTATATAATCACTGGAATCTCCCTTG
Organism: Viscum album; assembly: GCA_963277665.1. Classification (NCBI taxonomy): domain Eukaryota; kingdom Viridiplantae; phylum Streptophyta; class Magnoliopsida; order Santalales; family Viscaceae; genus Viscum; species Viscum album. The sequence continues at coordinate 496,688,188 of OY728123.1, read as the reverse complement.
TTAATCCTTACTTTGCATCTGAGAACACATTTTTCTTATGTTTAATTTCTCCATGTTATAAAGATTGTAATTAAGTATGATATTTTTAAGAATGATTATACTTATGACTAAATAATTGGGAGATCATGTATATATTTTATGAACCAAATTTTTAATTTTTAATTTTTCCAATGATACTAGACCTAATCAATTTTTGTGTAGATTATAATATTATGTAATGAAAATTATTATACTAAGATTTAATATTTATGATTTAAAAGTATAGAACTATATAGTTAGAATCAGGAGAATATTTATTTATCCATTAGAAACTCAGATGAGAAAAATTTAGTAATAACCAGACAGATATGCCTATGTATATGATACAATCCTAGTGTTTTGGTAATATCCTTGGATAAACTAGGATAAAAATATGGTCCCATTTATTGTTAAGGAGGATTTATTATTTACATGTACATTGAATTATATTTCATTATTATATATTAGGTCACTTTTATTATTATAAAAAGATACCTACAAAAATATTTTTTTATTTAGTCAATTGATGAAACCCCAATGAAATGAATTAATGTTGAATGTGATGGTCAATAGAATGACAATCCTCATGAATAAAAAAATTAAATAAGTGATCGAATGTGAAACCTTGTGATTATTACTAATTAGATATCTTTTTATATGATATAAAATTTCAATAGTGGCGAGTTTTCTTGCACACCAAATTTAATAAAGATAGACATTCCTAAAGACTATAGAGGAAATAAGATTCATCATTCCATATTTAAATATTGTTGAAAGAAGAACCCAAATGAATGTATCATATGAATAGAGAGTTGTTTTAGGTATGGAAAATAATATAATAAAGAAATTAATTACATTATAGTAATGTAAAGTTCGATTAATGCATTGTAATAGAAGAATGGTCTCCCTAAGGTATCCTTGATGGACGAATTTTTGAAATTTGGAATTTATAGTAATTGTGAAATTGATTATCAATGGATAAAAACACAACAAAAAAATAAATGAGGTTATACACGAAATACTAATGATGAAGATGAAAAGACTATTAATTAAGTATGAATGTTGTGGGATTTTTTAACAAAATTTATTATATTAAATGTAAGAAGAATTAATAAATTTAAGTTGATTAATCTTAATACAGCTGTAACATCCCTATTTTTTCTATGTAATGTCTTGGAATATATGAATAAATATTATAGAAACTCAGAATAGAGATGACATGTGATTTCAAGGCCCGATCTGCTTGAAAATAATTTTTGAAATATATTAAATATATTAAATGTACACATGCACAATATTCCTGAAAATGTGGAATTATATATAAACAGAGTCTAGGGTTACAAATATGCGGTTATCATTGAGTTCAGCTAATGGTTCATACTCGAGGTGAGATATCTCTTTGAGAATGTCGAGAATTTTTTAATAGGTGAACTCATAAGAGGATGTTTAAAATAAAACAAATTAATAGATTAAATTATTTAAATTATTTGATCTAATAAACAACTTTATTAGTTTATTTTTATGGTTTATTCTACACATTAGTTTCTAAATCATGTAGATCTATTGAAACATTGGATATCTTGAGTAACATCCAATGTAGAACGACAACCATATTGGAGGAAAATATACTATGTGGAACTGAATTTGAGGATCTTTCCTATGAAGTAGACAAAGATTCATTTATTTCTATAAATTGATCCAAATCAAGGTTGGGTTTTTTCGTCTTTTATTTTTCCCATTTTATGATTCCAATGATGAATGAGAATTAATAAGCTAAAAATTTGATTTTTGGATCGTGTATATTACGGGAAATGGATTTATTTTTTCAATAATTGGAGAAATTTCTTTGTGACTATTTATTTATCCCTTCATTATAAATTATAATGTAAATGATTCAAGTCAAAAAATAAGTGATGAAGTTAATTATTCTTTTATGTTATTTTTTATTCCCCATTTATTCATTTATTAATGGAAAATCCATTATGTAAAGACCCGGAAATTTCAATGGAATTTTTTTGTTAATTCTCTTCGGAATTTTACAAGAACGCAGTTTCTGACGGAACCTGATTCCGAGGCCCGGTGTGCCCGGAATCATTTTCCAAAGTTTAGCTCAGTTACGTTCAGTGAACGAATGAGCGGGTTTTTCTAACTTTTGAACCGGTGCTTGGAATCGAATTCTGAGGGCACCGATGAAACCATAGCGTCGGTATTTGCTTAGAAATGCCTTTTCTGGAGTTGCGTTTTCTCGGGTGTGGTTTTTAGTTTTTGGGGTTAAGATAAGAAATAAAATAAAGTGGTGCGACAACATTATTTTATTTCTCTTTAAGCCACTTAAATCCACTTAAGATAAGTTAAGAGGATAGGGTGGAACCCAAAATATCCTACCCTCTTGGTAGGATATTTGTGAGGTGGGGCCCGCACGAGCCCCACCGTTTCATTCCTCCTAAGTAACGCACCCACAACCCCCTCTTAATTGAAAGTCAACCGTGCGTTTTTTCTGGTTAATAAACGCCTCATTAATTGGGCGGTTTTAAACTCCTCAATTAATTGATCGTTTCTTTTCTTTTTTAATTTCAAAGGTTGGCTTGTGCATTAATAAAATAAGACAGTTATTATTTTATTTTGTTAGAACTTATGGCGTGGAGAGGATTTGGAGGAAACCATTCTTCTTCGACGAAGAACGCGAAGAACGCGATGAACGCTCCAACCTCCGACGAAGAATGCCAAACCCTTGGAAATCAACGACGCCCCTTCCGCGATGCTCCTTCTGTGACACGACAATCCCCCTTCCACGACATCTTCTTCCGCGACGTCCCTTTCCGTGACAAATCTCGTTCGACAGCAACGCTTGAGGTAGGGAATTAATTTTGAAAATGATTTTATTCCCTCATTTTATTCATTCTAATGAAAAACAAAGAACACAGATCAACTTATTATCTAGTTGATCCACGAATGTCTTCCTTGCGGGTTGGGACTATATTGTTACGGGAAGTGGTAGGGGTTTTATTTGAGAAATTTTTTTTTCCCACGGTTGTTTCCTTCTAAAACAAAGAACCCGAATCAAAGTTCAATTTTAATTTATTAAAATTGTTCATTGTTATGTTTTCATGTGTTGATTATTATTCCCAATTGTTATCACCTAACACGGAGGGTGTGGGCCAAACAAACACGGCCCAAAAACCCTCCGCAGTTTTTCGTTGATGCGTGGATTAATGATGTTTACAAAATGGGATCGGAATGGCGATTGGAGGCTTTCGCAGCAATGTTCGGATCCCGGGAGAGCTGTAGGCGCAAACTGCAGGAAAAACGGACCATCGGAGCGCGTCCGGTGGTCCGCGGAAGTTCCTGCCGGGGCGCCACGCCGGCGCCGGCGGCCGGCAGCGGCCGACCATCAGGAAGCGGTGGCGCCCGGCGCGCCGCCGGGAAGACCCGCCATGGCTGAAGACGCGGCGGCGAGCGCCAGTCCTGTGGCTGCGCGGGACCGCCGGGAAGGGACGCGGCCTTAGGCCGCGTCCGGTGACATAAAGTGGCCCCCGCGCGGGGGCCGCGACTCCTTTGGTGCGGCCGCTCAGCCAGCGCCGAGCCGACCAGCCAGCCGGGTCGCGCCCATCCGGGTCGGACCCGGACCTGGGTCGGGTCGACCCGGTTCGGGCCGACCCAGGGGGGGGGGGGGTGATCCGGGTCGGTCCGGGCCCAGACCCCCTGTTTTCGGACCCCTCACGGTCTTTCGCCCATATCATGAGTTGTAGACCTCCGATCGACGCACCTTCAGTGGAGATGTGACACTTGGATCAAGACGATCGTTTCGGTATATTATACTCAAGGTTTCGGATAACTTTAGGTTCGGTCGGGTTGGTTCGGACACGAAACCAACCGGGTCCTCGGAGTGGAAACACTTATATGTTGAGTTCCGGACGTCCGATTGACGTGCTGTCGACATTGTTGTTTTCCTCTTGATGAGACGGAACTTTTGGCTTACTCCGCTCGAGGTTTGGATGCCATCGGAGTGCGGTCAGGTTTGTTCACTCATGAAACCAACCGGTCCCCTGAAACGAAAAAGCCAATAACTCACAGACCGGGCGTCCGATTGACGCGCCGTCTATCTCGTTGATTTCCACTTGATGAGATGGAACTTTTGGCATACTTCGCCCGAGGTTTGGATGCAGTTGGAGTATTGATGAGTGGGATTGTACCCGAAATCCAACCGGGCCCCTGGAACGGAAAAGCTGATATCGTTCTGACCAGACGTCCGTTTGACGAACCGTCAGCGGCGTTGGTGATCACGTTGAGAAACGGTCCCTATGATTATACCCTATGAGAGTTCTGGGTACAGTTGAGATACGGCCGGGTTGGTTCGCTCACGAAACCAACCGGGCCCCTGGGACGAAAAGGTTAGTAACTCACAGACCGGGCGTCCGATTGACGCGCTGTCTGTTGCGTTGAGACCACTGTGATGAGGATGTACCTTGAGATACTTTTTCGTGGAACTTTGTGATACTTGTAGTATCGACCAGTAGCTCGTGGAGAGGACCCTCCCGGAGACAAGCATGCGGAGTACAGAGACCGTGTAGTCAGCTGAGACCTGACGACTGCTTGATCGATCGACTCGGTATGTTAGGATAGCCCAGTGGGGAGCGCTTGGTTGTAGCGGAAGACCCACGGCGGAGGTGCGCTTGGTTGTAGTAGCAGACCCACGGTACTCAACAGAAGGAGTACGTCTTTAGGCTATGAAGGGGAGCACTTGGTTGTAGCGGCAGACCCACGGCGGAGGAGCACTTGGTTGTAGCGGCAGACCCGCGATACTCAACAGAAGGAGTACTTCTTGAGGCTATGAGGGGGAGCGCTTGGTTATAGCGGCAGACCCATGGTGGGAAGCGCTTGGTTGTAGCAGCAGGCCCACAGTACTCGACCAGAGGAGTATCTCAGCAGTTTTAGGTTAGTGAGTAGTACCTCGGAGTCATGATAGGACCACTGTAGACTCCAGAGACGGGGCTTTTCAGCAGTTACAGTTTCGATATTGAAAATCCTGGTTTGAGCTGAGACTTTTGACCTTTGCGTTTACCTCATGATTGAGATGGGTCACTTTATAACATAGGTATATGTATGGGCATATACCTGGGTCGTGGTTATCCGTTGATTTCATGATCTTGGTGTTTTCCTCATGATTGAGATGGGTTACGTGATAACTTAGGTATATGCATGGGCATATACCTAAGTAAAGGTTATCTATTGAGATATTATTTGTGGTTATCCATGTTAGTTTTAGTGAGACCTTGAGGGTCTCAGGATCCATACTGAGTATCGTTATACTCACCCCTGCATGGGCTATGCCCGCACCTCGTTGTGTTGGTTGCAGACAACGGGCAGAGCTGACGGAGGCCGAGTGTTCGAGGACTAGACGGTACCCGAAGGTGGACCACACGACGAGTTAGTACCCAGAGGTGGACTACACAATGAGTTAGTATCTGGAGGTGGACTTCATAGTGAGATGACACTCGGAGGAGGTTGACGGACGAGAGCGTTGTGGAGACTGTCTGTACCTACCCTTCAGGTAGGATCAGTGGTGGACGATCCAGGAGCTGCACTATCTGTACCTACCCTTCAGGTAGAATCCGAGGATGACGACCCCAGAGCTGCTTCCTTTCTTCTAGCTGTTGTCTTTTTCTGTTGTACTTTTGTTCAGTTGTAACTGTACTTTCAGTTGGGTTTGTATTCCGGTCCATTTACTTTTAAGCACATTCTTTTGTACTTAGTGTTTTTCTTCTGCTTGTACTATGTGGTGTTTTTTTTACTTTTATAAAGGCAATGCATTCCTAGTTATCGGGATTTACACCTTTGGTGCTAGTCGCCAGCCCCTGGCCTATGGAAGGCGGGCTTGGGGTAGTCCCGACACGGGCCCCAAGGACGGGTCGTGAAAAATTGGTATCAGTGGAGTCAGTTCTACCGTAGAACTTATAACTCTGATATTTCCTTTCTATGAAGAAATAGTGTTAAGAGTACTGAGTGTGGTTTTTAGTTCATGGAGTCCAGTGTTGGTGCGAGCGGCCGAGGTATCCATACACCAGGACCCTGACAACTGATTTCCGACTCTGTGCATGAAAACACTGATTGCGTGTGTGTTTCCAGAAGTTTTTAAATGTCAGCTCGAACCAGGTCAGCTCACCAGGTATAAACGTTTGACTGTGTCATGTTGTTTCTTTCAAGATGCCTTTTCAGGGACGACCATCTAGAGCCTAGAGGGATGTGCGTACTGACAGCCTTCCGATCGACGAGGCTTCGGTACAGGTCCCTCTTGCAGTTGAGGTACTAGCGGAGGCACCAACGGTACTACCATACGTTGGGCCACCGATGCCACCAGCCCCAAAAGTAGGCGATACACGCCACTTGAGCGCGCTGCACGAGTTCCAGCACCAGAGGCCACCCAGGTTCCGGGGAGAGATGGACCCGCAGGTAGCTGAGGATTGGCTGGGGGCAGTGGTGAGAGTCTTCAGGCTAGTGGGGACACCTGCAGACTTCATGGTGATCTTTGCTGCCAGCCTTCTTCAACCAGAAGCAGGCAGGTGGTGGAGCCACTTGTTCCAATTTTTCGACAGGATGACCTTCACATGGGAATACTTCGAGACCTTCTTCAGGGTGGAGTTTGTGCCAGTACCTCTACACCCCGAGCGTGTACAGGAGTTGCTGCCTTTTCCGCGTGTTTTTCGATCAGTAGCCGAGTCATCTGTGGGCATTAGACAGATGATGCAGTGGTCCAAGAGGACCAGAGCCAGCCGTACGAGGAACAGGAAGTGTTATGAATGTGGCAGGAAGGGTCACCTGGCACGTGACTATCCGACTCCTCGCACAGTCGATCCGCAGGCGTTGGAGGAGCCACCGAGGCAGAAGTAGTGACGAGCACTTGAGCAACAACCGAGCAGTGGACACGACAGTAGAGCTCCGGGAGCAGGTGGACAGGAGAGGAACTAGTGGATACGTCCCTTGTACTTCTAGTTCCATATTGCTGTTGTATTCGCGTCTTTGTACTGTGAGCTGCAATAATAAAAAGACACTTATCTTTGTGATTTTTGACTTCCTGTCCTTTTGTTTGGTTGATACTGAGTGGTCCTGGTTAAAACTGTTGACTTGACCCTCACATTCGAGATTTCTACTGGAGGAGACCCAGTGACCTCACACTGATTCCGATAGTGTGACTCGATCCTTGGAGGCGAGAGTGACAGTTGGATCTCTTGGTAGTTACGTCGAGGCCTTACGCCGTAATCCATGGAATGAATGAAACCTTCGTGTCAAGATTGACTGTATTTGGCAATGGGCATGGTTCATACAGGGGATGAGACCGAGTTTCTCTTTTCGGCAAAGGAGAAATATTAGCAGCTCTTCCAGATCATAGGAAAAGAAGGTGCAGATCATCCAAGAGTGGATAAAGACTGCACAGTGCAGTCAGAAACAGGAAACCAGCGCCAGTCTTAGAGACTCGAGCGTGTTAAGTGTTTCAAGAAGAGGAAGCTTTTAAGGAGAGATGAGTCTGCAAAGCAGCAGATGTGGAGGTAGAGCTAGGAGAGCAGCATGAGGTGGTTTACATCTTAACATGCTACAACCACCCGCCTTAGATGCCCCCTCCAGGCTTAGGAAGATGGAGGGCGGTGGAAGAGAGTAGCTGCATACGGTCGGGGAGAGTGACCCAATGGCTCTAAGAATGATTCAAGGGATAGTCTGTATCCACTACTAGATTTCGTAGTAACAGACGTTGATATTAATCATTCCTTCCTTCCAAAAATCTTGTTACAGACCTAGAGTTTTCGGTAAGCCGTAGACTAGACCCTCACGTCTGGAGATACCTTGGGAGAAGACTCGATAATCACACTTATGCCGACAGTGTGGTCAGACCCTCGAGGCGAGAGTTTCGGTTGGAATATCTTGGTGGCAACGTCGAGGCCTTAGGATGCTGGTTTGAGTATGGACTGGGAAAACATAGTTCATACACAAATTGATGGTACTAGGCAAAAAGGTTGTGGTTTAACTACGACGTCGGAATGGGTTTTCCTTGGTCAACAAAAAGGAAACCCAAGGCAGCACACGATAAACTCATGCAAGGTGGGTCCGACCAATCACTCTTGAGTCGGTCAACCTTACCCTCGTGGCAGTAGTCGATTTTAGTTTTTGTTCTAAACAGGAATTAGAGGCCTCATGAGTTCGAGAATGACGATCATGTCCTTATACGGGTCTCACCTCGACGAGGTTTACGGAGATGTGGCCAAGGTGACAAGTTATCTCCGAGGTTCAGCGGACCTTCTTAGGTCCTCAGCTGGGTAGGCCGGGTGGTTTACCGCTTGACCCATCCACCTCAGTTTCACCAGGTGCACGATGACTTCCACGTATCTCAATTGAGGAGATACGTGCTCGAACCTTCACATATCATCAACCATGGGGAGCTGGACGATGGCGATGGGGTGTCTTTCATGGAGGTTCCAGTGGGGATCGAGGATCTATAGGAGCGGATCCAACAAGGATGATCGATTCCTCGGGTGCACTTTCTTTGGCAGTACGGGAACCTCCAGGTAAGCACATGGGAGCAGAAGGCTGAGATGCGTGCTCAGTACCGCTTTTGTATCCCTAGTTTGTGTTAAAGCTTTACGGGGACGTAAAGCTCTGAGGTGGGAGTAATGCAAAGACCCGGAAATTTCAAGGAATTTTTTTTCTTAATTTTTTTCGGAATTTTACAAGAATGCAGTTTTTGACGGAACCTGATTTCGAGGCCCGGTGTACCCGGAATCATTCTTCGAAGTTTAGCTTGGGTACGTTCAGTGAACAAACGAGCGGGTTTTTATAACTTTTGAACTGGTGCTCGGAATCGAATTCTTAGGGCACTGATGAAACCACAATGCCAATATTTGATTAGAAATGCCTTTTTTGGAGTTGCGTTTTCTCGGGTGTGGTTTTTAGTTCTTGGGCTTAAGTTAAGAAATAAAATAAAGTGGTGCGACAACTTTATTTTATTTCTCTTTATGCCACTTAAATCCACTTAAGCTAAGTTAAGTAGATATGGTGGAACCCAAAATATCCTACCCTCTTGGTAGGATATTTGTGAGGTGGGGCCCGCACGATCCCCACCGTTTCTTTCCTCCTAAGTAACGCACCCGCAACCCCCTCTTAATTGAAAGTCAACCGTGCGTTTTTTCTAGTTAATAAATGCCTCATTAATTTGGCGGTTTTAAACTCCTCAATTAATTGATCGTTTCTTCTCTTTTTGAATTTCAAAGGTTGACTTGTGCGTTTATAAAATACGACTGTTGTTATTTTATTCTGTTAGAACTTGTGGCGTGAAGAGGATTTGGAGGAAAGAGTTCTTCTTCGACAAATAACACGAAGAAAGCGAAGAAGGCGAAGAACGCTCCGACCTCCGACGAAGAACTCCAAACCGTCGGAAATCAACGACACCCCTTCCGCGACGCTCCTTCCGCGACGCGACGATCCCCCTTCCGCGACTTCTTCTTCTGCGACGTCCCTTTCCGTGACAAATCTCGTTCGACGACAACGCTTGAGGTAGGGAATTAATTTTGAGAATGATTTTATTCCTTCGTTTCATTCATTCTAAGGAAAAAAAAAGAACATGGATCAACTTATTATCTAGTTGATCCGCGAATGTCTTCCTTGCGGGTTGGGACTATATTGTTGCGGGAAGTGGTAGGGGTTTTATTTGAGAATAATTTTTCCCCCATGGTTGTTTCCTTCTAAAACAAAGAACCCGGATCAAAGTTAAATTTTAATTTATTAAAATTGTGCCTTGTTATGTTTTCATGTGTTGATTATTATTCCCAATTGTTATCACCTAACACGGAGGGTGCGGGCCAAACAAACACGGTCCGACAACCCTCCGTAGTTTTTCGTTGATGTGTGGATTAACGAAGTTTAAGAAATGGGATTGGAATGGCGATTGGAGGCCTTCACAGCAATGTTCGGATCCCGGGAGATCCGTAGGCACAAACCGCAGGCAAAACGGACCACCGGAGGGCGTCCGGTGGTCCGTGGAAGTTCCCGCCGGTGCGCCACGCCAGCGCCGGCGGCCAGAGGCGGCGGCCGGCAGCGGCCGACCGCCAGGAAGAGGCGTCGCCCAGTGCGCCATCGGGAAGACTCGCCGTGGCTGAAGCCGCGGCGGCGAGAACCAGTCCCGCGGCCGCACGGGACCGCGGGGAAGGGACGCGGCCTTGCACCACGTACGGTGACACGGAGCGGCCCTCGCGCGGGGGCCGCGACTCCTTTGGTGCGGCCGCTCGGCCAGCGCCGAGCCGACCGGCCAGCCGGGTCGTGCCGGCCAGGCTGGGTCGCGCCCATCCGGGTCGGACCCGGACCGGGGTCGGGTCGACCCAGTTCGGGCCGACCCAGGGGGGTGAGCCGGGTCGGTCCGGGCCCAGACCCCTCGTTTTCGGACCCCTCACGGTCTTTCCCCCATATCTTGAGCTGTAGACCTCCGATCGACGCACCGTTAGTGGCGATGTGACCCTTGGATCGAGCAGTCGTTTCGGTATATTATACTCATGGTTTCGGAGAACTTTGGGTTCGGCCGGGTTGGTTCGGACAAGAAACCAACTGGGTCCTCGGAGCAGAAACGCTTATATCATGAGTTCCGGACGTTCGATTGATGTGCCTTCGAATTTTTTGTTTTCCTCTTGATGAGACGGAACTTTTGGCTTACTCTGCTCGAGGTTTGGATGCCACCGGAGTGTGGTCGGGTTGGTTCGCTCATGAAACCAACCGAGCCCCTGAAACGAAAAAGCCAATAACTCATAGACCGGGCGTCCGATTGACGCGCCGTCTGTCTCGTTGATTTCCTCTTGATGAGACAGAACTTTTGGAATAGTTCGCCCAAGGTTTGGATGTAGTTGGAGTATGGATGATTTGGATTGTACCCGAAATCCAACCGGGCCCCTGGAACAGAAAAGCTGATATCTTTCAGACCAGACGTCCGTTTGACGAACTTTCAGTGGTGTCGGTGATCACGTTGAGAAACGGTCCCTATGAGTATACCCTATGAGATTTCGAGGTACAGTTGAGATACGGCCGGGTTGGTTCACTCACAAAACCAACCGGGCCCCTGGGACGAAAAGGTTAGTAACTCACAGACCGGGCATCCAATTGATGCGTCATCTATTGCGTTGAGGCCCCTGTGATGAGGCGGTCCCTTGAGATACTTCTTCGTGGAACTTTTAGATACTTGTATTATCGACCAGTAGCTCGTGGAGCGAACCCTCCCGGAGACGAGCGTGCGGAGTACAGAGACCGTGTAACCGGCTGAGACCTGACGACTTCTTGACCGATCGACTCGGTGTGTTCGGATAGCCCAGTGGAGAGCGCTTGGTTGTAGCGGCAGACCCACGGTGGAGGAGTGCTTGGTTGTAGCGGCAGACCTGCGGTACTCAACAGAAGGAGTACATCTTGAGGCTATGAGGGGGAGCGCTTGGTTGTAGCGGCAGACCCACGGCGGAGGAGTGCTTGGTTGTAACAACAGACCCGCGGTACTCAATAGAAGGAGTATGTCTTGAGGATATGAGGGGGAGCGCTTGGTTGTAGCGGCAGACCCCTGGTGGGAAGCGCTTGGTTGTAGCAGCAGGCCCACATTACTCGACAGGAGGAGTACCTCAGCAACCTTTGGTTAGTGAGCAGAACCTCGGAGTCGTGACAAGACCACTGTACAGTCCAGAGACGGGGCTCTTCAGCAGTTACGGTTTCGATAATGAAAATCCTGGTTTGAGTTGAGACTTTTGACCTTTGTGTATACCTCATGATTGAGATGGGTCACATGATAACTTAGGTATATGTATGAGCATATACTTGGGTAGTGGATATGCGTTGATTTCATGATCTTGGTGTTTTCCTCACGATTGAGATGGGTTACTTGATAACTTATGTATATGCATGGGAATATACCTAAGTAGAGGTTATCTGTTGAGATATTCTTTGTGTTTGTCAATGGTGGTTTTAGTGAGACCTTGAGGATCTCGGGGTCCCTACTGAGTATCGTTATACTCACCCATGCACGGGCTATTCCCGCACCTCGTTGTGTTGGTTGCAGACGACGGGCAGAGCTGACGGAGGCCGAGTGTTCGAGGACTAGAAGATACCCGGAGGTGGACCACACGATGAGTCAGTACCCGAAGGTGGACCACACGACGAGTTAGTATCCGGAGGTGTACTTCACAACGAGATGACACTCGGGGGAGGTTGATGGGTGAGATCATTGTGGAGACTATCTGTACATACCCTTCAGGTAGGATCCGTGGTGGACGATCCAGGAGCTGCACTATCTGTACCTACCCTTTAGGTAGGATCCAAGGACGACGACCCAGGAGCTGCTTCCTTTCTTCCAGCTATTGTCTTTTTCTATTGTACTCTTTTTCAGTTGTAGCTGTTCATTCAGTTGGGTTTGTATTCCGGCCTATTTACTTTTCAGCACTTTCTTTTGTACTTAGTGTTTTTCTTCCGCTTGTACTCTGTGGTGTTTTGTTTACTTTTATAAAGGCAATGCCTTCCCAGTTATTGGGATTTATGACTTTGGTGCTAGTCTCCATCCCCTGGCCTATGGAAGGTGGGCTTGAGGTAGTCACGAGACGGGCCCTGAGGACGGGTCGTGACACATTAGCCCCAATTTTGAGAAATACGGATAAATCAAAAAAAAATAACCACTTTTCTAGATCAACGGATCAATATCATATATTTTAGATCAATAAAAAATGGGGATTCTAAAATGATGGAGGTATTATTTGAACTGAATAATCATGGATACATGATTCCATGTTCATTAGCATGTAGAGATGGATGATCTGTTGGGGTGTTTTCTAAATTGATTTGAAGGCTGGAATCTAGTGTTCAATTATAGAATGGCTTGGAAAATTGTGTTCCCCGGGTTTGGGCAAGGAACATGGATGGATTGAAGGCTAGATGAGTAAATGAAAACATGAGAGACAGATTTGAACATATAAATAATTCCATGTTAAAGAATGTTTATTTTTGGTTTACACACCGTTTGGGAACCCCTGGTGTAACACTTAGATTTCACAAAGAAGTTAATTATCAGAAAGCTTGTGACCCCAACCTTTTTTCTTGGAATATACCTCAAAGTGTACATGGAATCAACTATGAGTTTAAGGGAATGAAAAAAAACTATATTATGATAGGGAAATGGCCATGCCATTTTAATATTGGCAGACCCATGTAAATGGAAACAGAAAGATGTACATGGGTAGAGAAACAGTTTCTACTTTGAAATGGACATCATAATAGACCACGATACACATGCATGGAAAAATGATGAATGAAAACTACATGTACAATTATTACACACTTGTAGTCCTTCAAGGTTCACATTGATCCCCTATCCATTTAATCTTCAATTTTTTTTAATAGGGTGACTTCCACATATCATTTCCATAACATTTAGTACATAATCAAATCATACACATATGATAGTGATCCCATCAGCCAGAATTCATGTAGATAGTTGTTGTAATCCTTCAATGAGTCTTAGAGTGAGATTCTCTATTACCATCATTATCTAGGTGTTGTTCTTGGTATCATCATGACTAATCCTATACGGGTGTTTATCCTATACTATGAGGGATATTATAGATTGAGTTGTTCATATAAATAATTTCCTTTTTGTGATCCTATTCATTGTATCATTTTCATCCTCATTCTAGTGTATCCTTATTTTGGTGGGATTTGATGAACAATACATGTTAGTGAGATGCCATCAGTACTATCCGACTAATGGATTGTGCTCTCCTAGAAGAGTACTATATAGAAGAATCAAGAAATAATACCAGGATTGTATTATAGTTCTTACTTTACATTGAGACTATATGTATTTTTTAATATATCAGTATATTATTTTAATATTTTTTGTTGATATATTCTTGTGTAGAGCAGAATGTTATTATTATTTTCATATTATTATTGTTTTTGGGGTATCTTACGCGGTATTTTTATATTCACCCATAAAAATGATTTTCCCAAACATACCATGTCTTCTAATTATGATATATCTTTTTGTATATCCCTAGAGGGACTAGGACTAGGAGGTTCTTAGTGACCCTAACATACTGAGGTGGTTTCTAATGGTTATCTTTACATTAGTCCCCATATACACATTCAGGTAAGATATGATTTTAGAATCATTTTGGTTGGATTATATTTTGAAAATTTTTCTATACATTACATATGGGCATATTTTATGTTTTGGATTTAGATGTAATCATGCATGGTTTATCAGTTTTTTTACTATTATGAATTTTGTGGTCTTGGATATGTGTTCATGTGTTCATGTACATAGGAAAATTACTCCCAAGTTTTTTATATTACAACTAGGTGGTAGTTAGCATCCCCTTTCTAATTATAGGAGATCATGGGGAGTCATGGAATGGTCCCACTGGGGGATTCATGACTAATTGTTATCATATTAGTTAGTTCAACATTTGGAATTGAGTCTGTGTGATTGGTATGAAGAAGCAATGTTAACTATTATGAGTTCTTATTTTAGGACATGGAATCTGGTATTAGGGTAGTGACCAATGTATCCAAACCACAAGAGTCTGATCACCTACCTTTTAACATGTTAAATGAGGACACTAGTTTCAGGGATAAAAAATGGTACATTAATCATATATGAAGGGGTTTTTGTTTCCATATTATTTTTCATTCATCTCTATAGATATACTCATTGGTCGTGATAAAAATGATTGATTTTATAATACCTATGTGATATATTCAATTTGGATTCAACAACAGGATCATTTGGATGACCCCCTCAGTAATGAGGCATCAATACTAGGGCCTATTACAATGATTTTACCTCAATGTGGTACACCATCTGCACACCACCTATTTTGAAGTAGATATTACCTATTGTACTAGATGATGAGGTCGATATGTTGATTGTGCTTCAATATTTTCAGTGAAAATGACCACTCAGGTTTTGTGGTTATTCCAACAACTAGGTGAATGAGGACTGGTATAAGGTAGTGATATGATTTTTTGTTTCTTTTCCGGACACTAAAATAATAGATGGTTGTTCTGGAAACAATCCTAATCTATGGATAAATAGGATGATGGTGGGGTATAGTTACCTAGTCTTATAACAAGGTTACTCTATAATGGGAAGAGTTAAAGAATATTTTTGAAGAGTAATTATATATAGATATTTTTAGGTATGTTCCCATTTAGAATCTTTTACATCTTCAGTAGGGAAACATGACAGTTAATGAGTATTCATCAACGTTCAACAACCTATCCATGTACTCGATGTATATGATTTGTGATCAGTTCTTTTGGTCTTGGATGTTAGAGTGGGGAATAAATTGATACATATGAGACAATGTTATACCTATGAGAATTATAGAAAATTCAAGGGAACTAGAGAGTGATTTTTTGGTTGATCTTTTCTTGGTTGATTTGACATAGATAGTGGTTTACTGTAGTGATAATACATAAGAAATGGATTCATCAGTAACGATCCAACATTAGTCTCAGAGACATGGAAGTGGGAAGATTTCTAGGAGGATGTACTTGGGAAAAGGGTATGTAGTTTAGGGATCATAGGATGGTTCAACTCATTTTGGGGATTGGAGGTCTTACTTATGTGATGACAGGGGAAATCTTGCGACGGATTGTCCAACCTGATGTATGCCTGACAAGAAGACAGTGGATGAGACAGTGAGGTAGCGAAATGTATAAGAGAATGTAGGTTCATAGGGAAGCATAAATGGGAGATTATATGGGAGGGAATATGGAGGTGGTAGATTCTTTGACTTTTTACCTCCACCAGACCTAGGTGGTCGACGCTTGGATCATCGAGATAGAGGACACAAGAGGGGATATCTGCATGGGGTTCAGGATTATGACCCGAATGTACAAGGGATGATAACATGTATTATCTATGTCTTTTCTACCATATATGGAGTCCTGATACACATAGGTTATAGTAATTCCATTATCTCACTTATCTAGTTGAATAAATATATGTTCTGGTCAAGCCATTAGCTCGACCCTTGAGGTTAGAGACACATACTAGTGATGACTCATCGATCAGACACTTTTTCTAAAAGTTTTACATGACTCAATTATGTGAGATTTTATATTGGGATATGTTTTTAGTAGTAATGAGTCCTTATGAATTTATCCTAGGCATGGAATTATTATCTCCATGTCATGCCCATGTTGACCGTTTTATGTAGTGGATTTCCTCTACTCCATCGATGGGATAGGGAGTGACATTATGGGTAAAAAGGAATCATAGTAAGTATATTATTGAGTCATCCATAGAATGATGCATCTAATTTCTCATCATTTTTCCAGCATGACCCTTAGTGTAGTAGATGTTATGAGTTTTTAGTTAAATATAGTGGTGGTGGAGTATGAGAAAAAATTTCAAATGGATTTTCCATGGTTACCTCCCCATAGAGAGATATAATTCTAGAATTATCTACACCCTGTTATGACCAATATATCTTCATCAATATTTTGGGATTCAACCATAGTGCTTCATCAGATGAGGGTAAAATTGTATCACTTATTGAATAAGGACATTGTTTAACACATTTTTCATCCTAGGAATCCCCGATTAACTTCTGAAATTAGGTAAATGGGATCTTGAAATTTTTTATGGAACATAGTCACCTAAACCAGGTGACCGTAAAGAAGAATTATCCATTACTAATTATTGATAAACTCTTAGATCAATTGAGAGGGGAATGATTGTTCTTGAATATTGACCTCTTATCAGAGTATCACTAGTTGTGAGTACGAGACACAGATATAATAAATATGATATTAAGATTTGGCTAAGGTCACAATGAGTAATTGGTGATACCATTTGGAAAGGTAAAATATCTATCAGTGTTCATGGGGCTCTTAAACATGATATTTCAACCATTCATAGACCAGTTCATGGTGGACTTATTCGATGGTATCCTAGTGAACTCGGTTTCCAAGGAGGTGCACGCAAGATGATTGGGGATGGTTATTGATGTACAACGAGATTACCAGCTTTACGATAAGCTCTTGAAGTTTCCATTATTAATTATGGAGTTCCACATTTAGGGACATGTTATCTCAACAATGTCGAACTGGAAATGGCAATGGATGAGGTGGTGTCATATTGGGAGGAGCCCAAGAGTGTGATAGAGGTGCAATGATTACATTGGTTGGTATGATATTATCAACGATTCATACTCAATTTCAGTAGGATATATGTTATAATGAAATATTGGACCTAATAGGGGTGGCCTATCTGATGGATGGATATTCTCCACTAGTATTTTTAAGAGTTGAGATAGAAATTTAGGGGATCTCCCATACTGATATTTTCATAGGAGGGGTTCAAATACATAGTGTTGTACAATGCATGAGGAAGCATTCATAGTTTTGATCTAAATAAAATGAATTATATGATTTACTATGATTTATGATAGTTGGTACCACATGTGAAAAACTATTCGACACCTGATATGGAGATAGTATAGGTATTATAGGAAATAATTATATTGTGACACTACTAGATGGGTGAGCTATTTATCATCTATTCTAAACACAAGTTTTTATGGTATATTATCTATAACAATGATATTTACATGAGACATAATTCATGGATAATGTCACTCTTGGATTATGACACTTAGATTGTCTATACTCTTGGGAATGGGAACATATTAGTAGATCATATCCTTAGGAGATCAAATTCACAATTACCAAATGAGGCATTAGAGAAGTTTACTTCATTATATTTCTTCTTTATAGTTTTGAATGGATCATCATACATAAATTGGATTTTTTTTCACCCATACAATCTTATAGGGAGTTAGGGAGGCACAACATAGGGATTGAAACTGTGAGAAACCATACACTCAGATTTCTAATGGACATGCCCCACATGGATTTTTTTATGGTCTGGAGGAAGTTGTTCATTTTAGAAGATGGATGGTGGTAAAAGTGAAATTGTGGTATGAGGTTTTTATAGGTATTAATAAATCATTTTCCTCTTATATCAAGCTATGGAAAAGATGTTCCAGGACCAATGTTATCTGTTTTTGTGTTTTTTGATGGAGAAGTGAGTTATAAAGTTTATATGTCGATGTCTTACATATTAGCTAGTAAAGGAAGAGAACCAAGTTCCTGTGGGCCTAGGTTAACCACTTAAGTCTCTATAGTGGAATTTGGATGTGATAACCATGAAATTTTTTAAAGGGAATACCATGTACATATAGGGAACATGATTAAATTTGGGTGATCGTAGAATGACTGACAAATTCATCCAACTTTTTAGATATCTATGAGTAGAGTTTAGTAGAGGTATTGCAGTGCCTCTATATGTAAGTGATATTCTAACTCTATGGATTTTCCTTGAACATTTTTTGACTGTGTTTCTCACTACACATCTTTTAAATGGAAATTATTACAGGAGGATATTAGGAATCAAATAAATTTGTTTATGGAATTTCACCCCTAGAATGATGACTAGAATGAGTAGATCATTATGGCTATGGATGAAATACTGTGAGCCTACATGTTTGAATTTGGTTGTAGTTGTTTAGATCAGCTACCACTTGTGGGGACTGTGTACTACAATATCAACCATTCCACTATTGTTATTGAACCATTCAATTTTTTCTATGGGTGACCTTTCAGGCCATCACTTTTTGGACTGAGTGATGAATGTTAACTCTTATGGGCCCATTGTTGGTAGGATCAACTACTAAGATGATTCCGATCATCTAAGAGAATATGTGGATGACATAGATCCATTAGAAGTCCTCTATTAACAAATAGCGGAGGCCTTTCAGATTTGAGGAGGAATACAATATGTTCTTATGGGTTTCACCATGGCAAAGAGTATGAGGATTGGCCGGGGTGGAAATCTATCTCCAAGATTAGTCATCCAATTATAGATAAAAATTACATCTGAGGAATTCATGTACCTTTTATCACTCCAAATATTTTTATATTAGGTACACGACATCTTCTAGTTGTTGCATTTGAGGAGGTATGTGCAATATCGATAACAAAATATCAATTGGGGATAGATTGATATAAATGATGGAGGTACCTTTACTGAGTACCTAATATAGATTGAGGATTGATAGGATATGATCTTTTTTGGGTGAGTGATTCCTTTGGTGCATGTTCAGTAGAAGCTCGAGAGTCTTCTTGAGAGAACATGGGAGAATGAGACTAATAAGCATGATTAGTACCCTCAACTATTTTTGTAAAACTTTTTTCAGATTATTGATACTTAATGACCTAAGGTGGAGAATATGTAATGCTGTTGTTTTTATATATAAATTATTGGAATATATCGAGTAATATTTTCAAAACAAGGAAAAGTGATGGAACATGATTCTGAAGCCCAGTGTTCCAAGAATTAATTTCCAAAATATTTTAAATATTCTAAAAATATTATAGACACACACATGAATTTTTCCTAAAAAAAATGGAATAACATATTTATAGAGTCTTTGATCAAAAATATGAGGGAACCATTGAGTTCATAATGTGGGTCTTACCCTTGGTGTGATATTACCATGGAATGTGTGGAGCACTCAAGATGAGGCTAAATCATGGGAATATGTTAAAATAAAATAAATAAATAAATTTATTTATTTCAATTAAATGACCTAATAAAGAACTATATAAGTAATTTTTTTTCGTGGATTCCTAGGTTTAGATGTAAAAACCTGTAGATCTATAGATATGTTGGAGGAACTGACATTGGAAATTGACCAATGAGTTGAATAACTAAATCGTGTGTGCAGCGGAATCCGAGGATGTCACCTAAAATAGTGAAACAACATAATTCATCACCTTTGATTGATTCACATTGAGGTATGTTTTTTTATTTCTTATATTTATCCCCAATTTACAATTCCTATGATAAATGTGAATCAATAAACTAAATAATTAATTTGATAATTATGGGTAGTGTAGGTACAAGTTATATATATTTGGTAAATGGATGAATTGATTTGTGATTATTTATTTATCTCTTCATCAATAATTCTAAAGGAATTTAATCAAGTGAAACATAAGAATTTCCAAATGTTCCATCCTTATGTATTTTATTGTTCCTTTCTTCCCCGTTTCTTCATTCATCATGGGATAATTCCATGTATCTTGGTTCGATAAATAATGATAAATCAATCATTTTACACTCATTTATTACTGAATCATTAGTATATAATTTTTTTGGGATCGGTAGGACAAGGGGATTATGAGATGATGGAAGTATAAGTAGATAAGTTGGAATTGGAAAACCCCTTTTGTTATTCTATGTCATGATATAAATGATGATGTGAATGTGAATTTTCTAATGTGATTCAATGGAAGGAATACGATCTTCAATGACATTAAGGAATGACCGACAATATTCCTTGGTTTATGGAAAGGGGAGTGACCAAATCGATGGTGTTAATTGGTTTTTTTAAAGGGATGTGACCCTCATCTATGTATCATTTACTTCATTCTTCCAGCATATCCTTCTTATGTTGGGACCTGAGGAGCATTTCCTCTCATATAGACTCTATCAGTCTACCTGACTCATCGAGTGTGTTCTCCCAAACTTGTGTTATGTGGATTCTTTGTGAAGTAATCCTAAACTAGAATTATGGTTGTGACTATAACAATAGATGATGTGTCATTATTGTTAATATTTATATATTAATAATATAATTTTTGTAGACATAAAATTATGTAGAGATGATGATTATTATTGTTTTTACAATCTTAGTGTTTTCAGGGTGTCGTACTGGGTTTTTTATAATCCCCTCTACATGGGCTTTTTCCACACATGTTGTGTCTTATGAAGATGATTGACCTTTTTATATCTTCTTAGTGGGACTAGGACTAGGTAGTGATTAGTTTTCCTTAATGACTGAGGTCTGTTCTTTATGGTTATATTGATAGTAATCACAATAATTACCTTCATGTTGGGATTTTTTTTCAAACTCTATGAATTGGTGTTTTATTTGGACAATTTTACATTCCATTTCTTGTTTTCATACTCTTTTTGTAGGATTTAACTGAATCAATTCATGGTTTATCAATTTTTTTCTTTTAAACATTGTATTGGATTATATATATGTGCAAGTGTACATGTACATTGGCTAAAGACTCACATGTTAGTGATATTTCTACTCAATTATAACAATCATCCCCTAGTCTATTGAAAGAGATATTTGGGAGTCACATCATGGGACCCATTGGGAAGGTTCATGAAACAATTATTCTTATTACATGTCGTTGGAATGATGTATCAATGAGTGTGATGATGAAGATTAGTTTATGACTGAACAATGATGTAGGTTGAAAGAAGTGTTTAATAATTGAGATTCAAGAATAATGTTTTATAACTGTTATACTAATGATGCTCTGGTAAAAAAATATTGAAACACATATTGAATTTTTATATTAGTTCTTAATTATGGATATGAAAAAAACCTGTTTAATGACACCTATAACCAATAAAAGTGGATTAGTGGTAAGGTGAAATTATAGAATAGTATATGTATAATTGAAGGATAACACTTAATATATTCGTATGTGGAGATAATATTATATTTTGGGTAAATTGAAGATTGGAATTGAATATTTAAATGTGATATTATTGGTGACCTTTAAAATGGTTTGTGATTTGATTACAATGTATTTCATGCTGAAGTTAAATTTTTTTGGATTTATGAAATATAATCGACAGATTGAAATAATATTTAAGGAAAAAAGAGCGAGTTAATTCTTGGAACCATTCTAGTTTTTAATAATTTTTTACATTGATTAAAGTAATAAATATTTTTAGGATAATATGTTATAAAGTTAATTATATGTGGCAATATGATACAATTGATTTGGAATTAATGATAAGTTATTTTTTAGTGATTTTGTTAATATTTTTTTTGAATATCGAATGTATTATGAATTTTTTTGCAGGATAATTGAGAGAAATTTATTATGGAATAGATTAAGATTAACATTAGATATTATTTATTGTGGTTAACATTTGATTTATCATATTTGATAACCTATAATGAGTAAATGTTTTGGTAAATATTCAGTGACTGAAGTAGTTACTTATGGATTTTTTGATTCCTTTAATAGTTTTTCAAGAATAAAAAAAATATCTCATTTATTAACTTATTTTGGTTGGAAAAGAGTACTCATGGTTGGGTGAATAGAGTATCTATAAAAATTTCTCTTTAAAATTATTATTAAAAGGTTCCCCAATAAATTTAAAAATAACCCAGTTAATGAAAGTAAAACTGTTATGAAAGTTTGTCTATTTAAATAACTTCTCAGAAGATTGATTAATTATTATTAATCATAATATCAGTTATTAATATCACTTTTGAATATATTATAATAACGGAAAACAATTATAACATCTTTTCCTGATTTTCTATCAAAGTAAAGTAACTATTTTTTTGAATTATACAGTAAAACATAGAAAACTAATTTAAAAAACACAGAAAATATAAAACAAGTGGTTCAGTCTCAAGATGAGACCTAATAAAATCCACTTGGTAATCACATTCCACCATGTAGTTTATCTTAATAAACATGATCCACACCTTGGATCAGGATAAACAATAGTAAACTTGACTATCCAGGTCACACGACCTCTTCCACAGTTCTTTGTGGGTATGAACTGCCAGGTCAGACTAGGACCTCTTGCACACTTCGGCATGGTAAATTCCCAAGTGTAGAAAGATGTATGAGAAATTATATCTTTTATCCTTCTATTTAATTCATAAGACAATGTGGGATTTTATATAGACACAAAAACACACAGATCAAATGCTAAAAAAAATACACAATAGAGCAATGATGATGAGATAAGGTTAGAAGTACGCTCTGAGTTCAAGTATATGCAGTTTTGGAATTACATGATGAATCTAATACAATAATCGAGTCCACCTATGGAAAATAGAGTTTCGTAATTCAGTACGATCCGGCTGGTTTTATTCATGGAGTTGATAGTTTGAAAATGTTCACGACTCTATTATTTGAGTATGCTTTGTGTGTTCTTGAAAAGTGTCATGTTTCATGTGTCAGGTCATCTTTCAGGAATGTTCGTGCTTATTCGTTATCACACCCACACTTGTTTTTTCTATCATCTCATTTTGATTCTGTCCACAATATTCTTTTTCTTCTTGGAGTGCACATGTTATAGCAGATAAGTTCCATGTATTCTGCACATCGTACATCATACTGTCAGGTGAGAAGTCTATAAGGAAACATTAAATTTGACAGTTTATTTAAAAGAATCAAATATGAATGTTGGAAATTAAATTGAGAAATGAAAAAATAGATTAAATAATGGTGTCACAATATGTCTGGAAATAGTATCACTTAGAAGCTATTTTTCCATGAAACAATGTCTCCTTCTTTGTATTTGTGTGGTGAGACAGTTATGATGGCACAATTGTAAAGAGATCAGGAACTAAATGGACAAATGCAGAGTAAGGATCACGGTGTTTGGTCATGGTGTCTGGTCATTGTTTCTGGTCATGGTGTTTGGTCATGGTGTCTGGGTCATGGTGTCTAGGTCACAATGTTTGGTCACTATTTCTAGTCACTATGTTTGGGTCACGATGTCTGGTCACAAATTCTGGGTCATGGTGTTTAGTCACGGTGTCTGGGTCATAGTGTCTTATCACCGTGTCTAGGTTACGGTGTTAGGGTCATAGCCAAATATATGTATGTAGACATAAATAGTAAAATCCACAAAATGAATTAAGGCCAATCATTCATAAGATAATTTCATTATAATTAAAATAGTTTACAAAAATTATTTTAGTCATAAAGAGACTAATCATTTGTACACATGATTTTAGATAAATAAAATAGGATTTGAAGGATGTATATGACTTGTGTTCATTAAACATGATTAACACATGAGGAGTCAAACAACATATAAGCATAATAAATGAATTCTAAATACATAAAGTAACAACAAAAATATGTTATATTTTTTATGACATGGAAATAAAAAAAGTGATTTTATTTTCTCATGTGATTTTCATGGGTAAAAAAAATCCATTAACATTCGGAAAAAGAACATTGAAATAATAATTTTATCCATTTATGTTTCTTATCGGGAAATCAATGGCCTTTTTCCCATAATATATTTATGGTTTTTTGATGGATAAAAGTCTAAAGGCCATGATGTATATCAATATCAATGAATCCATTGGGGTTAGTTATCTATTCTAGATCCATAATTACAATTCCCATTGATTTTCTCATATTTGTAAATCTGGAATTGTAATGATCTTCATATTTTCCTTTCAATATTTAAAAGTTATATTTTATTATCCATTTCAACAATTTGTTTTTTTTTAAAAAGTAATATAAAAATAATAAAAAAATTATGACCGAGAAACATATGATAGAATAATTTATTTTGTGTGTGGGGTGATAAAATACCACCCCATGATTTTATAAAATGTTTATTTTTCCAATAAATTTTATTTAATTGATATATTATTTTATTCACAACACATAGTATAAAAAAACCACCATATATTATTAAAATATTTTATGTATCCTTTATAACCCAACTATTAAATTAAAGGGTATGAACAAGAGTGAATACATTATGAGACATAAAAAATCCTACTGAATAAAAATTTATTGTGTAAATAATCAGAAATAAGCATTCAATTTTTAGAAAAGTTATTATATGATTAAAAAATAAATGTTCTTCAATATATTTTTTATTGATTACTGTGAAAAAATATTATATTTAAAATTTGAATCATTTAAAAAAATTATATCATTAGACTAACTACATTGTTGTAAACATTATATAAAAACAATGTCATGTTAAAAATTTCATATTTTTATGAAGTGTTTCATTTTTCAATAAACTGTGAAAAATATAGAGTTTTATTGAAAACTGTATTTTCAT
Organism: Viscum album; assembly: GCA_963277665.1. Lineage (NCBI taxonomy): Eukaryota > Viridiplantae > Streptophyta > Magnoliopsida > Santalales > Viscaceae > Viscum > Viscum album. Next base: position 496,663,227 of record OY728123.1, on the reverse strand, counting down.
TAATTGTAATTATGAAGTTAAATTATATTTTAGATTATTTTAAAAGGTTTATAATTTATAATAAATTTAAACTCAACCAATTATTGCATTAATATTTTTTATACTTGAATTTAGTATAGAAACATTTTATATTTTTTAAGGGAATTGTTTTACTGAAAAATAGTTTTTTCATCACTGTTTTTCCGATTTGATTTTAAATTAAAATTTTATACTTAAATGTTTGTAATTTTGAAAAATAGATTAAGTATTTAGAATAAATCAGCCCATATTTGTGAAATATTTCCCAATTTTGATTATTATTATGGATTGTAACCATTGAAATTTTTTCTACCATAGTAAAATGATAAATTATGGAATAAAGGGTTAAAAATAATATGACATATACTTTAAAATGACCGTAATACTTTATTTAATTTTATTTCATGAGTACATTTCTTCAGTAATCATTAAATATTACTTTTTATGCCTTCTTGTTTTCATTTTATTGTGATTATTTCCTTTATAATAATTTAAGTAAATAAATTTAAAAAATTTCAACCTCATGATTTTAATAATTATAATATTGTTAACATGTAGATAAATAGTGTATTTTTTAGTTATAATTATTTATTTTATGTAATAATTATTTACCTTCAACATTATAATTTATTTTTTATTTTAATGAATAAATAATAATGCTAAATTTATACACAACACATACAAAATAATTATTTCATTTATAGAAAAATCAAATAAATCATATTAAAAAAAATTAAATTTAAAATTATTTGAGATAATTATTTTGATACAAGAATTATATAGATGAATAAAACATTTTATATATGTGTTAAAATATCTTATTCTAATTTCATTTTTTGTCTTGGAATTATTAGAGTAGTGTAAAATTATTAGTATCAAAATTGACTATAAATACATTTTATCAAAATAATATTTTAATCAATTATTTTGAAATATAAAATAACATGAAATAAGATAATATACATATGATATGATGTAAAATTTCATAAAATGTCAATTTATGGGAAAATTCCTACCTTATATTATGTAATTATCATCATTTAATATTTCAAAATTTATTACCATATTTGAAATTAAAATTGGTTAAATATGGGTTAATTAAAATGGATATTTTTTTATGATACCTAAGAACTTGTATATGTTAAATTTTAATATGGGACTACAATGATATATTATTTTTCAATTATTATAAATAAATTTGTATATATTTTCCTCTAGAATGGACTTATTAATATTTAATCATTAGAATAATTCAAAAACGTTTTGTCAATACAATTATAAAATGGAACATCATCCCTCACTTAATTATAAAACAATTATTCTAATAACATATTAAATATCTTCCCATTTATCTTTCAAATATGCCTCTATAAAATACATATGTGTTTTTTTTTCAAAAGACGAACCCTACATCTCATTATAAGATTTCAAAAGATTGCATTCCAAAGAAGTGGTAATAACATAATAGATCACTTTCTCAATTACTATTCATTACCCATATAAATATTTGTTATTTATCATAAAATAATGTAATAAGTATCCATGATATGGATAAATTATTTTATAATTATTAAAACCCCATTATACACACTTTTCCAAATCAAACAAAATGTTAATGTATCAATAGTGAATACATTCAGCTTACCTTCCCTATAGAGTGATATAATTATACTATCATAAACAGCTTCTTTGGATGCATAATATGATGATTTTAATGTTTTTATAATACATTTATTATAATATTATAGTAGTGTAATACTAATATTATGTCTACCTTATTACTATCCAATCCTTTAGGAAATGATAATATCGCTTGTTCATACATGTAGACTACCACATCCATGAAGTGATGAAATTTGTTTTATAATTTATATTTAATTTGGATGGTAATGAAGAAAAAAATTGTTGAATATATATGATATATATGATATATTAATTGTTTTATTAATTTTGATTTAATATTTACTGTTCTATTCTTCTGTCCATTGAAAAATGAAAACATCGTTCAAGGGTACATATGACTAAATGTATCCTTGAATGTTGTAATTCATTTTACAATTTATAAGCATTATTGATGACTATAAAAATGTATATAATGTATATAAATAATAATTATATCACGTTTACTATCATTTAAATTATGTAACCATGATCAAGATATATTTTTGAGAACTATAGAACCAAAACCTATATGAAAAATAATGAATATATCACCTAGAACAATGATTTTAATAAAGAAGTGTTAATAGAGGATGGAAAAAATATTATAAGTAAATAATATATGGTATGATTCATTTTATTGTGGTTATGTGATAGATGTATAATAAATTTTTATTTATTATCCAAGAGGTTCCATTTCATATGGAATGAATCAGATATAAGTTAATATATTTTTGTCTCAATTTTATTTTCTTGGGGCACATGCCATATTCACCACATGTTTCTTTTATATGATGTCTATACTAAAAATCATTTTATTTTATTATTCTTAATATGAAATTATGTTAATATAAATATATATCTACAGTTAATGTTTTATGGGGATTACAATTAAAATGTTACCAAAGTGATTAGTGATTTGTGTCACAATATCATTATTTATCAGGATTGATTGTGACTATCACTATTAAAATGAAAAATTATTATATAACTCACAAAAGTTTTATGAAATTTCTTATACATTGGTTATTTAATTAAAATAAATTATTTATTTTACTTTTCATCATCATATGTAATTAAATGACCAATATATTCAATGAAAGTCGGATTCATTTTTCTCTTTGGTCATTTTTTCATATATTAATATGTATTATATAATTTTTTTGATATAGTTTTTAGTATTATCCATTTTTATTATATTTTCAACTATTCATGAATATTTAAAAATATGGTTGAAAGGAGTCTTCTTTTCATTTTCCAAATGTGTTACATTGGGAGTCTTTAGAAAAATTTATGGAAGAATATTTTATTAACTTATAAAGAAAGAATTAATTTCCCTAATACTGTGACTAATTTTTTCATTGAAGATTTAATTACATGTTTACTAGGTTATTTTTATTGAATTTTATTCCATTATATTTTCATATTTTTTTTATTATGTTATTTCAATGTGGTAATATTATTTTCCATATGAATGTTTTAATTATGTTTTATTTTTATTTCCCTTCATCAAAGGAAAAAATTTATTTCACTTATGAATTATTAGGGATATGATACAAGTATTCCATCATTATTATTTATATAGATGATTTATATGTTTTATGAAATTATGTTTATTAATTATATTTAATTTCTATGTTCTATTCTATGATGAAATATTTGTGAAACCCATTTTATTACATTGGTTCTAATGTGAGGAATCTTTAATAATATTATAGAACACATATTTATGGTTTTAATTTTGTAATGTGTGTGACCATTACATACCTACCAATAATTGGGTAATGATTTATATCCAATGAGATAAATAAGAAGGGAATGGGGAGTGAACCTACTATATATTGGGACATTGTCCACTATGATACTGATGGTCGTGAACTATCAAAAAAACATTGTTTAGTGAGTGAACACATTAAATTATGGATGTCTTGGAAATTATTTTTAACCAAGAAGGAAATTATTTTTTTACTCTTATGTTTATGATAGTTATTTGAATTATGATAGTGTGATACTCTCATGGATCATGTTCTTTTACTCCCCTATCGCTCATGTCTTATGATCTAAAATGATTTATTCCATGACTTTAGAATATGACATTTGATATATAAGGTATGATTTTGAAATGTTTAGATCATGTCATTATGCCGTTAGGCTTATGTTATGATAATATGGTCATTGATATTTTCAATTTTTACCCATACTAAGAATCTAAGATCACCATTTTCATATATTTACATTCCCCGTGTTGTTAATAAATTTATAAATTAAGGTGTTTCTAATAATGGTTCTATTGATGAATAAATAAGTTTGAGAAGATTTAAATATTTTATTAACCAGTTTTCTATATATACATGTTTCAAATGATACTATACAAAAATGATTCAAGAATGGAACAAAATGTTATGCAATAAATATCCACCATTTAATATTATATATATTTAAATGTATTACATTTATTAATTTATATAAATACCCATCCATAATATATAGTGATGAAAAATGAAACATATCTCAATGAGGAGATGATAAGTCATATATATGAACATAAAATACATTAATATTCGATTTGATAGAAAAAATATTGAATAACGGTGGCTTTATAAAAATATAATCATTTTATTATGTTCAAGAAAATAAATTAATTATTTAATAAAAAATTATATATATTTAGTGGATATATATGGGGAAATAAATTCAATGAGGTCTGTAATGAAGACTACCTCTTATCCAGGAGATCACTTTGGAACATTAATTAAGAAACCTAGGGATGGGTTTTTGAGTATAAAAGAAGAAGTAAAACATTTTTAAGAATGCTGTAAAGAGAAATAGTAATTAAATTTTCAATATTGGGTTTCTATGGAGGTTTAATGAATATTGGGAAGGGGTGTCCATTTAAAATTGATGGAAATGAAAAACATAGAATTACGAAAAATACAAAAATATAATTAAATTGTTATATATCGAAAATATTGGAAATTCCCATACAGTTGAAAACTAATAGTATTAAGTTGAAATATAATAATCAAATTACACTTATATTGGTTTTTTGGTAATTTTAAACAATAAATGATTTTATTAACCCATTGGTTAATTCTTTTTAACAATTACTCCGCTAATGAATTTAAAATATTTAAGGGTCCAGATTATTACATATAATGTGAAGATTTTCCAATAAATGGAAAATTGATGCCATTTTAAATGATATCATATCACCCTTAACCTATTTATTTATAATTTTTTTTAAATATTATAATAATATATTATTTTTCAGAAATTATCATTAATGATATTTTTTCCAATAATCATTTAATTTGACTTTAAAGGCATCAAAAATATTTTATTAGAATAAAATTCATTAACACAATAAAATAAGTTATATGAATATAAAAAATACTTAGAACATTAAAAATGAATCCAATATTATTAATTTCATTTATTTAAAAATCTTTTAATAGTTTTTTTAATTTTAATTAAATATTATATCTGTATTACATAAGAATTTAAAGTTTTTACATAATCCCAAAAAATTATAAATAAATTCCAATCTGGAAGAGAATTAATTTTTTCTCAAAATAAAAATTTTGATTCGTTGATATCATTATTTTTTTTATGTGGACACAAAAGGGAAATTTAAAAGAATGAGAGGGATATTTTGAATTTTTATTTACCATAAATATTATATATGTAATTTGAAGGGAAACTTGTCCCATAAAAAACTAAATTTATTAAATTAGATCATAAGTGTTTAATTTAATTAATTATATAATAATTAATATGAATATTGGTTAACAAAACACTTACTTTTCTCCATGGTTAATCCAATTTAACCATTAAAGAGATAATAAATTTGACCATGGTTACTATTCATAATGCATAAAAATAAATTGTGGCTACTTACAAAATTTTGAATCATTATTAAAAATATTAATACCATTTTGAATATTTAATATCTATAACTGAAAAAAAATATTTTACAATAATAATAAAAAATACAATGAAATGTTTTTTCTTTAGGAAAATTGATTTTTATGTATAAATATTATATATAACATATTTCAATATAATTTTTTTACAAATGAAAAAAATTGGATTTTATGTAATGCATTGGAACAAATTTTACTTTAAAAACATTTTAAAATAAAATAAAACATTTTAAATTATTGAAACAAAATATTATTGCAAAAAAAATCAGTATTTTTTTCACTATTAATCATGAAATAAATCATATCTGGATATTATATAAAATAAAATATACAATAATTTTGAGATGATAATCTCAAAAAAAGTATTTTAAAAAATAAATTTTATGAATGTAGAATATATTAATTTATATTAATTTTTTAAAAAAAAATAATTAAAACCATTTTTGAAAAAAAAAATTCTTTATGAATAAATGGAATTTTCTAAAAACGGAGTACTTATTTATCAATATATTTTATTTATATTAAAAAAAATACATATATTTTTTAAATGAGGTTATTTCTGTTCATACCACCAATTTAATGGATATATTATAAAAGTAATGTTTCAATATTTTATTAGTGTATCATTGATCATTTATTATTCACGTAGCGTGTAATTTATGCTTTATAAAAATTAAATTTATTAAAATAAAATATATTCTAAAATATCACGGTGTTATTGATAATCCCATATTATGGAATATTATTATCATAAATATTTTGATATAGAATTTATTTGTTAATAAAAAAAATGATGTTGAAAGCCTATGATTCTCAGATTTCAGAACTGGCACCCCTGATTCGATCCCTTTAAGGCCAAGAATACCATAGATCAATTCTAGATCCATATCAATGGATTGAGCTGGGTATTTTGGCATCCAAATATCATTTGGCATATTGCTTTGTCAGTAGGAACTCCTATTAAACTTGATAAGGAGACTGGATCAGTTCAGTATGGCCATTTTTTTCGAATTATAATTGAGTTTAATATGTCTTTGCCCCTTATTGAGACGGTTCTACTGATTGCTGGTGATTTTATGTTTGAGAATGTTCCTTCCTTATGTACAATTTTTTCAGTGATTGGGCATGTTAATGAAAAATGTAATTGAGGATTGTGATGCTCTAATTGAAAATGATATGGGAATGTTGATGAAAGATGTATGTTCAAATCCCAAGGTGCTTCTGCTCTATCAATTGGGATGGAAGGGGAACATGATGGGGGGGATGGTGTCCCGAATGAGTCATCATTGCCTTTTTCTACCTTTAATGTTGTGAAGGGTCTCTCACCTTTGACCGTCAAGGTGAATTTGGTGAAAAACAATCCATCTGATTCTAAGAAAGTGGGTACTGTTTCTTTTGCTAATGTTGTCACTGGTAAAAGTCCCAATGAGTGGCCTTTGAATGATCAGCATGGCAGGGGTGTGTTGTCTAACCCCTCAGGTGATAGCACACTCCCTATTTCTAGCTTTCATACAATTGAGCATGGAGAACCCTCTAAACGGGGTGATATTTTTTCGGAGGATGCTGATAGTGAACAAGAGATGGATCATACTGATTTGCTGGAGGAGAAATACTTTGATAAAGGTAAGCTGGGAAGTTTTTCATCTGGTGGGAAAGGTTCCATTGATCCTTATGTTGCACAAAGGGGCATGCAAGGTTATAATTCCATTAAGGCTTCTATTTATCATACTGTTTCTCATACAGTAGGGGCCTCACATGCCTCTAGTTCTTCTGCTACTATTCTCACAATAGCTGTTGTGTCGCATGAACTAATGGGGGAGGTGAATGCTGGGCAGACTGCCCATAAAAATATAGCAGTTTCTTCTGATTCCCCTACTAGGACTGCTTCTATCTCCCTGGGTAAACCTATCAATATTATTTCAGCCACACTTGAGGTTGCTGATATACAAGATTTTATTTTACCTTCTTCGGATGCCAAGGCCTTTCATGCCTCAGATGCAGGAGCTATACCAACTGATCTCCGAACTTCTCTGGATGAACCTACCATTACAATGGCAATGACACCTAAACATTGTGTTACAGATTTTAATGCTGCCACTGGTGCTACAATTTTTTTCCATGATCGACTCAATGAATTCCCCTGATTTTGATCTACTCTATATGGAGAGGTGTGAGAGGAAACATCATGTTAACATGAAATCCCCTATTTCTAATGCACCTTCTTTGGTTTCATAGGCTAGTGCTAAGCAGATTGGGAATCCCAATTATGAGGAGTGCTTGGAGGATGGTGATAAAGGCACTGATGATGATGAAACTACGAATAATCTACCTGATACTCATCATGATGGCTCTGATGATGGAGGTGCGGATGAGCATGTTGCTGATTTTTAGATTCCGAATTAGTGGAAAAGAGGCAGGAATCCAAGAGGAAGTGGTGGTCATCGTGGAAGAGGCATGAGAGGTGGCCGGACCAGAGGCTAATTATGTTCAGATTTTTTGGTGTTCATCACTTGTACCCCAAAACTTTATCCTCTTGTATGCTTGAATTTTATTTTGTTAATAATTTTCTGGATCATGGATTCACCTCCATGATTCTAATGTTATGGTAAATTTGCATGACTCAGAAATAACCAACAATATAAAAATTTTACGACACATGATAAGAAATAGTATAATATTAAACTACCTTAATTGTAGTACCCTTAACCATTTCATAAGTTAGAAAAATGATTAATATTTATATGATATGATGATACAAGGTTATGATAAATGTGATTAGGGTCCTAAATGGAAAATAAAAATAAGCACCCAATTTATGGACATCGTTTTTGATTTTTAGTTTATTGTGGATCATTAAATCCCAACCTTAAATTCCTTAATGGAAAGGTCTAGGATTCATTATCATACTTCAATAACTTTTCTAAACCACCACTTCTTGAAATAATCAATTTATAGAATATTTGGGGATAATCTATGGTGTTAATTACTATTTAGATTTGTATATTTATTGATATAATAATATGGGTTATTATAATGGAGAAGGTAAAATACTAAAATTAAATTAAAAAATATAAGATGAAATTCATAATATGTTAAATGATTCTATAATTATTTTATATAATTATTTAATTTTATTTTCTAATTTCCTGTTATATAATATTAATGAAAAAAATATTGACATATGAAATCCTAGGGTCCTATTATTAAACATCAATGATATTTAGACAACATTTTTAAATTTCCATGGAAAATAAAAAAGAACTATAGAACCTTCCATATATATTGTAGAAAATAATATAGTGTGATGCATGTGAATCACTATATTTCTTGATAATCACATTCAGAATTCATTCCTCACTTACATTCATTCAATACAAAAATTATTTTTTATTAAATAAAAATCTCTCATTGATATAAGAATAATGGATTAGGAACATATTATACCATTCACATGGTCTGAACATAATACGAAATACTATTTTATAACAATTTATGAGTAATAACATAACATTTATGAAAATAACTATGAAATTAATAAGAATTGTCACTCATATAAACTCTAATATTGATAAAAAAAATATCATAGTGATTCCCTACCTATATTTGGGGTAGAAATTTCAACCAAAATTGTTGAAATTACACATGTAAATTTATATACAAATTCAAATCCACGTCATAATATGATTATTGTAATTTTTATATCATTGATAAAAGATAATATATTTCATTTCCCCAAAAAATTGGGATTCATTTTCTTGGATATATACTAATATTTCCATTAATGTATTTAAAATAATTATCCACCACATATTATTTTGATACCATCACCATGGATACAAAAAATAATCATAAAGAATTCACCAATCTCATAATGTTAAATTACATGTTAAAGTGTATGTTCTAATTATGTAATATTTAATGAAAAAACTATAATACCTCAACCATGTCACCAAAATTTCTATCATTAATATGGTTAATGGAAATATTAGATATGAAATTGGGAATTATTATAGGAAACATATTTCTTTATAGGATGATTTAGTCATCCCATGTATAGAGCTATTAATTGAAATAAAAAATTGTTTTTATGCGTTTTTTTCTCGAATAGGTACTCCAGATATACCCAAATGTACATTGATTTTTATGATGAGAAATATCATGAATTTTAAATAATACAATAGGTGTATTTCAATGAATTTTCAACTTTTATTAATTTAAAATATACATCCTCTTATAAAAGGGTGATGAACTATATCTTTGATCCACTTATCCATAATCACATTTCATTTTATATTAATGGATTCATTGATAATTATTTAAAATGTAAGGATAATATCATTGACTTAAAGTTAGCATTAATTTTTTTTCCAAAACATGATTATGAGGCCTCTACAGTTTGAAAATATACTAAAACTACGGAAATTAAAAGGATTTATTCTTCATTAATGTGGTATTTTTTATATTTATATAACTAAAGAAATATATGAAATATCCAATCCCAGAAATTTTAGAGAGTTTAGAGGATTTTATTGATGTATTAGTTAAATCATGGAATTCATCACAAAACTCAATGTGAAAATTATATACTTCATTAAGATTATAAAAAATAGTGAAATTTGTTAATTCTATGAATATTTATTCATTTAATTTCGAATCCTAAACAAATATCTCTAACATCTTCCATTCTTTATGTTGGTTATGGAAGAAAGGTTTATTATCCTTTAGTAAAAAATATAAAATTTTCAATTACTGGTCATAATTCCTTAAATACAAGAAAATGATATATCCTTTATTATCATATCTAAAAGATTATGTAATCCAGGATAATATCTTTTTTATCAAGTTGAATTATTATTTATTTGATCTTTTTAGCTCAAAATTGGAAATATTGCTCATTCTATCATATGGCTCACCTAATCAATTTTTATCACCATTAAAACAAATTTTTAATGTAATGTTAAATATATAATTATAATGATGGAATACCATTATTACATAGTTCCAAATCCATTTACTTTTCTTAAAAATACTGATAAAATTTGTATTTTCATATTTTTGGGTGCAACACCCTTCCCCAGAAAAATCTATCTCGGATAAAAAGTTCTTGAATCAATGGAATTTTATGTCTATAAAACCTCTATATCATGGATAATTTATATTTATTTTAATTCCTATATATCAATGAAAATGTTTTTGGAAGACCGAAATCTCAAAATATTATGTTTTATTTTTTATAATTCTTACAATGGAACTCTTGTCAAATACTTTCATCATATTGGAAGGATGAACTAAAAATTGGTTATAATAATGAGAACATGTCACCAAATTATAACCAACCTATCATGAAATAGTCACCTTGTTTATTTTCATGGATCATAAAAAATTTATAATCAGAATGTCAATGGAAAATATACTATCAAGAAATATGAATTACTACCTTTTTTTCACAATATATTTAAATCATAGGATTGGATTCCATAAATGGTATTGTTATAAAAAATTTCACATACAAATAATACTAATGATATTTTGTTGGATAATATTTATATTTATATAATGAGTATATATAAATATATTATAATTATTTATATCATATATTAAAAAGTGATATATTTATTAACAAGTAATGAAATTAAAGAAGGTGATATAATTGGTACCACCAAGGATGAAAATAATTTATGACACCCCTTGTATATTAACATATAAATTACATAACATAATTAATATATTTCATTATAGTTCATTATGATGATCTTTTAGGTTAGGAGTATTATAAAATTATGATAAAACACCAACTAATAATCTCTTGTCCTATTCAATTAAAATGTATTTTTTTTTCACAATATAGAAACATAAAAATACATAAAAACTCATCAATATCACCCTAAAATTTCCTACACATGATATTATTACAGATAAATTATACATATTACTTTTCTTCATAACCTAATGAAATAGAAACAAAAGAATGGAGAGCGATCAGATGCTTAGTATGGATAAAAATAATAAATGATGATCAAAGATGACAAGTGAAAATAATATGAGCATATAGTTATTATCAATATACATATGAAAATAATACCAAATAAATATTAGATCCCAAAAAACTAACTCCAAGTTCATGAAATTGTATAATATAGGAAATTAATCATGAGAGTGTGGAAACATTAGTTAATAAACTTTATCAAAGAAATAGAAAACGAGTAATAAGAATAATTTTAATAATGTACACAAAATAATGAATTTGGTAAAATTATATACTGATTATATCAATGATTTCCCACAATATATTTCTTTATCAGATCGATGAAGGTTCACACTTTAGTATGTGATCATATCCATGAAGCCCCACACATTATTTTGTGAGAATATCCATGAAGGATCATAATAAATTATCTCATGTGATATAAAACATTAACCAATGTAATGGATGGGGATGTAAGACCTCACCCTTCATTATACATACACATGGGTTCCATTAAAAATAAATTCAAATTATGTCCAAAAATTGAAATAAGTTGGTTTAATATCAATTCAAAATGATATTATATATGCAAAAAGTTCATAATTCCATCAATAAATATAATAAACCCAAGAAATATAAATTGTCCTCAAATAATACTAATTTTCATTCTTTGTAGATATAATAAAACAATGGATATTATATTTACACTACATTGATAAATTTTATATTTTTAGTCAATAATTTACCCAATCTATTGAAGAATAACCTCTAGGTGAACAACCATAAATTGATGGATGGAAATATTTGGTGTTCGTAGAGGAAATGAATTTGATGAAAGATAATTCAAATTTAATTATTATTTTTAGGTAATACCAAGGTTGTGATACAAAATTTTGAGGATATAAAATAACATTTCATGAGACATACTGAGAAAATGTGGTTTGATATCAAGGAAAATCATAATTTATAAAGTATAAAATATGTCCATTGATGTGGAGTTAGATAAAAACATTTTTTAAAAGAATTAAGAAACTCACATTGGAAATAAATATTTTTCATGATCATTTCAATAAAATTTTATTTAGTATTAATAATCTATAAAACATTGAGAATAATATTTTATTTAATGAAAAGTAATGGTAGATGGGATGTTTTATATAAAATTAAAAAATGGAGGGAAAAAGGGTTTTCTTAGAAAACTTTACAAAGAGATGTGTTTCCAACATTGATTAAAATTACCCATATAGTTATTTATAAAATTTATATAAAACTATTAATGAAGTTAAATTAATATAAAATTAACTTAATCAATTTTTGAGTCATAAATAAAGACATTTATAAACGTATCTAATAAATATGGTCATAAAATAGAATGATTCCATAACAAAAAATAAGTATCATGTTTGATTTCACTAAAAAGGGTAAGAATGAACAAGTGGTAAAAGAGAATTTTTGAGAAGTCAAGAAAAAGGTATATAATTAATTTATGATAATAATGTGATAGGGGATTGGGTACGAATGTATACAAATTCCCCCAATGGACCATCTTATTATTAAATCTCTATTTTAAAATGAGATTGGTGACAAGATACTCAACAAATTAGAAACATAAGGATCAAAGTAAAGTTAGAGGTAGATCACGAAATGGAAATTAATATCCTACTAAATGGAAGATATTTTCATAGCTAAAATAAACAGGGTTTGGATAAATCATATATATGAAATGATGGTGTGAAATATAAAATAGGTCTCACGGTGTTTAAAATGAGACAATGAAATCCTTACTTTGTATTCCTTCTAACTCAAACATTCTCTAACCTCCTATATAATAAAAATAATTTTATTAATATTTAATTTAAAATCCTTATTTATGCCTATAACATTTTAGAAAATTGATTTATAATTATTCTCTATAAGTATACTTTTATTATTATTATCTATTTTAATTGTCGGATATTGGTAATAATGGTCACTTTAAACTAATTTTTTTAATAACGGAGATGTTAATCATTCTTCACCCAATTTTATTCATTTACTGATTATCCAAGACATAAAAATAATTCTTTTTTAGTTATTCCATAAATTTCATTACATTATGTGAAAGGAAATTATATTTTTTATGAAAAAGGAAAAAGCGACAAACTAGTTTCGACATGTATAATGATGTCAAATTTATATATTAATACTTTTATTAAATATTTACGTTTCTATTTGGGTTTTGATATATTTTAAGTGAATTTGGTTTTAAATGTAATAAATCATGATTGATAATTTTTTGGGTGATATATTGATATTAAACCCAATATTTGAATAAGAGTCACAACCCATACACTATAGGTAAATAAGCATGAAGAGATGGAGTCCCTTGAATACCTAGCTAGATAAATTTCCGTGGGATAAAAAAATTACAATATATGATTGAAATATTTGATCTTCATGTACATTACACATGTTAATGATGAAGAATAATATTCTTCAATATATTTAGTATAAGATATATTTTCTTATGAACCTATGGTCAATGATGACGTAGATAAATATGGTTCATTATATGGAGGGGAGATATCTAAAATATGAGACCCATTAATATAGTACATTGGCTACTATTTGTTTCTAAATTAGTTTTTATCAGTGTTTAATAATTTATTGGATGAATGTTTATGTAAATAAAGATGGACCAAGAATGATTGAAGAGGATACACACTAGAGCTAGGATAAGTATTTTTGAAAACTATCAAAAATGATTATTTTATAATCCATAATACATGATAAGAACATTTAAAGGAGTTAAAAATCATTCTAATAATTCAAAAAACCATCTGATGAAATTACAAGAAGATGTAAAAGTTTATTTGAGTGGTTGAGAATGGATGAATTCAATGTGGAGAAGACCTATTTTGAAAATCATATAAAAATGAAATAATGGATAAGTATATATCCTATGTCAGTGAATCCCACCATAATAGATTTTCTACATAGCTAAATCAACAATGAAGAATTTACTATAAATTATAGATAATTATTACATGAATACAAGAATTTTTTGAGCTAAATTTATCTATATATCCAAATCAAGGAACCATATATGTAAATAAATCACTATATAGCGGAATGATCCAATGTAGATGAATTCCTCATGAATGTTAATTATCTAATTCAACCAAGGTTTGTATAACCATTATATTATATATGTCAAAATTATGACCCACATATGTTAATAAAGACATATGTAGGTGAATTTACACAATTATACACCATATAAAAATTCTGTAACCTGAATCATAGTTTATCGGAATTATTCTAAAATAAAAATCTTTGTAAAAAATTATATTTTCAAATAGACAAATTTCCTTTATGTTCTGGGTGATTTTTTTTGAAAGTCATATTTACAGAATATGATGAATAAAATACATGGGATTTTATATGAACTATTTTCTCATTATTTAAATGTAACAAATACCATGAAGGGTGTGTGATCTATGATTTTAGAATAAAGAATATCCAACCAATATTCATTCTTGGTAAAGGGAAGATCATTCAATGGTGAAAATAGGATTTTTTTTTAAAATTATTGAATTATTATAATATATAAATTAGTCGATACCAATGTTATGAATTCATATTCTTATTGTCATTAATATTTTATAATCTAGGAATTTAGTATGTTTTTAGAGTAAAAAAATTAGGGGAAATAAATATTTATTTTTTAATTTAAAAATTGACTCTATAAGTGTTTTAAAAAAATTATGATGATCTTCCACTAAAAGTATAGTTATTTTAAAACAAATATAAATTTATATTGATCTAGGGTTTTTTGATTTTCTGTAATTATCTGAGACAAAATTCTATAAATTTTTTGATGATTTGAGAAAATTTAAAGGATTCCATATTTCTTGAATCTAGAAATTAAGTTGTTTTCCATGAACCATTTATATTATTTTAAAATAATATAACTATTTAAATTTGATATACAGACATTCAATAGATATATTTTAAGGAATACAAATTTGAGTCCACTGTATTGAATTTTTAAATTTAATTTCTAGTCAATTTATAATTGTGATTTTATTTATTAGGATATTCTTGGAATACCATTTGAGTTAAAAACATATACACTATATAATAAATAAAAACCCAAAATGGGACATCAACTATTATACTTTTATATGGTTTATATTTTTTCCCCTTATCAAATAATTTATAGGTAATGAAATATAACAAATTATTCAATTTTTCATCTAATAAATGTGAGAATGATTGAAGATCGAGGAGGAAAAATAAAAGAAGAATATGTAGACATTGCAGCTTGTGAGATGGAATATTTATATTCTATGAGATGGTAAGGTGTGTGATATATGAATACATCCCTCTTTGTGAAGACTATAATGAACTACAATCTATATTGAAGAAGATTATGAAGTGGTGTTGGACATTAATTTGGGAAATAGTTTGAGAGAGAAGAAGTTACTAAGAAGAGAGAAAAGTAGTTTATAGGATTTTTTGAATGTCCTAAAATATGATCATTGGTGGAGACCGAGTTGCATATAGATTACCCTGAAGGATTGAATATATCTAATGATTTTACTAGGCGTTGATGATTACCAATCCCATTGGTTCATAATCATCCCATGTTGAAACTAAGATCTATTCTATTCATTACATCAAAGTATTAAACTACATATATATGGTGGTAAACCATTTAAAATGTGTTAATTAGGGTATGTTGGGAGATCACCATGTGACTCAATGAAAATATGGTGAGGCTGTATAGATAATGATATTGTGATTCCAAAAAAAAGTAATTCAAATGAGTGCCATATAGTTATATGTGTTGGGAGAATGAATACACTATAATTAGAGATGTATCATTATAATATAGAATCCATGTTGGGGAGTATAACAAACATGTAAATGAGAATGAATTTTAATTGAATCATAAAAAATATTTTCTGTCAACATACTAAATTATATACACTCATAAAACTGATTGATGTCATGGTTAAACTAAAATAGATTTATATGCACTAACTTTCTATATAGGATTAATTTAAATTTGGGTTAAAAATACTTTTTAATTGGAAAAAATAACTTAAAACATGATTTACCCCACTCTCATGTGTCTGCACCTTTCCAATGGGTATATCAATTAATTTCAGATAAAAACGATACCTATAATTGGATTTATTTTAAATACTTAAAATTTTTTATCCATGGTTATGATATGTATATTTGTGATTAGTAAATATCCTTAGATGTGAAATTGTGATTCCATTCATATTGTTACATAAGATAAAGTATCTGCCAAAAAAATGTAAAATGAGAGAAAGAAATAGTCCAAAAGGCTGGGAAGGAATGATGAATTACCACTAACTAAATATAATCAGAGTGGGTTATGTTCCATAAAACCTAGTGATAGTTATTCATGAGATTTAGTTAGTTCAATATATGTATAATTTTAGGGGATTGTGATAGATAAATAACATAATGATTTTTTTTCTAACATCATTTGTTATTTAAATAACGTTCAAATATATATATATATATATATTTTTATCCTAGGGAACCATTGAAAAAAAATATCATTACTAGAGGCATTAGATAATCCAATGGGGGAATGCATTAGAAAAAAAATAATAGAAGATTCAACACCCTATAAAAACAAGAAAAACCTAATAGTGAACCATCCTCAATATGAAATGATAACATGTATCTAATAGAAGAATAATTTCATAAAAATTTAATTGAGAGGGATGGTGTAATGACTGATATTATCATGAATTATTATTTTAAATTATATTATATTATTTCAAGGCTAGACGCTCAGACGACACCTGATTATGAGGACCGGAGTGCCTTGAATAGATTTATGAACATTATTTAGTTCATTTAAATAAATGTGCATCCGGGTATTTCAATATTTTGAACCAGTTCTCAGAAAAAAAGGGAACCATTAAACTCAGAATGATGAGATTCTCCTAGAAAGGACCTAACTTCGAACGACGAGGGTCGGCCAGAAAAGATAATTTTTGGACCTTTCTAAAGAGAAATAAAATAAATTAAAATGTTATTTTATTTTATTTTCATCAAAGATGAGTGGTGGAATGACAACACAATGGTGTGGAGATGAGGTGGTGATAAACCCCATTAATGAGGATCTTACATGGGTAGTGTAACAACTCAATAATCAAAGTATAATAGATAAACAATTCAACTAAAAACAACTTAATGATGTAACTGTAACACCCCAAGCTTTCATGATACACTTCTCTTTCAATAATGCAATAGATTGCATTGTACGCAAGTTTGAGATTCTAACACACCACAACCAATCAAAGTAGACATTATGAATATTAATACCCACGTTTTGAAATTATATAAATTTTATATTTCAAAATGGACTTCATTTTTGTATTCATAATATCAAAATTATCCTAAGTTGAATTTTTTTTAATTTTCTGAGAACTTCCAATTTTTAATGAATAGTGACAATACTTAAAAACAACTTTTTTAATCAAATTAATTTATAGTGATAAATTATACCATTTAGAGGTTTTAAAGTATAATTATAATATATTTTTACCATTTTATCAAATGGTGGTCATTAGAATTAATTTCACTTTGAAATCAGACATAAACAATTGTCAATCTTTTGATATATATTGTTTCTTAAAAACACAATATTTGTTGTGAAAATGGGAATTAATTATTAAATTAATTAATTCAACTTACAATTTTTGAATTTTTTAAAATAGATATCATTTTTGAATTAGTAATATCAAATATAGCTTAGGGTGAATTTTTTGTATTTTTCTGAAAAACTTAAATTTTATATGAATAGTGAAACCACTAAGTGGTAGTTAAAAAACTATTTTTTCATTTAAATGAATCTTTACCACTTCTATGAATTGAATTTCAAAAATCCAACATAAATGATTGTCATTAGTAAGTAAAATGTGGTTCAATAGGATGAAAATAATTTTTGTGAATAGTAACTTTTAAGTTTTATTAATCGCGATTAAAGGTAATTAGTGTAATTTAAGGTAAATATAATGTTATAATAATATGAAATTACCTTTAAACTTGTCCTAAACTTATTTTATCAGTCATGGCCGAACAATACAATCCATGGGTCAACTTGGGGACCCCATGAAGCCACTTGGATATGAAAATGACATTAATAACTTTTTATTTAAAGTAAAACTAAAATTGTCATAAACATGTGTTGTTTTACTAAAACAATTATTAAATGAGGTTATATAAGTTAAATTTTATACTATAAATATTCATTGGTAATATAAAAAGATTTCTTACCTGATGGTAATTTTTTTATAATTTTTAGTCATTAAATAAATTAAATTTTTTATGACACCATGATGATGCAGCGATTAACTAATTAATTAACGATTTAAATGAAAATGAATGGATAATGTAAAATATAAGACATACATTTGTCAAAAACCTATTGGATGAGTATATTTCGAACCCTTATCACCTTATCCTCGAAATATATAATTGTGGGACATTTGAAATCCGAAAATCATTTCATAATAATGCAACATTTCATGACTTTCAAAGAGTGCCCCTCCTCTCCTCTTATAAAAGGCCCCCACATCTACCAACTTATTCACACCATCTAAGCCATTTGGCTCGGCCAAACTCTTCCCAAATAATCTCTCAACTTCCCTCTATTACTCCTAGAAGCCTCACTTTGGGCATAAGTCTTCCCAAGGATTCCTTTGGCTCAAATCAAAAAGAGTTACCCGATTTTAAGGTAATGTCTTCTCTTATGTTATTTTGTATTATTTTGCTTCTACAACCCATTAAACTATTTTTATTACATTATTTTGTAACAAAAACAATATCTCCAATATAATAGGATGATTTTAGGAGAAGGATTTCATTTACAATTACACACACCTTCCTCTAATGGTTAATGAACATACTGTTTCTGTGGGTGGTGAATTACTGCCTCACGAAACGATGATTGTTCAATATTCTTTTAACACCTCTCATGGTGGCCATTATGATGAAAATATTTTCATATATAATATATATATTATGCTTATGTTTTCCTTATAATTCTGTATTTCTCATTTATGTCATACCTTTATGATTTCCATTATGGGTAAACGTGATAATTTCATTTTAAGAAGTTGAGACTACCGCCCCCTCAAAGTGATTTGAATCGTTACTGCCATATGTGGGACATATAAAGGAAGGAGTAAATGATATTATATATGATATTATACTGTAATTATAATATACCTTTATATCATTATGATTCCATTCCATTAAATATGAAATAGAAATGAAAGTAGCGTTCATGCGTACGTACGGCTTACCGTCTCCATGAATGGTGTATTTCATTTCTTACCTCTAAATGTTACATAATATTATGAATGAAAGTATATACTAGATATATATGATATATATGATATCTATATCATGAATATAATTATGGATATAAGGGATATTTTACCACATGAACAACTTGTAATTATAAGAAGTTTATTTTTGACTCAAGTACCAAAGATCGACAAAATGACCATTATTAACATAAATAATTACATAATATTCATAACATGGTAATAAGTGATATAAAAGGAATAATGAACTTGAAAAAGGATCTTAAGCAAGTATAAATTAACTCTAGTTTATTATTCAGGATATTAAAGAACGATCGAGTCAAGCCGGACACGAGGTAAAGGAACTTCTTAACCCAATTTCCGTTCTTTGGGTTAATCTCCTAATTTCATATTTTGTCATGATATTATTATGTCTGATCTTGTATTTGTTATTTCTTTATGTGTACTTATAGTGAATACAAAAAATAGAACTATTTTATTTAAAAAAACGATCTTTTTAAGGGACTTCGTCTCAATCTCCTTTCATTGAGGCATATTTTGTTTTATATACAACTTTCTTTTATACGGTGTATAAACCCCTTGGACTTTTACATTTATTCAAAAGGAATCTTTTTATACGAAGAATTTTTACTACATTACAAAAGGAATGTTTTGTCTTATGTATGTGGCGACAACAACTTCTCCGCCACCGTGACCATTATTTGAGTTTCGAATTCCTCTACAAGCCATAACTTTTTTTAAAATGAAAAATGATTACCATGTTTTAATTTTCTTTTATTTTGGTATTGAAAATGGTTTTGATAATGTTTTTTTATATCAATGTGTTGTATTGATATCTTATGATTGAAATGTGGAAATGTTCTGTTTCCTTTATGCATGTTTTATGTGATACGATTACGTTATGGTTTATGATATGTTTAAACCAATTCATATGAGGAATGCATTGGACTTAATAAGTGATGGGTGGATCCCGCTATAGCTCCTCGATGCATCGGTAGGTCTCATGAGACAAACTAGTGTCTTGGCACTAGGCCTTGACAAAATCTTATTTGTAGTCTTGGCATGAGGCCTTGGGTACATGGTTATGATAGTCTGGCATTATGTATTCCATCACTATAAAAGCGGTTATTGATATTGCATGTGATTATTAGACTTGTAGAATATCCATGTGAATAATTAAATGGAATTATTTCATTTTATTGTTGCCATATTATTCTGAAGTTCATGTTTAAAAGGATTTTGTTTCAGTTATACATTGCCTTAAATGTTTATGTTTATTTATGATTGTTTCCACTGTATTGTTATCCTTACTAAGCATCTGAGCTCACCCCTATCAATGTTTTAATTTTTCTAGGATGTGATGAAGTATATTATGAATGACCTGCAGGGATAGTATGAGGGGATATGGAGACATGATGTTTTTTTAGTTTTGTTTTACTTTATGGTGTAATGTAATACTTATGAATGTATCTAGTGTTTCCAAGGCTACTAAACTAATCGGTCTTTCGAGACTTGATCTTTTGTGATCATTCCAATGTTACGCAATAATGCACCGACTCTAGGTAACTGGGGTCAGGGTGTTACAATTGGTATCAGAGGAAGTTTAGTACTAACCTTGGAAGCTAGATTTACATAAACTTTAATTAGAGCACATAGCCCTAAGATAGTCTTTGAGGATTAGTATAGAAGATCATCCTAGAATTTTGGTATTGTAGAGATTTTGTGAGTTTTCCGAGCAATACATCCCTACCTGAATACGAGCAGGTAGAGGTGTCTCTGGCATAGATGTACCTAGGGGTAAAACCATAAAATACCGCTTTGAGCTAGACTCGAGCAGGAACTGGTGCACGACAACGGGCCTTGTTGCACTCTTGGTTACGACACTCCTGGAGGATATGCTTATGATAATTCTAATTTTCTTTACAAACCATTATGATGGTTTTATGAGTATTTATAATTCCTCAAAGAAAACATTTTTATGATTATAGTTCAATTTCTGTTAAGTGTTTTACAAGTATGTAATTATATATTTTGATTCAAAAACTAATATAGTTTATGAAATTGTTTAGAAATGGAGCCTAGTGGGAGGAATGGAAACCGTATCAATACAAGCATTCCATATAGGGATTTCCCTCCTACTCAAGAAAATTATAGTGGAGCTGGAGGTACAACTGGTGCTGATCAACTTATCACCATACTGGGACAACTCACTCAGGATATGAATAGTAACCTTACTCTTATGGAGCACCCTGATCCGCAAAGTGGAGGATCAATGTTAGACCGATTCATGAGGCAACAACTACCAACATTTAATGGGGGTACAAATATATTAGTAGATGAGCTATGGATAAACTCCTTAGAGAAAATATTCTACGCCTTAGGGAGTAGCGAAATGGAGAAGGTTGTCATGGCAGTTTACCGCCTCACTCGAGATGCCGATCAATGGTGGTCGCTGATTCAAAACACAAAGGAAGATGAAGACGTATCAAATATGGAATTAATGGAGTTCAACTATCTTTTCTTAGAGAAATACATTCCTCATGACCATCGATCGGATATGGAAAGACAATTTCTCAGTCTGAGGCAAAAGGAGGATGAGAATGTTGCAAAGTATGAAGCTAACTTTACAAGCGTAGAGAGGCATGCTATAGATTATATACGTAACCCAAGAAGTAATATTGATCATTTCTTTGATGGGTTAAAACCATTTCTCCATCGAGCATTATTCTCACAAACCTTCTCGTTGTACGAAGATATGGTCTTGTGTGCTATCATGATAGAAAAGGAATTTTCTATGTCTTATGACAACAAAGTAAATAAAGAGAAGAAGAGAATTGTGGACCAAGAGAATGATAAAGGGAAAGAGGGAAAGAAGGATTTTCCATTATGTGATAATTGTGGGAAGAATCACCCCGGTACTTGCCTAAAAGGAATGGGAGTTTGTTATAAATGTGGAGAAAAATGTCACCAGGCTCGTGATTGCAAGGGAAAGAAAGAGGCTATCAATGTTGAATGCTACAATTGTAGAGAAATGGGGAATTATGCAAATGAATGTCCTATGAGTTAGGGAAACTTACCTCAGAAAAGGCCAAGGGATCAAGGCGAAGCTTATGTTTTTACTACAGATGAAGTTAAATAATTATTGTATTTGTGTTTTTGGACTCACGAACTATATTATGGTTATAAGAATAATGTGAAATATATATAAGGATTTTATTACAGTACTTGTTGTTTTCATTAAGGATTTAATATGATGAAGGTAGTCATACTTTGAGGATGTGACAATAAGAGAAACTGTACTTTATTTGGGGAATCTTTTAATACAATTGATTTTGGAATTTAGAGACCTTTTAAAGAAAGTCTGGATAGAGGTATTTGGATAACTATAAAGGTTGGAATGGATTAAGTTGAACTTTGGATAGTATTTTTTAAGGTTAAAACATTTCTAAAGATTATTTTTGGAATATTATAATACTATAGTTTCAGGAAAAGGACAACCTATAGGTCGGGGGATAACCCGTCGCGTCAGACAAAGCTGTAGGAATCGAACCCACAACCATAGTGCGACAAGACTTTATTTCCTACCACTATCCTATAGGAAGTCCCTGGTTATTAAAAAATAGTTTTCCTAATCTAAATTATATGTGTTAATATTTGGAACCTTGTATGATTAAGATAAATATAATATTTTTGAGTTCAATTATTTTTTGAGTGAAAGATGGGTTTGTGGTAAAAATTTATTAAAGAATGACAAGTCTAGAAGACAAGTATGTATATTTCATTAGATTCTTAGTAAATCTCTTAAATAAATTACTTAACTTTATGAAAGGTAAATTAAAAATAATGTTGTCAGTTAACTTTTCCTACCGAGGAATCAATGATCGTTTAACCAATCACAAGTTTGTGATTTTCTTGTAGTTAAAATTTCTCCCAATCCCGTTTTCTACAACTCTCCATCAGACCATGATGGGTTTTTTCTCCTCTATATCCATATTTTCATAGAATCCTAGTATGGGCTATCTTGGGTGACCTTTGTACTTCTCTTTCTTTCTTTTAAAGTTATAATTTTATAAACCTTATTTCCGATGTGGGTTTTCCACAAAGGTATTTTCTATTTTTAAACTTTTATTTTCGAAGAAAATTTTCAAATTGCGAGGACTCAATTTATTGAAGGATGGGAGAATGTAACACCCCAATCTTTCATGATACACTTCTCTTTCAATAATGCAATAGCTTTTATTATACACAAGTTCGAGATTCTAACACACCGTGACCAATCAAAGTAGCCGTAATGAATAGTAATACCCATGTTTTGAAATTATATAAATTCATATATTTCAAAATGGACTTCATTTATGTATTTGGAATATCGAAATTATCCTAAGTTTATTTTTTTGTAATTTTCTGAGAATTTCCAATTTTTAATGAATAGTGAAAAATACTTAAAAACAATTTTTTTAATCAAAATAATTTATAGTGATAAATTATACCATTTAGAGGGTTTAAAGTGTAATTAGAATATATTTTTACAATTTTATCAAATGGTGGTAATTATAATTAATTTCGCTTTGAAATCGGATATGAGCAATTGTCAATCTTTTGATATATATTGTTTCTTAAAAACACGCTATTTGTTGTGACAACGAGAATTAATTATTAAATTAATTAATTAAACTTACATGTTTTGAATTTTGTAAAATAGACATAATTTTTGAATTAGTAATATCAAATATAGCTTAGGGTGAATTTTTGGTATTTTTCTGAAAAACATCAATTTTTGATGAATAGTGAAACCACTAAGTGGTAGTTAAAAAACTAATTTTTCGTTTAAATGAATCTTTACCACTTCTGTGAATTGAATTTCAAAAATCCAACATACATGGTTGTCATTAGTAAGTAAAATGTGGTTCAATGGGATGAAAGTAATTTTTGGTGAATAGTAACTTGTAAGTTTTATTAATCGCGATTAAAGGTAATCAGTGTAATTTAAGGTAAATATAATGTTATAATAATATACAATTACTGTTACACTTGTCCTACCCTTATTTTATGAGTCATGGATGACCATGAAAATCCATGGGTCAACTTGGGGACCCCTTGTAGCCACTTGGGTAAGAAAATGACACTAATAACATTTTATTTAAAGTAAAAATAAAATTGTCACAAACATGTGCTATTTTACTAAATAAATTATTAAACGGGGTTATATAAGTTAATATTTCGACTATAAATATTAATTGGAAATAAAAAATGTTTTCCTACCTGATGGTAATTTTTTTATAATTTTTAGACATTAAATAAATTGAATTTTTTATGACACCATGAAGATGCAGTGATTACCTCATTAATTAATGATTTAATTAAAATGAAAGGATAATGTAAAATCTAAGCCATGAATTTGTTAAAAACCTATTGGATGAGTATATTTCTAACCCTTATCACCTTATACTTGAAATATATAATTGTGGGACCCTTGAAATCCGAAAATAATTTCATAATAATGCAACATTTCATGACTTTCCAAGGGTGCCCCTCCTCTCCTCTTATAAAAGGCCCCCACCTCTACCACCTTATTCACACCATCGAAGCCATTTGGCTCGGCCAAAATATGCCCAAATACTCTCTAAAATTACCTCTCTTACTCATAGAAGCCTCACTTTGGGTAGAAGTCTTCCCAAGGAAGCCTTTGGCTCAAATCAAAAAGCGTTACCCGATTTTAAAGTAATGTCTTCTCTTATGTTCTTTTGTTTTATTTTGCTTATACGACCCCTTAAAATATTAGTATTACTTTATTTTGTAACAAAACCAGTATCTTAAATATACTAGGATGTTTTTTGGAGATGTATTTGATTTACACTTACACACACCTTCGTCTAATGGTCAAAGAACATACTGTTTCTGTGGGTGGAGAATTACTACCTCACGAAACAATGATTGTTCAATCATCTTTTAACACATCCAATGCTGGCCATTATGATGAAACTATTTTCATATATGATATATATATTATTCATATGTTTTCCTTATGCTTTTTTATTTCTCATTTATGGCATACCTTTATGATTTCCATTTTGGGTAAATGTGATAATTTAATTTTAGGATGTGCGGACTACCTCCCCCTCAAAGTGATTTGAATCGTTAATGCCATATGTGGGATGTATAAATGATGGAGTAAATGATATTATATATGATATTATACTGGAATTATAATATACCTTTATATTATTATTATTCCATTCCATTAAATACAAAATATAAATGAAAGTAGCGTTCATGCATACGTACATCTTACCCTCTCCATGAACGGTGCATTTCATTTCTTACCTCTAAGTGTTACGTAATATTATGAAAGAACGTATATACTGGATATATATGATATATATGATTTCTATATCATGAATATAATTCTGGATATAATGGATATTTTACCACATAAACAACATGTAATTATAAGAAGTTTATTTTTGACTCAAGTACCAAAGATCGACAAAACGACCGTTATTAACATAAATAATTACATAATGTTCATAACATGGTAATAAGTGATATAAAAGGAATAATGAACATGAAAACAGATCTTAAGCAAGTAGAAATTAACTCTTGTTTATTATTCATGAGATTAAAGAACGATCGAGTCAAGTCGAACACGAGGTAAGGGAACTTCTTAACCCAATTTCCGTTCTTTGGGTTAATCTCCTACTTTAAAATTATATCTTGATATTATTATGTTATCTCTTGTATTTATTGTTTCTTTATGTGTACTTATAGTGAATACACATAATAGAAATATTTTACTTAAAAATTATATCTTTGTAAGGGACTTCATCTCAATCTCCTTTCATTGAGACTTATTTTGTTTTATACACAACTTTCTTTTATACAGTGTATAAACCCCTTTGACTTTTAAATTTATTCAAAAGGAATATTTTTATATGAACCGTTTTTACTAAACGACAAAAGGAATGTTTTGTCTTATGTATGTGGCGACAACGACTTCTCCGCCGCCGTGACTATTATTTGAGTTTCAGCTTCCTCTACAAGACATAACTTTTTTTAAAATGAAAAATAAATACCATGTTTTAATTTTATTTTATTTTGGTATTGAAAATGGTTTTGATAATGTTTTTTATATCAATGTGTTGTATTGATATCTTGTGATTTAAATGTGGAAATGTTCTATTTCCTTTATGCATGTTTTATGTGATACGATTATGTTATGGTTTATGATATGTTTAAACCTATTCATATGAGAAATGAATTGGACTTAATAAGTGACGGGTGGAGCCCGCTATAGATCCTCGATGCATCGATAGGTCTCATGAGATAAAATAGTGTCTTGGCATAAGGCCTTGACAAAATCTTATTTGTAGTCTTGGCATGAGGCCTTGGCTACATGGTTATGATAGTCTAGCATGATGTATTCTATCACTATGAAAGTGGTTATTGATATTGCATGTGATTATTCGACTAGTAGAATATCCATATGAATAATTAAATGGAATTATTTCATTTTATTGTTGCCATATTATGATGAAGTAAAAATTTAAAAGGATTTTGTTTCAGTTATACATTGCCTTGAATGTTTATGTTTATTTATGAAAGTTTCCACTGTATTGTTATCCTTACTGAGCATATGAGCTCACCCCTTTCGATGTTTTAATTTTTCCAGGATGTGATGAAGTATATTATGAATGACCTACATGGATAGTATGAGGGGATATAGAGACATGATGTTTTTTTAGTTTTGTTTTACTTTATGATGTAATGTAAAACTTATGAATGTATCTAGTGTTTCCAAGGCTACTAAACTAATCAGTCATTCGAGACTTGATGTTTTGTGATCATGCCAATGTTACACAATAACGCACCGACTCTGGGTAACTGGGGTCGGGGCGTTACAATTGGTATCAGAGGCAGTTTAGTACTAACGTTGGAAGCTATATTTAGATAAACTCTGATTAGAGCACTTAGCCCTAAGATAGTATTTGAGGATTAGTATAGAAGAACATCCTAGAATTTTGGTATTGTAGAGATTTTGTGAGTTTTCTGAGTAATACATCCTTGTCTGAATACTAGTAGGTAGAGGCGGCTCTGGCACAAATTTACCTAGGGGTAAAACCAGAAAACACCGCTTTGAGCTAGACTCGAACGAGAATGGGTGCACGACAATGGGAATTGTTGCACTCTTGGTTACGACACTCCTGGGGGATAAGCTTATGATGATTCTCATTTTCTTTACAAACCATTATGAAGGGTTTATGAGTATATACTTCCCAAAAGAAAATAGTTTTATGATTATAGTTCAATTTATGTTAAGTGTTTTACAAGTATGGAATTATGTATTTTGATTCATTAACTAATCTAGTTTATTCCATTGTTTAGAAATGTAGCCTAGTGGGAGGAATGGATACCATATGAATACACGCACTCCATGTAGGGATTTCCCTCCTGCTCAAGATAATTATAGTGGAGCTAGAGATACAACTGGTGCTGATCAACTTATCACCAAAATGGGACAACTCACTCAGGATATGAATAGGAACTTTACTCGTATGGAGCACCCTGATACACAAAGTGGAGGATCAATGTTAGACCGATTCATGAGGCAACAACCGCCACCATTTAATGGGGGTACAAATCCATTTGTAGCTGAGCAATGGTTAAACTACTTAGAGAAAATATTCCATGCCTTGTGGAGTAACAAAAGGGAGAAGGTTGTCATGGCAGTTTACCGCCTCACTGGAGATGCCGATCAATGGTGGTCGCTGATTCAAAACACAAAGGAAGATGAAGAGGTATCAAATATGTAATGAAGGGAGTTCAAATATCTTTTCTTAGAAAAATACATTCCTCATGACCATCGATCGGATATGGACAGACAATTTCTCAGTCTGAGGAAAAAGGAGGATGAGAATGTTGCAATGTATGAAGATAACTTTACAAGGTTAGCGAGGCATGCTGCAGATTATATAAATGACCCAAGAAGCAAGATTAATCGTTTCTTTAATGGGTTAAAACCATTTCTCCATCGAGCATTATTCTCACAAACCTTCTCGTCGTACGAAGATATGGTCTCGTGTGCTATCATGATAGAAAAGGAATTCTCTATGTCTTATGACAACAAAGTAAAGAAAGAGAAGAAGAGAATGGTGGAACAAGAGAAAGATAAAGGGAAAAAGGAAAATAAGGATTTTCCATTATGTGATAATTGTTGGAAGAATCACCCCGCTACTTGCCTAAAAGGAATGGGAGTTTGTTATAAATGTGGAGAAAAAGGTCACCAGGCTCGTGATTTCAATGGAAATAAAGAGGCTATCAAAGTTGAACGCTACAATTTTAGAGAAATTGGGAATTATGCAAATGAATTTCCTATGTGTCAGGGAAACTTACCTTAGAAAAGGTCAAGGAAACAAGGCCAAGATTATGTTGTTACTACAGATGATGTTGAATAATTTTTGTATTTGTGTTTTTGGACTCAAGAAATATATTATGGTTATAATAATAATGTGAAATATATATAAGGATTGTACTCTAGTACTTGTTGTTTTCATTAAGGTTTTAATATGATGAAGGTTGTCATACTTTTAGGATCTGACAATAAGAGAAACTGTACTTTATTTGGGGAATCTGTTATTACAATTGATTTTCGAATTTACAGACCTTTTAGAGAAAGTATGGATATAGGTATTTTAGATAACTATAAAGGTTGGAATAGATTAAGTTGAACTTTGGATATTATTTTTTAAGGTTAAAAAATTTCTAAAGATTATTTTTGGAATATTATAATACTATAGTTTTAGGAAAAGGACAACTAGCAGGTTGGGGGATAACCCGTCGCGTCTGACAAAGCTGTAGGAATCGAACCCACAACCATAGTGCGACAAGCCTTTATTTCCTACCACTAGCCTACAAGAAGTACTTTGTTATTAAAATATATTTTTCCTAATCTAAATGATATTTGTTAATATTTAGAACCTTGTACGATTAGGATAAATATAATATTTTTGAGTTTTATTATCTTTTTGAGTGAAAGATGGGTTTGTGGTAAAAATTTATTAAAGAATGAATAGTATAGAAGACAAGTATGTATATTTCCTTAGGTTATTAGTAAATATCTTAAATAAATTCCTCAACTTTATGAACGGTAACTTAAAACAAAAACGTTGTCAGTTAACTTTTCCTACCGAGGAATCAATGATCGTTTAACCAATCACAAGTTTGTGATTTTCTTGTAGTTAAACTTTCTCATAATCATGTTTTCTACAACTCTCCATTAGACCATGATGGTTTGTTTCTCCTCCATATCCATATTTTCATATAATCCTAGTATGGGCTATCTCGGGTGACCTTTGTACTTCTCTTTCATTCTTTTAATGTTATAATTTTATAAACCTTATTTCCGATGTGGGTTTTTCACAAAGGTATTTTCTATTTTTAAACGTTTATTTTCGAAGAACATTTTCAAATTGCGAGGACGCAATTTATTGAAGGAGGGGAGAATGTAACACCCCAAGCTTTCATGATACGCTTCTCTTTCAATAATGCAATAGCATGCATTGTACGCAAGGTCAAGATTCTAACACACCGTGACCAATCAAAGTAGCTGTTATGAATAGTAATACCCAATTTTTGAAATTATATAAATTTAATATTTCAAAATGGACTTCATTTTTTATTCAGAATATCTAAATTATCTTAAGTTGATCTTTTTTTTAATTTTCAGAGAACTTCCAATTTTTAATGAATAGTGAAAAATAATTAAAAACAACTTTTTTAATAAAATTAATTTATAGTGATAAATTATACCATTCAGAGGTTTTAAAGTATAATTAGAATATATTTTTACCATTTTATCAAATGGAGGTCATTATAATTAATTTCACTTTGAAATCGGACATAAGAAATTGTCAATCTTTTGATATATATTGTTTCCTAAAAACAGGCTATTTGTTTTGACAATGATAATTAATTATTAAATTAATTAATTCAACTTACATGTTTTTAATTTTGTAAAATAGATATCAATTTTGAATTAGTAATATCAAATATATCTTAGGGTGAATTTTTGGTGTTTTTCTGAAAAACATCAATTTTTGATGAATAGTGAAACCACTAAGTGGTAGTTAAAAAACTAATTCCCTCTCTTACTCATATAATCCTCACTTTGGGTATAATTCTTCCCAAGGAAGCCTTTGGCTCAAATTAAAAAGAGTTACCAAATTTTAAAGTAATGTCTTCTCTTATGTTCTTTTGTTTTATTTTTCTTATAGAACCCCTTAAACTATTATTATTCCTTTATTTTGTAACAAAACGAGTATCTTAAATATACTAGGATGTTTTTAGGAGAAGGATTTTATTTACACTTACACACACCTTCATCTAATGGTTAAAGAACATAATGTTTATGTGGGTGGTGAATTACTACCTCACGAAACAATGATTGTTCAATATTCTTTTAACACATCCCATGGTGGCCATTATGATAAAACTATTTTAATATATTATATATATATTATGTTTATGTTTTCTTTATGCTTATGTATTTCTCATTTATGGAATACCTTTATGATTTCCATTATGGGTAAACGTGATAATTTCATTTTAGGAAGTGCGGACTACCGCCCCCTCAAAGTGATTTGAATCATTAATGCCATATGTGGGAAGTATAAATGATGGAGTAAATGATATTATATATGATATTATAATCTAATTATAATATAAATTTATATAATTATGATTCCATTCCATTAAATATGAAATATAAATGAAAGTAGCGTTCATGCGTACGTACGGCTTACCCTCTCCATGAACGGTGCATTTCATTTCTTACCTCTAAGTGTTACGTAATATTATGAATGAATGTATATACATGATATATATGATATATATGATATCTATATCATGAATATAATTCTGGATATAATGGATATTTTACCACATGAACAACTTGTAATTATAAGAAGTTTATTTTTGACTCAAGTACCAAAGATCGACAAAATGCCCAATATTAACTTAAATAATTACATAATGTTCATAACATGGTAATAAGTGATATAAAAGGAATAATTAACTTGAAAATGGATCTTTTGAAAGTATAAATTAACTCTATTTTATTATTCAGGAGATTAAAGAACGATCGAGTTATGTCGGACATGAGGTAAGGGAACTTCTTAACCCAATTTCCGTTCTTTGGGTTAATCTCCTACTTTCAAATTATGTCCTGATATTATTATTTCCTATCTTGTATTTGTTATTTATTTATGTGTACTTATAGTGAATACACATAATAGAACTATTTTATTTAAAAAAATGAACTTTGTAAGGGACTTCGTCTCAATCTCCTTTCATTGAGGCATATTTTTTTATACACAACTTTCTTTTATACGGTGTATAAACCCCTTTGACTTTTACGTTTATTCAAGAGGAATGTTTTTATACGAAGCATTTTTACTAAATGAAAAAAGTAATGTTTTTTCTTATTCATACGGCGACAACGACTTCTCCGCCGCCATGACCATTATTTGAGTTTCGGCTTCCTCTACAAGCCATAACATTTTTTTAAATGAAAAATAAATACCACGTTTTAATTTTCTTTTATTTTGATATTGAAAATGGATTTATAATGTTTTTATTATATCAATGTGTTTTATTGATATCTTGTGATTTAAATGTTGAAATGTTTTGTTTCCTTTATGCATGTTTTATGTGATATGATTATGTTATGGTTTATGATATGTTTAAACCTGTTCATATGAGGAATGCATTGGACTTAATAAGTGACGGGTAGAGCCCGCTATAGATTCTTGATGAATCGGTAGGTCTCATGAGACAAACTAGTGTCTTGTCACGAGGCCTTGACAAAATCTTATTTATAGTCTTGGAACAAGGCCTTGGCTACGTGGTTATGATAGTCTGGAATTATGAATTCCACCACTATAAAAGTTGTTATTGATATTTCATGTGATTATTCGACTAGTAGAATATCCATGTGAATAAGTAAATGGAATTATTTCAGTTTATTGTTTCCATATTATTCTGAATTTCATGTTTAAAATTCTTTTGTTTTAGTTATACATTGCCTTAAATGTTTATGTTTATTTATGAAAGTTTCCACTGTATTGTTATCCTTACTGAGCATCTGAGCTCACCCCTTTCAATGTTTTAACTTTTCTAGGATGTGATGAAGTATATTATGAATGACCTGCAGGGATAGTATGAGGGGATATGGAGACATGATGTTTTTTTATTTTTGTTTTACTTTATGATGTAATGTAAGACTTATGAAGGTATGTAGTGTTTCCAAGGCTACTAAAATAACCAGTCTTTTGAGACTTGATCTTTTGTGATCATGCCAACATTACGCAATAATGCACTGACTCTGGGTAACTGGGGTCAGGGCGGTACAGTGACCATACAACATAACAGAAATTTTATGACATGTTGCTATTTTAATGAGATAATGGGATGGAGAATCCGAGTTATAATTTCTTTAATGGGAAAAATGATATTTTCTCTCCAACAGAGAACAAAAACAGATTGGAAAGCAGCAATGATGACTTGGAAGAAGTATCTGCAAATATATATCGATGAATGTCGATGGATTCAAACTCTTGAATCTCTATGGATAGATTACCAACAAAAAATAGTTTCCCCAATGTGCGAATCTATCCCAGGCAGGGGATAAATTTATGAAGTTTAAATTCACCATTTTTCTTTCTAAAACAACAAATGTGGATCAACCCACGAACATGTTGACATGTGGGGTTCTTGTTAGTATAATAGGTTATTATTGTATCTCAGCGATTGCGTCATGATTGGATTATTGTTTTAATCAAAAAACACGCTTCCAATTTTTTTAAAACCTCTAAAGCGGAGGGTGTAGGCCGACATGAACAAGGTCTAGGCCTCTTTACCATTGTGCATTCTTGTGTGTTCTTCATGGACGAACATTCAAAATGATGTAAAGGAGGTTTCAAGGCCTAAGATTTGAAGGTGGAATCCCATGAAAGATGGAGGTGTAGGCGACATGAGGAACAAACATAAAAATAAGAGTTAATGGTCCAAAGTGGTGCGGCAGGAGCTACAGGGAGTGGGCCTGTGTCTGGAAGACATGTGGTATCCCGACCATGTTGGAGGGGCTTCCCATTCCACCCAAGCCATAGTGATCTTCTGAAACGTGGTCCAGCATGACTATTTGCTAGAAACAAGTGTTGATGGCTTATCCGACCACAAAACGCAAGAACTGAATTCCCTATAGGGCATCGAGGCTAGATGGAATAGGCCCGTAGGCCGGGCCGAGTTGGTGGGGCACGAATTGGGCCGCGGAGCGGGCCATATTAGATTCATCCCACCCTCTATTGTAGTCCGGGATGACAGAATAAGAACGGACCACTAGGTGGACTTGGATGGGAATAGCCGGCTCGCCTGTTGTAGGCCAGGCCGGATGGAACCTGGTCACTAGGCTACCCAGCGGGCTGGACAACCGTCAGAAATGGGAATGGTCCATCAAGGCCTACTTTGTATGGCCCAATGTCCAGGCCATACCAGGCCAACCCAGACCCAAAAAAGGTTGGGATGGATCAGCCAAGCTATGTTGGGGCATGCGGGGCCCTGGAGGCAGGTTGGCCGGGTTTGTCCGACCGGGTCAGACCAGGTCGAGAT
Organism: Viscum album; assembly: GCA_963277665.1. Taxonomy (NCBI): domain Eukaryota; kingdom Viridiplantae; phylum Streptophyta; class Magnoliopsida; order Santalales; family Viscaceae; genus Viscum; species Viscum album. Next base: position 496,628,635 of record OY728123.1, on the reverse strand, counting down.
AGAACCTTACCCCGACTACTAAAACCCAAATTTATTTTAGATCGGGCATCCAAATGACGAGCTATTATGAGAGTTAGAACCCTTGAAAATAGTTGGTTATTTTGGAATAATCTAAAAAAGTTTTCGTTGATGTTGAATTGTGGAAAATGGATTGAGGAGCAGTTTCTCTCAGAATCAAGCATGCTACGTGTGGGAATCCTACGACTGACTTAGAACCAAAGACTACTGACAAGTGAACCAGTGTGGATCAACTACATGTGACACTATGTGGATCATCTAATATTTCTAGTGGAAAGAAACTATGTGTGACATGGTAGGACCATAGTGGGGAGTGGCGCTGTGTGACCCAACAGACCCACAATACACATCTGGGATGAGTTTCTTATTACGATGACTATAGTGGGAAGTGACTATGTTTGACCCAAGAGGCCCATAGTGGTGAGCGCCTCTGTGTGACCCAACATACATGCGATACTCATTAGGGATGTGTACCCTAAAAGTCCATTGTATTCAGTTTTGTGACTAATGGTATTTCTTTCTATAACCTAGATTAAAACCACGTGAGATGAAAATACCATTTGTATACTTCCTTTGGTTGTCTATCCTTTGTGTTTTATGGTCCCAACTGATTATTTTGTCACTCACCCCTACACGGGATTTTCCCACACATGTCATGTCTTGTGAAGATGATTGATTCCTAGATGGGGGACTTTGTGGCCGTGGAACAATTGGGTTATAGTGAGTTCAGGTAGCCGGGGCATACTTATACAACTTCCAGTAGCTACATTACACTTACCATCTAGAGGGGTTTTCATATAGAGGGTTTTTATAGGATCCTTTTACTTTCTTATTTTAGTTTTTCTTTTGATGGGATTAGATTCTGACCCATTTTACTTACAACATGTACTATTACTCAGTGGTTATCTAGTGACATTCATGTTAACCATTCCAGTTTTTGGGATATAGTTGTGTGAACATGCATGAAAGTACTTAGGAAAATTCATCTCAATTGAAGGCTGACACTATCAGCACTAGTCACACACCCTATTCCTTTGGGACGTGGTATTGTGGACATCACAGAACATTATTGATAGGAAAGTTCATGAAGAAGTTCTATCAAATGTTGTCTTTTCATCCCCAATGACTAGGAGTCTATTGTTTTGTTTTTGGAAAACATTTTTAAATGAGTCGAGTTTGACATTCAGATTCATGTAATCCAGTGTTTTTGTGGTGGAAAATGTATCCATACACCAGGACCTTGAATTATACATTAGTCTCTATACATAAAAACACTGATTGCATGCATCATATATGAATTGAGTGTTTCCTCATGTTCTTCATGAATTAGAGTCACCTCACTTGGTATAATCTACTAACTATGGTTCATATTGATATATATTAAGATACCTCCATGAAAAAATCTATCTAGGATTCTAATGTGTGATCATGAGGACCACCCAACTAGCAATGATGCATTAGTTCAGGGACCCAAGCTAGATATGGTCCTTGGGGGGGGGGGGGGGGTGCACCAGCGTTACAACCACTCATCCATCAAAAATTACATATGGTGTTACCTGTAGAGGACCTATACAGAATCAAGGCCTTCCCCAAGTTTCAAAGAAAAAGACCTTAAAATTTTAGGGGGGACACATACCCTCAGGTTGCTGAGGACTGGCTGGCGGTGGGGACATGAGTCTTTTGCCTAGTGAGGGCCCCACAAGACCAGAGTATGATCTTAGTAGTGAGCCTTCTTAAAAAATGTGAAGGTATAAGGAAGATCTTGATTATTCAGAAAAATGTAAAGGAGACCCTCTCATGGGCTGAATTTGGGATCCTCTTTAGGGATGAGTTCTTCCTAGAAATGTTGCGCTCTGCGCACATACAAGATATACTACACCTACATCCTCGTAGCATGATAGTATAAGAGTACTCGGTGAGGTCACTAAGATTTCTCGATACTCTATAAATATGGTACGATACCTATTATTTATGGATCATGCCTTCTAAGAAGGATTGAATGTAGAGATAAGGGTGTCCATGATTTACCTTTGCATACCCACTTAGGTTGGGGTGCTGAAGAGGACCCTCCTTGTAGAGAGCTTCCTGACTGAGCATACATGAACAACTAGAGCCACTAGTAGACACCAAGCGACAGAGTGTTTATTGGTGAGTAGGATGATTTAGATGTGGAGATCCAAGATGGTAAGATCTTTCGAGGTATGACACCTGGACTCAGGGTCAGTAGTGTGGGCCTCGTAGAACAGTGGGAGTTAGCGGGTAGCCAGGTTGTGATTCACATGCGTAGGGCATGGACACATGGCTTGTGACATCCCAACTAACCACAAAGTCAATCTACAGATGGTGGGCAGAATGCCAAGGAAAATACATAAGATTCAATCGAGGAGGTCGATATGGTGTCAAATGTGGTGTAGAAAAAGGGTGAGCAACAGGCATTGGGAGACAGTTTGAGGTACAACCACCACCTCCACCAGGTGGTCCAACATGGCCTCGCAGAGAAAGAAGAGAGGGACAAGCTCATCTTCTAATAGTGGAGGCCTATGAACCTGGAGCTTCTAAAATTATTATGTGTATCATTTGTGTCTTCTCCACCCTATATGTAGTTATTATCGATACAGGTTATAGTCACTCTTTCCTATCCACTGTCCTAATTCAAGGATTAGAGATTTTGGTGGATCCATTGCCTCGATCCTTACTATTAGAGACTCCTATAGGCTGGGATTCACTGTTTACACAATGGTTCAGGTAGTGCAAGCTTACTCTGGGAGGTGAGAGATTTAGATTGGATCTCCTAGTTATAGCATCAAGGCCCTATGATTCCATCCTGGGTATGGTCTAGTTATCAAAAGTTCATAGTCATATTGACTGTCTAAGGCATAGAGTGCAGTGTGTCAAAAAATATGGGACCATATTTTCATTCACTCGTGAGAAGGGAACTATTGTATAATATGATGAACATTCTTGGATGTGGGTACAACCAATCAGACACTTTTTGGATAGCCTCACCCTCAGTGTGGTGGGCGAGAAGAGACGAAGCCTTCCTGCAGTGATGGATGTGTACGAGGAAATCTCCCATGAGGATGTTCTGGGACTACCTCTTCATAGTGAGGTAGACTTATTCATTGATCCATATCCCGAGATGACACTGATATCCACACCAAATATCAAATGGATCCCATAGAGCTTCATGATTTTAGAGTACAACTAGAAGACTTGTAGGAGAAGGACATCATGAGGCCTAGTGTTTCAGTATGGGAATCCCCAGTGTTGTTTTACAAGAAGGAATACAGTTTTTTGTGTCTACGTTTCAACTACCGATGCCTTAACTAGGTGACAATAAAAAACAAATATCCACTACCAAGAGTTGATGACTTCTTCCACTAGCTAAAGAGAGCGACGTGGTTCTCAAAGATAGACAAACAATTTGGCTATCACTAGCTTCAGGTAAGGGATGAGGATGTACTGAATATAGATATCAGATGCCGGTATGACCAAAAAATGTTCTTTTTATGCTGTTTAATGTGACCAATTCTTTAGCAGGGTTAATGGGACTCATGAATAAGATCTTCCAGCCTTACCTTGATCGTTTCATGGTGGTCTTCATTGATGAAATCTTGGTGTACTCGGAGTCAGAAGAGTAACATGATCTAAACCAATGTATATTCTTGGATACACTAGGATAGAACTAGCTTTATGGGAAGCTCTCAAAGTTCCAGTTTTTGATTTGGGAGGTCAACTTCTTGAGGCACATCATCTCGGAAGTTGGAGTAGAAGTGGATCTGACAAAGATATAGGCTGTTCTTTCTTGGGATCCACCAATGAGCATGACTGAGGTGTAGAGTTTCTTAGGTTTTACCATATACATCTAGATCTTTGTGCCCAATGTTTCATGTGTAGTAGTACCCTTATCATCATTGACATGGAAGGGACAACCCTTCATCTCTATGGATAAGTGGCAACATATTTTCCATGAGCTGTGGTGAAGAATAACGAGTGAATACATCTTGATATTAGTAGAGGAGGTAATTAGGTATGTATTTTTTTTATGCATCAAGGAACCGAATGGGTTGTGTCCTACTATTTGAGTAGGTATTGATCACCAAAGGTTCATGGTAGTTGTGGTATAATGAGAAAAACTACACTACCCATGACCTGGAGTTAGCAGGAGTGGTATTTTCTCTAAATATAGGGCGACACATCTTGATTTGTGAATGATTTATAGTCTAGACCGAAAAAAAGAGTCTAAGGAATATCTTATTCTAGAAGGACCTGAACATGATCCAATAGATATGGCTATAGTTCCTTAGAACTATGACATCGTGATATTATATACTCATAGGAAGGGGAATGTGGTGGCAGACACACTCAACTGGAGTTCTAGTTTATAGCTGATGAGTGAGGTGACAGAGCATCTTGCCACAATGAAAATATCTTTCCTAGATGATGATATAACATCTTACCTACTATAGATGAAAATATATCCCCCAAACATACATCATTTTAGGGATTCATATCTGAAGGATGTTGAGTGGAAGGCCCAACATGCTCATTTATCCTCAGGGAATTCTACTGATAGATTTTCAATTGGCGAGGATCACATTGTTATTTTCAGAGGGCACATAGTAATACCAGTGGTGTTACAAGAGGATAATTTGGGTGAATTCAATACCTCCCCCCTTGGCGGTATATCCTATAGTCAAAAAGATGTACTGGGATCGTTGACGTCAGTACTGGTGGCCAAGGACGAAGAAAGAGGTTGATGAGTTCATTTCACAGTTCCTCACTAGTCAGCAAGTGATGGAGGAGAATCAGATTCTAGAAGGATTGTCCCATCCCAATGATGTACATGAATGGAAGTGGGATGGTATCTAGATGGAATTTTTTATGGGATTAATACGTGCATCTAAGGGCCCTAATTCTATCTGGATGATCATCGACCAACTCAGCAAGTCAACTCTCATCCTACCCATTTGAGAGAAGGGATCCGTAAAGGGATTGGGGAGCATGAACATCCCGGAGATATTGCAGATTCAAGGTGTTACATTGATGATAATCTCATACCATGATGCTCGATTTACATCCCAGATGTAGAAGTTATTATAAGAGGTGTTCAGGACTCAACTGTTCTTGAGCACAACCTTTTACCCACATACGTATGGTTTATCAGAGTGGAACATATAGACCATGCTGGACAAATTAATGCTTAAGCCCCATATTTTGGTCGTAGTTGATAGGACCACCCGACACTGCCGTAATTTTTTTATAAAATTACATCTATCACATCACCATTATCATAGAATCATTCGAATATTTCTATGAACACCCTCGAAAATATCCTCTATAATAGAAGGACCCAAGGGAATTAACACTCATGGGTCCAGAGTTGGTACATGCTACCATTAAGAAGGTGCAGATCATCTAGGAGTAGATGAGGACTGCAATGATAAAGATGAAATCTTATGATGACGAGAGATGAAGGCCCATGGATTTTGATGAGGGAGACCATGTGTTCTTTTGGGTATCACCCCTATAGGGATTGTGGATATTTTCCAAGGACACACGTTATCTATTAGGTTCATCAGACCTTTCAAAATTATGAGAAGAGTTGATGAGGTCATGTACTACCTAGATCTCCCCTACTAAAGCACTATGTGTATGATGTTTTCTATGAGTCGTAGTCGAGGAGGTATATTTATGATCCATCACATGTATTCGACTAGGGTGAGCTGCAAATTGACATTGGGGAAACAATTGTGGAGTTTTTGGTAGGGATAGATGATTTAAAGGAGGGGGTACTACATGGGTGGTTGATTCCTCTGGTGTGAAATTTTGTGTCAGAATGAGAATCTATGGGAGAAAACAAGGGTGCAAGAGGCTTAGATTCAACATCAGTACTCCCCATTTGTTTTTTAGACTTGTTTTGGATTATGGGTATGTGAAGCTCTAAAGGAGCAAGTAATTTAATGTCCCGTAAAGTCTATGTATTTTTTTAAAAATTAAATGTTATTATTTCGAGAATAGATACCCAGACAACACTTGATTTCGTGGTCCGGTGAACCTGGAAATGATTTTTGAACTTTTTTAGTTCATTTAAATAAATTTACGGATGAGTTTTTATATATTTTAAACTAGTGCTTGGATTGTAATTATAAGGGAACCATTGAACTCAAAATGACATGATTCACATATAAAAGACTAAAATTCGACTAGAGAGGGTTGGCTGGAAAAGATAATTTTCAGACTAATCATAAGATAAAAAATAGATTAAAATTTTATTTTATTTTCTTTTCCTCACCATTGAGGGGAGGCACACCAACATTATGTTGTGGCGACGAGGTAGTAAAGAACCCCATTAATGATGATCTTAAATTAAAATTGTAAAACACATTAATCAAAGTAGAACAGATACATTGTTTCACTAATGAAATAGTGTAATGATACGATGATGCATCGTAATAGAAACATTGTTACTTGTTTCTCTTTTTATTAGACAATGCGATTGAGAATCAGAGTGGGAATAACTATAATGAATGGAATATTATTTTCCCTCCAATTAAAAATGTCGACAGTTCGTAAAGCGGTGATGATTCCATGAAGGGAGGATCCAGGACTAGAGATTAATGAACTCTGATGGCTTCGAACTCATGAATCTCCACTGATGGATCTCCACCAACAATGAGTTTCTATTTAGCATGAATCTATCCAATCTAAGGGTTTAATTTTATATGTTTAAATATCCCTTTCTTCTTCCAAAGACTAAGTATATGGATCTACCCATGAATAGGTTGATCTTTGGGTCTCTTGTTCTTGAGGGAGGGTATTATTCTAACATAGAGATTACATCAGGATTAGAATGTTTTTTGAATCACAAACCTACCCTCCCATGTTTTCCAAAACACTAATATGGAAGGTGTGGGATGACATGAACAAGGCTCTGGACTCTCTGTCTTTGTGCATTCTAAAGCGTTCTTTGTGGTTTCACCTTCAAAACGGCGTAATGGAGGTTTCGAGTCCTTCGATTGGAAGGTGGGATCCCATGGAAGATGGAGGCACATAAGACATGAGGAATAGACCACCAAAGCAGACCCAATGGTCCGTAGTAGGATCAACTGATAACTGGGGACATTGGCCCATAGAGGCTGTCGTGGGCAGGTGGTGGCATGAAACAACGACACGCTGAGGAGGAAGCTGCAATTGTCTTGGGCTATGACGGTGTGGAAAAAGGCACCAGAAGTGGGCCAGTGGGTGGCGGATAGGGATACAACCCGCACTGCATGGGCTGCAGAAACACGCTGGTATGCAGTCCAGTGGGAACACATGTTTGAAATAAGAGCAGATGAATTTTTCGAATCAGGACACACAACAACCAGACACCCTTCTGGTAATCGAGGCTAGAGGGGATGGGCCCGCAGGGTGGGCTGGGCCAGTTGGGAGGGCAGGCCAGCATGGCTTGAACCGAGACATTGAGAGGCCCATGCTATATTAATTTGTCCCGCTATTGTGAAAAAAACTGGTGGAATAACAACACACACTAGGATGCCCAAGATGAGAAAAACCATACAGCTTGTTGGAGGCTAGGCGTGATGGAACTAGGTCACTTGGAGACCTAGCAGGAAGGACCCCCAACAATTCCTGGATAGGTCCATCAAGTCCTAATGGGCCTGGCCCGGTGGCCAGGCTAGACACGGCCTTCCCAAACCCGAACTAGGTTATGCTGGACCAGTCGCACAAAGTTGGGGCATGTGAGGCCCCCAGGCTTGGTTGGTTAGGTCTGTCTAACCAGGTCGGATCGTACCCAGACATGACCGACCGCAGATTAGTAAAACGTCAATATCATTCAGAGAGGGCATTCGATTTTTAAATATGTTGTGGAATTGTAACCCTAGCGAATAGGTGGTTCTTTTAAAAATCTATGGAGGTCTTTTTGAGGAAGAAATGTAGTGAATTAATTGAGTTGAGGTTTCATAGGGAATCATGTACGCTACGTATGAGAATCATGTGGCTGAATGAGACTGAAATACTGCGGACAAATGAACCTATGTGGATTATATTCAAGTGACCTTATGTGGATCACCTAAGATGGCCTAGTGGAAAGACTCTTTGTGTGAAACGAAAGGCCTATGGTGGGGAGTGACTCTACGTGACCCTACAGACCCACGGTACCCATCAGGGATGAGTACCTTAGTATGATGGCCAAGGTGGGAAGTAGCTCTAAGTGGATCCTCATGCCCATGGTTGGGATAGGCTCTATGTTTCCCAACATGCCCATGGTACTAATCAGGTATGCATACCCTAGTTGTCCAAGGTGTTCAGTGATGCGAGTGATGGTATTTCTTTATATATTCTAGAGTGTACATGGATGAGTTGATAGTACCATGTTTATAGTTTCCTTTATTGTTTTTCATTTGTACTTTAGGGTCCCTATTTATAATTATGTGACACACCCCTACATGGGAATTTCTTGTAGGATTCACATCTTGTGAACATGACCAACACAGAGATAGAGGACTTGGAGGCCTAGAACCAGGTGTGGTATAGTGTGTTCAGGCAGGCATGGCATACTTTTACAGCTTCCAACACCTACTCTACACTCACCATTCAGTGGGGGTTTCAGAGGACGACTTTTCATACATCCATGTACCTTCCAATTTTTATTTTATCTTTTTTTTGGGTTTTTATTCTAGCCTATTTGACATATATCTTGTACCTTTACTTAGTGGTTGTTTAGTGGCATGCATGTTTACCTTTTCAGTTTTTTGATGTGGTTGTGTGTGTGTGCATACAAATACATAAGCAAATGCCTCCCACTTGCAGGTTGATGACTTCAATACTAGTCTCCAACCCCTATCCTTTGGGATCTGGGCTGGGGGATGTCGTGACATGGGCCCTGGGGAACAAGTCATGATATATGGTCTAAATCCGGTTATTTTTGATGAAATTCATGAACTTTTAAATCATTATATAGTAACAGTGAATGTTATGGAAGAACAACCGAGGTCAAAATGTATGAAATTAAAAGATATAGAAAGTTCATTTCATGAATTAAAAAAATAATATAATGAACTAACTATAAATATAAAGTGTTTTTTTGATATTAGGTTGATATCCATTGAGGATGAAAATTACTTTGCCAACCTATAATGTCTTATGCTGGAATGTTTAGGTGAAAAATATGGAATCAATTTATATTAGACATTTTCAATGTTCTAAAAAGTTGATTACTTTGGCTCGTGTTTTAATGAAAATTTTACCGTCAACAAGGACTCAAGTTAGCGTGAAATAATTATTTAGGAGTGTTGTAGTTTCTTAAACATCAAGAACATAGAATATGGGAACCCAAAATCCAAAGATTCATGCATTCAATGAATTTATTTTGTTAAAAAGTACTGAAAATAATTATAATATATTCAAATATGGGTATATAAAAATAATGAAAAACTATCAAAGGAAATAATGTCTGAGCTACGTAAGTTATAGAGGAGATGAAACATAATCCAACCTCAATGGTGTGGTGATGAAATAAAAAAATATCAAGATTATAAATCTAGATATAGTAAACATTAAATATATAAAGATATATTGGAATGTAATTATTCAGATAAAGGTTTAGACATATGTATATTTATATTTAGGATATCATTATAACATATGAATGTGAAATATAGAGAATATGAAATTCGATAAAATATGAAAATATAAGAAATCATTCTATACCGAAGTCAAAGAATAAGCCTTTGATAAATATATTTCAATATTTAGTCAATTACTAAGACTTTTATAACTTTTATAGTCATAATGACTATGGGTTTAAGAATGATCCAACATGGAAAACATTCATGATTGAATGAGGATATGATAGCATATAACATATAATAATGTGAAGAAGAAAACATTATACTTGGTAAGGAATTCATCTCTTATGAATATGAAGAAGGGTGAGAAGGATACATAATCTATTCGGAGAAAAGTGAAAATAAATAAAAAATTACTAAAATAAATTTTAAATAGGATGTGAAATCAATAAAATTATATTTTTATTTTGCAGAAATATAGGACACAAAGTGGATTAATTTTTTAAAACCATTTATTTCAATTCTGGATGGCTAAATTTGATAGAAAATATACTGCAAATCATAATGATGATAAAAATTATAATAATTGTAGAGGAAATCAATAATTGTTACATTAAGAAGCAACATGAAAAGGGTATTCCAATAGTGATAATGGATGTCTATATGAGGAGAAACCAAGAAGGCCAAATTTATGTCAAATGAAATACTATTTTTCCCGGGATGATGAAATAAAAAGAAACACCACCAGTGAGATCAAGTTCTAATAATATTCTAAAAAATTATATGCACAAAAAAATGATTAAGGGAAAATATTCCATGATCATATGTGTAATTATATATCCTGAGTAATTAGAGGAATCAAGATGGTTTGAGAATGAAAAAAATGTGATATTATTTTTCTTGATTACGAAAAGAAGTCCATTCTAAAAAATGGAATAATTGAAAATGTAAATATTTCTGTAATACTCAAACCTGGTATATCATTATCATTTGAAAGGAAAAAACTAATTATGAGGTCCATTCAACATATAAGTAGGATAGTTTTGGGGTTGATAAATAAGTCTCAACCCTATAACTCAAATTAAGGTACAACATGAAGATCATATATCACCAAAAATATAGTCAATGTTCTATCAGTATTAGAAATAGTAGGTGATGAAGGGTAAAGATAACCACATGAGGGGGAGAAAAAATATAAGTGAAGGATGCAAGATATTTTTTAAATTCATGATAATATGAATTTTGGAGAGAACCAACAATTCATAAGTGTTAGGTATGATATTCAATCTCCTTTCCCTATCATGGATGAAACATCATGTATTTTTATGTGTAATTGTTTTAATAAAAAAATGACAATTTGTTTACTTTAACTTGAATATTCATATTCTTTTTTATGATCAATTTGGGTTCAAATAGATTTTATAGAATCTAAATTATATAGTCCATGTTTGTTGAATTTTTTTATTTGGATCTATATTGGGAAATGTATTGTAAAACATTGGCATCTTGGATATGAATTCCTATTTTCTACAATATTTTTTTTGTTGAAGTATTATATTGATTAAATGATGGAAAATTTCTAATATGTGTGTGGTTTCTACCATCTCTAATGTTATATTCAAATCATGCATAGAATAAGTGATGCATCACATGGTTAAGAACACCATTAACCTTTTGGGTAGGTGAGTTTTCATCCCATTGTTTTTATGTTCAATTAAAGGGATAGAAATTATAATTATCAATGGATATTATTTGGAAGTAATTTGAATTGAAAAAAGTGGATATTTTAGATTAAGAAGTTATTTGGATTTATTTTTTGTCTATGTAAAAGATGAATAGAAAAGCAGTGTTGGGTGATGAACTGAGGATCCACCCAATGCACGACGATGCGGTTATTCCCATACAATATAGGTAATGAATCATGAAGAGATAATTTCCCTTCAATACATAAACAGAAAAATTAATGTGGGAATCCAATATTACATCAGACAACAGAATGATTCGATCATCATGCCCATGAAACATGTTGTTGGAGAAGAAGAGTTATCATTAATAGTTTCAATGGAAGAGATATTGTTTTCTGAATATATATATAAAAACCCATTAGGGATATATATAATAAGGATAAATAAAACCATTATCGATATAGAGAATAAGGATAAATAATATTCATGTAATGGAGTATAGCTAGCTATAATGGAGATTATTCTAAGGAGAATATTTCCTTCTAGTGGCTACTAAATCAATGTTTATCAGTTTTTAATGGAATCCAAAATGATAGTTGATGTGAAAAGCGATGGATAATGATTGACCGAAGTATATCCATTCTTGAGATAGAAGAATTATTTTTGAAAATACTCTTACATGATTATTTTACATTCTTCAAGAAATTAGAAATACATTACATAGAGTTTGGATTCTTACAATAATTCCAAAGATCATTTAAGAAATATTATGAGGAACTAAAGGACATTATCATTATTTGAGAATGACTGATTTAAATGTGATGATGAAATAGTTTGAATAGTAAAGAAATATGGAAAAGTGAATATTTCAAAATTCCACATTTTTGAATTAATGTGTAATAGAATTACTGAATAGGTAATTCTATATATGTGAAGTCAGCAAATATGAGAAAATATTCGCACAAGATGTTTGATATATGTAATTACCATATATTATTTCACTGAAACATGCATAAAAATATATGTATCCAAATTCAACTGCATAACCAAAAATAAGAACAATGTACATGAATGAAGCACAATAGAGAAAAAGGATACAACATAGTTAAATTCCTCATCTAAGGGATATCCATGGTTTAACGAATGTGTACATGGAAATAGGATAATGGGTATAAAAATTCAGGTGCACATACACAATTGAAGAAACATATAGATGAATTATCATATTAGTAAAATGTACAAAATTCAGATACATGAAGCACTGGGAAATGGAATTCATCACATTGATGAATCTTTGTAAGGGAAATATAAATTCATATACCCGAATTCACCGTACAATCTGGGTGAAAATTACATAATTATATAATTAAATAATCTAATGATGTAAATACTTGGGATGATGAAATAACTCTTCATTCATTATTTATAAATCATAAATACCATAAAGGCTATGTGATTGTATCTTTCAGAATAAATAAGAGTTGAGATTTATCCTTGCTAAAGGGACGATCTTGTCAAGATGAAGATGGGAGTTTCCATAATTAATGAATTCAATTGAAATATGAATCATTTGATGCATTGGTTGGGAATTCATTTTCTGAATATCATTAATATTTTAGAATCAAATATTATAGCATGTTTTGAGAAATAAGTAATGCAGAGAACCACTACAAGTGTTTCTTGATGAAAACATTATAGTTATTGGGATTTCATGAATAATTTATTGTTTTGGTGGTGATATTATTTGATTACTTGAGAGAGAAAAATATCTTACTATTATGATATAATACATTAATGGAATTTGTGGTAAATATTAGATGAGAACCATGTTTTTTCATTTGAAAAATAGATTTTGGGAGTTTTTGGTCATCCATGATGCATGATTTTACATAAAATCATAATGAAGTATCCGGAAAGTCAGTTGAAAAAAATATTCATCAAAACCATATTTAATCCACACTAATAAATACTCATGACTATTTTCTATATTAGGTGTATATTTTATTTGTCTATACCATTCATTGATCATCATGAAATACAAATTCAACATCACTACCACATTATTGTTTTTCATATGTGTTTAAATTTTTCACTTGATAGAGGCTGGGATAAATTAAATAAAATATTTTTTGAAGTCTAATATCACCACCATATTTGGAGTTACCCGCATCTTAATTATATATATATATATAATAAAACACAAATTTTATTTTTGATAAAATGATGTTTATTTTAAGTACAACATTAAAACTAGTAATTTATCACACCAACATGTGAAAAAAATAAGTACATAAACTCCATTATCAATAATTCTTGTAATATCATATAAATGATGATAAATCGGGATATAAAATAATGTCATGATAACTACTCAATTCATTGTGGACTTACCACACCAGCAAACACAACCCCACATGAGTGAATCCATATTCAAATTTGTAAATAATAAAATAAATAATACAAAATGAGGATTAATTTTCATCACTCCAAAGAAAATATTTCTATAAAATTATATAAATATTAGTGATTGTAGAAAATTTTGAATCAATTATAATATCATTAGGATAAAGGATTGTATTTTTAAGAAAATATTAATGTTCATCAAAATCATATAGACCTATAATTTTACAAAGAAAATACATCACCACTAATGTTTTTAGTATTTAGTTGTCTTATAATTAAATATACTGATAATATATTATCAGAAACCATTGAAAATAAAATAAAAAATGTAGGGACCATATATTATACACATTTCCAACTTATATGAATCACACTCCTTAATCACGAAGAATTTATTGTGTATTATTCTTTCGCCAATGTCATGTTTCTCAAGAAGTATTTTTCCACAATTTATGAAAAATTAATTCCCTAATTTATTATTTCTAATATGCATGACATAAGGTTTTATTAAATGTTATTAGGATGAATTAAATAAGATCCTTATAACATAAATATAAACATTATGGTATATAGTTCTTGGCACGTGATGTTAAAGTATATAATACATGGTTCATCCCATATTACAATAAAAAAAATAGATTTTTTTCAAAATTTTTTATCCCAAAACATTTTAGAGAGTTTCGTTCAATGAGTCATTAAATTGTGAAATTCACCTTATGTAAGTGCTCGATCCATGTAAGAATTCATAGTATATAGTTTAACAATTCATGATGGATTCCCATTATAATTCCAATCATATTACATTATATCCACTCAAAAAAAAACTAAATTTTTCTTGATTCATGATCTCATAGGATAAATAGTTATATTAATTTCTAATCTTATGGAATAGACCCCAAAAATAAATTTTCTTAAAATTACATTTTCATTACATTTATTTTCATGTTAAATATTTTCCAATTATTTTTTAATACATAATATGCATTATAACCACATAAATGAAACATAGATATCTTATTCCTTGTATATATTTAAAAATAACTTTCATATATTTTATACCAATATTCATACCATTATAGTGAATGGGTCTTCAAATTCTCACCTGACATTATTCATCAACCATATAATTAGATACAAAAATAAATCTATCTTTTATGAAAACATATTTCTTGAATACTATTCCAATCCCATCCTAATCACATCAGGTTAACTAAATTTTAATGTATTTGAAGTAAAAATATTTTTTCAATCATGTATAATTTCCCACCAATTTAATATCATTCATATATTTATTATTTAAACATCAAAAATCATATCACATATATTGTTTTTGATTACATATAATATTAATAAATGTATTTGGATATTGTGATGGAATAAAGTCCACATGTATGGAGTATATATATATATCAAGAGAAATTCATTTATCATAAGGAAATGACTCTCACTCCCTTTATACCTAAAAAATATAATATAATAACCAATTATTTGAATGTTTTTAGTTGTAATATTTATAATGTATATTTAACATTAAAATAAATGACAAATCATTCAAATTTCTATAGTGATTATAATAACAAATTCATGTTCATTTCAGTATTTTTCATTCAAAAATAATTATTTATTATTTTCATTTTTATCACCCTTTTATCCACATTATTTTAAATATTTATTAAACAAAAATAATAATATGATATAAATGCTTCTTAAATGAATATTATTGAATTTTAATAAAGAAAATTTATTCCTTTTATTATTTTTAATTATTTTTACTTGAATTAAGATTCATTAAATTTTGTTCACTATGTTAATGGATCAACCATTTTCCACCTTGGAAACCCCGTTATTATGGTCTAAGAAACAAAAAAATAAAATTGATTCATAATATCCCACTTTTAGGACATATATAATGGGAATGTTTTCATTATTTTTCAGGTTTCTTCCATTTTTATAATGAATTCAATTTCACTTCGGTCGAATATATATCACATTAAACAATGTATAATTTATTTTTTTAAGACCTAAAAGGCCATATATTTTAATAGAAAATTATAGAAGACTTATTAGGTCAATTTATTTTCAAAAGGAAACCTATAAAAAATCAATTATCCCTCATTGATAATTAAATTTATATGGATTATGAAAAAAGAGTTATACAAAAGAAAAATGATATAATTTTTATACCACCCGCATTTAGTAGTAAATAATATAATGTAATACTAATAAGCTACTTTAATAAGGGGAAAAGATAGAGATATTAACAAATTATGGAATTCTCCATTGGTTCATTATCATTTGTAGTATAATGTATAAGCTCACCCCATATATCAATAACTAATAAAATTTTGGTTAGTTATGTATACATTATTGGGTAAACCAATTTTAGTCCATGCTCTATAATATTAAACTAGTATTTACTGATTTGGAAAATGTTATATTAAATTAAATATTATACACCATTAATTAATGTATGAAGACCATGATCTTTATAAGACCAATATTATTCTAATTAAAAAGGGTATAAACATTAACCATAAGTGATATAAATAGTTTTAGTGTAAAGAAACATATAAGGATTGTTGAATAAAATCAAATGATTCATTTTATGGGTCATTAATTGCAATTAAAATGAAAAAATTAAAAGGTTTAAATAAATGGTAAAGATAAAATCATATTAGGTTGGAATCCTATAAAGGGTAGGACACTAAAAAGTCATTATTTTTCTTACCAAGTCATTTCTATCTTCAACTAAAGAAAAAGATTTATCATTACGAAAAGTGGAATATGTTTTGTTGGATCCATCCGTTGGTTCTATAAAAATTTAGGTTATGTTCTATTGATCTATAAATTTATGACAAATTAGACTCATCTATCTTTATCACAATAATTAGTTAAGATAATCATCATAAGAATCATAATTATGTGATATTAGGGGTACCAAAAAACTTGTTTAATATTGATCCTTTTACTATAAACCTCCTTTTTATTACATTTTTATTGGGTCCCCAATACACTCATATCTTCCTAGATCATCGTTGGTTTTTGGTAATGGAAAATTCACTACATATATAGAAATCATGTACCCCACCATATAATCATTTCCTAGAAAAACTCAAACAAATTTCAAAATTATTTTAAAAGGTTTACCTTTTCATAAGTATATGATGCTTATATTATAATAACTTCACAACCAAACCCATTTGTGAGTACATTTCAAAAGGGATAAATGATAGATGAAACATTTTCATCAACAACTATGGTGTTTTTAATGATGATTTATGAATTCCATAAATATTATAGTGTTTGGTTGGATCCAATTGATGTGATAATAATTATTTAGTATATTATTAATTAATTATAATATAATACATATTTGTAATTATAGAGAATATAGTTTGTTGAATATATTTCTATTTTATATGGAATCATTTCAATTTTCCAGTCATAATATCAAACACACATGGTCAATGAAAAAAATGTTTGTGTTGATGGAAACAATAAATTCATGATAATCAAATTTTTGAGACTCTTTTTACAAATTATTCTCTAGGAACCTACCCAAAAAAATATTGAACATTATTTCATTCCCTAAAAGTAATATTCATTGTTTCAAAAGTGTTATTTTGGGGATGAGTGATTTTGTAGGCACTTGTAAATGAGTTCTTTGAACACTTTCAAGAGTATCATGATATGATCCAAAATTATATAACAGACGTTTTTCTTGGTATGAATATCTCTCAATATATGAATGATGTTCCTCATGTGATATTTATATACCATATGATTTATTATAATCTAAAAGATTACAATTTCGAAAAAATACTTTCCAATATGTTGATATGGTTGTGAGAAACACTTCATATATCATTGCCATGGATTTCAGCTATGAACATCATATATTTAATAAAGGTAATTTATGTGGAAATTTTTACCAAAAAATAGTTATGGGTTATTCTTGAAGATAAGGGATAAATAATTCCATTTTATTGGATTTAAAATATCATTTATAAAAAATACTAATATAGCAGATGTTAATGTAATTTCAAGTAGGTTTTTATAGAAATAATATTATCATTTTTATAGAAATCAACCAACCAATTAATATATGAGTACCTTTCCAAATATCCCATAGGTATAACCAAATAGGATAACATAACACCACAACAAACCAAGTGTTCACCCTAACCTATACCACCACGCATGACCTAGGTTATAAAATAGGAACCTAGAGTGATTAAATTTTTTTTGGATCGTTGAGATTTAATTTCTATTAAATGAAACCCAAAATCTGAATTCAATAAAATAGATAACTAAATCAACCCAATATATTGAGAGAAAAAATTCCTATTATTTATAATTTAATATCGATAAACTCCAATATGTGATTTATGAATCAAAACAAAATAGAGAAAAATAAAAAATTAGGGTTATTAATAAATTCATGTCTTTTATGTACATAAACCTTTGTGATATAACATTTCATCAAACACACTATAAGAAAAGTGTGAAGTTTTCGTTTGAAGGTGTTCTCATATTGGGTAATGAAAAAAATAATGGAACCCAAGTCCCTCAAATATAATCCATACTCACCCAACCATCGTGGGATAAATTATGTCCCACACTCACCCTGGTCACCTATATAGGAGAAGTCAATTTATTTTACCCTATTAGATTAATTGAAAATATTGACATGAAATCATTAAAGGCCATCCATTAGATATATACATTACATTTATAAAAATATTTTATACTCATTTAATATAATTTTGTAATTTTTAAAATTATTTATTCCATTAAGATTATCCATTCCACTAATTATTGATAGTTCAAATCCTATAGAAATTATCCACCACCGGGTACCTCCTTACATCATGGATCCCTAGAGACCTGTCAATTATTTATTCTGTATATAATATGGATACCTATTATTGGGGAAAAATGCATTTTATCCAAGAATATAATTATGAACATGGGAACTTATCTAACTTGTGTAGTTAATTATACATAGATATATTTGGGTGACTATTACTATATACATCCCTTTAATCCTTCACCTGGATCATTTAAAATAGTGAACTGTAAATGGATACTCATTAATAAATTATACAAAAAAACTATTTTTAGGAACATGTCACCCAGTAGTCATAGATGTATTACATTAAACTACTTGACACAGTGGGGTTTGAAGTATGTATGTTAAAGGAATAACCAATAGTCATAGAATAATGAACCCAAAAGGCACATCAGTAGTCCTTATTAAAAAAATATATGAAAGGAAATTTCTTTTTATATATAAAAAATCTATTTTTATTTTTATTCCATTTATTGGGATATGTAGGAGTCCCTTTTAATGGTTATAATCCATCCATCATAAAAACCTATATGTTTCTAATTTCCCTTATTTTCTAGATTGAATTTAAACACATATTTAGAATGTAGATTTAATGAGATTTGGATCAAATATAATAATTTATAAATCCATTATATAGTGTTTTTAACTGAAATATTTTTAAGAAAAACCCTTCAGAAAAAGAGTGACCAGTGTTGTTTTTGGAAAGGATTTCAAGAATATAAATGAAATCTATTATAGAGTCCAAATCTATATAGTACAATAATATATGGGAAGAGGTGACCTCAGATCCTGTCAATTTCCACACATATTCCTTTTTAAACCTAGTCCAAAAATATATTTTATGTAAATGATATAAAAAATGACTGACATTTATACCAAAAATTATTTTGTTTAACTGTTCCACTTCCTATTTGACCACAAATGTAATGGATCCAAAAAATTAAAGAGCTTTGGTCACCCATATATATTCTCATGTGATGTATTATTGTATTAATAAATGATAATAGGATTAATAATTCCATGAAATCCATATATCATCTATTATAAGAATCGTTCACCATTTTTATAGCATACTGGTTATAAATAACAAATCTAACTCACCATTATTGGGAAATTAAACAATCATTATATCGAGGTTGTTACTAAAACTTGGGTTTTATTTTTTATATTTTGGGATCTAAACATTTAAATAACTTATATTTTTTTAAATAAGGTCTTTAAAACATATACCATTCATATCATTCATTTTCATAAAGGGTACATCCAACAATTTATCTATATACTAAATTATCAAAAACATTTGTCATTTTTTGCCTCTTTTTCATGATTCAAATAAACTAATAGAATATGGATTCAATCTATGGACCTATTAATATAAATTAAACTTTTTTTATTTGATCTAAAAATATATTTATTTTTATCTCTATAACATATAATTATTTTAAAAAATTACTTACTCTATGTATTCTTATAATGACTATATA
Source organism: Viscum album (assembly GCA_963277665.1). Lineage (NCBI taxonomy): Eukaryota > Viridiplantae > Streptophyta > Magnoliopsida > Santalales > Viscaceae > Viscum > Viscum album. Next base: position 496,608,621 of record OY728123.1, on the reverse strand, counting down.
GTGGATCATATATATTTATATATATATATTTGTTACTAAAATAATTTGTCCAACATTCTTATTTTTAGGTATAATTTGTTTGATGTGAAATGTGACATATTTCATATATCACCCCAATATTAAAAAAATATTTCAATTTTAAATATCATATACAACAGGCAAAACTGACCCCTAATGAAAAAATAATTATTATTATCAAAATATAAACATTATAACCCAACCATCAAATTGTAGTGAATGATTTTGAGTAAATAGATAAAAAAATACAAAGGCATACAAGAATTTATATATATTTATATATTTTTAGAAAATAATCCCTCAAATTTTTGTAAAGTCGTTTTATTATATAAAAATATATTTTCATCCAAAATGGAGTTTATTTCATTTTTAAGAAAACAATATGACAAATAATACATGGAATATTTTTTATTTTTATATTATAAAATGGAAATCATTTTTAAATTCATAATATCAAAATTATACTCAGATTATATGTTCATAATATTTTTAGAAAATTATTTTTTCAATGAATAGTGAAAAATATATATTTATATTGAGAAATATATTTTTTTCTCATGTATATAAAAGGTAAATTCTATTTTGAATTAGTAATAAAATTAATTTGTTTATTATGACTAAAAAATAAAAATATATAATTTTAATGAATTTTAACCTTGAATTTGGTATAAAAAATATATGTAATTAAAATGTATTTTTTCTCAATAACCATGTTTTTCATGTTTTATTAGTTTAATTTTAAATAAAATTGTACTACTTATGTGTTTTTAATAATGATAAATAGAGTAAATATTTTGAATCGTATTTTCAATATTTTTGTAAACATATCCCTTATATTGTAGGTTACCATTAATTGTAACGAATGTAAATATATTTTTCTATTATAAAGGTAAATTTTTTTAATTAATGGTAAAATTAATTTTACATGGATAGAAAATTTATCCTAACATGATCCATACTTTTATTGTATGATTGTTTTTCATGAAAAATCATGTAAAATTTAAAAATATAACCATTTTTAAAATATTCATGATTGTGACCTTTATAATACTATATGTAATTAAAAGTAAAAAATCTAGTTTTATTTGTTTAATTATATTTTAAATTTCGAAATAGGGATAAGAAGAAGGTATATTAGATTATAAATATTCATTTTAAAGACATTTTTTTCATGGTATTTTATATCTAATTATTTTGTAATGATGTAATTATGATAAATGATTATGCATTGCTGACATAATAATTATTTAATTAAATAAAATATGAAATAAATAGTTGTAAAAATAATAAATGTAGTATAGTTTGAATGATTTTTTATTTCCCTCTAAATATTTAGATCTATTTTACATATTTTAATTATTTTAATGTTTATATTTTAATTCCATATTTCTATTGATGTTTTTGATGTCAAATAATTCAATTGTGTCCAAATTGACATTAATTGAATTTTAAAATTGATAATTTGTTATTAAATGATTTAAAATATATAAAAACTATTAATTTATAATTTTAATGGTATATGTGTTATAATATAATCCATGGTCAGTTAATAGTCCTTTTTTCCTTTTTACTAAATTTAATAACATCTGAAGAGAATAAAAACATTAATATCAGGGTAATTGTCAAAAGGGTTAACATGGTTTAAAACAATATATTTGTGAAAGCATCATATTAACATGGACTATTATTATTAGATGAGAGTATTTTGAATTTAAAATTTATTATCTTATTATATTAACATTTTTTATCACTATGAATTTGAAATTCATTTATTTTAGTTTAATACTATATGGCATTCCAAGGGTACCCCTCTCGTCTATTAGAAAAGGGAACATCTCATCCACATTTCTCTGGAAATATTTTAAAAAAATAAAATTCCTCCAAACATAACATATTTAAAATCCTTAAAAAATAATATATCAATGTTTTTATCATAAAACTATCTATGTAATGATTTGGGTGTAAATATTAATAGGTTTCTTGGAGAAGAGGTTTAGTTATTAACAAAAAATTTCCCTTTTTTACTCCATTTTTTCACCTCCTTTAAATCCTCTTCAACCATGACATAATAATAATACAAGTATATTCTATATAAGGAAAAATATTATATTAATTTATTATCTAATATCCACATCCTATTCAATCAAATTTCAAATGAAACCATTATTCGTTTGTACGAAAGACTACCACCTCATGAAACCATATAACCCATTTTCCATCACCTACAATTATGATTGGTTGTAATGATGGTTTTAATATATATATATATATATATTTATGATATTTAATAAATATTTATCACTTTTAAATTACAATATATAATTTCATATCTTATCTTTCCATTCACTGAAAAATGATAACGCCGTTCATGCGTATGTGGGGACTTTCATCTACATGAAATGATGTGATTCATTAATCATCACCATATCCCATGGAATATATATATGTATATTTAATGAAATAATATGGAATTGAAGATATTTTTATCATTTTTAATGATAAAATAATACTTAAATTCATTTATTAATCATCATTGAAAAATGTAAATGTTTCTAATGCGTATATAGGACCTACCGTTTCCAAGACTGTAACATAGTTCATCTCTAATAACTATATTTCATGATTATTTAATGTTTAATTTATGTATAAAAATTATAAGTATTAAATTATTATTATTATAGGCTTTTTGATATAATTTCCTCTCTTACCATAGTTAACCCATCAAAGTCATTTAGGACATATGTGTTGAATATCATCAAAATCCCAAATGCGAACTTACCTATTTAGGTATTTTATTATAATATTGATATAAAAATAACAACCAACATGAAAAAAAGATAAATAAATTAATTACTTAATAAAAATATATTATTCAATGATATAATTAATGTATGTGAATATTATAATTCAAGGTAAGGCATTGTATTAAAAATCCCACTTTAAAAAATTTTCTTCCAACTCTTTTTCCTTCATGTTTATATTTTTAATATATATATATATATATATATAAATTTAAAATAAATGAATAATTAAGTAAATTTTATATATTTATTTACATTATTTCAAATATTTTAAAACAAAAATTTTTTAAATATTTTATTCACAATGTTTTTAGTTTCTTTATATATTAAAATGGTATGTTACCTTTAAACATATAAATAGACAATTACCTTCTCTAATATCAAATCCTTTATCTAATTTTTGAAATCATTTTTAAGATTACATATTTTATTCAAGTAAAATCTCTCCTTCATTATGTTTTGGTTCTTTTCAAAAAGTGTTTTTAAATCAGTATTGATATTTCCATATCCCTTAATGTAATATATATATATATGAAAAGAATTTCTCTGGGTGTATTTTTGGAAATTTAACTCCATTATGTGTTAGGAATATGTTATGTTAATTTTTAATTTTTATAATTATGGGGTTTTATGTTATAATCCATTAATGGGGGTTCTATTATAATCTATAGGCAAGTGGTATCATCATAAACCAAGGATAGTTAGGTCTCTAATATAAATCCAATACAATGTGTTGGGATGTCAACCATACTGGATATTCGATTTGTAATATTATATGGGAAATTATTTAACTAAATGATTTATTTATTCACTATATAGATTTTATGGACTGGTAATGAATCCAAAAGGTAAGATAATGATCGTATGTTTAAAGGAAAGTATATTCCATGTCTTATTGGATAAAAGTCTAACATTGTTTTTTTTCCATTTCTCTTATTGTTTGAATATAAATATTTCTGTCTTTTATTTAGATTTAAATATTTATAATGAAATTTTTTATGAAAATCTATTTGCAGGAAGAATTATTTTTTTATTTAGATAAATTATATTATATTCCCAAAGATTATTTTCAATTTTTTTATAAATAAAAAATTTCTTTCCTTATTTATTTTTATATCCCTTAACATTATTATTAAAAACATCATATTTGTTTTTAAATTTCACATTGGGTTTTAGGTTGAGTAATTACAAAGAATAAGTCATGCTGATTGTAATATATATTTTACATGAAAAGAAACCTATTTCATTTTAAACATTTTATATTGTGGGAAATTGGATACTGAGTAGAAGTTTCAACTTTTTGTGTATGAAATTATTATTTAATATATTATTAATGTTATATAAAACACTAAAATAAAACATATCATTTAAATGTAAGAATGTGAATTCTTTACATCAATTTGATGATCATGTAATTTTTTAAGGACATGCCCATACAATTGGTATCAGAGGAATGTTTTAGATAAAATTAGAGATGAAATATTATTTAAGCATATGTTAAAGGTCCCATATAATGAAATTGGTAATTTTTTTAGGAATAATCAATTTAAATTTGGATAAATAGAAATATTTTAATTGATAATGACATGGTTACACATATCATTGTTTATATCCACCAAATCCGATGATTTTTTAGGGTTTGTTAGATTTAATCATGATCCTTTTTTGTTTATATAAATGAAAGGATAACCAAGGAACCCATTTCACTATGGATAAGGGAAAATGTGTTCCTGTCTAATTGGGAATCCTAATGTATTGGGATTTCTAGTGAAAAATATTGTAGCAATTCTTAATATGATATCATGAGTTATGGAAAAACAATTTAACCTATGTGAGTTTATTAATGAATTAAATATTAGAGAAAAGAATATATTTATATTTTAAGTGATAATTAACATAATATTAAAAATATTCTTTGAAAACTATTTCAAGAGTGTGTGAAGAATTACCCATGAAAATTTCTAAAAATAACTATAAAATGATTTGTATATTGTAAAAGATGGAATTAATCAATAGTGTTCCTTAGCGAAAAGAATAGTTCATATAACTCAATGATGGGAGGTGAATTGATTCCCATGTAAATAATTTAATGTTTTAAATGTGGGTAGTATGGGAATTAAGAAAAATGATTCTCAATGGGAAATTATCAAGAATATGACCAGCTAGACAATACAAAAAATGATTAGCAGTACATAATTCCCCTACAATTGAATATGAGACAATAGAAAATGACATATGAATGGTATTTATATTATATTTTATTATGTTTTTATATTAATAGAAATTATGACATGATTCAAATTATTTGGAAGAATTGTGAATCAAGGAATAAAATGTAAAATAACGGTTAATGGATTATGAAGACTACTAATGATTAAGGGGTCTACATATAATAACATGAGAGTTGTGATGTAATGGTTATTTATGAATGAGAATATGTTTAAAATAATTAAATTTATTTCTATTTTTTCATTCATTAGTGTTCTTTTGTAGACTATTTTTTTAGTTTCGATAAATGTTCTATATATACAGAACCCCTATATTTTAAATGTGAATATTTATTGGAGGAAGAATTAAATTTTCATTTTGTTGGAATATGTTTAATGGTATTGATGTCCAGGAGGGTTTATAAGATAATTGAAGATTTATTTTAATTTTTAGTGTGTTAATAAAATTTTGGGAATATTATAATAATTATACTAATATAATTTTATTAAAAGGAAAACCCATCACATCCAGAAAGGCCCCTGGTCTTGAACCAAGAACTGAAGAGAGACATGGCTGCAACACCTACCACTTCCTATAAGATTTCCTTGTTAGTTTGAAATTAGATAAATTTCTTTAAAAATAAAAATAAATTAATTGTTCAGATTATATATTTTTCTATATAGATAAATATTGGACTGAGATGTGATTTTGATAAAATGTTATTAATATTTTTTGGAAGAGGAACACTATATTTATTGGAATATTATATGATTAAGGTAAACTGAATATTTTGGGTTTTTTTCGGATTAATAGTTGATTATATTTTTATAGAATATAAGATTTTAATATTCTTTTTGGTGATTAAATGTATAACAGCATAGTTTAGTTTTTAGGTACTCCAAAACCACTGTTTAGATCATACTATGATTTTGTTTTGTTTAGGGGTGCTTTATATTAAATTTGGAATATTTTGAAGGACTCTTGCGCTATGCATTGTTAGTGCATTGTTTAACCAAACCATGCCCCATTCTAGTGAAAACCATGGAAACATTTTAAGTGTGGGTTTGAAACTTTTTCACATTGTTTGAAAAAACATGCACCAATGAAGGAGACGGCATGATACCTCATTAGTAGGGGTTCATGACTAGGGAAGACAGTTTGGAAAATGGTGAGGCCCTACTGAGGAAACAATGCATGAGACATTAATTAATTCAAAAATTATTATAAATGTTCTCGAACCCATATATCTTCACCAACTCATGTCTAACACATCCTATAAGTATTTTCTCAGTCATTATTGATCATAAGATCCATTGTTTTCTCCTCCAAACCCCTTTCTTGTTGGATTGAAGCACGAATAATCATGTTCAATTAATTTTTTTGTATGTAAATCATCTTTTTTAGTCTCTACCTTTCTCATCTCCTCTCATCCCTAGGGTTTATTAGATCTCCAGGTTGTTGGAGGACCAAATATATTTGTTTAAGATGTTGAATCTAGGTCTGAATTATCAGCTCCTCATTACTGATATTCATTGTCGGATCTCCCCAATGTGGGAATTATGATTCGTGATCCTATTATCTACTGTTGGTGGTTCTATTTATTATTCAAAATTGAATCAACCATGAATAGTTTGATTTAAATTAAATTTATTTCTAATCAATTTTGAAAACCTAAATTTTAGTAAATGTTATTTGAATTAGATTTGGTAGAAAATTATGAAAAAATGAAAATACAATGATTTGGGGTATGTTTCTACAATTTTATGGAATGTTGTGAAAAAAAGCTATGGATTTAAATTGTGGAATTTAAATTGAGAAATTCAATTGTGAAATTGTTTTGTGAAATTGATTTCATATTTTTATTTTTGAAAGAGGATTAATTTTTTTTGATATAAAAAGGTGGTTCTATCTTCATTAAATTTATGATTTGATTAAAACCCAGTTTTGGTTTCAAATGGAATTGAGCATAATAAAATGGAAGAAAATATGTCAATTTTTTTTAAAATATTTATTTTTCGACTATTGATTAATATTAGAGAATAGAATTCCTTGAATGTTAGTGAGTTATTCTAGACAACACAATTTAAATTCCCTATAACTCCTACAAAACATAAACAGCATTTCACATCCCTAATGGGATGGTGATTTGTTCTGCTTTCACCAGTGACATATTGACATGTGTGGACATATTTTCGTGACACATATTTGAGTGGGTGGGGATTCCATAACCTTGAACTATTATACCTCTTGTATGAAGACCATGTTTTTAATTATTAATACTATTATATATATTCCATTTTATGAAAATTGGTTTACAAATTTCTTATGAATTTATATAAACTAATTTATGTAGACCTTTTACTACAACATTTTTTAAAATATTTCCATCAATTTATCTTTAAATCATGACTTGTTTTAAATATTATCTTGAACTAAAATACCTGTTTAATTTAAATTTAATGTTTTTTATTTTGTTAATTAATTATTCCATCCAATTATGAAATCATTAGTGGCCACCTAGTTTGATTGTAACATAATCCCTAATTATGCCTCCATGTTTTATAGATTATATTCTTCTAGGATAGAGTAAGGGTTATGTGACACATTGAGGTGGTTCATATCATTGATCCTTTGGATTGGAGGATTGTTTCTAGTGGTACCTAGTTTTTTTATCATATTTTTTTACTTTTGGTTTTACTATTGTTTTGTTTACCTATTTGATTTCTGGTACGATTTTCCCTTTGTATTTTTCTTTTGAGTATAATTACTTTAAACAATTTCTTTTGCTGATTATGTGGCCAAATCATTTCTAATTTTTTCTTGTGTGATTCAACGTGTCAGTCTCAAACCAAAGGGGATCAAGAAAATCCTTTGGGATATGTAAATACTGGCATATATTTTAGGGTTCCAGGGTATCTAGGATGGTTTGAGTGAAATTGGTATTAGAGGAACATGTTATGAATATTTCTATCATTATAGTATGCAAGTGAGTAATCTTGTAGGGACTTATTAGAATGTGGTAATTGAGTTTCCATCCATCTCTTACCAAAATGAGACTAAGGTCACTAGGGGTGGAATGGGAAAAATTACTAGAGAAATAGTTTTAGTTTTTTTATTATTTTGATTTGGAAAAATTGAAATCCAATTCATGTCTACCTATATAATGGGACTAATTTCCCCTACGTCTCTATTTGAGTGTTGTTCTTATATTTTCAATGTTCTGTTTTGATGTTGTGTTAATCCATGCTATTGAGATGATGTGTGAATTAGATAAAGAGAAAGCTATTGATAACCGCAATGAGAAAATCCTTACATATAATAGAATCTAGTTGAATCAATTGTTTGTAAATTCCAAGCTCTATAATGGTCACCAACCCCTATTCCCATTTAGTATCAAGTAGTAGAACATTAGTGGGATGAATTTCAGATTTTTACTCAAGAGTTACCTCACCAAAATCCACCAAAATTGAAAATCTCTTTTGATCCTCCAAATATAAATGATTGGTTTTGAAATATCAAGCTTCTCTTTGAGTTCATAGAAACACCTGATGAAAAGAAGGTGAAATATTCCACCATCAAGAAAATGGGACATTGTAGGAAGTTATTGGAGATAATGTTGATGGAAAATTATCATGCGGGATAAGATTGGAAATATTATAGGGATATTTTCATCAAAATGATCTATCCATATTCGACAGTTTGGGCCGTGACTTTATTGTTTTTCAAATTCCCAAAGGTTGTTGGACCTTGACTGAATATAAACACCATTTTTCTGAGGTTGGGTATTTTTACCTGAGATTTTGTAAAATAAATAGATGAATACTTGATGATTAGAGATGAAACATCGATTTTATATTCATTATCATGTTATCGTATTGGAGATTTCTTCTTATTCTGATGTTCTGGATAGGGAATTGATGGTTGAAATGGAACTGGATGGAATTTCAAGGTTGATAATAGTTCATTTTACTCCTAGTGGAAGTGTGAGTTCTATCAAAGGAATGAGGAAGCCTATGATTTACATGGTGGCTCATGATGATAAGGTTTTTTCAAGACCTCATGAAGTTCCTGGATGATGAACATTGATTTTATACTAGTGTGGTTTGCGGGAGAAATAAAAATTGGTTTAGACTAAGGCACACAAAATATATGGTACGTATGGATTCTTCCGCGAGTTGAAGAATTTCAATCATGTATATTAATCTTCATGTAGTGGCATGAGATCATAAGTGCCTAATTAAATCATGGTGAAATCAGTTACTTCCTGAAAAAATGTGTTATAAACATAGGAATCAGGAATAAAGATTCTTCAGGTAGTGAATGAGTCTCCGTATGAAGAAGATATTTATTTAATAATATTGTGATATAACATCATTATAGATTTTTTATTAGTTACTAATTTATTTGATACCAGTGCATCACATTAATTTATTTAAACAGTAATTTTAAATATTATAAATCTTTATATAATTATTTTATCTCTTGTGTTTGGATATTACTACACTTCGCGAAACAAAATGAGAGAAGGATCCCCATAGTTCAGATATGTTTTATATTTATTAGATTTCAATACATCTGGGATATTTTTGGTACTCATAATTAAACCCCTTGATGTCATATTTGAGATGGATTGTTTCATTGCTAATAAATCCTGAATGGATTGTTATATTTTAAAATTTTCATTTACTATGCTAAATGGGGAGTTCCTTATCTTCATGGTAGAATAGGATTCAAGGTCATGTAGTGCCTTACCGTCTTATCCAGTGCTAGGAAAATTATTATCAATGACTTTTTTTCATTTCTTGTAGAAATCATTGAGTAATGATATCCCTCTTGTTTTCATTGAGATTCCCAATGTTTTCCCTTATAATATATCTAGTAATCCAAAGGTAAGTAATATATAGTTTTCTATATATATATATAGTATCTGGTACATAAATGATATCTATTCCTTCTTACTACATGGATCCAACTAAAATTAATGAGTCTCTGAATCAAAAGGATGGACTTATAGAGAAAGCCTTTATACACCTGAGTCTGTCACATTGGTTGATGCCATTTTATTTTCTATGAATTGTGATGTGTTATATAGCCTTTGTGTTTATTATCTAATGGTCAATTGAGTTATTGTAAAGAAACAATATCCATTTCCACATATTGATGATCTTTTTTACCAATAAAAATGGAAAATGTGGTTCTTGAAGATTGATATTTGATCTAGTTACCATCAATTGACAATAAATGAATATGAAATTTTAAAACTACCTTTTAGAGAACTTTCATCCATTATAAGTCCCTCATATTTCAATTTAGTCTAACCAATGCTCCTTCAGTCTTTATGGATTTATTAAATAGGATTTTCCAAATGTAACTTGACACATTCAAGGAAATATCTATGGATAAAATCCTTTTTTACTCTATATCTATGGAGGATCATGTGCATAATTTGAGAGAAGTTCTAATTTTTTTGAAAAAGTACTGACTTTATGCCAAGCTATCCAAATGTATTATTGAGATTTAATATGTAATGTTATTGGGACATGTCGTGTCGAAACATGAAATATTAATAGATCCTTATAAGTAAAAAGATGTTTTGACCTGGGAACAACCACGAAATGTTTTTCAGATTCAGAATTTCATCGATCAAGCATGATATTATTTTCAGTATGTAAAGAACATTTCATAGTTGGCTGATAGAAAGACTACTATAAATCATACAGGAGTAAAGATTTCTTGGGATTAAAAATTTTATAATTAATTTATATAGATGATATGTTTTTTTGACTACTACATTAGCGTTGACTCTTCTAGATTCAGGGTAGGGCTATGTGGTCTTCTGTGATGCACTAGGTTCAGGTTTGAGATGGTTTTATTTTATAGGGTGATCATGTCATCACCTATGGATATCATCAGTTTAGGACACATAAGAAATATTATCCGACCCATTAAATTGAGCATGTAGCTAGGATGCATGATCATATGATTATGTAGAATTACATTTTCAGATAATGATTAATATTTTATTCTTAACACAACAACTTGAGTTATATATTATCTCAAAAATATTAGAATCTCTACCATTGGAATTGAGTGGAATATCCACAATCCTTCAACTTTGACATCAACTATTCATTGGGAAATGGAACATTATCATAGATTCATTGAGGAGAAAACTCCCAACCCATTATATAAAATAATCTATATAAGAGAGAAACATGATGAATCTTTGTATAAAGTTTCATATTTGAGTAAGAGAATATGGGGATGAGGATTAATTGGACATTTTTTAGTTGTACACATCTCTCTTTAATGTGTATTTTTTAGAACAATATCTTGTTGATGAGTTCCATTCAATTATAGACTCTTTACAGTGGGGAGACTATTGATAACTAGTCGTTCTCTATAGACGACATTCTATGTTATCATAGTCCTTTTGTTGTACCGTTATCAATCAAAAAAGATGTTATGGGGGATTTCCACAATTCCTAGTGGCTATTGTACCCAGGAACCATAATTGTTTCAATGACATGGGGCATGGAATCTAGTGGAAGGCTATTAGATAGAGAATTTATGATATTGACTCCCATTGTTATAAATACCTATAGGTCATGGACGAGCACTGGAGAACTTTGAGTTTTCATCAGCTACTTCCAATGCCAACATGAATGTGGTTTGAGATATCTATAAAATTTTAGGTGATGTTTCTGTGTACCTAGAGAAATAAGAATGTGATATGGGTTATGAATGATAACATGACTAAATATAATTATTATTACCCATTTCAGATACAACCAATGTTGTGGAGTTGTGAAATATCAATGTGGAAGATATTTTTCATTTTCACAGTGTTCAATCTCCTATAGTCTCTGAATAGGATTATAAGTTTCCATCTGAATTTTTGATAGGCCTTTATGTGGAACTAGGATATTAGGTTAATTAGAGTATGACATACCATATGAAGTCAGATGACCCGACAGAAAGAGTTATACTAATTATTGAGGACATGCATTGAGGTTACATTCTAGACTTTGGTGGAGATAGGGATGATCATTTAGGGATATTTGTGTTTTATTATAGTGATAGTTATCAGTCTATTATTATAATTACTTTTTTTGAGGCCATGAGCAACCATCATTTTAAATCATTATTTTATTGGTAAGAGATTGGTTGAAGATACATGGTTGGATGGAGTTGGATCAAGTGATGATATTGGATATTTTTAGATTCATTAATGAATGTTTAAAGAACATAGATTGTATACATTTTATGTTTATCATCATTATTGAACATTAGAATTTTCTTTGAGTGATTAGGGGATCAGGAATGTTTGATCTTTTTTGGGTCATTGACTACTTGGGAGGCAAGTGAATCTTGCTTCTAATTTTATGGGACCATTTAAGGTTTTTGAGAAGTTTAGAAAATAGGGTTTTCATTTATATCTTCCACAATAAATTATGTAAATTTATAACACATTCCATGAATCAAATATCTGAAAGAATATTTCTTATCCATATCGTGTTCTATGTTAGAGGTATCTTAGTGTGTATCCTAATTTAACTATGACGGAGCATCCAAATAGTTTAGTTTATTATGAAACCAAGGTGATATATAGGAGGAAAATAACATCATTTAGAGTTATATGGAATCATATTTCTAATAATCATAAGAAATTTAATATGGATGAACTAATGAGAGAGCAGTGGCCATATATTATTAGCAGGGATACTTTTTAAAAGTATTTATAGGGATATAATGTTTCTATTTATGGGGAGGATTAACATCTTGTTTCTATTTTTGGGTACTTATAAATACCTATTTGAATCATGATTTGGTTAGGTTTTACTTTGGAATGATTTGGATGATATTTTTTAGATTTTTGAGGGATCCTAGGCTACAGATGTTTGGTGCATGAGTTTCCCAAAAAATGCACTATAGTAGTGAAAGCTGTGAAAAACTAGCAAGTGAGGGTTTTCATGGTCACATAATGACATGAAACACCCGTTTCTCACTATGGGGAAAACATTAAACCATATCAGTATGAAAACATTTCTAGGGTGAATGGTTTAAAAAACTGTAAGGACCTGTATAATTAACCATGTGTGTGACCTTTAATTAATATTAAAATTCTTTAAAAATTACAAAAACTCGATTTCTTCCTTCTGTCAAGACTAACTCGACCTCGAATTTATTTTTTATGGGACAATGGGTCTCCTAATAATCAATTTTATATCTTTCAAACCACTTTCTAGTTGGTTTTATGAATTATGAAACACATTCTATAGACTTAGTGTATTGGAGTCTTATCTATTGTTATGTCCACCTCTTTTATTCTATCCTCCCAAGAGATTATTAGATATTTGGGTTGTCAAGGTATATAATACCAAATGTATTATATCATGAATATAGGTTCTATTTTCAAATCCTCATTATTTACATTCTTTAATCTAGTTTCCCATTACGGACATTGTGATTCGTGATTTCTAGATCTACAACAAGTTGTTCCCTATATGATTTTCCAATTTATTATACTATCAACTGATTTATGTAAATTAATTTTTTTTCAATTAAATTGTGAGAAAATAATTTTCTGTATATTTTAATTTGAATGTTATTTGGCATGGAATTGGGAGACCCCCAAATGATATGAATTGGGGTGTGTTTGTGAATGTTGAGGGAATATTATCAAAATTTAATCGTGGAATTTAAATAGTGGAAATTTAATTGTCAAATTTATTTGTGATATTAATTTGAAATTATTAATTGAGAAAAAAGATAATTTTTTTTATAGAAACCATGTGGGTTTATCCAAAAAAAGTCATTATTTGATTAAAAAAAACAATTAGGATTTTAAATTGAAATTGGCATGTTAAAATGGAATAAAATGGATGGATTTTATTTTGAATTGTTTTATAGTAAATTTAATATTGTTTATTATTATTGGATCACATGTAAGATTAGGTAATAAGTGATTTATTCGAGACAACACTCTATTGATGATTTATAACTCCAACATAACATATGAAGAAGGTTACATCCTTGATGGGATGGTGATGGGTACCTCTTTGACTAGTTTATGATGGATGTGTATACACATATTTCCATGATAAATTATTTGAGTGTGTAGGGATTCCAATACCTGAAACTATCATACTAATTAACAGAAAGCTATATTTCTCCTCATTATTTCTTTGATAAATATGTCATTATTTTTAAATTTTTTTTCTCATGCCTTCTGAATTTATTTAAACTGTTTAATAGAAAATGATTATTAAGACACTATTTAATATATTTCCATTAATTGATATGTAAATCCTTATTTATTGTAAATATTATATTGAACATCCATGCATGTTTCATTTAAATTAATTTTTAAAATGTTTAATTAATTATTCCATTTAATTTTGGAATCCTTAGTGAGAAACTACTTGGATTCTATCTCACGTTAAACCTATTATATTAGATGTTTTTAGATTATCTTCATCAATGTTCAAGAAAGGGTAAAGAGTCAGTCGAAGGTGATTCCTATTATTGATCCTTGCACATGGATATTTGTGTCTTTTGGGAATTGGGTTGTTTTTCCTCTTTTATGGTACATGTGGTTCTACATTGTATTTGAGTTCATGTATGAATTTTTTCATTGTACACCCTAGTGATTTTGATTTATAGAATAATAAATTGTATCTTTTTATTCTATAGTTTATGTGTCAAAACTATTTGAGGTTTTGTCTTTGGTGATTCGATATGATAGTCTCTAACACATGGAGATCTAGAACACCCTTCAGTCTTTGTAAGTATTGTCTCAGTTATCATAACACCTGGGTATCTAGGCTGGTCCGTGACATTAAGAAATTTATATTCATTTCCTAATGATTATATGATTATAGAATATGAATTCTGGGTATGCTACATTATCAATGATTGATATTATTTAGATATAAATGAAAACTTTATCTTTGAATAATATGTTATTAAACAATTTTAATTTTTTGGATTTAGTATTAGTTATGAATAATGGTAATAATTTTATGGATGTTAATTAAAATAATAATTTATATTGAACATTATGTATTATAATGTCAATAAAAAAATTAATTTAATATATCGTTTAATAATGGTTTATTCATTTTAAGAATTTTTAAATATTGAAAAACCATTTTGGTCTTGAATAATGTCTAAAAAATAGAGGAATAGATTATTTCCCTTTTTGGAATTTTATGATCCATTTGAAGTGAAATTTATTTCGTCAAGAGTAAAAATTATACTTGAATACTCATAATTTGCTAAAAAAAGATGATATTGTTGTAGAAATTGAGTAAAGGAGGAAATTATAAATTTAAATAAAATATATTTCACTATGTTATTAGACTATATGGTAAAAGAATTAATCAAATCTATGAAATAGTCCTTAAAATAAATATGTTCTCCTATTACATTATCTTCCATTAAATTGATGGTCTATTTCAAACCTCTTTGGTTTATGGTTTTATAGTCATTGAATTTCTGAAGAACCTTCAAAATATTATGGTGAATGATCTACATCACATTCCAATATTATTTAAACATTATTATCTTATACCATGTCCAAATTTTCACATCCCACTATTTTTTTCCAAATTTGAATTCATGTAATGTGTTATTTTAGGGAACCTTATTATTTACATTTTCCTCTTCTCAAGAAGATATTTTATAAACCCTTTTTAGGATGATTGATTTTAAAAAAGTATTTATGGATTTCATAAAATTAATTTAAAATATTATGTAAAATTATCATAATTAAATTTAGAAAGGGTGGGTGGGGGGTGTTGGGGGGTGGATAATGTAACACCCTTTCAATTTTAAAAAATTTTGTCCAATTTTTTATAAGACATCTAACAATTAAAATAAAAGATCAATGGAAATTATTATTTAAATATGAATATTATAACCTATGCATTAAATTGTTGGGTATAAATATGATTAAAAACATCATAATATTAATCTAAATTTTACACTCAATATAAATATGTTGATAAAATCATATAAAATAACTATAGAAAATTTAGTAAAGTCATTTTATTCTTCAATAATATGTTTTCTTCAGAAATGGATCTTATTTAATTTTTTATGAAATTATTATAATTAATTTTTTAAAATTTATGAAATATTAATTGTTAAAAATAAATTTTTAATTAATCAGTATGGAATTACCATAATATGAATATTTGAGAATTATTCGAAATGGTTTTTTAAATAATTAGATAAAAATAAAGTTTTCTATTGAAATATATATTATCATCTTTGGTATTTATAAAGAAAAATTCCATTTTGGATTAGTTTTAATGTTTAATTAATTAATTATTATTTAAAATAATAAAATATGTTTTTTACTAATTAATTTATAAATTTATTTTCTTATAAAAATATTTGTAATTAAGAAGGATTTTTTATAAAAAACCTTTTTCTTATTGTTTTTCAAGATTTATTATAAATTTAATTCTAATTTTTATTTTCTTATAATCATTAGAAATTAATTTAATATTTTGAATTCGGATATCTAAATTTTGTAAATATGACCCATTTAATTTTTACCATTATGAATAGTAATTGTAGAATATATTTTTAGCAGGTAAAAAGTAAAATTAGTTAACTGAGGGGAAAACATTTAATAAGGACTAAAAAATAATTGATATACTATCATTAGTTTTACTGAATGAGTATATTTCATCCATAATCATGAAAAATTTAAAAATATGTCTTTTTTTCATATGGATATGATGGGGATCTTTATAATAAACTATGTAAACAAAAGTTAAAATAAATCATTTTTTTATTAAAATTAATATTTTATTCATTAGCATAAATAGGTGTTATGTTCCATTATATATTTTTATTTAAATGATAATTTTTTTTATAGTATTTATATCTAATATTTAGTGTTTAAAAAATTACTTTAAATTTTTAATCAACATGGATACATTAAACATTTAATAAAAGGAAAATTATATAAATGATTTTATTATTTTTAAATTTAGTATAATTTGATTTATTTATAATTTCCCATGAAATTTTATGATTTTTATAATATATCTATGTATTGTTAAATTCATATATTTTAATTAAATGTTTTTTTAATATTTCTAATATCAATATAAATGAATATGGTCAAAATGAAAATTATAAATATTTTATAAAAAACATCTCAAGAAATTATTTAAAATCCAAAAACAACTTTTATTCATCTAATTGAATCAGGTAAGATTTATAATATAAACCATGCTAAATTTATCAGATTTCTTTATTTTATATACGCATTATTGAACCTAAATAGTAAAAACATTAATATTGTTATAATTGTTAAAATGGGTCAACATGGGTTAAAAAATATCCGGGTGAAATAATAACCATATATTTTCCAATTTAATTGGAAAAGTGAATTACAAAACATTATTATATTTTGTTCAAATATAATCAATTTGAGATAATTATAATTTTAATATTAATTTATATTAAATTAATACTTCAGTAAATTCGAGGAGTTCTCCGGCACTCTCTTATAAATGTTAACCTCCTCTCTTATTTTTTTCACAATTATTTTCTTTTATCCAGTAATAACTTCTCCGAAACATTACATATATCCCTTACCATGTCCTATAGGCCTTTAATTATTATAAACTAATATAGTAAATATTTTTGGGTAAAAAATAAGAGGTCGTCTAAAGAAGAGGTATCGTTCTTAACCAAGAATTTGTATTTTGTTTATTTTAGACCTATTTTCAAATATTATTCCACCTTTTCAATTTAATAACCTATATCCATCCTCTCTTCCTTTAAATAGGAAACAAAATAATCATTCATTTGAATAGTGTACTACCGCACAACGAACTGATGTAAATTGTTTTCCATAACTTCCATTTATGGATAGTTTTACGTGGATTTAATGTGTATATTTTTATATGATATTCATAACATACTTATCATTACAAAATGGTAATGATTCATTTACTTTATTATCATTCCATTCACTTAAAATTATAATGTCGTTCATGATTACAACTTGACTACCACACCCACCAAGTGATGCATTTTTTTCATCATCACAACATCACAGGGATGATATATATAAGTATATTTAAATAAATAATTACCTATTTTTGATATTATGATCATTTTGGGTAGATAAAATAATAATTACCTTATGTTCACAATGACCATTGAAAATGAAAATGTTACAAATGCGCACGCATGGCCAACCATATCCTTGAATGTAACATAATTCATTTTCCAAAAGGATAATCCATGTTTTGAATTAAAAGTATAATTAATTTATAAAAACTATAATTATATCCTGATTATTATTTTTGATTTTTTAGATAATTAACTCATTTACAATATTCAATATATATAATTCATTTCTTGTTTGTGATCTGAATATAATGAAAACATCTGATGTCTACTTAATTAATTTAGTAATAGATTATTACATGGAAGTAAATAGTAAACTAAACAAGAAAAAGTTTCCTAAACATGATAATAATTAACATCATTTTATTTTTCAGGAAGATAATGAATTCATGAGATGTGTAAAACTGAAGGGAATTTACTTTCTTTTCATTATCATCTTTAAATGTTTTCATTTCAACTCTTTTTCTTATATGTCAATAATTTTAAAATTATATTATAGGTGTACTTATTTAGACAAAATTTAATTATAAAGGGAATTTATTCCTCTCATAAAATTATTTCAAAGGTTTATAAAGGGAATATATTTAAATATTTTTCATTTAATTATTTTCATTCATGATAAAAAACAAATGGAATATTCTTATAAGAACCCGAATCTTCTTCCTCAAGTATGTTTTTCCTTTTTTGGTGTTTTTGAGAAAAAGATGAGTTTTTGAAAATATTCGATGTACGTGCCATGTACTTTATGAGTACACACTGTGTAATTTATGAGTACACGCCGTGTCCTCAGTTACCATAGGTAGTCGTGTGCTAGTTGTGTGGTGGATATGCACATGGCCATGTGGGGGTGACCAAGAGGCCTCCTAAAGTGGAGTATAAAAAAGGAAAATACACGTCGTGTACTTCAAAAGTACATGCCATGTATTTTTTTTTCATTAAATGTACTTGGGTCACGTCTAATTTCCAGAATGATCTTATTCTATGTTTTGTTCAGCCGATAGCTCCCTTGCGTCCAAGATCTTCCTCCGAGCCCCTGATCAAGCATCCAAACTCTGATTCAACTACCATCAATTGTGTTAGGATCACCTCTGTAAGATCTCCCTTCTGCTTGAGCTTCATTTCCAATTTCCTCCTCATTCTCAAGTTTTCCTCTGTTAAATGATTTAGACATATTTGTAGGTCTTCTGCGTCCTATGGTGATTCAAGACCTAAGGTTTAGGAATATCGATCTCCTACGCTAGAGGTGGGTGGTTTGTTCCTTTCCGTTAAATTTCATTGAGTTATAAGTGAATATTTTCCCAATACCCATGTACGAGGTATTGATAATTTACCATTTTAGCCCTTTTGTTTTCCTGCTTTGCTTTTATGATTGATTAAATGATAATTCAATGTTAATAGGGTTAATTTCTATGATTTGGAAGTTTTTTACCATGCATTATTGCCTGTTTTGACCATAGGGTCCAGTTTTCATATAAGGATGATGTTACATTCCCATGTCTAGTTATAGGATAGTGTAATTGTTCTGATATGTTGTTATGCTATAGACCGGTAGCCAAGTAGTTCTTGAGGTATACTTTGGTAAATATGTGTTGCTATACTTACTTTACATACACAGGGCCGTGTGATCCTAGTGTGTATGCCACATGTAGAATGGATTTAAGGGCTTCTCCAGAGTGTCTTAAAACTTATGATGCAAGACACCAGGGGGATTGATGTTGAGTGCTTCCTCAGTATGTCTGTAGATCCTCGACATGGTCTACAAGGGGAAAATACATTGAGTTCTTCCCCAAAGTGCCTTAATATACCGATACGAGTCTATAGGAGGAATTTACAGTGAGTGCTTCCTTAGAGAGTTTATGCTTAAGCTAAAATAGAGGGGTTAGACTGAGTGTACTGCAAAAAGGGTTTCTTGTTTTTCTAGGTAGGACCAGAGGGGATATGCGGTGAGTACATCCAAGAGGGATACCTGTTGTGTTACTTAATTGCTTGCTGCTATATAGGACCAGAGGGGATAGGCTGTGAGTACTTCCCAGAGGGTTACCAATTTTTTTTTCTTCTAACATGATATGTGGTATTTGAATGTTTTGAAAATGTGGATTTGTGATCTGATGAGTACTTACTTGTTTATTGTAGTATTTTTACTTATTACCTGCCATATATATTCAGTGATTGATAGGAACATATCTTGTGGTGGATTCCTACTGGGATTTATTCTCACACCCTATTTGGGATATGATTTTGGGCCCAAATAGATTATATTGTTGCAGGTATAGATAATGGAAAGATCCCTTCTAATTTAGGTGCTTGACTATTTTGGAGCTGGAGAGCATGGGACCATGCTATGACTTGTGATGCTGAGGAGTTTTTTACTTTATTCCATTTTTACATGGGTTTAGTACTATTTTATTCCAACATGGTGATTTGTTTGGATGATTTCAAAGACATATGAATCATTCATAATTCATATATATATGTGTGCTCTAGTATATTATTTTCCAGTCTTAGGGTATTTACTTTTGTATGGATTATTCCTGCTTCTGCTTTTGCTATTGATTTCTGTCACTGTGTTACTCTACCAATGAGGGCATAGTTTCCCCACTATCACACCCAAGGCCCTCGCTACTAGACGGTAGCCTTGGGAATTTGTGGAAATGTGCTTGAGGCCATGAGATCAACCGGGTATGGGGTGCCACTGGGTGGCTTCCCGAACTGGGACGTTACAATGTGGTATCAAAAGATTATTTTCTTCTTGACTTTCTATTTGGAGACTATTGTCAGGGATAGGATGAAATAGGTACTTGGTAATAAGCTGCACATGAGATTAGCTAACCCATGTACTGGAAAAAGCCAATCCACCTTGTTTAATTGCAATTTTTCTAGTTCTTCAAGTTTACAGTTGATCTGATTTTCACCATTGGGTGACTCATATGTATTTTTCTATTATTGTTGATGTTATTGAGGTTGTAATTCTGTTGCAACCCGATTAGTTGAGGGTATTCCATCTCATGCATCATATATGAACTTTCTAGGGATCGCATTTCATGCATTCTTTCCATGCCATATAGGATGCATTAGTGATTTCATATTGTTGTGATAGGTGTTGTGCTGGATATTCATGTCGTTGTGATAGTTTCCATGATAAAAAATACCTACTATTTTATAGGGTATTTTTTTGTAAGGTTTTGTTTGAATGAATGCCAATCTTTGGTTTTGGAGGTGTTATGAGCCCTCATGGACCGGAATTTGGTGGATCATTGCCCTGTTTTTCTGTTATAAAATGTATAATATGTAAAAAGTTGATTTGTAGGGTGTATTGGCCCTCACAGATTAGAATTTCGCACTTTCGTGTTAATTTCAGTGTTTTTATGGCCTATGGAGTAGTTTCTGAGGCTCACTGTCTGGAAAAACCCTGAATACACGCCGTGTTGTTTTGACTACTTGCCATTTGATATTATGTTTAGGAAGAAACTATTTTTCTATGTACATTCCATTTAACATATGTACAATCCTTGTAGTCTCTAACCGTGTCATAGGCCGTGTGGGTAGAGACACGGGATATGGAAGTTCTTGAGGGAACACACCGGGTACTGGTCGTACACGCCATGTAGGGTTGACCCTTTGTCCGCCTGTGTGAGTAACAACACAAACAGAAAAATCTCATCTTATACACACTGTGTTAGACATAAACTCACCATGTAATGTAATCTTGTATTCCGGCCATGTAACAAACAACATAGGTTGGTGTTATCTCCTCTTGTACATGTCGTTTCTGGCACTAACATGTCATGTATAGTGAGCAGTTTGATCACATGTGTGACTAACAACACGGTCAATTGAAACCTAAGCGGAACATGCCTTATCCACCTGAAACACTCCGTGTAGGGTGAGCTGTGTAACCAGCCATTTGATAAACAACACGGGTCAGTGAATCTCATCTAGTAAACCCCATATTGGTCACCCACATATCATGTGATCTTGTTCTACATAGAATCGTGTGGCTTATCCACATAGAAGGACATAGGTAGTGGAAGAGAATTCAAGTACACACTGTGTCTAAGGACAACATGCCGTGTGTTCAGGGTGTTACACGACCAGTTCTAGAAGAAGTAAACACACATTTGAATGGCTGAAGGGAACACGCCGTGTAGATGTTATACACGCCATGTAGTCATGTTTTGTGAAACCTGAATGCTTTCTTTATCTTGTTCCCTTTTTAGTTTTTTATTTTATGTTCCTTGATAATATTGATCTAAGGTGTGCATTTTACCATAAAGAGGCATGCCACTAAAACTGTAACACCCTGAGCTTCCATGATACGCTTCTCATTCAATAATGCAATGGCTTGCATTGTACGCAACTTCGAGTTCTAAAACACCGCTACTAATAAAAGTAGCCGTTATGAATAGTAATAACAACTTTTTAAAATTATATAAATTTTTTATTTCAAAATGGACTTCATTTTTGGATTCGGAATA
The DNA here is from genome assembly GCA_963277665.1 of Viscum album. Classification (NCBI taxonomy): domain Eukaryota; kingdom Viridiplantae; phylum Streptophyta; class Magnoliopsida; order Santalales; family Viscaceae; genus Viscum; species Viscum album. The sequence continues at coordinate 496,585,958 of OY728123.1, read as the reverse complement.
TCGAAATTAGCCTATGTTGAATTTTTGGTATTTTTCTAAGAACTTCTAATTTTTTATGAATAGTGAAAAATACTCAAAAACAACTTTTTTAATCAAAATAATCTATAGTGATAAATTATAATATTTAGTGTTTTTAAAGTATAATTAGAATATATTTTTACCATTTTATCCAATGGTGGTCATTATAATTAATTTAACATTGAAATTGGACATAAACAATTGCCAATCTTTTGATATAAATTGTTTCTTAAAAACACGCTATTTGTTGTGACAGAGGGAATTAATTATAAAATTAAATAATGCAACTTATATGTTTGGCATTTTGTAAAATAGACATCATTTTTGAATTCGGAATATCAATTATATCTTAGGGTGAAATTTTGGCATTGTTCTGAAAAACTTCAATTTTTGATGAATAGTGAAACCACTAAGTGGTAGTTAAATAACTGATTTTTCGTTTAAATGAAATATTACCACTTCTGTGATTTGATTTTCAAAAATCCGACATACATGGTTGTCATTAAGAAGTAAAATGTGGTTCAATGAGATTAAAATAATTTTTTGGTGAATAGTAACTTTTAAGTTCTTAATCGCGATTAGAGGTAATTAGTGTAGTTTAAGGTACAAATAATGTTATAATAATATGAGATGATCATGACACTTGTACTACTCCTATTGGATGAGTCATGGCCGACCAAGACAACCATGGGTCAACTTGGGGACCCCATGGAGCCACTTTAGTTGGAAAATGACATTAATATATATTTATTTAATGTTAAAATTAAATTGACACAAACATGAGTTGTTTTACTAAAACAGTTTTTACATGGGGTTAAACACGTACAAATTTCTATTATAAATATTCATTAGAAAGATAAAAAGATTTCATACATCATAGTATTTTTTTTTATAATTTTTAGACATTATATAAATTAAATTATTTATGACATCATGATGATGCAGCGATGACCTCATTATTTAACGATTTAAATAAAATGGAAAGATAATGAAAAATCCAAGGCTTAAACTTGTCTAAAGCCAATTGGATGAGGAGATTTCAAACCCTTATCACCTTATCCTAGAATTATATAAGTGTGGGACCTTTATAATTCGAAAAATCATTGTATAATAATGTAATATTTCAATCTTTCCAAAAGAGCCCCTCCTCTCCACTTATAAAAGGCCCCCACCTCTCCCACCTTATTCACACCTTCAAGCCATTTGGCTCGGCCAACCTCTGCCCAAATACTCTCCCAACTTCTCTCCCTTACTCCTAGAAGCCTCACTTTGGTCAGAACTCTTCCCAAGGAAGCCTTTGGCTCAAATCAAAAAGAGTTACCCGATTTTGAGGTAATGTCTTCTCTAATGTGGTTTTGTTTTATTTTTCTTCTCCAACCCCCTAAAATCTTTTTATTCATTTCTTTTGTAACAACACCAGTATCCTCAATATACTAGGATGTTGTTATAAGAAGTATTAGATCTACACTTACACACACCTACATATAATGGTTAAAGAACATACGGTTTCTGTGGATGGCGAATTTCTGCCTCACGAAACGATGATTGTTCAACACTCATATAACACCTTCAAAGGTGGCCATTAAGATGTCACTATTTTTATATATGATATATAATATGTTTATGTTTTACTTATGCTTCTTTATTTCTCATTTATGGAATACTTTATGATTTCCATTATGGGTAAAACGCGATAATTTCATTTTAGGAAGTGCGGACTACCGCCCCCTCAAAGTGATTTGAATCGTTAATGCCATATGTGGGATGTATAAAGGATGGAGTAAATGTTATTATACAATATATTATACTGGAATTATATTATACATTTATATCATTATTATTTCATTCCATTAAATATGAAATTGAAATGAAAGTAGCGTTCATGCGTACGTACGGCTTACCGTCTCCATGAACGGTGCATTTCATTTCTTACCTCTAAATGTTACGTAATATTATAAATGAATGTATATACTGGATATATAAGATATATATGACATCTAAATAATGAATATAATTCTGGAGATAATGGATATTCTACCACATAAACAACTTGTAATTATAAGAAGTTTATTGTTGACTCAAGTACTAAAGATCGACAAAACGACCGTTATTAACTTAAATAATTACATAATGTTCATATCATTGTAATAAGTGATATAATAAGGATAATAAAATTGAAAATGGTTCTTAATAAGGTGTATATTAACTCTAGTTTATTATTCAGGAGGTTAAAGAATGGTTGAGTCAAGTCAGACACGAGGTAAGGGAACTTCTTAACCCAACTTCCATTCTTTGGGTTAATCTCCTACTTTCAAATTATGTCATGATGTTATTAGGTCCTATTTTTTATTTTTACTTTATTTATGTGTACCTATAGTGAATACACATAATAGATCTATTTTATTTTAAAAATGATCTTTTTATGGACTTAGTCTCAATCTCCTTTCATTAAGGTATATTTGGTTTTATACACAACTTTATTTTATACAGTGTATAAACCCCTTTTACTTTTACGTTTATTCAAGAGGAATCTTTTTTATACGAAGTGTTTTTCTAAACGACAAGAGGGAATGTTTTTCTTTCCGTACTTATGCGGCGACAACGACTTCTCCGCCGCCGTGACCATTATTTGAGTTTCGGCTTCCTCTACAAGCCATCATTTTTTTTAATGAAAAATAAATACAAAGTTTTAACTTTCTTTTATTTTGGTATTGAAAATGGTTTTGAAAGCGTTTTTATTATATCAATGTGTTGTATTGATATATTGTGATTGAAATATGGAAATGTTATGTTTCCTTTATGCATGTTTTATGTGATATGATTATGTTATGGTTTATGACATGTTTAAACCTATTCATATGAGGAATGTATTGGACTTAATAAGTGACGGGTGGAGCCCGCTATAGCTCCTCGATGCATCGGTAGGTCTCATGAGACAACTAGACGTGGAATTGGCCGAGGCCCTTTCCCAATTTGATTTATGATTTTGGCCGAGGCCTTAATCATTTTAGACGTCTTGGCCGAGGCCTTGACAAAGTGTTTCAGAATTTCTGGAATTATACATTCCCTCATTATGAAAGTGGTTATTGTTATTGCATGTGATTATTCGACCAGTAGAATATACATGTTAATAAGTGAATGGAATTATCTCATTTTACTTTTTCCATATTATGTTGAAGTTCATGTTTAAAAGGCTTTTGTTTTATTTATACATTGCCTTAATTGTTAATGATTATTTATGAAAGCTTCCGCATTATTGTTATCCTTACTGAGCGTCTGAGCTCACCCCTTTCAATGTTTTAATATTTTCCAGGATGTGAAGAAGTATTTTAGGAATGACCTGCAGGGATAGTCAGAAGAGGATATGAGTGTGGACTATGAAGACTTTGTTATTAGTTTTTCACTTTATGATGTAATGTAAGACTTATGAGTGTATCTAGTGTTTCCAAGGCTACTAAACTAATCGGTCTTTCGAGACTTGATCTTTCGTGATCATGCCAATGTTACGAAGTAATGAACCAACTCTGGGTAGCTGGGGTCGGGGTGTTACAGTTGGTATCAGAGGCAGTTTAGTACTAACCTTGGAAGCTAGATTTAGACAAACTCTGATTAGAGCACGTAGACCTAAGATGGACTTTGAGGATTAGTATAGAAGAACTTCCTAGAATTTTGTTATTGTAGAGATTTTGTGAGTTTTCCGAGCAATACATCCCTATCTGGATACGAGCAGGTAGAGGCGGCTCTGGCACAGATGTACCTAGGGGTAAAACCTGAAAACACTGCTTTGAGCTAGACTCGAACGAGAACTGGTGCACGACAACGGGCCTTGCTGCACTCTTGGTTACGACACTCCCGGGGGATATACTTAGGATAATTCTCATTTTCTTTACAAACCACTATGAAGGGTTACGAGTATATACTTCCTCAAAGAAAACATTTTTATAATTATGGATTATATCTATAATTAGTTCAATTTATGTTAAGTGTTTTACAAGTATGGAATTATGTATTTTGATTCATGAACTAATCTAGTTTATTCCATTGTTTAGAAATGGCGCCTAGTGGAAGGAATGGAAACCATATCAATGCACAAACTCCATGTAGGGATTGCCCTCCTGCTCAAGATAATTATTGTGGATTTGGAGATACAACTGGTGCTGATCAACTTATTACCATACTGGGACAACTCACTCAGGTTATGAATAATAACCTTACTCGTAGGGAGCACCCTGATCCGCAACGTGGAGGATCAATGCTAGACCGTTTCATGAGGCAACAACCACCAACCTTAAATGGGAGTACAAATCATATAGTAGCTGAGCAATGGATAAATTCCTTAGAGAAAATATTTCATGCCTTGGGGAGTAGTGAAAGGGAGAAGGTTGTCATGGCAGTTTACCGCCTCACTGGAGATGCCGATCAGTGGTGGTCGCTGATTCAAAACACAAAGGAAGATGATGACGTATCGAATATGGAATGGAGGGAGTTCAAAGAGATTTTCTTAGAAAAATACTTTCCTCATGACCATCGAGCAGATATGGAAAGGCAATTTCTGAGTTTGAGGCAGAAGGAGGATGAGAATGTCACAAAGTATGAGGCTAACTTTACAAGGTTAGCGAGGCATGCTGCCGATTATATACGTAACCCAAGGAGTAAGATTGATCGTTTCTTTGATGGGTTAAAACCATTTCTCCGTCGAGCTTTAGTATCACAATCCTTCTCATCATACGAAGATATTGTCTCGTGTGCTATCAAGACAGAAAAGGAATTCTCTAAGTCTTATGACAACAAAGTAAAGCAAGAGAAGAAGAGAACGGTGGAACAAGAGATAGATAAAGGGAAAAAGGGAAAGAAGGATTTTCCATTATGTGATAATTGTGGGAAGAATCACCCTGGTACTTTCCTAAAAGGAATGGGAGTTTGTTATAAATGTAGAGAAAAAGGTCACCAGGCGCGTGATTGCAAGGGAAAGAAAGAGGCTATCAATGTTGAATGCTACAATTGTAGAGAAATGGGTCATTATGCAAATGAATTTCCTAAGAGTCAAGGAAACTTACCTCAGAAAAGGCCAAGGGATCAAGGCCAATCTTATGCTGTGACTACAGTTGAAGCAGAATAGTTATTGTATTTGTGTTTTTGGACTCAAGAACTAGATTATGGATATAAGAATAATGTGATATATATAAGGATTGTACTGCAGTACATGTTGTTTTCATTAAGGATTTAATATGATGAAGGTAATCATATTTTTAGTATGTGACACTAAGAGAAACTTTACTTTGTTTGGGGAATCTGAGGTTACAATTGATTTTGGAATTTAACGACCCTTTAGGGAAAGTCTGGACGGAGGTATTTTGGATAACTATAAAGGTTGGAATGGATTAAGTTGATCTTTGGATATTATTGTTTAAGGTTAAAACATTTATGGAGATTATTTTTGGAATAGTATAGTACTATATTTTTAGGAAAAGGACAACCTGCAGGGTGGGGCATAACCCGTCGCGTCGGACAAAGCTGCAGGAATCGAACCCACAACCATAGTGCGACATGCCTTTATTTCCTACCACTAGCCTACAGGAAGTCCCTGGTTATTACAAAATAATTTTACTAATCTAAATTGTATGTGTTAACATTTGGAACCTTATACAATTAGGAAAAGTATAATATTTTTGGGTTCTATTATATTTTGAGTGAAAGATGAGTTGAAGGTTGAGACTCTAATTGTCAAGCATAAATATATATATACCTATATCTTATTCAATGAATAAATTAATTCTTAAACATTAGTAAAGGGATATTAAAACAAAAAAATGTGTTATCATAATACCTTATGTCTTGTTGAACTGATGATATTTTAAATCAACATAGATTGAAGGCTTTGAGGCCCTCAATTTGATAGTTGATTGTGATTGATGACCTCAATCACTCCCTACAAATATTTACGTTTTTCCTCCAATTATATGTCTCTAATTGCCACCAATGTTCTCCTTATCGAGTTCATAATTTGGTGGTGACTTTCTTATTTCCATTTCCCTCTTATTAAGGCTAAATTTTATTAACCTTATTTCCGATGTGGGTTTTCCCCAAAGGTATTTTCTATTTTTAACCTCTTATTTTCAAAGAAAAAATTTCAAATTGCTAGGACGCAATTTATTGAAGGAGGGGAGAATGTAACACCCCGAGCTTCCATGATATGCTTCTCATTCAATAATGCAATGGCTTGCATTGTACGCAACTTCGAGTTCTAAAACCCCGCGACTAATAAAAGTAGCCGTTATGAATAGTAATAACCACTTTTTAAAATTATAGAAATTTTATATTTCAAAATGGACTTCATTTTTGGATTCGGAATATCGAAATTAGCCTATGTTGAATTTTTGGTATTTTTCTAAGAACTTCTAATTTTTTATGAATAGTGAAAAATACTTAAAAACAACTTTTTAATCAAAATAATATATAGTGATAAATTATACTATTTACTGGTTTTAAAGTATAATTAGAATATATTTTTACCATTTTATCCAATGGTGGTCATTAGAATTAATTTAACATTGAAATTGGACATAAACAATTGCCAATCTTTTGATATAAATTGTTTCTTAAAAACACGCTATTTGTTGTGACATCGGGAATTAATTATAAAATTAAATAATGCAACTTATATGTTTGGAATTTTTTAAAATAGACATCATTTTTGAATTTGGAATATCAATTATAGCTTAGGGTGAAATTTTGGCATTGTTCTGAAAAACTTCAATTTTTGATGAATAGTGAAACCACTAAGTGGTAGTTAAATAACTGATTTTTCGTTTAAATGAAATATTACCATTTCTGTGATTTGATTTTCAAAAATCCGACATACATGGTTTTCATTAAGAAGTAAAATGTGGTTCAATGAGATTAAAATAATTTTTGGTGAATAGTAACTTTTAAGTTCTTATTCGCGATTAGAGGTAATTAGTGTAGTTTAAGGTACAAATAATGTTATAATAATATGAGATGAGCATGAAACTTTTCCTACTCCTATTGTATGAGTCATGGGAGACCAAGACAACCCATGGGTCAACTTGGGGACCCCATGGAGCCACTTTAGTTGGAAAATGACATTAATATATATTTTTTTAATGTTAAAATTAAATTGACACAAACATGAGTTGTTTTACTATAACAGTTTTTAAGTGGGGTTACACAAGTCCAAATTTTTATTATAAATATTCATTAGAAATCTAAAACGATTTCCTACATCATAGTATTTTTTTTATAATTTTTAGACATTATATAAATTAAATTATTTATGACATCATGATGATGCAGCGATGACGTCATTATTTAACGATTTAAATAAAATGGGAAGATAATGCAAAATCCAAGTCTTAAACTTGTCCAAAGCCAATTGGATGAGGAGATTTCGAACCCTTATCACCTTATCCTAGAATTATATAAGTGTGGGACCTTTAGAATCCGAAAAATCATTGTATAATAATGTAATATTTCAATCGTTCCAAAAGAGCCCCTCCTCTCCACTTATAAAAGGCCCCCACCTCTCCCACCTTATTCACACCTTCAAGCCATTTGGCTCGGCCAACCTCTGCCCAAATACTCTCCAAACTTCCCTCCCTTACTCCTAGAAGCCTCAATTTGGTCATAACTCTTCCCAAGGAATCCTTTGGCTCAAATCAAAAAGAGTTACCCGATTTTGAGGTAATGTCTTCTCTAATGTGTTTTTGTTTTATTTTTCTTCTCCAACCCCCTAAACTCTTTTTATTCATTTCTTTTGTAACAACAACAGTATCCTCAATATACTAGGATGTTTTTATAAGAAGTATTCGAGCTAGACTTACACACACCTACATCTAATGGTTAAATAACATACGGTTTCTGTGGATGGCGAATTTCTGCCTCACGAAACGATGATTGTTCAACACTCATATAACACCTTCAAAGGTGGCCATTAAGATGTCACTATTTTTATATATTATATATAATATGTTTATGTTTTACTTATTCTTCTGTATTTCTCATTTATGGCATACTTTATGATTTCCATTATGGGTAAAACGCGATAATTTCATTTTAGGAAGTGCGGACTACCACCCCCTCAAAGTGATTTGAATCGTTAATGCCATATGTGGGATGTATAAAGGATGGAGTAAATGGTATTATACACTATATAATACTGGAATTATATTATACATTTATATCATTATTATTTTGTTCCATTAAATATGAAATTGAAATGAAAGTAGCGTTCATGCGTACGTACGGCTTACCGTCTCCATGAACGGTGCATTTCATTTCTTACCTCTAAATGTTACGTAATATTATAAATGAATGTATATACTGGATATATAAGATATATATGACATCTAAATAATGAATATAATTCTAGAGATAATGGATATTCTACCACATAAACATCTTGTAATTATAAGAAGTTTATTGTTGACTCAAGTACCAAAGATCGACAAAACGACCGTTATTAACTTAAATAATTACATAATCTTCATATCATTGTAATAAGTGATATAATAAGGATAATAAAATTGAAAATGGTTCTTAATAAGGTGTATATTAACTCTAGTTTATTATTCAGGAGGTTAAAGAACGGTTGAGTCAAGTCAGACACGAGGTAAGGGAACTTCTTAACCCAACTTACATTCTTTGGGTTAATCTCATACTTTCAAATTATGTCATGATGTTATTATGTCCTATTTTGTATTTTTACTTTATTTATGTGTACCTATAGTGAATACACATAATAGATATATTTTATTTTAAAAATGATCTTTTTAAGGACTTCGTCTCAATCTCCTTTCATTAAGGTATATTTGGTTTTATACACAACTTTATTTTATACGGTTTATAAACCCCTTTGAATTTTACGTTTATTCAAGAGGAATATTTTTTATACGAAGAGTTTTGCTAAACGACAAGAGGGAATGTTTTTCTTTCCGTAGTTATGTGGCGACAATGACTTCTCCGCCGCCGTGACCATTATTTGAGTTTCGGCTTCCTCTACAAGCCATCATTTTTTTTAATGAAAAATAAATACAAAGTTTTAACTATCTTTTATTTTGGTATTGAAAATGGTTTTGAAAGAGTTTTTATTATATAAATGTGTTGTATTGATATCTTGTGATTGAAATATGGAAATGTTATGTTTCCTTTATGCATGTTTTATGTGATATGATTATGTTATGGTTTATGATATGTTTAAACCTATTCATATGAGGAATGTATTGGACTTAATAAGTGACGGGTGGAGCCTGCTATAGCTCCTCGATGCATCGGTAGGTCTCATGAGACAACTAGACGTGGAATTGGCCGAGGCCCTTTTCCAATTTGATTTATGATTTTGGCCGAGGCCTTAATCATTTTAGACGTCTTGGCCGAGGCCTTGACAAAGTGTTTCAGAATGTCTGACATTATACATTCCCTCATTATGAAAGTGGTTATTGTTATTGCATGTGATTATTCGACCAGTAGAATATCCATGTGAAGAAGTGAATGGAATTATCTCATTTTACTTTTTCCATATTATGTTGAAGTTCATGTTTAAAAGGCTTTTGTTTTATTTATACATTTCCTTAATTGTTAATGATTATTTATGAAAGCTTCCGCATTATTGTTATCCTTACTGAGCATCTGAGCTCACCCCTTTCAATGTTTTAATATTTTCCAGGATGTGAAGAAGTATTTTAGGAATGACCTGCAGGGATAGTCAGAAGAGGATATGAGTTTGGAATATGAAGACTTTGTAATTAGTTTTTCACTTTATGATGTAATGTAAGACTTATGAGTGTATCTAGTGTTTCCAAGGCTACTAAACTAATCGGTCTTTCGAGACTTGATCTTTCGTGATCATGCCAATGTTACGAAGTAATGCACCGACTCTGGGTAGCTGGGGTCGGGGCGTTACAAAAACGTCCTCCAGTTGTACACCAGTTTCAGGGAAGTGATCGAACACCAGATATGGATGATCAGGGACTACCTACAGTTCCTCCTATTGTGCCAGTCTTGGTAGATACCATTATACTAGATGTAGGTGCTGATGCACAACTTCGGGAAGGCTTTATGAGGATGATGCAGACCTTTCAGGGAACACCGCCCACTACCTCGTCAATGGCAGAGTTGACGCGGGTCTTTTAACCGTAGCATCTTCCCACATTCTCTGGGGATGAAGGACCACGGGCTATAGAGTCATGGCTAGAAGCCATGGTGATGATCTTTGATCATCTGGAGGCACCTCCAGAGAGGCTGGTAAATCTCACTAAATATATGCCTCGAGATTTCACCAAGAGATGGTGGGATGTGATCTCACATGCGAGACACCAGCAGGTAATGACATGGGAGTAGTTCCAACGTATCTTCTATAACTACATATATCCAGAGACCATGAGGGTCGATCAAGACCTAGAGTTTATGAGTCTGGATTTCGGTACTCTTTAGGTTATGGAGTATTCTTCTCATTTTACCAAGCTATAACATTTCACACCTATTTCAAGAGGTGATCAGTTATTACTGGAATGGAAGTATGAGGATGTACTGACGAACAACATCCCATCATAGTTGAACATATTCTGATTGAACTCTATCATTTCTATTGTCAACCAGGAATTGATCACTAAGCACAATCTGATGGATTTTTGAGTTGTTAACTAGGGTGGCTCATCATCTGGAGTTAGTATTCCTCCTACTGACAGTAGGAAATGTTGTAGGGAGACTTCGCATAATGATCTGAGGAGGCAAGACACTTCTTCTGGTAGCCAGGAGGTGTGATACCAGTGTGGAAAGAGTAGGCATATGAGGAAACATTTCCTAAGAGACCCAATGGAGTGCTGATCTTGTGACAAGATGGGTCATCTTCAGTGCTTCTATCAGATCTTCTCACTAGCAGTTGGTGACAGGGGTTCTTATATGACTCCTCATTTAGGATAATCACCACCAGTTTCTCACCAGTCTTGGAACTGGAGTTCTTCCGGTTGCTCATGCCGAGGTAGAGGTCATAGCCTTGGTAGTCAGTCGCCTAATTTTCAGCAACATCAGGGTGGATTAGCTAAGAGTTGATTGGAAGGGTCACAAGGTCGTGGTACTGGCCAGACTATTGCAGTGGAGCAGACCCAGAAATAGCAGGGTCCTAGAACTTCTATTATTCGAGGTACGATCTTAGTTGCCTTAGTTTTAGCTTCTACTCTTTTCAATATAGGGGTTCCCATAGATTTATATATGTTGTGGTTGTGGAGAGCCTTGGGATCTACATCTTTTTAATCTTCTAATATCTTGACATGGGACACTCCATTAGGGACTAAAACGGCCAGTGTACATCAGTGTAAGGAGTTCTCTCTAGTGGTTAGTGGGTGTCACTTTTTATGGGATCTATATGTCCTAAAGATGACATGGTGTGATGTAATTAGTAGAATGGACTAGTTAGTTCCCTTCTAGGTATTTGTAAATTTCTATTGTCGTAGGGTGTGTTTCACATCACCCGAGATCACATCTTTTCTTCATAAGGCGAGTGGGATATCCAGGCGAGCAGAGCAGGACCTGAGCCTCATGGGTTAAAAGGAGTTACATCCCAGATTCCAAGTCTATATCTAGATGACCCGAGGTTTTCACTGATGAACATTCCTCCAGTGCTGGATCATTTCAGAGATGTTTTTATAGAAGAATTTTTAGGTTTGCCTCCAGATAATGAGTTAGACTTTTCTATTGAGCTCATGCCAGGAGTGGAACTAGAATCCATTCCTCCTTACCGGATGGATAGAATAGAGATACAAGAGCCCAATAAGAAGTTAGGGGAGTTGCATGCATAGAGTTTGATCTGAACCAGTACTTCTTCTTGGGGTTTGGCTATCCTGTTTGCAAAGAAGGTAAGCGATACCCTTAGGCTTTGTGTGGATTATCGGAGGATGAACCAGTTGACGGTAAAAATCAGATATCCCTTTACAAGGATTTATGATCTCTTTGATCATCTTTGAGGATCCTGGGTGTTCTCGAAGATCGACTTGAGGTCCGGTTACCATCGGTTTCACATTTGACCATCAGATATACCCCTCATATCCTTCTAGAGTAGGTATGGTCTACACAAGTATATAGTTATGTCATTTGGTCTCACAAACATGCCTGTAGTTTTCATGGAACTGATGAACCGAGTGTTCCATCCATTGTAGGATTCTTTCACGGTGGTCTTTGTGGATGATATCTTGGTGTACTCTCATAATCGACATGACCAAGCTACCCATCATGAGATCATTTTGAGTACACTGAGTGTGCATCAATTATATTCTATGCTCTCAAAATGCCACTTTTGGAAGGATCAGATTCATTTCATGGGTCTTGTTATCTTAGATAATGGAGTATCAGTCAACCTAGAAAAAGTGAGAGTTGTATTTTCCTAGGGGTATCCAAAGAGTGTCTTTGGGGTACAAAGTTTTCAATGGATGGTTGGATACTACATACATTTCATATAGGAAATTTCACACTTAGCAGCACCACTGATGTGCCTGACTAAGAAGTGTGAAAAGTTCTTGTGATAAGATTCTTGTGAGTCAACCTTTCTGGAGATGAAAGTGAAGTTGACTTCAGCACCGATAATAGTTTCTTCAGAGCTATAAAAGAGCTATATTGTGTACTTTGATGCTTCAGGTCTCGAGATGGGAGTTGTGATTATACAGGTAGAAGGACTCATTGCATACGGGTCTCGGAAGTTGAGGCCACAAGAGAAGAATTACAGGACGCACGATCATGAGTTGGATGTGGTTGTTCACGCCTTAAACTATTGAAGAAATTATCTTCTGGGAGATCATTTTGTGGTTTTCACCAACTAAAAGCATCTCAAGTACTTCTTCACTCAGTGTGATATAAATTTGAGATAATGAAGGTTGGTTGATTATCATTAGTCTTTTGGCCTTGAGCTTTCTTATATTCTAGGGAAAGAAAACATATTGGATGATGCGTTGAGCAGGAGGAATCAGATATAGGAAGTTTAGGAGGCCATCGGTGATTGGAATCTTATGGCTCTATTCTTTGAGATGCATTTGGAGGTTCATGATAGAAAGGGGAATACATTTCATTCTTTTGTGGTTGTTACCTATACTTTTTATGATAGAGTGCAAATGAGGCATCTATCAAAATCATAATGCCTAGTCCTATATGAGAGCATGTTAGGAGAGGACCCTATTATAGGATGGACCATATGTGAGGATGAGATCTTGAATTTCCAGGGGAACGTATTGGCGCTAGAAGACATACACAAGGATATGATGCAGGACTTTTATTCCTCAGTTTAGGCAGTTCATCCTGGTGTCACCAAGATGTATCATGATCTACAAAATCAGTATTGGTTTCCCGGTATGTAGGGAGATGTTTCTAATTTTTTCATGAAGTGTTCAACCTAATAGCTGGTGAAGGAGGAACATTAGGGACCATTAGGTATTTTGAAGCTGTTATCCATTCCCGAGTAGAAGTGGAATGATGTCCCTATGGATTTTGTGATAGGTTTACTGAGGTCGCCTTAAGGGTATCATGCAGTTTGGGTTTTCATTAACAGACAGATGAATGTTTCTCAATTTATTTTAATCCAAGAGACCTTCAATGTTGATGAGCTGTAATGGTTGTACATTTGTGAGATTGTGTTATTTCATGGATTTCTAAACTTTATTGTTTCACAGAGAGATTCATGTTTTACTTCTTGGGTCTGGCAGGGGATTTAGAAGGCTTTTCATACATAGGTAGCTTATGATTCGGGTTCCCGAGGAAATTTTTCATGCATGTATCCTAGATTTTGGAAGTTCATGGGAGAAGCATATACCTCTTGTGAAGTTTTCCTACAAAATCAGTTTTCATGAAAATATTCATATAGAACTTTATGTGGATTTGTACGATAGTCCATGTCGATCCCCCTTATATTGTCTAGAGGCAGGAGAGGCAACCATGCTGGGACCTCGTCTTGTCCAAGAGACCACAAAGCAGATAGAGTTGATTCAGAAGGGGGTGGATACTACATAGTCTCAATAGAAGACTTATGCGGATCAGCAGAGATGACATCTAGAGTTCGAGGGCTGAGATCACGTTTTCCTGCATGTCACAGCATGGTTGGGGCACAAGAGGATTAGGAGAAAGGGTAAGCTTTCACCGAGGTACGTCAGGACATTTGAGGTATTCGAGAGAGTTGGGCCATTTTCCTATCGATTGTAGTTATCTCAGAGGTACCAGGCTATGAAATAAATCTTCCACATTTCTCAACTTCAATGTTACTTCTCAGACCCATCTCATGTTTTCTAACCCGAGGAGGTTGAGTTGGATATGGATGCATCATTCTAGGAGAATACTATCTGGATTGTTGATCACAGTACATTGGTTCTCCATGTCCATTCTGTTCCTCTAGTATGAGTGCTATAGTAGCATAAGCGAGTACAGGATGAGGCTTGGGAGAGGGAGGCAAACGTCTGAGCTAAGTGGGAAAAGCATTTCTGGGATTCTTATTCGATGCTTCCTTGCTAAAGAAATTCAAGGACAAATTTCTTTAAGGGGGGGAAGTTTGTAAGAACCTAGATCTTATTTTTCAATAATGTTTTTTCATTTTTGTTGTTTTTGAGAAAAAGAGAAGTTTTTTGAAAATTTCGAAGTACACGCCGTGTTCTATATATGTACACACCGTGTACTCGGTTACCGCAGATAGTTGTGTGCTGGCCGTGTAGCGGCGATGCACACGGCCATGTGGAGGTGACCAAGAGTCCACCTAAAGTGGAGTACAGAAATGGAAAGTGAACGCCATGTACATAAAAAGTACATCTCATGTATTTAATATTTTTTCATTAAACGTACCGGGGTCACGTCAAATAGCCAGGATAATCTTATTCTAGGTTTCCATTGGCTGAGAGCTCCCGTACTGCTATGATCTTCTTCTGAGTCCCTGACTGAGAATCTGAACTCCAATTCAACTGCTGTCAATTACATTGGAATCTCCTAGATAAGCTATTAATTATTCATGAACATCATTTTCCATTTCATCCTTCTTCTCATGTTATCCTCTATTGAATGTTTTAGACGTTTCTGTAGATATTTGTCATTCTAAGGTGATTCACGCCCTGAGGATCACATATATCGATCTCCCAATGCCGAGGTAGGTGGTTTGTGCCTTTTTGTTAAAATTCATTGAATTATACATGAAATTTGTCCAAATACCCATGAACGAGGTATTGAGCATTTAATGTTTTAGCCCTATTGTTTTCCTACAATGCTAGTATTATTGAGTAGAGGATAATTGAATGTGGAAAGGGATAATTTATATGATTTTGATGTTTTAGACCATCCATGATTGCCTGTTTGGACCGTAGGGTCTAATTTCCTTGTTAGGCTGCTGTTACTTTCCCATTCCTAGTTGTTGGATGGTGTGATTGTTCTGATATACTGTTATGTTGTAGACTACTGGCCAAGTAGTTTATGCGATTTACTTTGGCCGATATACGCTGCTATAGTTTCTTGACATATATAGGGCTGTATGAACATGGTGTATAGACCAAAGGGAGAATTGACATAAGGGCTTCTCCAAAGTGTCTTATAACATTCAATGCGAGACCACTGGGGGAATTTATATTTATTTCTTCCTCAGAATGTCTATAGATACTCGATGCGGGGCATAGGGGGAATAAACATTGAGTGCTTCCCCAGAGCACCATTAGATTCTGATACGAGAATATTGTAGGAATTGACGTTGAGTGCTTCCAAAGAGAGTCTATTATTAAGCTGAATTAGAGGGGTTAGACTGAGGGTATTACCCAATGGGTTGATTTTGTTTCTAGGTAGGACTAGAAGGGATAGGCTATGAGTAATTACCTTAGGGTTACATGTTGTGTTTCTTGATTTCTTCTAGGTAGGACCAGAGGGGATATGCTGTGAGTACTTCCCAGAGGGTTACCTATTGTGTTTTGTAGCTTACTTTATGTGTGTTATTTGAATTCTTTGAATCTCTATATTGGTGTGATGTTGAGTACTTCCTTGTTTACTATACTCTTTTTTTCTTATTGAATGCCTTATATATTCACTGATTGTTAGGCACAAATCTTATTATGGTTTCCTACTTGGATTTAGTCTCAAACCCCGTTTAGGCTATGATTTTGGGCCCAAACAGATTATATTGATGGAGGTATAGATTAGGGAAAGCACCCTTCTACATTAGGTGCTTGACTGCTTTAGATCTGGAGAGCATGGGAGCAAGCTATGGCTTGCGATGATGTGGAGTTGTTATTTGATTTATTTTGTACTTGGGTTTATTACTGTTGTATTCCAGCATTGTGATTTCATTGGCTTCCTTTCTAGACATATGTATCATTCATTATTCATATATATATATGTGTGTGTGCTAGTTTGTTATTTTCCAGTCTTCTGATGTTTACTTTATGACTGATTATTTCAAAGTACACTTTTTCTATTACTTTCTTCCACTGTGTTACGCTACCAATGAGGGCATAGTTTTCCCACTATCACACCCAAGGACCTTGATGCTAGTCGGCAGCCTCTAGCATTCGGTGAAATTCCTTTAAGGCCATGTGACCAACCGTGTATGGGGAGCC
Organism: Viscum album; assembly: GCA_963277665.1. Classification (NCBI taxonomy): domain Eukaryota; kingdom Viridiplantae; phylum Streptophyta; class Magnoliopsida; order Santalales; family Viscaceae; genus Viscum; species Viscum album. Next base: position 496,569,366 of record OY728123.1, on the reverse strand, counting down.
TCTGGGTGGATTCCGGAACTGGGACGTTACAATTTTATTTTAATGTTTTTAATGGCAATGTATATTTTAATAACTACACGAATTATTTTATATTTTACATACTTTATTAATATTTTATGATTTATTGAATGAATGAATATACATCCCTATGATCGAGTTTATTTAAAAAAAACATTTTACAATTCATTTGACATTTCAATCTCATTAAATTTCTTCTTATGAGTGTAATTTAAATTGTTATTGGTGTAATGTTTGAAATTTAATTCTTTTATGTGTCATGATTATTACATTTATTTTGGTAATTTTTTGGATTATGGGTGGTGTATTTACTAACCAAGGTCATCTTCTTCCACTATAAACCAAGGACAAATGGTTCCTTTAAAATAAAAGGATGGGTGGGTCGGTGGTAGACCTCTAATCTATTTTGTATGGAATTTGAACATATTAGTTACTAAATTTTTATATTTGATATGGAAAATGACGTCATAAGATACCTACAAGATTTATATATTATTTCAACGTGTTATTATATAAATAATAGGACTTCTCAAGGTAAGATATTTATATAATATTTAATGGAATATATACCAATTTTCATAAGGGTGAAATGTATTATCTTGTGAAAATGATTTCATGTTTTATTAATGACTTAAGACAATAAATATTTATTTTTATTTTTTGTTAAATAATTTTTATGATTTTTTATGAGAATAGTTTTTCTTTACAACAGAATTATTATGTAAGAAATTTTTTATTTTTAGCAAATTTTTTTTTTTAAAATGATATTTTTATATGTAAAATATTTTTTTGATTTATTTTTTGTCACTTCGATTTTAAGGATCTTATAAATCTTTTAAATTTTATTTCACAAGTTTTAAGGATACGTACGAATGGATAAGAATCCATTTTTAAGTCAAAATGATTTGATAAAGGAAATAAAACATTCTTCCATTAATATGTTCTGTATTTTGAGAAAAAATGGATACTGATATTATTTTTAAATATTGGTATGTATGTTCATATTATGTGACATTTCCGAACTAATTATACATATATATATATCCAAATATTTTAGGATTCTAGAGATGGAATAACATGAGATATTTTCTGATAAAACATGATTTTTACGACTTAATTGTTGGGAACATTCACTTCTTCTGCTTGATTTAACAAAAATTAATCACATTTTAAATCATGATAGAGATCTATATATAATCCAAAAACAAGACTTACTGAGATCCATTTTCATTACATGGTTCTTCTATATTCATTACATTCCAAGACTCTCTGATTCCTTCAACTATATAATTATTTTCATGATTTATATTTCTCCAAATCAATAATATATCATATTAATGTGTAATTTATGTTAGCATGAACATAATATAATATTGTACCTCAATTCAATATTGAAATTGAACTCACCAGTTATCCTAGTGCTTGAATTATTCATAATACTTTCCAAAATACTGGTAGTCTTACTATATAATGGTCAATATTAATATTAATTTTTTATTTATATAATAGTTTCAAAGGAAACATTCTTTTAATACATGTACATATTTTTTTCTATCCAATTATAACATAGTAGAAACATCCATTTTTTAAATTTCAATAGTTAATTTCTATCATCATTCTTGTCACTTTCTATAATCCATCCTCCAATCATGTAATTCTATAATTTTATATTTTCATATTTTTCATCCACTTTAAAGAATAGTTTTTCTTTCTCATTGATGTATATATCAAAATCCAAATCATATTCCCTTGTACACTGATATCCAATTACAACATGACATGACCCAAATAGAGTTCCCAATCCCCATGAGATGGTGATAATCACTATAGAATCGATAAATTCTAATAGGGTGCAATTTTTCCAAAATATTTAAAAAACAAGGTTATGTATCAAATAGATACAACCGATATGAATACTATTTGAAGGTGGAAATTATCCAAAGCACCGTGACACAAGTCTCAATATAGTAATAAAACATGGAAGAATATATGGATAGAGAATACCATCATTTGATTCAAACACCGGAAGGTCCTGCATGTCATGTACACTATCCTTCTCAATTTGATTATTTCCCTTTACCTACACCTAACATGAGAAATCTATAATCACCTAATGGTAAAGATAGGGTGTGACCAACAAGCCAATTAATATTTCCCCAAATACAACATAAGAATTAAATATTAGATAAACCATTTTATAATATTATAAATAAAATGTGGAATTAAAACATTTCTATTTTTTTGTATCAATAAATTATTAGAAAATAATTTTTAAAGACTACTTGAAAATAGTTACAAAAGATTTTCCATATAATAGGGAATAATATATAATATTTTTTTAAATATTACGGAATGAAACAATTATCAAAATATTTTCTTCATATTCATTTATATAAAAAGTAACTTGTGTAAATCATTTATACCTCAATTTTTCTAAAATCACTTTATATGATAGAATCATGGTTCAAGAGACATAGAGGGGTGGATATACATGGAATGCCACATATCTTGGGGATGTAAGTCATACAATGAGAAAATGGAACATCCCTAAGGATGTGGAGAAGATAAATAAGTCCAAATATCCATGAGAAATATAATTTTTAGTTACGTTATCAATTACCAAACCATTTCCATGTAGAGATAAATAGTTCTTTTAATGTGTTCATTCCAACATTCTTATTATCCTCTTATTTTATTTAAGGTAAATAATTTTTTATAGGGGGATATCTTTGGTTTATATCAATTTAAAAATACAATTCATTCATCCCCAATTAAAAAATATTCCTTTCACTTGAAAAACTAAACTCAATGGGGGTATTATCAAAAATAATTTGTATTTGTTAAAAAACCAAAATCAAAAGGTTTTCATGAAAATTCACTCCATTAGTTTAAAAAACCAACATGAAATGTTTTTTATAAAATCCCTAGGGAATATTAAAATTCATGCCATAGTTATTTCATGTCTTCAGAATTCATCCAAAATATTTTTCATAGTTACAATTACAATTAAAGGGTGTTTAATCATTATCTATTCTATTTAAAAGTAATTTTCACAAAATTATAATTCAATGTTTATAAATATATTTGAAAAAATTATAATATAAATGAAAATCGGTTTTATGTAATATGAATAGATTCAACACAACATACCTTTATAGTAATTATGCCAGTTCCTAAAGAAGGTTTTACACAAAAAAGTAAGTAATGTTTCTGGAAATATATGAGTATCCACAGAAATATATATACACTATATAATGGAAAATTATAGTATTCAAACACAATGGAATAGGGAGGAACATAATGGAGCATGGGAGCATTGGAAGGGACCACTGTAGTGTAGGATGTGAAGTTCTGGCCCTGAAATACACCACCATCGTGAAAGATAATAATGATACAGTTTAGAATGAATCAGAACATAACCCCTATAGTGTATAGAGGAAATGTTTGTCATGAAAATACATTTATCATAGGTGATTTCATCATATCATCGACTCTAAAATATGGAGTTGGCTCTATAAAAAACATTCAGTGGTTTGGAATGAACTCCAACTGAAGGGGGGGGACTAGAAAATTTATTGGTTGAATCTAATTCAAAAACCCCTAAATAATACCTATTTAATTCTTCAAATAAAAATCAAATTAGACCTCAAAACAACTGTGATATAGCTTAATAGAGGGTATAACACCTGATAAACAAAAGGGAATAAAATTTTGGAAACCAATACAGAATATGATTTTATAGTATGAACTAAAATCTATTAATTATTAATTTTCAGAAAACCATGATTCCAAAAGTCGTCATCCATATTGGAATTAATTATTTTTAAATAAATATGTCTATTTTATTTCATGGAAGAAATAGAGTCTATTAAATCAAGTCATTATCATGCCCCTAATATGAATAAAAGGTCTGATATTAATGAAATTATTTTTATAATTCCCCTTGAGGAAAAAATTTAATCTTTTATGATTGAAGAAGTATAGAAAAAAGTAGAAGGTAAATTGTCTACAAGGGACTAGAAAATTTATGAATTTTGGAAAATAAGTCCATTGAGGCAATTAATGAAAAATATATGTTAAGAATAAAGATAATGAAAATAATGGGAAGAAATATTAGATAAATGAGCCAGCCACAATCTATTACTAGAACAAAATGGTTTGTGGAAATTATAACATTGTGTACATGAATATATGTATTTATAATGAAAAAAGAAGATATTCTATGATAAGAGGTAATAAGAAATCTTGTGAGATCATAAATGTTGAAGTGGGTCCTGAGAATAAAGTATTGAATGATATACATATCATCCATCGTGGAAATGAGAATTTATTATTTGATTCAAGTTTATACAAGTCATTTATATTTGTATAATTTTATATGGGTATCACATTATATCCTCCTTGATTAGATGTCGATTTATCAGTGGAAATAATTAACGGTATGATTATTGAATCTTATATGCATCGCTCCTCTCAAATAGATATTTTTGTTAATGTTATTCATTTGAATCATATGATTCTCCCAATAGTTTAATTTGACATATTTATGGTAATAGAATGACATTATAAATAATTTTCCAAAATAAATTTACTAATAATGGATGTAACAATACTGATTCTAAATGAACTTATAAATAATAATCTATTAAAGGATTTATATGAAAATTCAATATAAATTTCTTCAATTTTATGGAGTTTTTTACTACTCATTACTGTTATTTCTATTAAATTATTTAGAATAAAAATGAAAATTATGGTATTCATATTATTCAGAAATATAAAAATGTATTTACTAAATATTTTCTTAGAATTCACCTTGAATCAAGATATTGAGTTTTCGATAGAACACATTCATTTTTCAATGCCTATTTTCAGACACCTTATATGATAGAGTTGATTGAGTTTACAAAATTAAAAAATTATCTCAATTAAATTCATTAAAATGGAATAATTCAGCTAAATGAATCACGATGGGATGAATCTATTTTTTTTTAAGAATAATGAAGGGTAAATGTATCTTTGCAATTATTATTGATAACATAACAAGATCAATATCAAGAACATGTATCATTTACACAGAATTGATGATCTATTCAATAGATTGTGAGCAGATTAGTAATTTTTAATGATTTAACACCAATATATATATAATTACTTGAGTGTCAAAAAGTATACCATATTCATGTAAATCTTCCATAATATTCATTGTTACTAATAATTTAATGTAATCCCATTTCAAAGTACAAATTCACTTCTATCTCCATTGATATAACCAACAGTGTATTAAGATTTTACCTTGATCAATTTTTGATAGTATTTATAGACAATATTTTTATATATTTCCTGACTAATGAATATTAATAACATCATTTGAGGGTTGTGTCCAATAACTTGAGAACTAATGATATCCATTCCACAGTTTGAAAGCGTGAATTATTTATATAAAAAATATAATCATTGGTTTATATAATTACATGTGAGGTTATATAGGTGGATATTTCAATGTTTAATGTTTTTGAATTACTTCTTATTCCATCCATAGTGATTGAAAAACATATTTTTATGGGGATGGATGGATACTACCTACACTTAATAAAAAATTTCACATTTTTGTAAAATCCACTACTGATGTATACATGAAAGAGAACTAACATATTTTGTGTATTTGAATGTGAATAGAATTTTAAAGATCTAAATAGAAGCTTGATAAATGAAAATATTTTTATACTTCCCTATAGTGAAAAATAGGTCGGGATCTCTATAGATAAATTAAATAATAAAATAGGTTGTGTTCTTATGATGAATGACACGGTGGTACGTTATACCTCTAGAAAATTGATTTTTCCTGAGAAAATTTACCAGACTCGTGATTTGAAATTAGAATCTATTATTTTATCAATGATGATATGGAGGAATAATCTTAATGGTGAAATGTATGACATATATACAGATCAAAAAATATAGATGTATATATTCACATAGAATTCGCTTGATTTGGTTCACAAAAGACTATTAGATATGATTAAGATTTATGACTAATCAGTACATTAGAAACCATGGATGGAAAATGTTTGTTAAAATTTCATGTCAGAATGAACATACTATTTTTACAATGATGATAATTGAAATGGATCTAAAATAATGGAATTTTAATAGGGTGGACCATGAAATCATATTGAATATAGAATGATTTTGTATAAAATGGGGCCAATTGATAACACAAAAAACCTTCCATAACATGGTTATTGTGTCCTAGGACACTAGGGATTACCGATTTCTCTATAAACATGTGGAACCCTACCCATGGGAACCAATATGCATAAAAAGAACATAATATAAATAAATTCTCTCAAAGGACAAAAACATTTTATTCTAGTGTTCTATTTTTCCCCCGTACACACCTAGGTAAATTTACCAAGAGTTCACCCATATTGATCCCTACTCAAGAAACACATTCTAAATAATTGAGTTTTAATATTTTTTTTATCCCACAAAAAAAGAACTTTGTTATCATGAGAAGTAACATTTATCATTTTATCCCTAAAATATAATTTAGTGTCACATTCGTACCCCCTTTAGAGGAAGACGACCTCATCCTAGACCCTGTATTTCAACTCTGTTAGTTCCACAACACATTTTTCTAGGAACTATGTTGATACCAATGTTAATATTGGTCCTTGTATATAGAAAAAAGACCCCACCATAACACAATGGTCTGGTGATATCCCACCAGGCACCCATGGTTTCAATGAAGACACATGGTCCAATACTTGAGGCCCACCCACATTCCCCAATAGATCATCACAATAATGACAATTCCCACAAGACAACACTCATTATTTCCAGTATTCTTCATCATTTCTAACATAATACATGGAAAACAATCGGTGGGGTCTCTCGTCCAAATCCATACATTTGTACAAGAGTGCTTAACTAATTTTTTTTAATCTGATAGGATCCCAAAATGAATGGTGCAACAAATTGACTTGATTAATAACCTTTATTCATTTAACACATTAAAAATATTGGGTGTTAAATATCCTATAATTATAAAATGAATATTCAACAACTAATTTATCTAAATTTTAAATTTGTATAGAAAGAGAATCTTGAGTTGAGAAATATGGAAATGAATATTCCTAGTAAATTCAGAATAGTAATGTAATGATAATGATTAAGAATAAATTTTGTGTCTTATAAACACTATAATTGAATAATTATAAGTTTGATAACCTCATTTATCATTATTATGTATTCATATTCATTGTATAAAAATATAGAGGCATTCAGTTGGGAATTTATTATTTGACAACATAATGAGAGATATAATAGTATATATAACTTTGGGCATGGTATACCAAAATGTTTCAGTTGAGAGAGATATTTTTAAGTGGATATTACATCCCTTAAATGTTTATGAGTGGAAATGGGAAGACTTTACCATGCATCTCGTCATGGGGATACATAATAAATATAATTTGAATAATTCTATTTGTGTTATAGTCGATTTCCTTATGATATTAATACATATCATTTATATAATAAAATATTTATTTAATAACTTTATCACATGTATTTTAATTATGTATAATGTAGGGATACATGGAGGACCACTACAAATCACATATGGTCATGATAAGTGGATTACATCATTGTTCACTAAAATTATTTTCCATGAATCGAACATGAAGTTGATCTTGGGAACTTTATATCATAATGAGACTACTGGTATGTATGAGGGGATCATTCAAAGATAGAAAGATATGCTGAGAGATTTATCTACATATTATAATAGATGTTTGGATCAACACCTTACACAAGTAAAAATTAATTTTAACAACAGATTTTACTAGATAATTCATATTGATCATTATGATTATCTCAATAAAATTACGTGAAAAAATCTAAAATGCTATGAAGAATGTGGGGAATGAATGTTATAAGGACATGATAAATTTAAGGAAATTATTGATACAGTTGAAGACATTCCAAAACCTATAAGACAGAATCAGTATCGTTAGAATAATTATACATAAAATCTATATTGAGATATATAGATCAATGATTTGGAAAATTTATTACTTTAGATATATCATTGGAACAATTATGTGAGAATTATGATGGAATTGGAAGCTAAACCATAGATATATCGAACATTATGTGAATCTTTATTATATTAGGATGGTATCTTATCTCATAGAGATTCCTCAGAATTTAAATCAAGATTAAAATTCAATGTAGTTATTACATTTAAGAAATTACATACTTGAACCTTAAAATATAATAAACATATAGGTTTCACTATAGGTGAATGACCGTTCATATAAAGAACACTTATAGATGTCAAGGATGATATATAAAATGTATAATAGGTCAAAAACAAAAACTAATTTAAGGTGATTTGGAGGAATAAAATATTCAACTAAGAAATATAGAAAAATAAATATGTGATGAGGTTGAGGAATCCCCAATTATATGACTCATATATACATTACATTGATTGTGTAAATTTTATACGAGGGTATAATGTTACACCCCATGATTATAGAATATATATCTTATTAAATAATAATTTATTTAGCTATATTTTGAAGAAAAAACGCATGAAAAAATGTAAATACTGGATATATATTATAAAATAATAAAAAATTCATTGTATTTAAATCCAATATAAAATTCAACAATAATTTATAATTCACCTAGAAAATAATATTGATCCTAAATAATTGAATTAAAATATTTTGTTTATGAAAATTGTTTTTATAGTCTATTTTTAATATAAAAAATAATTTAGATGATTTAAATTATGAATTTTTTTTACACATATAGAAAATAAATTAAATGGTTATCAATGGGTATGAATTAAAATTTAAAAATCTTGAATATAAAAGTGGGATGTATTCCAAAAAAACTATTTTTATGTTCATAATGCGTTATTATGAAGATATATTAAATTAACCACCACTGATGAATGATTTTAATGAAAAGTGTTGATGATACATTCAATAAAACATTTTAATATTTATTTAATGGTTTTTACTTGGCAAGGAACTGGATTCCAAAATAAATATTATAATTAAAAAATTCTATATTCTAAAAACAATTTTAGTTTCATTTTTCATGCTTATTTAAAAAAATCATAAATTTTTACTAATTGCATTTGGAAAAATAGATTAAAAATATTAAAATATAATTTTAAAATATAATAATTTTTTTATTTTTTTAGCCTATATGAATAATGAAAATGTTAAAACATTTTCACCATTATAAGGGTTTAAAGGATCAATGGAGGTAATACATAGAGATAGAGCATAAGAATATAATTTTTTTTGATAAATTGGACTTCTTAATGGGATTTATACCAAGATATATTATTATATTATAAAATTGGGTTTTTTTCACTTTATCTTGAATATTTATTTATTATATTTTTATGCTTTAAGAATTAATAAATGTGCCCCCACCTCACTTATAAAAGGGAATCCCCACCATTCACATATTTACAAACATTTATTTCCTCTCATTTGGAAATAGACTTCCCAAATATAATTTTCTTACATCCAACACTAGGACCTAGAGGTTCTTTTCATCCAAAAATTACAACCATTGATGTATTATATCTTATGAAGAAGGGAGTTTCTTAAAAAAAGTGTGAAAAATGTATTTACCAATCTATTTTCAGTTTCATTATCCCATTAAATCTTATATGTAAACTTTAACCATCTTAACATCATTATATATGTAACATTACAAGAATAATTTGTTGTTATGTTATGTCAAAACAAATTTCTACCATCTTTATTAACTATGATAAATGATAATTTCATTCAGTCGTACGTGTGGATAACAACCAATATGAAGCAATGTGATTCATTTTTGAAATTTAACATATATGGGTGATAATATTGATTGATTTAATTTAGATATATGATATATATGACATATATTATAATATTATTATTCTGGAAATATTTATTAATATTCCCTTTTCTTTAATTCTATTTATTGTACAATGAAAACATCGCTCATGTGTTCGTACAAACTGCCATCTCACTAAATATATATAATTCATTTTCCATCATAAAAATATATGAATTATTATAAAAGATTATATTATTAATAATTTTTATACTTATAACATGATTAGTATTTGGTTATGGTTAAACCATTATCATGTTAGAATAAATTGAATCATAAAACAATAAAATTAATGGGAAATAAAGATTTCACACCATAAATGTTGATTTTATTGATGATGTGTTAATAAACTATTAATTTGAAAGTATAATTGAATATTATATTCTATAAAAAGTATTATTATAGATCTATTATATATTTATAATAAAATATTATTTATTAATTTTAATTTTATGAATTTATAAAAAATATATTCGAACATAAGGTAAGGGTTTATATTATAATATAACTTTTTAATCCAGAATATTTATGTTCAAATGTTTTTTGGGAGAATTATATGCGCCTAAATTCATATAACCCGTATATTTTCATTTAATATATATTTTTTTATATTTTTTTAATTTTTCTCTTAAATTATCCAATATTATTTTGTTAAATTGTTCTAGATTTTTTTTATAAAGTATAGTCCAAATTTCTAATATTATCAATGAATTATCTTAAATGTATTTATTTTATAAAATCTTTTCAATTTATTATTATCCATGTTCTAATTATTAATTTATTTAATATTCATACATATTTTAATTTATTTTCAATGTACTAAAAATTAATCATTACAACTACTTTAGAAATACAAATATATAATTTTTTTAAAAATTAGTGTGAATGGAATATTTTTGAATTTTTAAAATAGAAATAAATTTTACCTCCAACTTGAACGTATTTTAAATTATACATAAAAATTTTAACTGAAAATAATTTTTTAATTTTTTTGTAATTTACTAAAATTATTATCAAAATAAATGGATATTTTATCATGTTTTCAATGTAAATATTGAAAATTATTTTAAATGTTTTTTCTACAGTATCAATATCATTGGTTGTTTATTGTACCTCAACATTTATATGATGTAATCATACAATCTATTTTATTTCATCAGATGAGATATGATTTCGTATTACTGAAATATTTATGAAAACTAATTAATTTCCATATGTTATGTTATGATGAATTGGTGAATGTTTTTTTGATCTTGTGGGAGACCTAAATATATAGTTTTTCATTGTGATATTTTTGGTTCCATTGAAGCCCTCCAATTCATTGGGAAATGATAGATTTCCTATGAGATATTATAAAGGGGATGGGGTGTGAACCCATTACACGGATGAAAAGATATTAGGGAGAATGCCCAATAAATTGTAGGACTTATTCCACTCAATGAATAGTTTTTCATCATTGAGTCCTAACTAGTGAAATTATTTCATATGATTATTATTGTGACAGAGTTACTCTAATATGTTCATGATCTTATGATATTCATTAATGCATAATTTTTTTATTAATGATGATTTTTTATTTTAAAGTATCATGTATTATGAATGGTTAAATATTTATTCTATGTATCCTGATTTATAATCTATAACTGAATAGGTATGAACATCTTATATTATTATAATGATTTCATACCCAAATGGTTATCATATTCTTTCATTTTATAATTAAAATATATCTTCCATTTTTATACATACTGAGTTTCTAATCTAACCCTTTCTTTTGATTATATTTTTCATATGTTATGAAAATAGGTTTTATGCATCATACGTTTAAGATGATTATAATGAGAAAAGAACATTTTGGGTGATGTGAAACATCATTAAAAAAATATGTTTTTTATAAATCAAGTCTCCAAAGACAGAAAATCATTATGTTTCTTGGAAAAAATATAGGGTGTAAAATGTTATATTTTCATTCAAAATGATTTCATATTTTTTTATGTTACTGTTGGGCCACCCCAATAATGGTTCTTAATATTGGTTTCATCATTATCAGAAACATCCACAATGCATTAAGCTTAATAACTATTATTTTTTAAAATATTTAACTATAATAACATAATATACATATCCTTGTGGAACCACCTCCATCACATTCATTTTAAATTATTTTAAAACAATAAATACCTGATTGACCAACATTTCCATACATAATACAAACAAGAGGCTGTAATATGATAAAATTAAATTGATGTATTTTTTGTCTCCATAACATGGTATTTCAAATTATAATTTAGCATATTGAATCATTTATCTTTGTCAACTTCGTATAGGAATTTTGATATATATAAATTTGTTTATAATTTGAACCTTTTAGGAGCTTGATGAAAAATATATAATCCTAATTTCAAATGAATATAGTTTTATTTGGAGTACATTTAATGATACATTTTATTATTAAATTTCATTTATTATAGTGTTATTTTATTTAATTTGGGATAATCAAATTCAATTTAACAATTCAAAATAATTTCATTATTGTGAACATCCCAAATCTTATAATTTATTCTAATTGATTAAATAATTTATAAAATTATGAATATATGTTCTCAAAGGATGTAATATTAATATCTATGAATTTATTCCTTAACATTGACACATTAACTAATTTTTCCATATAACCCCCTTAAAAATATATTAATATCTTCACCCACATGAAGATTTATTTTTTCATCAGTCCTTAGAATTCATATATATGTAAATATATATATTCAACATTTTATAAACCTATGTAATTTATAACATTTTAAACGTAATATATTTTCTATATATATTCATTGGAAAAAAATTGTATATAAGTATATATTAAAAATATTATTCAACATAACATTATATACATTCAATCCCACATACCTTGTGTAATGAAATAACATGTTGTTCTATAGTTTCATGTTTTTCACATAAAAATGTAATCTTTATAGGGTTTAATATTTTATTCATTTAGAAAAAAATAGTCACATTTATCTATTTATTTCAATATAATATATACCATAAATCATATAATAATTATTACCCAAAACATTCTAATGAACCAATAATGATTAATAATAAGATGGAGGGGGAGAATAATTTTATACAAAGTTTTAATTTTTTTAAAAAATTTCTTCACCTTAAAAACCATGATAGGTTTTTTATTAATGTATATAGTTCAAAATTTTATAACAATATCATTCATTCTATAATGATCAAATAAATAAGCTTGGATAGTAAAACATTTGAGTATTCTAATCTTGTATTTATTAAAATTGACACGAATTCACAAGGGATACAATGAATCTACCTACATAAACATGAAGTAGGGGTATTACAATAGGATCACTATTCTTACATATGTCTGCTCCATTAATATTAAGGTACATGGAATGAATATTTTTTGTAATACCTCCAAACGATAATGGAATATTCATGTTGTTTGGGATTAATCCAAGGTATTTTATATCACAATTTTATTGTGATGAATAAAAAAACATATTTGAAATCATACTTTAATCTAAAAAAGTATATGGATGTACTTATTTCTTATTTACATGTTTTATTAACATTATATTATAATAGTTTGGATGGGTTATTCATTTTTTACTCCATGGATTTTTATTTTCATTTTTTATAGATCATATTTAATTGTATATTTATTTTTATATTAAACATTGAATAATAGAAATAATTTTCTTACACATATTATATAATGTTTTATTTTTTACTATACTATGAGTATGGTTTTTATATATTCAATATTATTTTTAAAGGGGTTGATATGATGGTATATGACTTATAGTGCTCAATGGGTGAATATTTCCTTCGAATGATTGGGATGATCTGAAACATAGGATGCCCACTAGAAATAAATCATCAACTACAATTCTATGTGTTTTGTATTATCATTAAACCATGATGGATAAGGATTTACCGCCTCTCAAAATATACAAGGATATGACAAGTATTTTTTATACTAGAATCCTAACAATTTTTACTATATAGTTATCATACAATATTTCACAAATAGAATGCCAACACAATGAGGATGATCACTCAGAGATCAATATTTCACTAAAAAACAAACTGACCATCCACTTCAATGCACTGAGATAATATGAATCTAAATAATCTCACATCCACAAAAAAATTGACTTTAAAATAACTTATTCAACAAAATTTCATGAAAGTATACTCAATATATTCTTTTGAATACGTAAAAGATATCTCTTCCACTAAAACTAACTATTATATTAGAATAAAAAACAAAACATTTCTAAACACAGTGCATGTTGACTTCTTCATTGCTTCAGTAAATGCATCACGTAAGCTAAAATAAATACTATAGAAATAATGACTTAGAGTCCATCATTAATGATCAAATATCAATGTGAATTATATGAAAATAATAATTTATGAATGTAGTTAGTTTATCAAAAACTCTTTATCAAACACAAGTGTTTTAAACTCACACATTCATGTATAAGCATCATCATATCCATGGTTCCTTTCATAAAAATAGTATTTTGTGAAACCCAATTTATTTTTAAAAAATATATTTACCTGAAAATTCTTAATGCATGAAATTATAAATAAATTTTATTTCTTATATTATAAATAATATCACAAAACAAAAACAATATGTATGAAAAAAACAAAATGGTGGAACAATCAATTTTAGTAATTTAGTATGTGTATTCCAAATGAGATCCATTTTGAATAAATAAAATCATTAAACAGAGAAATTTATTCTTCACTTAAGAGTATAAAGAATATGTACTTCAAAAATATATTAAGCTTATAAAAAACCACTATATGATTGTTTATGGTGTATATATAGATAAATATAATGGAGTATTAGATAATAGTCTATTCATGTATGATATAAAAAAACAAATCATTCTTCATTAGGTTGTGAAAGATTTAGGAATCTTAACAAAACGATACACATAATTATCCATCAAATATATATATATCCCCTCATGTATTTTTTTAGATCTCAAATATATTAATCTTGATGAAAAACAATATATAGAGATAATGGTGAAAGTTGATGTTTTTATCGATAAGAAGTGTTAACTCCCCAAATTCCTTATTTCATAATCATGAACTACCTCACTTATTTGCTCATACACTCATCTACATATATACTCTAAAATGTCCCTATGTTAAAAAATCTTGATGTATTATATCTTGAAACAATATAATAAAAACAGCGGTATGTCTTGTAGGAAAATTTAGTTTCATTAATACATTCAATATAATGTTTGAATTTATGTTCAATCATCAGATGTCATAATTAGATGTACTCCTAGTTGGTTGCAAAATGAATAATGTGATATTCATGAATTGTCTTATCCAAGGGAGGATACTTCACACGACATATTCTTTTTATTTGGAGAACGTAATGATCACTCATGATCAACCATAGAACATAAATAGTAATAGAATTATATTTGGATAATGAAAAATATATATTATTGAAATAAGGAAGTATTCAAATGAATCTAGGTAGAAAAATATCAATGTCCATGATGAGATTACTCAAATACAACAGATCTCATGACCTGAATTGTGGATATATGTTTTAATTGGATAGGAATTTTGGAAACAAAACAAGAATCCATATTATTTTTTAAAAGTTATGGATGTAATTAGAATGTATAATAGTTCAAATCATTTTCTTTAATAGAGTATCTTGGTTTTCTCCCAAACCACTACTGGAACTAACCCATTCCGAAACTCTAACATTTTTCAGACACATGGTAGAACCACTATTATACTCCCTTGAATACCTCTTTTTTTCACGCTAACAAGATCATACAAATCACTTACCTCCACTCAAGATTAGTGATATAGCCTTCCTATTTAGTTAAGGTATCCTCCTACAATTTTGGATTTATCCAGTGCCTTTATGATTGATTAGACACTTTTTTAATATAAAATCTAAATAATTGTACTTTGTGAAAAGTATTAAAATTTAAAAAAATGTGTTCATATAAATAAAATAAAATATTTGATATTTCAATCTAATAATTATTTTTGTATCTTAATTCATCAAATATAATAATTTTCAAACACCAAGATCATCAAAATAAGACCAATATTGACTTCACTACATTTCCTCAAACTAATTATAATTAATAACCATAATTAAGATAACTTATTCAAATGATGTAAATAATGTTCACTCTCTTTATAAAATTAAAAATATTTGTATTATATTTAGAATAGATCTATAATAATCTCCTTTAAATACTATGAATTTTCAATCATCTCATCTTATTGAAAAAATTTCAACATATACACAATTGAAAATACAATAATCAATTAGAGTTCTCAAATATCTACCTTTGGATTTTTTTTCAATACCAATTTCATTAATAATGTAAATGTTTTCCACTCCCCCATAAGGGAATTAAAACCAAATACATAAATATTATAATTAATTCATATCTAATTATTTAACAACAAAAATTTATATATTATCTCAATTTAAGTCAATAATTTATATTATATTCCACACAAAAGGAAATTAAAACTAATCAACTTGAAAGAAGGAAAAAAATTAGTTTTATTAGTGTATTAAGTCAATAATTAATCAGTTATGTGTCTACATGCGACACCCCAATGATGAATTAAAGTGTTGTCACTATGTATAACATAATAATAAATAAATATTTCAGAATGTGAAACCCACTTAAAAACATTTAATATTGGGTAGTTCAAATGAATTTGAAATAAAATTCATACATTAATTTCAATAAATAGATTAAGACATTAAAATTAGAGATTTTATATCCCATTTATCAATCCATTTTACATTTTTCATTGAATAATTAATTTAACACCTTTGGATTTAAAATTAATTTTTATACTAATGATATGAAAGAACACTTATTCAATGGTGACATTAAATTTTTAAAATTTTAAGTCATAATATAAGGACCTTTCCAGAACATCAAATAATAATGTGATACTAGGCAGGTAATTCTAATATAGAGTTTTTTCAGCTTCACTCCCACTAGAGGGATGAAAATTATACATCTACCTCGTCATGGATGGTTTTTGTAAAAAATTTATTCCAAGAACAATTATGAAAACAATGACATTGTTTTTTGGAGAAAACATGTCACAAAAAGAAATAAAGTACTATATGTTGGATAACATCCTCGATAGTATATAATTTTTCATAAAATTCACTTCTTAAAATATCTCCAATAATATATTCCCGACTTTTAATTCTTTTAAAAGAAAATAAAATATAAAATATGAATGGGAATAAGGTGGTTCTTCAATAATTATTAGTTATATATGAATTGATGTGATTTATTTCTCAACCAAAAAACTACATTTATGTCAACCTAGGATTTATGAATACTCTTCATGCTTTCTCCATCTACAATATTTCATATTTAATGATTTAGGGATTCCTAGAAGTATTTATTTCTTCATTTATCATATTATATGAAATGGATAATTCACACTAACTAGTTGTTTACCTTAATTGTTCTATTCTTTCTCCATCAGTAATCCAATTCCAATTTCGATAGTAATACTACTAAAAATTATTTTTTTAAATGATCAGACTTATTCATATGTGTATCCGCAATCATTATAATACAATTTTTTTAATGAGAGGTGATGTGATGTTTTGATAGGTTCTACACTAGTTTTTTTTGTCTAGGAAAAATGGCATGAATTTGTGAAAAATAATCATATAAATTCAACAACATAAACATATATAACTATAAATCATTTTGTTAATCCTTTTATACCCCATCTTATGAAATTATAAATTTTCATCTAATATTTCATGATCAAAATAAACCCTTTTATTTGTTTCAATGATTTATTCCATTTTCAGGTGATACATCATTCCACTAGCACAAGTGTTTATGTAATGCTTGTAATGTTTTATGAAATGGACACATAATCCATAAAATAATTTCATTTACTTTTATTGACATCCATTTTATCCTTCATGTTTGGTGTAGCATAATTCATTGTTTTCTTAACATACTTCTTTTACTTACACCCCATGGAAATCTTTTTAACCATTTTAATTGATTATATATTTGTTTTGGTCATTTATACATTTCATCATATTTATAGTTCATTTTTTTTCATGAAAAAATTCATCATAACTATGATAAATTATTTTAATTAAATCCTAGCTGTATTTAAGACACCAAAAACTCCTCTTGATAGGATATATTCATCATTTTATTTAAAATATGAAATATTTATAAAATATTTAACATGAAAATATATTTTATCCTCATAAATACATTCCTTATGAAATTTTCATATGATGATACTTTATATAAACAATTTATGGCTTGGTACCAAAATTTACTACAACAAAAATAGTCGAGAATAAATTTTGATCTTTTCTTCAATGGTACTATTTTAATGGTTTTGCAATTTATTTTTTTTGTAATTTTTTTGATTATTTTTTACAGAATAATAATATATATATTTCATCCCTTATTCCTTTTATGATATGGTGTTCTTAACAATTGTCTTATTCACCAGTGTTTGACTTTTTGTTTGAAACCTATATTATAAGATGATGAAGTAATAATAAATAAAGAAACATATGGAATAAAGAGAAAAATTTTCAATGATTTTATAATGGATTTATCATTATATATTATCAAACTATTATTTCACATGAACGTGTCTTCTCATATGTAATCTAATTTTTGTTATCACTCATTATATCCATTATGATCTCAGTATTTTGTGAGAATTCATCTTGGGTTTTCTCCAGATTTTTGAACCATACCTCCAATGTAGAAAACTTAACATGTCTAGATTTATTATTCTCTTTAGGTAATTTAATATTTTTATAAAATTATTTTAGGTATGTATTTAATAGTGTTGTATTTAGTTTTTCAATTGGAAATCCATTTCAAGACAATTCAATTTGGGGAAATTTTTATCATCCTCTATAACATAGAGTCTATCTTCTAAATGACTCTTAAACATCTGAATCTGCTACTCTATCATTTTATTATCAGCTATTAGAGAATTATTCGGATAAGAAATTATATTTGGATTTACCACTTTTTGTAATTATTTATCATTCATAGATTTTAAGTGTATTTTATCTAATGCATTATTAAATTCTCTATAAACATTATCTATCACATCCACCCCCATGAATTATCCATTTTAATTCATATTTAATCAATGTGAATCTTTTATTGCAATGTGATAAAGAATATTTTTTTTATTCATTAGCTAGGATGGATATCTAATCCTTGTATCTTATTTACAACTTGGATTTCATAACAATCATGGAATATTTAGGATATTCTATATGTGTATGAATCATTTCAGTAATAAACTTATTACTTACTTTTATCTCACACACATTAGTTTTTAGTTCCAATTAAATACATGAGAGATTTTCATTATAATTTCATAAATTTTCTTTTTTATTCAATAAGTCATTTGATAAATTTATTTCATTAAAACTTCTTTTTCATGGATTCATCTATACCCTCAATTTCTTCTCCATAATGTGACTTTTCACCACATACTTCCATGATAAATGAAAATATATATGTCACAAAATCAATAAGAAATTTCATAAAATAATCATAACATATGAATATAAATAACCAAGTTACTAAATACTCTCTTAATAATTATCTAATGAAACTATATTCATCAAAAGGGTCCTTATCATATGGTTTAACAAACAATACTGATATACTACGACTCTTCCTACATTCTGTTTGTGGTGTACCCTCTTTCTTCTTCATATTTCTTCTTAGCTCTAATGCCTCTTTATTTTATAGGTTGTTTGAAAATGTTAAGAATACAACCTTGTTGACACTAAAAAAAATAATAACTGATGTTTCTATATAAGAAAATTCTTATACATCCAAAAATATAAATTTTCATATCATATATGTTCATTATAAACAACTAGGATAATAAGGTAGATCCAATTAGAATTGGAACCTTTTCTATGATATCATTTAAAGTTCTTAGTGGATCATTTGGGAACATTGGGATAATTTGTGTAAAATTATTTTAAAAAATTCATTTAAATTACTTTTTTCAAATATTCCAAACCTGAATGTATTCACATGTAAGAGTGAATAAATCATCCCTATTAGGAAACATATTCACACCACAAGCATGACTGCCTTTAAATAAAGAAAAAAAGTGTATTTATAAATGTTTTTCCCTATATGGGAGACAATATACTATTTATTTTTGGTATTATAAAATAAATAAATATCTACTAGAAATCAATCAAAATTTATGACTGTGTTGGTCAAGTTTTATCCCAAAACCATGATGGGAACTTATTAACAACATCCCAAATTACACTAAAGTCCAACACATGTTATTTATTAAATAATCCCAATAAATTGTAATTATACTAGTACCCCACCAGTGTTTAAAGAAATTCTAATATAATTATAAAGTGCATGAAAACATAAATATTCTAGTACAACACAAAACATGATCTTCATCTTCAAGCTGAATAGATATGATGATTATAAAAATTCTCACAAAAACTGAAAAAAATTAACTCTCATTCAATAAGATAAACAATAATGTATAAAATAATTCTCCTTGAATTATAATGAATCCATAAAATATATCAATTCCACAAAAAACAACTTTTATCACAAAAACCACAACGTATTTCTCAGCACACTCTATGTTATATTCATCATAATTTCACGGAGATGTTCCTTCAGCTCTAAAAAATACCACTAATAGTATTTCATATTGTTATTTATGTATAAAACTATATAAATATTATTTTTATAAAATTAATCAATTATTCATGGTCTTATTGCAGCATAATATCTTCATCCAATACAACTGTGTACTACTCACTATTTCATAAATGCACATTATCCCAAACGTGGTTCATTATACAATAATATTATTGCCTGAAAATCATTATACATTTGACAAATAAATATATATGAAAATCCTCAATTCATCAAATCCAACATCTTTTTGTCTACAACGTGAAATTTTATCACACAATACACAAATTCTTCATGAACCACACCCAATTATGGAGTAATATAGTTTCAGAAATATAATAGACTTCTGCCCTATAAAATCCTTTGTGAATGTTTAATTGCTTCATGGGGAGCACATTCTTCTTCTCATAAGATTACAAAAATATATACTTTGTAAAGATAAAAATATTTAGGAACACTATTGTATCATCATGAATGGTTTTATATATGGATAACCATCACATGATACTGTAGGATGGTTTAGTAAAAAATTATTTCATTGAAGTGTATCATTATTTTTGAGATTGGGATGGAATTTGGATGAATATCACAATGACACATGAAATTATTCTTCATGAATATAATGATCCATCAATCATTTGTTTCTCTCTCTCAAATTTCTCTCTTCATGCATATTTTAAATAATCCATAAAAAATGAGGGTTAGGTTATTTATAGGGAGGAATCAACTAACCACCCCACCACCTTACATCTCTAACACACACACCTCATCACTTCTATGAACACTGACTCAATTTTATATAGACTTCTAGAAACCATTATATTCACAAAATAATATTGTATTATTGGAACTCCTAGTTATATAACTATAATGGTGGGGGTTTAATTAATACAAATAATGTTTCATGTATTAACTAAATATCATTTTTCAATGTCATAATAATGATCAGAATTCATAGAATAAGAACTCATACATTCATGCATAATTGTTCATGAAATGTTCCACTGATTCCCTTTTTATGAAAGGATACTTCACAAGAAACAATCCAATCTTATGGATCAGATAATGGCCACTCAAGATCAATATCATATCCTTAATGGTCTTGGAATGATCTTTAGATAATTCTGAATATGAATTCCAATGATAAAGAAACCCTTTGACGGATCATGGTATATGGAGTTCGCTAGCCATTATCAGAGGGTTTAGAGACTACTAATCACATGACCATCATTATTTAAATAATTTTTATTGGAAAATTGGTTTTAGAAACTAAAAAAGGTTCCATAATTTTCTTTCAACTTTTTTTGGAAGTTATTAATAAGAAAACTAGTCCCCCTTAACTTCTATTATTTATTTGTGGGTCATACCCATGAATCCTTACTGAACATTCTATTTACAGGCTGTCCCACATTATGGAACCACTATTCTACCCCATTTTCCCACTCAGTATGTGAAATCTCACCTGATTTTATAGGAAGAATTTAACCATTCATGAACAATGAGAAGGATATCCAACATTATTGGGGTATCCTCCCACAAATCAGGATTGAGTTTGTTCCTCCTTTAGTGGTAGGTTATATTTTTATCTGAATGTACATAAATTTATACATAATTAAATCTATTTTAATTAAAAATATTAAATCCATATCTATTCCATAAACCCTTTGATATTCCTATATCAACATTTAATTAATTTTTTAGAACCTGAAATCAATTGATTATCAAACATAAATGGTTATCAAAAAAAGTTCCATCTCTACTTATTTAAATTTCTTAAAAATATTGATCATTTAAAATAATCATTAAAATATCTTTGATAAATAATGTAAATAATATTGATATACCTAAATACATTTATAAAAATGGTGAACATTTATTAAATTCATTTAAATTTTTACAACATATACATTAATGAATATAGTATGAATTATATTATATTATATAACCCTTCTAAAAACACTAATCATAACAAAGTAATTCACAAATTCTTTAATATTTATTATATTAGTTGATAAATAAGTTATATAATCAATCATGAAATTAATTACCTTAAAAAAAATTTAGACAACATATTATTATCATAATCTTATAGATTCAATTTTGATTAGTTCAATTGTTTTATTATTTAGGAATGTGTTGCATGGAGTGTTATTATTTCTCTTACATAAGAATATTTTTTATATCTATGTTAATATGCTTATATAACAAAAATATTGTCTTTTCATTATAATTGATTTATATTATACGATATATGGTTATATTATTCATATCTATATCAAAATAGTTTACCAGATGGGTATCATTTTTTAAATATACGTAATATTGAATTTTGGTATATGTTTCACCACTATAATAACAACCCCATAAATATTTATTAAACCCAATTGTGAAAAAATATATATATTTAACTATTCAAGGAGTCCTATTTGGAATTTCTCTAATAACGCAATTATTTATATAGGGTATCATCCCAATCATACCATACATGACTCTCAGATAGTTGAGCAGAAAACTAAGTAGGTAATCAATTGTACTGATAAAAGAACAATATAATTATGAAATTCAAAGAATATTGGGTTACCATATTTTTGTATATAAAATATGACATTGATATTTTATTACTTAACTCATAGGTTTAACCATACCACAGTGACATATATAGGATAATATATGGATGTTGTGCTCTAACAGAACATACCCTCTTGAATGATCATGTTCATGAAATGTGTTTATATTAGAAGGAATGTAATAATTCATATAATATAAAAGAAATATAACATATCCCCATATTATAAAATATATTCCATTAATGTTTGAATAAATTGGATTTGTTATTTTGGAATCATATTTATTTTATGAAATCAATTTGTTCAATCCATAATGATTTGTTACGACATTCACAACTAATGGTATGTCTTCGTAATTAAAATAAAAATAAAATAATATCTATAAATATACTAATAAATCCTAGGCATAAGTTATATTAAAACCATTCTTGTAATGTTTGATAGTTTTAGAAAATAAATATTCCCTATATTAGTAACCCATATGGTAAAACCACAATTCAATAGAAATTGAATAATCTTATTTGCTAGTGAATAGTTTGATATAATCTAAATCATATCATATAGCCACTAATGAGAAAATAGAACCAGATTTTAATCTAGTGGGAATTATAGTGAATTGTATTATTAACCCTATTCTGTCCCCAAAGGAAACTCTTATGTTGTTGGCCAAGAATTCAAGTGATGGTTTGATGATTATGTTTGACTATAGCCATTTGAATCAGGTAAAATTCAAGAAACAAATCCCTATACCATGTCTTAGTGACATAATAGGATCCCATAAGGGATTTAGTTTTTTATTTAGGAATAATTTCATGTACAATTATAACCTATATTGACTTCACAATGGGGATATCTAAAATAGGATATTTACATGTCACATTGGAAATTATGAGTTATCGGTGATTACCTTTTTCCTAAAAACTATCATATCTTAATCATAGGTCTTATAAAATATATCATTCAACACATAATGGGCTAGTTTATAATGCCCTTTATTTAATATATCCATAACGTTTAAATGATATATGATTACACTTATCATCTAAATATTTTCGAGGTCCTTATTTTTGATAAAAAATACAAAAGCTCACAGAATATAAGTTTTTTTATCTAAGAGGTACACTTCATTGGACATGTCTTTTCAAATGGAAAAGTATTTATAGAACTGTGGTTGATCACTATAGTTCTTTCTGGTGTTCCATAAATGGGAAATTTAATGGTCTGGGGCTTCATTTTGTTTATAGGTTACAACCATGTATTTATTTTAAAATTATCATTGATTTATTCTTCATTGAATACATTTAATCAAAGGGGATACCCCTTATTTAGTCTGTGTTGTGATAAATATATTTTTAGTAGAATAATTAGAGGTTGATAAGTTGTATAGTACAAATATTACATGATTATGGAGTTAAATATGTGTTATTTTCTGATTCCCTTGGAGATAGTCTTAGTTGTGTGATGATGTATGGGAATGTAGTGATTCCTAATGGGTCTATATAGTTGTGAGATGAAAAGTGAAACAACATGATCCATGAATTTATCATGGTAAAATTATTGTTTTCTATGAATAAATGGATACATTACTTTTACAGTTAGAATATTATAGTCCATATAGTATTTAAGAGACTCAAATTCAGCTTCACCTATAGAGTTATTATTCTTGATTTTTAGGCATTGGAAATAGTTATTATTAGAATATGACATAGAAATTTTCTATAATACAGGGATGGTAATCATCATAGGTAATGATATTAGTATAAAATTAGTAGAATAGTTATTAAGGGATCCATATGAGAAATTGGAAGCAATAAAATTACTCTTAGTGGATGAGGGTGAAGTGTCTTATCCTTACTCAGTAGTGGTTATCCCCCCACATTGACAAGGTATGAGACTATAAATGTCTATAGACATCAATTTTGATATCATGTACAACCAAATTTTTTTAGGTAACAAAATATGTTTTTGAGCCATGGTTTTACATGTTGTCAATAAATTAATAATTATTGATTTATGAGGTAGTGATTCATGGGGAATTATTATTGGTTCATTTAATGGAAATGGATGAAATGTATGAGAAATTTTCCATGGTATAAATGTGATGATTATTGAACATATATTAAGAACCAAATTCATCTGTCATTTATGATACATTATTTAGTAGAAAATAATTAAGTAAATTTCCATGAAAATTAAATGTAATTATATGAGGAATATTACATACATCCCATTTCAATTATATTTTAATATTACATGAATAAGATAAAGGGTTATACATGAAAGTAATTTTATAAAGGATTTGTTCTCTCTATTATACAATTGTAATTATCAAAGTATTTTATGTTTTCCTTATATAGAAAATATTCATATCCAATGCAATCCCTAAAGGTATATCCAACAACCACAATTGAGGTAGTCAATGTCAACCTCATGGTAGATATATCCAATCAATGCCTCATGGTCTCGTAATGAGTTGTGTATATGTCCTAGCGTCAACCATGTATATATGTCAAGGGATATCCTATGTATAGTATTTCTATGTTAAATGGGTCGTGTTGTCCGAATGGTAGTCTAATTAGGTGGTGGATTGAAGAAGACCCCTACTCACTTTTGGATTCATAATGTGAATAGTTTTTTATTTTTCATAGAGACAATGCATGAGATTTATGATATAGGAAGAGATAGCCTAGAAAATGTTTATCCATATTAAAAATATTTCATTAAAACATGATCCAAAAAACCATAATGATCATTGTTTTCCACTAATTTTTAACAACATTGAAAAATATAGGGATGTAATTAAGCACTCTTGATAACTAGTGATCAATTATTTTGATTCTATAATATAATGATGATTCCCATCGATCAAAATAATGGTTTGGTACAAGAAAAATTGAACTGAAGACATGCATGCAACAAATGTATTTCATGAATGTGTTGGCTTAATAAATATTGACAACATGAAAAGATGTCTCATGAAAAATAACAATTATGAGTGTAACTAAAAGTGCTGATTACACGAAGTAATAACATTGAATGATTATATTTTTATTTTGTGAAGAATATTCTGATCATGTGATGGTGTTAGATAAATAAGAACATAAATTTTTTCATAATAATATACAATCATTTATTTATATAATCATGTGAATAATATGGGGGTATCCAGATATTTTCCAATGACCATACAACAAGGAATTGAATTAAGAAAGGAAGATAACATGTAGAACCGACATGCTTCATTTTCATGTGAAGATATCATGTGATCACACAATCTATTAACATGAAATTAAGAGGCTTATAATTCCAAAATTTTGAAATATTTGAGATATGATGAGATACTCAGATATTCAAAGAGTCATTAAAATGAGATTAAAATTGATATAGAAGAACATATATATATATATATATATATATATCAAGGATCAACTATGAATTTGAGTTACTACAACATTGAGAGAATGATGGAGCATTCTCTCATATGCAATAGAATGATTTTTTATGATATATTCACCTGATAGAAGATACTTCTCAATTGATAAAAAGAAGAAGTCAAGTATCTTGTTATAGTTTTCTTTGATAAATGTATAAGAGTCGAATAAAAGAACACCTCATGTTACATTAATAAATTATGAAAACAAACTCTTTCTGACACGAAGGTTCCCAAGAATAACCCACTAATAGAATACATCATGCAAATGGAACCATGGAAAACCACAGTCTCTTGAAGAATAATCCCAAGATCCGTCCTTACCTTGTAAATATATTGAGAAAAAAACATCTAAAACACTTTATTTTGAAAATAAACCAGTGAACAAACTATTTTCATGTGATTGATAGAGGGATTCACATTATCAACCATGTGAATCCTATTCATGATAAATTCTCTGAACCTATGAGACTACTTGTCCAGATACATGAAGGATAATAAGGCAACTTCATCCACTTTACTTATCTTACATGAATATAAAGTACATATCACATAATATTTTGTGTTTCAAATGAATGAAGAAGAAGAACAACTCATTTATTCCATGAATGACATGCACCCTATGTACCAAATATTATAAACATCAAGTGGTTGGAAGAAAATTCCTAGGATGAGGATTAAAATGGTGATTTAAATATTCTGATATTAAATAGTAGAATTGATTAGTGACATAAAACATTGAGAATGAGAACAGGTTCTCTTCAATGTATATGCACCATTAATTATCTCATTAAATCATTAATAATGTATGCTAATTACAAATTTATGTTTGAGCTGACTTTATGAATTGTAGTTATTATAAAACATTATATAATAAAAAAATATTCTAAATGAAAACATTTTAATTTAATTTTGGACTTCTTCATATATATGGAATAATTTTCGTATCATAATTTGATTTATGAAATTTCTCAGATACAGATGATCAGAGATATTTGTGGAAGACCAGCAGATTACATGGGATCTTGAAGTGCATATGGGAATGTGTGATATATCATGATATTGGAGGAAGATCAATATATAATCCTACAATGGATCAATCATTGAATAATGGAGGAAGCCTCTCAGAAGGATTCAGTAGCATGAAGACTGTTGTTTCATTGAGGAGAAGATGTATCTAGGGTGGATTCTAGATGATGGTTTGGATTTTGGAAAATTTGTGGGATGAAATAAAATGAACCTTAATAATGGACATAATAAAGGTACAACATTCCACTGTATCGACCATTTAAAAATTTTAAAATATTATGTTATATAATCCTTATTATGGATAATAAATAACACATCGAGAATTAATTATTGGTATAGAACATTATAAATATCATGTGTTGTGCTCTCTGTTATTATTTCAGCATATGAAGTGATATTGTATGATATACCTATGAGGATTTTGAATCATAACAATATCTTGAATAATAATTCAAAAGAATGAATTTTTAAAAATAACTACAGATTCACCCCCTCTTAGTGGTCAATATGGAATAAGGAACTACAAGTAGTGTTTGAGTGTAGGTCACCAATAAGATTACATGGGAGTTTTTATAATGTGAATAATTCATGGAAACAGTTATCTACCACAAATAAATAAAAATGATGTTACTCATAATCATAATAACATATAAATATTTTATAATTCCTTAATGAATAAAATTAAGAGACCTTAAAAATAGTTAATGAATAATATTGTAGAACAGACAAGGTTTCCAATAGTTGATGGTAAGTAATATGGTATATGTTACAGTGATTATTTTTATTATTATAATATGAATGAATCATAAAAAATATGATATGATGATGAATATATTATATATGTACTATTTTAATTAAAATAAAATTTCAATATATATCCTATGAAATTTGAAAAAAATATTTTTTAATGTGTCATGGGTTAACACGGAAAAAAATTAAATATTGAACAAGAGGATAATATATATATATATATATATATGTATATATATGAGGCATTGGATAAATGAGTTTGGATATCCTATACCAAAAAAAATCAATGAAAAGGATGAAGTAATTTATCTTTGAAACGAATCAAATATTGAGTTTATTGACGAATAAAAAGGAATTGTTTCTGATAAATAATTATTTGGGATTTTATTTTTAGTTTCTCTCCATGCATTTGAAAATTTTCATAATGTGATCAAGGTACTAATAATATTTCAGCTAGAGGATATAGATAGTAGGTTCAATGAGATTGATAATTCATTGAAAGTATAAAATATAATGCATGAATAAAATAATGATGAATCAAAAGTAGGATTAAGAAGAAATGTCGAGATCTGTTGGGGATAAGAAGAAATCCCAAAACATGATGTTTTTAGTGTTGGAGGTGAGAATGAAGAAACATGAATCACTATAAACTGGATCATCAAAAATAATTTAATGAAGATATACTACCACTCAAGATTTTATTTTGGATCATGATTCTGGGACGAACATGAGATATTCCAATTATCCAATGGAATAACCATAAAAAACATTGAATCTCAAAATCTAGTAAATATTTTATATTCTAATGATGTTCATGTGATTGAACACATTTTAAATCAAACCATGAGAAAGTATGTTATGTAAACAATTTGGAATAACACACCACACCAATTCTGGATGTGAAATGATATATAAAAAGATTTTACCCATGAAATGTAAAAAGGAATGATAGTTCCTCTAATGATAGAAGGCTTCACAATTTTTAGAATCCAGATGGAGTACATATGAAAATAAGAGGAAAGGATTCATATGCTATTATTGGATTTGAAGGATGTTCTCGAATGATGCTTAAGAATTATGAAGTAACATGGTAACTTAGGTAAATAATTTAATTCTGTAATTTATTTGGGAGAAAATATTTTGAAATGTCAATACCAATACAAGAGAAAAAAATCCACAAAAAATGTATTTTAATATAAAAAACAGATATTAATGCTTTGAATATTTCCCTGAGTGTGGAAATATAAAGGGACGACGTTATCATGAATGATGGTATATACCTATCATGAAACAATATATAATTTGGTAAATATATGACCCCAAAAAGGAATGGAAGACAAGAATTGTTTTTGAAAATATAATATTGTCATGTGAAATAATACTATTAAACCAAAATTCATCAAGAAGAACAAATATAGATCCCATCATACATTAAAGGAATAATGAAATGATTTAATAAAATAACTAACACTTAAAAAAATGAGGATACATTTGAATAATTATAAAAAAAACATATTCATTAATATAATACCAATAAAGGTGGAGGGTCATAGAGTAGTGGCTTTTGATGGTCCTTTGAAACATATGGGAAAAAATTATTCTCATTATCATATAAAATTTCATTTCTAGATTATAGGCATGATTCAAGAGGGATTAATGATGTACAAATGAGAACACAATCTGAATGAATGAATGATATTACTATAAATTCTTCCAAGATAACTATATAAAAAATACAACATGTTAAAATAATTTTATGTTAGATTTGGTTATAAGGGGAAACAATGTTTGGAATGAACATATCAACATGTATAAAAAAATAGTGGTACAAACACACCTCATAAAAAAAATGAGTATATCTGTTGTAGAATTATAAAACAAATTAGACCAAATTACTCCCAATATGATTCATAATAAGTTAAATATGATTTCTATATCTCATATGAAATATGTTAATAAATTAACTCTTGAAAATACATGTTGAAAATCCAACAATATTTTTACATTTCCAAATACATTCTTGTAAGTTTTTCTACTGATTTAGAGAAAAACAAAATGAAGAAAGAAAAAAATTTAAATTTTTTTACTAAATGAAAAATTTAGATTAATTGTGAAGAAGATTAATTTCACATGTGGTCTTCAATAAATGAAAACACATATATTGAAGTAGTTATTTGTAAGATATAAAATAAAGATATATTGTGTTAAAAATTTTCTTTAACAGTATTTTTAGAAAATGATGTATCCTTCAATTTAATTTAGATTTAATCAATTAATATGTAGGATATAATGGATTAAGTGTGAATAAATATCTCAAAAAATGAAGTGGTAGGAGAAATAAGATCCTAGTTAAAAAAATAGTAAATCACATTTGAAAAGTAGATATGGATTCATGTAGAATATAGAATGGGTAGAAAATTTGATGAGAAAACAATATCATCCTTACTGTTTGCATTGATGAACATATTACTCCACCTCAATCCCTAAAATATTAGGTTTAATTTTTATTAACTAAAATGTAGAGAATTAATGTTATTACAATACCTCATTGGTAGATCCTAATATTCAATGAGTTATTTAACATCATCGATTGTAAAAAGTTATGGATGTTACAAAAAATGGACTCCCACATAACGAATACCATTTTGGTGTGTTCTAAAATTGGAATAACTTGTAAAAAATTATCTAAGATACTCACCATCATAATGATGTTGATTATTTTTTCTCTTAATTTTGGATAATTAATTAAAAAATAATTCCAATACATTTGAAGCATTAAAATATAATTTTAATTATATCCTGGTAAAACTAGGGTCTGAGGTTAATCAATAAAAATTTCATCAATTTTTCCAAATTTTATTATTTACCTAAATTAAAGGGTGGGACTTGGTTTATGATAATATTAAACAACGGTAGAGCTCTATATTTTCCAATAACCTTATAATGTGTTTATTGAATTTTATAGGATTTCAAATTTCGTTGAAAAATATATTTTAGTAAACTACATAATTTAGATATCATAAATTATG
The DNA here is from genome assembly GCA_963277665.1 of Viscum album. Taxonomy (NCBI): domain Eukaryota; kingdom Viridiplantae; phylum Streptophyta; class Magnoliopsida; order Santalales; family Viscaceae; genus Viscum; species Viscum album. Next base: position 496,537,850 of record OY728123.1, on the reverse strand, counting down.
ATCATGATTTCTTATTCATTATTTTTTATGGACAAGATACACTTTTGATGATTATACCTTTAGTTATACACCTGGTTATACAATGTAGGTTTAGAAATTATTAACTAAAAAACCATTTATATGAAACCCATGTTATATCATCACATTGTATGTATTTATCTATAAATAATAATCAAAGGGAGGATAATTTTAAAACAATGATTAATTGAGAGGACCACACATAACCATTGCATTTAATTTCCAATAATGGTGAGAAGTTTTACACCACATACTTTCTTGAATGATATATGATGATACTGAAAAAAATAAAAAAGGTGGATATTGGTGATCCTATGACACATTATTTTTTAATAATTTAATATGTATTGATTGATGAAGGGGTGATTCATGGAGAATTGTTAAGAAATAATATAATTGAAACATGTATCACAATTGAGTAATTATCTATCCTATAACTCTGATGGATATTGAGATAATCTTATGTTCCAGAGACATGTTCCACTGATGAATCATTTTTTACTACATGATTTTGAAAAATTAATCCCTAAAAAATGATTGTAATTTCATGAATGTAATTTTATGTTGGCTCTGAAAATTTTATAGGCATTTAGAATGAACTATATGATTAGTTGGCATGGAAAAATATTTTAGAGTGGTTTTTAATCTATTAAAAACATGAAATTATTCATTTATTTTTTTGTTATTGTATAGAAAATATTTCCATCAAATTGACACACACAAGGGATATCCCTCAACCTAAATTTATGGATTAAAGGTGTACCTTATGGAAGCTCACATTTTTATTAGACTACATTACATAACATTGTATAAATATAAGATATTTTAAATTTAATTTTTATAAAAAAATGTACATAATACATGAAGAAATAAAACATTCATTTAATCCACAAGAATGGATTCTTAATTTTTATCCCATTACAAAATTATATAATCTAATAACATTGGGACATTCTTCAAAGGAAAGGGTGAGCATAAGGCCCAGTAATGGAATGAAAGGGAAATATTTTACATGTGATCTTGAGAGTTATTGATAAAAACATTATGAATATAATAAATGAATGATAAAAAAGAAAATGTTACATATAATATAAAAACTAACATCAATAATAACATTGAAATGTTGATATAATATTTAATTTAGTCATTCATATCATGTCCACATGGTTTTTCATCTTAGTGCCATAAAAATTTCCATGGTTTTTCACTAAGTTATCATAAAACAAGATAACTCTAGAGATTAATTAATTATCCAAATTCATTAGATCACTACCATGGGAAACCCTTCCAATTTAATAATTAATTTCATAAAAATATATTAAAATAAAAAATTTCAGAAATAATTCACGAAGAATAAAATAAATGGGTTATACATCAAAATCATTTTGTTTTTAGAAGTTTTTAAAGACATGATCATTATGTATTTTTAAACCCAGGGATAGGGGGAAAATTTTGATGTATATTAATAATCTAATAAAATATATCATTTTTAATATTTATGTGAATAAGCTAGGAAAATAATGTGGTTTGGGTTACAAAAAAAGAAATCAAATTGATAATTTCCATAAGAAAACGATATAAATTTTAAGAAGAAAATAATGCAGCATAATTGTATGAAACATGATTTTATAAATTAGTAAAAAGAGAGGGGAAAAGGGTATAAAATTAATAGAATAATCTTAATATCATTCAAGAATAAAATTAAATAGTTATAATAAAATATTTTTGAAACATGGATGTTATACCTCATAAAGTAGGTAATTGATAGGAAATGAGAAGTTGAGGTTTACCTTACCTTAAAGAATGTTCCTAAAACATTAGGGTCATGACCTTGGAGGATTGAGCCAAAATTAGGAGGGCTAATTGAGAGGTAAAAAATTAGATATTCATTAAGGGTGAATAAGAATTAAAATGAATAAGCGAAATTTGTGGGTATTTGTAGTAAAAGTGGAGGCTTTGTTTATTAGTTTCCTTGGACACCTAGGTTGTGGTAAATAAAAAAATATGGGATAACCAATGGTATTTTCCAATGATATTGAAAAAATGGAAAAACTATTATGTTATTTTAAACTAAAATATTCAACTTTAATTTGAAATTACTTGTTTCGTCATTATGAAAATTTTTTGATGTCATTATACATACCGAAATCCCAAAACTATATTTTTACAATTCATGAAAAATTAAAGTATTTTACAAAATTCTCATAAATTTGACACATAAATATTTATATCTTATGATTTGAAAAATAATATTTATTTTATCATAATAATTATCTAAATATTATAATTTTGACTTGTAAATATAAAATTACTTAATTATTATAAAGAATAGAAAATTGAAAATTTATTATGAAATTTCTAACACAGAAACAAAATTATTATATCATTTATATTTAAATAGGATTTCTTTAATAATATTATTTCATTAAAATTATAATTACTCATAATACCGTAACTTATGATAATAATTATATCTTTTTTAAAAAAGAGAATTTATATCTGAAAAATCAATTTTTCAAAATTCATCATATATTATAGGAAAACTAATATCAGAATGAAATTGAAGGAATTAAAATTATATTTATACTATAGATCTACATAGTATAGAACTAATGACCCAACAAAAAAACCTTTATAACAGCATCATATGACATAAGGGTAAGGTGTGTGATTTTGATATATTAAGGTGGAAACTCCACTAACATTTGCCTAATAGTAATTTCCACCAACTTGATATTATCTTTTAGTTCATTTATTTACAGATTCAAGTAGTGAAGCTTGGATTATTCATGGATATTAGGGAATCCCATTGATGATACATCAATTCCATGCTCCATGAAATGGAATTATTATAGTGCCACTCTTCTACTTGAGGTCTTTGTTTCTCCGTTCTCAATTAATTATTATTTTTCATTTCATATTATAACCAATAATTAAAACATTAAAATGATGTTATAGTTTCTAATGGTCATATGGACCGATGGTCAAAATTTAGCCATGGTAATATAATGCTTGAATCACGATAGTCACATTTTAATTTATACCCACTTCATTATTAAAAAGATATAGATTTTTTCAGTACATAATAATATAACACAAATATAAAAAATTCAATTATCATTCAAGATGTTTGGGTCATTACATTATCCCCCCTTAAAAAATTTCATTCCATAAATTTCTTTCCATTATCTCATATGAGAAAAGGTGTGGTAATTTTTGTTTCATTATCTCCTCTCATTCCAACATCACTTATTCATATTTTTGGTTCCTCCACAACACTCTGATGAATTGGGTAGTCTTGTTCAATAGAACAATGTCTCTACACTATAAGATCACTACCAGATTCTCATCATAAGAGAGTTCATGTTCCAAATATACCATTAATGGATTAATATCATGTGAATGGTCTGGTTTGTACTTTCACAAGATAGATACATGGAATACATCATGAAATTAAGATAAATTTTGAGGAAGTACTAGATCAAATGAAAATATTCTTATGTGATAATGAATTCATTCGGGGAAAATGATCCTAGTGATAAGAATCCCATTCTTCCCAAACACCATGACTCTATTCCATGGTGAAAATAAAAGGAAGAATTTGTCTCCAACATCAAACTCCATGTACCTTCGATAAATTTAAACATATATCTTCTTCCAACTCTTGGTATAAAAATATTTTGTCTGATGGATTGAACCTTTTGTGTCATCTCTTACACAAGATCTGGCCCATGAAGCTTTATATTACCAACTTCATCCCAAAATGTTGGATTTCTACATTTCTTCCCATACAGAGCTTCATAGGGTAACATTTTAATACTCGAATGAATGTTGGTGTTTTATGACATCTCAACTAACGGGATATTTAGATACAATCTACATTTAAATTCCATTGGGAACATTATCCCCATGTACTTGAGTTTCTGAAAAGTCTTTTCATATTAGAAATCATTTTTGTGGTGATAGGATTTAATTAAATTCAATTCAGTGAAAATATAATGTTGAATACCTAACAAAAATATAGAGGTGAAACATGGATTTTGATTATAAGTGATATAAAGTGATATCCAATAAAACCTCACAACATTATTTCTATAAATCGTAGAATGTTTATCATGAGGTAAGTCTTTCCTGATAAATATAAAATTGGAAGGCTTGCTGAGACGGTTCACTATAACCCAAATCAAATTGTTTTCATTGGATTTTCTCAAGATAAAAGGGACTAATTCCATAGTGACATTATTCCACATCCATGTTGGTATGGGTACTAGTTGTAATAATCCATTAGGAAGTTCTTATTCTTCCATCACATATTGATACACCAAGCATGTTGTATTATTGTTGATAATTTTCCATTTCATGTTATCCAACCAATAATGCTAGTGAATGCACCAATACATTTTGGTGCTTCCAGGATTCATATATATTTTAGAGATATGAGTTTATCTATCATCTCAATCTTCATTTTTGAAAAATATGAATAACAAATCCATGTACAAAAATTGAGTCCACCTTCTTCATCAATATTAAACTCAGAAAACACTCCATTATTCACAACCACAATATTCTTATGAATCAAAGGATCTTATCTTTCAGATTTAAAAATAATCACTAATAATTATTGTTGAGAAATCATTTGGGATTGGGTTGATTATTTACCGTACCTTATGATTCATATATCCTATTTTACTAAAACTTTGATTAAAGAATATCCTTGAATCCTAATCATTTTTAGCCAAACATGTTTTTCCTGCATAATGGATACTTTTTTTCTATTCTTGAGCGATAAAAAATTGAACAGTAATTGTATTTATGATGATCCAATCATAACATATTTCTCTTTTTTAATTAAATTTTAATAAAAATATACTTCCTGCCTTTATGGTCTGTATATACTTCACAATTCAATATATAAAGATAGTAATTCCATATTTTTAGACCAAAAATAACTATATTTAGCACCCAACATTGCGTAGTATAATTCTCATTATGAGGAATTAAGTGTTGAGATGAAAAATCAATCACCTTTTTATTTTTCATGAGGAAACACAAAATCCCTATCAAATATGAATCACTAAAAATATTGAATCCTTCTCTGATAGAGGGTAGTGTTATCTTGGTTGAAGTAACCAACCACTTCTTATGATCATTGAAACATTATTCACATTCCAATTTCTAGATAAAAATTTCCATTTTTTACGTTAACTTGGTTAGTGGATTAGAAATTCATGAAATTATAGTCACAAACATCCAATAATATCATACTAGAAATGGAAACAAAGAAATAAGTTACTGGTCTATGATGAGATCACTTCTCCATAGCCTTTATCTTGGAATGATCAAGTGATATTCCTTTATTGGTTATAATGTTCCCAATGGTGGAAAATTTTGTAACCAAAATTCATATTTTCATAACTTTACAAATACCCTCTAAATCATAAGTGGTTTCAATATAACCCTTAGATTATCCCCCTTATCCTCATTAATTTTGAAATATATCAGAATATCACCAATAAAAAGTACAACAAAAATATCATGGTATGCCTTAAAAAATTTATTAATCAAATGAAAAATATATAAGGGGAATTAGTTAAGCCTATGGGAATAAAAACAAACTCATAATGACCATATCATGATCGGAATATGGTACTTATATTATCTTTATTATTAACCCACAATGGATGATAACCATATCGAAGATCAATCTTTGAGAATAATTATTCCCCATGTAGTTGGTCAATTATATCATAAATCTTTATAAGAGGGTACAACTTATTTACTATAATATCGTTATGTTATCTATAATCAATTAATAGCAACATTTTTTATCCATATTTTTATAAGGAAAATAGGTGCCCCCTCAGGACACACAATTGGTCAGATAAACCCCTACCCCAAAATATATTGATGTTTTGTCTTTAATTCATGAAGCTCCACATTTTCCACTCTATATGTGATCTTTGATATCATCTTGGATTCAGGCATGAGTTCAATGGGGTACTCAACCTCTATTTTTGGGTGAGGTATAAGTATCTCTCATATAAATATGAAAATGTATTCCTGAATGATGGGGAAATTTTATATTAAAATAATTTTATTTCCTTCATCATCATCACCAATAATTTCCAAAAAATATGGACATGAGTGGTTATTGTCGAAAAATTTCATGTTAAGATACCTATAAATTAAAAAACTTTAGGTTCTCCATTCATGAATTTTCATATTTACAATATTAAGTAGGTGATTATTATATCATACATTGAGATCCAGTTCATCCATAGTATAATGTATAATTCTTTCCGGGGAATGACTAATAGATTTGCAATGAGATTATTCTCTCCAATGTAATATAATAGTTTATGTACACAGTTGATGCTTGGATAATCCCTCAAATATTCATGGATGATAGTTTTACTTCATGATGTTTAGGGATTGATTCCATATTATTTTAAAATATGGATGAAATAATGGAATGAATAGAACCAAAATCAAAAAATGTTCTTTATTTATTCAAGAGAGAAATTAGAGTAACAACCGCCACATAATTAATAGATTCAACATCATACCCCATGATATAACAATCATGAACATTCTCCATTGACTGATGCAGAAGTTGATTTTGATTCTACTCTACTATCTTTAGATTTGGATAGTTATTTGAAAAGATTCTTTTCTATCCACACTTGAATAATTTGACTTTAGGTTGGGCGTGCAACATATTCTCTTTATCGTTTTTTATTAGATGCTTGGGATTCACCCCAATATTTATGTTTTGAAAATTTGGGCCACTAATTCCACACATGTAACATTTCCAACCACTAAGAATGTAGTACCTGGAATGCATCATCCCATATTTCTTTATGTGGAAAGTCTCATTTTCTTTCCTCCTCTTCTATGATCAATGTTACTACCAAAGATTGGATCAATTGATCTTTTATTTTCATTAAATATATGGGATTAATACATATCTCTAAACTACAGTTCAACCATTATATTAGTTCACACTATCTCCTGATTGATTTTATTGTCATAATTAGAATGATTATTCTATATATGGGGTCTTAGTCGACTGATGAATCAATCGACCCATCCATTAGGATATGTGAAAATGATATAGGGGTAGCAATATTGTCTTGTAAAGTTCATATCATTTCTTACCATAGATTAATTTTCCTTCTACCTCTATGTGGAAAATAGAAAAGTATAATTTCTCTTGTTTCGAACAACTATGTACAAAAAAATATCATTAATATATTGAATATCAATTGTTTAGAAATAATGGATTGGTAAATCGACAGAATTATGGTGGTTTTTTATGGATAGAGGACTCATTGAAAATACTTTCCCTTCATTGTGAATCTAGACTCCCTTATTGATTCAAATTATTTCTAAAAACATGACTTAACGGATTCATCATTCACAAGTTATGTTACATTCTAGGTTCCATCAGAGGGTTATTGGAGCTGGTTTGTTACGCTCACCATTTACATGGTTCCTCCTATTTGCAACCATTTACTAGTAGAATAAAATATTAATAAGAATTTTGTTTTATTTAGTTATCTTAAAATTATAAATATATTTTTATCTATTAAAACATCATTTTTAAATATGTTGTTCTTTTTCAAGAATTAAATTTTCTATAAATCATTCATAATGGTTCATAAAATTCATAGGATTTACCAAATATATCCCTTTTCAGTATCAAACTATGTGTGTAGTAGGGCCTGCTGTCATGTACTTGGTTACACCAAGTCTGATCAGACACAACTTTCTAGATTTTTTACCCCTAGGAACATCTATTCCAGAACAATATCCACTAGTTCATATTGAGAAAGGGATTTTTTATCATGGAAATCAAATACACAATACCTTATAACATCACCAAGATATTTTCAAACATTAAAAATTATCATATGGTTATTCCAAATATATTGATGTTTCCACAATTAACTAATCCATCTCTTGATACCAACTATGGAATCCCACAACTTTATTACATAACATTAAATTACATTATACGAAAATATGATATTTTAATGTTTAGTTTCTTGGAAAAAGTCACATAATAAATGAATACATAAAAAATTTAATTTCATCAACTTTAATGGATTATTTATTGATTCACCCTATGTAAAATTAATTCATCTCATAACCTGGGGATATATATCATTGGAAAGGGTGAGGATAATTCCTTTTAATATAATGCAAGGTAAATCATTTACTGGTGATCAGGAGAAATATTGATAAAATCACGTATAATATCATAATGGAATGAGAAAAAGAAAAATATACATATAATCGAAAAAATAACATGAATCCGAACATGGAAATGTGGCAATAACTTATAAATAACACATTAATATGAATATCACCAAGGGTTTTCTCTAAAGTATCATAATAATTACTAAGGTTATTCACTAAGGTATAACAAAACATTTCATCTCTAGAGATTAAATTATTTACAAAATGAATTTGAGTTCTATATAGGCGAACCCTTAATATGAAATAATTAATTTGAGGTACATATATCATAATAAAACATTTTAGAAATAACCCATAGAGAATAAATGAAACTAGTTTTCATAATAAAAATCATGACGTTTGAATAAGTTATTAATAATAAGATTTTATGTCATTTTACACCCACAGAAAGGGAAATGGGTTTCATGTATGTTAATCACTAAAAAATAGATCAATTTGGCATATAGAAGAATAATCCTAGAAATAAAATAGGTTTGAGAATTCAAAAAATAAAAAAATACAATTTTCTTAAGATAAAGATATAAATTTTGAAATGAAAATTTTTAAGAAAACTTGTATGAAACATGGATTTAAAAAATAGGAAAAATAGAGGGGAATAAGTATAAAATTAAAAAAATACTCTCAATATAGTAACGAGATAGAATAAAATGTATGTAAGAACATTGTTTGGAAACATGAAAGGCATACCATATAAAATGTTAACTTAATAGGAAAAGAGATGTCGAGATTTACATTACCTGGATGTTTGTTCCTAAAATGCTTGGATAGAGACCATAAGGGCATGAAGATAGCTTGGAAATCCCCCTTGGGAGGTAAAAATATCATAGATTCATATATAATTAATTTTAAGTGAATGTAAATTTATAAATGTGTGGGAATTTTTAGAAAAATTAAAGGATTTGTATATTAATTTTCATTGAAACCTAGGTAGTAAGAAATGAAAAACTATGGGCTTGTCATGGTATTTGACTATGGTATTGGAAAAATGGGAAACCTATTATGTTATTTTAATCCAAAATAGTATAATTTAATTTTATATAACTTCTTACTTTATTAGGATGTAATTACGATGTCATTAAACATACCGAAAACGTGAAACAATATTTACACAATTCATGAAATAAATAATGTATTTTTAAAAATAATCGTAATGTAAACCAAACATAATTTCGACATATTGATTTTAAAAGTGATATATATTTTATCATAATAATTATCTAAATATGACAATTTTATCTTTTAAATATAAAACATCCTATTTATTAAAAAAAATAGTGGATAAAAAATGTATAGTGAAATTGCATAGAAAAATTTCCGACACTTGAAAAAAACAAATATTATTTAATCATTTATATTTAAATATGATATTTTAAACATATTACATCCATAAAATAATAATTTCTCATTATAATATTAATTATTATAATTATTATATATTTTCAAAAAAGAACATTTTTTGTATGAAAAATCAATTTATCAAATTCATCATATTTTTAGAAATAAAATTCTCAAAATGTAATTAATTTGAATAAAAATTGTATTTTTAATAAATTATTACACATTAATACACTAATTCCTCAAAACATAAACCATTATAACACCCACAAATTACCTAAGTTAAGGTGTTTGATGGTGAAAGATTCATGGGATATCTCAACTAACTATGCTTGACCAGGAATTTCCACTAAATTAAACTTCTCCCATAAGAAAGTTCATTCTAGTATCACATGTTAAAGCTAGAGTTGCGCTTGGTCAATAGGAAATCCCAGGGATGCTACATCCATCAGAAACTCTGAAAAATGGGCTTTGTACGACAGAATACTGGTGGTTGAGTCCATCATTTCTATTTTATGCATTAATTGTCATTTATCATTTCAACCTATAATAACTAATTATAACATTAAAATTATTATATATTTGAAAAAGATAATATTTCACAATCATCATAATTGGCCAATGTCCATATAATGTTCAAAACCAGATATTCACTTTCCAATTTATACTCACCTTATTATTAAATAGAAATTTATTTTGTGTAAAAAATTATATAACACACATTTTCAAAAACAATTATCTCTTTGAAAAGTGTGGGTCATTATAAAACTCATGGGAGATCCTTTCCTAGTAGGTCGTATTGTAGCATGGTGGGCATGTATAATCCAATAGTGATCCCTTGTATAATGTTTATGGTACAAGTCGTGTATAGGATCCCCAGTAGAAATGATTAATGTTTCAAGGTTGGAAGTGCAAAAAGTAAGTGGCTAGGAGAAGACCTCATACATGCTTATAGCTTATTAAAGGGAACTGTTTATTGATAAATAACTATGAATCCAAATGTGATTTTATAATGAGGGGTGAGTTCTCTTAGATATTATGTATCCATGAAAAACATAAATAGATTGAATATGTGTTATTCGATTTTGATGACCCACACCATTTATACATCATCTTCTAAAATCATCCTTCCATTGATATCTCTGTGCACTCCTGAAAATTTAGGATCCCTAATCCCAAATCCATTGCAAGAATTTTCTTCCCATTTAACAAACTTAATGATTGAAATAATGAAAACTGAAAAAAATCCATGCATGAAATCAATGTCATTCATTTATGAGAGCATTCAAATAAAAGATACATCATGAAAGGCAATCACATAAACAAATGATAATCCCAAGAAGAAACACTAATATATATCATCACATGATACTCATTGTATTATTAGAACTAATCTTGTTATTGAGATTTGTTGATTCTTGAAAAATAAATTAACTTTGATCACAATAATATCTCATGTTTTTAATTTATTATTTTATGAATAATTTTTGAGTATGAAGAGTTTTTCCATAAAATTTCCGAAGGTGTTCTAAGTGAAGAATGGAAGATCATGTAAAGAACTGAGGTGATACATTATAAATTAAAGGCATCTTGTGATTTCATTATCCCATGATAATTAATGAATCAGATGAGAGCTCCATGAATTTAAAATTCAATGATACATCAATATCATTATGAAATTAGCGATTCTTCTTTATGATAAAAAAAATTAGAGGAGAATATCCTATATAAATCCAAGATCATCCAAGAGTATGAGTTGATTCAATGTTGATAGAAAGAGAGAGAGAGAGAGATATCTCATATCAAAGTTGAAGAATCATCATGATCTCCTCAAACAAAGGTAGTGAAATATTGTGTGATCTAAACAAGAGATGCAGTATCTTTCATATCACATATGTATCATGAAGTAAAATAGGATACATTGTGGATAATACCACCGGTCATTTGAGGAATTTATGGGATGTACCTCTTGATTACATGATGGAACTCAAGAAGAACCCTTATAAAGATTCTTTTCATTCCAGTAATATTGTGGAGAAAAACTATCTCTAGAGGATGAAACCAATGATACATCTACGTATTGTGAATATATTGAAAGATACACTCATGTATAAACACCTATTCAGAAAAATAAACTAATAGACATACCAGTGTCATATGATTGAAGGAAGTGTTTGTTTTATCATTCATATGAATCCTCTAAAAAATGAGTTATAAGAACCCGGAAGACACCTTGTTAGGATTAATGATGTATAAAGAGAAAAATTATTGATATTAACTTGGCTTATGCAATGATAGGGGAAATATCCCATATTACATATTTGTTCATATAATAGTGGATGAATGAACATTCATGCAATCCATCCATGACCTGTGTCCAAAGTACCAAATATGAAAAAATCAAACCGGTTTGAAGGAAAATAATAATAATAATAATAAATTATTTCCTGAAATATGTTGAGATCAAATATTTTAATTAAGAAGACACGTGAAATAATGTGGATGATGATGGGTTATTATCCATGTTTAGGTACTAAGTATTATCACATATAAGCAAGAATAAACTAGTATAATTAAAGAAGGAATACTGATTTGACATTCTAGAAGATCATTTATTTAAAAAATATTTTTGTTGAATTTTTTCCACAATGTTCAACGATATAAATTGAGTAGGATACTTAAATAGGAAGATGGAAGTATCGGTAGAGCATAGTTTCACTAAGGAAAATGATCAAATATGGGTAATAAATTCTATATAACTGGAAAAGTAGACTAAAAAAGTTATTGAATTATATAATGGAATTTTTGATCTAGAAATGTCATGTAAGAAGATAAATAGTTGAATATATAGTGAATCAAGTATTCAATAATGATGGAATCTTGTCAATTAGAGATGGGAGGCATAATTCTATTCTCTGGTTTCGGATCCGAGATCACTTGTGTAGATTATAATGTAGGGGAGTTTTGATTTGGTAACATTGTTGTTTACATCATAATGAACCTCCAATATTGATTTTAGAGATATATAGTGTGACTTTATCCTAAAAAATATAATGGGTTACGTGATTATAGCATGGATTCTGTTTTTGGAAGAATAACCAACATGAAAAAGAGTTTTTATTTTTTCTAAATCCTTTAAATATTATTTGATGTTATCTCTCTCTCATAATTTCAATATATGAATTGTGACAATGAGATAACATTAAGTGGATTAAGATACATAACTATTATAAGAGGACGAATAAAAAATAAATAATTTCCATAGAATAAACCACAGATTCACCGCCTTAGTGGTTAATACTGCATTGGGCACTAAATAGGTAAGATCTTATAATTCATGGGGCATATCATCTTCTTTTGTTGAATAAAATTGTTATTGGACATGATTATGGCGTATTTACTAATGGGATTCAGTAATTTCCCAATAGTGGAATATTTAGTTATGGGGAATTTATATCATGTCCTTTGGTATAATTTTTTCCTCTCATGGTATGAAATTTAGTGTTCCTAATTTTAACTTATTGTTCATCACATATCAAAAGTTGATGGCCAAGAACAAGGCTTATTTATGGTTGTATAAACCTCTTGATGTTCGAAAGTTAAAATAGTGTGGAATATTATATACATGAATATTTTAAATTCATGTTTGTTAAGTGGTTTAGATGTGATTTTTGTAGAAAATAACTAACTACACAAATATACCAACATTATTCTTATGAAGGAGAATTATTTTGAAAAATCTCTAGGATTCTTTCCAAAATGTGAGATCATATGGATACATGGAGTTTCCATGAGGATCATTTTTGATAGAGATTCTCATTTCATATTCCTATTATAAAGGAGATTATATGATTCCTTGAAGAAGATAATTCAATTTAGTACGACATTAATTATTACAATTAATGATCAAACAATTTTAACCATATTGGTTTGATAAGATTTATAAAGGTATATTATTCAAGATATTTGATGGGGTTGGGTTTTTATCACCATGATCTTGGACACCCTATTTGGTGTTCCCACTTTAGATGTCTTTGTATCCTTTTCCATATGTTGTTAAACCACAATGTGGGTGTATGTTTTCCATTGTAATACTTGATTTCAAAAGTCAATTCATTTTATGGATATACGTTGAATTTTTATGGACGATATTCTTCATTAATTGATTGAAATATAGGAATGAAATTTGTTGAGATAAATTTTTCGAATGGTTTAAATGATTTTCATTGTGATTATTCCCTTATTATGTAAGACTATATGATTTATATCACATTCTTGATTCCATTCCCTTATAGGCTCCTTACTTACTCCCATAATTGTTTATAACAACCCCAAGAAGTGCGATAAAAAAATAATAAATTCCTTAAATTAATTAATTGAATTAATATGGATTTCATTCCATGTGTTAGGCCTTACTCTTTATTCCTTATGATATAATCCCCATTACGAATGATTTATGCCTCATTTTTAATTAATTTTGTTCTATACTTGTGTAGTATCCATTTTTAGTTTTCTTGTCATAATTTATTGTCTTGAATGAGATTTATGGGATAGACACTTTAGCATGTTTTTATTGAAATTCATTATTGATATTATTTGATCATGATTTTTATGATTTCCCACTTACAAGAAATGAGTAAAAAGGGGTCCTGAATAAAGGAAACTTTATATAGAGTTTCTATTCTTGGTATTGGATTTGTTGTACATTCCGAGAGAAACACAAAATGTAGTTTTTATGGGATCTTTGTGTGGTTTATTATATTATTGACTGAATATGGTTCCATAGTGGATAAAACATGAATGAGATTGATGGAAAGACTATTATACCATGCCATGGGTGATACTCTATCACTTATGAATTATACTTGGGATGGGCTCTGAGGGTATGCTTACAACAAGTTGGGATTGATACGTGTTATGCTAGTTATGGGTCTCCTTTAATGGGATCTGTTGAATTGGGTATTTTAGAGGCTCATATAGGGACATTGGGGATTCCTTTATGTATTTCCTCATTTGGTATTTGGTTTCCACACCGGCTGACTAATTTTTTTTCTTTTTTATTTTCAATATCTTATTTAAGGATAAGAGATTAAATACACATTCATAAGGATCTGAAAAAAGACCTAATTTCATGTTCAGAAATAATAAAAATAACACATATCCTACGAATGTTATTGTTTAAAATTAATGCACCAGCCTAATAAATGTTTCCATCTGTCAATATCCTGACACACTATGGTTGTTGTTGTCATCTATCACCCCCATCATCTCCATCATCCATGGAAGAACACCACACCAGTTATTGGAGACCATCTATGTTTTTGGAAGCCACTGCATATCATGAAACCATTTTATCATCTATCCCCATAGAAATAGAAACAAGAAGACCACCATAATATAATGAGATCACATCATCGAAAATATTAACAAAACTACAAAAAAACTGTCAAGAGAGACACTATTGGCTACAAACATAATCAACCATGAATGAAACCACGCCATCAAAACACAAGTTTGGGTCCGGCCCACACATTCTGCTTTATTTATAATGGCCCATTGTATGAACGTATCAAACTTCTATATATTCCCATGTTTCAAACATTCGTCTTCGACAGATATAGATTTTAGTAGTCGTGTATCCTTGTGGAACCCATGCCATCATGTTTTATTTATTTATTTATTTGAATTATATTTATTATAACACTCATTTTTTTACATATCATGAATTTGATAGATCTAAAAAATATGGATAGTGGCCTACTAAGTTTATCTCACACCCTACCCAGACCTCCATTGGACTGGGGTACAAAAAAATTCTTCTTCATTATATGCTTATCAATTTCATATTGGGTTTTTATTGTACTTTAGAGTTGGGAGCATAGGTTTACGCTAGCCCTTTAGATGAATGTGGATATCACCCTCATTTGCTTTTATTATTTCATGGTTCATGTATTGTATTATCCAAATTGAATTATAAATCCTTTTATATTATGTAGAATCATTTATGCATTCATTAATAGATTTATATTCTGAATTGGCCATTTATTTCATAATATTATTATTCATGTTTTTTCCATCATTTATTATGCTTCAACTATTTTCTCATTTATTTATTAGTTTACCAATATGCGGCATCGACCATGAGGGTGTATTATCCCCATTGTAAAACTTTTATGCACTTTCTTCTAGTTTGAAGCCTCTTGAATATGGGTAGGATTTATTGATGACATGTGGTGACCAGTCTCACAACCAGTTTAATGGTTAGTCAGTCCTGGTCATTAATATCCCCTTATGATTTTTATTAGTGCCTGATGCTCGTTTCAAATTCAATATTCTATAATTGCATGTATGGAATGAAATTCTTGATATCACATGTTTAGTATTTATTAATGCAATTCCATGTTTATATTATGCAATTATTCTTTATATTCCTTACTCGCTTATGGGGTGGTTGTGAACATAGGCCCCGACTTAAGGACAATGTTGATTGACTCAATGTTCATGTTATATGAACAATTTGATGCACTAGATGTGACACATGGTTTCCCTTGAATGGGATCTACAAGATGTTTATTATACTCTTAAGTAACACTAGTTCCCTAGGGGAGGAACTGTGGATGAGCTCATTGTCATGATGGTTATTCCATGCCTTAGTTAGTATATGGTCCCCTATTTGAGATACCATGTATGTGCTGATAGGTTAGGCATAAACCATGTTGAGAGTGATATAAGGAAATCATTTTATGGGTCTCCTAGGATAGACTATGCAGTATTGGGTATTATAGAGGCTCCTATTATGAAACTTTGGATTCCTTTATAGATCGCCTCATACAAGCTCTTGATTCTACATTGGATATGATAGATGCACTATTTGGATTACATGTGTTACGTTGTTAATAAAAAATTAAAATGATTGATTGACATAATAGTGGTGTGAGATCTAAGAAAAATAAAAAACATGTGGTCAGCCCACACTAGATGCATTATATATGATTACCAATAGCGCTCAAGAATCAAAATTTTAGAGGTTACCTAGGTTCAAGAATCAATATTATGCAAAAATAGGTATTGGAGGTTAGAAATCCTTTTGGAACCCTAACCATCATTTCTTATTTATTTATTTATTTCCATTAATATATTTCAAATTTAACACTAATATTTTTTACATTTCATCAACTAGATTTATATAGACACTATTAGTGATGAACTACTATATATATATCACACCCCAATTAGGGATACATTATAACTGGGTACACGAGAATATTCCTTGATTGTAGGCCTACCAATTATTTCTGATGTTGTGCATCATGAAATTATGTCCTTAAGACTGCGATTGAATATAGGATACTCATGGAGAGCACCTTTCATGAATTTTTATTATATTATCTATTCTTGTACTATATAATACAAAATGTTGTATATTTCATGATTTATTATGTTGCATCATCCCAAATTGAATTAATATATGTATATGTGGACTTTCCATTACTTTTTTTTATTATTATTCCATTGTTTTGAAATTAATTTATTCCATTTCTGATGCTTCCAGATAAATTTATCAGTATATTACTATGTGACGTTTATCATGATGGTATAATAACCTAATTATACCACCATTTAACCCTAATATTTGGTTGAATCTGGAATATGGGGAGGCATTATTTAAGACATGTGGTCACCAATCTATCTAAATGTTTAATGGTCAAATTTTCTTGGACATTACGAAGGGGTATCTGAGTGTTCTATTTTTCCATTTCCATGTTGTATTGGACTGGAAGAAAAAAGAATGAGAATGTGTTAGAACATGGTAATTAGTCATACATGGGATTGGTTAATCCATGTATAATTTAAATGATATGTGGGCATGGATTGGATAGTTTTTTGGGAACTTATCAATTATATATGATTATGATTCCACCTTGAGTGATTAGAGTGCATTATATTGCTTAATGATTTATAGGATTTATGGTATTTTACCCTCTTACTGGTATAGAAAGAATGTATCATTACAATAATCATTATTGTAACATAGGGAATCACATTCCACGCATATTCCATTCCATGTAAAACTCATTTCTAGGTTGATTGAAATGTTTTGACGTGCCTTGTGTGATTTATTAATTTCATGTTATATACAATGCTTTCCATTTTTAGTGTTATGTTTAGTATTATTCCTAGGTTGATATAAATTACCCTTCCTATTTTTATAAATCATATGTGATTTATATAGTAAAAAATATTGTATACTATGATCATGTGATTAATTTCCATTATTATATTGTATTCCATGTTAGGGTGCTTTTCCCTACCAATGTAGTATCCTACCATATTAAATAATGTTACACCTATGTGTAATTATCATGTTTTATTTTATTTAATTCCATTATTACATATATTTATTTCTATGTTTATCATTCCGAGTTATAATTTTAATAAAAAATATTAAATTAAATTTCCAACCTAATCTGTCATTGTGTTCTTCCACAAAGATTGATGGTGACACCTTGTTAATAGATCTAGAGATGATTTAGCCATTGTCGATTGGATTTATTGTCTGAAACATTATTTCATTCTATTATAGCAGTGATAATTTTAAATTTAATGGGTGTCTGGTTTCCATATAAATTGTGAGGTGGTGACCCAAATAATTAAAATGTTGTTTATGCACTTTAGATACTCAATGACTGATATATAAATGTTAAGGATGCTATATTTTTCATAATTTCATAAATAAATTGGTTGTAGTTAAATGGGATCCTACCTAAAATCTAATATGTATGGGAGATTTTTAAATTGAGTTGTGGTAACCCATATAAACGAACACACATTTATTAACCTTTCATAGTTAGATATAATTGAGGAATATGTAAACTTTTCATCATTAAAATTAAATTTGGTTTCCTCTATAAGGGATTTCACCTCTATTACATATTAATTATAACCTATTAAACCATTTTTCAAAAATTAAAAATTGTACACAAGTGCTAAGTATTGGGATTTTGTTATGAAATAGACCGGACTTAACCCTGGTAGGTTAGTCAGGATGTTTGTGCATTTGAGATAAACCCGCTATGTGTGCTATAAATCATAAACTTTTAAAATGTCCATGTTAGAATAAGATGATCTTGGAATGATTTTATGGGTCTATAACTGGTTTACTAATCTTATATCAATAAGTTCATAACCCCATGGGGGTTTTTCTCTACTATATAAATATGGTTATTTAAAGTTTCATTATCTGTATAGATGGATTAACATGTTGATGTAAGGTTTCATCATGTTTGACTAGACCATTTATATTAACAAATGAAATCATTCATATTTTTGAGTTGTGCTCATATGAGGTATCCATTAATTAAAATACATATTAGAACATAAATAGTGATATCCTCGATATATTTCTATTGAAATTTTCTTTAACTATGAAAATGTAAAAATCAAATAAATAAATGAATGTTGTTAAAATTAGAATTTGGTGAATAAATAACCACAAAATGATGGGATTTAAATTAAATAATTAATGTTAGAAATGTTATTTTAATATTAATTTTTTATTTTCCCTTGTGAAAATAGATAAATAAAGTGAAAAATATCCTTTTTCTTATTACTGGGACTTGGTGTTTTGATTGGACCCTATGAATCATTTTATGTTCAAATGTAAATAAATTAATCATCCCAATGAAACATATTGTGGTGTTATTAGTTTTAACAATGGTGTAAGAGTAGTATATATTTTTCATTGTGTCGTGTCTTTGAAATGGTACTGTGAGAATTACCCATTATCCCATTCTATTATGAATCATACTTAAAAGATAAAACTATTAGACTATATTCACTTTTTAGTTTTTATCTATTTATAAAATAAATTATTCATTTTTTAATGGATCCATGAGAGGTAGATAGCTCCCTAATAGCATTAAAACCATTGTTAAATTCTTGTGAATCTTTTCCTGATGCATGTTACTAAAAGGGTGTCGTATTTCCCTAATAGGAGAACTAATTCCAAAATGTCCCTTATGTTTATAGAGTGGTCATTTAAATTGATTTTACCCCTATTAATAATGCGAGAATCATGAAAAATATCATTTTTAGTGGGTTTGATATTCCTAGGGTATGATGGGCCTCTTAATAGGTCTTTTGAACCTTCTTTTCCTTCCCCCCATTGCTGGATGAATTGGGAGATTGTTGGAATATTTTATAGTCATACAGAGTAGTGAGACTCTTGGTTTGTTTGTTTCTACGAGACATCAGATACATGAATTTGTAGGGATGATAAGCCCATTTATAGTATCAGGGCTTTGCTATTTTACCAGGTGATGTCAATGTAGTATGTGTTTCTATACATGATACTATCAATTTGATAAATGTTAAACTAAATCGTTTGAATTTGTTGAAGGTATTTAAACCTTGATCTATGATTCCTCTGTCATAGGACTTCACCGATGTAGAGTGTAACGACCCGAAATTTTTTAAATAAATTTTGTTTCCCAATTTTATGTGTTATTGTTATACTCAACAAAAACGTTTTATTTGATAAACATGATTATAATTAAAATGAGATCAGTGGGTTTTGACTATTATATAACCATCGGTCAATATGACCGCTGTGAACAAAATGTTTTGATATAAGTAATCTTGGTTAATTATTATAGAAAGAAGATTCGATGGCCTCACCTAGTAGTCTTGGACCGATCGAAGCCCATCTAACAGAGCTTGGGAAGGAGGTAGCACCACTGGGCTTTTCTCTGGATCAAATCCAAGCCGAACTTCATCATGTGAAGCTGGAACGGAATCGCCTTCGTGAGAAGTTCAAACTGATAGAAATTAATACTCAGGCAATGTTGACTGAGCCGCCCCAAGCTTCTATCACCCCAGCACACCTTACTCTTAGGTCCTATGCTGGTATTATAAGGGGTTATGTAACGAGACCGTAACTACCTTGTGTAATCCTTGTTTTAAATAAAAATTGGGATTTCTTCTTATGATGAAGTTTATGAATTTTTAAATGACCGGATAAATATAGTATGCATATTTTTGATGAATTTTAGAAAAAGGATATTTTAAATATGTTTATGTAAACCCTAAATAATTAAAAATGTGTAATGATTTTCAAAAAATGGTCTTCTGCAATTATGTTCAGTACTAAATTTAGAGTCTAATAAGATCAACTTGATTTTTGATGAATAGTAAATTATGAATAGTGATTTTATGATTAGGATTAGTAATATGACCAAATGGATTAGTAATCTCACTTAAAGAAAGTTTTAAAATAATCTAGGCACCTTGATTAAGTAATGTGATTCAATAAAATAGTTAAATAACGGTTTCATTAATTATTATTCAAGTATTAGTTTTTTCGGGTGAATAGTGTTTTTTAATTAAAAATTTAATTAAAAATAATTAGAAATTTTTTTTATAAAAATGGCTTTATTTTTGAACTCAGAGCATCGATATTATGTTATGGTAATTTTTGGGGATTTTTCTGAAAAAAATGAATTTTCGATGAATAGTGTAGTTATTTAAAAATAAAATTAAAAATATTTAGAAAATTATTTTTATAAAATGCAGTTCATTTTTGAAATCATAGCATTGATATTTGGTTAAGGTGAAATTTTGGAATTATTCTGAGAAAGTTGAATTTTTGGTGAATAGTGAAAGTATAGTTTTTAAGTTACGGGTGTTTAATGACATCATTAAATGATGTATTAAGTATATATTCAATATGTTCGAATTATGAATAGTAAGATAAGGTGTGAGGTGTACCAAGTGGCCAATACCATGGGCAAATACCATGGGCAAGCCCATGGTTTTGCCAAAACCACTAGTGAGGTGTCCCTTGGCCATTAATGCTTTGTCCCCTCACTTTCCCTATAAATACCCACCCTTTCCTCCTTTAGTTTTCACTCCCAACTCTCCCCCAACGAAGTTCTGGTCTTCTTACCTTCCAAGAAGTCCTCCCAAGGTGCCCCCAAGCCCTCAAGGTCCCAAACTTTGAGGTTTAAGAGTTACATTTTAAGGTAAGGGATCCGACCCCTCTCTTTCTTTTCAAGTAATTTCTTTTATATCATTCCTTTTATGATCCATGTTCTTATGTTGGAGTATGTTCTTTTATACTCCTCTTACTGCCCTTTTCATGTTCATATAATGAGAGATCCCCTCTTACTCTCATTATTTCGTTTTATGAAGTTTTAAGTGGCGCCGTTAGGCTGCCGAATTTTTAAGTGGTTCTTCACCCTTCTCGTTTTGAAGTTCTACTTTCATGTCAATTATTTCAAGTTACTTTTTGTTATATTGGGGTATGATCTCTATATATATCATACTGGACTCTTATGTTCATATGATGAGAGACCCCATTTGATCTCTTCAATTCAGTATTTTGATGTTTTAAGTGGCGCCGTTAGGCTGCCGAATTTTTAAGTGGTTCTTCACCCTTCTCGTTTTGAAGTTCTACTTTCATGTCAATTCTTTCAAGTTCCTTTTTGTTATGTTGGGGAATTATCTCTATATCTATCATACTGATCTCTTATGATCATATGATGAGGGACCCTATTTGATCTTGTCAAATCATTTCCTTTTGAAGTTAAGTGACGCCGTAAGGCTGCCAAATTTTCATAAGACAAATCTAATTTTTTTTCCTTCCATGTTTTTCATTTCAAATGGTATGTCCTTGAAATTTCATTACCATGATCATGTAACCTTCTTATTCTGTCAATGTACTATTTTATGGGTCATTTATGAATGTTTGACCCATTTCACCTCTCTTTTAATGTCTTCTAAAACCTCAGAACATTGCCGTTATGCTGCAGAATTTCTGTCTCAAAATGTCTATATCTTTTTCTAAAGTTCTTTTATTTTATTAAGTGAATACTCAGAGCTCTTTATTCTAAAGGGGTATTCACATATATACCAAAATTTTCTATTTTAAATTCTGGGATTTACATACATGAGACCCACCTTCCTTTTCTGTGGGTTTTAAAGTGATATAAAGATCATGTCTTTAAAGCAGTTTTTAAAAAGTTATGATTATGAAATGAAACCCATTTCCTTTATGCTATATGGGTTATTTATGAAATGTTTTATGATGATATATGTGGCTCACATGATAACAAAGGCAAATTTAAGGGTGTGCCCAGATAGCGCTCCAATGCATTGGGTAATGATGTAACCACTAGAGATTACAATTTTCATGATACCTTGGTGAATAACCTTGGTAATTTTCAAATGACACCTTGGGGATGGACCTTGGTGATATGTTCATGATTGTCTATGTTAAATGATGTAGCCACATCTTCAAGTTATGAAAAATTTTATTTTTATTATGAAATGCCTCATGATTTCTTTCTCATGCCTTAAAGTTCTTTTCATGTCCTTATTGAAGTATCTCAAGTTCACATGTAAAATGTTCATCTTGTTTCCCTTACTGGGCCTTTTCCTCACCCTTTCTTTTGATGTATGTCCCCAGGTTATGAGATGAAGAAATGAACCTAGGATGAACATAAGGAGATGCCTTTCAAGTGTTTAAGAAGAATGTTTTTTTTTGTTTCATGTTTTAAGTTCCTGGTTTCCAAGACACTAAACCTTAAAGATCCTCAGTTTTGTAAAATGTAATGAAAGTTTATGTGATAAAAAGGCGGGATGCTATATAGAGTTACAAAGGTATTAGAGAAAATAAAATGCACCGCAATTCTGGGGATTATTTTTAAAATAGGATTTGGTGATTGGAAAAAAGATTCGATTCTAATATTTCTATAATGCCTAATTCTATGGAACTTGTTGAAATAACCTATGTGGAGTAACAGACATATGACAAAAGTGAGTCTGGAATAATTCACTTTTTATAGGCTAGTCTATCCCTTCTGCTGGGTTGATGCTTATTAACAACATGTAGGTCACATCCTGTAACTGTGGTTAGTGGTCGATACTCATGTACCATGGGATGTGTTCCA
This sequence comes from Viscum album, assembly GCA_963277665.1. Taxonomy (NCBI): domain Eukaryota; kingdom Viridiplantae; phylum Streptophyta; class Magnoliopsida; order Santalales; family Viscaceae; genus Viscum; species Viscum album. Next base: position 496,514,286 of record OY728123.1, on the reverse strand, counting down.
TTATTTAGTAGATATGAGAACTATAAAAATACAAATGTAGGGAGTGTCATTTCTGAACATTAATTACATTTCCTCTATGTAGATAGAGAACGACCATTAAAACAGAATTTGGAAATGGTTTTTTATTTTAAAAATGCCACCAAGGAGGATAAAATTTCATTTTATATCAGTTTTTGAATGTCTTCCTGATATTTTTTTTTCATAAGAGATTACATAATGCATCAATTTTTAAAGGAATTGTTTCCAATTGATTTTGATTAATTGGTAGATGAAGTAATTACTTTTCAATCAAAATACGCCTATGAGTTTCAACTAACCAGTATCTATGCATTCAGAATGGCTAGTGTGAAATTGTACTTATCGGATCCCCTTCTTTGTAGTGGGGGTGTTTTAGGTCCTTTTTGGAAATAATTTAAAAAATATTAGTCTAATTTTGGTTAAATGATGATCAAGTCCCATATCCAGAAATCATATAGGAACACTGATAGATATTCAGTTATACACTATGAAAACATTTAATGCAATTGGGATTGATGAGTGAACTCCATTAAAGTGTGATTTAGAAGAAATTGTTTCCTTAGATGCATGGCCAGTCTTCAGTTACACATGGGATTCCATATAGGAATTACATATATGGAATCATGGACACATGTGCTTCCCCATTGACTTGATCAATAGGAGGATTCCACTTTGGGTTCAATCAGTTTCCTTGATATGTGAATGTTTGGCTTGTACCTTCATATCATTTGTAAACACTATATATGGTATTCTATAGATGTGATCGTTTAGAAATTAGAATATTATTCCATGGTTACATATTGCTTCAATCCATCTCATATCAATTATTTTGTGTAATCCATATCGGGTAAGAAACCATTTTCGTGCAAAGGAACTATTTCTTAAAGGGGTAATTTTTTCTAGATACATCACCAGAATCTGGTTACAAGAATCAGTCTGAAAAATCAGAGAAATATTGGGGTTCCATTATTTAAAAGAAATAGTTTCACTTTTTTAATGAGATAGATGTCTAATAAAATAATTTTTATGCATGTAGAAAAGATATAGTTTTAATTGTTACCCCTATTTCTTGTCATATGTTTTCAATGATGAACCACTCTTGGAATGTCATTGAAGTGTGATTGGTGGAGTGTAGGTCAGCCATGGATTATAGGAAAAGTTGGATATATAAGCTTAATGAAGTCATGTTTTAGTCAAATATCATTAAATGTTAAGAATCTTTACAATACCATCATTGGAGTTCTAAGTGAATGCTTAAATTAAAACTTCTCACAGTGGGGATACCATTACCCAGATTTGGCCTTTTTCAAAAGGTAAAAAAATAGTAGAATGAAACATAATATATATGTATAATTATGTGATAATGTGAAAATTTATTTATTTTTACAGGATCTGGAACACACTTTCATGATGTTTTGGTTCGGAAGATGAGTGTAGGATTGAGTTTACTTGCTTTAAGTATTGCATGCTTAGGCCATCCATGTTCATGTGATCAAAATTTAGAAACACAATGCATCTATTAAAAATAATATTCATGACCATACTTGGTTTTATGTAATTTATATTGTAACCTATGGATTTACAAAGATTATAAGTTCTGAGGTGAGGAGATTTTAGTGTCTCATGTTCTCGGATGTGATGAAATTCTATTGAAACATGAATTTTTTCCTTTGTTAGACAAAATGACATGAAAACTATGATTTAGAATAAAACAATAAGAGTTAGATAAAATAAACTCTCTTTTTAGAAATTGTTTAAGGATATAGTATATTCATGGATGTCCCGATGAGTTTTAGGAGCTCTGAAACATAAAAATAACAATCGAGGTAGGCTAATAAGGGTGCACTATTTTATTGAAACCTAGAGACCCTTCAGTAGGAACTGTGAAGCCTAATTAGTGGGGATGTTGGGAAGGGGAACACAGTTTCATCCTAACATCCTCACTCAGATGAATTGATGTGAACCATAATAGAGGTATTGTATTGTGAAAAATGAACTGTTTGTGCATGGTTTCCAAAACCGTGTGCATGAGGTGTGTATCCTCCCTCCTTAGGCAGCAACATAAGCATAGTTAGTGAACGTTTTAGAGAAATGTGTGAAAAAAACATGCAAGTCATTTAAAGAGTTAAAAATAAAATATCATCTATTGATTTTAAACCATATCAACATCTTTTTTTCCATCATGTGTGTAGCCCCTCTCCCCTGGACTCAAGCTCCCCTTTCACCTCCTCCTAGACATGTAGCTGTCTCCCATGTTAGGAGTCCAAACAATTCTTCATTTGGTTCATTATAACACCTAAGGTATTATATACTCTCCCATTACTTCCATTCTTCATTTACATTACCCCTTTTGTGCTATTTTGTTTGAACAAATTCACCTTATTTCCAAGGTGTTCCTATATTTCATAATTTTATCTGAAACTGGGCTGTTTCAAGCCTCAGTATTTGTATTATGGGTTTTCCATGGTATATGGAAGGTGTTATAGCATCTTTAACAATTTTAATAACTTTATATACAGTGATATATTGTTCCTCATGATGAACTATTGTCTTGATACCTCAAAAATAAATAATTAGGTAAATCAAATGGTTTTCCAATGTCTAATATGACCATAACTAGTGTAAAATTAACAATGTTGGTTGTTCTTCATGGCATTGGACACCCATTTAGGTTTTACCTCTATGAATGAAGTATTATCCCTTATATTATGATTTTAAACCAATTTTGGGAGTGTGTTTTAAGTTTTAATAATTCCATTAAAAATAGAATTTATTTAATGAAAAATCATGGCCTTTTTTGGTACCCTTTTCATCATGCCATGGTTAAACGCCATGAATTAAATTAATTGGGATAATTTTTTCAAATTACATAAATTAAATTCCTTATAAATATTTCCATATCTATTTAGGATTTATAATTTATATCACATACCATATGACATTCCTTGTTGTCCTCCATACTTACTACATTATTTGGTAAAATCCCACCCCTAGAGGTGTGTTCCTTATATAATGAAAGCATTAAATTTATAAACTAAATTAATATAATTTTTTTGGATATGTGTTTAGAATTAATATTCATTCATTATTCTAAAAACCCCATTACATATTATTTTTACATGATTTCTTATACTTTATGTTCTATAGGTTTTCCATATGCCTGTTTCATGTTCTTAGGGATTGTTTCTATTGAATTATGCCCTAATTTCTTGTCTTGAATGTGATTATTGGGATATCCAATTTGGAATTTTATTATTTCAATGCCTTATTGATATTATTTTATAATTATTCGTATTTATTACATTCTTATAGGCCAGGAATGATCATTTGTCCCAACTTAAGGATGTCATTTACGAACTCAATATGCTTTATATTCGAAATATTCGACACAACTAGAGTGATAATTGGATTTAATTTTATGGTATCTTGGAATGGTTTATTATAATTTTGAGTGACACTGGCTCGCTATGGGAGAAATTATGAATGGGATAATTGGAAAGATAGTAATACCATTCCTCGAGTGATACACTCCACCTAGGTGAGTTACCTATGACTATCTTATAGTATATGATTACAACAATCTGATAGTGATACATGGTATTCTGATTTTTGGTCTCCTTGTATGAGAACTATGGTATTGGCAATTTCATAAGATCCTATAGTAACAATTGAGATTCCTCTATAGATATCATCGTATGGGATTAATATGGCACACATGATTTTACTGATGTGTTATTTGGATTTAATGTCTTTTCCTATTATTAAAACAGGAAAATGCTTGTTTTTATCATAAGGCTGTGATCACCATGATAGATAAAAAGGTTTCTATTGTCCAGCACATGATGGTTTATTAATGATGACCCATTATAAACACATACCAAACTAATTCAACCTCCATTGGTTTAGACATCCAATTAATGCTAAGGAATGTATTGGTGGTCAAGTATCATGGTAGGACCCAGAAAATCATGTTTTTTTATTTATTGACCTGAATTTATTTCAAATGGAACACTATTAATTTTTAAATTGATTGGACTATATTGATCTAGACATCATTGGTTGTGGAGGTCTTAGTATATATCACACTATTCCCAGACCTTTATTTAACAAGCGTATAATAGAATACCAAAAAATTGATGGCCTATCAATTATACCTTCTGTGGTGAATTGTACCTAAGCGTTATGAGGACATGACTGAGCTAGAACTCAGGAATCTCGTAGATTTTCCCCCAATGCATTTTTACTATTCTCATTGACTATTTATTATATCACACTACATGATGTATATTTCATACCTTATTATAAAGATTCATATAGATTTTAGGAAAATATATATTTATCATTATCCATTTATTTCATTTTATTAATTTTATACTTTTTTATATTATTTATTCACTATCGATAGTTTCCTGATTTATTATTATTAGAATTATTTTCTATTCTAATACTAAATTTATAGTATCCCCATAATAAAAAATAATAATCCCCCACTAGTAGTTGAAATGATCTATCATATGTGGAGGTGCGTTTAATGCCATGTAGAGATTAGTGCGGCTAATAGTTTAATTGTCAGTCAGGAATGGATGTTAAAGATCACATATTAGTAGTGATGTACATATTCAAAAACCACTACCACTAAACGTTTTTATGCATTCCTTAAAGGCTTTATTTGGGAGAGACAATAGGATTCATCTATACTATATGGTGATATAATAGTCATAAATACTGTTTCGATGGTTTCTATGACTAGCTATGGAGAAGGTGTAGGTGACATAGTGTAAGATGCTGATATCACAAAGTCATATGATGTCCTACATAGACTGAGAACATAGGACTTAGTTGTTAAGTGAGGGGTACTATATGTTCATAATTTTCTTTTGATGAAAATTTATTTGGTTTTCATTAAGGGATTAATTCAATATTTTTTCTTCATATGGCCATTCATATTTGGTGTCGGGTGGGTTAGGTTTTCTACAACCTCACATTACCCCTATAGTTAGACTGAGTGCACAATATCCTCTAATTGTCACAATTGAGGAGATTCAGGTATATCATTGGAAATGTCAAGGAATATGGCAATATTGATGTCAAGGGTATTGATACATTATTTGAGTACCTAGTGATGATTTGGGATCAACATAATCAGATGCTTCATGGTTCAGGGATACCAAAAATGTAAATTATATGAATGGGTAGACAACATCATGGGATATTATGGGAAATTGGGATTTAGATGTTGGAAAATTATCCACATGATATTAGGTAAATTTTATTTTTATGATTAAAAGTAAATTAATGTTGGGTGGATTGAAGGAATTTTATTTTTATCTTGTTTCCTTTATACATATTTTAGATGAAATTTATTATAAAAACATATTTTCTAATATTAATAGTAGATATTTATTTTTATATCATCATTTTTTGGGATGTGACATGGAAATTTTTAGTGGATTTATATGAATGATAAAATAATTTTGTTTCATGTTGGTTGTCGGTGTTGTTCATTAGTCATTTTCTTAATATTTGGCGATACCTTTACATTAGAGGCACTGGTGATGACACCAATTATTTCTCAATAAATAAGGTTTATTTTTATGATGTGAAGAGAGTTTATTGATTTTTAATGAGTTTATAGAATGGATTTTATCATATCAATGTTCAATAATCTCAAATTCACTCTGGTAATTTGTGGTATTGATGTTTCATGTTACACAATCATTTTTTTTCAAAATTATTTATTTTTACAACATAAATTTTCATTTTTTATGAAGGGGTTTCCCTAAGATATATTATTAACTTGATGTAAAACATTCTCTTTATATTTTTTTATACTCACCCCAGGAAACACTCTATATCTTATTGTGTGTTTCTGGATCCCATATAATTTTATAGGATCCCTAAAAAATAAATGATCATGTTGTGATCCCTTTGAAAATTTTGAGAGTCTATTTCATTATTACTGATAAAAAAGTTCATAGATATGAATTATTACTGATACTTTTCCTTGTTATTTTATAATTTCAATAATTAATCTATTAGTTTTTGTCTAGAAAATTCTTTATCATATTTCTACTAAAAATCCATAGTGATCACTATGAGAATTCCCAATCTAGAATGAATCCATGAGGTTGAGTTTCATATATAAAGTATTAAATTGATAAATATTACTCTAAAATATATTTTCCTTATAGATGTTTGATTAATGGAAGCCCCCAACCCTTATAATGATGAGGTATGAGGTTTTTGATTGGTAATTTAGGTGTAACATAGAGATGATATAATGATGTTGAAATAACGAGACCAGTGAGGTAGTGTGTTAGGGAGTCCCATTATGTTGAGACAATTCATCACACACCATTATTTTAGGGTCTAATTTAACTATTTTTACACAATGATGGAGGATCATGCCATAACACTACTTGTTATACCAAAACATTCCCATTCCTAGTGCATCATAAAACCAGTTTGTATTAATATTACAGGGATTATGAATTTCCCATGTTCATTTTATATGAGGAGTGATATGATACAATGAATTAGGTTTTGTATTAGATGTTATATTCTAAATGTTAATGAAATGGTTGTGAAGGGGTTGATATAACTGTTCACTTTATTTGGAAAGTGAAGAATGTTTTTTCAACATGAAAATGTGGTTTTGGACACTCAGGGGATGAAACAAACTACTGGATGACGAATGAGGTGTTTATATTAGTGTGTGAAACCAGTATGTAAATAATTATTTTTGATGTTATATATCATTCCATTAAAATGATAATCCTTATAGTGAATTACATGGAAGAATCAATTCTTGGGAATTTATGTATCTTTTTATATTTATAATATGTTAGGGAAATGATATAGAATATATTGTTTTTTTACTATATAAAGAATATTTATTTATCCTTCACACCACTTGAAATAATTTGAATAATGTTTGATGGTATTTTTGGGATCTGTCTCTCTGATATGATGAATTGGATTGGGAAGGGATTTATTATGGGAATGGGGTCAGGTAATACCATGTTTGCGTGTGAGATAAGGTGTAGGTACCCATTATTCTTCATTGAGTTTTATACTAATAATGATACATAGGATGATGGTACTCATGATCATATTGGGGTCAGTGGTACCTCAATAACAATAAGTATTGGGTCCCACACACAAACAACTAATAGGGTTCCATACTATCCTAAAATCTCAATACATATTCCCTTTTTGTATAGATTTCAATACTCCCTTATTAGATGAAAACCTTTTAATGATGAATTAGTCCTCCATCCTTGTTTGGTACTATCATGATGGGAAATAGGTAACCTCATTGAGTGTTCTATACATAATTATTTAATATAATAGGGTTCGTTAGTTTGGTTTAGTTTGGAAGGTTGGATTATTAAGTCACTCATGGTCACCGATATTCTCATAGGATGTAGTGATATTAATGGATTGGACTATAAGACCCAAGTTCCCTAACATGAAAGAATATGTGGGTTAGTTTCATGACTTCATGATATATTTCTATGAGTTGGTTATCCATTAACTATTTTTTCCATTTCTTAATTTCCCGTCCATTATTTACTCATTTTTCAGACTATCTTTCTTGGAATGTAAATACACATCCCCACATGTATTTTCCCACACATGTCATGTTTGAAACTGGAGGAAGAGATTTCAGTAGAGTTAATGGTAAAAATTTTAGTGGAGAGAGGGTTCTTGGTGATATTTGTTGGAAATGGTGGTGGATTATGTTCATGTGTGGATATAGTTTGATACACAGAACCCTTCAAATTAGTTAATTTATGACGGGTTTCTACTTCATTTAACAGGCACACATTTTCCCCTTATTTTTTTTGATTGAGATAATATTCATCATTTTGATCTTAACATAATTAATATAAATTACATATTTCATATGATTCATATTATCTTTAATGTATTATTATATTATCAATGAATATTTCTATTTAGAAATAGGCGAATTAAGCTTTGTCCTCCAATTATGTGTGATATCATTACTCGTTTCTAGTCACTAACCACTATCCTTTTAGATTGATGCATATGCAGAACACATGGCCAATTATTGACCCATGAGGGTTCCTCATAGGATGTATTGAGTCACTAGTGATACATAAAACCCAAGTGAAATAACTTATTTAGAAACAATATATAAAATAATTTTGTGAGGGTAACATTTAATCTTAAATTTATGAGGAAATCAATAAATATATAATGATGTATTTTATTTATTGATGTCGGGAATACATTAATGTTAATACCTCAGTTAAAAGAATCTGGTTGTATATGTTCTCTCTAGAAAAGGAATGAAGATTATAGTATATGAAGAGGTTTTTATAAAATTTCCTTCATGAAAATCAAGTATATAAAAGATTTATTCACAAATGAAATAAAAAATGTTTAATATAATCCATTTTTCATCTTTATATATATTTTATTCATATGAATATTGTGATTAATGAATTGAGTTATTGGGCTATAATAGTTAATTTTACATTCGAGAATGACTTCATATTAAGAATAAGGGAAATTTTTCATGTCTATCAACATTTATCTTCTTTTCACCCATTTTTGTCATTAATAAATTTGGGAATGAGATTTTGAATCCCTTCATTAATGATTTTGACTATTTATTTTATTCTTTTTATTACTGTTTATTTGACAAATTGGAAAAACATCATTTATTTTTAAAATTGGAAATAAAATTATGAAACAACTAAACCCAAAATTGTCATTCAAACCATCCACCTCCTCTAATTACATTATTAATGTTCATATGAATCACAGGTTAGTATTAACATCTTACTAACATCTAATTTATTATCTCTCTCTCCTTTATATTCTTCTATGTTCCTCAATGGCATTTTTTTATATATATGGTGATTTTATTTTAGGGCATGACTATCTATTGAAAAAAAATTCAATTTAAAATTGATATTTATCTATATTAATTCATATATATTAAATGGTATGCACACCGACTTATTTTGGATTTGAGGCATCCAATATTTTTTGCTGGTGATTTTGTGGATATCTATCACTTAGAGAATCAGTATTCGTTATTTTAATAAATCAAGACCTTGGTATTTTATGGATTAGTAGACATGTTACATTATTATGTGGTGTCATTTATAAGTGTTTTCATTATTCCAACACCATGATGTAGGAAGGTAAAATTATATTCAATTATTTATTTATCCTTTAGTGAATGATTGATTTTAATAAAAAATAATTTTGAGAGACACTTAATTATTAATGAATTTATGAGTTGAAATACATGGAAATGCTAACCTACTTATGATTATACTCCATAAAAAGTGGGCTGGTTATTATACCACTCAGATGAGGTCCATTACTAGGTCACCTATAATTTATAAATGATGTTTTGTTATTGTAGTTACCCTCTGAAAATTTATTCTAATATGAAAAAAATCACTTCCAAATATATTTCAGATAAGGGGATTATATTTATTGAAATGGTACTAATAATTTTTGATAAAGATATATGGATCAAATAAATGTTATAGAGGAACCGTTATAAGTCATTAAACAAAATGACGAAAATCAATATGAAACTTCTTCACAAGAAAAATGCTAAAACATAATAGATTATTCCATTATAGTAGGATATAATTAGATAATTTTCTATAGATATTAAAGAAATACGGGATCAATAGGTTACTTTGACCAAGTTCTCTTATAAACGTAACTTCTAATCATGAATTTTGATCAATCCCTATGATTATTTATATGTAATAGTAATAGAAATACAAAATACAATGAAGAAACTAATGAAAATAAGATATTTATATAAGAACCAGTCGATAAAATGATAGATAAGGTCAAACCCATTTATAAATACAATAGATAATCTTAGTATTGATTGGAGATCAATGATGAAATTTTTTATATATTACTATAGTTTGAAATTAGGGATAAATTTCCCCCCGAAATATCTACATGGAAGTGATTTATATGGATTTGGATAATGGGAATGTAATAAATATGGTGTGTTGTCTGTGATGGTATTTTTTTATAGTGTTTAAGATATGACTTATAATATTTCCCTTCAACCATACATTTATCATGTTCTTGGTTTTTTCTATGTTTCCCTATTGAGACTGTTTATATAAGATACCAAACATGTACTAAGTCTAGACGTGTTATATATAAGTCATCATATATATTATAATGATTATACAATATAATTATAGAATCCAAATGTTAAAGTGATATCAAACATGAGAAATATTATTTTAAAATTACTAAAAATATTAATATGAATATGAATATTTTGAATAATAAGATGTAAGGAAAAAAATTATCATCACATATTTTCAGCATAGGTTCTGTGTTTTAAATTTAAGGTTTAATTTTTTTAAGGAGGGAAAAATATAATGACTGGAAATTTATAGATATGGAAAAAATATATCCAAATACATATGTTGTATAATTTATATTATTAATTATAGAGACAAAAAAACAAATTACATTTTATTATATATGTAGATAAACATCATATGAAATATGGATATTCTCTATATATATGAAAATTTTCCAATATATCAATAAACACATATAAATAACATAACTATAATTTAAAATTATTTTGTCCCATGATCATTAAAATTTATTACAAGTATCAAGATCAATGTAAATATATAAAAATATCGGAAAAATATTCTAAAATTTATAATAAATGTATATAAAATTGAAAAACACAATTATTGGAAGAATAATGAGTGAAATAAATGATATTTTTAATATGTATAATAATTATTTCATTATTGGAATAGTTTTTTATTGTAAGTAAAAAATAAATGACTATTGAAAATATAGCCCGACAAATGAGAATAATAAAATGAAAAAATTATAGTATTTAAAATTTCAATAATAATTATTATAAATGTTAAAAATTATTTCTCAAATCATGCAACCCTTAAGAAAAATATGTATAAGGTTTGTTATAGCTAATTTTAGAAAAAAGTTACATTTTATAATTAAAAGATCCAAAATAGTTAACATGAAATAATTCATTGATTATTTGATCTTCTATAATTCTTAACAATCATATAATAATAATGAAAAGTAAAAAACTGAAATGTAATAACTCATATAAAAAATAGAAATTATCTAAATAAAATTGTTCTTGAAAATATTTTATGCATTTATCTAGATATTAAATTTATAATAATAATAATATGAATTTGATATAAGGAAATTTAAATTTTGGAAATATCATGCATAAATTATATTTTCATTATTTATTGATATTTAGTTTTAAAAATTTGAATTTTGAAAATAGTCAAAATAAATAATTTTTTATAAGAAAGCACTATGTTTTATGCCATCATCATGATATGTGTAAAATGTGAAAATTCATATAAAAATTTTATAAACACAAAATATTTTTAATCATTAACTTGGTATAAATACATTTAAAATTATGAAATTATAAAAATACTATTTAATTTTTTAAGAAAATAGTATTTTATATTTTAACAAAAAATAATTTTTGATTTTTAGTATTGTATAATATATTTCAAATATAAATTTCATATATTTTTAAATGTAAAAAAATCATAAAATTTTTAATCCAATAATTATAAAATTAAATATCATAAACACTATTATTAGTATTTTCCCTAAATAATTTAAAAAAGCTATATTATTCCAAAATACCAAAATCTTTGATCTATATTAACATCTTCTCTCCACTCCTTAATCTTCCTATAAAAATCTATTTTCATTTCCAAATAATAATCATAAAATCTCTATAATCTTTATTTGAATTTTTTTTATGAAAATAGTTTGACTAAAAGTCCCTCATCAAATGGTTTTAGGGATGGCTTAATTGATGAAAATCATGGTGTGGGGTAAGGGTTTTGTGATCCATGATTTAGTTTCAAATGTGAAAAATCCATTTTTATAACATAAATAATAATTAAAAAACAAAATTTATAATATATCATGTCATATACCATTATAAATTATTATATTTGTCTAATATTTTAGTTAACCAATTATTATTTATATATCTTAAAATCATTGTTCAATCCATGGTAGTTTTGAAAACAAAGTGAATAATTATTTTTTATTTTTTAGGTATGATTTTAAGATCCAAGCATAAAAATATATTTCATGAATCAATAAATTGTAATATTCATGTAATTTCATTTATATTATTATTTTATGATAAAATATTCATTTTCTCTAAATAATCATAATAATATTTAATCATATAAATCATGATTATAGAAGAAAAATCATCCAAATTGAAAATATTTCATGATCAATTGAATTTAATATCTTTTTATATAATATAATCCCAAAAATATTACACTTACATATTTTACAACATGATAGGACATTGAACTTAAATCAAACCCACTGTAGAAATTGTGTTTTCTGACATCATACTAAACAATATAGAAATAACCAAAATTAACTATATTATGTTAATACGTAAATAAACCATGAAATTAATTTTAATATTAAGGTTAATATATAAAAGAAAATGGTTAAACTATATTTAATTAATAAGTTTTTTAATGATGTTTTGGCGTATAGAGATTCCTCTTAAGTGGATCAGTACATCAAGTAAGGGTACTATCTTGTTCTATTCATTTACAATGTTATATTATCAATAAACCCACTCTAACCCTATCCCTATTTATGTATTTATTATAATCATACTATCAGTGATTTATGTTTCCTCAATAATAATTTTCATGGGGTCATGAATTACATTTTTTCACTTTTTAATATTTTTATATATCAAACCCAGTAGAGTTTACTACATAATATTTTTTTTCATTTTTCTCCCTTTGAAAGTATTATTATGTAATCTTAAGACATTTTTTTTTTCATTCATTAGAAGTAAAATTTTATTATGTGTTAATAGAGACCTTTTAGTATCTTATACAATGAATCACCATCTTTTTTGGTGTACAGACATGAATTACTATTTGACAGAGAATTTTCCCTATATTATGTAACCCTTTTCATTCTCATGGAATTTTTAATTTTTATTTCATCATATAAATTTTCTATATAGAATAAATAATAATCTTGTTTTTTTGATACAATTAGTGTTCTATCAATTATATATCCCCCAATTGATTAAGAAATTTTTTTAAACTCATTAGGTTTTATATAATGTATGGTAGCAATACATTCAATTTTTATTTTTTTGTCTTTACTCTAAGAAATTACTAATGATATTATTTTTGTTTAGAAAACAATATTATTATTTGCATGATTTATATAATCAAATAAATTGATGAAACTTATACTATGATTTTTTTGGAGGTTTATAATCATTACCTTTATTGATCCCATGTAATAATTTTTTATTCTTTTTCTATCTCAACCAATGTTCTTCATATTTACACCCTTAGCGTTCTTTGTAATCCAACACTTATATATTATTTTTCAACAAGATAAATTTTTATGTGATATGCTTATAGTTATATATGAGATAGATTTATTAAAATAGGAGTAAATATATTGTATTTCATATAAAAATATGTTCTATTATTTCATAAATAATAAAACATTTGACATTATGTTTTTTAGGAATGATTTATTGATAATCATTTTATAAATGATATAATATTATGTTTAAGTGTTTTGGTACATCGCACTATTATATGATACTTCTCATCTTAATAGAATAAGGATTAAATAACTATCAAATTAAATAATAATAATCAACCACTAACTTAAAATAAATCTTAATGTAGAGCTATATAATATCCCATATTTGTAAACTAATTTCAACCCATTCAAGGAACATATGCACATACATTTTGCCTCCATGAATAAGCTAAATAATTTAATATCTATATAGGAAATTCAATTCTGAAATAGAATTAATATAATAAAATCCATCAACACCATTGATGCAAATTATAATCTATGCAAGAAAAGATATATCGTATGATATTATGATCAATGAAGACTAGAAATTCACATCTGATAACATAATTACATCATATATTTAGATAAAACAACACATCCAAAAAATTGTGATCATGTATAAAAAAATTTCATTCATGAGGATTTATTTATTAACACTAATACGTGATCACTACTCCCTTGGGAACCAAAATATTAACTAATTTATCAAGTGAAACATCACAAAAGGCCACAAATAAATATATTAATAAAATAATGGTAGGATAAGTGAGGTGATTAAATTTTGGATATGATAATAAAACACTTAAATTCACTAATTAATCTACAAAAAAGAAAAATACTTCCTTATAAAGGATATTTATGGTGAAGTATCCAAGATAAATTAGGTCAAAAGACCAAAAAAATTATGGGCCTCCAAAATATTTGTTAAATGTACCAATGGTAAAACCACCTAAATATTTTATGGATTTAGTGAAACACACTAAAAAGAAATATATTGCAACTAGAAATTCATATTATACACCCAGAACCTATATTTGGAATAAAAAATTCATAGATTTGATGACTTTGAAGAATCTCTATAATAACTATTTGTTAATCAGAAAATCCCACTCTCACAATGAATAATAAAATATATCATATATAAAAAAAGTAAAAAATGACCAAATATATTATAAAACACTTATTATATAATTCCTATGAAATTAATTATAAGATATGTGACTACCAATTTATTAACAATGAACTACAATTATATAACACACATGTAAATGTGGTCTTTAAAAAAGCTTCCTACATCAACTTCAAATAATGATAGGAAAACCATAAATCAATCATAAATAAAATCCAAGATATAGTCATGTGAATAAAAAATAAATTAATAATGAGGATGGGATATATGTTAATTTTCATCATAAACATCATTTATTGAAAAATTTAGCACAACCACAACTAACCATCTTCCTTCACTGTAAAAAATATTGGACTAGAATAATGTTTCATGCTAAGTTAATTGACACCCTTATTAATGAGATCATTAATTTTAATCCAATTATATCATATATTTAAAGGATATTTACTATAAAGAAACATAGAATTCAATGAAATGAAATGATTTTTTTCTATCCCAAACATGAAATCACATCAAGGGGTCTGTATCCTAACATATTTACAAAAGCAATTTGGAAACTACTACACAACCAAAAAAATACCACTTACACATAACACAATATAAACCAAATAAAAAATAATAATAGTTTATTTTAACATCTTAAATCAATCATGTAATCCTCTATTCCAAAAAAACATCAGACACTAACCATTAATGACAAAAAAATGCAATCCAATAATAGAAATCAATAATATATTACAAGAAATAAATATTGTTCTTCCTATTGGTCAAATCATATTATTATATGTGTATAATGAAAAATAATAAAATATACTAATGTTTCATTATCATCATCTTACATATCCAAAATTCCTAAAATAATCTAATTTAATATCTATTGGTAATAGATTTCACAAAGGGAACTGAATTTTTCACCACCCTATGTTCTAATGGATCAACTAACGATGAAATGATGATGTAGTGAAATGATCCTGAATCAATAAAAGTAAAAAATTAGAGTAAAATAAATAGATTTGTATGATCATATGATATAATACCATTATAGTCCTTTAATCTTCATAAGTTCAAATAAACACATGTAATACTATCCCCCCTTATTTTCCCTGATGATTTCCACCACCTAAATCAGTCTCCTCCCTATGTATTTGAAGTCACATAACATGATGAGGATTATATATACATTCTCTATCAACTTTCTATAGTAAAATAGTTTGATTTAACAACTAATATTTATCAGTATTTCTAAGAAATTGGTTTTCGAGCTACTCCTAATACTCATATATAGATATCTATTCATAGGTATTGAATTTTAGATTATAAAACTACCAATATATACATTTGCCCTAGAAAAATAAAAACACACTAAATTACTTAATAGATGTATGAAAAATAATTTATATATATAAATTAGAAAAATTATGTTAAGACAGACTCCAAAAATGCTTAAACATTAACATCAAAGACATACAAGCACATTAATCTATCATTATACTCATATAAAATATAGTATTAATTTTATAAAAATAAAATCCTTTTCACACTAATATGTACTCAATCTCATCAAACATTATTATACCCTTGATATATGTCAAAATCATAAATGAAATGGAATGAATTATAAAATATTCATTACCTCAACTATTAATCATAAAATAGACAAGAAGTATAACCATAATGGTTGGTGATTTTGAGTCCAAAATCATTGAAAATTAAACACCATGTATTGAATATGAGAAGCTCTCGCCATTTAAATTCCTTTAGAAATTAAGAAAATAACATATCATTGAATTTTCTCTTTAACATCTCCAATGTATGTCAAACAGATTATAATCGCTAAGATAATGAATACATCAATGTTCTATTATAAATTTTAAAAATAAAACAATAAAATGAATTTAATAATCATTCTTAATGAAAAATAACTCATAATAACTATCATGAACCTCTATCTACTTTGGCATCATAAAATAAAATATAGTACCATTGTAATCTGAAAATCATTGATGCAAAAACATATATGAACCATCATCTAATAATTGTAATCATGTAGATCATATCGCAAATGATCCTACAATACTTCTTGTATCACTATACTAACCTGTAAAACACATGACGGATTCCCACTTTCCATATCAACAAGAATTATAGGAAATCCTAAACTAAGGACATGAAGTTCATCTAAATTTTTTACTTAATTTCATTTCAATTTCACAAATGACATCCAACGTTAATAACATGTAAACATAATCATGATGCGTGTACCGTATCTTTATATTTAAAAAAAATTAGAATAGTAATTCTATAGGATGTTCAATCAATTTAATTTCTTTTAATCAGATCAGATACTCCCTTTGAGAACCATATCGAATCTCTATAAACAATATTATATGTTATGTATATATTATTCTAATTCCATTCCAAAAAAATAAAAACCCAACCTTGTAAAACACTAAAATATATATTCACTCTAAACCAACACTCTAATGAAAACCTATAATGAATCATTAAATCAACCAATTTTTTTAATAATTTCTAAAATCATTTTAATGATAAAATATATAATAATAATACAATCTAGAATATAAAGGATTAATATAATTGAGAAATTATGTTTATTCAAAATAATCATATATCAACAATTAAACATTATTTAACTAATTAAAAATAATAATAAAAATTAGTTTTTATATTATCCTTAGTATATGCACCCAAATTGGGAAATACATCAAATGATATGGTTAGTCAATATCCTAGTGTTGGGAGGAATTATAGGAATGAAATATGAGGCCTGAATAAATATTGTAAATGGAAAAAGATAATTATCAGCATAATTTCATAAAAAATGATCACATTAATAATGAATTTGTAATAATTTAAATTATAAATAGACTATATTTTTCAATTTAATGGACTATTATAGCATTGTGGTCAAATACCATACAATAATTGTCAGTAAAGCTAGTATCCTGTTAATAAAATCATATTTCGAAAAAATAATCACTAACTAATGTGAGAAAAAATATAGAGTCATGATAATATATAATAAACATAATATAATGAGAAATACCACCATATATAAATAATGGGGTGACTATATTAATTTTTACTCACCCATCACATAAGAATTTGGTTTCAACCATTTTTCCCCATGGAATGGAAAACACTCAACAATCATAAACAAGATATGAATCCAGAAGAAAATAATGGGTTTCATAGGGATTTAATAATGTATATATAAAATAATATACACTGAGGATTCTAGATGTGTGAGGAAAATAATTATTTTGGTCATAATATGTTCTCCTTAGTAATGAAGATATCATATTTCATGGGAGATAAAAATAAATAATCCTAAGATTAATTAATGTGATATTTTAAAAAAAATATCTTTATGAAAATGAAGTAAGGTTTTAAATTTTTTTTAATGAAATATAAGATAGAATATCGTGATAATAACAAAATTAAATGAATAATAAAATACATTTTGAAGAAAACTCTTAGTATAAAAAGCTAAAAATATATAAGAAGAGAAAATAATCCAATCATAATTGTTGGTTTTGAGAGTCCTCTTACCTTAATTCCCATTATAATTACTTATTCTTAAATATATTTCATAATATAACTAGTTTTATTAAAATATAAATCCTGAATTGAATTTATTTTTTATTTCCCTTATTGATTAGTTAGAAATAATAGAATTTCCTTCTTTATTCACCATTTATTAGGTGAACGTATTTGATTTCATGTCTTCCTTAAATTACATCACATTGTTTCAATTTCATGATTTAATTTTTAAAATTATTTATATAACCATATAATACTCTAAAAAATTTTTATAGTTAATATCCTACACAAAACATCCATATCAATATTAATTTATAAAACGATTTTTCTAATTTAGTAAATTTTATTTATTATAAAATAATATTGATTTTATTTCAGAATATAAGAAAATAATCCATTTAAAAAATATATTTATGATTTCATAGAGTTTCTAAATTGATAAAATATTTATAATTAATTCAATTTTTTTAGTTTCATAATTTATTCATGGTAAATACTATTTAAATTTCATTGTAAGGTTTTACATCATAAGTCACCATTTTAATGGTCATATTATAATTATAACTGTAACACCCAAAGATTTCATAGTGTGTTATTTCTTCAAAATAATTCAATAACTTGCACTACACGCAACACCGATTTCAAGCGCACCATGACTTACCAAACAAGCCTTTCAAAAAAGGTTATGAACAGTATTAACTAAATTTTAAACATTATATAATCCTTATAATTTTAGAATCCATATTATGAGTTTCTTAGACATAATGTAAGAACAAATTCATTTTCAGTATTGCACTTTTACCAACTTTTAACAATGAACCCATTTTAAATACAATATTTTAAACTTTTTGACTAAATGGGGACATCAAAAATTTAAAATGAAACATCCCAAGCTTCCATGGTACGCTTTCCTTTGAATGATACAGTAGCGTGTGTTGTATGCAACTTCGAGTTCTAACACACACCACAACCAATCAAACTAGCCGTTATGAATAGTAATACCTACTTTTTAAAATTATATATATTTTATATTTTAAAATGGACTTCATTTTTGGATTCGGAGTATCAAATTTATCCTAAGGTGAAATTTTAGTACTTTTTGGATAACTTTCATATTTTGATGAATAGTTAAAATTACTAAATTTTAATTAAAAACAACTTTTTTAATCAAAATAATTAATAGTGATAAATTTGGAATTTGATTGGTTTTAAACTATACCTAGAATATAGTTTTACCATTAAATATAATGTTGGTCATTGGACATAATTTTACAATTAAACCGGACATAAACAAGTGTCAGTCTTTTGATTGTTATTATCTCTTAAAAACACGCTTTTTGTTTTAAAAACGGGAATTGATTTTAAATTAATTTCTTCCACTTATGTGTTTTGAATTTGGAAAAATGGATTCCATATTTGGAATCAGGATGTTCAAATTATGTAAATAGGAAACTTTTATTTTTAGACACTTTGAATAATTACTGCGGTAAATATTTAATTTACCATGGTTAAGGGTAAATATGGTAAATAAGGGTTAAAAAATAATGTTATAATAATACTAAATCACCCTAAAACGTGTCCTAGACTTATTGGATGATACATGTTCGATCATAGGCATCTTTGGGTCGATTTTGGGGACCCCATGGAGCCACTTGTAGGTGATAGGGACACTTTATTTTAATTAAGTTAAAATAAGTACAAAAATGACATAAGTATATATCTTTTAGTTAAACAATTTTTACATAGGGTTATATATGTTGTATTTTAGACTATAAATATTAATTAGAAATATAAAAAGATTTCCTAAATGATTATATTTTATTTTCAATTTTTAGAGATAAAATAAGTTAATTTATTTATGACACAATGATGATGCAGTAATTACCATAATATTGAAACATTAAAATAATTGATATTATAAATACCCAAATAAATATAATTTGAGGTTTCTAATGAATTACAATAATTTTATAGGATAATATGACATATTAGGATTGATTTAATTTACTTTTTTAGAATTAATCATTCTGTTATGAGTTTCACAAAAATCAACTATTGAATAGTGTCAAAATTGACATAAAAGAGTTTTTGAACACAATATTATATTATTAATTGATATTAAATTACTAAAAATCTAAGGTTCGGCCAATATACTTTTATCATGATATTTGTATCATTAATGGACCACTTGGGGGTATCTTGGATGTATATTGTATGTTTATTAACCATATAATATAAAAATACAAAGAGACATTGTAAAAGTGAAACTAATTAACTTAGATTTAATACTTAAAGATAAGGTTAATATAAGTACCCAAACCTGTCTAAATTCTATTAGTTGAGTTTTTTTAGACCTATAACCACCTTAACCTTTGAATAATCAACTTTTTAGCCATTTTAAACCGAATATGAATTTATTATAAATTAATATTTCTATCTTTTTCAAAGGTGCCCCTCACCCCTCTTATAAAAGGGAACTCCTCCTTCTAATTTATTCACACCTTAAAAGCCTTTTGGTTCAGCCAAACTCTGCCCAAATACTCTCCCAAATTCCCTAAATACAACCTAGAGGCATTATTTTGATCAGAAAGACAACCTAAGGAGCCCTTTTGATCAAATCAAAAGGAAGAACCCAAAGAAGAGGTAATGTTTTCACCACCCCTTTTCAAGTTCCATTCTTCTTCCACTTCTTCTTTCTTTGTTATTACCATTATAAAATAATAACTCCAGTATCTTATATATACTGTGATGTTATTATAAATATGTTACAACCATATTCAGTATTCTATCCACCCTTTGAATAACATGTCACCATACGTGCGTACGTACGACTTACCGTCTCCACGTCGTGGTGTAATTGTTATTCAATATATTATTATTTGGATGGGTATAATAATGAAGTGTAACTCATGTAAATAATAAATATAACATGTTAATGATTCTGTATATATGATATACCGTCCATTTATATATTATTCTAATATCAAAAGAATGATATTGTCGCTGGTGCGTACGTACGGACTACCGTCTCCATGAATGCGATGAGATTCATTCTCCATCGTATCCATTAAAGTATAATTATCATTTTATGATTTAAAAATGATGTTTAAGGACTTGATATCATTCTGGATATGAATAAGATACAACCTATCCATAACAAACACGGCTTATGTAACAAAACATATAAAAGAAAACGAGTAAGTTAACACCGGAAACGACGATAATTCAAAGATATTATTAACAAATCAATGTTAAAAGATCATATATGATATCATATTAATATATATGATTATTGTATAATTTAATAACAATTATTTCACAATTATACAGGATGTTAACCTACCCCAACCAAGGAAAAGTACAAGGTAAGGGTTATTTCACAATCTCTTCATTATCCGAGGTTGTTTATACGTAATAATCTACTGGGATCTCTTTATCATCCACATCCATGTTTCTTAAAAATAAATTTCAAAACATTTTTACAATTTACTAGAATATGGGTTAATGTCATTTATACCCTTGTTTGAGTTTTTATAAGAGTTTTATAAAGCAATCTTTCTGTCGTTTTCCAAACAAGGTGCTTTTTAACCTTTTCGACAAAATTAAGGTAAGAATGTTTTTTTAACTTATATGGTGGGTGCGGCTATTTACCGCCATTATGAAATTTTCAAATCTTCCCTTATAAGATTACAAGGATTATTTCAAAGTAAATGTTATATTTTATAATTAGGTGACTTTTAAATTATTTCAAAATGAATATTTTAAGAATTTAGGAAAGGTACTCTTTATCAAAATCAGAATTTTAAATGTTTTAAAGATTTATCTTTCTAAATATTTTTAATTTATGTCCATGTCTTCAAAATGGTTTTTAAGGATTTATTTATATGGACATGAATGTTTTTAAAATTTTAATTCCTTTCAAAAGTTTCAATGTGGTATGGGACACTTTGATTCAAAAATCTCTTTTTAATTACTTCCTTTATAAATGTGTGACTTTAAAATGATTTCAAAAAAAAGAGATATTTCTCTAAAAAGAGTTTTGATTTCATCTATTTCAACATCCTTTGATTGATTTTACGATTATTTGAAGTTGATTTATTAGGATACAAATCTTCTATATTTTATTTAAGGTTTTGTGATATGTTTGACTATGGATGTGCTATTTTTATACCATTCATAGTTTATGGTGAAATTATTGACATTTATTATGCTAGTATTAATACGAATGTTTATGTTTTGTTTAAACCTTTTCATATGGGAATGCATTGGACTTAATATGTGACGGGTGGAGCCCGCTATAGCTCCTCGATGCATCAGTAGGTCTCATGAGACAAACTAGTGTCTTGGCACAAGGCCTTGGCAAAATCTTATTTGTAGTCTTGGCACAAGGCCTTGGCTATGTGGTTATGATAGTATGGCATTATTCATTCCATCATTATGAAAGTGGTTATTGATATTGCATGTGATTATTCTATTAGTATAATATCCATGTGAATAAGTAAATGGAATTATTTCATTTTTCCCATACTATGTTGAAGTTCAAGTTTAAAAGGCTTTTGTTTTAGTAATGCATTGCCTTAAGTGTTTATGCTTATTTTTGAAAGTTCCACTATATTGTTATCCTTACTGGGCATTTGAGATCACCCCTTTTCTATGTCTTATTTTTCCTAGGATGTGAAGAAGTAAGTTATGAATGACCTGCAGGGATTTTATGTGGGGATATGAGTGTGGAATATGGAGATTATGTTGTTGTATTAGTTTTTCACTTTATGATGCAATGTAAAACATTATGAATATATCTAGTGCTTCCAAGGATACTAAACCAATCGGTCTTTTGAGATTTGATCTTTCTTGTGATCATGCCAATGTTATGTAATAATGCACCGACTCAAGGTAACTGGGGTCGGGGCGTTACAGTTGGTATCAGAGGAAGTTTAGTACAAACCTTGAAAGCTAGATTTAGATAAACTCTGATTAGAGCACGTAGACCTAAGATGAACTTTGAGGATTAGTGTAGAAGAACTTCCTAGAATTTTGGTATTGTAGAGATTTTGTGAGTTTTCCGAGCAATACATCCATGTCTAGATACGTGTAGGTAGAGGCGGCTCTGGGACAGATGTACCTAGGGGTAAAACCCTAAAACACCGATTTGAGCTGGACTCAAACGGGAACTGGTGCACGACAACGGGCCTTGCTGCACTCTTGGTTACGACACTCCCGGGGGATATGCTTAGGATAATTATCATTTTATTTTCAAACCATTATTAAGGGTTTATGAGTATATACTTCCTCAAAGGAGAAATTTTTATGATTATGGATTATATCCATAAACTATATAATTTATTTTATGTGTTTTACAAGTTTGGGATTAGGTATTGTTATTCAGAAACTAATCTAGTGTATTCTATTGTTTA
Organism: Viscum album; assembly: GCA_963277665.1. NCBI lineage: Eukaryota > Viridiplantae > Streptophyta > Magnoliopsida > Santalales > Viscaceae > Viscum > Viscum album. Next base: position 496,490,727 of record OY728123.1, on the reverse strand, counting down.
GAAATGACGCCCAGTAGAAGGAATGATAACTCCATCAATGCACATAATCCAAAGAGAAAGAAGGATCATATCTTTCATGGTCTTAAGCCATAATTTAAAAGAGAAATATTCTCCCATGTATTATCATCATATGAAGAAATAATATCATGTGTTGATAAGATAAGTAAAGATTTTACTGAGTCCTATGGATTTGAAGGGAAGCAAGAAAGGAAAAGGATGGAAGAGAAAAAGATGGATAAAGGGAAGAGGGAAAAGAATAATTTTCCCATATGTGATAAATGTGGGAAGAAAAACCCTGGAACTTGTCTGAAAGGAATGGGAGTTTGTTATAAGTGTGGAGGAAAAGGGCACAAAGTACGTGACTGCAAGGGTAAGAAAATGGTTTCAACTGTACAATGCTTCATTTTCAAGGAGTTTGGACACTATGCGAACCTATGTCCCAGTCATCAAACCATGCCGCAAATGATGCTATAGGATAATAATCAAGTTATGATACTACCACAGATGAAGAGGAATGATTAGAGTTCTTATGTTGATTATGTCAATTGAGTGTTGTATCGATAAGGTACTTTTTATAATAATTATGGAGTATATAAGGATTGTACTGTAGTACTATTTTATTTAGGACTTGAGATTGTTTGGAACAAAGAAAAGTGACTCAATAGCAGGATAAATTTTTGGAAAATATATGGTTGAAAGAATGATAAACCATAATATAGTTCTGATACCGAGGTAGTGATTTTGGAATAATACATGATTTATTTGGATAAATTATATTGGATATTCTTGACTACTTTAAAATTGATTAATGATTTGTATATTCCATCATTTTTGGGGTTTAAAACATTTTTGGATTGATGAAGTATAACCTGCATTCTATATGGAATAAGGGAGCATGAATGTAATCAATAGGGAATATGGTAATTCAGGATGTTTCAGTGCATTAAAAGAATACATGATGAAGGTATTCATATGATATTACATGGTAAAAAGGATCTACATTATGTTTACCTTCCTTATAAATTTTGGACTGTGAGTTTGGACAGATGTATTTTGGATAGTTCTAGTTTGGATTATTTTGGATTGCCATAAAAGGACAACCCGGAAGTCGGGCGGCAACCCGTCACGTCCGGCAAGGTTGCGAGACTTGAACCCGCAACCGAAGGGCGACAAGGGTGTATCACCTACCACTGGCCCACAAGATGTCCTGGATTAAATAATGTAGTTTTTTTAAAAGATCTGGTAGATTAATTATAAATTCGTTTATTTTGGAACCCTGTATAAATAGTATAAATAGAATTTTTTTTACGTTCTATTATCTTTTAGAGTGAAAGATGAATTTGTGGTAGAAATTTATTAATGTATAAAACTCTAATTATAATGTAAGTATATCTCCTTATGATCTTTTCCAATCTCATAAATGAATTCCTCAACATTAAAAAAAGGAACTTAGAACAAAAATGTTGTCCTAGATGGTGCCTTAAATCATCACTAATTTATGGCTTTGAGATTGTTGGCCTTTTCATAGCCATGTTCTCTACCACTCTCCATCAGATAATTGATGGTTAGATTTCTCTTCCATATCCATATTTTCCTACATGGAACCATAGTATGTGTTATTTTCGGTAATCTTCATACTTTCCACTCTTTATTTTAAATAGAGGCCTCATTAATTCATTTTTCGATGTGGGATTTCAACTAAGATATTTTGAAACGTCAAAAATGTGTTATCCTAATACCTTATGTTTTGTTGAATCGATGGTATTTTAAATCATCATAGATTGATGAATTTAAGGACCTCAATTTTAAACTTGTTTGTGATTTATGACCTCAATCACTACCTATAAATATTTATGTTTTTCCTCCAATTATATGTCTCTAATTGCCACCAATGTTCTCATAATCGAGATCATAATTGGGTGGTGACCCTTTCATTTATCTTTTCCTCATTTTAAGGCTAAATTTTAGTAACCCAATTTCCGATGTGGGTTTTCCCACAAAGATATTTTTGATTTTCAACATTTTATTTTTGAAGAACAATTTCAAATTGCAAGGACGCAATTTATTGAAGGAGGGGAGAATGTAACACCCCAAGATTTCATAGTGTGTTATTTCTTCAAAATAATTCAATAACTTGCACTACACGCAACACCGAGTTCAAGCGCACCATGAATTACCAAACAAGCCTTTCAAAAGAGGTTATGAAGAGTATTAACTAAATTTTAAACTTTATATAACCCTTATAATTTTAGAATCCATATTATGAGTTTCTTAGACATAATGTAAGAACAAATTCATTTTCAGTATTGCACTTTTACCAACTTTTAATAGTGAACCCTTTTTAAATACAATATTTTAATCTTTTTGACTAAATGAGGACATCAAAAATTTAAAATGAAACAGCCCAAGCTTCCATGGTACGCTTTCCTTTGAACGATACAGTAGCGTGTGTTGTACGCAACTTCGAGTTCTAACACACACCACAACCATTCAAACTAGCTGTTATGAATAGTAATACCTACTTTTTAAAATTATATATATTTTATATTTTAAAATGGTCTTCATTTTTGGATTCGGAGTATCGAATTTATCCTAATGTGAAATTTTGGTACTTTTTGGATAACTTTCATATTTTGATGAATAGTGAAAATTACTAACTTTTAATTAAAAACAAATTTTTTAATAAAAATAATTAATAGTGATAAATTTTTAATTTTAGTGGTTTTAAAGTATACTTAGAATATATTTTTACCATTTAATATAATGTTGGTCATTGGACATAATTTTACAATTAAACCGGACATAAACAAGTGTCAATCTTTTGATAGTTAATATCTCTTAAAAACACGCTTTTTGTTTTGACAACGGGAATTGATTTTAAATTAATTTCTGCCACTTCTGTGTTTTTAATTTGGCAAAATGGATTCCATATTTGGAATAAGGATGTTCAAATTATGTAAATAGGTAACTTTTATTTTTAGACACTTTTAATAATTACTACGGTAAATATTTTATTTACCATGGTTAAGGGTAAATCCGGTAAATAAGGGTTAAAAAATAATATTATAATAATACTAAATTACCCTAAAACGTGTCCTAGACTTATTGGTTGATACATGTTCGACCATAGGCATCTTTGGGTCGATTTGTGGGATCCCATGGAGCCACGTGTAGGTGATAGGGACACTTTATTTTAATTAAGTTAAAATAATTACAAAAATGACAAAAGTATATATCTTTTAGTAAAACAATTTTTACATACGGTTATATATGTTTTATTTTCGACTATAAATATTCATTAGAAAGATAAAACGATTTCCTACATGATGATATTTTATTTTCAATTTTTAAGGATTAAATAAGTTAATTTATTTATGACACAATGATGATGCAGTAATTACCATAATAGTGAAACATTAAAATAATTGATATTATAAATACCCAAATAAATATAATTTGAGATTTTTAATGAATTACAATAATTTTATAGGATAATATGACATATTAGGATTGATTTAATTATCTTTTTTCCAAGTAATCATTCTGTTATGAGTTTCAAAAAAATCAACTATTGAATAGGGTCAAAATTGACATAAAAGAGTTTTTAAAAACATATTATATTATTAATTGATATTAAATTCTTAAAAATCTAAGGTTCGTCCAAGAGACTTATATCATGATATTTGTATCATTAATGGACCACTTGGGGGTCTCTTGGATGTATATGGTAGGTTTATTAACCATATAATATAAAAATACAAAGAGACATTGTAAAAGTGAAACTAATTAACTTAGAGTTAATACTTAAATATAAGGTTAATATAAGTACCCAAACCTGTCTAAATTATATTAGTTGAGTTTTTTGTGACCTATACACACATTAAACTTTTAATAATCAACTTTTGATCCATTGGAAACTGAATATGAATTTATTATAAATTAATATTTCTAGCTTTTCCAAAGGTGCCCCTCACCCCTATTATAAAAGGGCACTCCTCCTTCTCATTTATTCACACCTTCAAAGTCTTTTGGTTCGGCCAAACTCTACCCAAATACTCTCCCAACTTCCCTCACTAAAACCTAGAGGCCTTAGTTTGGTCATAAAGCCAACCTAAGGATCCCTTTTGATCAAATCAAAAGGAAGAACCCGAAGAAGAGGTAATGTTTTCACCACCCCTTTTCAAGTTCCTTTCTTCTTCCACTTCTTCTTTCTTTGTTATTACCATTCTAAAATAATAACTCCAGTATCTTATATATACTGTGATGTTATTATAAATATGGTACAACCATATTCAGTATTCTATCCACCCTTTGAATAACATGTCACCATACGTGCGTACGTACGGCTTACCGTCTCCACGTCGTGGTGTAATTGTTATTCAATATATTATTATTTGGATGGGTATAATAATGATGTGTAACTCAAGTAAATAATAAATATAACATGTTAATTATTTTTTATATATGATATACCATCCATTTATATATTATTCTAATATCAAAAGAATGATATTGTCGCTCGTGCGTACGTACAGACTACCATCTCCACGAACGCGATGAGATTCATTCTCCATCGTATCCATTAAAGTATAATTATCATTTGATGATTTAAAAATGATGTTTAAGGACTTGATATCATTCTGGATATGAATAAGATACAACCTATCCATAAAAAACACGGCTTATGTAACAAAACATATAAAAGAAAATGAGTAAGTTAACACTCAAAACGACGATAATTCAAAGATATTATTAACAAATCAATGTTAAAAGATCATATATGATATCATATTAATATATATGATTATTGTATAATTTAATAACAATTATTTCACCATTATACAGGAGGTTAACCTACCCCTACCAAGGAAAAGTACAAGGTAAGGGTTATTTCACAATCTCTTCATTATCCGAGGTTGTTTATACGTAATAATCTACTGGGATCTCTTTATCATCCACATCCATGTTTCTTAAAAATGAATTTCAAAACATTTTTACTATTTAGTAGAATATGGATTAAAGTCATTTATACCCTTTTTGACTTTTTATAAGATTTTTATAAAGGAATCTTTCCGTCGTTTTCCAAACAAGGTGCTTTTTAAACTTTTCGACAAAATTAAGGTTAGAATGTTTTTTTAACTTATACGGCGGGTGAGGCTATTTACCGCCGTTATAAAATTTTCAAATCTTCCCTTACAAGCTTACAAGGATATTTTCAAAGTAAATGTTATATTTTATAATTATGTGACTTTTAAATGATTTGAAAATGAATATTTTAAGAATTTTGGAAAGGTACTCTTTATCAAAATCAGAATTTTAAATGTTTTAAAGATTTATCTTTCTAAATCTTTTTAATTAATTTCCATGTCTTCAAAATGGTTTTTAAGGATTTATTTATATGGAAATGAATGTTTTTAAAATTTTAATTCCTTTCAAAAGTTTCAAAGTGGTCTGGGACACTTTGATTCAAAAATCTCTTTTTAATTACTTCCTTTATAAATGTGTGACTTTTAAATGATTTCAAAAAAAGGAGATATTTCTCTAAAAAGAGTTTTGATTTCATCTATTTCAACATCCTTTGATGGATTTTACACTTATTTGAAGTTTATTTATTATGATACAAAACTTCTATATTGTATTTAAGGTTTTGTGATATGTTTGACTGTGGATGTTCTATTTTTATAACATTCATAGTTTATGGTGAAAGTATTGACATTTCGTATGCTAGTTTTAATACGAATGTTTATGTTATGTTTAAACCTTTTCATATGGGAATTCATTGGAATTAATATGTGATGGGTGGATCCCTCTATAGATCCTCGATGCATCGGTAGGTCTCATGAGACAAACTAGTGTCTTGGCACAAGGCCTAGGGAAACTCTTATTTGTAGTCTTGGCACGAGGCCTTGGCTATGTGGTTATGATAGTCTGGCATTATGCATTCCATCATTATGAAAGTGGTTATTGATATTGAATGTGATTATTCGATTAGTAGAATATCCATGTGAATAATTAAATGGAATTATTTCATTTTTGCAATACTATGTTGAAGTCCAAGTTAAAAAGGCTTTTGTTTTAGTAATGCATTGCCTTATGTGTTTATGCTTATTTTTGAAAGTTCCGCTATATTGTTATCCTTACTGGGCATTTGAACTCACCCCTATTCTATGTTTTATTTTTCCCAGGATGTGAAGAAGTAAGTTATGAATGACCTGCATGGATTTTATGTGGGGATATGAGTGTGGAATATGGAGATTATGTTGTTGTAGTAGTTTTTCACTTTATGATGTAATGTAAAACTTTATGAATATATCTAGTTCTTCCAAGGATACTAAACCAATAGGTCATTCGAGATTTGATCTTTCTTGTGATCATGCCAATGTTATGTAATAATTCACCAACTCTGGGTAACTGGGGTCGGGGCGTTACAATAACTATCATGTCACTATTCTTAACTATCAAATTACATTTTCAATAGTCATGTTACTATTACTTGGGGCCTGATCACTATTCCGACAATTTATTGGTGTTTTTCACATTACAAATACCACATAATTCATTTCATTCGTCATTAATTTCAATTTCTCTCATGGTTCTATATTTATCATTTTCCATATTACAATTAAAATACTTTCATTTTGTTTTATTTTTTTACAGTATTACCCATATGTTTCATAATTTTATGAGATCAAAATGATCCATAATTTCTTATATAGGTAATTTTATTTTATTTTGTTTCTTGTACCGTTGTTCAAAATTTTCTTTTACTATATATATATATTATATAAACTTAATATTGAAAATAAATATAATAATATATTGATTGTTTTGGTAACATGGTTCATGTAATTACTAGTATATGAAATTTTAAAATTTGACATTGTAGATTATTTAGAGGGGAAAGTAAAAATGTAAATAATTTCATCAAAATATTTTCCCCCATTAGATATTGCTTACAAGAAATTTAAACTCTTATAATTTAATAAGAATAGTTTTGGGAACATTATATCATTATATCATCATTATTGTTTGTTTCCACCTCATAGTTTCAGTTTAACCATTTTAATTTTATAAGTTTGGTTATTTTTTTACCTATAAAATTATCACTGTTGTCAAATATATTCATGATTCTCTCCTCATAATATAGTTCAATATTCAGTTATAAAACTTTGGGATTCATTTCCTATGGGGGATCTTTTATATAGTTAGTCAAATGATATTCAAGGAACAAATCATGTAATTTTTCTTGGATTAATGGATCTCTTTGTTAATGATTCAGGTATCCCATGAGATAAAAGATCACAATGGGGATAATTAACATAAGGATGATCTTTATTCAAGACTTATGCATATCTTCGAGGGTGGTATTTGAAGGAAAAAGATACATATAATCCCAAATAACATGTTTTATAAATGATTTCTAGAAAAGATAATATATTTATTCGAAATAGATGTAATATATTTCTAAATGGATTAAACAATATCATTCATATTTGTAACATATTTGGGTCCTAATAAATTATTTTTAGAAACTTTATCCAAAATATAGGAGTTCTACAGATCTTTCCATATTGATTTATATATGGGGCTATATAGATATGTGACTAAAAAATATTGTTATATGAGAACTCAACCAATTCAATATTTCAATAATAGACTCAATTAATGTCCATTGATCATGCTCTTATATTGCATTCAAAAATGATATTTCCTTTACATTAACCTATAATTATTAAAATTATTTTTATTTATGCTGTTCAATTTTTTATTTTGGGAATGTTTCAGATTCATATAGAAAATAGTGGTAAACCTTGAATTTGAATCGAATTCAGTCGAATATAGTAACCAATATAGGATCGAAATTTAATTTACAAGTTTAATTAAAAGTTTTTTCATTCCGGAAATTATCAATAATAATTTTTAATAATGATGTATTGGATAGACCATCCCTATGAAACCCCATTTTTTCCTTCCCACTATATATATTCATAAGATTAATGACCAAGCACAAAGAAATTTTCTTTCATTTACATATTTCAATGTTTAATAGTTTACCCCCTTAGATTTCAAATTTAACCTATGGAATTTCTAACACATCGATCTCTTTGTGGTTTATTAAAAAATATTCATTTTTATATTGTCTCAGAAGAAGTTATCTTAGTGATATTGATAAATCTTGATACATCAAGGTTTGATGGTGATTGAGGATAAATGTGTGTAATCTAATATCTAGTTTTCTATCTCTTATTATAATTTCACATTGGGGATGGTTCCAAATCCCATAAATCCATAATTAATAGTTTTAATTTAATAAATACTTCCCCTAGTTAATTCATCCAACATCCATTGATGCCCTAAATAAACACATTATTTCTACATGATCTTATCTTAGATATGTAGGTTGGAAATTATTTGTTAATGGTGGGCTGTCTTCACTTCCATTATTATATCCAAATCCATTTTTCTCATATATAATAATATTGTATCTTTTTTAAAAATCATAATAATTTTTGTAAGAGGTTATATACAACTTTGATAGTAATCAAAATTATTTTCTTTTTCAGAATGGTATTTAATTAAGAAATTATGGTACATGACAAAATGTAAGTGTCTTCCCTGTTATGTATTTTAATTATTTATTATAGATTCACACTTCAATATCTTATGGTGTGTATATATGTTACAGACTACTATATAATGGTAAAAAATCTTAACAATAAATTTAAATACCACAACATCAATATATGGATTAGGATTAATATTCTTCATTATCATGGTTAATCAGCTATCAAGAGGAATTAGAACTTACATTATCATATATTGTGAAAATGAAATCTAATCCATTATTTAATGTTTCATTTTATAAAACAAAACTTATAATCTTGAGGAGATTTTATATAAAGGTATGATGATAAAAAACATCTACAGATCCTTAATGCTTTCCTCTCATTCTTCTATCAAGATATTAGTTACCAATATCTATGTTAACATAGTTATTGGGATATAAAATCATTACTAGATTTTTAAATATAGCCATTAATACTATGATAATCCATGATGAATGTGGATATTTATATTACTTATCAGTCTATTACATTCCTTAATCACATTTGTATTTAATATTTCAACAATGATTTCCTCAATTATGATCACATATCCCATGAATGTGAATTTATACATCTAAAAATCCATATTGATGAGCTTATCATAGAACATGTCCTCAGTTAATTTGCCTATCAAAAGACATATTTTCTCATTAATTTCACCATTTAACATGGATATGATTATAATTTCCTGAAAAAATATCCCTATAAATTTATTGATATAACTTTTAACACATTAATATCCCATGGAATTTTTCCCTTTGAATAATGCAACAGCTTGCGTAGTACGCCACTTGGAGTTTTAGCACACAACAACAAATTAGACTAGCCGTTATGAATTGTAATACCCACTATTTGAATTTTTATAAATTTTATTTTTCCAAATGGAATTAATTTTTGGGTTTAGAATATCAAAACTAGCTTTGGGTGTTTTTTGGTATTTTTCTAAAAGCATTCAATTTTTGATGAATAGTGAAGAATCATTTTGTTAGTGTTTAAAAATGGATTTTAATTTAAATAATTATTTATATTATTTAAATTTATTTTAATCAAAAATAGATACATTATACCTATATAAGTTCAATTTAATTCATTGAATTCATTTTATAATAATATTAGACATATAAAATTTTATTGAAATTTTTACCATCTTTTACCCACCGTCTAGGCGCATTTGAAAATTTGAATAAAATGTAATTTTACCACCTCTGTGAAATGAATTTCAAAAATCTTTGAGAAATGGTTGATATTATAATATAAAATGTTATTCAATAAGATGAAAATAATTTTTGGTGAATAGAAACTTTTGGATTTTATTTACCATGGTTAAAAGTAAATTTGGTAATTAAAGGTTAAAAAGATATTATTATTACACTAACATGTGTCTTAATTCTATTGGATATGTGTATTTCAACCAAAATTAACCTTATAAATAAAATATTATCCTTTTTACCACCATTAATAAGATTAGGACTTTTATTATTATTATATTTAAAGAAGAGTTAAAAGAGTTAAATGCATAGATTAAGAACTAAACCATTTTTAATATCTAGTTAAATATAAGATAAATTTGACAATAAATATTCATTATAAAGCTAAATATATTTATTACTTAATGGTACTTTCTTTTAGTTTTTGCACATTAAATAATTAAATTTATTTTTGACACAATGATGATGTAGTAATTACTATTCTAATGAAGTAATAAAATAAATGATGTTATAAATATCCAAATAAATGTATATAGAAACATTGGAAGAATTAAACTAATTTTAAATATTTATATGATATGTTAGGGTAGATTCATTGAATTTGTTTCGATTTAATCATGCTGTTATGACTTCCAAAAAAATAAATTTCTACATAGTGACAAAATTGACATAAATGAGTTTTTAAAACAAATAATATACTATTAAATGATATAACAATCCTAAAAATCTACGGATCGGCCCAAGGATATATATAATAATATATATATAATTAATTTTCCAATGGGGGTTTTATTGTAATTTTATAGTATGATTATTACCCATATAATATAAAAATACTAGAGTACATGATAAAAGATAAACTATTTATCAAAGATTTAAATCTAAATGCTTGGGTTAATATGGTGACATAAATCTATATAAAACATATTGGTGGAGATTTTTTCGACCCATCCACACCTTATCCTATAAATAAATCATTTTTCAGAGATTATAAACAAAATATGGTTGTATAATAAAATAATATTTCATGCTTTTCCTAAAATGACCCTCACATCTCTTATAAAAAGGTACATCCCCTTATCCCAAAATCACAAATCCAAATATATTTTTATTTTCCAAAACCATCTCAAATATCATCCCAAACACCCTCAATTAGACCTAGAGTCCTTACTTTGATCGGAAAGAAAACCTAAGGAGCCCTTCTTATCAACTCAAAAGAAAACACCCAAAGAAGAGGTAATAATTTCACCACCTCTTCCATAGTTCTATTCTTCTTCCACTACTTCTTTCATTGTTGTTTACCTACTAAAATAATAACTCCAGTAACTTATACATATTGTGATGTTATTATAAATATGGTACAACCATATTCATTATTCTATCCATCCTATGAATGACTTGTCACGATACATGTGTATGTATGACTAACTGTCTCCACATTGTGGTGTATTTTGTTATTCAAATAGTTGATTATTTTTATGGGTATAATAATTTGAATAACTGATTTAAATAATAAATATAAAATGTTAATTATTCTGTATAGATGATATTCCATTCAATTACATATGATATAACCATCAATAGAATGATATTTTCACTCACGTGTACGTATGTATTACCTTTTCCACGAACACGATGAAATTGGTTCCCCATCGTAATCATTCAAGAATAATTTTCATTTTATGGTTAAAAATAATGTTTAAGAACACAATAAAATACTATATATTAATAAAATACATCTTATTGATAAAAAACATTACTTACGAAACAAAATATACAATGGAAAATGAATCAGTTAGCATCCAAAAAAATGATACTACTCAATTATTATTAAAAAAACTATATTAATAGTGCATATATGATACCATATTTATGTATGAGGTTCTTTTATAAATTAATAAAAATAATTTAACTATTATATAGTTTGTTAAAATACCCTTGATCATGGAAATGTACATGGTAAGGTTTATTTCTACAATCTCTTCATTATATGGGGTTGTGTTTACGTGAGTATCTACAGGGACATATTTATCACCCTCATTCATCTTTCATAAAATTTTATTTCAAAACATTTTAACTATTTAATAGACTATTGTTTAATGTCATTTATACCGTTGATTTAATTTTTATAGAATGTTTGTAATGGAGTCCTTCCATCTTTTTCCAATGAAGGTCCTTCAATGACTTTTGGAAAAAAATTAACAAAATATTGTTTTTAGATTATACAAAAGGTGCATATATTTTCCTCAATTATACCACCTTCGAAGAATTCCTTGAATTATTATAAGAATATTTAAAAAATAAATGTTTTATATTATAATTATCTAACTTTCAAATGATTTCAAAATAGAATGAGATATTTCTCTCAAATAGTTTTGATTTCATCTATGTCAAAATCATTTGACGGTCTTTACACTTGTTTGAATTTGTTTTATAATGATACAATGTTCCATATTTTATTTATTGTTTCATGATATGATTGATTTTGGATGTTTTATTTTAATACCATTCATAGTTTTTGGATAATGTATTGAAATTTCGTATGCTAGTTTTAATACAAATTCTTATGTTATGTTCCAACCTTTTCATATGAGTAGTGAATTGAACTTAGTACATGACTAGTGGAGCCCACTATAGTTCCTAAATATACGCGTTGGTCTGCTAAGACAAACTAGTGCCTTTTAACCGGGCCTTGTCAAAATATTATCTAATGGCTTGGCCCGAGGCCGTGACTCTGTGGTTCTAAAGTCTGGAATTATACATTCTATCATTATGAAATTGACTATTGATAATACATGCGATTATTCGACCAGTAGAATATCATTATAAAAAATTAAATGTAATTATTTGATTTATATTTGTCATATTATTTTAAATTTTAAGTTTTAAAGGCTTATGTTCTAGTCTTATACATTTCCTTAAATGTTTACTCTCATTTAAGAATGTATCCACTATATTACTATCCTTACTGAGCATAAGAGCTCACCCATTTCTATTTTTTATTTTTCCCAGGAAGAGAAGATATATATTATTATTGACCTACAGGGATATTCTAAGGGATATGAATGTGTTCAAAGGAGAAAATATTGTTTTTTTTCAATTTTATATGAAATGTAAAACATATGTATGTATCTAGTATTTCCAAGGCGTCTAAACTGATCAGTCTTTCAGGATTTGATCCCTTGTGATCATGAAAAGGTTATATAATAATGTACTGACTTTGGGTAACTAGGATCAGGTCATTAAATTTGGTATTAGAGAAAGTTTAGTACAATCCTTGGATGAAATATTTATAAAAACTCTAATTAGAGAACATTACCCTAAGACAGACATTGAGTATTAGTTCAAAATACCTTAATAGAATTTTGGTAATGTAGAGATTTTGTGAATTTTTTTAAGAAATACATCCATGTATAAATATGATCAGGTAGTGTTGGTTGTAGCATAGATGTACCTGGGAGTGAAAAATATTACAATGAGTTTTGGGTTCGACCTGTGGTATCCTGGTACATGACAACGGGCCTTACTGCACTCTTGGTTACGACACTGACATGGGATATTCTTATGATAATTCAAATATTCTATACAAACCATTATGAAGGATTTATGATTATATTCCTCCTCCAAGAAAATAATATTATGATTATGAATTATATCTATAAACTATTCAATTTATGGGAAGTGTTTTACAAGTTAAAAATTAAGTATTTTGATTCATAAACTAATAAACATTATGTCGTTGTTTAGAAATGGATCCTAGAGGATGTAATGGAAACCTTATCAATGCATTTAATCCATGTAGGGATTTCCTTCTTACTCGAGATAATTATAGTGGAGCAGGTGATATAACTGGGGATAATCATCTTATCACCATACTGGGAAAACTCACTCATGTTATGAATAATAACCATACCCATATAGAGCACAGTGATCCACAACGTGGAGGATCAATGTTAAATTGATTCATGAGGAAACAACCACTAACATTAAATGGGACTTCAAATCCATTTGAAGCTTATAAATGGTTAAGTTCCGTAGAGAAAATATTTCTTGCTATGGGGAGTTGTGAAAGAGAAAAACATTTCATGGAAGTTTATCACCTCACGGGAGATGCAGATCAATGATGGTCATTAATTTAAAACACAAAGGAGGATGATGAAGTATAAAATTTGGAATGGAAGGAATTTTAATATATTTTCTTATAAAAATACTTTTCTCATGACCATCGAGCTGATATGGAAAGACAATTTCTGAGTCTGATGAAAAAGGAGGATGATAATGTCGCAAAGTATGAGGCTAACTTTAAAAAGATAGAAAGGCATACAAAAAAATATATACATAACCAAAAGATTAATATTGAACGATTATTTTATGCTTTAAAACCATTTCTCCATCAATCATTAGCCTCATAATCATTCTCTTTATTAAAAGATATTGTCTTATGTGCTATCAAGATGAAAAATAAATTCTTTATGTCTTAAAACATTAAAGAAAACCTAGAGTTGAATAGTTCAACTTAACACTATGGAAATGTAAGTAAGGGGAAAATGGAAAAGTTAAATATCTCTCATGTGGTAAATTTTAGAAAAAACACCCCGGTAATTTCCTAAAGGAAATGAGATTCTTAAAAAAGTGTGGTGAAAAAGGCCACCAAGATCGTGATTGAAAGAGAAATAAAGAGGATATCAATGTTGAATACTAAAATTGTAGTGAAAAGTGGAATTATGAAAATGAGTTTCCTATGCACTAAGGAAACATAACTAAGAAATGGACAAGGTTGAAAGGACAAGCTTATGTGATCACTACTGCTGAGGTTGATGCTCTAAAAGACATGGTGGCAGGTAATTTAATGGATTTCTCAAGTTTAACCAATTCTTTATTTGATTTTTGAACATCACATTTTTTCATATCTTCCCAGTATGCTATAAATAAAAGATATTTCAAATTTGATTTAACAAGAGTGTTTTCAGTCAAAACTCCTAAGGGAAGTACCATTTCAACAATGATTTGTGAATCAGTTAACATTAGAGCTTATAAATGTTCTTTATCTTCAAATATCATCATCAAACCCATGATTGAATTTGATATAATACTTGGAATGGATTGGATTTCATACCGTGATAAAAAAATATAATATAATAAGATGAGGTAACAAGTTCTGATGAAGATAAGGAGATCCTTATCTTTAGAGTAGAAACATCACTACTTTTTTCTTATCAACATAATGTCTTAGTAGATATGCTAAATTCAATTATTGTAGAGGAGGATAATGAAATAACTCTGGTTGAGGAAAAGAATGTTCAAATAGCGGATGTTCCAATTGTTCAAGAATATGTTGATGTGTTTCCATAGTGTTTTCCTAGACATACTCCAGAATGTGAAATTGAGTATTCCATTGATTTAATTCATGGTTCAAGGAAGATATCGAAGACCCCTTATATAATGTCCACTTTAAAATAAGTGGAACTCAAGAAACCACTAGATAAATTGAGTAACAAAGGATTTATTATCCCTAGTGTTTCTCCATGGGGTTCCCCTCTTCTTTTTGTTAAGAAGAAAGATGGATTTATGAGGTTGCGCATTGAATACACAGAGATCAATGCTATAACCATAAAGAACAAGTATCCCCAACATCACATTGATGATTCATTCGACCAACTTCATGGAGCTAAATATTTTTCAATGATTGAAATTGGATCTATATATCATTAGTTGTCTGTAAAGAAGGACGACATTCTGAATATAGCATTTCGAACCTGGTACGGGCATTATGAGTTTATAGTAATTCCTTTTGGATTGAGTAATACACCCTCTATTTTCATGGATCTAATGGACATTGTTTTCAATGTATATCTTGATATTTTTTTTGTGATATTTATTGATTATATATTGGTATAATAAAAAATCTACAATTATCATTAAAATCACATGTACAATATTATAAAAATCCTCAGAAGAAATGAATTATATGGAATGTTTATAATGTTTAATTTCTAGATTTAGTAAGTTTGTTTTCATGGTCATAATGACTAAATGGATGGAATATCTATTGATCTATCTATGAAAAGAGCAATAGAAGAATGGCAATAACCAACAAGTATAACTGAGGTACATAGTTTTATTGGTTTAACTGGTTATTATCGAAATTTCATCTAAAAGTTTTCTCGATTAGAAAACCCATTAACCATGTTCACACTTAAAGGGATTAAATTTGTTTGGAAGAAACAACTTGAAGAATTTTTTTAATAAATTAATCAAAGATTAGTCAATATTGTTATATTGGCTCAACCATCGGGGAATGATGGGTGCGTTATTTATAGTGATGAATCAAAGAAAGGACTTGGTTGTGTCCTTATGTATAATGATAGAGTTATTGACTATGCATCACGATAGCTAAATATTCATGATCAAAACTATCCCACTCAGGATCTTGAGTTAGTAGCTGTAATATTTTCTTTGAATATTTGGAGACACTTTCTATATGATGAAATATTTGAGATATATAACAATCACAAGAGCATAAAGTATATTTTCTCATAAAAATAACTCAACAAGAGGCAAAGGAGATGGCTTGAGATACTCAAGGATTATGATTTCACTATAATATACCACCAAGTGAAGGTAAATAAGGTGGCAGATGCTTTGAGAAAAAAGGATCATTGAGTTTTGAACAATACGTGAGTTGAAAGGGAACCAATGATCATGGATCTATTAAAGATGGATATGCGAATAATTGTGGAAGGTGAAACATTAAAACATTTTGAAATTGTTTCCAATCCATATTTACTAGAATGGATAAAATTTTCTATAATGATGATGATGAGTTTCAAAAGAAAATTAAATCTATGAATGATATGAGATTGATCTACATCATATATGAAGATGTAATTTTGAAATTTGGGAAAATACTTTGTGTTCGTGACATACCTTATCTAAAAAAGGAATTGTTGGATGATGCTCATAGCTCCAATTTCTCTATACACCCGGGTAGCTCTTAGATGTATTGAGATTTAAATGAACATTTTTTGTGGGACAACATGAAGAGAGAGATTTTTGATTATGTTTCTAGATGTATGGTTTGTCAACAAGTGAAATCATTAAGAAAACATCATAGAGTTGTCATGTAACCTCTTCCCATAAAAGTGTGGAAATGTGATGATATTAGAATAAATTTTTTCATGGGTCTATCAATCACTCCAAGAAGGAATGATGCAATATGGTTCAATTTTTATCGTCTTACCATGTCAGCACATTTTCATGGTATATGAGAATATTTACCACTTGAACGTTTAACATGAATATATACTAATGAATCTTTAATACATCATAGATATCCCTTATTTATTTTTTCTTATCGTGATCCACATTTTACATCAACATTCATGAAAATTATTTATAAGGCCTATGATAATAAACATTCCTTGAGCACTTCCTACCACCATCAAACTGATAGACTATCAGTGCAGACTATTAAAACCATATAAGACATTTGAGTTATTTCTCATGTGATTTTCAAGGTATGTGGGATCATTATTTACCTCAGGTATAATTTTCCTATAACAATAGATTCCATTCAAATATTCTGATGGAACCATATAAAGCATTATATTGTAATATATGTCACATCTCAAAGTAGGCAAAAGTACTTTATCGATAACCGAAGGAATGATTTGGAATTTCAAGAAAGAGATCATGTATTCTTGAAGGTATCCCCCTGGATTGGTGTTATATGTTTCAGTTAGAAGGGTAAATTATGTCCTCTGTAAAACGGAACTTTTGAAATTTTAGAATGAATGAGATTCGTGGCTAATTTTTTGGCAATGTCACCAAGTCACTCCAAAGATCATGATGTGTTCCTCATATCACTTTTGTGAAAATAATTTCCAAACCCAACGCATGTATTCACCTATAATTTAATAGAACTGGAGCCCAACCTGTGATATTGTGAAGAGCCAATCAAAATTCATCATGCTAGAGAACTATTTCTGAGAAACCGGACGACTCGTTTGGTGAATGTTCTATGGAGAAACCATTATATGGAAGATGCAACATCGAAACCCGAGGAAATTATAATGAAGAACCTTCTGAATCTTTTAATACATTAATATTCTATAAATTTTTAGGACTAAATTATTTTAAGGATTGAATAATGTAACACCCCAAGCATCCATGGAACATTTCCCTTGAATAATGTTATAGCTTGCACAATACGAAACTTGGAGTTTTATCACAACACGGCGAATCAAACCAGCCGTTATGAATTTTATGATTCACATTTTGAGTTTTTATAAATTTTATTTTTCAAAATGGACATCCTTTTTGGAATCAGAATATAAAAATTAGCTTAGGGTGATTTTTTGGTTTTTTTTGAAAATATTCCTTTTTTGATGAATAGTGAAAAACACTATATTATTGTTCGAAACCGACTTTTTATTTAAATAATTAATTATTTTATATTAATTTATTTTAATTCAAAATAGATACATAATATCTTTATATGTTCAATTTAATTCATTAAAAACATTTTATAATAATATTAGTTATATAAAATTATATTGAACTTTTTATCGTCTTTTACGCACCTACTAGCCGCATTTTCGAATTTTCATAATATGCAATTTTATCGCTTCTATGAATTTAATTTCAATAATCCAAGTGAAATGGATTCTATTAGTAAGTATAATGATGATCAATAAGAAGAAAATGTTTTTTGGTTAATAGTGAATTTTGACTTTTATTTACTATGGTTAAAAGTATATAGAGTAATTAACTGTAAAAATGTTATTAATAATACCCTAACATAGGTCCTAAATCTATTGGATAAGCGTATTTTGGCCAAAAAAAACCATAGGTATAAAATATGATCCATTTTACCCACATGTATTAGATTAAGACATTTATTATTATTTTATATAAAGTATATTTTAAAGTGTTAAATTAAATGTTTAATAGTAAAATTATTTTTAATATATGGTTACACATAAGATAAATTAGACTATAAATATTCATTATAAAGATAAAAATATTTCATACAAAATCATATTTTAATTATAAATTTTAGAAATAAAATAATTAAATTTAGTTATGACACAATGATGATGCATTAATATCTTTTTAATGAAAGGTTAAAATAATCGACGTCATAAATATCAAAATAATTGTAAACTGATACTTTTTATGCATAACATTAATTTTATAGATTAATATAACATGTTATGGTTGATTAAATGAATTATTATCTAAGTAATCATGATGTAATGACTTCCACAAAAATCAATTACTAAATAGTGTAAAAAATGACATAAATGATATTTTAAAACAAACACATTATTATTAAAAGATATAATAATACTAAAAATATATGGTTCAGCCAAAGGAGCTATAAAATTATATATATATATAATTAATTAACATCTTGGGGTTCTCTAGGAATTTTATAGTAAGATTATAAGTCATATATTATTTTAATACAAGAATACATGGTAAAAGTTATTCTATTTATCTAAGAGATAAATATAAAATAAATGGTTAATATTGTGACATAAACCTTTATAAAACCTATTAGATGAGAGATTTTAGACCCATACACACCTTATCATATAAATAAATTATTTTTGGGTCATTATAAACCAAATATTATTGTATAATAAAATAATATTTCATTCTTTTCCAATAATGACCCTCACCTCTCTTATAAAAAGATACTTCCCCTTATATCAAAATCACACTTCCAATGCCATTTTGCTCAATAAAAACTTGCTCAAATTTCCAAATAACTACCCTATAATCAACCTAGAGGACTTAAATTGATCATGAATACATTCTATTGAGCTCTTTTGATCAGATCAAAAGGAAACACCGGAAGAAGAGGTAATAATTTCACCACCTCTTTCAAAGTTCTTTTCTTTTTCCTATTCCTCATTATTTATTGTTTCCATACCAAAATAATAACTTCAGTACCTCATAAAAATTGGTATTTTATTATAAATATTGTACAAAAATATTCATTATTCTATCTGTCCTATGAATGACAAGTCACCATACGTGCGTATGTACAACTTTCCGTCTCTACGTCGTGGTGTAGTTTGTTATTAAAACACTTCATTATTTGTATTCAAATAATAACCTGTTTAACAGAATTAAATAAAAAATAAAACATTTTAATTATTATTTATATTTGATATAACATCCAATTAAATATTATTTAACCATCAAGATAATGAAATTGAAGAATGTGCATATGTACGGATTTTCGTCTCCACGGACGCGATTAAATTCATTCCCCATCTTAACCATTAAAGAATAATTTTTATTTTATCGTTAAAAATAATTTATAAGAACATAATATTATTTTTTATATGAATCTTATTCATATTATAAATAAAAATCATTATTTACGTAACAAAACATATAATGTAAAATGAATCAATTAACATAAAAAAATGATACTGCTGAAATATTATTAACAAATCAAAAGTAGAATATCATATATGGTAGAATATTTATGTATGTTGTTCTTGAATAGGTCAATAAAAAATTATTTAACTATTATACAGGAGGTTATCATACCCTCAGAAAAGTAAAAGAAAAAGTTATGGGTTAATTCTACGATCTCATCATTATCCGAGATAGTTTATACGTGACTATCTACTAGGACATATTTATTTTCCACATTCGTGTTTCATAGAAATGTAATTCAAAACATTTCTAATATTTCCTGGACTATGAGTTCAATTATTTTATACCCTTTTTTGAATTTTTATAGATTGTTTATAAATGAATCGTTCAGTCATTTTCGAAACAAGGTCTTTCATGACCTTTTCAACCAAATTAACGAAAGAATGTTTTTTAACGTGTACGTCAGGTGCATATATTTTCCACCATTATAACACCATCGATTCGTCTGTTACAAGATTATAATAATGTCTTTAAAATAAAAGTTTTCTTTTATAATTATGTGATATTTAAATGATTTCAAAATATAAATATATATTTCTCTCAAATAGTTTTCATTACATATATGTCAATATCCATTGATGGATTTTACACTTGTTAGAAGTTGATTTATTGTGATACAATCTTCCATAATGCCTTTAAGGTCTTGTGGTATGTTTTTATGGTTTATGTGTTATTTTTTATACTAGTAATGGTTTATGGAAAATGTATTTACATTTCGTATGCTAGTTTTAGTATGAATGATTACGTTACGTTTCAAACTTTTCATATGAGGAATGTATTCGACTTTGTATGTGTTGTGTGGAGCCCACTATAACACCTCGATGAATCAATACGTCTAATGAGACAATCTACTGTCAGGGAACAAGGCCTTGACAAAATCTTATTTTAGTTCTAGAACGAGGACTTGACTATGTGGTTATGATGTCTGGAATTTTTCATTCCATCATTATGAAATTGGCTATTGACATGGCATGTGATTATTCAACTAGTAGAATATCCATTTGAATAAGTAAATGCCATTATTGGATTTATATTTCCTATATTATTCTTATTTTTATGTTTAAAAGGAATATGTATTTGTCCTATACATTTCCTTAAATGTATATTCTTATTTAATAAAGTTTCCACTATATTGTTATCCTTACATGGCATATGAGCTCACCTTTTCTATGTTTTATTTTTCCCAGGATGTGAAGAATTATATTATGACTAATATGTAGGGATAATCTAATGGATATTAATGTGTTTGATGGAGACAATTTTTTTTTGTTTTTTAGTTAATATGTAATAAAAAACCTATGCCAGTATCTATCAGTTTGAAGGATACCAAACTGATCAGTCTTTTTGGATTTGGTACCTTGCGATCACACCAATGTTATGTAATAATGAACCGACTCTAGGTAACTAGGGTCAGGGTGTTACATAACCTCTAAATAATCAATCCATCATGTCCAATAATATTTTAACGGAATTTATATTTCGAAATGGAATCTCTATCAACTCATATTGTTTATATATCCATTGGAAGTCTATATTTTTGAATATATAACTTCTTCATCTTAAAATAAGGATTCAAGAATTGGGAACATATTTTGAGAAGTATTAATCAGCTTGATATTGATCAAAATAGTCATCAATAATTTTTAGGGTAAATATGTTTGTTATAGAGATCTTTCAATCCCCAAAGTAATTGATAAATAGATACATTAACTTATCCATAATCTAAAAAGAGTTCATAAGTGTACAACTATGGGATGAATTAGTAATTTTGAAACCATTATGAAAATGATATTTTCATTTCTTTTTTAACTCATATAGTTTTATTAAGGCCATCATATAGGGGATATTTTATATCAATGTTTCTCAGAGTGTAAGTTTTATTGAGAAATAAACATCATGATATTGTTTAACGGTAGACAATTTCGCCCGAAATATACCACTATAATCCCTCACATTGTGAATGTACTCAATGTTTATTCATTCATTTGAGTTAAAAATTTGAGAATGATATTATTATTCATAGGGAATCAACACACACAAAATTGATTGATATATTAAAGGGGATTCATAATATTAATTTACTTTTTATAGTTTGTTGAATTAATATATCATATGATATCACCTTATTAAAATAATTTATTTGAGAACTACATATTAAGAGAAAATCCATGCATAGTATAGAGTTAAATTATACCAAAGAAATAATTACATTATATGTTTGTAGAATCATACCACAAAATCATATAATGGAAGATTCTTCCAATTGGGTTTCATTGACTTCCCACTACGTGTTTCCATATATATCCCAACATCAATTTATCTATGGGTGGTGGTGGGGTTGATTCATTATATCTAGAAAACATATAATATATAAATGAATTCATAGTGGAAAAAATTATTAAAAAATTCACCAAAAATGTTTAAATATTAAGTATCCCTTTCACCATTTTCATTTATAGATTATGGTTCCAACCATTACTTGATGATGAAAATATTAATGGAAAAACTACATTTTTAATAAAAGGGTAAATAAAATATGTACACGTGTAAATGAATTATAAATTCATTCCCCATGAATCTATAATATTTTCCTTCATTATCTTTTACTAACCTAATTTACAAATTTACTAAACCCTACTATGACACAAACAATACAAACCGACGCTATTAATACATTATTATTACATAATTTATATATAATAATAATAAATATATAACCATTATCAAAAGGATTAGTATCATGGGTAAATTATTTTTTTAAAATATAATCCCACAAAAAATATTGACATTCATTTGTTTCATTTAGATCAGTACTTCAATTAGTTTTCATATTCTCTATCATATATATATATATTCAAATAAGGACATACATCAAGGATACTATGAGATAAAATCCCAAAAGGGTGGGAATAGTTATAATTGATCATGATATACAAACAAAAATTGTACATTAGTGATAAATGGCATCATTATCATCTCATAAGAAAGAGATCAACATCATTAACAATAAGGCAAGATATTTAAGAAACATGGAATGTGGAATATTCATAATATTGAAGCATTATAAAATTTTATTTCAATTAAATGAATAATATATAAGAAACCCTATAATTATTTTCATTCATAATATATGTATACACATTATTATTTAATAAAATGTGTACCATGTTAGCATCATGTATATTCATTGTAAATGTTATATCAAAAGATATATAGAACTATACAAATAATTGTAGGTAAAATAATCCAACACCAACCTTTGAAAATACCATATTATAATATTCTCGTAAGAAATATTTAATGAAAAACATTTATCCATCATAATAATGATCTTTACCATTAGTAAAAGAATGGGTTCCAATGTTATTCCCTAATGAAAATTTAATAGAATATACAAGGTTTTTCACAATAATGGAAGATAAATAATTATTTTTTTTCATAAAAGATTATAATTGACAATAAAATATCATATTTATTACAGATAAAAATTAATAAACATAGAAAATAATATATCAGAGATTAAAAATGGACTTTATCAAAAATTTAGAAAATTGAAAATAATCATTTTAAGGTAGTGTAATAATTCATATACATAATTTAAATAGGGAAATAATATTGAAATAGATGAATATATTTTTAATAATCAGGGTGAAATAATTTATGAAGAGAATAGAAATACAATGTAAGATTTGGTTTTAGAAGTCCCTTCTGTATCATCTTTTTATCAAATGTCAAAAAATTTCCACCTCTTATTCTTTCACTTGTTAATTTTGTGTGTTTGAAGACTCTGAGTATAGAAAACATTTGTTGATAAAAATATCCTAGAATCTTAGGATGTTATTTTTTCAATTAATAGTGAATGTGGATAAATTTGTTAATGGATTTTTGGGGTACTCCCCGAGTTCAGAGGATGCCAATGGTGTTTTGGGTTTTCATGTATGAATATACAAATTTTTATATATAGAAAAAAATATAAATGTCGTTTAATTGGAGTATATAAAATATAATGGTTTCTATGAACATTTTATAAAATGATCACACAATTTGGATGATTACAAATCATTTATTGGTTACACACCGTGTAATGTTAAAATATTTATTTTAAATTAAAATACATTAAGTTTGTTGATGTATGTGATCCCCACATATTACCAGAAGTGTAAAGGGATTAAAAGACATTTAATTTCCATTAATATGATTTATTGGCCTTACTGGGTGATATATTTGATCATTCACTATGAAAAGTCATCCCTCTTTATCAATTTCTCCCATCTAGTGATATTTATATCCTATGATCGATCCCTATTGAATTTTTTGGTGATTGATCATCATTGTACTTAGATTGAGTCTCTCTAGGAGAGTGATCCATTTTAATTATTCATTAAATTGATCATTATAGAAAAATTACATTGAATTATCATATATGGTGACCTATGGTGATGAAAATTAATGATTATATCTAAATCTATTTTGTGATCCCTTTCTAGGGGTTGTTTCCCTATTGGTTATAGTGTGTCCAATGTTCATTCTTAAGTTACGTGTTTTTTAATTTTCCCCACAAACCACTATGATTAATTTAATAAATGATAAGAAATATGTATTGGTTAAAGGGCCTTAATTATTATTGCGTGTTCTTCAAAGATAGAGGATCTCATTGTTGGCATGTGTGAACTGAATTTTAAGGTAGGTGGTTCTGTCTTTATCCTATGCTGGTGATCTGCATTGCTTTAATTTTTGATAATGTTTTTATTAAATTAATATTCCTGATATAATGGATTCATTTATATGTGTGTCACTTAGTGTTTTTATAAAATAAGATTTCCCCTAGTTTTGGTGAATTAAATAGCTTCTTTTAAAGGCATTATGTAATGTTGTTGTGAAATGGGCCGAAAAATCATAAAAGGAAGAAATTGTATGATGAATTAATTTTCAATAGAGATCACACATGATTCATTAGGTACATAGGTGGAAGGTATATTAATATGTATCATCCCCTATCAGTGGTTTTGCTGATTGGCTATTCTACTATATTCTAGGCCTATTTTCTAGAGAATTGTTAGACCTGATGCGTGTTCAATTTTTGTGTTGTCCCTATACACTCAAGGCTACATGCATATGTTTAGTTGATTATTGAATTGAAAATTGTATATTTTTTGTTTGACTGTCCTAGATACCCTGACCTAGTGTGATCCTTAGCATGACATAACATATTCTCCAAATTTAAATTGGTACTTTTTTAATGCCATGTATTTTCTATGATATATGTTGAATAGTTTATTTTTATACGGTATATCTTTTATGATATATGGTTATGAAATTATTGAAAACATATTTATGTGTTTTATTTTGAAATGAGGAAAAGGTGAAACTATTTTGTTCTTCAATGAATATAATATAAAAAATATTAAACTATTATCATGTATTATTTTCCTTAATATTGAGAATGCCTAGAATTTTGGTCTGTGACGTGATTTGTAACACTGTGGTGAGATCATACTATGTCTATTAGATAAAATCCTCTATACCCATTCTGTATTGTGTATACAAAGTTATGAATTTCAATTTAAGGGGATTCATGGTCTCGTAGTGAGGCGGCGTGGTTCACTGCCAGCCGAGATTTATGTAGTGGGTGATAATATGGTGGTAGGTTTCCCACAATATCAAATAGAGTATTATTTTTCATCTTTTGGTTGTCTGTTTTGTGCTTTTCCTCTACCTAGATATTGTTACCAGTCTTTGTCTTTTTTTGTTTGTACTATTTTTTTCATCCATGGAATGTATTTATGTGATTCATTGTTCCTCTCTATTAATTTTATATAATCCTTGTTGTTACATTTTATATGGTGAAACTTCTCCCACTATTAGATTCGACACATTGGTATTAGTCTACAACCAATAGTAAATAGTCATTCCCATTAGTTTTGTGAAGTTTCTAGTTGGATAGAAGCTTGATAAGGTATTCATCATGGGTTCAATGTAGTTCTATTTCAACGGTTTTTTCCTATGAGTCCTTGCCTTGGTACATTTGTTAGAATAGATATTGGATTTTTGAAATAGGAACGTTATATTGCAGTGTGTTCTGGGATATCTCTTTTCATGTAGAGACTTAATTTATCAATGTTTATTTGGATGTGTGTATCAAATTTATTTCTGGATGAAAATCACAATTTCTGTAATGGGTTTTCAATTTTGAACTAATATTTTTCTATTTAATGTTTATTTATTAGGTTATGGTGTGTTGAGTATACCTCAAGAGGTGTTAGGTGAGTTCCTCAGGAGGGTTCAACTGTTATTCCCATAGGTTATTCTATAATTGATTTGAAAATTTTCAAGGATTCCATTCAATAATTTCCCACTATTGACCATAATGTACCAAAATATCATAATGTATTAGTTGAGCTATAGCTTGGTGCTGTAGGAGAAAACAATTTATCATTAAAGTATTTGAAAAATTATCCATTTTCCTTTAATGGTAAAAATTACCATCAATAGGTGGAGTAATGGATTTACATTATCAATATCAATTTAAAATTCTTGCATACAGCTGAGAGTATCTAAATGATGTGTTTATTATTTATACTTGTGGGTACAATCATACATTCGTTGTACTCTATTTTATAGGTGGATAGGCATGTGGGATTGGACTGGAAGGGTTTCAAGAATCTCTTCATCCAACTATTTTCATAGAGATTATAATGATATATAAGTCTCTGTAGGTTCCATCATTATGGAAGGGTGGTAATTCAATGTAGTTTACACCAATTGGTTTACTGAGATATATTGTTTTACACTACCGTTTTCTTAGAATGTCTAACTAAAATTGAAGAAGTAAATCTAGGGTTTGAGACTGGATATCAAATAACAAGTATTTAAACTGAATCATTCATCCTATTTGTAGATTGTACATTGGGATAAAATGGAAGAGATGAATATGGAAGTAAATTTTGGATATTCTACACCATGTCATCTACATAACGTAATATTTAGTAGTGTATCAGAAAGAAAGTGAAAGTGAAAGGAACATCTTATGAGTGGTAGAGGTAGGTCTCTGTAGCAAACCACTTTATCACCTCTAGTTAAAGTTAGTGGTGTGCCTTTACCATATTATAAGTGAGGAAATATTGTATACACCCAAAATTATTTTCCATCACTTATAAACATGGGTAATAGTTTTTGGAATAATGGTTATCTACATCATTTATATCAGGTTGTGTCCACACCATGATAGAGTCAGGGATCATAATCTCCAAAGGCTATAGTGGTAAAGTTATTTAATGAAAAGATGCTAGGCCTCTAGCCCTAGGCCTCTCGAGTAAATCAACCTCATGATGTATGCGTGTTTTTCAAAAATTTAGATGTGGATATAGAGAGAGTGATACATACCATCATCATTTTATCCTTAATATAATTTGATTTATGTGATACTATTTCATTCCACTACTTTATATCTGTCCATTTTTTAATATGATTGTCCATCCAACAGATTTTATGTACATTGTTATGGACTTAGTGAATCCTCTTGCGAAGTGGAAGGATTATGGGTTTCAATATCCTTTTTGTGTTCTATCGGTACCTGATACATAGTTTTTCTAGGATTTTATTTTTCTTTATTAAAATATATTTGACATCATCATTAGGATGGATTTTCATGTTTCCCATTAGGATGAGGTTGAATTTTATCATTAGAGTGTCTCATTCTATGTGGTTGATGGGATATCACAGGTGATTAAAGGAGAGTCAGATCTGAACCCTAGTCATGAAGGACCTTCCCTTCTAGATCCCAGGTTTTTGTTGGATGCAGAAGTAGTTAATTCTAATTAATCCCATTCAATTATTGATCTTCCCTTTGTTGATCATGAAATTCCAAACTTTTTCTGAGATGATTTATCAATGATAATTATAGATAGGTACTTGGATTTTTTGATTGGCATGTTTCTATATACACATCCAATATCAATACCTTCTTATCATTTTTAGAAAACAATCTAGATATAGATCATGATTTAGATTAAAGATCTGTTGTAAAGGGGTGTAATTCACTTAGTGCTTCATCTTGGGAATCCCTAGTTCTCTTTTACAAGAAGGCAGAAAATTAACTCTGATTGTGTGTGAATTATTAAGAGATTAATAATGTAATAGTTAATAACATGAATCATTTTCCTCATGTTGGTGATTTTTTATTAGTTATGGGGGGATGTGGTTTTTGAAGAATTATATTTGGTTTTGTTATAATCATCTCTGAGTCTTGGAGTCTAATATACTGAAGATGGACTTTTGTCGGTGGTATAGCCATTACAAATATAACGTGTTGTCTTTTATACTAATAGTACTGTTTTTTTATAGAATTAATGAATCAATTATTCCATCGGTATCTCAATGAAAATTTATATGGGTTTTTGATGATAATTTTTTATTTGAGTTCTATGTGTAATACCAAACACTATCTTATTGTGGTTTTGGAAATCAAAAGAAGTAACCATTTGTTAGTAAATATTTTAAAATGAATGTTTTTTGACTCATGAAGTGATGTTATTAGGTCATCTGATTTCTAAACAAGGATTTTTAGTTGATCTGGAGAATGTAACTTCTTTCTTTTCTGGGGATGACCCAAGAAATATCATCATGATTTAGGGAATACATGGTATTTCTAGTGACTGTAAATGGTTCTTCAAGTATTTCTCTTAGATTGTGTCACATTTTACTACTCTTACCATGTGAGGTCTCAAATTTTCATTAAATTTAAGGTGTTAGTCTTCTTTTGAGTAATTTTAATCACATATTGCATCAAATCCTTTTCTGATTTTACTTTGTCCCAATAAGGGTTATATGATTTTCTATGACTCTTAATATGTTTGTTTTGGTATGTAATCTTGTAGAATTGTCATGTGTTGTCTGAGGACTTTTTAAATTTCAAAAAATAAGAGAATAATTACCCCACTCATGAATTAGTGCTTGATAAAGTGATGCATGTTCTTTTAGGTTAGTAATATAATATTCACGTGTAATGGATCATAGTCACTTTTGAAAATAAGAGTTTAATATATATCACTTCTCATAAGGAATTGAATCATAGATTTAGATGTTAAGTGGAATAAATTGTAATTTATAACTACGATATATCCTAAAAATTGATGAAAGGGAATTTTATTGCAGATTATACTATCCAACAAGTTTCTATTGAAATATATTCAGGAATAGAAGGATGAGTGAATCATGATGGGGTTATTTTCTTTGTTGCTTATAGATTCTTAATAAGATGTTTCATGTTCGGTTTTGACCATTTATTAGTTATCATTATCTCTCCATGAGTCTATTAGGTAGAGTTTGTAGTTGTATGATTAGATTATTGGAAACAGAGAAACCCTTCATTGTTGGGAGACATGTTCTTGTTGATATCTATTATCATATGGTATTCTATTTTTTGGGTAAGGCATTTTAATCATATCATATCTGAGGAGAACAATTTTGTTTATTTTCATAGTTATTTAGGGGTTATTCATCTATGAACTACTAGTTATTATTGTAAAATGAGACAATGATTCTAGTGTCAACATTTGAAGCGTGACATTTCTGATTATGTTTCATGATGTTACTCCTGCCAAAAGTGAATTTGAGATTATTTTAAACCCTGTAGTTTTTTATGACCACTTTGGGTTCCAGTTTAGGAATGGGATGAAATGTCCATAGATTTTTTTCCCAAATTTCCATTGACACTCCATGGGTGGAGTGTCATATGGATGGTGAATGATTATTTGTAAAATTCATATGATTTCACTTCAATAAAATAAAAAACTAATGTTGAGGTTCTTGGTAAGATATATATGTGGTAAATTATGAGGTTACATGGTGTTCCCTCATCTGATGATTCAGAATGGGATCCTTGGTTTACATTAATGTTTTCGAGGAGTCTCAAAGATGAGATAGGTATTCAGATACATATGAGTATTGATTACCATCAATAAAAATAAGTTCAAATAGTTTTTTTCCAGATTTTTTAGGATATTCTTCATTCATGTGTTTTAGATATTGTTGTATATTTGGATGAACATAAGGGAATTGTTTTGTTTTTTTATAAGAATTGTTTTAATTCATTGATAAAAATGAATCCTTTTGAGGGTTTTAATGGTCTCCCTTTCATATTAACTCTTTTTTCGGAAGATATGTGTGAATATTCTTTGGTGGGAGAGAGTTTTGATTATTATACATCTGTGAGGAATATGAATATACATAAAAATATGTTTATATAATAATGTTTTACAAATCATGATGTTGATCAACATCATCTTCCATAGTAGTTTTTCATTGGTGACTGGGTATTTTGGATGGTTTATCATTGTTTAGGTCTCCATAGACATTAAATATAATGAATTTTTGATCCATGATATGATTGGACATTTTAGTTCACTATGCTTCTTGGGAAAGTTTCTTATCGATGGTAATTTATAGTACCGTTAATATGCATTCATAATGTTCTCCATATATTGAAAACATAATAAATACCATATTGACCACTCACATATTGTGATTTGGGATGAGATTGAGTTAGAGGAAAATGTTTCTATGATTGACTACCTAGAATAGAACAATGAATATCAAGTGAAATTATTGCAAGAGTTGTATATTCCACTGGAAAGAGTGATATGGAACCCAAGATTATATTTTCATGAAACATTGGAGCATGAGGCATTGATGAGGAATTATTTCCCTCACCACATTAAAATTATTAATTTTCTACATGACATCCCAAGGATATAAAATCTGGTGGAGGGGGTTTTAACATCACATTATCCAAATTCATGTATTTTCCTCCTTCATTTTTATTTTTCCTATCAATTGGGTGAATTTAGGGACTCATTTAAGAAGAAGATATTTGCTGAGAAAATTTACCTAAATGTTGGATATATATGTTTTTTAATTAATATAGTCATCCTTAGTATTCCATGGGTCCCGGATTCTGGCCCCTACCAGCTTTACTCGATCAATGAGTCCTTAGGTGAATACACGGTGAGGTCTATCTACAGACTGGCTCTTGGAAACCACTCATTCGGCCGGGTTGAGGGACCTTGGAATTTGGTGTGGAAGCTCAACGTTCCTCCAAAAATTCGCCAATTTTGGTGGAAGGTCTGCATGGGTACTCTCCCAACCATGAACCTCCTCACTCATCGACATATGGCTAGTACTGCTTTTTTCTATTTCTACCCGAAAATTCCAGAAACTCCATTGCACGCCATCATTCACTACCAAGGAGGTGAGAAAATTTGGAATAAATGGGGCCTGAATTCTGTCGCTTTAATTGCATCGGCCTATGACCTTTATGATCTACTGACATGGTTGTGCTCCTCTCTTTCCTCAACTTCTTCAGGTTCACTTTTCACTCTGGCAGGTATTATTTGGGTCTAGTGTAATGATGTCGTTTTTCATCAAGCTCAACCCCCCCCCGAATTCTATATTGAACGATCCACCTCCTGGATAGAGGGATAGAAAGACCACAATGGAAATTTTATTCCAGGTGCTACCCTATCCTTTTCCCCTCATTGGAATCTCCCAACGGAAGGGACCCTTAAGATTAACGTGGACGCGTCGCTCCCAAAGGATGGGCTTGTCGCCCTAGGCCTCCTGGCCCGAAGTCATTTGGGGAAAATCCTTGCTGCAAAATACGAACCACATCAGGATTTCTGGGAGCCTTCTGTTACTAAGTCCATGGCCATCCTTGCCGGTATGATTCTCACTGTGTATTGTGTATGGGTTGATATCATCATTGAATCTAAATTCCTCAACGTAATCGATGCTATTAACAACAATGATGGAGGACTCCATTCATTTGGCCTCATCATCAGGAGAATTTGCTTGCTTCACCAAGGCTTATATTACTGTAACATCTACTTTAACAAAAGGGAAGGAAACAATGCATCCCATCAGCTAGCAGACTAAGTCCCCTTCGATGTCAACCATCTCTGGCAGGACAATTTCCCTTCATGGCTTTCCACTTGTACGTCTGCTGATCTTTTTCATTAATGTTATCTGTCCTTCTTTTCAAAAAAATGTAATGTAATAAAGATCCGGTTTTAATGAAGAGGGATAATATTTGGATGTATGTGATCCTAGTGGATTAAAAGGGGTATAAATGGATTACACACGATGTAATTGTCATAGAAATGGGTTTTAGTGAACTTTGAAAGTGATATTTTTTATCATTTTAAATGAACCTTCATTTCACTCGAACTAGAGAAATACTTTTGCAAATTTTGGAGCCTCTATTCATTCCAGATTGATTCATTCGGAAATTGTTCATGGTTTTACTTGTATTTAATCTCTTCAGCCGAGTGAGCCTTTTTTATTCCTCATTTCTTGGATTTAGGTGGGCTTTTTAGTTTTCATTATCAAAAAAAATTACCAATATATTTATTTCTTCTTGACTATATTAATATATGTTGTGTGATATCCTTATAAGGGTTTTTTACTTAATGGTTATAGTGTGGTGTTTGGTCGTTATTTAGGTATGGGTGGTTTCTTCTTACTCAAAGACCATATTTTTAATTGAATCGACTAGGAGATTTGAAGATTGGTTCTAGGGCCTTCGTTGTGGTTGTTTGTTCTTCCTTGTTGGTGGATCATATTGTGGGAATGTGCAACCTAGGTTTTGATGTAGGTGGTCCCACCTATTGATATTGTTGGTGAACCACATAGCTCATATTAATAATAAATTATTTTATTAAATGAATGTTCATGATATGAATGATTTTTTATGTGACTTTGGGACTAGTTTTTTTATAAAAGATGTTTTCCCCTGGTTTTGGTGAATGGATGAGTTTTTCCTCAAAGCATTATGATATGGTTTTGTTAATTGATTTACAAATCATGGAATGATGAAGTGGATATATTTCATATTTTATAAAATAGTTCACATGGGATTCATTGGTTATATATGTGGTTGTAATATTAATATTCCTCAACCATTTTCAGGGCTTTTCTCATGGGTTTTTCCTATTCTTCCAAGGTCTGTTATTATATGGAATTTAAAAACCTATTTCAAGATCAATATCATAGAATTTCCTCTTATATATAGAATTTATGATTATTTCTAGTTTATTTAGGAATATTTTATTTTCTATTTCAGGTATGAGTCTTAGTTAATATGAAATAGTGTAATCCCTAATACGATGTTACCAAAGCATTTACTTTTAGATTGAAAAGTTTTATTGTAATAAAAAGGATTTGATATGATATTTGACTTTAAATTTATTTTGATTATATATATATATGTGTGTGTAATGTGATATATGGTTGTGAAATTATTTGAAAATAATTTACATGTTTTATTTGGAAATGTGGAAATGTGGGAAAGTAAATTATTGTTTTGTACTTTTGATATAAAAATCATTAAAGTGTTATCATGGCATGTTTTTGATATACATAAAAATGATTAGATTATTATTGATAGTATTTTTATAGAAAACCATAATTATACCCTATTAAGCATGTTAGTTCATTCCCTATATTCCCTATCAACAGTGCTTAGACCTGGTTATGTCTCTCAGTGTAGGGAAATGAAAGGTAGCATAATGAGGAGTTGTGGTTCACTATTAGATGGGTTTCTGGTAACATTTTGTGATATGGTGGGAAGATACCCACATAATCATGATGGGTAATTTTATTTCCAATTTTAAGAATCCTTTGTGGTTAGACTGGTACATGGAGATCGTGTTTACTCTTGATTGGTTTGGTTTCCACTGTTTCATTTTGTTTGTGGAATATATTTACATATCTTGTTATTTCTCTCTGTTAAGGGTTTAAATTCAATGTTATTTCTTCATGATAGTTGAAAATGTTTCCTCTATTTTTTTTATTCATGGGTTTTAATCAACAAGATGTTGGGATAGAGAACACCATTCAGGTATTTGACAATTTGGGTCAGGTACCATTTCATTTTGGTATTCTGATCAGGTTCGTCACTCATTCCACATGAATAATTAATTTTAATAATGTTTGTATCTCATATAAAATTATATAATTGTAATTAAAAAATACATCAAAAAATATATTTATCTCATTTTTTTAACTCTTGACCAAATAAAAACTTTTGATTTTGTAAGGTAGTATTTATTATTATTATTAAAATGGTTTTATGTTGTGTTTTCTTTTCATAACCTAATCATGTATTAATTTATTTATGTTTATAAATTTTTATTTACACATTTATAAAATTATGTAAATATTATTATAATTAATTTAAAAACAATTATAATAATTATTATAAATTATCCATATAGGTAGCTTGTGACATATAATGAATTGATAATATCCTTGTTGTCTAAAGTCAAAGACCATTAATAAGATGCATCAAATGAGGGGTACATATTGTAATTATACTATAAATACAATAAAA
This sequence comes from Viscum album, assembly GCA_963277665.1. Taxonomy (NCBI): domain Eukaryota; kingdom Viridiplantae; phylum Streptophyta; class Magnoliopsida; order Santalales; family Viscaceae; genus Viscum; species Viscum album. The sequence continues at coordinate 496,456,069 of OY728123.1, read as the reverse complement.
TAAACATTACAAAATAATATTAAGGTTAATGTATTATATATTAATATATTAATAATTTTACGAGGATATAAATGTGAAATGTAATTTTGAAATAGAAATAAGATGTGGGGAAGATCAATGAATGGAGATAATCATGGGGATACCTCTTCATTGGAGATTTACTAATTTTCTAATGACTACATGGATTGGGATGGGATGGAACTATGATATCACTAAGTGAAAAAAATATTACTAGGATGTTGGAATATTGTTATTTTTTTTCTTTTATATGTCAATGTTTATTGATTTTCCAAGGCAATGGAGAGGGGAATTTATTCTTGAGCGGAGGGGTATTTTTGGTTTAAAATATTGAATAGATGATTATTTCCAAGATAAATATTTTAATTATGATATTTTTAATATTATATTTAAATTCTATTATTTATTGACGTTGTGACCACTTTAAAACAAAATTTAATAGTATATATGCATGGAAATAAGAATGATTTAATTGTTTTAAAATAATATTATTAAATTATTTAATTTGATAAAAAAAATTAGGAATTGAAAAACGATCAATATATATAAATGAATATTGATATTGTTAAATTATATTAATATTGTAAAAAACAATTTTTTATTTATTAGTTAATTATTACATCAATATTATGTCATAAAACATACAGAATTTTTAAAACATATTTTACTATTCACCAAAAAATTGATTCTTATAAAATATTATAAAAAAATTACCCATAGAAAATGTTGATATGGAGATATAAGAAAATAATAGTGAATTTTTCAAATAATATCATATATTAATTAATTTTAATATCATATATAAACATTTTGGATTATTTTAAAAATATATAAATTTATGCTTTATTTATTTATTTTTTTCTTTTTTTTGGTTTCTAATTTGAATAAATATGTGTTGGGATTTTAATATTAAAAATTACTAAATTAATTTTTTGTAAATATTATTTACATTTCAATTTAATATTTTATGCATTTTATCACAATTCATATAGTCATGTTACTATTCTAATGGTCAAGTTACAATTCATTATTGTTATATTACTATTTCCACAATCTGTTTAAGAGCCCTATTTTTAAAATTATTATTCCATGGGATATATTAGTTTATTATTATTTAAATAAAACATATATCATTTTATTCGTCACTTAATTTAGTCCCTCTCATGTTTTTATACACATCACCTTTCAAAATCAAAAGTACATTACCCGAGATTTATTTCATTTTTATTGTTAATGAGTGTGATAATTATTGAAGATTGAAATATTTCTATTTTTATTTTAATAAATTTTATTATTTATCTGTTGAGCTAATTTTTTACTAGTTATTTTTTGAATCTAAATTTCATATTCAGAGTCTATATAATTTATTTATTTATTATTCTACTATTTGTTTCCTATATTTTGTACTATATTATACTTTTGATGAAAAAAACAAATGATAATTTATAATTCAAATAACATAAATAATTTTTTTTGCAATTACTTATCCCAGATTTAAAATTTTGATTCTAAAATATTTCAACTAAAATATTTTTTTGAAAGGATATTGGTACTTCTATTTCATTATATCATATGGTTCATATGATTTCCCTTTATACTATTGTTTTCAAAAAAAATATTACTACAAGGTGAGTGGTATTATTTAATATGGATTTGTATCTACAATACATGGTCATTAATAGTTTATATTCATAAAGGATTCCATCCCTGATTAATACCAGTTTAATGTTCTATACATGCGAGGGATTGCGTACTTACATTATCTAGATAGAAACATTAATAAAATCAATAACATGTACCTTAATTAGGGAAATTGGTATAAGATTGGTCAAAAATATTAAACCACCATTGATTTCAGTGGGTGTAAAATACCTATGGATTTAATTGTATCTATTCCAAAGCACATGAATCCCTTCTAGAGGTATATTTAAAGGAACTCTATTTCCCTATCATTAAGATCTATGTCTATTCAATAGTTTTGATCATTGATCTTTTAATGATGTAATTTAGGTTTAATATTTTTTAGAATGGATTGAACAATATCTATTATTCCTTTCAAATGTTCATGACCAAGTAACAAACATTTATCGACTTCATCCTTACATATTGTATTTAAAGATCTCTTCATATATGCAAATTCATATTAGGACATAAAAACTCTTGACAGGAAAATGTTACTATATAAGAAATCAACAAATGGAATATATTAATTATAGGCATAATTGGTGTCAATCACAAGATATATCAACATATCTTAGTGTCCTTGAATGGTTCTTTGGGATAATACATTAAATTTAGTGAGATAGACTATACTAATGTTTATAACAATATTTATTGAATATTCGATAATCCTATTGAACTTATATATGGACATTGTATCTTGATTATAAATAATCAAAATTGATTCTAATTGAAAACTCACCAAATTAATTAGAATTATTTTCTAAAAATTATTTTTCTTGAAATATTCATGAATAACAATGAAAATAGAAGTCAGTATGAGTTTACCAATAGTAAATAATATGGAACTGTTTCTTTTATATGTCATTGAAGGAACCACAACAATCTATATATTTTTTCACCCAATTATTAAATTTTCATTGGTGATTGGTGAATTGTCCCATCAAACCATGACATTCCAATTTTCTTTTGAAATGGTTACAACAGTGATGTTTATTATCCAATATTAATCTAATTTTTTACCAATTTAATTTCCCTCAGTTATTTCAATATAACAAGGTAACTAATATGTGGATGGAGAATGATTTGTTTTTTGTACAATATAATAGATCATTCATTTATTTTGGGATTATGGGACACTAAGTATATTTCCAAACTATATTATTCCATCATTTTTGACATTTAATTATAAATGATTATCTTTTATTATTATTCTTACATTATTTTGAAAATCTAAACAATCCATTAGTTCCTCATTGATATTATCATAATCAAAAAGGAAATAAATAGTTTTGGAAAAGTAGGATGTCTTCTAAGAAATTATGATTTCCAAATCCATCAGATATGAACTAAGTCATTTACTAGTTATAAAAGCTAATATTTAAAATAACTACAACTAATTTTTTATGAAATATTTTTTAAAACAAAATAAAATTTTTAGGTTGTGTGACAAAACACTGGAAATGAAAAACAAGGAAAATTACCTTAGATATTTTGAATGATTTATGGTTGTTTTTTTATTTTTTAATAATGATAGAGTTGTGCTAATAGTGTATGAATAAAATAGTGGAATGAAAAATATTTAACAAATATAGGGATTCTACAAAAGAAAAAATTGATAAAAATGGAATCCTCTCTCACTCAAAATTTAACATGGATGTGAATAAGTTATGTGAAGTGAGGATTGGAATAACTAAATTTCATTATATATAAAAAACCATCCAGATAACTCTATAGTGAATTGAAATATTTAATAGTAAAATAGTAAGTCAAATTATTATGGAGAAAAATAACAAAAAATAATAATTTTTTTATATTGCCGGTATTTTTATTGTAGAATGAAACTCTACTCTTCCATTGTTGGTACATGATATAGAGTGAAATGAATCTAATGAATTATATAAGTTGAGTTGTCTAGATGAAAAAAACTCAAGTACATTATGATTGTAACCAATCATGAACATGAAACATATTTCAACTAATTTGATTGAATTTCACTAAAAAAATAAGTACTCATAATATTTGAAAAAAATTATTAAATTTAAATGAATGAATTTCTATAATGAATATTGTAAATAAAATAATGAAAAGAATATTCTATATTAATATTATCCTTTACCTCCATCTCTTTCTTTAATGAACTCTATCACTGAGCTCACAATATCATATTTTCAATATCCTCTCATTTTGAATCCTATTCTTCCCAAAACCCTATATCCCATAAACGATTTGGTATCATACACAAATTTTAATGTGAAAAATCCATTCTCTATTGATCATGTCACCCTAAAAAACCAGAAAAACTAAATTCATCATCAAGAAACACATAAATGACCTCTTTGTGTCACACACAAATTTCCTTCAACATCATCATAGGTTACACCAATGAAACACTTCAAACAAATAATAATCTCTCATATTAATTTGATTTAACTTGAGTAACAATAAATTCTGAAAATCTCCCCACATGGTTCAATTTTAATAAGCTTATATAGAGATCAATAGAACCATCTGAGTATGATCTAGACTAAATCTATGGTATTAATTTCTAATTAGAAATAAATTATGGAAAAATAAATCAAAAAAACTAAGGGAAATATTAATGATTATTGAATATATAAATTTCACAAAGTAAATTAAAATTATTTCAAAAAATAATATCCAAATTAGAAACATATTAATTTTAAATCACTATGAACCGATGTTATATTATTTATCATGATATTTAAGTAATTTCACATCCATACCATTTTATGAAATATTAAATTATTTTACAATGAATTAAATACCAAATTTAAACCTAGATAATGTTGTTAAAAATGTAATAAAATAGGTTACATAATCATAATTGTTATATCATTAATGATATTGTATTTATAAATCATCATCATAAAAATTTCTAGAGGTTCCATTAATCTATGAAAATCATATATAATATGCATTCTTCCAATATAGAAGTGAATTTATATATCATAGACCCAGATTAATTGAAGTGATCTTTATTTATTCTTATTTTACACCTTCAGTGTTAATATATACCTTGATGTCATGTGGTCAGTATATTTGTAACACATCTCCCTACAATGGCAGTGTCTCTAAAAAATGAATGTGAAGATCATTGAAGATAACTCTATATCATGTGTTTTGAAGTAATACTCATGGATAATTAATTTTCATAAATAATAATCTATCACATTATTACAATTCATTATTACACATCCCATGAAATTTATGAAGTGAATGATATATAAAAAACTATCCACATGAGTGGAATTTGACTAAAATTGTATTGATTATCCTCTTTGTGATCACCTTAAATATACTTTTACATAATTACATCTGTAGATTATTAACCAAATTCATTATAACATTACTTCATGTGATAGAAAATTGTGATATTTTTATCAACAATCATATATAGTACCCAACCAATTTAAGAAAAATATATATATTTGTGACATTTATGGTTCATGTATATTCTTTACTATCCCCTTTCATTGATGGATCTGTGTGGATCTCCATAATTATAATCCCATTTTCCATGAATTTCACATCGTATATCCTAAATTCACATAATCTAATTATAGTAAATGAAATATTCTCTCATAATGATGATATAAAAAACCACAAATACTCCCAATTTTATTACTTGATCATAGATTATATGAGAATATCATTAATAAATACCAAAAATTTGTTTTCTAGGTGGTATATTTAAACTATATTCATGAAATTCCTAATGATTATAGAGAACAAGTTTTTTAAAACAACATTTTTCATGACCGTCCCAGAGTGGCTTATGTCATGACTATCCAAATCCCACCTCTAATAGGGCACGGGTTGGAGACAATCACTAAGATGGAATATTACAAAAATGGGAGTCATCTCCCTAAGTACATATATATATGAGGGAATATCTATGCCAAAAATGTTGCAATGAAAATCACTAAGTAAACAAGCATGCATACTAGTAAGATACCAACAAAAGACTATGATAGTAGAAAACTATAACGTAAAAAAGAACAAAATACATGACAACACAAAAAGGTGTCTTGAATGTGAATGTAAAAGTTCTTGAAAATAATCTGTAGAAATACCAACGTAAAGGGTAGGTACATGATAGTTGTATAAAGCCGCTGGAGCACACCTCAACCGTTTTCTCACCTTAAGCACCCCCTGGTCCAAGTCCACCTAGGCATCCATAAATTTGTTCATTTTATATAAAATAAATGACATGTGATTAAAATTACCATGTAGGTGTGAGTAAAAAATACTCAGTTGGAAACCCCATAACCACAATGGAATACCACAAATAAATATACAACATATATCACAAATAAATACACAAAGTATACCACAAAAAAATCCATGAAGTATACCACAAAAAATAACTTGAAGTATGCCACAATAAAATACATATTAAGATGACATTGGAATAAGTCAATATTACATAGGACATGATTATTATACGTAATCCAAAAAAAAACCAAATATCGATATGGAACATATTCCTGGATGGACACTTAGTTGTAATAAGAAACTCAGACTGGATGAGACAGTAAATCTCAATGGGACACTTATTCCTGATGAGACACTCAGTCCCGATGAAACTCATATTCTCGATAAGTCACATAGTCTCAAGGTCCCATCAACTCACATGATTCTTCTCACAGTATGATCTTTCCCAGATAACTCACACCTCAAGAAAAAAAGTTCTCACTCCAACATCAACAGAAACACATGTATAGTATCTACAATGTACAGTATCCCAAAAATGTCCATAATCCACAAACAACTCATCAAATAGACACTCGATTTGAATGTTATGGGCGTTTTAGTCAAAAAGAATTACACATGATCGGTTTGTGTCTGATCAGACCTACCGAACCCAGTCTGACCTACCCTCTGACCTGACATATTTTGGACCATCTTATGTGGCCCTTCCAAGTCGTTTATAAATAAGCCAATCCTTCTAGGACTCCTGAGCTGCCATGATCCCTAGCTTAGGTGACTGTCATGCAAGCCCGCCTGTAGTGCAACACGCGGTCTACCTAACCATGTTCTCCCTTGGAGAACATGGTGCCACCAAATTCAAAAGGATAAGGCCACTACATCTACCCCCCCTATGTCTTGATTTTTCCATAGGATAACAATCTTAGAAAAAATGTATTTCACATATCCGAATTTCCCTCCGTGTGGAAGCAGCGTGCCTCGTCACCTTGTATCAGCGACCACCACTTCCTGTCTTGGTCGGGGATACCACATAATCCACAGTTTATTGGTCATTCTTTATTGCTCTGTTTTATGAAATTGAGGAAGTAATTCAATCCATAGGTTATGTTTTTTATCAACCTAAGCTCATATCAACATCATGATTCATCTCGATAAAAAATCACTCACATGGAGATATCTCTAGGATCACCTTCATCCTTCTATCGTTTACATCTTTGGCCATCTAATAGGTCATCCCAAAATTAGATCTTTTGTCTATGATCATTTCATGATAATCCTAATTAATAAAAATTATTCATTCATATCCTGTGAAGAACGAATGATTCATGAAAATTTAATGGAGATTGATAAATGCACAAGAATAAAAAAAGAACAGATCTATCCTTGATGGTTTTAGTCTCAATCTATTCACTTTATAATAAATAATGATGAAGAAAAATTAAAATCGATAAACAAAATCATCATTGATAATCATCCCAAACTAAAATCCAAAATCCCAAAATATGCACAACCCATAAATCAATATGTTTGTTGATTGTTTCAAGTTCGTTGTAGGAAATAAATAATGGGGATGAGATAAGATTAAGGAACACTTTCTACATCGAGTATGGATCTATTATGGATGAAGAATGATTGTATTTCTATTTTTTATGGGATACTGCAAATCCATAGGTGTAACATTAAACAATTTGCTTCATCAGTCTTCATTGATTGTTGAGAGAGTTTCTTTTCCACAACATAGTGGAATTATATGGTTTTTGAGATGAATCTATTTTTTAAAAATTCTATCAAAAATTAATGGAGTTGCTGCATCCAAATAAAATATTTCAATAAAAAATTATTAAATATTTCTCCAAAAACAAACATTCACCACTGACCCATGTCAACCAATATTAGTCACATCATATGGAAAACATTTCGTTCTGATCCAAATTAAACCATTATAATTTTAATTTGTGCCTCCATTTGGATGATATTTATATATTACTAAAAACAACTTGTGAAATTTATTTAATGTTTATCATAATTTTAAAAAATCATGTTCGACACACCGGGAAACAAAATCGGAGGTCTCTTCAATGCTTGGTCTCCAAACAATCTGAAATAATATTGAAAAAATAATACATGTAAATTCATATATTTTTCATTTTCCCCACATTAAAGCATTATATCCCCAAATTCCAAATCAAAAGTATCTACAAACAAATGGTGGGGGTACTAAGCATGAATATGAGAATATCTCTCCCATATGATCTCCTGTAGATTCCCATGATGCCACAAAATGGGAACTAGTAGAACTGACCACCCACAAAGTATCCTCTACATTTGATCCTTGATCACCACTGAGTACTCCGCAAAAGTATACCCATCGTCAATGTCAATCTCACCACCATGAAGAATGTGTGATGTATCATGGACGCATCTCCAAAGTAGTGACTCATAGTTGATTTCGTGCGCGTGTTGTAACTACAGTGGTAGATCTATGCGGTACACCACCGCACCAACTCTACATAATATCTATAAATGTCATATGAACCTTAATTAAATATTTCTGGAACATCCAAATATTTTTATCCTATGTCCTGAAGAGACCTGAAAGAACACATGGTATCCCTCATCAAAATCAAAAGGCCTTTCTCACTATCCATCATAAGACTACTGACAGATCTTGGAAGTCTTCATTCAATTAATGAAGTATAACACAAATAAATACATGATGTAAGCATCAATGATATATAATAAGTAAGACAACAGGAAATACATAGTCAACTAACATAGGTATTAGTCTATAGTACACAAGACATGATTATTATATGTAATCCACAAAACAACCAGTATAGATACGACACAAAGTCCCGGTAAGACACTAAATCCCAATGAGACAATCAGTCTCAATGAGACATTCAGTATTGATGAGACACTCCATTATGATGAAAAACTCAGTACATACGAGGCACTCATTTTTTATGAGACTTGTAGTCCTGATAACTCAGGTAGTCTCAGGGTCACAGATAAACATAGGATTTCACTCATAGTATGTGTGTTCTAGGATAACACTCTTATCAAGACAAAAGGGTCACATTCCAACATAAAAAAACACACTTATTATATCTCCAAATGTGTATACCATTAAAATGGAAAAAATGTAACAAACTGATCATCAAACGAACACACATTTTGAATGATGTGGTCATTTTAGTGAAATGTTATGAATTGTGTTTGGTCTGATCTATCATGCTGGATGACCCAACCTGGTCTGGAAACCAAACCCGATCCATATGACCTGACATATCCCAATATGGTCCATTCCAAACATTCATGTCCCTCTAGGACATTGGAGTGGCCCAAGTCCCTTTTACCTCCTACTGGAAGGCGGGTCAGCCTATTATGCCACAATGTGGTCTGCCTAACCACATGCTCTACTAGCCAATGTGGATCTGCCAGATTCAATGTGGTCAGACCACCGTGTCTACCTTCCCCATGTACTACTACTCCCACGAGAAATGAAATGCAGCTAATCGATGTTTCACACAGCTAGCTCATCCACCACGCGGCACCGACAGCCATTGCTTCTTGCAGCAGAAGGTGGTTCCACATCTCTTACGGGGCTCTGATCATTCTCCAGGGCTCCATTTTTCTAAAAAATGAATTTTCTACTATCCTAATGTAATTTTAATCATCACCCTGGGCTTGCATCATTGTCATGATTCATCTCGATGATGAATCACACAGATAGAGATATCTCATGAATCGTCTTGATTTATCTGTCGCTATCATCACACCTTTAATAGGTCGTCCTGACATTGGATCATTGATATTGGATTGTTTCACCACAAATAAAAGGAAAAATGATCCTCTATTCATATCCCACAATGACCAAAGAATACAACATAATTTGTGGGAGAGAGATAAATTCAAAATAAATCCCAAAGAACATATCTTTTCCTTGTTTTTGTCAGCCTAGATGCAGTCACATTAAAATGAATAATGAAGAGGAAACAATTCAAATCTCGAACACAAATCAACCCAGATAATCAACCTAGAAATAAAATACAAAATCCAACAATACCAATCTCCCATGAATTAATTTGTTCATCAATTGATTCATGTTCATCATAAAAAATTATTGAAGGGGAATCAATAAAATTAAAACACACATCCTACCTCAACTTTTGATCGATCATTGAGAAGAATGATTGTGTTGTCTTTGTGGACGATATCCTCCAATTCCACTGGTACAATGATCCATGATCCTCTCAATCAGTCACCTATTATTTACAAGAGTGTATCTGAGTCACATCACATAGTAATTATATGGTTATGGTGATGACCCTAGATTCCATACAAATTATAATAAAAAAAAATTTGTTGTGTCACAATAAAATATTTTAATTATATATTTTATGACCAATAATTCGAAAAATTACCTATCACATCTAACCCATGATGGGAAATGTTAGGCACCTTTTTGGGTAAACTCATTATTCTAAACCCAATGGTTCCCTTGAATTTCTGATCTGAGTACCCATTTGAATGACATTCCACTTTTTTGAGGAAAAATTATCATGCATACTATTTAAGGATTATCATTATTCAATCAATTGTTCTAGGCACACAAGGTCTCTGAATCGCACAATATATTAATTTATGGTCTCATCCTAATTTAATATAATATTGAAAAATAATTCATGGATATTTTGGGATGATACATCATAAATAAGAACTCATTGTTTCTATATCTCATATGGAAGTTTGTATTTTGAATAACTTATTCCCTTACCTTCAGAAAATGATATCTAGAAGGAATATCCAATTTTGAGATATATAAATCCCCTTTATGTTGATTATTTAAATCATCAATCCTTAGTAGTGAATAATTTTTCTTTATAGTAATCTTATTCAACACCTAGTAGTTCATTTAGAGACATCTGGAAACATCCTTTTTCTTGAGACAATGCATTGTTTCACTCCAATGTGATCTACTAGAGAGTATAAAACCTTTCTCCAAATTCAATTACAGTTTCTACTTGAACTCCACCATTTCTATTAGTTGTATCATTGATGGTATTTTTTAAATTTTTATCACCTAAATAATATATTTTATTGATATATCTAAATAATTATATGAGGTATGTCCACAAAATTATTTGTAAATTATGGTATTATACTCCCCATAATGGGAATTTTCCCATGTTTTAATCTACTGTATAACTCAATCACTTGATCAATATATTATTCTTTATTGGGTATCAACACTCACCCCATTCAGGAGATTAGTATAAGATATTCATTGCACGTCATGAAAATTTATAAGTTTATTAGAAGATATGGGATATGGAATGATATTACCTTTTTTAAAAAGTTAATATTGAATATATATAATGAGATCAAATCCATTAAAAATATGGACTCTGGTTTTACAAAATAATTCATAATGTGGTTCCATAGAGGATTCAACCCACAATGTCTAAATGGTGAAGGAATGTATTTCGTGGGTTAAAAACATTAAAATACTCTGTTCTTTCATAGATACCTCAACATAATGGTATTCAGGAGGTGATTCCATTATTATATCAAACAAGTAGGACATAAATGAAATAATAAAATAGTATGTAAATTGAAAATCATTATAGATGATTGAAATTGTATGTAAAATTTACCATTTCATTTTATTAATTTAGGATCCAACCATTCTCTCGATAAAAAATATTTAAAATGATCATTGGTCAATAAATCATGGATAAATAACTTATTCAACATTTTAGATAAATTTAATTTTCATCACCGATGGGATACTTAAGATCATCTAATGATATATTTTACTATACAAATTCCAAAATTAAAAAAAACATCTCTACAAAAATCTATAGCGAATCATATATTTCATACATAATTATTAAATCAATTGAATGATATAAAAATAATATTAATTCAGTAAAGAATATAATGGATTAGTATCTTGTGTAAATTAGGTTTATACAACATTATCATGTATAAACCATCCAACAATATTTAATTACATTAACATATTCCTCCTATTACATTCGATATTCTCCCGCAAACATTTGGTCATATAAGGACACATATAATGGAAATGATCTGTTAAACTCTTCATAAGGGAAGGAATAATAAGATATGTGTTAAAGATATTAATAAAAATCATGTATCGTTGTGCATAACCATCACTATCATATCATAATTAAAGTATCACCATCATAAAAATTTGGAAATAATTTTGAGAGAGACCATAGGTAATATTTGTAACTATAAAAGACTATAACATAATGAGTAAATACTGTACATAAATTATGATCATTGTTAGAATCATGGTATTGTGTAACATATGTTTACAAATTGTAATTTAAAAAATGAAACAAAATAAAACAAAATTATCTCACATAATATAGATAACCTCATGATATATTTAACATTACATAATTAATTTGAGGGATATATAATTCTTGGCCAAGCCATCATATCATAATATTCTCATAATCATTTAAACTATTTAGAAAGTGAAACATTTTTAAAAATAAATATGATATGAACCACACATTGATTTCATGTTCAATAATTAAATTAATATACATTGAGGTTCCAAAAAAAGGATGGAATAATTTTTTTCATGAAATTGTATCCCTAGAAATGAATATAAAATAAGTATTGGAGAGATAAATAAATATGCATAAGGAAAATAAATCGGTTTTTCTGAAAAAAGGTCATTAAAAAAAACACGAAGGTTGTTAAGAAATCATTTAAATTATGTTGACTCAACAATATCCACTAACAAAGAAAATAAGCTGAAATGTGAAAAACATTTAAATGTAGATGTTTAGAATCATCATTTTGTAAATATCAAACAATATAAGATAATCCCAAAATAAGTGTTGGATTCAAGGGACATTTACGTAGGTCTCATTAAATTTCATCATGTTTGTAACTCGGGAATAATAAATTTTATTATTGAAACATGTCTCAAAATGAGAGTGTATACTGTTTTAACTATCAAAGAATTAAAATAAAATATTTATTTAAAAAAATCGTTAATATTTTAAGGGTTTATTGATAGGTTATCTATAAATAATCTGTTATTATTTAAAATTTATTATTTTTTTAATTTATATTTCATATAATTATTTACAAAATAATATAATATTATAAAATAATATTACAATACGTAAATAATAGTATCAATCCATATTGGTGATGATATGTAAATTGGGGACAATGTCCTGATGGGAAGATCAAACTGACAAATGACATGATGTATCAGAAGATGGTGGGAGAAAGGTAATATAAACTATATGTAAATAAAATTTTGTATACCAGTATACATTTAGCAGTGATATTTTATTATCTTATTTATTAAACAGTGAAGGAAGGTATAAAATTGATGTATATTTAATGTGTGGAGAGATTAATAATGAAAAAAAATGAAAAGATAGAATCATTGTCTTATATTTTCATTAAACATTTACTCCCTTATTAATGTCAATAATTCATGATATTGGATAAACACTAAAAATGTATGGTTATAAAGAGACCATGTATGATGGAATTGGGTAGATATTGGGATTATGTGATGTTTACAAGATGTGATTTTCCCAGGGAAGGGAGAGTGGGTATTTCTAAATTAAGGGTGTTGTATTTTAGGTCAAAATATTTAATGAATTATTAAAATGATTTTAAATCAATTAATATTTTTTTATTTTACATCATAATATTTTTAGTTACAACTTTTTTGTATTTATAATTATTTTTACACTAAATTTATATGTTTATACTTAATTGAATACGAAATAATTTAATTGTTTTAATTGGGGATAAAAAGGTTTTTGGAATAAAAATTCAAAATTTTAAATTTATTTTATGAAGATAATTTATTTAAAAATATAATTATAATTTATATCATAAAAAGTATAATTTTATAAAAAATATATTCATATAAAATTTTTAAAAAACAAACTGGTGATATTTTAGTTTCTTTTTTGAATACATATTTCATGGTATTTAAATATTTATATTCACATTATTTATTCATGGTAAATATTATTTAAATTCCATTTTAATATATTATTTTTAAAATCATCTTTCTAACTATTAGATTTCAATTATAAAATTTAGGTGCATATTCCTAATGGTCATATTAAAATTCCATTAGATAGGTTACTATTTCTAATAGTCAAATTACTATTAAAATTATCATATACATAGTATACTTCATATTAATGGATGTTGTTTCCTACAATTAGTTAATGACTTTAATTCCAGTCATGGTTCTATATTCTATATTGTTAAAATATATTCTATAATATTACTATCCTGTTTAATTTTATAAAGTAGTATTTCTGAGTGTGGTGATTTTAGGGGATAGAAAGAATATATATTTTCATATTCTATTTATATTAATTTTCATATTTTTTATTTCAAAATTTACAAATATTAAATTTATTTGATATATTTATTCTGTATGTGTAATGTTTATAATAAACAATTTTTGGTTTTAACTTATTATATGGGTCTTATATTTATTTTTAACTATATTTATAAATATGATGCATATTATTATTTATTAAGAAAATTGCATAAGTAAAATTTTGCCTCATTACAACCACTCACATACGAACAGACCCATAGGATGGTAGTGAAGAAATGTGTAACTCCAAAATCAATCTTTCAGAAATCCATTGATCAGGGAGTAATATAAATGGTATAAATCAAATAATATGGAAGAAAATACCATATATTATACTATTAATTATGGAAAACAATAATTATTCAACACCAACTCAATAAATAATTCAAAACCCACAATCCAAGTAACTAAAATATAGTGCATATATTGTCAAAAAATAAAAACATATCAAAAAATAATATTATTAAATATCTCACATGGAAGAATATATAACACTATTAAATCACTGCACTATGAGATAGTAATGTAAATCCTGATCATATACTCTAAGATGAAAATGTTTTCCAAAAAATTCATAATTTTCTAAGTGAGAATTCATATACACTTGGTAGGTTATACCTTGGAAACTCTTGTGTTAATGAAGAATATGTATACTAAGCAATCATTGAATAAATAAAAAACATACTCAATACTTATTATAATTAATGTATCACAAAATTCACACAAATTATCACTAAAAACGTCCATTTATCTGAAGGACCATATATCAACCATGAAAATATATCATAATGTTACCCCACATCCACTTACATACTACTTTAGTCATCCTTATATCCTAAATAATATTTTATATTACACTCATTAATTTAAATTCCACACAAGTAGAATCCCATAATACATTATAGCCATAACTACATGACCATATCCACATACCATGTACCACAACCATACAGCTTATAGCTCAACCAAAAAACAACAAAAAATATATAACCACATCACTTATAAGAACCACTTCACTATATGATTATGTATAAAATGGATATTAGTATAGGGAGAGTAGTTATATATATGTATAATCAAACCCAAGATGGTGGTGGGGGATATTATAGGATTTAATTTCATGGTTTAAGGATACAAGGATATTAACGCATCGTTTCTCAAAATAAAGAGAATACATTCCCACAATCCTAATTTAATAGGTAGTAATAAGATTACTAATAACCCATATACTATTATATACTTAGGATGAATAAATTTTGAGTATAATGGCTTAATTTATTGTGGGGATTTAGTCATCATGAGAATTTACTTCAACATATGATCATTTACAACAAAAATATATATATTATACTTCATGGATTTCATCCATGTTCTCAACCATATAATGGGATGTTACAAAAGTGGTGATGTGATGAGATATTAAACAATTCATATAATTCCCATGTTGAAAAAATAACATACTCATGTGTTATAATTAAATAGTTAATGTCGAATCACCGAAGGATATTACTTTATGGATTTGTAATTTTGACTATTATATGATATTCAGGGGTGTATGAGTGTTTCATTTAAAAAAAACACATTGGAGTAAAATTTAATCTTCTTGTAACAACTCTATAGACTAGACACAGGAATTATATGGTGGTCAGGAGGGTCCCACTCATATTATTTTATATTCTTTACTAACACTTATGGGTCATTTTAAATCCACATTAATGATCATCATCAATCATTGATGGAAAATTTAATAGATAATACATTTGATTTAGTGGGTAAAATGATGTAATGTATGGATGGTTATATAAGTACTACATTCTATTTTAGTACATATTTTTTATAATACAATATGAATATATTGGTTTGGTTATTGTAATCCCTTATTCTTAAACTATATATATTTATAGACATTTATGAATCCAATCATTGTTGTTAACGAATTCCATGTTTATAAAGATATTATGTAATTTTTTTGAAATTAATAAATGTAGCATGAAATTATGTTATGTATTAATGGAATCCAAATATAGACCTATAAATAAATGATTACTTAATAAAAAAGAACTGGTACTTAAAATTAATCATTTCTTATAACAAAGTCATTTCTGTTAGAAATTGAAGATAATTAATGTGAAAAACAATCTCAGGGGACTCTCATATAATATAATTATTCAATAAAATATTCAACATAGGGTATTGAAATTATGTTATAATAATCAAATAATATGAATATTAAGACGATACCATAGATATATGGAAATTTACTAAACATTAAATGACACAAAAATATACTATTTTAAAACCTATACATTTTATAATATTTTGAGAGACCATAACATGGAATTATTACTTGATAATATGTCAATAGTTAAACTATTCAAAATTTGTGAATATAAATATAAATTAAAATTTTTTATTGCGTTTTCTTAATGTTTATAAATTTATTTTAAAGGATGATAAAATATAGTTTATGAATACTTATTCTTTCTTCAATTATTTATAAATTATTTATTACAAACGAGTATATAATTAGTTATCGATTGTTTATTGAAAATTTATAAATAATTATTTGAAATATTAAATTTTAGTATTCTAAAATTCAATTTAACTATATATATGGAATAAAAAATAGTATTTAAATAAAATGTTTATATAATATCTTTTATGTGAAATTTAAAATGTCATTATAGATTACAAAATAAGGATAAAATATATTTGTTTTATATTTATGATTTATGAATTTATCATAAATGGTTAGCTCATTATTAGAAATGTGATATATTAATTTATTTAGAGTCTACTCCTTATATTATTAATATTTATAAATTTTAAATTTTCTGAATAAGTATCTGATATATGTTATATGCTTATAGTGATTAATATATTATATTAAGTTCATTCATAACATGCTAGTATCATTAACCTGAGATTTGGTTTATATCTACCTTGACCTCAATTTGTAGATCAAGTGAGTATCTAGGATTCTGTTGTTGAATATAATTTATACATATTAGGTATTATAGTTTTAATGAATTGGATTCATTATTGAGTAATGTAACCTTTGTGAGAGGTGATTAAGGTTTCTTTTCCAACAATCCTAGAGTTTATTCCTTCTTATTTAATAGTACATGATAGATATATGTGACATCAAGATTAATTTTGTGGATATTTTCATTCTCATAATATCCCTACCATTTAAAATCATTTTTCATTTAATGTATGATTGAGATGCAATTAGAAAATGTGTAAATAGTTTTTTATTATACATTTGTGGAAGTAACAAAATAAATGGGTTGTGTAAATTGTACCACAATAATATGGATTAAATTTTTTAATTTGGAAGACATAATATAATATAAATTAAATTTTTTAAAAGAAATAGTATATAATGGAGTGACATGATATAATTCTTTAATATTTAATTCCAATTAAATTATTATGTGTTATATTCCTTATATCGAGACACAATTGATGATCTTTAACATTCAGTATGGGTGACCCAAACTATTTTGTTCTAATGGAATATCTAGTGCAAGGAAAGAATTTATTAAAGAGAGATTAACCATTAAGTTCATTTTTCATAGTAATTTCTCTTGTTGATAATTATCTATAAAACCATAAGAATTAGGATAAATAAATAATATATATGAGTTAATATCTATATGATGTATTGTTATTAAATAGTATCTGCATTGAAATATATGATTCAGGTAGGATAATATTGAAAATAGTAGTCTATATCTACAATAAAAATCTTTAATGTGATAACATGGGCTATTAATTATGAAATATTGATCTTGTAAAATTAATTGATATGATAAATTTATAAGGGATGGATATTGTAGTGGGATCTTATTAAATAAAATCCTTTCTAAATTTTAACAGAACATGGTACTCATCTGATACATGATTTAATAATGAATGTCAAAAATCATAATCATCAAATTAAATGTTAATATTAATAATATACTAAGTATATTTTATTGTAAACAACTAAAAATAATGATAACATTAGAAAATTTATTATGTTATTGAAAAATTAAATTTGTTAGGGAAAAATCATATTGAGTAACCATGTATTAATGTTACCCAACAGGGGAATCTAGACGCATTAGAGAATCATTGAATGATTAAATACATATTTCAAATGAATGTAGTAAAAAATAACATATGAAAATTTAATTATCATTTACTCAATATATCCATATTGGTGAATTCAAACATAATGTTATGGACTATTCTAAAGGCTTGGAGAGGTGGAGGATTTCTATTTATAATTATTTTAATTAATGAAATTTATATATTATAGTTTATTGAAACATTCATTTAATTGGATAGAGTTCTTATAATATTTTACCTAATATTATCTGATATTAAGAATAGTTGTTTTAGTTAGATATGTTTTTGGTATAATATCCAAAATACAAGTGGGTAATGTTAAAAATTAAATAATAAAAAGTAGTTACATTTTTAAAATATATTTCATCAATGTGACATTAATATTCATTCAAACACAAATGGGATGTTATAAATGAAGGATTAAAAATTCCATAAGAGAGTAATATATAAGGATAAATTGTAAGATATTATAGTTTTAATTCATAGGATTAAATAATAAGTTTCTATATCAATGAATAAAATGAAATTGTGTTTTTCATGATTTTTATATTTATAGTAAGGGATGTTTATATTCATGTAATTTTCATTTATATAATAGTTGATGATTTTAATTAAAAGATATATTGTGATTTTTTTGATTACTGGTTATAAACACAGTTATTATGATATTTTTACATTTAATTACATGTTTTTGAATAGAATACAATAATTAAATTTATTAATATATAATACTGTTTTCATATAGTTGTTTGTTAAAATCAGAAGGATAGAGTTAATGTCACCCATTGGTGGATTAGAATAAATAGAAATCATAAAAATATCTCTAAACACTTGTATCAAAATATATGATGAGTATTCATTATATTATATCTTAATATTCTTATAAATATGATATAGTAGTCATTTCGTATAACGACCCAAATTCTTATATTATACGATATCATCTATGACATGAGACCCCAAATATTGAAAATAATATAACATCCTGATACTTTATGGAATATTTTATATTCTAAATAAATTTTATATATTATATAGCATTAAATGAACATGATTATATTTTATCTTGCTTTATACACAATATATACTTTTTTTGAAAGATTATGTTACATAGAAGACTATGTTTTACAGAATGAAAATATATATTTTAAATTATATTATTTAATATAATAAGATATAACCTATGAATTAAATTATTAGTTATGGATAGTATTAAGTAAATTATGAAATAAATGGTTTATAAATATATAATATAAATTAATCTGTTACCAATTAATTAGAAATGATAATATAATCAATAATATTAACCAATTGAATATAAAAAAATGTTTTTATTTTTATTCTACAAAAGGATTTTTGTCATATGAAATTAAATTAATTAATATTGATAAATTATATTAATGATAATTATATTTTAAATATGAAATAAAATAATTTTTATATTATACAATATATTTGATAAACAGAATATAAAAACAAATCCAATAATATGCATAAACAAAAATATTTTTATAAAGGCACTTTTACTCTCTTTTAATGGAAACCCTATTTTAAATATATATATTTTTTAATTTTATAAATTTTATATATAAAATGAAATTCAATTATTAATTTGTAATTTCTAAATTATCTTAGGGTGTACTTTTCATATTTTTTTGTGAAGTTTCATTTTTTTATGAATAGTGAAAAATGCTTCATTTTAATGGAAAACTACTTTTTCATATATTTTATTTATAAAGATAAATTATATTTTAAATTGGTTTTAAAGTCACATACAATCGATAATAAACCATTTTTACAATTATATTTCATTTAAATCAATTTTACATTTATATTGGATATAAATACATCTCAGTCTTTTGAATGTTTTTAATTATACCCCCACATTATAATCCCATCTGCGGGATTAGTTGTATCATACATTCTAAAACTTCTATAATTTTAATTAGGAAAAATTTATTCCCTATGTAGAATCATAATAATTTATAGTGTATAACTAATCAAAAATAATTTTTCACCAAATGATTAGTGAATGTGATTAAAAATAATTATAGTGATTTAGAGAAAAAATATATAAACAAAGGACTAAACCATAAACCTAGGGAAAAAATGAGCTAGAAACGTGTATAAATGTTATTATATGTTCATATATGGAAAATATATTCTCATTTATATAATTTGGTTCCTTATTTTAGCCATATGACTTAAAAAATGATGCTGGAATTCTTTAATTCAAAAGTTTACAAGAATGCGAGTCCTTCCCCACTTTAAATGGAACTCAACCCTCCCAAAAATTCATAATAATAAAAAAATTATTATAGAAAAAATCACATCACGTAATCTCTATAAATACCTATTATAATTTTATAATCCTTAGTTTTGGCTTAAGGAAAACTACAGAATAGATTTGGTATAAACCAAAAGTGGTTACCCAAAAATAGTGTAACATTCATCCTCGATCATATTATTTTTATTTATTTATCAAACCATTAAATATTATTTTTTAATGATTTTATAATAAAATTTGAATATCGAAATATACTAAGATGTTACACATCCATCAAAATGGGATACAGAATATTCGTTCGTTTGTACGGTGGAATACTGCCTCACAAACTGATGTCATTAATTATTCCATTTACCTCTTTTAAAGGATGGAATAATGATTGATTTATAGATTATATGTGTTATATAAAGTATTTATAATAAATTTATTCTTCAATAATTTTTCAACAACACCGAAATTTATTTTCCCCATTTTTTGGAATATGATAACATCGTTTGTTGATATGTGGACATCTCCTTCCGCAAAGCGATGTGATTCATCCACATTATAAAATGGATATAATAGGAATGGATAAAAATAAAATATATGAAATATAAGAAATAAATATGACACTATAACTAAATTATAAATATTAAAAAAAAATTATTTTTCATTCATTGAAATATGAAAAAGAAATGGATGTAGTGTTCATGTGTACGTACAAACTATAGTCTCCAAGAATGATTCATTTCATTTCCTATATCCATATTTTGTGGATTATTATAAATACATATATAATTAATATATATGATATCTATATCATGTATTACATCATGGATATTTTTAAATCATTATCGATGTAAGAGGAACAATAGTAACAAGTCAAAATATACTTGAAAAACTAGGCAATTAACACTTGAAATAGGGAACATAATGAAATATTTCTTAAAAATGTGTTATAAAATATTATAATGAGGTAATATATGATATTATAAATATGATTATGTTTATTTTATAATTTATTAAAATGTTTAATACCCTTATACAAGAGGCCAATGTATCTTCACCCAAAACTAAATGCAAGGCAATGGATTCAAATCTCACTTTTTCATCCATGAGGCATACATCATATATACCACTTTTTATATTTTATGTTGTAAAGAAATATAATTTTATATTTTATACGATTAAATAATTTTTATTAATGGTATTTTATGTTTCATTTGAATTCATTTCTATCATGGGTATTATAAATAAAGTGTTACTAGGTAGTAAAGGACATCATCTCATCTTATATTCTTTAAGGGATACATTATCATTGTAAACATAATTTATTATATATTGTTTAAATACTATAATATTCATATGTAATATAATTCATAATTAATTATTGATGGTGTTTTGAGTTTCAATTTTAATTATTTCATCTAAGAGGTTTTGACCATAATATTACCAAGTGTTAAATAAATTTCATATCTCAATTCCTATTCGAATGGATTATATTACATACTCATTATCGTTAATATTAAATGATTATGTGATTAATTAATTTAAATATAAATTGATGTATTTATAGGTCCTATATTTTTATTTACATTTGACTAAAAATATTTGTTCTTGACCTTTTCTGAAGATGTATCTGTCTTGTTTATGGTTACTTTTTTTCCTCATGTTAAGTGCTTTTCATTAGGGTTTTAACATGGGGTGAGATTCTGTGAAAATTGAAAAAAATTAAATAAAAAGGGATGTTCATGATTGGAGAATGGTTAAGGATAATCATTAACACCATCCTAGTAAACCATGTTAACCAAGGAAAAGAGGATTTCCCTAGTGGGTGCACAGTTAGGGAAAACCATGCACCCCAGCCCAACAATCATTATGTTGGATTTAATTAATCCGAAAAATTAATTTAAAAATTAATTGAACCTTAAAAAACCTCCAATTTGGACCTATATTAATACCTATTAGGTATTTTAGGATTTTTCTGTTCTCTAGATGAATTAAAATCCTTCCATACCACATTTAATTGTGATTTGAGTCTCGGGTCGAAGGTTATGTCCCCTCGATAAGCGAATCATTTCCTGGTTCTTCCCTTATTATTTATTCCTTTATATAGTGATTCAATCTGCTGTTATGGGTTGCTACATATACATTTGTTACGATCTAGTTCTATGATTATATATCTAGATATAAATTTTCAAGATCTTTATTTCAATAATCATGATTTAGGGATTTGAGATTTAGATATAGATATATGAAGCTATGGAACACAGTTTTTGGGAATTTCCATTGGTTGATTATTATTTAAATAATTAAATTAGGTTGAATAATATTTAATTCACATAGATGAAATATTTATCTATGTATGTATATTGTCGAATATCTAGTGTTCATTAGCAATGAAAATTCAAAAATATGGTTAATTGATATGACCTATTGATGAATTTAAGTATTGTTGAAATATATGATTAATTGATTAATTAATCATGATATTAAAGGGATTTCAAATTTGATAATTAAGTGAGGAAATAGATAATATATTTCAGGATTTTTGATTGAGATAATTAATTTTAGGATTAATTTTGTGATATTGATATTATGAAATGGGTTAATTAATTGTGGAATTAATTACAAAGTATTGAGATTGAGAATTAGATAAATAAATGTAGAATTAAATATATGTTTTGAGTCCTGATTAATGATTAATTAACTGCGAAATTTATTATTGGATTTGAAATAATTAATTAATTAAGAAATTAATTTAGGATAGTTAATTGAAAAAATAATAGATTAATTAGTAATGAAATTGTTGTTATTAACTAATTGTCGAATGGATTAATATTATTGATAAGATTAATTAAATGTTAGATTAACTAATGGAAATGTTGAGTTATAAAGGGAAATTATGAGGATAATTAAATATTTTTTAAGGGTTCCATTGTCATTTGAATTTTAATTAATAAATATGAACATGATCATTCTAATGTGTAATGTGTCAAGAAGAACCTGGTTATTGAAGTATGAATTAATGAATTTGAACACGGTCATTTTAATGTTTTATTAGTTAATCTGATCATGGTCATTATAGTATAAAATAATGATTGGTAACATGGTCATTATACTGTGTGCAATATTAATAGTAACATGGAAATAGAGTATAATTTAATGAATGGTAACAATGGTACTTTGAGATATGACCTCACATGGAAATACTTTGGGCTTTGTCTTGAGTAGAAGAAGGTTTTGGATATGATATCGCCACTGAATAATTCAGGATTTGACATTATTTAATGCATAATTAAAATATGATATTACCATGAAACACATCGGGATCTAGCATGATGTGAATATGGCATTAAGGTTTAGTTTTCATTGGGAACCCATGAGTTAATGAAGTAAAGTAATGAATAAATGTAAATGTGATAATTGTTTACTTATTAAATATATTTATTTAATTATAAAACTTAATAATATATTATATATTTGGATTTTGTTTTAGAAACAATTTGTGGTGGCCTACTAAGATGTATTTTCATCCTACTAGAGCTAACTAATTGCCACCTAAATAGTCCTTACGATTTCTTGACATGTTAATGGAAAATTCTAGGGGTTAGATTTCTGATTTGGGGATGGAGGATGGGTGATGGAAGTATATGTATTTTGGGACCCTCATGTGATTCTTTTGTGTCATTAATATCAGTTTTAATTTTATAAAATTGACATTTACATTAGCATGGATTGTTTTCCACTTTATTGGATATTTTATTTCATACTACAATTATCTTTAGATATTTATTTTTATGGTAATATATTCTTCTTATATTGTTTAATTATTTCTTATCTTGACATACTCTAATATAATAGGGTATAGTCTCCCTGTAATCAACACATTAGACCCTCACTGCTAGTCTAAAGCCTCTGGAATATAGGGATGTGCTCTTGAGGTCATGTGACCTACTGACTTGGGGAATCGATGTGTGGAAACTAAGTCAGGACGATATAGAGTGTTATTTATGAATATAGTTTTCTATTTATTTTTCATTTGTCTTACTAGTTAGGAATGGTAGTGAAGAGAATAGACAGAGTCGAGTCATGTTCCTAAGGTCATGCATTGATGTTGAAAACCCATGTATGAGGTAAAACCAATGTAATGAAGGTGGTATTGTTTTTATTATTTTTTGATGATATAGTGGAATATTTTTTCACAATGGGTGACACACTTCATGTGTGATGGCAAAATTGGTTTTTTATATTTTATGATAATTAAATTTTTTCCTAGTATTCCTAGATATTTTATTCCTTATTGATCATTCATTGAATTTGGGATTGTTTTTAACATGTTTCTTTTTATTCACACATGATAATACAAGTTTTGGGTATGTTGTTAAACATGAGCTGTTTTCTTAGCTTGTGAAATTGAATTGAAAATGGTTCCTATTATGATATTCGAAGTGGTAAAATGACTCAATAATTTGGATAAAAGTGTTTCTAAATGATAAAAATGAACTATGAGATTAATAATTATAATAATTGTCCATGACCAATGTGTAGGATAGTTAATGGTAGTGATAGTACCTCAATTTGACCTTTTGGAATGGTTTGGGGAAAATAATTATTGTGAAATGCTTTTATTTTACTCATTCATAATTGTATAAAGTTGTGTTATAAGTCTTAAATAGTATTTCTTTTGGTAATTATATATTTCACCCTCAATGATGATAGTTTTAGAGAAGAGTACCATAGAACAAAGGTTGTAATGCTATACAAGTTGTGGAACATGATGAACTGATCTTGCTAGTTGAGGATACAAGGGTGTACTTCCCAGGGATCTTTTTTTACTTCATGATGTTAATGGAAAGAGACAGAGGGTGGGTAGGGAAGATTATGATTAAATTTATGAGGTAATTTCAATTACAACACCCTTCAACATTTATTATAGAGGGAGGATATGAGAGGGTATAGTTCTAAGTTATGTCCATTGTGATGATACTTTACACTTCTGAGACTCCTACAAAGAGGAGGTTCTTGTTTTCCACTTATATGCTTTGAAGATCTGTAAAAAACTAGTGGAAAATTTGAAGTGTAATGGATAGATAAGAGCTACATTATGGAAGGACATATTTGATATGTTGTTGGATAACTTCTACCCAGATGCGTTGAGGTAATAGAAAGAAGCAGAGTTTATGCAACCATATCTAGGGAGTAGGTTCATGATGGACTATACAGTAATCATTAAAAATATATAGTTCTTTTCCCAATAATTAAAAAAATATAAAAATGATATGATGATGAATTTTTCTAATTGAAATAACTTTGAGATTATGTCCCATGTTATCATCTTTTGGTTGAAGAAGTTTTCTGAGGTGGTCGATCAGATTCTCATTACTAATGGGAATTGAAGGACGATTTCAATGTTGGAAAAAATATTGCTAATAGTTGATTAGGAGGTTCAAATTCTTAGAGAAAGAAGCATTGTTATTATAACTTTAGTCCAGGTAGTGGAAATATGAGTGGTAAGATATGAGGGTCAGTTGCAAATGACCTTGTAGGAGTGATCTGTCATCAGTGTGGTGGGATGAAAAATAATCATATCAAAATTTTTGGACCACCAGTATAGTTTCAATCATGAATCATAATTGGAAATCTATATAAGTTCTATACGATCCAGTGACTGATAGTTAGTGAGCGTGCATCTAGACAGAGACAGAGTGTGGGAAGGAGATCTTCTACAAGCTATCAGAAAAATAATTGTATTTCAAATGGAATATGTGGTAGAGGAAATGGACATGGTCCTTTGTGGAAAAATAACTCACATTATAGGAGTGGGGAAACTCATGGGATTCATATGACATCATAGGGGAGAGGTTAAAAACCAGTACATGTAGGCTAGACAACACTTGTGGATAGTGAGGTTGGATAATCATTTGTGAGAAGTAAGATTATTATTGATTCTACATTTTTTATTTTATTATTTGATATTAGTTCCTCTCATTCATTTATATAATTGAATAATGTTAATGGTTTGAGCATGTTAGTGGATTTTTTAAGTTGGGAAAAGACAATATATATACCATGGGAAGTATGGTCAAGAGACATCTATTTTGAAAAGTTTGTTCTCTAGAGAGGAGGGAGTAAAATTTCTTATGGGTTCTTTTTATTCATGACATGTCATGATTGAACCTAATTTTGGGCATGGACTGCCTAGTCTCATATTGATCCCTCATTTATTATTACCATTGGTGGAAGAATGTAAGACCTTGTAAGGGTAAAAACTATATTCACCTTGGATAGTGGGATATTCAGGCAGGCCGATTAAGGTCAATCACATTGAAAATCAAAAATATCACAACCCAAGTTACTAGTCTTTTTCTAAATGATAGTGGTGTGAAACCTAATGTTCTTCCACTTGTATTAGAACTTTTTATGGATGTATTTCATAAATATTTCCTAGGGTTTCCACAAGACATTGATGTAGAATTCACTACTGATCTCATGTCGAGTTATGAGCTTGTTTATATTACACTATACAGAATAGAACCAAAAGATAATCATGAACAGAAGACCAATTAGGTGTATTTGGAGGATATGGGATCCATCCATCCAAGTACTTTTCCATAGGGTTCCCCAATGCTCTTTGATAAGAAGGATGATGGGACTCTACTGTTGTGAGTTGAATATCAAAAGTTGAACATGATGGATATGAATAACTAGAATCCTCTTGCACATATATAAGATATTTTTGATCATTTAATTGGATCATGGGTGTTCTTAATGATCTAATTGAGATTGAGGAATCATCCAATGAGAGTTTCGAATTATGATATACTGATGAATTCTTTAAGAATCATGTATGGGCTATAAGACTTCGTATAAATTTATTTTTCATTGATAAAATCATATTAAATACTCATTTGGAATTTTATAGTACTACCATCATATAATTATCAGTAAAAAATTATTAATTTCAAATAAATGTGCATGTATTGATAAAAAAACCGAAGAAGGGTGTTGTTCGAGTTCATTTAATTAAACTTTAATGTCATGTTTTGATATTATATTTAAAAATAATAATAAAAATAATATTATTTATTCCTTTTTAGTGTTCTGGTGGAAAATAAATTGATATTATTAGAAGTCATATTTTTCCAATTCGGCTAATTAATGGTCCAAATGGACGACACAAGAAGGCCCAACAATTATGTTGAGAAACAAGACAACCCATGATGATTCAATTTTTGGTATTAAAAAAATAACAACATTTATGAAACTCTATAATATGTCCATGATTATCCAAAGGAATCCTGTATAAAATTTTCATGTCCCAAAAAAACTAATTTGGGGCCCAATTGAGTCAAGAATGTCCAGCACAACATTTTATCCAATATTTAAATTCATCACCCAATCATTGAATTTTATTTAGAGATAGATATCATATAGAGATGATATGTTTTATTATGAATGAAAAGATATATGTGGCCTACTTCATAAAATATATTGACTGTATTTTATGGAATATTCTTTTTTTAAAAACCATTCACATTATGGTCTTTAAAAATGATTGTATAAAAATAGATAGTGTCACATTATTTAGTAAAACAACCATAACATTTGATAATATAAAAAATTGGATTTTTAATTTTGATGGTGTACATACAAAATATATATCAACATCTTTTTAGATGAATATTTCTCTTCATTAGGTGGTATGAGTCATCAAATTGTGGATCCAAATTTAGGGTCCATATTTGGAATGAAAAAAATTTACCACCATCAGTATTAATAATACCTCTATTCTCCATGAAAGGGGATAGAATCTAATAAAAAATGATGAGGTTCTTAATTAATAGATAATTTAAAAATTATTTTGAGGACTTTACTTGATCTTGTTTTAAAAAATATAGACGTCTGCTCCAATTTATTTTTGTGTTTTTTTGTTTAGTTTTTTCAATTGTAACCAGTTTTGTTCCTTTTGATTACAATTAAATATTAATGAATGCTTTTACATATTCATCTACAATTATTATTCATGTTATGTTGTTAAATATTAAAGGTATTAAATTTTTTTATTGAAATTAAAATCCTTATCATATTTTTCTTTACCATTCACTCAAAAGTGCATTTCTACCTTTCTTCACTGCTCATGTGTGGGTTCAGCACACTGCTCATTCTTATCCCATTATTTTTATTATTATTTTTACCTCATCACTATAAATATTCCAACTATATTATAAAAAAATATATATGAGTAAATATATCATTGAGGCGTTTCTTAAATTGGGGATGTTAGGTGGTTGAGATCTTTTTCGGATTTAACATTAATTGAATTAATATTGGGTGTATAAAATAGAATATTTTATTGATTAATGAAATATTTTTGACATTTGAATCAAATGGATTATTGGAACCAAAAATTAACATGGGTTTATGAAATATTGGGCTTTCCATTAATGATAGTTGGTGAAAATTAGATCCCTTGTTAAGGATTGGATTAAAGATAAAACATGGAATTTTGTTTGAAATCATATTGTGATGTGGAAATTAATTAATTGAAATGTTTTTAAATGATAAAGTATTTTATAATCATACATCACCTTTATTTAAATTTAACCAATATATATTAAATTTTTATTTACAACTTCATCATGAAATCATTTCAAATATTCTATGAAAACCAACTCCCCAATCAAAAGACAATCCATTAAACACAATAGACTCTTCTATTTTAACCATCAAAGCAGATTAAACACAAGTATCCCCATAAAAATTAGTATAAAAATATACAATTGAACGATTTATTGGTGATAATAGTACATAGTTATACTGGAATTGTTCCAGGGATGGAGCATTTTGTAGTAAGTATTGTTTTGTTTATTGTGAAAAATCAACAAAAAGTTTAAAAAAATGATCAAAAAATTATATGAAAAGAACAAAACGAAAAACCTCTATTCTCATAAAAATAATAAAAATCTAATAAAATCCAATATGCCCCCCTTTTATTGTAATTTTTTAATTCCACACATCCTCCGGAATAATCCCTCATATTTTATTGACCCATAAATCAAGAGAACCCTACGCCAACTTAAGAGGAAAATTATGGATAATCAATTTACTCATGAACCATTATCCATCCAACAAATTGAACTATATATGTCCTGTATGAGTTAAAACACATAGGGCACCGGATGCCCATGATATAAATTAACAACCCCTTGGTATTCAATGTCTAAATATCAAAGCTGATATCAAACTCCAATCTGGTTTGATTCATCATCTACCTAATGTTCCTGAGATATCCATTGAAGATCCAAATCATTATCTTAAAGTGTTCTAAGTGGTGTTCCCTACCGTGAATCCTCATGGGGTTTCTATTGAAAAAAATTAAACATTGAGTATTCCATTTCTCCATAGATGACTCCTCCATGTCATGTCTCTACTAATTCCCTCCTGATTTGATAACGACATGGAATGACATGAAGCGACTATTATTAGAATAATTCATTCCAAATTCTCATTCTTCTTCTATCCGAATAGAAATAAGATGTGTCTATAAATTCCCTAATTAATTATTACATCATTATTGGGATAGGTTCTAAAATCTAGTGTCATCCTACCCACGTTACCACATCCCAAATTATCTCGTGATCATATTCTTCTATGAGGGGTTATTGGTTTCGAATTGAACTCCCATTGATGACGTAAGAAAATATACTCTTATTTAGAATATCCTATGGCTGCACAGGATCTCATAATAATCATATATTCAAAAATGTAGTATATTTTTAATTGATAAGATGATAAATTTATAATATTCCACGAGAATGAATCCATAGTGACCAACAAGATGACTCAGTGGATGATGGAAATTACATGTCTTTTGTTTTAACTAGTTGTGGCTTCAAAAACCCAAAACTCATCTTCTCCATAATATTTAATCTATGGACCTATCATGAATTGTAGAATTTGTTGCTCACCTGGTCATTCAACAGACTTATGTACACAACTTCATGACGATTCATTATATTTATATACACCAATGGAACTCAATGAAGTATATTCTAAAAAGATCATCTTCCCTCAACAATATTTTCAGTTCATTTGAAACTCCAACCAACCCCACATGTATCCATTCTTTTGAACCTATCATCTAGGCTTATGGTTTGGTAATATCTTTTTTAACCAACCTTAGTTCCATCCTCAAAAAATAAAAAAATTCAAATAATTTCAAGGTGGTGGTAACATCCAAAAATCATGTCCTTTTGTTCCTAACCTCAACAAATCATCCATCATCTCTCACCAACTATATTACACTACCAAAATCTGGATTCCAAATTCCAAAACTAATGAAAATAGATTTCACAAGAACCAAAATAATAAAAATACCAATTCATGATAAGCCTATTCTTTTGAGAACCCATGATAATGTTTTGTAGGATATCCTTCCTTCATCACCAATTGTTTATTAATAACATTGAATCCTAATTTGCTAAATTTGTATCCCACCACATCATATAAAAAAACCATTTATTCCAAACTCCGAGCTCAAACATTTCCCATCCCAAAGGGTAATATACGTGAAATTTCACATCGATCAGGGAAAAAAATTATATGTATCATGATGGATCATAAAATGAACATTTGAATATTGATCTGGAATATAAAATGAAAAAACCAAAAAGAACTTGAATCCATTTCATCACACCAATCCATTTTTATATAGACTCCAATTTATTTTTATATAATCCATTTCTATCTCTAGGAAGTCCTATGATCTTGGTCTTGAAATGCATTGAATTTTTAAACATGTTGAAGTCAACATTCCCCTATTAGAATCCATTAATGAAATCCCTATTTATAAATTTTTATATAAGTAATTATGTACCCATATAAGGAAACTTGAGAAAATTAAAAATATTTCACCCCAGTAGTCCATACCCATGATGTGAAACAATCAAGGTACAATTATGTATCCATTCCAAATATGGAGTTCCAACTTTGATGATGCACTCATAGAACTAGGATCATCGATAAATTTCATTCCCAAATCTGTCTTCAATAACCTTGGTCTAGGTCCCTTGAACCTAATGAGTGATTTCATCTAGTTAGAAAATCATAGCACAATCCATCCTAAGAGAATAATTATGGATGTCCTTGTCAGAGTTAATGATCATATATTCCCATTTATAATTTATTTCCTTGACATGGAAGGTGTTGAAATCTTTTCATGGCCTCCCCTAATGAAAGAAAGACCATTTCTCTCAAAATATTGTACTATGATAAACATACCTACATGCATCTTATACATGGAATTTGGTTACCAACTACTCATGTTCCACTATTTTCAAGCCATACGATACCCATATGTGGATCACTAAGCTTTCTCAGTCCCTGATTCTCATGATACTTTTCAGATTCAATTGAACCCCATTCCATCATGTTCGTCATGTTCTAATGATAGCGGAGGTTGTAAATTTTTTTCCATGATAGAAAAAGTAATAAATGGGGAAGTTGATATTGACCTCTCACTCATAGAATCTATAAATATAGAGGATCTACAAACTCATCTTGAATCCCATATCTAATATGATATCAATTACACCACCTTTTATGGTGTGGAGGAAAAGGAATCAAAATCAACTGAAGTCCCTTCTTCTACTCTTGAGTTGTCAAGAACACAAATTAATGATTAGGCTGATATGTAACATCTTCCTTAACACTTGAAATATAACTTAATTTTCCTTGATCACTCTCATCAGGTAATTATATCAAATGATCTTAATGAAATTGAGTAGTCCAACCCTTTTCATGTGTGAGAGGAAGAAAAGATTCCTTAGGATGGACCCATGATGAAATAATTGGAATCATCCTTACACTTTTCATGAATCATATATATCGAGAGGGGTTATACAAAATAATTAGACTAACACAATGAAGACTCAATCCACTCATACTTGACGTATATAGGTAAGAGATGAGAATGACCATTGTTGATGGTTTTAACTACAAATTTTTTAATAGTGAATGGTTTTTTCCAATTAAAGTGTTACAAAAGAAGGGTGGGATAACTATTGACACAAATTAACATGGAGAGTTGGTCACAACTCATGTATAAAAAATTGAATTTATGCATCGATTATCCAAAATTGAACGTTGAAACATGAAGAGATGACTACCTTATTCCTTTAATTGATAAAATTATTGAAAGAATAGCTGGATAGTCACATTATTGCTTTATGGATTGATACACTAGCTTTTTAAAAAACCTAGTAGAACCACAGGAACATGAAAAGAAAACATTCACTTTCCCCTTTGAATCATATGCATATATAATAATTCTGTTTGACCTATTTAATGCACCTAAAAAATTCTAGTTGTGTTTGAGGTGTAACTTTTCAGAATTCATTAAGCATTGCATTGAAGTATTCATTGATTGATTTACCATTTATGGAGAGTCATTTGAATCCATTTGGAATTCACTCTCTCAATTACTTTAAAATATTTTCAAATATTACCTTGTTCTTAATAGTGAAAAATTTCACTTCAGTGTTGCTAATTGAATTGTTTTATGAAAATAATTTCACAAGATAATATTCATTTCAATCTTGAAAAAAATTGAGATGATCAAATCACTTCTTTAACCCATAACAGATCAAAAAATCAATTCATTCATTGGTCATGCCAGTATCTATAGACGATTCATCGATAAATTTAGAAGGATTTCCCTCCCAACCAGTTATGTAAATAAAATAATGTTACATTCAATTTTTATACTACTTGTAATATATATTTCATTTAATTAAAAAAAATTCATACTTCAACAGTGATAATCCAACAACCAATTTTTTCCTAACCCTTTGAATTGATGTGTGATAATTTTAATAGGGCCTTTGGGATCGTTCTTGTCCAAAGAAGGAAAAATATTACTTTTGTCATTTATTATGCACTAATAACATTATAAGAAACTCAATCTCAAACCACTATGTCTGAAAATGAACTTTTATTTGTGGTTTTTTCCTGGGATAAAATCCACACCTATCTCTGATGTTCCAAAATGATCATTTTATAGTTCATTTTTCTTTTAAATCCATACTCTAGAAAAGTAATTCCAAACTGAGGATAAAAAGATGGATCTTAATACTCCAAGAGTTTGACATTGTGATTAATGATAGACCCTGAAAAAAAAACCTATGGTTGTTCACCTGGGAAGAAAATTACTTCTTCTTATTTTGAAATAATTGATCAGAAATTTCCAACTGAACTCCTCTCATCTATTACCAGAGAGATACCATGGTATTTCATAATTTTTTACTAATTAATTTATGGAGTTTTCCTGATATATTTGAAATTGAAAAAAAGTGAATATTTAAATTTATTTGAAAATTATTTTTTTAGGAAGATTATGAACATTGGAACACTAGGGATCTCATGGTAATTAGAAGATGTGTCGATGGATATGATAATTTCTCCACATTTTTGTTTTTTCACTAATAGCATGGTGTAAGACACTTTGGGAAACTATAGAACTCTTGAATGGTCCTTTAAATAGAATTAATTTTTCCTTTACTCTTCAAGGACTAACATTAGCTATGTAATCATGTCCAACATTCACAATGGTATTAATTATTTATAAAAGAAATAAATTTCCTAAAATTACTGAATTATTTTTTGAGATATTTAATGACTTGTGCATCAATTTTATTGTACCATTTCCTATTAAAATGGATTATCATATATTCTTATTACAGTCAATTATGTTTCTAGATGTGTCGAGGCCAAACATGCAATAAAAGGATAAGTCACATACTATTAATGACATCCTAAAAACTCATATCTTCCATAGATTAGGAACACCCCAATCCTTGATAAGTGACATATGAATTCATTTTTATAATCGGTCCATGTGATCTATTTTAAAAAATAATGGGGTTATACATAAAAGATCATCATAATATCACCCCCCAAAAATGGCTTTGATGATCATTTTAGTTGAGAAGAAAAAAGAGTACTGGAGAGAATGGTAAGACCAACCATAATTGACTGTCTTGAATGATATGGCTATGTGCATTGGGATTATCGGACATCCAATAAAACATTGATTTAGATGTCTCTAATTAACATATTTTTTTATAAAGCATGTCAATTACCAGTTCATATCCAACAAATGTCGTTTTAGGCGGTCAAAACATTATATTATGATTTTAAAAAATTAGATAATGATGGATTGTTATAGTTGAATGAATTTGAAGATACTAAACAATATTATTATAAGAATTCAAATATATAAAATGAATAATCTATTGAACTAAATAATAAAAACATCCTAATAATGGTATTTCATTATGTTGAAAATGTAATTCTCTTCAACTCTTGATTTTGGATTCACCTAGGTAAGGTTATTTAATATTGGGAATTACAATTTATTATTACAAATGTTTACCCATTTGGTCCAGTGTGTAAAAAACCGACTTAAAAAATTACATTTATTGTTAAGAGACATCGGTTAACGAATAACCAAGAGAGGAAACACATATTGAGAAACACATAGACTTCTATTGAATCCCTAATCAGTTTGTTATACCCACCATTGGATTGATATAATAACCCAACAAATCCAAACTAGGGGCACAATTGTCCCTCAAACTCTTTATAACCATCAATCCTTCTCTCCTACTATTTATCCCTATATAATTCTTTATAAATCATTATCATTTTTACCACTATATTCATTAGAAATTTTTTATCCTTTATCACTTTCATATGCCTATGTATTTTGAGAACATTAAATAAATATTAACAATAGTAAAAAATAAAACAATTATCTTAACTACTCAACATTCAATTCTGAAAAAAAATCCAATATTTTAGGGCATCCCAATGATTTTTTTAATCCCACTCATTTTTAAATCTCAGACTAAATTCGTTTATAGAAATTTTGATCAATAATAATAAATATTTAATGATCAATTTTTTATTTGGAAAACAATTCTTCCCCAATTGTTGGGAATGACTTCATCCTTCGGGAAAAGGCCACATATGGACATCATTTCAAAATGTTTTTTTTCACCCCCATTTTTGAGTCTCAAGTTTATGGACCTTCAAGATGAATTTCATACTTTAGTTTATATTAAAATGATAAAGGAATTTTTTGGACCACATCTGAGTCACAATAGATAAATATTCTACCATTATCATTAAATTGAATCTTTTTTTAAAGTCCCCTTCTACCCAATGGATACTTTTTTTGGTAGCAATATTAAAAAACCAATACCTAATACCACCAACCATCTACATGACTTTTCATTGCATGATTTATTGAAATTTATGTTTGGGTGGAATGGATTTCATTTTGGGTACCATTTCCTTATTTTTGATCTGTCATCAAAGGATTGATGGAAAGAATCTATTTATGTCTGGGGGAGAGGTCTTTATTTATTGAGTTTTGGGAATCAATTATCATTTTGGTTATACTGTACATGTTATTGAAATTTTTTACCAAAATGAAAAAATAAATACAAAAAATACAAAACAAAATGGGTTGTGTCTGGGGTAGGAAAAATTCAATCTTCTTCAACCATTGGCCCTGTTATAACTATTACAATTAGTGTCTGGAGGATATGTAACCTGCATTGAGAGAGTAATGTGAGATTTATTTCTAGTCCAGCTTTTGAAAATCATAAAAAACAATAAAAAAATAAAAAAATAACATTTAAATCATATTTTCTTTTGTAATTTCGATTTTTTTGTGTTTTAAAGAAATTAAAACTTTTCATTTTTCTGTATTGTCTATCTTTAAAAATAATTTCCTTATAAATATGTGTTTTCATTACCTTCCATGTATTATTTTAAAAATTGTGCATTATATTATCCATGTTTGTGTTTTAAACCTCTTTTTTTCATTTGGAAATTATATTCCTACCATTCCATAGCCTCTAAAAACCCCATAAAAACCAATTGATTATTGTGCACATTACGATAATGAATGAAAGGTTATTGGTATTTAAAAATATAATATTTTTTACTCTTGGTTGGTGAGTGATGGATCCCCTAGAAATAAATTTTATCATCTTGATAGGTCTATGTTCTAAGTGTCTTCATTTTCTTTTTCTAATTTTTAGTATAAAAAATAATTTTTTGGAAGATTATTTCTATATAATTTTTTTAAAATTTTTTAGGGATGAGTGAACTAGTCTAAACCCCACATGATTTGTTAAAACAAAATATTAATATTTTTTAGTGAGTCAAAATGTTTTAGTTTTGTTTTTATATTTAATTTACATGATGAAATATATAACAGTAAGTGTAGAAGAGTTTATATAACATATTAATTCATTATTTTACATTATTCCAATCATATAATGGTCAGTGAGAAATGATAAATTTTCAATCCTTATTCAAGTTTTTATGATAAACACCTAATATGTTCATTTTTTAGTTCATTTAAAGAAACTATAGTTTTAAAATTTAATAAAATATTTCAAAAAATGCTAATCCAAATCTTGTTATTCTTTATTTTAAGTGTTCCTAATTATTCTTAAAACATATTATTTGAAGGGATCATTATCCAGTTAAGCTAATTGAAGGGCCATATAGACCACGAAATAAGGCCAAAATAATATTTTGAGAGAATTGTTCAATCCATGATTATACAATTTTTAGGCTTAGTAACGTAGACCAAATTTGATGAAACTTCCTAATATATTCATTATAATCAAAATAAATAATGGAAAAAAAATTTAAGAACAAAATAATCAAATTAGGGGACCCATTGATCAATGAATGTGAAACAAACCATTTTGTAAAAGATTTATAATTACCAAAATAACCTTTATTTTTATATTGATATAGAAATAAAACTGATAATATAGGTTTTAGTGTGAAATAAAATATATAGGAAGCATTATTTTTTATAGAAATGGTTTAATTTTTAGGTTATCTTCCTATTTAAAACCACATTCACATTAAAAACATTGAAAAGGTGTGGATAAAAATGGAAAAGTGCACATTTATTGGTAAAAAAATCACAACATTGTACATAAAATTCCAACATACAAAAAATTTTGAGTGTGTTCATCCATCATCTTTATCTATACCATTTTGAAAAATGATCTATCCACATTCAGATGTTTGATTTTTCAAATTGTAAAGCCAACTTGAGTTGTATATTGGGAATGAAAAACATTATTAAACCTTGTGATATAAATTCATTACCCAATTATACTTGAAAGGTTTAATAATTTAATGATTATATCCAAGAAAAGGGGATAGAATTACATGTCTTCATTTAGTTTCAACATTAGAGGCCTCTCCTCTACTTTTAGTTTATTTTTTATTTTGGGTTGTTTTTAATTTTAATCGTATATGTTTGATTTTATTTCAATTAAATATTAATGAAAATTTATTCATCTTAATCTATAATTATTATCCATGTTCTATTGTGAAATATAAATGGTCTTAAAAAATTTTAAATCATGTTATAATTAATTTTCTTGTTTTATTTCTCAATCTATCGAATGTTTATTTTAACCATTCTTCACCGATCGTGTGCGTGTTCATTGCACAACTATTTTTTATCCAGTTATTTTTTATTATGATTTTATCCCATCACCAAAAAAATTCTAACCAGATTATAAACCACCCAAATGGATGAGTAAATATCTCATTTGGGTGTTTCGTAATTTTAGGATATTAGGTGATTGATTGATTCTGCTGATTTAACTTTCTTTGAATTAATATTGTACATGTAAAATAAAATATTTTATGGATTAATGAAATATTTTTGATAAGTGGATTCCATGGATTATTGGAACAAAAAATACACATGGGTTATTGAAATATTGAACCAAAAATCAATGAGATTTTGTTGACAATTATAACCCTTGATAAGGCGCAGATTAATGCTAAAACAAACAATTATGATTGAAATCATCTTGTGAAGTGGATATAAATTAAATTATTTTTTTAAAGGATAAAAGATATAATATTAAATGATCCCCAATATTTAATTTACCACAATATATATTAAATAATTAAATTAAATTAATTCATTCAATCAATTCATTAATTCTTACAAACAAACCACCAATTGAATGATAATTAATTAAAACAGTCAAATACGAAATTTGTAACATTAATGAGGATTAAACCCTAGTCTCACTATAAAAATTAGTTGAGCATATGACCTTTGAACGGTTGATATATGAACATCAGTCACACTTCATGAATGCTCTAGTAGTTTTTAATGACTTGATGAATAGATTTTTCCAACTATACCTGAATCAGTTTGTTATAGTATATTTGGATGACATATTTGTGTACTCTAAGAATAATAATGATCATTCCCAACATTTTGACATCACCATGAGTACAATGAGAGGGAATCACCTATATTCTAAGATATCTAAGTTTCAATTTTTTATTGATCAGGTACACTTCTTGGGACACATCATCTTGGAGGAAGGTGTTACTGTTGACCCAGAAAAGGTTTTGGTATTAATGCCTTTTCAGTATCCCAATAACATATTCGATATCCAATTTTTATGGGTCAGGTGGATATTATTATATATTCATCCAACAATTTTCCTATAAGGATTCTCGAAATATGGCATTGAACTTATATGGGATTATGTTCTATTGTTCAAAAATATGCGAGAATTCCTTCTTAGAGTTGATGAAAATTTTCACAGCCACTCCAATAATGATCGTAACCAAGAAAACTCAAAAGTACATGTTGTATTATGAAAATTATGGGATTTTACTCAGAGAATTTTTTATGAATAAAGAATGAGTTGTGGTGTATATATCTTAATCGGTGAGAGAACATGAATGGAACTACCCTATGAATAAAATTAAGTTAGAATATATGGATTATGTCTTAATGTGGTAGCCAAATTACCTGTTGGGAGATAATTTTATTTTGTATTCATATCATAATAGTTTGAGTTACATATCGTCATATACAGACTTTAATATTCGACATCTAATATCGGTATTATATATGTAGTCAATAAATATTGAGATATTATATATGACTGAGAAGGGAAGAAGAATGGATGGAACATTGAGAATGAAAACTCTGTCTCACATAGTTCATAAGTATAGTGGTGAGTATAAGAAGATTACATTTAATGATAACATACATATGGAGGTTCACTGTAGTTAGGATAAGATGACGATAGTGTCAGTTTTAGTTTATTAAACCCTTTTAATATAGATAAGTGAAAAGTGGTATAATGATATTGAGTAGTTGACTTTGAGATAAACCTTGAAAGGTGGGTAGTCCCCTTTTCATTGAAGCATAGAATATGATGAGAGTGTCAATGTCAATAATTGAGTAGTTGTTCCTAAAAAAACGTGAGAGGAGCTTATGTGGTAATTTAATTACCTAATATAGTTGGGGCATCCAAGTGTGAAGAAAATGTAACATGACCTATGATGATAGTTTTAATGGAAAGGCTTGAAAAAGGGTATTGTATGTTTCATGAAACAATGATACACCTGTTAGTAGGTGATGACAAAGCATCAAAATCCTAGAGCCTTTCCATGACATCCCTCCTATTTATTTTTGAACTACTCATTACATTTTTTAAAAATTGGATCTTCAAAGTATAATGTCTTGGAAATTAAAAAAAATACAACATGGAAACCTAAAAAAATATTTTAATCCCCTTGAAATATTCTTTGAAATGTTCATCATAATGATACTTACTATTTCTCATAACCTCAAGACATATATCCTAGGAATGGGTCATTGTATGTCCTAGTACGGGTAAACAAGAGAATCAAATTACATGAGATATTAATAAGAACTTTATAAAAAACATAATGTCATGCGAAAAAGAGGAAGATGTATCTCATAATAAAAATAACATTAATCATAACATTAATTTGTTACTATAACAATTATTTTACACATTCATGAACATACCACCAGGGTCAATCACCAAGGTTTTATAAAAATTAACAATGATATTGACCAAGGTATCGTAAAACATTTCATCTCTAGAGATAAATGTATCTTCGCAAAGCATTGAAGCTCCATCATGGAACACCCTTAATATGTATTTATTTTAATTTGATCCACATATATCATAATTAAATATTTCATAAATAACCCAGAGTGAATAAAATAAATTGGTTTCATTTCAAAATCATGACGTTTGAAAAGTACTTAAACACATGATCCTTATGTCATTTATAACCCATGGAAAAGGAATGAGCGTTTTATGTATGTTAACTCTAAAACCAAATATATCATTTTTATGTGGTTATGAAAACTCATAAAAACGAAATAGTTTTGGATATTCACCAAAATAAAATAAGGTAATTTATTGCAATAAAGAGATAATGATATTGAAATGAATGTTTTCAAACATAATAGATATATAACATGATTTTATAAAACATTAAAAAGAGAGGGGAACATGGTAAACCACTAATAATTAAATAAAAAATACAGTATAGGGATAAATGAAATATAAATTAGATCAAAAAATGAATATTTTAATTACATATCACATGAAAAAGAAACATGAAACAAAAGAGTAGATGTGATTTATTTTACGGAAATTATGCAGCCTAATAGCATTTCTAAAAATTAAGAAAACATTAGTTGATGATAGTGGAAAGGGTATCTCATAATTTTGTAATAAAATGGATAAGAATATCTATATATAAGAACATACCCCAACATAGTAAAATAGAAAATAGAATACATAACATAAAGGATGTATTGACTAAAAGATGAGGGTTAAAGTTACCCTTATAATGAAGAGTAACTACAAAAACAAGATGGTAGGAACCTTGGGGGGGGGGGGCTTTATGGAACCTTGGTTGGAATCATTGGGAGGTAAAAAGTCCAGATATTAATAGAGTTGGAATTTTGGAATGAAATTAATGAAGTAATTGGTTGGTGTTCAAAGTGAATGTGTGGGAATATTTAATTAATTTTCAAGGGACACCTCAATAGTGGTATTTTCAGAACCATTGGATTTACCAAAGTATTTTACCATGGTATTGGCCACATGTGACACCTAATAACATATCATACTATAAAATAGTCAACCAAAATTATTAAAATAGTAATACATCAATGATGATTTCATTTAACACAGCGAAACTGAAAAACGTTTTTTTATTATTTACAGAAAAACAAAAAAATAAAATAAAAATCTCATAAATTCAACATAACATAAAATCAATGATATGAATTCAAAATTGAACTAAATTTTTTTAAAATAATTTCCTAATAATGATATTTTTAATTTTTAAGTAAAAAAACTACTTACTCAAAAAATACTAATATTTAACTGATAATTTCTGAAAAATTTATTTACTTATGAAATTATATCATATTACTATTCCAGTTGTCTACATTATAGTTATAATTTATTAGGTGAGGTTACTAGACCATTGGACACATTACTATTCATATGGGTAATATGACTATTCATAATTTATTATTCACCAAAAATGATGTTGATCTTATTAGAATCTAAATTTTATACAATTTACAAATGTAAAAGCCCGTTTTTTGAAAATAATTTCACATTATTAATTATTTAAAATATAGAAATAAAAAATTTAAAATACCCTTTTCCAGCATTCATCAATATTATAGATCTTCAATAAGTAAATCCATTATTTAACTTGGCCATTTACTTTCAAAAATATTACTATTATGATAAATAAAATTTTTATTAATACATAAGGATTACACAAAGTAACTAAGGCCTCGTAACATATCCCCTTATAACACCTGCATAAAACTTAATATTAAGGTCTTCTATGGTGATATAATCTTGGGGAATTTCAAAAAACATTGCATGAGTAGTGATTTCTATTATCTTGAACATCTCTGGTAAGTGATTTCATTCATGCTTAATGCATTTGAGTTTGGAAAGGGTTTGGTCCAATGAAAATCCCAATGATGCGACCTCCTTCCAAAGCTCTGACATATGGGCTTCGTACGACCTGAGTCTACGGGATGTGAACATCGACTCTTATTTATATATTATTTAACCATGATCATTCCTATTTATAAAAAAACAATCTTAATGTTAAGAGTATAGTATGGCATAGTCATGTTGACCAATGGTCATATAACAGTTGAAACCTAGTTGTCTTATTTTAATTATTGTCACATCATTGATGAAATGATATAGTTTTGGTGAGTAAATAATAAAATAACACACAAATTTATGAAACAAATTATATTCAAAAGTTTGGGGCGTTACATTCTCCCCCCTTATGAAATTTCATCACCTAAATTTTAACTTATACCCTTAGAAGAGATAATGTGTTGGTACATTTTCCTCATATACTCCTTTTGTTCCCACATGGATTCTTCACATTTTTAGCTCCTCCAAAACACAATAACAAGGGAGGAAGTATGGTTACATATTACCTATTCTCTATAATCAATGATCTCCAAAAACTGCTCCTCATAATAGAGGTCATGATCTAGTTGTACCACCTCTGGATTTAGTATATGTGAAGAGTCAGGTATATACTTCCTCAAGAGGGATACATGGAAGAAATCATGAACTTATGATAGATTTGGAGGAAGTGAAATTCGATAGGCCACTTCTCCTATGCGATCATGAATTTCAAAGGGTCCAATGTACCTAGGGCTAAGAATCCCTTTCTTCCAAAACCTCATGACTCTATTCCAAGGTTAAATTCAAAGAAATGATTTGTCACCAACATCAAAAACCATGTCCCTTCGACGATTGTCTACATAGCTCTTTTTTCAACTCTAAGCAGCCTTAATGTGTTGCTTGATCGCATGAAACTTTTTTATCATATCTTGTGCAAGATCAGACCCAAGAAGATTTCTCTCACCAGCTTCATCCCAACAAGTATGATTTATACATCACTTTCCATATTGATATTATATAGTGTTTCATTTTAATGCTTGAGTAGTTTCTTTTATTAATATAACTCAACTAATGTGATATGTTGATCTATTCCACCAATAAATTCTATTGAGTATGTTATCATGATTTACCCAAGTTTTTGAATAGTCCTTTATGTTTGTTCATCAGTTTGGGGGGGATTGGCTGTACTAAATTCAATTTGGTACTCAGATAATGTTGAAGACTTCCCCAGAATATTTTTGTGAACATTGGATAAAGATCAGATACAGTGTAAAGTGGAACCCCATGAAGCCTTACAACATATTTCACATAAATCTTGGCATGTTGATCCAAATAACAATATTCTTGAATAGAGTTAAAATTAACTGTCTTGGTGAGAAGGTCCAAAATTAACACATATTGTATTGCTTCCATAGGAAGTTCTCTGGAGACCTGTGACAAAATACATAGTTATACTGTCACACATCCAAGATCATATTGGTAGTAGTTATAATACCC
This sequence comes from Viscum album, assembly GCA_963277665.1. Lineage (NCBI taxonomy): Eukaryota > Viridiplantae > Streptophyta > Magnoliopsida > Santalales > Viscaceae > Viscum > Viscum album. The sequence continues at coordinate 496,411,971 of OY728123.1, read as the reverse complement.
ATTTAGAATGTTGTCGCTCTTCCCTCACATGAGGACATACCAGGAACCTTTTAGTGTAGTAATCTATTTTTCATATTATACCATAAATAATGATCCTAAAGGTCCCTATACATTTTTGTGCTTCCAAGATGTATAGAAAAAGTATAGATATGAGTTTCATCCATCATCTCCTTTATTATTGCTGAAATATATGGAACATATAGTGATGTATAAAATTTCAGTACACCTTCTTGATCAACATTGAACTCATGAAACCATCCATCATTCATAGCCTCAAACTTCTTCATCTTAAAATGATCTTCATTCCATGCATTCTAGATCATATTAGAAATTAAGGTTAAAAAATAATTAGGGTAAGGGATGATGATTTCCCTCCCCTTATAATTGCCTTGTCTAGTATTACTAGGTCATGGATCAAAGGATCTCTTTGAATCCACATCCAGGATAGAACAACTATCATTTCCTACTTAATGCATCACTGAATTTTTTTGCTCTTCTAGGATCATATTAAATTGAACCATCATTGTATTTATGAATTTCCAACAATATCCTCGATCTCATGTTCAATTACATTAGTGTAAATATATACTTAAAACATTAATGGTCTGTGTATATATCACTTATCTCTATATAAATATAGTGACTCCATATCATCAAAGAAAAAACAATCACAGTTTGCTCAAGAACATGCATATAATTTTTCTCCTCATGAGTCTTCAACTACCAAGATGTCCAATCATTCACAATGTAATTATTCATGATTAAACACATAATACCTTTTAGAGATGCATCGCTAAAAATAACAAATCATTTTCCACTTGAGGGTAGAGTTAACACAAGTTCAGTATCCAATATCTTATTCAGCTCTTGGAAACATTTCACACACACTTCTTCCTAGATAAACTAGACCCCTTTTGAGTTATCTTGGTTAATGGATTATAATTTCATGTAATTTTTTCACAATTCTCATATAATATTCCACTAATCCAAAAAAACTATGAATCTAAATTATTTTTGTAGGAGAAGGCATCTCCACTACAACCTTTTTCTTTATAGGGTGAACTGTGATTCAATCATTGGTTGCAATGTTCCCCATGCAAACAAATTGTTGTAACCAAAATTCACATTTTTTGGACATCCCAAAAAACTTTCCTTCTATATAGTTGTCCAAATAACACATAGATGATCCTTATGCTCCTTACGATATTTGTAATATATTATAATATCATTAATAAAAACTACCACAATGTTATAAATGTAGTACATAAAGACTCTATTCAGAATATCCATAAAAATAGCATGAGATTTAGTCAAACCAAAGGGCATAAAAACAAACACATAATGCCCATATCTTAATCAGAATGATGTTTTTTTTGAATATATTCTTTTTTCACCCTCAATTGATGATTAACTAATTGATGATCAATCTCAGAGAAGAGTTGATTTCCATGATATTGGACAGATAAGTCACAAATTCGTCTAATAGGTTACTTTTCCTTCACTTTGATCCCATTCATTTCCCTATAATCAATTCATAGCTGCATTGATATATCCTTATTTTTCACAAAGAGAACTGGTGCTCCCTATGGAGACATCATGGTCAGATAAAACCCTTCTCCAAAAGATATTGTAGTTCCTTCTTTAATTCCTCTAGATCCACATTTCCCAACCTATATGGTGTCTTCGATATCAGATGAGATCCTAGTATGGGTTGAATAGGGAACACTACATCTCTTTCTATGGGTTATTTGGGTAACTCCTAAGGAAATACATCATTGTATTCCTGGATGATGGGGACGTTTTTTATCATTATACTATCATTTATTTCTTTTAATTCACTGATAAAATCCATAAATAATGATATAGGAGGTTCTTCTTGACTATGATCAGGTTGAGATATCTCTCCATGAAATATAACTGTAGGTTTCCCATTCAAGGATTGTGATATTTCATTTCATCTTCAATTGATTGTATCATTATACATCGAGAGATAGACCATCCCATGTATAATGTCAAATTCCTGTATGAGAATGACTACTATATTTTAAATAATATTTTTTTCACTAAATTTAATACTAGAATTTTTAAATACAAATGTTTCATGGATAATCCCACCAATAATCTTGAAGATGAAACTACTTTTAGAAAATTTGGGTTTGATTCTATATTATTTGAAAATTGGTAAGAAATAAAGGAATGTGTAGAAATAGAATAAAATAATGAACATTATAGCATTGAGATAACAAAAAGAGTACCTTCCAGCAAATCATTTAGAGCATAAAAATCTAGTATTGTCATAGAAAAAGCATGACCATACTCCTATGGCCTTTGCTGAGAATGATGGTGATTCCCCTCCACTTCCCTCAGATTTGGATATTGATTGGGAATAATCCCAAGCTGTCCAAACTCACAGCATTGGAATTTAGGTCGGGCATGCACCATCATCCCCTTTTCATTAGTGTTTGTAATTTTAGTCTTCACCAATCTATAAATATTTTGTGAGATATATTCATCTATTCCACACTTTTAGCACTTCCTTCTCTCAAGCAGGTAGTTCCCTGAATGCTTCTTCCAACATTTATTAAACGTGGAGAGTTTAACATTTTTTTCATCCTCTTCCAAAATTAAATTTCTTCCTGATGTAAGGATCCATTTATCTCATATTTTTATTGGATTTATGAGACCACGACCTCTCTTTAAACTTGTGTTCAAATTTCTTCACCCTTTGCATGATCTCCTTATAGCTATCATAGACTTGGTTGGCTAGTTTCTTCTGTATACAATATCTTATTTAAAAAAATAATCTCTCAACCATCCCATTAGGATCCATGGAAATGGTTGATGTGTAATCGGAATGTAATTTGACGTTCATATAGTAGCTTCTGATAGATTAATTCTCCTTTCAACTTCATCTTGAGAAACTCATTCTCCATTTTAGTTCTCATCGAATGAGGGAAATAATTATTGATGAATATCCCTATGTACTCTTCCCACAACAAAGATTCATCCTCCACTCTTGGCCTCATTTTTTTAATCAATTACCACCATTTATCATCGTTTCCCTCTATATGGTAAATAGCTTGGGTGACCTTCTCTTTTTATGAACATTGGAGCACAGAATATATCTTCTCCATAGAGCTGGTCCACTATTCAACAGTTAATGGATTGGTAGATATAAAAAATGTTGGTGTTTATTGATTCATATACTACTCATTAGAATGTTTTTTCCTTCATGATGAGGTCATTATCTTGACATGATTCATGTTATTTCCCAAAACATGAGTCAGTTGGTTCATCATTCTCATGAAATTTTCCATTCTAGATTCCATCGAGGGGCCGTCAGTGCATGGTCCATTACGATCACCATTTTCACAGTTCCTCATATTTCCCAACATTTTCTAAAAGAATAAAACCTTAGTTAGAAACTTATTTCATTGAAAATATTTTAACTATAAAGGATTTTTATGTATTAAATAATCATTATTAAAAAAACTATATTTCTCTATATATCATTCATATCGATTCATAAAAACAATGGGATTAAGAAAAAATATCCTCTGGCAGTGTCAATCTAAGAATGTAGAAATGCCCTTTGTCATGAACCAAGATTCCCCAAGTCATTCCTGAAACTCCTTGTCATATTTTTCACTTATAGGTACATCAGTGCTAGATCCACATCCACTTGTTCATATCCAGACTAGGTTTTTTTTGTTTATAATCCACTTACTTAATATTTCACCAAAATACCAGCAAGTTTTATTATATTTAAAATTTTATATAGAGTTATTCCTAATGTATTCATAGCCTAATTTCCACAAAAAACTAAACTATCGTCTGATACCAACAATGTAATCATGCCTTTTTATTACATAAGTATTTTTTACATTTTACAAATAGACTAAATTTAATGTCTAGTGTCATAGAAATCAAAATTATAAAACATGAAAACATAAAACATTCTTTTAATCCCATTGAAAAGATTCTTGAAATGGTCATGCCATGTGAAACTACTGCATCTCATAACCTAGAGACACACATCAAAGAAAAGGGTGAGAAGAAGGCCTAGTAAGGGTAATCAAGGGAATCCGTTTACTTGTGATATCAATAAGAATGTGATGAAGAACATAAAGTCATTAAAAATGGAAGAAGAGTCATATAAAAATAAAAATAACATGAATCATAACATCATTATGTGGATAAAAAATTTATTTCATTCATTCATGAATATTTCATGAAGGTCCATCCCCAAGGATTCATAAAAATTACAATGGTTATTCACCAAAGTATCGTTAACTTGTCATCTCTAGATATAAATTTCTTTACCCAATGCATTGAAGTGCTATCAAGGTGAAACATTAATATGTATTTATATTCATGTGTTGAACATATATTATAAATAAAAATATCATAAATATCCCATATATAATAAATTAATTGGTTTCATTTAAAAATCGTGGCGTTTTTTAAGTGCATAAAACATGATCATTATGTCATTTATTACCCATGGAAAATGAATGAGGGTTTTATGTATGTCAAATCCAGAATAAATTATATATTTTTTATATATTTATTAATTCACGTAGAAATTATATTGGTCTTGGTAATCAAATAAATAAAATAATATATTTTCATGAGAAAAACATAGACATAGATTTTGAGATGAAATTTCTATTGCATTACAACTATATAACATGGTTTAGAAAACATTCAAAATAGAGGGAACAAGGGTTAGACACACATTAATAACTCATAATATAGTATAGATATAAAATAACATTAAAATAAGATAATGGTATGAATATTTTAATTACATACCACAGGAAAAGGAAACATTAAAGAAAAGATAATTTGTGATTTCTTTTACGACTATTCACCTGCATATCTACATCGATTAAAATTTTTAAAAAACCATTTGATGAGAGTGGACAGAGTCTCTCATAATTTTTAAATAAAATGGAATGTTGAAAGAATATATAAGAACATAAACCAACATAATAAAATTGAAACTAGATGACATAACATAAAGTAATTATTTTCTAAAAGATGAGGCTGTAATGTTCACTTAGTTTGAAGAGTAACATAAAAAACATGAAGGTTGAAACTTTGTGGGGATTAAGGGAACCTTGGGAGGACAACATGGGGGGTAAAAAGTCTATAGATTTACTAAGGATTAATTTTTGAATTAATGGAACGAATGAATGGGTTGGTATTTATTTCAAAAGCGAGGGAATAATTTATTAATTTCCATAAGAGATATCTTTAGTGGTATTTTCAAAACCATCATCTTGTCCATGGTATTATCCCATTTTATTGGCCACATGGGGCACCTAATAACATATGTTACTGTACATAAGACAACCAAAATTACTACATCATTACAAAAATATTAATAATCTCATCAAATACACTGAAACTCAAAATTTTATTTTTAATATTTATTGAAAACAAAACATTTTATAAAAATATCATAAATTCACCATAACATAATACCAATGCATTAAATTCAAATTTTAACTCCATTATGTGAAAATAATTTTCTAATTATGAGATAATAAATTTTTAATTAAATACGTTATTTTCTCGGAAAATACTAATGCATAACTAACAATTTCAGAAATAGTTATTTAAATATGATATTATATTCCATTCCCAATCAAGATGCCGAAATTTAATTTATACTTTCATTAGTTAGGTTACAATATCTTTGGTCACCTAACTATTCATAATGGTAATATTACTAATCATAATTTACTCTTCAATAAAAATTATGTTGATCTTATTATAATATAAATTTCTTACCAATTAAAAATGTAGAAGACAATTTATTAAAAATTATTTACCGTTATCAATTATTTAAAATATAAAAAAATATTTTAAAATACCATTTTTCAATATTCATCAATAATATGGATCTTCTATAAATTATCCTATATTAATCCTGACATTTTAGTTTTAAAAATTTTAAGACAATAAGAAATAACAGTTTGAATTATTCAAAAGGATTACATAATGTAACTTAGGCCTCATTACAAAGCCCCTTATAACACCTACATAGGACATAAGGTTAAGGTGTTCTATGGTGACAGAAACATGGGGAGTCATAGAAAAAAATTCATGAGTGGTGATTTTTGTCAGCTTGAAAATATCTTGTAAAAGATTATATTCAAGATTAACGTGTAGGTGTTCAGCTTAGGCTTGGTCCAGAGCAAAGCCTAGTGATACTACCTCCTTACAAAGCTCTAACAGATGGGCTTTATATGGCCTGAGTCTAATGGATGAGGTCATCGACTCTTCTTTTGGTATAAAGTAACCATGAACATTTGTATTTATAATCAATAATCGTTACATTAAGAGTATAGTTTCCAACAATAATATTAAACAACTACCAAATAACAGTTGAATCTCAGTGGTATTATATTAATTATACTCATTTCATTAATAATAGTATTTATTTTTATTGAGTACAATATAATATAACCCACAAATTTAGGAAAAAATATTATTCAAAACTTTGGGTGGTTACATTTTCAACAGTCATTTCCCATTATGGAAAGGATGTGAGATGATGTTACCATTGAATATGTTGGTTTTCTTCTAAATATTTAAAGAATGAAAATATATGTGTTATTATAGTTATCTATAAAAATTTGATACATTTCTTACCTATATGAAAAAAATTCTCAATAGATAAGTTCATAGAACCATATATTTAGTAGATAGTCCATTTTCATGGGGTGAGGTAGATTATAGTTTCAGAACATTTTTATGATTTTATTCATACTTTTGGTAGTGATTATTTAATTTTCATAGTATATAGGTATTTTTGACTTAGACCCTCTACCTCTAGACATATGGGAAATTGGAACATAGGATATTGGTTCTTGAGGATATGGTACGGTCATTTTTTCCTCAATGTGGTGGGTCTGGGGAGAACTAATTTGTTTTGGGGGAGTTTTCTATAACTACAGTTATCAGGAAAGAATATAGAATGAACCATAAAAGGCTATTTATGGTAGTCTTTGTATATCACCTTTATGTGGGATGGGGACAATTGAGTCCGAATTATTGGGATTGAGTTTTGTGAAGGAGATATCTGAGAGGGTCCATCAAATTTTGAAACATATATATAAGGTCTTGATTTTACATAATTAAAATACGAATTGAAGGATAAAACCCATACAATTCAAAGATGATAATTAGGTATTCATTCAAAATATTCCTAGATTTGATCACCACAGGATACAAAGTCTCGGAAAGTTTGCACCCATGTTTGTTGGATCGTTTGAGGTTGTGGAACGAATCGAGTCAGTGGCATACCGATTTGATATTCCATATAAATATAGTGTTATGAATGATGATTCAATGTGTCACAACTGAGATGGTATGAATCTAAACCTACTCACATTATAAAGGTCGATGATGATGATCATGAGATAGATGAGTCCTATTAGGAGCATTTGATATGTGGGTATGATCACATTGAGAATGTGTTTTTTGGAAAGACCGTTCTGATAGTTTGTGTTTAGTGAAGTCATAGACATGTGCAGGTGGATATATAGGAATGGTAGGTAGATAATAAGTCTCAATGGCCTATAATTTTCAACTCTAAATCATAGTGTTAAATGTGAGTACATCTAAAGGACATTCTATTATAATATGGGGGAGATTATAATATCTCCACCTTTTTTGGAATATATCAGGCTCATTTATTGGTAATTATTTCGCATGTGTTGATTAATTTTCACTTGGTTTTTACCTTCAAGTATGTGTAGAAGAAACATTAGAATAATTGAGGACAATATTTTGTCCATGGTTGGTGCACAGTAAGGGAATAATGTTCAACCCATCATCGAAAACCATGTCACTCTAGGAAGAGGTTATTCAAATCTCTAGAAGACTGTTTGAAAAACCATGTCCCCTAAAAGGAGTAACTGTGAACCGACCTAAATCAAGCAGATAATTCATGCACAATTATGGAATATTGTGGACCCTTTCCTTAGAAACCATGATCAAGATTTACATAATCCGGAAAATTATTTAAAAAATTCCCTAAACACCAAAAACTCACTTATTTTGATCCCTATTAGACCATAGGATGTTATTCATATTTTTGGATACCTCCAGATGAATTCCAAGACATCTCAAAATCCATTCTATGCGATTTAATACTCAAATCAATGGTTCAATCCACTCCTAGTATGTGAATCATATTGAGAATATTTCTCATTTTTCTCCAGTTCATTCCACGTTCTTTCAGAGAAATAATCCATAATTTTGGATATATCTATATCTATATGATTTTATCTAGATCTATGATTCCAGATATAGATCTAAAATATCATGATCCTTATTTCTTTAAAATTAATTTAGGGAATTGATATCTGAATCCAAATCTACATCCATTTTCCTCTCAATTTTTGGAGATTTCCAGTTGGTGGGTTTTCTTCTACAAATTCAGGTGGGTTGTCTAATATTAAATTCCCTTATTCTTGATTTTGAGACGTGTATTAAAATTTCAGAATATCAATCCTTCTTTATCAATTAGAATTCATAATCTGTGTTCATTTTTGTGTAAAATTTATGAATTGATGTATTGTTGATATTAATGATTAATTGAGGAATTAATCAAGAGATTATTAGGATGTCCACTTATATAAATAATTTTGTTATTAATTTTTAGATTTATATATTTGTGATTAAGGTAATTAAATTGGGGATTTATTATGTGATACTGATATTATGAATTTGTGTTATTATTTTTTGGAATTAATTATGACAAATTGAGACTGAGAAATAGATAATTAATTGAAGGATTTATTATGGGTTTTGAGGTTTTAATATTGATTATGTAATTTTTAAATTAATTAATTGGTTTGAAACAATTAAATTAAGGTTAAATTAATCAATGGAAATGAAGTGATAAAATAATTTATGAATTAGTGATGAAATTGGTGTTATTAGATAATTTTTAATTGATTATTATTAATAATGGGATTAGTTAATTATTATGTTAACTAATTGAACTATTGAATTTTAGTAATTAGTTATTTATTAATGGAAATTATGTGGGTAATTAATTATTTGATTAATTATGTGTTAATGAATGGTAACATGGATATTAAAAATTGAATTAAATAATGGGAACGCGGTCATTATAATGTGTGATGTGTGAATGAGAACAATGTTATTCAGGGATGATTTAATGAATGAGAACATGGTCATTGTAATATCTGTTCTGTGAATGAGAACATGGTAATTCAAATATGAATTAAATATTTGGAATATAGTCATTATATTTTTTTATTATTAATGGTAACGTTGTAATTAAGTGAGAATTAATTAATTTTAAATAAGTACTCTGAGACATGACCTCACTTGGAAATACTCTTAGATCTATCTTGAGAAAAAATAGGTATTCAGATATTATAACATCTTATTATACAACGGGCTCCAACATGAGCCAAAGAAGGTGTTAGGATATGATATTACCAAGAAAAACATCAATCTCCATCATTTGTTGAAACTGGCAATGTGGTACGAGTGTCCTTAGGATCCCTTGAGTTAATGTTGTTATGTAAATAAAAAAATGAAATTCTGACTACTATTTAAATATTCATTGTAATTATATCATTATAAAAATTCATAAACTATTATCCAACATGATATTTTTTTAAATGCCATCAATAGTGGCCTATTGAGATATATAAATACTCACACCCTACATAGGCTACCTGATTGGTATCCTAAGAGAAATTATTATAGCTGAACAATATAAGGGAAAAGTCCATGTGCTAGATTGATATTTTGAAGATGGTGCATGGATGTGGGAACATGACGTGGTTCATTAACCACTTGGGAGCCGTCAATGTGTTTAGTTTCAGTTTTCATTTTATACACATGACACTAACATTAGTAGGTAATGTCTTATGCTTTAGTTGCATATTTCATTTTCTTCTTTGATTTTCTTGAGATATTTGTATTGTTATTTTTATATACGCTTCTTAAAATATTTTTTTATTTATACCATTGTATTAATTTGGTAAAAGAAGTTATATTATCCTCATAATTGAATAATTAGACCCTTACATCTACTCAAACACCTCTGGTGTATAAGGAGGTGAAATTGAGGTCTTGTGACCGAACAACTCGAGGAATTAGTCAATGAAAACCTCTTTGGGACTTTAAAAAAAATATATTCACTGATTGATTTTCACATCAATGTTATGTTATTTTAAAGGGAATACATCACAATGTAATATTGTTTTGGATTATTTTCACATGGGTTTCCAATAAAGGAAATTATTTGATCATTATCTAATATAAAATTTCATTTTATTCTCCTATTTTTATCCTTGAGCTTTTGCAAGTCAAAATAACATTTTTTTCCAATCATTGATGCTCATGATGTGTTAGAAAATGTTTTTAATAAAACACGATTTTATTTCTCTCTTCATTCAGAGAAACTATTTTAATAAAAAAAATCTATTTTCTAAAATTGTTTTGGGGGTATGATTCTATCGTTTAAAAAATGATTTAATAATGATATTTTTACAAATTTTACATTTTTAAAATTAATAATGGAATCTTCTTGTCAATTTCTAAAAAAAGAACTTTTTTGACCATTAATCCATAAAAACTAACTTTCTTTATAAAATTTATGATATGAATATAATTACACACCATTATTAATTTGAATATTAATTTTCATGTTTGAGATGTTAATTTTTAATTAATTTTTTAAAATTAATTTTCATTGAAAATGACCTGAAGATGTTTTTTTGAATGAAAAAGTTAATTTTTAAAATAATGTAGGTTAAAAGATCATTTTTTAGTATTTCCATTCATAAAAGATCCCAACCCTTTATTTCTAAATCATTTTGGATATGTTATGTAGATATCATCCTTATTCATCTTATGTATTATTTCTTATTTTATTATCCATGGATAATATTGACATTCACATTGTTGATTCATTTTAGTCCCCTAAAAATATTGAATTTATTATGATCATTAAAAATTCAATTTCCCCAAATTATCCATGACAATTATCACAGACATGATCATTTCCAAAATACTATATGATTTTTACATTCAGTGATTACAATGAATGTTATTTATTTACTGTAGAAATATTGATACATTCATATCCATTAATCAATATTTATATTTTATAAGGAAAATTTTTAGTAATTAGAAAGATTATTCAATTAATGAGTAATGCTTTGGGTATGATAGAAATGGGTTGGGGACTAGTTAAAGTAATCATCTCGATGCATCGGTTGTCTCATGGGATGAAAATAGTTGGTGACAAACCCATTATGTTTTTTCCATACAGAATAAACATGATCCAACCCATATAATTAAATTTCATAGAGGAGTGATCTTTATGATATAGTGGATCAAGTGCTAAATACATGGAATCTAATAATTAATCATTTCCTTCATTCAGATTCATTATTTATTACACATGATGTTTCAACAATTGAAAAATCCACCACTTCATTTCATTATCATTTTATTTATTAAATTTAATGTGATTTCAGATTATTACATTTCTATATTTATTATTACTTATCAAAAATTTTAAATGGAATGTGATTTTAATGAATTACATTCCCATATTATTTGTGAACTTCCATATCAGTTCATTGATTACATTGAATGTTTGTTATGTTATTTACATTCCTATATTTATTATTACAATTTTTTTATTATTTCTTCCACTAAGGTTACACTTACTTTGTATTTGACATCACCCCTTATTATGTTCCATTTAACCAGGATTCCCTGATGTGTTCTAGGAAATTTTTTCAAGGATAGAATAGATGGAATAATTTTGGTATCCCAAATAGAAAAATATTATGTTATAATTTACCAAGACTACTAAATCGTTCGGTCCTTTGGAATGAAAATTACCAACAGCTTATCAAAATATTACGATAGTGGGCACCTGCTCCAAGAATTATAGGGTCTGGTCATTATAGTTTATATCAGATAAATATTAGAATTATCTTAGGGAACATGTTTTTTTGGAAATCATATATTAGCAAACATTATCATAAGATAATATTTAAGGAGTAGAATAAAATCACATATGTATTCATTAAATTTTGAGTTATGGATTCAATCATAAGATTAAGGGATTAAGTTTGATAATAAATTCTAGATATTAATAATATATTTTATGTAATATTTAATGGGAGTATAAAAGAACAAGGATACTTTAGTTGAAATTTAGGGAAATTGAACTTATTAGTTTATTACATGTTTTAGTTGAAATATCATTTGATAAATAATGGGTTTAAATTTTTGAGACATGAATTAAATGGAATTGATAAAATTTTGTGTAATTAATATCATTAAATAAATTGTAAAAACATTCTAATTAACTTAATAATATTTTAAAAAAAAGTTGTATTGAGAACCATTTTGAAAAATTTATATAATGACTAAATTCCAATTAATTTTATATTAAATATTTTTTTAAATAATATAATTTTTTTTAAGAAAAAGTAAAACATGTATAAAAATTTATAACCCATAAATTCATTCATAGTGGTGGGGATATAACTCATGGCCACTAACAAATGAGGGTTTCTCACATACCACTAGCCTATGTGATGTCCCCATTAGTATATTTTTTCTTTCAACTAAGAAAATTTTCAAATTAATGTTAATGAAAAACCCATGGTATCACTTTTGATGTTTAGAGAATAATGTATTAAAAATTTTATTTTTGGAATGTAGTTAGTGAAAAATGTAAGGAATTGTTTTATGGGTATTATAATCTTTTAAAATAATATTTTAGTTTATAAAAAAAATTCATTCAAGGATATCCATTTCATGGAGTAGGGAACAAATTATAATTTGAGGGAAGCACAACCGAAAGATGGAATTATTCCTATTAAATTGAAAAGTATTATGTTAGCATACATACATATATAAATAAATAGTAAAATATTTACTCAACATTAGGAAAATGATCAAAAAATGTGGTCTTAATACCGTAATAATTTTTTAACTTATGGTCTTTTAAATCATTACAGATTTTTATAATTGGGTCCCTCAACATTCCTTTCAAAATTCACTTATTTATGACCGATGAACTCAATAAATCCCTATAAATATTTATAGTTTTCCCCCAAGTCCAAATTTTTTACATTCCTCTAATGTCCGCATTGATAATAAATTGTTAAAATTCATTACATGTGACCTTTGTACTACACATTCACTCTTTTCAAGAAGATATTTTATAAAATCCATTATGTTGTGGGGTTTTAAACTAGGATATTTTCTAATATGAAACCCTATAATACTGAGTTAAATTTTAAATTGCAATTACATAATTTAATGATGGTTGTAGAATAAAATATTCTGAAATTCTAATAATATTCGATATCATGTAGGACACACAACAAAATGTAGAAATGAATATAACCACTCAAGGATATATTTAAAATTTAATTTTTTATGTAAATTTAATATATTCAATAGCTCTAAAGGTACGTGATACTAAGTAATATTGTGATGCATGAAACATGGAATTCAATCAATAGTTTTTGTTACATGAAATATGATGTTTTTCCAAACAAAAATATATTATTTATATATTATAATTTAATAAAATTATATATACCCTATATATTATGTGATAATTTATTACTAGCTTTAAATAAATTTTAAAAATATAAAGATTATAAAAATATAAGAAGAACTCATTGGGAACTAATAAATTAGAAATAATAATATAGAGTTATTCAATATAATGGAAGTATTTTTATTTATATGCTACCAAAGATGTTTTAAATTAATAATTTAATTTACATTCAATTAATGAATTATATTAATGTAATATATATATATTGTATATTTGATCTAATATTTGTGACATTCATTAAATATATTTTATAACTATAAAATTTGCAACATTATGCATAAAAATTTATATTATTATAATGACACTTTTACAAAATTTAAATGGAGAACCTATTCTAAATCAATCTTTTGAAAATTTTATGGATTTTATGTCAAAATAAACTTATTTTATTAATGGGGAATGTAAAAATAGGTAATGATGATCTATTGATATTTTTATATAACGTCTTATTCAATAATAAATAGTTAGAAACACTAAATTTTATTTTATAACTACATTTTAATATAGTTTATCTATATAGTTACAATATATTTTAAATGGGTTTTAAACTTAATTCAGATAAATAATACAATATTTAATCCTATTTAGTTCATTTGAGTCAATTTAATATTAAAATGTGATATAAACACATCTCAAACTCTTGAGTATTTTAACATATAAAAACAACTTTGTCATCCCATATATGAGATTAATTTTAAATTAATTTTATCCTCTTTTGTGATTGGAAATTATAAAAATTTATGAAATATTTATAATCATCATGATTTATAATATCTAATAAAACAAACATTTTTTCTGACTGAAAATATGAGTGAAACTAATTATGAGGATTTCATTTGGTAAACACATTATATCGTCTTTATGTTCCTTTAGTTTTATTTTTCATTAGTTTATATTCATTTATAATTCTTTCCACAAAACCTAAGGGATATTTGTTTTATGATTATGGTATGTATGAGGTTTTTGTTCCAGGTTTTGTTATTTGGGTCAAGAAGAGTTTTTCTACTTTCTTGTTGGATCATCAACCCTTAATAGTGAATTATTACAACATTTCATGAATATTTTCTACTTGTAATGAGGTATGTGTTATGTAGAAATTATTTTAATTCATATCTAATTGAGTTCATGATTATTTTAATTAATGTTTTATTAAATTATATTTATATTTGATATTGACTATCAGTTTAACAAATATTCTAAACAGATTTACCTTTTAGAAAAGTTATTATTAATTGATATTCATCCTCTCATAGGATGATTAATTTTTTTAAAAATTTATTAAGTGGTGTTGGGTTTCATTTAAAAAGGAGGTTGTTTGTACAGTATAATTTGATTTAATTTTTTAAAAATCAAATTTATTTTGACCACATTTAGGCTGCGAAATGGATATTGTATCTTTTTATTAACACATTGGGGTCAGGGATTCTGATATAAAATTATGAAAAGTGAAAATGTATTAATTAAAGATATAGTTTATTTTATATAGGTTTTATAAAAAAAATAAAATTAATTTAGTTTGTGATTTATTGCTTGGCATTCTGATTTAATTTTCACGATGGCTTGTTTAACACTTTTAATGAATTTTCATTTAGTGTATTTGTGTGAGAACCTCATGATCAAATTTTTATACGTCTTATCAAAATGACGAGTGATATTTATTATTGACTTACAAATCATATAGAAATGTGTATTATCTATGGTAATTGGAGTTGTGGTGATGCTTCATTTTTATGTTCAATTTCTTTTTATGCCGAAATGATTTGATTGATTTTTCACAATTAGTTATTTATTTCATTTGAACCATATGATATGATATATGTTAATATTTATTCTAAAATAACTGTTACACACCCAATAGTCTCCCTATGTTGTGAAATTTACATGTTCCATAGGGGAGGTTCAATTCTCAATATTATGGTGCATGAATGTAAAATAGTTCATGTTATTTTAAACCCAAAATATATAAAAGACTCAACTTGTACTATTGTATATGATTATAAAACATAATATATAAATTTTTATATTTGATATTAATAAACATGATCCAATTTCAAAATCTAAATCATACAATAGGAAAAGTTATTGTTGTATCATTTAATTTCCTAAGGACCATTTTGGATTACTGTTTTTGAGAATTTGGGTAAAATATTACCTAAAAATACACATGATTGAAATGAGTACTTTTACATTATTCCCCACTTGTCTTATTTAACATTATGACATTATAATGTCAAATAAAATTAGTAACACTTGAATATTTTGTAGATTTAAAAAACTCCATATAATTATTTATAACCTGGTGAAAAGTGTTCTTATGAAGGGGGAGATAAAAAATTCTATAAGAGTAAGAAAAATCATTAACAATTCATTTTCATATTTGAGAATAATATGAGCTTAATTATATTATGACATAATAAAAGATAATGAGAATAATTTATGATAATTTTTTACCATAAAAACAAGGATCAAAATTCAAGAAATGTGGAATTAAAATAAAACATATGAAAACATTCATATAAGTCAACAATAATTGTCCATGTAACAAATAATTGATCAAAATTATGTATTAGAATATTCTAGTAACAATAAAAAAAATTATATCTTATAACATTGACATCATAAAAACATTAGTAGAACAATTAATGATGGGATAACCATACCTTATTAATACCCATAATCTCATAGTAGTTACCTGTTAACCAAATAAATCTATCATCACTTATAGGTTACTTATATTCTGTTAACTCCATTTTCATTACCCAATGAATAACCAGTCAATAACAAACCCAACCATATCATTTTAGAAAACTGAATATTAATTTTTGTTCAATCCACAAACACATATTCCTCGGTAATTTCTTAGTACTATATCATGATAAAAATTGTGAAAAACATGATATTATATGTAAAACAATAATCATTGTTCATTAATAGCTTAATGTACCCACAAAAAAGAGAAATGTTTCCTCATAATATCTTAGAAAAAATCATAATTCATCTAGATAAATAAATTAGATGGTATTATTTTAAAAAATATGATGTTATAATGTCTCGGAAATTCTGTGTAATTTTTTTAATTATATGGAATTAGTATGAGACCACATGCTCTGTAGGAAGATAATTCCAAGGATTAGAGAGCCCAAAACTGAATTTTTATCTTTTTTATGTTATGTTCACTAAATGTACGAGCGGGTTTTATGACATTCTAAACCAGTTCTCATGTTGAAAATTCAAGGGCACCGTTGAACTCAAAGCACTGTGATTCTCTTTGTAATGAATTAATTTTGGGAAAAAAGGGAGGAGAAGAAATGTTATTATTTTTGTATCATTTGAAAAATAATAAAATAAAATTAAAAAGTTATTTTATTTATTTTCACCTTGTTGAGTGGTGGATGGTGATGAAGTAGTGCAGTGATGGGGATTGTTAATAGAGGATCATTTATGGATCATTTGTAACTGTGACACTATTATCATAATTTTTTGCTATTGGTTTATTAAATGTGTCTCAATATTGAGCATCATTAATGAGCTCAATGTCGCTAAACATATTTCTTTTCATATTCAAATGTGTTGGATTTTGGGGATTAACAAATGTGGGGAATCTCGGACCATCCAATGGCGGAATCCCACTCCATCGAAGAATGAAGAACGGAGCGAGAAACGTTGGAGGATCAAATCCGAAGGTTGAAAAGTAGCCATGAATTCCAATGATCGTGGAATGAGGACGAAGAAAATATCATCCTTTGTCATTAGTAGATTCAATGCATCCAGTTAGGGGTTTTCTTTGCTTGAGTTTTCATTCCCATTCTTATGTTTTACAATGAGCACTAATCACCTAACTAATGTGTTGATATGTAATTTTCCTCTTCATTCGGGTGGTTCTAATGTGGGGATTTCAATTATGGTTTTATTCATGCTTTAGGATGATTATAGCGTTTTCCCCATGGTTAAACTCTAATTCGGACGGTGCGGGCCAACACGAACAATGCTCTGTCCCTCCGTCAAAGATGTTCACTACGTGTTCTTCGTGTTTGTCTAATCAAAAAGTTAGAAACACATTTCCAAGGTCTCTTTAGTCAAGGAAACATCCTAAACGTCCCATAGACATAAGAAGTTTAAAAAACAGACCACCAGATCAACTCTGGTGGCCCATAAAATGTACTACCAGCACCGGCGGAGGACGGGAGTGCTCCAGTTGTTGTGCCGCATCGACATGAGGCTGCAACAAATTCTAGGTGATGTGGCCCTAGGAAAACACAATGTGGACGGACAACCCATGTCTGGGCCATAAAGGTGCTTTGGTGAGCCTCAATCACTCGATTGCGGCAAGATGGGCCGTGTGCATCTGCAGGGCTAGTAGGGGACAGACGTGACTTCTGACCGCATCCCAGCCAGGCAAATGACCACTAGCCCACCCCACATGATCCATTCATCTACCTGCATGGTAGGAATCATGCCAGGGGTCCGAAACCATGCTCGTAGGTTGGAACTGTTCCCTTTAGGTCGGGTGGGACAAGACGGTGATGCAGGTCAACCCCAAGGGCATGATCCTCAGCCAAACTAGGCGGGGTCAAGAAAGGACCATTGTGCCTAGCCCTTGGTGAGGATAGACTGAAAAAATCTAGACCCAAACCAAGTAAGGTCGAGTTAGTAGAATTTAAATAGGTGTTAGTGGGACCCCCAGGCTAGGATTCTCATATAGGTCCGACCTGGCCAGACTAGGCCTAAACGCCACCAGCACCAAGTTTACTAAAACACCCATATCATGCAATCCGGGAGTCCGGTTGATGATCTGTTTGTGGAGTTGGTAAACTCTCAATGAGGATGATATTTTGGAATGCCCTAAGGAATATTTCATTGATGTTGAGATAGAACTAATGTCTTATGGAATAGTTCTTCTAGGTGCGCTACATATGAAACCATATGGATAGATGAGACCTTAGGAATGCTAATTTTGGACTCTGTGAGAGTTGATTACAGCCTAGTTTGAATCACTTCTGTGTGACTTTGTAGGCCCACTGTGGGATGCACTTATGTGTGACTTTGCTGGCCCACGGTACGCAATGAAGAGTACCACATTTTTCCATTATTAGTCGGAAGAACTTATTTGTGGCTTTGCATGCCCATAGTATGCGATAAGGATGAGTACAAATAAGTATAATGTTAGTTGGAAGCACTTTTTTATAAAAAGGATTCCCAAATGTAAATGACAGTGGATGATCTTTTAAGCAGCTGTGGTGTTCGATGACGTAACAGATGATTCATCTATCACTACCCTAAATGCATACTAGTTGTGAGATGTCTTGTGCATCGGGATTTAACTTCAGGATTGTTGGGTGGTATTTTCATTTGGTTTTGGGGTCCCCCCAATGTAATTTTTAACTCATCAATGAATGGGATTCACCCGCACATGTTGTGTTAGATGTAGATGGTCGATGACTCAATAGAGACATTGGTGGACTTGGACCTAGAGGTGCTCAAGGAGATGGAAAAGACAGATGCTACAATGGTGGAATTGGTAGCCTAGGATCTAGTATGGTCCAGAAGGATTGGGTGGATTTGACATTCTACATAGGATTACAGTAGCTACAATAATCTTAGGACCAGTTGGGCTTTTCAGTGGATGACCATCAGAGTTTTCGTTTTGTACTTTTCATCATTCATTTCCTTTTTTGGGGGTTGTATTGTGGCCGACGAGTATCAGATATAATTATACTAAGCTTTGTTTTAGTGATAATTATTTCATTTTTAGTGCATGATACTTGGTTGGGCATGTGTGTGTGTACATGTACTCAAGAAAATGCCTCCCACTCGTATGTGAATGCCTTTAGCACTAGTCTCTATCCCCAAGACATTGGGAGGCAGGCTTTGGGTAGTCACGGCATGAGCCATAGTGGAAGGGTCATGAAAAATAGGTATCCGAGGGTGGTCAGTCCTACCACAAAGACATATATTCTTTGTTTTGTTTTGAGGAAATAGTGTTATGTGTTTTGAGTCCAAATTCTAGTTTCAAGGAGTCCAGTGTTGGTGTAGTGACCAATGTATCCATACACCATGACCTTTAATTCTATTTTTTGACTCCATTTATGATAACATTTGTTGCATCAATGTCTCCTTATGTTCTTTTGAGTAAAATTCAGCTCACCCAGATTAACATTCAGACCGTGTAACTTGTAGAATTATTCTAGGATGCCTTCACATGGACAAAAAGACATGATCTCAATAACAGGTCGTGAGGTAGCCAGGATAGCGATGAAGACACTTTTTAGGGACAAGTTCTAGAGATGTCCCCACTAGGTGGTGCACCAGTGCTACCACCACCCAATGGTCATCATCTACTTCCAACAGTTCTGGTAGAAGATGTGCATTTACTCAGTGTCTGGAATGAATTTCAGAGATAGTGACCTCTTAGGTTCATTGGATTGACAAATACACTGGTACCTGAGGATTGGCTGGAGGTAATGATGAAAGTCTCCCACTTAGTGAGGACACCGCCTTACCAGATGGCGATCATGGAAGCGAGCCTTATATAGGTCTCAGTAGGGAGATGGTGGAGCATGAAAACCATGATTCATGATGAGGCGAACCTCACCTAGGCAGTCTTCAAGTATCTTTTCCAGGATGAGTTTTCCCCACAAAGTTGTTCCTTATGCACATTCAAGCGATGCTTCACTGACAGCATGGCAGTATGATAGTGGCCGAGTACTCAACGAAGTTCGCTGATCTATCACTCTAATCAACAGATATTTTACAAGAAACATTCTTCATGGTACGAGGCTTTGAGAAGAGAATAAATCAAGAGATCAGGGAATCAATGTTGCCTCTCAGCATCGCTACACATGATGGGGTGATATAGAGTTCCATTTTAGAAGAGAAAATCTTGGCGAGGTAGGCACCCCGAGCTAGTGCTACCATCATACCCGATGCAGCAGAGCCTTTGTAGGGCATCAGATAAAAGACGCAAGAGCCCATGTTGTCCTGGTCTTTTAGAGGATAAACCTATGACTCTGGGTCGGTAGTACAGGGATCATAGACTAGAGGGAGTTAGCTGAGACATGATATTTGTTTCTAATGTGGTGGGAAGGGACATATGGAACTTGAATTCCCAAACTACTGTATAGATGACCAACACATGGTTGAGGGGCTGTCGGGATAGATTCAGCAGTTCGAGCAAGAAGGTACATAGGGCTGCTAACGTGGAAGGGGAGAATACTGAGTAGTTGGCCACTAGAGAAAGGTTGAGGTGTTACTACTGCCACCCCCAGATGGTCCACCCCATCGTCATGGAGTAGGAAGACTTGGGAGAGCATAACATCAGGTAGCATTGGAAAATGTCCACAATGGTCTAAAGATGTTATTTGGTATGATCAGTGACTTCTCCACCAAAGATGCAATTCTTATAGTCATAGGTTCTAGTCACTCCTTCCTTTACATAGCTCTTTTTTGGTGCTCAATGATTATGGTGGAGTTTTTGGCTTGATCTTTATGTCTAGAGACTCATACGAGGGGGGGGATCGATGATTACACACTGGTGTTGGAATTGTGAACATACACTAAGAGGTGAGAGATTCGGATGGGATTTCCAAGTAGTATGGTTGAGGCCTTATGAAATCATCAAGGGTATATAGTGTTTATCCACATTCCATGCTCCAATTGACTTCTTTCGGCATGTAGTGCATTGTGCTGATGAATATGGGACCCGATTTTCCATAACTAGAGAGGAATAAACCCTTGTAGTACAAGACCTACTTACTTGGAAGTTAGTGAAACCAGTCACTCACCAGTTGACTATCCTCACATGCAATGCAATGGATGAGATGATTCAACATTTTCATATAGTGGTGTATGAGAATGAGTATTTTTTTCATGAGGATGATCTTGGACTACCTCCACATTGAGTGGTAGACTTATGCATCGACCTGTACCCCAGGACGTCACTGATATCTACACTGACATATCTGATGGTTCTGGTAGAGAATCACAAGTTGAGGGTATAGGTGGAGGAATTATGGAAGAATTGGATTGTAAGGCCTATATTTTCATCATGGGTGTCCTCAGTACATATTTCAAAGAATGAATATGGGATTTTTGAGGTTGTGCATGGACATTCAGCGCCTGAACTACGTGACCATGAAGAATAATTATCCACATTCATGAATAAATGTTCTCATAGACCAACTGATTGGGGTAAAATGGTTCCTAAAGATAAATCTATGATCAGGCTATCACCATCTTCTGGTATGGGATGATGATATATCAACGTCAACCTTCAGCTGATTATACAACCACAATGAGTTCCTAGTGATGCCTTTTGGCATGTCCAATTCCCCCTAAGTGTTCATGGAACTCTTGGATTGGATCATCCATCTTTACCGTGAATGTATAGTTGTGGTCTTCATTAATGACATATCAGATTAATCAGCCTCAGAGGAGTAACATGTTACACACCTATGAGTAGTCCTGGATACACTCTGAGAGAACCATATTTATGGAAATCTTTCAAAGTGTTAGTTTAGAATTCATATAGTCCAATTTCTGGGACATGTCATCTTAGTTGCTATAGTTGTAGTGGATCTGGTGAAAATAATGGTTTTTCTATCTTGGGATCATCCCAAGAGAATGATTGAGGTCCATAGATTATTGGGGTTGGCTAGATACTATAAGAGCATTGTGCCCAACTTCTCTAGATTAGCAGAAAACTTATCAGCTTTGACACAGAAGGGGAAACCCTACAAGTGGATGGAGAAATTCCAGTAGATTTTCCTGGAGATGAGGCGGAGACTGAAAAATTCCCCCATTTTGAGACTACCAGAGGTGGGAGTTGTGTATATAGTTTACTACGATGCATCAGGGACCAAACTAGGTTGTGTCTTGATGTAGGATCAGTCATTTATTTCCTACAAATCACACAAATTGAGTTATCATGAGTATAACTACAAATCCCATGACCTAGAGTTAGCAGCAGTGGTCTTTCCCATGATGATGTGGTGACACTACTTGATGGGTGAACAATTTACAGTTTATTCTAAACATAATATTCATAGGTATATATTCACATAGAAGGAAATTACCTTAAGATAGTGACAATGGATAGATATCCTTTAGGACATTGACTTTGAGATAGTCTATTCTCTTGGAATATGGAATGTAGAGGTAGACAGAATATGTAATAGTACTATTTTGCAGATGTTGAGTGTGGTGATGGAGAATTTGGCCATGATGTAGTTATCCTTAGTGGATGATGGTTGAAATTATTACCTTCATGTTATGATTGTTACTCCCTCAATCATATAGTGAGTTAGGGAGGAACAACCGGTAGATGTTGACTGTGTGGCATAACATGCTCATTTATCCTCTGGATAGGCTCTTGAGGGATTTTCGATTGTTGTGGAGAACACCATCCATTTTATGGGGTGCACAAAATTGTTTGTGATGTTGCGGGTGGAGGTGTTGAGGGAGTTAAAGAAATCCCCTTTGGATTTAAATCATGGAGTGGAGATGATGTATCAGGACCTCTGATTTCAGTACTGGTGTCCAGGGATGAAGAAATCAGTGGCCAAGTTCATTTCATGATGTCTCACTTGTTAGCAAGTGAAGGCCAAGCATCATGTTCTAATAGGCCTAGCCTAGCCACTCGAGGTACCAGTGTGGAAATGGGATAATATCACTATGGAAATTATGAGGGGTTTACCACATACATCCAAGGGAAATGAATCTATCTTGGTGATAATTGACTGACTCACCATGTTTGTTCACTTTCTACCCATTTGGGACAACAGACACGTGGATTTCATGGTAAACCTCTACATACAAGATATTTTTTGACTTCATGGGGTGCATTCGATGATCATATCAGATCGTCTTAGATTGTTTTACATCCATTCTATAGAGGTTATTAAAGGAGGCGTTCAGGATTCAGCAGCACTTGAGAACATATTTTCGTCCCCTGAAGGATGGTCATATGGTTTGGACCATACTAACCATGGAGGACATAGTATGTGCTTTCATCTTGGATTTTGTTCACATTTGGGAGGGACAACTATATCTGGTGGAATTTTCTTACAAAACCATCTATCACAACATCATTTTCCTGGTACCGTTTGAGACTTCGTATGAGTGGCCTTGAAGATCATCCCTATGATGGAAAAACTAAAGGGAGTCTTTATTCATGGGTCCAGAGTTTGTATGAGATACCAACGTGAAGGTACAGATCATCAAGAATTGGTTGAGGACTTCATAGATCATGAAAAAATTATTATGTCGACCAGAGATAGAGACCCTTGGAGTTTTAGGAGAGCGATCATGTATTCCTTTTCCCCCCATCTAGAAGAGGATTACAAAGATTTGGTCGGGGCGACAAGGTATCTCCGAGATTCATATGAACTTTTCAGATCCTTGGAAGATTCGATGAGGTGGTGTATCACATAGATCTTCCCCCACAAATGCAACGAGTGCCTAATGTTTTCCACATGTCACAACTAAGGAGGTATGTGAATGATCCAATGCATGTCATCGATTAGGGTGAGATACACATTAAGGACATGGAAATGTTTGTGGAGTTTCCAGTGGAGATAGAGGACAAACATGAGTGGGTCCTATGTGGGTGAATGATTCATCTGGTGAGTGTTCAATGGAAACATGAGAATCTCCAGGAGAGCACATGTGAGCAGGAGGTTCAAATTTGTGCTCATTACCCCCATCTGTTTGATTATTTTTTGTTGGATTTTGGGGATGTAAACCCATAATGAGGGTAGAATGTACTATCTCAGAAATTCATCATATTTGTTTAATTATATAGAATTATTATAAGACCACACACTCTAACGTCACGTGATATCAAGGCCGGGAGAGCCCAAAATAGGATTTTGATCTTTTTTATGGAATTTTCAGTAAACACGTGAGTGGGTTTTTCTAAATTTTGAACTAGTACTCAGATGTTAAATCTGATGGCACTATTGAACATAGAACACAATTATTTTCATAGAAATGAATTAACATCAACCAAAATGGTCAGAGTGAAAAGGTTATTTTTTTGACCTTTCAAAATATTATAATATAACATTAAAAGGTCATTTTATTTATTTTCACAACCTTGAGTGGCGGATGGTGAACCAGCAGTGCAAAAATGAGGATCATTAAAGGAGGATCATTAATGGATCATTTGTAATAGAAAATTGTTTTCTTAATGGTTAATTAGTTTATCAGTAAATCTGGATCATTAATGAGAATCATTAATGATTTCAATGTCCCTACCCATATTTCTTTTATTATTCAATCATGTAGTAGTTTGGGGATTAACCATCACATGGAATCTCTAATGAACTGCCAGTGGAATCCTTTCCCATCGAAGAATGTAGAAAAAAAAACATTGGACAGTTGGATCCGTAGGTTGAAAATTGGAGATGAATTCCAATGACCATAGATCGACAACGACACGAATCACATCCTTCATCATCAGCAGATCCAACGAATCCAGGTATGGGTTTTTTCTTCTTGAGTTTGATTTCCTGTTTTTATTATTAAAAATGAACATAGATCAATTGACTAATGGTTTGATCCACGATTCACTCATTTGTGAAAGTGGTTATAATGCAGGGATTTGAATTAGTATTTTATTTAAGCTTTGGGAAGAATATTTTATTTTCTCCCATAACAAAACTCTAACACGAAGGGCGCATGTAGACGTGAACAAGGCCCGATCCCTCTTCCATAGTTGTTATTTGTTCGTTATTCATGGTTAGATTATTAACATGTTAGAAATGATTTTCCAAGGGAATCATAGTGAGGGAAGCATCCTATAATGACTGTAGACGCAAGTAGTTCGAGAAACAGGCCGCTGGAGAGATTCTGGTGGCCCGTCGAAGGTACCACTGATGCACTAGCACCAGCGGCTGGTAGAAACCTTTGTTGACCCATAAAGGTGACAGGAGGGTACATGCACATCCATGTGGCCTGTGGGGGCTGGACATGTTAGCCGGCCGCATTCCAGCCAGGCGGTGCACCATAGGACCGCACTGTGTGATCCAGTCTTCAGGCTCGTTGGACACTCCCCTAGCTGATAGGATGGACCTACATGCAGTGGGCCTTACCTATGCCGACTAGTTGGACTGAAGCCCTTCGGGCAGGGCCAAACTAGACTGGTTCCCTGGTGGACCCGACCGGATAGACCCTTTGCCAAACCGGGCCATGTCTAGTGAAGACCATTGGCCCTAGACCCTGGCAAGGCCAGACCAATCTGATCCTGAACTGAACTAGTTCAGGTCGAGTCAGTTAAATTTAAGCAGGGGTTTGTGGGAATCCCGATCCGAGTTTCTCTGGTCGGACCGACCAGGCCGCACCAGGCTGAGATGCAACTAATACCCTATTGACAAAAAACAAACGTATCTTGCAAACCGAGAATCCGATTGATAGGTTGTTTGTGTCATTGGGACCCTCTCAACAAGAATGATCTTTTGGAATTTCATGATAAGGGTTTTAAATTTTTTGAGATTCATAGAATGGATTGAATTATGGTTCTCTTAGATGTGCTACGTATGGAACCTTATGGATGGATGAGACCTAATTTCTGCTAACAAACGACTTTGTGAGACTCGACTATGTCCTAATGGTAACCAATTCTATGTTATTTTGTAGACCCAAGCTGGGTAGAACATTTGTGTGTCATTGCAGGCCCACTGTATTTGACGTTGAGTAGTACCTCCATTGCCCATGATTAGTAGGAAGCACTTCTATGTGACTTTGCAGGCCCACGCTATGTGATGTGGAAGTGTACTAAGAAGTCTAAGGTTAGTGGGAAGCACTTATGTTTGACATGGTAGTCCCACTCAACTTGAATGAGTAGGAGTTCTCAATCAGAATATGCGTTCAATAATGTAACTAATTATTCTTCTATCACTACCCTAAACATATACTTTGTGTAAGATATTTTATATGTTGTGCGTTACCTTGATGATTACTATGCGGTATTTCCTTTTTTTTTGGGTCCCAACTGAGTACGTTGTTATTCCCCCATGTATGGGCTTCACCCGCACATGTTGTGTCTATTGTAGATGAATAATATTTCAATGAATACATTGGTGGACCAAGACCTAGAGGTTCTCCGAGATATAAGACTGACGAATGCTATAATGGTGGACTTGGTGGCCAAGGACCATGAAATACCTAATAGGATATGGTGGATGGTAAACTATACATGGGAATCTAGTATCTAATATACTTTCACTATCAGGTGGGGTTTTCTACTGACATCCATCAGAGTTTCCTTTTTGTACATTGCTGATTTCACTTCCTATATTTGCGTTGTATTCTGTCCCACTTGTATTAGTTCTACTTGTAATCAGATTTTCTTTATTTTTAACTGTTTCATTTTTAGTGTGTAGAACTTGTGTTGGGAATTTGTGTGCATATAGTTACTTAGGAAAATGGCTCTCAATAGTAGGTTAATTGTAACACCTGAGGAAAATAAAGAATCTGACAGTTTTATATTTATTCACATTTGTGAAAAAAATGTTAATATTAATTTAAATGGAACACTATTTTTGATGGCGTACCTAATATGCAACAATGGGTTTCTTGGAAATCTTACGTTTCACTCTAATAATAAAATAATATTATTTTAAATTGTAGTTAACCCCTAGTTGTTGTAATGGAGGGAATGAACATAACTAACTACAAAATGATTATATATGTTTGTCAAATATTTTTACTTTTATCCAATAAAATATAAAGGCTTAAAATAAGAAAAGAATTCAATTTTAAGCATAAATACTATAATATTCACTAACTGGTCGATTTATCGCCTTTTGATGGAGAACCCTAGTTAGAAATAGTTTTGGTCACTCTTATAAATTCTATTAGACCGAATAAAATCCTTCTATAGAGTCGGGACATCAAAAATTAATTTTGTGTATGTTTTTGTAATTATTCTGATAAAGTTCATTTTTAATGAATAAGTGAAAAATGTTGCATTTTAATTCAAAAACTCATTTTAATCAAATTTATTTATATGATTAGATCATATTTTGAATTTTTTTAAGGTTCAATTAGAATATATTTTTACCATTTAATCCAATGGTGGTCATTAGAATTAATTTCACAATGAAATTGGATTTAAACAAGTGTCAATCTTTTAATAGATATTGTTTCTTAAAAACACACTATTTGTTTTGACAGTGTGAATTAATTATTAAATTAATTAATTAAACTTATATGTTTTGAATTTTTTAAAATCGACATCATTTTTGAATTAGGAATATCAAATCTAGCTTAGGGGGAATTTTTGGTGTTTTTCTGAAAACTTAAATTTTTGATGAATAGGTAAACCACTAAGTGGTAGTTAAAAAAACTGATTTTTAATTTAAATGAAACTTTACCAATTCTGTGATTTGATTTTAAAAAATACGACATACATGGTTTTCAATAGGATATAAAATGTGGTTCACTGGGATTAATTTTTTTTGTTGAATAGTAACTTATATGTTTTATTAATCTTGATTAAAGGTAATTAGTGTAATTTAAGGTAAAGATAATGTTATAATAATATGAAATGACCTTGACACATGTCCTACCATTATTGTATTAGTCATGGAAGACCATGAAAATCCATGGGTCAACATGGGGACCCCTTGGAGCCAGTTGGGTAAGAAAATGACATTAATAACATTTTATTTAAAGTATAAATAAAAATATCAAAAACATGTATTGTTTTACTAATTTTTTTACATGGGGTTATAAAAGACATATATTTTACAATAAATATTCATTAGAAAGCTAAAATTTTTCGTACATCATATTATTTTGTTTTATAATTTTTAGACCTTAAATAAATTAATTTATTTATGACACCATGATGATGCAGTGATTACCTAAAAAATGAACGATTTAAATAAAATCAGAAGATAGGGTAAAATATAAGTCTTAAACTTGTAACAAAACTATTGGATGGGTGTATTTAAATACCATATCACCATATCCTTGAAATATATCCTTTTGGGACCTGTAAAATCCAAAAAGACTTTTAAAATAAAGTAAAATTTTACAACATTCTAAGAGTGCCCCTCCTCTCAACTTATAAAAGGCCCCCACCTCTACCACCTTACCCACACCTCTCAAGCCATTGGCTCGGCCAAACCCTGCCCATTTTATCTCTCCAAATCCCTCTACGCATCCTAGAAGCCTTACCGTAGGAAGAAATCTCTTCAAGGAACCCTTTTACTTCAAACCAAGAGGAGTTACCTGATTTAAAGGTAATGTTTTCACTTGTGTTCTTTTGTTTTATTTTTCTTCTACAACCCCCTAAACTCTTTTTATTCCTTTATTTTGTAACCAAAACGGTATATTCAATATACTAGGATGTTGTTATGAGATTTATTCAAGGAAAACTTAAACACACCTCCGTCTAATGGTTAAAGAACATATTGTTTCTATGGATGGCGAATTATTGCCTAACGAAACAATGATTGTTCTATCTTCTCCTTACACCTCTAATGGTGTCCATTATGATGGAAATATATTTATATATGATATATATTATATTTATTTCCTCTCTATGCTTCTGTATTTTACATTTAAAACATACCTTTATGCATTGCATGTTGTGCAAATGCGAAAAATTCATTTGAGGAAGTGTGGACTACCACCCCCTCAACTGATGTGACTCGTTCATGAAATACATGGAATGTATAAAGAATTAAAATAATGAACATATGTGAAATATATAAAATATATATTACACTATAATTATAATATATATCTCATTTAGTTTTAATTCCATTAATGTGACAAAGAAATGAAGGTAGTGTTCTTGCGTACGTACAGCCTACCGTCTCCATGAACGGTGCATTTCATTTTATTATCTCCGAATGTTATGGAATATTATAAAATGAATATATACTGGATATATATGATATTTAAATCATTAATACTATTCTAGAGATGGGTTAATTATAACTACATGGGAAATTCTTTTCAAACAAGTTCAATTTTGACTCATGTACCGAACATCGACAAAAACGTCTGATATGAACTCAAATTTTTAACAAATTATTATAACATTATTATATATGATATGAATTGAATAACTATCTTTAAATAATTTCCATAAGCAATTATAAATTTACCAAAGTTTATTATTCAGGAATATAATGAAACGAAAAAGACAAGTCAGAAATGAGGTAAGGATCCTACCTCTCTCTTTCTTTTTAAGTACTCTCCTTTATGTCATTTCATTTAAGTTCATCTTTCTTATGTTTGGGGATGTTATTTTATATTTTTTACCTTTTATTTTCATATTATGAGAGACCTTATTTTATTTCATCAATCCATTTTAGGAAATTTTAAGTTGCGCCGTTTGGCTGCCCAGTTTTCGTAAGGGGGTTTTTTGTCTCACTTTTACTCCCGTGAGATTTATGCAACATTTGCCACTATTTACATTGTGTGGTGAATGTTCTAACCATTATTCTAATATTTGTGGAATATAATTTCTTTTATGGGTATTTACATCAATGTTGTATGATCCTTCTTTCATGGGGTGAACGTTTCGAATGTTACCCAAATCGGTAAGGGAACCTTTCACCCTCCTCTTTTTAAAAGACTTCTTTGGTTATGCCATTTAATTTAAATATTATTATGTTGTGATATGTTATTATATATCCTTATTGTTATAAATATTACGTCCAAGTGATTTTATTCCATTTTATCTCTTATCAACTCATTTTCTGAATTTTAAAGTGACGTCGTTAGGCTATCGAATTTTTGTAAGGGAACATCTTAACCCAATTTCAATTCTTTGGGTTAAACCTATACTTCTTAATTATGTCATGCTATGAATATATGTGGATGACATCTGATTGTTTTAGACTGATTATCCACTTATATTTTGTGTATTTATATTTTTCACACATAATTATGTAATTTAATTGTCCTTGTTCTAATGGCATGACCCTTGATTGGGATTACATCTCAATTTATTATCATTAAGACATTTCATAATGATATTCACTTATATTATTTTATAATGTGTATATACTGCCCCTTTGACATTCCATATCCATATTATGTCTATACTAAAGTCATTTAAATGTTTTGAAAATGGTCTACTTTCTTGTGGCTTATAAATTAAATGTTCAAAATAGAAAAGGACTCTTTTATTAATACATTATCTTAAATGGTTATAAAGATTTATTCTTTTAAACATTTATCATCCATGTACATGTTTTAAAAATGTTTTTAAGTATTTATTTTTAGGGACATGATTGGTTTAAAACCCTTTCAAATGTTTCGAAGTGGTATGGGACACTTTGATTCTAAAATCTCTTTTAAATGTATTCTTTTAATATTTTCAAAGTATAATGGTATTTTTCTCTCATAGAGTTTTAATGATTTTATTAGATGTTTTTTATGATAATATCATGATGTGATCTCTTGTGATTGAAATGTGAAAATGTTTTCTTTCCTATATAATTGCATTATGTATTATGATTTTGTAATGGTACTTGGACGTTTGACGGGTGGTTACATGATAAACCATATTATAGGTGGTGCTGTGAATATCATGATGGGTGGTTATGTTATAACCTCCAATGCATTGGGAATGGAAGTTGGCCGTATGGCTATTCCATGTAGTGATAGGTGTGTAAGTTGACCGTATGGTTATCTCATTTAAGTATGGTTATATCCCAAGTTACCTTTATATGTTATGTGTTCTTTATATGGGTTTATGGTAATATTTTTGTTACAAAGGATAAGTGGTGATATTATATTCAGTGACGAAAATTTACTACTTTGTAAAGGTGAAAAGTATTAATGGTTTACTTTTGGTTTTGAAAAACTAACAGTTTTCATTCTTTTTATATCCTTTACAGGGTTTTTTATTCTCATCCAATGTTTTTGAATTGTTTTCCACAAGACCTAAAGATTAATATGGTCAAGGATGGGATCAAGGAAAGACATGCAATCTAAAACTTGGAACTAGACATGTTTTTTTAAGTTTTTTTATTTCATACAAACATAGTAGATGTGTGTACTTTGTAATCTTTTGAGATGTAATAGTTATGTCCTAATTCTCTAAAACTATAATCCTGAAAAGATCCGCTGTGTGAATTATTCCTTTAATTCATGATTATGTAGTGTTTTAAAGATGGGTCCTTATATTTGGTATCAATGGTCGGTTTAGATAACTTTACAGGTTAGGGTATCCTTTATGCACAAGTGAAATTACCATAATGGTTAGGATTTCAAAAAGGGTCATAGTGTTAGATAAAGTGAATGAGTTTAAGATAACATGAATAATTATATCATAGTATTATATGATGATTCTAATGATATATTCACACTGATATTTTTTGGTTTTAGTAAATCGATGGATCTAGTAGGCACCAAAGTGACAATGGGTTTCAAGGAAATAGTGGTGGTTCTCTAATTAAGAGACTGGATATAATGGGGGATTCAATGAGAAATCTCGTGGTTATTCTAAACCAACTATTAGGAGCCATGATCAACCACTTGAAACATGGTGAGTTCTCTAATGCATCATGTACGAGAGAACCAACTCAATGTAAAAGTTCATGCAATAATTATAACGGTAACCATTAGAGTTTATATTATCCTTACTTTTGAGGTAATTATGGGTTACTATATGATGTAAGATGAAAGGCATGAGGTAAAATTGAGGTGAAATTATGTTATGGTTATTTTTTATGATTTTACCACTTTTTTGGGGAATGTTATAAGAATTATTTAGCTTTAGAAAAAGGACAACACAAAGACCGTGTGATAGCCTATCGCGTCGGACGAATCTGCGGGAATCGAACCCGTAATAAAAGTATGACTGGTATTTATCGCCTACCACTGGACTGTATGAAGTCCCCAGTTAGTTTGACTAATTCTTTTTAGTTATATGATCTTATGAATCTATAATATGTTTATGTTGGGTTATCTATGGAAATTATTAACCTATCATGGAGGATATGTGATTAGGTTAATTACTTTTCAGTATGAGACTTTAAGAGTAACTGATGATTGGAGATAAATGTTAAGTTTTATCTTGGAAGACTATGTGATTAAAACCTTTAGAGATTTGGGATTCAATATTAGTTTGGTTTACTTTTAAGAATTTTATTGACAAATTTTTTATCAAATGGTATTCGTTGAACTTTGGATTTTTTTTGGAAAAATTTTTGTGATTAGGAATAGATTTTATTTTTATAAAGGATTATACTCTTTGGGTATTATCTGATCTCGTACTAACAGTTTTGGTTTTGGTTTTTATCTAAAGTCATGGGAAATATATAGTACTATTTTTTAGATTAAGTGATTCTCAAGAAGTTGATTATAATGCTCTTAATGTGAAAAGGTTATCCTAAAAAATTGTCTTTTAGAGACAATATGAGTTTGTGTAAGAAATCTAGATAAAGTTGAAAGTCAACAGGACAAGTAAGTATGTTTCCTTATGTTTTAGTTAAGAACATAAATAAATTCTTCAATGAAAAGTAATTTAAAACAAAAATGTTTTCTGTTAACTTTTTTTACTGGGGAATAAAATACCGTTTAACCCATCACAAGTTTGTGATTTTATGGTGGTTAACATTCACCTAAACATGTTTTCTATCACTCTGCATCAGAACATGACCCTTTGTTTTTTTCTTCCATATCCATGTTTTCATGGAATCCAAGTATGGGATAACTCGTGTGACCTTTATACTTAGCTTTATTTATTTTAATGGGATAGTTTTTCCAACTCTTATTCCGATGTGGGACTTTCAATGAAGTTTCCAATCCCAATTTTAAAATTGCGAGGATGCAATTCTCAAAAGGGGGGAAGGATATAACACCCCAGGTAAATAAAAAATAAGACATTTTTATATGTATCAATATTTGGGAATAAAATGTTAATATTAATTTAAAGTTAATTCTATGCTCGATGGCATACCTAATACGCAACAACGAGTTTCTTGAAAATATTACGTTGCACTATAAAAATAAAATAATATTATTTTGACTGGTAGTTAATGCCTAGCCGTTGAAATGGCAGGAAAGAACATAAATAACTACAAAATGATTATATATGTTTTTCAAAAAAATTTAATTTTATCCAATAAAAGATAAAGGCTTAAAATAAGAAAAGAATTCAATTTGAAGCATAAATATTCTAATATTAAATAAAGGGTCGATTTATCACCTTTTGATGGAGAACCATATTTAAAACTAGTTTTGGTCATGCTTATAAATTTTATTGGACCAACTAAAATCCTTCTATAGAGTCGGGACATCAAAATTTATTTTGTGTATGTTTTTGTTATTTTTCTGATAAAGTTCATTTTTAACGAATAAATGAAAAATGTTGCATTTTAATTCAAAACCTCATTTTAATATAATTTATTTATATGATTAGATCATCTTTTTAATTGGTTCTAAAGTTCAATAGAATATATTTTTACCATTTAATCCAATTGTGGTCATTGGAATTAATTTCACATTAAAATTGGACATAAAATAGTGTCAATATTTTAATAGTTATTGTTTCTTAAAAACACGCTATTTGTTTTGACAGCATGAATTAATTATTAAATTAATTAATGCTACTCATATGTTTTGCATTTTTTAAAATAGACATCATTTTTGAATTCGGAATATCAAATATTTCTTAGGGTGATTTTTGGTATTTTTCTGAAAAAAAATGAAACTTTACCACTTCTGTGATTTGACTTTCAAAAATCCCACATACATGGTTGTCATTATGATGTAAATTTTTTTTCAATGGGATTAAAATATTTTTTTTCTGAATAGTACCTTTTATGTTTTATTAATCGTGATTAAATGTAATTACTGTAATGTCAGGTAAAGATAATGTTATAATAATATAAAATGACCCTGACACATGTTCTACACTTATTTTATGAGTCATGGCCGACCAAGAAAATCATTGGGTCATCTTGGGGACCCCATGGAGCCACTTGGGTAAGAAAATGACATTAATAACATTTTATTTAATGTTAAAATAAAAATGTCACAGACATGTATTATTTTACTAAAAAACTTTTTACATGGGGTTATAAAAGTCATATTTTTTACTATAAATATTTATTTTAAAGATAAAAATATTTCATACATCATGTTATTTTTTTATAATTTTTAGACATTAAATAAATTATTTTATTTATGACACCGTGATGATGCAGTGATAACCTCATAAATGAACGATTTAAATAAAATGAGAAGAGAGGGTAAAATCTAACTCTTAGGCATGTCACAACCCTATTAGATGGGTGTATTTCGAAACCTTATCACCTTATATTCGAAATATATTCTTTGGGACCTTTAAAATATGAAAAGAGTTTTATAATAAAGTAAAATTTTATAACTTTCCAAGAGCGCCCCTCCTCTCCTCTTATAAAAGGCCCCCACCTCTACCACCTTACCCACACCTCTCAAGCCATTGGATCGACCAAGATCTACCCATTTTATCTCTCCACATACCTATCCTCATCTTATATGCCTTTTCTTATTCATAAAGCTCTTCAAGAAACCCTTAAGTTCAAACCAAGAGGAGTTACCCGATTTAAAGGTAATGTCTTCACTAGTGTTCTTTTGTTTTATTTTTCTTCTCCAACCCCCTAAACTCTTTTTATTCCTTTATTTTATAACAACACAAGTATCTTAAATATAATAGTATGTTGTTATGATAAGTATTCGACCAAAACATACACACACCTACATCTAATGGTTAAAGAACATTCTGTTTCCGTGGATGGCGAATTACTACCTCACGAAACAATGATTGTTCTATCTTCTCCTTCCAACTCTAATGGTGTCCATTATGATGGCACTATATTTATCTATGATATATATTATATTTATTTCCTCTATATTTTTCTGTATTTTACATTTAAAACATACCTTTATGCTTTTCATGTTGTGCAAATGCGATAATTTCATTTGAGGAAGTGTGGACTACCGCCCCCTCAAGTGATGTGACACATTCATCCAATACGTGGAATGTATAAAGAATGAAATTAATGAACATATGTAACCTATATAACATATATATTATACTGGAATTATAATATATATCTCATTTAGTTTTAATTCCATTAATGTGACAAATAAATGAATGTAGCGTTCATGCATACGTACGACCTACCGTCTCCATGAACAGTGCATTTCATTTTCTTATCTACGAATATTATTGAATAGAATAAAATAAATATATACTGGATATATATGAAATTTAAATCATTAATACTATTCTGGATATGGGGTAATTATAACTACATGGGCAATTCTTTTCAAACACGTTCAATTTTGACTCATATACCGAACATCGAAAAAAACGTCTGATATGAACTCACATTATTAACCAATTATTATAACATTTTAACATGTGATATGAATTGAATAATAATATTTAAAGGAGGTCCATAAGAAATTATAAATTGACCAAAGTTTATTATTCAGGAATATAAAGAAACAAACAAGATAAGACAGACTTAAGGTAAGGGATCCTACCTCTCTCTTTCTTTTTAGGTACTCTCATTTATGTCATTTCTTTTAAGCACATATTTATTATGTTTGGGGATGTTCTTTTATATTCATTAATTTTTATATTAAAATTATGAGAGACCCTATTTGATTTAATCAATCCATTTTTTGGAAGTTTTAAGGGGCGCCGTTCGGATGCCGAGTTTTCGTAAGGGATTTTTTATCTCACTTTTATTCCCGTGAGATTTATGCAACATTTTCCACTATTTCCTTTGAGTGGTTTATGTAATGCCCATTATTCTACTCTTTCTGTAATATACATTCTTTTATGGGTATTTAAATCGACGTTTTACAATCCTTCTTTCATGGGGTGAACGTTTCTTAAGTTACCCAAATCGGTAAGGGAACCTTTCACCCTCCTCTTTTTAAAAGACTGCTCTTGTTATACCTTTTAATTTACGTCTTATTATGTTTGAATATGTTTTTATATATCCTTATTGATATAAATTTTATGTCCAAGTGATGAGATACCATTTTCTCTCTCATCAACTCATTTTCTGAATTTTAACGTGATGCGGTTAGGCTGTCGAATTTTTGTAAGGGAACTTCTTAAACCAATTTTAATTCTTTGGGTTAAACCTCTACATCATGATTATGTCGTGATATGAATATGTGTGGATGAAATATGATTGTTTTACACTAAGTAAACACTTATATTTTATGTATTTATATTTGTCACACGTAATTATGTCATTTCTTTATCCTTCCTCTAATGGCTTGATCCTTTATTGGGATTATATCTCAATTTCTTCCCATTTAGACATTTCATAATGATATGCACTTTTATTCTTTTATAATGTGTATATACTGCCCCTTTGACATTCCATATCTATATTATGTCTATACAAAAGTCATTTAAATGTTTTGAAAATGGTCTAATTTTTTTGTGGCTTATAATTTAAATGTTCAAAATGGAAAATGACTATTTTAATAAAACATTGTTTTAAATGGTTTTAAAGATTTATTATTTTAAACATTTATTATCCATGTCCATGTTTTAAAAATGGTTTTAAGGATTTATTTTTGGGGTCATTAATGTTTTAAAACCCTTTCAAAAGTGTCGAAGTGGTATGGGACACTTTGATTTTAAAATCTCTTTTAAATGTCTTCTTTTAATATTTTCAATGTATAAAGGGATTTTTATCTCATAGAGTTTTAATGATTTTATTAGATGTTTTTATTTATGATAATATCATGATGTGATCTCTTGTGATTGAAATGTGGAGATGTTTTCTTTCCTTTGTAATTTTTTTATGTATTATGATTCTGTAATGGTACTTGGACGTTTGACGGGTGGTTACCTGATAAACCATATGACGGGTGGTGCCATGAATACCAGGACGGGTGGTTACATTATAACATCCAATGCATTGGGTATGGAAGTCAGCCATATGTCTATTTCATGTAGTGATATGTGTGGAAGTTGACCGTATGGTTATTCCATTTAAGTATGTTTATGTCCCAAGTTACATTTATATGTTATGTGTTCTTTATATGGGTTTATGGTAATCTTTTGGTTACAAAGGGTAAGTGGTGATCTTTTATTCAGTTAAGAGTATTTACTACTTCATAAAGGTGAAAGGAATTACGTTGATAAAGTATTCATGGTTTACTTGTTTTTTTAAAAAACTAATAGTTTTCCTTCTTTGTGTATCCTTTACTGAGATTTTTATGCTCATCCCAAGTTTTTGAAATGTTTTGCACAGGACTTAAAGATGAATAGGGTCAAGGATGTGATCAAGGAAAGACATTCTATTTAAAACATGGAACTAGACATGTTTCTTTTTAAGAGTTTTTATTTCCTGGAAACTTAGTAGAAGTGTCTGCTTTGTAATCTTTTGAGATGTAATAGTTATGTCCTAATTCTCTAAAACTCTAAACTTAAAAAGATCCTCTATGTGATTATCCATTTAATTCATGATTATGTAGTATTTTAAGGTAGGGTAATTATATTAATGACATCGACTCTAGTCGCCAGCCCCTGGTCCTTGGGAGGCAGGTTTGGGGTAGTCAATACACATGCCTGGGGTACGGGGCATGACACTAGTGGATTGCAAGTAAAATTATGGTATTTTTTATTGGTGAGTATAAATACCACTAAAGGTGTACAGACCCAAAGCTTGACATACATGGAAATCACATTAATTTTGTGAAAAAACTTAATACATAACAAAAACCAACTCTCAAGGATCGTAATAGTTTAGTGTCTTTAGAAACTCGGTACAAAATCTTCTAATCATGGTGAAAGATCTTCAACATCTCCCATAAAGATCTTCCCCCTTTTTTTCTTACCTAAAACCTTTCTTTATATCCTGGGGAAAATAAAACATATAAATCATGAGCTCACATTCTCAGTAAGGGTATGAATGGAGAAAATTAAACAAATCATATACATTTGATCTTAAAAACATGATCATTAGGTTTAAACATCCACATCTTGAGCAATGACATAAAACATGGTAGTACATAAGGCATATATCAAAATGGAACATCAATCATGATAAAATATCATATGAATAAAACATGTAATTGTGGCAGCCATTAATTACATTTTATGATTTCCAGAGTACCCAAAGCATTTCTGTCAAGACAATATTAGTGGACAAAGTCCCTTTGTGAATCGAGTTCACTCCTCGTTCTCGTAATGTATCACTGAACCAGATTAACTTGTTGTTCTAGCCATGTCTATCTCATGAGATATAAATCTTTACCCAATTCATTGGATGGAGATATAGGTCCCACCCATATCATAAAGAAACTATTCTTATTTGTACCACAAAATCATAAATCATATATCATATCATAACTCATGTAATAAAAATGGGATTCTTAAACATCATGCCATCATAACAAAATCCGTATAAGACTAAATGAATTCATAAAAATAATTCCATCATAAAATAATCAAATCAATTTAAAAATAGGGATAGAAACAGAACCATATATTATCTTAGATTGAAATTAATCTTGATAAAACACTTGAACTCCTTTTTTGAGGAGAATATCCTTTATACATCAAAATCATATTTCATTTATTAACATGTCATATAATTTTAAACTAAAAGAAGTTAATTAAAAATAAACTTGAAAACTTTTAAAGGAATCTCCATGGAAATAATGTTTTATGAAATCATAAAAATCTATTCCTTCTCTATAATTTAAAAAAACATTCTCCTCGTTCTTTTTCCAGAAAAGTCCAAAAGTTCCTCGTATGGTAAACAAAAGAATGACTCCTTCCGTAACACAATGTAAAAGTCAAAGTGGGGTAAACATGAATTTAAAAATACATGGATGAATATTAAACACTTTATGAAAAACATTTTTATGCTCATGAATGAAAAATATAACCCCAGTAAATACTTACGAAGAAACAATCTCGGATAAAAACAAGATTGGAAAATTTATCCCTTACCTTATGTCTGATATGCTTCTTATGTATTCGAAACTCCTGTTTAATGATATAAATAATTTCATTGACTTATCAAAGAATAATATTCATTGTTATTATATAATATATGGATCACTTATGTATTTATATTACCCGTTCATTTGTCAATTCCATGTTAAAGTAGTGTTTTGGGTAAAATTGTTTCATTTATCGTACATGTTTGGACTTATTGTTCTTGATATTATTATTAATTATATCATTATTTACTTACTTCTAGAATGTAAAACATGATTTATATATCATATATATTCAGTATATATATAATAGATATATAAATGAAATGAAACACATCGTTCATGAAGACGGAAGGTCGTACGTACGCATGAACGCTATTTTCCGTTCCTTATTGACTTAAATGAAAGTAAGTAGATGCCATATATATAAATATAAATAAATCCAGTAGCTTTATCATTTCATATACTTAATTTTTATTTATTATATATACATTATAATAATTCTTTAATGGTTAACATGGAGAATGAACCTCATCGTGTCGTGGCGACAGTAATCCGTATGTAGGCACGAGCGATGATATCATTCCCATAATTATTTAATTGAATTGGAGTGGATGATATAATATCTCATAATAAGTATGATGTTATAATATCAATATATAGTTATTCTTTACACCATTATACCCATCCAATAAAGGTGGTGTTGGAAAAACAGATTACACAATGGCATGGAGACGGTATTCCGTACGTACGCACGCGCAGTGATTTAGTTTTCTATAGGATGGATAGATGGTGAAACGGGGTTGTTTCAAATTTATAATAAAATATCAGTATATTAGTGATACTGATGTTATTATGTTATAATTAAACAACTAAATAAGAAGAAGTTGAAGAAGAAATAAACTTGAAAGAATCGGTAGAAGAGATTACATCTTCTTCTAGACACCTCTTTTAAGATTCCTCTTATGGAACTATAGATGGTATTTTGAGGACTCTAGAACCTCGATAATGTTTCTACAGAAGTTTATAAGGGAAATGGGTAGTGGTTGGCCGATACAAATGTCTTATAAGTTGTGAATTAGATTGAAGGGGGAGTGCCCTTTAATAAGAGGGGTGAAGGGCACCTTAAGAAAAACTTAAAATATTATTTTATAATAAAGCCATATTTGGTTTATAATATATCAAAATTGATGTATTTCTAAGATAAAGTGGGTATGGGTCGAAATCCTCTCAACAAATAGGTTTTAGAAAAGTTTACGTTACTATTTTATCCTTTTCATTGGGATTTAACTCTAAGTTAAATAATTTATCTTTTACCGTGTCTACTTGTTTTATTACACTATATGGTTAATAAACATACTATAAAAAGCCAAACGAACCCCAACTGGTTCATTATTAATATATATAACCTTATCTAAGTCATTTGGCCGAACCTTGTATTTTTAGGAATAGAATATCAATTAATAATATAATATTTGTTTTAAAAACCATTTTATGTTAGCTTTGACACTATTTGGTAAATGATTTTTGTGAAAATCATAACAGCAAGATTAGTTAGAACAATGTTAGTTTAATCATTAAAAACACATTAGGGTTATAAATGGTTTACTAATTGAAAGTTTATTTCATAGAAACCCACATTGTAAAAAGGGATACTAAAACTTAATTTTAAAAACTAAAGTATGAAACGTAACAATTACCCAAAGAAACTCATCACTTGGTTTCCACAGAGGAGAACATAGAAGAAAATATGGATATTGAAGAAAAATAAAACAATCAGGTTCTGATGGAGAGTGGTAGAGGAAATGGCTATGAAAAATCCATCAATCACATAACCATTAATTTGTGATGATCTAAGGTACCATCTGATTCATCAGATATAAGGACACTAGGACAACAATTTTGGTTTTCAAGATCATTTCCCTAATGTTGAAGAATTTGAATAAGAAGAAATACTTACTTGATTTTGGTAAAATATCACTATTGTTCGTGCCTTGAACAATTTCTACTTCATCAGTTAATGAAATGAAGTTGAATTTTTCATTCATGAAGTGTTAGCAGATCATGTGATAGAATGATGGGTCATTCCATCTGTCTCAAACAAAAGGTTAGAAAAAGTTACCCAATATAAATAATTACATATATGGTGAGGTTAATAATATATGTTTACAAAAATTGAATTATACTTCAACTATCAGACTTCTTAATAAAATAAAACTAATTTCTACTAACCAGAGAGTTTATGTAGGCTAGTGGTAGGCGATAAAGGCATGTCACACATCAATTGTGGGTTCGATTCTCATAACCTTGTCCTACACGATGGGTTGTCACCCATCCCATGGGTTGTCCTTTTTCAATAACTACACTGTTATAACATTCCAGAAATAGTATCGAAAAAATTTCTAGCCATAAACAATTCTATCTGATGTCCATCTTAATCCATTACAACCTTTTGACTTATCGAAAATACTCTTGTCCAATGTTATAATATAAAGAAAATAATTACTAGAAATTTCATCAACCAAGCATGTGAATACCATCATTTATTCACCATATATCTTACAATATATCTTGTTGGTCACATTGCAAACATTTGAATACCTTAATCATGTATTCTCTTGAAAAATGAATACCCATTGAACCTTAGTGAAAACATGAATGCTCTAAAAAGTAAACTCTTTCCACATACCAAAATCCCAAAATTTCTATATTCACAAACCACGATATCACATTTTCCTTATATAAGTCATGATCTCATTAATAATATCAAACATCTCATTAACTCTGTATCCCTTCGTTATGTGCATATCATCTACTTTCCAAAAATATTTGAATAACCATTCATGGTTACCAGTACCATTCTACATATACTTTCTAAAACTTTATAAAAACAATAGTGTAACAATAAATTTATGTCTATTTATTCCATAATACCATTAACTATACAACATAACTCTTGATAAACATAAATCATTCCACTACCTTATTAAACCATTGACCGAGCTTCATCATTTTATTCCTCAAAACATCTTTCATCTCATATATCATTTGTAGTCTCTTCATCATCATCAATATAAATACTACCCGTACGACCATGATGATCCTCTTCATGATATTTTCTCTTAGGGAATTGGTTTTCATAAGGCCTATACACCCCACATTTAAAACGTTTAACTGTTGTTAATGTCCTTGCAATACCATTATCCTTGTCCATGTTGTTAACTGAACCTTTTCCTCTGCACTTACTAGCTTTGTGTCCTTC
This sequence comes from Viscum album, assembly GCA_963277665.1. Taxonomy (NCBI): domain Eukaryota; kingdom Viridiplantae; phylum Streptophyta; class Magnoliopsida; order Santalales; family Viscaceae; genus Viscum; species Viscum album. Next base: position 496,369,114 of record OY728123.1, on the reverse strand, counting down.
CTTTCCACACCCGAAGCATCTTCCAGTTCCTTTGAAACATTATCCTTGATGACTCCTCCCACCTGATTTACATGGGGGAAATTGAACTTTCTTTCCTCTATGATCATCATGAAACTCCATCTTTCCCTTATTAACTATTTCAGGAAACATACCAAAGATGATTTTATTGATCATATTATGATATTTCTGATTAGGAAAAATAATAATGTTTGGACTTCCAAATCCCATTTCATTTGGTTTCTCATTAATAATATCATTCCATTGTCCATCATATCCTCCATTATCGTGAATCATCCTGTTTCCATCCATTTTCTAAAACCCAAAAAGAATTGAGTGAGAATCAAAAATCATGCTAGGTAAGCAACATAATAAAGGGGGAGTACCTTCAATATCTAACATCTTAGGTTTAATTCTAATATAGTTACCATAATTCTAGGACTATAACCTATACTTATACTTAACCTTAGGGACATCCCTAGATATAACTTGGAAATATCTTTAGGGGTCTCACTAAAGATATCACATCCATGTTTCCAAAGGTTAACTAAACCATTCCTCTGATACCAACTACAGACACCCAAAGCTTGATGTACATGGACAATACATTACATTTGCGGAAAAACTTAATACGTAACAAAAAACAACTCATAAGGATCATAATAGTTTAGTGTCTTTGAAAACTCGAAACATAATCTTCTAATCATGGTGAATGATCTTCAACATCTCCCATAAAGATATTCCCCTTTGGTTTTCATACCTAAAACCTTTCATTATATCCTGGGGAAAATAAAACATATAAATTGTGAGCTCAAATGCTCAGTAAGGGTAATCATGGAGAAAATAAAACAAATCATATACATTTGAACATAAAAACATGAACATTATGTTTAAACAAGAAAATCTTGAGAAATGACATTAAACATGGAAGTAAATTTGCATAGATCATAATGGAACATCAATCATGAAAAAATAGCATGGGAATAAAACATGTAATTTTGGAAACCATTAAGCCCATGTTATGATTTCAATAGTATCCAAGGCATTGCTGCCAAGACCATCTTTGTAGACAATGTCCCTTTCTAAATTGACTTCACTCCTCATTCCAGTCATGTATCACTGAACCTGATTTTCTTACTATTCCAGGCATGTCTATCTCATGAGATATAAATCATTACCCCATGCATTGGAGGGAGATATATGTCCCACCCATCTCATAATGAAACCATTATTATGTGTGCCACAAAATCATAAATCATATATCATAGCATAACCCATGTAATAAAAATGGGATTCTTAAATATCATGCCATCATAACATAATCCATATAAGATAAAAGGACATAATAAAAATAATACCATCATAACATAATCAAATAAATGTAAAAATAGGGATAGAAACAGAACCCTATATTATCTTAGATGGAATATAATTTTGATAAAACACTTGAACTACATTTTTGAGGAAAATATCATTTTTACTTCAAAAACATTTTTCCTTTCTTAACATGTTATAAAATTTTAAACTAAAATATGGTAATTAAAAATAATCTTGAAAACTTTGAAATGATTCTTCATTGAAATAATGTTCTATGAAATCATAAAAATCCGTCCATTCCCTATCTGTTAAAAAAACATTCTCCTCTTACTTTTGCCTAAAAAGTCAAAAAGTTCCTCCTATGGTGAACAAAAGAATGACTCCTTCGATAACACAATGTAAAAGTCAAAGAGGGGTACAAATGACATTAAAAATACATGTAAGAATATTAGGAACTTTATGAAAAAAAATTTTATGCTTTTTAATGAAAAATATAACCCCAGTAAATACTTACTAATAAACAATCTCGGATAAAAATGTGATTGGAAAAGTTATCCTTTACCTTATGTCAGATATGCTTCGTATGTATCCGAACCTGCTGAATAATGATTTAAATAATTTCATTTAATTATTAATGAATCATATTCATTGTTATTATATCATATATGGTTCACATAGGTATTTATATTATCCGTTCATTTGTCAATTCCATGTTAATGTAAGGTTTTGGGTAAAATCGATTCATTTATCGTACATGTTTGGTCTTGTTGTTCATGATATTATTATTACTTATATCATGATTTAAATAATTCTAGAATGTTAAAAAATGATTTATATTTCATATATTTTCATTATATATAGATAACAGATACATCAATGAAATCAAATGCACCGTTCATGGAGACGGTAGGTCGTACGTACTCATGAATGATGTTTTCCTTTCCTTATTGACATGAATGGAAGTACGTAGATAAAATATATATATATATATAAATCCAGTAGCTTTATCATGTCATGTACATCATTTTTATTCCTTATATATACTTTATAATCATTATTTAATGGTTAACATGGAGAAAAAATATCATCGAGTCATGGAGACGGTAATCCGTACGTACAGATGAGCGATGATATCATTCCCATAATTATTGAATTGAATTGGAGTGGATGATATAATATCTAATAATAAGTATGATGTTATAATAGATATATATATATATTTATTCATTACACCATTATACCCATCCAATTATGATGGTGTTGGAAAAATAGATTACACCACGGCATGGAGACGGTATTCCGTACGTACGCACGCGCGGTGATTTGGTTTCCCATAGGATGGATAGAAGGTGAAATGAGGTTTTTTGATATTTATAATTAAATATCAGTATATTAGTGATACTTATATTATTACTTTATAATGAAACAACTAAAAAAATAAGAATGTGAAGAATAAAGAAACCTGAAAGAATCGGTAGAAGAGATTACCTCTTCTTTGACGCACCTCTTTTTAGCTTCCTATTAAGGCACTAGAGTTGGTATTTCGAGGATACCAGAACCTTTATAATGTTTCTAGGGAAGTTGGGAAGGGAAATGGTCAGAGTTTGGCCAATCCATATGGCTTAGAAGTTTTTAATTATAGTAAAGTGGGAGTACCCTTATATAAGAGGGGTGAGGGGCACCTTAAGAAAAACATAAAATATTATTTTATAATAATGTCATATTCGGTTTATAATAGCTCCAAATTTATTTATTTCTAATCTAAAGTGGGGATGGGTATAAAACCTCTCAACTGATAGTTTTTATATTTTTTAGGTTACAATTTTATCCTTATCATTTAGATTTAACTCTAAGTTAAATAATTTAACTTTTACCGTGTCTTCTTGTTTTCTTACACTATATGGTTAATAAAATTACTATAACAAGCCAACTCAACCCCAACTGGTTCATTATTAATATATATAACATTATCTATGTCATTTGGCCAATCCTTAGATTTTTAGGGATTGAATATCAATTAATAATATAATATTTTTTTTAAAAACTATTTTATGTCAATTTTGACACTACTTGGTAATTGATTTCTGTGAAAATAATAACATCATTATTAGTTCTAAAAAAGTTAATTTAATCAATAATATCATTTCATATTAACCTAGAAAATTAGTGTAATTCATAAAAAGGCTCAAATTATATTTATTTGGGTATTTATAATATTAATTATGTTAATATTTCGTTAATAAGGTAATTACTGCATCATCATTGTGTCATAAATAAATTAAATTATTTAATGTCTAAAAATTATAAATAAAATACCCTTATGTATGAAATATTTATATATTTCTAATGAATCTTTATAGTTGAATTTATATTTTGTATAACCCTATATTAAAAATGTTTTTGTTATTAAACCTTGATTTTAACCCTTTTAACTATTCTTTGAATTAAATAATAATAAATGTCCTAATCTAATCCAAGTGGACCTAGATGATAATATTATATTACTAAGGTTGTTTTTGGTCGAATTAAACTTATCAAATAGAATTACGACATGCGTTAAGGTAATAATAATATCTTTTTTACCCTTAATTACTCTATTTTACTTTTAACCGTGGTAAATAAAAGTTAGAAGTTATATTCTCCAAAAATTATTTTCATCTCATTGAACCAAATTTTACTTAATGATATCATCCACGTGTCTTGGATTTTTGAAATTCCACTCATAGAAGTGGTAAAATGATGTTTTATGTAAATTTGAAAATTCTCCTATAAGGTGGGTAAAAGACAGTGAAAAGTTCATTAAAATTTTTATATATCTAAAATTATTATAAAATGACTTCAATGAATTAAATTGAACATATATAGGTATTATGTATCTATTTTGACAGAAAATAAATTTAAATAAAATAAATAATTATTTAAATAAAAAGTCGGTTTTTAAATAGTAACCTAGTGTTTTCACTATTCATCAAAAAATGAAAGTTTTCAGAAAAATACAAAAAATTCACCTTAGGCTAATTTCGATATTCCGAATCCAAAAATGAAGTCCATTTTGAAAGAAAAAATTTATAAAATTTAAAAAATTTGGTATTACTATTCATAACGGCTATTTTATATAATATTTTATTAACATATCGTTGTTTAGTGAATCCCAATTTTGCGTACTGAAAACGCTATCGAGGAAGGTCGTGATTTCGTGTAAGGCAAGCCATGTCAGGGATGAGTGTAGTGAAATATCCCTTTGGTGTTGTGTATAACATAATCAAAACATATTTCATTTACACATTAAATAAATCTATACTTAATGTTGCGTAGAATAATTTCCACAAAATGAATGTGAAATTGTGTGTAACACGAGCCAAGAATAGTGTTGCATATACTGCAAGATAATACGGTGTTGTGTATAGTAAAAGCTAATCATGGTGTAGCATACAACACAAGACATCAATGTAATTAAAAATAATATTTCTCATAAAATCACAGGGTGTTACAAAAGGATCATTAAAAAAACCTTAATAAAATACTAATTCCAAAATGAAAATAACTTTAAAAACTAAGTATTAAAAAATATTAGAGAAATAATATAATTTGAAAATAAAATTAATAACATATAATGGAAAAATAAATGTAAATTATTGTTATTAATATGGTAAAAAACGTTCACATAATAAAAATTGAGCAAAAAAATCATTTCTATATTTTTCAGAGAGATAAAAAAGTGATAGAAGTAGAATCCATTAAGATGCTTACATTAAGAATCTTTTAAAATAATGTAAATGGACATGAAAAAAATCTGAAATATTTAAGGTTTATAAAACAATTCTTGACTTATTTCAGAAAAATGGTTCTGGAAGAGAAATATTTTCAATCTAAAATTTTATAAAATATTGTTATCACATAATAAATCAAGATGATCCTATATAAAATAAGGGAGGAAGTGGAAAATAAACATGTAATCCATAGTATTAACTTGAGAATAAGAAAAAATATGTGGTCCATGAAAGAATATTATATGTTCCATCCCAATAAAAAATTAACATTAAAAATACTTAAAAAGGTTGAGCTTGAATAATAATGATCCTCAACATTTTATATCATTAGATTGTTAAAACCTTAAAATAAATGACATAAAATGAATCTTAAAAAACAATAAAAATAATAATACCAATGATATAAAATTTCCGGGGTTATTGTTAACACATAATAAAATAATATATATTCATAATATAAATATATGTTCCAACGATTGGTATTTTGAGATGCATAATGCTCCCAATAGTCATTTCATTTAATTTGAGAATTAATAAATGGTGATATTATGTGTAAAAAATATAAATTTATAATAAAGATGATAATTTAATAAATAAAAAATTCATTTAATACCTAATCATTCCATAATATAATAAATTTAATAAGCAATAACACCCAATCAAATAAAATTTATTTATGAAAACCGTTATTCCTTTAGTTACATTGAAATTAAAACCCCATAGATTAATTAACATGAATTGGAATTTAATATACAAATAATTATGATATTTTAATGATATAACATGTAAAAGGTTACTATATACACCATATAAATGATATTAGGTATAAAAAATTAATAAATTCTTTTATGAATGCAAATTTAGAAAATCTATATACCACGAGACTAGAAATTATTTGTATATCCTTTAACATAATTATATTACACATATGTAAATTTTTTGGTTGTAAATTATCCTTTTTTAGGTATATTAATTTATCATTAGAAAATTTTCTTCATTTATTTCTAGTGAATATTTAACTACTTACGTAATTTATTCCACTTATGTGTTTTGAGGATATATAATTAATTTTTTCAAAATGACATCAGTATATTTAATCTGATAAAAATGGTAATTATTCAATCATATATATATATATATACTAATTATATAATTATAAATTTTATAGAATAATTTTTATTTTAAAACCATCCATGGAAGATGTATATGAATAATTAATTATGTTAAAATCATAGAGATTGTAGTTTGTATGTAGGCATGAATAATGTTTCTAATTTTAGAAGAAAAACAGGGAAAGAAGGTTTATATTATTTTACCATTAATTAATTAATATTATATCATAAATAAAATTTTATATATTTATATGAACTTATATATATTATCTATGTGATGTGGGGGTAATAAAAGCACATTGCCTCATTTTGGTGTTAGTCTACACCTACGCACAGAAGATATTATCATTTTTCAAAGGATGGAAAATTAAAAAATAGTTGATATATTTTCATTATTGAATTTTAAAAACTCCATCAATATCATATATATTTACATTAAATCCATCATTATAACCATTTATGAGAGGTGGTGATGGAAAATGAATTACATTGGCTTGTTAGGTGACAATCCTCTGTACACACAAATGAATGCTTCATTATCTTTTTCAAGGTTGAATGAGATGAAAAAGGGGTTTAACAAAATCAGAGTAACATTTTAGTATATTAAATATATGGATTTTATTATTTAATCATGGAAAAATATGATATTAATAAGATATTATAAGAAATAAAACATAAACATTCAGTTAAAAATTATACCTCTTTTTTGTGAAACCTCAATGGTTTTGATCTTATATCCAATAAGTTTGGTATTATTCAAAAAATAATCCCTCTAGGGAATGGAGAGGGACAACTAGGTATATACATTCATTTGTATTTGAATATCTAGAGTTCTCAAATGTTTTTGAACAAGAATAGGGGAGGTTTTATTTTTATAAGTGTAGAGAATGACACTCTTCGAATTATAAAAAGATTTAAAATAATATATATTAATTTACAATTGAAATTGGAATTGATATTATACATTTAGAATATAGGATTAATATTACAACAATACACTATTCTAAAATAATTCAATTATTTTTAGGTTATGTTTTTAGCCATGTCTATTTGTTTTAACCCATATTGACCATTTGTATGATTACCATGATATCAATGATTTTTTAATATTTAGGGTCCTATAATGTAATTATAAAAGAAAAATTGAACAATAAATTGAAAACTGATGATATTAAAGACCATATTCAACTTAAATATCCTAATTTAAAATTTTATGAATATTAAATCATTTAAATAAATATTCTTTAACATAAACTACTGATAAAATAATTCTTGATTTTATTCAAACATTTTGAAATTAATGACACAAATATATTAATGGAATTCATATATATAATTTTATGAAATAAATAATATGATATATATATATTTATATTATTAAGAGATTATATAAAGTCATTTAGAAAATAGTTTAATTGATTTTAATGTCATTTATTTGATTTTTCAACTCCTTGTTGTATCACTATGCCATCATTGAAGAAGCATTTAAGGAAATTATTTCATAAATAAAAAATGAAAACTAAATTTCCATCCAAAATTTATTTAATTATAAATAATAACATTCATACAATTAATTAAATATTTATTTATATTAATATGTGTTAGTATAAGAGAAATTTAAAATCTAGAAGTGACATTTTGTATTTAATAACAAATAAAAAATATATTCCATTTTTAAAGAAAAATAGATGAAAATTATCATCACATAGAATATTGTATGATTATTTTCTAAATTCATCAATCTAATATATTACAGGAATGATCTAGGGTTATATTTAATATTTATCATACAATTTTTGTCCCGGATTTCTTGATTTACCTTTACCAAGGTGATTAATATTTAACACACTTACTATTAATAATTACCAAAAATAAAAGTAGCCTATTTTCCAAATCCATTTTCTAAAATGAAATTCTAAAAAATTGGGAAAATATAATATAATATAATTTCTTAAAATTAAATGAAAACAATTTTATGATATTTTTAAATCCATAAAACAAAATTATACCACAATCAAGTATAATTACGAATAAATTTTTAATAATTAAAATTTTTGAAATTTTAAAATGGTCATGTTACTTTTAGATAAAAATCAAATTATAATTGCACGTTTTAACGAATAGAAATGATTGTGTAATAAAATATATATTATCTCAAGTCAATGATAAATAAATATTTTCATAAAACCACCCAAATTTCTCCATAAAATTAAGTTTTCATCACAAAATAAAAAATAATATCCTTTTTATGAAAGAAAATTTGAAAAAAATTCCTGAATTTATTATAACATTTTCTCACAAAAATAAATACAATTCATATACGAAGAATTGTTATTTTTTAAAAATAAAATATTTTTACTGAAAATTTCAGTGATTATTTATTAAGAATTATTAAATAGATTTTTATTCTCAAATTACTCATTTTATATTTCATAATTGTGTAAATCAAAATCATCAAAAAAATTCAATTTCTTGGTTATAACAATTATATTTAAATAATAATATTTCATGGATCTCTTAAGCTATAGGTTGCATGTCGTGTATGTTATCAAACATAGAATACATTTAAAATATAATGGTTTTAATACATAAGATAATAGTTTAATACATCAATTTTTTTATAAATTATATAAGCTCACTAGAAAAAAAATAACAGAAGGAGTAAATGAACCGAAAAATATTGTTATTATTATGTGATTATTACAATACAGCTATCAAATAGGAGTGTATGACTAGGACTAAATACATTTGGAAATAAATAAAATTTTTATAAAAACAATTATTGAATAATTCGTTGTCATATAGAACTCAATTTCTAGAGATGTTATTTTATTCCTCAAAAATATTTTTTTAAAAATATTTTTATTTAATTATATGAAAATTTATTATAAATGTATTTTTAATCATTTAGAAAAAATATGATAAAATTAAATTAATTTTGTAGTTAATAATATCAATATTAGAGTATAGTTATATTTTGATGATTTTCAAAAATGATTTATTTTTCAATGAATAGTGAAACATAATAATATTTGTTACAAATTGTATCGTATTTTAAATTATTTACAATGTAAAATTATTTTTTTGATTACATTTAAAATTTAATTTTTATTTTTAATTATTAATAAATCAATTATTTGTTTTTAAATTATTTTTATACTCAAATTTTGAATACTGGTATTCTATATTTAAGTAGGTATTTAAAAAAAATGTTTTCATAAATTTTTAAGGGTCTGACAGTAAATAAAATTCATCGACTAATGAATTTTTATTATTTAATAATGGATTATAGATATATAACAAGTAATTAATTTTTTTTATATATTTCATATTTATATTTTGTTAAATATTAATAGTTAACATAGTAATATTTTGTACCATAGTAAAGGGTAAATTCACGGATTAAAATTAAAAATTAAATGATTTAGAATAAAAAAATACACTAAACAATTATTTTTATTCTATTTACTGAGTCCAGATCATCCATACACTTCCATGATTTAGTTAAATATCCTTTTTTCCATTTTGGTGTGATTACAACCATTAAAAAGTTTATTAAAAGAAATGTAAAAAGTGTTACACTCTTATTTTTATTAACTATAATATTTTTAATATGTGGTTTATCATAGGCTATGATATATTATAAATATATAATTTAAACATAAAATATTTAACTTCACCATTTTAAGTTATTTTTTATTTTTAGTATATTAATAATTAACATAAATTATTTATCAACTCTATGTTAGTAATTATTCAAATAATAGAAAATAAAAAATATATAATAAAAATATTAAAATTATAAGAATATAATATAATAATAATTATATATGAATTCTATATATTAATATAAAATGTTTACGATTCAGGATAATATTTTCTGAATATTAAAATTTGTTTTATTGATGTTTTAATAGTCAAGTAATGAACAGTTATAAAATTTAGCATTAATGATATTTTAAAATAAATAATAAGTTATTAAATTATATATAGTTATAAAAAGTACATGATTTATCCATTTTATTAGATATAGTTTTTAAAATTACAAAAGTTTCATTTATGAGAAATTTTTCATTTATATTAACCATCATTAACCAAAATTTGTAAAAAAACATTGTTGTTTCTAAATGTGAGAAAGAGGATAACGAGGGGTTGAAACCAAAGGATAAGGGTAATCACATATGAATTTTTTTTATGGATGATATTAATTATAAAAACATATCTTCTAAATTTAAAATAAATTAGTTTCAAAAAATTTTGAATTATGAATTCATTTATATTAAATAAATATTTGGAGAAAAATCAAGAGTGCCCCTCCCCTCACTTATGAAATGTCATTTCATATTATATTTACATAATAATAAAAAAACATATCGTTTAGAAAATATTTTAAGAAATATCTACCTAAAATCACTTTCCATATTCTATAGGCATTATTTATGGAATAACAAAATTTTTCGTGGTCTTAAGGTGTCAAGAAAAAAGATGTTCTTTGAAAAAAGGGGTATCATTTTAAATTGACCATTTCCTTTTAGTTTATTCTTAATATTCCTAAACATCATAAATAACATTAATTATATAAAAATTTAATTATCTTACATATAAAAATATATAATTTTTTAATGGAATCTCTTATATCCATATTCATCCACTGTCAAATGGGAAAGGAATCTATCCTTGGTGTGTTGAATAAGCTACCAGCTCACAAACTGATGTAATTTGTTTCCCATCACCTAATCTCATGGATGTCTAAAATTTAGGATTTAACATAAATATATGATATTTGTTACCCATTTATATTTTTTTATGAATAAATAACACTTCTTTTCATTCCATTCAAGTCATGGGAAAATAATAATGTTGTTCTTGGATATGTGTCGTTTACCAACTCCATGTGATGATGGGATTCATTTTTGATAACCACATCACATAGATAATATATATAAGTATATTAATATAAATAAAATGTTACTCTTTTATTATAATATTTATTTTAAGGTATAATAATACTTACCTTCTTTCCATAATTGTCATTGAAAAATAGAAATGTTACACATGCGTATGTTCAACCTATAATTTCTGGGATTGTAAAAAAGTTCATTATTCATTAAGATTTTTATTTGTTGGAAATAAAATACAAATTTATGTAAAAAATGATGATTATTTTATCATAATAATTTCATATAGGATTTAAAAGTGAAAAATTCAACAACAGAAAACCCACCGAAATGATTTTAGATTTTTGAACCCAACATCATCAAAACATCTGATGTGTAAATCAATGATTAATTAATTAGTATTATAAGGTAATAAGTGAGGTAAATAGAATAATATAATTTAAAAATGTCATTATGAATGTAAATATTTTAAATATGTTTAATTTTTAGATGATAAATAACCTACTGGAGGAGTCATACTCAAGGTAAGAGACATTCTTTTAAATGTTTATTTTATTTTTTCCCTTAAAAATATATTTTTCATTATAGATATATTTTTAATTTTTTTAATAGTAGTTTTTATAGGTATATAATAAAATTGTAAATAAAAAATTATATTTCAGTTGAATTTCATTCAATTTGTTTGAAATGAAATATTTTAACTAAATGTTATTAGATTCATTACAGAAAGCCCAAATGAATGTAATATTTTAAATTATACATCAACAAAAACCTTTAATGCCAAAATAATTTTTATATAATTTTTATATTCTTTTATAAGAATACATGAATTAATTAATAAAAAACCCCTTCTACCACATATAATGGTTATTTTAATAGCTCCCTAAAATTGAATGAATATATCAATATCAGAAAAACAATTTATATGGGAGAACAAATTATTTTAAAAACTAAAATCTTTTATTTTTTATGATTTTGTTAGGGTTGTTGGTAATTTTTTATATTGATGTGTGGTAATATCATAAACAGATGGATGATGAGCCCATTATAGCTATCTAATTCATTGAATAAATGGAACCACTTAACTGATTTGGTTTCACATATGATAGTATAGGAATAAACCATAGTGTTTATTCCAATTATAATCATTGTTATTATTTCATGTGTAACCCAAATTATTATTCAATGTGTTTACATGAAGGTTATAACTTTATTAAGAGTGATATAAAAATAATTCTTGAATTAAACAAATTTTTTGATCTAATAATTCTATGAGTTTTTATAGGAATATTATTATTTGTTATGTTATGATTATAAACTTATTTATATTGGAAATTATAAGTTACATTATAAAGGTGAAAGGAAAAAAAATTGAGGAATATTTTATTTTTATGATTCTATATAAACCATCAAGTTTTATTTTTTTAATGATTCATACTAAACTATTATGTGTTTTATTTTTCCTGTTGTATTTCCTATGAATTTTTTATGTTTTATTTTTTAAGAGAAGGTAGTTTCTTATTCATTAAAGTTATTATTCTAAACATAAATTTTATTTAGAATAAGGAAAACATTAATAAGTATTCATCGATAAATGGTTTATTTAATTCTTTTTATGTCCCCTAATAATATTAATATTCTCATCCTAAGAATTTATATATTTTTCACATGATGTGTTGGGATAAAGAGGAGGTCAAGATGAAAATTGTGATGATGTGTCCTAAAAACAAACTTGTATAATTTTTTTTGGGTGAAAAAATGGATACATAATAGATGAATAGACATTGTAATAAATGTGTTTGTAAGCTAAGAGTTATGACCAAACTCTTTTAAAATATAAATCTAAACGATATTCAGGAATTTGAGAATAGTTATTTTCATATCAGTAACTAGAATATATAATTTTTTCTATTAGGTTCTTATAGTAGATATTAGAGTAGGGTTTAGACAACATTGGAGATTAGGGTTTTTTCATATGTACTTTTCTTCAGATTTTTGAAAACCACAATTTTTTTGAATTTTTATGGTTTATTATTTTTTCAAAGTCACAAATTCACATTTTTGTGTTAAGTGATTTATTTTTCAGTGATTACAAATATTTTTGTAGTTTGAAATTACAATGGTAGTCTAAATATGTATAATTGGTTTAGGATAACATATTGAAAAACTTATAAGGTAATTTTTTTACATGGACCATTCTTATTTTAGTGTTCTATAATATATAATAAGGATTTTTTTTATCAAGATAGAAGGAATGTGATATTTCACAACCTTGTTATCTCTTCATAATAATTATATTATCAATATTCTTATAAAATCACATTAAAATTATTTCGATAGCTTCTTGTGAATTCAAAAAACCAACAACAATGTGTGTGATCATTCCAATATTATTTCTTTTCTCTAAAAATTATATTGATCAAGGTGTCCCTTTTATCTGATTTAAAAACTCTACTTATAGATCTCATTATGGAATGGAAAAAATATCAAGGATGTGACTATTTCATTTATGGAGGCATGGACCTCATGTCTGAAGATAATGGGGATATCAATAGCATTACTGAAGACCCACATATCCATATTTAGTATATGAATTATTTTCCTCTATTATAAGAATAGAATAACATTGAGATTATATTTACAAATTATAATGAAATAGTTTATATCCTTTTTTATAGGAATTGATTATTATGGAATAAGATATATAATCATGACTATTATTTTATTATTGTTTCTATTTACAAAGTTCTTAGAAAAATGATATTAAATCATTTTATGATGTTTTTTTAATCATGAAACACCAATGGATATTTATATTGTAGGTGTTATTATCAAAAATTGGAATTATTTTTTAGATGGAATCAATCACTTATCATAATGGAATTATTAAAGGGTGATATATTTTTAGATACATTTATATAGCTCTGATAATTGTTTATGACATATCTAACCGATATATTTAATATATGAAAAATGTTATTTCATGAAGAATGAATTTAAATTTCATATACATAAGATCAATGTTATTGGTTGATCTTACTATTTATAAGATTTTCTATTTGGGGGAAATCATGGGTTACATCTATTTGGGAACATATGTTTTATCATAATGGAAATTATGTAATTTAAAATTTATTCTGTTGATTATGTGAATATTTTAATATCATATAATTTTTACTATATGTTTCAGAACCATATATAATTATGGAATGTATAATATTTTTACATTTTATTTGTGGAATAAGGGCTGAAATAGCATTTTGAATAATATTAAATTTTATTGTGAATTTAGGGTTAATATCAATATTTATTGAAATTATTAACATATATTAGAGATTTTATGATCAGTGTACATTCATTATTGGAATTGGACATTTAAAAACATTGATTTATTTTGGAGATATATGATTAATTTATTAAGGAATAATATGTAATTATGTTTTGGGATTCAATATTAGTTTATAATACTTTATGGATTTTTAAAGATAGATGATTAAAGAATGATATAAGTTGAAATCTGGTAATAACTATTTATTTTAATATGTTTAATTATTTTATTTATTTTAACGTTTTTTCCTTTTTTTGGAAATATCATATATTTTTAAAAAAAAATTGAATTTAAAAAAAATATAAGGTTGTGAGGAATATTTTTTAATCTTATGGTCTTTTTAATTTTTCGAAGTTGATTTTAGTTCTCCTGGAATGAAAAATTACTCTATAATAATGAATTTTTTGAGTGATCAATAATTTTTTTGTGGAATTTGATTAATGGATGCAGTTTTACATTTTAAGTAAATATATTTCATTGTGTTCTTAGTATAGATATTAAATTAATTTCTCACATTTAAGAAATGAATCTTCAAAAAAATATGATATCATATTACCTTCATTTACATTGAATGGATGATCTTATTAACACCCCAAATAGTTGTAGTTTGGGGTCATTATGATTCTCAAAATCATTCACATTCATGATATCAATATTTTCTACTAGACTTAATAGTCATTTAGAAATTTCAAATTCATTATATTCTTATATTTTTACATCCCACTAATTATATCATATTTTTAAAACTAGTATATGATAGTCCTAATGACATTATTCCCCCATTTCATTCATTTCAAGAAAAAGTGTTATTAACCCTTTTTATGTAGTGAGATTTCTAAAAAGATAATTTTAACGTTAAAAGTGTGATGAATGAGATCATGTTATAATTTCCCGGATAAAATTTATTTTAGGGGAGAAATTGTAATATCCTAATTCAATTTAAAATAAGAGATTGTTCTCTAGAGATCAAAATAAGAGACACTGAGCGTAAATTAACTAAAAAATATTATTATTTAAATTTAATTATTAAAATCTAGAAATTAAATTGGTTTCTGTGAAAAATATTAATTTTATTGAAATAAATATAATTTTTCTCATAAATAAATATTCATTTATTATTTCTTATTATGTAATAAATCAATATTTTGTAAAATAAATGTATTCTTCAAAAACATGTGTTCATCAAAAATGTTTTTATCTATTTTATGAATAAATTTTATACAATGTGTTTTATAAATATATAATTTTTTTTATAAAGTTACATTAATTTTTTATAATATTCATATCAATATTACATTACAGTGAATTTTTAGGATCTCAATGAAAATAAGGTTTTTTTCAATTAATAGTTTAAAATAATTTTTTTTTGAAAATTATATATATTCATTTATATTACTAAAAAATTATAAATATATTTTGGGTTTGATTAAAAAATCTATTAGTTCATGATGATTTATAATAATCTATTTATTGTTTTTGAAAATAATTCTATAAATGAATTTAGTGTATAAAATTATTTATATGAAGTAAATTTTTCTAAAAAACTATTCTACATCCTTTTTTTCTGGATTGAATTAAAATTACAACAAAAAAATTATTTAGTATGAATTTTTAAAACTGGATTCCATATTTTGAATTAAGATAACTATATTTGGAAAATATTAATTGTTTTTTGTGATTCAGTATGTATTGTAAGTTTAGTAATTTTTAAAACCACGTTAAAGGTTATATTGAGTTATTTAAGTCACAAATAAAATTTTATTGACTGGAAAATTTTCATAAAACAATCATTAATATAATTTTTTGAGTCCATATCCTCCACAAATGTCTTAAATTTAGTTATATTGAAAATATTTCATTTTTTATTATTAATTTTACAAAAAAAATTTAAAGAAAAGAATACAATGCCACCATATTAATTTTATTGAATATATCAATATTAACATGGTGATAATGAGATTATATTTCTTATTTAATATAATATCATGAAATATAAAGGTATTATATTAAGAATAGTAAGTTATTTTTAATTTTTTAGTAAATATTTTTGTTAAATTCTTACACAATGATAATGAAATAATTATTAAATTAATGGGAAATAAAATATATGATACTAATAATATTAAAAGTAATAATATTTGAGATTATTACTGTAATTCCTTAAATTTTAAATTTATATAACATGATAGGTATGTGATAAAATATTTGGTTCAAATTTTATATCATCACTTTATATAATTCATGTCATGTAATGAATTATTTGATAATTTGAAAAAAAAAATTATAACAAATTATATTATTATATTATATAAAATTCCCAAATATCACATATTCAAAGATGTTATCAAGATATATTTTGTAAAATTAACCATGATCAATGAATATAAATTTATTAAATATAGAGTTATATTCATATCCCTAAAATAGTAATGATACTTTCTATGGAAGGTGTGAAAGTGGATAAGGATGTGTTAACAGCAAAAGATATGTTTCAAAAATAGATTAAAAAATTCACAATTTTTTATAAAATTATTTCAAAACACCCTCATTAAATAAAAAAAAATAAATTATTTATTTGTAATTTAGATTTGTGAATTTATTTATATTAATTTAATATTTTGAGAAATTCTAAAAGATCCCCACCAATAACTTATAAAGTGATATATTTTATTCCAAATACTTCATATTTAAAAAACCATTTAGTTCAAAAAATAATTTCCCTAGTATATTTTTAAACCCATCACCACCACATCTTTAGGACATATTTATGTAACCATAACAACAGTAGTGGTCTTATGAAATTAAGAAATGGATGTTGTTAGAAGAATATATATTGTTCTTAATTCGGTATTTCAGTTTTTTTAATGACAACTATCAAATATTAAATAAAAATAATTATATAACAACCACTATATATTATATATAATAAATGTTAATATTGTAATGGAATAAAATATATCCATCTATATCCTCCATCAAATGAGAATGAAATCCATCATTCAAGTGTACTATGGACTACCTCCTCACTGGCCCATGTAATTCATTTTCCATCATGACCTACCAGGGTTGGTAAGAGATATGATTTTAATGTATATATATTATATTCATGATTTATTTATAATTATTTACTCATAATATAAGACTAAATTTTTAACTATACATTCAATTAATACGGATAATGTCGTTAATACATACTGGTGGACTACCACCACTATAAATAGATGTGATTCTTTTTCCATCACCATATCAACTAGATTATATATATTATTATAATAAATGAAATAATATTTTATTTATTATATTATTATTACTAAATTTTAAAATATTACTTTTCATCTTTTAATTAAGATAGATGAAAAATGGGAACATTACTAAGGTGTACATACGACATACCATCTTCTTGATTACAATATAGTTCATTTTCATTTCCATATTTAATAGTTGGATTTAATATTATAATTAATGTATAAAAATTATTATTATTTCATCATTATTACTCCGATGATGATGGAATTATGTCAACTTGTACTATAGTCATGCTAATGAATTCATTTTGGACACATGAACAGAATATCATTAAAACATCCATTTTGAAAATAAATGGTTATGTAATTATATTAACATGGTTATAATTTTTATATGATGAATAATAAACATTAAAATGGTTTTTAAAAAGGTAAATAATTAACATATATTAATTACTTAGTATAATAAAGAATGGATGTGATGATTCAGAATCAATGTTAGGGTCTTTCTTTTAAAAATATTCTTTTAATGTTTCCTTTGAATAACCCTTTTCATCCATATATATATTTTTAAAATTTAATTATTAATTTATTGATATATTAATTATTAAATTATAATTTACACATTATATTTATTTCGATATTATCACAATGGTTTTAAAATAGAAAATTTTTTACTTTATTTATTAACGTTCTTTAGGAAAATAAAAATAATGTACTATTTAAACATATATGTTGAAAACCATGTTTCCCAACATCATATTTGTTTTATAATTTTTTCATTCCTTATAAAATATTCAATGATTCCATAAAATCCTAATTACATCATTACCATGTATTTTTTGTAATGTTTTTTAAATTGAATACATATATTAATATATGAAAAAAAAATTTGTCTGAAATTATTTTTTTGAAAAATAAAAGCATTTTTATGTTATAATTATTGTACGATTATTGGAAATTACTTATGATTAATGGTGGTTCTATTCTAAAACTATGGTGAGTTATCCTACTATATCACTCCAATGAATTGGATAAAGTAAACAAAATTAACTTACTAAGTTTCTCTAAATTGATAATTGGAATACACTACCATGGTTATACAAATTTTAACTATAATAGTTATTTTATTTGTAATTGAGATATACATTCTAAATTGAATTTTTAAGGTTACCCATTTTTAATAGTGATATTAAACTGACTTCCCATGTAACCATGAAGTTTAATCTATTCCATCTATGAATTTATAAGGGAATATAATTAATTCTAAAGATAAGATAATGATATAATGTTTAAGGAATGTAAATGATACTTTTAATGATGAAAATTATAACCTGGTAAAAAAATTCATATGTTTTTCCGGATTTCAAATGAAAATTTATATTTTTAGATTTTCATTTTTGATTTTATTTGAATTTTTTTATGAAAATAAATGGTAATAAAAGGTAATTTCATAGAAATAAAAATTATTATTTTGGGATCAATATTTATTTACAATTTAATGTTTTTATAATTATTCATTAACAAATTATTTCTATCATTCTCATTATTTCCATTATTGAGATTTTTGTGCTCATCCCATGTTTTAAAACATTATTCACTTGAAAAATAAGGATAAAAATGAAAAAAAGATGAAAATTATGATGATGTGTAATGGAAATAAAACAAGAATCATTTTTAGGTTATATTTTCTTTTTGTAAAAATAGACACAAAATAATGCTTCCCACTTTTTAAAATATGTTTTTCAGATTTACGATTTATGTCCTACCTCTATATAAAATTCATCTAAAATATATTTATGAATTTATAAAATTTAATTTTCATTAGATTCACTTTTATATTAAATGATTAATGTGGGTTACATATAATCATTTGGTCGCATGTATTTATTTATATCTAGGATCATGTAACCATAGGATCAGGTCTGTTTTTCGTGTTCAATATTGTGTTATTTGACATTACACATGGGAATTCCTTTGACTCCATTATGTATATTTTAATTTAAACTGGAACATATGGAATCATTGGTTGATATCTAATTCTTTATTTGTTTTATATATTTATTGGCATGGTCCCTACCTAATGGATATTTATTTTACATGGTATTCTTCTTTATTCAATGAAACACAATTATCTAAAAACTATTATTATATTTTATTTGAATAATTTTTCCATTTAATGAAATTGTTTTAATGGGACATGTGATATTTGAAATAATGGGTTTAATGTGATATTTCAAATTGATTGTGTAGGAACCCAATGTCAATAGTGGTATTTCCTTGTTCAAATTTCAGTTATAATCACATATTATTTTTAATTCATAGATTAATGTTTTTTTGAGAGGCCTAATGAGTTTTTCAGGGGCTCGATCCATAAAATGATGAAAAATCTTGTCAAACTATGAATGCCGCATGGTTGGCACAAGATTTTGTAAATAATGCATCATCCCCAAGAAAACATTGAAACCATGGATAATGGAATTACATATGTTTGGCACACAATTAGTTAAACCATGCGGAGCATCCTATGTAACTATGGGAACTCATCCCTTAAGAGAATTTCTTACACATGTTTTGGTAAAATGTGTGGATAAACCATGCTGCCCATTAAATGGTTGAAATATATTAAAATTTTAAATATCAGGATTTTAAGTCTCCACCTGATTTTTATCCACATTACCCTACCTCCATCCCTAGTAACAACCCAAATCCATTAAGATATATTAAGGATCAATCACCCTCATCAATAGAAAATTTGGAGCACCGTCGATTGATGATCGAAGCATCGAGTAGGTCTAATATTCCTCTTTCTTCTCTTTTCATTATTAGGGATAATAGAATTGATAATATTCTTCCAATGGATTAAATGCATCCTTTTTCCATTTGAACACATGTTTAAGCTTCAAGGGGGTTTCATTTCATATCAATGGAAATGATTATGAGTTTATTCATCAATGGATTTAATATAGGTGGTCTATATGTTATATCCCATAGTATTGATGTTGATTTGTGAATGTGTGTTGGTGTTCATGGTTCCACCTTATTGTAAACATGATTAATTTAGTTTTCTTTTGAAAAATAGGTGTATAAATGTTGAATTTAACCAATCATGATCACCATGGGATGTGTTGAGGATGATATATAGTCTCACATGGGGTGTGTTGATATTACATTACCTAGGAATTGTCATGGTAAAATATATATTTGATGTGTGATAATGTAGAACACCTGAAGAAATTGTTAATATGGATTAGTTGTTTTGAAAATGGAATAAAGAATGAATTCCATAGGGTTGATAATCGAAAAAGGTGTTGGTAAGACAAATTATAATTTGTTTTTTGGGTTGGGAATTAAAAAGTTTGTTTGGTTGATTATCTAAGGACTGTTAATTATGAAGGGGATTATTAGGTTATGAAATATGAAATGGTATACATGTTAAATTGGTAAATGATCAGGAATTGGTAAATGTGTTAAGTGGTATATCATTCAAAATGTTTTATAAATTTTATATGATATAAATAAGAGTGTTAATATATGTAATGATAAGTGGGATATGTGATTTATGATATAGAATGGTTGAATATGTCAAATTGGTTAATGCATGGTAATTAGTCAATATGAGTAATGAGTTACACATATGAAAGGATAATTGATTGAAATGGAAATATAATGTAAATTGAAATGTGTTAATGGGTTATGGAATAATATTTATTCCCATTTTTATTTTTGTGGATTATAATTATAATTTATATTTTTTGTGTTTGGGATTGATATGGTAGATGTGTATTTAATAGATAGATAAGAATTTGAACGTGGATTGGTAGTGTGGGGTATTGACATGTGCTTCTATGGCCACATTTTGAGTTTATTTGAGGCTTTAAACTATACCCCAAAATGTAAAAGGTTAGGGAAGGGGATGGAGGATCTATTATCTCAATGGTTTCTTTTTATGAGACCACCTGAATAAAGGCTCCAATGTGCATGAAATGTATTTGTTTAGATATGTTTAAACCTTGTGAGGTATAGACTTCATTTATTCCCTTGTTCATATTAATTATCTTCCATATACCATTGTGTAAATTTTTCAAATGCCCATTACATGGAACACATGATGAAAATTTATCATGTAATAAATATGGCTTAAGTGAGGATAATATTAATATAGAATAAAACAGTTAAAGTGTACATTGTTATCTAATGGAACCTGAGTTGTTTTTTGTCTTACATTATGATTTATTTCATAATTTCATGAACAATATTTTTAGAATATATATTTTTTAGATACCATTGGTGGTGGATGACAGAGTTGTACTCACACCTGGCTTAGGAAACTGTTTGGTACCTGAGAAAAATTATTATTACAATTTTATATAAAGAAAAAGGACTAGTTCTAGGGAGTTTAGTAAACCATAGGATGTTAATGGAAGGGGATCCATAAGTGGAGTTCGGACCCAATTTTGGATTCAACTATATTTAATTTTTTTGGGTCTCCATCACTATTGGAATCGTTAGCATAACATGGAATATTTATTTTTGGTTGTGGTTTGTTCCATGTTTTGGGAGATGTTTTGTTTTCCATGTTTATTGGTTATTTATTGTTATTCCACTATTATTATTTTTATTTATTGTGTATCACATTGGATAATTTTTTATAGCATTCCCACATGTCTTATATGACCCTCTATACTAGTTGAAAATGTCTGGCATATGGGGAGGGGCGAATGAGGTCATGTAGTGACTAATGATAGAGATGTTGTTTAGTGGATCCTGGGCCAGGGACATTAAAATGTGGTTTCATAGTGGTTATTTTATGTTTACATATTATTTGGTATGGTATAATGGGGAATAAGATGTGTGGGGTCTGGGAAATTCCCTCTCTCTTAGGAGTATCTAACCTAGGTATGAGGGATAACCCATGTAACCATGCTAGTAATTATTGTTCTTATAGTATTTTTCTTTAAATTTGATTTGTATTCAATGATTTGGTGGTGAAATTAGTGTTTTATTTGTATAATTGATGATATTTTACTTATGGGTAAAATGGAAGAGGAATGTGCATTAATGAATTATTATGGGATCCAAAGAAGATAGGTTACATGAATAATGGTAGGAAGACACGGGTTGAGTATATTGAATATGAAAGGTGGCATATATTTTACATTCATGCGAAATTTAATGAAAATGGTTTCTAATGTGAATGTTGTAAACGAGTAAAATAGGATGCAATGTTTTAGAATGTATAAGGAACTTTGCTTAATGGATGGTTTTAAATGAGTTAAAAATGTTCATTTTAGTATTTTTTTTGAAATGATAAATGAGCACAAGGGGATGTATTTACGTTTTTATAGATGATATAGTTTTAAAAAGTTTCCTAGTGAAGTATCATGGGTATGTGAATTAGTTTACCTCATGTTGACTATAAACCATAGTATATATCGTTAAGGGTACCATTCAATTTGAAATGATGCCCCTTGGGATCCTGAATGTGAATGATTGATTATGTCAAGTGAAGAGGCATCTACTACGTAAATTTTGGAATCATTATTTTATGTGTTCTTTAGAATATATTTGGAACTGTAAATAAATAATACCACAGAGAGATGTTTCAAAATTGATACAAGTTGTTGTTTCTTTTATTTATGTTCTAGTAGTAGAGAAAGAATACTTTTTGAATCATGGAAATAGAGAAGATTAGTTTCATTATAACATCACCTATTTTATACAGATGATGGAATGGATCCCATATAGGATTTTACCAATTATATTCGAGCTGACAAGAGAGTTTCAGCTATAGCACTATAAGACCTTTAAAGAAAGGGTGGGCTAGAGGAAGTCATTTTCTAGATTGAGTTCGTCCATTTCATTCATGACCATTTGTAGTATATTTCTAAGATGTAATCCATGTTGTAAACCTAAATGTTGTGAGTTCTTGTGATGAATTGGTGGGAAATTATTATTCACACTAATCAGGATGAAGTATTGACGTGGAATTATTTTCAAGAATAGTTTATATATCAATTCTATCTAGAATCCTTATTGTAGGAGAAGGGTTCATAGTTTATAATTTTGACTAAAGGGGTCATGAAAATGCCAGGTTTTTCTAGCAAGTTCACTTACTTGCGATGCTTTATCCTATTGAAGGGAGGGGATGGGGAATCCATGGAGAAAAGTTTATATGAAGAGTATAGACATGATATCTATTCCCATGTGAATATATTTCATTTTAAGAGGTTTATAGAGGTAGTGGATCATATCCTTATCTCACAAGAGAACCTAACACAGGATTTAGGAAGTGGAATTGTGGTTCCAGTTGGATGGGTCTGTGGTGTAGCTTATGAGGTTAAAAACTTTTATTTTGGGCTCTTCCATCAAGTTGAAAGTGAATATATATTTCAGAAGATAGGGTCTGCCTCTTAGAGTGGTGACCATATGTTTTTCTATCAGTGTGGAAAGATGAGTCTCATGTGAGGAAAGTGATCATGACCACCAATTGAGTGTTGGTACTGTGGTTGGATAGGGTTTTTTCATCGGGTTTTTAGGTACCCTTGATAGTTGGGCCTGGATAGGGGATCTAGGACAATTTAATATTTATGAATGGGGTCAGTTATCCCACATCAAGAAGGTAATGGGAGCTCCAAAGGCCATACCGGTTGAGTGGTATATTTGGTATGTCAGGGTGAGACTGTCGCTATCATAATGGTAATGTAGCACCAGTGACTCGTACAAGATGCCATGGAAGAGGGGTATGCATTCTTCACATGGTTTATTCAACACTTAGAGGTGGTGAGTAAACACCATCGACTATTTTTGGTTTGATCATTGTAGCTTCCATGCTATAAAGTGATTTATTTAGAACGGGTGCCACAAATTCATTTATCTCCACATAGTTTTTAGTTGTGTTGGGTCTAGAAATGGTGCCTTTTGTGGGGTTAGGTCCATTGGCACACCATTGGGGGTGCAAGATGATGATTTCAAACAATGTAGGTGTTGTGCTTTGTTGGTTTGTAGGTAGCATATAATGGAATCATTTCAATCATTGAGATGCTAGTTTTGGACATGATTTTGGGAATGAATTGGATGGTGTTGTACAATGACTATATCAACAATAACCATCATTAGGTAATTTTCATGACTCCTAAGGGAGAAACGTATGTGTAGTGTGGTGGTTGGGCTATTTGAGTAGGCTATACGGGTCCAATTTTCCAGGAGTTTGGTGAACTAAAAACCCAAGTAGATTGGATAATGATTGATGATGTTATAGTAATGAAATCATTCATCCCTATGGTCATAGATCAATTTCAATATGAATTTTAGGAGTACATATTGGGGTAAAACATGTTAGGGATGTTGAGTTTATGATCAACTTGTTGCAAGGGGATGACCCAGTTTTCATTCCGCTGTACAGAATGGATGCAACTAAAATCAAGGATTTCTAGTCTCTATTGGAGGATTTGGGAAAGAAGGGGTTCATATAATCTAGTGCATCACCTAGGTGATATCTAGTGTCAGTTTACAATAATTCTAATGGGTCATTACAGATATGGGCTTACTATAATAATCTAAATCAAATAAAATTTTCAAATTTATACCCTCTTATGAGTAATTATGATCTCTTTGACTGGAAAAGAGGTTCTATGTTGTTTCATAAAATTGATCTGAGATCAGTGTAACAACTACTGAGGGTGACACCTTATGATAAACTATGGACTTATTTTAGGATAATTTATGTGTTTTATAAGTTTTTCGTGATGTCATTAGTGTTTAACAATAATGTAGAAGTGTTCATAGATTTAATGAACCATATCTTTCACCCTTAACAATATTAGTTTGTAGTTTTCTTTTTTGATGAATTCTCATTGTTCTGTAAGACTCATGATAATCATGATAACCATCATGACATCATTATGAATACACTAAGAAAGAATATGATATACTCCAAGATTTATTAATTTCATTTTTAAATCAATTGGTTGCATTTGTTGTGTCACAATATTTTTGAGGAATTCATATTAGTGGATCTGAAGAAAGTGTGGGTAGTTGTGTCATGGGAGTACCCTTTTAAGATTATAATGTCCAATATTTTTTTGTGTTGGAGGGATACTATCGATGATTTTTTAAGGAATAATCTCAATTTTGATGAACCACTTTTGGTATTTTGGGAGAATGGATTCATTTTTGAATGGTCTTAGTCACATGATAATGATTTCGATGATTTGAAGATGTTGTTGACTATTGAACTGATCCATATCTTAGTCGAGTCAGGTAAAAAGAATACCTTGTTTTGTAATGAATTATGTATTAGGCTAGGTATAGTGTTAATTCTAGATGAAATGTTTATTGTGGTTGTATCATGATAGATAATTCCTCATGAATGAAATTATCCAACACAAGATATTGAATTTTATTTAGTGGTTTATTCTATTAAATTTTTGAGGCACTACACATTGGTAGAATGGATTACGGTATATATAGATCATAAAAGTATTAAGTACATATTTTTTCAATGTTATTTGAATCTCAATTGGAAAATATGTGTTGATCAAATGAAATATTTTTATTTTGAGTTAGTTTAAACTCCATGAAATGGTAACATGGTTGAAATTCATTGTGGCTGAAAACTAAAAGTTAGGTGGTTCTATAGTGCATTTATGAGTGGAAACAGATGTTGTTATTCTTTGAGATCCCTATTGAGGAGTAAGATATCCAATGATAGATGAACCTTTTATCCATAGTAGTTCAGTCCATGATTTTAAGCTGGGTCATGGAATATCATCATGAGAATTCAGAATATGTTACTATAAGGGAATATCTTATTTGTAGGGAGTCACCTTCTCGATGGAATTTAGGTAATGATGGGATTGTTTATGTTTTCTGACATGTCATTGTACCACTGTTTATATGAGAGGATTTCATGGATGAGATTCATGTATCTATGTGGGTAGTGCATCCTGGTTTTACCAAGAAGTATTAAGAACATCATAGGAAATATTGGTCGCTAGGGATAAAGAATGAGTTTGTTGATTGTTTTGGCCTGTTTTCTCACCGTTCAATAGGCGATGTTAGATAATCAGTGGCTAGGTGTTCTGTTACAACCATTTCCCATTATAGAGTGTATGTGGGATGAAATAACGATGTATTTTTTGGTAGTTCTTCTGAGGATTACTTGGTATAAGGATGCAATCTAGGTATTTTTAGATCAATTGACAAAGGTGTCTCATTCAATTCCAATTTGAAATACATTCACAATGATCAAGTTGGGTGAGTTGAATATTAGGGTGACAGTGTGGTTGGATTGAGTTTTTGGTAATATAGTATCAGATCATGATCCACATTTCACATGGAACTTCTATAATGGATTGTAGAATGAGATTGGTACCAAAGTGTGGTAGAGTATGACTTTCCACCCATTGATAGACATGCATTCAGGGAATACCAATCAATTTTTAGGGGATATTTTGAGGGATTGTATCATGGATTTTGGTTATTTTTGGAAACAAATATGTTTCTTGTTGATTTTTAGTATAATAATACTTACCATGATACAATTATGGTGGATCCATTGGAGGACCTTTACTGGAGACAATGTAGATCTCTATTATGTTGGTTAGGAGTTGGAGAATCAATGTTATTGGGACTTGGCCAATTGTAGGAGATGTCTAAGAAGGTTTAGATGATCCAAAAGTGGATGTAAATGTCTCAAAGTAGGAAGACATAATACCTAGATAGGTATTGTAATGACCTGTATTTTTTGTTGGGTGATCAGACATTTCTATAGGTGTGTCTGAGGTTGGTTCACCATCATATTCAGATTGAGCGCAAGTTAGCACCATGGAATATGGGGTAATTAGAGATTGCGCAGAGGATATGACCAGTAGGGAAATGATTGGATCTTCCATAGTGTTACAGTAGTTTGAATGATTTTTTCATGTGTTATAACTTCGATCATATCAACTTGACCCATCTCACATTATTTATTTTGAGGATTTTGAGCTTGTGGTTGATGATCCCTTTAAATAGCATCTAGTTCGTGTTGTGGATCATAGTTTGAATCTCTTGTGGGACATGAATCTTCCATTTTTTTGAGTTTATATATTACATGGTAATGTTCATGAAGAAACTTTGGAAATGGATTCATATATATGGGCTCAATTACATTATCTTTTTACAATGAATGGTAAGTGATTCTTGGGAAGAGTGGCTCTAGGATGATCTATTATAATGTCAGGAGGTTGTAAGATAATGGAATTCTTAGAAGAAAGTCATTAATTAAATTTTGGTTTGAATCCCTTAATTTTGGATGATAAAAGGTTTAATGGGTGTGTGAGGTTCCTTGTGGGTTCTTCTAGGGATCAAGACATGAATAAAAGGAAATCTGGGCACAAAAGTCCAAGGCACATGGTTAATTAAACTGTGAAACCACCGAAAGAAAATTTTGAAACCTTGTAAATTGGCATTGAAAATAGTTGGAACAATGATAGTAAAACCATGTGGAGATTTCTAGTTAACCATGGGAACTCTCTACATGAGATAGTGTCTAGAACATTGTTTTTTCATCATTTAGTATACATTGTAGAATAACCTTGCAATCCATTAAAAGATGAAAAATTATAATTTTTCCGTCATGATATTTAATGTATTTCCTCAATCATAATTCACATTCTAATTCAACAATCCCTAGTAATGACCCAAAACCATAAATGTCTCCCAAGATTCAATATCCATCATATCTAGGACATTTGGCATTTCATTGGTCACAAATCTAAGATCTTGTAATGTGTAATCTATATTTTTCTTATCTATTCCAGATTACTGATTGTTGCTACAAATATATTCATCAGAATACCTAAAACCACATTTTTTTGTTTCAATCGATGTTGAATCTTAAAAGGGTGCATTAATATGGATCAAAGGGTGTGATTAAGAGTCAATTAATCAAATAATTCAATTTTGGTGGTCTACAAGTCACATATAATAGTTTTTCATGGATTTGTGAATGTGTTTCTATGTTATTGGTTCCACCTTGTGGTTTCCTTGATGATGATTCTGGGATTTAGAGAAATAGGTGTATAAATGATGAATTTGAGGTCTCATGATCCCTATATGATAAATTGAGGATAATTTTTCCAATTTAGGGCCACCCATAGGGCATGATGATATTTTGGAATATAGATATTGTTAATGTAAAATACAGGGTTGATGTACAATAAAATATATCTCATGAACATCATGTTTATACAAATTGGTTGAGTTGAAAAAAGAATAAAAACGTTGTTCACAGGGTTAATAATGAAATAAGTAGATTCATG
Organism: Viscum album; assembly: GCA_963277665.1. Lineage (NCBI taxonomy): Eukaryota > Viridiplantae > Streptophyta > Magnoliopsida > Santalales > Viscaceae > Viscum > Viscum album. Next base: position 496,340,141 of record OY728123.1, on the reverse strand, counting down.
GCCTATTTGTAATGAGTAAATTGGGTTAGAATTGATATGGGGTTTTTGAATGATTATCTAACGAATATTAATGATGAATGGGATAATTGGGTTGGGTACATTAAATGAATAACATGTTAAACTGGTAAATTCATGGTAATTGGTAAATGGGATTCATTATTTATCATTTCAAATTTTATATAAATTTTACTTGAAATTCATTAAAGGGACAATACTTGAGAATTATTAATGGGTTAAGTGAGTTAACATATAGAATGGTTGAATATAAAAAATTGGTTAATGTATGGGAATTAGTGAATTTTTTTAATGTGTTAGGGATAAGAAAAGAGAATAGGTAGAAATTATAATTTAATGTATATATAAATGTGTTAATGGGTTATTTCATAATATTTATTCCCATATTGATTATTGTGGAATCTTTTTTTTATTTTTATTTGTTGTGATTGGGGTGATATTTTATATCTATGGTGAATTAATAAATAAGCATGTTATAATGGTTTTGTAGCTTGAGTTATTGACGTGAGGTTCTACACCCAAACGTGGAGTTAGAAAGAGGCCCAAAACCCCACCCCAAAATTCTTGGGTTAGGGAAGGGTATGGAGGAACTATTTGTCTAATTATTGCATTCAATGATACCAGATATATTAAGGTTTAAATTTGAGGGAAATTTATTTTTTGTGGTATTTTTACCCCTAGTGTGATAGAGACATGATTTATGCCCTTATGAATAGTTATTATTTTACTTATAAATTTGTATATATTGTAAACTATCATCCCATGTAACACATGATAAAAAGGGATTATGTAGTAGAAATGGATTATTTGATGATAATAGTAATATTTAAATAACTTCTTAAAGTGTACACTGAACACTTATGGAAAATGATTTTTCTTTTGTTTTATATTATCCTATATTTCATATATTCATTGTCTATCTATTTAGACTGGATAAATTTTAGTCACTATAGGAGGTGGCATAATTAGTTGTACTCACACCCTCATCGGGATACCATTGGGTACTTTAGAAAACATCATTTCTAAAGATTTTTATATGTTCAATGTGTGTGGGAGTTGAGTTGGCCTTGAGATATCCATGGATGGGGATCTGGACATGGATCTAGGACCCATTTGAGGATTTATTTTATTATTGTTATTTTGGTATTCCATCACTTTTTGAATGGTTAAAATGACATGATCTATTTATTATTGGGTGGTGTATGTATGAAGTTTTGGGAAATTATTGTTCATTTTGGTTTATTGGTTATTTATTATTGTTACACTATTTATATTGTAATGTGCTTTTGATTACTCTAGTAAAGTGGTTACAATCTCCCCATCTATCTTATTAACTCCTCAAATCTAGTCGAAAACCTTTGTCGAATGAGGAGGCGTTCCTGATGTCAAGTGTCCACTCAACTTAGTTCCCCAGTTTAGTTGCTATAGGGGCAAGGAAATTACTAATTATTCCACCGATTGTGCAATAAATTTAAATAACATGTTTTATAAAAATATAAAATAATTTTATTATTATTATTATTAATTAAAAACTAGTTTTAATTTTTTAATTCAAATGACTATAAATGTAATATCCTTTGACAATACTTTCAAAAAATTTGTAATCAAATTCTACCAGTATTGTTTGGATAAAACCATCTATATTCCAATAAATATATGTAATCCTCATGTTTTTTTCAGGTTACCATGCCTGGTTATATATTCTTACATACTTTGTATCTTATGTTTTTATTATTAATTTTGTAGGACCATGATATGTGGTGAGTAACCCTAGGTCCCACTAGTGCCAGTCACCGGAACTGGTTTCTGGCGACGTTCCTCAGGTCACAGGTTGCAACTCGGTGGACAGTTCTTCATTTCGAAGACTGCGGAACTCGTCTCGAGATGTCACCATTGATTAAAAACTACCAAAATCTACAAATATTGCAGAGAGGTCGGGCTGTATTCATTTGGCATGAACCCTTCACGTTAAAACAATAACAAGTGTCTTATCTATTCTTGAATCCCAAAGAACGCCATGAACATGTAAAGGGTATTCAAAATAACAAGTACTACATTGTCCTTAGTTGTAGGAGTTGAGAGGTAGAAGATGAAGTAGTTAAAAGACATCACCATTTTTTGCTTCCTCATAGCGCTTCCGATGAGGGCTTGGAGACGGTTCCTCATTCTTCGTTGGAGAGGAAATGCAATTTGATAGAGGGAAATTTTCTCTACAATTCTCGCTAGCTCATTTTCCAATAAAATTCTCCAACCCAACATAAATGAAGAGAGAAATTATTAAAAATATGTCTAACAATTAATTAAAGTTCACAAATTTATTTAATTTTAGTAATATCATTTTATTAATTAGAGAGATGAGAGGTTTTCCTCCATTAATAGGGGTTTGGTTGGTCCCCACCACCAAGAGTATACATTGGGGGTTTTCTAGCTCGGGTGGTCCCAACCTCAACAATTTAAAAAATAGAGTTTATAAAAATAAACAAAATGTTGTTCTTTATTTTATTGTTATCTACACGAGAACCACAAAAACTAACGTTCACCCTCAACCTACTACGGTCGAGGTGAAGGTCTCTTTAAAAGAATAACACCGATGTGAGTTCAAAAGTGTCCTCAAATTTCAATTCCGAGCACTAGTTCAATAGTTACAAAAACCCGCTCAGAAGCTTACTAAACATATATAAAAAAGATCAGGAATTCATTCTGGGAAATCCATTCCATGGAATCATGCACCATCAATTTTGGAAGACTCATAAAATTTCAATATAATTAAAACAATAAATGGAATTTTTGGGTCTTTACATTCTCCCCACCTCATTTCTTTGCATCCCCAAATTCCACAACACTGACACTAGGAAAACCAGTGGGGGTACTGAGCACAAATATGAACCTACCACTCACATGTTCTCTCCTAGAGGTTCCCATGCTTCCAACGTGCACACACAAAAGGTATCAATTTCCCATGACAGACTCTCTCTTGTTGATCCTCAATATCCAATGTAACCTTCGTAAACATTACCCCATCATCGATTTCCAGCTCCCCCCAGTCAAAGGTGTGTGAATAGTTGTGCGCGTATCTCCTCAGCTAAGATTCATGGATGACATCGTGCACCCGGTGTAGCTGAGGAGGAAGATCTAAGAGGTAAGACACCTTTCCAACTATACTAAGGACCCTAAAGGGCCCTATGAATCTCGATGATAACTTGCCGCCCGACCGAATATCCACAAACCTCATCAGGGTGAGACCCGTAGAAAGATGTGGTCACAATTATTGAAAACCAGATGTCTCCATCTTTATTCTGAATAAGACTTTTTTCCTTCTATGTTTAGTCTTCATCCATTCTTGGATGATCTACACTTTCTTTGTGCTAGATCGTACTATATCGAGTCCCATGAGTGCTGACTCCCCTGGCTCAGTCCAACATAATGAAGATCTAAAAGGTTGTTCGTACAACTCCTCGAAAGGTTCCATCCAAATGGTGTAGTGATATATGTTGTGGTATGAAAACACCACCAAGGGAAAGTGATCCTCCCAACTATGACTGAAGTTGAGGATAGAAGCACACAACCTGTCCTTGAGGGTCTGAATAGTCCACTCAGTCATACCATCTGTTGGAGGATGGAAGCTGGTTCTCAAACGAAGCAGCATCCCAAAAGCCTCATGCAACACCTTACATATCCAGGAAGTGAAACGTGCATCACGATCAAAGGAAATAGTCTATGGTACTCTATGTAGTTGTACAATCTCTTGCAAATTAGGGTGTCCCAAGCTCTCTAGTGAACCCTACTCTTAGATCAGTAGGATGTGGTCCTACATGGTTAGTTGGTCGATGACAACTCAAATAGAGTCATGACCTCTGGATGTATGTGCATGTCCTATCACGAAGTTCATGGATATCCCATACCACTTATACTCTAGGGCCTCTAAAGGATGCACTAGCCTACTGGTATACGATGATCCGCCTTCACTTGATGACAAGTGTGGCACCGAGAGACATACACTGCTACTACTTTCTTCATTCCCGACCACCAGTGCTATCATCGGAGGCCCTGGCACATCATTTCCACTCCTAGATGTACAGCTAGAGTGGATTTGTAGTACTCCCTCAAAAATTCCTCCCGTAAAGCCAATGGTACCATGGTACGTCCTCTAAAGAGGAAAACGTGATCCCTAACTTCAGAAAATCCATCAGGTGCATGCCCTGTGGACATATGAATACATCGATCCTTGCAGTCAGTGTCTCCATGTTTCACATCCATGACTCCCTGAAGAAGTGGGAGAGTGACTGTAAAATACCGAAGAAAATATTGTCCATCATTACCTACAAAGGATATCTTCAAAGTGGCCAGCTACTATATTGCCTCACCTAGCATTTTTATACCCGATTTTATACTGAGTGAATATGCTAAAACATTCCCTATCCCTGGACTATAGACTATCTTGAAGTCATAGTCCTGGAGGAACTAAAGCCGATGACGTTGTCTCAGGTTCATTTCCTTCTTTGAGAAGATATACCTAAGACAATTGTGATCCGAGTATACTGTAAAACATTCCCCCGTCAAATAATGTCGCCTCTTCTTCAAGGTGAAGACCACTGCTGCTAACTATAGGTCATGCATACCATAGATCTACTCATGTTGTCCCAGCTATTCAGAACCATATGTGATAACTGATCTCTCCTACATCGGGACACATCCGAGACAGTTCCCTGATGTGTCGCAGTAGACTATGTACCCAACGCCCTCTTCTAGAAGCCTCAAGATGGGGGAACTTATCAGTCTCTATATCAGCTCCAAAAAACTCTGCTGAAATCTATCAGACAACATGAAGGGTTTCCCATTTTCATCAATGTTGATAATGGTGCTGAAACTTTGGAGAAATATCTTGTAGTATCCAGCCAAACATAGGAAACTCTATACCTCCTTCACACTCCTAGGTGGCTCCCAAGAAAGTACAACCTAAATAATTAATAGATCAACCAGAACTCCAGCCTCCGAGATGACATGTCCCAGAAAGTGAACCTTTGAGATCCAGAACTGTGATTTCGAGATCTTACCATAAAGCTGGTGCTCTCGGAGTGAGTCCAGAACTATCTTCAAATGATAAGCCTGATCCTCCTCAATAATTGAGTAGATCAGAGTGTCATTACTGAAGACTACTACAAGGCAATCATGTATTGGCTAGAATATCCTGTTCATGAATCCCTAAAACACTATTGGAGTGTTGATCATGCCGAATGGAATCACCACGAACTCAAAGTGGTTGTTCCATTTTTTGAAAGCCCTCTTCTGCACATCCTTGTCTCGTACTCTGAGCTAGTGATAGCCTGATTTGAGGTCTATCATCTAGAACCACCATGCTCCCTTCAATTGATGAAAGAGGTCGTCAATCCTCAAGAGTGGGAACTTCTTCTTCAAGGTGACTTGGTTCAGGCGTTGATAGTCAACACAACGTCTCAAGCTCCAATCATCCTTCTTGGTGAACAAAATCAGGGCTGCCCAAGGAGATACACTGGGCTAAATGAAACCCTTCCCATGCAAGTCCTCCTGCTATACCTGCCACTCACGATGCTCCACGGGATCCATATAATGCACTGGTGGAGATATCGGTGCCATCCCAGGGTACATGTAAATTTAAAAGTCCACCTCATTGCATGGAGGTAGACCCAGAACATCATCAGGGAAGACATCCGCATACTGGTCCACCACTATAGTATTACTCGAACACATCACATCAAACACTCCCAGGGTAATTCTAGACCACATATGAGTGATTGGCAGCACTCTCCTCCAGGTAAGTCCATCCAGTGTTGCAAAGGATCCCTTATCACTAGTGAAGGTAATCCTAGTACCATCCTCTTGTATACACAACACTTTTGGCATAATACAGTCTATCTGAGCATGGAATGTAGATAACCAGTCCATTCCCAAAATGATGTCAAAAGGCCTCGATGCCACTATTAGGAGATCCCATCCAAATCTCTTGCCCCCTATAGTAAGCTCACACTTCTAGAACCAATGTGTAATAATCTAATCCTCTCATGTAGTAGTCTCTAGCATTAAGGATCTAGCCAACTACTCCACCAAAATCTTCGATCTCTGAACGAGGGTAGTGGAAATAAAATAATTACTCACACCTGTGTCTATAAGTACTACAGCTATGGTGGAGTAGATATAGATCGTACCTCGTATCATCTCTGGAGTTCCAAAGTCATATACCTTAGATAAATGGTGTTGAGATCGCCCCTATCCACCTACTCATTGTGGTCTAGGTGGACCACCTAGTTGTGGTGGAGGTTACATATCAAATCATCACCCACCGTTAGCTGAAAGACCATCTCCTCTTCCATGTCTGCCTGCCCCCTACGTACCTCCTTGTTCGAACCACTATCTCTGCCTCGGCGGTCCTTAGACCATATTATTATCACTGGTATGGCATGTCAGGAAATCACGAGCCATGTGACCCTGCCCGCTGTATGCACAAAATTGTCTTCTCCATGCAAGACGGGCTCTGCCTCCGGTGCTCCACTCAGCCGACCCTGTATCCTACGGTCGTCCACCAATAGGTTTGGTCCTCTTGGACCTCTGTGTCATTTTTCTGCTACCATCTGAATAAGACTCCACTGTGTGATGCTCGGTGGTGGGTCTCACTACTGGCGACTGCTCAGCAAGAAAACTCTCCACTACGAGGGCTTTCTCTAACACCCCTGCGTACGTTGGGATGATGAGAGAAATCATTAAAGCCCTAATATCCTTCCTTAGTCCCTTATCGAAGGTCTAGGCCCTGAATAATGGGTCCCTCACTAAATTAGTGGAGTAGCGTGAGAGGTTGTTGAACCTCACAGGGTACTGATCCACAGTCATGCTACCATGCGGAAGATGAATAATCTCCTAAATGTGCACTGCGAGAAGGGTTGTTGGAAAAAACATGGCACAAAACAGGCTCTCAAAGTCTTCCCAAATAAGTGTCAAAATCTCATGAACCTAGAGCATAAAACTACACCATATATCTAATTCTTCCAATATAATATTGGCATCATGGTTCCCCATGAGATCAGATAGTGTCCCTACTAGTCAGAAGACTCTCACCAAGGCCTCCAGCCAATCCTCAGCCACTTGTGGTTCTGACTCCCCCCTGAACATGGGTGGTCACTAGCACTAGAAACTGTCCAATGAACTCATGTGGTGGACACCCTCTACTGGTTGGGATGGTTGCATGGGTGGCTCAATGGGAAATAGTAATGCTGGTTTCTCTGTTGGTGCCTCTACTAATAAATCGGCCTCCACCATGGCCTCATCGCTCGATGGGTTATCCTGGCATACTATACCCAGAACCCTAGATGGTTGTCTGTGTGGAGGGATACTGAAAATAAAAAGGTTCTCCATGGTCAATAAGTTATACCGGGCTTGCTGACTCAAAGAGTTCACAAAGAAAAATTTTAAAAACACACACACAATCAGTGTTTTCAAGCACTGAGTGAGAAATATAAAGTTAGGGTCACGGTGTGTAGATACATTAACCATCCCACAAACACTAGATTCCCTAAACTGATAACAACACTCACTACATATAACACTATTTCCGTTAAAAAGATCAGTGTCCAATATTCTATTTTTGACAGAACTCCTATTATACCAATTTTTCACGACCTGTCCCCCAGGGCTCGTGTCGTGACTACCCCAAGCCTGCCTTCCATAAGCGTGGGGCTAGAGACTAGCACCGAAAGGCGTATTCCATAAAACCATGAAGTCAATTCATTTATATCCTATAAACACACTCAACCATGCACATAGAAAGATACAAACACAAGTAAACTATATAGTAAAAAATCATGTGTACAGTGTGAAAAAGTGGACAGAATACCATCCTAACTGAAACGTACAAGAAAACTGGAAAGGTACAGTGAACCCTCACCAAGGATCCTACCTGATGGGTAGGTATAGCCCCCGAACGGTCGACTCAATGGTTGGAACCATCTAAGGTCCACCTCCAAGACACCCCTATTCCTGGAACCCTGGTCCTCAGTCAGTGTTGTCTGTCATTTGTAGTAAACCCAACAAGGTGTGGGAAAAGCACATCCAGGTGTGAATATAACGATACTCAGTTAGGACCGTGAGACCCTCAATGGTCTCAAAAAATCCACAAAGGATAAACCACAAAGCATGAAAACAACTGACAAACCTACTTAGATATATTCCTACACATATACCTAAGTTATCAAGTCTACCCATCTCATTCATGAGGAAACTCAAGGCCTAAATCCTTATCCAAATTAAAATTGTTCCTTGAAGGAAAAAATACCATGAATGTAACACCACAATGGTATGTACTATAAAGGTAACAGCAAATAGAATAATATAACAAAGGTATCACCATGAAGGTATGTACCACGAAGATAACACTACAACAGTAAGTACCACATAGGTAACGCCAAAGAGAATAATACCACAAAGGTATTACTATGAAGGTATGTACCATAAAGGAACGCCCCACAGATGATTACCACAAAGGTAAAGACTTCGCTCACAACTGGAATACCATAGGTATGTTAGTAAATATGATTACATGTAACTATTGAATCATCTTAATCCTTTAAGATGCAGACCCACATAGGATCATAAATCATCAGAACCATGTCAGATCTTAGATCATTAGACCAACATTGGATACTACTATTGCATACCCACGTAGGATCCTAGAGTAGTACCACATGGATTCCAAGAGCAGATCCATGAAGGATACTAGAACATATACCCACATAGTATCCAAAATCACAGACCCACATAGGATCCCTTTCTCATGTTACATCCAGCTACAGGGTTCTCGCACTAAGCTCTCTTGATTCCGGGAGGATCCGATCCTCAAGAAATAGGTTGATACTCTAACTTATATGAAGTCCCAAGAAGATGTATCCATGAGGACCTCCACATAATAGGGTTCTCAATGAAATAGATGGTGTGTCGATCAGATGCTCGGTCTGTAATTTATTGGCCTTTTTGTCCCGAGGGACCAGTTGGATTCGTGTTCGATCAAACCAGGCTATACCCCAACATTATCCAAAACACAAGTGGGGTATACCAAAAGTACCTTCTACATCCATGGTTTCCATAGACGAAAATGGTTTATCAAACGGATGATCATAGCTCATGATATGGACAAAAGAGTGGAAGAGGTCGAAACTGGTTTGGGTCAACCCGGCCCGACCCGGGTCCGGACATGGGTCCGACCTGGCCCGCTGGGTCTAGCTCGGACAGCGATTTGTGGCCCGTGATGGTGGCCCACTGGGTGGTCCGATCGGCTCATAGTTGGCCGGAATGCCAGCCCTACTCTACGCGGCACGGTCACACACAGCGCAATCACTAGTGTCATGTAGCGAGCAGGCCGCCCCTTGATCACCACTGCATTCCTGCGTCATAGCCCCTGGATGTCAGGCGGCGCAGATGCGCGCCGACACCACCTTCATGCAGCCGGTTGTGCGCTAGCCATCTCCCTCAATCCTCCACGGCCAACGGGCATCGACCCTTATCCAGCAATGTAGTTGCGCCTTCTCCATATTCACGGCCGAACGGAGTGCCGACCGCTGCTTCGGAGCCCCCTACTGCCAGTCGCTGGCACTGCTTTCTGACAGCATTCCTCGGGGAACCGGACACGCCCCGATGTCCTATTCTTCATTCTATATAATTTCTCACTCATTTCAGGACATCATCATTGATTTAAAACCACCACAATCCAAAAAGTTTGTAGAGAGGTCGGACCATATTCATTTTTCCCGAACCATCCGCATTAGAACTGTAAAAAAGGATTATTTGTTCTTAAATAATGATGAACGTCAAGAATGTGTAATGGGTATTAAAAATAACAAACCCTACCTTGTCATTCATTGGAGGAGTTGAGAGGTAGAAGATGAATTCGTTCAAGAATGTCGACGTTTCTTGCTTCCGAAAAGCACTTCCGATCCGGGCTTGGGGTCAGTTTATCATTCATCATTGTTGAGGAAAATATCTTCTTTGGAGAGAACGTTTCTCCAAAATTCTCCCTTTCTCCTTTGCCAAAAAAACCTCCATCCCAACAAAAATGAACTGAAATGTTATTAAAAATAAGTCTAACAATTAATTAAAGATGACAAATTTAAATAATTGTAGTAGCTTTATTTATTAATTGGATAATTGAGAGGTTTTCACCAATTAAGAAGGGTTTAGGTGGTCCCCACCATCATGAATTTAAATTGGGTGTTTTCTAGCTATGGTGGCCCCCAAATCCCTATTTTAAATAAGAGGGGTTATAAAAAAATAAAATTTGTTCTTTATTTTATTTTTATTTCCACGAAAAACATGAAAAATAATATTCACCCTCAACCTAATATGGTCGAGGTGAATATCTATTTATGCGAAGAAAGACATATCACATTCAACAATGTCCTCAGATTAAAATTTTTAACAGCGGTTCAAATGTTACAAAAATCTGCTCACACACATACTGAATGTACAAAAAAGTTCAGAAATTCATTTTGGGTACACCGGGCCTTAGAATCATGCGCCGTCAATTTTCATTGACTCATATAATTCCCATATAATTAAAAAAAAATCATGGAATTTCCAGGTATTTAAAAAATTAGTTTATTATATGCTCTCTATCTATTTACCATAATCATATGTCTTTCAAAAATTCCATGAGTATAATCACTAATTTGTAACCCAGGGGAGGACATTTAAAGGTAGAGGTAATGTTATCAATCAAGATCTCTTAATACTTTATTCTATTACCTAATAAAAACTACTGATTCCTTTATTTTTTGATAAAAGAAATTAATAATATTATTAAATTTTTTTAAGATAATGTAAATTATTTTTCCATTATTTCTAAAAAATCATTTGAAAAATGAATAAATCCTCATGAACAGGTGAAAACTACCTCCATTGTAAATGATGTTCTCAATTTGTTATCCGAACCATATAAGGATAGTTATGAAATTTTGTAAATATTATCAACAATAATTTTATCATTTTTTTAATATAATTAAATTATAATCCATTTCAAACCTTGCGGATGATTTATAGAATATAAATGAGGTATCTGTTTGTACATGTGGACTACCCCCACAATTGAGGTAACATACCTCTTTTTCTATAATAGTGTTGTTATTTTTTATATAAAAACATTAAATCATATGAAGAAACTTATTAAAATCATAATAATTTCATTATTTTTAATTAATAATTATATTATTCGAAATTAATTAGTTTGTTAACCATCCTTATGCAGACATTATTTCTTGTTTTGGTTTTGGTGGGATTAACATCATACATGAACCATGATATTGATGCTTATATTTGATTAATATGAAAAATTAATTGCAATATTTATTATAAAATAAAGATAAATTAAATATTGGTTTATGGTATTATAATGGATTTTTTGATATATAAATTTCAATTATTCTACTACACATTTATTCAAATTAATCTTCTAAAACATGAACACCCCCAATTTGATTGTGATTAGTCATAAATAAAACACACATGAAATTAATTTATAAGTTTATAAATAATTATAATAAATTTATTATATTACATATAATTATCTATAAATTATTAAATTTAAATTTAAAAAAATAATTAACACCACTATTAAAAATATATTTCTAAATTAGCAACTAAAGATAATAAAAAATGATGATGATTATGAAATATAAATAAATAATATATTTAAAAGGAATGATATTTAATGAATATAAAAAATATAATATATTTGAATTTGTTTCCCAAGCTTGTGATTAATTTATGATTTTTTATACTAGAGGTTAGAGAAGGTTTTATTCAGCCAGATTAAAAGAAAGTGTGTTTTTTTCAATTTATTTTCTATATAAAATGTTTTTATGAACAAAATTTATTTAAATGGTAAAAATATATACAATTGGATATATAATATAATGAAATATATTTTATTTTCATTATTTTACATTAAATTAAATTTCTATTGATAAATGTGGTCTATATTGAAACATTTATTGATATGTGAATGTTTTTTCTTGGAAAAATTCTCTTAGGGAGTCATAAGGATTCTTTTTTTACTATAGGTTTACATAATAATTATACTATATTACTCTATTATAATACATATTTATCTCTCTATAGGTAATATTTCATTTTTAATCATAATAATATACTCTGAGGGACTACATTAGCTAATAATATGAAGTATTTCTATTTATATTAAAATAAATTGGTGTCCACTTTGATACAATTTAGATACATTATTAAAATACCATACCAAATTTTCATATATCATTCTTATGATGATGATGATTTAAGATAAATTCACTAAAATCCATTTGGTTCCCATAATTTATCTAAACAATAATAATCAAATGAATGTTTTATTTCATAATGTATTATTATTTTTCAATTTAATTATGAGAAAGTTAGGGTCTATTAAAGACCTGAGATGAAAAAATAAGAAAGAGGTGAACTCAAATACTATATAATAAAAAACATACCATATGTTTATTAATTTCTATATCATAATAAAATTATAAACATTTTCATCAATGATATATTTTTTATTAATAACATCTAAGTACAATAATACCTCTATATAAGTCATGATAGAGGACAATTTATGTCAGATGAAAAGATTTATATAATTACATAGGATTGTGAGATTATATATGTGATCAATGGATCATAAATAATGATATATAAAATAAAAATGATTTAGAAAATTATAATTATTATAAATAAATAGTGGATTGAACATAACATAATGTTTCCCTATTGGATTAGGACTCACATATTATTCCCCACAATGGGTCATGAAACAATAATAGTTTCCCTCGTGAGTTAGAAAAAATTATTATTTCATATAGTTTATTGGGAACTAAAACCATTTTCTCATTGTATATTAGGAAAATAACTATATTTTCTATAGAAAAATAGAAAATAAAACCATTTTATAACTATAGATTAGTCATTACTTCCTATTTCTTATAAGGTATCATGTATTACATCATATTACCCATATTTTATCACCCATCATCACTAATTTATAGTTATTATCTCATGATATATAAATCATACCCAAATTGTTTTTATTTTTATTTAGTACTCATCCATAAAATAATAATCACCTAAACTAATATTTCATAAAAGAAGTAAATTAAATATCAAATCATCAAGAATCCATTGAATGACATTTGGTTTTGTAACATTCTTATTTAGTATCACATGAATGATTTTGAGAAGTAGATATAGTATCACAAAAATAAAACCACCCAAAAGGATTATTATATAATGGAATTAAAAATGTCATACATAAAACATAACTCTATATGATTTAACTATTTTAGACATAATGATGTAAATTGTAGAAAATATGTAAAATAAGTTTTATATTTTATTAGCATTGTATTAAAAGAATAAGTTACAAGTTATATTCTAAAGAAATCTAAAAAGGAAAAGTGAAAAACATTGAAATTATTTACTTGTAAAATGAATCCACAATAAATTATACATGAAATAGGAATTATGTATTTCTAGTGGAAATGAGGACTTTAAGGTAAAATATGATCATTGATGTAATGACTTTTTATTATGCAAAATTAAAATTACTTTTACCCACACCATAAAAAAAGGGATAAAATAACCATGTTTTACAATTGTGATAAGAAAAATACAATGATCCCAAATATATATATATATATATATATATATATTTCAAAATAGGAATATATAATAATAATGGGATTAGAGAATATGAATATGAAATTAACATATCCATTTTAAATATGATGATAAATATTAATAATAAAATTATATAATATTAGGAATGTAATAATTAATGTAGTTATACAGAAAATGATGAAGTTCATTATAGTATCTTGTTTTAATATAATAAAACCATCATGTAAAACCATAGTCAAAGATGAATCATTATGATTCTAGATAAAATTATATTGTTATGAACCCACTATACAGTGGAAATTCATTTTAAAATATATAACAAAACACATTATTTTCTTCTCTAGAAAAATAATATTTTCATGGAATCATTGACACATATTTTTAAAAAATTATTTCACTTATATTTTAATTAAATTTTTAATCAAAATCCCAAGAATGGGAGATCATGAGATAATTTTGAATATCCTTTTAATTTTTTATGTACAAGATAACAATATATCCATTGATATTGAATAGACAATTTATAATTAGGTGAGTGTGGATTTTATCCTTACTCTAAATAAATTAAAATTGACTTGAAAATGCTTGTCCATTACTCCTGACATCCACAAAAGTATTTTCAAATCCATTATCATTAGAATAAATATCATAAAAAAGTTATTATATTGGAATTGTATAACTGTTAAATATGTATAATGATATTATTCAGACGTTTTTAAAGTGTTTAATCACAATTCATGATATTTGGATAAGGAATAAATGTCTATATTAAAAAATATATGTTTCATCATAGGGGGAAGAGTATATACCTTTAAACGAGTTTCATTATCATTTTAAATATAATGTAAATCACGTAGGACTTGTTTTATTTTTATATAATCATTATAATGTTATAAATAACATATTTATATTTAAAATACACTCTTATAAGTATACATGTATAGTTTTTATAAAAAATAGACTAGATATATTATGTAGCTGATTGTCCACGCATAATTTTTACACAACATCTTCGAAAAATCATGATTTCATGTTATTTGGTTTTGTAAAATAATTTTTTATTATTCTAGGATCTAATGAAATTAAATATTTATATTTAATATTCATGTGATTATGTTCCTTGTATCAATTTTTTTATCTCACAATGTTATTCCACTATAAATTTGGTTCATTTGATATTAAATTCCCTTATACCAACTATGATTATATATTTATCTATATAAATACCATATTCACTAGATTTTCTTACACACAATAGTTAAAAAATGATTCATGAGGCATTATATAAATATTAATGTGAATATTATAATAATATTAAAAACATTTTTAAATAAAATGAAGTCACTCAAATAAAATTTCTTATATTTATAGGATAAAAAATTAATATTATTTCCTATTAATATGGATTATTCAATATGATATAACTGTAATTTAAGAATTAAAATTTCTATGTAATGGCTCAAACCTAAAAATTACATATTCATGTTATTTATATACTATAATTAAAAATATTTTCCCAATGATATGTTTCGTCAATAATTCACGTAAATTAAGAAAAACTCATATATAAAGAACCCATACATTACATGTGAATTCTTATACTCAGTATCTATTTATTCCTCAAGGGAATCTACTCTAACAAAAATATGTTTTATTTTTAGGATATATCCAAAAACTTTTCCTGATGACCTCATCCATGTTCATACTCTTCCTTTACCATATGAAAAACATTTCAAAACATGATATGAGCACCAAATCTCGGTATGGGATATTAAAATAATTGGAACACATAGTCAATTGAAACCAGGTAAATACATGAATAATAATTTCACTACAAACATAACATTTTTCCCAGGAAGCTAAATATCATCACTAAGAAATATCATTAATATATCCTTTGAAAAAAAGATTCCCCATGAAAAATCATTAGTGGTAATAGAAAATTCACGTTGGTACTTGATACATCATCACATATAACCCTTAAAAAAATTCAAATGGAATAACCTTATGGTTCACATCAATCTATATAGTACCAAATACATTGGGGAGCTATTTGGGAACACACCTCTTTTATGAAATAATAGTCTTACCCTATAATATCTATGCACACCAATCATTTAAAAATCCCATGGACAAAAACTAGTAATTAAAAATTTTACTATATAAAAAACTATATTAAAATCATATTAAAAGAAATATTAGATATAAAAATATTTTTATCTTTCAAAATCAAATTTTCAACCTAAAATATACCTTTCTTTGAAAAAAAATAAATTACAAAACACCCAATAGGTAAATAATGTTTTTAAATAAATGATTATTGAAATATTTCCATGGAAGACAAAAAAAATAATTTCCATGGTGGTAGAAAAGTGAATTCATCTATGTACATTAAGAATATAACTATCATGTTATCATTTTTCAAAACATTCCATATAAAACATGTTCAAAGATTACTTTTCGATGAAAATTAAATTAAATTAATGTTATACATAAATGGAATTTATAATATAATATATTGATTATATATGTAGAGGAAAATAATTTTAAATTAAATCATAAAACATATAATAATATATTTTTAAATTGAAGTGTCCCCTACTACATGATTAACTTTTAATCGTTAAAGTCATTAAAGAATAAAATTAAACAAGAGATTATATATCATGATAATAGAAAAAATTAATGATATAAAATGTCATATGTATATTATATACACCTTATAATGTTCATAAAAGCTAGATATGTCGCAATTACATGATATTGAGAAGAGGCTCATTAAGATGAGTCTGAAACATCACATACAATCATTATAGTCCCCTTCTTCGGACAATATCCTTTTGTTAACACATTAACACCTCTAAGAAGGGTGTTCAAAAAAATATAATACATTATAATGTGGGGAGGGATTATATGAAGGGATTTGGATAGAACATATATAAACATAATACATTTTAAGATGTGAAGAAAAGAGAATAACCAGTACCCATTTATATTAGAGGGGTAGGTCTACTCTTGTAATTATTCAATTTATTAAATTAATATAATAAAAGTTTACATTCCAAATGTCGTCAAACTGATTTATTAAAATTAAGGGATTATTATTGGTATAAATAAATTAATCCAATAAAAATAATGGAGTTTTTACTATTTATTAATACATAACTTTTTTTCAACCCATTTTAAACCTTTTTAATTTATATTATAATATAATGTAACTTAAACATTGAGGATTCGTATAATTACTATAAAATGAAAAAAGAAGAATAAATAGATTATTAATTCTATTTTAAGATTTCATCCAATAATTTGGCTGAAATTTTTATTTTTAATTTTTTTATCATTTTATATAATATTTCTTATTTTAAAATATCAATAACATAAATTTTGACACTATTCATTACATGAAACTTTCAAAATATCATTACCATAATATAAATTTAAAAAAATAGTTATAAAACATAATTAATATGTATATGTATTCTAAAAAATTCTTTCATTGCACTAATCATCTAAAAATATTTTTATTTTAGTATTCTTTATATCTTTCTTTTGATATTTTCTTGAATTAAGGAATTAAAAAATCACTATTATTAAATCCTTTAATATAATAAATTGTTACTTAAAAATTCAAATTGAATTATCATAATAAACATAAAGTCTTTATATTTCAAAATACATTTTTAGTTTATCATGTCCCTACTATAACTAAATAATTATAATTTATAACTTGTTAAAATAATTTTTAAAAACATGAATTTCCTTTGAATATAATATTTTCATTTTTATATTCTCATCTGAAAGACCATAAATTGACTCATAAAAAATTAATTCTTAGAGATTTAAATTAATAATCTAGTAAAATTATTAAATTTTAAAGGGTTAGTTTTTAATTTTTATAATAATATTGTTATCCTTATTTACTCAATTTACGCTTAATAGTTGTAATAAACATTTACTAATGATATTGTTAATATACTAAAAAAGGGACCTATTTAATAAATTAGGGAACTATTAATAAAAATATAGATTTAATTTTTCAAAATTATATAGACAAAAATTTCAGAATAAATTAAAAATTTATAACATTAATAGAACTAGAATATGGGTTTTTTAAGTAAAAATGTAAAAAAGTTCACAATGTTTTTATATCCAATTTCGATGTAAAATTGATTCCAACAACCTTAAATGGATTGAATGATAAAATATTTATCGACATATAATTTAAAACAAGTCTATAATATAAAATAATAATATAAATAAATCATATAAAATGTATATTTCAATTAAAACAATATATATTATTCACTATTCATCCAAAAAATGAATCCCATAAAAAAATCCAAAATCAAATAAACCAATGTAAATTTAGATACTATGATTTCAAATAAGAAGATTATTTTTTAAAATAGAAATTATGGATGTTTCCAAAAATAGTTTAAAATAATGTGTTCCATCAATATGCAGAAAAATTACCTTATTAGAAAAATAATTTTTTAGGTGTAAAATTTTATTCATAATTATATAATGTCTACAAAAAATTAAGACTAATGATAAAAATTAAATTAAATATATATTACAGATAATTCCTAATATAAGACAAAAGTTTTATTTGTATATTTATTGGTATAAAACCAACTTTGACAAATTTGAATAATTTTTTAGAAAAAACCTTTCCTTTTATATAGAAAAAGGGTTTTATTTTAATTAAAAATTAATTGGTGACCAAATAATTAATTAAATATAGGTTATCCTTATGTTAAAAATTTATTTAATACAATTCATTGCCCTCATTCTAATAGATATATTTTAATTATACTATTAAAATAATAATATTTTGTTGTACATTTAATATCGATGTTGATTTTAATGTACGCTATCAAAAATAGTGTTTTCTTATATAAAAACATTGTATCTAACATTCTACCCTTAATACATTTCATGCACGATTTTGGATCCCAGCCATGGTAACTATGGTTGAACAATTAAAAATACAATTATTGAAAAACCACATTAGGGAAAGGACTAATGAAACTTTCACATAAAAAATAATTGGACGTACAAAGATCATCCATTAATCAAATTCCAACACAAACATGAGTTTTTTCAATTGATGAGTATTTATGATAAATTAATCATGCCTGAATCACTGGAATCAACATATATAGAGTAACATCATCCATAAAATATTTACAATCTATTTATCAATTTATGAAAAATTTGCAGAAAAATGAGTAGGATAATATAACATAATTTCCAAATACTAGTTAACCTTTATCTGATGAAAAACAAAATTAATAAAAATAAATATATTCTACTACAAAATGTTTATCCTAGACTATTCAATAAATAACTATCCCAAAAATTCCCAAAAATTATTATATAAATTATTAATACCTAAATATAATCAATATCAACCTTGCATGAAAGCCATCAATGATATCCGGTTCATTTCCTTAAAAACAATTCGGTATTTTTTAAGGTTGTGTAATATTGCAGTGGATGGAATGTCTATAAATTCCATGCTTCCCACCTATCGCTTAGATTATATCATCCCTAATATTTGGGTTAATTTGGTATGTGGAAGCCTCCTCTTTTGAAGAATAAACTGAACAGATATGACCCATGTTGCTCAGGTTACATGTGGGGTGGTGGAGTGATCCCAAAACCATTCAGTTCCATTCTGGCGGCCATCATAACCTTCTATGGTGATGAAGACTCCCTCCATGTAGAGGACCTCGCTCTACTCTGAGGTCTACTTCTTTTTTAGTAGATTAACAATCCATTAAGGGAGGTTGAGATTGATTCTATCTCTATTTATAATGAAATTATATATAAGGTTCATACCGCATAGTCCGTTGAATACTATTTTATAAGGTGCTAGAGTCATGTGAACAACCCAATGTTCAATCTTCATAGATAAATTCATGAATTGTTGTGTCTGGATTTTGTGATACTAGAGTATCTGATGAGGACCAGTTTATTATTTTCTATAGTATTGGTTCCTTTCCAATGAAGGTAGTAACATTTTTCGGGATGATTTCATGGGGTTTCATTACTTTTGAGATTTTTAATTGTAATTTTTTATGATTTGAACCATTCTCATAAAAAATTTAAAAAAATCCCTTTTTTCTTACCATTAGTACACACAATTTAGAAGGATTTGATTATATAATCTTATATGATGGTATTTTATCACCAAATAACATCAATGACTCTTAAAGCGTGATACCTAAAATTTAATTTCCCAAATAACATAATCTATAGATATAATAACCATTTCTATAAATATCTCAAATCACCATTACTCCATAATAAAATTACTGATTAATATAAAATATAAATACAATAGTACTATGAATATAACATAACAATGTATTCTATTTACCTTTATCTTATTGAATTCATAAAAAAGAGAACTTTATCCAAAATGATTTTAATCACTTAATCAAATAATCATATCACAATCTGAAGGTTATAAATTCTATAATACAAATTTTCTGAAAATGAAAATATTATTAATCCATAATCTTGTTTAACAAAAACGAAAACCTCATACCCAACTTCACTTCATGTAGTTCATTGTTAGGTGATGTATAATTGACACCCTTTAGTGGTGGGATCAATTATCATGATCAGGTCAAGAGCGACCGGTTGTCACCGATCCCATTGGTTGTCAATTTTATCTGAAAAGGTATAATTATTATAAAAATAAAAAAACATGATAATATCATTAGAAATAACCATAACATGTGTAGGCCTCAAATTTTATCTCATACCATCCATTTTGGATCCAAATTATTATAAAAACTACATAAAATTTACTGTCTACAAAAATACCATTAGTCACAATAAAATTTCACAACATAAAGCCAAAAAATGTACACATAATACAGGGAAAATATCATCCACATTAAAATTATAAACCCACGATGGTATTCCTACCACTTATGAAAACCTCATAATCTCTAATGTCATCTATCACAATCTTTGATTCAAACTATACAAACCATGCCATAAATACTGCATATTCTGGTAAATTAGAAACATAAAATAGGCATCTTTTCCCATATATATTTTAGGTCTAATGTTTTAGAGAATTAGTAAAAAATGTTACATTGTAAAAAAATACATTACAAGTGGATGTTTACACTCAGCATCTATTTCTTTCTCTAAACGAAACCATATTAAAATACATCATGGTTTTTTACCTAAAATATCATAACAATTTTCTTTATTACCTCAACATTTTCATGAATATTCTGTAAAACATTGTGAAATATTTCAAAATGTGGGATGAACGAAAAATCCCTTTATGGGATAGAAAAATAATATATATAGTTAGTTCTGCAAAAACATGTAAATCCTTGAAAAACACTTTCTCGGAAAACAAAATGTTTTACACATAAACTTAAATATCATTATATTGAAAGATCATTTATATTAAATTTTAAAAATTTATTCCCATAAAAATTAATTATCATGAATAGAAAATTCATGTAGGTACCTTGGGAAGTCATCACATAGAGGCCCTACAATTTCAATAACCATACGGTCAACTTCCATATCCGGAGTACCCAATGCATTAGAGCACTATCTGGGTGCATCAATCGTTTAGGGTCTAACGAGCTCACCCAATGATATATGGGAGCACCAATAATTTATAATTACCAAGATACACACAATGTAAAATAAATATCTCTATATTAGAAACGCTTTTAAAATTTGATGCATATCACATTTATATATTTAAATAGAACAGTCTTTCGGAATAAAATTTTCAATAAAAAATAAACCATTCTTTTTAAAAAAATTCAATACCAAAATACCAAAAAAATAGTGAAGGATTTTTAATTATGGGAACATGATATTTTTTAATGAAATCAAATGATAAAATTACTTCCATAGTAGAAGAAAATTCAATTTCATAATGTTTGTTAATAAAAGAATATTCCTTTTTTTGTTATTAATTTTTTTTATAAAAAACATAAAATGATTCCTCTTTAAAAAAATTAAATGAAATTAAATATTGACATCAAATAGCCTTTATAAAATAATATTAAAAATATTTAAATCAAGGAAAATAATTTTAAATTTTATCTAAAAACATTTTAAAATATATTTTGAAAAAAATGTTTCATATACGACATAGAAATATTTTAATCATAAAACCCATTAAACTAGAAAATCACACAATACATTAAATATTTTGATAACAGGGAAAATTAATGATCATTAAATTAAAATGGTTGTATATAAACCTTATAAAATTCAAAAAATCATGATATGACTCAATGAATGAAGATTGAAATGAGGTTCTTTACTTTGAGTCTAATTCGTGACGTATAATATTTCTATTATGCTTCTTTAGATGCTGTAATTTGATTCACACCCTAACACCTCAAAGGAGGGTGTTATGACTAAAACATGGCCATACAAATGTGGGGATAGATTATAGGGGGAGATTAATGTAGAGTTTTTTCTGATCCAAATTGGATTTGAGGTGTGATGAAAATAGAATAATGAGTTCCCTTTTACAAGAGAGGGCTAGGGAACTATTTGAATTCTTGAAATAATTATATTAATATAAATTAATTTTCCAGAAAATTGGAAAAATTATTTATTTGGAATAAAGGATGACTATCTTTCTAAATTCACTCATCCAATTAAAATTAGACTTGTTCAGGCTATATTTTTATTCCTTATATTTTTATCCCTTATTTAACATTTTTAGTTATTTCAATTATATCTTGTAATTTAATCTTTGAACGTAGATATACATAATATAATATTCCAAATGAATAAAAAAAATTAATTTCTAAAATTTTGAGATATACCCAAATCAGATTAATGAAATAAATATTTTGAAATTGGTATATCAATCAATAGAATTTTCATTATTTTAAAATATCAATAATGTCATTTTTGACAGAATTCATTACAATAGATTTTCAAAATATAAATACAAAAAGATAAATTTAAACTCAAACATCTAAACAATACCTAACATGTAAAATATTTCTTAAAAATTTATGGATGAAATTAATCTTGTGAAATTAAATTTATTTTAGTAATGATAATATCATTTATTTGATATTTCCATCTATTAAACAATATCTTCATCATCATTATTAATGAATTTAATTTGATTATTTCATCCATTAAAATTTTAAAAAGTTATCATGATAAATTAAAAAATTCTATATTAGGAAATAAAATTTTTAGTGAAACATACCCATTATATAAACACATATTACTAATATTTCAATTGTTAAAAATAATAGAATGAAAAAATTGTCATTTCTTTGAATATTATATAATAATTGCTATATAATCATCCAAATGACCATAAATGGTCTAAAAATTATCCTTTATTTCATAGGGATGAAAAATACCCATAAAATAAAATTAGGGAAACTTTTATGGTATGTTTATAATATTTATAATATTATTATTACCCTTAATTACCCAATTTACCCTTAACTATGGTAATAAAAAATTAAAAATGTTACTATTAATATTGTCTAGAAATAAAAGGGACATATTTAAGATATTTGGAACATTTCATTCTGAATGTGGAATACATTTTGGAAAATTTGAAATATTGAAATTTTATAAATAAATTAAATATTAACATTTTTGACAGAATGAAAATACATTTTTAAAAGAAAAAACATACAAAAGATTAGAATGTTTTTATAAAAAATTTCAATATAAAATTTATTCAAATGACCCTATTGGATTTAATGATAAAATATTGATCGAAATAAACTATCAAACCAATCCCTAATATAATCTAAAAAATAAATAAGTGTGACAAAAAAATATTAATTAAAATACAACATTTTTTCACTATTCATTAAAAATGATTATTGTCAGAAAAATATGAAATATTCAACCTTGATACATTTTTATACTATAATAAAAAATAAGAAGTTCATTTTTTTAATTATTATTTTTAATCATTTCAAAAAATATTTTTAAAAAATATTTCCTTCAAAATGATGTTAAATTTTATTTTTTAAAAAATACTTCTTTAATGTGTCAAATTGGATTTGATCTTACATCAGGTATATAAAACACTTCAGTTGAATGTTAAAAAGTATATTAATATATATATATAAATCATTAATATAATCCATCATTAATTTTTTGTTTATTGGTTTAAATAAAAATGCTACTGCTCATTTTAAGAGTTTTTAAAAAAGAATTATGAAAAGGGTTTTTTTCGTTGGTAATCAATTGGTCATAATATAATTAATTATATATTCATATGTAAAACCAAATTTCATTAATATGTTAATTTTTTCCCCTCTTAACATAGAAAGTTTTTGGATGAAATGATAACATTTAAAAAATAATATTTAGTTGTCCGTTTAAGCTCGATGTGGGATATCATATTTGTAATTAGACATAGTGTTTCCTTTCAAAAAATCTCAAGATGATCTATTTTATCAAAAATAATTAAATTGAAAAAATTAAATAAAATTATATATAAATATATAAATATTAATATTTTATAAAATATAAATTGATAGAAAATAATATTAAAAAAACATAAAAATGTTTTTTTCATAGAAGATGTTTTTTTTATTTTTTATTTTCACTTATAGTAAAAAATAATAAATTTTATAAAATATTTTTTTATAAAATTAAATTAATTTTATCATTCATATTTTCAAAAATAAATTGGAGTAAATTTTCAATCATTCTCTTGAATAAAAGATATTTAGGTGAATAGAAAAGAATACATTTATTACTGAATCACTAAATATTATGTCATTATTATTATGAAATTATGACCTATAATTATGTAATAATTTTTAATTTTTAAAATATTGACATGAGAAGAAAAAATATTAATTTCAAAATAAAAATGTTGAACTTATAAACCACTTGATTAACATTTTATAGATTTATAATATATTTTAAAATAATAACTATTTTTTTCTTTCAATTTAACTGATTAT
The DNA here is from genome assembly GCA_963277665.1 of Viscum album. NCBI lineage: Eukaryota > Viridiplantae > Streptophyta > Magnoliopsida > Santalales > Viscaceae > Viscum > Viscum album. The sequence continues at coordinate 496,315,479 of OY728123.1, read as the reverse complement.
TATTTTAGAAAAATTTAGATATGAATTGATTTGGATGAAAAGGAAACCAAATTTTTAATAAAACAAATAATGTTATTAATATCCAAAATATTTTTATTTTTATTGAAAAAAATTAGGGATAAAAACAATATTTTCTAAAAAACAACTTAAAGTTATGTGCAAAAATTTTAAAATTTATATCTCTCATCATATGAAATAGTATTCAGTAACTTGAATCAAAAAATCATTATCTTCATTTCCAAATATGATAGATACGATAATTTTTTTTATTTTTATTTCAATTAATTTCTTATGTTATAAAAGTGTTACCATGGTAATTTTTTGGGTATAACATAACATATAATGGAAAAGAAAAAAATACCTCAACACATTTCTAAAAAATGACCAATTGAGTGGAATATAGATTCAAAATTTAAAAAACACCAGTATTTTCATATTTTTATCCTTTTACATAGATCATTCTAATAAAATTAATATAACTATTGACGTATTTTATTAAAATATTTTTTACTTATAAAATGATACATCATCACCTTGTTTACCCACACACCCAATTTACGTATGAGTACACTAATAAATTAATAAATAACTCCAAAAAACTAAAATAAAAAACTAGAGATTATGGTATTCATGAAATAAGACAATTAAAATAATCATTGAAAAAATGAAATGATCTTTTAGAAATAGTAAGAGTGATTGAGAAGATCCATGTAATTAAGAATAAAGCATTGGGTGATTCATCACTATTTCAATTTTTGAGAAATTTATTATTTTATGATCATAATAAATTTATCCTTTTTATCCTACAAACTATTATTTCATATAGAACGTTATATTTATATTTGTTATAAAATAAATTTTTTATTTTGATCTTCCCGCATGATGAAATTCTACTACATAAAAGTATGACATATTTAAGAATAATTCATGCAATATTTAATAAATATTTCTCCTATATATATAAATATTATATTCTAACTTATGTTCTCTTAATTTGGAACCCTTATTGTGAAATATTTCATATGACATTAATATTTATCATTATCCTTTTTTGAAAGGAGTTTATGTCATCCTTTTATGAATTGAGTTTTCAATAAAGGCATTTTAAATTATTCTTAATTTTTCCTTTAAAACATTATATATTTTCATCCAGGTAATATTTTCTACAAAAAAACATTATATATCTTTGATAAATCTAATATTTAAGATTATTTTTGAAATTTATTTTTTTCAATATGTTTTCAATCCACATTTTTTAAATGATTCTTTAATGTGACCAAATACTCTATCTTAGAAAAACATTATAGTTTAATTCATTATTTGGATTATTCTCTTTTATGAATAATATCATTAATGTTTTAATTACATTTACAAATTATTGTAACACATAATGATTTTCAAAATAAAAGGGTATTTAATGATATTTTTAGAAAATAAAATATTTATTTAATAAATAATTTCATGATTTTAAATTGTATTTTAAAGGCATGTGTTTTAAATTAATTGTTTAGTATTTTTTACATATTCTCAATGTTTTGTTATTAAAACATTACAATTTTATAATTCTTATAATTTTAATTGGTTTTAAATTGAAATATTACAAGATTTATCATCATTCAAAATGTATATGATTTTAATGAAATCATTTTTAAAGAGTATTCACGAATTTCAAAAATTCCGAAATCATCATAATTTTCAATTTGATTTTAATGATAACTTTAGATCTGTGTTTTATTTCTATGACAACATCCTTTGATATTGTATATATATAAAAACTGTAAATAATAATATGATATTATCCATCCTATTTACATGGATTTATTAGGAAATGTTCTATGAATTCCTTTATAAACACATTTCTTTTCCGTGGGAAAATTAAGTGATGTTTGAACTATGAATGACTAATCTAAAATTGAACATATAGATATAGATTATTTATGGGTGTGGACCCCTATTTATGTTTATATAATTTATTTATGTTCTAGATCTGGTGATCCACTATAGGTATAATTGATACTAGACCCATCCTAAGAGGTTACATGAGTAATTTCTAAATCCCAAGAGGGTACATGGGTTATAAACCCAAGCTGAAGAAGGTATATGATTTGTTCTATGAAACACCAATGGTATCATGTGTAGTACCCATCCAAATCTGGTAACAGAGTTGTTGAGAAAATGACAAGAAGGTAAATAGGATGTACCCCAATCCCAAAAGGGAATATGGGTAGTAGGCCAAGACTAATAGGGTATATGAGTTGTTATCCCAATCACAATAAGATATACAAGTTATTATCCCACACCAAAAATATTTTGAGAATCAGTTTGGAGTACCTAGAACCCAGGGTTATGTTTTTCTATTCATTTTATTATATCATAAATAATTGTTATACTATTTTGTTATTCCACCATTGATCATGTTTATTGTTTCGTGTTTCTATACATAAATGACTTGGTATATATTTGATCATTCAAGAATATAAATCATTTTATTATGTCTCCTAGAAAACTCTTATTGTTATATGAACCTTTTCAAAATGAATTTTCCAAAAATCATGATTTATGATTTTGATAGGATCTAACCCTTAATGAAATTTTGTTTAGTTATTCACATAATATTCATTTGAACTCATATATTTCTTAGTTTTCCATTTCCAATTTTATTAAGATGATTATACATTTTGAGATATCTAACGTTGTTCCAATTTAGTTTGATTATAGAGAATTGTCAATGGGTATCATAAAATAGTTGGGGAAATTGGTGATATGAAAATACTTCACACCAAATGGTTTGAAAAAATGTTGGGATAGATATCCTACACAAATAGTTTTCTGTAACCATTAGTATAGGAAAAATTAATTTGGATCTTCAAAACCGTTTGAGAGAAATGTTCGGAATGTCTTGTTTAGCCTGAAGATATCCTAATAGTTTCTTTAAAAGGTATGGATATACATTCTACACGAACTATTTTTTCCAACCATGGGGATAGAAAACAACAAAATTCAACCATCATCCTTCTTCTTTCAAGTCGATTGTGCTCCTCCATCAAGAATATATTTTTCTCTAATGTGATCTATCCCTCATGCGAAGAGTACATCCCAAGAAGCAGCACTTCTTCCCAATATCTCCCTCCTGCAAAGATTACATCCCAAGTGGAAGCCCATCTTCCAGAGAACAATTCCTATAGAACCAATATATAGAGTCTTCCAACCATGATTCCAAACCCGCGATCTATATTTGGTTCACATAATTTTTTTACTTCCACTTTAAATCGGTATGTTGTAACTGCATCCATTTGTTTTAGTGTTTCTAGTAGAATTTGTTTCAATCTTATTTGTTTTACACACTTTGTATTATGACCCCCATATAAAATCAAGTAGTATTTCATTTTAGGTGATGGTTTTCATATAATTTATCATTATAGAATACAATTTATTGATATTGATGTGGTCAATATGATCAGAAATTATTTTATCATTGAATTATTGTAAATGTATGGTTTATTGACATGATTTTGTGGTTTATACATAAATATAGCTAATAAATTTTTTATACTTAGAAGAACGACAAGATACTCTTTCATTATAAATCTACCCAAGATGTTGTCTTGTAAATATCACACTTTACAATTATGATGATGATACCATCACAATTATTCATTCATTAACCTGCTTGAATGGATTAAGAGTTTACTATTGGATGTCACCCAAACACATAGAAAATTGATTTCATGAATATTCATACATAGGGTTACAGTGGGGAATCTTGTTGAGGAATGTTCAATATATTGTTGTGAGATGTGTTCAAGGTAACCAATATAAACCCAAATAATTATAATTGAGAGTCCACAAAGATTGATATACTGATACAAATGACTGGAGTGAATTTCTATTCTGATGGGGAAGAGGATAAATTGGATGGTGTAACACTATATAATTTTTTTAATATAAGTTTCATGGAAAGGAATTTTTATGTCTTTCCCACCATTATCCTCCTCATGATGCATTTACTATACTTATATATTCACATAAATACTGACGGTGAGATAATATATCATCTACTATACAAGTAATGATTCAAATTGATGCCATATTAATTTTATTTGATTGCAAAAAATGAGTATGGAAAACTATGTTAGATAAAGCTTCTATAAGAACAGATTAACAGTTTACCATTGAACAAAAAGTTTCTATTCAAAATAAAATTGAATAATTCATGCATATATAACATATGAGTGAGCATCGATCATGTTTCATAGAACCATTAATAAGGGTGTAGATCTTATTTGAGTGTATGTTTAATACATTAGAACCAACATGAAACATCATTTAGTAAATGATTCCACCCCATAGACATCCCACCACATGGACTTCCCCCACACTCTGGACAACCCCTCCACCTCCCCCACACCCAAAAAACCCCCACCCCTCGTTGCAGACCCCACCCCCTATACAACCCCCACCTCCCCCAAGAAAACCCCCTACATACCCCCCCCATTGACTTCCCCCACACACCCCTACAGACCCCCACCCCCTCGATAGACCCCAAATCACCTAGACAACCCACTAGTAGACCACACACCCCCTGGACACCCCCACTCCCTAAACAACACCCACCCACTACACACCACCATCCCCATGGAATCCCACCCACCCAAGCACCCCACCACCCACCTCCAATGACCCACACCCATGTGGAACACCCCTGTGGACCCCCACCTCCTGAGAGCCCCCACCCTTGATCAGACCCCCCCACAAATAGGATGCCACCACCTGATAGGCCCCCATTCCCTACTGACCCCCACCCCTAGACAGCACCCACCGCTGGACATCCTCACCCCCTAGAAAACCCCACCCCTCTAGACAACCCAACCCCCGGGACAGCCCCAACCTTCACTAGACATCCCCCCTATAGACCCCCACCCCCTGGACAGCCCCAGGACCCCCCTTACAGACCCCACCCCTAGACTGCCCCCACCTTCCCCTGGATAGCCCCTACAGATGCCCACCCCAAGACAGCCCCCACCCCACTTCACACCTCACCCCCTGTACAACCTCCTCCCACAGATACCCCCACCCCCATCACACTTTAAATAATTACTCAAAATATTAAAATAATAAGAATATAAAAAATCTCACTATCACCAAAATTTGATACCAAAGTCACTATAATTGTTCTACTAAACACACCATAGTGTTCTAAATTTATTTCTCTTCAAGAATTAGGAAGATCCCCTCCATAGGAAGCATAATGTGGGACAAGATTATATTACACCAATGGAATGTAAAATGTTATTTAGTTCCATACCACATTATGAATGATATAAACTAGTTAATTTTTAATATCCAAACCTTATTTTTGGGTTCTAGCTAAAACAAAAACTCACTACCAAAAAATGAAACATGAATTAGATGAAATTAATTGATAAGAACTAGATTATAAGTAAAAAAAATTGTAATAGATAAAATGTTGAGATCGATGCAGATACAACCCACATCATATAGGTTTATACAAAATAGTAGTTAGTTCACTTCCCTGGTCTAGAAAAAATGTAGAGGATATGGACGGAGGATATATAGGCCATAATCATAATAATATTATTAGTTAATATTCATATCTTTGTACCATTTAAATTATGAATTCAATTATTTATGTGTTATACATAATTCTATTTTTACGTATTGAATTTTTAATTGAATAAACTATATATAAAATATATCATGTGGTATAGTTCTTCCTCAAATATATGAATTCTAGAAAACCACATGATCCATATCCTCCATTGTCTCTAGACATTAAAATATCTCTATTTATTTTTTATATGATGTATTGATCTCTCATAATGCTGACACAATTTATGCATGTTCTTTTAAAATCCAAAACATTTACCTTTTTCAACTTTCATAATAAATCGACCAAAAATATCATCTGAGTAAAATATTCCATATTAAAAATTTGGATTCTCAATGATCATCATTAGTAGGTAATATTTTCTATTTTAAATCTTCAAAAGATATTCTTGGTTTATTCTTCCTTGAATACTGGTTTTTATTGTCATTAAATTCATTGAATGAATAAATTTATTACTTATATTAATCCTAAAAATACACTTCATTAAACTCATTAGAAATATCTATGTACATGGAATCTTGCTTCTTTTCCCCATGGAACCTCTATCTTATGACATCAATCTCCTCATAGATCCATTTAATCTTTCCTTGATCATGATCCTCTTGTTTTACCATGATGTTTCAATCCTTGATGAAAATTTTAAAATAATTTTTTGATTATATTTCACATTTATTTAGATTATATATTATCAATATCACTCAAATAATCATCTAAAATATAAAATTTATTTGATCTAAAAATTTTCAAATACTGAATAATTCTCCTACACAAGTATACATGTTCTTGTACACTCAAGTATAGTTCATAAGAGATATTCAAAACCTTCCTTGATCATTTTTTTGTTCTAAAAACAATCTCTATATCTTAGGTGATGAATTTAATACTTAGTTATTTGAATACATGAGAATAATGAAATTATTCTTCTTAAAGGCTTATGGAATAGAAATATCTCCTTCTCTTTTACAAAAGAAGTATAAGACTCTAAAAATTCTCCCATATATTATATATGTTATCTCAATATTCATAATTTTAATGGTATTATGATTATAATTAAATTCAATATCATTGACTTATTTTACTTTATTTTTGGTTATAAATATAGTATTTTTTATCTTTTATATTATGATTCTCAAATAGAGTATTGTGTCTGCTCTGGTTTCATATAAAGTGAAAAATTATATTTTACATAAATATATATTAAATTAAACATCAATAATATTAATTTTATTTGGATGAAATGACCTATAATTTTTTTAATATTGGATTGAATATGGTTCTGTGAAACCCATCAGATCTTAAGCAATTTTCAAAAAAAATTGAAGAGATTTTTAAAATTTTCAATTTCACAATGCTTCAGGCAGTGGTCACATATACATAAAATATTATAATTATGTTTTAAGACCATGGTTGAGCCATGAATAAGTCATCTACCAAATAACTAAATATTCTTTTAAAGAAAACTATTGTGTGTGGTATCACAATGGGGAGAAAATGATATATCAAAATGATGATGATTGGATTAGATAATTTTTTATATGAACATTTTCCATTTATTCTTCATCATTAAAAAGAATGGATTCTAACCCAACCAGTATTAAATTTGAGAATAAATGATACATATAATGAAAATTATGATGTTTTCAGGGTTAAAAATGATTAAGGCTACCAGGACTCCAGTATATCGACAATGTGGTAAAATAGAAATGCTTGAATTTGTATTCAGATTGTTTCATGGGAAATCAATATATGGGATTTATAATACTTAAATTGATTACATTCTTAGCTTAATGAAGTACATACCTCTATATGATGCAGATATTACCTTAAACATCTATATGGAATGAATTTTAGTTAAGGAAAATGTATTTTCACGAAACATAATTCATGCTTTCCCCAAATATTGAAGTTGATTCATGGGGGAAACTGCTGAATGAAATAATTTTATAAAATGTGGTACATCCTCCTAGAAGTGAAAATCTGATGGAACACCATGTCGTGTACCACAGAATGTAATGTGGCACATTCCATTGTTCCCCAGACTCCAAATTTTCTTCATGTCTCTTGAAATATGAATAATAATGTGATGGTTTGATATTAAGAGAAAGAAGGATAATGATAAGTTGGTTCACCCTGTATGTGGATTTTCATGATAGGGAATTTATACTCGAAATCCTGATTTTTCAGCTGACATGTGTAATGTAAGGCCATGACTTTTAGGTGATGATTTTAATCTATTTGTGTATATTATTACTTCACATTGGATATCACTAGTTTTTATACACATTTATAATCCTCTCCCATGGTTGTGTTTGAAAACAAATTTCACATTCATGAATATTCTAATGACTAGCCCATCATATCCTGGTAATGATGTAAATGTATACATGATACCATTACTAAAAGAGTTTAAAATTATTTTGTATGTGGGTGTGTGCATATATGATTAATTTTATAAAGACATATTTTATATGCGTGCAACGATATTTTGGATTATAAATTATTTTCATTTTTATGAAATGATGTACGGATGGATCATGAAGGGGAAAAAATCATGTCTTGTTTGTATGAAGAATACATGATCTGGAAGACTGAAACATTTGTATAGTTTATTTTTTATTGTAAAATGATGATTTGATCCAATGGACCATCCATAGAAATAATCATCAATGATTTGACAATAACATGGAGACTGATGATCCACCTCAGCATAAGTCTTAAACTAATGCGCATAATGAATAGAATGATTTTATTTTTCCATTCTGGAAGGGTTAAATGAAATCAGAAAAGAGATTGAATGTTTCCACTAAAACCTGTTACCATGGGAAGAAAAGGAGTATCTTCTTTGATTTTCATTAATAGTCGGCCTATTTGTTATGTGATTTCATATATATAATGCACATTGAAATGAATATATGTAAAATGTTACTTTCGATTATTATGAATGTTAAGGGAAAGGAAAAAGGATGCTTTATAATCTCGACATGACATGGTGGATTGAGGCATCAGACCAGAATTGTATCATATACGTATCATTGAAAATAAATGGAAATATACATGCGCTTCTTATGAGACGAAATATATAGAAAATAACCAATTTATAGAAGTATTAGAGACCATTAATATTCTTGATGGATATTCACAAAACATATATAAATGGGTCAAAAAACAAGAGTTGAATAATATATCATTGAAGACCCATGATTATCACTTCATTCTACATGAGTTGATTAAAATAGCAATCCGTCATCTTTTGTCTAATAATGTATTAGTGGATGTTTTTTGATTGTGCAATTTTATTAGAGATATTTATGCTATGATGTTTTCCAAGTCATTATTTGATACAAAATTGGTAGATTCCCCATTAATTTTTTGTGAGTTGTAGAAAATATTTCCTCCATCTTTTTTCAGTTCCATGCTTCATCTAACTCTCCATATTCCGAATGAAATAAATCTCATTGGACGTATTTCTTTTCATTGTATATATCCAACTAAATGAAATATATACACATTAAAGTCTTATTTCCTTAACATGAATCATCACAAATGTTCTATTGTGAATTGTCACATTGCTCAACAATGTATGAATTTATGCTCTATGTATTTGTCTTAACATACTAAATAAATAAACAAGCCAATGATAAAAGAAAAAGAATACTATAAGAAAATGGAACAATTTTTCCTTCACTTCCTCAAAAAGGAGGATTTACTAGATCATATACATTGATGGTATTAACCTTGAAGAGGGAGAGATGTAACGTCACACATTTTTGTTCAACATTTATTTTTTTGATGAATACATCAGGTTATTAAACTGAGTATGTATATCTTATATATCTGTTAAACTATTCATATATTTATCTACCAGGAACACAAAGTTGTGATAAATAGAAAGCATCATTCATTATATTTGAAAAAGATAGAGACTCCACATAGCAAATTTTTTTCTTCTTGGTTAAAAATGATTGTAAAAATATTAGTATTTAAAATAATTATTTTATTATTTTATTATGTTTTATATTCATTTATTTTGAGGTATTGAGTTTTCTTGTAGACTTTGTCTTTGAAGAAATAGGATCTTTTGATTTTGGTCCAAAAACTGTGGTCTGTGACCGTAAATCAATTTTTATCAGTGGATACAGATTTATTATCACTGAATAAGAAAATAACATGAGAACAAACCATTATGGTGTAATGGTTACTTCCACAACGAACTGTTATGCTAGTGCCTCACATAGTTGACATCGATTTGACAATGTAGGTTATTATGGAGTCATCAAAAAACATAATATTGTATTATTACTCTCATGGAAAAGTCCCTATAATTAAATTCCAGTGGTTTGATTCGATTATAAGGCATGAAACATTTATTGATGATTTTGGATTTTATGTAATTTATATGACTTCGACCCTTTCTACTGATGAACCATATGTATTGGCATCAATGAAGATACAAATTTTTTTAGTCAATGATAATATTGGACCAAAATTTGGTGTCATTATTTAAGTAATCAAGAGAAATATTTCTAATAATGGTGTTGATGGAATGGACCCCATCCATACTTCCATTAAATATGATCCATTTATTACTTTTTATACTCAAATAGCTCAATTTTTAGAGTTGATCGTGTTAATGATGTTGTGATGGGAAATATATACAATCTGCCTTCCATGATCTCAATTAATTTGGTTTAACTGGAAATCAGTTGTTAAGGATGGTACAATTCAAAGATATTTAATATTTATTTCATCAATCATGTATCCAACATGACAATAATGTGAATTCTCAATATTTGGATGCATTTTTATTTGATTCTCTTTTTATAATTTCTAATTGAACTATATTTAAACCTATGAAACCTATATTTTTATCTTAGAAAAGAATTAAATATTTTATTGACCATGGTTTCTTGATCCCAGAACCCATAAATCTCCCTTTCCCCTATATTATATTTTTTGGGGCTACACATTTTTAATAATTTTCTAATTACTTATATATTTGTTTTCAAATGTTGGAATTGAAACGGATTTAAGATAGGTGATGAAAAAAGATAACATACAATAACCATCGCATGGATGAGAAGGGATTTCTTCCACTAGAGTATACTGTGTGTATTTTATTTAATATATATATATATATATATTAATAACTTATAATGTCTAGTGATTAGTTTTTTTAAATGTTTTTACATGACTCACCACTTAGCTGACAATTATTTGACAAGGATCCTTGTAGTCGACACAATTCATAGGCAGGTGGTACGTGTGAGGGTTGTACGAGAGTTGGATGATATAGTTGGCATACTTGATTAGACCATGTCCCTCCCACTAATTTACCATCTATCCCATCATCATCATCATGATTTTTTTCAATGAGATGAAATGGATCAAACCAGGTGCCACAAAATAAGGAAGATGGAATCATGTCTACGAGGGTATAAAATGGAGGAGATTGAGGGAATCCCCTTTAAGAATATTGATCCCCATAAGTTTTAGACTTTAAGGGGTGGGAAAAATAAGGCCCTCCCATCTAAAACTGTTATGTGACGCTAGATAATCTTCATTATAATTACCTTCTCTCCCGGTATGGGACACGTTGGTGATGACACCAAGGAGACCCCAACACTTTCGAATGACATAATAAATAGACCATGGAATAATTAAGAGGCCCTGAAGAGTGGTAGAAACAATGATTGAATTAGTAACCCCCTCCATAGGTTCTAAACCCCTTTTGCTGCACACATGGAGACCATCAAGCATGGTCTTTACCTCTATGAGGAGTGAGGTATCATGACCTTACGAAGTAGAAAAGTATCGGATGACTGAGTTTTTGCAATCATGAATGATACCCCCGCCATGCTTGATACCCTCAACACTAGAATAGAAAATTTTGAGTTTGATTCCATCAGGGGGGCATTCCATTGAACCCACATACCAATGGAACAACTGGTGATATTAGGGGTATCATGAGAATTTTGAATAAACCACAGAAGGGTAAGAGCCTCCCTCCCAGTACCGATAACCCATACCATATTAAGGAGTATAATTTTAGTTCGAGTAATGATCACACATTCATATGGGGTAACCCCTTCATGAAGATACCCATTCTGTGCCCACCAATGGTACCATCACCCTGCGAGCAACACCAGAGAGCATGCTCTTCTCTCCGGGCCCACAGCTCCCGAGCCATGGAACCAGTAGACATGGATGGATTGGTCCCTCATGTATTGAATTGAAAATATTGTTAAATCACCAAAAAAACACAAAAATTATTTTGACCAATCACTCCCTATTAAAATGATTTGTGGTTTCCTCTTTGTACCTCTTACACCAAACACATTTGGTACCATCTATCCCACATTCTTATCGAGTGTGTCATCAAGGAAACATGGTATATTTAGGCCACTCATGTTTCCACCACCACTTTCATATTTTCCTCCTCACCCATATTTTCCTTTTTTGATGATGATTCCCACACCTCATTAATGTAATGAATATGGCATGCTATCCATGCCTTCATCTCTCAATTCATCATCCTTTAATCAAAGCTTCTATATTTCATCTTCTATAACTCCATCATCACCACCGTCTATGATGGAAATTCATACCCTTGGACTCACCCCAACTATAAAAGATGTTCCTTTAGTTTATGCAGATCCAACAGTGCCAACTGATTAGACTACCGCAGGTATATTTATAAAACCATAATAAATTTTATATCTTAGTTTATTTTCATTATATCTTATATTGATATAATTTTTATTTCCAATTAAAAATAGATTCATTTATTGATAGGAAGGTAGGGGTGGGTTTTTACACATAGGAGTGATGTTTGAAACCTCTTCAAGAAGTTGATGGTGGGATAATATGAAGATAAACAAATGGTAGAAAAAAGAGGGGAGCAATGTCGGTGATTTTGGAAATGCATGAAAAATACTACGACATCATTCCCATCAGCCTGCCCTCATAAAGAATGTTTCCAAACTAATTAAAGGATAATGCTTTGGTGAAAATATTTAAAACTATTCTATTTTATTTTATTTAATATTATTTTTTATTTATATAAAATAACATTTTTCTGTTTTCCTTGATTAAATTTCCTCGATGGTGACGGTCCAAAGTCATTATGTCAAAAGGATTTAGGTGAGCATTGTCTAGGATACAAATATGAGTTTTCTATTGGATGGTGTGTGAGGGTTGTCACAGAGTTGGAGGTGGTACCTATGAGGGAAGGCCCAATAGAAGTGAATCGCAAATGATTACTCATTTTATGACTACCATGTTTAAGGTATTAATCACATTTGATCTTTTTAACTAAAAATTTTCATTATTTCCATTAATAATATCTTTTTTATTAATTAATTTTTTATGTATCATTTGGAACAAATAAAAAAATGATTCTAAAAAATAATTTCACACCATGGTGTATACTATGATGTAAAATCATTAGAGGAAGCATGTTTGACAGTTTATAATGTAATTTAGTACTGGAACTCTATATTGATTCCTCTATAATTTATTCTATTTCTACAGTTTTGATATAAATATAGATACGAAATTCATTATTGGAAACCTATTTTCTATATTGTTTTACTACATTCAATGTCATAGAAGATGTGGTAATTTAATATTTAAGGATGTGTCCCTCGAGAAAAAAATGTTTTACTCTAGTAGAATAAAAAAGATGGATGTTTTGTTAACGAAGAGACACAACATAATATTTTATGTTTTACAGTAATTATTTAAAAATTTAATATCTATTTTGTTACTTAATAATATTTTAAAAACTGAAATAGGCTTTTTTGGAGGCTCTTGATGCCCAGGAACCTGATAATTTTGGGTCAAATGATAATTTACATTAGATGTTGTGAGATGAGCATTTTAGAAGAGTATGCTTCCGACCTAGGAATTTTATAGTTCCGACAATGTATTGGTCCTCTTCAAATACCGATTTCACTTCCAATTAGTTGTAAAAGGTTAAGGAATCTGTATAATATACTAAAAAAAGAAACATAGTTGGAAGAATGGTCTGAAAGGGAAAACAAAAAATTCATTAAATAAATTCATGTTGTATGTCTATCACATCCACCAGAGTCTAGTGAGGCTTGTGATGCATATTGGTTGTCATTGCATTAATTATATAGTGCACTAGGTGGATTTTGTTGTGGTGGTCAAGACAATGTGGTTCCTGGAAATAGTGATGTCGATGGCAAGGAAGAGGTTGAGGGAGAGGATGATGTTGAGGGAAAGGGTTAGGAGGGGGGTAGGGAAGGTGGGTGAGGAGGAGGATGGAGATGAAGAAATATATGAGGATGTGAATGATGGTGGGGATAAGGATGGATATGATTATGGGGACAAAGATGAGGACATGGATGAGGCTGATGATGATGGTGATGATAGTGATGGTGATGAGGGACATATTGTTTGGTTACATTTTTGACTGATATTACTCAGATTTGATGTTTGATTATTTCCAATGACTTATAATATTGAGATTGGATATTTGTCAATTTCATATGACGGAATATATGTTACATCTTTTTCATCCATTTACATTGGTGTTTTCATATGGTTTTCCTGAAATCTTTATTCAAGTATCTCCATTGATTCATGTCTCTCATTTGGTTAGCAACATTTTAGTGATTACCTCATTTTCTTTTTTTACATGTTGTGGAATTCCAAAAACTAGTGATATTTGTATTGTAATATTATAGTTTTTGGGGGTTTTAGGTGATTCATGGTTTACACACAAAATTTGGAGAAACGACATGGTTCACATGTACAGGGATTAATCATTGAAATAGAGACATATCTAAATGTGTTTTGATATTAGAATAAAGGTTATCTCTTTGTAATTTATGTTTTCATGTTTTAAAATGAATATAATTGTTTGTAAAAATTTATTAAAACCCACTAATTCCTTCTGAAAATGATTTAATTGTGTGTTGTAAATTTTAATTTGATTTTATTTTTGATGGAGTGAAAACTAACACCTAATTTGATTTCATTTTTTATGGAGGGGGAATAGGTTTTCCAGGTGGGGAGAGGGTGTGCAGGATGGGAGGGGGTATGCTGTCATGGGGGATGCGGTGTGGGTTGCTTAAGTGGGGTGGGGGTCAAGGGGGCATGTGTATAGGGTGGAGTGTGAAGGGGTGGTGGGGTCTATCTAGTGGTGAGGGGGCGGTCTAGTGGGGGTGTGTCATGGGGTGGGACTGTGAAGGGGGGTGGGAGTTCTATATGGGGGATGTCCATTAGGGGTGGGTTTCTACAAGTGGGTGCAGTTGTCCCGGGGGGGGGGGGGGGTTTGTGGGGGGGGGGGCTTTGTCCGGGGGGTGTGAGGGGTGTAGGATAACCCATGTTAAAACATTATTTTAAACTATAGGATAAAGGATATGGAATCCCATTGTAGAAATTCCTATTTGTTGTCCCTTATTGAAATTAAAAAAATTTGAATCCCTTGGATAAACCCTATTAAAACCATATTTTACACCATGATTTTTGTTTCCATGAGAGGAAAAAATTGTATCCACAGTCTCTATATCCATATCTAATCCAGAGGCTATGAGAACAGCTGAAATATAATTTTTATTCTTATGGGGGGTATCCAGGGGGATGTAAATGTTTGTCTATGGGGTGTGTGTCTACAGTGGGTGGGGGCAGCCCAAGGGTTAGAGACTATAGTGGGTGTTATATAGGGGGTGGGTGGTGTGTAGTGGGAGGGTGTAGCTTCTTAATGGGAGGTTATCTAGGAGGTTGTAGTGGGAGAGGGTTGTGTAGTGGTAGGGGTGTGTAGTGAGAAGGTGGGGGTAGGTTGGGGTTGTAGTGGGAGGGGGCAGTAGGGGGGCTATGTAGTGGGAGGGGTGGATATAGGGGTATTTATTTGCTAGTAGACAAAAGAAATATCAATAAATTATTACCTAGTGCACCTCACTCACATGCCAGTTGGGGTCCATATATTTAATGGTATGTTATTCTGGGTATCAGGAATTATTCCTACCCTATTCGTTATCTAATGAACATTACTGGGTATAAAATCTTCTAACCAACCCATCGGTTAGGTTATGGATACCGATGTATCCATGGATTCTCTAGGACTCCACCACTAAAAATGGGATGTTTGATCCCCTTATGATCCTTCATTAATGTATATAAAATTTTATTTAATATGTTCAGATAGGAAAAATTTAATTCCCTTCCTTGATTATATATATGATCCATCCACTGAATAAAAATTGTTGTTTCCTTTGAAATTCAAAGCCCATGATGATGCATGTCATTACAATATCATTACTATCTTACTTCTAATCCTTGAAAAGTTGTGGTATCATATGAATCATTAATTTTCATCCTCCTTAATATTTGTATACGTATATTTCTATGTATTCCTTCCATGATCACAAATATATCACCTCCAAGATATTCTCACTCTCAAAGGCCCATCACGCTAATGCTAAATTAATTTATGCAGAAAACACAAGAAGCTGATACAAAATATCACTATTATCTAACATCTAGACCACAATCACTGCTTCTTTTTTTACTTTAATAATCCATTGTTTCCTCAACCGTATTATCCCAAAAAATCAATATTCTCCCATAAATATGAATTTACATACATAATTGGATGTTGATAGTCAAAATACATGCTTTGTGTAGTTTAGCTCCATCACGCTTGATCACACAAATCACGGCATATAAGTCAATACTTAGACCACATTATTCGTTTGGAGTCGAACCAAAAAGTATTCCTAGACTATAACTACCGGAAAATTCAAAAATTTGTAGAAAATGCCTATTATATTCTTAAATTCCACATTAATACATGATACAATGAGATCGATATGATTCTATTCTATTGCATTCAGGTTCACATAGAAAATATCAGTCAGTACTTTTCTATCCAGCATTTCATAAAAGAGACTAGACCCAAAAATGAACACCCCAATAATCTACCACTAATGATGCCTTCCTCCTCATAGGTATCATTAAATTGATCAAAAAACCATAACAACTTCCAAACATACCTCAATGAAACGTTTCTGGTGTGTTCACCAAACATTTACATCATCCACAAGGATGTGACTCTTGTGCTAATTGTCTAATGACATGAATCTCTCTTGGTATGAAATAATTTCAAACTAAGACTAAAAAATACCTATTATCTTTCCATTTTTTCATCTGAATCAAAAAAAATTAATTTATCATGAAACCATATTATCTTATGTCCTTTACACATTGATCTTTTATCATCCCCATGACCAATAAATGGCTAGTCTTACAAATTACCATGAACCATCCCAGAAGTGGGTAAATAAATTCTGACTATATCAATGGAACCTACAAAAGATTTATCATTATTTTCTCTATTCTGTGATTTTATCATCCTTCTTAACCCCAAATATTCCATCTTTGTTTGAAATTACGATGTGTGACCATATATTCATACCCAATTGTAAAGTATGTCAGTAATCAATATACAAACCTATATTAACAATAATACATTTACAAATATTCAATGATACATTATTATTGTTCATAAGTTTTCCAGGTATACAAGTTTTCAGTTATGAATTCATACTGATACCAGTCTTGAACCTCACATGAGGAACAATACAAAAACATAAATTTATTCACACAAAAATCATGGATTCATCTCAGATTTGTACACCAATACAATATCAATGGTGTCTCCCACCAAAAGAATATCATCTCAAAAAAACCTATCTATTTACAACCCCTAAATATAAATATGAATCTTTCCATGTTATATTTGAATTGGATACCATTGAAATACTGTGATATTTTTCTTAGTGCGAAGAACCCCAAAATGCTATAAGAAAATTTTGGGTTCAAAACCTATGGGGAACAAGTCACGATAGCAATACTGTAGTGTACTATAGTAGTGGTGGGCACTATAGCAATGACAGTAACTATAAAGGAAAAATGTCTCGGTAGCAGTTGTAGTTTACTGTATTAGTGGTTGGTACTGTGTGGTACTATAGCAGGTGTGTACTATAGATGTATTATTCAAAGAATGGGACTTGGGCTAAACATTGGGCCCACGAGCCATGTAATGAGCTAAATTCCTACTAGGCCATTGAGATATGTAATGGGTATCTCTCTACCCAGTTAAAAGTGGTATTTCCATTTCTTTATTAATAAATGAGGCTTCGACACCAACCTTTTAAGAAACATGATTCAAATTATCCATGATATATTTGTTGTAGATTCCATTAAAATACAATTAGATACACTATGTAAATCTAATTTACTACACTATATTTGTTGAAATATATATAAAATAACATGATTATCAATTGGTTGGTTAATTCTATATATTGTTTGTTGGAGGTTTTAACTGTATTGGGCGTGCTGATTTTTTTAATGTTCTTCGTTTTGTGTGTAGTGGACAAGATTCTGGTTTATGTTTTATTATGGAGTGGGTATTTACCAATAGATTCATAAACGTTGGAAAATATGGAGAATACCATAACCTATCACAATAGTAAAAAATGAACCATTGAAATAGATTTATACCAATATGTTGATAACAATTGGAAAATTTGACAACCTTGAGTCTATTACAATGGTTCAAATCAAAATATTTCAATTGGTTTATACCAATTCTTAGATAACTATTTAGAAATTTGAAAACTAGTTCCATTTCAAAGGTTCAAAACCATTGGTAAAGAAAATATTCAATGGTTAAAACTAAACCATTGATATTTTGAAAATACAAGAAACTTATTCCAACAGTTTCAGTTGAACCATTAGTAGAGGTCTATCCCCATTCCTCACACACAAATGGATCTTAAAACTGTTGGGGAAGATTATCTGAATGGTTTTAAGGCCATTATCAAAAGCTAGAAACCATTAGTAAAGGCTTATTTCAGAGTAGTGAAATAATTTTCAGCTATAATATGTCCACAAAGACTACAACCCAACTATTCTATGGATAATGTTATTCTTTGTGACAAATAAATATTACAATACTAATATTTTGGAAATTAAATATATGTTTATAACTCTTTGAACGAAATATGTAATTTAAGAAATTTTTCTAGCACCAGATCAAATAGTACGAGTTTTGGGTTCCTTATGTGACCTTCAACATACTTAGGATACAATTATAATTATACAATCAAGATAGATTAGATTTATAAGAGGTAAAATATGAATCAAATGAAATGAAATTTAATAAATGTTTAACTAAAAATTTTTCCTTTCTTCATAGAAGAGGGAAATAGAAATTTAGATTAAGTCTTTGACAAGAAGTATTTTGAGAATTCAATGAACTCTAGTTTTTTGATAAGATAATTAGGGAGTAATTTGAGATTCTATTGGATATTTATATGTGTCTTGGAGTGTGATAAGAATTATATTGGAAATGGATACTTTTATAATGGAGTGGAGTCACATTTTTATAACAACATATATGGAGATGACACTATTCAGTGGAATATGGATGAAAACAATGATAAAAATATCTATATTTTTTAATATTTCTGTAAGAAAAACAATATAACTCAAAAATAGTCACAGAAATTGAAACATGGCATGTTTAGTATCTTTTTGGATCAACTAAATAGGAATCATATTTTTCAATAATAGTGATAATTTTTCCATTATTGAAACACACTAGAATCATTTCCATGATGATATTATGTTATACCCTTTTCATAAAATGGTGAATGGAAAAATAAGAATGGGGTGTGGTCAAATTCTCCAAATAGGAAAACATGACAACATATAATCATGTGATATGTAATGATTATATGAGAAAACATGACCATAGAGAAATATGATATTAAATGGAATATGGTATAATAAGTTTTATCAACATGGAATAATAGAATGAAATATAGTATCATATGTTAAAACCTATGCCAGAGAATATGATTTTACAAATATGAAACTATAAATATTTTCTGTGATATAACATCAAATGTATATAAACGAAAAATGTGGTATACACAAAATAATCAAAAACCACAAACTATTATAGTGGGCATTTCAACATTATTTCCATCACAAAGTATTTTTGTCTAATAATCCATGTACCCTCTTCAGAATGGCCTCATAATTTGTGTACCATCAGGGGATTGGGATAAAATTCCATGTACTATATTTTTCATAGGATACTATCTTTGTACCCTATTAACATTAAAAATCCCATGTAACCTCCTGAGATTGGGCCACCGCACATAAAACCACTTAGTATTGGAAAATAACCATAAACCGATTATGATTGGAATTACTACTATGTAACCTCATTGGATTGGGAAACTACTTATATACCCTTTTGAGAACACATGATATTAAACATCACCAAATTCATTGGTAGGAGATATAGGACCCCATATATCAATAATAATCACCAATAATTTTTTTGGAAAAGTTAACATGACAACATTTATATATTAAAAATAAAAACATTAATCTATAGATAATAGAATGTTTTCAAGAAAACATCTATATAAATTTTAATAAACTTCTAGATAATTATGTGGAATGGATTTATAAAAACATTTATTGAATGTTAAATAATGATTGTTATGTTTTTTGACCTCAGTGAAAAATTTATTTTCAATATCATTTGGTTAATTTCATTTAAAAGTAAGAGGAATATAACAATATAATCTTAAAATCATTAAAATATAGTTTTTATGAAAATAATTTCTCAAACATGGAAAAATTGTATCATTGAAAATAATTCCCATAAGAGTACAAGAATATGTTGACATATTTTTTTTAGAAAAATGTATAAAAAATATTTTCATATTTATTATCATTCATAAATTATAAACCACTCCCTCTCTTACATCCATTCAATTTAAATGAATTCATCATTCATTCGCTTGTGTGGACTACCTCCCAAATGAATGTGACATATTTTGTTTTTATTAAATCATATATTCTTGATTAAACAATAATAAAATATAATTTACGACTTTTAGATAATTAAACAATTTCATTGTACATATATAATAATTATATTACTCCAAATGAAAAAATTTATTAACATTCACATGAATTTTTATTAATCCTATAAAACAACAAGGGTTCTCTTGGGGGCATAAATAATGGGTGATCTATAAATCCCTATAATTTAATAATAAAATAATTAAACAATATAAATTAGTATATGTGATTCGATAAGAAAAACATGTTGACATAAATGGGTGATAATCAAAACAGTATACATAAAATTATGGATGAATTTTATAACATCATGGAATCATAGATATCTAGTAAAAAAATATTTCAAGACATCATAATTATATGTATTCTGCAATAGTCAAGATATAATTTCCTAGTGTGACATGGATAACCTCTTACTCCCCATAAATATTATGCAATGTGTTTAAAAAATTCTAATTCATCATAGTGTAATATAATTCTGACCCCACCTCTCACTTTTATATCGTGTACAAGAATTTTTATGAACATAGATCATAGAAAATATGAAAATATAACAACATGTTTTTTCCTTTGATAATGGATTTTGGAAAAAACACATGAAATACCCTAATAATTTATGTATAGTTAAAACTAGGTTAATACACATGAGTGGAAATAAGGATAGGTAATCACTACACCTAATTGTGTTATAGAAAATCAAGGGATAATTTCAACATCATAACAAGTGTACAAAAAAGTTCATGGAAGATTTTACTGATAGTGAAAATTGGTATATAATTTCTTAGGTATCATAAATTATTTTAGGGTATGTTTATAGAAACGGTTCTACATGAAAATTTTTAAATCACAAGGTTACATAAAATTAACATTCTTGAATGAAATAGAAGTGAATAAAATCCCACACCTTAAGGGGGTTATTCTAAATTCTTGGGAGGAGCTCTATATTACCTTGGGAACAACATGGAAAGGATTTAGTGAGGTATGTAGAGAGAAATATCTTGATTAATTTTATTTGTTATTGTATCATTAGTTTGGGTGGCAATTTAAGTAAAAACATTGTACAATTCAGTATTAATTTTTAAAAATTGGTTTTGAACTGTATGATAAAAATTATTCAAAACCAAAAACATCTAATAGGGTTTTGACCATTACTTCCACCATAGAGAATTAGTCTAAAACATTTTATTTCTTTTAGATCCTAAAAACATAACATAATACCAATCATAATGTTGAAGTGAGTCGGGATTAATACATATTACATTTAAAATAATAAAATATAATATATGATTCTAATTTATCATAAAGTTATTATGAAATTAATAAAATAACATGAAATGTTCATTAATTTAATTTGGTATTGTATATTTGTTTTTGTATACCTTTTATAGTATAAATGTCATATATTTTATAATATTATGATGTCACACTGCAAATTTTATATTAATATTGGTATTCATTTTTGTCAAAAAATTCAATTGTATATGAATATTATGAAAAAATATAAAAAGTTATATTTATTTTATTAATTTTTTTTAATAAATATGTGAATTTAAACAATTAAAAATCATTTATTTCAAAATAATATTTTTCATTATAATAACAACATTCTAACCCATATAATTTTTATAGTTTACTTCGATGAATTATAATATGATATTTTATCCTTAAATAATACTTAATATTAATATCATAGGAAGATAAATTTAGTTTAAAAATTCATGAATGTATTAGAATGTGTTTTTAATTGAAAATATATATTTTCCAAACAATATAAATTTTGTTTAATCATTTATATTTATATTTTCACTAAATCATAAGTTGTTATATATATATATATTTATATTGAAAATAGAAAAATATTGTAATTATTTTAATATAAATAAAATATAAAAAATATTTTGACTATGGTCTAAATATGTTTCCCCATATTACACAAGTGTCAACTATGAAGATATAGTGTGGTATGTGGACACATTCATGGGGTGGTTTGAGGAAAATGGTTGGGTCCATGATTTTGATAAGATAGAATATTCCCACGAAACGATTTATATTAAATGTTATAAGTTTAATCATGTCATTTAATTGGTAAACAGGTAGTTATATTCATTCAATCTCCCATTGAAGCTTCAATTAATGGGATTCATGAGTTACAATCCTACTGGTCTAAGATATATGTTCTTCCTTCTGATTGAATTGATTACTATTATAAAAAAATTTATATACGGATCTTAATAGTCTATATTGAAAGAACATATTTTCAATATTTACAATACATAATTTCCTTTTGTGTCTGACATTTTTATTATGGTCATATTTTATAATGGTTCGAAATAAAAAAAATAAAAAAAGTTCATGTATTTTTATGACTACATTACATAATAAGTATTTAATTAAATCAGAATATAATTT
This sequence comes from Viscum album, assembly GCA_963277665.1. Lineage (NCBI taxonomy): Eukaryota > Viridiplantae > Streptophyta > Magnoliopsida > Santalales > Viscaceae > Viscum > Viscum album. The sequence goes on along the minus strand of OY728123.1, from coordinate 496,292,522 downwards.
CATTTATAGACATATGAGTCATTACACATATCACTAATTTAGAAATTCCTCTATCAAAATTTAATTTCGTACATTAATATTGATTATGGTAATTATATTTCATTTCCTCTTCATGATCATATGTTTAATCCTCAATGCTATGGTACAATAATAGTACTCGGACAAGGTGAGTTGTCTTCTTTTGTATAACATTGTCTCTATTATATGGGATATTCACTACATTCTTCCCATTTGAAATATCCTTAACAAAAGTTATCATATCTTGATCCAGTATATTCAAGGTGATGGATAGGTACTTATCTATGTAGGATACATGAAACACATCATGTACATGAGATATGTAAAGGGGGAGGGCATGGTGATACAATACAAATTTAATGTGATAAAGGATATCAAATGTTTTAGTGTATCTGTCCCTATCAATTCCCATCATCTATGACCTACTAAATTTCATCCATATTGTTATATGAAAGAAAACCTTATACGTGACCTCAAAATCATTGTCTCATTAATGATTTTGTATGATGATTTTTATTCACATTGTGCATATTTCATGAGATGATAATCGGTTTGAACCAACTCTTTAACCTCATTGATAAGATCGTGTTCTATTAGTGTTGACACCACAATATTTTCCAATCATGTTCAATTGTAACACATACTCCCATACATATTGTAACACCCGAGACTTTTATGTTATATAAATCATCAAAGTAATCTTTTTCTACACAACACTTGCTTGGCTTGCTTTACACGAAATCGCGACCTTCCTCGATAGCTTGCGTCGTACGCAATACCGAGTTTCACTAAACAACGATATGCTATTAAAATATTAATAAAACTAGCAGTTATAAATAGTAATAACCACTTTTTGAAATTTTATAAATTTTATTTTTCAAAATGGACTTCATTTTTGGATTCGGAATATCGAAATTAGCCTAGGGTGAAATTTTGGTATTTTTCTGAAAACTTTCAATTTTTGATGAATAGTGAAACCACTAAGTGGTAGTTAAAAAAACTGATTTTTTCATAAAACATAACTTTACCGCTTCTGTGAGTGGAATTTCAAAAATCCGAGAGACACTGTTGATGTCAGTAAGTAAAATGCGGTTCAATGAGATGAAAATAATTTTTTGGTGAATAGTAACTTTTTACTTTTTTTAACACGGTTAAAAGTAAATAGGGTAATTAAGGGTAAAGATGATATTATTATTACTCTAACACATGTCCTAATTCTATTGGATAAATGTAATTCGACCAAAAACAAACTTAGTAATAAAATATGACCATTTAGGCCCACTTGGAATAGATTAGGACATTTATTATTAATTTATTTAAAGAAGGGTTAAAATAGTTAAAATCAATGTTTAGTAAGTAAATAATTTTTAATATGGGGTTATACATAAGATAAATTCGACTATAAATATTAATTAAAAATATAAAAATATTTCCTGCATAATGGTATTTTATTTTTAATTTTTAGACATTAAATAAGTTAATTTATTTATGAAACAAAGATGATGCAGTAATTATCTTATTAATGAAATATTGACATAATTAATGTTATAAACACCAAAATAAATGTAATTTGAGACTTTTTATGAATTAAACTAATTTTTTAGGTTAATATGACATGTTAGTATTGATTTAATTAACTTTTTTCGAACTAATAATTCTATTATGATTTTCACAAAAATCAATTACTAAATAGTGTCAAAATTGACATAAAATAGTTTTTAAAAACAATATTATATTAGTAATTGTTATTTTATTCCTAAAAATATAAGGTTCGGCCAAATGACTTAGATAAGGTTATATATATTAATGATAAACAACTTGGGGTTCGTTTGGCTTCTTATAGTAAGTTTATTAACCTTATAGTATAAGAACACAAGAAGACACGGTAAAAGTAAACTTATTTAGCTTAATGTTAAATCTAAATGATAAGGTTAAAATAGGAACCTAAACTTGTCTAAATTCTATTGGATGAGAGGATATCGACCCGTACCCACCTTAGTTTCTAAATATATCAATTTGGAGCTATTTAAAACCTAACATGACTTTATAATAAAATAATATTTTTAGTTTTCCCAAAGGTACCCCTCTCCTCCCTTATAAAAGGGCACCTCCTCTCTCTCTTCCTCACACCACTTTGAGCCTTCAATCTCGTCCAACCCCTTCCACTTTCTCCTCTCCAATTCCGTAGAGACATCCTAGAGGTCCTGGTCTTCTTCAAAGACCCATTTTAGTGCCCTAAAAGGAGGTCTCAAAGAAGCACTTCAAAGAAGAGGTAATGTCCGTTACCGATTCTTTCATCTTTATTTCTTCTTCCACTTATTCTTCTTTAGTTGTTTCATTATAAATTAATACCATCAGTATCAATCATATACTGATATGTTATTATAATTATGAAACAACCCTATTTCACCATCTATCCATCCTACGGAAAAAGAAATCGCCGCACGTGCGTACGTACGGAATACCGTCTCCACGCCGTGGTGTAATCTATTTTCCACCAACACCTTATTTGGATGAGTATAATGGTGTAAATAATGACTATATATGACTATTATAAAGTGATACTGATTCTGAAATAGTATACATACACTCCAATACAATTCCACGATCATAGGAACGATATCATCACTCGTGCGTACGTACGGAATACCGTCTCCACGATGTGATGCGACTCGTTCTACATGATCTTCATTTCATAGTGATTATATAAATTAATTGAATGAATGAATATGATATATATTACACTAATACCATTTAGGAAATTAGGTATCTATAACCTAAATATAAGAATAAGAATTTATTCGACAAAACATGCATAAGAACAAAATGTTATAAGCATCCGAATAACAAGAAGCAATGAAATATCACTACTAAGAAGCTAAGAAAATGACCATATATGATATCATAAAAATAAGTATGATTCTGTAATATGTCAATAACATTATTTAAATCATTATACAGGAGGTTCGGATACTTATGAAGCAAAACAGGCCTAAGGTAAGGGAAATATCACAATCTCATTTTTATCCGAGATTGTTTATACTTTGGTATTTACTGGGGTGTATTTTATCATCCACATCCATGTTTCCTCAATATTTAATATTATTTCCATCCACCTAAAATTGTTTAAATCCAATTTTACCCTTCGGTAAGTTTTTAGTAAAAGATATGAAAGGAATCTTTTGTAGATTTTCATACGAGGTACTTTATGACTTTTACGACAAAAGTACGAAAAGAATTTTTTTTAACTTATACGACATGAATGGATTTTTAAAACTTTATTTCCAAGAAGCATCCTTTACAAGTTTGCAAGTTTATTTTTAATCAACTTCTTTTAGTTTAAAGTTGTATGACATGTTAAGAAAGGAAAAATGTTTTTGAAGAAGAAAGGATATTTTCCTCAAGAATGGAGTTCAAGTGTTTTATCAAAATTATTTTCCATCTAAGATAATAAAGGGTTCTGTTTTTATCCCTATTATTTCATTGATTTGATTATGTTGTGATGGAATTATTTTTATGAATTCCTTTATCTTATATGAATTGTTTTATGATGTCATGATGTTTAAGATTCCCATTTGTATTACACGGGTTATGCAATAATGTACGATTTATGATTTTGTGGAACGCATAAGAATGGTATCATTATGAGATGGGTGGGACCTATATCTCCCTCCAATTCATTGGGTATAGATTTTATATCTCATGATATAGACATGGCTAGAACGGTAGGTTATACCGGTTCATTGAAACAGGACTGAAACGAGGGTGACTCGATTCAGAAAGGGACTTTGTCCACTAAGATAGTCTTGGAAATGAGTCTTGACTAACATGAAATGATTCTCTATTATTATGTGTGTATGCCACAAAGTTTCATGTTTTAAGTTATGATTATTGTGATTACATTTCACTTCCATGATTTATTCCATGTTATGAAATTATGATCTCTTTTGCAGGTTAAGATTTCCAAAAGCTATGCGCTTATGTAGACGATGTGATTGATATTTCTTTTGTTTACCCTTACTGAGCATTTGAGCTCACCCTTTTGTATGTTTTCTTTCCCCAGGTCAGGAAGAAGGTTATTAAGTAAGATATGCCAAAAGGGACTATAGATATGATGAAATAAATGGGAGACAGTGTAGACGCTTTATGAACCAGTTGTTTATGTTTCCCAGTTTCTAAAGACACTATACCTATAAGGTCCTTTCGTGGTTTTGTTATATGTTGTAATAAGTATGCTTCAATTTTGAAGTATTAACAATGTATGTAAAGTATGGGTCATTATAGTTGGTATCAGAGGAAAGGTATAGTCAACCTTTTGAAACTAGGATGTCGAAGCCTTAGTAAGAACCCTAAGGATAAGTCTAAGCATAGAACACAATATTAGTGTTTTAGAAATGGCCATGAATAACCTAGGATAAGACCTTAAGTGTGAAATTTTATTCTTGATTATGTGGTTTTCCTATTATAATTAGTGTTGCTCACACTATTCTTCTTGGTTTTAGTCAATGGCTGGAACCCGAAGGAACCGTGTTAATGCGGAATACGACGGGCAATGCAATGATTGTCCCCCTGAGCAACCAAACGTTATGGGAGATGGAATGAAAAATCTTGTAGCCATGCTCACACAACTTTCTCAAGCTATGAATCATGCAGTACTTCCAAACGAGCAAAGGAAGGAGCAACATTCTGTTGAATCCTTCATGAGGCAGCGTCCACCTTCTTTTAGCGGGTCTACTGATCCATTATTTTCTGAACAATGGATTAGTACTACTGAAAAGATATTTTCAGTTCTTCAATGTTCTGAACATGATAAAGTCATCCTAGCAGTGTATCGTATGGAAGGAGATTCTGATCAATGGTGGAATCTTATTAAGAATACGAGGAAAAGGGATGAAATTGAGTCCATGGAATGGGACGAGTTCAAGAACTTATTTTTCAATAAGTACTTCCCTCGTATTCTACGAACAAAGATGGAGAAAGAGTTTCTTGAACTGAAGAAAAGGGATGATGAATCTGTTGGTACCTATGAAGAAAATTTTACAAGACTTGCAAGGTACGCTTCTGGTATTATTATCCAACCTGAGAGTAAGATCGATCAATTCTTTAGTGGATTAAAACCAAGTCTTCGAAGGGCGTTAGCCATAAGGGACTTCAATAGCTACTAGGAAATCGTTCGATGTGCTCTCAAAGTTGAGATGGAGATTGGAGTAACCCATCAGTCATATGGGTTTGATAAGAAGAGGAAAATGGAATTCAAAGGAAAATCTAAAGAGAACACTGAAAAGAAGGTGAGCTTTCCCTTATGGTCAATGTGTGGAAAGAAACATAGAGGGAGTTGTCTTAAAGGGACAAGTAAATGTTTCAAATGTTAAAAGTAAGGTCATTGGGCATTTGAATGCTGCGATGATGGGAAGAAGATGTCTAATGATGAAAACAAAGGAAGGGATACACAGAATGAACCTACTACACATCAATGTTTCAAGTTCAAGGAGATGGGGCATTATGCCAATAAATTCCCAAATCCAAGGGTTGATGATGATCGTCGACGTCAACAAAATCTTAAGGCTAAAGACAAAGGAAAGTCACATGAAATTTCTATCAGTGATGTGGATTACGATAACGATGTGGTGAAAGGTACACTTACCATCCACTCTAATGTAGCAAATGTTTTATTTGATTATGGATCCACCCACTCTTTTATTTCTGAAGAATTTTCTAAGGGTATCACCGTATTACCTCAACAATTAGATGTTGACTTAGCTATGACAACACCTAATGGCACAACAGTCGCATCAAAAGTTTATAATTCTTCTCCGATCGAAGTTTGTGGGAAAGTTATTCCTACAAATCTTGTGATCCTTCCTATAGTGGAATTTGATGTGATTCTTGGCATGGATTGGCTTTCTTTGTATGGAGCTTATATCAATTTCCAAAGAAGTGAAGTCACATTTCATATTCCAGATCAATCTATGATCGTCTATCAATGCAAGGATGAACATAACCTTCCCGTGAAAATTTCTTCCATTTTATGGGTATTGATTCCACTAAATGAAGGTTATTTATCTCAAATGGTTGTTGATAAACTCACTATTAAGAATATTCCCATTGTACGGGAGTTTGATGATGTATTTCTAGAGGAATTACTGGGTCTTCCACCGAATCGTGAAGTTGAGTTTTCAATAGAACTCGTACCTGGTGCTTTGCCTATTTCAAAGGAACCTTATAGAATGGCCCCAATTGAGTTGTAAGAATTGAAAAAGCAACTCCAAGTGAATCTTGATAAGGGATTCATACGTCCTAGTGCATCACCTTGGGGAGCACCTGTCCTATTTGTTAAGAAGAAAGATGGATTAATGAGACTCTGCATTGATTATCGAGAACTTAACAAGATCACTATCAAGAAAAAATATCCTCTCCCAATCATTGATGACTTATTTGACCAACTACACGGAGCTCAATACTTTTCCAAGATTGATCTTCGTTCAGGGTATCATCAATTAAGGTTCAAAAGGGAGTATATACCAAAGACGACATTCCGTACAAGGTATGGACACTATGAATTTATAGTGATGCAATTTGGTCTTACTAATGCCCCTGCTATCTTCATGGATCTGATGAATAGAGTCTTTAGAGACTATCTTTATCAATTTGTGGTAGTCTTTATAGACGATATTATTGTCTTTTCAAAGAGAATGGAAGAACATGAATATCACTTGAGAATTATATTAAAGACCCTGAGAAAGGAGAAGCTTTATGCAAAATTTACCAAGTGTGAATTTTGGCTTAAAAAAGTTGCATTTTTGGGTCACATAATCTCAAAAGAGGGGATATCTGTGGATCCAGCAAAAACAGAGGTTATCGAAAGATGGTTGAGACCAACAACAGTAACTGAGATCCGAAGTTTTCTTGGTTTGTCTGGATATTATCGACGTTTTGTGAAAGTTTTTTCACGATTATCTAATCCACTCACCAAGTTGACTCGGAAAGGGGTTAAGTTTGTCTGGACGGAGGAATGTGAAGAGAATTTCAAGGAGTTGAAAAGAAGGTTATCCAGTGCACCTATGCTCACACTGCCTTGTAGTGGAGAAAGGTTTGTGATCTACAGTGATTCATCCAAGAAGGGATTGGGGTGTGTTCTTATGAAAAATGATACGGTGATAGCTTATGCCTCACGACAGTTGAAATTCCATGAGCAAAATTACCCAACACATGATTTGGTGTTAGCTGCGGTAATCGTTGCATTAAAGATTTGGTGGAATTATCTTTATGGTGAAAGGTGTGATATTTATACTGATCATAAAAGTTTAAAGTTTATTTTCACACAAAAGGAGCTGAATATGTGTCAAAGAAGATGGTTGGAGCTGATTAAATATTACAACTGCTCAATCTATTACCACCCTGGGAAAGAAAACAAGGTGGAAGATGCATTAAGTCGACAAGACTATGCTAGTTTATCCATGACGAGGATCACAAAAGATCCAATATTTATGGATTTACAAAGGATAGATCTTGGAATTATAATGGAAGGGGAAAAATCTTATCTTTCTCAAATGAATGTTCAACCATCTATACATGTGAAGATTAAAGAGGCACATAAAGAAGATTTCGAGTTACAAAAGAAGATGAGAAATGTTCCTGAATTCAACCTTGATTGTGATGGGATAATAATGTTCAGGAATCAGGTTTGTGTTCCTCCCATCCCCGAATTAAAGAAGGAACTATTGGATGAGGCTCATAGTTCTTCATTCTCTATTCATCCTGGAAGCACGAAGATGTATAGGGACCTGAAAGAGTACTTCTGGTGGGATGGCATGAAAAGAGATGTTGCTGAATATGTCTCTTGATGCTTGGTTTGTCAACAAGTTAAAGCTGAGAGGCAGAAGTCTAAGGGGATGTTACAACCATTACCCATACCCGAATGGAAATGGGAAAACGTCACTATGGACTTTGTCACAGGACGTCCTAAAACATCCAAAGGCAATAATGCTATTTAGGTCATAGTTGGTCGTCTTACAAAGTATGCACACTTCATTGCTATTAGAGAGGATTTCTCTATGGATCAGCTTGCCAGGATATATGTAAAGGAAGTGGTAAGATTTGATGGAGTACCACTTTCTATTATATCTGATCGGGATCCGAGATTTACCTTGATGTTCTGGCGAAGTCTTTAGCATACTCTGGATACAGAGTTGAGTTTCAGCACTGCTTATCATCCTCAGACAGACGGTCAGTCTGAGAGAATAATTCAAACCCTAGAAGATATGTTGAGAGCATGCTCTATGGATTTCAAAGGTGGTTGGGATCAACACCTACCTTTGGTGGAATTTTCTTATAATAATAGATTTCACTCCAGTATTCAAATGGCTCCTTATGAAGCTCTCTATGGAAAGAAATGGAGGACTCCAACTTGCTGGGATGAAGTTGGGGAAAGAAAGCTATTAGGACCTGATTTCGTTGATGAAATGGTAGAAAAGGTCAGATCTATTCAACAACACATAAGAGCAGCTCAGAGTCGACAAAAAAGTTATGCCGACAACCGAAGAAACGACCTAGAGTTTGAAGTGGGTGATAAAGTGTTCTTACGGATATCTCCCTGGAAGAGGGTCATGAGATTTGGAAAGAAGGGGAAGTTGAGCCCTAGATATATCGGTCCTTTCGAAATACTGGATCATGTTGGGAAGGTAGCTTACCGATTGACGCTTCCACCGAATCTCTCTCAAGTTCACGATGTGTTCCATGTATCTCTCCTGAGAAAGTACATACCTGATCCTTCACATGTACTCAGCTCAGAAGTTGTACCGCTGGAGGAAGATCTTTCTTATGAAGAACAACTGATAGAGATTCTGGATCGTAGCGAAAAAGTCCTACGACACAAGACCACTCGATTGGTGAAAGTTTTATGGAGGAACCACCAATTAGAAGAAGCTACATGAGAGCTTGAGGATATGATGAGGGAGAGGTATCCTCATCTGTTTGTTACAAAGTGACGAATTTCGAGGGCAAAATTCATTTTAAGGGGGGTAGAATGTAACACCTGAGACTTTTATGTTATATAAATCATCAAAGGAATCTTTTTCTACACAACACTTTCTTGGCTTTCTTTACACGAAATCGTGACCTTCCTCGATAGCTTGCGTCGTACGCAATACCGAGTTTCACTAAACAACGATATGCTATTAAAATATTATTAAAACTAGCCGTTATGAATAGTAATAACCACTTTTTTAAATTTTATAAATTTTATTTTTCAAAATGGACTTCATTTTTGGATTAGGAATATCGAAATTATCCTGGGGTGAAATTTTGGTATTTTTCTGAAAACTTTCAATTTTTAATGAATAGTGAAACCACTAAGTGGTAGTTAAAAAAACTTACTTTTTCATAAAACTTAATTTTACCACTTCTGTGAGTGGAATTTCAAAAATCTGAGAGACATGGTTTATGTCAGTAAGTAAAATGCGGTTCAATGAGATGAAAATAATTTTTTAGTGAATAGTAACTTTTTACTTTTTTTTACCACGGTTAAAAGTAAATAGGGTAATTAAGGGTAAAGATGATATTATAATTACCATAACACATGTCCTAATTCTATTGGATAAGTGTAATTCGACCAAAAACAATCTTAGGAATAACATATGACCATTTAGGCCCACTTGGATTAGATTAGGACATTTATTATTAATTTATTTAAAGAAGGGTTAAAATAGTTAAAGTCAATGTTTAATAAGTAAATAATTTTTAATATGGGGTTATACATAAGATAAATTCGACTATAAATATTCATTAGAAATCTAAAAGGATTTCCTACATAATGGTATTTTATTTTTAATTTTTAGACATTAAATAATTTAATTTATTTATGACACAAAGATGATGCAGTAATTATCTTATTAATGAAATATTATCATAATTAATGTTATAAACACCAAAATAAATGTAATTTGAGACTTTTTATGAATTACACTAATTATTCTAGGTTAATATGACATGTTAGTATTTATTTAATTAAATTTTTTTGATCTAATCATTCTGTTATGATTTTCACAAAAATCAATTACTAAATAGTGTCAAAATTGACATAAAATAGTTTTTAAAACAAATATTATATTATTAATTGTTATTTTATTCCTAAAAGTCTGTGGTTCGGCCAAATGACTTAGATAATGTTATATATATTAATAATAAACAACTTGCGGTTCATTTGGCTTCTTATAGTAAGTTTATTAACCTTATAGTATAAGAACACAAGAAGACGCGGTAAAAGTAAACTTATTTAACTTAATGTTAAATCTAAATGATAAGGTTAAAATAGGAACCTAAACTTGTCTAAATTCTATTGGATGAGAGGATATATACCCATACCCACCTTAGTTTCTAAATATATCAATTTGGAGCTATTTAAAACCGAACATGACTTTATAATAAAATAATATTTTTAGTTTTCTCAAAGGTACCCCTCTCCTCCCTTATAAAAGGGCACCTACTCCCTCTCTTCCTCACACCACTTTGAGCCTTCAAGCTCAGCCAACCCCTGCCACTTTCTCCTCTCCACTTCCCTGGAGACATCTTATAGGTCCTGTTCTTCTTCAATGGCCCATTTTAGTTCCCTAAAATGAGGTCTCAAAGAAGCACTTCAAAGAAGAGGTAATGTTCGTTACCGATGATTTCATCTTTATTTCTTCGTCCTCTTATTCTTCTTTAGTTGTTTAATTATGAATTAATAACATCAGTATTACTCATATAATGATATGTTATTATATGTATGAAAAACCCCTATTTCACCATCTATCCATCCTACGGAAAAAAAATCATCGCGTGTGCGTACGTACAGAATACCGTCTCCACGCCCTGGTGTAATCTATATTCCACCACCACCTTACTTGGATGGGTATAATGGTGTAAATAATGACTATATATGACTATTATAAAGTGATGCTGATTCTGAAATAGTATACATACACTCCAATACAATTCCACGATCATAGGAACGATATCATCACTCGTGCGTACGTACGGAATACCGTCTCCACGATGTGATACGACTCGTTCTACATGATCTTCATTTCATAATGATTATATAAATGAATTGAATGAATTAATATGATATATATTACACTAATACCATTCTGGAAATGAAGTATCTATAACCTAAATTTAATAATAAGAATTTATTCGACAAAACACGCATAAGAACAAAAATTTATAAACACCCGAATAACAAGTAGCAATGAAATATTACTACTAAGAAGCTAAGAAAATGACCATATATGATATCATAAAAATAATTATGATCCTGTAATAAGTCAATAACATTATTTAAATCATTATACAGGAGGTTCAGACACTTACGAAGCAAAACAGACCTAAGGTAAGGTAAATATCACAATCTCATTTTTATCCGAGATTGTTTATACTTTGGTATTTACTGGGGTGTATTTTATCATCCACATCCATGTTTCCTCAATATGTAATATTATTTCCATCCACCTAAAATTTTTTAAATCCAATTTTACCCTTCGTTAAGTTTTTAGTAAAACATATGAAAGGAATCTTTTGTCATTTTTCATTAGAGGTACTTTTTGACTTTTTTGACTAAAGTACGAAAAGAATGTTTTTTTTAACTTATACGACATGAATGGATTTTTAAAACATTATTTCCAAGAAGCATCATTTACAAGTTTTCAAGTTTATTTTTAATCAACTTCTTTTAGTTTAAAGTTGTATGACATGTTAAGAAAGGAAAAATATTTTTGAAGAAGAAAGGATATTTTCCTCAAGAATGGAGTTCAAGTGTTTTATCAAAATTATTTTCCATCTAAGATAATAAAGGGTTCTGTTTTTATCCCTATTATTACATTGATTTGATTATGTTGTTATGGAATTATTTTTATGAATTCCTTTATCTTATATGAATTGTTTAATGATGTCATGATGTTTAAGATTCCCATTTGTATTACATGGGTTATGCAATGATGTATGATTTATGATTTTGTGGCACACATAAGAATGGTATCATTATGAGATGGGTGGGACCTATATCTCCCGCCAATGAATTGGGTAAAGATTTTATATCTCATGAGATAGACATGGATGGAACGGTAGGTTATACCGGTTCAGTGAAACAGGACTGAAACGAGGGTGACTCGGTTCAGAAAGGGACTTTTTCCACTAAGATAGTCTTGGAAATGAGTCTTGACTAACAAGAAATGATTCTCTATGATTATGTGTGTATGCCACAAAGTTTCATGTTTTAAGTTATGATTATTGTGATTACATTTCACTGCCATGATTTATTCCATGTTATGAAATTATGATCTCTTTTGCAGGTTAAGATTTACAAAAGTTATGCGCTTATGTAAATGATGTGATTGATATTTATTTTTTTTACCATTGCCGACCATTTGAGCTCACCCTTTTGTATGTTTTCTTTCCCCAGGTCAGGAAGAAGGTTATTAAGTAAGATATGCTAAAAGGGACTATAGATATGATGAAATAAATGGGAGACAGTGTAGACGCTTTATGAACCAGTTGTTTATGTTTCCCAGTTTCTAAAGGCACTATACCTATACGGTCCTTTTGTGGTTTTGTTATATGTTGTAATAAGTATGATTCAATTTTGAAGTATTAAAAATGTATGTAAAGTATGGTTCATTATACATATCCTTATATTTTTCCCTTTTAATTTTATAATTGAAAATATTTTTATATAACAAATTCACTAGTGGAAGATTTTAATCCTTATATCATTAGAATTACATTAAAAGGATATCAACATATCCTCTATATTTTGAATATTTCTCTTTAATGAACCATTTTTGTGTGGGTGATATGTAGTACTAAATATCATCTTCTCATTGAACACATACTTATGGATTTTCCAAAACCAAATGGTAAATCCCATATCTTGATCTGATACAACATAGGGTTCCAATCTATATAGGTTTACCACTTTTCCTATTTATATATTGGGAAGTTGGTGAAAAGATAAATCTTCATAAGTAGTAGTGAAATTTTAGGACTATTTAACGAAGTAAATGAACACCCAAATATAATTTCTGTATTTAGATTTCCTAGGGAGCACTATGATTAAATCCATGGCCATGATTCCCTATATACATATTGGTGGCAGAAATATATCAATCCAACACATAGTATTTTATATTTTATAATTGAAAATTTAGGACACCAAGAATCATGATAATTTTTTTAATCATTCTCTTCATTATATAAAATAAAATTCTTCAGATATCTATAAAACCTTAATATTCCTAGATAATTAGATATGGATGTGATATATTCATCATCTATAAGATCCCTCTCCATTTTTTTCAGGGATTATATATTTGGGTTCTAAAAATTATAACATTGTCATTTGAAAAGTTGAATAATGTCATATTTATATCATTTTCATAGGACCTTTATCCCTTTTTCGGCTATAATAATCCCCCAAATAATGGTTGGTCGAGAAAATTTTGTGGATAGAGAGTATTACATTAATTTTATGATCCACATTTAAATACATTTCATGTATAAGAATATTTTATATATTTAGATAAGTATTTTGGATTATGTTGTAAGATAATTTGTATATAGAGCATCTGACACAATATTTGAATCACAAGATGTTAATGTATTAAACAATTAAAATCAATGATCAGTTATAACCACATTCCTTTATTAATATTGATCATTTTATTGTGAATATATACATGAATATTTTATGACCTGAATATTTTTTACACTTAGAAATGTCGAGTTATTATTTCTAAATCATTAATTATATAATCAGAGCAGTAAATTTGAGATCATAAATCATGTATTTATGTTCATTTATAATTAATTTATAAGAATAAAATGTTATGAAATTTTCATTTTTCTAGAGTACAGAACCCAATATTTTTTTTTATTTAATTGTTATAGATAAGAAATACTTCCCATTGTTTGGTAATGTGAGCATAGGTGAAATAAATAAGCTTGTCATTATCTCATTAAAAAACTACTCACATTTATAAATCCAAAAAAAGATAACTCCATTTGTAGTTATCATTTAGAGTGTTCTTTAAAATAATTAAAAGATTCACAAAAATTTATTGTAGTATATAGATAATAGACTAAAAAATGGATTTAATCATTGATTTATGTCTCAAACATCCTTTAATTACCTATGCCTTTGAAGCATTCATAAATATCCCATTTTTAGTGGTTGCATACAATGATAAAACAACTCTCTCCTTCAAAAAAAAATAATATTTTATATAAATTTCATATAAAATTTCCTTTAGAAATGTATTTAATAAAACTGTAAAATTTTTAATGTGTTATTTTTTTATTTTCGATTAGAGATGAATATAATCATTAAATACTACCAAAATTTTGTTGAGGTAATATCTAAATAAACTACTTATTTAATCAATATTTATATCTAATGAATTAGTGGGTCTTAATGGATACAATATTAACTCAATGTGTTCATACCTTGTATAAAATATCTTCATAGCTATATACTCATTCTTTATCATTAATTGATAATATCATGACTGATAATCAAACATAGAATATTATTAGGATCCATATAGATTATTGAAACCCCCTCCCTCTATGGTAGTAGATACATTTTTTATAGTTTTCTTTTTGAGCTCATTATAATAAATGCATAGGAACATTGACCATTCATTATTCTAATGAAAATGACCACTTCACCCCATAGAGAAACACTTGTGGGTATAAAAAATTTATCTATATTATCATATAGCATATTCTTTGACTATTAAATGTAAATATATGGCATTCAATATAGGGTCATGGATGTTAAAATAGATCCTGGTATAAGATAGATCACATACTCAACTCCTCATCTAAGAGGATAACAATGAATTTTTTCATGGAAACACATAATCAGATTAGCTTATAATGGGAATATAATCCAGGATGATATTTTCCATAGTATCAATAATTTTTTAAGGACACAATATATCACAAAATAATAATATACACTCTATAGATTACATTTTCAAAGGAGATACATCCTCCTCCTAAAACATAAGTATAATCAAAGGGTAATTCTTGAGAGGGATGTTTATTTATTTATCCCACTAATTGATGGTGGATATATACAAGGAATGATTATACATACCCATAATAACATTTAAATTTTTTTAAAGCATGTATCACATGATTTTCATGGAAATGAATTATTTAATTATTTATGGGTCATAATTTTGATACATGGGTATCAATAATTTCACCAATTTCTATTTTTTACTAATAACTGGAATTCAATGCGTGGAGGTGGGATTTAAATAAATTTAATAAACAAGAGTGATAAAAATGAATGGATAGAACAATAGTAACAATTGATATTTATAGTTCACTGATGGATGGAAACCCTTCCTTGCAATATTTTATTCGAGGTATAATCATTTCATTAATATAAAGTAGACATAGGGATGATAATTTTCAAACAATTAGATCGATTAGTGGAAGATAGGGTCATTTAATGAGGAAATCATAAAAGAAATGAATTCCATACCAATTAATTTCCAGATTTAATATTATGATATCATTGTGTAATTTGAAAACATTACTTTTCATGGTTATTTTTGTTCTATTAATAATAGTTTTCAAAAATAACATGATTAACCAAGATATATACCACATGTGTGACTAGAAATGTATATAGTCTTGTAATTCCATTTCATGAACTAGTTGATGATGAAGATAATACCCAACCAACTTTTTTTAATTAATTACTTTTAGGTAAATATATTCCATAACCACATTCATATATTAGCACACAAAAATAGATATATTTAAACTAAAAATATGTATTATAAAAAACCAAAATTTATTGATGGTTTTTTGAAAAATATAAATCATGTAACCTAGATTAAATTACTAAATTCAAACATTGGAATAAAATAGAAGTTATCTCATCATGATGGTCCAAATAATTATGAATCATTGACGAACTAGATCCATAAATTATACTCATTCTACATTAGAAACAAATACATAGAAAAAAACATTCATGAATCCCTAATATTATTCATAATTTCCATCTTCATAAACTGGGGAATATAAGATAATAGAGTACCTCATATTCCTATAACGAGTTACATATAATATAATCAATAACAAATCAATAAGCAATAAATAATATGGAAAGTTAAATAACTGAATCAAATGGAATTTAATTAATTATTTCAGCCTGAAATGCCACATGGATAATATCACAAGTAATTATATAATTGAAAATAAACACAAAATTAAAAATAATGGAAATTATTAATATTGGATTTCATGACGTTAAAGTCGTTATATTGTTACCATCAAGACCTTTCTCCAAAAATGATTAAAATCTATGTATGAATACAACCAAAACCTATAAAAATATGGTTATCCAACTAATTTCTCTCAAAGAACATATCAATTCATCAAAGGGACCGAGCCACACCAATAAATTCTTTTCCAAAACATTCCTAATATATTGAATGATAAATTTAATTCATAAGTAATATTCCTTATGAAAAAATATTGTTATTGAGTAAATAATAAAAATTTATCAAATTTTCACCAGTAAATCAAATCACATTCATTGTAAAAAAATATTTGTCGAATATGTATAAAGTCTATGAAATTATAATATCCATGATACTGAATATGTAACGTTATGTGATATTTAATTTTCAATGGAAAAAATATATTTAATGTTTCTAGGTAATGATTTCAAAAATTAATAATAGATATGGAATGCCCATTGAATAATCTTAAAAATAGGCTTCCTAATAAAATCATTTATTATAGAGAAATAAAAAAATTGACATGTAATATTAAAACAAAAATTAATTAAATAGTTTTTTCTATAAACCGAATGGAAACTAGTAGTTTAATACAATGGTTTAAAATTGTATGTTGATGTGGGAATGCTTGTTAATAATAAATACTTTTAAAAGAAAGAATTATTTTTGACTTAGTATAAATAAATTAGGAAATGATAGTTTCATGAAAACACAATATATAGTCCTTTAAAACCATATATAAATGAATTGATAAAATAATTTTTTTAATAAATCAGTTGAGTATTATAAAGGACATTTTTATATAATTAAATGAATATGGACAAGGAATAATAATACACTTGATCAAAAAGAGAAATATGATTGGATTTTCAAGTATGAAATAATCTAAAAATATTTACATGAATTGAATCATTAGAATCTATTAATAAATTGATATCAATATTAAATACCTCAATGGGGAATAATATAAACCACTTAAAATTAAATAGGTTCATAATACAAAAAATTTCTCAATTGAGTGAAAATTGAAATGAAATCCTCTCTATCTGGTCAGAATCATCAAATATAAATTAGAACATCAATAAAACTAAATATATATTAATTAAATACATTATTATGAACCATTTCCAGGTTTATTATTCAGTTTAGTTTTTTATTAACATTATAAATTTTATTACTTTGTTAACTTTAATCATATTGAATGTTTTGATGATATTCAGTTCATATATCAAAATTTATTTTGGTACGCTACCTTAGTAATGTTTTTTATTCTAACATATTCATAATAATAATCATGAAATTATTATAATTTTTAAATATCATTTATTTTATAAAATACAATCAATAAAATAGATTTGAAAAATGAACAATGCTACAATCATGAAGATGGCATGCCTTATGTACAAAAGACAAATGTTTATATTTTTAAATGATCACAGTGGTAAGAAAGAATGTATCCAAATATCCTTATAAATGATAATTATATACTAATTAAAAAATTAATTCATTAAATATGATCTTATATATCATCCATATTATGTGCTCGTGAAAAATTAATCACATTACTTCACAGAGGTGGTCGTCCACTAGTATGCATGAATAAAGTTATCATTTTTTAAAGAATGGAAATGTAAAAAAATATGAAATATATTAATGTCATAGAATGAAAAATAATTCACCCATATCATATATATATATATATATTAAATTAATAATTATAAAAAACTGTGAGAGGCTATGAGGGAAAATAATTTTATCAGTTCTTGGGGCGGTAATATGTTGTACACACAGACAACGGCTTTGATCCCCATTGGTTGCAAGTGGAAAATTATATTGTTTGTTACATTAAAATTATAAATATAACTATATATGAGATAATGGTTTAATTATTTCAGAAAGTTATATGAATATTTTAAGGTTTCAGAAGATAAAATAGAGTGATAGCACATGGTTAAGATAAATACTTTTTGATCCAAAAATAACATTAGGTTTATACCAAAAGCCATCATATGACGGAATTGTGATAAAAACAAGGTCTCAAGTTAAAATTTATGGATTGAAGGTTGTAATTTGTGTAGTTATTGTACAAAATAGATGTTTCATGATGTGTGGAGAGTAGAATAGATGGGGTTTCCTTTTATATATGGGGGAGATGTAACACCCCAAGATTCCACGGTACGTTTCCCTTCGAATAATGCGATAGCGTGTGTTGTACGCAACCTCGAGTTCTAACACACACCACAACTAATTAAACTAGCCGTTGTGAATACTAATACCTACTTTTTGAAATTATATATATTTTATATTTGAAAATGGACTTCATTTTTGTATTCGGAATATCAAAATTAGCCTAGGGTGAAATTTTGGTACATTTCGGATAACTTTCATATTTTGATGAATAGTGAAAATTACTAAATTTTAATTAAAAACAACTTTTTTAATCAAAATAATTAATAGTGATAAATTGTGAAGTTGAGTGGTTTTAAAGTATATTTAGAATATATTTTTACCATTTAATATAATGTTGGTCATTGGACATAATTTTACAATTAAACCGAACATAAACAAGTGTCAATCTTTTGATAGTTATTACCTCTTAAAAACCCGCTTTTTGTTTTGACAGCGGGAATTAATTTTAAATTAATTTCTGCCACTTCTGTGTTTTGAATTTAGGAAAATGGATTCCATATTTTGAATCAGGATGTCCAAATTATGTAAATAGGAAACTTTTATTTTTACACATTTTGAATAATTACTGCGGTAAATATTTTATTTACCATGGTTAAAGGGTAAATCCGGTAAATAAGGGTTAAAAAAATAATATTATAATAATACTAAATTACCCTAAAACGTGTCTTAACCCTATTGGTTGATACATGGTCGACCATGGGAATCTTTGGGTCTGTTTTGGGACCCCATGGATCCACTTGTAAGTGATAATGACACATTATATTAATAAAGTTAAAATAAAAATAAAAATGGCATAAGCTTACATCTTTTAGAAGAACAATTTTTACATAGGGTTATACATGTTGGATTTTCGATTATAAATATTCATTAGAAATATACAAAGATTTCCTACATAATGATATTTTATTTATAATTTTTAGACATCAAATAATCTAAATTATTAATGACACAATAATGATGCAATGTTTACCTCATTAATAAATCATTTAAATAAATAAGATTATAATGATTAAAACATTATCTAAAACCTGTCCAATTCTTATTGGTTGATGTTATTTAGAATGTGAGTCATCTTATCTTCGACCTCAATGATTTTTGGACCATTATAAACCGAATACAAATATATTATAAAGTAATACTTTCACACTTTCCTAAAGAGCCCCTCCTCTCCCTTATAAAAGGAGACCACTTCTACTCATTCCTCACACCTCTCAAGCCACTTGGATCGTCCAAACTCTGCCCAAATAAGCTCCCCACATCCCTCTCCTACTTTTGGAATCTTACCCTTAGGCAGAAAGCATTTCAAGAAGTCCTTTGGTTCCAACCAAAGTGAGTTACCTAAATTAAAGGTAACGATTTCTCTTAAATTATTTTCATTTATTTTGCTTCTCCAACCCCCAAACTCTTTTTATTTCCTTTCTTTTGTAACAACACCAGTATCCTCAATATACTAGGATGTTGTTATAAGAAGGATTCAAACTACACATACACACAACTCCATCTAATGGATGATGAACATAATGTTTCTGTGGATGGCAAACTAACGCCTCACGAAACGATGATTGTTCAAATACATCTTACCGCCTCTCATGGTGGCCATTATGATGGAACTGTAATTATATATGATATTAATGATATATAGTTTATATATAAGCTTCTGTAATTCCATTTTATTTCATACCATTATTCGTTTCATGTTGTATATACATACGATAATTTCATTTGAGGAAGTGCGGACTACCGCCCCCTTAAAATGATATGACTCGTTCATACCACACATGGAACGTATAAAGGATGGTGTTAATGAACTTAAGTAACATATATAAAATATTATATTATTCTAGAATAGTAATATACCTATGTATCATTTGGATTCGATTCTTTTAAAATAAAAATTAAATGGAAGTAGCGTTCGTGCGTACGTACGGACTACCGTCTCCACGAACGCGATGAGATTCATTCTCCATCGTATCCATTCAAGTATAATTATCATTTAATGATTTAAAAATGATTTTTAAGGACATGATATCATTCTGTATATGAATAAGATACAACAAACATGACTTATGTAACAAAACATATAAAAGAAAATGAGTAAGTTAACACACGAAACGACGATAATACTAAGATATTATCAAATCAATATTAAAAGATCATATATGATATCATATTAATGTATATGATTCTTTTATAATTTAATAACAATTATTTCACCATTATACAGGAGGTTAACCTACCCCAACCAAGGAAAAGTACAAGGTAAGGGTTATTTCACAATCTCTTCATTATCCGAGGTTGTTTATACGTAATAATCTAATGGGATATCTTTATCATCCTCATCCATGTTTCTTAAAAATGTATTTCAAAACATTTTTACTATTTACAAGAATATGGGTTAAAGTCATTTATACCCTTGTTTGACTTTTTATAAGAGGTTTATAAAGGAATCTTTCCGTCGTTTTCAAAACAAGGTCCTTTTTAACCTTTTCGACAGAATTGAGGTAAGAATGTTTTTTTAACTTATACGGCGGGTGCGGTTATTTTACGCCGTTATAAAATCTTCAAAGCTTTCCTTACAAGCTTATAAGAATATTTTCAAAGAAAATGTTTTATTTTATATGGATCTTAAATGATTTCAAAATAAAAGGAGATATTTCTTTAAAAAGAATTTTGATTTCATCTACGTCAACATCATTTGATGGATTTTAAGATTATTTGAAGTTGATTTATTATGATACAAAACTTATATATTGTATTGAAGGTTTTGTGATATGTTTGACTATGGATGTGCTATTTTTATACCATTCATAGTTTATGGTGAAATTATTGACACTTCGTATGCTAGTTTTAATACGAATATTTATGTTATGTTTAAACCTTTTCATATTGGAATGAATTGGACTTAATAAGTGACGGGTGGAGCCCGCTATAGCTCCTCGATGCATCGGTAGGTGTCATGAGACAAACTAGTGTCTTGGCACAAGGCCTTGAAAAAATCTTATTTGTAGTCTTGGCACGAGGCCTTAGCTATGTGGTTATGATATTCTGGCATTATGCATTCCAACATTATGAAAGTGGTTATTGATTTTGCATGTGATTATTCGATTAGTAGAATATACATGTGAATAAGTAAATGGCATTATTTCATTTTACTTTTTCCATACTATGTTTAAGTTCATGTTTAAAAGGCTTTTGTTTTAGTAATTCATTGCCTTAAATGTTTATGCTTATTTTGAATGTTCCGCTATATTGTTATCCTTACTGGGCATTTGAGCTCACCCCTTTTCTATGTTTTATTTTTCCCAGGTAGTGAAGAAGTAAATTATGATTGACTTGCAGGGATATTATGAGGGGTTAATAGTGTGGATATGAAGACTTTGTTATTGTAGTAGTTTTTCACTTTGAAATGTAATGTATAACTTTATGAATATATCTAGTGTTTCCAAGGCTACTAAACTAATCGGTCTTTCGAGATTTGATCTTTCTTGTGATCATGCCAATGTTACGAAGTAATGCACCGACTCTGGGTAGATGGGTTCAGGGCGTTAAAGTTGGTATCAGAGGAAGTTTAGTACAAACCTTGGAAGCTATATTTAGATAAACTCTGATTAGAGCACGTAGACCTAAGATGAACTTTGAGGATTAGTATAGAAGAACTTCCTAGAATTTTGGTATTGTAGAGATTTTGTGAGCTTTCCGAGCAATACATCCCTATCTGGATACGAGCAGGTAGAGGCGGCTCTGGCACAGATGTACCTAGGGGTAAAACCCGAAAACACCGCTTTGAGCTAGACTCGAACGGGAACTGGTGCACGACAACGGGCCTTGCTGCACTCTTGGTTACGACACTCCCGGGGGATATGCTTAGGATAACTCTCATTTTCATTATAAATCATTATGAAGGGTTTATGAGTATATACTTCCTCAAAGAAAACATTTTTATGATTATGGATTATATCCATAAATAGTTCAATTTATGTTAAGTGTTTTATAAGTATGGGATTATGTATTTTGATTCATAAACTGATCTAGTTTATGCCATTATTTAGAAATGGCGCCTAGTGAAAGAAATGGAAACCGTATCAATGCACGCACTCCATGTAGGGATTGCCCTCCTGCTCAAGATAATTATAGTGGGGCTGGTGATGCAACTGGTGCCGATCAGCTAATCACCATACTGGGACAACATACTCAGGTTATGAATAATAACCTTACCCGTATGGAGCACCCTGATCCGCAGCGTGGAGGATCAATGTTAGATCGATTCATGAGGCAACAAACACCAACTTTCAACGGGAATACAAATCCATTAGTAGCTGAGCAATGGATATTTTCCCTAGAGAAAATATTTCAGGCTTTGGGGAGTAGTGAAAGGGAAAAAGTTATCATGGCAGTTTACCGCCTCACTGGAGATGCTGATCAATGGTGGTCATTGATTCAAAACATGAAGGAAGATGATGAAGTATCAAATATGGAATGGAGGGAGTTCAAAGATCTGTTTTTAGAAAAATACTTCCCTCGCGACCATCGAGCGGATATGGAAAGGCAATTTCTAAGTCCGAGACAAAAGGAGGATGATAATGTCACAAAGTATGAGGCTAACTTTACAAGGTTAGCGAGGTATGCTGGAGATTATATACGCAACCCAAGAAGTAAGATTGATCGTTTCTTTGATGGGTTAAAACCATTTCTCCGTCGAGCATTAGTCTCACAATCCTTTTCATCGTACGAAGACATTGTCTCATGTGCTATCAAGACCGAAAAGGAATTCTCTAAGTCTTATGACTTTAAAGCGAAGCAAGAGATGAAGAGACCTGCTGATCAATCTGGGAATGGAAATAAGGGGAAGAAGGGAAAGGTTGAATATCCATCTTGTGGTAAATGCGGGAAGAAACACCCCGGTGCTTGCCTGAAGGGAATGGGAGTCTGTTACAAGTGTGGTGAAAAAGGCCACCAAGCTCATGATTGCAAGGGGAAGAAGGAAGCTACCAACGTTCAGTGCTACAATTGCAGGGAGATGGGGCATTATGCAAATGCATGTCCTAAGCGTCAGGAGAACTTACCTCAGAAAAGGCCAAGGGATCAAGGCCAGGCTTATGCTATCACTACTGCTGAGATAGAAGCTCCGAAAGACGTGGTGGCAGGTAATTTAATGGTTTCCTCAAGTTTAGCAAATGCATTATTTGATTCTGGATCATCGCATTGTTTCATATCTTCACAGTTTGCTAAGAAAATTAGATATTTCCAATTTGATTTAATAAGGGAGTTGTCAGTCAAAACTCCTAAGGGAAGTATCGTTGCAACAAAGTTTTGTGAATCAGTCCCCATTAGAGCACATAAATTTTCTTTATCTGCTGATCTCATCGTCATACCTATGATTGAGTTTGATATAATCCTCGGTATGGACTGGCTTTCGGACTATGATGCAAAGATTTATTGTAAGAAGAAAGAGGTTACGATTCTTGAAGATAATGATAAGGAACACCTTATTTTTAGAGCAGAATCGTCACCACCTAATTCTTATTTAGATCCACCCCCAGTAGCTCAACTTAATTCAATTATTGGGGAGGAAGAGAATGAAATAACTATCGGTGAGGAAAGTAATGTTCAAATAGAGGATGTACCTGTTGTGAAAGAATTTGTAGATGTATTTCCGGAAGATTTACCTGGACATCCTCCAGAACAAGAAGTTGAGTTTTCCATTGATTTGATTCCTGGATCAAGGCCTATATCGAAGACCCCTTATAGAATGGCCACTGTAGAGTTAGTCGAACTAAAGAAAAAACTAGAGGAATTGAGTAATAAGGGATTTATTCACACTAGTGTTTCTCCATGGGGAGCCCCTGTTCTTTTTGTTAAAAAGAAAGATGGATCTATGAGGTTATGTATCGACTACAGGGAGATCAATGCTATAACGATAAAGAACAAGTATCCCCTACCTCGTATTGATGATTTATTTGACCAACTGCATGGAGCTCAATACTTTTCAAAGATTGAACTTCGATCTGGATACCATCAGTTGTGTGTAAAGAAGGAAGACATTCCGAAGACAGCATTTCGAACCAGGTACGGGCATTACGTGTTTACTGTAATGCCGTTTGGATTGACTAATGCACCCTCTGTATTCATGGATCTGATGAATAGAGTTTTCAAGGAGTATCTCGATGAATTTGTGGTGGTATTTATTGATGATATCTTGGTATACTCCAAAACCTACGAAGATCATAAAAATCACTTGCGCATTATCTTGAAGACTCTGAGGAGGCATGAATTATATGGAAAGTTTAGCAAATGTGAATTCTGGCTTCAGGAGATTTCTTTTCTTGGCCATATTGTCTCTAAAGATGGAATCTCTGTTGATCCTTCTAAGACCAAAGAAATCCAAGAATGGCCAGCACCTACGAGTATAACTGAGGTACGTAGTTTTATTGGCTTGGCAGGTTATTATCGACGTTTCGTCCAGAATTTTGCCCGATTGGCTAACCCATTAACGAAGCTCACACGTAAAGGGGTTAAATTTGTTTGGACAAAAGGGTGTGAAGAATGTTTCGAAGAACTGAAGAGAAGATTAGTCAATGCTCCTATATTGACTCTACCATTGGGGAATGATGGGTTCGTTATTTATAGTGATGCGTCAAAGAAAGGACTTGGTTGTGTCCTTATTCAGAATGATAGAGTTATTGCCTATGCATCACGACAGTTGAAAATTCATGAACAAAACTATCCTACTCATGATCTTGAGTTAGCAGCTGTGATCTTTGCTTTGAAGATATGGAGGCACTACCTCTATGGTGAAAAATGTGAGATTTATACTGATCACAAGAGTCTGAAGTATATTTTCTCACAAAAAGAACTCAACATGAGGCAAAGGAGATGGCTTGAATTACTCAAGGATTATGATTGCACGATACACTACCACCCGGGGAAAGCAAACAAAGTAGCAGATGCTTTGAGCAGAAAAGACCATGGAGTTCTGAACATGATGAGAATTGAAAGGGATCCAATTTTCATGGATCTAGAGAAGATGGACATGGGAATAACCAGGGAAGGTGAAACATCAATGCTTTTTCAAATGGTTGCCAAACCATCTTTACTAGAAAGGATTAAGAGTTCCCAGACCGATGATGAAGAATTTCAGAAGAAGATTAAAGCTGTGAATGATGGGAGATTGAGAGACTTTGTGTATGAAGATGGAATTTTGATATTCGGGAAGAGACTTTGTGTTCCCAATATACCTGATCTAAAAAGGGAATTGCTGGATGACGCTCATAGTTCCAATTTCTCTATACACCCTGGGAGCACCAAAATGTATAGAGATTTGAAAGAACATTTTTGGTGGGACAACATGAAGAGGGAGATTGCTGATTTTGTGTCAAGATGTATGGTTTGTCAACAAGTGAAAGCTGGAAGGCAACAGCCTGGAGGAGTCATGCAACCTCTTCCCATACCGGAGTGGAAATGGGACAATATTACGATGGACTTTGTCATGGGGCTACCAAAGACTCCTAGAAGGAACGATACAATATGGGTTATTGTTGATCGTCTTACCAAGTCAGCACATTTTCTTGCTATAAGAGAAGATCTACCCCTGGAACGTCTAGCAAGACTATACATTAATGAAGTTGTGAGACTTCATGGAGTTCCCCTATCGATTGTTTCTGATCGTGATCCCCGTTTTACTTCAAGATTTTGGAAAATTCTTCAGAAATCCCTAGATATTGAACTTCATTTGAGCACTGCTTACCACCCTAAAACAGACGGACAATCAGAACGGACTATTCAGACCTTATAAGACTTGTTGAGATCTTGCTCACTTGATTTTCAGGGTATGTGGGATCAATATTTACCACTAGTAGAATTTTCCTATAACAATAGCTTCCATTCGAGTATTCAGATGGCACCATATGAAGCGTTATACGGAAAGAGATGTCGTACACCAACCTGTTGGGATGACGTTGGTGAAAGAAAACTTGTAGGCCCAGAACTGGTGGAAGAAACGGTGGAAAAGGTGAAGGTAATCCAAAATCACATCAAAGCAGCTCAAAGTAGGCAGAGGAGCTATGCCGATAATCGAAGGAAGGATTTGGAATTTCAGGTCAGTGATCATGTTTTCCTAAAGGTATCTCCATGGAAGGGAGTCATAAGTTTTGGTAAGAAAGGTAAATTGAGTCCCAGGTACATCGGACCTTTCGAAATTCTAGAACGAATTGGGGCTGTAGCTTACCGATTGGCAATGCCGCCAAGTCTCTCCAAAGTTCACGATGTGTTCCACGTATCTCTGTTGAGAAAATACATGCCTGACCCAACGCATGTACTCACCTATGAGGAATTAGAACTGGAACCTGATATTTCCTATTGTGAAGAGCCCGTCAGGATTCTTGATACAAGAGAACAAGTACTGAGAAACCGGACGACGCGTCTGGTAAAAGTTTTGTGGAGAAACCATAAGATGGAAGAGGCAACGTGGGAACCCGAGGAACTTATGATGAAGAACCACCCGAGTCTTTTCATGTAATAAGTATTCTAGAAATTGTGAGGACGCAATTATTTTAAGGAGGGGAGAATGTAACACCCCAAGCTTCCACGGTACGTTTCCCTTCGAATAATTCGATAGCGTGTGTTGTACGCAACCTCAAGTTCTAACACACACCACAACTAATTAAACTAGCTGTTGTGAATACTAATACCTAATTTTTGAAATTATATATATTTTATATTTGAAAATGGGCTTCATTTTTGGATTCGGAATATCAAAATTAGCCTAGGGTGAAATTTTGGTACATTTCGGATAACTTTCATATTTTGATGAATAGTGAAAATTACTAAATTTTAATTAAAAAAAACTTTTTTAATCAAAATAATTAATAGTGATAAATTGTGAATTTGAGTGGTTTTAAAGTATATTTAGAATATATTTTTACCATTTAATATAATGTTGGTCATTGGACATAATTTTACAATTAAACCGAACATAAACAAGTGTCAATCTTTTGATAGTTATTACCTCTTAAAAACACGCTTTTTGTTTTGACAGCGGGAATTAATTTTAAATTAATTTCTGCCACTTCTGTGTTTTGAATTTAGGAAAATGGATTCCATATTTGGAATCAGGATGTCCAAATTATGTAAATAGGTAACTTTTATTTTTACACATTTTGAATAATTACTGCGGTAAATATTTTATTTACCATGGTTAAAGGGTAAATCCGGTAAATAAGGGTTAAAAAAATTATATTATAATAATACTAAATTACCCTAAAACGTGTCTTAACCCTATTTGTTGATACATGGTCGACCATGGGCATCTTTGGGTCTGTTTTGGGACCCCATGGATCCACTTGTAAGTGATAATGACACATTATATTAATAAAGTTAAAATAAAAATAAAAATGGCATAAGCTTACATCTTTTAGAAGAAAAATTTTTACATAGGGTTATACATGTTGGATTTTCGATTATAAATATTCATTAGAAAGATAAAAAGATTTCCTACATAATTATATTTTATTTATAATTTTTAGACATCAAATAATTTAAATTATTAATGACACAATAATGATGCAATGTTTACCTCATTAATAAATCATTTAAATAAATAAGATTATAATGATTAAAACATTATCTAAAACCTGTCCAATTCTTATTGGTTGATGTTATTTAGAATATGAGTCATCTTATATTCGACCTCAATGATTTTGGGACCATTATAAACCGAATACAAATATATTATAATGTAATACTTTCACACTTTCCTAAAGAGCCCCTCCTCTCCCTTATAAAATGAGACCACTTCTACTCATTCCTCACACCTCTCAAGCCACTTGGCTCGTCCAAACTCTGCCCAAATAAGCTACCCACATCCCTCTCCTCCTCCTTGAAGCTTACCCTTAGGCAGAAAGCATTTCAAGAAGTCCTTTGGTTCCAACCAAAGTGAGTTACCTAAATTAAAGGTAACGATTTCTCTTAAATTATTTTCATTTATTTTGCTTCTCCAACCCCCAAACTCTTTTTATTTCCTTTCTTTTGTAACAACACCAGTATCCTCAATATACTAGGATGTTGTTATAAGAAGGATTCAAACTACACATACACACAACTCCATCTAATGGATGATGAACATAATGTTTCTGTGGATGGCAAACTAACGCCTCACGAAACGATGATTGTTCAAATACATCTTACCGCCTCTCATGGTGGCCATTATGATGGAACTGTAATTAAATATAATATTAATGATATATATTCTATATATAAGCTTCTGTAATTCCATTTTATTTCATACCATTATTCGTTTCATGTTGTATATACATACGATAATTACATTTGAGGAAGTGCGGACTACCGCCCCCTTAAAATGATATGACTCGTTCATACCACACATGGAACGTATAAAGGATGGTGTAAATGAACTTAAGTAACATATATAAAATATTATATTATACTGGAATAGTAATATACCTATGTATCA
This sequence comes from Viscum album, assembly GCA_963277665.1. Taxonomy (NCBI): domain Eukaryota; kingdom Viridiplantae; phylum Streptophyta; class Magnoliopsida; order Santalales; family Viscaceae; genus Viscum; species Viscum album. Next base: position 496,263,548 of record OY728123.1, on the reverse strand, counting down.
TTTGGATTCGATTCTTTTAAAATAAAAATTAAATGGAAGTAGCGTTCGTGCGTACGTACGGACTACCGTCTCCACGAACGCGATGAGATTCATTCTCCATCGTATCCATTCAAGTATAATTATCATTTAATGATTTAAAAATGATGTTTAAGGACTTGATATCATTCTGGATATGAATAAGATACAACAAACATGACTTATTTAACAAAACATATAAAAGAAAATGAGTAAGTTAACACACGAAACGACGATAATACTAAGATATTATCAAATCAATATTAAAAGATCATATATGATATCATATTAATGTATATGATTATTTTATAATTTAATAACAATTATTTCACCATTATACAGGAGGTTAACCTACCCCAAGCAAGGAAAAGTACAAGGTAAGGGTTATTTCACAATCTCTTCATTATCCGAGGATGTTTATACGTAATAATCTAATGGGATATCTTTATCATCCTCATCCATGTTTCTTAAAAATGTATTTCAAAACATTTTTACTATTTACAAGAATATGGGTTAAAGTCATTTATACCCTTGTTTGAATTTTTATAAGAGATTTATAAAGGAATCTTTCCGTCGTTTTCAAAACAAGGTCCTTTTTAACCTTTTCGACAGAATTGAGGTAAGAATGTTTTTTTTAACTTATACGGCGGGTGCGGTTATTTTACGCCGTTATAAAATCTTCAAAGCATTCCTTACAATATTATAAGAATATTTTCAAAGAAAATGTTTTATTTTATATGGATCTTAAATGATTTCAAAATAAAAGGAGATATTTCTTTAAAAAGAATTTTGATTTCATCTACGTCAACATCCTTTGATGGATTTTAAGATTATTTGAAGTTGATTTATTATGATACAAAACTTATATATTGTATTGAAGGTTTTGTGATATGTTTGACTATGGATGTGCTATTTTTATACCATTCATAGTTTATGGTGAAATTATTGACACTTCGTATGCTAGTTTTAATACGAATGTTTATGTTATGTTTAAACCTTTTCATATGGGAATGCATTGGACTTAATAAGTGATGGGTGGAGCCCGCTATAGCTCCTCGATGCATCGGTAGGTCTCATGAGACAAACTAGTGTCTTGGAACAAGGCCTTGACAAAATCTTATTTGTAGTCTTGGCACGAGGCCTTGGCTATGTGGTTATGATAGTCTGGCATTATGCATTCCAACATTATGAAAGTGGTTATTGATTTTGCATGTGATTATTCGATTAGTAGAATATCCATGTGAATAAGTAAATGGCATTATTTCATTTTAATTTTGCCATACTATGTTGAAGTTCATGTTTAAAAGGCTTTTGTTTTAGTAATTCATTGCCTTAAATGTTTATGCTTATTTTGAATGTTCCGCTATATTGTTATCCTTACTGGGCATTTGAGCTCACCCCTTTTCTATGTTTTATTTTTCCCAGGTAGTGAAGAAGTAAATTATGATTGACTTGCAGGGATATTATGAGGGGTTAATAGTGTGGATATGAAGACTTTGTTATTGTAGTAGTTTTTTACTTTGAAATGTAATGTAAAACTTTATGAATATATCTAGTGTTTCCAAGGCTACTAAACCAATCGGTCTTTCGAGATTTGATCTTTCTTGTGATCATGCCAATGTTATGTAATAATGCACCGACTCTGGGTAGCTAGGGTCGGGGCGTTACAGGAGAGGATATAAATGAAATTTCCAGAAAAGAATGATATATTTTAATGGACTACTAAAGGAAAATTTCTCCAAAATAACCCATTTTTTAATATTAGTTAAGAAATGATCTAAAAAGGGTATTAAATAATATCATACATATTTTTAGGTTATTTTAACCCTTATCTCAAATGTTTAACCCCAGTTAAATTAGTTTTTTCATTAATAGTGGAAATATATTTTTCATTTTTTTAATATTTATCAAAAAAATATTTGACCATATTAACTAATATTAATTATAATGATTCCAAATATTAAATTTATTTTTACACAAAAATGTATTAATAGGTATAAAAATTTGTTACAAAAAATTATATTAAAAAATTGTTTAAAAAGTCTATAATATGATTAGAAATTATATAAATGAATAAAAATTTATTTTAAACTAGTTAAAATTGAAATGAATCATTTCAAATTCTTGAAATGAAAAGGAAGTTTTTAATAAAAATATATATTTTTAACAATTATTTGGAAAATATTAATTTTCAGAAAAACCAAAATAAATAACCATAAGTTATTTTTGAAATGATTATTTAAAATAATTAATTAATTATAATTAAAATTTTACATTTTCTAAATTATTATTTTAATTAAAATCAAATAATGCATGAAAATTAAAATCTTTATGAAATATAACTTTACTATTTTGATGGAAAACATAAATAATATTCATATAATAAATATAACATTGTGAAATATAATTAATGAATATTTTTAGGATATAAAATTGATATATCATAGAATTATTTTTGTTTCTAAATTCTTCCCTCCTATAAATATTCATTTCATACATTTCTAATGTATACTAATTTCTAAAAAATGATATTAGTTCTACATCCCATATTCTTAAGGTTCCCAATTTGATTCCACCATTTAATGATATCTCAATAGAATCTTTTCCAGTTATTTAATCCAATTCCTTAATAATTTCATCTATTTTTTAAATAATTGATATACGATAATCAAAGTAAGATATATCTGGTTCTTCTTTAATTTCATTTTATATGAGTACAAGAATTCATCTAACATTTACTTCCATAACAACGATATATGGAATTGATCATGTAATTTAAAAAAGGATTGGAATCATTGGTAATTGATAATCCATTCCTTGAATTATTTTTATAATTTAGTTCTAATGAACGTAGCGATCAATTTTTACTTCCTAAAAAATCATATAAAAACATTACATGGAAATAATTTCAATAAAAGGTGAGGTCTAGCATAAAAATAAAAATATTATATATTTTCAGTAATATATTTTTCAAGATTTTAGGTGGTTTAATATTATATAGAATTGTATTTTTCATTGTTTTTATTTTTTTCAAAATGGTTTAAGGCTATATGTTCCTTTTCAACAACCTTATCCAAACAAGTTGGTGTTTGGAATCTATTTATATACAATGCTTCATAAGATGCAATTTATATACCAGAATAAAATATATTTAAATAAGAAAACTCTAACAATTTTTTATAAATATCCTTCATACCATAAATGTTTTGTGAGAAGGACCTCAACATGTATTCAAATGTATAAATAAACTTTTTATAAATCCCAATATTTTGAGGATTATTGGTGATATGTAAATGATGCTAGATATCAAGGGAATTATGACCAATGATTCCATAATTTTGACATAATTTATGGATCATGATTATAAAAAATTGAAATAGGTTAATCCAAGAGTCTTACAACATCAATAATATAGATATTTGATTGATATCCAAGTGCAATTATAATCTTATATTGATTAAATTTGATGATTTACTATGGCGATCAATAGTAATCCATATTGAATAATTTATTCAAGAGTCATTGAAAATTATGTCACAATATCATTATTATGCTCTTCATATTTCCACATAAGAATGGGTATATGTAGTGTGACTCCTCTAGTACTAATATTCTCAACATTTATATAATATTCCAATTCTTTTTGAGAGTTTATCATTCAGAATTTCAATTAATTTTTTATTGTTTTGTGTTAATATAATATGTTTTCAATTTTGTGGTGTTCTTGGGTGTATATTGAGAGAAATTTAAGAATAATTGTTAGTTCATGGTTGTCGCATGGTTAGAGATAACAATTATATCTATCCCAAGAATCATTTTAGTCCTAGATTATGGGGGTTTACACAGCTGAAACATTGTGTGTCAAACCATGCTCCAAAAAAAGAAAACCTATGAACCCCTAAAATAATGGGATCATGTGTGGCTAATATTTAATAGAAAATATGCACCCCTACCTTGGAAACTATTCATGATAATTTAAAAGTCCAAAAAAATAGATTTTAATCAACATAATCCCCCAAAACGTCTCCCATTTGACACAGACATTCACTAAATTATATTTGGATGATTGAAAAGTATTATGGAGGAATTCGTAGAACATATGACATTTATTCTTCATGATTTGAAGCCCATATAGATGATCTTCATCCCTCTTGACATGTGGATCTTATAATGTTTCATTCCTATTCATCCACATTTTCATCACTTTGATTTTATGATATTAATATTCTATTTTTTTGGAAATATCTAGATCGATATATGAAAAATCAAGATATAGGATAATGGATCAGTATCTAGATCTATTATTTCATGGATTTTTAAAATTAAATTATGGTTATAAATCTGAAACTCATTCTACAACGTTGGGCTGCCCAATTTATTTGATTTTTTGTGTAATTCATCATAAACAAATTAAGGTAGGTGGTATAATATTCAAATCTCTTGGTCATGATTTTTGTTACATGTATAAATGTTGAATAATTTTATGGATTGTTTATAAAATGAAATTTTTTATTTTAATAATTAATTTGGGGGAATTAATTAATTATAGAATTTTAAAATTATTGAATTTGGGAAAAATTAATTGGGAAATTAATTATGTCATATTGAGATATGTGTTTGAGATAATATATAATAGAATTAATTATGGGGTATTGATTTTATGAATTGAATAAAAAATTAGTGAATTAAGTATTTAATATTGATATTATGATTCATATAATGTTTCATTGAACGAAATGTGATTTCTAGATATTGTGAATTCAATAATTAATCGTGGTAATAATTATGTTATTTTGTAATTGATGAAATAAATTAAACTAATTAATAAATTAGTTAACATAAAATTCAGGGTTAGTTAATTCTATAATTAATTAATGTTATGTATGTGGTTAATTAATTATTTGATAAATTAATCAGAATTAATTTTATAAAAGGATTAATGTGGATTAATTATGATTAATGTGGTATAGTGGTTTTTAATATTGGTGACATATGTTTGTGTTATTTATATGAATTCTTGATAAACCTATTTGGGGCATGGTATGATATTTTCAAAGACCATGTGAGGGAGATGTGGTATGATGTTTCTGATTCCAAAATTTATAAACTATTTGAATACTATGTGTAAGACATGGTATACTGTTTCTAATGACCTGGAGAGAAGAAAATTGTATTATATTTCCAAATAATATATCGATAGACCTATATGGGGAATGGTTTGATGATTCTAATACCCACATAGTCCTAAGAATGATGATATAGACTGAAATTGTTGGCATTGTACTATGATTCTAATTATTCATTTACATAAGTTTAAAATAAATTTATAATGAATGTTTATTAGTTTATTGAATTGTTATTTGATCATGTGAAATGAATCAGAATCTGTCATGAGACGATGCATGTATTTAAGTACGAGTTCTCTAAAAATCATGGGAGATATGTGGTTAAAGAAAAAATATTTGATAATGTGATTACTATTTAATTAATCAATTTTCTTATTTATTTATAAAAATGCATACACTGTTCTAGACTGTATTTTTTAGACACCATTGGTGGAGACTTACTGGATGTAATAACACCCTACTTGGGCTACCTAGTCGGTACCTAAATATACATTATTATTTTAGGAAAAATTATGTGTAAATGCCTTGGGTTAGATTGCTGATTTTGGAATTGATCTTGGATGAGGGAACCTGACATTGTTTTTGATTAACTTGATAATTTTTACTGTCTTATATAAAATTGAAATTTTAGAAACTTGAGACCGAATTTAGTATTGAATGTTTTTTGTTTTACTTCATTATTGTATTAGATCATTGGATTATCATGAGATATTGGTATTTTTATGATTTTATAAGTTATTTACATTGTTTATTAATTTCCACTAGAGTACTTATCTGATAAAAAATGGTATAATTTACTCATGGTTGACATACCCGACCCTTGATACTATTTGGTAGCCTCTAGCATACTGGGAGACACATTTGAGGTCATGTGACAAACTAGCTCGGGGAACCAATGCATGGAACTTGGGTCGAGACCTTAAAATGTTGTTTGAGAGTCATATTATCATTTATTTTTCATTTGTATTACATTTTGGGATAGGTAGATATGATCCTAGGAAAAATAAAGCCTTGTTTATGAGATCATGCATGGGAGTAGCTGACCAATGTACGGGTGAGAACACAGGTACCTAGGGTGGGAATTATTTTGGTTAATGTTTTCTTTTACTGTTAAATGTTATTTCACCTTAGGTGACACACAATTTTTACGTGAGTATCATTTTAATTCTTTTTAGATTTGAATAGTTGTCCATTATGGCATGAGAGTTCAGTTTACATGCATAATTATAGGCACTCTGTGTTAGTGTTACATGCATCATTTTGCAAACACATAGAAAATGAATTGTGGGTATGTTGTTAATCACAAACTATTTTCCCTATCGTGGGAAATTAAATTGAAAATATTTCATATTATGATCCTAAGAATAGTTATATTATTTATAAGTTTAATAAATTAGTTTATAATGAAATGTCTTAATTACTATTGTTTTTACCCATGTTTACCAATATCTTATTGTATGATGGTTAAGGGTAGGGATAGAAACTTAGTTTTAACTAAGTAGAAAGACATGGGGAAAATAATTATTATGACTCTTTTTTCATTTACCTTTTTCTCAAAAGTGTGAATATTTTCAACTATGTGCAAAGGAGTTTGTTTGGAATGGTAGAGGTGTGCCTCCATGACGACACTTTTTAAGAGGAAGCCCATAAGAAATTTTAGTGGATGAATATATATTGGTGGATATTGGGGAACAAATAGTGTAGGGTTGTGAAGTAGGGTATTTATAATAGAAATTAACTCCCATCATGAAAATAAATGAATGAGGACCACTATTGGTTGAGAAGATCATGTGTGATCAGGCTATGGAGTTTCAGTTGCAGCACCATCAATCATTTACCTGACTAGGTGGACCTAAGGGATATGAGATCATTGTTGATTACATAGAGATGATATATAAACACTTTTTTCCCTATTGAGAAGTGGGTCATTTGGGAAACATATATTCTACGAGGATTGGTTAAGTACTATATGTACATTCATGAACATACTAGACAGGATGGTGGAATTCTATGTTAGTACTTATTGTATATTTTTTTGGAGAATTTAAATCTAGACACACTGAGATAATAGTGTGCAGTTTAGTTCATGATATTGACTCATTGGAGTATGTATGAGTTGGAAAATTTTGTACATTTCATATATTTTCAACACTTTTATCAAACATTGGTAGCAGTTGAGACAACTATAATGAGAGATGTTCTGGATGGACATATGTGAGATATTAAGTCCCAGTTAACCTTTTTTAAGAATATATCAATGTCAGTGGATCAAGATATCATATTGGAGGGGAACCAAAGTGATTAATCTAGTTTTGGATATGTGGTTTCTTATTCATGGTATGTGGGTATGAATTTTAAGAGTAGGAATCGATTATATGAAGTCATTTTCTAGAGTAGTGGAAAGAAGACTAAATAAGAAGGGTGATCAGTAGAACATGACCATACACATGTCTTTTTTGACCAGTGTGGTTGGGAGGGACCCATTCACAATAATTTCCCATAAAACCAGGGGAATGTCGAAGCTTTATCATGATGCGACATCTATAGAGGTCCAGTAGGAACCCATGACTGATGGTTAGTGATGGAAGAGCTAAACCGTACTAGTGCGCAGTTAGGGGATCATGTAAACCATATCAGTCAAGTAATTAGAATTTTATTTGGATGAGGTGGTAGGGGTAATGTACATGGTGATTTTGGGTAGTACATCCACATATGTATAGTGGTGAAAATCAGGGGAGTAAGATAAATTGAATTATAGAGGGGTAAACTAGTATCATGCAATGTATCCAACACTTGTGGATAGTGTGGTTGGACCATTGATATTGTGAGGTACTATTCTGGTAGAATCTATATTTTATAGTTCCTTATTTGATATTGGTGCTTATTTTTCATTTATATTTTCCAAATAGGTTAATGGATTGAGGCTGGGGTGTAGTTTATGACAGGAGTTAGGACAATATATACACCATTGGGATCATGGTCTAGAGGCATTTTCTTGTTCAAGGGATTTTCTCTTAAGATTTGGGAGTATTGTTTAATATAGAATTTATATACTCTCTATATCCCATGTTTCTTCCTAATAATGATTATGGTATGGAATGTCACATAAAAATACCACATTAATCTTTATAAGAGGTGGGTGACTTTTACGTCTCCTAAGGATGACAACTATATTCACCATGGAGAGTGGGTTATCCTTGTTGGTCGGGCATGGACAATTAGGCGGAAATTGGGAGACATCACTGCCCATGTTTTTGGATTATTAATAGATGACATAGTTATTTAGAAAGATCTCATTTCATCTTTAGTATAACCGATTCGGTATGTATTTCTTAAAGGATCCATAGGGCTAGAACTTAAGAGACATGTAGAATTCACTATTTATCTCATTCCATGGGCTGATCCTACATCTATTCCACCATATAGAATGGAATTGGAAAAGCATCAAGATATCATTAATTACCTATTAGAGTTAGAGGAAAAGGATTTATACATCATAGTATGTTTCCTTTTGGTTATCATGTGTTTCCTTCAAAAAAGTTGGATAGGGTTTTATGCTCATGTATAGATTACTAAAATATGAATAAGTTGACTATATAGAATTTGAATCCTCATCCACATATCAATGATATATTTGAAAAGTTAATGGGAGCTTTTTTGTGCTCAAATATTGACTTGAGATCAAGTTATCATCATCTGAGAGTTTTGACTTAAAATATACTGAAGAAATCATTCAGATGAAGTTATGGCCTACATTAGTTCTTCATAATTACATTGGGGTTTAAAAATGAATAATCAATATTAATGGCCTCAGAGAATTTGATCTTCTGTCTACACCTGGATCAGTTTTTGGTGATGATTGTGGATGACATCTTGGTGTACTCCAAGACTCATAAGGATCATGACCAATATCATGACATCATTCTGTGTACACTGAGAGAGTGTTTAAAATATAAAACGTTGTATAAGTGTTATTATTTGATCAATCAAGTACACTTTTTTTGTGTCATATCATCTCTAGGTAAGGTGTTTCAATAGAAATAGATGACGTTGAGGATGTTATGTCTTGGGAACTTACCAGGAACTTTTTTTGTATCCAAATATTTATAGGGGTTTTGGATATTATTGTGGATTCATCCATGAATTTTCACATTTGAAAGAAACACATTTAAGATTGATGGAAAATGGGATAAAGGTTGATTAGTAAGAATTGTGTGAGAAGTCCTTCTTGGAGTTGAAGAAGTGATTGGCATCAACATCATCCTTAATCATACCTAAGTCAGTTGAAGGTTATATTGTGTATTGTGACACTTCTTACATTGGAATCATAGATGTATGATGTATAGATATTGAAATGTGTTTTATGGGTCTAGGCTATTGAGGCCACATCGACAGAACTTTACAATGAATGACCTTGAGTTATTAGTATTGGTTTATGCTCTGATTTGTTAGAATAATTGTCTATTTGGTGAAAACATTACTATGTATATAGATCACACGAGTTTAAGATTTATATTTTTGAAATGTGATAAGAATATTTGGTAGTTTACTTGGGAGGAGTAGGTCAAATAATTCGATTTTCAGCTAGCTTATATGTTTGAAAAGGGGGAAAATGCTACTAAGGCTTTGAACCAAAAAAATATAGACTCAGGAAGTTTAGGAGTCTAGTGCAGAGAGGAAGATAATTAATTTGCTGGAAGAGATACATGTTCTCATTTAGATATTCAAGAGGAGATAACTCATATTAGATTAAGAGGAGACTACATTTTTTAAATGGATCGGTGATATATTGTATGAGGATCCATAGTGTTTGACCTTGAGAAAAATCCATGAATGTGGGGAGAAACCATAATACTAGATCATATATGAGGATGAGAACATCTATGATAATAATTGCGTTGTTGTGCCTACGGGCATGAAGGAGGAGCTAATCTAGGGATTTCATGCCTCAAAGTGGGAGAAAAATCCCTGTGTGAACAGAATGTACCATGACTTATGATGATAATTTTTATGGTCAGGCATGAAAAAACCATATAGCAGGGTTCACAACATGATGCTAGCTAAACCTATCAATTAGTGGAGGTCTGGCATCAATGACCTAGAGGTTTCCTACCATCGTGTTCCATTCAAAAATGGAAGTGGGATAATGGTAATATGGATATTTTGGTGGGAATTGTGAATAAACCTTGGGAGAATGATGTTATATTTGTTATTTTTGATAAAATGATGAATTTAGAGCATTACATACATATAAAAGACACCTTCTCAGTTGTGTAGTTGGGAAAAAATATGTTCAATAGATAGTCCATCTGCATGGGGTTCCTTGAACTATAATTTTATATCATGAATAATGTATAAATTCATTCTTATAGTTGGGATTGAAGAAGGTTGTTTTTATGAAGGAATTATTTATTATTAATTTTCAGCCACTGATAGATTGTATGTCAGATCATACCCTAATATTGGTGGACAATAAGATGTGGGAATGTGTTGATGAATCTGGTGTGTCATGGGATAAGTAATTGGATTTATTGGGGTTTTCCTATAACCATAGTTAACAGTAAACCATACATACGAAACCATATGAGGCTATTAATGGTAAGCCTTATAGTTTTCCATTGTGATGGATAGAGGTTGGTGAATCAAATTTTTTTGGACCATATCTCATGCAGTATAGGTTAGAGTAGCTGAAATTGATTTTGAAATGTATGGTTACATATCAGAGTAGGTAGAAGTAATATTCTAATAGATGGAGATGACCCCATGAGTTTATAGAGGGTACTTCTATATTCCATCAAGTGTCAATTATGATGGGTCACCACAAGATATGACGAAAGGGAAATTTGGTACCCAAATCTGTTAGACCATTTGAGGTTTTGGGGAGTTTTGGCCTGTTGTGTACAAATAGACTATTCCCCCGAAATATGGCAATATTCATGTCATTTGTAATGCATCACAGATATAACTATATCACCCAAACCCTTCTCATATTATAAATGTGGAAAATTTTGATCTTGTTGTTGATTCATCGATTTTGGAGAACCAGATATGCGGGTTTTATCATAGTGATAATGTACTGCATGTAACAATTATGCAAATAGTTTTAGTATTATGGAAATATGGGAATGTGAAAGTGGTGACCTAGGAATGGGAAGAAGATATAAGGGCTCAGTTTATGGATCTTTTTTTCTCAAAATCCTAGAAAATATATGGAGTGTGGCTCAAGGAGGAACTATTATAAGGTGGGAGATTATATGATCTAGACCTTCTCTGGAGTTGACTCTTTTGATATTATAAAAATATTTTTATAATTTTTTGTAAATTTCAATTGGGGTTTTCATTCAGTTGTAGTTGAATAAAAAAATTTAAAATGGAATAAAAATTTGTTTTTAATGGATGGCACATAGTTAGAGAAAACTGTTTTCCCTATCCCAAAAAACCATTAAACCATGGTCAGTGGGGATTCACACTAGTGGTGCACATTTTTTCAAAACATGAACACTAAACAGAGAAATTGTGCAGCCATAAAATAATTTTCTCATGGTTTGTGCATTATTTGGAAAAACCATGGGCCCTTTCCGATGAAACTGGGTGTGATATTTTAATTGTCATGAAAATTTGTTTTTAATACACCTGAAGCCTTGAAACTTCCACTATTAAACCCAAACACAAACTGAATCTATTTTTTCATGATTTCAAAGCATTCCATAAGGTTTCCAAGGATATATTAATCCCTTTTTTATGAATTGAATCTTAGATCGAAGATCTTAATCCCTCCAAATAAGTTGATCATTCCACCATTGCAGTCCCATTCATCCTATATTATATTCTCTTTCATTTAGTGGTAGATATCTTCAATTTTTTCATGGATCGAGATAATGATTTAACGATTCTTGATAAAGATTTATATATCTGTATATAGATATTTGTGACATTGAATTTTTTTAATCTTGATTTAGGGTAATAGATACATGCACAGTTATACATTACTATGTTGCTCAATTGTAGAAATTTATATTTGGTGATCATTCACAAACAAATTGAGGTAAGTTGTATAATATTAAAATTCCATAGTCCTGATATTTATTACATGTATAATAGTTTTCAAATTTCATGGTTTGTGTAGCTGGGGGTGATTGTGAATAAATTTATTAATTTTCTTGAATTATTGAATCATGTAAGTGTGAAATTGTTGGACTTGGGAATAATTAATTTTCAAATTAATTATGTTAGGTTGTGATAATTATTTTTTCTAATTAAGTTTAGAATTAATTATATGATATTATTCTAATGAATTAAATAATTAATTAGTGAATTAATTAAGAGATATTGATGTTATGATTTGAACAATAAATTAGTGAATTAATTGTGAGATATAATGATTCTGAATTACATAATTAATGATCGAATTGATTATGAGATATATTAATTACAAAGATGGATTCATTTAATTATTGTAATTTTTTATATAACAAATGTTAATAATTAATTGTATACAAAATTATTGGAATGCCTACGATTAATTAGTTATAATAGTAATTAATCCATCATACTGTGATAAGTGGATTGTTTTTGATTAAAAATGATGGATGTGATATGGTGATTTTTCACTATTAGTGATATATATATATATTATGAATATGAATGTTTGATAAACATGTTTTGGACTAGGTATTCTATTTATAAATCCCACATGAGTGGGAGATGGTCTATTGTTTCTGAATCTTGTGGTGAAAAATTGTTTGATGAACATGGGTAGGACATGGTCTACTATTTCTGAATCACATAAGAGAATGTCATGGTCTTATGTTTCAAAAGTCCAAATCTATATAATTTTGTAAGACATGGTCTATTTTGTTTTAATTCCATGGGTCCAAGGCATGAAAACCATTACCAATTTTTTTTCATTAGACTATGGTTCAAATTATCCATTTTAATCAGTTTAAATTAAATAGATATTGAAATACCATTAGTTTATTCCATATTTATTTAATAATGTTAAATCTATCAGACTCTTACAAGGTCTGAAGTAGGTATTGAGGTATGTGTGTTCTCAAAAACCATTGGGTTATGTGGTCAAATAATGAATATTTGATAATTTGATTAATGTTTAATTAATCACGGACATTATTTATTTACACAAATGCATAATTTTTTTAAAATATATTTGTTTTAGACTCCATTTGTGTTGTCCTATTTATTTTTACTCAAACTCTACTCGGACTTCCTAATCAGTACCTATGTATACATTATTTTCCATGAATGGTTAAGAGAAAATTATCAGGGTAAAATTTCTGATTTGGTTTTGGATCTTGGATGAGGGAACAAGACATGTTATGGGACCCATTTTATAGATTTTATTGTATTTATTTTCAATATTCATTTTAGACGTCTGAAATATACTTTAGAAAGTCATGTTTTTATGTTCAGTTAGATATTTTAATTCATGCTATCAATATCTCGAGATATTAGTATTGTTATGATTATATAAGTTTCATCTATCATTTACCTATTTCTGATTGTGTAATTTTGTTTATAAAAGCTGGTATAGTCTCCCAAAGATCAACATATGAGTTCATCACTTCTATTCAGAAACATCTATCATAAGAGGATTCATGATTTAGGTTTTGTGACTGATTGAATGAAGCCAACAATGTCTGGAACGAGGGTTAGTATTTTACCTTTAACATACTGGAAAAACAAAGATCACAGAACATAATAAAAAATTTCTCACTTCATAATATCCAAGTGAAATAATTCCTTCAAATCCATATACATCTGGGTGTTACCATCATGTAAAAAAAATTCATTGGTAATCTTATAATAATTCCCTTTTTAACTTAATTATCTATGGTTTAACACAATGATATATTTTGAATTATATTTTTCTTATAAATAAGTATATTCTTTTAGATATTTCTATAAATACATACAATACTATATTTAACTTCTTTTATAAGAAACACAGAGTTTATCATATGTCACATGGGACACAGGGTGTAGTTTTCATTACACACAACATCATGTTTAAATAAAACATGACATAATATTAATAAATCAATATTTGATATGATAATATTCACATATCCATCAAAATATTGGGTATGAATATCATCTACAAAATTATGGAAATATATGGTTTAAATATTTATATAAAACTAATTCTATGGTGACAAAAGTTATTAAAAATGAACAATATATTTAAAAAATTATGAAATATTATTTTGAATAAATATTTTTCATAAAACAAACACAAAATTCATTAATAAATATAAAAAATCATTCATTTAATTATTTTAATTTAATATATATTTTATATATTCAATAAACTATTTAATATTCATCTTATTTGTTTTATTAATAATGTAAGATAATAATTCCAATATTTTTCTAAGATAAAATATTTTTCTTAAAAGATGTTTCGTTGCCTTCTTGTGAAGTAATTTTACAACTAAATTTTTACATATTCACAGAGATTAATTTATAAAATAACAATAATCTTTTAGATCATCACGTCAAAAAATCATAGGTTGAATTTTGTGGATTGTTTTAAAAGATTTTTTTTTTGATGAATACTCGTATTTACAAAATATGAATATAAATAAGAATCTTCACTTTTATAATTTAATGTGTTAAAATATATATTTAACATGATTTTATTTAAAATTAGTAAAATTATGTTTCTTTTAATCCATGTTTGGTCATTAGAATCATTTTTTAGTTAATTTTGATATAAATACATTGTAACATGTTGAACAAAATCTCATTGAAACCCTTAATTTCCATAATTTCTAGGAGATTATTTTTTTTAAAAAAAATCCGCTTATATTAATGAATTTTGAAAAAATAAATTCAATTGTTGAATAATATAAAATTATATTATATAATAAGGTAAACATAATTTTTTACCCCAGTGAATAGTCAAAATAGTAAAAATTATTTTCCATGGATAATGTAAAAATTCGTTTAGAGGGGTTTAAAATGGTAAAAATTATATAAAAACTTTTCTAAAATCTATTTTTTGGACATATATAAAGCATATAACATCTAAGTCTGTGTAATAATCCATTTTCATGTGGAGTGTTTAATATGTGGGTAAATAATTTTCATTTAAATAATTATAAGTGTTTATTGTCCCCCCACGTATAAAAGATCCCCTATCCTCTCCTTTTTAATACACAAAACACATTATTTTTAGAAAATACTTGAAACAATCTATTAAAAAATGGACTCTACTAATTATTGGAACATTATTTGTGAATAAAATCTATCCTAGGAAGGATTTTGGAAGAAAATGAATAAGGTTAACAATAGAAGAAGTAAATTTCATCATTAAGAATTTTTATTATATTTCTTTCCCACCTCATTAATTCTTAATTAAACCATGTTGAAATAATAAAATCAGTATCATAATTATATGTATAATTTTTAGGTTAATTTAATGAAAACAAACATCTCAACATCCTTAAAATGGATTATGTAATCATTAATCTTGTTTACAATAGACTATCACCTCGTTAAAAAATGTTATTTCTTTTCCATCACCACATATCATGGTTGGAAATGAAAAATAATATAATGTGATTATATATATATAAATATGAAATTTTATACATAATTATACATATGGAATATTTATATCATATAAAATTTCATACATTCCAATCTTTTGGGGATAAATAACGTCACTCAAGTGTATAGCGGACAACCTCCTCATGATGTTATTCAATTAAATTTTCACTAATAATTTACATGGATTGTTACATGAAAAAATTAAACATCACATAATTATGTGATTTAATAAAAATTCACAATTCACAAAAGATAATATATAAAATTAATTCATATATTTATATTCACTAAATAATGATAATGACATTCTTGTATGGGTGGGCTATTGCCTTTATGAAGCGATGTAACTATATATTTTCATCACCACACCAAATGGATGATATTTATAAATATATTTATTGAAGTAATATGATATTATTATCATTTTGAAATGATAAAATATTACGTATTCCTTTCCTTAATGACCTTTTAATGATGGGAACATTACATATGTGTATGTAGAAACTTCTAACTCCATGATTGAAATTTACTTCATTTCTCAAAACCATATTACCTAAATTGTATTAGAAGTATTATTAATGTAAAAATATTATAATTATGTATTAATTTATTATTTTAAATATAATGGAACCATGATAAATTTAATTGGTTATAAAATAAAAATTCAAAATTGATAAATAAAACAATGTGGATATTACAAGAAATGTAATTTTATGAAGACATTTGTAATAAATGGGTAATAAATGCTCATATATGATTTAATATATATAATTATTGTGTTTTAGTTAATTTATAATAAAATTATATTTATTATATAGGTGGTTAGAACATGTGTGAAGGATATAAATACTTAAGGTAAATGAATTTTGTCTCACTTTTTTTTACTTCATTGAGACACCTTCCTTATTTACCCCATATTTCAATTATTTTGTGTATATTCTTAACATAAATTTATTTATTGAAGATTATATTGAAAATCGTGTTCATTAAAAATTCATTTTTCTAACACTCTATATTGGGTATTATGTTTTAATGGATAATAATGTGAAAATGAGTTTGTTTTACAATGCTATCATTTATCAAGATTATTTGTGATTAAGACTGAAATTTTCAAATTTCATTCACTAATTCTTATAAATTATAATGTATTTTATTATCCTATGGTTATTAAATTTATTTTTAAATAATTTTTCCATTTTCTTACATTGGTACTTAAAATTATTGATTTAATATTTTAAAGGAAAATCCTCTTTATTTGACACATCAGTCAAAATCCATTTTCCTTCCAAAACCATTTTTTATAAATATGTTTCCAGAAATGCTTTTAAAATCGAAAAAATTATTTATTAATAAAAAATGTACCAATTTTTACCTTTTTAAAAAATTAATTAAAATAAATCACCAAATCATTTTCTAAACAATTCTAATATATCGTTTTAAAAAAATGTTAATATATGATTATTTTAACATGTTCGACATGAAAATTTTTTATTCCATTAAGAGAATAATTTTCATTAATGAACAATATATAATTTCCAACTTTGTATTCATTGGAAATGATTTTCTAAATGTATTATGAATTTTTAGTTATAGATAGTGATTTTCAAATGAAATGTTATTTTTCTCATTAAATTTTTTATGTGATATTTAGAAATCATTCTCCATATATGATATCATCATCTGATGTAACATATTCTTTTATTGGGATATGAAATAAGAATAATATTATTAAGCTTTCTCTAAATGGTTTATCCTGAGAAGTATTTTGTGAAACCAGTTTCTCTTCCAAGGGTTATGCCTTAATAAAATTCTTAGGATTCATGATTCATTTTTCTGGGGTTATGGTTTGATGAAATTATTATGAAACATGTTTCTTTTACAAATGTTATGATATGAAAAAGTTTTTATAAAACCCATTCAATTTAATGGAAAATTATATTATGAATATTTATGATCTTTTGGAACACATATACATGTTTTTTCGTATCCAACTAGTGGGACCTAAATCTCCCACCAATGCATTGGGTAAATATAGATAACTAATTAGTAAAAATGTTACACTTGAACATGATTTCATTTTCACTATAGCATATGTGAACCTGATTACCTGTAAAAAATCGTAAGGAAATTTTTTATTATATGATTAGTATATTATATATGTGATGGATTACACTCAATGTATTATGGGTTGACCAATATTTCATGTGCATAATGTTATGTGTGCACGTGGTTTCATGTCAATAATCTTATGTAAGGTCCTTATTTCTAATCCTTAACATTATGTGTGAAATTTTATCTATTTATTCATGTTTATAATGTTTTAAGATCATGTTTATACCACAATTCAATTTATTAATCCAATGTTATACTCTCTTTGATAATTTTCATTATTTCCCTTAAAATTCATGAATTTTGAACTTCAAAACATTTTTCCATGAATCCATATTATGATATAGGATATGTCGGGATTGGTTTTAAAATGTTATTCCCATGTTCTCATTCAATTATTTTCAAGTTATTCGAACACATATCTCTTATTTATCTATTCTAAGAATATATGATCACCCTTTCATATTTTTTATTTTCCTTGGTTAAAACGAATGGTATTATATACAGAATGATTGGGAAAATTAAGAAAATGTAATATAATTATGGGAGATGTAAAATATCATTTACATTATTAAGAGATTTTATACCTAGTCTCTAAACACTGTAAACTTTTATGATCCACCTTTATGTGTTTGTGTTATGTATAGAATATTATTCAAAATGATTTAATATTTATGTATGATAATACAGTTTTTCTACAGTTGTTATTAGAGAAATTTTTTAGTTATCTGTTGGAAACTAGGTTGATAAAACATTAGTGAGAGGCCTATGTATATTTCAATGTATATATCTAGGGATGTCTTTAAGGATATTTATACGGATATGTCAATGTATTGGAAAATTTATCATAATTATGATAAATGATAGAGAATGTGGTGTATAAAAAAATAAATCCTTTTAATAAAAGTCAATGTGGAACTTGCATAGAGGTACCTAGGGGTAATAACTCTAAAACATTTTCATTAAAATTGGACCGATTGTCACCTAGTGTACAAAAAATAGGCCCAACATAATAATTGGTTTGATACAACATTTGGATATTATTTGGACATTCAAAAACTATTTATGAACTATAATAAAGGCCTTATGTAGAAAAAGAATATGAACAAACTAAGATAATACTATGGATTTCTTGATTCAAAATAAGATTTCACAATTTACAGATCCTATAAATAATTTTTTTTAGGCTTATATGTTTTTCACTATGATGTGTTTTTATGATACTATAATTTTTTGTTTTAGTCAATTTTGGGAACAAGAATAAATAGAGTTATCAAGAAATGTGATGGGAAATTTTCTAACGAGGAACCAAATGTTATGAAGACTGGACAGAAATCTATTACGATTATGCCTAATAAGTTATCACAGAACCTGATTAACAATTTTCACCTAACCAACTCTCATAATGTCCAACGAAGAGAAGGATGGTGTTCACTAAGTTATTTGGTACTATAGACCATGAATAATGTAATATAAAAATTCCAATATTCAAAAGGGTATAAGAAATCAAGATAAAGTTTCAAAGGGTTACAAATATATTTCTTCTGAGGATACTAAGAAAAAAAACGTTTTAAAAAAAATGATATGTTTAGTTATTGAATTTGATGATGAAAATGGCTTCCAAAATAAATCATAAACTATTGAACATTTTTATTGAAATATGTTTTACAATTTTTAAATTAAATGTGTTTAGTGGAATTATTTTGAGCCGAACAAGAAATTTTGTACACGTGACAGTTTCACTATTGATGATGAAGTGACTATGAATGATATTTTAATATAATGTAGTAATAAAGAACAACATGATGAATCCTAGATAATGAATTAAAGACGATTTCAAAAAATATACGTGTTTGTGTATGAGAATTCAAGAAATATGTTATATAAATCATGAAACATACGCATTTTTCGTTAAATTTTTTTCACAATGGATTTGATAGAACATGATGAAAGTTACCAATTTCCATGATAAGTAATTTAATTGAAAAGAAATATTTTATTAATAATACATGGATAAGTGAATGAAACAAATAACATATTCCTATGTTTTATAAAATAGTGCATAGTTTTGATAAAAAGATCATTTATATGAATAATGTATATTTTATAGTACTAATTATCTTGGAATGATTAATGATTTTTGGAACAAACTTGCCTATAATATCACTAATTTGGTTTACAACATTTTTTTATGTATTTAATGTCACCAATAATAATGTTTTATTAAAGTAATGTGGAATAGTTTCTATTTTCAAAATTGATTTATGGAAATGTTTTTTACTAGTTTTCAAGAAAATATATGATAATGGCATTCACATGTTTGTAAATTGAAAATTAAGAGATTCCTTATATTTTTAGTTGATTAATGATAAGTTTAATTTGGAAATTTAGTTATCCCATTTATATGGTTATGGTTTTTATTCTTTTGGATGTTTCATACGGTCATCAATTTATGGAATGATTTAAGTTGATAATTGGTTGTGGTATTAGATATTATTGTATGATAACATTGTATATATATTTATCCAAATTGGATAAAAATTAGTAACCATTTTTTTCAAGAAATGGAAAGAATGACTTATCATTATATAATATATCTTACGATCTGATTGTTCTATAATAATAAAAAATTCATCTTTATTTCTTGGAATATTATATTTAGTAAAAATATATCAATTCCCAACCAGAGGATTAACTTGTGCTTCAAATAACCAAAAGTATAAACCCTAGGTATATCAGTTGTTTTGAAATTATTGACCTTATTTGGATGTTATCATATCAATTGGTACTAGAAAAAAATCCCTCTGAGGTTCAATGTTTTTTATATATATTTGTCTTGAGGAGGTACATACTTGATCAGTCACATGTACTAAACTCATAGGTTGGACAGTTGGAGCATGATATTTGGTATGAGTAATAATGTAACACCCCAAACTTCCACAGTATGTTTCCCTTTGAATAATGTAATAGCTTACATTGTATGCAACTTCGTGATTCTAACACACCGCGACCAATCAAACTAGTTGTTATGAATAGTAATACCCACTTTTTCAAATTTTATAAATTTAATCATTCAAAATGGACTTCATTTTTGGATTTTGAATATCAAAACTAGATTTGGGTGAATTCTTTGTGTTTTTCTGAAAACATTCTATTTTTTATGAATAGTAACAAACACTGAGTTATAGTTTAAAACCAAATTTTTATTTAAATAATTAATTACTTTATTAAAATATATTTCAAGTCAAAATAGATTCATAATAACTATATAAGTTCAATGTAATTCATTGGAGTCAGTTTATAAAAATTTTAGATATATAATAATTTCATTTAACTTTTTAACCGTCTTTTACCCACCTCCTTGGAGCATTCACAAATTTGAATAAAACATAATTTAACCACTTCTGTGAATTGAATTTAAAAATTTTGAGAGACATGGTTGATATTATTAAGTAAAATGTGTTTCAATTAGATAAAAATAATTTTTGGTGAATAATAAAATTTCTATTTTATTTACCACAATTAAAAGTTAATTGGGTAATTAAGGGTAAAATGGATATTATTATTACCCTAACACATGTCCTAATTCTATTTGATTAGTGTATTTAGACCATAAACATCTTTATGAATAAAATATGATCCTTTAGGTCCACTAAAATTAGTTAAGGACAATTATTATTATTTAATTCAAAGAATAGTTAAATGTGTTAAATTCAATGTTTAATAACTGAACCAGTTTCCATATAGGGTTAAACATATGATAAATTCGACTATAAATATTCCTTAGAGAGATAAAAGGATTCCCTACGTAATTTTATTTTATTTATTTTTTTAGACATTAAATAATTAAATTTATTTACGACACAATGATGATGTAGTAATTACCGTATTAATGATAGATTAAAATAATTGATTTTATAAATATCCAAATAAATGTTATATGAATCTTTTTATGAATTAAAATAATTTTATAGGATAATATGACATATAAGGGTTGTTTAGATGATTTTGGTTAAAATTAATAATGCTTTTATAAATTTATAAAATAAAAAATACAAAATAGTGTCAAAATTGACATAAATGATTGTTTATAACAAATATTATATTATTAATTTATATTATATTAATAAAAATCTATGGTTTGGAAAAAGACTTATTTAATGATAGGTGTATCATTAATGAACCACTTGGGGTTTGTTTGGAATTATGTATTACGTTTATTAACAATATAATATAAAAACACAAAGCGACATGGTAGATGTCAAACTATTTAACTAAGAGTTAAATTTAAAATATAATGTTAATATACTGACCCAAAACTATCTAAAACCTATTGGTTGAGTGGTTTTCAACCCATAATCACCTTATCCTTTAAATAATTCATTTTTGACCCATTATAAACCGAAAATGACTATATTATAAAATAATATTTCTAGCTTTTCTTAAGGTTCCCCTCACCCATCTTATAAAAGGGAACTCCCCCTTCTCACTAATTTGCACCTTCAATGACATTTGGATCAGGAAACCTCTACCCAAATATCCTCTCAACTGTCCTACCTTAGTCATAGAGGCCTTCCATTAGTTAGAAAGCTAACCTAAGATGCCCTTTTGATCCAATCAAAAGAACCTGAATAAGAGATAATTATTTCATCACCTCTTTGAAGTTCCTTTCTTCTTCCACTTCCTATTTATTTTTTGATTACATTATAAAATAATAACTCTAGTATCTTATATATACTGTGATGTTATTATAAATATGGTACAACCATATTCATTATTCTATCCATCCTTTGAATGAAATGTCACCAAACGTGCGTATGCACGGCTTACCGTCTCCACGTCGTGGTGTAATTGTTATTCAATAAATTATTATTTGGATGTGTATAATAATGATGTTTAATTGATATAGATAATAAATATAACATGAAAATGATTCTGTATATATTATATTCCATCCAATTATATATTATTTTAATATCAAAACAATGATATTGTCGCTCGTGCGTACGTACGGATTACCGTCTCCATGAAAGTGATGAGATTCATTCCCCATTATAATCCATTCAAGAATAATTTTTATTAGATGATTAAAAATAATGTTTAAAGACTTAATATAATTATGAACATTAATGAGATACTTCCTATTCATAACAAACACTACTTATGAAATAAATCATATAAAGGAAAACAAATCAGTTAACACCCGAAACAATGATAATACTGAAATATTATTAACAATGAAATATTAAAATATCATATATGATATAATATTAATGTATATGATTATTTTATAATTTAATAACAATTATTTCACCATTATATATGAGGTTAACCGGTCCTAGTCCTAGGAAAATTACAATGTAAGTGGTTTTCTATCGAACTTTTAATTCAATGAGATTTCCATTATTCACCATTTATTTTTTAAATGTGGTGTATTGTGTACTATAATTTGATATATATATATATATATAATCATTATTATATTTATATTCTTGGTATTCATTGATTTAGTTTTTTGTTACTAGCTTCTGGACATTCTACTTGATTGATTACAATGATGTAACAGTTTTCATCTCACTTCCTATTTCTGTGAGATTTGTGCTATACTGCCGCTATTTCCTTTTGTGTGGTGTATGTAATGCCCAATGATTGATTCTTATGAAATATAATTTAATTTATGAGTAATTAAATCTTCATTTTATGATCCATATTTCATGGTATGTATGTTTCGTATGTTATCAGGATGGTAAGGGAATTTCAAATTTCATTTTCCCCTCATTCGGCTTTACACATACTTCATTGATTATTTTAGTCCATGATTATGTGTGGAATCACAATTTATTATTTTTTTAGAAATTTCTACTCCCCTTACTATGGATATACATTTTATACACATAATCAATCCATTGATAAATTCTCAAGTCATCGATATGAACCCGATAAGAGTAATTTTAACTCAATCTCTATTCATTGAGTTAAACGTCCAATTAATTGGTGTTGTTTTTACAAGAATATATGTCAATGTTCTCTAATTTATTTACACTGAATATATAATCATATTGAGTGAATTTATATTTTTCACACATAATTATGTCATTTATTTATCCTTAACCTTAGCATACGGTCTTCATAATGCATTTCATCTCATCTTACATTTCATTGAGTATTCTTTTTTGTTATGAACCAATTCACTTTTATTTGGTGTATATACTATACATATACATATTATATCATGAATCCATTTATTCCCATGATATTATAATGTTCTGATCACCTAAATTATTGTTATTCAAGGGTCTCTCATTTGGTTAGGAACTATAAATAAAATACTATTTTAAATGTTTTAAAAATTTACACTTGTAAATCTTTCTCATTAATGGCCATATTTTATAAATGGTTTTAATGATTTATTTATATGGAAATTACAGTTTCAAAAATAAAATTCCTTTTCAAAGTTTCAAAGTGGTATGAGACACTTTTATTCAAAAATATATTTTAAATGGCTTCTTGATAAATAGTCAGATTTTGAAATGTTTTCAAGAAAAAAGGGAAATTTCTCTCAAATAGTTTTGATGATTATTTTCATCTATGTAAATATCATTAATTATTCTCTATTTGGGATGATCTATTATAAAAAAATATTCCATGTTGTTTTGAATGAGTTATTTTTTACTATGGTTGTTCTATTTTTATACAATTCTTGGTTTGTGGTTAAAATATTGACATTTCGTATGCTACTTTTAATACGAATGTTTTGATTATGTTGCAACCTTTTCATTGATGTATCGTATGGTCTCATGATACAAACTACTGTCTTGTCACATGGCCTTGAAAAAATATTATTTGTAGTCTTGGTACAAAGCCCTGACTATGTGGTTATGAAAGTCTGGAATTATGAATTCCATCACTATGAAAGTGGCTATTGATATTGCTTGTGATTATTCCACTAGTATAATATTCCTGATATTAAGTAAATGGCATTATGTGATTTTATCTTTTCCATATTATGTTGAAGTTCTAGTTTAAAAGGCTTTTGTTTTAGTCTTATACATTTCATTAAATGTTTATTCTTATTTATGAATGTCTCCGCTATAATGTTAACCTTACTAAGCATTTGAGATCACCCCTATCTATGTTTTATTTTTCCTAGGATGAAAAGAAGTATATTATGACTAACCTGAAGAGATATTCTATGGGATATCAGTGTTGTCTATTGAAACAATGTTGTTGTAGTTTTCCATTTTATTATATAATGTAAAACTTATGAATGTATCTAGTACATAGAAGGCTACTAAAATAATCCGTATTTTGGGACGTGATCTTTTATGATCATTCCAATGATACGTAATAATGAACTGACTCTAGGCTTCTGGGGTCGGGGCGTTATAGTTGGTATCATATGATGTTTAGTACAAACCTTGGAAACTAGATTTAGATAAAATATTATTAGATAACATAGCCCTAAGATAGACTTTGAGGATTAGATTAGAAGAACTTCCTAAAATTTTGGTATTATAGACATTTTGTATGTTTTCTAAGAAATACATCCCTGTATGGATACGAGCAGGTAGAGGTGGATCTAGCACATATGTAGCAAGGGGTAAAACTCAAAAACACCACTTTGAGCTAGAATTGAATGGGAACTGGTACACGACAACAGGCTTTGCTTCACACTTGGTTACGACACTCTCGGGGGATATTATTATGATAATTTAAATATTATTTACAAACCGATTTGACGGATTTTAATATAAGATGAGAATAAATGACAATAGATAATCTTATGGTGTTTCAATTTGAAAATTTGGTGTCATGATATTATCTAAATTATTTTATGAATATAGTTACTCACACAATGACTTATGGTTTTAGTCAATGGATGGATTCCATGGAATTCATAGTAACAGTGATCAAGATGTACAAGGTGGTAATGGTGGTGTGAATGAACAAAAAAATGAAATTTTTATAGGTGTAAAAGATATCGTGTTCATTCCAAATCAGTTTTCCAAAAATATTATCAACAACATATATATTAACCAACTCCTAGACTCAATAAAGAAGAGAAATATGTTTAATGAAAAGAGATCCAGTAGTGGAGACCATGGAGAAAAGAATCCTCAATTTCCATCATGTAGGAATTGTGGAAGGAGAAACCCAAGAAGGTGTCTCAATGGAATGAAGAAATGCTTTATGAGTGGGAAATAGGTACATAAAGTAAAGAATTTCTGAGGAAAAATGATTAGTACTATAGAAGAAAAAAATGGTCCCAAGAATCAATTTACAATCACTTTCCATAAATGTATGGGACTTGGCCACCACCCGAGAGAATTCCCTATTCAATAGGATATTTTCCTAGTCAATGAAGAAGCTATATGAAAATAAATGGTTAGAGAAATGTTTAAAAGTTTATGTTCTCCTTATTGATGGGATTACATTGGAATAATTTTATCTTGTATTTGTGACCCTGCAGTTTGTCATGTGAAAATTATATTTGAGGAAGAATTATCTTTTCACTTATCGATATATGTATAAAAAACCATTTGTTTTTATACGATCATTGGGTTTGAGGAAATTCCATGTTATTATATTTTGGAATGAAAATGAAATGTATGAGATAAAATTTTTGGTTAAATAATGTTATTGTTATTTTGAGAAATTTATCTCATTTTGGTAATGTTATATATTATTGTTTTTGAAAAAATGATAACACATATACAGTGTGACAACCTGTCACATCAGAAAAAGTTGTGGGAATCAAACCCACAACCAGAGTCAGATTGGGATTTATCACCTTCCACTGGACGACATGAAGTACCTAGTTAGTTTGACTAATTTTTTTATAGTTAAATGATATTATGGATCAATAATAAGTTGATTTTGGATCTTATTTCTTATCAAAACAATTCCCTCAGTATAGGAAAATTATTTGTTAATTAAGTGATGAATGTTATTTTGGAAGACATTCACTCTATTGGGAACACTATATGCCTAAAGAAAATAAAATACTATGATATTTCATTTGAGGATTAATGGTGGATTTTTATTTATATTTTTATTGTGTATTTATAGTTATTTGGGTTATTTATGGAAATTATTAACCTATAATAGAGAACATGTGATTAGGTTAATTACTTTTCAGTATGAGACTTTAAGAGTAGTCGATGTCATTTGCAGATACAATTTAACATGGAAGAATACATAACCAAATTCATCTATGTTTTGGGTTTCAATATTAGTTTGGATTATATTGAAGGATATTAAGGAAACTTGTTTATTGAAGGGTATTTATTTAACTTTGAGGTTTTGTTGGATTAATTTTAGAAATTAAGATTAGTGTTTATTTCTCTAAAGGAATATCCTTTTTGGGGATCATCTGATCTATTACTAACCATTATGGATTTTATTAATCTCTATAGACAAGGTAAATATATAGTTTAACCGTTGTGGATCATTTTATTCTCTAGAGGTTGATTCTAGCTCTTCTAGTGTGACCAAGTCATCTTGAATACTCTTCGTTTGAAAAAAAATGAGTTAGTGGTAGAAAATAATTAAATAATGAAACTCTACTTAAAAAGTATGTATATTAATTTTTATTCTTAGTCAATCTCATAAATAAATTTCTCATCTTTATGAAATGTAACTTGAAACAAAAAACAAATCAAAAAAAATGTTGTATGTTTACTTTTCCTACTGGGAATCTAATGACCGTTTGTCCCATCATAGATTTGTGGTTTTCTTGTTGTTAACATTCCCCTGATCATGTTTTCTATCCCTCTCCATATGAACTTTACACTTAGTTTATCTTATATATCCATTATTTCCTACATGGAATCCCAGTATGGGTTACCTCGGGTGACCTTTATACTTCTCTTTATTTCTTTTAAAGTGATAGTTTTATTGACTCTTTATCTGATGTGGGACTTTCAATTATGTTCCCAAGCCCAATTTTAAAAAAATTGTGAGGACTAAATTTCAAAAATGGGGGATGAATGTAACACCCCAAACATCCTCGATACGTTTCCCTTTGAATAATGTAATAGATTGCATTGTACATAACTTCAAGATTCTAACACACCGCGACCAATCAAACTAGCCGTTATAAATAGTAATATACACTTTTTGAAATTTTATTAATTTTATCTTTCAAAATGGACTTAATTTTTGGATTCAGAATATCGAAATTAGCTTTAGGTTAATTTTTGGTATTTTTTAAAGACATTCATTTTTTGATGAATAGCGGAAGACACTAAGTTATACTTAAAAACCGAATATATATTTAAATAATTATGTGTTTTATTTAATTTTTTTTGGTCAAAATAGATACATAATTCCTATATAAGTTCAATGTAATTAATTAGAGTTAGTTTATAATAATTTATATATAAAAAAATTCATTTACCTTTCTAACCGTCATTTACCCACCTCCTAGGAGCATTCACCAATTTGAATAAAACTTAATTTTACCACTTCTGTGAATTGAATTTCAAAAATCCATGAGACATGGTTCATATAATTATGTAAAATTTGGTTCAATAAGATAAAAATAATTGTTGGTGAATTGTATCTTTTGGCTTTTATTTACGATGGTTAAAAGTAAATAGGGTAATTAAGGGTAAAAATGATATTATTATTACCCTAAAACATGTCCTAATTCTATTGGATAAGTGTAATTCGACCAAAAACAACCTTTGGAATAAAATATGATCCTTTAGGTTCACCTGGATTTCATTAGGATATATATTGTTATTTAATTCAAAGATGAGTTAAAAGTGTAGAATTCAATGTCAAATACCTAAACCATTTTCAATATAGGGATACAGATAATATACACTCAACTATAAATATTCATTAAAAATATAAAAATACTTCCTACATAATGGTATTTTATTTATAATTTTTTACATTAAATAATTAATTTTATTTATGACACAATGATGATGCAGTCATTACCGTATTAATGAATGGTTAATATAATTGATATTATAAATATCCAAATAAATGTAATTTGAGACTTTTTCTGAATTAAAATAATTTTATTGGTTAATAGGACATATTAAGGTTGGTTATATGAATGTTTTTGAAGTAATAATTCTGTTATGAATTTAGCAAAAACAAAATACCAAATAGTGTCAAAAATGACATAAAAGAGGTTTTAAAAAAATATTATATTATTAATTGATATTCTATTCCTAAATATACAAGGATAAAATAAGACTTATTTAATGATATTTTTATCATTAATGAACCACTTGTGGTTCTCTTGGATTTATATAGGATGTTTAGTAACCATATAATATAAAAATACAAAGAGACATGATAAATGCCAAACTATTTAACTAAGAGTTAAATTTTAAATACAATGTTAATATAGTGACCCAAACTAGTCTAAAACCAATTGGTTGAGTGGTTTTCAACCCATACCCACATTATCCTTTAAATAATTCATTTTGAAGCAATTAGAAAAAGAAAATTATTTTATTATAAAATAATATTTCTTGCTTTTCCTAAGGTGCCCCTTACCCCTCTTATAAAAGGGACCTCCCCATTATCTCTAATTCACACCATCAAAGCCATTAAGCGTGAAAAAACTCTGCCCAAATACACTCTCAACTATCCTCCCTTCATCATATAGGCCTTCCTTTGGTCATAAATCCAACCTATAAAGACCTTTTGTTAAAATCAAATGGAAGAACCCAAAGAAGATGTAAATATTTCATCACCTCTTTCAAGTTACTTTCTTCTTCCACATCCTATTTATTTGTTGTTTCCATTATAAAATAATAACTCCAGTATATTCTATATACTGTTATGTTACTATAAATATGATACAACCATATTCATTATTTTATCCATCCTTTGAATGACATGTCACCAAATGTGCGTACGTACGGCTTACCGTCTCCACGTTGTGGTGTAATTGTTATTCAATACAGTATTATTTATATGGGTATAATAATTATGTGTAATTGATGAAAATAATAAATATAACATTATAATGATTCTGTATATATTATATACTTTCCAATTATATAATATTTTAATATAAAATGAATGATATTTTCCCTCGTGCGTACGTACATATTACAGTCTCCACGAACGTGATGCGATTCATTGCCCATGGTAATCCATTGAAGACTAATTTTCATTATATGATTAAAAATAATGTATAAATACGTAATATAATTCTGAATATGAATAAGATACATCCTATTCATAAAAACACTACTTACGAAACAAATCATATAAAGTAAAACGAATCAGTTAACAATTGAAACAACGATAAAACTAAAATATTATTAACAAATCAATATTAAAATGTCATATATGATATAATATTATTGTATATGATTCATGTATAATTTAATAACAATTATTTCACCATTATAAAGGATTTTGACCTATCCTCGACCAAGGAAAAGTACAAAGTAATGGGTTTCTTATCTCACTTTCAATTCTGTGAGATTTCCATTGTTCACCACTTATTTATTAAATGTTGTCTATTGTATACAGACATTTGATATATATATTATCATCATTCTCATTATATTCATGGTATTCTGTGATTCATTTGGTTGTAATTAACTTTTTTCCATATTACTTGATTGATTACAACGGAGTAATGGTTTTCATCACACTTCCAATTTCAGTGAGACTCATGCCATACTGCCAGTATTTCCTTTTTGTGGTGTATGTATTTCCCAATGATTGTATTCCTTGTGTAATATACTTTAATTTATGAGTAATTACAAATTTATATTATTATCCATATTTCATGGGATGCATGTTTCATAAGTTACCAAATTGATAAGGGAGTTTCAAATTTCAATTTCCTCTCATTCGGCTTTACGCGTACTTCATTGATTATTTTACACCATGATTTAGTGGGGAATCGCTATTTATTATTTTGTAGTAATTTCCACTCCCCTTACTGTGGGTATAATTTTTATACTCATAATCACCTCATTGATAAATTCTCATGTTAACAATATGAACCTGATAAGATTAATTTTAACACAATCTCAATTCATTGAGTTAAACATCAAATTCATTGGTGTGTTTTTTACAAGAATATGTGTGAATGTTCTCTGATTGATTTACACTGAATATAAAATCATATAGAGTTTATTTATATTTTTGACACATAATTATTTCATTGATTTATCCTTAACCTAAGGATACAGTCTTTATAATTTATTTCATCTCAACTTACATTCCGTTGAGTCTTCTTGGTTCTTATGCGCCAATTCACTTTTATTTGGTTTATATACTTTACTTTGACATAGTATATATTGAATCCATTTATTCTCATGATTATATAATGTTTTCATTACCTCAATGATTTTTATTCAAGTGTCTTCCATTTGGTTAGGAACTCTAACTAAAATATCATTTTAAATGTTTTAAAGATTTATTCATCTAAATCTTTCTCATTAATGTCAATGCTTCAAAAATGGTTTTAAGGATTTATTTATATTTACATTAATGTTTTAAAATTAAAATTCCTTTTAAAAGTTTCAAAGTGGTATGGGGCACTTATATTCAAAAATATTTTTTAAATGGCTTCTTGATAAATTATGAGACTTTTAACGGCTTTCAAGAAAAAGGGGGATATTTCACTCAAATAGTTTTGATGATTATTTTAATCTTTGCCAATATAATTCAATATTCTCTATTGAGGATGATCTATTATAATAAAATTTTCCATATTGTATTGAATGAATTATTATGGACTATGTGTGTGCTATTTTTATACAATTCATGGTTTGTGGTTAAGATATTCACATTTCGTATGCCAGATTTAATACGAATGATCATATTATGTTTAATCCTTTTTCATATAATGAATGCATTGGACTTAGTAAGTGATTTTTGGAGCCTGCTATAGCTCCTATATGCATCGGTAGGTCTCATTAGACAAGCACGTGTCTTGGCATAAGGCCTTGACAAAATATTATTTGTATTCTTGGCACATGTCCTTGACTATGTGGTTATGAAAGTCTGACAATATGCATTCCATAATTGCGAAAGTTGATATAGATATTGCATGTAATTATTTGACTAGTAGAATATCCATGTGAATAAGTAAATGGAATTATTTGATTTTATCTTTTCGATATTATGCTGAAGATGAAGTTTAAATGGCTTTTTTTGGTCTTATACATTGCCTTAAATGTTTATGCATATTTATAAAAGCTTACTCTATAATGTTACCCATTCTAAGCATCTAAGATCACCCAATTCTATGTTTTATTGTTCCATGGATGCGAAGAAGTATATTATTTTTGACGTGCAGGGATAGTATATGGGATCTCAGTGTTGACTATGGAAACAATGTTGTTGTTGTTTTCCATTTTATGATTTAATGTAATCCTTATGAATGTATCTAGTACATCCAAGGATACTAAACTAATATATCTTTCGAGACATGATCTTTTTTGATTGAGCTAATAATAAGTAATAATGCACTGACTCAGGGATTCTAGGGGAAGGGTGTTACAGTTGGTATAATAGAAGTATAGTACAATCCTTGTAAATAAGATTTAGATTAACTCTAATTAGAGCACATATCCCAAAGAGAGACAGTGAGGATTATTATAGAAGAACATCCTAAAATTTAGGTATTGTAGCGATTTTGTGAGTTTTCCAAGAAATAAATCCATGTTTGGATACGAATAGGTAGAGGTGGCTTTGAAACAGATATACCTCAGGTTAAAACACAAAAACATTACTTTGATCTAGACTCGAACGAGAACTGGTACAAGAAAATAGGCCTTGCTTTACTACTTGTTACGACACTCCCGAGAGATATGATAAAGATAATTTACATTTTTTTACAACTTGATTTGATGGATTTTAATATAGAATGAGAAGAAATGACCTTGGTTAATCCTAAGGTGTTTCAAATTGAAAATACGGTGTCATGATATTCTCTAAATGATTTTATGACTACTATTACTCACACATTGCATTCTAGTATTATTCAATGGATGGATTCCAAGAAATTCATTGTAAATTTGAGCATGGTGTACAAGGTGGGAACGGTGGTGGAAATGATCAACATAATGGATTGTTGATAGGTGTAACTGATATCATGTTCATTCCAAATCAGTTTTCCAAAAATATGATAAACAACATATATATTAACCATCTCCCGGACTCAAAAAATAAGATAATAGTGATGAATGATAAGATCTCCAGTAGTGGAGACCATAGAGAAAGAATCCTCAATTTCCATTGGGAAGGAAATGTGGAAGGAGATGCCTAGAAAAGTGTGTCAATGGAACATAGAAATTCATTATGTGAGGGAAAGAGGGATATAAAGTAAAAAATTTCCAAGGAAAAATGAAGAGTACTATGGAAGAAAATAAAAATAGTCCCAAGAATCAATTTACAGTAATTTTACGTAAATATAGGGGACCTGGCCACTACCTGAGTGAATTACCAATTCTATAGGATATTTTCATAGTCAAATAATAAGCTATGTGGAAATAAATTGTTGGAGAAATGTTTAAAACTATAACAGGTCCTTATTTATGGGATTACATTGGAATAATTTTCTCTTGTATTGGTAACCCTATAGTATGTCATGTGAAAATTATATTTGAGAAATAATTATCTGTTCACTTATGGATATAGTTATAAATAACCATTTGGTTTTATACGATCATCGTGTTTGAGGCAATTACAAATTATTATATTTTGGGATGAAAATGAAACGTATGAGATAACATTTTTGGTTAAATTATATTATGTTAATTTTGAGGGATTTATCTCATTTTTTAATTTTATAAAATGTACTTTTTGAAAAAAGGACAACACTCAAACCATGTGAACCCATCATGTACGACAGTGTTGTGGTAATCAAACCCATAACCAGAGTTCGATTGGAATTTATCGCCTACCACTGGACTATGTAAAGTCCTTGGTTAGTGTGGCTAATTATTTTCAGTTAAATGATTTTATGGATCAATAATAAGTTTATTTGGGATCTTATTTCTTATCAAATGAATGCCCTTAGTATAGGAAAATGATTTGGTGATTAAGTGAAAAATGTTATTTTGAAAGATGTTCGCTCTGTTGGGAACACTATATGCATAATGAATGTAGAGTACTATGTGATTTAATTTAAGGAGTAATGGTGGATTTTTATCTATGTTTTTAATGAGGATTTATAGTGATTTGGGTTATTTATGTTAATTATTATCCTATTAAAGAGAATATGTGATTTGGTTAATTTCTTTTCAGTATGAAACATTAAGAGTAGTCGATGTCATTTAGAGATACAATTAAACTTGGAAGAATACATAACCAAATTCATATAAGTTTTGGGTTTCAATATTAGTTTGGATTATATTGAAGGATTTTAAGGACAATTTTTTATTTAATGGTATTTATTTAACATTGGGTTATTTTTGGTTTAATTTTCGAAATTAAGATTAGGGTTTCTTTCTCTAAAGGAATATTATTTTGGGGGATCATCTGATCATGTACTAACCATTTTGGTTTTGATTAATCTCTAAAGGAAAGGTAAATATATAGTTTATCCATTGGGGATCATGTGATTAAATAGAAGTTGATACTAGCTCTTCCGGTGTGACCAAGTCATCATGAATACTAATTGTTTGAAAAAAAAATGATTTAGTTGTAGAATTTATTAAATAATGAAACTATACTTGTCACGAACCGTCCTCAGGGCCCGTGTCGTGACTACCCCACGCCCACCTTCCATAGGACAGGGGCTGCCGAATAGCACGAAGGCGTAATTCCCGGTAAAAAGGGAAGGCATTGCCATTGTAAAGTAAACAAACACCATAGAGTAAGCCAACATAAGTAAACACTATGTAAAAAAACTGGGTACAACAGTAAGTGCGGAAATCTAAGTGGGCAGAATACAAACCCAAACTAAAAGTAAAGTACAACAGAAAAAGGGAGTACAACAACTGAAAAGTAAAGCTGTAGCCTCGAGCCGTCCACTTGAAGTCCCACCTAAAGGGTGGGTACAGATAGCCTCCAGAGCTCCTCGGGTCCAGCCGTCCGCTCCGAGTACGTCCCGCCCAGTGGTCCACCTCCAGGTACAGACCTGCTCTGCTAGCCTCAACCAAGATCAGCGCAATCCATCATCTGCAACCAACACAACGTAGTGCGGGCATAGAACTTGCAGGGGCACGTATATGCTACTCAGTAGGGACCCCGAGACCCCCTAAGGTCTCCTAGAATCCAAAAAGGATAATCCACAAAGGAAAGATACAATAATGAAGTAACATCCAACACTACTTAGATATATGCCCATACATATACCTATGTTTTCAATTCCAGTTCGTCTCCAACATCCGAGCAAAAATTTTGATCACATCCACACAGGATAGCACAACTCAATCCACATTGGAAAGCAAAACAAGATTCAGCTCACACAGGTATACTACATCGTTAGTTGATAGAGATGATCAGATGTAGCCACTGATTCATCTAAGCCGTCGGACCCACAGAAGATCGATATGTACTAACCCCCGCAATGACCCACAAAGGATTTATAGGTACTAAGACCCACAATGACCCACAAAGGATCGATAGGTTCTACCCCTCACAATGACCAAAACAGGATCGGACCCACACATGATATGTAGGCGCTGGCCCATACAGGACCGCTGAGTGCTGAACCACACTGGATCTGACCCACACAAGATCGGTAGCACTGATCCACATAGGATCGCTCAGTGCTGTAGTCGTCGTCGTCGAATCCACGGAGGATTTTTGTACAGTCGTCTCTATCGTCGCAGTCGCAGCTAGCTCTTGGGTTCTCGCACACAGTAAGCTCGTTCGGGAGGGTCCGCTCCACGAGCCGAGGGGCTGATACATCAACTGAAACATAGTCCGGAGTTGATATATAAAAAATTTCTGTATCATCAACAGGAACTCAACGTCACAGACGACGCGTCAATCGGACGCCCAGTCTGAGAGTTATTGGCCTTTTCATCCGAGGGGCCCTATTGGTTTTATGTCAAAACCAACCTGACTGTACACCAACTGTGTCCAATCCTCGAGTGGAGTAAGCCAAAAGGTCTGTCTCACTAAGAGGAATCCATCAAAGTCGATGGCACATCAATCAGACGTCCGGAGCTCAAGTTATAAGCGTTTCCCCTCCGAGGGCTAGGTTGGTTTCGTGTACGAACAAACCCGGCCAAACCCAATGTACTCCGAAACCTTAAGTGTGATATACCTAAATGACCGTCTCGATCCAAGGATCGCATCGCAGCTGACATTGTGTCGATTGGAGGTCTGTAGCCCATGTTATGGGAAAAAGACCAAATGGGGTCCGGAAGTGGGGGTTCGGGCCCGGACCGACCCGGCCCGAGATCCCCCCTGGGTGGACCCGACCCGGGTCCGGGTCCAGCCAACTTGGGCATGGCCCGACCCACTTGGGCGCGGCCCGGCCCAGCTAGCGCGGCCCAGCCCGGCGTACTGGCGCGGCCCGGTGGCCGGGTGGCTCGGCCGTTTCGGCCGAGTGGATGCGCAAAGGGGGGCACTGCCCCCCTTGAATGAAACTGCGGCCCCATGTGGGGTCCGCTCCTTGCTAATGGACGTGGCCGAGTGCCACATCCCGCCTCCTCAGTCACGCACGGTCGCGGGACGAGCAGCCTGCCGTCGCGGCTTCAGCTGCGGTGGCCCTTCCCGGCGGTGCGCCGAGAGCCGCCGCCTCCGGCCGCCGGCGCCGCTGTGCTGGCGAGGCGCGCCGATTGAGTTTTCTACGGACCACTGGACGCGCTCCAGTGGTCCGTTTTTCCTGCCATCTTCGCCAGCGGTCCTCCTGGGATCGGCTCTTCACTTCGAAGACCTCAAAATGCCCTTGCGGCCTACTTCGTCATCGCTCTCCGATCCGCACACCAAGAACAAAGAAACGGTGGGTTCAGACTTGTTCGTTGGTCCGCACCCACCGCATTAGTGGTTTAAAAGGTTTCCGACAAATTTTAGACACAAGCCAAGGATATAAATC
Organism: Viscum album; assembly: GCA_963277665.1. Taxonomy (NCBI): domain Eukaryota; kingdom Viridiplantae; phylum Streptophyta; class Magnoliopsida; order Santalales; family Viscaceae; genus Viscum; species Viscum album. Next base: position 496,226,735 of record OY728123.1, on the reverse strand, counting down.
ACATAGATTTAATTGAACCCAAACGCCTACCTCAAGCGGTTGATGATTTGAAGATTGCCGCGAGAGAAGGAACTTCACAGAAGAAGCGTCGCAGAAGAAGCGTCGCAGAAGGAGGATCATTGCGTTGCGGAGAAAGGATTTTTCGGTGTCACGTCGTCGATCTCCAAGGATCTGGCATTCTTGTCGACCTTCGTCAGAGATCGGCGTTTTCTGTGTTCTTCACGTTCATCGCGTTCTTCGTCGAGGAAGGAGTGCTTCACGGCTTGAGTGATTTCTCCCAATTCCTCTCGCACAACCAACCTCTAATAAAATAAGAATTGTCTTATTTTATTAAAACATGCCAACGTTTGAATTTCTAAAATAATCGAAACAGACAATTAATTGAATTAATTTATGAGTTTTAAACCGCCCAATTAATGAGGTATTTATTATACAGAATAAACGAAAGGGTTGACTTCATTTAAAAGGGTTGTGCGGGTGCATTACTTAATTAAAGGAGGGGGGTTGAAAAAGTGGGGCTCGTGTGGGCCTCACCACACAAATATCCTACATAGTGGTGTGGGATATTGTGGACCCACTTTAACCTCTTAGCTTAGGTTAAACAACTTAAAAATAAAATAATTTGGTCGCACCATTTTATTTTATTCATTTACTTAACCAGAAAACTTAAAACCACACCCGAGTAAATGCAACTATAGAAAAGGTGTTTCTATGCAATTATTGGCACTGCGATTCCATCGGTGCCCTCATAATTCGATTCTGAGCACCGGATCAAAAGTTAGAAAAACCCGCTCGTTCGTTCACTGAACGTACTCGAGCCAAACTTCGGAAAATGATTTCGGGAACATCGGGCCTCAGAATCAGGTTCCTTTAAGTACTGCGCTCTTGTAAAATACCAAAGAAAGTTAAGAAAAAAATTTCCTTGAATTTTACGGGTCTTTACATCACTGCCACATCAGGGATTTACGTCCCCATAAAGTTACATTGAAAACTAGGGAAAAACTGTGGGTACTGAGCACGCATCAGAGCCTCCCGCTCCGAAGTGCTCTCCTAGAGGTTCCCGTGCTTCCATCTGATGCACACTAGAAGAATCGGTTGTCCACGTAGGACCCACTCCTGTCAATCCTCGATCTCCACCGGGACTTCCGTAAACATCACCCCATCATCAATGTCCAGTTCCCCATGGTCAATGATATGTGTTGGGTCGTGCACGTATCTCCTCAGCTGGGATACATGGAAGACGTCGTGCACCCGGTGCAACTGAGGTGGTAGAGCCAAGAGATAAGCTGCCTCACCTATCCTACTGAGGACCTAGAATGGTCTGATGAACCATGGAGACAACTTGTTGCCTCGGCCAAATCTCCGTAATCCACGTCGAGGTGAGACCCGCAAGAAGACGTGGTCGCCATCCTCAAACTCCAGTGGCCTCCGTCTCCTGTCAGCATAACACTTCTGTCGGCTCTGAGCTGTCCTCATCTGCTCCTAGATGATTTGGACCTTCTCCGTCGTGGCCTGGACCATCTCCGGTCTGACAAGTGCTGACTCCCTAGGGTCTGTCCAGCACAAAGGAGATCTTCAAGTTCGGTCGTACAACGCCTCGTATGTTGCCATCCCGATGGTGGAGTGGTAGCTGTTGTTGTATGCGAACTCCACCAAGGGTAGGTGGTCCTCCCAACTACGACCAAAGTTAGGGACACATGTGCGGAGCATGTCCTCGAGAGTCTGAATGGTCCTCTCTGTCTAACCATCTGTCTGGGGGTGAAAGGCGGTGCTCAGACGTAGCAGTGTCCTGAATGCCTCCTGCAACCCCTACCAAGGTCGGGAAGTAAAGTGAGCATCTCGATCAGAGACAATATATGATGGCACACCATGAAGCCGTACAATCTCTTGAACGTAGAGACGTCCCAAGAGCTCTACTGATCCATGCTCTCTGATTGGTAAGAAGTGAGCCGACTTGGTGAGTCGATCGACAATCACCCAAATGGAGTCTTGACCTCTGGAAGTGCGTGGAAGTCTATTAATGAAGCTCATAGATATCCCATCCCACTTCCACTCTGGGAACTCTATGGGATGTACCAAGCCTGCTGGTACTTGGTGCTCTTCCTTCACCTGCTGGCAGGTGAGGCATCGAGAAATGAACTCTGCCACAACTTTATTCATGCCTAGACACCAGTGCTGTCGTCTGAGATCCTGGTACATCTTCACCACTCCAGGATTCACCGCCAAAGGGGAAGTGTGAAACTCTCTCAGAACATCCTCCCATAAATAAACTGGTACCACGATACGTCCTCTGAAAAGGACGCCGTGCTCTCCCCCTAAAGAGAAACCATCAGGTGCCTGTCCAGAGGATATCTGTGCACGTCACGTCTCACAGTCGGCGTCCCCACGCTGTGCCTCTCTGACCCGCTGCAGTAGTGGAGGAGTGACGATGAGTGACTGAAGGAAGGCTTCTCCATATCTATCCATGAAGGATATCTTCAATGTGGCTAGATTCTCTGTCGCCTCCCCAAGTAGCTGAATGCCCGTCCTCCTGCTGAGTGTATCAGCTACTACATTTCCCTTTCCAAGAGTATAGACTATCTCAAAGTCATAGTCCTGGAGGAACTCAAGCCATCGCTGCTATCTCAGGTTCATGTGCTTCTGCGAGAAGATATACCTGAGACTCTGGTGGTCAGAATAGACTCTAAAGCACTCGCCAATCAGATAGTGTCGCCACATCATCAGAGTGAAGACCATTTCTGCTAACTCCAGGTCATTGGTAGAGTAGTTCTTCTCATTCTGCCTCAACCGACATGATCCATAGGCAATCACGGCCAGATCCTGCATCAGGAAACATCTGAGTCAGGTCTTTGATGTATCTTAGTAAACTACGTACCCTACTCCCTCCTCCAGAAGCCTCAAGATAGGCGCGCTGGTCAATCTCTGTATCAGCTCTTGGAAGCTCAATTGACATTTTTCTGACCACACAAAGGGTTTCCCCTTCTTCTTAAATGCTGAGAGTGGTTACGAAACTCTAGAGAAGTCTGGCACAAATCTCCGATAGTATCCAGCTAGTCCAAAGAAACTCTGCACCTCCGTCACGGTCCTGGGTGGCTCCTAAGCTAGCACTGCCTCAGTCTTCACAGGATCCAATGCAACTCCCACCTCAGAGATGACGTGTCCCAAGAAGTGGACCTCACATATCCAGAATTGAAACTTCGAGAGATTTATATAAAGCTGGTGCTCTCGGAGTGTGTCTAGTATAACCCATAAGTGGTAGGCGTGATCCTCCTCAGTCGTCGAGTATATCAAAATGTCGTCGATGAAGACCACGACAAATCAATCGAGGTATGGCTGAAAGATCCTATTAATGATGCCTAGGAACACTGCTGGAGAATTGGATATGCCGAATGGAATATCCAAGAACTCATAGTGGCCATACCGACATCTGATGGCCGTCTTCTGCACGTTCTCATCCCGAAGTCTGAGCTGATGGTAGCCTGACCTGAGGTCTATCTTCGAGAACCACTGTGCTCCCTTGAGCTGATAAAAGAGGTCATCAATCCTCGGTAGATGATACTTGTTCCTCACTGTCACCTGGTTCAGGCGACGATAGTCGACACAAAGTCGCAAGCTCCCGTCCACCTTCTTGGAGAACAATATCGGGGAAGCCTAGGGTGAAACACTAGGTCGGATGAATCCCTTGCCCTGCAATTCCTCCAACTATACCAGTTGCTCACGAAGCTCGGATGGAGCCATACGATATGATGGGGTGGATATCGGGGCTATCATAGGGTACAGATCAATATAAAAGTCTACCTATCTGTGAGGAGGTAGTCCTGGAACGTCGTCGGGGAAAACGTCTGCATACTGATCTACCACTGCAGAAAAAATTGGACTCCGCACATCAACTGATCCTAGGATGAGGCTATCCAACTGATGAGTGATGGTTTGTCCTCTCCTCTGCAAGATTCCAGCCTGTGATGCGAAGGCTCCCTTCTTTTCGATGAAGGTGAACCTGCTCCTGTCGGTGCGTACACACCGCACCTTGTGCCTAATACAGTCAATCTGAAAATGAACTGTAGATAACCAATCCATTCCCAAGATGACGTCATAAGGCCTCAATGCCGCTACAAGAAGATCCCAGCCGAAGCTCTCATCTCCTAGAGTATGCTCACACTACCGGCACCAGTGCGTAATCGTCGAGTTTTCTCCCGTAGGAGTCTCTAGATGTAAGGATCGAGCCAACGGATCTGTCAGAATCTCTGAGCTCTGAACAAGGGCAGCGACTATGAAAGAATGACTCACTCCTGTGTCTATAAGAACTGCAGCAAGGGTAGAATAGACACAGATAGTACCTCGAATCATCTTGGGCGCGCCGTGGTCGTAGGCCTCCGCTGCCTGAAGCTGTGCCTGTCTCTGCCCGCCAGCTCTCTGTGGTCGGGGTGGGCCTCCTGGTGGTGGTGGTGGTAGAGACTCAAAGTGTCCCACCCACCTACTACACATCCATCTCCTCTACCTCGTCCGCCTGCTCCCTACGGACCGCCACTGTCGACCCTCTGCCTCTACCTGGGTCATCCCTCAACTGTCTTCTGCTCCTCGATACGGTGGGTCAGGCAGTCACGAGCCATGTGGCCCTCCCGCCGCATGCGTAACACTGTCTGCCTCTCAAAAGACTGGCTCCACGATGTGTGTCCCGCACCACTGAGCCGGTGTCCTGAGGTCGTCTTCCTGAGGGTCTGGTCTGCCGGGACCCATGAGTCATCCATTGACTGCCTGCTGCAGAAGACTCTACTATGTGCCACCCTGCGGTAGGTCTTGCTACTGATGTAGGCTCAGCAAGGAAGCTCTCGATCAGAAGGGCTCGTTCCAGTACCCCTGCCTGTGTCGGAATACTGAGGGAGATCAGCGATGCCCTGATCTCATGCCACAATCACTACTCAATGGTTCAGGCACGGACGAATCGGCCCCGTACCATGTCCGTTGAATAGGGCGAAAGATCGGTAAATCTCACCAAGTACTGGGCGACTGTCAGGATGCCCTGCCGCAGCTGTAGATGCTCCTAGATGCGAACCACACAGAGGGTGGCTGGGACGAACTCCGAGAGGAATAGGCTCTCACAAAGTCCATCCAAAGGAGAGATGCCTCATCGTGCACCTAGAGCATCAAGCTCCACCATCTGCCTACTACCGCGTGCAGGAGGCTCACTGCAAGGATCACCATGAGGTCTGCTGGTATCCTCACTAACCTGAAAACTCATACAACTGCCTCCAGCCAATCCTCGGCTCCCTGAAGGTCTGTCTCCCTGCGAAACCTAGGCGGTCACTAATGGTGGAACTCATGCAGTGCACTAAGGCGACATGCATCATCATTGGCTGGGGCTGGTAGCATCGGTGGCTCGACAGGTAGTGGTACCGCTGGTGCCTCTGCTGTCAAAGGGATCTATACCGAGGCATCGTCGCTTGGTGGGCTATCGTCACACACAACGCTTGGAACCCTAGCTGGCTGCCATTGTGGGGCCATCCAGAAAAGAAACAGGCGTGGCACGGTCAAACAGTATACCTGGTGAGCTGACACAAAGTTATCACAAAGAAAACTTGAAACACACATGCAATCAATGTTTTCGGGAATTAAGTCGGAAATCAGAAGTCAGGGTCTTGGTGTACAGTTACGTCGGCCGCCGCACCAAAACTGGACTCCCTGGACTGATAACCACACCCAATACTCATAATACTATTACTTCACATAGAAAAAGATCAGTGTCCTGAGTTATTCGGTAGAACCGAACTCCTCTGATACTAATTTGTCACAACCCATCCTCGGAGCATGTGCCGTGACTACCCCAAGCCCGCCTTCCATAGGCCAGGGGCTGGCGACTAGCACCAAGGCGTAATTCCCTATAAAAGGGAAGGCATTGCCTTTGTAAAGTAAACAAACACCACAGAACAAGAAAGCAGAAGTAAACACTAAGTAAAAAAAACAGGGTACAACAGTAAGTGCGGAAAAGTAAGTGGGCCAGAATACAAACCCAAACTGAAAGTAAAGTACAACTAAAAAAGAGAGTACAACAACTGAAAAGGAAAGCCATAGCCTTGAGCCATTCACTAAAAGTCCCACCTGATGGGTGGGTACAGATAGCCTCCACAGCTCCTCGGGTCTAGCCGTCCACTCCGAGTACGTCCCGCCCAGTAGTCCACCTCCAAGTACCGACCTGCTCCGCTAGCCTTAACCACGATCAGCGTTGTCCGCCGTCTGCATCCAACAAAACGTAGTGCGGGAATAGCCCGTGCTGAGGTGAGTATAAGCTACCCAGTAGGGATCCCGAGACCACCTAAGGTCTCCTAGAATCGACAAAGGATTATCCACAATGGAAAGATAAATCACGAAGTAACATCCAACACTACTTAGGTATATGACCATACATATACCTATGTTATCAATTCCATTTCGGCTCCAACTTCCAAGCCCATGTTCGATCACATCCACACAGGATAGCACAACTCAATCCACATAGGAAACCAAAACAAGATTCATCTCACACATGTATACATCTTTGTAAGACGATAGAGATGACCAGATGTAGCCACTGATTCATCTAAGCCCTCGGACCCACACAGGATCGATAGGTACTAACCCCCGCAATGAACCACAAAGGATCGATAGGTACTAAACCCCGCAATGACCCACAAAGGATCGATATGTACTAACCCCCGCAATGACCCACACAGGATCGGACCCACACATGACCTGTAGGCGTTGGCCCACACAGGACCGCTGAGCGCTGACCCACACAGGATCTGACCCACACAGGATCGGTAGCACTGATAAACGTAGGATCGCTGAGTTCTGTAGTCATCGTCATCGAATCCACGAGGGATTTCTGTATAGTAGTCATCGTCGCAGTCGCCGCCAGCTCTAGGGGTCCCGCACAACACAAGCTCGTTCGGGAGGGTCTGCTCCATGAGCTGAGGGGCTGATACATCAACTGACACATAGTCCGGATTTGATGTATCCAAAAGTTCCATATAGCCAACAGGAACTCAACGTCACAGACGGCGCGTCAATCAGACGCCCGATCTGAGAGTTATTGGCTTTTTCGTCCTAGGGGCCCTGTTGGTTTTTAAGTCAAAACCAACTTGGCCGTACTTAAAATGCATCCAATCCTCGAGCAGAGTAAGCCAAAAGGTCAGTCTCACTAAGAGGAATCCATCAAAGTCAACGGCATGTCAATTGGACGCCCGGAGCTCATGTTATAATCGTTTCCGCTCCGAGGGCCCAGTTAGTTTCGTGTATGAACCAACCCAACTGAACCCAAAGTACTCTAAAACTTTTAGTGTAATATACCGAAACGACCGTCTCGATCCAAGGATCACATCAAAGAAGACAGTGCATCGATCGGAGGTCCGTAGCCCATGTTATGGGGAAAACACCGAAAGGGGTCCGGAAGTGGGGGTTTCGGGCCCGGACCGACCCGGCCTGAGACCCCCCCTAGGTCGGACCGAACCGGGTCGACCTGACCCGGGTCCAGGTCTGGTCTGCTTGAGCGTGGCCCGGCCCGGCTGGGGCGGCCCGGACCGGCCGGGGCATGGCCTGGTGGCCGGGTGGCTCAGTCGTTTCAGCCGAGCGGATGCGCAAAGGGGGGCACCACCCCCTTGAATGAAACCGCGGCCCCGCATGGGGGCCGATCCTTGCCAAAAGATGCGACTGAGCATCGCGTCCCGCCTCCTCGGTCCCACGCGTTCATGGGACTAGCAGCCTGCCACCACGGCTGAAGCCGCTGTGGCCCTTCCTGGCGGCGTGCCGGGCGCCGCCGCCTCCGGGTGCCGGTGCCACTGTGCCGGCGAGGCGCGCCAGCGGAGTTTTCCACGGACCGTCGGACGTGCTCTGGTGATCCGTTTTTCCTGCCGTCTTTGCCAACGGTCCTCCCAGGATCGGCTCTTCACTACGAATACCTCAAAATGCCCTTGTGGCTGCTTCATCGTCACCCGCCGATCCGCACACCAAGAATGAAGAAACGGTGGGTTCAGACTTGTTCGTTGGTCTGCACCCACTGCGTTAGCGGTTTAAAAGGTTTCCAAAAAAATTTAGACACAAGACGAGGATATAAATCACATAGATTTAATTGAACCAAAACCCCAACCTCAAGCGGTTGATGATTCGAAGATTGCCACAGGAGAAGAAACGTCGCGGAAGAAGCATCACAGAAGAAGCGTTGCGGAAGGAGCGTCGCAGAAGGAGGATCGTCGCGTCGTGGAGAAAGGATTCGTCAGCGTCACGTCGTCGATCTCCAAGGATCCGGTGTTCTTGTCGACCTTCATCAGACTTTGGCATTCTTCGCGTTCTTCGCGTTCTTCGCATTCTTCGTTGAGGAAGGAGTTCTTCATGGCTTGAGTGATTTCTCCCAATTCCTATCGCACAACCAACCTCTAATAAAATAAGAATTTTCCTATTTTATTAACACAATCCAACGTTTGAATTTCAAAAAGAATTCAAACAAACAATTAATTGAATTAATTGAGGAGTTTTAAACTGCCCAATTAATGATTCATTTATTATCCAGAATAAACACAAGGGTTAACTTCATTAAAAAGGGGGGTGCGGGTGCGTTACCTAATTAAAGGAGGGGGTTGAAATAGTGGGGCTCGTGTGGGCCCCACCCCACAAATATCCTACCTAGTGGTGTATGATATTGTGGGTCCCACTTTAACCTCTTATCTTAGGTTAAACAACTTAAAAATAAAATAAATTGGTTGCACCATTTTATTTTATTCATTTACTTAATTGAAAAAGTTAAAACCACACCCGAGCAAACGCAACTCCGGAAAAGGCATTTCTAAGAAATTATCGGCGCTGTGATTCCATCGGTGCCCTCAATAATTAGATTACGAGCACAGGTTCAAAAGTTAGAAAAACCCGCTCATTCATTCACTGAACGTATCTGAGCCAAACTTCGGAAAATGATTCCGGGCACACCGGGCCAAGGAATCAGGTGCCGTCAAAAAACTGCACTCTTGTAAAATTCCAATGAAAATTAAGAAAACAATTTCCTCGAATTTTACGGGTCTATACAATAAATAAAAAGTAAGTATATCTCTTTATGTTCTTAGTCAATCTCGTAAATATATTCCTAATATTTATGAAATGTAACATAAAAAAACAAAAAAATGTTGTCCGTTTACTTTTCCTACTGGGAAACTAATAATTTTTTGTCCCATCACAAGTTTGTGGTTTTCGTATTGTTAAATTTCTCCTGATCATGTTTTCTATCCCTCTCCATCTGAACATGACTCGTAGTTTATCTTCCATATCCTATTTTCCTACATGGAATCCTAATATGGGTTTTCTTAGGTGACCTTTGTACATCTCTATCTTTCCATTAAACTAATAGTTTTATTGAGACTTTTTCAGATCTGGGACTTTCAATTATGTTCCTAATCCAAATTTTAAAAAAATAATGAGGACACAATTTCCAAAAGGGGGGAAGAATGTAACACCCAAAGCTTCCACAGTAGGTTTCCCTTTGAATAATATAATATCGTGCATTATACGCAACTTCGAGTTTCAAACACCCCGCGACAAATCAAACTAGCCTTTATGAATAGTAATACCCACTTTTTGTAATATTGTAAATTTGATCTTTCAAAATGGAATTCATATTTGGATTCGTAATATCGAAATTAGCTTAGGGTGAATTTGGGGTATTTTTTTAAAAACATCATATTGTTTATGAATAGTGAAAAACACTGAGTTATAGTTGAAAACCAATTTTTTTAAATAATTATTTATTTTATTTAAATTTATTTTAGATAAAAATAGATACATAATACCTATATAAGTTTAATGTAATTCATTGGAGTCTGTTTATAATAATATTCGATACATAAAAATTTTATTGTACTTTTTAACCGTCTTTTACCCACCACCTAGGAGAATTCGTAAATTTGATTAAAACATAATGTTACCACATCTGTGAATTTAATTTCAAATATCCGAGAGACACTACTGATATAAGTAGGAAAAATTTTGTTTAATAAAATAAATTTAATTTTTGGTCAGTAGTATCTTTTGACTTTTATATACCACGATTAAAAGTAAATATGGTAATTAAGGGTAAAAATGATATTAATATTATCCTAAAACATGTCATAATTCTATTGGATAAGTGTGATTTGATAAAAAACAACCATAGGAATAAAATATGATCCTTTAGATCCACATTTATTAGATAAGGACATTTATTGTTTTTTAATTCAATGAAGAGTTAAAAGTATAAAATTCATTATTTAATAAATAAACTATTTTTAATTTAGGGTAACACATAAGATAAATTCAAATATAAATATTCAATTGAATGAAAAAAATATTTCCTACATAATTGTATTTTTTTTATATTTTTTAGACATTAAATAATTAATTTTATTTATGACACAATGATGATGTAGTAAATAGCGTATTAATGAACGATTAAAATAATTGATATTAGAAATATTCAAATAAATATAATTTGAAACTTTTTATGAATTACACTAGTTTTATAGGTTATTATGACATATTAGGGTTTGTAAGAAAAAAATATTTCTAGGTAATAATGCAGTTATGAATTTAGCAAATAAATAATACCAAATAGTGTCAAAATTGACACAAAATAGTTTTTTAAACAAATATTATATTATTAATTAATATTATATTCTTTAAAATCTATGGTTCGTCCAAAACACTTATTTAATTATAGGTATATCATTAATGAACCACTTTGGGTTCTCATTGAATTATATAGTATGTTTATTAACCATGTAATATAAAAATACAAACAGACATGGTAAATGTCAAACTATTTAATTAAGAGTTAAATTTAAAATATAAGGTTTATATAGTGACCCAAACCTGTCTAAAACCTATTGGTTGGGTGGTTTTCGACCCATAACAACATTATCCTTAATATAATTCATTTTGGAGCAATTAGAAAGAGAAAATAATTTTATTATAAAATAATATTTCTAGCTTTTCCAAAGGTTCCCCTCACGCCTCATATAAAAGGGAACTCCCCCTTCCTTCTAATTCACACTGTCAAATCCATTTGGCTCAGCCATCCTCTGCCCAAATACCCTATCAACTATCCTCCCTTCATCCTAGAGGCCTTACATTAGTCATAAATCCATCTTATCAAGCCCTTTTGATCAAATCAAAAGGAAGAACCCGAAGAAGAGTTAAATATTTTCTCACCTCTTTCAAGTTCCTTTCTTCTTCCACTTCCTATTTATTTGTTTTTTCGATTATAAATTAAAAAAATCATAATATTCTATATACTATGATTTTATTATAAATATGGAACAATAATATTCACTATTCTATCCATCCTTTTAATGATATGTCACCATATGTGCATACGTACGGCTTACCGTCTCCACGTCGTGGTGTAATTGTTAATCAATACATCATTATTTGGATGGTTATAATAATTATTTTTAATTGATTTAAATATAAAATATAACATGATAGTTATTCTATTTATATGATATACCATCCAATTATATATTATTTTAATATCAAAATATTGATATTTTCGCTTGTGCGTACGTACAGATAACCGTCTCCACGAACGCGATGAAATTAATTCCCCATCGTAATCCATTCATGACTAATTTTCATTAGATGAATAAAAAAAATGTTTAAAGACTTAATATCTTCTTAATATGAGTAAGATACACCATATTCATAAAAAACACTACTTTCGAAACAAATCATAAAAAGGAAAATGAATCATTTAACAACCGAAACGATGATAATACTAAAATACTATTAACAAAGCAATATTAAAAGATCATATATGATATCATACTAATTTATATCATTATTTTATATTTTAATAACAAATAATTCAACATTATAACGATGTTTAACCTATCCTCGACCAAGGAAAGGTACAATGTAATGGGTTTCATATCTCACTTTCAATTCCGTGAGATTTCCATTGTTTTCCACTTATTTATTAAATGTGGAGTATTGTGTACTATCATTTGATATATATATTATCATGATTTTATTCATATTAATGGTATTAGGTGATTAATTTGGATGTTATTAACTTTTGGCCATATGACATGATTTATTTCAATGATGTAAGGGATTTCATCTCACATCCTATTTCCATGAGATTCATGCAATACTATCACTATTTATTTTTGTGTGGTGTATGTACTGCCCAATGATTGTATTCCTTCTGTGATTTAATTTAATTTATGAGTAATTAAAATATCATTTTATGATCCATATTTCATGGGATATATGTTTCGTAAGTTACCAAATTGGTAAGGGAATTTCAATTTTCAATTTCCACTCATTTGGATTTACGCATACTTCATTGATTATTTTACAGCATGATTATGTGTGGAATCACTATTTAATATTTGTGTAGTAGTTTCCAATCCCATTACTATGGATATAATTTTGATACACATAATCACTCCATTTATAAATTCTCAAGTCATTGATATGATCTCGATACGAGTAATTTTAACTCAATCTCTATTCATTGAGTTAAACATCCAATTCATTGGTGATGTTTTTACACAAATTGTATGAATGTTCTATGTTTGAATTACACTGAATATACAAACATACTGAGTGTATTTATATTTTTCACACATAATAATTTCAATGATTTATCCTCAACCTAAGAATACTGCCTTTTTATGGTATTTCATCTCAACTGACATTCCATTGAGTCTTCGTTGTTGTTATGCACCAATTCACTTTTATTTAGGGTATATAATGTACATTGCCATACTATATCCGGAATCCATTTATTCTCAAGATATCATAATGTTTTTATTACTTCAATTATTTGTGTTCAAGTGTCTCTCATTTTTATAGGAAGTCTAACTAAAATATCATTTTAAATATTTTAATGATTTATGCATCTAAATATTTCTCATTAATGTCCATGTTTGTAAAATGCTTTTAAGGATTTATTTATATGGATATTAATTTTTTAAAATTAAAATTCCTTTTAAAACATTCAAAGTGGAATGGGAAACTTTTATTCAAAAATCAATTTTAAACGGCTTCTTGAGAAATAGCGAGACTTTTAAATGTTTTCATGAAAAAGGGGGATATTTCTCTCAAATATTTTTGATGGTTATTTTCATCAATGTAAATATAATAAAATATTCACTATTGAGGTAGATATATTATAATAAAATCTTCCATATTGTATTGCATGAGTTATGTTTGACTGTGGATGTGCTGTTTTTATACTATTCATGTGTTGTGGTTAAAATATTGACATTTCGTATGCTAATTTTAATACGAATGTTCAGATTATGTTTCAATCTTTTCATATAAGGAATGAATTGGACATAGTATGTTGTGGGTGGAGCCCGCTATAGTTCCTTGATGCATCGGTAGGTCTCATGAGAGAAACTAGTGTCTTGGAACAAGGCATTGACAAAATCGTATTTGTAGTCTTGGCAGAAGGCCTTGACTATATGGTTATGAAAGTCTGGCATTATGTATTCCATAATTAGGAAAGTGGCTATTGATATTTCATGTGATTATTTGACAATTAGAATATCCATTAGACTAATTAAATGAAATTATTTGATTTTATCTTTTCCATATCATGCTGAAGTTGATGTTTAAAAGGCTTTTTTTATTCTTATACAATACCTTAAATGTTTATGCTTATTTATGAATTTTTCCGCTATAATTTTATCCTTACTGAGCATCTGAGGTCACCCCTTTATGTGTTTTATTTTTCTCAGGAATCATAGAAGTATATTATGACTGACCTGTAGGGATAGTCTATGGGATATCAGTGTTGTCTATAGAAATATTGTTGTTGTAGTTTTCCATTTTATGATGTTATGTAAACCTTATAAATAAATCTATTACTTCCAAGGATACTAAACTAATCATTATATTGAGACTTGATCTTTTGTGATCATGCCAAGGATACGTAATAATGCACTAACTTTGGGCTTCTGGGGTCGGGGCGTTATAGTTGGTACCCGAGGAAGATTAGTACAAACCTTGGAAACTAGATTTAGATAAACTAGGATTAGAGAAAATATCCCTAAGATAGGATTTGAGGATAAGTATAGAAGAAATTACAAAAAAAAAATTATTGTAGAGATTTCGTGAGTTTTCTATGCCACACATCCATGTCTAGATACAAGCAGGTAGAGGCAGCGCTGGGACAGATGTACCTATGAGTAAAACCTGAAAACACTGTTTTGAGTTATACTCCAACGAGAACTTTTGCACAACAACGGGCCTTACTTCCCTCTTTGTTACGACACTCCCTGGGGATATGCTTAGTATAATTTACATTTTCATTACAAACTGATTTGATGGATTCTAATATAATATGAGAATAAATGACCTTGGTTAATCCTATGGTGCTTCACATTGAAAAAATGGGGTCATGATATTCTCTAATCGATTTTATGACTACTATTAATCACACAATTATTTATGGTTTTAGTCAATGGATGGATTCCAAGGAAGTCATAGTAACTTTGAGCAAGATGTACAAGGTTGAAAAATGGTGGAAATGAGCAAAAAATATTGAATGTTGATTGGAATAAAATATATCTTGTTCATGACAAATCAATTTTCCGAAAATATGATCAACAACATATATATTAACCAACTCCCAGACACAACAATGAAGAGAAAGGTAATGAATGATAAAATATCCAGTAGCGGAGACCATAAAGAAAAGAATCCCCAATTTCCATCATGCAGGAAATGTGGAAGGAGACACCCAAGAAAGTGTCTCAATGGAACGAATAAATGTTTACGTTTGGTAAATAATGACATAAAGTAAAAAATTGGCAAGGAAAAATGAAGACTACTATGGAAGAAAATAAAAATGGTCCCAAGAATCCATTTAGAGACATTTTCCATAAATGCAGGGACCTTTCCACTACCCGAGTGAATGACCTATTCTATAGGATATTTTCCTGGTCAAAGAAGATACTATGTGGAAATAAATGGTTAGAGGAATGTTTAAAAGTATAAGTTATGCCTGTTGATTGGATTACTTTGTAATAATTTTCTCTTGTATTTGTAACCCCTCATTTTTTTATGTAAAAATGATATTTGAGGAAGAATTATCTTTTCTCTAAGGGATATAGTTATAACTAACCATTTGGTTTTATTCAATCATTAGGTAGGATGCAATTACAAGTTATTATATTTTAGGATGAAAATGAAATGTATGAGATAAGATTTGTTGTTAAATTATGTTATGGTTATTTTTAGGTATTTATCTCATTTTGGTAATGGAATAAAATATATTTTTTGAAAAATGGAAAACATGCAGACCGTGTTACAACCCGTCTCGTCAGACATAGCTGTGGGAATTGAACCCACAACAAGAGTGCGATTGATATTTATCACCTACCACTAGACTACGTGAAGTCCCTTGTTAGTGTGACTAATTATATTTCATTAAATGATTTTATGGATTAATAATAATTTTATTTTGTATCTTATGTCTTATCAAATGAATGCCCTAACTAAAAGATAATAATTTGGTGATTAAGTGATAAATTTTATTTTAGAAGATGTTCGCTCTGTTGGGAACACTATATGCCTAAGGAACATAGAATACTATGGGATTTCATTTAAGGAGTAATTGTGGATTTTTATCTATGTTTTTATTATGTATTTATATTGATTTTTTTTTATTTATGGAAATGATTGAAATATAATAGAGAATATGTGATTTGGTTAATTACATTTGAGTATGAGACATTAAGAGTAGTCGATTTCATTTGGAGATATAATTTAACGCGGAAGACTAAAAATCCAAATTCTTCCATGTTTTGGATTTCAATATTTGTTTGGATTATATTGAAGGATTTTAAGGTCAATTGTCCATTGAATGGTATTTATTTAACATCGAGGTATTGTTGGGTTAATTTTGGAAATTAAGATTAGTGTTTATTTCTTTAAAAGAATATACTTTTAGGGGATCATCTGATCCTGTACTAACCATTTTAGGATTGATTAATTTCTAAAGACATTGTAAATATATAGTTTATCCTATTTGGATCAAGTGTTCCTCTAGAAAATAATTCTAGATCTTCTGGTGTGACCATGTCATCTTAAATACTCTTCGTTTGAAAAAAATGAGTTAGTGGAAGAAATTTATTAATGAATGAAACCCTACTTAAAAAGTAAGTATATCTATTTAGGTTATTAGTCAATCTCATAAATAAATTCCTCATCTTTTTGAAATGTAACATAAAAAAAATATGTTGTCTGTTTACATTTCCTACCGGGAATCTAATGACCGTTTTCCCATCAAAAGTTTGTGGTTTTCTTGTTGTTAACTTTCTTCTAGATCATGTTTTCTATCCCACTCCATTAGAACTTTACACTTAGTTTATCTTCCATATCCATATTTTCCTACATGTAATCCTCGTATGGGTTATCTCAGGTGACCTTTTTACTTCTCTTTCTTTCTCTTAATGTGATGGTTTTATTGAAACTTTTTCCGATGTGGGACTTTCAATTATGTTCCCCAGCCCAATTTTAAGAAAACTACAAGGACGCAATTTCAAAAGGAGGGGAAGAATGTAACACATGAAGCCTCCACGGTACGTTTCCATTTAAATAATGTAATAGATTGCATTGTAAGCAAATTTGAGATTCTAACACAATGAGACCAATCAAACTAGCCGTTATGAATAGTAATACCCACCTTTTGAAATTTTATAAATTTTATCAATCAAAATGAAATTAATTTTTCGATTCGGAATATGGAAATATCTTAGGTTGAATTTTTGGTATTTTTCTGAAAACATTCAATTTTTGATGAATAGTGAAGACACCGATTTATAGTTTAAAACCAAATTTTTATTTAAATATTTATATATTTTATTTAAATTTATTTTTGGTCAATATAGATAAATAATACCTATATAAGTTCAATGTAATTCATTGGAGTCAGTTTATAATAATTTTACATATATAAAAATTTTATTGAACTTTTTAACAATCTTTTACCCACCTCCTAGGAGCATTCACAAATTTTAATAAAACCTAATATTACCACTTCAATGAATTTAATTTCAAAAATATTAGAGACACAGTTGGTTTCAGTAAGTAAAATTTTGTTCAATAAGATAAAAATAATTTCTGGTGAATAGAAACTTTTGACTTTTATTTACCATGGTTAAAAGTAAATATGGTAATTAAGGATCAAAATGATATTATTATTACTCTAACACATGTATTAATTCTACTAGATAAGTTTAATTCGGCCTAAAACAACCTTAAGAATCAAATATTACCCTTTAGGTCCACTTGAATTAGATTAGGACATTTATTATTATTTAATTCAAATAAGAGTTAAAAGTGTTTAATTCAATGTTTAATAACTAAACCATTTTTAATATAGGGATACACATAAGATAAATACTACTTGAAATATTAATTATAAAGATAAAAATATTTCATACATAATGTTAGTTTATTTATATTTTTTAGACATTAAATAATTAAATTAATTTACGACACAATGATGATGCAGTAATTACCGTATTAATAAATGATTAAAATAATTGACATTATAAATATAATAATAAGTTTAATATGAGACTTTTTATGAATTACAAAAAATTTCTAGGTTAATTAGATATATTAGGGTTTTTTAGATTATTTTGTTTCGAAGTAATAATGTTGTTATGAATTTAGCATAAACAAAATACCAAATAGTATCAAAATTGACAGAAAAGTGTTTTTAAAACAAATATTATATTATTAATTGATATTCTATTCCTAAAAATCTAAGGTTCTATCAAAAAACTTTTTTAATGATAGGTGTATCATTAATGAACGACTTGGGGTACTATTGGAATTATATAATATGTTTATTAACCATATAATATAAAAATACAACGAGACATGGAAAATGTAAAAATATTTAACTAAGAGTTAAATTTAAAATATATGGTTAATATAGTAACCCAAACCTGTCTAAAACCTATTTTTTTGTGTGGCTTTCGACCCATCCTCACCTTATAATTTAAATAATTCACTTTGGAGTCATTATAAACCGAAAATGATTTTATTATAAAATAATATTTCTAGCTTTTCCTCAGTTGCCTCTCATGCCTCTTATAAAAGGGCACTCACCCTTATCTCTAATTCACCACTTCAAATCCATTTAACTCTGCCAAAATCTACCCAAATACCATATAAAATGTCCTCAATTAATCCCAAACACCTTCTTTTAGTTATAAATCCAACCTAAGTATCCCTTTTGATCAAATGAAAGGAAAGAACTCGAAGAATAGGTAAATATTTCATCACCTTTTTCAAGTTCTTTTCTTCATCCACATCCTCTATATTTTTGGATTTCATTATAAAATAATATCTCTAGCATATTCTACATACTTTGATATTATTATAAATATGGTAAAACCATATTCATTATTCTATCCATCCTTTGAATGATATATCACTATACGTGCGTACGTACGGCTTACCGTCTCCACGTCGTGGTGTAATTGTTATTCTATACATTATTATTTGGATGGGTTTCATAATGATGTGTATTTGATGTAAATAAAAAATATGAAATTATAATGATTATTTATATATGATATACCATCCAATTATATATTATTTTAATATCAAAAGAATGATATTGTCGCTCATGCATACGTACGGATTACCGTCTCCACGAACGTGACGAGATTCATTCCCCATCATAATCATTTCAAGACTAATTTTTATTAGATGATTAAAAATAATTTTTAATGAATTAATATCATTCTGAATATAAATAAGATACATCCTATTCATAAGAAACACTACTTACGAAACAAAGTATATAAATGAAAACGAATAAGTTAACAACAGAAACGATGATAATACTAAAATAATATTGACAAATCAATATTAAAAGATGATATATGATATCATATTAATGTATATGATTCATGTATAATTTAATAACAATTATACAGGATTTTAACCTATCCTCGACCAAGGAAAAGTACAATGTAATGGGTTTCTTATCTCACTTTTAATTATGTGAGATTTTCATTGTTCACCATGTATTTATTAAATGTGGTGTATTGTGTACTGTCATTTGATATATATATATATATATATATATATATATATTATCATGATTTTATTTATATTCATGATATTTTGTGATTCATTGGGTTTTTATTATCTTCTGTCCAAACAACATGATTGATTACAACGATGTAAGAATTTTCATCTGACTTCCTATTTCCTTGAGATTCATGTCATACTGCCTCTATTTCCTTTTGTGTGTTGTATGTACTACCCAATGATTTTATTCCTTGCATAACATACATTAATTTATGAGTAATCAAATCTTCATTTTATGATCCATATTTCATGCTATGTATGTTTCATAAGTTACCAAATTGGTAAGGGAATTTTAAATTTCATTATTCACTCATTCAGCTTTACGCATACAACATTAATTATTTTACTATATGATTATGTGTGGAATCACTATTTATTATTCGTGTAGTAATTTACACTACCCTTATTTTTTATATACTTTTTATACACATAATCACTCAATTGATAAATTCTCAAGTCATCTATATGAACTCGATAAGAGTAATTTTAACTTAATCTCTATTAATTGAGTTGAACATCCAGTTCATTAGTGTTGTTTTTACTATAATATGTGTAAATATTCTCTGATTAATTTACACCTAATATAAAATAATATTGTGTGTATTTATATTTTTTAAATTTAATTATGTAATTGAATTATCTTTAACCTAAGCATACTGTCATTATAAGGGATTTCTTCTCAACTTACATTCCATTGAGTCTTCTTTTTTATCATGCGCCAATTCACTTTTATATGGTGTATATACTATACTTTGACATAGTATATTATGAATACCCTTATTCCCTTGATATTATAATGTTTTTATTACCTCAATTATTTTTAATAACGTGTCTCTCATTTGGATAGGAACTCTAACTAAATTATAATTTTAAATTTTTTATAGATTTATTCTTCTAAATCATTCTATTTAATTTCCATGTTTTAAAAATGGATTTTAGGATTTATTTATTTTGAAATTAATGTTTAAAAATAAAAATCCTTTTAAAAGATTCAATTTTGTATGGAAAACGTTTATTAAAAAATCTATTTTAAATGAATTCTTGATAAATAGTGAGACTTTTAAATGTTTTCAAGAAAAAGGGGGTTATTTCTCTCAAATAGTTTGGATGATTATTTTCATCCATGTCAATATCATTCAGTATTCTCTATTGAGGTTGATCTACAATAATAAAATCTTCCATATTTTATTGAATGAGTTATGCTTGACTGTGGATGTTCTATTTTATTACAATTCATGGTTTGTGGTTAAAATATTGACATTTTATATGCTAGTTTTTATACGAATGTTCAGATTATGTTTCAACCTTTTTATATGAGGAACGCATTGGTCCTTGTAAGTAATGGGTGGAGCCCTCTATAGATCCATGATTCATCAGTAGGTATCATGACACAAACTAGTGTCTTGGCACAAGGCCTTGACAAAAACTTATTTGTAGTCTTGGCACAAGGCCTTGAATACACGGTTTTGAAAGTCTGGAATTATGAATTACATATTTATGAATGTGGCTATTGATATTGAATGTGATTATTTGACTAGTAGAATATTCATGAGAATAAGTAAATGGAATTGTTTGATTTTAAATTTTCCATATTATGCTGAAGATGATGTTTAAATGGATTTTTTTAGTGTTATACATTGCCTTAAAAGTTTACGGTTATTTATGAATGTTTCCTCAATAATGTTATCCTTACTAAGAATATGATCTCACCCATTTCTATGTTTTATTTTTACCCAGATGTGAAGAATTATATTATGACTGACCTGAAGGGATAGTATATGGGATCTTAGTGTTTTCTAAGGAAATAATGTTGTTGTGGTTTTCCATTTTATGATTTAATGTAATCCAAATTAATGTATCTAGTACACTCAAGGATACTAAACTAATCGGTCTTTCGAGACATGATATTTTGTTATAATTCCAATGATATGTAATAATCCACTGACTCTGGGATTCTGGAGTCGTGGCATTACAAATAACATATAATGATTCTGGATCCTTGAATATTAAATAAAATAAGATCCCTCACATGGTAAATGTTTTTCCAAAAAAATGACCAGCCTGATAATGTTATGGAGGAAGCTCAGGATGTAATGAGGTATATGTATCCTCATTTTTTGGTACCAAATTGTGTTATTTATATAATTAAATTAAATTTAAGCGGGTATAATGTAACACCCTCAGATATGGTGAAATACAGTTTTTTAAATAAATTTAATATGTTTAGTATTTTTAAAATTTACATTATAGTGAATTTATCTAACATGACAGACAATAATGAGTTCATCTTTTAATACAAAAATCACTCTACGTATGTTATGTTACATGTAACACAGAGTTTCAATGAAATTTGAAATACTATTAATAAATTTTTATTTAACATGATTTTTATCACCTAGTCATTAATGTAATGGGTATGAAAAGGGTAATATGAACTATGAAGATATATGGTTTACAATTTTATATAGAATAAATTCTTCGTTGACCAATTAATAATGAAATAAAAGAAATATAAACAAAAAATTAATGTATTTTTTTTGGAAAAGAATCATTATGATGAAAACATGTTTTAAATCAATAAATTAATCAAACTACTATTTCTATGTGATTTTAGCTAAACTGAAATATTATATGATTTATCAAATAATATCAATTAATCTTATGTGTTTTCGCGACAAGATATAGCAATAAATTAAATTTTACACTAAAAAAATATATTTTTAGGAAAAATAGTTTTATCACAATTTTTAGAATATAATTTAAAAATACTATTTAAATAATTTGGGAGAATTATTTTAAAAAATAAGTTTAATTTTTAAAATCATAATTTCATAATTATATTTGATTGAATATTTTTTGTATTTATGAAATTATATTTTATTATTAGTACATAAAAACTGAATTTTAATTGAAAACAACATTTTTTAATGTAATTATAAAATAAAAATAATATTTTAAATTTATTTATGTTAATGATAGTTGTATTTAAGGTCTTTTAATGAATTTTAGTCCATTATAATCAATTTAATATATAATTTGTCAATAAAAACATTTAAGATTTTGAATAGTTTCTCTTTGAAAACAAGATTTCTCATCTCCTATGCGAGATTAATATTAAATTAAAATTTGTTTGTTATGTGAATTGAATTTTTGAAAAATGGTTCCATAATGGGAATAAAAATTATATATATTATCAATGAATGTAAAATTATTTGTTGACCAATATGAATAGTGAAAATAGAAAAAATTATTTACTAAATTTAAGGGGAAAATTGGATTACCTAGAGTAAAACTAAAACAATAATAGATAAATGACATAAAAACTTATCTAAAATTTATTTTATAGAAAAATATCAAAACTATCATTTCAATTTATAAATTATACTCAATTTTGGAACCTTATGGAATGTGATGAAAGTGGTAAATTTTTTATTTTCAAAAATTACAAGTGTTCCACTAACCTAACATATAAATGGACAACACCTTTCCTCTTATATTAATACTAGAAAGAAATTTAGGTTCGAATAATAATGAGAAAAATAGCATCATAAATTCCATCCTAAAATCTCAATACCCTTATTTTGTGTATAAAAAACATAGGATGGATTTTGTGGAAAACCGTAGGAGGTTACCCAAAGAAGAGGTAACATTCATCAAAAAGGGTTTTTATTTATTTCATCCTCTACCTCATTAAAATATTAATAAAAAATGATGATGTTATAAACTAATTATATTAAATATAAATATAAAATTATTATTTTATGTGAATACCCTATAATCATCTCCACTTAAACCAAATGGGTTAAAAATTATCATTTTTGTGTACGGCTGACTACCTCCTAGAGAACTGATGAAGTTCATTTTTACATTACTATATATCATCGTTGGGTATGATTATTTATAATATATGTATATATATAATATTTATTAGCTAATTATACAAATAGATTTCTTTTATTGTATATAAACTATTACATTCTGTTCTGTATGAGATACGAAAACGCCACACATGAGTATGTTGGAATACTGCATGGTGAAGTGATGTGATTAATTTCTCAATAATGATTTAGAAGGATTTAAATATTTATATAGATAATTAAAAATAACTATTATATTCATGAAATATTTATGATTATGAAATTTTAATATATAATTTTATTTCAATCCATTTCACTTGCTAAAGGACGATATCGTTGTTCATGTATATGTGAACTATCATCTTATGAAAGCAATGTGACACTATATATTTCATCACCACAAAATATGAATGATATGAATAAGTATATTTTTGGTTGGAGTGGAATCTCAAGAGGGGGTGAATTGAGTTCCTACTTAAAATTTACGTTAAAAACATTATTCTATATAAACGCCAGTTTGGAAACTACCAAGTAAATTAAGGCAGTAGAGATAATAATGTTTCATTGGTCAATAAATTTCTCATTGGGGGATTAGTCCTCATTTGAATCAGTGTAAAAAAATTCTTAAACTTTTGAAACAAGTTTACTAAAACAAACATATACACACACTAACTAGAACTAACTATCAATGTCAATGCTAAATAGTTTTTTATTTTTGAAATTATAAGCTGCGAAAAATATACCAAATAGAGTGTTAAAAAATATAGTTCACATTGGAGTTAAACAAGAGTTTAAGTCTCAAGATGAGACATAATCCTCTCCACTTGGTGATCACTTTCCACCAATAATTTTATCAATGATTAACATGATTCACAACATATATTGGGATTTAAAAAAGTTTTCACAAACTTTCCAGGGTTCACACTCTCTAACATAGTTCATCGTCGAAAAAACAAACAATACAGAACACTCATAGTCTCTTTCACAGTTTTACAAGGAAAAAATGTGTATGTGATGTTTTATGTGAGGATTTTCAGTATCCATAAGTTCAATCATAAAAGATTGTATGTCTTACAGATAGACCCACACAATTATTAGAAATGTAAAATAAAATAATATAACAGAGATAGGATTATAAGATTGAGTTTAGAATAATCTATGTGTTTTCAGTTTAGATCTTGACTCCTTGGTGGGAAGAATTTGCAGTTAGAGTCTTTCTCTAGATGTTTTCCTCAATATAGAGTGTCACAACTCAATGTTCTAGCTTTCATGAAATGAGTTTTCTACTTTTTTTTGATCGATATTTGATGAATCACAGAATTAAACCATGAATTTATTCTCCAGAAATGATCTTCTTCAGACTCTTTGGTTTATAGTGTAAGTGCTCGAACGATTCATCCTTATTCTCTTTGACCTAGAGAGTATGTTCATTCTCATGAATTCCTCTGTTGTTTCAGGATTCTTCATTTCATGGTTTCTTCTTCGCTCTTCCCTTTTATAATTGAGATTTGACAATAGG
Organism: Viscum album; assembly: GCA_963277665.1. Classification (NCBI taxonomy): domain Eukaryota; kingdom Viridiplantae; phylum Streptophyta; class Magnoliopsida; order Santalales; family Viscaceae; genus Viscum; species Viscum album. The sequence goes on along the minus strand of OY728123.1, from coordinate 496,202,237 downwards.
AATAAGTAAAACATGTGTGGTCCTCCTCATACCTCTCATTGTCCCCAGATGTGGTCTGTTGATATGTTTACAATCAGCATTAATTAATGTCAAAAGCATTAAATTTACCAAATATGACGGTTAGAAAAATACTATGAATTTGACCAAGTATGGAAGGGTAAGAATTGATAGACTAGATAGAGTAGCCTTCACAATGGTATTCTTCAACAATAGGTGTGCATCAGTAGCATTTATTAGTTTCCTTCAATTGTAGACATCATCGGTATCCTTTAATTGTAGCCTTTAATGGTACCCTTCAGCTGTAACCTTCTCAATGATAACATTCAACGGTATCCTTCATTAGTGAATTTCACTACTAAACTTTCATTGCAGACCTTTATATCAGTGACCTTTCTATCAGTGACCTTTTTATCAGAAAACATTCTATCAATGACCATTCTATCGGTGACCTTTCTATCTATGAACTTTCTATCGGTGACCATTCTATTAGGGACCATCACTTAGATAAATTATTAAATGTGAGCTTAAACAATAGAACAATGATATTAAAGATACATAGTCATCACTGGATTGATACTATAAATATTGATAAAACATTATTATTCCATAGTAGAAACGTTATTATCACATAAATGAAACATAATTTGGGATTATCAATAAATGTGAGTCCAACAATATCTCCCTTTTGGTTAATCAAAAATTATGTCAGTATTTTTTGAATCAATGATAAGAACATTTGTTAATATCCTCAGTGGAGTGTATAAGTATAATTGAACCATGTTTATTGTATATTGTATATATATTCCAAGATTCCAGTTAACATAAAAACTTCTCCCCCTTTAAAAAACATAATATTAATGATTAAAACATCTCTCCCTTGTGATTATCAAAACGGCTGGAAGGAAAATAGTGACAATAGAGGATTTTATTATTAATGAAGAAAGAATACAAGATACAAAAAGGGTACAAAGTTCTCTATCCACTAGGATATCCCACATTCAGTCAACATTAGATATGTCCAAGGGAGATTTTTCTTTGGAAGCAGAGGAGTGAGGTCTAGAAGATGGAGGGATAGGACTAGGGGTGATAGTGAGCATTTTAGGAAGAGCTGCTATAGAGGAATCAATAGACCTATAGTGAGTAGATCTTTAAGGAATCAAAGGGGTCATGATTCTGGAGGCCTATACATGAGTCATCATTGTGGTAGTACTGGTAGATCCTAAAGAAGAAGAGGAAGAAGGCAAGGCTATATGAATAATGATGGCATTGCAGTCCACATGGAGGAAGGGTAAAAGAATATTTTTGAAATACCATATAATGCTTTCTCCTCTTTTCGTAGCTGATATAAAATCATAATTATTCTCCATAAATTTCCTTAAGGCAAGAATCAAATATCTGAGTCTGGTAACTTGATCCTTAGACACCTAAGTGATAGGTGGGATCCTCTTGTTCTCCAACAACCAAATAATGAGACCATCATCTTGATGCCTAGTGTGCACCATTTTTTACTATAAATCAACATGATATTTGATGGCCTTCTGATCTGGATCATCCTCCCTTGATAATCTCCCCCTAGTTTATGAATTTCCCTGGTAGTGAAAATGATCTGAGTAATATAATGATGGTCTGAAGTAGTTGAAACAATGAATTTCTAGAATTTTTCTATAACAAACGTTATGAAAGCTTCTAGACAAATGGGAGGAGTGACTGATGAGGATGTAGTTGCACACAGATATTCTATAGAAATAGACACTGTCTCTTTAAAAGATTTGGTCAGCCCACTTATTAGCATATTCACATCATCATCCTAGCCTCTCACATGTGTCTCCATAGACTTCTTAATGTCCTCAAACACATTGACCATCTAATGAACCACATATTTAACATATCTAAGATCTATATACACATCCACCCTTGAATCCATATATTAGTCTAATCTTGAAATTGAATGATTCTATGATTTTATAGATTCTGTTATGGTTTTGATTTGATTATAAAAATCCTTAACATCATCTATCAGATTTGAGTGAGAGGATGTAATAACTTTATCTAAGGAATATGCTACATCATCTTGATTTAAGACCACTATTCACTCTATCTCAGTAGATTTATCATCAAAATGTCACTTTAAGTCAAACATCAAATATTGTAAGTCATCCTTCATCACATAGTCTCGAGGGGAAAGAACTATTGGTTGTACAATATTAGTCTCTGTAATAGAAGGAATTGTAGGACTTTTGATAGAATATTCATCATCCGAGTCTCCATAATCTTACCCCAAGACCACAAATTCAGGTTCCTCTAACGAAGATTCTATCCCATGAGAAATAATAACTGAACATGTAGAAAAAGGATCATCTCCTCCACTTGGAGCATTCTCCTGATCAACCACATTTATCTCTACCATACCTCCTTGATCAACAACATCTACATGAGGGTCTACTACTCCATATTCTACGGTGTCAACAACTACAACCAATGAAATTCCAACTTCAACTGAATCATAAACTTCTAAATCTACAATTTATTCCATTTTAGTATGCACTATCAGAGGACTGAGACTTATACATTCTTCTACACTTTCACCCGTAGTTGTCTCAAAGTCATCATGACTATATTTAGTTTCATCTTCCTCCTCTGAGTTCTCTCTAATGTCTCAGAAGACATTTTGATCTCAATATTCCTCACTAGATTACTCATCATCAGTATCCCATAGGACATTCTCTCTTCTAGGTAGTCTTTTTGGTGATCTAGGATCACCAAAATATACAATATTATCATGTTGAAGGTCAGGATCACTCCAGGAATCTATAGGAGAATCTTTTATTACTTTCATAAAAGTATCTTCTTCTTAATCATCTGAGTATGGAGGCTCCACTTCATTAGGAATCAGACTGGGGTCTCCCTTATCCATATTCCTATTAAGATGAGTAACTGGGTTTAATTAATCATATAGATTAGCCTCGTCATTTATTCATCTTCTTTGACAAGGGTTCCATATGATCTTTATAAACAGGAAAATCATCTTGGGGATACAGAAATTGTCCCTTACAACAACTATTTCCTCCTTTTGTCCAAAATTTCCTTTCACATTCAACATAAATAATATCAATCTAACATGAAACAAAATATTTTACTTATTACTGGGTTTTATCATATCCTCTAATTGAATCATCAACAATTTACACAAATTTATTTTTTGTCCATGCTCCAACAGATACAATATAAATACATATTGATATTTCAAGGTAGAAAAGAACCCTCTCCAAGGACTCAAAACATGCTAAAAAACATAATCATCAACCTATTTTCTCCATAAATTTTAGTATTAATCACATTCTTATAGATCCCATTCCTAATCAGTTCAGGCAAAGCATCTTCATAATAGAAGAACTCACTAGTGGGAGTTACCACTCTTAAGAAGTAATCAAAAATCACTTCATGTGTCACTCTTAAATAGTCTTACCATTCCATAGAGGAAAATATCGCACTTAAAAAATTTACCTTTGAAGACATTCAATTCTTATCCTCAAACTACTCAAACTATAGAAACTCATAGAACTCTTTCACAAGCTTCTGGTAAAAAGGTCCATTGTTATTAGCCCAGCATTCGACACAGTCCTGAGCTTTAAGGGACTTCTTGACTAGAGACCTGCTAAACATTATCCATTCCGCGCATAGTTCCTTATCATCCCTGATTTCACTCTTTGGAAAATATGTGTTATTATATTTTTCCCTACTTGGATTCCAGTACTCGACCCACCTCGTGGTATCTTAGGATTTGGATCATTTCCCTCATCATTGAAAAACCGTCACCTCATTATTTCCATTTCAATCTAGATCAGTTCGAGGGTTTTACCAGAATTTGAGGTTCTAAGATTATATATCAATAGGATCATGAGAGTGTAGAAGTGGATTGAAATTTCGTTTGAAAATTAATTTTATAATTTAGTGATCGAAAAAATATTAAAAAAATGTAATAAGTAGTAAAAAAACATTTCATATTTTAGCGGAAAAATGAAATGTCCTAGAAAAGTCAATTACCGGTTTGGTGACAACTGCGAAGTTTCTAATTGTGAGGTCTGATGGTGAGGTTCCTAATGGCGATGTCCAAAGGTGAGTATCCTAATGGTGATATCCAATGGTGAGTTCCCTAACAGTGAGGTCCAATGGCGAGGTTCCTAATGGTGATGTCCAACAATGATTTTTCTAACCATTAGGTGCAACAGTGAGGTTCTAAATTATGAAGTCCAATTGTGAGGTTCCTAACATAATAGTTTATCATACATAACACAATTTTTATGTAATTTAACCACTCTGAATTCAATGTCTTTGTGAATATAGCAGTAAATTGATGTTTAGTGCCAATGAATTCAATATTGGAATCACCTCTTTGTTAATTGTCTCTCAATAATTGATGTTTCAGATCAATGTTCTTTATAATAGCATGAGATACTAGATTTTTAGATATGTTAATATAACTTGTATTATCATGGTCTATAGAGTAACATTTGAATTAATATCCATAGTCTTGTAAAGTGTGTTTCACCCATCTAATTTTAGCCAAAAAACTAACGGCAACTATATATTTATCTTCTTCATTAGATAATAGAACAAAGTTATATTTCTTACTACACCATTATACTAGTGTCTTTCCCAAATGTACCTTGTTCTAGAGGTTCTCTTTATATATAAATTGCATCTAGAAAAGACATCATCTGAATAACATGTTAAATCAAATAATTTTCATCTAGGATAAATAGTCCTAAGTTTGTAGTATACTTGAGATATTTAATAATCCTTTTAACAACTGTTAAATGAGACTCTTTGGGATTGGCTTGAAATCGAGCACAGATGCATTCACAGAACATAATATCAGGTCTACTAGAAGTAAGATAGAGAAGACTCCCAATCATACCTCTATAATTGGTTTGATCCACCAGTTTACTGGTTTCATCAGCATCCAACATAGAGGTGGTACTCATAGGTGTATCACTACCTTTATTTCCATCGAAGACAAACATTTTCAAAATATCAATAGTATATTTACTCTGATATAAAATAATACAATTTTTGTTTTGAAACATTTGAAATAAAAAAAGTAATTTCCCCATTTAAATCATATCAAATTCATCTTGCATAATTTTATAGAAATTAGTACATAATGAATTTCTAGAGGATCCAAAAATCATGTCATCAACATAAATCTATAAAATTAAAATAGGATTGGATATATTTTTAATAAAAATAGAAGGTTCCACTATTCCTTTTGTAAAACATTTTGAAATAAGAAATGAACTATGTGTATCATACCACGCTCTTGGAGCTTAGTTTTTTACCATATAGTGCTTTAGAAAGTGTAAATAAATGATTTGAAAAATGGGGATTTGTAAAATGAGGGGGTTTTTCAACAAATACATCCTATTCAATTCACCTGGTTAGAAATGCACTTTTTACATCCATTTGATAATGTTTGAATTTCCAATGAGCTGTATAAGCATGTAGTATCCTAATAGATTATTATCAAGCTACAGGTGTGAAGGTTTTCTCATAGTATATTCATCCTTCTTGACTTCATCCTAGTGAATATAGCCTAGCTTTGTTTCTAATTATGTTTCTAGATTCATCTACATTATTTCTAATCACCCAGTTAGTTCATATGGTAATAGTGTCTTTAGGACTTTTTACTAATTCCCAGACCCTGTTTCATTAAACTGATTTAATTATTCTTGTATAGTTATCTCTCAAATTTCATCATTGATTGCAACATTGATATTTTTAGTTTCAAGTTGTGAATGAATGTATTTATGTTCAACCTGGTTTCCCATAGAATATCTAGATTGTGATCATCTATTTAGATCACATACTACATCATTTAAAGGATGATTATTGAGATTTCTAATACTTATACGAAGAGTAGAACACGACACTTCATGGTTGTCTATAGGTTCAGATTCACCAAGCCTGTATTGTAGAAAACATTCAAAATTGGTTGTTTTGAATAATGGTTCACTTTCTTTATCATTAAGGTCATGAATTGACATATCTTCTTTAAGATTTTCAACAGTGGTTTGGGGTTCATGTGGATCAATCTCATTAAATTTGACATGAACTGATTCTTCAAAATATTTGGTTTTCTTATTGAAGACTCTATAAGATTTACTATATATTGAGTAACCTATAAAAATTCCTTCATCACTCTTAGAAGAAAAAATGTATAGATTATCATTAGTGTTATGGATAAACACATTGCAACAAAAACTCTAAAGTAATTAATTGTAGGTTTCCTATTATTCCTTATCTCGTAAGGGGTTTTCCTAATAAAAGATCTAGTTAAGAATATATCGATAATGTAACAATCTATATTAACAGATTCATCCAAAAAATATATAGGTAGATTATAAAAATTTTTCATAGTCTAATAAATCTCTTGAAGTATCCTATTTAGTCTTTCTATAACCCCATTTTTTGAGGTGTTCTACGAGTATATAAATTGTGATTATAACCATATTGTGAGCAAAAATATTCAAATTCATGATTTTCAAACTCACATCCATCATCACTTCTTATGGTCTTAATTCTAATTCCACTATGATTTTCTACAAACATGGAGATATTGATGATATAAGAACATGAATCACTTTTTTGAGCTCAAAACATTACCCAAGAATATCTGGAATAATCATCTAAAAGAACATAATCATAGTGCTTCCCATTTAATCATGAAACTCTAGATGGGTCAAAAAAATCCATGTGAACCAACTGAAGTGGTTTATAAGTAGAAACTTACATCATTGATTTGAAAGAAATTTTGTGTTTCTTTCCTTTTTGACATGTATTACAAACATTACGGTGTGGGAATTCCAATTTAGGTATGTCTCTAACTAAAACACTTTTTGTTAGTTTCCTCTGTGAGTGAACATTACAATTTCTTAATATTCTGTGCCATAACCAGGATTTTTAATGAATTTTTTTTAACAATAATGAATTTTCTTAGCTAATGACTTTAAATTAGTATCATATGCATTTTTTTCCCTAAGAGAAGTGTATATTAAATCATTTTTATAATTAAAAAAATTTCATGTATCATTCTCAAAAATAACATTGAAACCATAATCACACAATTGAGAGATAATTAGTTTATTCTATTTTACCCCATCTAAAAAAGTACATTTGAAATTAATATAGAATTAGGTTTACCAATCTAGCTTAAGATGATGATCTTCCCGTTTAGAATTATCACTAAAGGAGACATTTACACCATCAACATTAATTTGGATCAGGAAGCAAGAATATTCTACTTTCACATGTCTTGAGAATCCATTGTCCGTGTACCATAGCTTTTTACAGTAGTACTTCAGACAATAATCTGAAAAAATAGTTTAAGTGTAGGGTATCTTTGGTACCTAGATTTTTTTGGGTCGAGAGAGGTTGAAAGGAATAATTTTGGAACCCATACTTGTGTCGCTGATTTCCTATAATAAAAATATATGTTTTGAGACATGAACAATTTGTCAGTTCCATTTTAAATTTGTTTTTCAAAAGATAGACCAGAACATGAACTAGTAGTGAACTGTCCAGATATTGGATTAAATTTATTTTTAATACTCCATCTATGTCTGGGTTGATATCCTAGGCCAGTTGTATATTTTGGAGCATTTTTTCCCTAGAAACCGAGTCAACATAACTATACCTATAGTAAAATCTTGGAGATCAATTTTTAATAGTTCATTTGATAATTTATGTCCAATAATTTCTTTTAATAGATGTGCAAATTTTTCATTATTAATATCTAGATCAATCTTATAATTATCATTTAAAAAAACTAGTCTTTTTAATAATATATATTTATCCTTGTGTTCATTAATGGCATCCTCCATCATTACACAAGTTTCAAATAGTTTATCCTTAGTCATAATCTCAACATTATTTGATTTACTTTCATTCCCAGAATAATAATCATTATTTATACGATAATTAGGTGTTACCTCAGACATTTCTATTAAGAAACACAGGTTTAAAAGTTTGTTTTTCTCTATATCTGAAGAGTCAGAGCCACTGGAGCTATCTTATGAAGCACTCCAAGTAGTATTTATAGCCTTTTAATATTTATTTCCATTTTTTTAATTTTTATATTTAATCTTTATCTTGGGGTAATCAGTCTTCACATGGCCTTTTCATTTATACTCATAGTAGACTATTTCATTTGTGTTGTCATTCCATTTTCTGTCCTTTTTCCACTATCCTTTACTACAATACCTTCCTTTATAGTATGATTTTCTAAATAAATTATTCTTACAGTATAAATTCTTGAATATCATAGCATGACGAGCCATCTCATCATCACTGTCAGAGTATGAGTCATCTCGGATGGACATGTCTACATGGGCTTGAAATGTTTCTTTTTCTTCTCTCTATGAGGTTTCAATCATTAATTCTACAGATTTATTTCTTGCTTCTTCATATACTTCTTGATTTATATTAATCCCTTATTCGTACATCATAAATTTTCCAATTAGTTCCTTCACTAGTGGCTTTATTATGTGACAAGATTCTTGTATAGAAACAGAAGTTCCTCTCTATCTGTTATGTAAGCATCAAAGAAACCTAATATATGATCCTTCCTATCTACTGGTTTCCCAAGTAGACTCATGGTGACTACTATTTCATTTAACATGATAATCAATTCATATATAAGTTCATGATTCTTCATTTTAAAATTATTTTATTTAACAGAGTAATTATTTAATCTCATTTATTTAACATTGGTTGATCCCTCATGAGAAACTGCCAAAGTATCCCAAATTTATTATGCAGTTTTAAAGGGAAATATTCTATTGAATTATTCATCACCTAGAGAATTTTACAATGCATTAATTTATTTGTAGTTATTGTTATATGTATATTTAGTCAATTAAGACCATGTGTCCCTAGTAGTAAGTGGAAACGAATGTTGTTCGTCAATTGTGTCCCAAATTTCAGGACCCATGCTCTCCAGATACATTTTCACTTTTATTTTTCATAGAGAATAGTTATTAACATTAAATAAAGGTGTCTTGTTAGTATAAGCATCCTCGACTCTATAATATATTATTAATTATAATTTTAAATAACTGAAAATATAAATATGACAAAAATTTATGATTTTTAAGATAGAACTAAAATCATAGTTGAAAATAATTTTTCATGACTCACAACAATTCATTTATTAGAAATAAAAAAATCCTCTCATAAAAATGTAGGTCTAAGTTGAATTTCAAGAGGGGGTCAATTGAGTTCTTAAATAAAATTTCTGTTAAAATCATTATGATTAAGAACCCCGTTTTTTGAAATAGCCCAGTTAATTATGGAAGTATAGATATAAATGTTTAGTTGGTAAATAGGTTTCTCAATGGATGATTTGTACAATATTGAATCATTGTAAAACACTTCTTCAACTTTTGAAACAAGTTTATTAAATTAAACATACACACACACTAACCAAGACTAACTATAAAAGTCAATTCTAAACTATTTTCTGTTTTTGAAATTATAAGCAGCGGAAAATATAAAAAACAGAGTGTTAAAAAATATAGTACATAGTGGAGTTAAACAAGATGATCATTCTAATGTCAAGTCATAGTTCCCACCACTTAGTGATCACCTACCACAATGCAGTTTGTAAATGATTGATAATAATAACAACCTATATCAGGCATTACAACAGTTTTTAAAATATGTTCTAGGGTTCACATCCTCTATCATAGTTCTTCATTGGAAGAATAAACCATACAGACTACATACGGTATCTTCCATCATTGTACGTTGGAAAAAATAGTAAGTGAAGTTTGATTTGAGGTTTATCATTATCTTCTAGTTCAATAATAGAAGAAATTTTGTGTAACAAACTAACCCAAACACTTCTCTGAAATGTAAAATAAAATAACACTGTAGATCTACGATTATAATATTGAATTTATAAATCTCTATGTGTTTGTAGTTTATCTCTTGACTCCTTTGTGTAAAGAATTTGTGGTTAGATTCTTTCTCTGGACATTTTCCTCAAAACAGAGTGTCCCAACTCCTTGTTTTAGCTTTCATGAACTAAGTTCTATACTTCTTCTGTTAATCGAAATTTGATGAAGCACAAAAGGTATACTTGAATTTTTTCTACCAAAACAATCTTCATTAGACTCTTCAGTTCAAAGTGTTAGTGCTCGAATGATTCTTTCTTGTTCTCTTTGATCTAGTGTGTATGTTCTTCCTCATGAATCCCAATATTGTTTCATGCTTATGTGGTACATTTTTTCATCCTCAATCTTCTCTTATATATTTGAAAATCGACAATTGGAGTATGTAAACCACGTGTGGTCCTCCTCGTACCTCATACTTTCCCCCGATATGGTCTATTGATATGTCTACAATCGATATTAATTAATTTCAGAAGCAATAAATTTTAAAAAATATGAGCATTTAAATAATCTTAAGAATTTGACAATTTTTGGAAGTGTATGAATCAGTAGACTGGTAACATTAGTCTTCACAATGGTAGGATTCAACAGTAGTTGTGCATCTGTACAATTCATCAATAGCCTTCTACAGTAGCCTTCATCGGTAGACTTCAGCGGTAGCCTTTAGTGGTAGCCTACAGTGATAGCCTTAAACAGTAACTTTCTCAATGGTATCCTTCTGTAGTAAACTTCACCAGTGACATTAATCAGTTACATTTCATCAGATTCCTTTATATCAATGATCTTTCTATCGGTGACCATTCTATCAGTGACCGTTCTATCGTGACATTTCAATCGATGACATTTCTATCTGTGACCTCTTTATCGATGACCTTTCTATCGGTGGCATTACTATAGGTGACATTTACAAAGATAAACTTTTCACCATAAGCTTAAACAATTGAAAAATGATATTAATGACATATAGATATTACTGTATAGAGTATATAATTATTAATGAAACATGATTATTCTATAGTAGAAACATGATTATCACACAAATGAAACCTGATTTGGGAATATCAAATCAGGTGAGTCTAACATATATTTAAACAAATAATATTATATTATGATAAATATGGAAATATTATATATTTCTTACCTACTTTTCAATGGTGATCATTGGAAAAATAAAACATTACTCATGTGCACATATAATATATTATCCCTATTGACCGTAACATACATCATAAGTCAAAGCCAACATTATTTATTGGTCATGAAAGTATTTTATAAAATTATGATAATTATTTAATGATTATTATTCCTTAGATTAAGGTATTATTATCACTATTATAGGTACAAAAATAAAAAATTAAAACATATATAGAAAAAAAAGTTGTTATCACATGAAACATTATTTTAACAAGGAATTTGTAATAAATTATACATTAAATGTTCATAATAAAATAATATATTGTCAAATATATAAATTTATTTCAATATAATATATGTAAAATAAATATATATTTATTATATAGTAGTATTTAATTTCTATTATGGAATTTCGGACTGGTGGATTGAGATTTTGGACCCATTCATTTTTTCTGTGAGACACATTTCATATTCACCAATTATTTGTTATAGGTTGTGTATATAATAATCCAAAATGTATTATATGTTTCATATGATGAAATTAATGGTTATAATATATGTATATGAGGATATATCATTTATGTGGAATATTTTTCAAATGATACCAATGTGGTAATGGATTTTTGTTATAGTCACATTGTTGATCATGATTTGTTTATTATTATGTATCTAATATTGAAATAGAATGTTCTAACTCTCATAATTTCTCTTGAGAGTACATATCCTCTGTTAATATATGTTATTTTAATTTAATAGTATTGTTATATTAATAGGTATTAACTCCCAGAAAAGGGGGTGAAAAAGGTTCTAAAAAATTAAAACAGTTTTCTCTTTGGATCTTGTTTTGTTGTAAGAGAAAACAATGTTCTACCTATTTTCCATTGAAAAATTATAAATGGGAAATAAAAAAATAACTTGAAAAAATTAATTGGTTCCCCCTCAATAGAATATTTCTATTTATCATAAATATATTTGTTCATTTGTACCATATAATTCATGTCTCACAACTATAAAAATTATTGGATCAAACTGACAATCCATCCTTATTTATATCCATTATCAATTTCAAAGATCAATATTCTCAATACAACAACGACACAATACTATCCCAGTAAAATATTACCATAGTCAATTAATTTTTGATAATAAATAAAAGTTCCATTATTATCTTTTATTATCAATTATAGTACAAAAAAATTCTAGGAACCCTCTAGAAGACCCTTTTGGGAGAACCTTGTAGAAGTCATCATTCAGATCACAAGGATCATAAACATGATAATGAGACCCTATAATATTCATTTAGAAAATGTGACTCTAATTGGTATACTTATTCATAGACTATATAACCCTTCAGAAGACCATTGTGTGATACCTTTTGTTCATATGGATCACAATACCTTCAGACCACATGGATCTAGAGACTATGTTCCGATCACATGGATAGAAGGATATCAATAGGTTTTCCTATATGATAAAAAACCCTATGAATACTTCCATTAAAGATAGTTATTAAATGGATCATTTCAGGGGACCTTCTTCTAATTAGGAGTATTTTTTGTGTACTAATCTCGGTTCTTATAAAATAATTATTTTTCATTTTATAATACAATTGTTATATTTTTTATAAGTGTATAATGAAATAAGTCGTGATTCTAAAAATTATGTAATATATAATTATATATTAATATACACAATTATTAAATAATAAATTAAATTTATGTATACTATTATTTAACATATGATATATTTATAACACGGATAAAGTAAATATTTTTAAAAATGATAAATTTTGTGATTATATTTTTTTGAAACGAAATTGATAATTTACAATTTTATAATTAATATAATAATAAAATAGAAATACTATTTTAATAAAAATATATTTATCAATTAATATTTTTTTCTCCTATTATTATAATATAATTATATGACACCATAATAAAATTTTCAATGTGTCGTAAAATCTGTAATAATATTAAATTTGATATTTTTCAAATAAATGTTGATTTTAATTAAAAATTAAATTTATATTTTTATTAAAAATTATTTTCATTAAATTTTGTACTTTTTTTGAATTCTACAAACTGAAATATGGGTGGGGTTTAATTTTTTATTTTTCTTAAAAGTTAAATTTTTGGTGTATACTGAAATAAACTAATTTATGGTAGTTAACAAATACATGATTTTTTTTTTCTATTGCTGATTTATGGATAATGTGAGACCATAATCTCGAAATATCCTTATTCCATTTAATTATTTAGTAATGGGAATAGAATAAATTCATAATCATGAGAAAAAATAATAAACAGAAGACTAAAATAATAAAAAACACATGTCTCTATCACTATAAATACAACCCATCACAACCTATTATCCACAGACATCCAAATACTTTATGCCATTTTAGTTTCAAAATATTTGACTTTATAAGAACCTTAAAACATCCTATACCTACAATTATAAAAAAATTTCAAAACGATGTTCCTTTAGTGGGTTCTCATTGAAAATAATTTCCAGAGGTAAAATAATCATTTATTTTCTTTTAAATATATTTTCAATTTTTTATTTTTTTATTCCCTCCTCATATACCCTCATCAATGTTACATGATGACCCTATTATATAGAATAAACATTAATTTTATTTTGATAATGTAATATCCATCATCAAACCTCTATTCTTCTCCATTTTTTCAAAAAACAATCAACCATGATGTGTTGATTTACCATCATCAGGGATGATGTGTATTTATTTTCATTTTCTCCCTAAAGGGTAGTCATATAAACATTATTATGGTTAAATTATAATTTATAATAAATATTATATGTTATATAATGTTCTGTATCTAATATATAAATATTATATTAAAAAATCATTTATGTTTGTGATAATCTAAAAAACCACCAATATAAATTTAATCATTTTTATTATTGTTTTGTCCAAAAAACCATATTAATATATAAAAAAATTTATATGTTATCATTTAATGTTCTATAAATTTTTTAATAATATTTCATTCAACTTGTGGTGTTTTTCTTCCTTTCTTCAGGAAAATCCATTGTGATCCAACTATAAAAACCATAAAATAAATGCATCCAAAATAGTAAAGGTAAGAAATTATTATAAATAAATGTGTGGAAGGATATTATAAAAACATCAAATAAGGTTTTATAAATATTAATATATTTATATAATAAATTTATAACACTTTTTAATGAATTATAAACGTTGTTTTAACACATTTTAAGGAATTTGTACCTGAGGTAAGGGACTTATCATTAAAAATTATCATTTAATTTAATTTTTTAGAAATTCAAAAGGAATGTATTTTGAAAATTATGGGATTAGTGGATTTTACCAATTTCATGATTACCAATTTTTTTGATTTATTATATACAATATTTTACGATTATTTTTTTATAAAATTGTTTCCTTTTTATGTGAACATTATAAGTTTGAATTAAGTGATTTTTCACATGGAATGATTTTTATGATGGAAGTGTTCATGTTATATGATTATGTTGTGGTTCATGATAACTATTTATGATGATTGGCGGGACCTATACATACATCCAATTAATTTTGTATGCATTTTATGGAAGCATCCTATAATGGTGACTCCATGTGTAACTACAATGTTTACACCATAAGTTAGTAATGAGAGTTACATCACAATGTATCCATGAGGTCACATTGTAATGTATTCATGGGCATTACAAATAATATAGTGTCCATTAGGGTTAAAATATTAAGTAATTAATTCCCTAAGTAACCTTAAGTTTTTTTTCTATGTTCATTATAATTATCGTTCTTTCACAATGTATGTATATGATTTTGTAATGCTGATAAGTATATCTATGTAAAAATAATTTCATATGATTAGAAGTATACCAGGACTAAATGTTTATTTCCTTTTTTTTGGACTCTTAGTGAGTTCTTTGTTCTCGTCTCATGTTTTAAAATGTTTTTATTTGTTTTTAGATTATTAATTGAAAAGATCAATCCAATATTAATATTGAAAAAAATTATTATGTAAATAAATCATTTTTTAAAAAAAATATTATGGACGAAATGGATATTGTTTTAGTGGTATCAACATTGTATTCTTAAGGGTTACTATGTACGAATTATGAGACAATAAACTAAAACTCTAAACTAAAATAATATTTGGTATTATGATTAGTGTATTTTAGTTGAATTAACTAAATTACGTAATGTTTATGATCAAGTCCTTATAGTTTTTATGATAGAAAAATATAGATAACATTAGGGGTTATGATGAGGTATATAGAATACCATAATTGATTTTGATCTTATATTTATGTTGAAATGATATATAATTTCATGATTACCATGTTTCTTTATCTAATATATATATATGTTCATAATGGTTTTCGTGAGAACAAATAGGGAAGGTGATGTCTGAAGGCACTGAAAGGATGAAATAATTCCGAATATGCTACCTATAATTGTGTCAGATGTAACTGAGTAGTTTTTAATAGTAATGGATCAATATATATAATATATAAATGGATTTTGAATTTATATAATTTAATTGAAATATCTATCATAAATAACCATTACAATAGTGAAAAAATTTAGGGTAACACCATCATGATTTAAGCGGATCTTTTGACCCAGTGGTGGTAGAAGGGTTAGTTAAAGTCCATCCAAATTATTTAATTCTAAGTGGGGTTGAAATAATCAAATTTTTATTCTTTCTATTTACTTTTTTGAAGGTGAAGCTAACTAGTGGTGGTCAATGGTCAAGAATATCTGGGATAATGAGTATATTGATTCATTGAAACGAGATTAATTTAAGAATATTTTCCATAAAAAATATTTCCCAAAGTTAGTTCAACATAGGATAGAAAATAAATTACAGTAATTGAAAAAGGATAAATATTCAGTGGATTTTTATGAAGAAAACATCACCAGACTAGAAATGTATTGTCCAAAGGTAATTCAGGATCTTGATAGCAATGTCAATCATTTTATCTCTACATTAAATCCATGATATTTATGTGATTTGGAATCTCATGAATTAATAATTTGTGAGAAATTTGTTAAATGTGTTGAGAGGGTATAAAGGGTGTTTGTGGATGATGAAGTTTACATTGACAACAAGATTAAGAAAATGTCTATATAGAAGGAAATGGGTATGAATAAATAAATTAAATATGAATGTTAGAGTCTCTAGATAGTATTTTGTGAAATATGTGGTAAACTGTACCATGGAGGATGTGTTAACAAATAGAAGAAGTTTTTTCAGTGAGGTATGATTGTAAATATTGGTTAATATTACAATTAAAATAATATTATGTTTAATTATAAAAATAAAACTGATATGTAATCTAATTGAGACGAGATAGGAAATTATGAAAATTTCATACCATAGAAAGATCCAAATGATGGGAAGCCACTGTAATGGATGAAGAAAGGTGTAGTGAAATCCATTTTGACTACTTTAGCAAATGTTGTTCCATCCTATGAAGTAGTATTGGGTACATTTGTGTACTCATAATTTTCTAATATATAGTTAGATATGGGGTATAATAATTGAATTATTTATGAGAATTTTTTAGTTAAATAATAAATTTATCCTCATGAAATAGAATAATAACTCATGGTAAAAACACAAGGTGAAATATGATGAAATAAGATATTATAAGAATCTTGATGATGTTGTCATTAGAAAGACATTAGTTCTAAACCTAGGTTTTTCTCACAATATAGTTTAATGTTATTCTTAGTATAGAATTTATTTTTTATTATAAGATAAATTTTAGAGATAAAGATGTTTTTAGAAGTATTTTCAGTTTTTGTAAAAAAAATAAACACATATAATTGATAATGTATCATAAAGATGAAAAAACTATTAAAATATGGAAATGTGAGTTATTTTGAACATATTTTTTAAAACATGGTATTTTCTTCATATTAATAATGTACTAGAGGGAAATGAATAACTAGATCATTTTCCTGATGATTTTCTTATGGATATACATGATCGAGACATTGAATTTACTATTTACTTGTTACTTGGTTCTAAAAAAATATTGAATCCCCCTTATCAAAAGGATCAAGTGGAAATTTTCTAATTGAAAAACTAGTTACATGTGGTTCTTCATAATGTTTTCATTTATCCTTGCACTTCACAACATAGGGATTATATTTTTCTTATTAAAAATAAATATGACTCCATTAGAATTTGGATTGATTATATAGATTTGAATAATTTTTTTTTCAGATTTAGGATCATTTCCCTCATATCGATGACTTGATTGATTAAATCCACGGGGATGTGTATTTTTCAATGATTTAATTGAGATCCAATTACATTTATTTAAATTCTAAGGAGGTTGAAATTTCAAAAACAATTTTCTAATATTGAAATGGGTATTATAAGTTTGATTGTATTCCCTTTGGATTGACTAATTCCCAAAATGTATTTATGGATAATGTGAATCTAATATTATCTGAATATTTGGATATGTTTTTTATTGATGTTGTTTTGTTTTATCGAAAATTTTATTGGGAACATGAATAAAATAGAGGAATTTTTCTATAAACTAGTAAGGAAAACAAGATAAAAAGAAAATAAAAAAAATGTGAGTTATGTTTGAAATATATTTCTATTCTTATGAACATAGTAAATATAGATGAAATAATTGTTGGTCACATTAAAAAATTGGTTTATGAATGGATACGACTTAAAAATGATTCTAATATTCCTATTTTTCATAGATTAACAGGATATTACCAACTATTTGTTAATAACTTTTCATGGTTATCTAGATCACTAACTATGTTTACATGAAAAGGGGTGGAATGTTTTTAAATAGAATAATGTGATGATTATTTTTAGAAACTAAATGAAAGATTGTGAAAGCAACAGTTTAGGATTTTCTATCCAGAAATAGAGAGTTTTCCATCTACAATGATGCTTTATAAAATTGAACATGTTGCGTTCGGATGTATAAAGATTAGGTAATTTCTTGTGCATTAAGAAAACTGTATAATTATGATTTAAATTATCTCACATATTATTTTAATATCATTTTATGGATTATGCTTTAAAATAAATGGATACATAATTTATATGTCTCCAAATATGAAATATATAAATACTATAAAATATTGGTTTATATATTCACTTATATAGAAAGAAAAATGAGGATGTAAATATGTCCTCAATTGGAAATGGATTATGAATTTATGATCAATTATCAAAATGGAACGGAAAAAATTGGAATATTCCTTTAATATAAAACAACAAGTTAGTTTTGACATTTAACTATAGGAACATGACCCATTGATTAATGATTTAATGCATTTTGTCTTAGAAGTTATTTATGCAGAAAATTCATCTATTTATTTCAGGTGTCAATGTTGTAATATATAAAAGATATAATAATCTACATTTAGAAGGAAGATCACAAGTCATAGAAAAATTCTTAATTTGGTAAAAAGTTAATATTATAGAATTTAAAATTGAAAGGGGTGGAGTTTTGAGATTTGGGAAGAGATTATGAATTCATTTTGATTCACACATGAAGAAATATTTATTATGTTATGCTCATAGTTCTCTATATTCAGTTTATCCTGGTATCACATAGATGTACATATAACATCAAGATAATTATTGGTTGGAAGGAATGAAAATATGTTTTTTGATTTTCCATTAAATATTTAAATTTTAAACTAGTTAAAGAATAATGAAATGTATGAAAGGGTATGATTCATCTAATTCTATTACCTAAGTGTAAATGGAAAACTATATCAATGGAATTCATCGTTATACCACCAAAGACCCCTAAAGGTAACTATTAAATTTTATTATTATAAAATGACCGACTAAATATTAAATTTTTATTACTATTCAAGATAATATATCTTTAGATCACATTTCATTAATGTACATCAAAGAGGTAGTTACGTTAAAAGGTGTTCCACATTTCATTATATCTGAATGTGATCCAATGTTCTTTTATAATTATGAGAAATTTAATCACTAATCAATTGCAATAGAATTAAATTATTGTGCTTTTTTTATTTTCAATCATATGGAATGAATGATCGAACAATTCATACTTTAGAGGAAATGACTTTATATTATTTGAAGGATTTCTAGGAAAATCGAGATCAATATCTTTTTTCATTGAGTTATATTATAATGAAACATTTCATCATTGTATATAAATGGAATAATTTTATTCCATATATATAGAGAGGTGTTGGACTCTTGAATTTTTAGATAACATCGGGGAAAGGAATGTAGTGGGACCAAAATCAGTAGAGGAAGTAGATGATAAAGTGAAAATGATCCAATAACATATCTGGAAAATTCAGAGTAGGTAGAAAATATCTATATATATCTTGATGAAAATCCATTTTTTCAAGGTAAAAAATCATTTTTTCTTATGAAATCTATATGGAAAATTGTTATATGTGTTATTAAAAAAGGAAATCTATGTTCACTGTTCAATGGACCTTTTGAAATCTTAATGATTATTGGACCGGTTTCCAACCAAGTAGCCTGGCCTCATATTTTATCATAGTTAAAAAAAAATTTCATGTTTTGATGTTATGAAATAAATTCATGATTCATCTAATATTTTTATCCTAAAAGTAGTTTATCTATTAGGGAGAAAAAAATTCATCTAGAAGAGAAAATTTTCAGATTTATGTTCATATGACTAAACATGGAATATGGGACTCAGACAATGCTACAAGAGAATGTTATCCAAAATTATATAACATGAGAATGAAAATTGTGAGGATATGATTTCCAGAAGGGGGTGGGAAGACTGGTATGACCCATGTACTAATTTAATATTTTTTTATTATCGAATTAAATAGTTGAATTCAATATATATATATATATAATGAAAAAAGTGGTATTCATTGAAATTATTGAATAAATAATAATAGAATAGTACCCTCACATATAATATTATAAATAAAATTTATGTATCTTAAATTTTAACATATGATATATTTATATCATTGATTAAGTAAATGATTGTTTTTTTAAATGATAAATTAAGTGTAGATATTTTGTGAAAAAATAAATTCTTAGTCACACCTTTATAATTGATATAATGATTTAAAAGAAAACGTATATTCAAGAAATTGAATCAAAAATTAATATTTTGTTATCTCGTGATTCTAGTATGATTTTATGAGATCATAATTAATTTTTCATAGTCTGGTAAAATCATTTATAAATTTAATATCAGTATCTTTTGAGAAAATGATGATTTTAATTAAAATTAAATTTCAAATATTTAGAAAATTGTTTTAATAAAATTGGGTTAAAATTTAAAATCTGAAAATAGAAAACAATTTGGCTTGAATTTTTGGGATTCTCCTAAAATAGTTGAATTTTTTGTGAATATTTAAATACAGTGATTTATGGAAATTAAAAAATTATTGAATTTTCATGTCATGGATGATGTACGCCCATAATATCAAACTCTTATTATCCAATTACTATATTTACCTTTTGGAATCAAATCTCTTCATATACATGATCCAAAAATAATAAAAAATAATAATAAAATAATATAAACACACCCTTCTACACCACTATAAATACCGCTCTCACCACTTCTTCTCCGCACAACACCAAATCCTTTTAACCTATTGAATTTCATTCCAATTCCCTTGCATATAATCTTTCCCACATCCATGACCATATCATTACACCAAATGTCCAAAAAAATTTCCTTAAGTAGGTTCTCTAGAAGAAGATGTTTAAGAGGTAAAATCATCATTCAATTTCTATTACATTTATTTTAAATTTATTTTGTTTTATTATTCCCCCTACACTCCCCTAATCCAAGTAAAACAATAGCTCCATTATCTTACATATATAGATATTTTTTTATAGAATATCCATCATAAAAAATCTACCCATCTCCTACTATAATATAAAATGAAATCATAATTCTTGATGTGTTGATTTTACATCATCATGGATGATGAGTTTTATTTTTATTAACCAATGCCAATGATAGTAATAAAAACATTATTTAAGTCAATTAAGATTGAAGTATATATTTTATAAGTTATATAATGTTATGTAACTGATATATAAACATGATGTTTAAAAAATGTTATATGTTCATGATGGTTGTAAAAACTACAAAAATAAATTAAATCATTTTTAGTAATGTTTTATTTAATGAATCATTGTATATCTGAATAAAATTAATATATACTAACTTTTAAAATTTTGGGAACATATAAATAACATTTAATTAAAATTACAGTTTCTTCATACATTTTAAATTAATGTTCATTATGAATAATCCTTGGAAACCATGAAATAAATGCACATGAAACAATAAAAATAACAAAATACTTTTAGTAAATGGGTGGAAATATATTATAAGGAGATCATATAAGGAATTATAAATATGAATATACTTCATTAATAAATTATTATAAAACATTAATCTATTATACATTATATTTGAACACATTATTTGGAATTCAAACCTGAGTTAAGGGAGTATACTTTTTAAATCACCTTTTAATTTTTTTACATTATTAAAAAGAAATGTTTTTAACATATATGTTAGGAGATTTCTTTCCAAACTACGTAATTCCATAGTTTTTTGAGGTCTTATATACAAGATATATTTATTTTTTCTATATAAATGGTTTTAATTGTAAGTGGGTTTTATTTCATTGAATTATGATAGTTTTTTCGACGATTGATTTTTTTGATGCACGCTTTCATGTTTTATGATTATCGTATGGTTCATGAGAATTTTTTATGATGATGTGTGGGAACTATATCTATTTCCAACACATTTTGATTTTATATGTTTGATGATGAATATAATAGTTATTCCATGTGTAACACTAATTGTCACATTATAAGGTAGTTAAAAGTGTTACCTCCTAAGGTAGATGCAAGGGTTATAAATCCAATTATAGTCGCAACTGTTATTATATTATATATATAATTACCAAAGGTAACAAAATAGTTTAATATGGATTTCTATTATTTATAAATATCTCATGTTTTCATAAAATAATTATATGAATATTTAAGGGTGAGAAGTATGTATTTTTTTAAATTGATTTCATATGATTATGTGTATTCATGGACTAACAGTTTCATTCCATGGTTTTGTGTCCTTGACCATGATTTTTGTGCTCATCCCCTGCTATAAAATGTTTTTTTAAATCTATAATTTATTTTTTTGTGAAATGAGTTATCCAAGATGATTGTTGTTAATAATTTTCATGAAATTAATTTATCTTTTGTTAAAAAAATTTGTATTATTAATGAAAATAGACATTGTTTTAGTAGTAAACGCTTTTAATTATTATGTGTTGTTATGTATAAATTATGAAATAATACTCAAAATATATAAAATTATAAGATATATTGGAATGTAATAGGTGTAGTAAACCTGAATTTACTATTTTATTTAATGTTTATGGTCGAGTAATTATAGTAATACTTAAACATGAACCTTTTTTCAGGTCATGCGAAATACTATTACATAATTTCAATCAACTTAAAAAACATCATAACATATCATGGACATGTCTTGGGGTATTTATATTCATAAATTCGAGAACTTAAATTCATAAATCATATGTATCTATCAATTCTAAAATTTTATAATTCAGAATCATGAACATATTGTGATTGCTTCACATGATAACATGATGCATGTTTCATGTGCTTTGTTTGGTTACCGTCATTGTCTTAGAGTGCATCACATGATCTATTAATAAGATACATTAAAAATTAGGTGGATATTGGAATTTTATTTTAGTTCCTCAAGAGATCCCATTGTGAGATCCAATAATAGTTAATTACATCATATTATCATATGACAATATATAAATACAATATTTTGGCCATCGCCATTGTATACTTTCACTTCAGAATACCCCATCATGGGATTTAATGAAAATCATGAAGTTTCATGATAAATAACTACCATGTGGTTTCTCCATCATTTTCGGACATTCTTATTCACATGCTCTATGTGATCTATTTATGTTATAAAAATAAATTCCTTCACTCTTCATGTCAACAGACCATGAGATATTAATAAAATCACAAGATGTATTCATGTTATTCATATTATCACTCAATAAAATCCATATCTAAACATGTGGTGTATTCAAGTTATTCAGAAGATCTAAATGTGAGATCCTTTGACAATCAGGTGATGCATCGCATGACTCCTTTGTGTGATCAGTTCTAATAATCATACTATTTGAGATAAGATCACAATCATGCACTATGAGATCAGATGCCACACATTCTTTAAATTGAGGATATCTAAATTCGCATTAATATACATTCTCTATCAATGATATTAATCACATTTTAATATGTGAGATCAAATATCTCACACTTCAGGAGATCATAAATCTCATACTCAATCTTATTGACTCATTAGGCAACCAACCTTTTTCAATAACCTCTATCATTTTAAACAAACACAATCAACCCCAAAGCCCATCAAAATGGACTTTTCTCATAAATTTCCTTTATTGGGTTTGTTTAATTCACACATAGTGTTCAGGAAAAAACTTTTTGAAAAGTTATATTCATGAAAACCCACTTAACTTTTTAATCCATAGATATTTATGATGGACTTACATAGTAGGTTATATAAACCCAAATAACACATTTTTAACATCCGAAACAATATTATCATGAAATTTTCCTCATTGAATCGCCTAATTATCTGAAATTCCACAAGAAAATTTCTCAATACTAAATGATAGCACATGATCATCCATTAACATCACTTCATAGCTTGTACATGAGTTATACATGATTCATGAAACTGAAGGAAATGCTTTTTTACGAACAATTTTCTTTGATAGTGTTGTTTTGTAATCATGATATTTAAAGATCTGTCAATTTCACTTCTCCGGCTAACTACTTATCCCATAGTGTTCATTAATAATTTTTCCCAATTTTACAAAGATCCCACAAAAACATCATTTTCTTCTGAAAAATGGAAAATAAAAAATATCATTATATAAGTAAAATTACACCATAACTCAGGTGGATGGAAATCCAAACCCATACTATTCATGTATGGGTAGTTGACTAAATGAGAATATCCAGTAAATTCTATTTAAAAACTTCTCTAGGAAAGTCCTTCATATAGAAATCTATAACATATAATTCATTCTGGACACACTACATCATTATAATGATATGGTCCACATTCTATTTAATAAACTAATATTTGATTTGAATGTGATTTTTCCTTGAGTGATGCTAATAATTTTTTCTAATATTTATAGTTTTGAATTATCCAAAATATTCTTTTTTATTGAATTCACTTAGACCCCCATTTCTATGAGCTACTGCATCATCATAAATATTAGAATGTAATCATGAGTAACCTAAATATATTCACCTTTTCGGTGCCCAATTTAATACAATATTGTTTCATACTTAGCCAGGATATATATAGTCCTTCAATATAGAAATATACACCTAATTTTTACATTCGATAATTTACTGAACATGACTAATAATCATACCTAAATCTTAATAACCCTTATTATGATTTATCAATTTATAATCAATTTAAATCCATTTTATCATTGATATAATGAATTATTTTTTTAATGTAACTGGATTTTCATGGATTACCTTTGATACTACACGACCAAGAATGTGGAAAAACCAATATGAACTCATGATTCTACTAATTATTACAACCATTAGATGATCTTTATGTTTTTCATGATATTTACTATTTTCCCATCATCATCCATTGACAATTTTTTATCCTAACTATTCATACAATCAATTTGGAAATTTTTAAATCAATACTAAATGTTTAATTTCTTAATTTTGTTACCATTAAAGATTAAAATGTTAGTTAATCATTAATTGACAAAATACCATTTAATGAATGTTGAGAACTGCATTCACTATGCACCATTTTACCCACCAATTATATTTTCATTGACATATTCAAACTCAATACTCCATTAATAACACTCATTATTGATATATAGAGTATACTAAACTCCATCACGATGAAAATAATGCCTTTTAAAATATTGATAATATCATGCATTCCACATTCCATGTGCCTACATCTGCACTTATAGATCCTTATTTGACTAAAAATCATTCTTATTATCTTCATGAAGGATATTACAATTTCTCTATTTAAAAATAATATTTTCTTGTGAAACCAAATTTAGTAATACTATCATGAAATTGATCTAGAAAAAATTGCATTTTTTCACTATAATGAACATGAAGAATCAAATTGTCTCTAGCCTTAATATTAGTGAAAAAGATTCATAAAAGTCAATTCGCCAAATAAAGAGTACCCCTTTCATACCAGTTGTTTGTTTTTACATATTATTTTCCATATTCATTAACCATTTTATAGAAAACTATTTTGGTCTAGATTGATTTATTATCTATTATCTGCAACTAAATTTCCCTTGTCTGATTATGTTATATTTGGTCATGTTTATCGTTCGTCATTTCATCCCAAATATCATCTCTTGAAATGTCTTATACAAAATATGGATCATTCTATGATATTAATTATTACTTATATGAAATATATGTCATACACATATAAAATTGACCTTTAGTATCCATGATGAAATTCTATCTATAATATTTTTTTTGGATATTTTAGTTTATTATAGCCTAATTTTTTCACATAATTTGAATCAGACTCTAAATTAATTTTAGTTACATTGAGTTCCCTTGATATTCTTATCTATTTATTAATATCCTACTAATAATATTTTTTTTCCAGTTTCTATTTATTTCCCACCACAATGACATCATTTCTCTCAACTATTTTCTCTATCCCCTAATATAATAATTAATATTTTCTATAATATCTTAAGTATTGATGAAATATACCTTCATCTCCATGAGATTAAAATATCAGGTCTTTATATATAATATGAATAAAACAAAAACTTCTGAAGACATGAATGTTTTTATATTTTTGTTTCTTTCAGTAACATATCTTATATGGTGTCATTTCTTTTGGACACAATAATCTTAATTAATAATGTCCAATAATGTAAACACATCATCAATCTAAAATTTATCTCGAATATCTATCTCAATAAGAATCATTCAAACCCTATTGTTTATAATCATATTTCTCTTTTAAATCCTCAATTCTAATGTGTTGTTATTTCTACTAAAATTTTAATATTTATCTTATGTTTCTTGATATAATCCTCAACCTTTATATTTTTTAACTATATTCCATAATTTGTATAAAATATTCAGTTCTTTTGATCAAGAATTATTTTTAATTCAATACATTAACATTCTCTAAAACTAAATACATCAGACGTGTTGGGGATAATTTCGTCATATTTTATTCTACTAAAACCATCAACAAAAATAATTTAGTATATCTTCCCATTAATATCTCTTAGATAAATATGTACACATACATCAATTTTCTCATTTATAAGAAATATTTTGGACACGATATATTTCTACTAATATGTTTTGAGTAATCTTCCCATTTTGAAAAAAAATCATACAAAATGGTATGATCATTTGATAACTGATAGACATGTAGAGTATCATAATATTTAAAGATATTTTCAAATTATTAATGGCTCAGATGACCAAGAATCTTATTAAAAAATCATTTATATTCTCCCATAGATTAGAAACATATATTTTCCTCTCCCATTACAAGGTAGATATCAAAATTTATGCACTTTCCTTGAAACAAGTACTACATATTTTACCTTGATGATACAATGTTTATTAAGGCTTATAGAATGTCCTGATTTAAAATATTTAATGAAACAAATCATGTTATTACTGATACCTCCAACATCTAAGACATCTACATGCCTCACGTCTATACCCATGAACATAGATTTTACAGATCGAATCATCTTCAGACATTCATCATTTATAAATATTATTACACCATTCTTATCATAACTAATGCCTATTCCATGTTGAAAATTTCCAATATTACAGGAGTTGCATACACTATCCATATTCCATGTTCTAGTGTGATCTTATTCTTAAATGGAAATCATTTCATACACTTCCATTTTAGTTATTTTCTTTATGATCCATGAATTTGAATTAATAATTAATGTTCACTGATATTCTTGATCATTATTAGAGTATGATGGATTAGAGATATCCTATATATATTATTATTTTTTATGTACTTATCCTATTTTATAAAACCTTCCCTTGGGACATGAAATAGATTTGGATCTACTTCCATGAAATCATTACATTTTCATTGGGAAATATCTGGCCATATTCCCAAATCATAAAAAAATAGGGACCATCAATATATTTCATAGAATATTGAACTATGTATTTCTTCCTCAGTTACTCTTTCAAAATTTAGTACCTCTTTGATATAGAACATACCATATGAAACTATCTTCCCCATCCACAACAATTAAAAATGATACACGTTATATTATTATGCCTCATTTCTGTACCAATGAATGTCCCTAGGATTCACTAAATCATCTAATTTAATTTCATGTACCAATCTATCATCTACAATTTTGTATGATCTATTGGGATGACATCAAACATTACTTAATTTGATTTATGGTCAGTTCCAATACAATTATTTTCTACTTAATGTGATAATGTAATGCCCAAACCCCAAAATCCTAGAGTAAGTGCATTATTACGTATCATTTTCATGACAAAAATAGATCAATTCTTGAAATACTGATTAGTTTAGAAGCCTTGGAAGTACTAGATACATTCATAAGGTTTACATTACATCATAAAATTGAAAAAAACAACAACATTGTGTCCATAAACAACACTGTGATCCCATAGACTATCCCTGTAGGTCAGTCATAATATAAATCTTCGCATCCTGGAAAAAATAATACTTAGAAAGGTGTGAGCTCAGAAGCTCGGTAAGGATAATATTATAGGGGAAATTTTCACAAATAAGAATAAATATTTAATTCAATGTATATGACTAAAACAAAAGACTTTTAAACTTCAACTTCAGAATAACATAGAGAAGATAAAATATAATAATTCCATTTAATTATTCTCATGGATATTCTATTAGTTGAATAATTACATTCAATATCAATATCCACTTTTATAATGATGGAATTCATAATGCCAAACTTTCATAACCACATAGTCAAGGCCTCGTGCCAAGACTACAATTAAGATTTTTCGAATGTCGTGTTCCAAGACCCTAGTTTGTCTCATGAGACCGAATTATGCATTGAGGAGCTATAGCGGGCTCCACCCATCAATTACTATATCCAATTTATTCCTCATATAAAAAGGTTGATACGTAATCTGAAAATTCATATTAAAACTATTATATGAAATGTAAGTATTTTAACTCCAAACCATGAATGGTATAAAAATAGCACATCCATAGTCAAACATAACTCATTAAATACAATATGGAATATTTTATTATAATAGATCAACCTCAATAGAGAATAATGAATGATATTGACATAGATGAAAATAATCATCAAAACTATTTGAGATAAATATCCCCCTTTTCTTGAAAAAATTTAAAAGACTCACTATTTATCAAGACGCCATTCAAAATAGATTTTTGAATAAAAGTGTCCCTTACCACTTTGGAACCATTAAAAGGAATTTATATTCTAAAACTATAATTTACATTTAAATATATCCTCAAAACCAATTTTAAAACATGGACATTAATGATAATGATTTAAAAGAATAAATCTTTAAAACAATTAAAATGATATTTTAGTTAGAGTTCCTAAACAAATGAGAGACACATGAATAAAAATAATTGAGGTAATAAAAACATTATAATATAATGATAATAAAGGGATTCTTGATATACTATGTCAAATTATAGTATATACAGCAAATAAAAGTGAATTTGCGCATAACAACAAAGAAGACTCAATGGAATGTAAGTTGAGATGAAATCTCTTATAAAGACAGTATCCTTAGGTTAAGGGTAACTAAATGACATAATTATGTGTGAAAAATATAAATACAGTAAATATGATTGTATATTCAGTGTAAATCAATTAGATAACATTCACACATATTCTTGTAAAAACAACACGGATGAATAGGATGTTTAACTCAACGAATAGATATTGAGTTAGAATTACTTCTTTCAGGTTCATATCGATGAATTGAGAATTTATAAATTTAGTGATTATGTGTAGAAAAAGTATATCAACATCTTGGGGAGTGGAAATTATTAAAAAAATAATAAATAATTATTCCACACATAATCATGTAGTAAAATAATCAATGAAGTATGCGTAAAGACGAATGAGTGGAAATTGAAATTTGGAATTCCCTTACCAATTTGTTAACCGATGAAACATACATCCAATCAAATATGGATCATAAAATGAAGATTTAATTACTCAAAAAATAAATTATATTACATAATTAATACAATAATTGTGCAGTACATACACCACATAAAAGGAAATAGTTGAAGTATGGCATGAATCTCACGGAAGTAGGAAGGTAGAGGAAAACCATTACTTTTTTGTAATCAATCAAGAAATATGGAAAAAAGATAATAAAAACAAAAAAAATCACAATATACCATTTATATAATGAGAATCATGATAATATATATCAAATGACAGTACACAATATAACACATTTAATAAATAAGTGGGGAACAATGTAAATCTCATGGAATTAAAAGTGAGATAAGAAACCCACTACATTGTACTTTTCTGTGGTTGAATAAAGGTTAAACTCCTTTATAATGGTTAAATAATTTTTTTAAATTATAAAATAATCATATAAATTTATATTATCTCATATATGATCTTTTAATATTTATTTATTAATAATATTTTACTATTATCATCGTTTCGGGTGTTAACTGATTCATTTTCCATTATATGATTTGTTTTGTAAATAGTGTTTGGTATGAATAGGATGTATCTTATTCATATTCATGAATGATATTAAGTCTTTAAAAATTATTTTTAATCATCTAATTAAAATTATACTTGAATGGATTACGATGCGGAATGAATCTCATCATGTTCGTGGAGATGGTAATCCGTACGTACGCACGAGGGACAATATCATTATATTGATATTATAATAATATATAAATAGATTATATATCATATATAAAGAATCATTATAATGTTAAATTTATTATTTAAATCAATTACACATCATTATTTTACCCATCCAAATAATAATGTATTGAATAACAATTACACCATGATGTGGAGATGGTAAGCTATACATACACACGTATGGTGACATGTCATTCAAAGATTAGATAGAATAATGAATATGGTTGTACCATATTTATAATTAAATCATAGTATATAGAAGATACTAGAGTAATTATTTTAGAATGTAACAAAAAAGGAAGAGGAAGTTGAAGAAGAAAGGAACTTGAAAGAGGTGATGAAATACTTACCTCTTCATCGGGTTTTTCCTTTTGAATTGATCAAAAGGGATTCATAGGTTGTCTTTATAAATAAAGGAATGCCCCAAGGATAAATGGAGGACAGTTTATATGGTACTTTGGATGAGTTTGTCCCCAAAAAATGGCATTGAAAATGTGAATTAGAGAGAAGGGGGAGTGCCGTTTTATAAGAGGGGTGAGGGGAACCTTAGGAAAAGCTAGAAATATTATTTTATAATATAATAATTTTCAGTTTATAATGTGTCTAAAATGAATTATTTAAATTCTAAGGTTGTGATGGGTAGAAAACCACTCAGCCTAAATGTTTTATACTGGTTTGAGTCACTATATTAACTTTATATTTTAAATTTAACTCTTAGTTAAATATTTTGACATTTACCAAGACTCTCTGTATTTTTATATTATATGGTTAATAAACAGTCGATAAACTTCCAATAGAAAACCAAGTGGTTCATTAATGATACAACTATCATTAAATATGTATTATTTCCTATCATTGTATTTTTAGCAATAGAATATCAATTAATAATATAATATTATTTTTTTAAACACTGTTATGTCAATTTAGACACTATTTGGAATTTTGTTTTTTAAAAAATCATAACAGCATTATTACATATAAAATTATTCATCTAACCAACCCTAATATGTCATATTAACATATAAAATTAATGGAATTCATAAAAATTCTCAAATTACATTTATTTGGATATTTATATAATCAATAATTTTAATCATTCATTAATACAGTAATTACTGCATCATCATTGTGTCATAAATAAATTTTATTATTTACTATCTAAAAAATATAAATAAATTACCATTATGTAGGAAATATTATTATCATTCTATTTAATATTTATAGTCTAATTTATCTTATGTGTAACCATATATTTAAAAAGTTTTAATTATTAAACATTGAATATAACACTTTTAACTCTTCTTTAAATTAAATAATAATAAATTTCCTAATCTAATCCAAGTGGACCTAAAAGATCATATTTTATTCCTAAGGTTTTTTTAGTCTAATTAAGTTTATCCAATATAATTAGGACAAGTGTTAGGGTAATAATAATATCATGTTTACCCTTAATCACCCTATTTATTATTAACCGTGGTGAATAAAAGTCAAAAGTTACCATTCACCAAAAAATATTATCTTATTGAACCACATATTACTTAATGATATCAACCATGTCTCTTTGATTTATGAAATTAAATTCTTAGAAGTGGTAAAATTATGTTTTATTCAAAATTGTGAATGCTCCTATGAGGTGGGTAAAAGACGGTTAAAAAGTTCAATAACATTTTTTTATATTAAAATTTTTTATAAACTAAATCCAATGAATTTCATTGAACTTATATAGGTATTATGTATCTATTTTGACTTAAAATAAATTAAAATAAAATAAATAATTATTTAAAAAGATTTTGTTTTAAACTATAACTCAATGTTTTTCACTACTCATCATAAATTGAACGTTTTTAGGAAATACCAAAAATTCACCATAAGCTAATTTCGATATTCAGATTCCAAAAATGAATTCCATTTTGAAAGATAAAATTTATAAAATTTCAAAAAGTGGGTATTACAATTCATAACGGCTAGTTTGATTCATCACGGTGTGTTAGAGTCTCGAAGTTGCGTACAATGCAAGCTATTACATTATTCAAATGGAAACATACCATGAATGCTTGGGGGTTATATTCTTCCCCCCTTTTGGAAATTGCATCCTCCAAATTTTTTAAAATTCGGATTTGGAACATAATTTAAAGTCACACATCTGAAAAAGACTCAATAAAACTATCACTTTAAAAGAAATATTGAGAAGTAAAAAAGGTCACCCGAGATAACCCATACTAGGATTACATGTAGGAAAACATGGATATAGAAGATAAACTAAGTATCAAGTTCTGATGGAGAGGGATATAAAACATGATCAGGAGAAAGATAACAATAGGAAAACCACAAACATGTGATGGGACAAACAGTCATTAGTTTCCCAGTAGGAAAAGTAAACGGACAATAATTTTTTTTTGGTTTTTTTGTTTTAAGTTAAATTTCATAAAGATGAGTAATTTATTTATGAGATTGACTAAGAACATATATAGATATACTTACTTTTTAAGTAGTGTTTCATTCTTTAATAAATTTCTATCACTAACTCATTATTTTTAAATGATGAGTATTAAAGATGACTTGGTCACACCAAAAATGCTAGAATAAACTTATTGAGAATCACATGGTCCACAAAGGATAAACTATATATTTACCTTGTCTTTATAGATTAATCAAAACCAAAACGGTTTTTACAAGATCAGATGATCCCCCAAAAGTATATTCCTTTAGTGAAAGAAACAGTAATCATAATTTATAAAATTAAACAAACAATACCAAGAAGTTAAATAAATAACTTTCAATAAAAAAATTTCCTCACAATCCTTCAATATAATCCAAACTAATATTGAAACCTAAAACATAGAAGAATTTGGTTATGTAGTCGTCCAAGTTATATTGTATCTCTAAATGACATAGACTACTTCTAAAGTATCATACTCAAAAGTAATTAACCTAATCACATATTCTCTATTATAGGGTAGTCATTTCCATAAATAACCCAAATCAGTATAAATCCATAGTAAAAACATAGATAAAAATATACCGTTACTCCTCGAATGAAATCCAATAGTATTCTATTTTCCATATTCATATAGTGTTCCCAATAGAGAGAACGTCTTCCAAAATGACATTTATCACTTATTCACCAAATAATTTTCCTATAAAAAGGGAATTTATCTGATAAGACATAATATCAAAAAAAAACTTATTAATGATCCATAAAATCATTTAACTAAAAATAATTAATATCACTAACCCGGGACATCACGTAGTGCAGTGGTAGGTGATAAATCCCAATCGCAATCTGGTTGTGGGTTTGATTACCACAAGTAACACCCTGAGATTTTATGAAAAATATTCTTTCAATTTCATTGATATCTTATATTGTACGCTACACCAAGATTATATTGCGCTATACACAACATCGTATTAGCTTTCAGTATTCACAACACTATTCTTGGATCATGTTACACACAATTTGGATAGTAGTTATTCTACCCAACATTGAGTGTGTATATACATGTATATATATATATGTATATATTCAATGTATAAATGAAATATGGTTGTATTTTGTTATACGCAACAACAAAGGAGTCTTGCACTACACGCCACCCTGACTTGGCTATCATTACATGCAATCATGACCTTCCTCGACAGTGTGTGCATTACGCAATACCGGGTTTCACTAAAAAATGATATATTGTTATAATATTATTATGGACTAGCCGTTATGAATAATATTAACTATATTTTGAATTTTATAACATTATTATTAATCATACATATTTTCTAGAACATGGTATGAGAACAAAATAAATTTTTCAGTTAAAATAAGTATTTTTCCAAAAATGCAGTTTTGTCGCCTTTTGATGGAACACCCACATTAAATATAGTTTTTGACATGTGTATAAGTTCAATTTGACAAAATGAAATTATTCCTTGGAATCAGGATATAAAAATTTAATTTGGATAAATTTTTCATCTTATTCTGATAACATTCATATTTTGATGAATAGTAAAAACACGCTATATTTTAATTAAAAACAACTTTTTTCATCACAATAATTTATATATCTAGATTATCTTTTTAATTGGTTTTAAAGTGTAATTAGAATATATTTGTACCATTTAATCCAATTTTGGTCATTGGAGTTAATTTCACTTTGAAATTGGACATAAACAAGTGATGATCTTTGGATTGTTATTGTTTCTTAAAAACACGCTATTTCTTTTGATAACATGAATTACTTTTAAAATTAATTAATTCCACTTATATGTTTTGAATTTTGAAAAATCGACATCATTTTTGAATTCAGAATATCAAATATACCTTAGGCTGAATTTTTGGTATTTTTCTGAAAAACTTCAATTTTTGATGAATAGTGAAAACACTCAGTTTTTAGTTAAAACTGAATTTTTATTTAAATAATAATTTATTTGATTTAAATTTATTTTCGGTAAAAATAGATACATAATACTTATATAAGTTCAATGAAATTAATTGGAATATTTTATAATAATTTTAGATTTATAAAAATTGTATTGAACTTTTCACCGTCTTTTACCCACCTCCTAGGAGCTTTTGCAATTGTTCATAAATCATAATTTTACTACTTCTGTGAGTTGAATTTAAAAAATCCGAGATACAAGGTTAATATCAAGGAGTAGAATTTTTTTCAATTAGATAAAAATAATTTTTTCTGAATAGTAACTTCTTACTTTTATTTACCACGGTTAAAGCTAAATAGGGTAATTCAAGGTTAAAAGAATATTATAATGATTCAAAATTACCTTAACACTTGTCCAAACCTTATTGGATGAGTAATGGCCGACCATGGGAATCCTTGGGTCGATTCTGGGACCCCATGGAGCCACTTATGAAAGACAATGCCATATTAGATTAATTAATTTAATGTAAAGACAACATTGGCATTAACAAAAGTTCTTTAGTAATTAATTTTTATAAGGGGCTATATAAATTATCATTTTGACTATAAATATTAATTGGAAAGATAAAAATATATCCTACATGTTGGTGTTTGTTTTATAATTTTTAGACATCAAATAAATTAAATTATTTATTACACAATAATGATGCAGTATTTACCACATTAATAAATGATTTAAATAAATAAGATTATAATGATTAAAATATCATCCAAAACCTTTACAATTCCTATTGGATGATTTTATTTCGAATATGAGTCATCTTATATTCTACATTAATGTGTTTTTGACCTCTTGAAACCGAAGATAAGTTTATAATAAAATAATGTTTTCACACTTTTTTAAAGAACCCCTCCACACCCTTATAAAAGGAGACCACTTCTATGCAATTCCTCACACATCTCAAGCCTTTTGGCTCATCCGAACTCTACCCAACTAAGCTCCCTAAATACCTCTCCTCACCCTTGAAGCCGTAAATTATGCATAAGACACTCTAAGAAGTCCTTTCGGTTAAATCCAAAGGATGTTACCCAAATTAAAGGTAATAGTTTCGCTTAAGTTGTTTTCTTTTATTCTACTTCTCCAACCCCAAAACTCTTTTTAATATGTTCTTTTGTTACAAAACCAGTATCCTAAATATACTAGGATGTTGTTATGAGAAGGATTAGAACTAAAGTTACACACACCTCCATCTAATGGAAGAAGAACATAATGTTCCTGTGATGGTAAACTAACGCCTCACGAAACGTTGATTGTTCGATTTTCTCCTACCACCTCTCATGGTGTGTATTATGATGGAACTGTATTTATATATGATATATATTATGTTTATTATTTCCTTATTCTTCTTTAATTTCAAATTATATCATGCATTTATGGTTTTCATAGTTGGTAAATACGATAATCTCATTTGAGGAAGTGCGGATTACCGCCCCCTCAAAGTGATGTGATTCATTAATGCCTTATGTGGGATGTATAAAGGATGGAGTTAATGATATTATATATGATATTATACTATAATTATAATATACCTATGTATCATTATGTTTTAATTCCATTAAAATAATAAATAGAAATGAATGTAGCATTCATGCGTACATACGCTTTACCGTCTCCATGAACGATGCATTTCATTTCATACATCCATATGTTATGTACTATTATAAATACATGTATATGATGGATATATATGGAATATATATGATATATAAATCATGATTTACATTATGGAAGTAATTAAATCATGATATAAGTAATAATAACATCCAGAACAACAAGTCCAAACACGTACGATAAATAAGATGATTTTACACAAAACGTTGCTTTAACATGGTATTTACAAAAGAATGGGTAATATAAAGTCATAAATGATCCATATAGGATATCATAACAATGAATATGATTCTATAATAAGGCAATTACATTATTTAAATCATTATACAGGCGGTTCAGATACGTACAAAGTATATCGGACCGTAGGTAAGGGATAACTTTTCCAATATCGTTTTTATCTGAGATTGTTTATTCGTAAGAATTTACTGGGGTTATATTTATCATCCATGTCCCTGTTTTCTAAAAATGATTTCATGTATGTTTAAAGTCATTTTTACCCTTTTTTGACTTTTACTACATGGTATGTATGGAATCTTTTTTTTACCATACGAGGTACTTTTTGACTTTTCTGACAAAAGTATGAGAAGATTGTTATTTTTAACTTATACGACATGAACAGATTTTTACGGTTTCATAACTTCTCATTTTCATGAATCTTATTCTACAATATTTGATGACTATTTTCGAAAAAATACTTGTATTTTAAATGTTCATGGCATTTTTTGAAAAGAAAATGATTTTGATGAAGAAAGGATATTTTCCTCAAGAATTCATTTCAAATGTTTTATCAAAACCATTTTCCATATAAGATGACATTATTTCATATGTTTATGTTTCAAGTATAATGTATCTATGATTTAAATGGTTTCAATTTTCTTATGATGAAATTATATCCATTTGTTTTATATGGATTATGTTATGATGGGATGATGTTTATGAAAGCTATTTTATTCATTGGGGTATGATGAATGATTTATGATTATGTTGTGGCACAAGTAAGAATGTCTTCATTATGAGATGGGTGGGAACTATATCTCACTCCAATGCATTGTGTAAAGATTTATATCTCCTATGATAAACATGGCTAGAACGGCAAGTAAATCCAGTTCAGTAATACATGGCTGGAACGGTAAGTAAACCTGGTTCAATAAGGGACTTTTTCCACTAAGATGGTCTTGGAAACAATTCCTTGACTACTATGGAAATCATATCATGTGCTTAATGTTTTCCCACAATTAAAAGTTTTATTCACGTGTTATTTCATCATGATAATTGTTTCTTTATGATCTATTCCTTATATACTGCCATGTTTTATGTCATTGCCCATGATTTTGATGTTTAAACTTTAAGTTCATGTTTTTAAGTTAAAATGTATATGCTTTGTTTTATATTATCCATGCTTACCATTACTGAGCATTTGATCTCACCCTTTATATGTTTTCTTTTCCCCAGGATTTAAATAATGGTTTTAGTTAAGAACACGAAAAGGGGAAGATCTTTATGGGAGATGTTGAAGATCTTTCACCACGATTAGAAGATTATTTTTCCGAGTTTCCAAAGACACTAAACTATTATGTTACTTTGGGTGTCTGTTTTTGTTTTGTATTAAGTATTCCACAAAAGTAATGTGATGTCTATGTACGTCATGATTCGGGTCTCTACAGTTGTTATCATAGGAATGTTTTAGTCAATCTATGGAAACAAGGATGCGAAAACTTTACTGAGATCCCTAGAGATATTTCTATGGTATGTCTAGGGATGTCCCTGAGGATAAGTATAATTATAGGTTATAGTCCTAGAATTACAGTAACGATCTTATAATTTAACCTAAGATGTTAGATATTGAAGTTACACCCCCTTTATTATGTTGTTTTACATATCATGATTTTTTCTTCTCACACTATTCTTTTTGGGTTTTAGAAAATGGCTGGAAATAGGAAGATTCATGATAATGGAGTATATGATAGACAATGGAATGATATTCTTCATGATCAAGAAAATGAAATGGGATTTGGAAGGAGAAACATCATTATTATTCTTAATCAGAAATATCATAATATGATCAATAATCTCAACTTTGGTAAGTTTCCTAACTCAGCTAATAAGAGAAAGATGGAGCTTCATGATGACCATAGAGGAATGAAAGTTCAATTTCACTCATGTAAGTCATGTGGGAAGAGGCATCAAGGAGAATGTTTCAAAGGAACTAGAAGATTCTTTGGGTGTGGAAAAGAAGGACACAAAGATAGTAATTTTAAAGGAAAAGGTTTAGTTAACTCCATTGACAAGGATAATGGTATTGCTAAGACATCAACAGTGGTTAAGTGTTTTAAATGTGGAATGTACGGGCATTATGAAAACCAATACCATAAGGGAAAATCTCATAAAGAGAATCAGCATGGTCATATGTGTAGTATTTTTGTGGATGATGACGAATAGACTACAAATGATATGTGAGATGAAAGAATTTTTGAAGCTCGGTCAATGGTTTAACAAGGTAGTGGAATGATTACATGTTTATCATGAGTAATGTTGTATAGGTAATTTAATGGTACTATGGAATAATGAAATGTCTAAGGATTGTTACACTACTATATTTCCAATAGTATTTGAAAGTATATGTTGAATGGTACTTGTAACCATGAATGGTTATTCAGATATTTTTGGAAAGAAGATGATATGCACATAACAAATAAATAAGGAGGAAATAATAAGTTTGATAGTATTCATGAGATCATGATTGTTATAAAGACTAAGTGATATCATGGTTTGAGTATACAGAATCTTGGGATTTTGGTATGTGGAAAGAGTTAACTTTTGAAAGCACTCATGTTTTCACTAAGGTTCAATGGGTATTCGTTTTTCAAGAGAATACATGATTAAGGAATTCGAATGTTTGAAATGTGACCAAAAAGACATATCTTATGATATATGGGGATCAACGATGGTATTAACATGCTTGTTATTTGAACTCTCTGGTAATAATTTTCACTATAATATGAGATTAGACAACAGTATTTTGGATAAGCCTAAAGATTGGAATGGATTATGTTGGACATAAGTTTGTATTGTTTAAGGCTAGATGTTTTTCGATATTATTGATGGAATGTTATAATAATGTATTTTTAGAAAAAAGGAAAACCTGCAGGATGGGCGACAACCCA
Source organism: Viscum album (assembly GCA_963277665.1). Classification (NCBI taxonomy): domain Eukaryota; kingdom Viridiplantae; phylum Streptophyta; class Magnoliopsida; order Santalales; family Viscaceae; genus Viscum; species Viscum album. Next base: position 496,162,860 of record OY728123.1, on the reverse strand, counting down.
TCACGTTAGACAAGGCTATGAGAATCGAACCCACAACCGATGTGCGACAGACCTTTATTGCCTACCATTGGCCTACAGGAAGTCCCTGGTTAGTAGAAACTAGTTTTATTTTATGATAGTTAAAGTAAACGTCCATTTTTGGAACCATATACAAATAATATCACCATAGTTGGACTTATATATATAACTTTTTCTAACCTTATGTTTGAGATAGATGTAATTACCTATCATTCTATCGCATGATCCACTAACATTTCATGGAAAACAAATTCAACTTCATTTCTTTAAGAGATGAAGTGGAAATTGTTCAATACATGGAAAAAATGATATTGTACCAAAATCAAGTATCAATTCCTTTTAATTAAAAAATTCTTCAACATTAGGGAAATTATCTTGAATTCCAAAAATTTTGACCTAGTACTATTATATCAGATGAATCAGATGGTACTTTAGATCATCACAAATCTATGGTTTTGTGATTGTTGGCTTTTTCATAGCCATGTTCTCTACCACTCTCCATCAGAACATGATGATTATATTTTTCTTCCATATCCATATTTTCAACTATTTTCTCCTATATTGAAAACCAGTGATGAGTTACTTTGGGTAATCATTACATTTCATACATTATTTTTTAAAATCATGGTTTAGTATTCCTTTTTACGATGTGGGTTTCTATGAATAGTAAACGATTTATAACCCCGATGAATTTCGAGGGCGGAATTCATTTTAAGGGGGGTAGAATGTAACACCCTGAGATTTTATGAAAAATATTCTTTCAATTTCATTGATGTCTTGTCTTTTACGCTACACCAAGATTATCTTATGCTATAGGCAACACCGTATTAGCTTGTTATATATGCAACACTATTCTTGGATCATGTTACACACAATTTTGATAGTATTTATTCTACGCAACATTGAGTGTGTATATATATATATATATTCAATGTTTAAATGAAACATGGTTTTATTTTGTTATACATAACAAAAAAGGAGTCTTACACTACAAGCCACCCTGACATGGCTTTCATTACACGCAATCGCGACCATTCTCGATAGCGTGTGCAGGACATAATACCGGGTTTCACTAAACAACGATATATTGTTATCATATTATTATGGACTAGCCGTTATGAATAGTATTAACTAAATTTTGAATTTTATAACATTACTATTAATCTTACATATTTTCTAGAACATGGTATGAGAACAAAACTAAATTTTTCGGGTAAAGTATGTATTTTTAAAAAAATGCAGTTTTGCCGCCTTTTGATGGCGCACCCACAATAAAAATAGTTTTTGACATGTTTATAAGTTCAATTTGAAAAAATAAAATTCTTTATTGGAATCAGGATATAAAAATTTAATTTGGATAATTTTTTCATATTATTCTGATAACTTTCATATTTTGATGAATAGTAAAAACACACTATATTTTAATTAAAAACAACTTTTTTCATCACAATAATTTATATCACTAGATTATCTTTTTAATTGGGTTTAAAGTGTATTAATAATATATTTTTACCATTTAATCCAATTTTGGTCATTGGAATTAATTTCACTTTGAAATTGGACATATACAAGTGATGGTCTTTGGATAGTTATTATTTCTTAAAAACAAGCTATTTATTTTGATAATGGGAATTACTTTTAAAATTAATTAATTACACTTATATGTTTTTAATTTGGAAAAATAGACAAAATTTTTGAATTCGGAATATCAAATATAGCCTTGGCTGAATTTTTGGTATTTTTCTGAAAAACTTCAATTTTTGATGAATAGTGAAAACTCTAAGTTTTTGGTTAAAATCGACTTTTTATTTAATAATCATTTATTTGAATTAAATTTATTTTAGGTCAAAATAGAAACATAATACTTATATAAGTTCAATGAAATTCATTGTAATCATTTTATAATAATTTTAGATTTATAAAAATTGTATTGAACTTTTCCCCGTCTTTTACCCACCTCCTATGAGCTTTTGCAATTGTTCATAAAACTTAATTTTACCGCTTCTGTGAGTATAATTTAGAAAATCCGAGAGAGACGGTTAATATAAAGGAGTAAAATTTGGTTCAATTAGATAAAAAGAGTTTTTGGTGAATAGTAACATTTTACTTTTATTTACCACGGTTAAAGGTAAATAAGGTAATTCAAGGTTAAAAGAATATTATAATAATTCAAAATTACCATAACACTTGTCAAAACCTTATTGGATGAGTAATGGCTGACCATGGTAATCCTTCGGTCAATTTTGGGACCCCATGGTGCCACTTATGGAAGAAAATGACACATTAGATTAATTAATTTAATGTAAAGACAAAATTGGCATTAACAAAAATCATTTAGTAATTAATTTTTATAAGGGCCTATAAAAATTATCGTTTCGACTATAAATATTCATTGGAAAGATAAAATGATTTCCTACATTTTTGTATTTTGTATATAGTTTTTATACATCAAATCAATAAAATTATTTATGACACAATAATGATGCAGTATTTACCTCATTAATAAATGATTTAAATAAATAAGATTATAATGATTAAAATATCATCCAAAACCTGTCCAATTCCTATTGGATGATTTTATTTATAATATGAGTCATCTTATCTTCGACATTAATGTGTTTTGGACCTCTTGAAACCGAATATAAGTTTATAATAAATCAATTTTTTCACAATTTCCTAAAGAGCCCCTCCTCTCCCTTATAAAAGGAGACCACTTCTATGAAATTATTCACACCTCTCAAGCCTTTTGAATCATCCAAAATCTTCCCACCTAAGCTCCCTACATCCCTCTAACACCCCATTGAAGCCTTAAATTTGGCATAAGAAACTCCCCGAAGTCCTTTTGGTTCAATCCAAAAGAAGTTACCCAAATTAAAGGTAATAGTTTCTCTTAAGTTGTATTCTTTTATTCTACTTCTCCAACCCCTAAACTCTATTTAATCATTTATTCTGTGAAAACACAAGAATCCTAAAAATACTAGGATGGTGTTATGAGAATTTTTAGAACAACACTTACACACACCTCCATCTAATGGATTAAGAACATAATGTTTCTATGATGGCAAACTAATGCCTCACGAAACAATGATTATTTGACTTTCTCCTACCGCCTCTCATGGTGCCCATTATGATGGAACTGTATTTATATATGATATGTATTTTGTTTTTTATTTCCTTTTTATTTTTTAATTCCCAATTATATCAAGACTTTATGGTTTCCATAGTTGGTAAATACGATAATCTCATTTGAGGAAGTGCGGACTACCACCCTCTCAAAGTGATGTGATTCATTAATGCCTTATGTGGGATGTATAAAGGATAGAGTTAATGATATTATATATGATATTATACTGGAATTATAATATACCTATGTATCATTATGTTTTAATTCCATTAAAATAATAAATATAAATGAAAGTAGCATTCATGCATACGTACCATTTACCGTCCCCATGAACGGTGCATTTCATTTCGTACCTCAATATGTTATGTAAAATTAAAAATACATGTATATGCTGGATATATAATGAATATATATGATATATACATAATGATTTACATTCTGTAAGTAAGTAAATCATGATATAAATAATAATAACATCAAGAAAAACAAGTCCAAACATGTATGATAAATAAGATGATTTTACACAGAACGTTGCTTTAACATGGGATTTACAAAAGAACAGGTAATATAAATTCATAAGTGGAAAATATATGATATCATAACAATTAATATGATTATTTAAAAAGTAAATGAAATTATTTAAATCATTATATAAGAGGTTCAGATACGTACGAAGAATATCAGACCTAAGGTAAGGGATAACCTTTCTAATATCATTTTTATCCGAGGTTGTTTATTCGAAAGTATTTACTGGGGTACTATTTATCATCCATGTCCCTATTTTAAAAAAAATGGTTTCATGTATGTTTAAACACATTTTTACCCATTTTTTACTTTTACTACATGGTATGTAAGGAATCTTTTTTAACCATACGAGGTACTTTTAGACTTTTCCGACAAAAGTACGAGTAGAATGTTATTTTTATCTTATACGGCATGAATGGATTTTTACGGTTTCATAACTCCTCATTTTCATGAAGATTACTCTACGAGATTTTATGACTATTTTCAAAAAAATACTTTTATTTTAAAATTTCATGGCATTTTGTGAAAAGAAAATGATTTTGAAGAAGAAATGATATTTTCCTCAAGAATTCATTGCAAATGTTTTATCAAAACCATTTTCCATCTATGATGACATTATTTCTTATGTTTATGTTTCAAGTATAATGTATCTATGATTTACATAGTTTCAATTTTTTATGATGAAATGATATCCATTTGTTTTATATGGATTATTTTATGATGGGATGATGTTTTTGAAACCCATTTTATTTTTTGGGTTATGTTGAATGATTTATGTTTATGTTGTGGCACAAGTAAGAATGATTTCATTATGAGATGGGTGAAACCTATATCTCCCTCCAATGCATTGGGTAAAGATTTATATCTCATGAGATAGACATGGATGGAATGGAAAGTAAATCTGGCTTAGTAATATAGGGAAGGAACGCCAATTAAACCCAGATTAGTAAGGGACTTTGTCCACTAAGATGGTCTTAGTAGCAATGCCTTGGATACTATGGAAATCATATCATGTGATTAATGTTTTTACACAATCAAAAGTTTTATTCCCGTGCTATATTATCATGATTAATGTTTTTTATGATCTATGCCTTATGTACTGCCATGTTTTATGTCATTGCCCAAGATTTTGATGTTTAAACATTATGTTCATTTTTTTAAGTTCAAATGTATATGATTTGTTTTATTTTATCCATGCTTACCCTTACTGAGCATTTGAGCTCACCCTTTATATGTTTTCTTTTTCCTAGGATTTAAAGAATGGTTTTATGTAAGAAAACCAAAAGGGGAAGATCTTTATGGGAGATTTTGAAGATCTTTCACCATGATTAGAAGATTATTTTTCTGAGTTTCCAAAGACAATAAACTATTATGGTTCTTTGGGTGGCTGTTTTTGTTTTGTATTAAGTATTTATAAAAAGTAATGGAATGTTTATGTACATTAAGATTCAGGTCTCTACACCACAACTTTTTCTGACGTGACGTGTTGTCACAAGGTCTGCGTGTTGTCCTTTTTAAAAAAAATATATTTTATAACATTACTAAAATGAGATAAATCCATCAAAATAACAATAACATAATTTACCTACAAATGTTATCTCATACCTTGCATTTTCATCCCAAAATATAATAACATACAATTGCCTCCAACCCAATGACTGTATAAAACCAAATGGTTATTTATAACTATATCCATAAGAGAAATGATAATTCTTCCAGAAAAATCATTATCACTTGAAAAGTTGTAGGGTTACAAATACAAAAGAAAATTATTCCAAATTAATCCTATAAACAAGGATCACTTATACTTTTAAACATTTCTCCATCCATTTATTTCCACATGGCATCTTCTTTGACCAAGATAATATCCTATAGAACAGTTCATTCACTAGGGTAATTCCTAGGTCCCCTACATTTATGGGAAATGACTGTAAATGGATTTTTGGGACCAATTTTATTTTCTTCCAAAATACTCTTCATTTTTCCTCAGCAATTCCTTACTTTATGTCTTTCTTTCCCACACGTAAAGCATTTATTCGTTACATTGAGACACTTTCATGGGTGTCTCTTTCCACATTTCCGGTATCATGGAAATTAAGGATTCTTTTCTCCATGGTCTCAATTGCTAGAAATCTTATCATTTATAACCTTCTCTTAATTGTTGAGTCCAGGAGTTGTTTAATATATATGTTTTTGATCATATTTTTGGAAAAGTGTTTTATCATGAACACGATATCTTTTATGCCTATCAACATTCCATTTTTCTTCTCATTTCCACCACTGTTACAACCTTGTACATCATGATCAAAGTTACTATGACTTCCTTGAAATCCAGCCATTGGCTAAAACCAGAATTCATTATGTGAGTAAAAGTAGTCATAAAATCATTTAGAGAATATCATGACACAATATTTTCAATTTGAAACTACTTAGGATTAACCAAGGTAATTTATTCTCATTATATATTAATATCCTTCAAATCATTTTTTAATGAAAATATAAATTATCCTAAGCGTATCCCCTAGGAGTGTTGTAACCAAGAGTGTAGCACGGAACGTTTTCGTGCACCAGTTGGCATTCGAGTCTATCTCAAAGAAGGGTTTTCGGGTTTTACCCCTATGTATATATGTGCCAGAGCCGCCTCTACCTTCTCGTATCTATACACAGATGTATTTCATGAAAACTCAAAAAATCTCTACAATACTAAAATTTTACGAAGTTCTTCTATACTAAACCTCAAATTCTATCTTAGGGCTACGTGATCTAATCAGAGTTTATCTAAATATAGTTTTCAAGGTTTGTATTAAACATCCTCTGATACCAACTGTAATGCACCGACCCCCAATTACCAGAGTCAGTGCATTATTATGTATCATTGGAATGATCAAAAAAGGCCATGTCTCGAAAGAACGATTAGTTTAGTATCCTTGGAAGTACTAGATAAATTAATAAGTTTTACATTAAATCATAAAATGGAAAACTACAGCAACATTGTTTCATAGACAACACAGAGATCCAACAGACTATCCCTGCAGGTCAGAAATAATATACTACTTCGCATCCTGGGATAAATAAAACATATAAAGGGGTGATCAGATGCTCAGTAAGGATAAAAATATAGCGGAAACTTTCATAAATAAGCATAATAATTTAAGGCAATGTATAAGACTAAAACAAAATCATTTTAAACATCATCTTCAAAATAATATGGAAATGATAAAATTAAATAATTCCATTTACTTATTCTTATGGATATTCAACTAGTCAAATAATCACATGCAATATCAATATCCACATTCTTAATGATGGAATGAATAATGCCAGACATTCATAACCACATAGTCAAGCCCTTGTGCGAAGACTACAAAAAAGATTTTGTCAGGGCCTTGGGCCAAGACACTAGTTTGTCTCATGATACCAACCGATGAATCTAGGATCTATCGCTAGCCCCGCTCATCACTTACTATGTACACCTAATTACTCATATGAAAAGTTTGAAACATAATCTGAACATTCGTATTAAAACAAACATAAAAAATATCAATATTTTAACCACAAACCACGAATGGAATAAAAACAGCACATCACAGTCAATCATAATTAATTCAATACAACATAGAAGATTTTATTATAATAGATCAACCTCAATAGGGAATAATTAATGATATCGACATAGATGAAAATAATCATCAAAAAAATTGGAGATAAATATCGCCCTTTTTCATGAAAACAATTAAAAGTCTCACTATTTATCAAGATGCCGTTTAAAATAGATTTTTGAATAAAAGTTTCCCATACAAATTTGAAACTTTAAAAAGTAATTTTAATTTTAAAACATTAATTTCCATATAAATAAATCTTTAAAACCATTTTTAAAACAAGGACATTAATGAGAAATATTTAGAAGAATAAATCTTTAAAATATATAAATTGATATTTTAGTTAGAGATCCTAACCAAATGAGAGATACATGAATACAAATAAATGAGGTAATAAAAACATTATAATATCATGATAATAAAGAGATTCCAAATATATTATGTCAAAATACATTATATACAAAAAATAAAAGTGAATTTGTGCATAACAACAAAGAACACTCAATGGAATCTAAGTTGAGATAAAATCCCTTATAAAGACCATATCCTTAGGTTAAGGATTAATAAATGACATAATTATCTGTGAAAAATATTAATATAAACAATATGATTGTACATTCAGTGTAAATAAATCATAGAACATTCACCTATATTCTTTTAAAAACAATACCAATGAATTGGATGATTAACTCAATGGATAGAGATTGAGTTAAAATTACTCTTATCGGGTTCAAAACGATGACTTGAGAGTTTATAAATGGAGTGTTTATGTTTATAAAAAGTATATACACAATAAGGAGAGTTGATATTACTAAAAAAATAATAAATAGTGATTCTACACATAATCATGGATTAAAATAATCAATGAAGTATGCGTAAAGCCGAATGAGTAGAAATTGAAATTTGAAATTCCCTTACCAATTTGGTAACTTATGAAACATACATCCCATAAAATATAGTTCATAAAATGAAGATCTAATTACTTATAAATTAAAGTATATTACACAATGAATACAATCATTGGGCAGTACATACACCACACAAAAAGAAATAGTGGGAGTATGGCATGAATCTCACAGAAATATGAAGTGAGATGAAAACCATTACTTCGTTGTAATAAATAATGTCTTATAGAAACAAGTTAATAAAAACCAAATGAATCACATAATACCATGAATATAAATATAATAATGATAATATATATATATATATATATATATATATCAAATGATAGTACACAATACACCACATTTAATAAATAAGTGGCGAACAATTGAAATCACACGATATTAAAAGTGAGATAAGAAACCCCATTGTACTTTTCTTTGGTCAAGGATAGGTTAACCTCCAGTATAATGGTGAATTAATTTTTATTAAATTATTCAATAATCCTATAAATTAATATGATATCATAAATTATCTTTTAATATTTATTTCTTAAAAATATTTTAGTATTACCTTCATTTCAGGTGTTAACTTATTCATTTTCCTTTATATCATGTTTTTTGTAAGTAGTGTTTCTCATGAATAAGATGTATCATATTAATATTCAGAATGATATTAAGTCTTTAAAAATTATTTTTAATCATCTATTGAAAAGGTTTCTGGAATGGATTCCGATGGGGAATGAAATTCATCGTGTTCGCGGAGACGGTAATCCGTATGTACGCATGAGTGACAATATCATTATATTGATATTAAAATAATATATAATTGGATTTTATATCATATATACATAATAATTATCATGGTATATTTATTATTTACATAAATTAGACATAATTATTATACTCATCCCAACAATAATGTATTGAATAACAATTACACCATGACGTGGAGATAGTAAGCCGTACATATGCACAAATGGTGACATGTCATTCAAATTATAGATAGAATACTGAATATGGTATTAACATTTTTATAATAATATCACTGTATATAGAAGATACTGGAGTTATTATATTAGAATGGAAACATCAAAGAAAGAAGAAGTGGAAGAAGGAAGGAACTTGAATGTGGTGATGAAATATTTACCACTTTTTTGGGTTCTTCCTTTTGATTTGATCAAAAGGGCTTCATATGTTGGCTTTCAGACTAATGGAAGGCATTTAGGATTAAAGGAGGATAGCGGAGAGGGTATTTGGGATGAGGGTGGCTTAGAAAAATGGATTTGAAGCTGTGAATTAGAGAGAAGGGGTAGTGCCCTTTTATAAGAGGGGTGATGGGAACCTTAGGAAAAGATAGAAATATTATTTTATAATAAAATAGTTTTCGTGTTCAAATGGGTCCAAAATGAATAATAAAAATTCTAAGGTGGGGACGGGATGAAAAACACTCAACCATTAGGTTTTAGACATGTTTGGGTCAAAATATTAACATTATATTGTAAATTAAACTCCTAGTTAAAAAATTTACATTTATCATGTCTCTTGGAATTTTTATATTATATGGTTAATAAACGTACAATATACTTCAAGAGAACCCCAAGATGTACATTAATTACACACCTATCATTAAATATGTATTTTGACAAAACCATTGATTTTGAGGAATATAATATCAGTTAATAATATAATATTTGTTTTAAAAACACTTTTATGTTAATTTTGCCACTATTTGGTATCTTGTTTTTTCTCAACTCATAACAACATGATTACTTCGAAAAAAATTCATCTAACCAACCCTAATATGTCATATTAACCTATAATATAATTTTTATTCATAAAAAGTCTCAAATTACATTTAGTTGGATATTTAAAATATTAATTATTTTAATCTTTGTTTAATATGGTAATTACTGCGTCATCATTGTGTTGTAAATAAATTTCATTATTTAAATTCTCAAATATATAAATAAAATACCATTATGTAGGAAATATTTTTATATTTATAATGAATACTTATAGTTGAATTTATCTTATCTGTATACTTATATTAAAAATGGTGTAGTTTTTAAACATTGAATTTAACACTTTTAACTCTTCTTTGAATTAAATAATAATAAATGTCCTAATCTAAACCAAGTGGACCTAAAGGATCATATTTTATTCCTAATGTTGTTTTGGTTGAATTATACTTATCCAATGGAGTTATAACATGTATTAGGGTAATAATAATATCATTTTTACCCTAAATTACCCAATTTACTTTAAACCCTGGTAAATAAAAGTCAAAAGTTACTATTCACAAAAAATTAGTTTTATCTTATTGAACTACATTTTACTTACTAATATCAACCGTGTCTCTTGGAATTTTGAAATATAATTCAGAGAAGCGGTAAAATTATGTTTTACTCAAATTTGTGAATGCTCCTAGGAGGTGGGTAAAAGATGGTTAAAAAGTTCATTAATATTTTTATAAATGTAAAATTATTATAAACCGACTAAAATGAATTACATTGAACTTATATAGGTATTATGTATCTATTATGACCAAAAAAATTTAAATAAAATAAATAATTTTTTTTAAAAAAAAATCGGTTTTAAACTATAACTTAATGTTTTTCACTATTCATAAAAAATTGAATGTTTTCAGAAAATACCAAAAATTCACCCTATGCTAATTTTGATATTCCCAATCCAAAAATGAAGTCCATTTGGAATGATAAAATATAAAAAATTTAAAAAAATTTGTATTGCAATTCATAATGGAAAGTTTTATTGGATGCGGTGTGTTAGAATCTCGAAGTTGTGTACAATGCAAGCTATTAAATTATTCAAAAGGAAACGTACTGTGGAATCTTGGGGTGTTACAGAAAACTCATACAGAGAAAGGAATACAATATTATGGAGTGGGTTTTCATTATAAGGGTATTAACATGCATGGGGTTATCCAATTGGAATCATGACCTACTGTTTCACTACTTCATCACTTCATGGATCTCAACTTCATTTATTGGCAAGAATTTTAGATTTTTTCAAGTCATGTCATAGGATAAGGAAAGGAGACCCCCTATCCCCTACTCTCTTCAATAACTCTCAAAACCTGCTAATTCATCATATATAGAGGGTCATGTTCTTGTGTAAAATACATCCATATTGGGAAAAGCGTGTCACAAAGGGTATTCCATAAATGATGTTTATAGAAGACACTATTTTTTTAACAATGGTATTAGGATGTCCGTCACTGGAATGACTGGTTTATTAGGGGAGTATTTCAAATGGAGCGGCCAAGTGGTGACTGAGAAGAAAGAAACTATTATACTTCTAGGAAAACCTTATACATGAGGACCATGTCTCTTGATGAAAACATAATCATGAAAAGAGTTACTTTTCCCATGGAGTATATCAGTAGACCAGTGATTCATAACTCCCTTTGTGTTCATCACTTTGACAAGATAGTGGGAAATATTAAGGGGAATGTTCTCAATTAGAAAAACAGCTTCCTCCCCATTAGAGAGGGCATAAAACTGGTAAATAGTGTACTTGTTTCCATCCCTATGCATCTACTATCCACTATGAAGGTTTCAAAAAGAATGACTGCCAATATAGATATTATAATGGTGTTCTTTATATGGGATGGATAGGGGAAGTCAACCATCATAGTGAATTGGATAACCGCCTCACAGAACTAGTTTTGGAATGGAGAATCAACCGGAGGAGCGTCTCATTGACCAATAAATATATGCACACCAATCATTACAAGGAGGGAATGGATGGTCGAACTATATGGGGCACGATCATGCATGATATGTATGGGTTGGAGGTGGAATTACAGTGGTCTCTTTCATCAAATATATATAACTTGATTCAACCACACACTAAGGCCAGACGTCCTCATGCAAGGTTGTTTATAGAAAGAAGTGATGTGATATTTTGGCTCCACAATTGGGGGGATTTTGGAGGCTGTGGTTTATAGGGTTCCCCACCTAGATATGAAATTTAGAATAGAAATTGATCACCCGAAATTTATTCAGACTGTCCTTTATTAATCCCTACACACTTCCCTTTAGGGGATTCTTCATAGCAATAAACTTAATAGACTCATCTTCTTGGGTTCCTCATCAAGTGAGTTCTCAATCAAGGATTATACCCACATGAGGATGGAATCAAATATAGTAGACCTGTTGGTGGAAACATTATGGTGTAAAGGAATTCCTCCATAGATTAGTTTTATATTGTGGAGAGTGTGGAATAATTATATACCCACTGATGGGAACATCCAATGTATATGGGTTAATATGGCCGCCAGATGTTGGAGTTGTAAAAATCCCAAACAAGAAATAGGGGAGAACCTATTTTTTAAGAGCGGATTGGCTTTTTAGATATGGAAGGATTACAATACATTTTGAGTCTAGTGTGACAATGGAGGGATGCAGGAGAAATTTTACTGTTGGTGGTTTAATAGCGTAAGTGATCAAGGTCTCAAGTGTAATATCTATTAAATAATCCTAATGGCGGGATGTTGGACCCTTTGGAATTATAGGAATTATGTTTGACACAAGAACATCAGTGGATATCAATCCAACATTAGCTTTAAAATGAATTACTCCTTTCTAGACTTGGTCAATCTTTGTAAGGAATACTTGGGAGCCCCATCAGTAAGAAACCTTATACTAGGTAAACATATCTTGGGAGATATGATTGAACATGGTCATTGGAACCATTGGTTTACCTCTAAGTAGCGGGCTCATACTCAACACAGACAGGTCCCTCCAGGGGGATATGAGAGGTAGTGGTGTAATAAGTGATCAAAGGGGGTACAATGTCATTTCTTTCTCAGTTTATTTTGTATAGGTGAGTTATATTAGTATAAGGCCGGGTAAATGGTTATATGTTTCTAATTATGTGAGAAAATACACATTAATATGATGTTGGTGGAGAAAGATTCCTTTATACTCTAAAAATCACTAATAAGAAGTGGTGGTTTCACCTAGAACATAACATATCACATTCTGAAGTGAAAAAAGATCTTGGGTGTATATAATAAGGTTACTCTCTCCTTTATATAGGAGAATAAGGTATTATATTTCTTATTATCTATGGAATCTCCAAATCAAAATGATTTCCAATTCCTAAACTTACGACCCTTTCCTCTATGTGGAATTAAATTTTTTGTCAATATTTCTTTTGGATTCATCTTTTAAATTCCCCATGATGTGCCACCCTGTTTTTTGTGGGTATCCAAAAATCAATGAAAATTATAGTGTTCAGGTCACGACATGTTATTAAACCTTGATTTTGAACTCACAAAAAATCTAATTTAGCTGCCATTTTAGATCAAATCATCGGTATTTCAACATTAATCCTAGAATTATCTTCTTATTGTTTCAACATATAGATTTTTCATCACAATCCACCCTATTAAATTTAATTATTCTAGATCAGCAATCATCTATCTCTCATGGAGAATAATATAGTTCTACCTAATGGTTAAATATTCCTTCAACATCTCCAAAAAAACATATCACTATTCCCTTTCCTATAAGATACCTAAAAATATCACGATAATATCTTCATTATTATTCTTAAAATAATTAACTAAATATTCCATAGAATCATCAGAAAAATAATTTTATTTTGAAATTATATTCATTTTTATGTATTTTTTTCTTAGTATTCATCCTTCCTTTCACTATAGTGGAAGAATTATTCTTGGGAGTTTCATTAACATCCTAATCATCATCTGGAAACGTCAGAATAGTCTTTTTTGTAAGAAAATTATCCTTTCCAGAATTGAATCATGTATATGGGATGATTAATTTAAACATACCTTTTACATTATAATTACTTTGTTAATGGAATGTCATAAATTTATTCCTAAAAACATATTCTATATTATCATTTTGAGAGATCTTATCAGGTGACTTGAATTTTACTTCATTAATCATTCCTTTTTCTATAGAGTCATTATCCTTATTTATCATCTTGAACGAAAAATATTTACTCTATATTTCAGCCAATTTAATCTCCTTTAGATCATTTTCAATTACTATTGGAACTTTATAAATGAAATTATGTTGTATTAGTCACGAAATTCTATTAACGATCATTAAATCTTCATTAATTTTTACAAATCCCCAAAAGAAATTTACAATAAAATTCAGGAGATGAAATAAATTCATTTATATTCTCATTTGGCTATATTTTTGGGTGCTTTCATTTGTCTCATAGAACGTATAGATTAAAATATAATAATTTTGAAAATACATCATAGTTGTTTAAAATATTTTCCCACAAATCATATAATGAAATATGTGACATTAGGTTTTTATATATTGGGATGGATAAATATCACCCCCTATGGAATTGATTCCTTTAGTACAGATATTAATTTTTATATAGTCATCTATTGATATAAATCTATTATATATGGACATCTAAATAACATACATCAGAGTTATATACACTTATATAACAAATTATGGAAAAAGGGGATGCATCTCATTCATTCATATTTGAATAATATTTCCATAAATCATTTAAATTAAATTGTGATTGAAAACTACCATGGACTCTACTAAGAGAAATATTACAACTCAAACACAATCCTCCAATATAAATTTTTATCTCAAATTGGATAAATCCCCTATGAGGGAGGGGTAAATCAGAATATGAATGATTAAAAAAATTCCCTTTGGATGTAATTTATTCATTAGAAATTACAATCATTGTACACATTACAATTGGAAAATATAAATGTAAATTAAAATAAGAACATGATAGTATAATTATACACGTTTCATCATCAATAGAAAACATCCAAGTATATTACACAATAAATATTAAAATGCTCCAAATCCACTAAAGATTTGTTATATTACAATGATCAGAGTGGACTAACTATCCTTAATGGTTTACAACAATTCACAATTTGAATGGTCAATACTCTATCTGTAAAGATAATGAAATGACCATCCAATGGTCTTTATAACAATTAATTATGAGTTTATTCACACTTTTTGTGTCTTTATAGTCATGATTTATCAATGAAATGATATCCACCAATGCATGGGATATATTTCAAAACCCCAAAACAAGAACATTTCACATGTTACTCTTGAAATCATGGTGATCATAGGACTTCATCACAGAACTATTTTCTATTCATGTGAAAAAATGACTCTGTTTGGTATTTGAATAAACAATTCATACCACACTACACAATAACCTTACATAAGACCACTATTTTATATCGATTGAATAAAATCTTGAGAAACCATATTATTAGTAACTCGGATCACTTAGATCATGTGTTCTTCAGATCACACAATTCATGAAACTATGTTAAGATCATATAGATCATGTGATATCAATAAATCTTCCGACGAATGAAAAAACCATTTGAGTAATTCACTTTGAGATTATTCATATTTAAATTGTTTCAAGAGTCCGTATTTTGTTTTTGAGAATAACACGAGTACACTAGGTGATTTTGTTCAGTTAATGAAAAGTACTTTTGTTTTATATCCATCTACTTATGAAATTTTTTTATCGTCTTTAGGATGGTTTACGAGGTAGTGAAATTCATAAATCCACTACCTTAACACTTTGAATATGGAAATAAATTTGCACCACCAGATTTAAAAATGAAATCATAAGGTTCAGGTGATCACATCACATGATCACATACATCATGTCACAATTTCAATACATGATCATTGTTAATGACATCGAGTATATTGTGTGATCCGATTATGAGATCCAATAATAATAATTTTTTAGTGAAATTTCTTTCCAGCAATCTATGAGATCCCATTTTGAAATTTATTAACATTAATTCACTTCACTTGTTGTCATGATGAGATCCAAATAAATACATGTTCCTAGAACTATTGTCTTCCATCAAATTGCATGGACCAATCCCTAGACCCCTTGATAAAAATGTAGTACTGTGAGGTAAAATTACAAAGAGATAGATTATTAATAATTGATTTTATTCACTATTCATTTATAGTGATCTATTCAAGAGATGAACAAAAAAATCATTTGTTCTTTGAGTGAACTCACTCTGAGATCTTATGAAAATAACGAAATGTCTTCATGAGGGTCACTTGAACTCTATGCATGAAACATTGGAAATCATGTCGTTTCTTCAAATGATTCGCATGATATCAATGCAACGTCCTCTGATAATCATGTGGTTCTTTATGGGACTTCATTGCATGACCTGTTATGACATTCACAATTTGTGAGATTAGTTCAGGTTCTTCCTCTATGAGATGAATCATATCAATCTCCATGTGATCATCCATCTCACTCTCCCAGATATTAGTCATCTTACACTACTCAAGATCATACATACCCTCTCCGTGATATGACACATCCTGCACAGTATGAGGTTGATCATCTCATGACTTATGCAACAATACATATCATGCTCACACTTTAAGCCTCCATTGACTACCAACCATGATCAACAACATTAAAACTTGTCAGCAAACACAATCAACACAAAATCTACATAAATAGTGATATTTATGAAAAGAACCATTTTCCCACAAATTGGTACTTCAATTTATAGATAAAATTATTTTTTAAAAGACATATTTATTTTTCTCTTTGATTCATAACATTTTTTATTCAAAAACCGTCTTTTTCAAAAAAAGATCATTCTTAAATTTTTTTTCTTATATAATATTTCCCATGTTTGAATATTTATAAAATGATTTTATAAGAATATTAATGTTATTTTCAAAACAATTCATGTATATATTTTATAAAAATTTTTAATAGAACATTGGTTTTACTATGTATGTAATGAACATAATTATCTGTTTTTATACACTTTAAATTATTTAAATCTTAATTTATACGTTTAAAAGGCTATTTAAAAAAATGAATTTTTGAATTATTTTTTGATTTTTTTGGTTTCAAAATTTTAATTTCAAAATATGGTTGTTTCCCTCCTAAAATGGTCCATAAGAACTTTTAAAACCATTTTCAATAAAATACAAAATTAATTTATATTACATATGAATTTCTAGAAATATGAACCATTGATATCATTCTTATTCTTTATATAAATGGTTTATCTGGGAAAGATGCTTATGAAACCCCTTTATATTAACAAGTTATTCCAAAATTCTTTTTACGAATCCTAATTATATTCGCATGGGTTATTATAGGATGAAATGATAAAATGTTTTGGAAACATGTCTCTTTTCCCTAAGGTACACTGAAATGTTTATGAAACACATTTTATTTCATGGATTATGATATTATGAATTATTATTGATTGTGCGGTACAAATACCTATGATTTTAATTTTGTGAAGGGCAGGGCCTCTATCTCCCTTTAATGAATTGGGTAAATATTTTTAACGCAAGAGAAAATAATGCTATTCATCAACCTAATATCATGTTCACATTGTTATGCATGATCCTAATGATAGGGGATAATGTTATACATGAACCATATTACATGTTCATAATGTTCGACATAGACCAATATTTCATTCCTATAATGTAATCCATGAGAATTACTTAATTCCAATAAGTTGTTGTGACGACTAAATTTCATTTCCTTTACATAATTAATGAACCATTATCTATTTATACCAATTAACATTATTATAAGATATGATATATGCCAAATATCTATTAGTTACAGGAAATTTATTCTTTCATAGATCACGAACCATTATTACCATATGATTCATGTCTTAATATCCTAGAATCATTATTCTATGAATCGGTATTATGATAAAAAATATTTAAGGTACAGTTTGTAAATGTTATACCCATGTTATCATATCATTAGGATCATGATATACTTATGTATCTCCATTTTTTTACCCTTATTGAGAATCTGATATCCCCCATTCTTATGTTTCCTTTATCATATTACGATTAACGGTTTTAAGTAGTTCATTTTTATATATTTTTCTAAGGGGGGTTATCTTAATTTGAGATGTTGAAGATCATTCAAAATTTTAGAATATTTTGTGCGTAATCTTAAAATAAAATAAACTATAATATGCATCGATTGTGTGTTTTTGGTATGTGTTGAATATTCATATATGAAGATATATATATATATATATATATATATGAGAATCATGGGATACAATATATTGAACACATATCCTATTTTAGAATTTTAGAACACTATCTTTATTTCAGAGTTCTACCAATTCCCATAACAAATGAAATTAATTTCAATTTGAAAATCATCATCATTATGATAAATTTGTTTTTAAATTTTAAATAATTATGGATTGGAAATATTTTTAAATGGGGTTATGATTTACATAACATAGTAATTCCTAGATCCATCTTTTCTATATCAGTGAACTTATCATCCTAACCGTCCCTCATTTTGGACCAACAGTATGTTCATTCCTACTCAATGAATCTGAAGATTTATTTTCCATCCTTAGGGGATATTGTATTTATTAATAATAATCATTTAGTAGCTGAAGACATCATCTTGAACTAATTTTGTTACCTTTCTTTGAAATGATGTATTTTAGACTCTTGAAATATTTGTCTATATTGCGTCATTCACTGTATAGATAATGCGTCAATTTTTCAATTAAAATATTATGAATTCAAAATCAACATAACAACCTATAATGTGATTTTTAGGTTTCATTGAACTTTTTGATATGTACGAAATAAATTTATAATTCTCCATGAGGACTTGAAAAAATCCATTATTTGATATATCCTAACATATTTGGATTCCATCAATTACTAAGGGTAGAGTACATATCGGATCATTCACCACTCTAATCTTAAAATATTCCAAAATCTTTTCAAATTAATTTTTCCATGCGAACATAACAATTTTAATTGAATGTTTACTAAAATCAATCTAATTGTATTGTTTTTTGAAAAAAAACATCTATGGTAATGATCTGAAAAATAAAACAATGTATCTTGCCCATATTAATGTCTGTAGAAGACTCTTTAGATTCCATATTATGAGCAGGATCAATGGATATTCCATCATTAGAGACAATATTTCCATTAAATGAAATATTTTAAAAATATAATTCAAATGGCGGGAATTCACCGTATATAAATTTTATATTATTAGTCTCCTAAATGATCCTAAAGTGACTATCACATTCCATAAATAATTTTGAATATTACAATATATAATTTAACAAAATCGTAACAAAATTATAATGATAATACATTAATGATCTATTCATTAAATCTATAAAAGAATAAGTGTGTTAGTCATTCCCAATAAAATTATTGTAATATTCAAATTTCCATAAATATTACTAAATTGAATCTTCATAATATCCTATTTTTTTACTAGATATTTTTTTTCTGAGAAATATCATCAATCATTTAAATGTATTAATCTCCAAGGAGTAGACTGAAAAAATCATAAATGTGTGGAAATGAAACCTGATCTTTATCGTAATTTAGATTATTTACATATAATAAATGTAGACATGAAGTGAATCATCTAAATTTATAGCCAAATGAATATGATATCCCTATTGAGAAACATGATTGAATATAAATCCCTTAACCAAAACTTCTCTATTTGTTTCCTAATCTCAACTAATCCCACATTGGACACTATATATGGATTCCATGATATAGTCCATTCATAAGGGATTAAAACAATTGAAAACTCAACATCATGGTCTAGTGTATGTCTATATAATTCCACATCAAAATAAATCTGTGTATTCCAGAACAAAATAAACATTCTCAATTTGAAGAATTACATTTCCACTTGTATTTAGTTTATTCCTTTTTACCATTGAATATTATTCAAAAGAGCGTGTTTGTGTGGATATATACCTTAATTAACTGATCATTTATCCCATATAATGATAATTAATTTAATATCATTATCCTGATTTGTAATATACCTCCCATGTATGAATATTTTTTCATCATATTCAGAATTAAAATTGATACCAAGGATTATATCTGAAACAACCAGATGTGTTATAACAATTTCTAAAAATATGGTGTGTTTATGTGTCATAATGGGATCTCACCAACCCATTATTATTTTAATGAGATTTCAATTGCTCTTTTGATTAAAAAATATCCTCATTGATGTATTGGGAAATGAATAATTCTACTAGAATACATGGATGATATAAAATATTTAGAAGATATAGAATCAAATATTGAATTATCATAATTTGAGTCAATAATTATTGTACCGAACACCATATCATTAACTAAAAAAACCTTAGTTTTAGTGATTAAAATGTTTAAAACATGTAAAAATGTCCTCTTCTTCAGTATGTTCCCTTAATTTATTGCAAATTTGTTTTATAATTCCCTATTTCAATATAGATGAATCACATGATGATAGTAGTCACTTTTTTCCCTTACAATCAATTTATAGATGACACTTATATATACACTTGTAGAAAAATCCCATCCCATTAAATACATTTCCAGGATTGTTTTGAAAAAATTACATATTTGAAATTATTTCATTAAATTCTTCTTCATTCAACCATTTCATTTTTCTTGGTGTTCTAATGATATCTTCTTTTTATTTTATTTTCAAGGAATATATAGATTCCAAGAAAATAATTATCTATCTTAATGGTACATGATACAATATCATCATATGATGAAAAGGAAAATACATAAAAGGAAACTTATACATATAATTTAAAACCATGGGTGTTTCCCCCAAAACCGTCGGTATAGGTTATACACATGGTTTTCGGAACAATGGGGATTGTAACTTCCAGTATAGCTCTATGATGTAGCCATTGTTTGAAAATTATACAACCACTGTTTCAATACCATGGATATAAGTTTTAGAAATCCATTAAGCATGGGTTTCAATCCCTCGACCACAATATTGAATTTTTTTTTCCTAATCACTAAACAACATTGACATATAGGTGTGTATATATAAATATCTAAACTGTGGATATATGTTGAAAACTATGGAAAAAGTTGTTCCTGTGAATTTTTTACCAAAATAAATTTGTTCCTCACCCTAATATGGGAATGATATACCCATAGGTTTTATAGATCCTTTGGTATATGTCCCCAAGAAAACCCTATAACCATGGTTTTTTTAAATATAAAGGTTATAGGTCTAGAAAAAAACTCTGTACCAATGGTTTTTGAAAACCTGTGGGTATATATGAAAATTTACAACCTATACCCATGTTTTTCCAAAAAATGTTTGTATATGTTCCCATAAAAAATCTATACCAATGGTTTTAGAAAACCTTGAGTATAGGGGTTACCTATAACCATAGTTTCATACAAAAACATGTCTATAAATTCATTTTCCAATAGTGTATTTAGGAAACTGGTTCAGTTCAGATACGTGAACTAAACCCATCAATAAAAATTTCATTCATTCTTTCCAAATTACATATGTGGATTGAATCATACAACAATAATCATTTAATTTTAGCCTCATACACAACCAAATTTTTTTTCCTTTTTATTTTATGTGAGGAAAATCTACTCAATTTCTACTCGTTTCTATTGTGGGTGGTAATTCTCAAATCAAAATAATTTTCAAGGTACTCCATTCTAGTATTTATATTTATTTTCCCACATTAGTGGTTTGGATAAATGACCAAAATTAATCTGCATAACCATTAAAAAAATACTACTATAATATCATTTTCACTTTCATTACATCTGAAGGATACACATATATTTTTGGGAGACATAGTACATTACTATTATACCAATGATAGAAAATTATTATTTTTTATTATATCATATACTACTTTTAAGGATAATGGGGAACCTAACATGACTTCAAGGGCATAAGTCATTAAAATATGCCCCAAAGGGTCAAAATACATAAAACCAAATCAAAACAACAAGGGAAGACCCTGCCCAACATAAAACAATCAGTCCATGTTTGAAATTCACAATGCTACTCGGCTATCTGTCCAGTGATGTGATGCACGGTCCTGGTACTGATGGAAAATTCCATACCCTCTCAAACTTCTGATTCCAATTAGTCATGATCTGATGAAAACATAGCTTTAAACCTCATCTGGAACAAAAACTAAAGCAGAAATGGAATCATAGACCCTTGTACCTATGACCACACAACAGAAAAAACCACCCAAGAAGAATCATTTAGAATCATCCAGATTCACACAACAGATTTCCCACAAGAACAATGCACAAAAACCCATCACCAACCATCATAAGATTTAAAATATCGACACCATCTGAGTAGAAACCATCTATCACCACCATTAAGATAATCACAAACATCCCCAAACAAGAAACCAGTAATAAAATCATGGAAGACAGCCAAAACCTCCCCCCTCTGAGATATGCCCGAGTTTTCATCAACCGCAATAGAAGAACACCTGAGACGTCACCGATCCGCACCGCTTCGAGCTGAGAAGTAGAGCAACGCCGGGCCACGACGTTGCAGAGACCAAGAAGCCAGCCACACTAAACCAAGCCGAAACGTTGGAGCCCCAAAAATAAAATCTTCTAGAATGATAAGCACAACCCAGCTGATTAGAGCCAGAATCCAGAGAAACAGTATGCCTCGTCATCTTTGAGGACCTGAAGTCAAAACTAACACACATCGCAGCCACATGAGACACACTGACACCAAGTTACGCCATCTCGGAGATGATCCCGAGGGCCAATGTTGAGACAAAATCGCACCATAGGAGGGAGGGAAATAGGTCGTGGAAGAAACCCTATCCACCACAAGGAGTGTTAGATGCCGCTCAAAGGCCACCCCCTCCTCACCCCATCTCGATTAGGCATCGATTAAAAATTCTGTTAAAAATAATGCTTTATAAAAAATCAAGAACTCAAAAAAATTTCAGTTATAATATAGGGAAATAAACTTCTTTATTTTTGGAAATTTTATATAAATAACCTATTTAAGCTTATCTAATATAGTTACAATCATCTCAGTTCAACTACGAATATTATTGGATTTATTAGTAGGGTAATATCTACGTTTTCTAAGGTTTATGGTTCAATTTATTATATTAGGAACCATTAATGAATATTGGAAGACAATAAGTTAGATCATTATCATCATGAATATTAAGACATACAATAAAAATTTATATAATGGTAAACATTCTCAAATACAATAAGGGATTCTCATGCTGTATTTGTTCCTTTAAAATATACTTCCCACATTTTCTATAAAACATAACATAATACAAATTATAATAACCCCTAGTCTAGTAACCCGGATCTAGTGTCTACATTATTTCATTGGAACATGATATAAGGTATCTTATCCTGAATGAATGATCAGTTTAATAGTAATTATATTCTAGATACATACTTTATTTGAATTTTATATTATAAGTAACAATATCATAATAGGAAAAAATTCCATAATCCTTGATATTATTCATTATATCATTTTAAATAAAAAATGGAATATGAAAAAATAATAGGTGACCTTAGATACTCAGTAAGAGTTTCATATAGTATAAGCTATCATGAATTAAGAAGACATAATCAATATGGAATGATAATTTACTAAAACCCAATCCACTAAGCCAATATTTTGAGCACACAATGCATCCATTGTAATTATAAAATTCAATAAAATCATGGACAATAACTAAAAAAATATAAAAGCAGGAAATTCATAATATTAGATGTCATGTTTCCATATTACAATCTATCATTACCATCAACAACATGTTATATGGATGCTTAAACTATGTGTCTCCATAACCTAAAACTAATTTTAATAAGGCCATATAATTTTTTTGTCTCATAAGAAATATTGATGCATCCACTGTCTATCTATACTAACCCCAAAAATCCCCATTTTTAAAATTAATACAAAATATAAATAATTATAAATTTAATTAATATTTTTTACCATATAAAAAATATCTACATTTTGAAAAAAATATAAAATTATCTTATTTACCCTTGACAATCAAATAACTGTTATAGTAAAAATGATTTTGTAAAAAATGTATAGTTTATGAGAAAAAATAATACCCAAGATAAATAATATAAATATATTTTAATAAAAGTAAATTTTGTATGTTTATAAGAAATTGAATGATTCATGGTAAATTTAATTCCTTAAAATTAAATATAGATGATTGATGACCATCATTTCATCAAAAATATTGGTTTTGTAATAAAATAGTATTATTTTTTAAATAATATAATGGTAGTGAAATTTTAAATTAGGTACACATTTTAACACCGCAATATTTAATAGTATGTTATTTCATCAAAGTAATTCAGTAACTTGCACTACACGCAACACCGAGTTCAAGGGCACCACAAGATTACCAAACTAGCTATTCAAAAGCAGTTATGAATAGTATTAACTGAATTTTGAACATTATATAATCCTTATAATTTTAGAATCCATATTATGAGTTTCTTAGACATAATGTAAGAACTAATTCATTTTTTCAGATAAAAGAAGTATTTTTCTAAAAATGCACTTTTACCGTCTTTTAATTGCGAACCCTTTTTAAATCCAATGTTTGAAACATTTATATATTCAATTTGACAAAAATAAACATTTTATTTAGAATTAGGAAAAAATAATTTAGTTTAAATAAATTTTTGGTGTTTTTCTGATAACTTTCATATTTTGGTGAATAGTAAAAAATACTATATTTTAATTAAAAACAACTTTTTTAATCGAAATAATTTATAGTGTTAGATTATAAATTTTAATGGTTTGGAAGTATAAATATATTATAATTTTACTATTTAATCCAATTATGGTCATTGTAAGTAATTTCAATTTGAAATTGGACATAAACAAGTGTGAATCTTTTGATAGTAATTATTTCTTAAAAATACGCCTTTTGGTTTTGACAATGAGAATAAATTTTAAATTAATAAATGAAACTTATATGTTTTGAATTTGGTAAAATAGACTTCATTTTTGAATTCGGAATATCAAAATTATCTTAGGGTGAATTTTTGGTATTTTTCTGAAAACATTTAAATTTTTACGAATAGTTAAAAACATAGAGTAATAGTTTAAAATCGATTTTTTATTTAAATAACTATTTATTTTATATAAATTAAATTATGTAAAAATAGATATATAATACTTATATAAGTTCATTTTAATTTATTGGAGTCTGTTTATAAAAATGTTATATATATAAAAATTTTATCGAACATTTCACTGTCTTTTACCCACCTCCTATGGGAATTTGCAAATTCACATAAAACATAATTTTACTACATCTGTGATTTAAATTTCAAAAATCCTAGAGACAAGGATTATATCAAGGAGTAAAATGTGGTTCAATAAGATAGAAATATTTTTTTTGTATAGTAACTTTTTACTTTTATTTACCGCGGTTGAAGTTAAATAAGGTAGCTCAGGGTAAAAAGAATATTGTAAAAATTCAAAATTACCTTAACACATGTTCTAATATTATTGGATGAGTAATGTTCGACCATGTCCATCTTTTGGTCGATTTGGGGACCCCAAGGAGCCACTTATGAATGATAATGACAATTTAGATTAATTAATTTAATGTAAATCCAAAATTGACATAAAAAACTTTTTACTAATTAATTTTTATATGGTGTTATATAAGTAATCATTTTGACTATAAATATTATTTGGAAATATAAAAATATTTCCTACATCATGGTATTTTTTTTATAATTTTTAGACATGGAATAAATTAAATTATTTAGGACAATATAATGATGTAGTATTTACCACATTAATAAATGATTTAAATAAATTAGATTATTAATGTGAAAATAATATCAAAAACAAGTCCAATTATTACTGGCTGATTTTATTTCGACCATGAGTCATCTTATCATTGACTCTAATGATATTTGGGCCTTTATAAACCGAATATCTTTATATAATAAAATAATATTTTCACACGTTCCTAAAGAGCCCCTCCTCCCACTTATAAAAGGAGGCCACTTATAACAAATTACTCAAACCTCTCAAGCATTTAGGCTCGTCCAAACTCTGCCCAATTAACCTCCCTACATCCCACTCCTCCTCCTAGAATCCTTAGCTTTTGCAGGAGGCACTTCAAGGAGTCCTTTTGGGTCAAACCAAAGTAAGTTACTCAAATTAAAGGTAATAATTTCCATTAATTTCTTTTCTTTTCTTTTACTCCTCTAACCCCTAAACTCTTTTTATTACATAATTTCATAACAAAAAAAGTATCCTAAATATACTAGGATGTTGTTCTGAGATGTATTTTAATTACACTTACACACACCTCCATCTAATGGGTGAAGAACATAATGTTTCTGTGGATGGAAAACTAACGCCTCACGAAACGATGATTGTTCAATTACCTCCCAACGCCTCTCATGGCGGTCATTATGATGGAATTGTATTTATATATGATATATATTATGTTTGTGTTTTCTTAATGCTTCTGTATTTTTCTTTTATATCATACCTTAATGGTTTCCATTATGAGTAAACACGATAATTTCATTTGAGAAAGTACGGACTACTGCCCCCTCAAAGTGATATGTCCCATTAATACCATATGTGGGACGTATAAAGGATGAAGATATGGATATTATATATGATATTATACTGTAATTATAATATAACTATGTATTATTAGGTTTTATGTCCATTAAAAAAAGAAATAGAAATGAATGTAGCGTTCATCCGTACGTACAACTTACCGTCTCCATGAACGATACATTTCATTCATACCCCAAAATGATATGTACTATTATAAATACCTGTAAATATATGATATATATGTTATCTAAATCATGAATATAATTATGGATATAATGATCTTTTGACCATGTGAACAACTTGTAACTATAAGGTGTTCATTTTTGACTCAAGAGCCAAATATCGACAAAATTAACGTTATTAACTTAAATGATTACATAATTTTATAACATGGGAATAAGTGATATAAAACGTATAATAAACTTTAAAAATGTTCTTAAGCAAGTATGTATTAACTTTAGTTTACTATTCATGATGTTAAAGAACGAACGGGTCATGTCGGACATGAGGTAAGGGGTTTTCATCTCACTCCTTATTCCCTTGAGATTCATGCCATATTGCCACTATTACCTTTTGTGTGGTGTATGTACTTCCCATAATTGTATTCTTGGTGTAATACACTATAATTTATGTGTATTTACATATTAATTATATTATACCTCTTTCATGGGGTGTATGTTTCATAAGTTACCAAATTAGTAAATGTTAATTCCTCAATCTCATTATTATTTGAGATTGTTTATGTATAAGTTTTTATTGGGAAATTTTTATCATCCATGTCCATTTTTCATAAAATTGTTTTCAAAATGAATATTTTAAGGATTTGTGAAAGGTAATCTTTATCAAGATCATAATTTTAAATGTTTTTAAGATTTATCTTTCTAAATATTTTTAAATATTGTCGATGTTTTCAAAATGATTTTAAGGATTGATTTATATGGACATGAATGTTTTGAAATGATAATTATATTCAAAAGTTTCAAAGTGGTATGAGACACTTTGATTAAAAAATCTCTTTTAAATTACTTCTTTTATAAATGTGTGACTTTTAAAAATTTTTAGAAAAGGTTATTTCTCTCAAAAAAATTTACACATCATTTTCAACTATGTCAGCATCCTTTACTGGATATTATTTTTGATTGAGGTTGATTTATTATGATACAAAACATCCATATAATATTGAAGGTTTTGTGAAGTTTTTGACTGTGGATATGTTATTTTTATACCATTCAAGGTTTATGAAGAAATTATTGACATTTTTTATTCTTGTTTTAATACGAAAGTTTATTTTATGTTTAAATTGGTTCATATGAGAAATGAATTGGACTTAATAAGTGACATGTGGAGACTGCTACAGATCCTCAATGTATCGGTAGGTCTCATTAGACAAACTAGTTACTTGAAAAAAGGCCTTGACTAAATCTTAATTATATTCTTGGCATAAGGCCTTGACTACGTGGTTATGATAGTCTGAAATTATGCATTCCATCATTATGAATGTGGTTAGTGATATTGCATGTGATTATTCGACTAGTATAATATCCATGTGAATATGTAAATTGGATTACTTCATTATATTTTTTCCATATTATGCTGAAGTTCGTTTTGAAAATGCTTTTGTTTTAGTTATACATTGCCTAAAATGTTTATGCTTATTTATGAATGTTTCGGCTGTATTGTTATCCTTACTGAGCATCCGAGCTCACCCCTTTCTATGTCTTATTTTTCCCAGGATTTCAAGAAGTGTATTGTGATTGATATGCAAGGTTAATATAAGGGAAAATGGTGCTCATAATGGATTATTTATGTTGTTTTGTAGGTTATGAGGTGTAATGTAACATTCATGTATGTAATCTATTTTCCAATACTGCTAAATCGATCGGTCTTTCGAGACTTGATCATTTGTGATCATGCCAATGTATTAAAATAATGCACCGACACTAGGTAACTGGGTTCAGGGCATTATAGTTGTTATCAGAGGAAGTTTAGTAAAATCCTTGGAAACTAGATTTAGATAAACTCTGATTAGAGAATATTACCCTAAGGTATACTTTGAGGATTAGTATAGAAGAACTTCATATAATTTTGATAATGTATATATTTTTGTGATTTTTCTAAACAAATACATCTCTTTATGAATATGAGCAGGTAGAGGCAGCTCTGGCACAGATGTACCTAGGGGTAAAACTGAAAAACACCTCTTTGAGCTAGACTCGAATGGGAACTGGTGCACGACAACGGGCCTTGCTGGACTCTTGGTTAGAACACTCCAGGGGGAAATGCTTAGGATAATTCTCCTTTTCATTACAAACCACTATGAAGGGTTTATGAGTATATAACTCCTCAATGAAAATATTATTGTAATTATGGATTATATCCATAAACTATTTAATTTATGTTATGTATTTTACTTTTTTGGAATTATAAATTGCATTTCATAAACTGACCTAGTGTATGGAATTGTTTAGAAAAGGTGCCCAGTAGAAGGAATGAGAACTCCAGTAATACCTATGATCCGAAGAATAATAAGGGTCATATCATTCATGGTATTAATCCAACTTTTAAAAAATAAATAGTGTCCCACGTATTATCAGCATATGAATAAATAGTATCATAATATTAGTAAATACATCTCTGAATCCTATGGCTTTGAAGATAAGAAAGAGAAGAAAAGGATGGTACAAAGAAATATGGATAACAGGAATAAGGGAAAGAAGGATTTTCTAATATGTGATAAACGTGGAATGAATCACCTTGGTAAATACTTGATGATAATGGGAGTTTGTAATATTTCTGGAGAAAAAGGACACCAAGTACGTGATCACAAGGGTAAGAATTTTTTTTAAATGTATAATGATTTATCTTCAATGTGTTAGGACACTATATTAATCAATATCCCATTCATAATAGTATAATGCAAATGATGTTATTGGATAATAATCAAGTTATGATACTACCTCAGATGAAGAGGAGTGATTAGAGTTATTATGTTGTTATTAAAGAATTATGCCATTTGAGTGTTGTATCAAAGATGTACTGGTTATAATAATTATGTTTTATATAAAGATTGTACTGCAATACTATTTCATTAAGGACTTGAGATTTTGTGGAACCAAGAAAAGTGACTCAATTGTAGGTTAAATTTTTGGAATATATATCGTTGAGAGAAATATAAACCATAATATGGTTTGGTACTGAGGTAGTGATTTTGGAATAATAAATGATTGATTTGGATAAATTATATTGGATATTCTTCACTACATTGAATCTGATTAACGATTTATATATATTACATCATTTTTTGAGTTTACATAATTTTTGGATAGAAGGAGTATATCCAGTATTATATAATGAATAAGGGAGCATGAATGTAATCAATAAGGTTTTATGGTAATTCATGATGTTGTAGTGTATTAAAAGAATTTTTGATGAAGGTGTTCACATGTTATTACATGGAAAAAAGGATCTTCATTGTGTTTAAATTCCCTATAAATTTTGAATTGTGAGTTCGGACAAATGTATTTTGGATAAGTCTAGTTTGAGATTATTTTTGGATTTCCATAAGAAGGACAACCCGGAGGTCGGGCTGCAACCCGTTGCGTCCGGCAAGGCCACGAGACTTGAACCCGCAACCGAAGGGCGACAAGGGTGTATCCACTACCACTAAGACACGTGATGTCCTGGAGTGAATAATTTATTTTTTATAAAGGGTATAATAGATGAATTATGAATTTATTTTTTTAACCCTATAAGAATAGGATAAATTGAATATTTTTTTATGTTTTATTATCTTTTAGAGTGAAAGATGAGTTTTCGGTAGGAATTAGTTAAAGGATGGAACTCTACCTGTCAAGTATATATATATATATATATATCTTCTCTTATTCTATGAAGAAATTAATTCTTAAACTTTAGGTAAAGGATATTAAAACTAAAAATGTTTTATCCTAATACCTTATGTTTTGTGTGACCGATGATATTTTAAATCATCATAGATTGGTGGCTTTGAGACCCTCAATTATAATTTTTTTTGTGATTGATGACCTCAATCACTACCTATAAATATTTACATTTTATTCCAATTATAAGTCTTTAATTTCTACCAATGTTCTCATAATAGAGATCATAATTTGTTGGTGACTTCTTCATTCACCTTTTCCTCTTATTTGGACTAAATTTAATTAACCCAATTACCGATGTGGGTTTTCCCACAAAGGTATTTTCTATTTTCAACCTTTTATTTTTGAATAACAATTTCAAATTGCGAGGATGCAATTTATTAAAGGAGGGAAGAATCTAACACCCCAATATTTCATAGTTTTCTATTTCTTCAAAGTAATTCAATAACTTGCATTACACCCAACATCGAGTTCAAGCGCACCACAAGATTACCATACTAGCCATTCAAAAGCGGTTATGAATTGTATTAACTAAATTTTTTACATTATATAATCCTTATAATTTTAGAATCCATATTATGAGTTTCATAGACATAATGTAAGAACTAATTCATTTTTTTTCAAATAAAAGAGATATTTTAAAAAATGAACTTTTACCATCTTTTATTTGTGAACCCTTTTTAAATCTAATGTTTGAACCATTTATATATTAAATTTTACAAAATAAACATCTTATTTAGAAGTAGGGAATAAGAATTTAGTTTCAATAAATTTTGGGTGTTTTTATGATAACTTTCATATTTGGGTGACTACTGAAAACTACAATATTTTAATTAAAAACAACTTTTTTAATCTAAATAATTTATATTGATAAATTATACATTTTAATGGTTTGGAAGTATAAATATATTATATTTTTACCATTTAATCCAAATCTGGACATTGTAAGTAATTTCACATTGAAATTGGCCATAAACAAGTGGCAATCTTTTGATAGTTATTATTTCTAAAAAATACGCCTTTTGGTTTTGACAACGGGAATTAATTTTAAATTAAGAAATGAAAATTTTATGTTTTAAATTTGGTAAAATAGACTTCATTTTTTAATTCTGAATATCAAAATTATCTTAGGGTGAATTTTCTATATTTATCTGAAAACTTTCACTTTTTGATGAGTACTGAAAAACACTGAGTTATAGTTTAAAACTGAATTTTTATTTAAATAATTATTTATTTTATTTAAATTAATTAATATAAAAATAGATACATAATACTTATATAAGTTAATTTTAATTCATTGGAGTCATTTTATAATAATTATATATATATATATATATAATTTTTTCGAACTTCTCACCGTCTTTTACCCACCTCCTAGAAGAATTTACAAATTCCCATAAAACATAATTTTACCATTTCTGTCAGTTGAATTTCGAAAATCCGAGAGACACGGTTAATATCAAGCAGTAAAATGTGGTTCAATAAGATAAAAATTATTTTTTGTGAATATGAACTTTTTACTTTTATTTAACGCAGTTAAAGGTAAATAGGGTAACTGTAGGTAAAAAGAGTATTGTAAAAATTAAAAATTACCTTAACACATGTCCTAACATTATTTGATGAGTAATTTCCGACCATGGGCATCTTTTGGTTTATTTTTGAACCTCATGGAGCCACTTATGATTGATAATGACACTTTAGATTAATTAATTTAATATAAAGGCAAAATTGACATATAAAAAAACATTTTAGTAATTAATTTTTAAATAGTTTTATATTAGTAATAATTTTGAATATAAATATTCATTGGAAAGATAAAAATATTTCCTAAATCATGGTATTTATTTAAAAAATTTATACATCGACTAAAATAAATTATTTAGGACAATATAATGATGCAGTATTTACCTCATTAATAAATTATTTAAATAAATTAGATTTTAAATATTAAAATAATATCCAAAAAAAGTCCAATTCTTATTGGATGATTTAATTTCGACCGTTAGACATCTTATCTTCGACTCTAATGATTTTTGGACCTTTAGAAACCAAATATAATTATATAATAAAATAATATTTTCACACTTTCCTAAAGAGCCCCTCCTCCCCCTTATAAAAGGAGACCACTTATAACCAATTCCTCATACCACTCAAGCCATTAGGCTCATCCCAAATCTGTGAAATTAAGCTCCTGAAATCCCTCTCCTCCTCCAAGAAGCCTTACCTTAGGAAGAAGGCACTTTAATGAGTCCTTTTGGTTCAAACCAAAGGATGTTACCCAAATTAAAGGTAACAATTTATCTTAATTTCATTTTTTATTTTACTCATCCAAAACCTAAAATATTATTATCACTTTCTTTTATAACAACACCAGTATCCTAAATATACTAGGATGTTGTTATGAGATTTATTTTAATTACACTTACACACACCTCCATCTAATGGGTAAAGAACATAATGTTTCTGTGGATGGAAAACTAACTCCTCACGAAACGATGATTGTTCAATTACCTCCAACCGCCTATCATGGTGGCCATTATGATGGAACTGTATTTATATATGATATATATAATGTTTTTGTTTTATTCATTCTTATATATTTTTATTTTATAGCATACCTTAATGGTTTCCATTATGAGTAAATGCGATAATTTCATTTGAGGATGTGCAGACTACCGCCACCTCAAAGTGATATGACTCGTTAATACCATATGTGGGATTTATAAAGGATGGAGTTAATGATAATATATATGATATAATACTAGAATTATATTATACTTATGTATAATTATGTTTTAAGTCCATTAAAATAATAAATAGAAACTAATGCAGCGTTCATGCGTACGTACGACTTACCATCTCCATGAATGATACATTTCATTCTTACCACAAAATGATATGTACTATTATAAATACATGTATATATATGATATATATGATATATATGATATCTATATCATGAATATCATTCTGGATATAATAATATTTTGACCATGTGAACAACTTGTAACTATAAGTTGTTCATTTTTGACTCAAGTGCCGAATATCGACAAAACGAACGTTATTAACTTATATGATTACATAATGTTTATAACATGGTAATAAGTGATATAAAAGGAATAATAAACTTGAAAATGGTTCTTAATAAAGTAGATATTATTTTCAGTTTATTATTCAGGATGTTAGAGAACGAACGGGTCAATTCAGACACGAGGTAAGGGGTTTTCATCTCACTCCTAATTCTCATGAGATTCATGCCATATTGACACTATTAACTTTTGTGTGGTTTATGTACTACCCATAATTTTATTATATCGGTAATACACTTTAATATATTTGTATTTACATATTAATTGTATGATACCTCTTTCATGGGGTGTATGTTTCGTATGTTACTAAATTGTTAAGGGTTAATTCCTCAATCTCATTATTATCTGAGATTGTTTATGTGTAAGTATTTACTGGGACATTTTTATCATCCATGTACATTTTTCATAATAATTATTTCAAAATGAATATTTTTAGGATTTTTTAAAGGTACTATTTATGAAGATCATAATTTTAATTGTTTTAAATATTTATCTTTCTAAATATTTTTAATTAATTTCGATGTTTTCAAAATGATTTTAAGGATTGATTGATATGGACATGAATGTTTTGAAATGATAATTCTTTTCAAAAGTTTCAAAGTGGTATGGGATAATTTTATTCAAAAATATCTTTTAAATTACTTCCTTTATAAATGTGTGACTTTTAAATAATTTTACAAAAATTTTATTTCTATCAAAAACTTTTACTCATCATTTTCAACTATGTCAGCATCCTTTACTGGATATTATTTTTGATCGAGGTTGATTTATTATGATACAAAACATCTATATAATATTGAAGGTTTTGTGATATTTTTTACTATGGATGTGTTATTTTTATACCATTCATGGTTTTTGAAGAAATTATTGACATTTATTATGCTAGTTTTAATACGAATGATTATTTTATGTTTAAACCGGTTCATATGAGGAATGCATTAGACTTAATATGTGACAGGTGGTGCCCGCTATAGCTCCTCGATGCATCGGTAGGTCTTATGAGACAAACCAGTGTCTTGGCATAAGGCCTTGACAAAATATTAATTGTAGTATTGGAACAAGGCCTTGACTATGTGGTTATAATAGTCGGGCATTATGCATTCCATAGTTATGAAAGTGGTTAGAGATATTGCATGTGATTATTCGACTAGTAGAATATCCATGCGAATAAGTAAATGGGATTAAATTGTTTTATTTTTTTCCATATTATGATGATGTTCAAGTTAAAAAGTATTTTGTTTTAGTTATTCATTTCCTAAAAAGTTTATTCTTATTTATGAATGTTTCCGCTGTATTGTTATCCTTACTAAGCATCTGATCTCACCCCTTTCTATGTTTTATTTTTCCCAGGATTTAAAGAAGTGTATTGTGATTGATATACAGGGTTAAGACATTAGAATAATGGAATTCATAACGGATTATATATGTTCTTTTTTATGTTATGAAGTGTAATGTATCATTAATGTATATAATCTATTTTCCAAGACTTCTAAACCGATCGGTCATTCAAGACATGATCTTTTGTAATCAGGCCAATGTATTAAAATAATGCACCGACTCTGGGTAACTAGGGATGTGGTGTTACGCACATTAAATAGTTTTCGTTATAAATCCATTGGTCTCACAAAGAATAATATAATGGTAAAAAAGGTTTTTATGATGAGAATTTCCATTAATTCTATATACTTTAAAACAAAAACAATCTATTAGATATTTCATATAGATAGTGGAAGATGAACATTTGGTGATATAATTACTTATATTCCTCTAAAACCATGTAATAATAAAAGGATTTCATAAAAAATCCTTAATTAATCATTTGTGTAATGAAAAAGGACTAATGTAAAATTATTTGAAAAAATGTAGACATGGAAGAAAAAAATATATGATCAAATCATCATTTCTTTCAAAAATTAATATTGAATGAGTATCCTGAGTTTAATCTTTAATAAATATAAATAAAGAAAAAATAATGATAAATAACTCAATATGGTATTATATGCACTTCAAAAAAGTACTTTGGTTATTAATGACAAATTTGTCTTCATATAGTGTAAATTGAGATGAAATCCATTACCTTAGGCTTGAATCATAACATACGTTATCTATATTTTTGAATAATAAACTTATGTTAACCATTTATATTCTTAGTATACGTTTTTATTATTTTAATAACATAAATTATTAATATTTTATATTTAGTTAATCAATTATGTGAGTTCACGTCAGATGTTTTGATGATATTTAGTTCATATGTACAAAATGAATTCTATATGTAAATTATGAAAAAATTTCTCAGCATTCATTAATAAAAAAATTAATAAAAATGAAATAATTATCATTTTTATACATATATTATACATATATAACCAATCAATAATGATACTTATGAAAACTGAACTGAATTAAAATCATAGAGATGGAAGGTCACATATTCACATAACTAAATATTTAAGTTATCCATGATCAGGATAAAAAGAAGGTGAGTATTAATATATCCTTATATAATGAAAATTATTTAATAAATAAAATATTTTTTTTAAATTAACTTATATATATTATCCGTGATATGATGTGGTGAATTTTTTTTATCATTTCGTGGAAGTGGCTGTCGACACATATGCATAGGCAACATTATAATATTTTTAATAAAAGGAAAGGTATGGAAATATTAAACATATTAATTTTAAAAAGGATTATTTTTTTTATGAATAATATATATGTGTGTTTTTATATATTAATTTGATCATTATATTAATCCATGATATGTGGTGATGGAAAATGAATTATACCTTTTCATGATGCAATCATCTGAGAGACAAACATAAGATGTTTCTATTTTTTATTTAATATAGAAAATATATAAAAATGTTATTACATTAAAAAATAATATATAATTATATCATATGTACTTTATTAAATATTTCATTGGTGTTGAATACTATTTTAATGTGGTGTATGAAGAAATAAAATAAAACGTCTTATTTATTAACTATATATCTTATTTGTAAAATAACTTTAGTTTTGTAACTAATTATTTTGTAGGATGATTATTAGATAAAAAGGTGGTATATACCATTAGTAAATATGTAAGTAATATATTTTAGTAGTTATTTTCCAATACATAATTTTTTAGAAGTGCGGAGACGTGAAGAGAAGGGGTATCCTTTTATAAGTTGGGGAGAAGAGACATAAGGAATTTTTATAAAAATAATAAATATTATTTAAATAATTAAACAAATAGGTAAAAAATGTAATGTTTATAGTTATTTTATTATATAGGGTATATTTCTGACCTTCCAAAATCAAATTATATAAGTATTTACATCATTTTAGTCCATACACTATTAGTTTAAACCCCCGATAAATAAATTTACTAATTATAGATGGTGATGTATTTTTAATATAATGACTACCCATTTTGAAAAAAAATAATGTCAAAATATAAATTATATTAAAAATAAATATTCCAAATCTAGAATAAATTATATGATATTCAATATAAAAAATTTGCAGATTTTAATTTTAAATTAAAATCATAAAATGTATTGAAAAACAATTTTCCATAATGATTCCTTGTTATGTATAAATTTTTTTTATACAAAATTAGGGAAATAAATTAATTTAAAATATTATAATTGTATTATTTATAATAATAATGAATAATTTTTTTTAATCTATTAAAAAAATTGAACATTGTATATAATTTAAATAAAATGAAAACTTCTATAAAATATTTTTATCAATATTCATTAGGAAATAAAATTTTGTAAAAATATGTACAATTAATCCTATGAAAGTTATGAAAGTATAAAATATAAAATGAATAATATTTTTTCATATAAAGAAAAATAAATTAATTAATTTTGAAAAAAATATATAATGCATGAAAATACAGTATTGTTATAAATAATGATTTCTTCCATTTCACTGTAAAATTACATAATATTATTACAATGAATATTAATATTTGAAATATAATAAATCATTATTTTTAGTAATTTTTTTCTTAAAAATTGTACATTAAATGTAATTCTTTAGTTTTCATATGTTTAGTCTTATCGATATGGCTTTCCCTAGTGTTTTCTAATAATAATCCCTACAAATATATAGGCATTCCTCTAATTCATCTAATGAAAACTCCTACCTTTTATATATCTTATTTCAGGAAATTTTCCACATATATATATAATGATAATAAAATCCAAGAGGACATATTTCTTTAGGATTTTACATACATTGTACATAACATGATACTTGTACACAAATAAAATTTTAAAACTGTTTTACATGCCCTCAAATTTCCATTGCTCATCTGAAATTGCACATGATAACCTTGGGATGTATCCAAGAATGTGGTGAGATATAAAGGATAATAAGTAGATAATTAATTAATTAACCATATTATAAGTAGTATATGTGAATAATGATATATGAATTGATTACATAGATGGGTGGTAATCATTATACGGATCAATAAAGCATGATATTTGTGATGTCTTGACCTAAGAGCCATTGAACGGTGCCCCGCACCGAATGGACACATGCCTTCAACCACGCCTCCCCATACGCCATAGTGTGATGACTAGTAGAGAGGGTATAATAAGTTAGTTTTGGGGAGAGTATACCATCCTTTTCTAGAATAAAACACTAGTACAAACAAATAACCATAACCATGTGAAGAAGAATATATAAATAACAAAAATACATCATTGTCATATAATGACCAAAATAGAAAAGGTGATACACAACTGATAGATAAATCATTCTATGACAATATAATTGTCTTGTGCCTACAATACAACTAAAAGTAAACACACAATGACTCTGAAGCGGGTGCCAAACAGCATCAGGTTCCTTCTCACATGATCCAATCCCAAACAGAAACCTATCCAAGGGCCTTTCCATTATCATATCCTGCAATAATAATTTATACTTGGGTGCCGATCAAGAGGCCTACATAGGGTGTGATTCAAACTCAATAGGCCACCTCCAATAGTGTCTAAAATGAGTCAAGTCAAAAGATAGTGCATGTAGTTTTATTAATCAATAAATACAATGTATAATTTAAACAGTTATGACATTTCCCAGTAATATTTAATCATCTCCCTAGTCCAATTAAATTCAAGTTTCCCATTTGAATCATCATTCATAATCATTAATCATTTTTGTGTAGGACTTAATGACTAGAACTGAAATTCTTAGTTGAATCATTATTCATTGTTATCATTAATCATTTGGTGTAGGTTTTCATGCATAGCACGAAAAATTTCATTTAGTGAAGGTTGTCATTCCTAGCACTCCAATTCTCATTCGGTGTAGGTCTTCATACCTAGTACCCTATATTCACATGTTTAGATAACTATTGCAGAGGAATTCCATGTCCACTTCCCAACATCAAATTGGTCAAGGTCGCCATTCCAATCACCATAATATCTCATCTATTTAATTAATCTCTAAATAATAATAATTTCCCAAATTATTCTTCAACTAATCCAATGATTAGTTAATAATTTAAAAGGCCATTAGTTAATTCCACAATTAAACTATCACATAACCCCATATTAATTCATTGATTAATTAGTCAATAAATACCATTCTCATTCAATAATTAATTATTCACAATTAATTATCCTTTTCAAATCTCATATTTCCTTAATTAATTATCACCATAACTTATCATTGATCTACATCATAACATATAACTAACTCTACTAATTAATTATATTTTTTCAACATCATGGAACAAATTTAATTTTCATAAATAATTATATATCAAAATTTAATTAAATATCGCAATTACATTATCATACTCCCGTGAGTTCTATTTGGGGACCCCCATCGTTCAATTGATGATTCAATCATCAATTAAATCACCATGGTAATTTAATTCAATTCTATATTCCTAATTACTCCAAATTAGAAAATTAAAATATCAATGGAATCTATAAAATTCATAAACTCAAACACAATTCATAAATTAGGAATACATGAGTTCAATTTAATCAACCTACCATGGTTTTTTGACAAGATATAGCCCAAAAGAAATCCCCAAAATCCAAGTGGCACAACGTTGTCGATCATGCTCTAGATGTAAAAAATTAAAACTAAAATTTAGATCAATGGAATCAATATATTTTTAAACTAGATCATGATCCAAAATCTATTATCTAGATCTCGACTCATAGTTTTAGATATGTTGAAACGGTTAAGAGCCTCCATGAAAAGATTAGTAAAAGATATAATAAGGAATGGAATAATCATTAGGATGAACCCCACATACCACAAGGTAAGCCGATCTTCAATATGGGCTTTCAATATCAATTTAATGTGTTCATATTTCCTTGGAATCTCATTGGGAGTCTTTGGAAACACCTAGAATTCATCCAGCCTAACCAAAGGTCAATAACATTTATTTCTTTGGGGTTCAAGAAGTTTTTAAAAGGATTTTCGGAATTAAAAGCCCACATTCCCAGTTTCATGGGAAGATGCGCATAGTTAAGAAAACCATGCACTAACCATACAGACACCTCTGTCTAGTTTTTCACATTTGACATGGTTTGGTCCCACAGTTTCTCAAATCATGGGCTAACCGTGATGACCCCTCTGTATAGTTTTTCACTCTTGGCACGGTTTTGTCACACAGTTTTTAAAACCCTGCACAAACCGTGCCCAACCCACTTTCTATTGGGTTTCCATAAAAAAATTACACACATGAACTCCATGCTACTACTCCAAGTTAAATTTTATTAAATTATATTAAAAATACCAATAAATGTGGCAGAGATGACTCCAAAATGGTCGGCATCCTATAATCTCCCCACTTTATAACAACTCATCCTCAAGCTCCACTCTCGAACTTCTAAAAGATTTCAATCCAATAGTATTGGGACATTAAGACCTCATGTATTATTACCTTTCCCAAGATCAAACTTTATCATTTTTATGTTACCATAACACATGAACTAACGACATGATCATTCTATGTAACAATTTTTCACTACGACCCTACTCACGTATCAAATTCTCCTCAATGGACGCATTAGTCTTGTGGTCAACCTATTCTAAATGAATCAAATGATAATGGATGGGGTAATACCTTCATTGTTGTAAAACATGGAAAACATCATGAAATGTGTTGTATTTTTGTGGAAGTGCTAATCAGTTCAGCACGAGCCTAATTCTCTCTAGCACCTCAAATGGTCCCACAATCCTGGGCACTTACATTGCAAGCCTCTTTATCATTTTTTGACCCAATCTAGGGAACACCCAAATGAAGACAAAATAAACCTCTATAAACTATAGGGGTCATCCTCAATTATCTGCATCCTAATTCTATCTTCTCTGAGTCGTAGCAATACATTTCTAAATCAATTGTACCCGCTCTGATGTCTGCTGAATGAGACTCTATCCCAACTGATCTAAGACACCCGCCTCTATCCAATATATAAGTGATCTATATGGTCTACTATAAAGTGCATCGTACGATGTTGTCTATATAGTTTCATGATAACTTTTGTTATATGTATACTCTACTAATGCCATGTTTTTTTTCCAAAGAACCACCAAACTCATGAACACATTGTCGCAACAAATCCTCTAACACCTATATGGTACAATAAAACTAACAATCTTTCCATGGGAAGAATGTTATACATAAAATAACCTATTTATCAACCTCCTTCTATAATCCCTTCTATAAGCACAATGTAATGTGTGGATCACGATCTGAAATTATAGTCAGTGGAACCAGATGAAAACAAACAATCTGTCTAAAATAGAGTTCTCCCAACTTCTCTACGTTAAAGTTTTCCCTAATATAAAGAAGTGTGCTACCTTCATTAGTTTAACCATAAAGACCCAAATAACATCAAACTTCCTAAGAGTCATTGTATGTCCTACCATAAAAGCTATAGTCATGCCATACAACTTCCATTCTGGAATAGGAAATTACTGTAATAGGCCACCAGGTCATTGATTCTTTACATTCACCTACTGATAGTTGAATCATCGTGTTATAAACCCTGATATCTCCTTTCTCATGCACGACCACAAAAACTATCATTGAATGTCATGGTACATTTATCTCACCCAAGGATGTACCACCCAACTTGAAGAATAAAATTATAACATGTCTTCCTTTTGCATAATTGTAGGAACAACAACCCAATTTTTCACATAGATGATCTGATCCTCTTCTATTTTACAGTCTGATGTTGTCTCTCGACAATCAAGGATTTCCATTTTGGATAAACACTATGTATACTCGTATTTCATGTCCCTGATCAAACACAAAATTGTAGACTCCACTACTACAGAAACTACATTCATCCTCTCCCAACTCTCCTAAATGACCACATGAATTTCGGCCAACAGAGTCATCATCTTCCACTCTGCACTCGACTCAAGTACCAACTGAGTCTATTTTTTTCTACTCAAGTAATCAACCACACTATTCCCCTTCTTATGTGTATATGCTAGTTCAAAATCAATCAATTCATCTATTATATATTTCATTGCTATAGAAGATTCATGTAGTGATGTGAAAAGATATACTTGAATCTTTTTTGATCTGTAAAAAATGTAAAGTTTTCACCCAAAAGATAGTGTCACCAACACTTAATAGCATAAACCTCTACTTCCAACTAAAGGTCATAGATATGGTGATTCTGTTCATATGGACTCAACTACCAAGTCCCAGATGAAATGTCTTTATCCCCATGCATCAACACAACTCCCAGTCCAACCCCAAAAGCGTCCCAATACACCCTGTACTCCCCACCTGACTTGGGTAAGATAAAAACTAATACTGATGTCAACCGCTTCTTCAACTCTTGAAATAATCCTCACATTATTAAAAATTATCCATTTCATTTTTAAACACGTATGTTGTGCTTCCATTAGGGAAAATCCATAGATAATACTCCTGAAATAACCAGATAATCTCAAAAATCAATGAATATCAAAAACAATCATGGGCTTCTACCAAGAAATCACTACATACACATTCTCTGGGTAAACATACTCACCTTCTTCTGAGATTATATTCCACAAAAAGTGTTCCCTATCAATCCAAAAAAGGAACTTTCGATAAAATGGCATATAGTCGATGCCCTCTTAGTGTACTTAGGATGATGTCATGATATTGGGCATGATCATCATGAGTCATGGAGTACACTATGATTTCATTCAAAAGCACCACCACAATCTAATCTATGTATAGATTAAAAATCCTATTCATCAAGGCCATAAACACTGATGGAGAATTTTTTAACCCAAACTAAATTATAACAAACTCATAAAGGTTATACCTTCTTCTGAAAGAAGTTATTGATATATCAGAAGTCTAAACCCACACCAGATGATACCCCGATATCATATCAATCATTGAGTACATACTATCCCCCTTTAGTCGGTAAATCAAATCAATGATATTTGGATGAGGATATCAGTTCTTCACGGTCATTTTATTCAACTTCTGGTAATTAACACATGAGAGTAAACTCCCATCACCCTTCTTTCTGAAGAAAATAGTTGATCCCTAAGGAAATGTACATGGACGGATAAGGCCTTTATTCTCCCATGCCACCAACTATGATTGAGCGCTTGAAGCTCAGTCTCTGCCATTCTGTAATGTGGAATAGTTAATGCCTCAACCACCAACATAATCTCAATAATGAATTCAACATATCTCTTAAGTGGAATCCCAAAAAATTCTCATGAAATACATCATGAAACATTTCTACTACTGGTGGTAGGAAGTCCTTCCTACCACTCCCATCATCTAGAAAAAGACAAGAAACATGTGTCGTGAGCTCTCCCAATGGCTGATTAATTGGCCTCACTCTTATGGAATGGATATCCCATTCTCCATGAGGGAGATATTGGTCACCCTTAGTATATCCAATGGTCACTCTCTTTTGATAACAATATATTTGATCTTGGTATGCGACTAGCTAGTCCATACCTAGAGTTGGTGCCTTATTATGTATCATTGGAATGATCGCAAAAGATCATGTCTCTATAGACTGATTAGTTCAGTATCCTCGGAAGTACTAGATACATTCATAAGGTTTACATTACATTATAAAATGGAAAAATACAACAACATTGTTTCCATAAAAAACACCGGGATCCCATAGACTATCCTTGCATGTTAGTGAAAATATACTTCTTCGTATCCTGGGAAAAATAAAATATCAAAAGGGGTGAGATCCGATGCTCAGTATGGATAACATTATAGTGGAAACATTCATAAATAAGCATAAACATTTAAGGCAGTGTATAAGACTAAAACAAAAGCCTTTTAAACATTAACATCATCATAATATGGAAAAGACAAAATCAAATAATTATATTTACTTATTCTCATTGATATTCAACTAGTTCAATAATCACATGAAATATCAATATCCACTTTCATAATGACAGAATGCATAATTCCAGACTTTCATAACCACATAGTCAAGGCCATGTGACAAGACGACAAATAAGATTTTTTCAAGGCCTTATGCCAAAACACTTGTTTGTCTCATTAGACATATCGATGAATAGAGGAGCTATTGCAGGCTCCACCCGTCACATACTAAGTCCAATTCATTCCTCATATGAAAAGGTTGAAACATAATTTGAACATTCGTATTAAAACTGGCAAATGAAATGTCAATATTTTAACCAAAAACCAGGAATGGTATAAAAATAGCACACCCATAGTCAGACCTAACTCATTCAATACAATATGGAAGATTTTATTATAATATATCATCCTTTATAGAGAATAATGAATGATATTGACATAGATGAAAATAATCATCAAAATTATTTGAGAGAAATGTCCCTCTTTTTCTTGAAAACATTTAATAGTTTGACTATATATTAAGAAGCTGTTTAAAATAGATTTTTAATAAAAGTGTCTCATACCAATTTGATACTTTTAAAATTAATTTTAATTTTAAAACATTAATTTTCAAATAAATAAATCCTTAAAACCATTTCCAAAACAATGACATTAATGAGATTATTTTTGTATAACAAATCATTAAAACATTTAAAATTATATTTTAGTTAGTGTTCCTAACCAAATGAGAGACAAATGAATTCAAATAATTGAGGTAATAAAAACATTACAATATCATAAGAATAAATAGATTCATGATATGCTATTTCGATGTACAGTAAATACACCAAATAAAAGTGAATTGGCACATAACATCAAAAATGACTCAATGAAATGCATGT
The DNA here is from genome assembly GCA_963277665.1 of Viscum album. Taxonomy (NCBI): domain Eukaryota; kingdom Viridiplantae; phylum Streptophyta; class Magnoliopsida; order Santalales; family Viscaceae; genus Viscum; species Viscum album. Next base: position 496,118,001 of record OY728123.1, on the reverse strand, counting down.
TGAGATGAAATCCATTATAAAAATCATATGCTTAGGTTAAAGATAAATCAATTACATAATTATGTGTGAAAAATATAAATGCACTCAATATGATTGTATATTCAGTGTAAATCAATCAACGAACATTCACACATATTCTTGTAAAAACAACACCAATGAATTGGATGTTTAACTCAATGAATAAAGATTGAGTTAAAATTACTCTTATCGGGTTCATATCAACGATGTGATAATTAAAAAATGGATTCATTAAGTTTATAAAAGTATATCCATGTTAAGGGGAGTGGAAATTGCTACACAAATAATAAATACTGATTCAACACATAATCCTGGAGTAAAATAATCAATGAAGTATGAGTAAATCCGAATGAGTGGAAGTTGAAAATTGAAATTTTCTTTCAAATTTCGAAACTTACGATAAATACATTCCATGAAATATGGATCATACAATGAAGATGTAATTACTCATAAATTAAATTATATTACTCAAGAAATATAATCATTGGGAAGTACATAAAACACACAAAAAGTAAATTGTGGAAGTGTGGCATGAATTTCACAGAAATAGGAATTGAGGTGAAAACCCTTACTTCGTTGTAATCAATCAAGTCGTTTGGAAACAGGTTTATAGAAACCAAATGAATCACAGAATACAACAAATATAAATATAATAATGATAATATATATCAAATGACAGTACACAATACACCACATTTAATAAATAAGTGGTGAACAAAGGAAATCTCGCGGAATTAAATGTGAGATATGAAACCGATTAATTTGTAATTTTTCTGGTCAAAGATAGGTTAAAATCCATTATAATGGTGAAATAATTTTTATTAAATTATACAAGAATCACATACATTTATATTATATCCTATATGTTCTTTTAATATTTCTTTTTTGATAATAATTTAGTATTATCATCGTTTTCGGTGTTAATTAATTTGTTTCCCTTTATATTCCTTTTCTATAAGTAGTGTTTATTAGGAATAAGATGAAAATTATTCATATTAAGAATGATATTAAGTCTTATAGAATTATTTTTATTCATCTAATGAAAATTATTCTTGAATGTATTTCTATGGAGAATGATTCTCATCGTGTTCGTGGAGACGGTATTTCGTACGTACGCACAAGTGACAATATCATTGTTTTGATATTAAAATAATATATAAATTTATAGTATATCATATATAAATAATAATTATAATTTTATATTTATTTTTTACATCAATTACACATCATTATTATACCCATCTGAATAATAATGTATTGAATAAGAATTACACCACGACGTGTAGACGGTAAGCCGTACGTACACACGTATGGTGACATGTCATTCAAAGGATGGATAGAATAATTAATATGGTTGTAACATATTTATAATAACATCACAATATATATACGATACTGGAGTTATTATTTTAGAATGTAAACAAAACATAAATAGGAAGTGGAAGAAGAAAGGAACTTGAAAGAGGTGATGATATATTTACCTCTTCTTCGGGTTCTTCCTTTTGACTTGATCAAAAGGGCTTCTAAATTTCACTTTATGACTAAAGAAGGTCACTTGGATGAAGGGTGGACATCTGAGAGCTTATTTGAGCAGATTTTAGTAGAGACAAATGGCGTTGACGGTGTCAATTAGAGAGAAGGAGAGTGCCCTTTCATAATAGGGGTGAGGGGAACCTTAGGAAAAGCAAGAAATAATATTTTATAATAAAATCATTTTCTATTTAGAATGGTTCCAAAATGAATTATTTAAAGTCTAAGATGGGGATGGGTAAAAAACCACTCAACCAATATTTTTTATGAATTTTTCGGTCACTATATTAACATTATATTTTAAATTTAACTCTTAGTTAAATAGTTTGATAATTTCAATGTGTCTTTGTATTTTAATATTATATGGTTAATAAACGTACTATATACTTCTATGTGAACCCAAGTGGTTCATTAATGATAAACCTATCATTATATAAGTCTTTTGGCCAAAACTTATATTTTTAGGAATATAATATCAATTAATAATATAATATTTTTTTAAAAAACTCTTTTATTTTAATTTTGACACTATTTGGTATTTAGGTTTTACAAAATTCATAACAGCATTATTACTTCGATAAAAATTCATCTAAACAACCATAATATTTCATATTAAACTTGAAAATTAGCTGAATTCATAAAAAGTCACAAATTACATTTATTTTACTATTTAAAATATCAATTATTTTAATCATTCATTAATATGGTAATTACTGCATCATAATTGTATCTTAAATAAATTTAATTATTTACTGTCTAAAAAATATAATTAACATACCATTATGTGTGAAATCTTTTTATATTTCTAATGAATATTTATTGCCGAATTTATCTTACGTTTAACCCTATATTAAAAATGGTTTAGTTATTAAACATTGAATTTAACTCTTTTAAATCTTCTTAGAATTAAATAATAATAAATGTATTAGTCGAATCCTAGTGGACCTAAAGGATCATATTTTATTCCTAAGGTTGTTTTTGATCGAATTAGTGTTATCCAATAGAATTTGGACATGTTTTAGGTTAATAATAATATCATTTTTACCCTTAATTACACTATTTACTTTTAACCGTGGTAAATAAAAGTCAAAAGTAATGATTTACAAAAAATTATTTTTATCTTATTGAACAAAATTTTACATACTGATATAAACTATGTTTCTTGGATTTTTGAAATTCAATTCTCAGAATAGGTAAAAAAAAATTATTCAAATTTTTGAATGCTCCTAGGAGGAGGGTAAAAGATTGTTAAAAAGATAAATAAAATTTATATATATATATAATTTTTATAAACTAACTCCAATAAATTACAGTGAATATATATAGGTATTATGAATATATTTTTACCTAAAATAAATTTAAATAAAATAAATAATTATTTAAATAAAAAATCTGTTTTAAACTATAACTCAGTGTTTTTCATTATTCATAAAAAATTCAATGTTTTCAAAAAACACCCAAAATTCACCCAAAGATAATTTCGATATTTTGAATCCAAAAATGAAGTCCATTTTGAATGATAAAATTTATAAAATTTCAAAAAGTGGGTATTACAATTCATAAAGGCTAGTTTGATTAGTTGTAGTGTGTTAGATTCTTAATGTTTCATACAATGCAAGCTATTACATTATTCAATGGGAAACATACAATGGAAGCATGGGGTGTTACATTCTTCCCCCTTTTGGAAATTGCGTCCTCAAAATATTTTTACAATTGGGCTTTGGAACATAATTGAAAGTCCCACATCAAAAAAGGTTTCAATAAAACTATCACTTTAATATAAAGAGAGTAAAGTATAACATTCACCTGAGATAACCCATACAAGGATTCCATGTAGGAAAACATGGATATGGAAGATAAAATATGTGTCATGTTCTAATGGATAGGGATAGAAAACATGATCAGGAGAAAGTTAACAACAAGAAAACCACAAACATGTGATGGGACAAACAATCATTATTTTCCCAGTTGGAAAATCAAATAGACGACATTTTTTTTTTGTTTTATGTTACATTTAATAAAGATGAGGAATCTAGTTATGAGATTGATTAAGAAAATGAAGAGATATACTTATTTTTTAAGTAGAGTTTCATTATTTAATAAATTTCTACCACTAACTCAATTTTTTTTTCAAAATATGAGTATTAAAGAGGACTTGGTCACACCGAAAGATCTAGAATCAACTTCTAGAGTATCACATGATCCACAAAGGATAAAATATATATTTACCTTGTCTTTAGAGATTAATCAAAACCAAAATGGTTAGTACAAGATCAGATAATCCCCCAAAAGTATATTCCTTTGGAGAAAGAAACACTAATCTTAATTTCTAAAATTAAACCAACAATAACATGATGTTAAATAAATACCATTCAATAAAAAATTGTCCTTAAAATAATTTAATAAAATCCAAACTAATATTGAAACCCAAAACATATAAGAATTTGATTATGTTGTCTTCCACGTCAAATTGTATCTCCAAATGGCATCGACTACTCTTAATGTCTCATGCTCAAAAGTAATTAACCTAATCACATATTCTCTATTATAGGTTAATCATTTCCATAAATAACTCAAATCAATATAAATCCATAGTAATAACATAGATAAAAATCCACCATTACTCGTTGAATGAAATCCCATCGTATTCTATTTTCCTTAGTCATATAGTGTTCCCAACAAAGCGAATGTATTCCAAAATAATATTTATCACTTAATCACCAAATCATTTTCCTATAATAAGGGAATTAATTTGATAAGATATAAGATCCCAAATAATCTTATTATTGATCCAAAAAATCATTTAACTAAAAATAATTAGTCACACTTACCAGGGACATCACGTAGACCAGTGGTAGTTGATAAATCCAAATCACACTCTGGTTGTGGGATTGATTCCCACAGTTTTTTCCAATGCTACGAGTTGTCACACAGTCTACATGTTGTCATTTTTTCAAATACTATATTTTATAGATTTACCAAAATGAGATAAATCCCTATAAATAACAATAACATAATTTAACCTCAAATGTTATCTCATACCATGCATTTTCATCCTAAAATATAATAACTTGCAATTGACTCAAACCCAATGATCGTATAAAACTAAATGTTTATTTATAACTATATCCATAAGTGAAATGATAATTCATCCTCAAATATAATTTTCACATGAAAAACAGATGGGTTGAAAATAAAAGAGAAAATTATTCCAAATTAATCCCATCAACAAAGAGCACATATACTTTTAACCATTTATCAAACTAGTAATTTCCACATAGCTTCTTCTTTGACCAATAAAATATCCTATAGAATAGGGAATTTACTAGGGTAATGGCTAGGTCCCCTAAATTTATGAAAAATTACTTTGGATTCTTGGGACCATTTTTATTTTCATATATAGTACACTACATTTTCCTCTGAAATTATTTACATTATGTCCTTGTTTCCCACATGTAACGAATTAATTTGTTATATTGAGACACTTTCATGGGTGTCTCCTTCAACATTTCCTTCATGATGGAAAATGAGGATTCTTTTTTCCATGTTCTCCACTACTAGAGCTCTTACCATTCATCACCGTTATCTTCTATGTGGACTCCGAGTGTTGGTTAATATATATGTTCTGGATCATATTTTGGGAAATATGATTTGTCATGAACACAATACCTTTTACACCTATCAACATTGCATTATGTTTCCCATTTCCTCCACTGTTCCCACCTTGTACATCATGCTCAATGTTACAGTGACTTCAATGGTATCCGTCCATTGAATAAAACCGTAAAGTATTTTTTGAGTAATAGCAGTCATAAAATATTTTAGAGAATATCATGACACAATATTTTCAATTCGAACCATTTTATGATTAACCAAGGTCATTTATTCACATCTTAAATTATAATCCTTCAAATTAGTTTGTAAAAAATGTATATTTTTTAAATCATATTCCCAAGAAGTGTTGTAACAAAAGAGTGAAACAAGGCCTATTGTTGTGCACCAGTTCCTGTTTGAGTCTAGCTCAAACCGATGTTTTTGGGTTTTACCCCTTGGGACATCTGTGCCAGATAAGCCTTTACCTGCTCGTATCCAGATAGGGATGTATTTTCTGGAAAACTCAATAAATCTCTACAATACCTAAATTTAGGATGTTATCCTATACTAATTCTCAAAGACAATCTTACGGATATGTGCTCTAATTAGAGTTTATCTAAATCTAGTTTCCAAGGTTTGTACTAAAATTCCTATGATAGCAATTTTAACACCCAGACCCCAGAAGCCCAGATTCGTTGTATTATTTATGTATCATTGGCATGATCACAAAAGATCTTGTATCGAAAGACTGATTAGATTAGTATCCTTGTAAGTACTACATACATTCATAAGGTTTACATTACATCATGAAATGGAAAACTATAACAACATTTTTTCCGTAGACAACATTGACATCCCATAGACTATCCCTACAGGTCAGTCATAATATACTTCTTCGCTTCCTGGGAAAAATAAAACATTGAAAGGGGTGAGCATATATGATCAGTAAGGATAACAATATAGAGGAATCTTTCATAAATAATCATAAACATTTAAGGCAATGTTTAAGACCAAAACAAAATCATTTTAAACAACATCATTAGCATAATTTGGCAAAGATAAAATCAAATAATTCCATTTACTTATTATCATGGATATTCTACTAGTCGAATAATCACATGAAATATCAATAGCCACTTTCATAATGACAGAATACATAATTTTAGACTTTAATAACCACAAAGTAAAGGCCTTGTTACAAGAGGACAAATAATATTTTTTCAAGGCCTTGTACCAAGACGCTAGTAGGTCTCATGATACCTACTGATTCATCGAGGATCTATAGTAGGCTCCATCCATCACTTACTAAGTCTAATTCATTCCTCATATGAAAAGGTTGAAACATAATCTGAACATTCGTATTCAAACTAGCATATGAAATGTCAATATTTATTCACAAACCATGAATGGTATAAAAATAGCACAACCACAATCAAACATAACTAATTCAATAAAATATAGAAGAATTTATTATAATATATCAACCTCAATAGATTATAATGAATGATATTAACATAGATGAAGATAATCTTCAAAACTATTTAATAGAAATAGCCCACTTTTTCTTGAAAACATTTAAAAGTCTCTCTATTTATCAAGAAGATGTTTAAAATATATTTTTGAATAAAAGTGTCCCATACCACATGGAAACATTTAAAAGTAATTTTAATTTTAAAGTATTAATTTCCATATAAATAAATATTTAAATCCATTTTTAAAACATGGAAATTAATGAGAAATATTTAGAAGAATAAATCTTTAAAACATTTGAAATGATATTTTAGTTAGAGTTCCTAACTAATTGAGAAAAACTTGAATAAAAATAATTGAGGTAATGAAAACATTATAATATCATGATAATAAATGGAATCATGATATTCTATGTCAAAGTATAGTATATACACCAAATAAAATTTCATTGGCGCATAACAAAAAATAAGAATCAATTAAATGTATGTTGAGATGAAATCTGTTGGGAAAAAATCCCTCAAGGTATAATTGAAGACATTTTGAGGTGATTTTGTTTATTGACAAAGTGGGAATCTCTGTTGTGTTTGTTGACAAAGCAAACCATGACATACAAATTTGTTGAAAAAAGGGGATATCATGGTGGCATACCGAGTTCAAGGGATGTGGTTAACGAGCCATGTTTGATTCAAGAACGTCAAAAAAGGAATGATTGATCTGGAAGCGGTACAAAAAAGCAGATACAAGGTGGTGCTGTTTTCTAGTGTTTGACAAATATTGGGACCTCAAAATTGAAAAATGGAGAAAACTATTTTTGGCAAAGGGACGTGCGCGTCAGTGTCTTGGAGACTTTGAAACTTGAGCACCATATGTTTTTCAAGATCAGAACATCAACATACGGAAAAGGAAAAAGGGGCGCCCATGTTTTATGTTTGGGCGCACAAGTGACTTGTGCGGTAGAGACTAGGGTGGTGAGACTTGTGCGCTAAGAGGAGACTTGAACTCCATCACACAAGGTGTCCAAAAGCCTATAAATAGAGGACGACCACTCCTAATTTAGTGAATATTTAAACAATTAGAGAAAATCAGCACTCCCGTCGCACAGGTTTGGGCGCAAAAGGTTGTGAGACGCGCATGTTTGGAGTTGAAGAAGAGAGTGTCATGGAAGTGGCTGAGGTGAACATGCATGCCGGTTTGGACTTGCATGCCGGGACTTGCACGCCATCTTGGAGAAGGGCTCCAATTATGGTTGAAGCACAACAGTCATTTTAGGGCTGCGTGAAAGTTGGAAGATTTCCTGATTCCTTCTGTTCAAAGTGAGATTCATCTACGGGTGAAAGCTAGACTTCAACAGATCATCTACATATAACAGAGGATATATTCATTAGTGATAATGAAGAGACCGACAGTTCTATAAACTGTGAGTGGATCCATTCAAGAGTAATGATCAAAGGAAGAGGAAGAAGGTGATCCTCTCCACCGGCAGTGAGCTAGAGAGAGAGAGAGAGAAACAGGGAGTGTCCCTTGGGCATGCATTATAAAGGAAATGTTCCTAGAAATATAAGTGATCTATCCTGAACATTGTAAACAAAATTGTGCTTTTAGTGGATTTGGTACCTCGGCACATTTCCGGTGTATGCTCCTTGGACGTAGCCTGGTGATGGTAAACCAAGCAAAAATCATTGTTTCCTGTGCATGCTTTGGTTTTTGTTTAAACGTTTCTACAGTAAAGAGAGAGAAGGGAGTCTTTATTAACAGTGAGACAAGATCAATTGGGGCAGTTGTTTTAATCTGTGATACCCTGATTCACCCCCCTCCCCCTCTCAGGGTATCGAACCGAGTGGACCTAAAAAATCACTTATAGAGACCGTATCCTTAGGTTAAGGATAAGTCAATGACATAATTATGCATGTAGAATATAAATACAATAAATATGATTTTATATTCAGTGTAAACAAATCAGATAACATTCACAGATATTCTTTTTAAAAAAAGCACCAATGAATTGGATGTTTAACTCAATGAATAACGATTGAGTTAAAATTACTTTTATCGGGTTCATATCGATGACTTTAGAATTTATAAATGGAGTGATTATGTGTATCAAAATTATATCCATAGTAAGGGGAGTGGATATTACTATAGAAAAAATAAATAGTGATTCCACACATAATCATGGAGTAAAATAATCAATGAAGTATGCGTAAAGCTGAATGAGTGGAAATTGAAATTTGAAATTCCCTTACCAATTTGGTAACATAAGAAACATACATCCCATGAAATATGGATCCTAAAATGAAGATGTAATTACTCATAAATTAATGTATATTACACAAGGAATACAATCATTGGTCAGTACATACATCACACAATTGGAAATAGTGGCAGTATAGCATGAATCTCACGGAAATAGGAAGTGAGATGAAAACCCTTACTTCATTGTAATCAATCAAGTCATATGGAAAAAAGTTAATAACAACCAAATGAATAACAACATAAAATGAATATAAATATAATCATGATAATATATATATCAGATGACAATACACAATACACCAAATTTAATAAATAAGTGGCGAATAGTCGAAATCTTACAAAATTAATATTGAGATAAGAAACCCCTTACATTGTACTTTTCTATGGTTGAGGATAGGATAAACTCATATATAATAGTGGAATAATTTTAATTAAATTATAAAATAATCATATACATTAATATGATATCATATATTATCTTTTAATATTTCTTTGTTAATAATATTTTAGTATTATCATCGTTTCGGTTGTTAGCTGATTTGTTTTCCTTTATATTCATTGTTTCGTAAGTACTGTTTTTTATGAATAGTATTTATCTTATTCATATTCAGAATTATATTAAGTCTATAATAATTATTTTTAACCATATAATGAAAATTATTCTTGAATGGATTACGATGGGGAATGAATCTCATCGCATTCGTCATGACTGAAATCCGTACGTACGCACGAGTGACAATATCATTATTTTGATATTAAAATAATAGATAATTGGATGGTATATCATATATAAAGAATCATTATCATGTTATATTTATTATTTACATCAATTAAACATCATTATTATACCAATCCAAATAATAATATATTGAATAATAATTACACCACGACGTGGAGACGGTAAGTCGTACGTACGCAAGTATGGAGACAAGTCATTCAATGGATGGATATAATAATGAACAATGTTGTACCATATTTATAATAACATCACATTATATATAGGATACTGGAGTTATTATTTTAAAATGGGTAAAACAATGAAATAGGATGATGATGAAGAAAGGAACTTGAAAGAGGTGATTAAATATTTACCTCTTCATCAGGTTCTTCATTTTGATTTGATCAAAATTGCTTCATAGGTTGACTTTCTGGCTAAAGAGAGGCCTCTAGGATGAATATAGGACAATTGAGAGGGTATTGGGCAGAGTTTGGACGATCCAAATGGCTTTGAATGTGTGAATTAGTGAGAAGGCAGAGTGCCCTTTTATAAGAGGGGTGAGGGGACCTTAGACAAAATTAGATATATTATCTTATAATAAAATCATTTTATGTTTATAATGGATCCAAAATGAATTATTTAAATTATAAGGTGGTTATGGGCCAGAAAACACTAAACAAATAGTTTTTAGATAGGTTTGGGTCACTATATTAACCATATGTTTTAAATTTAACTCTTAGTTAAATAGATTGACATTTACCATGTCTCTTTGTATTTTTATATTATATGGTTAATAAAAATACTATATACATCCAAGATAACCCCAAGTGGTTAATTAATGATACACCTATCATTATAATATTATTTTGGTTGATCCTTATATTTTTAGGAAAATAATAACAATTAATAATATAATATATTTTTTTAAAACTCTTTTATGTCAATTTTGACACGATTTGGTATTATGTTTTTTTATAAAATCATAAGATCATTATTACTTCAAAAAATTCATCTAACCAAACTTAATACTTCATATTAACCTAGAAAAGTAGTTTAATTCATAAAAAGTCTCAAAATACATTTATTTGGATATTTGTAATATCAATTATTTTAATCATTCAATAATACGATAATTACTGCATCATCATTGTGTCATAAAAAAATTTAATTAAATAATACATAAAAAATACTAATAAAATACCATTATGTGAAATATTTTTGGATTTATAATTAATATTTATAGTCTAATTTATATTATGTGTAAGAATATATTAAAAATTGTTTAGTTATTAAACATAGAATTTAAAACATTTAACTCATCATTTTATTAAATAATAATAAATGTCCTAATCTAATCCAAGTGGATATAAAGGATCATATTTTATTCATAATGTAGTTTTTGGTCGAATTACACTTATCCAATAGAATTAGGATATGTGTTAGGGTAATAATAGTATCACTTTTAACCTTAATTACACTATTTACTTTTAACTGTGGTAAATAAAAGTTAAAAGTTACTATTCACCAAGAATTATTTTTATCTTATTGAACCACATTTTACATACTGATATCAACCATGTCTCTCAAATTTTTGAAATTAAATTCACATAAGTGGTAAAATAATTTTTTATTTAAATTTGCGAATGCTCCTAGGATGTGGGTAAAAGAAGGTTAAAACGTTCAATAAAAATTATATATATATAAAATTATTATAAACTGACTCCATTGAATTACATTGAACATATATTGGTATTATGTATCTATTTTGACCTAAAATATTTTTAAATAAAATAAATTATTATTTAAATAAAAATTCGGTTTTAAACTATAACTCACTGTTATTCACTATTCATCAAAATCGAATGTTTTCAGAAAAATACCAAAAATTCATCTTGAGATAATTTTGATATTCTGAATCCAAAAATGAATCCCGTTTGGAAAGATAAAATTTATAAAATTTTAAAAAGTGGGTATTACTATTCCTAAGAGCTAATTTGATTGGTCAAGGTGTGTTAGAATCATGACAAATTGGTTTCAGATGAGTCAGTTCTATCGATGAACATTGGAATCTGATCTTTTTAAAGAAAATAGTGTTAAGTGTAGTGAGTGTGGGTATGAGTTTATGGAATCTAGTTTTGGTGTGGCATCCAACATATCCATACACTAGGACCCAGACATTTGATTTCTCACTCAGTTCATGAAAACCCTAATGGCATGTATGTTTTGAAAGTTTTTCTTTATGAACTATTTGAGTCAGCTCACCAGGTATAAATTATTGACCGTGGCGTAGCTGTTCTTTTCATGATACTCCATAAAGACATCATCCTAGGGTTCTGGGAATAGTGACTAATGATGGCCCACCAAACAACTGGGCCTCAGTGTAGGGCCCTCTTTATGTAGAGGCCCCAGCGGTACCATTACCCCTTGGGCCACCGATGCTAGAAGCCCCAACAGTAGAGGGTGCATGCTGCTTGAGCACGTTGCATGTGTTCCAGTTCCAGTGGCCACTGTGGTTCTGGAGTGAGACAAACACGCAGGTGGCTGAGAAATGGTTGGAGGCCATGGTGAGAGCCTTCTTGCTGGAAGGGACACCAATTGATCTCATGATGATCCTTAAAGCTAGTCTTCAATAGGAAGTAGCAGGCAGATGATGGAACATGATTCTTTGGGTTCAAAATGAGGTGACAATTCTCTGGGAATACATCGAGAACCTGTTTCGGGCATAGTTTGTCCTAGACACCCTTCTCATTGTGCACATATATGAGCTTCATCATCCGTAGTAGGGGCAACATGATGGTGGCTCAGTACGCAACATGGTTCACCGACCTCTCATGCTACTCCACTGAAATGGTGCGAGACCCATTATCCAGGGCACTGACCATCGATCCGGGACTCATGAAGGAGTTTAGGGCTTCGATGATTTCTCTTAGCATCCCGATGCAGGTGAGGGAGTTAGAGCGAGCCCTCTTAGTGGAGAGTATTCTTACTAAGTAGTCACAAGCTGCGAGACCCACCATCAGGAATCACATAGTGGATTATTCTACAACTGGCAGAAAATATGCCACAAAGGTCCAAGAGGACCAGACCGACATGTGGACGACTGCAGGATTCTGGGTCTGCTGTGCGGGGCACAGTAGTGGAAAAAATGATTAACACGTTGGCATTTTTCAAATCAGTTCTATATAAACGACATGCAAAGCTGTAATGATCGATATATCACGTCGGTTATTTTATAACCAATGTGATATATCTATCATGATCCATATTTTATGTTGGTAATATTATAACCGACATAAAATATATGGAGATTAGCTGTTTGACGTCGATTATTGTATAACGGATGTGAAAATCGAATCTTTCATGATTTATATCGTCAGTTATTTTATATCCAACATGAAAGAGGAATGCTCGGTGTTGTACCACTTCGTTTATAAAAAAACCGACGTGATAAATCCAATCTCGAAAATTTATCATATCTGTATAAAGTTACATATATCAAGTCGGTTATGAAATAACCAACGTGATAAATAGTTTTCTAAGTTGGTAATAAAATAACCAAATTTATAAACATTAAAAAAATATTTTATCATGACTGTTATTAAATAACCATCGTGATAAATCTTTTATGTGATTTATCGCACCCTCCATTCAGTCATTCTGTTTTCTTTGATCGGGTGACCTGCGACTCATCTCTCTCACCTGGAAAACCTAGAATTGGTTCATCAATGTCGTGCCCCCCAGACACATTTTTCCAATATCATTCTTCATATTTATTATTAACAGATCTATCAGGTCGACTCACAATAGTGAAGTAAGCCTCACATGACTACTTTTCATTTTTTTTCTACGATGCCCTAAACTTATTTTTTGAGATGTTATTTTTATTTGTTTTTTCTATCATGGTTTGTTTCGTAGTGTTCATCTATACCATGCTAAATACTTTTCTAGTAAAATAAATCTATGGAAGTGATATCATGCATGTTTACGATTTTTTTGTGTTATATCATGTGTGTGTGCACATACATAGGGTTTCCAAGGGGGTGGGGGGTTTTACAAGTGGGTGGGGGTGTCCAGGGGGGGTTGTTAGGCTGTCCAGTTGGGTGGGGGTGACCAGCGGGTGTCAAAGGGGGTGGGGTGGTGTCCATGTGGGTGTAGGGGATGTCCAAGGGGGGGGAGGGAGCTGTCCAGAGGGTTCGGGGGGCTGTCTAGAGGGTTCGGGGGGGGGGGGGGGTGTCCAGAGGGTTCAGGGGGCTGTCCAGAGGGTTTAGGGGGCTCTCTAGAGGGTTCGGGGGGCTATCCAGAGGGTTCGGGGGTCTGTCCAGAGGGTTCGGGGGGGGGGGGGAGTACATGGGTGTGTGTGGGTGTGTGGGGGGGGGGGGGGGTTGAAGGGGGACATTGGGTGGAGGTGGCTCTCCAAGGGGGTGGGTGCGTGGGGGGGGCTATACAAGGTGGGGGGGGGGGGGGGCTGTCCAGAGGGGTTGGGTGTTGTCTAGGGGGGGGGGGCTATCCAGAGGGTTCGAGTGTGTCCAGGGGGGTGTCCAATGGGGTAGGGGGTGGGGGTGGTGCCCAGGAGGGGGGTGTCCAAGGGGGGGGGGGGGGTTCTAGAGGTGTGTGTGTGGGGGGGGGGGGGTTGTCCAGGGGGTGGGGGCGTCCAGAGGGGTGGGGGATTCCCATTGGGGGTGGTGGTGTCTAGGGGGTGTCCAAGGGGGTGGGGTGGTGTCCAGAGGGTTCGGGGGGCTGTCCAGAGGGTTGCAGGTGTTCAGGGTGTCCATGGAGATAGTGGTGGGGGTTGTGGGGGGGGGGCAGTCTAGGGGTGTGGTGGGGGGGGGGGGGGGTCCATGGGGGTGGGGATGTCGAAGGGGGTGGTGGATTTCCAAGGGGTTGGGTGGGGGGGGGCTGTCCATGTTTGTGGGGGAATGTCAAAAGAGTTTGGGGGTTGTCCGGGGGGGGCTGTTCAGAGGGTTGGGGGTGTCCAAGGGGGTAAGAGGTGTGGGTGGTATCCAGGAGGGGTGGGGGTGTCCAAGGGGGTGGGGGGCTGTCTAGAGGTGTGGGGGCGGTCCTGGGGGTGGGGGCTGTCCAGAGGGGTGGGGTGCTGTCCAAGGGGGTGCTGGTGTCCAGGGGGTGTCCAAGGGGGTGAGGTGTGGTGTCCCGGGGGTGGGGGTGGTCCAAGTGGGTGGTGGTGTCCAGGGGGTGTCCAAGGGGGAGGGGGATAAATGTCAGTTGGGTTTTACTATTGCATCATGGTTTGTGATATTATGACATGATGATTGTATAGTTTCATGGATATTAGTCTATAATTTATTAGTGTCGTTAAAGGGGGTGGGGGTGGATTACAAGGTGGTGGGGGTGGTGTCCAAGGTGGTTGGTACAGTCTAGGTTTGAGGTTTCAACTATGATTTTTAGTGATTCATTCATTATGAAAACATGAGGGTTGTTTCAATATGACTCTATTTGGTTATATATATTTTTACCAATCATTTACTATGAGAAAATTATGGGTTATGGGGGAGACCATGTCATGGTTTTCAATGATTCACAGTTATCCTGACGCCATTGTGCCGTGATGAAAGGCTTTACACTGTGATTTTATCCATCCGAGTTTTTATTAAAAATTTGATTTGATTCTCAGGCTTACTCCATTTTCTCCAATTTTCTATCATCCATTGGAGGCCCCTTGGTTTTGTTGGATTCCATGTAATTTCCTTAAATAAGTTACTTATTCCATGTTCTTCTTCCTTTATTCTTTGTTTCTTTTATTCCTCTTCGTCCACTTATTCTTCTCCTTTATTCCATATATTATTCGGGATGTTTGGTCATTTTTAAATTGAAAATTAAATATTAATAGATGTTTTCTCAGGTTATTAGGAGGGGTGGGGTGTCCAAGGGGGGTGGGGGCTTTCTAGAGGTGTGGGGGCTATCCTGGGGGTGGGGAAGCTGTCCAGAGGGGTGGGGGTGCTATCCAAGGGGGTGGGGGTGTCCAGGGGGTGTCCAAGGGGTTGGGGGTGGTTTCCAAAGGGGTGGTGATGTCCATGGGGTTGGCGGTGTCTAGGGGGTTGTCCAAGGGGTAGGGGTGGGGGTGGTGTCCAGGAGGGGTGGGGTGTCCAAGGGGGTGGGGTGGTTCTCTCTAGAGGGGTGGGGGCTGTCCAGGGGATGGGGGATGTCTAGATGGGTGGGGGATGTCCAAGGGGGAGGTGGTGTCTAGGGGGTGTCCTAGGGTGTGGTGTCCAGGGAGTTCGGGGGGGGGGGGGGTGTCCGAGGGGGTGGGGTTGTCCAGGGGGTGTCCAAGGGGGTGTGGGTGATTTCCAGGTGGGTGTGGGTGGTGTCCAGGGGGTGGGGGGATGTCCAGAGGGGTGGGCGGGCTATCCATAAGTTTCAAATCGTTAGGATCTATGTACTTTTCAGTATTGAATGCATACGTATTTTAATATTTATACTTCATATTTCTTTTTTTATGGAAGGGTGAATTTGGTTCCCTGTTTCACCAAGATGTATTCTTTGTGAACCTTAAGAAGAAAGGATCCAAGATGAATTTAAAACAGTTATATCTAACTATATTTTCTTTTTAAAATCATATTCATGCATTTTTTTTATATACGCATCGATTTTTTTTATATTTCAAAAAAAATTACATTCAAATTATGATTTTTTTCATATAAAAAAATTATTCATTTATTCTTAAAAAGATATATAATTTTGATATTTTTTATAGGTAATAATGAGACAAAGTTGGATTACGGCCAATCGAATGAGCAATGAATATATGTAAGGTGTTGATGCCTTTTTGTAATTTTCTAAATGAAATGTTCCAAGTAGTGACATTTTTTCTGTCCATGCCTGAAATATATAAATATGAAGAAGTTGAAAAGTAGAGAGACAAAAGATCATATGATATTTCATGGTTTTAATATGAGTTACAACACTTGGATTTGGCATGGTGAAACTAGACAGAATGTCACTAATGATGATGATTCGCAAGATGGTGACTCCAATGGAATTGAAGAAATGATTCATGATATTGCAACAGAACAGATTGAGATAGAACCGATAGTTTCACGTCTATAATGTGTTACGTAAAAACCATTTTATCTTGGTTGTATAGATTTTACGGTTATGTTGGCGTTTTTAAGATTGATTAACCTGAAAGGGAAACATGGATGGAGTGAAAGAAGTTTTACAAAGCTTCTATAATTGATGAAAGACATTCTTCCAAAAGATAACGATCTTCGAGATTCACATTATAAGACAAATAAAATATTATTCCCGATGGGATTGGGATATAAGAACATACATGCCTGTCTGAATGACTATGTGATATATAGGAAGGAATATGAATTTTTTTAGTGTCCTAAATGTGGGACATCATGGTATAAGGTGAAATAAAAATCACAGGATGTTGTAGATATTACAAAGACCCCTTCAAAAGAATTTTGGTATCTTCCTATAATTAATCATTTCAAATGTTTATTTGCTAATTCACAGGATTAAAAAGGTTAAGATGGAATGATGATGAGTGGTTATGAGATGGAAAAACACGTCATCCATCTGATTGTCCACAATGGAAGAAAATTTATGAGTAGTATCCTACATTTGGAAATGAAATTAAAAATCTCAGACTAGGGTTGTGCACAAATGGAATGAATCCATACCGAACCCTCAGAAGCAAACACAGTTCATGGCATGCTTTATTGGTAATATATAACCTCTCTCCTAATGATTGTATGATGTGAAAATATGTCTTGTTTAGTATAATGATCTCTAGTTCGATGCAACCCAGCAATGATATTGATGTTTTTTTTCACCATTGATTGATTATTTGAATATTTTATTGGAGGATGGTATTAGGGTGTATGATTTTTAAAAAATTGAATATTTTCAACTGTATGTAGTGATTTTGTTCACCATTCTACTTATTTTTATTTTTCCTAGGGAACCTAATATTTTACCATTTTTTTTTCAAGTTGATAAATATAGGATCACTGATAGATTTAATAGTATAACAAATAATTACTTACTATTTTTTTAATGTATTACTTTAACTATGAATGGATTATTTTTATAACCTCTAAAACCTGTTAGATTTATGATCTACTAAAGAAACTATATTAAACTCACCATAAATATATAATAATTATAAAGAAAGATCAAAACATGATATTAATAATGTTCAATAATTACATACTCCTTCCCAAGTTGGAAATTCCCCAAAAAAGGATTATAATACAATTTTCTTTCTTGATTATGAAGAATTTATATAATCTAGTTAAAACCCATAGATTTTATTTTTACATCTGAACCTTTATTTTACCCTTTAATGGATTCTTCTATTAAATTTAATCACACCACCCAAATTTCCTAACTATATCCATATTATGTTATAATTGGTTAAAACCACTATCAACATTAATTTCTAATAACTACTTATACCCCCAGCTAGAATCACATTCCTTAGAATTTTAAAATCTTATATATAATGATCATCACATCCTAAAAACAATTTTGGATTACCTGTACATATTTATAAACATAAAGATATTTAATATCCTCCTTAAGAGTTTTATAGACTTGACACCTACTCATAATGTTATGAATAACTGGGTAATATAAATATGAGTATTTCCATATCATCATCTCAAAATACCTACTTATAAATTTCATTCTATTTTTATCTTCCTCAAATATATTTCATATGATTACTCCATATTGTTGATTTCCATTTAATTATGCTCGTTACTCTTCAAGATAACATGCTCTGTTTGATTCACCTCAATCTGATGTGCCCAAAATGATACTTCTCTTTCGGATGAATTGTGTTCATTCCAGTGTTCCTCATACTTATTCAACGAAGTAGGAACATAATTGAATACCTTCCCTTCATTTATAGTTCATCCAATGTTTATCATTCCAATGAATGTAATTATTTATCTAATGAAACTCGGTATAATGGAACTCTTTCATAACTATACAGGATCCATTATTGGATTATCAAGATAAAAATATTTCATCATGCAGACTCCACCACATGTATGTAAATTAATATTAATTTTATCTATATTTTTATCCCCTTTAAAATGGATTCCTTGCAATGTATTGTTTAGGGACTCAAATGACTTATTGGGCTTAATGTATCACTGTATTTTGGGACTTACTCCTAAAATTGAATTTCACTATGATGATTACCAATTCATAGATAATCATCATGAGGCATAATTATTTTTATTGACTGTTCCCATGGATTAAAACATCAATAAACATAGTAATTAAAAAAATATCTTTATAGGATTTTAAAAGATCATGTTAAGGACATTTTATATTTTATATAAATATTGTTAGGTTATATATGTGTAGGTTGTATATATATTTTTCCTTTATGAGAAATTCCCCATACTATTGTTCTCCATTATAATTTTCTAGTATATGAGGAAAACAATGATCATCATAAGATAGAACACTATTCAGGTTCACTACATTAGGAATCCTCTATTGAATAATATTATCATGGATTTGAATAATGACAATTCATATCTATCTAAAATCATTCTTCTTCAATATAATGGATCTTCATAACAAACCTGTGAATGATGAACACTGATCCAATACCATAGTGTATTTCATTGTAATTCTGATAAATCCAATAAAATACATTATTCTCCATGTCCTATGCATATTAATTTCTTCTGAGATATTGTATGAAACTATCTTCTATTAGTGACTTCATTGTTCACTATAAAATGTGATTGGAAAATTTTCCCATTGGATCTTTTGAATGTATGGGTGAGGTAACATTATAAATTGTCACATAAATTATTTCTAATTCTGGTTCACTTCATGGATTTAATAAATCTAATATCATTGAAAAGATATCAATAGTATCTTTAAATAGATCATTGGAATATATAACTAGTTATCTACGGTTCCTTTATAAATTTCTTCTCATAGATGCATCAAAACCATTGTAACAAGGACTTCCGTCTCGAAATAATTTTTTGGACTCCTCCATACAAAACTATGTTTTCCTATATATACATAATAACTCTATAAAATGTTCTACATGATCACCACCATTCAATGAAATCATTATATGGTAACATGATTCACTTTCCCTCTGATGAGTGGCAACCTATATAGGATATATTAACTCTCCCCCATTGGACTTCTTAAAGAATCAAAAATATTATCAAGATGATAGTAACTTCTAGGACATCATAATAACATAGTACTTATTAGGAATCACTAGCTCACACCACATGTAAGGTCTCCTACACATCATAAATAAACATATTTAACCTCAATAATAATATTTTTCTATGAAACTCCAGAAATATATACTCTTAACATTCTAAAAACATATATATTGATAACATATTAAAACAAACAAAATTTTCCACAAATAATTCTCCCCATTATATTTGGTGTCAATACTGATAAAAACCATTAATAATATTCTCTTTGAAGACATGAAAACAGACTATGTTAACCATGTTCCCCCCTTTGAAAATATTCTAGAATCATGAATATCTTCCTAATTTTTGAAACGTGTACAAAAAAACAACATTTAATAAAATATTAAATAATATTTATACAAACCATAATGATTTTGTACACATGATATGGTAATTTATTTAACCTCTATAATAAAAGTTTTCTATATAACTCAATAAAATTAAATAAGTAGTTAAAATTATATTCCCCATAAAGAACATAAAATTTGATAATAACATGTTATGATGTAATAAAAAATTTGATTGAATCATTATGATAGATAGAGACTGAAATATAACATAAAATTCCAGAATAAAATTTTAATTATGATACTATTTTTCAAATATGATGTATAGAAAACAGTTATATTATATCAAATGAATAAATACACACATATCTTAAATAAATGAAATTTAGATGAACCACCCTTAACATTAATCTCACTTAGATGAATGTGATCAAACATTATATATAACAAATAGAAATTTTTTGATCATATTTATAAAATGATTATTTATATACATAAACCATTATAAAATTCATGTATAATTATTTATTTCAGATATATTAGATAGGTTAATAATATTTTCATCATCAAATGTTATTAATATCAATTTTCAGTTTAGATATAGTATCATAATGGATTCTTATATTTTGGTTTATATTTTATTTTAAAATTCATACAAATTAGTTATATGTATTTCAAAAAATGTTTTATTATTTTTATTCATTTATAATTTCATTTAATAAGTAGTTGATGATTTTTTATAAAATGGTATTGAACATTATTGTTTTAGTATGTTTTAACAAACTACTGTGCTTTACAATAAAAATAAGTTATACAATAATATAATCATTCCATATACATAAAAATCCATCATTTTCACCTTTATTTATAATAAAAATTGTATTAATGTTTATATATTCATCCAGGATATAAAATATTTTATCTTCCATGTTATTAGTTAAATTAACCAAAACAAAAAGCAATCGTTTATATATGGGTATGGATTGTGAAAACATGACTCCATTCGAACAATATCACTATTTTATATGAATATTGATATTATATTCATGATTTTAATGTCTTAAATAAACTTATAATACTTTTACATAAAAAATAAATCATTACAGTGAAAATGAAATATGCTACTTTCATGGATGTAGAAATTATCATACAATCAAGAGCAGATCATTCATTTTCCATAGTATGTGAGGAAGATGTGTAATAATTAATAATAAATTTATGTAAAAAATAATATAAATATAATATTAATTACAAAAAAAAAATTATATAACCATGAATATAGGTAGTGATGAAAATGAAACTGTATCATTCATCGAGGCGATTGAGTACATGTACACATGACAACGTCATCATTTTTTATGGGTTTGAAGGAATTTCGTAATTTGTTATATAAATAATATAAAAAAATCCATAATATTATCAATACTAAGGATATCATAATTTTTTCAAAATCATAAATTTTGTGTGTTTACGAAGAAAATAATCACGAGAGATCGATTGATAATATTATATCTCTTATTTATTGTTCTACATTTGGAAACACCATAATGCTCACTAGAGTGGTCTTTCGGGATGAACAAGGCTTTTAGAATGTGGAGTGAGAGTGGAAGAGACAATAAGGTAATATTTTTGTTTCATAAATATTTTATAATGATTCGATATATGGGGTGGTGTTGTTCTATGTATATCGGATAATGGAATAAAAATTATTATAAATATAACATCTTTATATAATGAGAGAACATATATTTTGATTGACATCACTTTTTGAAATTAATATTTATTTAAAAAATAAAATCAAAATATATATGTAATATGAATATATATATTAATTTCTATCCATGATATATTTTTGTACAATGATCTTGCTTCAATCATAATAGCTTTTATAGTCCATGTTCTACCTCAAATTTGTGATGATCAATTGGACATTTGTTATACTTATTTAAGTAATTTAAAAAATGGTTTTGTATATTAAAATCATACTTCAATATCATACCAAATTGATGGTATATATTATATACCTTATTTCCCAAGGGTGTTATTTATAATTATCTTTTTCCTCTTTGAGGATATCTATGATTGGGATCCTCTTCATTATTGTGTAACATAAATAATGGATTTATATTTATCCAATAATAGTGGTCTTGAAAAAATATGGAAAATGGTTAATAATTTATATTAATGAAATACTAATCCACAAATATTTAGCTCATTTATTTAATTTCATATAATATATCCCCCTTAAAAAAATTTATATTGTATTTTTTTGTATCCATATACTTAATATATGCATTATGACACTTCATTTTGGAGTATTCTATCAACTTGTTTCATGATTGTTCCTTTTCCTAGTCTCTTGTAATATTTATTTAATTATATAATTTTCATTAAATAATTCAGTTGATTTATATAATTATATCATACGAAGAACCAGGATTTTTCATAATAATATGATAAGGAATTTTCTTTGCTTCTTTTACTAACCTCTTTAATATATTTTAGATGTTCAGGAATGGTTCAATGTAAAATTGTATGAGGAAATATATCTATAATTCAAAGTCATGAATATTTTGTAAATTTTGGAATATCAATGACATACATAGTTTTTCTACTATAAATAATATATATAAATTAGATCTTATATGAAGACTCATCACTCCATGAAAATTCAAGATTCACAATGGGTGATCGGTGTAATCATGAATCTTCCAACTATTATTTGTTTAGGGATAAATTATTATAGTTCCCAAAATGAAATACCATTGTTATGGGATATGGAATGGGGTTTAAATAACACTCAGGTAAAATTATTCAATGCCAAATTTTCTATTTCATAAAAGACTATTCTTTAAGGACCTTTTGTTTTTGGAGTTATAAATGTAGTTTTATTTCTGTAGCACCATGACCCTAGTATCCTAGAGCTAGTGTATTTTTTTATTACGTTAGCATAATTACATGACATCAAATCCAGAAGGATCAATCACTATCACCATTTTGGAAATCCATATTTCTTATATGATACCCATAATATATAGGGAAATAGTATAAAAATATGAAATATAAAATATGAAAAAAACAATATCCTTGAAACTCATTCTACGGATTGCAATTCATAATTTGGGGAAAGGAAATAATAGAAGTTTTAACACAAATGATCATTAAGGGTATGGAATGAAAAATAAATAATGACTCAATGATAATGAATCAAAATGAAAATTTAAATAAATGATAACACATTCCATTCAAATAACTAGCCATTTAATAAAAAATATTGTAAGGTGAGACTCTGAAACACATCCCATTTAATCAATAAATGGATAATAAAATGTATCTGTAAGTATGTTGATCAAAAATCTCAAGGATATGTAAAAGTTTAATCAAAATGATGGAAATTATTAATTATTGGACGTCATGTTTGAGGCATAAGAAAACCAAAATCCCCAAGACCATTCACAAGATAGTATAAAACTACATATATATAGCCAATTATTTTTTCCATGTAATTCATCTTATGAGAAACTATAGATTCGTCAGAGGGATATGTAAAGTATAGGATACATAGAACACATCCATTCCAAATCAGTTCTCATACCTATTAATCAAAATATATTATATGACTTTTTGAATATCTATATAGAATAAATATTACTGTTTTACAAATATTTACCCTACTAAAAAATAAATGAAAAAGTGAAAATCATATGTAAACGTGAAATATGGTTTACTAAAAATAAAATTCTATTATGTTAGAAAACTGATATTCAAGGTATATTCAAATAAAAAATTATTAAAATATTTTTTTTATCATGATAAAGTTAATAATAAAAAAATTATGTGATATTGAAACGATAATCATTAAGAACAATCATGAAAAAATATTCTATTTAATATTTGAAAGTTTCCCATGCTACATTGAAACATTTGAATCACAATATACCTGAAGTTATGAAATTAATTTAAAATTTCAATATCATGGTCATAATGCGGTCAATGATATAACATGTTAATTCTCTTTATATTTACCACATAAAAGTGAATTGATGCATAAAAATAAACAAGCCTCTATGAAATGTAAAGAGTGACAAAATATATTACCATGCATTTCGTAATGAGTGATGTACCAATTGTGGGTGTAAAATTCACATGGAGTAGGTACACTCTCAATAGGTTTCAATGAAGTAAACATGATTGGTGTTTATTCAAAATTGATGACATGAAGGATGCTATTGTGGTCTCAGGGATGACATTACCCAACTATCACTCTGAACACAGTTTGAATTTAGGGGATATTTGTACCCATCAGTGGAGAGCCTCCCCACTTCCCTTTAGATTTAACAATGCCTTATTGGTCACTCCCAAATGTAGGGTGATCATCTCTAATTCCTAGATGATGGATGCGATTGGCAGTCCACTTGCAATACTGGCTAGTATGTGGAAACAAGAGAAGAAACATATCAAGGAATGGAGAATGGAATTATTTTCTGATCTGGAAAATGACATTAAGGTGGGTGAACAAATCCTCATGTCTTTCAATAATGCAATCTAAAGTCATTGTTTCCCAACAAGGGATGATATTTAGGCCCTTCAGTGCCTTTATGACCATCATACATTTTATGAAATGGTAGATAAGATCCAATAAAATACTAAATAGATAAAATAAGGGGATATGGAATCTATGTATTTACAATGATTGAATCTAGAGAAGAATACATGTCGAAGTATCACTAATTTTGAAATGAATGGATCGTTATGAATCTTAATGGCCGAAATACCCAATGTTGTGGCCCCCTATTTTGATGACTTATACTCTTAGAAAGGGAATCACAACATGTACCACCTATTTAACAATATACTGACCACCATTAATGCACAAAAGGATCAGATGTTGGTGGAAGCACCAACAGAGAAGGAAATAACTTATGAATTATTTTCCCAGAATATTGATAGTGTAGTTGGGCCTAATGGTTTCAATGTCATATTCATTATGATTTGTTGGGATATTGTGAATGTTGATGTTATTAGTGATATGGGTGAATTTTTCAATCATGCATTCATGCCTTACTGTGTCAATGAATGTATTATTTCCTTTATTCCAAAGATTGAATGTTCCTTGAATATAAAAGGCTTTAGTCTAATTTCTATTGAGAAAACAATACTAAAAGTAATCAGCAAGATCAATTCCTTAATATTGAGTAGCATTGTATGTGAATTATTTACTCAAAATCAATTTGGGTTTGTTCTTGGGAGAAACATTCAGAGCAGTCTTCCCATGGAATATGAATGATTCAAAATTATTAGCATAAATTCCCATAATGGATGATTTTCTATTATGTTGGATATGTCCAAGCCATTTAAAACTCTTTTTGGAATGTTTTATTTTTGAATATCAGGAAACATGGATTATCAAATCCCTTTATTATGTAGGTTTCTACCATTATTATTAGTTCTAGGCTATTAATTCTCATCAACAAGTCATCTAGAGGGTACATTAGATGTACTATATGGGTTAATTATTGGGACTCCCACTCTGTAATTATTTTTTATCAAGATGATGACAGGCTCAGTGTGTGTCTAAATGACCTTGTGCAAGCTGGTCTATATAGGAAAATCAGAGTTGAAAGGGACTACATAACACCCTCTCAACTCTTTTACACTGATGATATTCATATTTTTTGGAATGCTAATAAACTGAAAATTTCTTGTATTTGGAATCTATTTTATCCCTATGAAAACATCTCTGGGTAGGTGATTAGATAGAAAAAATCATTTATTATGTTCGAGAAAGCTATGTCCATCTCTAGACAGAATATAATATCCTGGAACCATGGGGTGAGGACGCGAGTTCTTTTTTTTCATTTATATTGGTGTGCCTCTTTTTAGGGGAGGAGTCAAATTTGTTTTTTGTGAAAGTATTTATTTTATAATCATTTTCCATATGGTGGCCTAGAATTGTAAATCCATCACACAAGCATGTAGATTTTATTTTGGTTAATTCTGTGACTACATCTATGTTTTCAATGCCTTTCCTATTTGTAAATGTCTTAGAAACCTCATTAATGAGATTAAAACACTAATAAGATATATTATTTGGAATGGATCCATTTATGAGAGGAAACATATTACTCATTAATGTAATGAATGTATCATGCCAATTGGCATGGGAGGTATGGGTGTCAAGGATTTGATCTTATTCAATTATTCTTTTGTTAGTATGTTCACAAGGAACATAGTTTCTAGAGGTAATGTGTCACTGAAAATTATTTCACAGAGGTTTCTGTCCATGTTTTACAAGGGTAACTCAATGTCTATTTCTTCCTCTATTTGTTTTACCATAAAGCATGCATACCATGGCATAATAAAATTCTCTATTTGGAAGGTATGTCAATGTTCTAGTCTTCATAAGTGGACAACCCGGTCGCTGGACATACCTATACATGACAAAATGGATGTTCCATCTCCAATTAAAAAACTATCAGTAGTTGACTTATATGAAAATCCAGATTTGTAGGGATGTTTTCCTAGTCCTATTCAGTTGTAGGTACACCATTACAGTTACTATGATTATGACTTTTTGGCACGTACTCCCAGGAAGAATGGGATAATCACTTCCACGGAATACTATAGGAACCATTTTGATGGCTTCACTACCCCTCCTTCTTAGTTTAATATATTTAGAAAACCTTTTATATCTCCTTCTCAGTACCTACTCATATGGTTGGTCTAGAAATACAGATTGTCTGTGATAATTATGCTACAAAAAACTAGGTTGTATCTTGTGCGGATCTGATACTTGTGTATGGTGGTTGATGAAACCATTCATCACAATTTTCAATCATGTAATTATTTATTCCAAATCTAGAATTAGTTTTAGGTTGTGTTTGGAACATCCTTCTAGGATGATAACATTGATGGGTTCAGGAGTTCCATCCAAGGTGTGAGATATAGTGAACATATTAATGCTATGTTGTTGTCTTCTATTACTGCTACATATGATTTCATCTGGAAGGATTTAAATTGCATTGCATTTGGAAACCATAGGCCCTATTTGAAGGCTCAGTTGAATGCGATTTATAGGGCCGTTTTAGATGCCTCTAAAATTAAAATTTATTCGATGAATAACACTATTTCTTGCATGATTATTCTGAAGACTCTCTCTGTGTATGGAAGGGTCAAGAAGCCTATAATTTTAAAATCAAATAGATGGATCCCGCCTCTCTTCCCATGGTTGAATTTATATATGGATGGGGAGACCTCAGGTGCTCCAAGACCAGCATGTTATGGTGGAATTATCCGACCAATAATGGCTTCATTAAAGGGTACTTTTAACAAAATATCATAATTGAATCTGCTATTGATTCCAAGATTTGGGAAATGATTATCGTTATAAACTATGTGATTCCACAAGGTTGGATGCATATCTGGGTGGAATCTGATTCTACCACAACAGTGAATTTTTTTGAAGAAGCATTTAGAGAATGTTTCATACAATTTGATTACATCATGTTGTGCATGTCTAAGTGCTCATGATCTCATCAAGATAGATTTCACTCATTTCTAAAGGGAGGAAAATCATGCTACATATGAACATTCCATGCAAGCTATCATAGATTTCTCCTCGAGATAGTCCTTTTTTACTCCATATTTTTTCTCTCATTTATTGATTTAGATATGCGTGGTGTGTGTTATTCTCGTATTTGTAATCCTTCTTGTTCTGCAAATTCTTCTATTTTTTATTATTTTTATTGGGATATGTTTTTCTCTGACCCTAAACATTTTTGTTCATATTCTAACTTATTTGATATCAATCATCTACAATTTTCCTTATTTTGGGTTTCATTTTCCTTGTTTTTCAAGTATGTTTTAACTTGTTACATGTTGTTATTATTGATAAAATAATGTTTTCATCTAAAATATGATGTAAACCATGATTTAAATATCATATATATTTATTACATAATAATTTATAAGAACCTATATTTTTTTGGATATAGGAAATAAAATTTACTGTTAATGGAGATGGTAGGTTGTACATACGCATTAACGATACTTTCACTACCATGTATTATTACAATAGAATGAAAATAAAATTATATAAATAAATATGAATTTTATAATTCAGATATAATATATATGTAATATATGTTAAATTTTATTATGAAAACCATCCTTTATAAATTTCTTCTATAGTGTGAATGGCAACCAAACGCCTCACGAAACCATGATTGTTCAATTATCTCCTACCACCCCTCTTGGTGGCCATTATGATGGAACTATATTGAAATATTATATTAATGATATTTATTTTATATATAATCTTATGTAATTTCATTTTATAGCATACCATTATTCTTTTCATGTTGTATATATAAATGATAATTTCATTTGAAGAAGTGCGGACTACCATCCCCTCAAAGTGATATGACTCGTTCATACCATACAAGGAACGTATAAAAGATGGTTTTAATGAACTTATGTAAAACATATAAGAAATTATATTATACTGGAATAATAATATACTTATGTATCATTTTTTTTATTACTTTAAAAATGAAAAATGAAATGGAAGTAGCGCTCGTGCGTATGTACGGATTACCATCTCCACGAAGGCGATAAGATTCATTTCCCCATCATATAAAATCAATAATAATTATCATTTGATGATTAAAAGTAATTTTTAATGAATTGATGTCATTCTATATATGAATAAGATAAAACCTATCCATAACTAAAACATCTTTCATAACAAATCATATAAAGTAAAACGAATCAGTTAACACCCGAAACGACGATAATACTAAAATATTATTAAAAAAGAAATATTAAAAGATCATTTTTTATATCATATTATGTATATTATTCTCATAAAATTTAATAAAAATGATTTAACTATTATACAGGAGGTTAACATACACTCTATCAAGGAAAAGTACATGGTAAGGGGTTTTCATCTCACTCCTTATTCCCGTGAGATTTATGCCATATTGCCACTATTACAATTTTTTGGTGTATGTACTGTCCATAATTGTATTCTTTGTGTAATACAATTTAATTTATGTGTATTTACATATTAATTGTATGATACCTCTTTCATGGGGTGTATTTTTTGTAAGTTACCAAACTGGTAATGGTTAATTTTACAATCTCTTTATTATCTGAGGTTGTTTTTACATAAGTATGTACTGGGACATATTTATTATCCATGTCCAGGTTTTATGAAATAGTTTTCAAAGGGATTATTTTAAGGGAATTTTTACTAAAACATCATTTCAAATGTTTTAAATATTTATTCTTCTAAATCATTCTCATTAATGTTAATGTCTTCAAAATGGTTTTTAATGATTTATTTAAATGGACATGAATGTTTTAAAATGTTAATTCCATTGAAAGGATTCAAAGTGGTATGTGACACGTTGATTCAAAAATATCTTTAAATGACTTCTTTTCCAAACTGATTGAATTTTAAATGTTTTCATGAAAAATGGGTATTTATCTCAAATATTTTTACAAAACATTTTTATCAATGTCAAAATACAATAATGGATTTCAAACTTGTTTTGAAGTTGATTAATCATGATAAAAATCTTCCATATTGTGTTGATGTTTTTGTGATATGTTTGACTGTGGATGTGTTATTTTTATACCATTCAGGGTTTATGGGTAAAGTATTGACATTTAGTATGCTAGTTTTAATACTAATGTTTATGTTATGTTTATACCTTTTCATATAAGGAATGCATTGGACTTAATAAGTGATGGGTGGAGCCCACTATAGTTCCTCGATGCATCGGTAGGTCTCATGAGACAAACGAGTGTCTTGGCATGAGGCCCTGACAAACTCTTATTTTTAGTCCTGGAACTAGGCCTTGGCTACGTGGTTATGATAGTCTGGCATTATGCATTCCATTATTATGAAAGTGGTTATTGATATTGCATGTGATTATTCGACTGGTAGAATAAAAATTTGAATAAGTAAATGGAATTTTTCATTTTATCTTTGTTGTATTATGATGAAGTTAAAGTTTAAAAAGCTTTTGTTTTAGTTATGCATTGCCTTAAATGTTTATGTTTATTTATGAAAGATTCCACTATATCGTTATCCTTACTGAGCATCTGTGCTCACCCCTTTCAATGATTTAATTTTTTCCAGGCTGTGAAGAAGTATTTTATGAATGACCTGTAGGGAATGTATAATGGTATATGAAGACAAGATGTTGTCGTAGTTTTTTTTACTTTATGATGTAATGTAACCTTTGTGAATTTATTTACTGATTCCAAGGCTAATAAACTAATCGGTCTTTCGAGACATGATCTTTTGTGATCATGCCAATGTTATGTAATAATGCACCGACTCTAGGTAACTAGGGTCGGGGCGTTACAGTTGGTATTAGAGGAAGTATATTACAATCCTTGGAAGCTAGATTTACATAAACTCTGATTAGAGCACATATCCCTAAGATTGACTTTGTATATTTGTATAAAAGAACTTCCTAAATTTTGGTATTGTAGAGATTTTGTGAGTTTTCTGAGCAATACATCCCTGTCTGGATACGAGCAGGTAGAGGCCGCTCTGGCACATATGTACCTAGGGGTAAATACCAAAAACACCACTTTAAGCTAGAATCGAATGGGAACTGGTGGACAACAACATTATTTGATTCACTCTTGGATACGACACTCCCAGGGGATATGCTTAGGATAATTCTCATTTTCTTTAAAAAACATTTTGAAGGGTTAATGAGTATATAATTCCTCAAAGAATACATTTTTATGATTAGGGATTATATCCATAAACAGTTTAATTTATGTTAAGTGTTTTACAAGTTTGGGATTAGGTATTTATATTTATAAACTAATCTAGTTTATGCCATTGTCTAGAAATGGTGCCCAGTAGAAGGAATAAGAACTCCATCAATACGCATGATCCAATGAGTAAGAAGGATCATATATTTCATGGTCTTAAGCCAGAATTTAGAATGGAAATAGTCTCCCATGTATTATCATCATATGAAGAAATAATATCATGTGTTGATAAGATAAGTAAAGAGTTTTCGGAGTCCTATAGATTTGAAGAGAAGCTAGAGAAGAAAAGGATGGTAAAGAGAAAGATAGATAAAGGGAAGAATGTAAAGAAGGATTTTCCCATATGTGATAACTATGGAAAGAAACACCTTGGAAAATCCATGAAGATAATGAGAGTATGTTATATGTGTGGAGAAAAAGGATACCGTGTTCGTGATTGTGAGGGTAAGAAAAAGGTCTCGAATATACAATGCTTCATCTGTAAGGAGTGGGGACACTATTCGAATCAATGATCAAATCATGAGAGTATGCCCTAAATGACGCTACTGGATAATAATAAAGTTTTGATACTACCACAGATGAAGCGGAATTACTAGTGTTCTTATGTTGTTATTAAATAATTATTTCATTTTATTGTTGTATCAATGATTTACTGGTTATATGAATTATGGAGATAAATAAGGATTGTACTTCAGTACTAATTCATTGAGGATTTGAGATTATATGGTAGTATGAAAAGTTACTGAACAGTAAGTTAATATTTTTTTTGAAAATACATGGTTGAAAGAATGGTAATCCTTAATATGGTCTTGATACTTAGGTAGTAATTTTGGAATAAGATATGGTTGATTTGGATAAATTATATTGGATATTCTAGACTACCATGGCACTTATTAATGGTTTGTTTATTTCATCATTGTTGGAATATTCAATGTTTTTTGATATAAGGAATATATCTAGTATTGTATAAGGAATAAAGAATAATGAATGTAATAAATAAGGTTTTATGGTAATTCAGGGTGTTACCATATTTTAAAAGAATACATGATGAAGGTATTCACATGTTATTACATGGAAAAAAGATCATCATTATATTTACCTTCCTTATAAATTTGGTACTGTGAGTTTGGACAGAATTAATTTGGAATAGTCTAAAGGTTGGAATGGATTATATTTTACATTTGATACAATTGTTATGGTTGAAGCATTTCTGATGAGTAATTTTGGATTGTTATAAAAGGACAACCTGAAGGTTGGGCGACAACCCGTCAGATCCGGCAAGGCCACGAGACTTGAACCCACAACTGAAGGGAGACAAGGGTGTATCACCTGCCACTGACCCATGTCATGTCCTGGATTGAATAATGTAGTTTTTTTAAAGGGTCTGGTAGATGAGTTACAAATTCAATTTTTTTTAACACTATACAAATTGAATAAATAGAAAAAAATAAGTTTTTTTATCTTTTAGAGTGAAAGATTAGTTTGTGGTATAAATTAGTTAAAGGATGGAACTATAATTGACAAGTATACTTTTTTTCTTATATTATTCTATGAATAAATAAAATCATAAACATTTGGTAAGGAACATTAAAACAAAAAAATTTATCCTAATACCTTACCTTTGTTGAACCGATGGTATTTTAAATCATCACAGATTGAATAATTTAAGGCCCTAAATTTTACACTTGTTTGCGATTCATGACCTCAATCACTATCTATAAATATTTAAGTTTTTTCTCTAATTATAAGTTTCTAATTTCCACCAATTTTCACCTAATCAAGATCATAATTTTGTGGTGACCCTTTCATTTCTCTTTTCCTCATATTAAGACTAAATTTTATAAATCTAATTTCAGATCTAGGTTATCCCAAAGTTATTTTTTTTCATCCTTTTTTTTTGAAATATAATTTCAAATTATGAGGATCTAATTTATTAAAGGAGGGAAGAAAGTAACACCCCAAGATTTCATAGGACGTTATTTCTTCAAAGTTATTCAATAACTTTCACTACACGCAACACCGAGTTCTAGCGCACCATGACTTACCAAATAAGTCGTTCAAAAGCGGTTATGAATAGTATTAACTAAATTTTTAACTTTATATAATCCTTATAATTTTAGAATCCATATTATGAGTTTTTTACACATAATGTAAGAACGAATACATTTTTGTAGATAAAAGATGTATTTTTCAAAAAATGAAATTTTATCGCCTTTTAATGGAGAAGCCTTTTTAAATACAGTATTTGAAAGTTTTATATATTAAATTTGACAAAAAAAAATTCATTAGAATAGGGACATAATAATATAGATTCAATAATGATTTTATGTTTTTCTGATAACTTTCACATTTGGGTGAATAGTGAATAATACTATATTTTAACTGGAAACAAATTTTTAATCAAATTAATATATATTGTTAAATTATACATTTTAAAGGTATAGAAGTATAAATATATTATATTTTTACCATTTAATCCAATTATTTTCATTGTAAGTAATTTCAATTTGAAATTGGACATAAACAAGTGTTAATCTTTTGGTAGTTATTATTTCATAAAATATGCTTTTTTCTTTTGACAACAGGAATTAATTTTAAATTAATAAATGATTATTATATGTTTTTAATTTCGTAAAACATAATTCATTTTCGGATTTGGAATATCGAAATTTTCCTAGGGTGAATTTTTTGTATTTTTCTGAAAACATTCAATTTTTGATGAATAATGAAAAACACTGAGTTATAGTTTAAAACCGAATTTTTATTTACATAATTATTTATTTAATTTAAATTTATTTTAGGTCAAAATAGATTCATAAAACCTATATAATTTCAATGTAGTTTATTGTAGTTAGTATATAATAATTTTAGATGTGTAAAAAATTTATTGAACTTTTTTCACCATCTTTTACCCACCTCCTAGGAGAATTTGCAAATTCACATAAAACTAATTTTTACCGCTTCTGTGAGTGGAATTTCAAATATGCAAGATACTGCATTAATATCAAAGAGTAATATGTGGTTCAATAAGATAAAAATAATTTTTGGTGAATAGTAACTTTTTACTTTTATTTACCACGATTAAAAGTAAATAGGGTAATTAAGGGTATAAATGATATTAATATTACCCTAAAACATGTACTAATTATATTGGACAAGTGTATCTCGACCAAAAAAACCTTAGGAATAAAATATGAACCACTTTTTTCCACTTGGATTAGATTAGGACATTTATTATAATCTAATTCAATGAATAGTAAAAAGAGTTAAAATCAATGTTTAATAACTAAAACATTTGTAATATAGGGTTATACATATGATAAATTCGATTATAAATATTAATTATAAAGCTAAAAAGATTTCCTACATAATGGTATTATATTTATAATATTTAGATGTTAAATAATTTAATTTATTTATGAAACAATGATAATGCAGTAATTACCTTATTCGTGAAATATTTAAATAATTGCTATTATTAATAACCAAATAACTATAATTTGAGACTTTTAATTAATTCCACGAATTTTATTGGTTAATATGACATGTTATTATTGATTTAATGAATTTGGTTATAATTAATAAAGTTATTATGTCTTTATCAAAAATCAATTATTAAATAGTGTCAAAATTGACATAAAGGAGTTTTGTTTAAAAAAATATTATATTATTAATCAATATAATATTACTAAAAATACAACGTTTGACCAAAGGACTTATATGATGATAGGTATGTCATTAATGAACCACTTTTGGTTCTTTTGGCAGTTTATAGTATGTTTATTAACCACATAATATAAAAATACAAACAGACATGGTAAATGTCAAACTATTTAACTAACTATTAAATCTAAAATAAAAGGGTAAAATAGTTACCCAAACATGTATAAAACCTATTGTTTGGGTGGTTTTCGACCCATCCCCACCTTATTCTTTATATAATCTAGTTTGGAGCCATTATAAATAGAATCTGAATTTATTATAAAATAATACTATAAGTTTTTCCTAAAGAGCCCCTCCTCCCCCTTATAAAAGGACACCACATCTAACCAATTCCTCACACCTCTAAATACTTTTGGATCATCCAACCTATGACCAATTAATCTCCATAAATCCATCCACTATTCCTAGAAGCCTTACATTAGGCATAATTCACTTCAAGAGTCCTTTTTGGGTCAAACCAAAGGGAGTAACCCAAATTAAAGGTAAAGATTTCTCTTAGCTTCGTTTCTTTTATTTTACTTCTACAACCCCTAAACTCTTCTTATTATTATCATTTGTAACAAAAACTGTATCCTAATTATACTAGTATATTGTTATGAGAATTATTCAAACTACAGTTACACACACCTCCATCTAATGGGTGAAGAACATAATATTTATGTGGATGAAAACCAAACGCCTCACGAAACGATGATTGTTCAATTATCTCCTACCACCCCTCATGGTGGCCATTATGATGGAACTATATTTAAATATGATATTAATGATATTTATTTATATATAATCTTCTTTAATTACATTTATAGCATACCATTATTCGTTTCATGTTGTATATATAAACAATAATTTCATTTGAAGAGGTGCGGACTACCGCCCCCTCAAAGTGATATGACTTGTTCATACCATACATGAACGTATAAAAGATTTTGATAATGAAAATAAGTAAAACATATAATATATTATATTATACTGGAATAATAATATACTTATGTATCATTTGGTTTTGATTCCTTTAAAAATGAAAAATGAAATGGAAGTAGCGTTCGTGCGTATGTACGGATTATCGTCTCCACGAACGCGATGAGATTCATTTACTAGTCATATAAAATCAAGAATAATTATCATTTGATGATTAAAAGTAATTTTTAAGGAATTTATATCATTCTAGATATGAATATGATACAACCTATCCATAACAAATACGTCTTACATAACAAAACATATAAAGGAAAACGAATCAGTTAACAGCTGAAATGACGATAATACTAAAATATTATTAACAAAGAAATATTAAAAGATCATATATGATATCATATTTATGTATATTATTCTCATATAATTTAATAACAATGATTTAACTATTATACAGGATGTTAAGAAACACTCTATCAAGGAAAAGTACAAGGTAAGGGGTTTTCATCTCACTCCTTATTCCCGTGAGATTCATGCCATATTGCCACTATTTCATTTTTTGTGGTGTATATACTTCCAATAATTGAATTCTTTGTGTAATACACTTTAATTTATGTGTATTTACATATTAATTGTATGATACCACTTTCATGGGGTGTATTTTTTGTATGTTACCAAATTAGTAATGGTTAATTTTACAATCTCTTTATTATCCGAGGTTGTTTTTACATAAGTATGTACCAAGACATATTTATTATCCATGTCCATGTTTTATGAAATAGTTTTCAAATGGATTATTTTAAGGGACTTTTTACTAAAACATCATTTCAAATGTTTTAAATATTTATTCTTCCAAATATTTCTCATTAAGGTCTATGTCTTCAAAATTGTTTTTATGGATTTATTTAAATGGACATGAATGTTTTAAAATGTTAGTTACATTGAAAGGTTTCAAAGTGGTAGGGGACACTTTGATTAAAAAATGTCTTTAAATGACTTATTTTCCAAATTGAGTGAATTTTAAATGTTTTCATGAAAAATGGGTATTTCTCTCAAAGAGTTTTACATATCATTTTGATCAATGTCAAAATACATTATTGGATTTTAAACTTGTTGTGAAGTT
Source organism: Viscum album (assembly GCA_963277665.1). Taxonomy (NCBI): domain Eukaryota; kingdom Viridiplantae; phylum Streptophyta; class Magnoliopsida; order Santalales; family Viscaceae; genus Viscum; species Viscum album. The sequence continues at coordinate 496,081,350 of OY728123.1, read as the reverse complement.
GATTTATCATGATACAAATCTTCCATATTGTGTTGAAGGTTTTTTGATATGTTTTACTGTGGATGTGTTATTTTTATACCATTCATGGTTTATGGGTAAAGTATTGATATTTAGTATGCTAGTTTTAATACTAATGTTTATGTAATGTTTAGACCTTTTCATATGAGGAATGCATTGGACTTAGTATGTGATGGGTGGAGCCCTCTATATCTCCTCGATGCATCGGTAGGTCTCATGAGGAAAACGAGTATCTTGGAACGAGGCCCTAGAAAACTCTTATTTATAGTCTTGGAATGAGGCCTTGGATACGTGGTTATGATAGTCTGGCATTATGAATTCCAACATTATGAAAGTGGTTATTGATATTGCATGTGATTATTCGACTAGTAGAATAAAAATGTGAATAATTAAATGGAATTTTTCATTTTATCATTGTCGTATTATACTGAAGTTAAAGTTTAAAAGGATTTTGTTTTAGTTATACATTTCCTTAAATGTTTATGTTTATTTATGAATGTTTTCTCTATATTGTTATCCTTACGAAGCATCTAAGCTCACCCCTTTCAATTTTTTAATTTTTCCCAGGATGTGAAGAAGTAGTTTATGAATGACCTGCAGGGAATGTATAAGGGTATATGAAGACAAGATGTTGTTGTAGTTTTCTTAAATTATGATGTAATGTAACCTTTATGAATATATTTAGTGATTTAAAGGCTACTCAAATAATCGGCCTTTCGAGACATGATCTTCTGTGATCATGCCAATGTTATGTAATAATGCACTGACTCTGGGTAACTAGGGTCAGGGCGTTACAGATGGTATCAGAGGAAGTATAGTACAAACCATGGAACCTAGATTTAGATACACTCTGATTAGAGAACATAACCCTAAGATAGACTTTGAAGATTATTATAGAAGAATTTACTAGAATTTTGGTATTATAGACATCTTGTGAGTTTTCTAAGAAATACATCCATGACAGGATACGAGCAGGTAGAGGCAGCTCTGGCACATATGTACCTAGGAGTAAAAAAAAAAAACACCACTTTGATCTAGAATCGAATGGGAACTGGTGCATGACAACGGGCCTTGATTCACTCTTGGATACGAAACTCCCAGGGGATATGCTTAGGATAATTCTCATTTTCTTTACAAACCATTTTGAAGGGTTTAATAGTATATACTTCTCAAAGAAGACATTTTTATGATTATGGATTATATCCATATACGGTTTAATTTATGTTAAGTTTTTTGAAAGTTTGGGATTAGGTATTTATATTCATAAACTAATCTAGTTTATGCCATTGTTTAGAAATGGTGCCCAGTAGAAGGAATGAGAACTCCAGAAATACGCATGATCCAAAGAGTAAGAAGGATCATATATTTCATGGTCTTAAGCCATAATTTAGAAGGGAAATAGTCTCCCATGTATTATCATCATATTAAGAAATAATATCATGTGTTGATAAGATTATTAAAGAGTTTTTGGAGTCCTATGGATTTGAAGGGAAGCCAGAGAAGAAAAGGATGGTAAAGAGAAAGACAGATAAAGGGAAGAATATAAAGAAGGATTTTCCCATTTTTGATAACTATGGAAAGAATCACCTTGGAAAATTCATGAAGGGAATGGGAGTATGTTATAAGTGTGGATAAAAAGGAAACCACGTTCTTGATTGTGAGGGTAAGAAAATGGTTTCAAATATAAAATGATTTATGTGTAAGGAGTGGGGACACTATGTGAATCAATGATCCAATCATCAGAGTATGCCCAAAATGATGTTATTGGATAATGATAAAGTTATGATACTACCATAGATGAAGATGAATTACTAGTGTTCTTATGTTATTATTAAATAATTATTTCATTTGAGTGTTGTATCAATGATGTACTGGTTATATGAATTATGGAGATAAATAAGAATTGTACTGCAGTACTATTTCATTGAGGATTTGAGATTATATGGTACTATGAAAAGTGACTAAACAGTAAGTTAATATTTTTTTTTGAAAATACATGGTTGAAATAATGGTAATCATTAATATGGTCTTGATATTGAGGTAGTAATTTTGGAATAAGATATGGTTGATTTGGATAAATTATATTGGATATTCTTGACTACATTGGCACTTATTAATGGTTTGTTTATTTCATCATTGTTGTAATATTAAATGTTTTTGGATATAAGGAATATATTTGGTATTCTATAAAGAATAAAGCAGCATGAATGTAATAAATAAGGTTTTATGGTAATTCAGGGTGTTACCATATTTTAAAATAATACATGATGAAGGTATTCACATGTTATTACGTGGCCAAAAAAAGATCATCATTATATTTACCTTCCTTATAAATTTTTTACTGTGAGTTTGGACAGAAGTAATTTGGAATATTCTAATGTTTGGAATGGATTATATTTTACATTTGATACAATTTTTAAGGTTGAAGCATTTCTGATGATTAATTTTGGATTGTTATAAAATGGACAACCCGGAGGTCGGGTGACAACCCGTCGCGTCCGGCAAGGCCATGAGACTTGAACCCACAACTAAAGGGAGAAAAGGGTGTATCACCTACCACTGACCAACGTCATGTCTGGGTTTGAATAATGTATTTTTTTTGACGTGTCTGGTAGATGAATTATAAATTCAATGTTTTGGAACCCTATATGGATAGAATAAATAGAAAACAAATTAGGTTCTGTTATCTTTTAGAGTGAAAGATGAGTTTGTGGTTGAAATTAGTTAAAGTATGGAACTCTAATTGACAAGCATAATTTTTTTCTTATCTTATTCTATGAAGAAATAAATTCTTAAACATTAAGTAAGGCACAGTAAAACCAGAAATGTGTTATCCTTATACCTTACGTTTGTTGAACCGATGGTATTTTAAATCATCATAGATTGAAGAATTTAAGGCACTAAATTTTACGCTTGTTTGTGATTGATAACCTCAATAACTACCTATAAATATTTACATGTTTCCTCCAATTATAAGTCTCTAATTTACACCAATATTATCCTAATCGAGATCATAATTTGGTGGTGACCCTTTAATTTCTCTTTTCCTCATATTAAGACTAAATTTTATAAATCTAATTTCAGATGTGGGTTTTCCCAAAGGTATTTTCTATTTTCAACCATTTATTTTTGAAAAATAATTTAAAATTGTGAGGATTTAATTTATTGAAGGAGGGAAGAAAGTAACACCCCATGATTTCATAGTACGTTTTTACTTCAAAGTTATTCAATAACTTTCAATACACGCAACGCCGAGTTCTATCGCACCATGACATACCAAATAAGTCGTTCAAAAGAAGTTATGAATTGTATTAACCGAATTTTGAACATTATATAATCCTTATAATTTTAGAATCTATATTATGAGTTTCTTAGACATAATGTAAGAACAAATACATTTTTTTGATAGAATAAGTATTTCTCAAAAAATGAAATTTTACCGCCATTTAATGGAGAAGCCTTTTTAAATTCAATATTTGAAAGTTTTATATATTAAATTTGTCAAAATAAAATTTTTCTTTATAATCGGGCCATAAGAATACTGTTTCAATAACGTTTTTGATGTTTTTCTGATAACTTTCACATTTGGGTGAATAGTGAAAAAAAAACTATATTTTAACTGAAAACAACTTTTTAATCAAAATAATTTATATTGTTAAATTATACATTTTAAAGGTATGTAAGTATAAATATATTATATTTTTACCATTTAATCCAATTATGGTCATTGTATGTAATTTCACTTTGAAATTGGACATAAACAAGTGTCCATCTTTTGGTAGTTATTATTTCTTAAAAATACATTTTTTGTTTTTAACAACGGGAATTAATTTTAAATTAATAAATTATACTTATATGTTTTGAATTTCTTAAAACAGAAATCATTTTAGGATTTGGAATATCGAAATTATCCTAGGGTGAATTTTTGGTATTTTTCTAATAACATTCAGTTTTTGATGAATAATGAAAAACAATGAGTTATAGTTTAAAACCAAATTTTTATTTACATAATTATTTATTTAATTTAAATTTATTTTAGGAAAAAATAGATACATAATACCTATATAATTTCAAAGTAATTCATTGTAGTCAATTTATAATAATTTTAGACATATAAAAAGTTTATTGAACTTTTTTCACCGTCTTTTACCCACATCCTAGGAGAATTTGCAAATTCAATAAAACTAATTTTTACCGCTTCTGTGAGTGGAATTTCAAAAATCCTAGAGAAACCATTAATATCAAAGATTAAAATGTGGTTCAATAAGATAAAAATAATTTTTGGTGATTAGTATCTTTTTACTTTTATTTACCACGATTAAAAGTAAATAAGGTAATTAAGGGTAAAAATGATATTAATATTACCCTAACACATGTACTAATTCTATTGGACAAGTTTATCTCGACCAAAAAAATCCTTAGAAATAAAATATGAACCTATTTGGTCCACGTGGATTTGATTAGGACATTTATTATAATTTAATTCAATAAATTGTTAAAAGAGTTAAAATCAATGTTTAATAACTCAAACATTGTAATATAGGGTTATACATATGATAAATTCGATTATAAATATTAATTATAAGCTAAAAATATTTCTTACATATTGGTATTTTATTTATAATATTTAGATATTAAATAATTTAATTTATTTATGACACAATGATGATGCAGTAATTACCTTATTCGTGAAATATTAAAATTATTGATATTATAAATAACCAAATAACTATAATTTGAGACATTTAATGAATTCCAAAAATTCAATTGGTTAATATGACATGTTAGTATTGATTAAATTAATTTTTTTTATAATTAATAAAGTTATTAAGTCTTTAAAAAAAATCAATTATTAAATAGTGTCAAAATTGACATAAATGAGTCTTTTAAAAAATATTATATTATTAATCGATATAATAATCCAGAAACTCTAGAGTTTGACCAAAGGACTTATATTATGATAGGTATGTCATTAATTAACAACTTGGGGTTCTCTTGGCAGTTTATACTATGTTTATTAACCATATAATATAAAAATACAAAGAGACGTGGTAAATGTCAAACTATTTAACTAAGAGTTAAATCTAAAATAAAAGGGTAAAATAGTTACCCAAACTTCTATAAAACCTATTTGTTGGGTGGTTTTAGACCCATCACCACCTTATTATTTATATAATATAGTATGGTTCCATTATAAATAGAATACGAATTTGTTATAAAATAATACATTTTGTTTTTCACAAAGAGCCCCTCCTCCTCCTAATAAAAGGAAACCACTTCTAACAAATTACTAACACCTCTAAATCATTTTGGATCATCCAAACTAAGCCCAATTAATCTACCTACATCCATCCCCTCCTCCTAGAAGCCTTACCTTAGGCAGAAGTCACTTCAAGGGTCCTTTTTGGGTCAAACCAAAGGGACTTACCCAGATTAAAGGTAACGATTTCTCTTAGCTTATTTTTGTTTATTATACTTCTCCAAAACCTAAACTCTTCTAATTAATTTATTTTGAAAAAAAATACAGTATCCTAAATATACTGAGATATTGTTATGAGAATCATTCTAACTACAGTTACACTCACCTCCATCTAATGGGTGAAGAACATAATATTTCTATGGATGGAAACCAAACGCCTCACGAAACGATGATTGTTCAATTATCTCCTACCACCCCTCATGGTGGCCATTATAATGGAACTATAATTAAATATCATATTAATGATATTTATTTTATATATAATCTTATGTAATTCCATTTTATATCATACCATTATTCGTTTCATGTTGTATATATAAACGATAATTTCATTTGAAGAAGTGCGGACTACCGCCCCCTCAAAGTGATATGACTCATTCATACCATACATGGAACTTATAAATGATTTTATTAATGAACATATGTAAAACATATAAGATATTATATTATATTTCAATAATAATATACTTATGTATCATTTGGTTTTGATTCCTTTAAAAATGAAAAATGAAATGGAAGTAGCGTTCGTGCGTATGTACGGATTACCATCTCCACGAACACGATAAGATTCATTTCCCCATTATATAAAATCAAGAATAATTATCATTTGATGATTAAAAGTAATTTTTATGGAATTGATATCATTCTAAATATGAATAAGATACAACCTATCCATAACAAACATGTCTTACATAATAAAGCATATAAAGGAAAACGAATTAGTTAACAACCGAAACGACGATATACTGAAATATTATTAACAAAGCAATATTAAAAGATCATATTTGATATCATATTTATGTAAATTATTCTCATATAATTTAATAAAAATGATTTAACTATTATACAGAAGGTTAACCTACACTCTATCAATGAAAAGTACAAGGTAAGGGGTTTTCATCTCACTCCTTATTTCCGTGAGATTCATGCCATATTGCCACAATTACATTTTTTTTGGTGTATGTACATCCCATAATTGTATTATTTGTGTAATACACTTTAATTAATGTGTATTTACATATTAATTATATGATACCTCTTTCATGGGGTGTATGTTTTGTAAGTTACCAAATTGGTAATGGTTAATTTTAAAATCTCTTTATTATATGAGGTTGTTTTTACATAAGTATGTACTATGACATATTTATTATCCATGACCATGTTTTATGAAAGAGTTTTCAAAGGGATTCTTTTAAGGGACTTTTTACTAAAACATCATTTCAAATGTTTTAAGTATTTATTCTTATAAATCATTCTAATAAATGTTCATGTCATCAAAATGGTTTTTAAGGATTTATTTAAATGGACATGGATGTTTTAAAATGTTAATTACATTGAGAAGTTTCACAGTGGTATGTGAAAATTTGATTCAAAAATGTATTTAAATGACTTATTTTCCAAATTGAGTGAATTTTAAATGTTTTCATGAAAAATGGGGATTTCTCTCATAGAGTTTTACAAATCATTTTCCTCAATGTCAAAATACATTAATGGATTTTAAACTTGTTTTGAATTTGATTTATCATGATACAAATCTTCCATATTGTGTTGAAGGTTTTGTGATATGTTCAACTGTGGATGTGTTATTTTTATACCATTCATGGTTTATGGGTAAAGTATTGAAATTTATTATGATAGTTTTAATACTAATGTTTATGTTATGTTTAGACCTTTTTATATGAGGAATGCATTGGACATAATAAGTGATGGGCGGAGCCCTCTATAACTCTTCGATGCATCGGTTGGTCTCATGAGACAAACGAGTGTCTTGGCATGAGGCCTTGAAAAACTTTTATATGTAGTCCTGGAACGAGGCCTTGGCTACGTGGTTATGATAGTCTGGCATTATGCATTCCAGAAATTTGAAAGTGGTTATTGATATTGAATGTGATTATTCGACTAGTAGAATATCCATGTGAATAAGTAAATGGAATTTTTCATTTTATCTTTGCCGTATTATGCTGAAGTTAATGTTTAAAAGGATTTTGTTTTAGTTATACATTTACTTAAATGTTTATGTTTATTTATGAATGTTTCCACCATATTGTTATCCTTAGTGAGCATCTGAGCCCACCCCTTTCAATGTTTTAAGTTTTCCTAGGCTGTGAAGAAGTATTTTATGAATGACCTACAGGGAATGTATAAGGGTATATGAAGACTGGATGTTTTTGTAGTTTTTTTTACTTTATGATTTAATGTATCCTTTATGAAAGTATCTAGTGATTCCAAGGCCACTAAACTAATCGGTCTTTCGAGACATGATCTTTTGTGATCATGCAAATGTTATGTAATAATGCATCGACTCTGGGTAACTAGGGTCGGTGCATTACAGTTGGTATCAAAGGAAGTATATTACAAACCTTGGAAGCTACATTTAGATAAACTTGGATTAGAGAACATATCCCTAAGATATAATTTGAAGATTAAAATAGAAGAACTTCCTAGAATTTTGGTATTGTAGATATTTTATGAGTTTTCCGAGCAAGACATCCCTGTCTGGATACGAGAAGGTTGAGGCGGCTCTGCTACATATGTACCTAGGGTTAAAACCCAAAACACCGCTTTGAGATAGACTCGAATGGGAACTGGTGCACGACAACGGGCCTTGATTCACTATTGGATATAACACTCATAGGGGATATTCATAGGATAATTCTCATTTTCTTTACAAACAATTTTGAAGGGTTTATGTGTATATACTTCCTTAAAGAAGAGATTTTTATGATTTTGGATTATATAAATAAACGGATTAATTTATGTTAAGAGTTTTACAATTTTGGTATTAGGTATTGATATTCATAAACTAATCCAGTTTATGTCATTGTTTAGAAATGGTGCCCAGTAGAAGGAATTAGAACTTCAGCAATACGCATGATCCAACGAGTAAGGAGGATCGTATCTTTCATGGTCTTAAGCCAGAATTTAGAAGGGAAATAATCTCCCATGTATTATCATCATAAGAAGAAATAATATCTTGTGTTGATAAGATAAGTAAAGAGTTTTCGGAGTCCTATGGATTTCAAGGGAAACCAGAGATGAAAAATATGGTAAAGAGAAAGACAAATAAAGGGAAGAATGTAAAGAAGGATTTTCTCATTTGTGATAACTGTGGAAAGAATGACTTTGGAAAATGCATGAAGGGAATGGGAGTATGTTATAAGTGTGGGGAAAAAGGAAACCATGTTTGTGATTTTGAGGGTAAGAAAAATGTTTCAAATATAAAATTCTTCATCTGTAAGGAGTGGGGACACTATGCGAATCAATGGTCAAATCATCAGAGTATGCCCTAAATGATGCTAGTGGATAATAATAATGTTATGATACTACCATAGATGAATATGAATTACTATTGTTCTTATGTTGTTATTAAATAATTATTTCATTTGAGTATTGTATCAATGTTGTACTGGTTATATGAATTATGGAGATAAATAATGATGTATTGCAGTACTATTTCATTGAGGATTTGAGATTATATGGTACTATGAAAAGTGATTCAACAGTATGTTAATTTTTTTTGAAAATACATGGTTGAAAGAATAGTAATCCTTAATATGGTCTTGATACTAAGGAAGTAAATTTGGAATAAGAGATGGTAGATTTGGATAAATTATATTGGATATTCTTGACTACCTTGGCACTTATTAATGGTTTTTTTATTTCATCATTGTTGTAATTTTCAATATTTTGGGATATAAGGAATATATCTAGTATTTTATAAGGAATAAAGAAGCATGAATGTAATAAATAAAGTTTTATGGCAATTCAGGGTGTTACCATATTTTAAAAGAATACATGATGATCGTATTCAAATTTTATTACGTGGAAAAAAAAAGATCATCATTATGTTTACCTTCCTTATAAATTTTGTACTGTGAGTTTGGAAAGAAGTTGTTTAGATAAGTCTAAAGGTTGGAATGGATTATATTTTATATTTGATACGATTTTTAAGGTTAAATTATTTCTGAAGATTATTTTTGGATTGTTATAAAATGGACAACCCGGAGGTCGGGCGACAACTCGTCGTGTCCGACAAGTCCGCGAGACTTGAACCCACAATCGAAGGGAGACAAGGATCTATCACCTACCACTGACCCACGTCATATCCTAGATTGAATAATGTAGTTTTTTTAAAGTTTATGGGAGATGAATTATAAATTAATTTTTTTGGATCCCTATAAGAATAGGATAAATAGAACAAAAAATTAAGTTCTGTTATCTTTTAGAGTGAAAGATGAGTTTGTGGTATAAATTAGTTAAAGGACGTAACTCTACTTGAAAAGTATATTTTTTTTCTTATCTTATTCTATGAAGAAATAAATTCTTAAACATTAGGTAAGGCATCCAAAAACAAAAAATATGTTATCCTAATACCTTACATTTGTTGAACCGATGGTATTTTTAATCATCATAGATTGATGAATTTAAGGTCCTAAATTTTACACTTGTTTGTGATTGATGACGTCAATAACTACCTATAAATTGTTACGTTTTTCCTCTAATTATAAGTCTCTAATTTACACAAATTTTCTCCTAATAGAGATCATAATTTTGTGGTGACCCTTTCATTTCTCTTTTCCTCATATTAAGACTAAATTTTATAAACCAAATTTCTGATGTGGGTTTTCCAGAAGGAATTTTCTATATTAGACCTTTTATTTATGAAAAATAATTTCAAATTACAATGACGTATTTTATTGAAGTAAGGATGAATGTAACACCCCAAGATTTAATAGTACGTTATTTCTTTAAAGTAATTAAATAACATTCACTCCATGAAAAACCGAGTTCTAGCACACCATAACTTACCAAACAAGTCGTTCAAAAGCGGCTATAAATAGTATTAACTGAATTTTGAACATTATATAATCATTATAATTTTAGAATCTATATTATGAGTTTTGTAGAAATAATTTAAGAACAAATACATTTTTCATAAAACAGAAGTAGTTTAAAAAAATGCAATTTTACAGCCTTTTAATGGCGATGGATTTTTAAATCCAATATTTAAAGTTTTATATATTAATTTTGACAAGCTAAACTTCTTCTTTAGAATAATGACATAAGAATATAGTTTCAATAATGGTTTGATGTTTTTATGATAACTTTCAAATTTGGGTGATTAGTGAAAAATACTATATTTTAACTGAAAAGAACTTTTTTAATCAAAATAATTTATATTTTTTAATTATAAATTTTAATGGTATGGAAGTATAAATAGATTATATTTTTACCATTTAATACAATGATGGTCATTGTACGTAATTTCACTTTGAAATTGGACATAAAAAGTGTCAATCTTTTGATAGTTATTATTTCTTAAAATACGTTTTTTGGTTTTGACAACAGAAATTAATTTTAAATTAACAAATGAAACATATATGGTATGAATCTGGTAAAACAGAATTCTTTTTTGAATTCGTATTATCGAAATTATCCTAGTGTGAATTTTTGGTATTTTTCTGAAAACATTCAATTTTTAATGAATAGTGAAAAACACTGAGTTATAGTTTAAAACCGAATTTTTAATTAAATAATTATTTATTTAATTTTAATTTATTTTAGTTCAAAATAGATAAATAATACCTATATTATTTCATTTAAATTCATTGGAGTCAGTTTATAATAATTTTAGATATATAAAAATTTTATTGAACTTTTCACCGTGTTTTACCCACCTCCTTGGAGAATTTGCAAATTCACATAAAACATAGTTTTACCGCCTCTATGAGTGGAATTTCAAAAATCTGAGACACACATTTAATATCAAAGAGTAAAATTTGGTTCAATAAGAAAAAAATAATTTTTGGAGTATAGTATCTTTTTACTTTTATTTACTACGATTAAAAGTAAATAGCGTAATTAAGGTTAAGAATGGTATTAATATTACCCTAACACTTGTACTAATTCTATTGGACAAGTGTATCTCGACCAAGAAACAACTTAGGAATAAAAAATGATCCTCTTTGGTCCACATGGATTAGATTAGGACATTTATTATTATTTAATTCAAGGAAGAGTTAAAAGAGTTAAAATCAATGTTTAATAACTAAAACATTTGTAATATGGGGATATACATATGATAAATTCGATTATAAATATTAATTATAAAGCTAAAAAGATTTCATAAATAATGGAATTTTATTTATAATTTTTAGAAATTAAAAAATTTAATTTATTTATAACACAATGATGATGCAGTATTTACCTTATTCGTGAAATATTAAAAAATTGATATTATAAATAACCAAATAAATATAATTTGAGACTTTTAATTAATTCCAAGAATTTTATTGGTTAATATTACATGTTAGGATTGATTAAAATAATTTTTTTCGAATTAATAATGTTATTAAGTCTTTAACAAAAATCAATTATTAAATAGTGTCAAAATTGACATAAAGGAGTTTTTAAAAAAAATATTATATTATTAATCGATATAATATTCCTAAAAATCCATAGTTCAACCAATGGACTTCTATGATGATAGGTATGTCATTAATTAACGACTTGGGGTCCTCTTAGTAGTTTTTAGTATGTTTATTAACCATATAATATAAAAATACAAAGAGACATGGTAAATGTCATACTATTTAACTAAGAGTTAAATCTAAAAGGAAAGGGTAAAATAGTTACCCAAACTTGTATAAAACCTATTGGTTGGGTGGTTTTTGACCCATCCCCACCTTATAGTTTTAATAATCTAGTTTTTAGCCATTAAAACCCGAATATGAATTTTTTATAACATAATAATTTATGATTTTCATAAAGAGACCCTCCTCCCCCTTATAAAAGGACACCACTTCTACCCAATTCCTCAAACCACTCAAGACTTATGATTCATCCAAACTCTGCCCAATTAAGCTCCCTACATCGGTCCACTCCTCCCAGAAGCCTTACCTTAGGCAGAAGGCACTTAAAGATTCCTTTTTGGGTCAATCCAAAGGGAGTTACCCAAATTAAAGGTAACGATTTCTCTTAGCTTCATTTCTTTTTTTTACTTCTCCAACCCCTAAACTCTTATTATTATTTTATTTTGTAACAAAAACAGTATCAAAAATATATTAGGATATTTTTATGAGAAATAATCTAACTAAACTTACCCACACCTCCATATTATGGGTGAAGAACATAATGTTTCTGTGGATGGAAACCAAACGCCTCACGGAACTATGATTGTTCCATTATCTCCTACCACTTCTCACGGTGGCCATTACAATGGAACTATAATTAAATATGATAATAATGATATTTATTTTATATATAAGCTTTAGTAATTCCATTTTATAGCATACCATTATTTGTTTCATGTTGTATATATAAATGATAATTTAATTTGAGGAAGTGCGGACTACCGACCCATCAAAGTGATATGACTCATTCATACAATACATGGAACGTATAAAGGATGGTGTTAATGAAATTAAGTAACACATATAAGATATTATATTACAACGGAATAGTAATATACTTATGTATCATTTTGTTAAAGGTTTTGTGATATGTTTTACTATGGATGTGTTATTTTTATACTATTCATGGTTTATAGGAAAAGTATTGACATTTTGTATGCTAGTTTTAAGACAAATGTTTATGTTATGTTTAGACCTTTTCATATGAGGAATGCATTGGACTTAGTAAGTGGTGGGTCGAGCCCGCTATAGCTCCTCGATGCATCGCTAGGTCTCATGAGACAAACTAGAGTCTTGACACAAGGCCTAGACAAACTATTATTTGTAGTCTTGGCACGAGGCCTTGGCTACGTAGTTATGATAGTTTGACATTATGCATTCCATACTTATGAAAGTTGTTATTGATATTGCATGTTATCATTCTACTAGTAGGATATCCATGTGAATATGTAAATTTAATTTTTCATTTTATCGTTTCCATATTATACTGATGTTCATGTTTAAAAGGCTTTTGTTTTAGTTATACATTACTTTCAATGTTTATGTTTATTTATGAAGGTTCCCGCTATATTGTTATCCTTACTGAGCATTTGATCTCACCCCTTTCAATGTTTTTATTTTTCCCAGGCTGTGAAGAAGTATTTTATGATTGACCTGTAGGGAAGGTATGAGGGGAAATGAAGACAAGATGTTTTTGTTGTTTTTTTTACTTTATGATGTAATGTAACCTTTATTAATGTATCTAGTGATTCCAAGGATACTAAACAAATCAGTCTTTCGAGACTTGATATTTTTTGAGCATGCCAATGTTATGAAATAATTCACCGACTCTGGGTAACTGGGTTCGGGGTGTTACATAAATAATACTAAAGAGATTGAGGAAATATGTTTCCTATTATTAGGGTGAATACTTTTGGTATCCACCAAAGTGATTACTTGGATATATTTCATACCAAGGATATGATTCTTGGTTTAAATTGATGTAAATTTAGGTTCTATTTGTACATATATTGGTCAAGCCAATGATACTTGATTGGTGTTTGAAAGAGGCAGTCTTGAGTTACTTTTTTTAGTTGACGAGGAGTGTCATTTTAGTATGTTTTGGAAAAAGTAATTCCACCCATGTTTATCCAAAGTAAGTTTGATCGAATAATATACCAAAGTAAATTTAATGGATTACAAGGTCCAAATATTTCAATCTAAAATCCTTTTGAATAGATTCTAGGTCATTTGTCCTATATGTATTATTTTTAGTCCCTTGTTCAGTTAATTTTTCTATTAATCTATGTAATTTATATTAATCAACTAGAGTAGTATTGTTGAAGAAAAACTAGGATGGACTTATTAGAAATTATAAATTATATAGATTCCAAATTTGGATTTCATTTTTTCAAATTACACTATAAAAAGTGAATGAAATTAAATTTAAATTAACACCATAGTCTGGATAAATATTTTGGTTTTTAAAGTAAATAATGTTCAAATTTTTTTAATATTTAATTTGATAGTGAAAATGATTCCACTGAATAGAATTTTATTAATTTATTTATATTTGATATAATAATTCATTAAAAATAACTAAAAATATAATTTATCATGATAAATAATTTATAAAAAATAAGTTTTGATTAAATATTATGTCTTTTCACTATTCATAAAAAATGAAACATGACAGAAAACTACAGAAAATTCACCGTAAGCTAATTTTAATGTTGATATTTCAAATATTGATTTTTTTTATTGAAATAATAAATTTATAAAAGAGTAAAAATTAAATTTAAAATTGGTTATCCCTCAAAAGGTTGTAAAACTGCCTTTATAACAATATATGTTTTTGTCTTTAATATTGGGTTTATTCATATTTCAAGCCAATAAAATATATTAGAAGAATAGAAAATTTATTTGATTCAATATATAATATTAATATTTCATTAATATCATTCCCCAATTTTAATTAATTTTAATTTATTTGGAAAAATTTGCATTGGGGGCATAAACTTAATAATATTTTCTTTTATATTCAATTGAATTTAGTATTTATTTCTAAATAATTAGTAACCAATTATTTTGTTTTAAATTTTTGTAAATCTTACATTTTTAAAAGGAAATTAAACTTATCCAAAACTACTAATTTAACATCTTTGTTATGACTTATTATAATAAATAATAACATATCAATATTTTATTGTTCATTAGGAAAACTCGGCCTTCTGTGTAATAAAATCCCTTGAGGAAACATGTTCTTGCATGCGACACATGCTAACTCATTAACATGTGCATTAAATGTTATATCATATTTTTAATTTGTTTAAAATAGTAATATAAAATAATGTCTTGGGGTACTATACTACCTTATGTTAATGGTGATTCATGTGATACACACTATAAAATGAAATGTTCATACTTTAGAATTTAGAGGTTTTACATTCTTCCCATCATAATTAAATTAAATCCATTAAATTTAAACATTATGATAGTACAAGAGGGTTTTAAAATTGAAAATAAATTATTTTTAATGACCCTACATCGTAATTATGGTAAATAAAGCATCTTCTTAATAATAATGGAATGAAATTTTGAAGTTCACAAAAAAACTATGATTTCAAATAGGATAATGTTAGTGGAAACATAAACCAAGATTAAAATAAGGCTATCAATGACTGAGGGAGTTTGATATATAGAATTTCCATATGTATGTTTATTAAGAAAAGATATAAACTAGAGGTATGAAAATAGGTCATTTATATCATAATGAATGGTTATTAAAGGAAAACACTTTTGTTTTAATACCACATCCATGTTGTTGATAATAATAATTTTTCACTATCTACTAATATAAGTAAATAAAAATACTTTTTCATAAACAAAATATCATCCTTTAGTTTTGACATGAACAATTTATACTTTATTTCATATCACATGATGCATCTTATGGTGAAGTAATAAATTGACAACTTAAAAATCTTCCAAATATCAACTTAATCAATTTCATAAATGGTTAAGTTTTCATAATATTATAATGAAATTTTTTTAAGGAAGGTCAATGAATTCAAAAAATAAACATATAATTAGCCTACGAACAATATGAAGTATTTCAGGCTAAAAATGTTAATATCTTTATCATGTATCGTATTGATACATTTTAATAAATATAATTACCACAAAACGAAATTGAAAACATTCATGTTTACTTATAATTTAAATCTATCATAGATTATTTTATATACTACATATATCAGAAAAATGTTTTAAAATAATTCAATGATTACATAAATAATTTATAAATCATGAATCACATCCATGGTAGATAGAACTTATCCAATATTATGTTATCCGAACATATCATTTATTTATAAAAACATCATAGTCTTAAAACATGGAATATATTAATGGTTATCTTTCAATCAACTATGTGTTCTAAAAATTGTTTTATTTTCTACTAGCTAAATTTTCCAATTACCATTCAATATACGATCTAAAATTCTTAATGAAAATTAATTTTATAAAAATCATAATACATTTCAGAACTCTTATTAAAATTAAAAAAATAATAAAATATTCAAATTAAATAATTTTTTAATAGACGTAATAATCTTTACTCTTTTTGTGTGATAGAATCATAACTTTACCATTATCTACTAGCATTATTTGGCATATATTCCTTCGATGCATGATCAATGGATTTCAATAGAGTCACCTCTCTTTGTTGATTAATAATTATACATTTGAAAAAAATTTCATAAACATGTAATCACAAAAATCATGGATTTTGTTTTAACTCTTTTTAAAAACTCCCATTCCATTAAATCAATTACCAGTTTGATTCTTTCTACAATTATCACATTTGAGAATGTAATTTTTTCTATAATTATTTTAATCCATATGATTATCTATCATCATCATGTTTTCTTTCATCCCATAAAAGTTATAGGACATAGATAATTATTTACCTATCTCATTAGAACATTATATTATTTCTTCATATTATTATTATTATTGGGATTATATTTCCATTAAAAATGTTTTCTTATGAATATAAATGATATGGTCTTTATTACCCTTTTAATCATGTGCATTGGTGTAGTTTGAATTCCATTTCATAAGATCCATTTCTATCCAATGGAATATGTTTGATTGTTTCATAACATAACTTAAAAACACAAATCTTTCCAAATAGTTAACAAAAATAGAAAACTTTAATGCGTACATAATACAATAATAATAAGCATTGTTTCTATGGGGATATATTATATTTTAAATACTTTATAATTTTTTGTAATGTGAATATCAACTATAACAGTTGCATCTTCTAGGATTGTTAAAATATGTGTGAAGTACGACTGGTTTTCATGTACTCGGTTACTCCCTATCAAGCCTGACATACCTTGTAGTATTTTTTATTCATAGGAACATCTACCCTAGGACCACTCCCACATGTAATATCATGAAAATTATTTATTTATAGTAATACATTAATAACCAATACCTTACCAAAATAATATGATGTTTGTTAATACTTGTCCTCGAATTATATCAAAAGGGTTATGTTTCATAATATATGTTTTCGAAATATATATTCCCTATTTTCTGATAAACATATTTTGATACTAAATTTATTTACTAGACCCTAGATGTCCAGATCTAGAGAATTATTTTGTTACATTTCCATAATTACATGGAATGAAACATTGAATGATTGATCATATTAGTAGTTCTGGATAAGAATAAAACATTGATTATAACCATAATACATAGGTAAATAGAAAGTACAAATGGGATAAAAAAATATAAATAAAATTCCCTAAAAACTCATTCAAATGATTCCTTTTCATAACCCGGGGAATGAAAAAAAATTAAGGGTGAGATAAAATGTTCATTAAGGATAAGAAAATCAGAATAAATAGTAAATTAATTATAATGAATAATCATTGTATGATAAATAAATTATCGCACATTGAATTTAAATATATAGATAATACCTAATCAATATGGAAAGTTATGAATCTAAAACACATGGAATTTAATCCATAAACAAAGAATATAATGAATCAATATATATTTCAGTGCATAGTCTCATGGATATGTAATAAATAAATCAAAATGAATGAAATGATTAATTATTTTATGTCTATATTAAGGCTCATGAAATATGATCCCAACATTACCATTCCCAATATTGTTTAAAAATTCAAATAAAAATCCTTTTAATTTTGCCAATATATTCTTCTCAGGTGAACCCATCGATGCATCGAGGGGAAAAATTGTGTCTCGACCCCACCAATAATTTCCTGTCCAAATAATTCATCATATTCAATAGTCAAGATAAATAATATTCCTAATCAAATATCCATATTTTATATAGAATATTGTTTTATTATTATTTAACTAATTAAACAAATAACTATCAATGTGATCATCGAATGTAAATGCGATATTCGGTTTGGGAAATAACTATGTACATTATGATAGAATATGTATATTCAAGGAAATTTAAAATGAAAATTGATTACAACAACTATATTTTTTCATTATAATTTTAACAATCACAAAAAGGAATTATGATTGAAAATATAATCATTATAAACATTATTGAAGAAATATTATATAAACATTACAATGTGTCACATACAACTTCAAAAATATTTAAATCATGATCCCCTTAAAGCTATGACCATAAATGAAACTTATAATATTATTAGATTAAGTATATTAGTGATATAACATGTAAAAGGTATGTATACAAAAAATAAAAAAGGGAATTGGTGTATGCCAACAAATATGTTTCCTTGGAATGTAAATTGAGTGGAAATCCAGTACCTTGAGTTTCCTTTTGTGTGAACATAAATTAAACTAATTTTTAATTTCTTTAGATGGTAAAGAACATATTATAGAAAAAAATTCATATTTATATGATCATATATTGTATTTTTATAATATCTTATTACTCGTTTTAAAACAATCATTCATTTTTTAGCACTATTTTGGGTGTTAATTTCCTAGTTTATTGAGTATGGTCTTCCTTGTTATTTGTGGATATTAATAATTATACACGTATTAATAATAATTAGAATATAAAAAACATGTAAATATTATATAAATGTCATATATATTTATATGAATTTATAATAACCTATAATTTTTTGAGATAGGAAAAGAAATGCATCGTTCGTTTAGATAGTGGGTTATACATATGCATATATAATACTTTTATTTCTATTCCATGTTTTAATTGAATTATAATTAAATAATATATGTGTATTTTTCTGTTATAATTCTTGTATAGTATATATGTCATATATGATACATAGGTTTGTTAAAACTATAATTTATACATTCCATGTTTAGTGAGAAAAAATCACATCAATTTTAATGGGGTTGTTGTTCACACTTCTAAGAATGATGTTATCAAATTCCCACAAAATGAGGTTCATAATTGTTTGTGTTATAAAATAATTAAATAGTTATAAATAAATTATATATAACATATATAAAATATATAAATATATTTTCATTCATAATTTCCAACCATGAGAGGTGTTAATAGAAAATACCAAAAAACTTCATTTTATGAAGAGGTAATTCGTTGTACATATGAAATATATGTCCATTAACCATTATATGGAAGGTGATTCGACGATTACCCATTTGAGCATGTTGTGTGATATACTCTAGGAGGCAAGAGCTTCGACTGGAATCTCCTAGTTGGAGCATTGAGCACATACGATGCAATCTTGGGTATTTACTCGTTATCCACATTCCAAGCTTAGATCGTCTATTTTAGGTGTACTGTGTGGTGTGTCTGTGGAGATACAAAAAAAATTTCCTTCATCGATGAGAAGGAAACCATTATAGTGTAAGTCATAATCTCTTGGAGGAGGGTGTAATCGATCACTCACTAGTTAGCTATCATCAACCTCAGTGCATTGGAGGGGAGGAGTCCAAGAAACCCTCTAGTGGTGGACAAGTATGAGGATTTTTTCTAATGAGAATCAATGGCTACATCCTCATAGGGAGGTAGACATCTGTATCAACCTTATACACCTTGATGAAACCGGTACCAACACAGTCATATCAAATATCTCTCGGAGTGCTTCACAAGATGAGGGTACAACTCGAGGACTTTCATGTGAAGGGGTTTGTATGGACCAATTGTTCACCATGAGAATCCCTCGTGATAGTTTCCATGAAGGAAAATTTGATTCTGGGGTTCTGAAAGAATTTCTCATTCCTGAACTAGGTGAACATGAAGAATAAATACCCACTTCCAATAATTTATGAACTCTTTGACCAATTGATGGGATTTAAGTGGTTCTAAATGATATACATTAGATCCGGCTATCACCATCTTAGAGTAAGAGACAAGGATGTACCGAAGATATCATTAAGGAGTAGGTCTGGCCACTATGAGTTCTCAGTGATGAATTTCAGTATGACCAATGACCTAGTAGTCTTCATGGGACTCATGAAAATGTTCTTCCATACCATCATTGACCGGTTCGTTGTGGTCTTCAGTGATGACATCTTGGTGTACTCAGTGTTAGAGGAGGAGCACATTGTACACATGTAGTTTTCCTTGGATTCACTCTGAGAGCACCATCTTTATGTTATTCTCTTGAACAATTATTTTTCTATTTGGGAGGCCATTTCCTAGGACAAGTCATCTTGGAGGATGGAGTGGAAGTAGATCCAGTGACGATAGAGGAAGTTCTTTATAGGGTTCCAACCATGTGCTTGACTAAGGTGTGAATATTCATGGGGAGGGCGGGTTACTATAGGAGGTTTTCTCCCTAATTTTCAAGGGTAGTATCACCAATATCAACTTTGACACAGATGTGACAACCCTTCATGTGGGTGATGAATTGAAAGAATATTTTCCATGCACTATGGAAAAGAGTAACAAGTGCCCCCATATTGAGACTACCAGGAGAGGGCATTGGGAATGTAGTTTTTATGACACATCAGTGACATACCAAGGTTGTGTCCTGAGGGAGAAGCAAGTGGTGATCACCTATGGCTTAAATAAGTTGAGGAAGTATGAGAAGAAATACTGGAACCATGACCTGGAGTTATCAGCAAAGTAATTTTCCATGAAGATGTGGTGGAACTACATGATGGGTGAACAATTTATAGTTTACTCCGATGACAAGAATCTCAGGTGAATCTTCTCCCAAAAGAACATAACCTGATACATGGATTATTGATAGAGTTCTTCATATACTATGATATTGTGATAGTGTATACTCTAGTAATGGGGAATTTGGTGGCATATGTGCTCAGCTAGAGGAACGAGTCGCAACTACTGAGTGAGGCGATAGAGTAGTTAGCCACAATGCGGATATCCTTCATAGATGATGGTGAAGCTACTTACCTCTAGTCTGTGACTGTTACTCCCACACTCTTATAGAATGTTAGGGAGGAACAATTGGTGGATGTTGACTGTGAGGCCTGACATGAAAAGTTATCCTTAGGACTGGCTCCTGATTGATTTTTGATAGGTGGGGATAATGACATCCTTTTCAATGGTCACACCCGAGTACCATTGGTGTTGTAGGAGGAGGTTTTGAGGGAGTTTCACAAATATGTATTGGCAATACATCCTCGTGTGGTGAAGATGTACCAGGATCTCTGGAATCTGTACAGGTGTCTAGGGATGATGAATGATGCGGCTGTGTTCGTTTCACAATGCCTGACATGTATGAAAGTGAGGTCCGAGTACCAAGTTCTATCTGGTTTGACTCCATCACTCGATTTACTAGAGTTGAAATGGGATGGTATCTCAATGGACTTCTTGATGGGGTTACCACATATGTTTGAAGGCCATGATTATATTTAGGGTATTGTTGATCGATGTAACATGTCGACTCATTTCTTACCCATCTGGGAGTAGGGAAAGGTAGAGTGATTAGGATGCCTCTACATCCAAGAGATAGTGCGACTTCATGGGGTGCATTCGATGATCGTTTTAGATCGTGACACCTAGTTTATATCCTGATTGTGGAATGGATTATAGTAGGCATTTGAGATTCCAGTACATTTGAGGACATATTTTCATCCCAAAATGGATGGTTATACTGAGCAGAGGATACATGACTTAGAGGACAAGAATCATTCTAGTTTCATAGACATCAGTCATAGTTGGGAGGACCACCTGCAATTGGTTGAGTTTTCATAGAATGTAGCTATAACTCCACCATTGGAGTGGAATTGTTTATGGAATTGTGTGTGTGGCTTTGCAGATCACACATAGGATGGAAATAACCATGGTTGAAAACACTAAAGTGTCTATAGTTGGTACATTCTACCACCAAGATGGTTAAGATCATCAAGTAAAGGATGAGGACTGCAAATAGTATGAAGAAGTCTTGTGCAGACAGGGGAAGGAGACCCACAGAGTTCAAGGAAAGAGATAATGTGTTCTATATGGTCTCACAATGATGACGATTGCATTGATTTGGATGAAGTGGAAAGCTCTCTTTGTGGTTCATCAGACCTTTTTAGATCCTGAGATGAGTTAGTGAGGTATCATATCACCTAACTATTACTCCGTAGATGCAACTGTTGCATGATGTTTTACATGTGTCATAGCTGTGGAGGCACGTGCATGATCAATTGCACATCATCGACTGGGGAGAGATGAACATTGAGAATGGGGCGACGTTTATAGAGTTCTCAAAGGATATAGAGTATCGATAGGAGTGAACCCTTTGCGGGCTTTCAATTCCCCTAGTGCATGCCCGATGGCAACATGAGAATCTCTAGGGGAGAACATGGGAGCTGAAGGGTTAGATTTGTGTTCACTGCCATCATATTTATGTTTAGTTGTTGTTTTGTATTTCAAGGGTGTAAATCCCTATAGTGGAGAGAATACATCATCTTGGAATTTCCATTTAAAGTTTTTATATTTAATTGTTTCTGTACCATGAATTTCAAAATCTTGTTGTTCTGAGGTCCAGAGAGCCAGTAATAGAATTTTTTACTTTTTAAGGTACCATCAGTAAATTTGAAAGCAAGATATTAAATATTTTGAACCATTTCATGGATCGATAATATTAGGGAATTTTTGAATTCATAATTCCAGGATTCACCTAGAAATGGATTAACATCCTCCTTCTTGGGTCGTGTGGAAGAATAATTTTTGTGACTTTTTGAGAAAAATAATAATTAAATTCAAATGATTTATTTTATTTTATTTCACACTTTTGAGTGGCGGATGGTGACTTTGCGAGGAAAAAACAAGGAAGCTTTAATTTTCATTAATGAGGTTTGTTAATGGCTTAAGAACTAGCAGTGTAGCGATGATTTAAAGACAAGAAATAGCGATGATGTTTCTTAAATATTACATCTTAACTACGAGACATCGAATCATAATGGGAACACTACTATGTACTCCTTCTTATAGTTCTACATGCTGGGGAAATAAGGATTAAAAATTATGAGGATTATTTAGAGAACCTCTAACGGGATTCCACCCCCGCAAAGAATGACGAACATTGGTAGAACATCATTATCTTCGACACCTTTCGAGGATAGGTGTTGTGAAGTGACGTCAACATCTTAATATAAAAAGGAGAAAAACTGCGACATCAGACATCATAAGAGGTAGGGGATTTTTTATTTTAATTTTTTCCTATAATTTTTTTAAATGGAGAATGCAGCTTAACCCATGAACAAGTTAATTTCTGGTCCATTCCTTCTTTCAGGTGGGTGACTACTTTTGGGTTTCTTTTTTCGGGATTGAATTATCATTGTTGTTCAAATTAAAATCCTCAGACATACATTGTGTGGTAAACATGTAGCGCCGAGGGAACAGGATGAGACAGAAAAGGCCTCAGCCACTTCCCCATGGGTGTTCATCATGTCCAAACTCTCAAATCAATGACAAGATAGATTTGATAAATTCACTGTGGAGATAACATTCCCCATAGAATGAAGGCACAAGGAAGACAAAGAACAGAGAATCTGTGAGGACACATTGGTCTGCAAAATAGTCCAATGACACGCTGGCATCGAAAGAGGCATTGAAGACCACATGTTTTGGCCTGCCATGGTGGTTGTGGGTGGGAGGCTACACTCCACGATGACGTGTAGGAGGAAGGGTCGTGACACAATGGAAGAAGCCACCATATTGGTCGGCTGCAGGAGGGGGAGGACGTGGTCACTCGACTTCATCAGAGGGCCATAGACGTGGCACTAATCCACATCATGCGTGATGGGCCGTATTCACTCGATAATGGAATTGGAGGTTCCCCATGGTGACCTGTGGTGAGATTAAGGTAGACAGACGCAACATCCAACAAACACCTGCAATGATGACCAGACAGACTCTTGTGGATCGGGTGGGGTTTGAAATGTCCAGTAGGCCGGACACGCTGTGCGAGCCAGACCCACATTGTGGGCCAAACCCGCGGCTCACCGAGCTGGACCAGCACCCTTAAGGAAAGGACAAACTAGACTGGGTCACCGAACAACTCGGCAGGCTAGACCTCCAGCCAACCGGGCCAGGTCCAGTGATGCCTGTGGATCCTGGCTCACTGGACTGGCCGGACCAAACCGACCATGACACACACCATGTTTGGTCGAGTCCCTCTTAATGAACCAGGGTATATGAGACCCCCGGGCTGGGTTTGTCGAGTCAGTCTGACTAGGATGGAACAGACCCCATCGCATCCATACCTTGGGTCACTAAAAATCATATATCCTCATAACACTTGTTCGATTGATGAGATGTTAGTAGCATTGGGAAACTCTTGATGAGGAGAATCATTTGGCATGATCTACAGTGACCTTAATGGAATTTGAGATGTAATGAAAGGTTTGAGGATACATTATCCCATGCGCACTACAAACAGAACCATACGATTGGCTGAAACCTAAAGAGTACTAACTTTTTTCCCATCGGGAAGCACCTCTATATAACATGGAAATGCCCACGGTTGGAAGAGACTCTCTTTGACTTTGAATTACCATAGTACATGATGTGGTAGGAGTAAATAATAAGTACACAGTTAGTTGTAATTACTTATTTGTGACATGGTAGGCCAACTATACTCTCTAGAGAAGGAGTTCTCCAGAAGCCTAGCTGTTCGATGATGTGACATATGATGCTAATATTACTACCCAAGAATATACCTATTGTGAGCTATCTTGGTTTTAATTATTTAATTTTTGGAATTTTTGTTGTGTATTTACTTTTTTTTTTGGTATCTCTACTGAGTACTGGGTTACTCACCCCTGCACAGGCTTCACCCACACGTGTTGTGTTTAGTCCAAGAGACTGACATTACGATAGAGGTGAATAGGGGTATGGAATCAATAGATGCTTTGACAGTGGACTTGGTGGCCGAGGACCATGCGGGGAAATATAGGATTGGAAAGACATGGAATACTACTTCAAAATCCATTAGATTCACTACCATCATGATCAGGTGGGGTTTTTCTAAGGAGGGACATCAATGGTTCTTTTCAAAACATATTGTTTACAGTTCTTTTTTAGGTTTGTATTCTAGGACACTTACTTTCAATTATACATGAACTCAACATGTTTTTAGTGGTACTCGTTTTCCTCTTTCAGTTTGTTGGGATGGGGTTGGGTGTGTCTATGCATACAGGTACTTAGGGAAATGCCTCCAACATTTAGGTTGACACCTACAGTTCTAGTCTCCAGCCCCTAGCCATCTGTTGGCGAGCATGGGTAGTCACAACACATCACCTGGGGGAACAGTTGTAACATTTATCTCTAAAAAATTTATATTATAGATAAAATTTACATAATTAATAGTTTTCACATTGGAATTTAATATTTATATGATTTATGTTATTGATGTAAAACCACAAAATTATAAAATATTGAAATTTCATTTGATAGCATGTATGACACACAACAACAATTGTAGATAGGAATATAATACAAAAAGTTGTTAGGAAATATTTATTTTGATATAAAATGAATCTCATAAATATATTTTATTACACACACCACTATTCATAGCTTTCTTTACATGCTAATCTGAGTTTCACTAATAGATTGCATCACACATAAAACTGAGTCCTACCAAACAATAATATATTATTAAAATATTATTATATAATATAAACGTATAAAAAAGTCATTAAATTATAGGGTAGTAATTTCATTAAAAAAATTTAAAATATATATATATCTTACACACATTTCATATTTAACTATTTTTTAGTAATAAAACATGAATTATTTAAATGAAAAATAATAAACGTCTTAAAAAATAATTTTTTTAAATGATGATTTCATCACAATTTTTACAAATAAATAAAAATTTTATTTTACTTATTTTTGAAATGGATATTAAAATATAATATTATATTTTAAAAATATAATACAAAAATTATCCTAAGGTTTATTCTATGATCTTTTATAAGATGGTTTATTTTTGATGAATAGTGAAAAATACTTAATTTTAATTCCTAATTACATTTTCATTTAAATAATTAATAATAATTATTTATAATTTTAATTATATTTAAAGTATAATTTGTAAAATTTTATATTAATTAATCCAATTTAGTTCCCAGAAATCATTCTCATAGTGAATTTATAAATAAAATATTTTAAACTTTTTAGCATTTTCACATTATATACTTACTTCCTCAACACGTATGTAGAATTAATTTTCAATTAAAAATTGTTACTTCTGTGAACTGAATTTACAAAATGGATTACATATATTGAATTATTATAATTTATATTTACTTATAAAATGTGATTATTTTTTGGTAAAAATTAATTGTGAATTAAGTAAAAATTAATTACCATAGTAAAGGTATTATTTGATTTTAAGGGGTTAAAATAAAATGATTAGCATAAAAATGTCATATAAATATGTATAAAAACTATTTTAGAGAAATAATTCGTCCCTTATACCTATAAGGTTATATAATGGTCAATTTTGACGAGTTTTATATATGAAAATTTTCAGAGCACTCCGTTTTTTTAAAAAAAACCATGTGTGACCTCTACCCAACATATAAAAGGCCACCCACATTCCTCTCTTAGTTAAACCATAAAAAAAATTTGTTTAGACAAATAAAATCAAATATAACATAAAAATTTACCAATTATAATTATATAAGACTTATTTTTTTACAAATCAATCCATTAAAATATTTAGTACAATCCTATGAAGGACGGATAAATAAGAGGTAATGTTCTTCAATTATCAATTCTTTCTTACTTATTTCTCACACTAATTAATTTCATATTAAACAATTATGATATAATAAAATTAATATCCTGCATATAATATTTATAATAAAAATTTCATGACCAACAAACATCTACACTTCAATTAAATGGGTTAATAAATCATTATTCATGTTTGTGGAAATCAGCCACCTTGTGATCCTATGTCATTCATTATTACATTATAATCATTCACAGATATGTATAATGATGGATATAAATCAGATATATATATATATATTATATTTATAAAATATTTATATATATGGATTAACTATTTAATATATATCATTTTACTATATATTCCATCGATGATGTGATAACATCACTCGCTTGTATGGTTGACTACCACCTCAAGAAGAAATCTGATTCATCTTTCATTAACTCTTCAAAGGAATGGAGATTAAGAATAATTTAATTATTATATACAATATAAATGAAATTTTTATGATATTAATTACATATATATCATTATATAAATAAGATATAAATAATTTTCCTTTATTCATTTTCATTCACGTAATGATTATAACATCATTCGTGTATATGTGGACTACCACCTTCACGATGTGATATGAACCTCTTTTCATATAACACCACACATATGATATATATATATATACATCGGTATAAAATATTTTATATATGATATTATGAAAAAAAATTAAGATAATATATGTTTTAACTTATTTCTCGAATGATCAGTGATAAATTGAAACGTTACACATGCGTATGTATGGCCTACATCCTACAGGATCGTAACATACCTCTTTTTCATAATTGTATATTTAATGATTGGTTTTCAAAGTATAATAGATTTAAAAATATGAAAATTATTTCCATATTATTATTATTTAATTAATATAACTATATAATACATGTATGATCCATATCTTTCATCACAACATAAATGTTAAAAAACATTTAAATGTACACCTAAATCAATGAAAATAATTAAATATTATTATTGGAAGAGGTACAATATATTATAAGAGGAATATATATGATATTATAAAAAAAATATGGTTCATAAATATGTTAATAACATCTTTTAAGTAACTATATAGGGGGTTAATTCATGTTCAACAAAAAAGAGGTGTTATGTAAGCTATTTTGTATCAATATACATTCCATTTAATCATTTTTGTTATAACGGAATAATTTGCTTTTATATTGTTTATATAAATCCCCATAAAAGTGAAATATAATTATTATTTATAAATCATGCTATACTGAAATTCAAATTTCAATTACTATATCCATTGGGATTTAACCTAAGTGTTAATAAGTGGTAATGATTTTTATATATGTAGCCTCTCATTATTTCATTCATTGATCAATATGAGAAAATATCTTCATTTTAAAATTTATTTCCATGAATATCATTCATTTTTTAACCACCACAACTTCTTACTATAAGTCATCATCGTCAATAGCTAATTCACTCTTCCTATGGGTGTCCCTATACTATTCCTTTAGAATCCCCCACCACTGTCCACTATCAACAGTCATTAGCCCCTACATACACCTTCTTCTCATTAGTGCCGCCTTCTATATCATTTGGATTTCGTATACATTTTTGTTTTCTGTTTATTTTTTATTTTGAATGAATAAAATGTATTTTAATTTAGATTTTACTATTCAAATTTCTGTTGATGTCTCCAAATGATTTGTTTTTTTTTCAATCCTGATTATTTGCACATCTTATGTATTTTTTAATTTTTAATGACAATTTTTATGTTTGTTTTATTATTTTTATTATATAATGATAAAAAATTAAAAAAATATATTTTATTTTATCATATATGTTGTATTTATATTTTTAATTAAATATTTATTTTTTCTTAAATGTAATTTATAAAATTTAATTTGAAATTTAATTTGAAAAAATATTTAATTATTTTAATTTTTTGATATTTTTTATAGATGATATTACATTGCTATTTATTAATACAATTAAAACAAGTGATGAATATGAGAAATGTGTAGATGAATTTTTTGATTATTTTTATATAAAATGTTCCAAAAAATGTCATGTTTTTCCTTATATGACTGGGTTTTTCATTCATGATGATGTATAAATTAAATGATATCAAAGATTATTTAATTTAAAATGTTTCCAATTCATGTTATAGACTATATATTTTGAATTGTGACAGTAGGTATGATTTTAGATCAATTGATGGTGATGATTTTCAAGATGATAAGTGAGATCAAATTGGAAAAATGTTTTATGATATCTATGGAGGGGAAATTTGGTAAAAACTAGCAATTGAGAGTCCATACGTAGATGATGAAAAACAAATGTAGTCGTGTTGTATTGAAATAAATGGTTTACCAATGATTTTATAATTTTTTAAGTTAATGTAAAAATGGATGGAGGGATATGAGTTTTACAATGTTACTATAACTATTGAAATCCATAATTTCCAAAGACAATAATATTTTTTATTAACATTATAAATATATGAAAATATTATGCCTGGTTGGTTTTGTGTAAAATAAAATACATTACATTATAAATGAAAATTTTCTATATTTAAATAATTATGAATTTCATTCAGTGTGTTCTAAATATGGGTGGTCATGATAATACTTGTATGAAAAAACACAGGCTAATTTAGCAGTTACAGAGACTCTTAACAAGGAAATTTGGATTCATACAATTATTCCTAAATAGAATATTTTAGGTGAAAATTAAAATTGCTTATAAAATGTTATGATTGAATTAATATTAGGATATATTTGATGGAAAATTACATCATCTGTCTAATTTTCAATAGTGGATCAAAATTGACCAATATATACCAATTTTTTCAAATGTTGAATGAAATTTCCAACTTTAAAAGTCCAAATATTTAATGAATCCATATTGAAGCCTCAGTAGAACACATAGTGAATGGATTGTTTTATTAATAATTTAAAACTTATATCATGATTTTTAGGGAAGTTATTATATATTATGTTGAGATTAATGATATGTGGACCAAAATATAAAAAAATTAGATGCATGTTTTCATATAACAAATAATTGTTGATTTAATTTTTTAATGGTAGGAAGGAATTAGGATGTATTATTCTTATGAAATAGGAAACATTTATACTCTCTTTAATTATATTGTTCACTATAAATTATTCCCATTATATTCAATGTTTTCTATATATACTATAAGTGGCCATCAAGCCTCTCTAATTTGTTAACAACATCCTTCAAATTATCGAGTACAAAATTTTGGAAAAATAGAATACAAGAGTCATATGAGTTTTATTCTATTTATACATTACTATTTTAACCTCAGATAGATAATGCAAGGAAGGGACAATGATGGTGATTTAAGAAGTGGCCACCTCTAGCAGGCCCCATGATGGTGACTATCAATAATTTTATAATTAACATGCATATTTGAGGAATTTACCACTATAAGGAAATTGTGGAACAAATATATATGAAGGAAACACACAAAAAACATGGCCATATATAATTTTTTAAATAAATCATGTGTAAAAAAATTTAATGTCATACAATATGATAATAATCATAATGAAAAATAAATTTAAAAAAAGTTAAACATTGTAGTGACACTGAATCCGAAACAGTTCATCCAAATCCATGAGATTGTAATATCCACCCTAATAAACATCCATCTCCCGATGACCAGCAATTAAATATATATATATATATATATATGTATTCTGAGAATAATTTTATACTCATCCGTATCCTCCCCAGTCTCACTTATGAAAAAGATAATGAAATCATGATAAAGCATAGTGAAAAAAAAGAAAATAACTCACCACATAAATAGTCATACTATTTTCCCAAACCTCAACATGGATAACTCTCAATAAAAATATAATATAATATACAATATAATATAATAATCAATCATCAATGGAAACCCACACCCACTTCCCAACCGGGTTGACGCTCTACCAAAATGCAAAATGTCTTACGCAATATATCTCCAAAATTACACCAACTCGAAGAAAATTGGGAAATGAATCATAACTTTCACATTGTTTGTCAAATTTTCATATCATCCCATACCACATATCAATATATATTTACCATGTATTTTCTAGAATCCACCATAGTTTTCAGGAAATGGTTTAAACATTACGTATTATACCTCAATCCATTATTTCTTATACACCGAGTAAGTAACCTAATCCATCACAACATATAAATGTCATAAATATAATAATAATTTGCATAATATGTCAATAATTTTTTTTGAAACATATCACCAATGAATCATATCAATATATTGACATATATAGTGAAACTAAATACCATGTATACAAGCAGAAGTAACAACCAAGTGAACAGATCAGGGCTATAGTCGCAGTCAACCATCAATTCTCCTATCAAGATATTATGGAAATCACCATTCAAGATTCCACTATGTTTAAATTTCCATAAATGACATGGGTGGGTAGTGTAAAAAATAAATTAATATTCATGATGAAATTTATCTCTCAAAAATAATTTGAGAATAAACTATTATTAGACTAAACTGAACTAAAAATCGCTTAGTCCTCTGACTACCATGGTTAATAATATATATAAATAATCATACAAACATTTTAAAGAGATAATATAATTACATATTTCATTTCTTATAACTTAATTATTTTAATTATTTATTTATCCCCCAATTGACCATTAATATAATTACACAATAAATGAAACATCATATTAAATTAAATGTTCACCATGCATAATCCAAATTGAGGACTCAATTTATAACAACTAACATCATTCAGGAATTTTTCTTCCATTAACAACATCCTCATTGGTTAAGAATGATTTATTAATTTTTAAAATCAATATATTATACAGTTACCATAGGAACTCAATCATATTAAACCACCATAGAAAATAAAGAACCAAACACATCTAGATTCTTTAAGAATTGTACATGATAATGATGATAAAATAAAAAACATGTACATCATCCATTAAATGGTATCATAAGAGAGCTTCCAAAATCTCATAATCACATAAATGGGTAAGAATAGCACTACAAAAAAAGTGTCTTATACAAACAGAAATTTATTGACAGAGAATATAACTGTCGGTAAAATTGAGCATTTCCAACAGATATTAAGTTTCATTGGTATTAATTTTTAATACAAACACTTCTTTTTACCAACCAATATATCTGTTTGTATTTAAATTTTAATACTAACATATCATTTACCAACAATTTAATCTATTGCTTTATCATACTAATACCAACATTTTTTACCAACACATGAATTTGTTATTAATAACGACTATTACCAACAAATATTTTACCTTCAATAAAAAATGCTACAAAAAAAACATATATTAAAAAAACTTTTATCAATAACCCTTTATAAGAAACATTATTTATATAAATATATAAATATATATATATTTATTATTTTTAGAGCCAAAGTAATTTTTTATTTCCTAATATTCTATTAAAAACATATCATAACTGATTTTAATTTTCTACTTTCTCGATATATTATATGTTTTTACATTTTTAATATTTTTTATGAAATTTTTTCTAAATTTTATCTATTTCTATAATTTTAAAAATTATTTATTTAATAAAAAAATTATTTAATTTTTATAAAAAAATCACTACCCTTAATTGTTCATCAATGTTATCGCCACCCATGCACACGTCCTGGGTTCAGCGTCGCCTCCCACCACCCCGCCTCACATCCCATCCTACCCTGTTATGAACTCACCCCCCATCATCCCACCTCACATATCATTTCCCCTATCTCTGCATGCATCACACTACCTCCTCAGTTTCCTCTTCACTAGCGTTTAGTGGTGTTATTCTTCTGGTTGTGACGATGTACTGATTCAATCTCATATAATTATTCCAGATTTTCTTCGATTTCAGTTGATGTTTTCTCTATAGGGATTATTAACCATCTTTTCGGATTGAACCCCAACTGATTTGATCTTCCTTATCTCTTTTTGACTTTTGGGTATGTAGATTTAATCTTAAGACGGTTTCAATTTCATTGTTTTGTATCCTGTTTCAGCGACAAGATCTCAAAGACAGTCTGCATTAAGGGTGGCTTTAGTTTTCATCTTCGGTGGCCCCACTAGATAATGAAGGAGGTCCTCCCATCCCTAATCGGTGTTAGTCTTTCCATATTTATCTTTCTTGAACTGAAATGCTTAAATATGATGTCAATTTTGTTTTTTTGTAGGTACTTCAATGAGAAAAATCAGTTTGAGTGCAATTTAAATAGAGAATGATAGATGGTTCATCATTTTCCAGAGGATAACACCATCTCATTCTAGGAAAGTACATTCTTCATTTTTTTATATTTTGAATTGAACATATCAATAATTTTTTTACCTGTTGGAACCACCTTTTTATGATGGCTATGTGTTAGTGCATAATATTTGAGTCTAATGGCATGCTGGTGTTTTTTGACATGTTTTTTCCTTGGGTTTGTTGAAAATCATATTGAATATTTATTGGTTAAAATCATGTATGCTGAAATACCTGCATGTATACTATTAAAGCACTATTAGAAGCTAATTTAATATGATCTGTATGGTAAATAAAATTTATTTCATGACAAATCCATGATTTTTCGATCCACTCCATCATAGATTTTTTATTTTATATTACTATGGAAGAGAGCCCAGCCCAAAAAAAAATTCCAAGAGTAGCACAATTTTTATAACACCAAACAAGGCCCAATAATTCCTAGGAAATCCCTATACTAGTGGGGTGGTTCACTAGAACTAGAAACAAGTAGTTTCAATGAACTGAAATATGTCATCATCTTGGGTAAACCATCATCATTCCATTAAAAATAATCTGTAGCTTTTTCCATCTATAGTGAGCATAAAGCGGGAAGAGAAGAGACCCATGAAAAGAAGGTAGTAGGATGCACTATACAACATGAGAATTACTTGACTAGTAAGGAAACCTGAAATGTGCCATTGTTATTCAAGGATTAGATGCCCTCTTGTGCCTTCCCAATTCCCACACCTTTAAATTTGTCTCCCAAATTCCTGTACATAAGGCACTTTCATCAGTAGATAACTCTTAACATCTTATGTCACTCTTGTGGGTGTTTTGTGGAAATCTCAAGTTCAAGACCATATTTGTGAGTAAAACATCCAACACATAACATTCTCCATTCGAATATCCAGAAAAAAAAGCCTCTACGATATTGAGAATGCAATGGGGTGACATGGGGGACATCAGTTTCACCACATTGCTGATAGTATTCTTGAAGTAGGTGCCCAGTCCTAATGTCAAATAGCTTGCAAGTTCCATCATTTGAGTCGGTTCCAAATATATCCCCATCAGGAATGAACTTTATAGAATTCAAATCTCCTTTATGTGCATGATATTTACAAACATCCCATCATGCAACTCAAGTGTCTCACAATCGGGCAGTAGTATCACATGAACCCGAAACAAAAATGGTTATAAGGAAGGTTTCTACATTAGGAAAATATTATCAACACGAAGCATAACCCTTATGCCCACTGAGCATTTTAGATAATGATAAATTTACATCCATTTCCATTCGATAATTATGGTTGAAGATGGTTCATACAATGATAATTCCTCCATAGGAAACTTACTATCCACCAAGAGAAAAAGCCCACATCATGACCCACGCACAGGTTAGCTTTATAGCAAGAGTTTTCTATATCATTAGAAAATTCCAAATTATTAATCAACCATCCTGAGAAGCACTGGAATCTATATACCTATCTGGAGTCTAGTCCAATGAATAAACCTTCCCTATATTCCCATGTAGGGTTCTACAACAAACAAGATCAGTGGGTCCAAAGCTAACCATAGTTCTTCCTTACAACAGCGTGTATCTAGAGACATCAATGTCGAGATGTTGAAATCACTTCTGCTGAAACCGGTCACTGATCTTGTTTATCATATTCATAGCAGCTAGATGTCGTTCGCTGGGCTCCGCTACTGGGATCTATGAAAAAATACCGATAGACTGCCATTAAAATCATTGGCACTATCAATCTAGGCTCAATTTCAAGGCATGATCTCCAGATTATCTCAGAGTTATCCAATCCCAATTTTCAGTAGATCTACGATCGAAACTAGCAGATACACTTATTGGATATACTCATGAGATGTAATTATAACATGTAATACTATAATTAGATTCTTTTCTAAAATGTTGATGGGTTTAACCTTTATAGATTCTTTTTTCTAAATTCGATGCTAAACTGATTGAAAAAGATGTTAAATTTGTTCTAAAAAATTATTCTTATGGTTTTGTGAATCATGGACAACATCAAAGATCATTTTTGCTTAGTCTCGGGATTTATGCTTGTGGCATTAGTAATCTCAATGATGAAATTAATTATTTGAACCATCTTTTACTTTTACTTGTTGAATGGACCAATCGAGTTTAACTTTAGAAAATGGAAATGAGGATGTTACTCTTGGAATTAATTCAGTGGAATTACAACAACCGAGTGCTTTGATGAAAGCTGAACTATTCAAGAGAGTAAACTATTGATATTGTTTTCATGTAGTTTTTAGAGATTATATGGTTAAAATGCATGCTGTTTTTATCACTCTTTTTTCATGCTGGTTTACTTAGTAATGTTTCTGGTAGAAATTTTCTAGTTTTCTCTGTCTTGATTTTCATGCTAGTTTGTTTTTATTCTTTTCTTGCTGGTTTGTTCTTTTTGTGTGGTGAGATAGTATTTTGTATTCTTTGTTTTTTGGTTACGTTTTTCAGATTGTTGTAATAAAATATGCTTATTGACTCAATTATCTAAGTTATTGGTATTCTGGTTGTGTTCTATCTTATGGGATACTTCACATGCTTTTGATTTTGTTTTAATGTTCATTTGAGATTAAACCAAATAAATCTGGTTTTGTAACACCCCGAGATTTTATGAAAAATATTCTTTTTAATTTCATTAATGTCTTGTTTTTTATGCTACACAAAAGGGATCTTGCAAAACATGCATCCTTGAATTGAATTTCATTACACACAATCACGACCTTCCTTGATAGCGTGTGTGGTACGCAATACCGAGTTTCACTAAATGAGATATTATTATAATATTATTATGAACTAGCCGTTATGAATAATAATACCAAATTTTTGAAATTTTATAAATTTTATCTTTTAAAATGGACTTCATTTTTGGATTTGGAATATCGAAATTATCTTAGGGTGAAATCTTTGTGCTTTTCGGATAACTTTCATATTCTGATGAATAGTGAAAATTACTAAATTTTAATTAAAAACAAATTTTTAAATAGAAATAATTAATAGTGATAAATTATTAATTTGAGTGGTTTTAAATTATATTTAGAATATATTTTTACGATGTAATACAATGTTGTTCATTGGATGTAATTTCAAATTTAAACCAGACATAAACAAGTGTCAATCTTTTGATAGTTATTATCTCTTAAAAACATGCTATTTATTTTGCCGATGGAAATTAATTTTTAAATTAGTTAATGTAAATGATATGTTTTGAATTTGGTATCATAGAAATCATTTTTGAATTCATAATATCAAATATATCTTAGGCCTAATTTTTGGTATTTTTCTGGAAACGTTCATTTTTTGATGAATTGTGAAACCACTAAGTGGGAGCTAAAAACTGAATTTTTTCATAAAACATAATATTACCGCTTCTATGAGTGGAATTTAAAAAATCCAAGAGACATGGTTGATTTCAGAAAGTAAAATGTGGTTCAATGAGATGAAAATAATTTTTGGTAATTAGTAACTTTTTACTTTTATTTACCACGGTTAAAAGTAAATAGGGTAGTTAAGGGTAATAATGATATTATTATTACCCTAACACATGTCCTAATTATATTGCATAAGTTTAATTCAACCAAAAACAACCTTAGGAATAAAATATGACCATTTAGGCCCACTTGGATTAGATTAGGACATTTATTATTAATTTATTTAAATAAGGGTTAAAATAGTTAAAATCAATGTTTAATAAGTAAATAATTTTTAATATATGGTTTTACATAAGCTAATTTCGACTATAAATATTATTTAGAAATCTAAAAATATTTCATACATAATGATATTTAATTTGTAATTTTTAGACATTAAATAATTTAATTTATTGATGACACAATGATGATGCAGTAATTATTTTATTAATAAAATATTGACATAATTGATGTTATAAATACCCAAATAAATGTAATTTGAGACTTTTTATGAATTAAAATAATTTTCAATGTTAATATGACATGTCATTATTGATTTAATTCACTTTTTCAAACTAATATTTCTGTTATTATTTTCACAGAAATCAATTACCAAATAGTATCAAAATTGACATAAAATAGTTTTTAAAACAAATATTATATTATTAATTGTTGTTTTCTTCCTAAAAATATAAGGTTCGGCCAAATGACTTATATACGGTTATATATATTAATAATAAACAACTTGGGGTTCGTTTGGCTTGATATAGTATGTTTAATAACCTTATAGTGTAAGCAAACAAGAAGACCCAGTAAAAGTTAAATTATCTAACTTAAAGATAAATCTAAATGATAAGGTTAAAATTGATACCTAAACTTGTCTAAATTCTATTGGATGAAATTAGTTCGACCCATCCCCACCTTAGATTCAAAATATATCAATTTGGAGCTATTAAAAACCGAATTTGACTTTATAATAAAATAATATTTTTAGTTATTCCAAAGGTTCCCCTCTCCTCCCTTATAATAGGGCACCTCCTCCCTCTCTTCCTCACACCACTTTGAGCCTTCAGGATCGGCCAAACCCTACCAATTTCTCCTCTCCACTTCTATAGAAACATCCTAGAGGTCCGGGTCTTCTTAAAAGACCAATTTTAGTGCCCTAAAAGGAGGTCTCAAAGAAGCTCTTCAAAGAAGAGGTAATGTCTATTACCGATTCTATCAACATTATTTCTTCTTCCACTAATTCTTCATTAGTTGTTTCATTATCAATTAATAACATCAGTATCAATCATATACCGATATGTTATTGTAATTATGAAACAATCCTATTTCACCATCTATCCATCCTATGGAAAATGAAATCATCGCGCGTGCGTACGTACGGAATACCGTCTCCACGCCGTAGTGAAATCTATTTTCCACCACCACCTTACTTGGATGGGTATAATGGTGTAAATAATAACCATATATGATTATTTTAAAGTGATATTGATTCTGTAATAGTATATACACTCTAATAAAATTTCACGATCATGGGAACAATATCATCACTCGTGCGTACGTACGGAATACCGTCTCCATGACGCGATGAGATTCATTCTCAATGATTAACCATTCATAAATGATTATAAAGTATATATAATAAGTAATCATTAAATATATTACATTATAAGGCCCCAGCCTTAAACCTTACTTAATATTGAATTAAATGAATAATTCACATTGAGGATCTTTTCAGGTTTAGAGTTTTAGAGAATTAGAGCATAACTATTACATCTTAAAAGATTACAAAGTAGACACTTCTACTAAATTTCCATAAAATAAAAACTTTTAAAAAGAAAGATGTCTAGATTCCATGTTTTATATAGCATGACATTCCCTTTATCCCATCCTTGACCTTATTCCACTTTAAGTCCTGTGAAAAACATTTCGAAAAAACTTGGGGTGAGCATAAAATGCTCAGTAAGGGATACAAAAAAGAATGAAAACTGTTAGTTTTTCAAACATCAAGTAAACCATATATACTATATCAAAGTAATACCTTCACCTTCATGAAGTAGTAAAAAAAATCTTCACTGAATAAAGTATCATTACTTACCTTTTTGTAACCAAAGGATTACCATAAAACCCATATACAAAAACACATAGAATATATAAAGGTAACTTGGGACATAAACATACTTAAGTGGAATAACCATACGGTTGACTTCCACACATATCACTTAATGGAATAGCCATACGGCCAATTTCCAT
Organism: Viscum album; assembly: GCA_963277665.1. NCBI lineage: Eukaryota > Viridiplantae > Streptophyta > Magnoliopsida > Santalales > Viscaceae > Viscum > Viscum album. The sequence continues at coordinate 496,042,269 of OY728123.1, read as the reverse complement.
ACATACTTAATGGAATACCCATACGGCCGACTTCCATACCCAATGCATTGGAGGTTATAACGTAACCACCCGTCCTGGTATTCACGGCACCACCCGTCATATGGTTTATAACGTAACCACCCGTTAAAATGTCCAAGTACCAATATAAAATCATAAAACATAAAACCAATATAAAGGAATGATAAAATTTCCACATTTCAATCACAATATACCATAAATATATTAAAATAATAGAATCATTTTCCAAAACCATTTTCAATACCAAAATACATAAACGAGTATATGGTATTTATTTTATTCTAAAAACATTACGGCTTGTTGAGAAATCCAAAGATCAAATAATACTCGCGGCGGCGGAAAAAGGTCGTTGTCACCGCGTACGTTAAAAAAACATTCCTTTTTGTCGTTTAGTAAAACGCTTCGTAGAAAAAGATTCCTTTTGTATAAAAGTAAAAGTCAAAGGAGTTTATACACCGTATAAAAGAAAGTTGTGTATAAAAGGAAATATGACTCAATGAAAGGAGATTGAGACGAAGTCCCTTACCTTGGGTCCAACTTGACTCGATCGTTCTTTAACGTCCTGAATAATAAACTTGAGTTAATTTATACTTGATTAAGAACCTTTTTAAAGTTAATTATTCCTTTTATATCACTTATTTCCATGTTATAAACATTATGTAACCATTTAAGTTAATAATGTTTGTTTTGTCAATATTTGGTTCTTAATTCGAAAGTTGACTTCTTACAATTACATGTTGTTCGTGTGGTCAAAAGTTCTTTATATCCAGAATGTAATTCCTGATTTGGATATCATATATATCATATATATCCAGAATATACATGTATTTATAATATTACATAATCATTTAGAGGTAAGAAATGAAATGCACCGTTCATGGAGACGGTAAGCCGTACGTACGCATGAACGCTACTTTCATTTCTTTGTCATATTAGTGGAATTAAAACTAAATGAAAGGTATGTATATTTTAATTCCATAATTATATTCATCATTTAGATATATCATTAATTATATATATACATTATATACATGTAATTTTAATAGTACATTACATTTGGGGATAAGAAATGAAATGCACCGTTCATGGAGACGGTAAGCCGTACGTACGCATGAACGCTACTTTCATTTCTATATCATACTTTAATGGAAATAAATAATAATGATATAGAGTTATATTATAATTCCAGTATAACATCATATATAATAACTTTAAATCCATCCTTTACACGTCCCACATATGGCATTAACGAATCACATCACTTTTAGGGGGCGGTAGTCCGCACTTCCTTAAATGAAGATATCGTGTTTAACCATAATGGAAACCATAAAGGTATGCCAAAAATGAAAAATAAAGAAGCTTAAAGAAAACATAAACATATTATATATCATATATAAAAATAGTGACATCATAATGGCCACCCTTGAAGGTGTTAAATGAGTATTGAACAATCATCGTTTCGGGAGGCAGAATTTCGCCATCCACGGAAACCGTATGTTCTTTAACCATTTGATGTGGTTGTGTGAGAGTGTAGCTAAAATAAATATTATAACAACATCCTAGTATATTGAAGATACTGGTTTTGTTACAAAAGAAGTAAATAAAAAGAGTTTAGAGGGTTGGAGAAGAAAAATAAAACAAATGAACAAGAGAGAATGAATTACCTTTAAAAGTGTAACTCCTTTTGATTTGAGCCTAAAGGCTTCCTTTGAAAGAATTATGCCTAAAGGGAATCCTCTAGGATTAGGAGAGGGATGTGGAGAGAGTAATTGGGCAGGGGTTGGCCGAGCCAAAGGCTTGAGGAGTGTGTGAAATGAGGTAGAGGTGGGGGCCTTTTATAAGAGGAGAGGAGGGGCACTTTTGGAAAGTAAAGAAATATTCCTTTATTTGAAAATTTGTTTCGGTTTTAAAAGGTCCCACATTGATATAATTCGTGGATAAGGTGATAAGGGTTCTAAATCCACTCATCCAATTGGTTTTGGACATGTGTAGTTTATAGATTTTACATTATCTTTCCATTTTATTTAAATCGTTAAATAATGAGGTCATCGCTGCATCATCATGATGTCATAAATAATTTAATTTATTTAGGGTCTAAAAATTATAAAAAAAGTACTTTGATGTAGGAAAGCTTTTTATCTTTCCAATGACTACTTATAATCAAAATTCTGACTTTTATAACCCCATTTAAAAATTATTTTAGTTAAACATATCATGTTTGTGTCATTTTTACTTTTACATTAAATAAAAAGTTATTTATGTCATTTCCCAACCAAAGTGTCTCCATGGGGTCCCCAAGTTGACCCATGGCTTGTATTGGTCGGCCATGACACAACCAATAAGGTTGGGACATGTTTCTAGGTCATTTCATATTATTAAAGCATTATTTATACCTTAAACTACACTAATTACCACTAATCGCGATTAAGAACTTAATAAGTTACTATTCACCAAAAATTATTATAATCTCATTGAACCACATTTTAATTCTTAATGACAACCATGTATGTCGGATTTTTGAAATTCAAAACACAATGATGGCAAAATTTCATTTAAACGGAAAATCAGTCTTTATAAGTACCACTTAGTGGTTTCACTATTCATCAAAAATTGATGTTTTTCAGACAATTACCAAAAATTCACCCTAAGCTATATTTGATATTACGAATTGAAAAATGAAGTCTATTTTACAAAATTAAAAACATATAAGTCACATTAATTAATTTAATAATTAATTCCTGCTGTCAGAGAAAATAGCGTGTTTTTATGAAACAATAAGTATCAAAAGATTGACACTAGTTTAAGTCCGATTTCAAAGTGAAATTAATTCCAACGACCACTATTGGATTTAATGGTAAAAATATTTTCTAATTTCACTTTAAAACCAATTAAAAAGATAATATAATCATATAAATAAATTAGATTAAAAAGAGGTTTTGAATTAAAATACAACATTTTACACTATTCATTAAAAAATGAACTTTATCAGAATGGTACAAAAAATTTACACAAAGTAAATTTTGATGTCCCGATTATAAAGAAGAGTTATATTTGGTCTAATAGAATTTATAAGATCGATAAAAACTATATTTAATGACGGTTCTCCATCAAAAGGTGGTAAGTGGACCTTTCGTGAAAATTAGGGTATAAATGCCTAAAATTGAACTCTTTCCGTATTTTAAGCCTTTATATTTTATTGGATAAATGTAAAAACATTTAAAAACATATATAATCATATTTTATTTATTTCTATCCATTCTCGCCAGTACAACGGCTACTTGTTAACTAAAATTTAAAATAATATTATTTTATTACTTGTGTGCAACGTAAGTTTTCAAAGAAACTCATCATTGCGTACTGAGTACGCTATCGAACGTAGAAACCCCTTTTAATTAAAATTAATATTTAATTCGTAAATATTAATAAATATGAAAATTCTTTATTCTTTATTTACCTGGGATGTTACATCCTTCCCCCCTTTTGGGAATTGCGTCCTCGCAATTTTATTCACTTATCAAAATAAGTGGGGGTATTTATCCCTTATAGCATTTTCAGATTCCCACGTTGCCTCTTAAATCACATGGTTTTTCCACAAAACCTTTACCTGATGAATCACCTTATTCCGTAACACCTGCTCCCTATGGTCAAGAATCTGAACTCGTTGTTCCTCATAAGATAGGTTCTCTTCCAGCTGAACTACCTCTGGGCTCAAAACATGAGATGGATCTGGAATATACTTTCTCAACATCGAAACGTGGAAAAAATTGTGTACCTGAGATAAACTCAGAGGTAAAGCCACTCGGTATGCAACTGATCCAACTCTTTCCAGAATTTCGTATGGTCCAACCAACCATGGACTCGACTTTCCTTTCTTACCAAATCGCATCACACTTTTCCAATGAGAAACCTTGACAAAAACATGATCAACTACCCCGAAAGATAGATCCTTCCTCCGGTTATCCGCATGACTCTTCTGCCTGCTCTGAGCTGTTCTCATGTGCTTCTGAATCAGCTGAACTTTTTCTGCCATCTCTTCTACCAATTCTGGTCCCATCAACATCCTTTAACCCACTTCATCCCAAAATGCTGGATTTCGACACCGCTTCCCATATAATGCCTCAAATGGTGCCATCTGTATACTGGAATGAAAACTTTTATTATAAGAAAACTCAACCAAAGAAAAATGTTGGTCCCAACTTCCCTGATAATCCATCAAACAAGCTCGTAGCATATCCTCCAATGTCTGAATTGTTCGTTCTGACTGCCCATCTGATTGAGAATGAAAAGCTGTACTAAAATTTAATTCAGTACCCAACAACTTCTGAAGGCCTTTCCAAAAGTTAGAAGTAAACCTGGGTTCACGATCCAATACAATGGAGAGAGGAACTCCATGTAACCTGACTATCTCCTTAAGATACAAACGGGAAAGTTGATCTAGAGAGAAAGTATCTCGTATAGAAAGGAAATGAGCAGATTTGGTCAAGCGATCAACAATAACCCAGATTGCATTATTACCTCGAGATTTCCTCGTTAATCCCACAACAAAGTCCATGGATATATTCTCCCATTTCCACTCTGGCACTGGTAAAGGCTGAAGCATCCCTTTCGGTAACTACTGCTCTGATTTAACCTGTTGACATGTCAAACACTTCATAGTAAAATCATCAATGTCTCTTTTAATTCCATCCCACCAGTAATACTCCCGCAGATCTCTATACATCTTAGTACTGCCCGGATGAACTGAAAACGGAGAACTATGAGCTTCACATAACAACTCTCTCTTCAACTGTGAATCACAAGACACACACAATCTCTTCCCAAACCTCAAAACACAAACACAAACTTATCCAAGAACTCATGGAAAATTTTATTCATAAGGTCCATGAATACAGCAGGTGCATTGGTTAACCCAAAAGGCATAACTAAAAATTCATAATGGCCATATCTAGTATGGAACGCAGTCTTCGGAACGTCTGCTTCTTTTACTTTCAACTGATGGTACCCCGACCTCAAGTCAATCTTCGAAAAATACTGAGCTCCCTGGAGCTGATACCACTTCATTCGATGGCCCAACATCTGCTGAAGTTGTTGCAAAGGATTTCGCCACCCCTTTCTGCTTGTAGTCTGGCTGCATTCCCCCAGTTCAGTTATTCGTTGGACACTCGTTTGCATAATGACCCATTTCATTACACTTAAAACATCTTACCATTGGCTTTTCATTTCCTTCTTGATCATCTTCCTTACAGTTACGAGAAATATGACCAGACTTACCACACCGAAAGCACTTACTAGACTTGGATAAACATTCTCCAGGATGAATTTTACCACACTTCTCACAGGATGGATATTTGGTTTTCTTACCTCCTTGCTTCTTTGATGACTTCTTCCCCTTTGCCTACCAACTAGACCTCTTATTCTGTTGTTTGTCATTGAACACCTGATCATCGGCAAACTCCATTTCCACCTTCTCCGAACATCAAACAAGTTTTTCATAACTTTTGAACTCACGAGAATCTAAATCCCTTCGATACTTTGGCTTTAACCCTGAGTAAAAATGGTTTATTTTACTATCAAGATCTCGTATGAAGTTTGGAGCATACCTTGCCAATCGAGTGAACTTTTCTTCATAAGCAGCCCCTGAATCATCCTCCTGCCTCAATTCTAGGAACTGTTTTCCATCCTAAGATGAACCACCTTAGGAAAATATTTCTCAAGAAACATACCTTTGAATTCTTCCCAGTGAAGATCCTCAATCTCTTCACTATCCCTTATATTTTTCACCATCGACCACCACTGATCAGCTTCACCTTCAAAACGGTAAACAGCAAGACTAACCTTTTGATGTTCTGAACACCCCATGACATCAAAAATCTTCTCTAGTGCTTTAATCCACCCTTCATCTTGCACAGGGTCAGATGATCCTCTGAATGATGGGGGATGTTGCCTCATGAAATGTTCCACCACTGACATGTTCCTCTGCGGTTGATCTGGCTGATCTCGTGCATGGATACCACCACCATTTATAGCCTGAGTCAACTCTACCATCACTGCAACAAACTGTTCAGTTCCGATTCCGACCATCTCAGGTTGCTGATTTGGAAGATTATCTTTCTCCTGAGGTCGTCCCAACATAGTTGCTTTGTTTCCTTTGCAGAAAACCATTCTGAACACAGAAATATCTTAGGCGAAGAAACATGGTAATCCATAAATGCTATATCATTTCAATCATTTTATAATTTAACACTTTTCTAACTCCTAAACTTGTCTAAACCGACCTCTGATACCAACTATAAGGCCCCATCCTTAAACCTTACTTAATATTGAATTAAATGAATAATTCACATTGAGGATCTTTTCAGGTTTAGAGTTTTAGAGAATTAGAACATAACTATTACATCTTAAAAGATTACAAAGTAGACACTTCTACTAAGTTTCCATAAAATAAAAACTTTTAAAAAGAAATATGTCTAGATTCCATGTTTTATATAGCATGACATTCCCTTGATCCCATCCTTGACCTTATTCCACTTTAAGTCCTGTGAAAAACATTTCGAAAAAACTTGGGGTGAGCATAAAAAGCTCATTAAGGGATACAAAAAAGAATGAAAACTGTTAGTTTTTCAAACATCAAGTAAACCATATATACTATATCAAAGTAATACCTTCACCTTCATGAAGTAGTAAAAAAAATCTTCACTGAATAAAGTATCATTACTTACCTTTTTGTAACCAAAGGATTACCATAAAACCCATATAAAAAAACACATAGAATATATAAAGGTAACTTGGGACATAAACATACTTAAGTGGAATAACCATACGGTTGACTTCCACACATATCACTTAATGGAATAGCCATACGGCCAATTTCCATACATACTTAATGGAATAGCCATACAGCCGACTTCCATACCCAATGCATTGGAGGTTATAACGTAACCACACGTCCTGGTATTCACGGCACCACCCGTCATATGGTTTATAACGTAACCACCTGTTAAAATGTCCAAGTACCAATATAAAATCATAAAACATAAAACCAATATAAAGGAATGATAACATTTCCACATTTCAATCACAATATATCATAAATATGTTGACATAATAGAATCCTTTTTCAAAACCATTTTCAATAACAAAATACATAAAAGAGTATATGGTATTTATTTTATTCTAAAAACATTACGGCTTGTTGAGAAATCCAAAGATCAAATAATACTCGCGGCGGCGGAAAAAGGTCGTTGTCACCGCGTACGTTAAAAAAAACATTCCTTTGTCTCGTTTAGTAAAACGCTTCATAGAAAAATATTCCTTTTGTATAAAAGTAAAAGTCAAAGAGTTTATACACCGTATAAAAGAAAGTTGTGTATAAAACGAAATATGCCTCAATGAAAGGAGATTGAGACGAAGTCCCTTACCTTGGGTCCGACTTGACTCGATCATTCCTTAACGTCCTGAATAATAAACTTGACTTAATTTATACTTGATTAAGAACCTTTTTAAAGTTCATTATTCCTTTTATATCACTTATTGCCATGTTATAAACATTATGTAACCATTTAATTTAATAATGTTTGTTTTGTCAATATTTGGTTCTTAAGTCGAAAGTTGACTTCTTACAATTACATGTTGTTCGTGTGGTCAAAAGTTCTTTATATCCAGAATGTAATTCCTGATTTGGATATCATATATATCATATATATCCAGAATATACATGTATTTATAATATTACATAATCATTTAGAGGTAAGAAATGAAATGCATCGTTCATGGAGACAGTAAGCCGTACGTACGCATGAACGCTACTTCCATTTCTTTGTCATATTAGTGGAATTAAAACTAAATGAAAGGTATGTATATTTTAATTCCATAATTATATTCATCATTTAGATATATCATTAATTATATATATACATTATATACATGTAATTTTAATAGTACATTACATTTGGGGATAAGAAATGAAATGCACCGTTCATGGAGACGGTAAGCCGTACGTACGCATGAACGCTACTTTCATTTCTATCTCATACTTTAATGGAACGAAATAATAATGATATAGAGGTATATTATAATTCTAGTATAACATCATATATAATAACTTTAAATCCATCCTTTACATGTCCCACATATGGCATTAACGAATCACATCACTTTTAGGGGGCGGTAGTCCGTACTTCCTTAAATAGAAGATATCGTGTTTAACCATAATGAAAACCATAAAGGTATGCCAAAAATGAAAAATACAGAAGCTTAAAGAAAACATAAACATATTATATATAATATATAAAAATAGTGACATAATAATGGCCACCCTTGAAGGTGTTAAATGAGTATTGAACAATCATCGTTTCGGGAGGCAGAATTTCGCCATCCATGGAAACCGTATGTTCTTTAACCATTTGATGTAGTTGTGTGAGAGTGTAGCTCAAATAAATATTATAACAACATCCTAGTATATTGAATATACTGGTGTTGTTACAAAAGAAGTAAATAAAATGAGTTTAGAGGGTTGGAGAAGCAAAATAAAACAAATGAACAAGAGAGAATGAATTACCTTTAAAAGTGTAACTCCTTTTGATTTGAGCCTAAAGGCTTCCTTTGAAAGAATTATGCCTAAAGGGAATCCTCTAGGATGAGGAGAGGGATGTGGATAGAGTAATTGGGCAGGGGTTGGCCGAGCCAAAGGCTTGAGGAGTGTGTGAAATGAGGTAGAGGTGGGGGCCTTTTATAAGAGGAGAGGAGGGGCACTTTTGGAAAGTAAAGAAATATTACCTTATTTGAAAATGTGTTTCGGTTTTAAAAGGTCCCACATTGATATAATTCGTGGATAAGGTGATAAGGGTTCGAAATCCACTCATCCAATTGGTTTTGGACATGTGTAGTTCATAGATTTTACATTATCTTTCCATTTTATTTAAATCGTTAAATAATGAGGTCATCACTTCATCATCATGATGTCATAAATAATTTAATTTATATAGGGTCTAAAAATAATAAAAAAATTACTATGATGTAGGAAATCTTTTATCTTTCCAATTACTATTTATAATCAAAATTCTTACTTTTATAACCCCATTTAAAAAATATTTTATTTAAACATATCATGTTTGTGTCATTTTTACTTTTACATTAAATAAAAAGTTATTTATGCCATTTCCCAACCAAAGTGTCTCCATGGGGTCCCCAAGTTGACACATGGCGTGTCTTGGTCGGCCATGACACAACCAATAAGGTTGGGACATGTTTCTAGGTCATTTCATATTATTAAATCATTATTTATACCTTAAACTACACTAATTACCACTAATCGCGATTAAGAACTTAATAAGTTACTATTCACCAAAAAATTATTATAATCTCATTGAACCACATTTTACTTCTTAATGACAACCATGTATGTCGGATTTTTGAAATTCAAAACACAATGATGGCAAAATTTCATTTAAACGGAAAATCAGTCTTTATAAGTACCACTTAGTGGTTTCACTATTCATCAAAAATTGAAGTTTTTCAGACAATTACCAAAAATTCACCCTAATCTATATTTGATATTACGAATTGAAAAATGAAGTCTATTTTACAAAATTAAAAACATATAAGTCACATTAATTAATTTAATAATTAATTCCCACTGGTAGAGAAAATAGCGTGTTTTTATGAAACAATAAGTATCAAAAGATTGACACTAGTTTAAGTCCGTTTTCAAAGTGAAATTAATTCCAACGACCACTATTGGATTTAATGGTAAAAATATTTTCTAATTTCACTTTAAAACCAATTAAAAAGATAATATAACATATAAATAAATTATATTAAAAAGAGGTTTTGAATTAAAATACAACATTTTACACTATTCATTAAAAAAATGAACTTTATCAGAATGGTACCAAAAATTTACACAAAGTAAATTTTGATGTCACGATTATAAAGAAGAGTTATATTTGGTACAATAGAATTTATAAGATCGATAAAAACTATATTTAATGACGGTTCTCCGTCAAAAGGTGATAAGTGGACCTTTCGTGAAAATTAGGGTATAAATGCCTAAAATTGAACTCTTTCCGTATTTTAAGCCTTTATCTTTTATTGGATAAATGTAAAAACATTTAAAAACATATATAATCATATTTTATTTATTTCTATCCATTCTCGCCAGTACAACGGCTACTTGTTAACTAACATTTAAAATAATATTATTTTATTACTTGTGTGCAACGTAAGTTTTCAAAGAAACTCATCATTGCGTACCGAGTACGCTATCGAACGTAGAAACCCCTTTTAATTAAAATTAATATTTAATTCGTAAATATTAATAAATATGAAAATTATTTATTCTTTATTTACCTGGGATGTTACATACATAATACTAATACTGTATTTATGTATATATATCTTTATGTCATCCAATTAATTCCATTCAATTCAATGAGGAAACGAAAACAACGTTCATGCATACGTACGGTCTACCGTCTCCATGAATGGTGTATTTCTTTCCATTTATCGATCTATTATATATATGTATATCCTGAATATATATTATATATAAATCATGTTTTATATTTTGGAATTAATTAATCATGATCTAAGTAATCATATGAATAATTACAAGTCAAAACACAGACGACAAATGAAACAATTTTACCCAAAACGATCTTTAACCTGGAATTTACAAAATAACGGGTAATATAAAGTCATAAGTGAACCATATATGATATCATAACAATGAATATGATTCTGTAATAAGTCGATGACATTATTTAAGTCATTATACAGGAGGTTCGGATACATACAAAGAATATCGGACCTAAGGTAAGGGATAATTTTACAAATCTCATTTTTATCTGAGATTGCATATTCGTAAGAATTTACTGGTGTTATTTCTATCATCAATGTCCATGTTTTATAAAAGTGTTTTCATGTACGTCTAAAGTCATTTTTACCCATTTTTGACTTTTACTACATTGTATGTATGTAAGCTTTCTATTACGAGGTACTTTTTGACATTTCCGGCAAAAGTACGAGAAAAATGTTTTTTTAACTTATACGGCACGAACGGATTTATACGGTTTCATAAAGCCTTATTTTAATGAAGCTACCTCCAAAAGATTTTATCACTATTTTCAACAAAATCCTTTTCTTTTAAAATTGCATGACATTTTGTGAAAAGGAAATGATTTTGAAGAAGAAAGGATATTTTCCTGAAGAACTCATTTCAAATGTTTTATCAAAACCCTTTTCCATCTAAGATGACATTATTTGATATGTGTATGTTTCAAGTTTAACGTCTCTACGATTTACATGATTCACTTTTCTTATAATGAAATGTCCATTTGTTTTATATGGATTATGTGATGATGGGATGATGTTTATGAAATCCATTTTATTTATTGGGTTTTTATGAATGATGTATGTTTATTTTGTGGAACAAGTAAGAATGATTTCATTATGAGATGGGTGGGACCTATATCTGCCTCCAATCCATTGGGTAAAGATTTATATCTCATGAGATAGACATGGATAGAATGGTAAGTTAATCCGGTTTAGTGATACAGGACTGAAATGAGGAGTGAACTCGATTCCGAATGGGACTTTGTCCACTAAGATGGTCTTGGGAGCAATGCCTTGGATACTATGGAAATCATGACATGTGCTGAATGGTTGACACAATTCCATGTTTTATTCCCAATATATTTTATCATGATTGATGTTCCATTATGATATATGCCTTACGTACTTCCATAATTTACATCTTTTCTCAAGGTTTTAATGTTTAGATTTCATGTTCATGTTTTTTCATTCAAATGTTTATGGATTGTTTTATGTTATTTATGTTTTCCCTTACTGAGAATTTGAGCTCACCCTTTTTATGTTTTATTTTCCCTATGAAATAAAGAATTATTTTATGTAAGGAAAAAAAGTGGAAGATCTTATGGGAGATGTTGAAGATCTTTCAACATGATTAGATGTTTATATTCCACGTTTCCAAAGACACTAAACTATTACGATCCGTGTGTGTTTGTTTTTGTAATGTACTAACTATTCTGCAAAAATAATGTAATTTCCATGTACGTCAATCTTAGGTTCTCTACAGCTCGTATCAGAGGAAATGTTTAGTCAACCTTTGGAATCTAGGATGCGAAAACATTAGTGAAATCCCTAGAGATATTTCTAAGGTATGTCTAGGGATGTACCTAAGGATAAGTATACGTATAGGATATAGTCATAGAACTATGGTAATGATCTTAGAATTTAACCTAAGATGTTAGATATTGAGGGTGCTTCCGCTTTACTATGTTGTTTTCCCTAACATGATTTTTTCCTCCCACACTATTCTTTTTGGGTTTTAGAAAATGTTTGGAAACAAGAAGATTCATGTTAATGGAGGATATGACAGACAATAGAATGATATTCTTCATGAGAAACCAAATGAAACTGGATTTGGAAGTCCAAACATCGTTATTATGCCTAATCAGAAATCTCATAATATGATCAATAATCTCAACTTTGGTAAGTTTCCCGACTCAGATAACAAGAGAAAGATGGAGTTTCATGATGATCATAGAGGAAAGAAAGTTCAATTTCCCTCATGTAAATCATCTGGGAAGAGGCATCAGGGAGATTGTTTCAAGGGAACTGGAAGATTCTTTGGGTGTGTAAAAGAAGGACACAAAGCCAGTAAGTGAAAAGTAAAAGTTTCAGTTAACACCATGGATGAGGATAATGGTATTCCTACAACATAAACAATGGTTAAATGTTTTAAATGTGGAATGTACGGGCATTATGCAAACCAATTTCCTATGTAAAAGTCTCATGAAGAGAATCAGTACGGTCGTATGGGTAGTATTTATGTTGATGATAATGAAGAGACTACAAATGATATGTGAATTGAAATAATTGTTGAAGCTCGATCAATGGTTTAAGAAGGTAGTGGAATGATTACATGTTTATCAAGTGTGATGTTGTATAAGTAATCCCATGGTACTATGGAATAAAGAGACATCTAAGGATTGTTACATTGTTGTCTTTCCTTAAGTTTAGAAAGTGTATGATTAATGGTACCATTAACCATGAAAGGGTATTCAGATATTTTTGGAAAGTATATGATATGCGCATAATGAAGGGATAAGGAGAAAATTAAATGTTTGATAATATTCATGAGCTCATGACTGATATAAGGAGAAGGTTATATCATGGTTTGAGTATATAGAATTTTTAGATTTTGGTATGTGGGAAGAGATAACTTTTGACAACATTCATATTTTCACTAAGATTCAATGGGTATTCATCTTTCAAGAGAATACATGATTAAGGCCTTCAAATGTTTGGAATGTGACCAAAAGACATATCTTATTATATATGGGGATCAACGATGGAATTGACACGCTTGTTATATGAAATCTCTGGTAATCGTTTTCACTGTAATATGAGAGTGGAGTGTAGTATTAGGGATAAGACTAAATATTGGAATGGATTATGTTGGAAATAAGTTAGTATTGGTTAAGGATATAAGTTTTTTTCGATATTATTTATGGGATGTTATAGTAATGTAGTTTTAGAAAAAGGACAACCTGCAGGACGGGCGACATCCCATCTCGTCAGACAAGGTTGTGGGAATCGAACCCACAACTGATGTTCGACTGGCCTTTATCGCCTACCACTGGCCTACAGGAAGTCCCTGGTTAGTAGAAATTAGTTTATTACGCGGTATGATATATGAATTAGAAGTTCATTTTTGGAATCGTATACGATTAACCTCACCATAGATGGACTTATGTATATTTGATAACTTTTTCTAACCTTATGTTTGAAACAGATGAAATGACCCATCATTCTATCACATGATCTATTAACACTTCACAAATAACTAATTCAACTTCATTTATTTAAGAGATGAAGTGTAAATTGTTCAAAGCACGAACAATAGTGAGATTGTACAAAAATAAAGTAAGTATTTATTCTAATTCAAATTCTTTAACATTAGGGAAATGATCTTGAAAACCAAAAATGTTGTCCTAGTTCAATTATATCTGATGAATCAGATGGTACCTTAGATCGTCACAAATCTATGGCTTTGTTATTGTTGTCTTTTTCATATCCATGTTCTCTACCACTCTCCATCATACATTGATGGTTAGATTTTTCTTCCATATCAATATTTTCACATATGTTCTCCTACATGGAAACCCAGTGATGAGTTAATTTGGGTAACCATTACGTTTCATACTTTATTTTTTAAAGCCACGTTTTGGTATTCCTTTTTATGATGTGGGTTTCTATAAAATAAATATTCGAGTCGTAAACCATTTATAACCCTGACGAATTTCGAGTGCGAAATTCATTTTAAGGGGGGTAGAATGTAACACCACAAGATTTTATGAAAAATATTCTTTTTAATTTCATTAATGTCTTTTGTTGTACGCTACACCAAAAGGAGCATGAAAAACATGCATCCTTTACTTGCCTTTCATTACACGCAATCACGACCTCCCTTGATAGCGTGTGTGGTATGCAATACCGAGTTTCACTAAACGAGATATTATTATAATATTATTATGAACTAGCCTTTATGAATAATAATTCCCAATTTTTGAAATTTTATAAATTTTATCTTTTAAAATGGACTTCATTTTTGGATTCGGAATATCGAAATAAGCTTAGGGTGAAATCTTTGTACTTTTCGGACAACTTTCATATTCTGATGAATAGTGAAAATTTCTAAATTTTAATTAAAAACAACTTTTTTAATCGAAATAAATAATAGTGATAAATTATTAATTTGAGTGGTTTTAAAGTATATTTAGAATATATTTTTAGAATATAATACAATGTTGGTCATTGGATGTAATTTATCATTTAAACCAAACATAAACAAGTGTCAATCTTTTGATAGTTATTATCTCTTAAAAACACGCTATTTGTTTTGACGACGAGAATTAATTTTTAAATTATTTAATGTAACTGATATGATTTGAATTTAGTAAAATATAAATCAGTTTTGAATTCATAAAATCAAATATAGCTTAGGCCTAATTTTTGGTATTTTTCTGGAAACTTTCATTTTTGATGAATAGTGAAACCACTAAGTGGTAGCTAAAAACTGATTTTTTTTCATAAAACTTAATTTTACCGCTTCTGTGAGTGGAATTTCAAAAATCAGAGAGACACGGTTGATGTTAGTAAATAAAATGTGGTTCAATGAGATGAAAATAATTTTTGGTGAATAGTAACTTTTTACTTTTATTTACCACGGTTAAAAGTAAATAGGGTAGTCAAGGGTAAAAATGATATTATTATTACCCTAACACATGTCCCAATTCTATTTGATAAGTTTAATTAGACCAAAAACAACCTTAGGAATAAAATATAACCATTTAGGCCCACTTGTATTAGATTAAAACATTTATTATTAATTTATTTAAAGAAGGGTTAAAATAGTTAAAATCAAAGTTTAATAAGTAAATCATTTTTAATATAGGGTTATACATAAAATAAATTGGACTATAAATATTCATTAGAAATATAAAAAAATTTCCTACATAATTATATTTAATTTTTAATTTTTAGACATTAAATATTTTAATTTATTTATGACACAATGATGATGTAGTAATTATATTATTAATAAAATATTGACATAATGGATGTTATAAATACCCAAATAAATGTAATTTGAGACTTTTTATGAATTAAAATAATTTTATATGTTAATATGACATGTTAGTATTTATTTAATTCACTTTTTTAGAACTAATATTTCTGTTATGATTTTCGAAAAAATCAATTACCAAATAGTATCAAAATTGACATAAAATAGTTTTTAAAACCAATATTATATTATTAATTGTTATTTTCTTCCTAAAAATATAAGGTTCGGATAAATGACTTAGATAAGGTTATATATATTAATAATAAACAACTTGGGGTTCTTTTGGCTTGATATAGAAAGTTTATTAACCTTATAGTGTAAGAAAACAAGAAGACACGGTAAACGTTTAATTATCTAACTTAAAGTTAAGTCTAAATGATAAGGTTAAAATTGATACCTAAACTTGTTTAAATTCTATTGGATGAATGGATTTTGACCCATCCCCACCTTAGCTTCGAAATATATCAATTTGGAGATATTAAAAAACCGAATTTTACTTTTTAATAAAATAATATTTTTAGTTATTCCAAAGGTGCCCCTCTCCTCCCTTATAAAAGGGCACCTCCACCCTCTCTTCCTCACACCACTTTGAGAATTAAAGCTCATAAAAACCCTACCAATTTCTCCTCTCCACTTCCCTAGAAACATCCTAGAGGTCCTGGCCTTCTTCAAAGACAAATTTTAGTGCCCTAAAAGGAGGTCTCAAAGAAGCGCTTCAAAGAAGAGGTAATGTCCGTTACCGATTCTTTAAACTTTATTTCTTCTTCCACTACTTCTTATTTAGTTGTTTTATTATGAATTAATAACATCAGTATCACTCATATACTGATATGTTATTATAATTATGAAACCAAAATATTTCACCAACTATCCATCCTATGGAAAACGAAATCACCGCGCGTGCGTACGTACCGAATAACGTCTCCACGCCGTGGTGAAATCTATTTTCCACCATCACCTTACTTGGATGGGTATAAAGGTGTAAATATTAACCATATATGATTATTGTAAAGTGATATTGATTCTGTAAAAGTATATACATTCTAATAAAATTTCACGATCATGGGAACGATATCATCACTCGTGCGTACGTACGGAATACCGTCTCCACGACGCGATGAGATTCATTATCAATGATTAACCATTCATAAATGACTATAAAGTATATATAATAATTAATCATGAAATATATGACATAATAATGATACTGTATTTATGTATATATATCTGTATGTCATCAAATTAATTCCATTCAATTCAATGAGGAAACGAAAACAACGTTCATGTGTACGTACGGTCTACCGTCTCCATGAACGGTGTATATCTTTCCATTTATCGATCTATTATATATATGTATATCATGAATATATATTATATATTAATCATGTTTTATATTTTGGAATTAATTAATCATGATCTAAGTAATCATATGAATAATTACAAGTCAAAACACGGACGACAAATTAATTTTTTTTACCCAAAACGCTCTTTAACATGGAATTTACAAATGAACGGGTAATATAAATTCATAAGTGAACCATATATGAAATCATAACAATTAATATGATTCTGTAATAAGTCTATGTCATTGTTTAATTCATTATATAGGAGGTTCGGATACATATGAAGAATATGGGACCTAAGGTAAGGGATAATTTTGCAAATCTCATTTTTATCTGAGATTGCTTACTCGTAAGAATTTACTGGGGTTATTACTATCATCCATGTCCATGTTTTATAAAAGTGTTTTAATATATGTTTAGTGTCCTTTTTACACATTTTTTACTTTTACTACATGGTATGTATGGAAGCTTTATATTACGAGGTACTTTTTGACATTTCCGGCAAAAGTACGAGAAGAATGTTTTTTTAACTTATACGGCTCGAACAGATTTATACGGTTTTATAAAGCCTTATTTTAATGAATCTACCTCCAAAATATTTCATGACTATTTTCAACAAAATCCTTTTCTTTTAAAATTTCATGACATTTTGTGAAAAGAAAATTATTTTGAAGAAGAAAGGATATTTTCCTCAAGAACTCATTTCAAATGTTTTATCAAAACCATTTTCCATCTAAGATGACATTATATGATATGTGTGTGTTTCAAGTTTAATGTCTCTATGATTTACATGATTCACTTTTCTTATGATGAAATGTCCATTTGTTTTATATGGATTATGTGATGATGGGATGATGTTTATGAAACACATTTTATTTATTGGGTTTTTATGAATGATGTATGTTTATTTTGTGGCACAAGTAAGAATGATTTCATTATGAGATGGGTGGGACCTATATATCCCTCCAATGCATTGGGTAAAGATTTATATCTCATGAGATAAACATGGCTGGAACGGTAAGTTAATCCAGTTCTGTGTTACAGGACTGAAATGAGGAGTGAACTCGATTCAGAAAGGGACTTTTTCCACTAAGATGGTCTTGGTAGAAATACCTTGGATACTATGGAAATCATGACATGTGCTGAATGGTTTCAACAATTCCATGTTTTATTCCCATTATATTTTATCATGATTGATTTTCCATTATGATAGATGCCTTACGTACTTCCATGATTTATGTCTTTGCTCAAGGTTTTAATGTTTAGATTTCATGTTCAAGGTTTTTCATTCAAATTTTTATGGATTGTTTTATGTTATTTATGTTTTCCCTTACTAAGCATTTGATCTCACCCTTTTTATGTTTTGTTTTCCCCAGGAAATAACGAATGGTTTTAGGTAAGGAAACAAAAAGTGGGAGATCTTATGGGAGATGATGAAGATCTTTAACCATAATTAGAAGATTATATTCCGAGTTTCCAAAGACACTAAACTATTACGATCCTTGTGTGTCTATTTTTGTTATGTATTAAGTTTTCCGCTAAAGAAATGTAATGTCCTTTTACATCAAGCTTCAGGTCTCTACAGGTTTTCTGTTTGAATATTAATTTACAAGAACTAAATTTTTAACCTGTTTCATTGAAATAATGTTTTTTTACCTTCACCCTTTATCATTGTGGGTGTGCCTGGAGACACAACATCAAGTATGATTTTTGTTGGTGCATATTTATCTCTTGGAGTGGCTTCTGGAGCTAATATTATAGTTGAGCCTCCTTATGGGGAAATAACGGATCATAGTGATCATACTGAGGGGCTACACTATTTTGAGCTCTATGGATTTGATTTCAAGGATTGATGGAAGGTTCCTCTTTTTAGAAGTCTAGTTCTTGTATCAAAACCCATTTCTATTAGAGGTCTCCCTCCTAAACATGGACAACTACTGTGATCAATCCCTAGCTACTACTCTAATATTTTTGGTATTTCTTGCCTTTATTTATGAAAATACTATTGTTGTAATTTTATTTTTCAATAAAATATTGTGTAGGTGATTTGAAGTAAGCAAAAGGGTTTTTTCTTTGAAGATAATGGTGAATATATTTGATGTCTCTATCAGGAGGACAAAGCTATACTTATTATGGGAGTTGTTTTTTTCTCTTACCTTTTTTTCCTGCTCAATTTCTTAAATCTATGGCTTTCATTTTTTTATACTGTATTATTTTTCTAGTTTCAATTCATGCATATATTTTTATCTGATTTTTGGGTATTCTTTTTGATTGTATACGGTGTAGATTTTTGAGATGAAGAGTGACATAACATCGACTCGAGGATCCTAAGTGGTAATGAGGTTGAATTTTGTTTCTTCTAGTTTCCTACTTAGGTGGTGATGACTGATCTTTGGGAGAATCAACTATTATTCTTCCATAATGGGTGCTAGAGGATTGCATTCAGAGACGAAAGTGATGGGGGATTGAGATCAAAAGATGACATGGGTGGTGGGGGAGCGGCGATAGAAAACTCTTACTTTTCTAACATCACCTCTGAGGAACCAATTCTTTTTTCAAAATCATAGTCGGACTATTTTAAAAGATGCCAAAATGAAACTGACCTTAGAGACTTTGTTGAAAATTTTAAGAAAATGATGCAGACATCGACACATCTTCTTAGCGCCCCTCCGGCTGGACATCATAGATAAGATCCCTTTGGTAGAGGAGATCATCGAGGAGCATAAGAATTAAACGAGCGTATACGTCGAGAGGTTCTTGGTGAAAATGATGCAGGTTTATGAGAAGTCAGGAATGTTGCATCACGCTATCAAGATGTTCGACGAAATGAAGTGTCGACACACAGCGATGTCTTGCAACGCCCTCCTGTCTTCCACTCCTGAGATGAAAATTTTCAATGATGTACCGAAGATATTCCTCGAGTTATTCGATAAGCACTACCATAAAATTGGATCTTTCATCATACAACATTATTTTAGAGGGGCATCGGAAGACGGAGTCATTTGATTTTGGGGTTCTTGTGTAGGGAAATGGAGAAGAACAAAGTGGAGCCATCAAATGAGACCTTCGATTTGATTCTAGATATATTGGAATGGAAGGTTCTCAGAGGATAAGGATGATTATAAGATGATGGGAATGTGGGGAATTTCCTATTCCACGTGGAATTACCATGCCAAAATTAAATTATTGGTTACTCAGAAGAGAATTTTTGATGCAGTGGAGGCGTTTTAAGAATTGAAGCTTAAAGGTGTCAAAACTGGCCTCCATACCTATAATGCTTTGATGACAGGGTTTTGTGATGATGGGAGCATTGATGAAGTAAAGAAGTGGAACAACGAGCTAATATCACATGACTGTGGACTTAATAAGGGGACTTTCCTGAGGTTTTCTCCTTTTGCATGTGACATGGGTGACTATTGGTACACATTTAAACTTTGTAATGCAATGGACACCCAGCACTGCCTTCCTAATTCAGATGCATTGCAGCGTGTAGTGGATGGAATGGTTAAACAATCATGGGTTGAGATGGAAAGGTTGTTTGTTGAGCTGGTTAGAAATTTTGTTCATGAACTCAAATTTCCTCTAAATGATCAATGATGTTGTCCTCTTTCCAGTGTGTGTGAACTTCCACTGGTAATTGAAATGATCTAGTTCAAATAAGGATTGGGCTTGGAGATGCTATAGCTAGGGAAGTTTAAATTGGTTCCCACGAGCTTTCTTACTGTTGAGATTGGAGGCCATAAGATATTTGGAATTTGGGGTTTCATTCAAGGAGGTTTATGTTGTTATGTTCTTGGTGGTTCCATAGATATGGCTGCGGAGAATAGAGAATTCAGCATCATAGGGGTTTAGTTTATCGTTTTATGTTGCAGGTCACCGTCATTTGTAGTTTCTATCCCATGCTAGAGTTGGGTAATCTGGGTATTTTAATTTTTCATGTGTTCATTGCTTTCGAGCCAAGGCAGAGCCAGTATTTCATGTTCTTGTGCTACGATCAATAGAATATTAGCCCGAGTATCTGTTTTTGGAGGCCCGTGAGAAGATCGCTTGGTTCAGTGAATGTTTACTACAGTGACTGAGGTGAATATTTTAGATATTATTCCTTTTGTGTCCAAGATTGAATGGTCTTACTACAACCTGAATTTTGGAGGCCTGAAGCTGATGATTTTTTACACAGTTGGTCATGTTGTTAATGCCAATGTTGTATGAAGTTGAATTGTACTGTTTGTTTAAGAGGTGAATCTGCCTTGGTCTTAAGAACCAAATTACAGTTTAAATCAAATGAAGTGAATATGGACCTGCAACATGACAGCAGTGGAAGCTAAAATTCAACATTTATTAATTCTATGTGTACTCAAGCTGTTAGTCAAGGTAAATTCAAGCCATTTCTTACTGCATTATTAAATATGATGAGCGCCTTTTGTGAAGACTTCCCATCCATGGACCTATTGGAAAACTGTTTTCTTTGGTTCTCTCCCTCTGTTCACTACTTCATTCTATAAAAGCGATGATCTAGTGATGTTATTTTATTGGGTTTGATGTTGTTGTTCATCTACACATGTTGTGTTGGTGTTCCAAAACAAAAAATCTTGAAAACACTTAATGAGTTATACTTATTTTAGTTTCTTTCTGTTAAATATCTCTTTTGTTGTTTGTTTTGAATAATGTATATTTTTATTGTTTAGAAATAATGCAGCTTCTGAATATACTATCATATTCTTTCTGTTTCATTTGTTAAATTCGTATACAATGGAATGATTTTAATAAATTAGTGTGATGTTAATGGAACCTTAATTCATGATTGAAATTTCAGGTTCTTGATAATAAGGCTTGATAATAGTGAGTTTAGATTGAATAGTATTGTTCAGCAATTTCTAGATGAATAAGTTAGCTCTCTTCGAAACTGGATTCCCTCATAATTGTAGTGAAAGATTCTATCCATTTAGCATGGTTATATACATAACAAATGATTTTTATTGTGAATTTGAGGGATTAATAGGTAGGAATCCTTTATATTCAACGAAGGATGACACTAATTGATTAACATGTTAGGTATGTTCATTTTAATTCAATGTGGTCATTCTAACTCTATTTTTTAGTGTCTTGATTTCATCGTGTCATTTAATTTATCCATATAAATAACATATATTCATAAACAAGATTTTAATCATTATTCCATTATATTTTTCTCCATGGTGGTGCTTATAGGTCATGCATGGGAATTTTACAGGTCTCCAAGTTACAGAGAAATAAATTTTATAGTTTGAGAAGAACAATTGATGATGATTTAGGTGAGTGAAGGGTCACATTTCTAGATTTTGTACCTTCAACTGTAATATTTTTTATTCTTCCTTTTCTCACCTATATTTTTCATTTCAATTAGTATTTGTGAAACATGTTTTTATTCTCATTTATTACAACCATTTGGTCTAAGAATATAAATTACATATTCATATTTCATGTTTTTATTTGGTTATATGTTTATCTATTGGTGATTATTTATAATGATTAACTCATCTTGCATGCATATGAATGAATTATCTAGAATATATATTGATAATGGAATTGAACCCTGTACATGAATTTTCATGTATGATGCAGAAAATCTTATGTTTCAGCTTCAAATTTTCTTCTACGAGTGAGGGAATCTCCAGAAAATTTTCCCATGTATATGACCGAGGAACAAAGGCTTCATCCAGGGGGAAGTTGCAGTCCCCTTGAATTGTTAGTGAAGAATGACATCAATGGTGATACGTCCATTGTCACTCATTGTGCTTCCTTTCCCTCACGAAAATGGAAATGGAATGAAGATCCAAACTAATTAGAGGAATATTGGAACGAGCTTCTAGTGCTTGATCTCTGTGACCTTCCTAATGTTCCTCCCTCTACTGTAGAGTCCTACTTTGCCTCATATTTTTCTCCAGATTATATCAACCCCGGACACGACTAGTATGTTTATTGACATGCTAATGGATTGGGAATCTTTGTCTTTTCCCCACCCATGTTGTTCTTATGAATAAAGATGTCACTACCATAGATTTCAATATTGTCAAGCCCGATTATAGTACGATTAAGGTGATTGGAAAGCACAAGAAGAATGCCCGAGTCTTGGAACCCAACTCAGCCTTATGAAAATTCTTCACTTCTGATGATTGATTCACTATGAGTTGTTGTGGGAAGGTATTGTTACGGGAAGTGAATTATGGATTAGTGAAGTGACCTGAATTTCTCAGTACAGTGGTAGATCGAGAAGGTTATGTTGCAATTACGATGCCAAAGCCTGCATATTGGTTGAAGATTAATGGGTCATTTCTGTTCATTTCCAAGTACTAAAGAATGAGAGGGATTGTGATGCAGAATTAACCCAGCACCTGGTTTTCTCTAACTAATCACATCACCCAACCATTTTTTGGAGAGGTAATATTTGGTTTTGATATTCTTTTTTGATCTGTTTTTTTTTTCATTTTAAAAAATTAATCACCTCCCCACTATGTGTATCTCATATACATTCGTAACATAAATTGATTATGTTTCACATTTTTAATATATTTTCTTGTACTATGGGAGCATCAATACATGCATGGGGAGCATGTCATAGTGGTGGTGTTGTGGCATGGAACATGTATGAGCGGAAGATGCTACCATGGAGACTCATGGGTGGGACTGTCACGGTATGGAAGAGGCATGGAGAGCCTGTCATGGTTGAAAATATTATGCTGCACCTTCAAATTTTCTACTATGCTGGCATCAATACACGCATGGGGAGGGAGCATGTCAGTGTGGGTGTTGTTGCGGCATGAAACATGAATGAGTAGAAGATGTTTCAATGGAGACTCATGGGTGGGGTGGTCACAGCACGGAAGAGGCATGGGGAGCATGACATAGTGAAGAGGCCAATGATTACTGCATGTGTGGACCCTTCTCTATTGTAAAACATGGATTGACAATTGATTTTTGAGTGTTTGGAGTTTCATGTAAAGTTTCTTGGAGTTATAATACTTTTATACATATTTCCAACAAGTTTCTTACACCTTCATTTCAAGTTTGAAAATGCACATATAATCTAATTTTATAATGAATATATAATAAATATAATTATATCAATAAATATAATTTATAATTTTTGAAATAAATGTTGAAACACATACATATAATATTTTATTCAAAATATAATTTATAAATAAATATTAATCGTAGATATTTCGTATAATAAATTGAATGATGAATGACAATAATATTACCAATAGATAAATTTGTCATATTAATCTGTTGTTAAAATTTTTGACAAAGATATATATTATCTGTTGGAATTATTATAATTCCAACTGAACTATTTTATCTCTCTCAATAACATTTAGCGAGAGTGTTTTTACCAACAATTTACTGACAGGACAATTTCTGTTGGTAAAATGTTTTTCCAATAGAAAATACACTTTTACCAACAGATATCCCCCTGTTGGAAAAAGCTATTTATTTTGTAGTGTAGGTTCAATAAAATAAATCACCTTTAGTATCATACTTGCTACACATATAAACATACATATACATTTCTCCTTCATAGGTGTTATCTTCTACCACATCACATCCATGCATCCCTTCCCAATATCACAACAGTGATCCCAAGATTTTCCATATCAGTATCACATCAAATCCCGGAAGCCACACCCATCATAATACTATTATAAAGAGAACATAGAAACAAAATAATGAAATAAACATGTAATAGGGAAATGTAGGTCTAAAATTAGGAATTCATCCTTCAAAAGAAAACAAACTCTCATACCTCCCTAAAACAAGGTACACTACAATGTCATGATAATAAGGATCTAATTACCTGAAAATTATTTTAAAAACACAAATTTTTGTTATTCTACCATTAATTTACCAATTAATTATTCATAGGATCCAATTACGGGAAACATAGTGATCGATATATAACAATCTATTATAGGAAAACATGAATTTATCAATATTTATAGTTTCAAAAAAACTATTTAACTTCCATTATTAATTTACATATATTTTTATTATTATCCATAAGAATATGCGTTATTTGTGTTCTTGACCAATTCTATACTCTCAAGGAATATCCAATTCCATTAATCTTGCATACTTTCTTATATTTGATAAAAATAAAATTACAACAAATACAAGATGATAAAATTAATCTTATTTAATCATGATTAATAATATTAATATTTATTTAATTATAGAATAATAGTCCATATAAATATCACAATGATACTCTAAGGATAACAAAATTCTAACAAATGAAATTATAATTATCACTCTATCTTGAATGTCAATATGCAAACAGTTATCATAGTACAAAGAAAGCACATCATCAACATGCAATTGAAACCAATTTATTTAATCTGGGTTGATATTGTTAGTATAATTTCATTTCTGTGCAATTTGTAAAATAATAAACCATTTATTATTTCACTTAAAAAATTAAATCATTGAATAACATACCTCAAAAGAGTCATCATTCTTCACATGAGATCATACCAAGATTACAGATCTCAACCACATACCCAACAAGAAGATGCATCTACCCAACAAAACTATAGAATTGCCACACCAATGAAAAACCATGAAACCACATTTAAAAAGATATTATATTTTCCAATATCTCATGAAAATAAGAAAATTATAAAAAATGGACTAATCAATGATGAGACTGTTAGATACAGAGGTAGAACACATTGTGGATCTCCACTGATCAACGACATAAAGACCATGGTCGATCCTAAATAATGACATATCCAAATGAATAGGGGATTTCCTACTTTCCACTATAAATCATTTGATGAAGGATGGTTATTATGAATAAACATTTAGATTTAACATTTAGTGACGTGATTTATGGGGGATTATATAGCATGTAATTCTTATATGTCATGAAATTGTCAAGCTATTGTTCCCACATAAAATCAATTTTTTTAAAAGAATTGTATCATTTTTATTAATGGATCACAAAACACCTGATGAACCATCCTTTTCTACCCATGAAATTCACATAAATTACCTGAAACCCCTTCCACATTATTCTATTTCATAGCTTATATATTTTCACAATCAAACCACTATAGACTTACTCAATTAATATTTTGAGAACCAAAAGGCTCAAAAAAAGGGAAGGGTTGGTCCAAACATATATGTGAACTTATGAGAGATACCACTCAAAAATAATTAACTTCCTCATCAATCCAATAAAAATTGGAGATATAACCGATGAGGTTATCTGAATAATCTCCCCCTGAGATACCTGTCAAAGGTCATGTCATCCTAAAAGATCGACTACTTTACTATGAAGAAACTACTTAAAAATCTACATTAAAATAATAAGTATCTCAAAGACACTCCCCATGGAGAGAAACCTCTTATTTATGTTTCAACCTAAAACAAGAAACTATACGAATTTAGATCAAAAAATAGTGATGGAAACATTCTGGAAATAAAATAATGTTACTATATAAGACCTAATTATCAAACAACTCGACATACTGAATTTGTATTTGTGGCTCAAATTTATAGGTCCTCTCATTCACGTCACCATTCTACCAGAGTACATAAAATAGTGGTGTAACATAGCTGTGATACACATTCTCTTGGAAGTCCTTGAAATCTAAAGGACACTCCCTAATGGTTACATAATAATCAACCTTAATATCACCCTAATAATTGAAATGGGTATCATCATAATGATAACAATGGTGTAACAACACTTGAAAAACATCATTTATCCCACTCATAAATAAGTGAAGTGAAATATATGATTCCATCTCTCCAAAATGGTACCAAAAATCAAAATCCCCAATAAAAAGGTGTTATAGATTACTCCCATGAACAAACTATTGCTATCAATGATGAGGAATCGCCTTAAATAACTCATGGTCTCTATAGTAAAACTCCAGAGGTCTCTACCCATGATTGGTATAGAATTTTAGACAATATTTCACTTCAATAATATTCTCATGAATTACCTTATCCATATCTTTCATATTTTTTACTAGTTTCATGTCAAAAAACACTCGACCTGATCCTACAAAATAGTGAACTAAAAGGTCCTCTATAAAAGGATTAAAAAAACAATTCCAATTATGGCGTAAAAAATTATTAAAATAAACATAGAATAAGTTAATGCTCTTAATCAATGAACCTCAAAAATCATGGACACAAGAGAAAAACATATCATTCCCTTTGTCTGAACATCCATCTATGGATGAAAATAGTGCTTTCTTAAAACTGGTATCCAAAAATTGATGGATAATTATCTACACATGGTATATAAAACAAAGATCCTGATTAGATAGGATTATCATCAAGACTCTATGGAGTCTCACCATATCATCTAGGTACTTCCTCGATAAAACTGTCAATGATACAAAATCCTTGATTGCTATAATACAAGAATATTTACTCAAATGTTCCACAATGATACATATATCATTATAGAATCCCTAATCTCATTGTAAAAATGTAAAAAAGTCAATTGAGATTTTCTCTAACTTCTTCTTTGGAATAACTAATGGTTAGAGAAAACAACGGGAAACATGGTGCTCAAGATACATCTTCTAAAAGACCATACATTGATAACAAAATGAAACTACATGAATTAACCTAGGACACCACAAAAATCTTTTCAATTCCCATTACATCATAGTAACTCAATAATGTACCATCAAAGGTGAAAAATTGAACTAAATTAAATATATATCATTCATCTCTAAAGGAATAAAATTATGTATGTAAAATAAAAATCAATGTTATATATCCTCAGTCCAACCATAAGTGGAATCACAAAGAATAACTTACTATCTCTATACTTCCACCTCATAATCCCATATCTAGGACTCCTCATATGGCTACAAAAAACAATACTACACTAGCTACTGGGAAATAATACAGAAACCCAACCCTCTCCAATATCTACATGAATCACTATGTGTTCTTTCACCACTTAGTAGGAATCCCCAAATCCACATAAGGAATCATTACATAATACCATTCTCAATTAAATTGATGTAAAATTTCTCAATCATGGAATATAAATCATCATAAATTCATAATGCTGTAATAATTCCATCATTTAACACTATCTCAGGTTCGATTCATGTTGGGATAATGCTTATCTATTGCAATAATGGTTGTTAAAACAAAACAATGTGAGTAGAAGAAGTATTTCCACCACAAATTTAGGGAAAACACAACTTCCGGTTACTAAAGATCTTTTGTGGTATAGTTTGGACCATGGGGAAATAAATACAAAGTACCATAAGAAACCAATGACCCCTAATTCATTGTAATGATACACCAGAAAAGACATTAAGCTTCATAGAAACCATAAAATTGAACTCCTTCCACTGTAAAAAGGTACAAAAGTACTAACCAAGTTCTCCATCATGTACTGAAAAGTTTCACAACATTGGTTAGACCACAAGCACATATATTCCTTCGAGGTCAAGGCTATTAGAAGTGTCACAATCTAGGAAAAATTATATACAAACATCCTATAATAGCCTTAATTTCCAATGAAAATCCTCACATCAATCATTGTATTAAGGGATTCCCTGGATTCACATATCTTTATCTTTAAAGGATAAATAGATACTCCCTTATGGGATGACACAATCCAAAAAAAATGGACTTCACAAGCCTGGAAATCACATTTGGAATACAACTGAAACTTCTTTTCATGATAACGAATTATGAAAATGGAACATAGATGCTCTATATACTCCTCCTCTGATGTAGATTATAATGGATTTCATTGACGAAAATGAGAACAGTGATATCTAAGAACTATATTGACACCTCATTCATCAACCCCCTCAACATAGATTTATAATTTGTCACACTAAGTGGGATAAAAATTATCTGATGATGACCATGATGTTAACTAAATAAAATATAACAAATATCCTCATCATCCACATGCATCTAATGATATACTAGAAACAAATTTATCGTTGGGAACCAACCTGCTCTTTTTAGGTGATTTAATAAGACATTAATCCCTAGAAAACATTATAATTTAATTATTTTCTATAGGTCCAAGTGATGATTATCGATAAAAATCCTTAAAATAATTTCATCCCTTTTCAGAAATAGAACTAGTTCACCCCATAGTGACACAATCATCAAAACAAAACCATAATACATCAAATCAATGAGTTGTGCATGTATCTCTCACAACTCAGAAGAATCTATCTTATACAAATACAATGATATTGGAGACACACATTTCAATATATCCATCCAAAACATGACCACCCATCAAAGGCGTAACATCATAACATCCTCTGCATAGTCATCATGTATACATATAAAACCCTACGAAACACTGACTACTGAACCTATAAGACAAATAGAATCGACTCTACCACCAGAGATAAAAAAGAAGAACCATTCCTCTGACTCATATGAGGATATCAGTCACCAAGAAACACAATTGGATCTCTATTAGCCTCATAAAACATATACAAAATCCTAATGGAATCCATGAAACCATGTACCAAATATAATAAATATTTGCTGAGTATGATGTCATACAGATGTATCTCAAAACATAAGAAATCTCCCCATGAATTATTCTTCCCTAGAACTATCTCATATTATCTACCAACATCACACATGGTAGCTTGGCCTACAACCATCTTAGTCAAAAAAATGGAACTAGAATCCTCTCTACATTATTTCCTAATTCATTGATGGGCGTAGAGGATATAAATGCCTACACAGCTCCCAAATCAAACTAATAATACAACCATATATTTATCAAGAATAGTGTACCTTGAAATACATCCATCTCACATCGTACTGAAAACAATGAATTATGGAGCTGACCATAACCTACTCCATAGCCTCTTTGGTCTAGTTAATGTCCAATTATCCATTTTTTATCTACTATCCATGGATGATTATAATATCAAGTATTTACCATGTCCTTCACATATCCACTTTGTTTATCCCAAACTGAATAACCCTACAACTATTTCTTAGCAAAACATTCCTTAATAGATGAACATTAAAAAGAACACATGAAATTAATGACTATATAGAATGTTTGGGCACTCATTATGTTGATAAACATAAACTAAACAAGAAAAATATATGGACAATATCTTAACATAGACCTAGGAAAATCCAAAATTAGAGTAACGAAATGAATAGAGTTGAAACCTATCTATTTTTGAACAAAAACTCGTCAATCCAAAAAACTGGGAAACCAACACCATAGTTGTACTTTAGAAGTAGTTATGAAGATTCGATTTTCAATATTATATTTTTATAGTAATCATCATATTGATAAAATTTACATATTCAAGAATGTCAAGATACATCTTTAACATAAATGGTGTGACCTTGAACTGGATCTCGGGATGTAGAGCCTTTGACAATGCCTCACTCTGGCCTCCTCAACATGAATTTTTTTTGAAGCATATAGAATATAGGTTTAGAAAATTATCTCAAACTAACCTACATAAGAGGTAAAATAAAAAAGGTTATGTAGATCATAGATATTTTCGACATTCATAGTCTAAAGAACGAAACTCCTCAATAAAATGTTCTTTAAATTATTCCCATGGAATTTTCGACTCCAAATGATCCTTGAAGAATAAGAACCACCAATTCCTCACTGGTCCAAAAGACATAATCAGATACAAAAAACCTAGTGCACCTTCAGAGGAAGGATTGAACTGAAAGATATATTACCCTCCTCTAACCGGTATTCTAGGATTTATTCTAAAACTAAGCAATCATACTTCACTAGACTTTGGAACTGAAACTCTCAGAGTAACCTCCTCTAAGTTTCATAATCATCATCCTCTATTCTATGATGATTTCATGGAACATGACCATGACACTATTCTGTGTAAATGATACAAGGACATCGACCTAGAGCCACACCAGAAAAATTATCAATAGTTTGATTCTTAATCCAGGAATATGATTACATTATATTAGTTAATTACCTTTTAATTAACTTGTAATATTTTTAACCTCTACAGGTGTCTTCGCAATATGATAATAAGGAAAAGATAAATAACGTATATTTAAATCGTAATTTTCTAACCTATATTCTATATCACATCATTTAATAGTCTTAGTAAACATAATGGTTTATGAATTAGATCAATGGGTTCCATAAATACCCATATTGTATCCAGTCTCTCATGATTACAATTCTCACTAAAAATATCTCACTCTCTTTAATTAAAAATTCATGAAACCTCATATATCCCTAACACTAATTTATATCATATCAAAAATCATGATCATCTATTACCACTATTTCAGTACACCCTCCCCACAAAGATACCACATTCAAGGGAGATATATACTAACTACCTGTGTCCATCTACAAGTAGGCACTGGGTTGGAGACATATAGTGATGGTATAAAAAACATCCATATGGGTGTCATTACAATCTAGGATATGTGTGTGTAAGAGATATTTAAGAAGGATACACGAAATTACATCTACCTAGTTGTAATTATATAAATAAGTCCCATGTGATAATTCTAAATGTCATCATGTTTAATAACAATAGAAACAAAAACTAAAATTACCAATAATGTAATGTTTCCAATGGCCACAATACCCAAAAATGGGAATAAGCTATTCATAGAATCAACAACCTCTAATTTTACTTAAACCTTCGATATCCAATACATTAACCATATTTTTGATAAGAAAGTATGAATTTAAAAGTGCAACATTATTTAGCTCACTCTTTTTGACATTTCTTTCCATTAATTAATTAATTTGAAATTAATTATCTGTTAATGTAATTCAAAATGACATAAAAAATTCAAGTTATGAATATTTACTCTAAAAATAATCATCACCAAGGACCCATTTATCATGATTGACATTTTTTGGGAATTTTAATTTTATCAACCCCATCCACGTTGTTTAATAATAATTTTTTCATTATTGGTTCCATTCCATAATCCATGTAATATAGTAAAACCATAAAAAGATACCCAAAGGGAAAAATGAAACTAGTAACATCTAGTAGCCCTGAGATGTGGGGAAATGAATTTAGATAAACTAATAAACCTGACGATAAGTCATTAAACAAGTTCATAAGAGAGGATCCATCTCTCAACAACACATTAGTGGGTAAGAACAGTTTCAGTCATTTCTAGCATCTCTAGTTCCATCCCAAACTCCCGCAATCATATAGTGATGTATCATTCCAACTATAGAGGAAAATGATGGTACATCTTATTCGGGCCTCCCCGACCAACAACAGATGATCCATATCATGCTCACATCCCACCCAAGCCTCCTGACCCCAATTCATGTTAGCCATATCAAACTAATCCATTTTAGGCTCTTTCAAAAAATTCATATCAAGATAAAATAATAAAAGTATAATAAAATAAAAAAGAAATAATGAATTCTAAACTCTAAAAAAGGTATTCATCCTTCACCTGAAAATCTCACGACTCCACAAAACAAGCCACTTGACCTCCTCAAGAAAATGGTAATCACAGGCCTGAAAAATTTTCTTCATCACATAATCAATTATCATTCCATTTTAAATTATCACATTCAATATTTTCATGTTGAAACTATATAAAACCTTATGAATCAATCTATTGAGAGATATCAAAGAAAAAACATCATCTTAGAATTTATTCTTGTTTCATTATATCTAATGAAGTATCATTATCCGTTAAAATTATTTTTAATTATTATCCAAAACCCTATATATTATTCCGTTTCATGAAAAATTCCATCATATCCTGGAATAACCAGTAAAATTAAACATGCACTCTTTCATAAATTTGATCAACATCATGTTAATACAAACACCATATTAAATCATTCATCTTCTATAATTATTATTATTATTAAATATTTATTAATAACATATTTACGTTTTTTATAAATTGGAACATTCTTTTCTATGAATAACTTCATTCTAGTAAATCATATCATAGCGATCAAACAATCAAGAAAATATAGAGGTAAAACACAATCATAGTACACAAACAAAACATCACTGAAAAGGGATTATAACCAATTGATTTATTCTGAACTGATATTATTTATTCAGTTACATTTCAATCCAAAAGGATAACGAATTATCAATTTTTGATTTCACATAAATAAATCACCAACATCAATTTCATTAATGATCATCACAAGAGAACAAAAAAACATTTCCAATCCTCATCACCTATATCATATGACGTTACATCCACCAAAATGGAAACACATAATAAATTCAA
Source organism: Viscum album (assembly GCA_963277665.1). Classification (NCBI taxonomy): domain Eukaryota; kingdom Viridiplantae; phylum Streptophyta; class Magnoliopsida; order Santalales; family Viscaceae; genus Viscum; species Viscum album. Next base: position 496,009,005 of record OY728123.1, on the reverse strand, counting down.
TAGAGACCTAATAATAAAACCAAATAAGAATCTTTTTACATGATGAAGAATAACCTGCAATGAATAAATGAAAGGAAAATATATCATTAATGGAATATAATTTTATAAATTGAGGTCAATATTTCTTTTTATCACCATATATAGAAGAATGAATATCAAGGATTAATCCCAATCGATGGGATATTAAAGTTACAAAGGGAGGTTCCAATAGACACTGTAAATTGATAGTCGATGGTAGGTTATGAGTAACACCTGAGTAGATTAACACATTGAATATGGTTTACATAATAGATTTATATATTGTGAAATGATTACATTTCATGTAAATAGTGAGGTCTGGTTCATTCTAAAAAACATTCCCTAATAGAATTTAATGCTAATTATTTAGATATCGTGAAGAACCCTTTGATCCATACATAAGAATACATGTACTGCACATAATTTATATAAAACTTATTACACATCGTGTATTATCTTATATTATATAATTTCATAGTTGAACACATATATACTCACTCCAAGCCTCATCTAACAACTAGGAGCCTCCAAAACAAGAAATGGTTTGGTCTTCATAGATCTAATCCCATATAGATCACTCTAATCAAATAAAAAAAACATTCATTAGATCATAATAATTTGAAATTTCTCATAATACATTTTTTATAAATCTATATTTTGAGTGGGTCGATATAATTGATGTCTCATTATGAATGTCCTAGAAATCAGGTAATCATATAAATATTTAAAAGAGAAGAGAAATAATCTTAAAGCTATAATTTTGGAAATATCATGAGGTCAAACATAAAATTTATTTCATTTGTGTAGAGAAAAATATCTATTATATTTTTATAGTATCACTGTTAGTTATTAATTGAAATTATAATGATGGGATGAGTTTTTTTGGTAATACCCTCAATGGGAATATGTTAGTGTTTTGTTCCGACAAATAATAGAATAAATTATGGATGCCTAATTTTTTTTGTTTATTACCCTAGATTTATAAAATTGTATTTTTAGAATTTTTATGGAATTAATGATCATTAGAGTTATTCAAAATAAATTAATAAAAATTGAATCAATAAATGATTTTATTTTTGAATGCATGAAGTCTCAATATTTTCACATCCTGATTTAATCGATTTTATATGTTTAATTTCACAGAATATTTTTATTTAATGTTATAATGGCTATCATTAATATGAGTTATTTTTTTTAAATTCAATTTGATAAAAAGATATTAATTTGAATTTTTTAGTACCACAAATTTTTGGAATTGACCCTTACATGTTTCTTTTTAGGTTTTTAATGTGAATGGGAGAAGTATATGAGAGTATGGTGAACTATAAATAGGTTTTTGGTGCTAAGTTATATGTTCATGGGCTCCACATGGTTTGGAAACACCATTCATATATCAAAGTAGAAACCAGTAATAGTTATTTTTTTGAGGTAATAGCTTTAGAATGGTTTGCGCAAAGCCAGGGAGACCGTGTGAGGAGGTTTTTTTGCGTATTCATAAAGTAACATTCTAATGAACAATTAGAACACTATTTATCTAATCTTCTGGTTTAACCGTGTGTAGGGAAAAAGTAAGATCCTATTTTTTATAATCATAATTGTTTTCTCCCTTACTTACTCATTTTTCACCTAAATGGAAATAAATCGATATTTCTCCCTATTGAATGTTAGGGAAACTCTCCCAACCATTTTGGAACTACTCTAGAGCCCTCTCATTATGTTTTAATTCCCGATTATCATGGTATGAGATGTTCTTCACCATTCTTTCCTCGTTTATTAAATAATATAATATCTACTTATTCTCTCCTATTTTCTTAGATCAACAGTTTTTATGGGTAGATCTATGTTGGGGGTTCACAAATATGATTATATTTGGGTTTTTTGATGGTTAGAGAAGAGATATAATACTGTTTTTGTGGAGAAACATCTTTGTTGGTATATCGTTCTTCATTGGTTGTCGGTTTTCATCAAAACCATTGATGTAGAAGGCCTCTATCTTGACTCCTCAATCTATAATTGATTTTATTAGTTTCAAATTAATTTATTGGAATTTATTTTTTTTATCATGTTATAATTATTTTCTAGTGATGATTTATGGTTTTGGGTGAAATGGTACGATCCTTGGTTAATTATTTTAAAAAGTGAATTACTTTCTTGGATATAAAATATTGATTTTAAATAATGGATTTGATAGAGTATCTAAATAATTTATTATAATGGGTTTCCTAATAAAATTTTGTTTTATTGAAATAGTTTTCTTTATATTTTTTTATTGAAAAATAGTTTTAAACAAAAATGTGATTTTATTGAAAATGCGGGTTTGAATGATCCTTGGGAAAATTACTGTGGGAGTATTTCCTTCATATATAGGGAATGATTGAAATATGACCTTGTTCTCAGGGATAAATGGTTAATGGTAAATGGTATATAATTACCTGGTGATGACTTAGATCAATGAGGAACCACACATGAGCATGGAATAGTCTTCGTGTAGCATGCATGGTTGGTTTAGGGGATGTGTGGAATGGATTGGGTATGGCCATGAAATATTGAAAACTATTTTGAAGTATTTTTTTAATTATTTTATAGATAAATAAATTTCTATAACAATTGTTTTTTTTCACTTGTATTCTTTAGTTTATAAATAATTTTTTTAAAATCTATTTAGAGAAATTTGTTTCTATAATATTTTTTCTTTAAATGTTTCTTAGTCCTCTATCCTGTTGGCATGAGTAGTAAAGTAATTGGGGGAAACCAATAGATTTTTATTCTCACCCCTTCATATGAAAATTGATTCTATTTATGATTCTATCTTCCAGGATATGGTTAAAGGTAAAGTATTACATCATTTTAGAACCACCTTTTTATTCATGGGATTTTTGGTGGTTGTGGATATTAGAACATGAGAAGCATGAAGCCTTGTGGTATTTTAGGAATATTTAGTTTTTATTCAACTATTTACATTGATAATTGTTTATCCTTCCATTTTCGCACACTTTGGATTGGTTTTGAAATGAATAAAGTGGTTTTGATTTATTTCTTTTGTTCATGCTTCATTTAGGGAAAATTTCCATTTTGTTTTGTTTGTATTGTGGATTATTTCATAATGTGTAAATAATCCTCCATTTTTATTTGAAACCCGTCATTAATTCATAATATAATTTATAATATTGGTTGTGTCTCTTAACTCATAGCAATTACTCATTGAATTCTCATTCCAATGGAAATAAGATAGTAATTACAAATAGCATCAGCTTATTTTCTCCTTTACTAACAAGTAGTTTTCAATTTCATGGTCTTGGAGTTGATTATTCCTTATATATTCTATTTTATGTGATCATATAATAGAGTAGGATTGTTGGAACAAGAATTTTTTAGAATAAAAGGACATAGCATACACTTTTATGGGATCATCAAGTTACTAGGGTGTTGGGTACATTATTGTTTTATAATCACTTATAGGATACCAGAATTTCATTATCATGGAATTATCCAATGAGACATGAATTTCATACAAAATAGAAGAATGAATTCCTAGTAAGATTAAATATTTCATTTTTATTAATTATTTATGAATGAAAAAATGTGTAAATTTTTGAAATTTTTGAAATTATATTGAAATGAACGACTTTGAAAATGGGGATATTGATTTATATTTAACATTGGTAAATTTTGAAAATAGTGAATGGGTTCCCAATAATGGATGATTTTGGAAACGGGTTTGTTTGGAGAACAAAACGTTGATATTTGATTTTATATATTTTTAAAATATATGTTATTTGTTGCTAGGGTGTGAGACTTAATGGGATGTTGTTTTTGAATATGACACCTGATAGGAATAATAGAAACTATTCATAAGAGGTTGGGGAGAGCATGGTTGAGCATGATCCAATGGTGATCCAAAATATAGTTTTGAGTACTAGTGAAGTTCTTTAAGTCATGGATATGTGGAATAGGAGGAATGGGCCAAGGCATGTCGATAATTCCATCAGTTCATGGAGTAGAATCCACCAATATTCTGTTGTGAATTTAATCCCAAAAATCATAGGTGTGTCTTGATAGGATGAATCATATATTTGAATTCATTAATACACTAATGGATATCAATTTCATGTTGGCCATTTATATGCATGAGGACCATTCATTATAGTGGTGGTAACTAGTTCTACACTCTAATGCAGATCAAGGCCTTACTAGGGAGAATTTTGAAGACATTTTTAATAAAAAAATTCAATCCTCATACATTCAAGATCAAGAGGATGATATAATTATTAAACATGAAGTAGGAGAATCACTTCATCATGGAATATGTAGATAAATTCAGGAATTTAGTATTCTTGGAATGTGATGTTGTAGCAAGTACATTCTTGAAAGAACACATCTTCAAATCTGAGATAAAGAAAGAAATTCAATTAATGATTGTAGTTCACTAAATTATGGACTGTATAGATTCTATGAATAGGAAATCAATAGATGTTGAGGATATCTAAGGATCTATAGAAGGAGGATTTATGATGATACCAATGATAAATTTTGGGAACATGGATTATGGGAGGAATTAGAATGGGGACACATATTTCCATGGTTGGATAGAACTCAAAATTAGATAGTTGGATAAGTAAATATCCTCCATGACCAATCTTCCTTGTGTGATGATAACGATGTTTTTCAATAGGTCACATGAAGCAAGAATATAAAACACCAACAAGATCATTTCACATGCATCATATGTTTCCACTGTACGAGGTTAGAAAATTTATTCTCATCATTATAACAAAGTTAGTCATGGTAATTTAGGGAATACCATGACTCCTTAGTAAAGGAAATCTCATAACGGAAGTCTGGTCCATATTATGACAACATATAAATTGTTTGGTGCTGATCAGATTATTATGGTTGATTAGGCTGGATCATCTATGTTGATTGGTACAATTATTTTGAATTATAATACTTTAAAAGATTTTTTATATCGCTTCATCACATTCCTTCATTTTTTTACATACAATGTTTAAAGCATGAGATTATTCCTTCTCTATAAAAATCCGAACTCCTCTTTTGGAAAGAGAATTTTATGTATTCATGTATAGAGATTGTTCTATAACTATTGATGGAGAAAACCTGATGTGGGACTTATCATATAAGGAGATAGATGTCTATGATGTAATAATGTGTATGGATTGCCTATTAATGTTCAATGATCACTTTTCCTGTTATAGGAGGATAGTTTGTTTCATGATTGAGGATAGCATCAAGCAACACATCAGGGGAGGGAGTAAAGAAAGGTGAAACGGGGTTTTCTGGAACCAATGGTGGGAATTATCTCTTTTAATTTTGTATTTATGACTTCATAATCAATGGAATATATACTGGGAGATAGTTTTCTAGCCGTTGTGGATCAATTTTTAGATTTTCTTCCAAGGAAAATCTATGGGGTACCACCACTAAGGGAATTTGAGTTTACGATTGATCTCATTATGTAGACAAGTCCTATTTCCCGTCTGTATTATAGGATGGATCAAATAGAATTTTTTTAACATAATATGATTTTAGATGAATAGGAACAAAAATGATTCATTCAGTTAAGTATGTCAATGTGGTCATCACTGATCTTGTTTGTGAAGAATGCATAAAGAACTCTGAGGTTGTGTGTGGATTATCAAAATCATAACCAAGTTACAATAAAGAATTGGTATCCAATTACACAAGTTGATGATCTATTTGATCAATTTTGGGGATCTTAGTGGTTCTCAAAAATTGACATTTTATCAGGATGTCATCAATTGTGCATTCAATAGGATGAGATTTTGATCACAACTTTCAAAAGCCAATATGGTCGCTATGAATATGTAGTCATGAGTTTTGGTCGTACGAATTCACCAAAGTATTTTATCAAATTAATGAATTGGATATTTCATAGAAATGAAGCCTGTTTTTTGTAGTGTCTGTAGATGGCATGTTGGTGTATTGAAGGAAAAGGGATGATCATGAGCTACACTTGACGAATGTGTTGCGAATCTTGAGAGACCATCCTTTTATACCAAATTGACATAGTGTGATTTTTGGATATGATATGTATTCATTCATGGAATTTTTTTTTTCAGAAAATGGTATTTCAATGGATTTAGAGAAGATACTATTTCTTAGATCATTGCAACCATTAATGAATATATTTGAGAAATATTTTTATCTTTACCTAGCTAGCTACTATTGATGATTTATGCATGTCCTCCCATGAATATCTTCACCAATGGTAGATCATAAATTGAGGAATTATCCATTTTAATATATGTGTTGAATTACAAACAACCAATAGAAACTATCATGTTTCTTCTAGAATTAGGATAGGGATTTTGGGTGTACTGTGATACATTGAGATCCGGTTTTGGATGAATTATGATGAAAGGAGACCATGTTTTTGTTCAGGGTTCAGGACAACGGAGAGTTCATGAGAATAAATACCTAAAACAGTATATGGAATTATCATCAATTTTACATGCTTTGAAGACTTGGTGTCAGTATCTCTTTGGTGAGAAATTTTTGGTGTTCATAGATCGTAAGAGCTTGAAACATATTTTCTCACAATGGAATTTTAATTAGAGGAAAAGTAGGTGGGTGGAGTACATACATATGTTTGACATTATTGTGATCTATATAACCGGGAAATGATAATTCCGTGAACAATGTATTAAGAATAAAGTCATACAATATGATGGAAAAGGAAGCTTCAATCAATTGCAGTTGATGATGGTCATATCCGACCTGTATATGGAATGTGAATACTGAGGTGATGTTGCGGTTTTCATTTCAGTTGAAGTGGTTCATAATTTATTAAAAATTATTAAAGAGGCATAAAAATCAAATTTTGAATTCCTAGTGATGAGTTAAAAACTCACTGTTAGGAAGACCATGGAGGGATGTAAACTTGATCGGTGTTTGGTTTTGTGGGTCAAAAATCAAATGGTTGTACATATGGAAATGATTGTTTTGTATATTCCATATATGGATGAACAATTCAAAAATAAGATACAGTGTGGGCTTGTGTAATTGATTTTTGTGGCCCATGTGAAAAGTACATACCCTTAGTGGAGTTCACATATAATAACAGCTATCAGGCCTCAATATATATTTCACTATTTTAAGAATTTTATGGAAATCATTGTTGTTCTCTACTGCGTTGGGTGGAAATAGGGGACAATACACGAGTGGGAATTATTTTGTCAATGAAACAACGAAGAAGATTTTGTTTTTTAGAAATAAGATGTAGATGTAATAACATTATAAGAAATCTAATGTAGATCATAACTGAAGATGATTATTGTTCGCAGGGAGCGATAATGTGTTATTGAGGATCATTCCATGGTTTGGAAATCATCATTTTGGGTAATAGAGAATGTAATATACTTAATACATTATACCTTTCAAGATAATAAAATGGGTTTGAGAGGTAGCATATTTATTGGAATTTCGACCACAATTTAGTGTGTAACATAATCTGTTCCATGTTTCTCAATTGAAGAGGGGTCTTCTTGATTCTGACCATGAGAATTGATGGAATCATGTTGACCTATATCTGCATGCTTCATTTTTTTATATCCGAGGGTAGATTGTGGATAGGGAAGAGAATGTAATTTATGGAAATAGAATTTTTCTATTGCATGTTTTATGGAAACATGATCAGGTTCTGGAAGAGACATGGGAACCCAAGATGGAAATGAATGAGCAATGACTAGAACTCTATCAAGGAAACAATGGTTTTTTACATTTCGAGGAAGGAAAGTCTAATGGTGGGTGGAATTTAGTACCCCCAATTTCCTATATATAACTTTTATATGATTAGTTTCATGGTTATAAAGTGTAATAGTGAAGGTTAGGAGAGTTGGATGATCTCTAAATAGGATTATTGGGATAATGTAGCTATGCATATACTGTGCACAATTTTTCAAAACAATGCTGATATCCTAGGAGAAACTGTGAACAATAACATTATTGAGATAGTAACTTTGGCATGGTTTGATCATGTTTTCACAGACTATATTAGGAGTCTATATAGGGGTTTCCATAAGGATGTATCAAACACACAGTTAGCACATGGGATGTCTAACTATGGGTTCTAACAGGGCGCAAGGAAAAAGTAAGATCCTATTTTTTAGGAACTTACAATTTTAATCATATATGATCTTTTTTTCCCTTAAACAAACCTAATTATATATTTCCATCCATAAATGTTTTTAGATCCTTTGAAAAGAATTTTAAAATGGATATGGATCCCTCCCTAAGCGTTTTAATGCCCAATTCTCATGGAATGTGACGTTATTCACCATTCTTGTCTCATTTCATTAATACACTTTGATATAGTTATATTATCCTTATTTTTTTCAGATCTAAACCAGTAATGGTTACAAATATGTTTTTGGATACATGATATGATGATATTAGGCTTCCTTGATAGTAGGAGAAGATATCTACATATGTTTATGTGGAGAATCGATCCATTTGCGAGTGCATTCTTTAAATGTTGTCAGTTTTGGTCAAAACCATTGATGTAAAGACCCATAAATTCCATGGAATTTTTTTTGTAAATTCTTGGGAATTTTATGAGTCCTCAGTTTCTGGTGGCAGGCGATTCTGAGGCCCGGAGTGCTAGGAATGATCTGTCGAAGTTTTGTTAAGCTAAAATTAACAGGCGTAAGTAGTTTTCCAGAAAAGGTGGTATAACTATTAAATGGCTTATCGGATTAGAATTCCGAGGACACAGTTTTTCTCAGGATGGTGGGTTTACCCTAGGCGTGACATATGTTTAGTTGGCGTGGGCCTTCTATGAGAAATCAGAAAATGGCATAACTGTTAATAATATAATTAAATAAATTATTTTATTTTTCAAATTCTTATAACTCACAAATGGTAAATCAGATTAAAAATCTAAGAACACCGCTAAACTCGTGAGGGTAGTATTTCTTTATGAAGATCCTAACTTGGGTCGGCGAGGGCCACTAGAGAATGTTATTTTTTGTCCACAAATAAAATAATTAAGTGACAATTATTTTATTGTAAAATTCATAACATTTAAACGGTAACTTGGATTGGAAATTAGAGGGTACCGTTGGGTTTTTTAGGGCGAGTTTCACCTAGGCGGAGCCTAACCTCTACATCAGTAGGTTGAGGATGGATGTTAATAATTTTCTGAAATTTTTTTGGGTATGTTCATTAAACGTGTGAGAGACATTTTATATCTTTTGAACCGATGCTCGGAATTGAAATCTGAGGGCACTGTTAAACTCGCTGCTCCAGTATTTTCTTAGTGAGACATTCACTGCAGTTACGTTTTCTCTTGATTAGATGTTAGTTTTTGGGGGTTTTTTATTAAATTTAATAAAGGTAAACATTTAACTTTATTTTATGTTGGTGGATGAAACTTCCAATGGGAGGTTGGAGGTGTGGGACACCACACCCGAACCTCCATTGGGAGGATGTTATGGTGGTTGAGCCAACCTGCACATAACCTCCCTTGGGAGGATTATTAGTTGGGGCCTAACTGACCTCTCTAACAGCCCTTTTAAGCCCCATGAACCCCCAATTAAATTTGGTGAAACTATTCACCTTTTTCCCCATTAATGTTTTAGCCTCCACCCTCATTAATTAAGTGGGTTGTATTATTTAACTAATATCAACGTTTTGAAACATTGTGTATTCGTTATGCCACCATTATAATAAGGTATTATATTTTATTATTGGGGGTTGACATAATCCTTTGTTTGGAGAACGTTGTGACAGGAGCTTTGAGAGAATTGAGAGGACTTCATCCTCTCAATGAAGAGTGCGAAGAACGTCCGTCTCTAACGAAGAACAACGACGCCGTATTCTTACTTCTTCAATCGAGGCTAGGAATGGGAAGTGATGCACAAAAAGAACGCTGATGCCATCCTCATCTTCTTATTTCCCGACGTCAATGGAACGACGCCGCTTTCCGCAACTCCGTCAAGAGATCACCATTTACGAGGTAGGGGGATTTGATTATTTTAATGTATGAATTATACCTTTGTACTTAGAAGTTTATTTTGGTTTAACGGTGGCCAATTGTTATCACCTAATTCAGAGAGCGTGGGAAGAACAGACACAGCCCGATGTCCCTCATTTGATTCTTGTTTCGTTGACGTCGGAGATGGAGTCAGAAGATCAGAGTGGCATCTCACCACATTAGAGTGGAACCTTGGTCAGGAGGGCCGCAGCGGATGGAGTAGCGTGGCGGCATCGCGCCACGCGGGGGAGCTGAAGGCTGCAGCCAGGTCGGGCCGTGGCAGTGATGGTTCGAGGACATCGCGTCGTGCGGAAGATAGGAGGACGGCGGCGCCGTCGTACCGTGATGGAGGTGCGGAGGCGGTTGGTCGGTCCAACCGCCATGGAGGCTGACACGCGGGACCAGCTGGGTCCTGCAGTCCCAGAACTATCACAACACGCCAATTCTGTTTGACAAACTGGGAGGGGCATGGCACCCCCCCCCCCTCACATGGGCGGATGGGGCGCCACGGCTAGGCGACCCCTTCGTCGGCCCGCCCTCGGGCCGGGCCGCCAGTCAAGCCTGGCTGTTTCTTCAGGTCGGGACGTCCCCTCATCTCGGATCGCTTTCTCAGACCGGGCCACACCCGTGGGCCGGGTCAGTCCCTGATCCGGAATGGGTCGGTCTGGGTCGGTCCGACTATGTCAGACCAATCCCGGACCCCGTATGGTCATTTATCACCTTTTCGCCACTATCTTGGGCTTCAGGTGTCCGATCGATGAACCGTCTATGGTGAGGGAATTTTTGGAGCGTTATGATTTTGGAATACTCCACTCGAGGTTCGGATGTAGTTGGGGTACGGTCAGGTTGGTTTGAGCCTAAGAACTAACTTGACACCTGGAATGAAAATACCAAAAAACATACAGACCATGCGTCCAATTGACTCGCCATCTATCGCGTTGGGTTCCTTATGATGAGATGGACCTATAGGATACATCAACCCAACACTTCATGGAAGTTGATGTATCGACACTGGGATCGAAGAGCGGACCCTCCCAGAATCGAGCGTGCTGTGTGAGGGAACCCTAGGGCTGGCTGCGACTAAGATTACTTCTGTACCGGAATCCTTCGTGGGTTCGACTGTGATGACTACTGTACCGGGATCCCCATGGGTCTGAAAGTTCTGACTTTTGTTCCTATATCCTATGTGTGTCTGATAGAATATCTGGTCTTGTATCCTTTGTGGGTACGACGGCTTAGATGGTATTGTGTCTTTTGACGTTCCAACATCTTAGACGAATTGGTGAATACATCTGATAATCACTATCACTCTTCAAAAGATGTATACCTGGGTGAGCTGAGTCATGTATTTCAACCATTATAATCATGGTGATTGACTTTACATCCATTGTGGATTGGGTTGTGCATGGGATGAGAGTTGGAGCCTAGCTGTGATTGGTAACATAGGTATATGTATGGGTGTTTCTGACGATTTCTTTCGGGGCATGTGTGCGCATCCTTCACGCAGGGGAGGCCGCACGACTTGTTGCCCCACATTCCCGCTTTCCAAAGGCGGGCGACATCCATTCCTTATTCAGTGAAGTATGCTCCTTTATCGAAACCGGGATGATGGGATGTCGGTTCTTCGTTCCGTGGATTCTTCCTCAGAGCTCGTCACCTTGTCTGAGTCTCCCTCATATATTTAAGATGTGCTCTTGAATCTCGGTCCCAGTGCCATATCTTCATGGACACCAGTTAATTACACTGCTTCTATTGAGACACTCCAAGTGGTCTGGTCGTGGCAACAACCTTCGGTTAAAATATTGGTCTTGCTGAGGCATCGTTGGCGTGTCTTGACGCTGGAGGATTGGCATGTATGTATTATGTCCCTTATTATAGGCATTCTCGAGGGCGCGGAAGCCCGAGGCATCCCACATAAAACGCAGGTAATTGCATTCCATAATCATGTATCTGAGGTTTTCCTCAGCTTCCCAAGATTAACACGGGGTATGCCATGAGTTTAACATCCAGCCGGGACGGATCAGACTGATCGGAACACTGAGAGTGGATCAGATAAAAGAACCCCCTGAAGTGAACTCCGATGTTGGGGCCAACATGTGGGTGGCTTACAAGATGCTACGGAGTAGAGTGAAGTGGCTTGATCCCACCTGGATGTGGTGGCCCAGGTAAGAATCTGGATGGGTGATGAAGTGAAGAGGGTCTTGAACCTCATAGAGGCTTCTTACGTTTCCCCTGGCAGAGAATCGATGTCCTCTTAGTTTGATGATACGGTGGGACGCATGAAAAGGAGACCCATGAGAATGAACACATGGATGGAACCCAAAGGGAGTAAGCCCTCTAGGCTAGGGCATCAGCTTACCGAGGCATGTGGGCTTGAGGGAGAGGTCAGGATGAGACGTGGGTGTTGGGCTTGAACCTCATGGAGGTTTCCTACATACCATGCCTTGACATGGATCAATGTCCATGTAGTTTGGTAATACACATTAACGTCATGTTGGACAGGGACATTTGGGGCTTACGCTCTGAGGCGGCTCAAGGTGCATATGGGGCTTACACTCTGAGGCATCCCACAATGATGGATATGAGGCTTACACTCTAAGGCGTCCCATAGGGTTGTCGAACCGATGCAAAGGGGTCAAAACGACTGGGTGGAGGGCTTGAACCTTGTGGAGGCTTCCTATGTACCATGCCTTGACATGGATCAATGTCTACAAAGTTCGGGTATACATTTTAGCATCATGCGAGAAGACATTTGGGTATTACACTCTAAGGAGTCCTAAGGTGGATATGGGGCTTACGCTCTGAGGCGGCCCACAATGATGGATAGGGGGCTTACGCTCTGAGGCGGCCCATAGGGTTGGAAAACCGAAGAAAAGGGGTCGGAACGAATAGGTGTTGGGGTTGAACCTCGTGGAGGATTCCTACGTACGATTCCTTGACATGGATGAAAGTCCACATAGTTCGGGTATACAGTTTTACGTCATGCGGGATGACATTTGGGGCTTACACTCTGAGATGGCCCATGGTGGATATGGGGCTTATGCTCTGAGGCGGCCCTCAATGATGGATATGGGGCTTACTATGTGAGGCGGCCCATAGGGTTGGCGAACCGATGCAAAGGAGTTGGAAAAACTAAGTGGTGGGCATAAACCTCATGGAGGAATCCTACGTACAATGCCTTGACATGGATCAAAGTCCACGTAGTTCGAGTATACAGTTTAAGGTCATGTAGGACGACATTTGGGGTGTACACTCTGAGGCGACCCAAGGTGGATATGGGGCTTATGCTCTGAGGTGGCCGCCAATGATGGATATGGGGCTTATGATCTGAGGCAGCCCATAGGGTTAGCGAACCGATGCAAAGGGGTCATAACGACTACGTGGTGGGCTTGAACCTCGTGGAGGATTCCTACGTACCATGCCTTGACATGGATCAAAGTACAAATAGTTCAGGTATATAGTTTAACATCACGCGGGACAACATTTGGGGCTTACATTCTGAGGTGGCCCAAGATGGATGTCATGGTCTATGCTCACTCTATGCCCATGTGAGTCATTCTCTATGTGAGAAACAAGAGGCAGTAGGGACCAGATGATCACGTCGCGAATGGTGTGTCTGTGGGAAGTAGAGAGGGGAGTAAGCATTGAGCGGACCATGGTGTTGGGACTCACTCCAGGATGGAGGCCCAAAATGCAACAAGGCATAGAGGGAGAGGGATTTGGGATCAAATAAAGGAGATACCTCGTTCCCTATCATGCCCTCCACTGGCCTTGGTAGTGGGGAAGTATGGAGGTGCATGGGTTCTACATTCCGCAAGAGAGGCTAGGGGAATACACCATGGTGGCTGCCCTTCCCCTTTGGACAAACGCCACTCCGAAAGGGAGGATATAATTCCATGTGAGGAATATTCCATTCCCGTGGATGTGAGCGGCATAATGAATTTCTGAGCTAGGGGGACCCTACGTGCGAGGAACGGGGCAGAATCACAGTTTAACTTCATGTGTTAAGGACGAGGTGCTTGGAAGTTTAACGTCCTACAGATCAGACGAGGTGAGTTCGCTCCACACCCCTAGGACTTACATAACCATCGCCCTCTACCCCTTGTGGGAGGGAAGGCATCATCAAGGCCATAGTGAAGTGGGGCCACAGAGCGAACCATCAAGGGGTCCACGTTAGCATGGCTATGTGAAGAAGTAATAGCCATTAGCGTGCCTATGCGAAGAATCATGTTTCAATGAAATGAAATGGGAAAAAACACCCAAGGTACCTTATGGTTACTTCGTACGAGCCTTTAAGGTCGTACAGGAAAACAGTTCTTGGCGTGCATGCCCGATATGGAGGAATCAGGCGCCTCTACAGGGAGGCACCTAGGGGGCGTCAAGGTGAGGGATCCTAGGGATTGCGCACAAAGAAAAGTCTTGCACGAAAAACACCGGGATGGAACGTAATTGGGGTAGAGAAATCGTGCGCAACATTAGAGAATTGCGCCCAAGGGATGTGAATTGCGCGCAATTGGAAAAGGACGAACCCTAAGGCAAGTCCACACCCACTGAAGGGACTGCGCACAACTGGACCTTTTGCGTGCAATGGAAGGAATTGCACGCAAGGGAGGACCCCCTGAGGAGTTTGGAATTTTATTTACGCCGGTGGGATTGTGCACAAAAGTGGATCCCAGGGCAAGGTTGCATGAAAAGAGTCAGTACCTAAAGGCCATATTGTGCACGCGGATGTCCTATTTCATGCACAAGAGCCAGTTCAAATTCCTCAACCCTGAAATAGAAGGGTTCTACTTCTATTTATAGGCTCCCGGTGTCGCGTAATCCATGCGGAACGGGAAAAGTTGTGCGCTAGAGACAGCTGTGTGAAAACGGACACCGCGTGGGGTGGGTGCGCAAAATTGTGCGCTAGAGCCAGGGACCTTTCGCGAATCCCGGACTCCTTCTGTGCGGCCAACATTTTTTCTTACACATCCTCCTTTATTTTGCGCGGAACTTCTGGGACCTCCGGACCGAGCCTCCGAGTCTGAATATGACTTCACATCATCATTTCGAAACATCCATTAGCAGTTACAGACTTTTTTGGCGTCTTAAATTCCCCCCCCCCCTTGGAATTGGATTGGTAAGATGTTACAACGATCAGATTCTGAAGGAAATGTCGAAGCATTGGATTTCAGGAGTCCTTTGCGCACCAAAGACAACACGATGCGCAAAACTCTAGTTCACCATGGAATTCGCTTTCCACGCGGCACAGAACCCCGAACTCACCTATAAAAAGGGGCGCTAGGTCCCATGCTCTATACTCAAGATTTTCCATGAGATAGGCTACGAGATCTCATGTGAGAAATTGACTTTGCGACTGTACGGAAAACACATTATGTTAGCGCTGAATTCCTTTCGAGTTTCGACCACATTTACGTGAAACCCGGGATATTTCATGCTGAAGGTTCTGATTTCACGCCCAACTCTGGAATTGCGTGCCACTATTTCAGAATTCGCGCAACTCTTCCCCATTTCGCATAACCTATCTAGATTTCATGCAAGTCCCAATGAACTCTAGAGGGTTACAAACCAAGTTGATGAGGGGGGATCCGCCGTTTGTAGAGCTGAAATGGTGGTGAATGAAGAGTTTTATGCTGCCAGAGTGGTTGTTTCTGACATCCTTACCTTGTTTAACCTGCTGACCACTGCCTAGAAAGAGTATCCTCTGTCCAAAAACATCTCTCTCTGGAACTTTGGCATCCTGGTTGAGGTTCTTCTATCGGGCTTTGAGGTGGACACACCGCGGTCATGGGTGACCTGGGTGGATGACCTTCCTCGATAAAACATCACAAACAATGATCATCCTGCTAGGGAGACCAGACACATGGATGTGTATGTCCTGAACCCGAGGACCAGGACCATTGCTGGGGGTGATCCTGTTGCGGAGAGCTCTCCGACCCTCTATGAAAGGATGTTCCGTCAGACCATCACGAACAACACTAAGGGCTGGCTGAAAGATTGGGACCTGCGTTCTGGATGAGAATTCACTAGTGAGTGGGCCTGGGCGTACTGGGTTCCCCACACGTGCAACCAATTCAGGGCCGAGCTGTGCCACATTAGTCTATTTGAGGCGGTGTGGACATCGCAGTTCCACTTTTATCGCCAACCTGAACTCAGGCCAGAGCTGTTTAACCAATGGTCCCTTGACACCAACACATTCCATCTTCACCATTGGGAAGTTGATAGTAGCCTCTGGGAAGTTCAATGAATCGGAGGTATCCCACATGAGGGCTACCAATACGATGAGTTCATTCCTCCAATGAACACCTAGGAAGACAGTTCACGGACCCCCATGCTGATGTGGCACCTGCTGGACCTCTCCAAAGAGAGGTGGAAGGCGAAGTATTTTTTGAAGGACATCGCCTATAAGGACTGGTTCAGCCAGTTCCTGGAGAAGGACCCAGCAGTCAAGATGCTGGGATTAGGAAAACGGTGCCTAACCGCGACTCAGTGGAGAAATAATGGATCGTACTAGAGGTCCTGGGAGGCAGGGCAATACCAATCATGGGGCTACTGAGTAATCGAGGCTTGGGAACCAAACATCCGATATGTCGGGTTCCTTTCTACCTTCCAGAGTGTGTGGCTCCTGTTAGTGAGGGACACGAGGATGGGCGTCCGTCCGAAAACTCTAGTGGTGGCGGGCACCATGTCCACCAACAAAAGGTTCAATCCGGGGGTCCTCGTGCTGGCTAGGTTGTACGTTGTTCTGGGACACATCTCCAGAGGGGGGTCACCTCAGAGTGTGTGTGGCCCCTTCCAGATCTTCCATGGATGGGTGGCGGCTCATCTTAGCGGATACAATTTCCCAAACATCGTTCTTCCTATGGGAAACAGCCTGTGGCCGTCTCTCTTGAACATTGCTGGGGTTTCACCAATGATGCTCAATGAGGAGGACGTGAGGATCCGAATCAGTGACCATGCCAATTTCAACATCAGCTCGTTCCCCACCCTTGTCGACCAGATGGTAGAGAATGGGAAAGGCTCTCTAGAGCAACAAGAATACTTTTAGAGCCTCTTAGTTGGGGTGCCTGTGGCTCAGATTGATGGGAAGATCATTTTTGAGCCTTACGTGCCATCCCGATTTTCCAGCCAGTTCGGGTGCCTCCAGCGAATACCGAAGAAGGTATTAACGAATGTCTAGTAGGAGAAGAATCCTTGTGTCCTTTTCCAGATGTGGTTAATGTTCACCACTTATGGATGTTGTGACTTCATTACCCTTCCTCCCACTGGGGTTGACGCTGGCCTATCAACCGAGTATGCCGAGCATTGGGCTATCGGGTACCGTGAGGGGATTTTATGCAAGTGAGTCTGGAAACTCAAGACAACCCGTGTGGAACCTTGGCGACAAGAGGGAAGGCAAGGTTCCACTAAAAGGGGGGGACTAGGGGTGCGTTAGGCAGCGAGTCCTATGCAGGCGAGGACCTCAGTATTGGGGACATCACATGGTGTCGCTGAGACCTCGTTGCCCGGAGGGGGTCACATGAGGCGGCCAGAGAGATGCCCGGGAAGCAGATAAGATACATGATTGAACCTTCCCATGATGCAATCTTCTCGGCATTGTGGTGGTCCTTGATGACCCTGCGGCAATCAATGAGCTTCGAAGATCTCTGGCAGAAGATAATGCAGGATGGGATCCAGCTGCCTGATGTGGGGCTCGTTTGGGTTACCGACCGGGTAAATTTTCATCGGTGGAATTATTATCTTATGACCATGGAAACATGTGCACGCCAAATAGGTCAGCGTGTAGAGCCTCCTTTCCTGGTGAATGTGATGCTCAGCCAAGAGCATGATCCAGAAATGATGCCGCTGGGAGAAGGCGACAGTGATGATGAGTCGGAGGAAGAGGAGGAAACAAGAGAAGACGAAGGCGAAGGAGAAGATGAAGGATCTCAGGGAGGGTACCGTCAAGGGAGCCTGCATTAGAGTGGTGAGATCGTCACCTCTAACATGGGGATAACTGAGCTGCTCGAGGTCCATCTCTATCCTTAGTCACCCTCCTTCCTTGTCCATTCCCTTCTATAATTTCTAATCTGTTTCCCTATCTCACTCAGTAGCATATCAGCGCTGTTCATGCATCCCCAATAGAGGAAGGAGAAGAAGCGCCGGTGGGGCAGGGTGGGGCTCTGATGCCTATCATTGAACTGAAAAGCACTATGGGGTCTCCTGCCATAATAGCTCCAGTAGCGGGTAGAACACCAGAGGCTGACGCTCTAGGTTCCCGTGAGTTCCTTGCCTCACTACTGGTGATTACTGTCAGAGAACCCAACTAATCAGGATGTTCCTTGTACAGTGATCTTGACGTTGGAGGATCATCGGGCTGCTATGCCCGGGCTGTCCATGACTGAACCAGTCACGGACGTACCCCCTCCTCAAGAGCATACTTCCCAGACTGAGTCGACCCAGACAATTGGTGAGAAGGGGGCATCAGACATTAGTTGTGCTGTCATTAGAGCTAGGACGGAAGCTGAAGAAGGGATTGTCATGGTCGGGACAAGAGAGGAAGATCTTCAAGATGGCAGGGATCCTATTCCTCAGTAAGACATCCCCAAGGCAAACCCTGATGCAGACCTGCTGGCTGCCTTTCCTACATACCATCCCGCGGATCCCGAGGAGACAGGTGATTTAGACTTGGAAGTGGCCAAGGAGAGCCTGATGATACGACGCAAATGGTGGAAGTGTATCTAGTGCTTTCTCAGTAATCCTCAGGTAGATTGGATGAGGCATATGAGATCAATCCAGACCTTACTGCGTTTCTTATGTGCTGGAGGGGTGGACACTCAACGCCTTCATCTGACCTTCCGTGATTACATGACCGAGATGTTATGTGAGAGCAGTCGGCGCACAAACATTTCCTAGTGTCGGGAATGTTCAGTGAGCTCCTGTGCGTTCCTGAGGGCGGAGTAGGAAGTCTGACGCCTTGAAGGGTAGGCAGCAGAGAAGGCTACCTTCATCGCAACATGCTCTGAGCTCATGGAGTAACTGACAGCCCAGTTGGATGACGCCCTAGAACAACTGATGGAGGTGAGTCACTAGATGATGATACTTCAAACTGAGTGGGCACATACATAAGCTAGTATTGGAAAAATGTACTCTGCAGTCGCTGATGAAGATAAAATATTCATGGAGCGAGAAGTAGTCCTGGAGGCTACCATCCAAAGGGTAGTGGCGTTGGTAAGATCAATCCAGCATGCTGATCCTTAAATGAAATGTTCTGGCCATCTCATGAACTTATTTATTTTACTTCTCACCATCTCGAACCAATGTATGGATGAATCCATTTATCTGTACCCTTTGGTTTAATCTGCACAACCATAATCCTGAAATAAATAACAATTCACCCCTAAGAACATGTGGGCCATACCCAATGTGAGAAACAAAGGATGCTAATGTTGTCATTTCTTCTGACTGTGGGACATCAACCAAACATCAGAAATCTGAAATCAAGCCCGAATTTATGAGGAGGAGAGGGCGGTCCAGCCGAAGGGAGGGGACCTAAGCACGATCGATATATCGCTTCCTCAATGTGTTCTCACACACGAGTGGGGAAATGATGGGGGAATTGAAATCTATATGAACATTGGGAGATGGAAAAGGTGAATCACGTTACCCAAATTCGGAACACTATGGTGGGTTCGACGATTGAGGATAACCGTTAACTGTGGCGGAGACGCAACATCCATATCGCATTGGCCTGAAATGGTGACAACAAATGAGGGATGACTTCTGACCATGTTCTCAACACGAGGCCTTACTCAAACATCGTCAATCAGTCTTCTAGAATGTTGGCTAAGGACAGCAGGCAGACCATGTGTCAATCATCCATATTTCTATAATAGGCAGACCAATGGTCTATCATCCATATTATTATAGTAGGCGGACCACAGGTCGAGAATCCATACTATTAGGGGGTCCCATAAAACAAGACCAGTCTTCCAGAACATTGGCCCAGGACAACAGGAAGATCGTATGTCAATCATCCATACTGTTGCAATAGGCGGACCAAAGTTCTATCATCCATATTGTTACAGTAGGTGGACCACGGTTCGAATATCCATACAGGTAGGGGGTCCCATCAAACATGAAAGAGGATTGTGATCCAAATAAAGGGTCACACAAAGAGTGGAATGTGGAGTGGTGTTTTGTTCAAACAGAATCCAAGACTCACAAAATTTCAGCACCTTGGTGGAGGCGCATTGGGCAGAAAGATTAATCTGGTCACGGATCATCCCAATTTTTAGACAGGACCACTCTGGCGAGAGAACTGTCACTTCCCAACACCACTATGGGGCATCCTGAACATATTCAGTGCAGATGATGCAGTTACACAACTCCCTAAAAAGTCAGGCCAAGGGGCCGACAATGAGGAGGGACGAGATTTGGTAATCCCTGGGGATAGACCCATGAAGAAATGTCTGGGAATTCCTACGTATCTCATAAGGATGAGAATCAAGCCATACATAGTTCTAAAAAGGGTCTTAGTTTAAATTCTTAGAACTGAGACCAAAGAGTAAGGGGAGTGGAAGACACATGGTAAAGCGGTTGAAAAACCCGACTTCAATGAGGACAAGGACATGCATACCATGTGCTCCTTGGAGAAGTGTTTAGGACAAGGAACAGAACACGAATGTTAGGCTGGGCCTGTGGGGAAGTGCTCGGGCGAACCTACATCTCTCATAAGGATGAGAATCATGCCATACGTAGTTGTTGGGGGCACCTTTTAATGTCGTGCAGGACGGGACATAGGTGAGCTAATTCTTATAACATGTCTTATGCGGTGTGGCTATTGCAAACCTAATGTAAACGAAGATGAGGTCCTGGTCACCACGCCATGCAGTCCTGTGGTCAAGGTCCCAAAGGCGGGACATACACGATGAATTAATGGACCTCAAGTTGGACCCTTAGACAAGAGGTTTGGGAGTTCCTACGTACCCCAAAATAATGGGGATCAGGCTGCACGTAGTTCTTAAAAGGGTGGCATGACATGACATGGTACCTGTGCAAAGGGTGAAAGAGGCTTGCGGTTCTATCCCTCACACCAAAAGAAGCGGTATTTGATGAATATTGTTTGTTCTTGATGGTAGGTGGTTTTTATTTTGTGAAACAACCGTCATAGGGTAGAAATTCCTAACATCGCCACAATAATCAAGCTGTATATAAGAATTGAAAAATGGTATGGTAATTGACCAATACCCAATGTGATGTCCCCTATGGAGAGGTCATCACAATGCAGTGCCATTTTCCGTCGGGCGGCCGGGATGATATCATCACTGTTTACGGTCATGTGGTAGGACCAACCAGCATAGATTAAGATCGTATGTCTTGGACCTGGGGGAATAAACATGATGCGATAAGGCATACCCGATGTAGATGAGGACATAATCCCATACCACCATCGTGCGCGATTCCAGGAGAGGAGCCTCAGGCCAAGGAGCTGATGAGGTTCCAAAAATTAGGGGGCAGGAGAAACTAGCATCCAGCTGAGCTAGGCCTAGGACGCAATGTTTGGGTGACACCTTGTTTCCCATGGGGATGAGGTTCAAGTTGCGCATAGTCTATAGAGAAACCCCAAGCATATAATCTTAGCGCTTGGATCGCAGGACCCCCGATAGATGCCATAATGCATCTTTATCTACCTGACGTTTGGAGGTGCACTGAGGGTTAGTGAAAGGAGTGTAGAGATTCTACCTTGAAATTATGGGGTGTAACATAATGTGAATCATGCAACCAACATTTAGGGCCTGAATAAATTGGCATGATGATGAAGGATTACTGCTTACCATGTTCGCAACACAGCATCCTACCGTGTTAGCCTTGGGGACAAACAAATGAGCATCATCCGCTGAACATATTCACAATGTGGAATTTGCATCAATTTGTTGTCATAATCCCTCAGGGGCATTGGCCCGTGATGGTATGAGAGCCCTTAGGCATTGTATCCAATCCATTTTTGGGGGTCCCTCCAGGTGTGAATGATAATGGGGGCCCGAATGAAGGGGAGCACGAAGCTTGGTAAGTGGACAGAACATGCCTAAGTAACCGACACACCATGTCTTAGCCAAGAGTACTCTAAACACATTAGCGGACCACGGGAAATGGTCGAAGGGTTCGGTTTGAGAGCGGCCAAATGATGGAGGATTCCCAGGAGAAGGGGGCATGGCGCCAGAAACCCTACACCACACCTATATATCCCCCCCATGGGGAGGGACAGGCCAAGAGGCCGAGGTGACCAAGAGATCATGGGATCTCCTAAGATATGGTGTTGGACCTGAAACCTTGACATTTAGGTGGTCCTATGTATCCGATAAGGATGGGAATCAAGCCACACATAGTTATTAAAAGTACATTTTAACATCATGTAGGACGAGCTTGCAGCTTAACGTCATGTGGGACGGGGGACAAATCTCATATGCGGATAGGTATAGTGCGGCGAGAAACCCGACGCAAATGAGGACATAATCCCACACCACCCCATAAAATCCCACAAGAGAGAATGAGTCGTGGAAGGCCAAGGGGCCTGAGGCTGGGCCTCGGTTAGGGAGGCCTAACCGGCCTACATTTTAACATCTTTTAGTGAGGACGATTGTGGGGGAATAGGATTCCATGAACATGGGAGGTGTACGACATGATGAGTAACCCGACATAACTGAGGATGAGGTCCTACCTACCATAGCATACAATTCCATAGGGGAGAGCTTGAGTCGGAGGCCCGAGGATAGACCTCTGTCAAGGAGGCCTGACCAGCTTGTAGTTTAATGTCGTGTAGTACGAGCATGCAGTTTAGGTTCATCTGGGACCGTGGGCCAGTTTCAGGTCATGGGGGACCCAAGGGGACCAAATGTAGGACCACATGTAGTTTACCACGATCCAGTTTAAGGTCATGGGGACCACGGTTGCAGTTTTGGGTCCTGTAGGACCCTTAGGCTCATGAAAAGTACTGCTTGAGGAACTTGGTGTTGGTGGGAGGAGTTACACGCTCACCATCCATGGTCACCAAGGAGTATGCTCCATTGGGGTAAAACTTCTGGATAATGTAAGGTCCCTCTCATTTGGGATCCAACAAGGGTGGTTTCCTACCAGGAATCATTGGTGTCTTGAAGGCCAGTACCAAGTCACCTTGCAAGAATGAGTGTAGGCGAACCTTCTTGTTGAAACCTCGAGCCGTCCTACTCTGATGGCTTTCCATGTTTTGCAAAGCACGAAGCCTATTCTTGTCCAGAACTTCCAATTTAGCTAGACGGATTTAGGTTACTCTATCTGGCACTATTTGGTAGTAGACCACTGTGTGAAATGAGGGAAACTGAATCTCGATGGGCAAGAAGGCCTCAGTTCCATACACCAAGGAATACGGGGTCACCTGGGTGGAATTACGGGTCATCGTCCGATAAGCCCAGAGGGCATTGGGGAGCTTGTATGTCCAACTTTTCCTGTTTTGGCCAACCATATTTTGTAGAATATTAGAGTGGGTTTTTGTAAATTCCTCAATCTATCCATTTTCCTATGCATGATAGCGGGAGGTGTGGTTAGTGTGAAGGTTGTACCTTTCATACAATCTTTTATGCTTGGATGCTCGGAAGTTGGTGCCGTTATCAGTGAGGATCGCGTGAGTTACTCCAAATCAATATGTGATGTGGGAACTCAAGAATTAAGAGACAGAATGGGATTTCAATTCCTTGAGCAGAATTGCCCCTTCCCACTTGGAAAAGAAGTACGTAGTGGTCAGAATGAACTGGAATTGGTGGGTCGTTGCTAGTGGGTAGGTCCTACAACATCCAACCCACAGACTGCAAAGGGCCAAGAATACATGGTAGTGTGGAGAGGCTCCGGTGGCCGATGCACAAATTTAGCATGAATGTGGCACTCATGGAACCTCTTAGAAAACTCGATGCAGTCATGGATCATGGAGGTCCAGAAGTATCCCAGTCTCTGAATCTGGTGAGACAACTTTGACCCGGACTGATGGGCACTGCAGGAACTAGCATGAACCTCTTGCATGACCTGTGGCATCTCGACTCCTTGAAGGAAAAAGAGGATAAAACCATCAAATCTGTCCCGGTAAGGGATCTTCTCAAGGCTGGGACCACTCTGATGGTTGAACTGTAGCACGTGGCGTCGGATTCGCTCGTGCTTGGCACAGTCTGCTGGAAAATTCCCATGTTGGTGGTATTCAACCAAGGGTTTCCTCTAATCAACAACTTTTTAGATCACCATATCTGAAGTACCTGGGGCTCCCGACGTAGGGGCACCAATAGTAATATGGTTTACCCGCATTCCACGATCATCCTCTGGGGTAATGGGAGCGATGACTCTTAGGTGCGCCACACAGATAATTAGGTCATCATGTTCAGGCTCTACAAGCAATGAAACCAAGCTGTCCAAAGAATCTCCTAGACCGTTCTATGACCAGGGAATATGAATGACCTTCAGCCGAGAAGGGAACTGAGCCATTAGTTAGAGGGTGCACTCCAACAATGGCATGAGTTCTGGATTTTTGACAACATAGTCACCACTGACCTGCTTGATAACCAACTCAGATTCCAGTTTCACTTGCAGATGGGGCACATCGATCCTGAGGGCTAGCTCAAGGCCAGTGATGTGGCAATGATACTCTTCCTCATTGATGGTGTAGCCCTCTATCAATAGGAATTAGTATAGTAGGACGACTTGCTCTGGGTTGATGAAGACGATACCCAGGCCCACCCTTTTGAGCCTAGGATCATTGAGTCTCCTACCGGTGGGGCTCCAGGAGGCACCATCGAAGTGCATCTTCCAGCATGGGATGAAATGATAGACTGATAGGATTCCTTAATCAGGAAAACCTAGGTCCAGTGGCTGATCTGCGGAGGTTGGGTGGGTAGCTAAAAAGTCATCCAATGCCTGTCCTTTGAAAGCACTTTGTGGTACAAAAATGATGTCGAACTGCTGGGGGATCACCGCTCACCACGCTAGTCGGACATTCAACATATGTAAGTTTAGGATGTACATCAACATGTCTACCCGAGAGACTAGATTATCCTCGTGGTGATGCAAGTAGTGCCGCAATTTCTGTAAGGAAAATATGAGCGCCAGGAATCTCTTCTCGATGGGAGAATATCTAATTTCCGTATGGAGGAGCATGCGACTGAGGCAGTAGAGGCTATTCTATGTTCCCTAGTTGTTCTTCTGGGTGAGAAGTGTTCCAAGGGACCGTTTCTGGGAAGTCACGTAAAGGACCAACAACTTCTAGGAGATGTGTGGCATCAAGTCTATAGGTTGTGGAAGATATTACATGAATTCCTCAAAGGCGGTATGAGACTCTTCATCCCACTAATAGGTGGCGCCTTTCTTCATGAGCTTGGAAAAGGTCTTACACTTTCCATCCAGATTCACAATGAATCAGCATATGTGGGCTATGTGGCCTTAGAGACCTCGAAGCTCCCGGATATTGCTCGGGGGAGGCATCTGACTGATGGACTTAATCTTCTCCAGGTCTATCTCAATGCCTCGGTATCAGACGACTAAGCCAAGGAACATGCCTGATGTGACCCCGAAGGCACACTTCAACGAGTTCATCTTCAGGTGGCATGAACGGAGGAAACCAAACACTTCCTCATGGTCCTTGAGATGGTCCTGACGCTGGAAGGATTTTACCACCAGATCATCCACGTAGCATTCCACCAGTGTTTCCAGAAATGTCTTGAATATGTGATTCATGGCCCGTTGATAGGTGGAACCCACATTCTTCAGGCTGAAGGGCATAAACTGGTAACAGAAAGTACCTTGGGGTTCCCTAAAGGCAGTGGACTCCTCGTCCTCTAGGGCCATCCAGATCTGGTTATACTCAGAATATCCATCCAAAAAGGAGAGGGCTTGGAACCCTGCCATGGCATCAATCAACAATTCTGTCTCTGGAAGTCGAAAATCATCCTTCGAACTATGGCGATTGAGATTGCTAAATTCAATACAGACCCTGATTTGTCAGTTTTTCTTCCTGACTGGCACAATGTTGGATACCCACATGCGGTACTGGACCTCCTTGATGAAGTTATCTTTGATGAGCTTATCATCTTCGGCCTCAACCATGGCTCACTAATAGTGGTGCATCTTTTTGGGTGGCTTCTTGAACCGGAGATGGTTTTCCGGGATACCAAGGCGGTGGATGACTACCTGAGGATCTAGTCCTAGCATCTCATTGTAACTCCAAGAAAACACATCACGGTGCTGTCTGAGGAATTCCACGTACTGTTGCTGCTCTTAGGGGGCATTGCAGCATTGACCAATTTGGGTCTCGAGGACTACTCGCTATCGATGTTCACCTGTACCAACTCGTCGACTGTGGTGGAGACGCCCTCCTCGAAGGCGGGGGAGCATCTTCCATGTCCTCCTCTCCACTGGTGGAGGGATCATCTATGGGGAGAGATTTTTCTAAACTATCAAACCCTGATGGGCACCTGGTGACGGTCTGGGCAGTAGTGTTCATCATAACAGGAGACTCATGCGCCATTGAGACCATAGCGATGAAGGCAGTCGATCTGATCCCATGTGTTCTTCGGCCTAAGGGGCCATGCTTGATGACATCAAAATAGTAATGGAGCGTCGTCTTGATCTAGTTAATTCCAACTCAATGAAACAGACATGTATAACATACTACCATTTCCATGACCCTAACATTCAGATACCTTACATGGGTAGGAGGTTCCGGGATCACCCGATCCTGGTTGGTGTAAGAGTATGAGGTGATTTCCTGACGTCGCATGGACATGGAAATATGCCTTCCTCTTACACTCGAAACAACAAAGAATTTCCCCATGTTGGGGTTTTTGGCCTCCAACGGATGGATTGGGAAGACGTAGGAGTAATCCAAACCGGCCTAGGGATCGCTGGTGATAGTTGATGTCTCTACCCCACATGCCATAATCTACATACCCTTGCTCTTGTAATAGTCGGCGTCCAGATAATGGGATTCACAGTTAGAAAAAGGAGACTCATCTCCCTAGAGCACGCCCACTCGTCAATTAAGTGAGTATTTGAGGAATTTGTGATACGATGAGGGGACTGTTATGCGAAGGTGGAGCCACGACCTACCCATCAATGCATTGTAGGGGGTGTCCTGTGAGACAACCATGAATTCGGTGCTGGAAATTAGCCCAACGAACTGGGTCTTCATGTGGATCTTGCCGATGGGATTTTGCTCGTTTCTATCATACCCCTGAATCATGATGTCAAAGGGAGTTAAATCAACCTCACACAACCCCATCATCTGCAGTGTCCGAGTTGGAATTAGGTTATTCATAGAACCCGTGTCAATAAGACATCGGCAAAATTCCATGCCATTGAACTAACCAGTGATGTACAACAGGAGAATGTGCCCCTGTATGGTTGGGTCTTCATCTTCACCATAGTATTAGATATCTTCCTAGAATTCAGTGTCCTCAATTGCCTGAGCGTGGAAGCCTTCTGCAGCCACTACCTCCGTCTCAAACTGGAGGGGGCTCCTTAGGTGATCGGCGAGCACCTCACGCATTTCAAACGATAGGTGAAGAGCCTCAACGATGGAAATCCTTGCTGGAATGCCGGTCAGGTTCTTCAGAACATCATACTTTCTGGCCAAAAGTGAGCTCATGCTTATAGGAGGCCGTTCTGTGATTAGAGGCATGACGGGCCCTACCAGTTGGACCGGTGGCTGACTGGTACTAGTCATATCTCACTGTTCACTAGTAAAAGACTGGAGAGTGGCTGTCGGATGA
The DNA here is from genome assembly GCA_963277665.1 of Viscum album. NCBI lineage: Eukaryota > Viridiplantae > Streptophyta > Magnoliopsida > Santalales > Viscaceae > Viscum > Viscum album. The sequence goes on along the minus strand of OY728123.1, from coordinate 495,981,213 downwards.
GGACCAGATGGTTGGGGTCGGTTGGTGATAGGGCAGAGCTGGTCACGGCAGGACCGAGGTGGTTCCGCCTGATCTAGAAACACAAACGGTGGTAGAGGCAGACTTTTTGCCACCGGATGAAGGGGCTACGTGTTCTGAGCTCTACATTGTGCCTGATGTATGGTCTCCATAGTGTGCATGACCTGGAAAGAGGTTCTAACTGTCGTGCCACGATGATTCATGTAACCAAGGCTCCGACGACGCTGGCGACAACGAGTGACATTGGGAAGGTCTACCCGGTTTTCCTCATCGTCGGGAGTCAAAAAGGGATTTACCTACTCTATAGTGTTAACCGAAGCATACCCCAAACATTCACTTGAGGATTCATCCAGCACTGGGAGGATTCTCGGAGGAATCACAATTTCTGGGGACATAAAGTCTCCAAGAGTGCGGGATGATGACGACATTGGAAGGGAGCGTTTATTAATCTTGTGTTGCCGCTACTTGTTGTTCTGTTAAGAGGCTGGCTGTGATGATGATGCCAAAGTAGTAACTGTAGATCCCAAGGGCTCTAGCTGATTCAAGCGTGCATAGATGATGCCATGGGCACGGGCGACCATCTTTCGGTCCATCCAGTCATTATACTTCTTGGACCAATGGTCAGAAACCTGCTGTCATTCTTCCTTGTCGCCGCTACTACCATCTGATCTCACAAAGACACCTTCCACTTGTGTCGGGGCTGGGCCCAACCTAACTATATTATTATCAAACTGCTCTTGAAGACAGTCCTTGAACACATAGCATCACTGGATGGTGTGCCCCAGGGTTCGGTGATAAGGTAAGTAGTTGTGGTGATTAGTGAGATGTGCCTCTTCTGGCTTCCGACACTCAGGCAGCCACACAATCCTATGCTCCAAGGAACTATGAAAGTAACCAGGGACCTGACCCTCGTCAAATGAGTAGGTATGATTCCTTCTATCCGGAAATGGGGATCTAGGATGCTGGACTTGACGAGGGGACAGAGGTGCATGTCGAGGAGGCGGAGCCTGATTATCTCGCCTAGGTGGTGGCGGTGCGTTACGCCGAGGCGCTTTCCAATTTTCAGGCGGTAACTGCGGGGCTGGAAGCTGTGCCCATGGAGGCGTACTCCTATGGGGCTGCAGAGCTAGCCTCACTAGCAGAAACTCTAGTTTCCTGGGAGCCTCAATCTGGGCCACAAAAGCGGGCTCAGCTCTAGAATCCCTCCTTGCTGGGATTACAAGAGGTAGCGGGCGTGCCTTACTGGCTTGTTTCAAGGCTTCTTCAAGGAGCTAGGCCTTGTCTGAGAAGTCTTGGAATCCTCCAGGGTAATTCTGAGTGATCAGAGAAGAAACCAGATCTGCCTTGACATTCCCTATGCACATTGTCAGTAATTTCTCTTGATTTAGTGGCATGTCAACGGATTATGTGAACCCCTTCCCCCGGGTGACGAAGTCCTCAACTCGCTCATCGGGCTTTTGCTTTCACCTGAAGAGGTCTGATATATTCATCTTCTAGGTTGTGGAAGTTAACTGGTAGAGTAATTTCCTATGAAGGTCCTCCCAGCTAGTCACAGATCCGTCTGGGAGCTGGCTGTACTAGACGAATGCTGGCCCTTCCAGTGTCTGGACAAAGCAACAAAGCTTGGCGGCCTCCGGCTGCGTTGGAGTTCCTAACATAGGCCAACACCTTGAGTTGAAGTGGGCCAGGTCCTATTGCGGTTCTCATATCTCGTTAAAGGGGGCGAAGGTGGGGTTCCCAAATCCCGGAGGTCCTGGTATATCATCTACCCACGCTGGGTATGTCTTGCCGTCTGGTTAGATTGCCACCTTCCGAGTTTCCAAAGCCTCTAGGCGGGTGATGCGTGCTTCCATTGTATCGTCTAGATGCGGGATCCTATCCTAATGATGATACCTAACCACAAGAGAATTTTCAGGATCTTCAATTCGGTAGACAAGCCCAGAATCTCATGTATCAGTTGGTGGAGTGACTCTTGGTGCGGCGGGAGGAACCAGAGTGGGGTCTCTTGGGTGATCACGCTTCATAGTGGGGTTTTCCAAAACATATCGTGCCCTTTTTCCTTGAGCTCCACCCTCTCCTCTGTTAGAGAACATGGTGTTATCAGGGTTTCCTAGTAGAATCTCGTCGAGGAGTAGTTGTTCCTGCCCCTGCTGATCCAACCTTGGATTACCATAATCGGGCCGCCGCTCTGCAATGCGTTCATACAGGAGATCATCGACCGACCTCTTCTTCTCAGCAAGCTTTTGGAACAGCATGGACTTCTTGGGATATTCCTCTGCCTTCTGTGCTGAGGCATAGGAGTTGGCGAGCTTGATTTCCCCAATATTCTCTTTACCCTTGCTAATGTTCCAGCTCAGTTTTAATGCCACAATGGGTGTTGGGAGACCTAGGAGGTTCCTCTGTTGATGAGTTATCCTCCCAGATGGGTCCAGTAGTGGCTTGTCCTTACGGGTTGAGTCCCCATAGAGGAGTTCCAGATTGTTCCCCTCTCTAGAAATATTGGTCATGTTGACTACCGCTGCCCTCGAGGGCATGTCCTCAGATTAACCCGGTGAGTGGGTTTGTCTGCGAATCGCACTGAAGAGATGGGTGACTTACTTCCCCCATCCACAGACATGTGTGTGTGGGGGGGGGGGGTGGCCTCCTCGATAATATTGTGGAGTACTTGAAAACTCTAAATGCATTTTTGTTGGAGGGCCCTGTGGTGGACAAGTGATTCGGGGTGCCGAACCATGGGGAGCATGGCCAGGTCGACCTGATGAAAGTTGTTGCCGATATCCTCGAGGTGTGCTTGGATCCCGGGATAGGACACTTGCTGATGGTGAAGACGGGAGTGAGTCACCGAGATTGTCTAGTAGAAACATTCAAGCTCACTCGGGGTGAGTGACTCTGGTGTATCAAAATCTGACCATGTAATCGGCCAAAACATCTTGGGGAAGTGGCTTGCTATGACAATGGTCCAGAAGATCCATGAAACATGTTCAGGATCCGGCCATTGATAGCCTCACCCATCAACTGGGAGTGATTAGGGAACTGCCAGCGGTGATGAGGCATGTCGCTGGGCCAGTGGGTTGGCCGGAGGGGAATACGGCGAACATGCCGATTGGCCTCCGAACCCTGAGTCTCTCTTCGAGGGTTGCAATGCCATGGCTTCCACGTCACGATATGATGGGCCGACGAACGGTCCTCCTGTCACAGTGTCGGTGCTTGCCGAGAATGCACTATGTTGTGGCTCTTTCGCCATCAACCCCCAAAAAAGTTTTTCGTCTTCTCTGGACAAGATGGAAGGTGCTTCCGGAGAGGCCAATGGTTACTGAATGTTTGATCACTGGTAGTATGCCAGGTCCTCATCCTCCTAGATATACCTTCGGAGGGAGATGGGGATCATATGGATCTCGTATTTGGGGAGGACGAGGTTAAATCTCCACGTCCCTATCCCAACCCATGACTCAACGGACTGAGAGGAGGGATCCATCGTCGAGTTGTACTCCGCCTCAGCATCTGATAAATAGACTGGTCTAATTTCTGGTCGGCCTTCCCTGGAATTCCTCTTACGGTGACGATGTCCATCCATTCTTCCCCTAAGTATCTCCTTGGGGCAAGGCTGATTTCCATCATGGAGTCCTCTGGCTGCACTAGTGCCGGAGCTGAGAGGACTAAGGTCCAGGGTGCGGGGAGCACTGGGGAAAATGTAGATTTGTACCTAGGGAGGACCTCCATGAAGGGGAGCGACCGGACATGCAACAAATCCATACTCGCGGTCCGCAGCAGGGGCAGTGACCCCATACCCCGTGTAGTGGGAACTGGAGAGAGCCCCACCCGGAGTGTTCCTGTCATAGGGAATCCACTTACCTGCGGCGAGGGTGGTGCTAGGTAGGCCTCTAAGCCGAGGTTTGAAGGAGGGAGGGACCACACCTTCATGAATGGTGGCATGAAGTAGGCCTTCATACTGGATGGAACTACCACGAATTGGTCCGTGACGGCTATTTCCTTTGCCAACGACCATGAGAGTCAACCTAACCTGCCTGTGGGGCAGTCGGGGCCTTGATCCAGATCAGGCATATAACTTCCCCTGTTCAACATGTGTGGTGGTTTTATGATAGGAGTTAGTAGTCGCTCTAGCCACAGTGGTTGTCGACATTGATGCCCCAGGGTGAGCATCCTCTTCCTCTCATGCCCGACGCTAGCATCGGGTCAGATGGGTTGGATCCGGTGGTGAGGGCACAAGGATTGCCTACTCCTCAGTCCAGGGAGTCGGGCGGCGACGTTGATGCGGCCTGGAGGGGGCCCTTACTATGAACCCCTGAATCGGGTCTCCGATCGGGCGAACCTGGACATCCCCTAGTTCAACGACATAGGGAAAGGAGGTGTCAAGGCATTCCGGGGATAGAATCCCAAGATGGTTGAACATTGATTTGGGGAACAGTAGCTCCCGATGCGGCCCTCGAGGATGACATTGGTGACGAGGCGTGGCTACCTTGAGATCCAAATGGGCCATGTCCTTGGTTGGGATGACCCCTTCTTCCTCGTACCTACGCACAAGGTCACTGATCACCCTCCGTTGGATAATCTCTGATGGGGAGTGGGGGCGTGAGTGCCTGATAGTTGCGGCGGTTAGAGTAGCTGTGGAAAAGGCAAAACCGCGTTGGGTGACCACGTCGGTACTGCCCCTGTCAATGCGCTAGTGGGTAGGTGGCGATCGAGCTCCGGATGCGGTGGTCTGATTCCTAAAAGCAGGGAGACGAACCCATTAACACTAAAAGGAAATGAAATCCACAACCAATATCCCAATGCCATTCTATCTTCCATTGTTGGTAATAGGGATCCATGCTGAAAACGTCACAGAACAGAGTGATCAATGTCATAACTGCCCCAACCCCTAGTGTGGTTCACGTCCTAGTGCTGGGTACCTGGACCTGGTGACATGATAATCTTCCGACACCCCAAACACTACCAACCTCCATATTGAGGAGAAGAGATTCACGTCGGGTTCACCATTTCTGTGTCTGGTGCTTTCCACCGGGGCGTGCGCGCACATCCTTCACGCAGGGGAGGACACGCAGCTTGTTACCCCGTATTCCCGCTTTCCAAAGGTGGGCGACATCCATTCCTTATTTAGGGAAGTCTTCTCTTTGATCGAATCCGGGATGATGGGATGTCGATTCTTTCTTCCGTGGATTCATCCTCCAGGATCGTCACCTAGTCTGGGTCTCCCTAATATATTTAACATGTGCTCGTGAATCTCATTCTCGGTGCCATATCTTCATGGACACCAGCTAATTACACTGCTTCCGTCGAGATGCTCCATGGGGTCTGGTCAGGGCAGAAACCATCGGTTAGGAGATTGGTCATTCTGAGGCGTAGTTGGCATGTATTGATGCTGGACGATTGGCATGTCTACCTTTTTTTCTTTATTATAGGGATTCTTGAGGGAACGGAAGCCCGAGACATCCCACATCGAACACGGGGAATTGAATTCTGTAAGCATGTATCTCAGGTTTTCCTCAGCTTCCCATGTTTAACACGGGGTATGCCGCGAGATTAAAGTCCAGCGGGGACGGATCAGACTGATCAGAACAATGAGAGTGGATCAGATAAAGGAACCCCCTGAAGGGAACTCCGATGTTGGGGCCAGCACGTGGTCGGCTTCCCAGATGCTACAGAGTAGAGTGAAGTGGCTTGATCCCACCGGGATGTGGTGGCCCGGGTAAGAATCGGAATGGGTAATGATGTGAAGAGGGGATTTAGCCTCTTAGAGGCTTCCTACGTATCCCCGTGGTAGGGAATCAAAGTCTTCATAGTTCGTTGATACGGTGGGACACCTGAAAAGGTGAGCCATGAGAATGAATACATGGATGGACCAAGAGGGAGTAAGGCCTCTCGGCTAGGGCATGAGCTTCGCAGGGCAAGTGGGATCGAGGGAGTGGTCAGGATGAGACGTGGGTGTTGGGCTTGAACCTCGTGGAGGTTTCCTACATACAATTTCTTGACATGGATCAAATTCCCCATAGTTCGGGTATACAGTTTAACGTCATGCGGGGCATGGACATTTGGGGCTTACGCTCTGAGGCGGCCGAAGGTGAATATGGGGCTTATTCCTTGAGGCGGCCCACAATGATGGATATAGGGCTTTTGCTCTGAGGCGGCCCATAGGGTTGGTGAACCGAATTAAAGGGGCCGTAATGACTTTGTGGTGGGCTTGAACCTCATGGAGGCTTCATACGTACCATGACTTGACATGGATCAAAGTACCCATAGTTCGGGTATATAGTTTAACATCATGCAGGACAACATTTGGGGATTACACTAGGCGGCCCAAGGTGGATATGGGGCTTACGCTCTGAGGCAGTCCACAATGATGTATATGGGTCTTATGATCTAAGGCGGCCCATAGGATTGGAGAACCGACACAAAGGGGTCGGAATGACTAGGTGGTGGGCATAAAACTCATGGAGGCTTCCTACGTACCAATCCTTGACATGTATCAATGTCCATGTAGTTCTGGTATACTGTTTAACATTATGTGGGATGACATTTGGAGCTTACACTCTGAGGAAGACTAAGGTGGATATAGGGCTTATGCTCTGAGGTGGCCCACAATGATGGATTTGGGGATTATGCTCTAAGGAGTCCCATAGGGTTGGAGAACCAATGCAAAGGGGTCAGAATGACTAGGTGGTGGGATTGAACCTCGTGGAGGCTTCCTACGTACCATGCCTTGATATGGATCAAAGTCCACGTAGTTTGGTTATGCAGTTTAATGTCATGCAAATTGACATTTGGGGCATAAACTCTGAGGTAGCCCAAGGTGGATATGGGGCATACGCTCTAAGGCTGCCCAAAAAGATGGATATGGGGTTTACACTCTGAGGCGGCCCATAGGGTTGTCGAACCGACACAAAGGGGTCAGAACGACTTGGTGGTGGGCTTGAACCTCGTGGAGGCTTCCTACTTACCATGCCTAGACATGGATCAAAGTCCACGTGGTTCGGGTATACAGATTAACATCACACAGGATGACATTTGGGTCTTACACTCTGAGGCGGTCAAAGGTGGATGCCATTCTCGATGCTCACTCTATGCCCACATGACTCATGCTCAGTGTAAGAAACAAGAGGCAGTAGGGACCAGATGATCATGTCGTGTAAGGTGCATTTGTGGTAAGTGGAGAGGGGCTTACGTGTTGAGTGGCCCATGGTGATGGTACATAAACCAGGATGGAGGCCCGAAATGTGACAAGGCATAGAGGGAGAGGGATTTGGGATCGAACAAAGGAGATGCCTTATTCCCTACCACACCCTCCACTGTCCTTGGCAGTGGGGAAGTACAGAGGTTCATGGGTTCTACCTTCCTCAAGAGAGGCTAGGGGCTTAAATTAAGGTTTCTGCCCTTCCCCCATGGACAAACGCCACTCCGAGAGGGAGGATATCATTCTATGTGAGGAAGAATCCATTCCCGTGGAGACGAGCGACATAAATCATGTCCGAGATGGGGGGACCATGTGTGCAAGGCACGGGGCCAGATCACAGTTTAACGTCATGTGTTGAGGATGAGGGGCTTGGGAGTTTAATGACCTGTAGCTCGGACGAGGTGGGTTCACTCCACACCCATATGACTTATATAACTAGCGCCCTCTACCGCTTGTGGGCGGGAAGGAATCGGCAAGGCCATAGTGAATGGGGATGTAGATCGAACCGTTGAGGGGTTCACATTAGCGTGGCTATGCGAAGAAGCAATAGCCATTAGCTTTCCTATATGAAGGAGCATCAGTAAAAGCAACACAATGGGAAACACCACCCAAGGTACCTTGAGGGAACTTCCTATGAGCCTGTAAGGCCGTACGGGAAAACATCGCATGGTGTGAAAGCCCAGTATGGAGGTCATTGGGAGCCTACACAAGGAGGTACCCAGGGGGCGTCATGGTGAGGGATCCTAGGGATTTTGTGTAGAGAATAGGTTTGCGTGCAAAACACCATGATGTCATGTAATTGGTGAAGAGGAATTGTGCGCGGCTTTGGAGAATTGTGGGAAAGGGAAGTGAATTGCGTGCAAGTGGCAAAGGCCGAACCTCAAAGCAAGGCCACAGCCACCGAAGGGACTGCACGCAATTGGACCTTTTTCGCCCAATGGGAGGAATTGCGTGCAAGTGAGGACCCCCTCAGGAGGTTGTAATTTTATTTAATCTGGTGGGATTACATGAAATGGCGAATCCTGGGGTGAGGTTGCGTGAAAAGATTCAGTACCTGAAGGCCATCTTTCACACGCATATGTCCTATTTCATGCACGAGAGCCGGTTGAAATTCCGAAACCCTGAAATAGAAGGGTTATCCTTCTATTTATAGTCTCCTGGCATCACGATATCTAGGCAGCACACGAAATTTTGCGCGCCATAGACGGCGGTGTGGAAACGGGCACAGCGTGGGGCGGGTGCGCAAAATTGCGCGCCAGAGCTAGGGACCTTTCGCGAAGCCCAAACTCCTTCCATGCATCCAACATTTTTTCACGCACATCCTCCTTTATTTTTTGTGGCACATATCGGCCCTCAGGACTGAGCCTATAGGTCCGAATATGACTTCTCTTAGTCATTTCAAAACTCTCTTTAGGAGTTACGGACTTTTTCGGCATCTACAATGGGAATATACCTAAGTAAGGATAGTTGATACTTCGTGATTGTATCTTTCTTTGTGGATTATCATTGTTGGATATTGTGAGACCTTGAGGGTCTCAGGGTCCCTACTGAGTATCATTATACTCACCCCTGCATGGGCTATGGCCGCACCTCATTGTGTTGATTGTAGACGATGGACAACGCTGATCGAGGTAAAGAGTTGTGGAGCTGGATGGTACCCAGAGGTGGACCACTTGGCGTGACGTACACGGAGCGGACGGACGGACATGGGGTGATGAGGAGGCCATCTGTACCCACCCTTCATGTGGTAATCTCATAGGAAGACTCAATAGTTTCTATTTTACATTACTGCAGTTGAACTATCTTTTCAGTTGTATTGTACATTACTGTTGGTCTTGTATTTCCAGCCCCATTACGTTCAGCACCCTCTTTTGTATAATGTTTTTACATAGTTTTTTACTTCCAGTTGCATAATCTGTTTTTTTATTATTATAAAGGCAATTTCTTACAGTTTAGGGATTTTTTCCTTTAGTTCTAGTCTCTAGCCCCTGGCCTATGGAATGCGGGATTGGGGTAGTCACGATAGGGGCCCTGGGCGATGGTTCATGACAAATTAGTATCAATGGAGTCGGTTGTACCGCAGAACATAGGAATCCGATCTGTATTTATGTGAAGCAATAGTGCTAAGAGTATTGAGTGTGGTTTTCAATCCAAAGTGTCCAGTGTTTGTGTGTAAGCTGGTGTATCCATACACCATGACACTAACTCTTGATTTCCTACTCAGTGCATGAAAACACTAATTACGAGTGTGTTTTCCAGATTTTTCTTTATGAACTCTTTGATTTATCTCACTAGGTATAAATTATTGACCGTGGCACACCTGTTCCTTATCAGGATGCCGCTGCATAGATAGCCTTCTAGGATTTCTGATAGAGTACATGATGACAGTCCACCAAGCGACGAGGCTCCAGTTTAGGGACCTATTTCTATTTCGGCACTTTCGGGTGGTGTACCAGCAGCACCACCACCCGTGGGGAAAAAGATACTACCATCCCCACTGGCGGATGATGCACGCTGACTGAGCACATTTTATGAGTTCCAACGGCAATTGCCTTTGAGGTTTGGAGGCCATACAGATTCCTAGGAAGTAGAGGACTGGATGGAGGCTATTACTGGAGTTTTCCACCTAGTTGAGACACCAGTAGAGCAGATGGTGATCTTAACTACTAGTGTGTCCCAGTGAGTGACCATGTGGTTGGCCCATATAGTGATGATGCTCTGGTATGTGGACATTTTCCCATGATTGTACCTTCAGGTAGTGTGTCAGCCATATCCCTACCTGTTGGACAAGAGTTTCAACCGGCAATACTAGTTGACGAAACATGTAGGAATAGTGCCTTACACATGTTTCAGCAAGAGATCCCCCTCAGGTTCTGCGGTGAGCCCAAATTACAGGCAGCTAAGGACTAGCTTGAGGAGGTGGATGAGTGTTCTCTAGAACTTCAACAGCTTCAGCAGGATGACGTGTTAGTAGCTGAGTATTAATCAAGGTGTACCGAACATTCCTAGTACTCGATGAATATGGTACGATCAGTTCTTCAGGGATCGAACATCCGAGTGAGGTGTTCTTAAAGGAAATATGATCCAGCACAAATTCCTCTACGCATTCCTACTTATGTTATTATTCTAGAGAGAACCTTTGCGGTTGAGTGTTCTTTGGATGAGAGGATACATCAAGTGAATGTTAGCAATGGGAAAGAAGTAAACCAACGCCAATCAGAGAGACTTGAGCGTGTAAAAATGTTTCAGGATGAGGAAGTGTTAAGGAAAGATGAATCTACAGGGCATTGGACATGGAAGCGTAGCAAGGAGAGTAGCATGAGGTGGTGTAAATTTTGACATGTTACAACCACCTTCTTTTTTAGTCCCATCCAGGTTCAGGGAGCTCGAGGGCGAGGGAAGAGAGTAACTCCATCCAGTCAAGGCATGTCACCCAAGGGCTCTAGGAATGGTTTGAGGTATGGTCTGTTATAATTACCAGCTTCCATATCAATAGAAATATGTACCTATCATTCCTTAATTCCTCGAATCTTGTCCCAGACCAATAGTTTCTGGTTAAACCGTTGACTTGACCCTCAAATATGGAGATACCTTTGGTAGGAGACTTGATAATCACACTTTTACCGTCTGTGTGATCTGACCCTTGAGGCATGAGTTTCGGTTAGAACCTCATTGTGGCCGCGTCGAGCACTTATGACGTTATTTTGGGTTTAGACTGGGCAACCACAGTTCCTACACAGAGTGAATGTACTAGGAAAAAATGTTGTGGTTCATCTACAATGTTGGGATGGGGTTTTCCTTCGTTGGAGAAAAGGAAAACCTAGGCAGCATAGGATGGAATCTTGCATAAGAGGGTGCGTTTGATCACTCATGAGTCGGCCAAACATACCTCTCTGCCAGACTTCTCCAGAGTTGCAGCACCACTATCAGCTTTGGTGAAGAAGGGGAAACCCTCTGTATGGTCAAAGAGATGCAAGAAGAGCTTTCTGGAGCTGAGGAAGAGGCTGACTAGTGCCCCAATCATGAGGATTCACGAGGAAGGTATAGGGCACGTCGTTTACTATGGCTCATTAGGGACCAGACTCGGGTGTGTCATGATGCATGTGCGAGCAGTGATCGTGTATGCTTCTCGGCAGCTGAGACCTCATGATCAGAACTATGCTACCCATTACCTGGAGTTAGAAAAAGTGGTCTTTACCATGAATATGTGGTGACACTATCTGATGGGTGAGCATTTTACTATGTACTATGATCATAAGAGTCTCAGGTATATCTTCTCTCAGAAGGACCAGAACCTAAGGTAGCGACGATGGATTGAGTTCCTCCGGAACTATGACTTTGAGATAGTCTATACTCCTAGGATGGGAAACTTTGTAGCAGATGCCCTCAGCAAGAGATCAGGAATTCAGCTGCTAGGAGAGGAAACAAAGCAACTTGCTTCTTTAAAAATATCCTTTATGGATAGAGATGAAGCAGCCTTCTTTCGGTCTCTTACAGTCACCCCCACTTCATTCGCGAGTCTGGGAGGCGCAGCGTGGGGAAACTGACTGTGAGACAAAAATTGATTAGATATCCATAGGATATGCACCTTATTTATTTACTAAAGGTGGGGAGCATGTCATCCTCTTCAGAGAACGTACTATGGTGCCAGTGTCACTTCGAGAGGAAGTGTTGAGGGTGTTTCACACATCCCCTTAAGCAGTAAATTCAAGAGTGGTAAAGATGTACTAGGACCTTCGACGACAACACTAGTGGACATGTATGATGAAGAAAGTAGCGGAGTGTGTGTCTCGGTGCATCACTTTTCAGCAAGTGAAGGTGGAGCATCAGGTACCAGCATGCTTGGTTCAGCCTTTAGAGGTTCCAAAGTGGATGAGGGATGATATATCCATGGACTTCGTGATGGATCTTCCATGTACATCTAGGGGACATGACTAGATTTGGGTAATGGTTGACCGACTCACCTAGTCGGCCAACTTCCTTCTGACCAGAGATGGTTTGAGATACCATGGAGAAGGTGCAGATCATCGTGGAGTACATGAAGATTGCACAGAGCATACAGAAGTCCTATGATAACAGGATATTGAGACCTCTAGAGTTCGAGGATGGAGATCTTGTCTTTCTACGAGTCTCACATCAACAAGGACTACAGAGATTTGGCCGAGGTGGAAATCTATATCTGAGATTCATCGGACCTTTCTAGGTCCTCAACAGAGTTTCCGAGGTGGCATACCACTTATCTCTTCCACCTTAGTTTCCCTGGGTTCATGACGCCTTCAACGTATCTCAGCGGAGAAGATACGTGCACGACCCTTCACACATCATCGACCATGGAGAGATGGACGTCAATGATGGAGAGATTTTCATGGAGGTTCCTATGTATATTGAGGATTGATAAATGGGGGCCCTACAAGGATGGACGATACCTCTGGTTCACATTCTCTGGCAGCATTAGAACCTCTAGGAGAGCACATGGTAGTGGGAGACTCAGATGCGTGCTCAATACCCCCATTTGTTTCTTTAGTGTGAATTACAGCTTACGGGGACGTAAAGCTTTGAGTTGGGGAGAAATTAAAGACTTCGAAATTTAGTGGATTTTTTTAATTTCTTTGTAATTTTACAAGTCCTCAGTTTCTGACAGCACGCGATTCTGAGGCCCAGAGTCCCTGTAATGATCCGTCGAAGTTTTGTTAAGCTTAAATTAACGAGCATAAGGAGTTTTCCTAAAAAAGTGGAATAAGAATTAATCAGTTTCTCTAATCAGAAATATGAGGTCACCATTGTGGTCAAGATGGTGGGTTTACCCTAGGAGCGACTTATGTTTAGTTGGAATGAGCCTCTTATGACAAATCCCAAAAATGACATAACTGTAAATAAAATAAATAAATAAATTATTTCATTTTTCAAATGATTATAACTCATAAACGGTAGCTTGGATTAAAAATTGGATACCCCCACTGATCTCATGAGGGTAGGCTTTCTTTAAGATGATACTAAGTTCGGTTGGCGAGGGACACTAGAGAATGTTATTTTTTGGCTGTAAATAAAATAATTAAGTGACAATTATTTTATTGTAAAATTTATAACTTTTAAACGGTAGCTCGGATTGGAAATACGAGGGTATCGTTGGATTTCTTGGGGTGTGTTTCACCTAGGCAGAGCCTAACCTTGACCACAGTAGGTCAAGAATGGATATTAATAATTTGCAGAACTTTTTTTTGGGTACATTCAGTTAACATGCAAGAGAAATTTTATATCGTTTGAACCAGTGCTCGAAATTGAAATCTGAGGGCACCACTGAAGTCGCAGATCCGATATTTTCTTAGTGAGACCTTCACCATAGTTGCATTTTATCATGAGTAGAAGTTAGTTGTTGTTGGTTTTTTATTAAATTGAATAAAGTTAAAGATTTAACTTTATTTTATATTGGTGGTTGAAACCTCCAAGGGGAGGTTGTAGGTGGGGGCCACCACACCCGGACCTCCCTTGGGAGGATGTTATGGTGGTGGGGTCTACCCGCACATAACCTCCATTTGGAGGATTATTAGGTGGGGCCCACACGACCTCTTTAACTCCCCCTTTAACCCCCGTGAACCCCCAATTAAATTTGGTGAAACTCTCACCTTTTTCCCAATTAATTTTTGATCCTCCAGCCTAATTAATTAAGTGGGTTGTCTTCTGTAATTAATCATAACTTTTTGAATATTTTTTTATTTTTTATGCCACCATTATAACAAGGTATTATATTTTGTTATTGGGTGTTGGAATAATTCATTATTGAGTGAACTTTGTGGGAGGAGCTTTGGGTGAATTGAGAGGACTTCATCCTCTCAATGAAGAGCGTGAAGAACGTTCATCTCTACTGAAGAAGAACGACGCCATCTTCTTCCTTCATCAATTGAGGCAAGGAAAGGGAAGCGATGCCCAAGAAGAATGATGACACCATGCTCGGCCTCTTCTTTCCTGACGTCAACGGAATGACACCGGTTTCCGCGACTCTGTCTAGCGAACACTGATTACAAGGTTGGGGGTTTTTCTTATTTTAATGTATGAATTATACCCTCATAATTTGAAATTTATTTTGGTTTAACAGTGGACAATTGTTATCACCTAATGCAGAGGGTGCGGGCTGAACAAACACGACCCGACGTCCCTCCATTGATTCTTGTTTGGTTGACTTCAGAGACAAAGTCGGAAGGGTGTGGTGACATCACACCGCAGTGGAGAGGAACCGTAGCGGGGAGGTCCACGACGGATGGAGAAGCACGACACCATCGTGCCGCGCGGGGGAGCCTAATACCATGGCTAGGTCGGGCCGCCACAGTGATGGTGTGGCACTGTCATGCCGTGCAGAAGGCAGGAGGACCATGGTGCCGTCATGCCGCAGTGGAGGTGCGTAGGCTGCCAGCGGGGCCAGCCTCCGTGGAGCCTGACACGTAGGATGTCCCGGGTTCCACAATACTTGAATCGGTATAACACGCCAGTTTTGTTCGATGAACTGGAAGGGGAATGGTGCCCCCTCCCTTGCGTGGCTAGCCGGGCCATCCCCTAGGCTCGGGTCGCTTCCTCATTCCGGGTCGTACCATTGGGCCGGGTCAAACCCCGATTCGGACAAGGCCAGGATAGGTCGCTCTGACTGGTTGAGATCGGACATGGACCCGCTATGGTCATTTATCTCCCTTTCACCCCTATCTTGGGATTTGGGTGTCTGATCGACGAATCGTCTACGGTGATGGAATTCTTGGAGCGAGAAAATTATTTTGGCATACTCCACTTGAGGTTCAGACGTCTTTGGCATATGGTCGGGTTGGTTTGAGCCCAAAAACCAACCGGATCCTTGAACAAAAATGCCAATAACTCACAGACCATCTGTCTGATTGACACGTAGTGTATCAATTGTGTTCCTTATGATGGGATGGAATTATGATATAAATCAAACCAATACTTCATTGTATTTGATGTATCGACACGTGGCTCGAGGAGCGGACCCTCCCGGAATCGAGCAAACTATGTGCGGGAACCCTAGGGCTGGCTATGACTAAGATGACTTCTATACCAGAATCCTCCTTGGTTTTGACCATGATGTCTATTGCACCGTAATTATTCATGGGTTCTAATACGATGACTATTATACCAGAATCCTCTGTGGGTTCGACAATGATGACTACTGTACCAGAATCCTCCATGTGTTCGACAGGGATGAATACTTTATCGGGATCCCCATGGGTTTGAAAGTTCTTACATCTGTTCCTGTATCCTATGTGGGTCTGACAGAATAGCTAGTCTGGTATCCTGTGTGGGTACGACAGCTTAGAAGGTCCTATATCATGTGTGGGTCCGACATCTTAGATGAAGAATAGTTGGTCTTGTATACTGTGTGGGTACAACATCTTAGCTGGTCCAATATCCTGTGTGGGTCCGAAAGCTTAGATGAAGAATAGCTAGTCCTGTATCCTGTGTGGGTACAACAGCTTAGCTGGTCCTGTATCCTATGTGGGTCCGACAGCTTAGATGAATCTGTGACTACATCAAATCATCTCTATCACACTACAAAAGATGTATACCTATGTGAGCTGAGTCATGTCATTCATCCATTATCATCATGGTGAATGACTTCACTTCCATTGTGTATTGGGTTGTGTTTGGTCTCGAGAGTTGGAGCCAAACTGTGATTGGTAACCTAGGTATATACATGGGAATATACCTATGTATGGTTAGTTGATACTTCATGATTATATCTTTCATTGTGGTTTATCCTTTTTGGATATTGTGAGACCTTGAGGGTCTTGGGGTCTATACAGAGTATCGTTATTCTCACCCCTACATGGGTTATGCCCGCACCTCGTTGTGTTGGTTGCAGACAACAGATAGCGTTGATTGAGGTTGAGAGTTGTAGAGCTAGATGGTACCCAGAGG
The DNA here is from genome assembly GCA_963277665.1 of Viscum album. NCBI lineage: Eukaryota > Viridiplantae > Streptophyta > Magnoliopsida > Santalales > Viscaceae > Viscum > Viscum album. Next base: position 495,965,090 of record OY728123.1, on the reverse strand, counting down.
TGGACCACTAGGAGAGACATACACGAAGCAGACTGACTGACATGGGGTGCTGAGGAGGGCATCTTTACCGACCCTTCTTGTTGGAATCCTAGAGGACGACTCAGTAGTTGTTGTTTTACTTTACTTCAGTTGTACTAGCTTTTCATTTGTACCGTTCTTTACTATTGGGCTTGTATTTTTGGCCTATTTACTTTCAGCACCCTCTTTTGTATACAGTTTTTACTTAGTGTTTTATTTCCAGTTTCATAATTTGTTGTGTTTTTTACTGTTATAAAGGCAATGTCTTCCCATTTAAGGGATTCAAGCTATTGGTGCTAGTCTCCAACCCCTGACCTATGGACGGTGGGTTTGGGGTAGTCACGATACGGGCCCCGAGGGATGAGTCGTAACATTTGAGGTTGGTGGATTCTCTCTTGACCCTTATTTATATAATTTATTGCATTATTTTAAAATTGGTTGATTTTAAAGGAATTTATTGTGAATAGAATGGAATAAATCTTCTCTGTTGATGATTTATTGTTTTGGGTAAAATTGTGTTATCTTGTTGAATTGTCGTGCAATATGATTTAGTTTATTTAATTTTAAATGGGAAATTTAAATTGTCAATTTTATAGAGTATATAAATGTTTTTTTGGGATTATAGTTTTCTATAAAAAATAATTTTATTGAAATGGTTTTGTTTAGAAACGGTTTTTATGGAAAAATAATTTTTGATAAAAATGTTGTTTTATTGGAATGGTGTTTTGGAAATATTCTTGGGAATATTGGTCTGTGATTTATTATTTCGTATACGGGTCATGGTTGAAATATTACCATATATTTAGTGAAAAGGTGTTAAGGTCATGTGAAATATAATTTCCTTATGATGAATTGGTAGATCGACAAGAAACTACTCATGAGTGTGGAAATATCATCACATAGCATGTGTGGTTGGTTGTGTGGATGAGTGGAATGGATTGGTTATGGAAATAGAATTTTGAAAAATGGTTTTAATTGATTTGTTTAGTTATTATTTAGGAAAAATAATTTCAATAAAAAAAAATTTAATTACACTTTTATGGTTTTGGTTATAAATATTTTTGGAAACATTATTATATTTAGTAATAATCTATTTTGAGAAATTGTATTATATAATCTGATTTATGTAATTGTTTCTAACTCATACATCCAGTGGGATCACTAAGGATGTCATTATAGAAATTATAAATAATTTTATAATTAACCCTTATTTGGAACATTGGTGCTTTTGCAGATTCTAACTTCCAAGACATGACAAAAGGTAAATCATCACATGTTTTAAGAACCACATCTTGATACATGGGTTTTTTAGTGATTACGGATCTTATATCTTGTGGAGCATAGATTATTATGTTCTTTTGGGTGTCTTTATTTGTTCTAACACTTTTTACTTTTATAATTGTTTGGCCTTCCACTATTTCACAATTTAGCATGGTTTAGATATGAATAAATTGGTTTCGAGGTTTTTCATTTGTTCATGAATCATTTAGTAAATGGGTTGGTTATGGTTTTTTGGTTTAGTGGTTTATTTCAAAAACATTATATCATCCCCCACTTTTAATTGAAACCCTTATCCATTTTTTCCATCCATTGGTGTCTTGGAGATGTCTATTAGGGCCATGTAATGATTCGATGTATTATCAAGCCAATGGGAATATGTGGTTCATTACAAATTCACTAAACAATTCGAATAATAATACATTTTCTATACATCGACAACTAGAAATTTATTTTCCATGATCTTTTTTTGATATCATAATACATATAATGGTTCCTTTAGTGTAAAAAATAAATCATTGTTGACTTATATATCTATTTTGGATGTGTAATTTTGAATTTTATATGAATATATTGATGTGATGTGTTAAAAATCTATATAAACCTAAAAACTTCATTGTAGAATAATACTTATATATTAAGTTTACTGATATATCTTTAAGATATTAATATGAATTGGATACCATCATTATTCCTATATATCTCAATGAATGTGTCAGTATTATGGGAAATGTGATACATGGATTGAAAGTAAAATATTTTATATATAACATGATAAAGATGAGAAATTTTTACATCATGATAAAGAAGATTATCTCAATAATATATAACCTTTCATATTAATGTGTTAAAATAAAAATTCAAAATACAAGTTATATATATATATTGAATGATCATAAGAAAGTAAATTACAATTTTTTAAATAGGGAATGAATGGTAGATCATATGTATGAAAATCATTAAGATGGTTAGAGGGAGATCCATGTGTAAATATGATAACATAGTCAAGGATTAACATTAAAAGAAATATATTTCATATGAAAGTTACAGATAACAAAAGGGTGTCATATTATAGTAATATATTGGTGTTCTTAAAATAACCTAATTATGTTAGATCCAAATTAAAAGTACCAATCTCCAAATAAAAGGAATGTTATGGATTAATTGAAAAAGTAATGGTGGTTCATAACATAAAATTTCATGTCAAAATGATTAACAGAAATGGGTTATCAGTAAAAAAATGTGAGGTAAAATGAATTTGGTATGGTAGTAGTTATTCAAAATAGATTACCATAAAAACCACATCATTTTGTGATTGGAAAATATTAAAAACATATATGTTCATGATCTATCCAATATGTACTAGGATATCATTTTATAAGGAAAGGCAATATATTGGTGCTGATAAATAGTATGAAGTAGCTGATTTATGGGAGTATCCTATTTACCTGGAAAAAATAACTTATAATATTGATGATCACATTTTAGATACAATATGTTCCATATGAAAAAAAATCATGAGGAAGTAATATTGGAAAATAATCAATAAATAATTCTCTAATATTATAAATAAAATTTATTTATTTAATTTCTATATTTTTTGAATTTCATAACATGATAGAAATTCTTGTTCAAATTCATTTTTTAAACACATATTATAACTAATAATTTAAATTATACTTTATATTAGATATTGCATATGGTTAATATGTTTATCCTAATTTAACTTATACATTTATTGACTTCATGGTAAAAATAATTTTTTTTCTAATATGTTAAATAAAAAATCTATAGTAGATAATATTCAATGAATATTCATGGCGATGTAGAAAATGGTGGGCTGTGATGGTGTATTTTTATTTTTCGCACACCATTTTTCAATTTTTTCATTAGTTGATTTATTTTATTCTCTTATTAATGTAGTTATAATTTATTTCACTGTATTAAAAAATATGAATAAAATCTATTTAAATTATATTATTTTTTATTTTATCATTTTTTATTTGTAGTTACTTTTATATGTATTATTTGATTTTTTGTATTTTTCTAATAATTATTTGTCATTTACCCAATTGTTTAATTTTTTAGTTTTTTTTAATTTAATCTATTACTAATGTTGTTTTTATTTTTGATAACTATTTTAACAAATATTAATAAAAATGAGTAATGTATAGTCTATATTTTTCGATCATTTTTAATTTTGTATTTACACTTATATATAATAATTGTATTTTTATAATTTTCTACAAATTTTTTATTTCGTTTATTTGTATGATAATATAAAATTGAAAAAATGATCCACCACATACATATAGAGGGGACCATAAACATTTTTATTGGATAGACCATTGACATACTACTATTTAGGGAGCTTCTCATCATTCTACATTGGATAAATTGACGTATACTTGGGAAAAAGTGTTTTAGTGTTGGTAATTGTGGCGACACACATTTATAAAAATATTTGTTTCCCATAAACAATCCCTAAGGATTCAAATTATTGTTAATGATAATGATATTTTTTTGGGTTCCTACTGAAAACTAATTTATTTTTTCTATTATAGTTAACACTCAATGAAATTTTCATATTTTTCTTTTTGAATTGATTTTTATTGGAAAAGTGAATATTTATCAATTATATGAGATTATTTTCTGTAACCCCATTTGTTATTATTTTATATATCATGATATATTGTTACAAATATACGGTCATTCCACCTCATTAGATGACACATGATTTACATGGTACTAGAGGAGTCCAGAACAATTATTTATTGGTGGTTACTAAGAGATTTAGTGATTTAATGAAAAGCATTGAAAAAAATTAATTTTTTTGGGTTACCACATAAAAATACATGAGATATATATCCGATTCATTATGAATATAACTATAATTATTTTTTTTGAATTTAGATGAATAGATGAATTTTTTGGAAGTTAAATGTTAGATTTTAATTGTTAAATTTTGTAACAATGATCATATTAAGGATTTCTATATACATAATTTTCTAAAAATGATGAGATCTCATTAGGGGATATAATCCTAAAATCTATACACTATGTATTTATCATGTGAAGGTTAGTTTTTTTAATAGAATTAATAATATCTAAAAATTTTCAAAAACATATAGTTGAATCTTTATGCTCTATCGATGTTGAGCCTCCTTTCCCCCAACTAGAAATTAAAAATGGATGTGGCCCTGGATGAATAGAAAGGGAAAAATATATTCGAAATAATTGAAGTTTAATAGTTAATTGGATTATAATAATTTGTTAAATTTATTTATGTCATTTATGTAAACTAAAATTTTTATATATTTTTATTCACTACAATGAATATTTTAAATTATATACATCGATTTGAATTAACAAGTAGGCTACACAAGGAACCGTCATACGTAGGGGTTGAATGGATATTTTAGACACAATATTTTGAATTCTAGATGAATTGTATCATGTAAGTGGATACCATGTATATGTGTCTATAAAAAATTGTCTGGTAATTCCAAAACATCTTTAGTGGAATATGTTTATTAATTAATATATGCTTTGAAATATAAGGTTCTTGATATGGGTGAGACAATAGAGGATATTATCAATGAATCAATACATTTTATGTTAGTATAAATTAAAATATAGATTTAGGATATTGAACCCACTCCTCGGCCTCCTCCCTTACATCCCAATCCAACCCCCCTTCTACATATCCAACTCCTACACCTCAGTATCTATATATTCTAATTTATTTTGATATATATATTATGTGTCCCTAGCATCATATTGTTTAACATGGGATAGTATATTTTATTAGTGATAACATTAATTATCAATAGATATTGAAAGAGAGTCTTAGGGTCACAATATTCAATGTTAAAGATATATAAGCACAAATAGTAATTCGTAAATTTTTGGATAGTATAATTGGAAAAAGATTCATTCATTTTTAGTTTCTAAAGCTATGCTTGTTTGATAAATTACCATGTTGTATTTTTTATAATAGATACATTATTTACTATTGGTGATAAATTTGTCCCTAAAATTTAAAATTTAATATATTTATCTATTTTGATGTGAATAATTTATAGTAAAATTAATATTTTAAATAGAAGAAGTAATGGTTGTTATGAATTTAGATGAAAATTCATTTTGATTTGATTTATATTCAACATATTCCAATTTTTTTGTGGTTCAGAATGTTTTAATAGAAATTAGAATTTGTTGGAATGAAATGAATTTGATGAATTTAAATAAATATATCAAGGAGCATGTTATTTGAGATGAGTTGGGAATGTCATTATGGAATTATTTTCCATGTATGTTGAATATAATATATTTTTTTTTTATTTAAAATAATGGAAAATTAAAATAATGTAATATTTTTATTATATATTATTATAAAATTTTTATATAGCATAAGTTAACATATTTATATATAATTATTGACCCATAATTTATACCACCTATAATGATGATAATAAATGATGCACACGAATAATTTATATTAATAAAATAGTTCAAAAAATGAAATTATTCATATTTGGATTCTTATATATTATTAAGAGTATGAAACATATATTTAATATAATTTTATATATCTTAATAGAATAAAAAATCACATATTATATTACAATCATATCAGTTTTCCTAGTTTTTGAGTTTTTTCTTCAAGAGGGAAAACACTTTACTGCATATTCTATATCCATGGTAACATGTGACATAATAATGAAAATGTATTGGACATAGAAGATGGAAAATTTCAATACATTTATAAATTATAATTACAATTTTTTAAAAATAATATTTTTTAATAGGTCATGTGGTTACTTTATATAGTAAAAAAGAAAGCAGAGTGAAAATATAAATAATGTTAAATAAAATATTAATTTTCATTTATAATTAAATAATTATTGATGTAAGTAGGTAATGGATTTTTTAAATTGAAAAATTATTTAAAAATTAATTTTTCATTAGTAAGGTAATGTAATGGAATATTGAAACTATATTCGAAGACTTATTAGTGAAATATTTTGAATTACTATATTTATTATATTCATGAATAAAATATTAAATTATAATTCATTCCTTTAATTTTTATTCATTTTATTCATAATTCAGGTAATTTTTTCAATTTTTTATATTTTGGATGACAATTGTCCACATAATGGATTAAAGAGATGAAAATTACTGTGTGAATTGAATAATTATTTCACATGTCTCATTATGTTTTAGTTTTTTAATATACAATGTAGTTTTTAATCTTAAAACAATTAATATTTTTATTCCATTTGTTATATTGTTTCTATTGAGTTGTTATACTAAATAGAGGGTTGAATTTATTTGAATTAAGAAAAATTAATTTTCACATTGGTTATTTTATAATCAACAAAAAAATTTAAAAATATGATTTATTTCTTCAATTAGGTTTAAAATGATATGAGAATTGGTTTTTGGTGTCATTTTGTATATGAAAAACATGGAAAATCACCTATTAATATGAATTTATAAGGTGTTTTCATTGATGGCCAAAAAAATAGAAGCTGAGAATATATTTATCACATTAGTATTTCCAAACAACTGATGTGATAATTTCCATTCCACAATGATTATATTGAAACTAAAGTGGAAAATACCATCAAAATATAAGTTTTGGTATTTTTTATATTTATTTATTAAAAATAACAACATTAAATACCTCAATAATTGAATATATCCTATTGGTTATGAAAAAATAGACATAAAAATAAAATTTCATGTCATTTTTTCAAAATAGAAATAAAAGAATTCTCAATTTATATACTTATAATTCTATTTATTCATAGATCACTTGAAAACCCCATTTACAATGTTGACACCAATAGTAGCATGGGGTAGAGGACATTATAAAATATACATCATGAAAACTAATTTTTATATAGTTCATATAGGTGTTATTTCCCCAATATACAACTTTGAGAGAGCCTACAACCACTTTCCATTATACAGGGAGAGATGTAATGTCTATTAAGACTAAAGAACATCGAATTTACCAATACCTCAATGTCTTATCCTACATTTAGTATTATTGATTAGGCTAATTCATAGGTTTTTAATTAATTTAAATTATCCCATTCCCTTGTATAACATTAATAATACTCTAAAAATAACTAAAACATACTTTGATACTAACTATAATGACCGAAGAGAACTACATTATTATATTACATAATTTCCATAATATAAATATTATATATTACAATAATATCACATATTATAAAAAACAATAAGGTTTTTTTCAATGAGAAAAATTTATATATGAGTACTAACTTATATAACATCTGAATATATCTCTATAATTTCACGATTCTATTTCATATTATAAGCTTCAAAGAAGTTATACATAAGTTCATAACATGGGTAAGGGAATAATTATAAATCTTTTAGTTTAAATGTGATGTAATGAAATGAATAACAACATTTAATGAATGGTAATGTAATACGAATTTGATAAAACAAGGGGTTGTATATTATTATTAAAATCACCTATAAAAAATTATGGTTTTCTATAAGTCGTGAAGAATGGATATATAACCTCAAATGAAAAAATATGTACATCGATAAAAGAGTAATTAATAATAATGGAAAAATTATATATGTAAATGATATAATGAGTGAATGAAATGATAAATATGTAGAAACAAAATAATTAAAGAAATAATAATAATATTCCAAGGTTACTCTTGTATCCATCATTAAATTCCAAGGATTAATCCAAATGAATTTATCATCATCGTTCGGGTATTCTCTCAGATAATATCATATTCAAATGATTAATCCCTTGTTTTTATGACATTCCAATTATTACACAATAGGCCATCATAAAATATTTGGTTTTCTAAATAATCCAATATATATCTTCTCATGAGAGATTGAAACTACCCAACTCATTCGAGGGATAAAACATACAAACCCCTCATAATGTGAAATAACCTCAATGAAAACATGTATTGGAATATATGAGTCATAAAAGGATATAGAAACCATATATAAATCATTTTCCAGATAAAACCCTTGGAAGGAATGTAGGATTCACTATATTTTCATAAGGCAATGTAGAAGGATAAAATATTAATTTTTACTATATTATAAGGTAATTAACAATTTTGATCCTCCCAATTACAATGTAAGTTATGTATTTGACATTGATTTCCAATGTAGACAATTCCCAAGAAATATCCAAGGAAGATTGAATGAATGTGAACCCCTTGGGTGTGACATTTTCAAATATGTCAATGATATTTTTGAAAATAGACCGAGAATATCATGTTCATTAAAACTATAATTGAAACAAGAGGGTTGTTTATAAAATATTGAATGTTGATTATAATCGATTTTTGATTTTAATATAATTTAGTGGGGTTACTCTTGAAATGATACAATGAAGAAGAATAATCCCTTATATTGTATGTTAATGAAAATTTAAATTTCAAAGTGAATTAATATCATTAAAAACCCATGATATAAAAATGTATTAATTCTTAATAGATTAATATTCATTATATACGGTAATAATCAATTCAATAATTTTGTTGTTCTTATGAATTTGGAATCATGGACACATGAACAACTAGTTCATAAGTGAACTACATCATCTACAAAAAATTAAACATAACTAGTAACCTTCACTTTCCTATAATACATAATAACTTATTTCATAACATTTGGAAAGGAAACAAAAGAATATGTGAGACCAGAATCATTGAAAGGGTAAATTATGTGGACATCAACATTAAATGATCATAAGGGTTTGATATCATGATTAATTTATTTGATAAACATTTCTATCATATCATAGATCCATGATTTGAGTCCCTGAATTATTCATTATAGTGTATAAGAAATGAATCCTAAAAGAATTAATGAACTCTTACATGATATATTAAAATTGATATAAGACATTGACTTATGGAAGAAACATAAAAAAAATTATTTCATTAATAGTCACAACAAACTGTCAAGGTTATCATAGTCGAATGTGTTCACACCCCAAACCATCATTGTGGTCAAGGATAACTCCCAAAACTGTTATTTTAGATTGGGACCCTTACTAAACTGGGATGACTCCCTATTAATGTGCTATTTATATCAGTATATATATATTATCATTTAATGCATTGGATGGATATGTAATTCCATAAAAACATGTCACGTAATGAATGAACTATTACAAGATAAATTAAAATTGATATAATACATTGATATATGGAGTAAACATAATCAAACAAAATTATTTGATTAATAGTCACAAGTCTTGGTCAAGGTTATCATAGTCAAATGTGTTCACTCCCAAACCATCATTGTGTTCAAGGTTCACTCATAAAACTGTTATTGTAGATTGGGTCCCCTACTAAAATTGGATGACTCTATATTAATGTACTATTTACCTTAGGAGATATATATTATCATCTAATGCATTGGATGGATATGTTATTACCGAACCACATATCACTTAATGACAATGATACAGATGTGTACCCCATGATTATAAAACAATGATCATATTATAACCAATGAGTAGGAATGAATTTTTTAAAAATTGTTTCATGGAACAATTTTTTTAAAGAAACCCGATTTATTGATATTATAATAATTATTTCAATCATATATCATTAAAAAAGGTATAGGTTTATAAGACATTAAACATGAAATATCCCGTTGAAATGATATTGGATTCATAAACATATTGTCTTCATAATAATAAACAATAAAGAGAAATAATTTGGATGATACCCCTTTATTATATCCATATTTTATGATAACAATAAATAAATGTTATCATATTATAAATAATATTATATTAAAAGATCACCTGTATAATTTCATGAGGAAAACATGGGTTTCACTTTTTAAATCACTTATATGATATAATGAAATTTACAAATATTTTAATTAATTTATTTTTAATAGACCATGATAAATCATAGTGGAAGCATTAAATAATTGAGTATTCATGATTCCATTAAATTATGTTCAATTGATGTACGTCGAAACAAATATTCCATTAATATTTTAGGTATTAAGTAGAATGTATCTTTTTCAAAAAAATGTTTATAATATTTATTTTAATTTTTATTAATAAATAATATATGGCCATTAATTTACAAAATAAACAATGTGTACAAAAAAGCATTATTGAAAATATTTTTTGAAATCACTGGTGTGAAAGGTAAATGATTTTTCAAAAATGTGATATAATTTTGGATTCACATAAAAACTATAGTTTTTTCTCCTATGTTCATAAATATTGGAAAATAAAATAAAAACCTATAATTTATTTAAATAAAAATTGAAATTCAAAATTCATTATTTTACTTAGAGATATACCCTAATAATTATCCATCTGAAACATAATCATAGAATACCCAAAAAACCATTGAGATAATAACATAAAACCGTTATAATGTTTGTAAGAGTTGAACCTTTGAAATCATGATATAAATAAACCCATAAGGATATTTCAATCCCATAATTATCTTAAAAAGAATTATAAAATTCATTCATAGGACATATATACTCATGACCAATGAAATAAGTGGTGAATATGGAATGTTTCACATAAAAATACATATTGGATGAAAATCACATACCTCAAGTCTCCAATTTATTTATAATTGTTACAAAACCAGTATTATAAATATTACGTTATTATAAATCTAAAATGAAAAAAAAATATTTTTTTCTATATATTAATTTTTAATTCCCTTTTATAACACATTCATTATCAATTATTAGTTAACATCAATATTTTTTGAAATAAATAATTTTTTTCATATATATTTTGGTTCTGTAGTGTAGTTATATTTTAATTTAATATGTTTTAAGGATATGAATATAATATAAATGTTATATATATATATATATATTTGTCATATTCATTAATTATTTACATATTTAGAGTTATTAATAACAGTTATAGAGTGAAAATGATTGAAACAATTTATTAATATGGGAGGCCTTGTGTGTGCAAGAAATTTGATTCCATTTGTTTAAGGGTTGAATTAAATAATGGTAAAAAAGAATATACCATTAAATAATCATTATTATATCAATTTAATCAAATTATCTAATCATTCTTTATTATCATCCATTACAAAAATAAAATAAAAACAAATCACATAACATTATGAAGGTTGTATTACACATGTTCACACGGGAAAATTTATCATTTTCCAAATCATTAGAAGGTGATAAGGTATAAAATATTTTATAATTACATAATTATAATTATTTAAAAAATATAAAAAATATACATTAAATACATCAACATATTCATCAACAAAAATTTGTTATGAAAAATGAATTATATCGATTCGTAAGGTGGTAGTCCATATTATGCATGATTAATGATTTTGGATTCCATTTTATAGAGGATTATATATATATATATATATATATATTATTAAAACAACATAATAAATTATCATTATATTTTATATAATTATTTTAATATAACATCATAGATTAATATGATTTTAAGGAGTTTAAATTATAAATTAAACAAAAAAATCAATTTAGAACAATACCACTTTTTCAAAAAACCTAATTTTTTTCCACCAAAAGATATAATTGGATGTATTATGATTAAATAAAGGAATAATGGTTGTGGGGAGGGTTGAAATGATGATATTAATGGAGGTCTTAGGTATCCCAAATGGTATTGTAGAGTAAAGAGTAAATGATATGGGGTTCCCTTTTATAACTGACGGTGAGGAAAACATTTGTATTTTTATAAATAAAAGGATATTCCTAAATTATAAAAAAAATGATCCAAAAATGATCATTATTGAGGCATACCTAAAAAAATAAGAAATATAGTTTTTAAAAATGAATTATAAATGTTGTTTTGTTAATTTTAGGCAATATAATATTAGTTTAACCCTTTCTAATACAACATAAACCATGAATGTATTAATTAATTTTGTACTATTTATAAAATTAATTAGGACCACAATGTTTGTTATATAATATTTTATAATATTTATTACACTGTTAAAAATATTTTATGCATTTTACAAAATTTAATTCATATAGGTGAAAAAATTTAACAACAAATCAAAACCATAGACACAATAGAAAAGAGGGTTGTAAAAAAAGATATAATTAGTATAAAAAGATAATATATCTATATTAAATATGAAATTGATTAAAATTAAATAATAAATGACAATATTAGTACAATTGAAATAAATTTTATTTTCAAACCATATAAAAAATATTTAGTTTGTATTCCATTAACATAAAGACAATTTTCATTAAAAATCATTATTTCACTGTATTTATATAATATTGAATCTTTTTATAATATTCTAAAAACATCAATATAAGATAATTGTGACCTATTTATTTAAGAAATGATGAAAATTATTTTAAAAAGTTATTAATTTTTTTAAAATATAATTATTTTATTTTCTCTCAAAAATAAGTAAAAATTATTTTTGAATAAAACATATTTTTGATGACTAAAATGGTATTTCAATTTATTATTATTATTTAATAATAATTATAAATTGTTTTTTATTATATATTATATATATTTCATAAAATATCAATTCGCATTCATAAATTCTATTGTAATTGAATCTTTATAGTGATCATGTTTATATAATAATACTTTAACAATATAATATGGTTTATTTAATTATAGTGTACCATGTATCATAAATTATTGATGAATGTTGAATTTATTGAAGAATAAATTTCAAACAAAAATAAGTTGTAAAATTATACCCAACATAAAATGAAATTTTGAAATTATATTTTTTCACATTTATTCAAACAACATAGTATTATTCTGCCTCTTTATATCTGTTGTACCTCTCGAACCCCTTGTGGTTTAATTTTCATGATCACAATCACTCTAATATTTATATAATCTTGTTTTAAGTGTTTTTGGTTGATAGTCATAAATTCAGGTGGCCAAGGATTTGGGCCAAGAAAGCAAGAAGCCAAAGTGGACTGATTTCAGTCCCACCGGCCAACCGGTGGATGACCACCGGCCAGCCGATGGTGCCTGGGCAGAAGGCATCCTTCTGTCCAGACCACCGGCCAACCGGTGTCACACCAGCGGCCAGCCGGTGGCACCCAGACAGAAGGCTGAGCCACTGCCTCAGCACCGGCCAACCGGTGGCCTCAGCACCGGCCAGCCGGTGGAACCCAGCCAGCATAGTGTTTGCTACTGCCTCAGCACCGGCCAACCGGTGGCCTCCTCACCAGCCAGCCGGTGGAGCCTGAGCCCAAAGGCCTCTCCATTTTTCACACACCGGCCAACCGGTGGCTCTGTACCGGTCAGCCGGTGGAGCCAGTCAAACTAGTCGTTGGGCCTTTGACCAGGCTGGTCCACTTGCCTCCCAACGGCTCTGAAGCCTTTTCCAACGGCTCTAAAGACCTCCAAAGGCCATATGAGGGTTCCCCCTCTATAAATAAAGGACTAGGAAGCCCCGGAACATTGTCAGAACCATAACCAAGCCACGGAAGCCCACGGGACACATTTTACATCATTTGGCGAACCTCCGGCAGATTGCTCCAAGGGAACTCCAATTGCTCCAACTCAATTCCACATCTAAGGAGCACCACCAAAGAATCTTGGGAGCGCCCTTCATCAGCTCCATCAATCCATTGGCGCCCAAGACTTCCCCATTACAGTTTTTTCATTTCTTTATCATTTTTAAGCATCATTTTGGGTTTGTGCCTACAAACCCCATGTCTTTCTCTCATCTCCTCTTTTGGGTTCTCACACCACCTTCAAGGTGTGAAGAGGTTAGTCAAGCATTTCCTTTTAAAAGGCTTGAGTCAAAGGTGAGCTAGCCTTCACCCGTAAAAAGGCTAGTGGGTTTCTTGCTCAAACCATTAAAAAGCAAGCTGTAATAGGTGAGCTAGCCTTCACCTGTAAAAAGGCTAGTGGGTTTCTTGCTACAACCATTGAAAAGCAAGCGGTAGTAAATCTTTCAACGGTTGAGTTGGGAGCGGAGACGTAGGTCGGGTTTTAGGCCGAACTCCGTTATCAATTCATGTGTCTTGCCTCTTTATTTCCGCTGCACTTTCACTTTGATTTTTAATTTGTTAATCATTTTTTAAAAGGAAATTCACCCCCCTCTTGCCATCACTTCCTTCTTTCTCCGACTAACAATTGGTATCAGAGGCAAATTTGAGTAATACCCTAACCGGTTTCAAATTTAAGATCCATTGTGATGGCATCAACCTCTTTTTCCCCCGAAGGATATTCTTTGGGTCGTGCTCCATTTTTTGATGGAACCGACTACACTTATTGGAAAACCCGCATGACCACTTTTCTTAGAAGTATAGGTTATCCCATTTATAAAATTCTCATGCATGGTTATACTTTATCTACTCCCGATGAATCCAAATGGACCCAAGCCGATATTAAAAATTTCGAGCTTGATGGCAAAGCCATGAACGCTCTACATTGCAGCCTTGATCGTAATGAGTTCAATCGAGTTTCCACATGCACCTCCTCACACGAAATCTGGAAACTATTGGAGGTTACCCATGAGGGGACCAACAAAGTCAAGGATACTCGATTGGACATGTACCGTCAAGATTTTGAGTCTTTTACCATGCATCCATCTGAAAATATTACTGAAATGTTTACACGCTTTACTGACGTTTGCAATGGTAGAAAGTCTCTTGGTGATGATGTGTCTGCAGAAACAATGATCAAGAAGATCCTATGGATCCTACCAAGCTCATGGGCTCCAAAAGTCACGGCAATCCAAGAAGCTAAAGACATCAAAAACATGCCGGTAGAAGAGCTCATCAGATCACTCATGACATATGAGATCACCATGAGGAGGCAAGCTGAAAAGGAAGGCAAACCGATCAATATTCCAAAGAACATCGCCTTCAAAGTTCAACAAGAAGAAAGCTCCTCCTCCTCCTCATCTTCCTCTTCAAGCGGCGATTCCGAAATGGAGAATCTTGCCCGCAAGATGCACAAGTTCATGAAGAAGCACAAGAAGAAGAAATCCCGCAAGGCTCAACCCAACGAAAAATCCGAGCCCAAGGTAACATGTTACGGGTGTGGCGAGAAAGGCCATTACAAGCCCGATTTCCCACTCAACAAGAAAAAGGCCAAGCAAAAGGAAAAGAAGAAGGCATTCAAAGCCACATGGAGTGATAGCTCCTCATCATCCTCCTCCTCCTCAAGCGACAACGGTAACAAATGCCTAATGGCATTTCATGAGGTAACATCTTCCGACTCCTCATCCTCTTGTTCTTCAAATTTAAATTCTTTCAATCACATGTCTTATGAGGATCTCCAACATGAAAGAGATCAATTGGAGGAAGGTTTTCACGAACTTTCTTCCAAATTTGTTTCTTTAAAAAAGAATTTCAAAAAACTCTCTTCCGAAAAAGAACAGCATCTCAAAGAGAAGGAAGAGTTGACCCTCAAAGTCCAAAACCTTCCCGATGTTGAATCCATGGAATTAACAATCAAGGATTTAAGGGAATCCCTAGCTAAGTTCACCCAAGGGGAACAAAATTTGACCAAACTCCAAGGTTCCCAACGCATATCTAGAACAACCGAAGGGCTTAGCTATTCCAAGAAAGCTTCCTCCTCCCATGCTCCAACTATTTTTGTAAGGGGGAGCTCCCAATATAAATTTTGCAATTATTGTAAAAAACCCGGGCACATGATTTATGAATGTGATTGCAAAAATGCCCGGTATGGTAGGACCAAAACTATTTTCTTAAATGATGAATTTTTTAGGAGAAGACCCGCCACTAGACAAGTATGGATTGAAAAATCCCTTCTAGCGAGTCTCTCCGGGCCAAAATTTGTCTCGGTTTGATAATCCTATCCCTGGTGATTTGTTGTTTTTATTTAGGGGGAGTTAGGATCGTTTAAGCCCTTTTGATTTCAATTTCAAAATTTTCGATTCAAACATTAATTTCAACACTTGGTATAAAATTTTTTAATTCTAAATTGTTATTCAATTTTTCACTCAAAACTTTCAATTCAAACTGTTATTCAATTTTTCATTTCAAAACTTTCAATTCAAATTTCAGAAATTTCAATTGGTTTAAAATCTTTTTTTCCCTCAATCAAGTTTTATGCCCCATGCTATTTTGATAATCACAAAGGGGGAGAAATTCTTGGTTGATTGGGGGAAAAATATTTTAAAGCATGCTTTTCATTTCATTTTTTACATTGCTGGATTTGGTGATTGTGATCATCAAAATAGGGGGAGATTGTTGTACCTCTCGAACCCCTCGTGGTTTAATTTTCATGATCACAATCACTCTCTTATTTATCTAATCTTGTTTTATGTGTTTTTGGTTGATAGTCATAAATTCAGGTGGCCAAGGATTTGGGCCAAGAAAGCAAGAAGCCAAAGTGGACTGATTTCAGTCCCACCGGCCAACCGGTGGATGACCACCGGCCAGCCGATGGTGCCTGGGCAGAAGGTATCCTTCTGTCCAGACCACCGGCCAACCGGTGTCACACTAGCGGCCAGCCGGTGGCACCCAGACAGAAGGCTGAGCCACTGCCTCAGCACCGGCCAACCGGTGGCCTCAGCACCGGCCAGCCGGTGGAACCCAGCCAGCACAGTGTTTGCTACTGCCTCAGCACCGGCCAACCGGTGGCCTCCTCACCGGCCAGCTGGTGGAGCCTGAGCCCGAATGCCTCTCCATTTTGCACACACCGGCCAACCGGTGGCTCTGTACCGGTCAGCCGGTGGAGCCAGTCAAACTAGCCGTTGGGCCTTTGACCAGGCTGGTCCACTTGCCTCCCAACGGCTCCGAAGCCTTTTCCAACGGCTCCAAATACCTCCAAATGCCATATGAGGGTTCCCCCTCTATAAATAAAGGACTAGGAAGCCCCGGAACATTGTCGGAACCATAACCAAGCCACAGAAGCCCACGAGACACATTTTACATCATTTGGCGAACCTCCGGCAGATTGCTCCAAGGGAACTCCAATTGCTCCAACTCAATTCCACATCCAAGGAGCACCACCAAAGAAGCTTGGGAGCGCCCTTCATCAACTCCATCAATCCATTGGCGCCCAAGACTTCCCCATTACGGTTTTTCGTTGCTTTATCATTTTTAAGCATCATTTTGGGTTTGTGCCTACAAACCCCATCTCTTTCTCTCATGTCCTCTTTTGGGTTCTCACACCACCTTCAAGGTGTGAAGAGGTTAGTCAAGCCTTTCCTTTTAAAAGGATTGAGTCAAAGGTGAGCTAGCCTTCACCCGTAAAAAGGCTAGTGGGTTTTTGCTCAAACCATTAAAAAGCAAGCTGTAATAGGTGAGCTAGCCTTCACCTGTAAAAAGGCTAGTGGGTTTCATGCTACAACCATTGAAAAGCAAGCGGTAGTAAATCTCTCAACGGTTGAGTTGGGAGCGGAGACGTAGGCTGGGTTTTAGGCCGAACTCCGTTATCAATTCTTGTGTCTTGCCTCTTTATTTCCGCTACACATTCACTTTGATTTTTAATTTGTTAATCATTTTTTAAAAGGAAATTCACCCCCCTCTTGCCATCACTTCCTTCTTTCTCCGACTAACAATATCCATGTAATCCAACATATATTCTATAAAAATATGTTTTCTATAAAAAACTTCCTTTGTGTGTGGTAATTTTTCATATAATTTTCTCTATATGATACAAAATCATCATAGTTTTATCTTTAAATGAATGATAATTATTCATTTTATGACCACTACGACCAGAAAATGTGAAGGGTCATCTGTGTAGTACCTCACTAGATGTACATAAAAATGCATCATGAATGTAAGAGAGGAATAGGGGAAACATCAAATGATAAGAAACAATACCAATTTTAACAAAAATACATAAATGGAAAATAGACATAAGGATCTAAATTAAATTCCACTCAAATATCATATTATTTTTATATGTAGAAATTAATAGGAAGACTATTTCAACATCTTAAAACACCAAATCACATTGATAATTATCTGAAAAACATTACAATCTACTATGATTCCTTAATGTGTTATTGAGTGGTTCCAAAATTCAATTTATTTTCCCTATATTGATATGTTACAAATATGATAATTTCTTAAAATTTATGACAACATTTTGGGTTTTGGTAATTCATTCCATAGTGGGATTCATAATGATCATTTTGAACACTCAAGTGAATGTTTGTTTTGTATGAAAAATCATATATATAAATGTTTTTATCACAAAAAAAACTAAAAAATAAAGAAAAATAACATTTTATATCTTCTAGAATTTGATTTATTATACCAGATATAAAATCTATATATGAATTATATGTTGTTAAAAACATAACTCCATTTAGAAGTCCTATTTAATACTTCCCCATAATAATGAGTAAAACCTATAATTTTAATTAGATACAATATAATATTGTCCTCTATGAAACCTTATCACTTCTTTAATGTATATTCTGGAAAAATAATCTTGAGATAAATCATTTCTAATATCAATTAATCGTTCTTTATTGGTATGGTGTGGGACTAAAACCCATATAGCAGTATAGACTCTATACATTTTTTGGAGTCTAATGGAAAAATCAATGGAAATGTTTTCCCATTTTTATTCTAGTATAAGAAATTATTATAACATACCTTTATAATTTTTTAACCAATACATATCCTGAAGATATAACAATAATCTATATAAAAATCTCTAGTATCTCAATTAATATTTTAACAATATAAATACTCTTTCAAATATCTATCATTCACTATAAATCCAAAATTAATAGAGAATGATGATATGTGTGAATCCTCTAATTGATCGTTTTGAAAAACTGGAATGAATAGAATATATACACAATTACACAGCCACATCATTCCATCATAATCAAGTGTTAATTCCATAAATATTTCTCTATGTATTATGTAGTCCAACCTCATCCTTTTTCTCCCCATTAATCTTTACATAGATAGATAAATTAAAATATATTTTATGAAGTCATTATCTCTCCCCTCGATGAATATTTTGAGATCCAACGTTTTTAAATACTAAAATACTGGATCATTTTTATCTTTATAGTGAATAACCAAGCATTATTGTTTTTACTCAATATAGAATCCACCTTGTATACTTTCTTATTGGGTTATTACATTGAGTAGAATAGTGTTTATTTATGTCCTATAATCATTTCAGTTGCATATAATAATTTTTTGTGAAGTTAAACATTTAACTTTTATGATCAAAATATTTATCGCAATATTCCCGTTATTTATAATTCCATCATATCACTAATCAAAAATTATTTTAGATGACTTTAAATAATGAGTTAGATAATATTAATCTCAAATGTTCAATTATTATAAGGATTTGATATAAGAAAATATTTCTAAATAATTACACATTTGTGTCCCTTCTTCGATGAAACACAATTTATTAAGACACCTATTCCACTATTTGGGTTTATAGGAACAAATTTGTAGACTAATATTCACATTAGTTTCATGATATTTTTCTCACATGTATATAACTAATGAAACATGTCTCCCTTCTGATTCTATATAGTGAGTGAAATTCATGCTATTAAATATTCATTGAATTGAAAATAAAATCATCTATAAAGAATACTAAAATTGATCAATGTAATCATTAAGTAATATATTTAATAAACATATGAAATCAATAAGGGAATTATTAAGTGAAAATGTCATAAATATATATTTATATATTCTATATATTTTCCAAAATTATTTTTGGGTATAAAATCATTCATATTTCCCAATTGATACTTTTTAGAATTATGTTCAATCATGTAAATGTATTGAGAACTGTAGATATGGTAAAAAATTCATAAATACATGTTAGAGGACCATTGTTCTTGATTGTGATTTTATTAATTACAATTAGTCAATTTAGTATCATGTAAATCAATATTAATTCATAACAAACAATAGTTTCACTAAAATGGGACAGAATTGGATAAATAAATCCCCTATCAAGATTCTATAGGAGTTCTTTCTATACATCATACTACTTCAATTATGTGAATTATATTGGAATTATTCTAAATAAGTGTTGAATATTGAATAAGTTCTATTGAAATCTCAAATTCATGATTTTGAGGATAAACAAGAAAATGATTTGGAAAGGCAATAATAATATCCTATTGGATAGGAATATAAAAAATGATGTGTTTCTCCATTGTCATATTAGATTAACACCCCATTTGAATAGGAATCATCACCAATACAATAACGATGATTTCCAAAAAAAAGTTCATATTTATTATTGTTTTGATAGATGATATTATTAGGGTTTGGAAAACCATAAGTTTCTTCCTTTATAGGAAAATTAATGTGGGATTTATTTAGGAAATTATATTCCAGATATACAATAAAATAAAATTCTAATAGAGAGAGAATAACAATAATTTCAAGAAGCACGTTCCAGAAAATTTGAAATTGATAACAACAACATACTGGATATGTAATACTCATTCCATTATGGTTTTAACTACTAATTTAACATATAACCATTAATGTTGTCCTATTATACCCTTCCAAAATTTGTTAAATATAAATGAATTGGTAGACATGAAATCAAATTATACATTAATAGTTCTTATGTTTATGGTATGTGTATCTTTTAAAAATTATTTATTCTAAAACTACCTAAATATTGTAATCATGTGATATTTTCGAATTTTTTTAGTATAACATGTTCCTAACATTTATCTTCTTCAATAACATCTAGATTTGATCACTAGTTAGCATAATTTCCAAAATCCTTACATTTGAAATACTAGAGTATAGGTGGTGCATTCTAAGAATATTTCACTTTATTTATTTAAATAACCCATGTTTTCCAACCATTTTGTTTCATTACTATCTTACTAACTTCCTTAAAAAAATTCATTGTCAAGTCCTATATGGTAAATTTACTCCATGATTCTTTCTAGACATCGAGAAATAGGAATTACCATCTTCTTTTTTCCCAATGTTTTTAGAGTTTCCATTAAATTACATTATTCATTTCTAATAAAAACCAAGAGATTAATTAGTAACCTTAATTTATATTTCCATATTTATATAATAATGAAAAATTTCATCATAGATTCTAAATTAACTAATATCCAATACCCTTCAATGAACATTTGTAATAAATTGATGAACTGATCAACAATAATTTTATTGTGGATGTTAATTCCATAATCTTACACTTAAATAACTTTAAATTATTTTAAATTGGTGAAAAAATACTCATCATCAATATATATTATATCAGGAATTACATATCCATATTCATTACAGGAATACATGGAATGAAATTATTGAAATTTAATCTATTTAACTCAATAGAATATATGGAGACAATTTCATTCTGTTTCATTATATTAATAATAGGAATTCATCATTATTCCTTTTTTCCTACAAATAATAGAAAACAAAAATTAATTTTTCATTCTCCAAAAATAGGATGATAGAAAATATATTATTAGTTCTATAGATTCAATTCTAGAAAACTAGTTGATCCATAAATCCACTAAAAAAGGCGGCTGTTTCTTAATGTTAAACTAAAATTCCTTTTGTTTCCTCCTTTAAAAGTTTCTATATCCAAAATAATTTATTATAAGATAATGTTGTGTGACCGTATACCTGAGATATTTCATTAATAATCCCTTAAAATTTATTTTATCCCACAGAAAATAATTTCATTTTCCATCACATTTAGTATTAACATGATTCTTTTGGGAACTAGAAAATGAAAAAAACTATAAAGAATATTGCAGGAATGAAAAATCATAGTGGGAAACCATGTAATCTTGAAAAATAATTTATAGGGTTTTTAATTCAAAACAAATTATTTTTAATATATGGAACCAAAATATTATCCTAGGTTATTCATTATCATTATATATTCAAATCCAAAAAGATTCTTCTTATATAGTTTTTTAAATTCATAAAAATACCCCTAGGAGTGTCAAAACGTGTTTGAAAGAAGGCCAATTATAATGCACAAGGTGAAAATCGAGTCAATTCTGAATACACTCTTTTTTAGGGTAATTACACATACATACAAGTACGAATAATCCATATACACTTGTATCTTCATGAAATGTATTTAATTTCAGAGAAACCAATATCTCAACCCTTCACCAAAATTATAGGACACTTTCCCATGCTTTGACTTATCTTTGGGGTTCTCACTATATTTTTCACATAATATTTTTTAATTTATAATAAATCCTTACAATGATACAATCTCTTGGAAACCACACTTTTCATATGTAGATATTTTGACATAATGGATTAATATTCATTACATAACACAATGATCCATCCATGAATTGAATAGGTCTATTTAAATTGAAATAATCGAGATATAAAAAAAATAATTCATAAGTGGAAAACATCATCTCCCACTAATTTCCACATTTATATGACCATTCATAGACAAATTAATAATAATAACATTTTTTATAACCAAGGGATAAAAATAATAATAAATGTTGAGTTAAAATTCTCAATTAGGGTAAACATGGGAGATATCAACATAACAAGAGATTATGGGTATAATAAATTGTGAATAATTTTTAAAAATCATATCATTCATATCATTGTTCAGAATCATTCATCAAGGAATAAATAAATGTATTTCATAGACAAAATCATAAAGGAATAAAATAACATATATAATTAGAGAACAAAATTTTCCTAATATTGTGATTTTGTGTGAAGAAATAAGTATAGAAAAGTATGTCATTTATATTCAATGTGAATTAGAAATGATATCATAATCGAATATGATCACTTCCAAAACCATATTATATGGCAAGGTTCACTCCCTAGGACATCATAGGTTATATAGTACCTTAATAAATTGGGTTCACTCCCCATTTCAAGAAAAAATTTCTAATGAGATATCGTTCACTACCTAATGAATTGGATATATATATTACCCGAGTCCAATCAAACACATAATAAAAACCATAAAGATGTGTGCCATAAGATCATATAACATTAAACATATCATAAACTAGAAAATTAAATGAATATCATAATAATTTCATAATTTTACAAAATATTGAGAATAAATGATATTAATTATAATTTCAGAAATTAATTATTCTATATACCCAATAAATGTAATGGGTTTCATATAGATTTTAAAATAAAATAAACCATAAAAAAGACTTAGTATAATTCCTATAAATATTAAATGAGGAACATAATCTCAGATAGTTTATATGGAACAAAAAAATAATAATAGAAAGGAATATAACACCTTCATACATTATTATATATTTATTATATAAATAAATTTTTTATATTTACTTTCTTATGATGTACACAACACTGTATTTGAATGAAAGAGGGTACTCTATTAAAATATTATAATTCAAAGAAGACCATTATAACCAAGACATTTTGTTGGAGGGTAGAAATAATAAAAAAATTAGTATAATATAGTTCATATATTTAAAATATAAAATTAATGGATATATATGGATTATAAATTAATTAATTATTTTTTGAAATAAAAATATTTTTTAAAAAACAATTATTATCTATAAAGGAATTTGTTTATGATTTAAAAAAATAATTTAAAATTAATTTTTTACTCTTTTGTAATAATTATTTTATAAAAGAAATTTAAATCAGAATTTAATAACTATCCTCTAGGGATGTTTTTAGATTTTTTAGTAAATGTTAATTTGTTTTGACAAATAGTGAATGATTTTGATTTTGATTTACAACATCATGTTCATTTAAATAATATAAAAGGTTAAAGTATATATTAAATTTGGTTTAATGTAAAATAATTCCAATTATATGATAGCGTATATAATTTATTTTTGTGTATTTAATTTTAAATTAAAATCTAATCGAAAATATTTTTTACATTTTAATGTATTTCATTCGAAAAACTGTTTTTTCGACCACTCTATAAGATTAATAACAGATTAACATTTTCCACATATATGAATTGAAATTTTATAAAGGGATTATTGTTTTTAAATCAGAATAATTAATAATATGTTATAAGTTCAACATAATTTTTTTACCAAAAGAAAGAGTGATTACAATAAAAATTAAATACCACGAATAAGGTATAAATGGTTTATCGAATGTTAAAAATATAGATAAGGGTCATAAATAAATTAAGACATGCATAAAAATGATTGGATGAACATGGTTTTACTAATAATATTATAAGGTTTATTAATCACCTATTTTTAAGCTTTTTTGTATGTAAAAAAACAATGTTATCACTTTATGTTTTGAAAAATTTAAAATATATCCCCTCCCCAAATTATAAATATCCACCCATATACTCCCTTATTCAAGCATTGAAATTCATTTATTCAAACCATAAACTTCAGAAATATCATCATTAATTCACTCCCCACATCTGAGAGAACTTGTATAAATCATAAATCCCACAAATTATGGATTTAGGATAAACCTATAAGGCTGATCAATAAAAAGTTAATGTTTTTAACTATGTATTTTCATTTTCATTATTCTTATAACTACATAGGTTATAATTAATTTATTAAAAAAATAAAATCATAATATAACCCAAATAAATTTATTTTATTATGTTAGGTAAATTTCATATATCCATATTCACATCCATCAAATGGGTAACGAAACTCTCGATTTTGTAAAGGCATATTATCATTGTAACAAACTGAATAAATTCATTTTTCATTACCAAATTTAAAGGAAGGATACATTGATATATTTAAAATATATATATAATATTTATTCAATTAGTATATTATATATACATTCGTTTTTCCATTTTTATGATGTATATGACAACATAACTCATTCTTATGGCGGATAATTTCCTTCTGAAGCATTGTGATTCATTTTTTTTCTTTTGATTTAAATGGAAGGTAATAAAGTTAAAATTGAAGAATATATGTGATATTTATGAAATAAAAATAGTTTTAGATATATATTATCTAATTAATCTTCTCACCATACAATTTTTTTTAAAATAATAACGTTGCTCTAGGTACGTGAGGAATACCTCCTCCTCGTTGTAATGTGAGATGTTTTCATTTCATAGTCAATGGGATGGTATTAAGGATGAATTTTATTAATTTAAATTACATATTTTACATAATAATCAATCATTAAATTTTAATTAATATATATTTTAATTTCATTCCATTTTTTGAGAAAACATTTTAGAACATTCATGCGTACATATGGCATACCATTTCCATGAATTGTGTAATCCATTTTCAATCTCAATATTTTATTGATTACAATAACTAAATAAATATATATATATAATTAATAAAATTAGTATCCATGTCAAAATTTTGAGATAATGGAACATTAAAAATGTAAAAAAAATACCAAACTAAAACATACATAAAAAACCAAGTTATAATAACATGAAACGATGATTTTAACAATGAATTGTAAATAAATTGTTGATAAAATGTCATAATTAAATCATATATGGTTTAGGGTTCATTTATATATTTCTAATGAACATATATTTATTAAGCTACATCTTAGGACACATATTAAGGAAGTGTATTTTATGGTCTCTGTTTCTCATCTCACTTTCACATCTATGAAAAATATTCCGTATTGCATAATCATTACATTGTGTATGGTATCTAATTAAAATTTTTATATGTTATATTATAATTCTATTTCTCTTAATGGTATTTTATTTCTCAATATAATTTAATTATTTTTTGTCCTCATGATTCAATTGTTACTAATGGTTAATGAGATTCTTGTTTCCATATCATTTTAATTGGGTTTGTTTATACTTGAATTTACACTGAAAAAAAAATAATTTGTCATTTTATATTAATCAAATATATTTTATCTCTCTATCTATCTATCTTTATTCATGATTATTTCAAGCAGTAGTACCATATTCCTCACTTTGGTAATTATATTTATTTATAAATTGATTTATAAAATCTAAACATACATCTTTCTTGAGTCAAAAAATACTTTTTTTCAATACCATTTTTTCTAAAACTATTATTAAAAATATCATTAACATTAAAAAAATTATATATTACATACATTTTAACACATGTTTTACATTTATGTTTATACAATTTTACAAAAAAATTCCTATTTGGATATTTTTTAAAATGCGATATAAATATTTGTTGTTTCATATAGAACATGAATAGAATTTTCCATTTTCATGACCACAAAATGTTTTAAAATATATTTTATAATTTTAAAAGAAAATTTTCAATGGAAATATTTTCCAATTTTATATGGTAAAATTTAGTTTTAAATGTTTAATTTCAACGTGATATGGTTATTTCCCTCTATAATTTTTAAAGGATCCTATCTTGGAATTTGTCATCATCAACAAAAACAACCCCATTCTACACAATCTCTACTCGATAGATGTTGAAATGATACCATAATTAATATTTCTATAAATTATTTTTTACCATAGCCACTTGGGGTTTACATTTTTATGACCATTTAGTATTTTACTCCATATAGTTGATAATTATATTTATTTATATGGGTTTGTATTAACATTTGATATGTTAGTTTTTCAATAATAATTATTCTATTTATTAACTTTCACAAATTTTTAATGATGAATTAATTGGACATATAATGTAATTGATGGGTCCAAGGATTACATAAACCCTAGATGCATCTTTATGTCTAATGATGAAAATTGGTTTTCCAAATTATAAATGTTTCAACTCACATAATTAAACATTATTTTGAAATATACTGATAAAATGTATGAGTTTTCTAGAATTTGGAATTTCTATATTATGAAATTAGTTATGGATTTCCATTTGATTATTTTATTATTTTGAATATCCATATATAATATTCAACATTATTTAATTATTTATTTTAATTTTCATTATCATCATTTATTCGTGAATTTTTTTGCAGAAGATATTTTTTAAATGGAATGTATTTTAGTTATTTACATTCTAATATTCATTATTCTTAATTAATAATGATATATTATATTTAACCCTTACCCATTATAATAATCTATGTGAAACCATTTCTTATGTTATCTTTTTCCCCTGAAAAAATGAAATCTTTTCTAATTTATATACAATGATATGATATGGGAAAAACTGTATTCTCAATGATTTTTTTTTGTATTTTATATTTTCCACAAAATAATTATATCATTTATGTATCTATTTTACCAATACTACTATACAATTATTACCATTAATATGAGATTCCATTTTGATTACTCAAACATAATAATGTGACTATTAACACTGGGATTATATAGTTGGGGTCAATAAAATTAGTAAATGATGGTGTTTAGTTGAAATAAATTCAACTAGATTAAGGAAAATATAGAATTGGGAATATATCCCAATGATACATATTGATGATAAGTATATATGAATATCATAATGTTCTGTCAAATTAATTAATTTTTTGGGTTTTTCATAGGAATACTTATAAAATTCCACAACCCTTACAATTGGATCTAGTGATAAAATTATAAACATTGTATTTATTATTATCAAACCGATGAAGGTGACCAAATATACACCATCCAATACTAAAAAAATCAGAAAGGAATACTGAGACCTTTACAATATCAAAGAACATTTTTTCATTACATATTTAATTATATGTGAGAAAATATTACATAAACAATACTGATGGAATTAAATGTGAATTTCTCACACTTGACCAAGCTTTTCATATTTCACCATATGTAATCATCATAATCACTATGATTTGATTCTAGAAATAAATAACAATTTTTTATAACTTTGGTAAAATTTAATATAAAAATGGTAAGGATAAATGATTTGTAAGGGTTAAAGAATTCATTAACAATTTAAAGTCATCAGTTATCATAAGAATGGAATAAGCGTATATTGACATAATCTGTATGCATGATAATAACATAATGACTCTTATACCATTAAATTCATGGATCATAAATAATTAATACGTGGAATATACCATTTATAATAAATAGATTCATTATAATTAATAATCACAGGGCATGAAATATGAATAATGACCAATAAGTGCATTTATAACCATATCACTATAATTTCGTGGATGTTGCAATATTTGGAAATTATCTATATATCAATTATTTAAAAGGTAATAACCAGTATGGTCGACATCCATCTCTAAAGAACAAAATTTATTGAAGGACTATCACGCAACGACTCATCCTTGTTTTATAATGGAACCATATAAAGATGGTTTATCAAAGATTCTCTCATCTATAGTTAATAACATAACAACCCATTCATGAAATATAACATTACCAATCGTATGGGGTTTTTAAAAAATATACCTATACATGGTTTATAGTGGAACCAATCATCATCATAAAAAATGTCCATGAATTTTATTAAAAATAAAAAAATTAGTGAACCTCAGTATATTTATCATACTAATAATCAATTTTAAATCATTACAAGATTTACTAGTAGAAAATAAATGGGATTGATGAATATATATTTGAAAAACTGGTTATCATATTTATAAAAAATGGGCTCTTTAGAAATATCATTGAAACATGAAGAACCCATCGAAAAGAAACATGTTTAAAATAAATCATAGTTAATCATGATTAGCCCATGGAAAATAAACATTTTCCATGAAAAAAATCATTGAAACAATATTAATCCATTTAGAAAATGAATATAGATGGAATAAATTTAAATTAACTCTATTTGATCACAAGTAATAGTATGGATTTTTGATATTTTTGAATTGAAATTTGATTAAAATATTATCGAATCATCTGAGAGGAAAATATAATTTTAATTTTGAAAATTATCTAAAAAAATAAAAAATTAATAATATATTTGGAAAATTAATTTAATTGAAATTTATCATGGAAAAATATAAAGGATTAAACCAAAAATATTATATTCATGGCTATCACGAACCTGATCGGATATTCTGGTACTCTAATGCCTAGTTAGACACTCACATAGCCCGAAGGGCATCCCTGATCCCAAGGGATTGAGACTAGAATCGTAAATCATAATAGAAAAATGTTGGATGTAAATATCCAGAAAATATCGAAATAAAAAATAAAAAATTCTATATGCTTATCAATACAAATACAAATTGTAATAGAAACCAAATAGGTATTATAAAACCCAAGTAGGACATAATCAATGTACTCAGCAGAATGAAAAGCGTCGCAATAGAAAAGTCACACCATGAAAATAGGACGACAAATATCTTCTACATCCAATTCATAATTTCCCATTTCATTGAATTGGAATAATGGAATCACCAATTTAAAAAATAACAATGCAGGGTGTGAGGTATAATCCATCTAGAGTCTGACCAAGTGTTCAATGAAATATTTCCTAATAATAAACTATAATCATGATTCCAATTTTCAATAAAAAATGATTTAATATATCATTTTCATATTGAAACCAAAACACGAATCTTTTAAATGGTTTGAAAACATTTAAATTAATTTTAGGATTAAAAATTCTATGTAATATTGTTATATTAATTTTTTTGAGTGAAGAAAAAAATTCTTTAAGAAATTGACTATTTATTTCAAGACAATAAAAAAATAATCACAGTCATCTCCCATGTGGTAATATACATTATTATTATAAAATCCCAAAACAACTAATATATGTTATAATGATAAATATTTGTAATCACACCCCATCGGATCCGGCTGAATAGGACTCAACAATATCCCATTGAGGATATGATCCACATTAATAGGTTTTTATTATAATTTTTATAATAAATCAATTTCTAGGGAATAATAATCCTACTAGTATTTTCTATATATCCCAATAACTTCCCATTCCCTCATATTCTAAAAAAAATTAATATAAAAGGGAAAATAATCTCACTTCAAATTAATAGTCATTCAAAATTCCAATTAAATTTTTTTCAGATTCAATATTCCAATTCGATTTCAAAACTAGAACATATATTTTTTATCATATCATTTTTGTAATAAAAAACCAATCATAGATTTTGATCATTTAAAATAATTGGAATTTTTTTCTAAAAAGTATCCATTCAATTAATCAATTCCAATAATTTCAAAATACATCACAAATTACAGTTCAATTGGAATTCAGTTTTATTCCAAAAAAATTATGCCATTTAAAATTACTATTATAAATCATAACAAATTGGGTATCCAATATATAATTGAAATCCATTTCAAACAATCAAGGAAAATGGAATTGGATATAAGGTCAATCTCTAATGGAACCAACTAATTATAATAAATGAATCTCAATTCACAACACCCACAATTATGAGTGCTAATGTAGAATGAAGTAACTAATGATAAGTGAGTCATTCCTAGAATCATGATTCAGTTAAACATTGTTTAAATACATCAAAAAAAATTATATTTTACAAATTCAATGGATGATTTAAATAAATAGTATGAAAAAAACATTAGAGATGATTCAGTAACCTGAAGGTGATCAAATGAAATTTTCCACAATTAATTAGACCTTGTAAATGGATTATAGTATCAAAAATCACATATATAGAGATTTCCTATCCAAAAAATTTATGTTTTGATGGTCATTAGATTTATTGGGGTGAAATCGTATTTTAATTAAATAATCTCATGGGCATGATTTTATTGAGTGCGCCACACAGTTAGATAAACGGTGTGCCCGAATAGTTCTCCCACAATAAAATCACGGACCAAGGTGTATAGTTTCTACATTGAGGGGTCAAGGATTGAACTATTGAGCACCATTCATGAATCCCATTATTTTCTAGTGTTTCATGGTTTTAATGGATGGGCCCACAGTTTGTGAAAACAATGTGTGAAACACACAATGCTGTGAAAGAGAATTTTTTTTATAATTTTCACCTAAACCAACTATAGACAAATCCCAACCTATATACAAAAAAATTATCTAAATAAGTGTATATGAAAATGTGTAAAAGGGTTTTACTACATTTATACTAGAGAAATATTTTCCCCAAAATATCCTATCCTTATGTTTCCATATCAAGGAGAAGAGGCAACTTATCTATCATTTGTACCTCATGCTTCTAGGTCTCATGATTATTACAACCCTCATTCCATAGCACACTAAAAAATTGTTTCTGCCTCCCATGAAGTATTTTTTTCTCTATGTCAACAATATTAACTAGAATCAATGACATGGATAAATTAGGAACAAAATTATTATCCTCACATCTCAAGACATGAGACGGGTCAGAAAGATAGATCTTATGTTACGTTAAATAAATACCATTATTTATAAACATAATTATTGGATTAAGTTATAAATGGTAAGATAATTTACCCGCATAGTCCTAATACTCAAAAGGTACAACATAGTAAGGATAATGATTCACATGCCTCCCTAGACATTGGTGATCCAACCCAGGTCAAACTCTCAAGTCCTCCCCAATTACCAATTACAAACTCTAAATTTATATGACGTTGATCAACATAAAATTTATACCATCTATATTCTGTCAACATTATATTAAGAATATACAACATAATTCATGATGTATCAATAATGGATATCATGACAAACAAATAACTTTCACTGATTATTAACGTACAAAATTAATATTTAAATTTCCAACAATACAAGGCCTCTAAAGGAGGAATTCTGATCCTCTATATGTTTCTAATGTTATAAAAAACCAAAGTAGTCCAAAATTGTAATCCCAATCACCACCAAAATTGAATACGTTGGCTGGAATAATATCCTTAAGATTATTTATAACTATTTTGGTTTTTCTATCCATCTATGGATGTTATAACATAATGAAATAAACCTTAGACCACATTAACCCTTAAATTCATTTCATAATGAATGAAATAAAATAGGAATGTCTATCTGTTAATATATTTAATGGGACAATTATAAAACGAATAGACTATTTCACATAAATATTTTACAACTTATCCACATTCTATGTATCAATAATGGGTATAAAGTGAGTTGATTTGGTCAATTAATCAATCAAAACCATCTCACATTATTCATTCTCTTAGTATTTTTCTCCCCAACCACCAAATTTATAATGACCTCATCCCACATCCACAACAATACTAGATGTACCTAAAGCATCTCCAAAGGACTCTAGTGGGAATCCTTAACCAACAGTAATGTATAATAATGAATTAATAAATCAGCAATGTCACATGCCATAACATGACACCATTATCAATGACACATATAAAACACTTCATGTCATTCCTGGGTGCACTACCCATTAGGAATTATGGAAAACTATGTTCACATATTTCCTCAAAGATAAGAGCACCACAAACAATTTTTAAAAACATAAAATTTATTCCTTGGAGAACGAACAATCATCAATGGTATCTCCACCATAAATACAGTTCTTAATACTACATAATTCATCATCTATATATTTCAATAGAAGATTCATTTCGAGAAGAGAATAAGTCAATTAAAAAAAATCAAAGATAAATAGACCCCAATTTCCTTGTATCTTAAATGAAACTATAAATATAGATCCATAAATTTCTACTCTTATAATGATTTTTTCTTAACCATGGTAAAATTATTCATAATCATATCATTTGTAATGATATTACTATTCCATGAGGTATATGAAATGCCGAAATAAAATATTTTATGTTCTACACCAAATTTTCATATGGATGATTCAAATCATTTTGAGAGAATAAATAATTCCTGCTATTATAGTAAGAAAACATTTTTTTCTTTTTTTGAAATGGTAAATCTACCAACTATTATTCCCATTAATCACATCTATAAGTTCATGGTCCTTGGTTGGATAATTATTCTCATTTTTATTATGCTTTTAAGATTTGTAAATAACCACATGATCACTCTGCATAAGAAAACATCCACAAACCTGAACCTTATGATTAATAGATTAATGCATTTCCATGCCCATCCTCTTAAAGAGTTAACACTTTTATATAATTACAAGGAAATTTCAGCTCAAAAATAGAATTCTAGCATTTATTATAAATTAAAACTGCAACAATTTTCAATAGTTAATGGTTATTGGAAAATCCATAATCATGAAATAATTTCCAAACTTATGAGAATAACCTACAAGACCAATGGATCTAAAAATACTGAAAACATTACTCAGTTTCTCTCTTCTTGTTAAAACATTTTGCTTATTATGATCAAATGTGATACCATGTTCAGAGATCCCATATCCCATAAACTCTACATAAAAAATTGATTAATCACATATTAATATCCTATCATAGAGTCAGTCTTTCCTCAAAATTTCCATAAGTTGTCTCTTATGCAGCACATTATCCTCTATATAGATAGATTAATCTATGGTTTCATCCATAGAAACCACCAACAACAAATCAAGATACTCATGTATGATCTTATAAATAATTTCCTTAATGAATACAGGATTATTAATTAAAAAAAAGAAATGAAAAGATACTCATAATGGTCAGCCCTGCAATAAAAGATAATTATCCTGATGTTATATTATTTTATTGTAAAATGGTGATAACCAGATAAATTATCTCTCTTTTGGAACAAACTCTTTCATTTCAATTGGTTATACAAGTCATATATCCATATCAAAAAATACTTGTTATTTATAACAAATACATTGTGATTTCATTTATGAACACATATGTTATGTGTTCTATCATCTTTATTATATAAGATAACAGGTTCCACCCAAAGTGACACACACCAGAATATATATTCATTCTATAGTGGTTTATACAAAAAAACTCTTGAACAAATTATTTTCATATTGTTCCATATGGAAAGAAGGAGAATTTTCTAGGTGTGAACTAAGAACAAAATAATTATTAATTATTAATTTCATTACACTTAGAAAAATACAGAATTAATGAGGGAAAAGGTTGGGAACACAATATTAATGGTTGTTGAACATTTATCAATGATTCCTACTCGAGATTATAATTTAACCATTAGATTATGTTACCCCACCCAAGAAAAATGCTTCTGTATTTTCTTGACCTAGTTTACCACTCTCCCTGAAAGATATGTTACACCCAACCAGGCATGGTAATAGAGAACTATTAGTGATACATATAAATTTAGGTCTTATGTGAAATTATGAAATACATACCAAAAATGAAATCAATATTTTTCATTTCTAGGAATCTAAAATTCTAGGTAAGATCAATAAATAATAAATCAACAAAATAAGAAAATAGAGGCTTTGTTTATCTTAACTCTGATGGGAGTAGTAAAATCCATCACATTAGATAAAATCATTAAATAAACATTTAATGGATTCACAATAAGATAAATTATGATGAAATGGGATTCACCCATATCAAATAATACAATAACTAGAGATGAATAATGTTTGAGTTTATATCATTCAAACATTGTAATTGTATAAAAATCAAATATAAGATCCTAAATGTTATGAAATTTATTTGTTCCACCTATATGTGGATGACCCCTATTATTCATGATGGATTATAATTCACCATAATTAAATTTACCGTTTATGATCCCATGCTACTATATGAGGTATAAAAGATATAATATAATTTATGAATGTTTCCGGATTATTAATAAGTGCGGAAGATCGTGGGAACCATAGTAAAACCCGATTTCAAATTCCTATAATTTTCATGGTGTATGTATCTCAATGGGACTCTGCTAAAAGCTATATGAAATAATTACAAACATTGTTATTAATATCTACCATGAGAAGCATTAAGCTTACTATTTTCATGTTATGGAAATAATTAAACATCCACTAGGAGAAAATGGAACTCCCATCACCACTAAATTTGTAGCCACATCGATTTAAACCTTCAATACCATATTCAGTTCATCAATAACAAAAGTAATATCCAGCAAGAGAACCTGATAAAAAATATCAGGTAGATTATTATTCTCAATCCCATGAGTATTTATCTCCCCATTCATTAAAATATTATATGAGAACTGTAGAAGATCAACCATGATGTATGCATACATCATCATAGTCCGATCACCCTATTCAAGTACGAAGAAATCAATAGTCATTTCAAGAAACATAGAATCTAGATATAAAATATCAGTGAAATGGACTCAGATGTTCTAATACTCTAAACCCTCAGGATTCTTTATCATCACCATTGAGTCCCACCCTCTAGTACAAGTTCATTAACATCTAAAGGTGGTAAATTTCACCTTAATTGAATCATCTATTTTAATGAAATGAATCAAAATCTCCATCTTCCTCAACCAATCCTTAACGCCACGAAGATTATTTTTTCCATGGAATACTAGAGGATTATGTCAGTGAAACTCATGGGAATGAACCCATGATTCACCACTCTTCGGTTCCATAAATGGGGCATGAACTATAATGGGTGTGGTGTATATCCCAGGTCATAGATAGGACACACAATAAAATCCAAGATATTCTAGTACATGGGTATATTAAATAATTATGGTTTATCAGTAGCATCCTCATGGATCCTCTTATGATGTATTATTAGTGGCAGGATGATAAACAACATCATAAGATAATATTAAAAATTTTATTAGATTACTCATATTAGAAACATAATCTTGTGAAATGAGAATAATTAATCCCCTCATATAAGATACATATATTTTTATCTTAACGTATAAAAATAAAAAACCAAAAAAACATAAATTTTATCAAATTATTCTTTAATGTTCCATTCCCAAAAAAATATATGGGGTCTTATTTATAATTTCGCTGAGATCTCACAAGGAAATCACTCATCACTGCATCCAATGTCCTGGTATGATACTCAAAACTACATACTGACATCAAGGAATGATGATTAAATTTCTTCTCCTAAAACGTTTTCTGAATTGGTATAGATACCGTGGTACCGTGATACCCATGTCGTCACTAACATAAGTTGATGGGAACATTTGATCTACATCGGATGATGATTAGAACCTATAATTATTCAATATAATACATAGATTGAATTTTACACATAATATTCGAAGATAAAAGATAAAAGTAATTTTCATAAAAACACTATTGGGATAATGTACCATAAACAACATAGGTATAAAAATCTAAAAGTAATATAACTTATCATTTCTAATCAGAATGGAAAACATACGAATGAAAAAATCAATAAGATCAAAATGGATCATGAAAATCCACCACATCCTTGTGGTGATATCCATTTAATTATCCCTCGAAGATAGAAATATGAAAACATCCAATGGAAAAGGAAGGATTTGAGATATAGATCCCATCTGTGTCTCACTTTGTGTTCCATAACATAAGGAATGAAATTTAACCAAAATCATGAATCCAATTTTTAATAATAATGTCATGGCATAATATAATATTTTCATATTTAAAATAAAACATGATTCTTATTAGAGGGTGTTAAAATTACAAATAATGTAATGAATAATTTTTTTATATAAATCTATTTATATAAAAAATTCATAAATAAATCATTTCCTTAATCAAAGGAATTTATCATTATATTTGAAACCAATATTAAAATGAAATATGGTTATCCTCTCAATATTATGATAAATTCTAGTTATAGGATCATCGCACATCTCATATCAGTGATCATGAATAATATGTGTACAAACATCCCTTAGGATCAGGTATAATAGGAATCGTCAACATACTATCATGGATAATATTTTATAAAATAGGTTTTTTAGAGTTATTGTCATCAATCATCAATAAGGAGTAATCATCCTAGCACGCGTGTCCCAAATAACGCAAATAAACTAAGATAACTTCCAACTAATGATTGGTAAAAATAAGGATAAAGGTGTACATTAATACAAGTAATGGGATGGTGGAATTATGAGATATGGGATATCAACTCATTATATAAATTATTTGAATATATATTTATTTAAAAAATGTTTCTAAATGATTCAGAATTGTTACATATAGAGTGTCATGAAATCATAATATTAAAAAAATTAAAAAATGGAAAATTAATAATAAAAATCTGTTTTGGATACGTTTTGTATTTTAAAAAGATTATTTTTTTTAATTTCATTAGAGTTAATTAAAAAATGGTTTTTTTACCGATGAGATAAATGAAGTCATATTTTTTCATTAAAACATTTTCTTAAATAATTTTATGTAATAAAAAGAGGGAAATGGTAATATTATTGAAGAAAATCTTGAATTACCAGTGGATAAGAAAACATAAGGGTAGTTTTTTTATGAAATTACCAAATAATTTCCAACAATGTATTATCAAGTATAACAAAACATAATTAAGAATGAGTCAGTAACATAATTTGTTTCCCACTTTTGTAAATCATTAGTCATATGAACGATATTTAATAACATAAAATGATACATTAAATATCATGAACATTCAATGATAAATGATATAAATTTTAAAAATGCCTATATATACACCTCATAAATTAATATAGGTCATATCACAAACATACATCTAAAATAATGAGAATTTTAGATAAATAACTCTCACAAACAAACCCCACTACCTTTGATAATTAATAAATGAATAGATTATTATTATATTACATTAATCCATATAAAATAAGAGTAAATGAAACATTGGATAATATAAATTAATTACACATATTATAATATAATATATATTAAAATAATTAAGTAATATTAAAAAAAATAAAAATAATTTGTGTTATGGAATTCTTGAACAATTGATTACATTCATGTGAATTCCCACTAAATAAAATAATTCAGATTAGAATATTAAATAAAATGATATATGAATTTTTTATTACATAACTTTGAAAATTGTATGTATATGCCTAATTTATAACGAATTGGGTTTATAATTACAATATAGGACTCAAAAAAATAAAATCGAGAAATATCCCTTACTAGATTAGTAATTTCTAGAAACAAAAACATGAAATGGAGAACCTAATTTTTATTTTTAAATAAAAATAATCATTATGAAAGAATAAAAAAATAAAAATATTCAATGTATATACACAACAATATAAAAACTGATGGTGAATATAATATAATTATCACATAAGTAAAATGTGAGTCGAGAAATCCCTTACCTATAATCCAACATTCTTATCACATGTTCAATCCTTATTTATAATAAACGTATATTAATTATTAAATTTGATAGAAAACTTATTTAGGATTAATAAATTATAATTAAAAAATTTATATTACTAATTTTAATTAGATATTTAAATATATAACCATTTATGTCATCTTTGTGTGTTTTGAGGACGTTGAGATCATTTTCGGAAATTGAATTTGGTGTGTTGATCATGTTCCAAGAAATCATTATTTAAATGAAGATAAAATATGAATAATGTCATAATTATCAATTCTAAAATTCAATTATAATTTTTTGGAAAACTAACCTGGAATGAAAATTATTAAAAAATAACTACAAAAAAATCATATAGATAGTAGGTCAAACGTACATACAAGAAACGTTTTCTTTGTTTAATGATCATTACGGAATAAAGGAATGTATTATTTTATAAAATAATAATAGTAGTAATTAACTAAATATTATATTAATTAATTAAAATATATATATATCATCAATGTGATATGGTGATGAAATAGAATCACATCTCTTCATAAAGTTGGTGGTCCACACATACGTATGAATGACAATATCATTTTTCAGTATTGGAATGAAAATGTAATATTATAAATTTATAATGAAATATTTTAAATAAAAATCATAATAATTTCATTTATATTAATTTATTTCATCAAAATTAACTTCTTTAAATTCAATTTAAATCATCACTACATATAAATTAAATTGCTCCATGATGTGTTTTTCTACCGTACTCACGTGCAAAGTCATCGTATCTCCCTTGTAATAAAATATAATTGGTAATATGTGATATGATAAAATAATAAATAGAATTATTTTAAAATAATCATATATATTATTTAAATCCATCATTACAAAAAAATATGGGAGTTGAT
The DNA here is from genome assembly GCA_963277665.1 of Viscum album. Lineage (NCBI taxonomy): Eukaryota > Viridiplantae > Streptophyta > Magnoliopsida > Santalales > Viscaceae > Viscum > Viscum album. The sequence goes on along the minus strand of OY728123.1, from coordinate 495,925,919 downwards.
TTTGAAAAATGGATGTCATCAATTCAGAAGGTAGTAGTCTACTATAGATAGGGATAATGATTTTGTATCCCATTTTATGGATGAGAATATTGATTTAATATATTACAATAAAATAATATCTTATAATTAATTAGGGTAAAATTTATTAATTATAAAAAAATAAATAATATTTTATTTAGGTGAATATAGGAGAAAATATAAACTCTTTGTTAATCATAATACCACTTTTTTTGGAAAACATCCTTAGGTAAGCACAAAAAGCATTCATATGATGGATTTATGTTAAAAATAAGTGCCCTAAAATGTTGTTTTGTAGAAAAGAAAGTATGTTTGGTGTGGATTGGATGAGAATAATGGGTTTAATTTAATAAAATGGAGATGTGTGGGTGTGGTCTTTTTAATGTAAGTTTAGTGGATCAAATATAGTTTTTGAAAAGAAAAAGGAGTACCCATGATTTTACAATTCCAAATGTATCCAAAAATGTACATGGAAATTGAATTAGTTTTTTAATGGTTTAAATATTGGAATAAAATGAATTTTGGACAAGTTTTTATGTCAATCTCGTTAATATATTTTTAGTTTAACCACATGTAAACTTGTATTAACCTTCTTAACGATAATTTCTTTTCAAAATTTCAAAATTTCTTTATGGAAAAAAATAATTTGACAATGTTAGATAATATAAAATATTATTATTAAAAATATGGATTCCATTTTAAAAAATTCATTTCATATATTTTTAGAAACTAAATATAATATAAATCACATTGATGTGATAAAAAATGGGTTTTAAATAACTATATTTTTATTACAAAAGAAATATTTTTTTAACTATATGAATAATAATTATTATTTTAGATATATAAATTAATATTTATTTATATATAATAAAATAAATTTATATATATCTCATTAGTAATTATTTAATATATATATAACTGATAAATATAAATATCTTTAAAAATGTTTTTAGGAAATCATATATTTTAATAGAAAACAAACATATTATAAAATCCAATATAAGGGTGATTAAAATGTTATTATTTTTATTAAATATCACTAAATAATTATTATGGTAATATATATAATATTAAAAACATAATGTTAATTGTAATTTAATTAATTTATTGAAACCAAATTATAGTTTTAAAAAATCAGTATTTATTACTATTTTAAAAAAAAATCAACATTTTCCAAAAAACTGAAAATTCGTCTTCTTAATAATTAAATTATTATGATTTAAAAAAGAATGAATATTTTATAAAATAAATTTTCAAAAATTTTATATAAAAAAATTATCATATTTTCTCATATAAATGAAAAAATTCATTTTGAAATAAAAATATAATTTCAAAGAAAAATGTTACAATACTATAAATTGATTGATTATATTTTAACAAATAATATATATTTTATATTTAGTTTTAAATTTATATATACGTAATAAATAAATTTATAACATATATACATATTAATTTAATATCTATGTTATAATATTATTATATTTCAATTGTTGTTTAAACTCAGCATTTCATATTGAAGACACTATCGATCATAATACCATTATTTAAAAATCATAGTGTGGTAAATTATCACGTATTCCATAAAATGAATCCTTTAAATATGAACATGAAATATTTAATAAATGGGCTTCAAATTTCAAAAATAATTTCCAAAATCACACATTGTGAAAAGGGTTAATACAACATTCTCTAGATAAGATTGAAAATAATGTTTGATGGTCATATAGAAAAAAAATAATCTTTCAAATATGTTAACTTAGTTTTTTCATGATGATATAGACATGAATGAAATCCATAAATTACATATTGTTATTGATAAATATAGTGATCATTAATTAGAATAATTTAAATGATTATGGGAATGTCAACAACCACAAAACCATAAACCTATGATGTGTGGAAAAATATCATTGATATCATCCTAAATGATTTCAAGAGGAATATTTTTATATTCAGTTTCTATTTCCATGGTTTGAGGAAATAAATAAAATATTGACTACGGAAAAAGGGAAATATAATTACATTATTGTGTGAAATTTTTTCCATTAATCAAGTGGAACCATAATATCATATTTTTCTCTAAACGGGGTGTAGTCAAGTTGATTTTTTCTTGCCCAATGATATAAATAATCATTTAGCAGACCACATACCTGAAAATATTGTAATCAATATATTCCATATTTCATTAGATATTATCCAAAACCATAATTGTTTTCACGGGGTAAGACAAATCCCAAAATGAAGAAAACCTTTTTATGATGAAATAATACATTAATCTCAAAATTTCAATTTTAATAAAAAATGTTAAAAACTAATTATATAGTATATAAATTAAATTGTGTACTAGATAAAATTTAAAACAACAATATTAAAGAGTATTTTTACCACAATGGATTTAATATAACTTTCTTGTTATAATTAAAATATGCAGTTATATTCTTCTGAAGTAAAATTAACTATATATTAAATAAATCACTTTTCAGTCCCATGGTAATCTAAATGATAAAACATGTGTTCCAAAAATTACAAGAATATTCAAAGTCATATAATCCCAAAAAGAAAAAAATTCCTTAAATATAATTTGTAAGCAATTTAATGAAATATTTCACATTAAATTGGATGTTTACATATACCTCAACCAAATAAAACGTCTCATAATGTGGAACTAATCACATTATGATCCTAAAAAATAGAACCTCAATATGGGTATATAAGAAATTGAAATTATGATCAAACATAATATTATATACCTATGATGGTATCTTGAAATCCAATTATTACATCCGATGAAAACACCGAAATCTCTAATTTTTTATAATAACTCCTATGATATCAATAAAAATATCTCTGAAACTATACTCCAAATAAAGTGCTAAAAAACTATATTTTCTTTTGTTTTTCACAATGATTAAGGTGACCTAGTTTCTTCCATGATATTCATAAAATATAAAATAAAAATATAGGGTCACATATATTCAAAAAATAATTACATTTAATGTTTTATATAATTTGGTCAAAATATTACATATAAATTTACCGAAGATATAAATGATCTTTTCTCCAAAATTACAAAATTTTTATATTTGATATTATGACATCATCATGATCTTTATGAAAAACATATAGACATAATTCATTCAAAACATTGATGAGAACCTATTGAAAAATAAATATAATAAGGATGATTAGAAAAGATCAGTAATTGAAAACATATACATTAATACTAAATTTCATGAGTGATCATAAGAAGAGTATAAGTTCATGATGAAATAATCGATCATCATTAAAATAAAATAAGAATATGAATAAAAAGAAATTATTAGATCCTAAAAAAAGAAACCAGTGAATAATTATTTCACAAAGATATGAGTTATCTGAATCAATAATCAAGATACATGTGATATAAATCATAAACAATGAAAAAATTAATATCTAATAAATTTATAATGAAAAAATATTATTGTCATTAGAAATATCTTCATATAACATCATAAAAATGGAAAATCTAATATGATCATGTTCCTTATCCAGATTTCCCAATGCATTGGAGTGATATCATACTTCCACTTGTCATTTGTGAACACAATATCACCATTCCATGGATTATAATTTTACCACCCATCCTTGGTTAAAAACCTAACAACTTATCCTTAGATAATAAGAAACCACTATCCTTGGATTATAACAGAACCACCTATGTATGGTAAATAACATAACCTCCCTTCATCATATATAATAATGATTATAAGAATTCTTTAATTTTCAATCATGACAACAATAATTATTATTTTAATTCATGTTTCTCCAATAGAATGTAATTTTATTCCTGAAAAAATTCACATAAAAATAAATATCATGAGATAATAAATAATTACCAAAAAATAACATTGAATCATGATTATCCTAAGTAAAATAAACTGGTTCTATGAAAATATCATTGAAAAATTATTAACTCATACTAACAAAATGGTTTACATAGCAGTCACATAGAACCAATCATTACCTATACAGAGAAAAACTGTTATTGGTATCTTTAATAAATATTCCAATATTATAATAAATAAAAACATGATTTTTTGACATTAATAAATTTATATTCCATTAAAATAGTATTCAAATTATTTTCAGTAAATCATTTATTTCATATAAAAAATTACATTTAAAAGAAAATATTTTTAAAATATTTTTAAAATAGTATTCATTGAAAATAACCACGAACTGTTATAAAGAATAATTCAAAACCAATTATGGTCATGATAGTGGAATAAATATAATTATGATGTAAATTTTGAAGTTAAACATTTTTTACAAACATTTGGTAATGGGAGACAATTGAAGTAAATTTGTATATTATTAAAATGTTTTGTTTTAAAAAAATTAAAAATATGGTATATTATCAAGTAAAATAGATATAGGAAATAATTATGTTGTCAAAATAGTAATTTTGAAATAATTTTATAAAACACACATTTGAAAAAAAAATGCTTATTTAGCGAAGCGATAATTGAGATCAGATATTTTTATAATCATTTTTATAAATCATTTTATATAACAATGGTAATTAAGATGATACTATTATTTGGAAAAAACATCATGAAATATATGAGAATAAAAATTAAATATGTTTATAGGAAAATAAAAATATAATTTATTATAATATATATTCTTGAATAAATAATCTCGAATAAATTTCATATTGTAACACAAAATCATTTACACTTTTGTCAATCAACAATCATAATAACAATTAAAATATTAAATAATATTATATATTAAATTTAATTAAAATATTAATATTCGTGATATAAAATTTCAAAATTTAATTATATACACTTAAACAATTAATATAGTTGCATATCGTAAATGTACATATTCTAGAAGGCTAAATCGAAATGAAATACTCTTACAAAAATCATACAATTAAAACTGGTAATTGACCCATAGATCAATTATGTGTGTAAAATTTTATTTCACATAAAAAAGATGAAATACATCCTATGATAATAAAAATTAATTTCAAACATAATCTTAAGATAGCAAGAATAGTAGAAAGGTAACAAAACCTAATGAAATCAAATTTAGATATGAAATGTGTTACCTTATGGGAAACATCAAACCATTTATTATTGATTGGACTAAATCAAATAGAATCATTAAATATAATATTTTTTATATAAAAATAATATTACATGTAAAAGGGGAATAGTAAACACCATATTACAAGAATTAGGTGAAGAATGATTATATATGATTCAATGAAATGAAATTCAGTTGAGCCTCTCACTACTTTGGTAATTTAAGGATCAATGCCTTATGAATAGGAGATCCTCATATGGAATTTTTAAAACCAATAATTTTCAATAAAATAATGAAAAAATAAATTCACATTAAATATTAAAATAACATAAAAAATATTTTGTGAATATAGAATATATCTTAAAAAAATTAAACTAGAAAAACCTTACCTTCAATCCGATATTCTTCAGATGTGTTCGATCAACCTATAAAATAAACCTATATTACTGTTTTACAGAAAATTATAAAAATCTATGCATTATAAACAAATACATTTAAAAAAGTTATATATTTATATAATTATTTATTTAAATATACTTTTGGTGTTTTGTGGACATTCATGTTAATTTTTCAAAAAAAACATTTTTGGCGTGTTGATCATAGGCAAGGATTTCATTTTTTAAACATCTCTAAAATAATAATCAGGAAAAAATTATAATATTTATAAATTATATATATTTTTTCAATAATTAATCCTAAAAATGGTTAGGATAATTGATCATCATTATGACTATGGAGACGTCAGGTCATACATACACTTGAGTATGCTTTCAATTTTTCAAATATCATTATAGAAATTTTATAATTTATTTTATATTTTTAATTAATGATAATAATATCAAAAATAATAATAATTTATTACCTAAATACGGATTTATATATTATCATGGTGATGTTGTGATCAAAATGAATCACACCGCTTCATAAAGGTGGTGGTCTTCCTGTATGATAGAACGCCATTATCATTTTTCAATGTGAGATTGAAAATGAGATATATCATATTCCTAGTGTTAAATATTTCATTAATATAAAAATTATTTATTTATTTATAAATTATATTCACTAAAAATATCTTTTTTAACATTCATTTAATGTCACAGTGAGTAAAGAAACACGTCGACTCACAAGGTCGTAGTCTACTATACACAAGAACAACACTATTGTATCACCCATTGAATGGAAAGTAAGAAATTACATGTGACACACAAAAAAATAAATATAAATATGTTAAAAATATCATATATATATATATATATATTGAATTCTTTAGAATAACAAATTATGAGAGCTGATTATGGAAATCCAATGACATCAGCTCGTGAGGCGGTAGTCCTCTGTTCATAATGATAATGATTTTGTATCACAGTTCATAGAAAAAGAGTTATATTATGGTTATGAAATTAACATAATTATATCACAATAGATGGGAGAAATTTCTAATTTTATATAAGAATAATTGAATAAAATTTTACATCGGTTCAAAAATAAATAAAATAATAACAGTCGCTAAAGCGCGATAATTATTATTTATAAAACAACAATAGGTTTTAAAAGAAACTGTTATTAGGAAAAATATTATTATAAAAAATTGATCCATGACATAAGGACAGATGAAAGTAATACATTTGGGTATGTATTAGGGATATTAGAGGGGATTGAACATGTAAATAAAATATGATAGGGGGTGTCCATTATTATGTTTCGGAAGTGACACACTTGTAATTTTGGAAAAGAAAAAACATGCACCATTATTTTTCTATTTATAAAGAATAAAAAATATACTATTAACTTTCATTATAGATTATATTATTTAAATATTTATAGTAAAATGATATTGGTCATGTATTTATGTAATTTTTAAAATTTTCATTTTATTTTAAAAAATTGTGAACTCATTTTTACATTAGCCTTGAAAATTTATTTTTACAATTTTAACAATTTGTTTTAGAAAAAAAATTATAATTAAATTATTAAATAATATAAACTATTTTTATTCTAAAAAATAGACATATTTCCCCTAATTATTTTTATTTTAGAAGAATAAATTAATTTAAAATTTAACACGTAGAGGTAATGAAAATGTATGAATTCATGAAATTTATATTTTATGATGGTGATTATATTTTGTTATCATTGGAAATAAAGATAATTGTTTTTTATATAAATTAATATTTGATAATATATAACCTAGAATTTTCATTTATGAATGTTTAAATTAGTAATTATTTTAAATATCTAAAACATATAAACGTTATTCACTATGTAAGAGTATATTTGAAAAAAATCATGTTTTGAAGCCAAAAAATACAATTCCCCTAAAATCCACTATACTGATTACTAAAATTAAATTAATTGAAGTAATAAAAACCTAATAATTCATATGTTACATAAAATCATATTAAAATATATTTTTTATTGAAATTAATTAATATTGTGAAATGTATAATTATTTTCAAAATATTTATTTTTTCAATATTCATTGAAAATTCATTATTTTTCTAATTATATAAAAATTTCTCCATATAATAACTCAAATAATTTTAATTAAAAAATTTATTTTATTATTATATAATAATTTATTTAAAATCTCAAAAAATAATTATATTATTTTATCATAAATATAATTATTATGTAAAAATAACATTGAAGAATAATTTTACTTTTCTAAAAATTGGCAGATTATACAATAAGATTTTATAAATAATTTCTATTGAATACAAAATTTATATATATATATATATTACAAAAATTAAATGATAATATTCATACCTATAATTTAATTTCAAGGTTTTAATAGTTATATATTATGGGAGTTTATTTAAACATGGGGTTACATGATGAAGATGATATCAACTAAAATTCCCTTATATTAAAATCTCAATGTTTTATAATACATCTATGCCTACATTTTAATACTGGACTTGATTTCTCTACTGTTTCACATAGGGGATATAAATCAAAAATTTGTGTGTTGGCATGACTGAAATTTTATATTGTACATGATAATGAGCCTTACTATACACCTCATTTTCCACACATTGTGATATGTTTAAATTAATTCACAATTTATTTACAAATCTTTATGAATAATTAGAAAAGGATTTTATTATTTGAATTCTTTCGTAATGAATCTATTTTCATGATTATGATATTAGATACACATAATGATTACAAATTTATGTTAGGTGTTTCTCAATTTTTGGGATTATAAATTATGTTTCATAATTTTATGATCTAATATGGTGTGTTCCATTTTATAGAAATCGATTCTTGAAATAATAGAAAACATATCAATTAAAACTGTTGGAAAATATTTATATCCAATAAATGATAATGAAGATAGTGTTGGAGGTAGAACTATAACTGGTCAAATTATTTCAATATTGTGGAAACCGACATCAGTTATGAGAAATAAGAATTATCATATAGAGTATCATGTAGATCAATAGAATAGTGTAATAATAATAGATTGATTTATTCATCAAAACATCTGTAATTTAGTGTGAATAGAAATCCATTTATTGATCTGTAATCGATATTCTACTTATAGAATATATTTCTATATTTTAGAATAAATTAAATAGGGAAATCTATCAATTTATTTTATCATATATCAAGATATACTAATCATTGCATGTCTCTTAGTCAAAACAATATAGATGGATAAGAAATAAAAACATATGATTTATGGATTTAATGGATCTATTCTAGGAAAATAATATTACTCAAAAGAAATTAGTGGATATAAAATGAAAATTCATTGGTATAAGTAAAAATGAAGATAAAATTGTTGGAAATAATATATCTAATTTTATATGGTAAGAAAAAAATTCAAAAAAGAATTTATCTAATAAAAATAAGAATATTGAGTATGTATTTAAGGTTATATATCAAATTAACTGAAGGGAAAATGATTCTAAAATATTTATATTGATTGAGGACATTGTGTCATATTGTATAAAGAAAGGTAAAACATTCTCCACAACATATGGATTTAAGGAAAAGTATGAGAATAAGAGGATAGCTAATAACGGTGGATAAATTATTGAAGGGAATGATAGATTATCCCATGTGATAATTATGAAGGGAAACAACATGGTTATTTATTAATGTGAATGCATGTTTTCTACATGTGTAGTGAAAAAAGATATATTTTATTTATTAAAAGGAATGTAAATATGTTCTCAATATTCAATCTTTCAATTATAATATGATAAGGAATAATAAAAATTAATGTCCCATGGGTCAAGGGTATATACCATTAAATATGTTAGGGGATAAAGGTCAAAATTATGTTACCAATATGTATAAAGTGGAATGAATAACAAATTAATTTGGATTCATGAAACGTTTTGATTTATTATTTTTTAAATTATTTTCTAGTTATAAAAATCATAAAATATATAATGATTTTATGGAATTTATTTTTATTTAAGGATATGATAGTATATTTTGAATGAAACTGATTATCAGGAAAACTGATTTAGTATATTATTTAACATCTTAGATGACAATTGGTTTAGGGTTGATAAATCATAATATGTGCTCAATGATGAGACAATAATGTTGGAAAAAAGATTATTTGATAATATTCATGGAATTAAATTGGTTCATGATTTGGTGGTTTATATTATGTTTTCTAGAGTTTATTACATCTATGATTTTATGGATTATATTTTATAATCAGTTATTTTATTTTTTAAATGGGGTATGCCTTCATTGTGTTTTTATATTAATGAAAGAATTCAATTATTATTAATTTCCCAAAAAGTGACACTATTTTTTTTAGAATACAGTTATTATTAATTATTCTTTCATCTAAATTTATGTACATTGAATTTTTTAACACATATAATTTGATGAGTATTATATTTGATATAAATTTCATGAAATTTTGGTTTTCGTGGTGACATGAGGAATATATTGTCATTATTTTATAAATATTATGGTCCATATAAAGATATTTTTCATCCTTTATGAATTAAAAAATTAATATTGGATATACATTTCATGGAGTATTGAATGAAGAAAAAAAGATATGGAGTTATGAAATTAAAAATATGATTTTTATATATTAAAAAATACAAATATTGAGAGCCAACACAGAAAAATGAAACAGGGTTTAAAATAATGCAACCCATGTTCTTCAACACGAAAAATGTCCATACCCAATATATTAAAGGATCCAATACTTGAAAAAAATCATTATGATCACCGAATTACACATTCAAATGAAGGATTACTGTTACAACATTTCCATAATTCCATGTATGAAGGATAGTTGACTGATTGATAATTATAAGCTTGATACTTCTCATGTAGTTTCAATATACGAGAGAGAGAGTGAAGTTTTCCAAAAAAAATTGAAAAATAGTCAATGAGTTGGTTTTAACCTCCTCATCTAGAATATTCATCTTTTCACATTGGGACAATCTATTAGAATTGAAATAGTTACCTCTTGATGAGAGTCTCCATTACTAAAAGGGGTAGAAAAGAATGCCACAACTGAACCATGACAGTCATTGATAACTGCACCATTATTCCGTAGACCCAATCAACAAGACCTATTTTTATTTTATATGTTCCCCCTATATAGGGGATTCCATTTATCCAAATTCCCCTACGAATATGATTAATATTAGGTAGAAGGAGTCTGAGGTATGAGGGAAACGAGTGAATGACCATTCAATGGGTGATTGCCTTAAATGTTGAAGTCCAAACAAAACATCTACTTGTAAGAAGAATACCCACAATAGACGCCTTTCATGACAAATGCCGAATTTTATTTTTGGATGCCCATAAGACCCAGCACGCTACTGTAAAAATCAAGGATCTGTCTTTCCTATCAAGACATGGTCATTCTGTACACTAAAACTAATGATGGAGAAAATATTATACATAAGAAATAACACACAATCACCCAGAAAACTAATCAAAAAATCCATGAATACCTTCTCTTATTCACGGATGCAAAACAGATGTAACATAGACTCATAGTGTGACGTCATGCAATAGAGGTAATGGGAGGCCATACTGATTATTCCAATTTGAGCACTCACCTCAGAAGGTAAAGCATTAATATTTAAAGTACCTAAATCTACCCCACAAAAAACTCATATTTATTGGTCGTTATAAATCTGAATGTTGTCAAAAAAGACTATACTGATTATCATCCATGGTAATAATAATGTAGACGGGATAAGAACATGCTTCTCTGAAATTGATATCTCTTTGGTGCATGTTAATTAACCCATTTTATGATGTGGGACTCCAATGAATGTTTTTTCAAATGTTTGAATCTTAATTTCATTGATAATGATTAATTAGCGATAGAAAAGTTTATTTAAGGGGGTAGAATGAAACACCAGTAGATATAAAAACATTAACATCACCATTAAAAGAATATATGAAACAAAAAATCAAGATTAAAAGATAATGTAAAAATAAATTAATTTATAATATATTTCATTTAAAATGAATTTATTATCTTCAATAGCGTATGATGTACACAACACTGAGTTTCAATGAAACATGATACTCTATTAAACTCATATTATTTAAACAGGAACATTATAACTTAGCAGTAAATTTGGATTGAATTAATATTTGAAAAATTTATTAAATTTATAGGTTTTAAAATATATAAACTAAATTAAATAGATATATAATTTTTATAAATAAAATAAAAAACATTGGAATAAAAAAGATTTGTTTAAAAATATTATGTAAAAGATGGTTTACTCATGAATTGAACAATGAATTTAAAAATAATTTTTAGGAAATTTAGAAAATTTATTTTTAAAAATAAAATTCATTTTTTTGTTTACATGTCAAAGATATATTTTGGTATACTTTAGTGAATTATTTGAAAAGATTTTTTTAAGGAATAATAGGAAATAATAATTTTGATTGAAATCTACAAATTTGATAAAATAATATACAATGTTTTAATATTTATTAAATTGGTATTGAAGTAAAATGAGTTCAATAATAAAACATTTTAGCATATTTTATTTATTTAAGTCAAATTCATGTTATATTATTATATAATTTGTTTTAATATTATGAAATTATTTCTTATAAAAAAACCATTTTTGATGCATTTTTGGGTGTTATTAATGATTGAATTATAAAATTTATTATAATTGAATTTTGAAAATTTTATTATCAAAATAATTAATATTAAATGATAAGGTAAACATAATATGGGAAAATAATCACTTTAAAGGATAGTAAAAATGTATTACCACATTAATGGTAAAATGTGTTAAACGAGTGTTTACCTAAGAAGATAAGGGTTAAAATTATCTAAAACATATACAAAACCCATTTAATAGATTTATGACGAACTTATACCCTCTAATATTACATCATTACCCATTCTAAAGTCTTTTGGAATTGAAAAAAAGTGGGTATCGCTTTATATTTTTAAAACATCCATTTTTTAAATCCCCCCATCTTATAAAATTCCACACCATCTTTTCAAATCATCACAATCCAAAAATATGTGGTTGGAAGAAAACCATCCAAATTATATTTATTAAATTCCTAAAAAAATACTTGTTGTGCTTTGTTGTATAATAAATCCTATATTGGAAGCCTTTAAGTTCAACCTAAAGAGGTTTCTCGAACCAGAGGTATTGTTTTTAACTATGCATTATAATTTTCCTTCTACCAAAAGATCATTATAATATTATTAATCTATGATAATAGAAATAATAAATATATACAATTTACAGATTTTTAATTAAATTATTGTGATTAGATATATCCATTTCTCTATCTATCAAATGAGATATGAAACTGTTGATTGTTTGTATATTAGACTACCACATCAGAAATCGACGTAATTGTTTTTTGATCACCAATACTCAAGGATGGAAATCATTTTTTGATTAATATATATATATATATATATATATATATTATATTTATGAAATTATTATAATGTTTGAGTTATAATATGACTTATAATTTCATATATTCCCTTCGGTGGATGATACAATAATATCACTCGTGTATACGGTCGAGTACCACATTGCAAAATGGCGTGTTTAGTTTTTTGCTTACACGTTACATAGTGATTAATATGGAAAAAAATTATTGAATATATTTTATATTTTTGAACTTAAAATACATATATAGTTATAATTTTATATATAACTTATTACATTTGAATTCTTTAGAACATAATAACATCACTCATGTGTACATGTGGACTACCGCCTCTATATAGTGATGTGAATTTTTTATATTTTTTATAAGGATTTTAATAAAGATAAATGTTATATATAATATATATATATTTGGATTTTGATCTAATATTTATATTCCATTTGATCCATCTATTGGAAAAAATGGAATCATCATTCATACATAGGTACAACCTACATGATCAATGTATAATGAAATTGATTGTATATCTCTCTCATTTATAGACTAATTTAACAACATATATATAGAATATATATTATATTAATATCATGGTTAACATTATGAAAATTATGGAAATATTATTGATGTAAAATTACAAGAAAATACAAAATCAAAAAACAATCAATATAAAAATATGTTGTTACATTAAAAAGTTATTTGAACATAGATGTTTTAACAACAGGGTGAAAAATACTTGAAGTAAATCATATATTTTTTGAAAAATATTAGTATGTATAAATAATTTGTTTATAAAAAATCTATATTTATTTTAAATGAGTCTATGACATAAACAATGGATGTAAAACATGAGGATACAGTTCCTCATATCACTTTTAGTTCTGTGAGACATATTTGATATTCATCAATTATTCTTTTTTGCGGTGTATATACAGTTACCATTGATATCTTATATCATTAATATTTTTAAATTAGGTTTGTTTAATGGTTTTTATTATTTTATTATATTAATGGTGATTATGATTCAATATTTACCAATGTGTTAAGTGAATTATTTTTCAATATTTTTTTATCTGGATTGTTTATGATTGAATTTATATTTAATGAAATTATTTGATCATCTTATGATAAACCTCATTTATTTTATTATCCTTTCACTATTAATCAAATTTTCTAGTAATAGTACTATATTCCTCTCAGTGTAACTTAAAATTATATCAAAAATGATTTTAATAATATCTAACATCAAATGTATGTTCAATCAAAAATCTTTTTTAAAAAAACTATTATTTTAAAATTAAACTAACTATTTTAATAAAAAAATGTTTTGGTTATGAAATTTTTACCAATTTTTGAATTTTAATATGTATTCCTTTCCCAAATCATTACCCATTTCCATTTTATGAATAATATAAAATTAAAGATTGTTCTAACATGTTTTACATGAACAAAATTTATAGCTGTCATGCCTACAAAATGTTTTAATGATTAAGTGATATGTTTCAAATAATACATTAAATGCAATTTTTTTTCAAATTAATTTTCTCACACATATTTTGAATATTTATTTTCAATGTGAAAAATGTATTTTCCTTATGAATTTTTAAAGGAAATTTTAATGGAATTTTTATTAATTACTGACAACATGAATTTTTTAAATATTCTACACAATTGATATTTTATAATTATTCAATAATTATGTTTTATAATTACGGTTAATGATTTGATCTAATTGGGATGTAAAATTTTATTAACATCCACCATTATACACATGGTCATTCTAAAGACCCGTAAAATTCAAGAAAATTTTTTTCTTAATTTTCTTAGGATTTTACAAGAACGCAGTTTCTGACGGCACCTGATTCTGAGGCCCGGTGTGACTAGAATATATTTCCGAATTTTAGCTCGGGTATGTTCAGTGAACGAACGAGCAGGAATTTCTAACTTTTGAACCTGTGCTCGGAATCAAATTCTGAGGGCACCGATGGAACTGTAGTACCTGTATTTGCTTATGAACGCCTATTCCAGAGTTGTGTTTACTCGAGAGAAGTTGATAAAAATTGTGGAAGTTAAAAATAAAAAATTAACAACAATTTTTATTTTACTCTAAGTGTTTAATCCTTTGGAAGGAAGTTTGGTAACTACCCAACCTCCCTTGGGAGGTTATGAGGGTGGTGGGGCCCACACGAACCCCACCCCTTTATATCCTCTAACCCCCTCAACTCACCATTAATATTGTTAAATTAAGTTAATAACTTATGACATTAATGTAGTGAGTTTATTGTGAGTTTTTGAAATTCAAACACTTGAATTTAAAAATCAATGTTGAGTTAATAAATTAAGTGTGGCTTAATTTATTTTGGGATAGTTCCTTTGTTGCTTGAGAGGACTTGGGGGAAAAAGAAGGCAAGGTGCTTAGAGATCATCTTCTTCATCTTCGAAGAAGAACGTGAAGAACGAATGATTCCCAACGAAGAACGCTGAGCCCTCGGAGACCGTTTACCGCGACGCCATACCCGTGACGTGCCACCCTTCGTTATTCTTCCAACGTCAAAGGGAGACGACGTTCCATCTCGGACAATCTCCTTCAACGTCTTCGAATCCTCTTTCTGCGACGTCTCTTCCTGCGACGGTTTCTCTGCTACGAATTTCTCTGCGACGAAAACCTCGTTCATGCTGCGCTCGAGGTAGGGGGTTTACGTGTTTTCTATTCATGATTCTCTTCCGTCTTTTATCTGCGTCTATTTGGACAGCATGATATCAGTTAACGGGAGGAGGCCAGACCGCACAAACACGGCTGTTCCCCTACCTTATTATTTTTCTTGTTGTTGCGGATCAAATGAAATTGACGCGCTGCTGTCGCACCGCGCGGGATCGAGCGGAAAGGATGCGTGACATCGCCACGCCGCGCGCGATCGATCGGCAAGCATGCGCGACATCGTCACGCCGTGCGGGATTGAGCGGTAAGAATCCGCGATGTCGTCACGTCACGCAATCAAATTGTAAAAACTCTTGTGCATGGGTATTTTATTGCAAGGTGTTCGTATAATTTATTTTTGATAAATTATACCCTCGTCATTATTAAAACTGTGTGTTTATTATTTGCCGATTGATAAGACCTAACGCGGAGGACGCGGGCCGAACAAACACGGCCCGACAACCCTCCACAGCTTGTTTATCGATGTTCAGATCAACAGACGACGATGAAGAAGGCCGCTATGGCGTTTGAATCCATTCGCAATGAAGTTCGGGTCCCAGGAGGACCATTGGCGAAGAAGGCAGGAGAAACGGACTACCAGAGCCAGTTCGGTGGTCCGCAGAAGGCTGGCGGAGGCGGTTCGCCGCCGGCTTCAATCAGCGGCGAGGGGGGGGGGGGAGCCGCACACACCACTCCGCGGCTGGCCGGTCCGGGCCCAGCCAGGTCGGACTCAGGTTGGGTCGACCCGAGGGGGGGGGGGTCGGGCCGGGTCTGTCTGGGCCCAGACCCCCCATTTTCAGACCCTCTTTGGTCTTTTTCCTATATCATGGGATACAGACCTCCAATCGACGCACCGTCATTTGTATAGCGATTCTTGGAACGATATGGTCTTTTCAATATATTATACTCAAGGTTTCAGAATACTTTGGGTTCGGCCGGGTTGGTTCGGATACGAAAACAACCGGGCCCTCGGAGTGGAAACGCTCATATCTTGAGCTCCGGACGTTCTATTGACGTACCATCGACTTTGATGGATTCCTCTATGTGAGACGGATATTTTGGCTTACTCTGCTCGAGGTTTAGATGCCATCGGAGTGCGGTCGGGTTGGTTACTCACAAAACAAACCGGGCCCCTAGAACGAAAAGGCCAATAACTCATAGACCGGGCATCCGATTGACGCGCTGTCTATCTCATTGAATCCCTTTTGATGAGACGAAACTTTTGGCATACTTTTTAGGAGTTTTGGTTGCTTTCGGATAGTGGGCGAGTTGGATTGTACCCGAAATCCAACCGGGCCCTTTGAACGGAAAAGCTGATATCTTTCAGACCGGACACCCGTTTGATGAACCGTCAGCGGCGTTGATGATCACGTTGAGAAACGGCCCTATGAATATACCATATTAGAGTTCGGGGTACAGTTGAGATATGGTCGGGTTGGTTCACTCACGAAACCAACTGGGCCCCTGTGATGAAAAGGCTAATAACTCACAGACCGGGCGTCCGATTGATGCGCCGTCTGTTGCGTTGAGACCCCTATGACGAGGTGGTCCTTTGAGATACTTCTTCGTGGGACTTTAAGATAAGTGTAGTATCTAACTATAGCTTGTGGAGAGGACCCTCCTGGAGATTAGCGTACGGAGTACGGAGACCGTGTAGCCGACTGAGACCTGACGACTGCTTGACCGACTCGAATTGGAGTGAGTCGACTAGCCCAAGGGATGGAGCGCCCGATAGTTGGTGACTGACCCACGGCAGACGGAGCGCCCGGTAGTTGGCCCTAGACCCACGGTACTCGACATGAGGAGTACCTCTGTAGGCTATTAGGGGGAGCGCCCGGTATTTGGCGACAGACCCACAGCAGACGGAGTGCCCGGTAGTTGGCCGCAGACCCGCGATACTCGACAGGAGGAGTACCTCAGCAGTCTTAGGTTAGTGAGCAGTACCTCGGAGTGATGAAAGGACCACTGTACACTCCAGAGACAGAGCTCTTCAGTAGTTACAGATTCGATAATGAAAATCCTAGTTTGAGCTGAGTCTTTGACCTTGTGATTACCTCATGATTGAGATGGGTCACTTGATAACTTAGGTATATGTATGGGCATATACCTGGGTAGTGGTTATCCGTTGATTTCATAATCTTTGTGTTTCCTCATGATTAAGATGGGTTACTTGATAAATTAGGTGTATGTATGGGCATATACCTATGTAGAGGTTATCCATTGAGATCTTCTATGTCGTTACCATGTTGGTTTTAGTGAGACCTTGAGGGTCTCAAGGTCCCTATTGAGTATTGTTATACTCACCCCTGCACGGGCTATGCCCGCACCTCGTTTTGTTGGTTGTAGACGACGGGCAGCGCTGACGGAGGCCGAATGTTCGAGGACTAGATGGTACCCAGAGGTGGACCACACGACGAGTCAGTATCCGGAGGTGGACTACACGGCGAGACGAAACTCAGAGGGGGTTGACGGGCGAGATCATTGAGGAGCTGCGCTATCTGTACCTACCCTTCAGGTAGGATCCATGGAGGACAATCCAGGAGCTGCGCTATTTGTATCTACCCTTCAGGTAGGATCCGAGGAGGATGACCCAGGAGCTGCTTCCTTTCTTCTAGCTGTTTGTCTTATTCTGTTGTACTTTCGTTCAATTGTAGTTGTACTTTCAGTTGGGTTTGTATTCTGGCCCATTTACTTTTCATCACTTTCTTTTGTACTTAGTGTTTTACTTCCTCTTGTACTCTTTGGTGTTTTGTTTACTTTTATAAAGGCAATGCCTTCCCAGTTATTGGGATTTACGCCTTTGGTGCTAGTCGCCAACCCCTAGCCTATGGAAGGTGGACTGGGGGTAGTCACGGCATGGGCCCCAAGGACGGGTCATGAAAAATTGGTATCAGAGGAGTTCAGTTCTACCGCAAAACTCAGGACTCTGATCTTTTTCTATGTGAAGAAATACTGTTAAGGGTACCGAGTGTGGTCTTCAGTTCTGGGAGTCCAGTGTTGGTGCGGAAGCCAACGTATCCGTACACCAGGACCCTGAATACTAATTTCCGACTTTTTACACGAAAACACTGATTGCATGTGTGTTTCCAAAGTATTAAAGTCAGGTCAAACCAGGTCAGCTGACCAGGTATAAACGTTGACCGTGTTGCATCTGTTCAGGATGTCTCCACGCAGACAGTCAGTTGGAGTTCTGAGAGAGTACTCGATGACGGCCCACCGAGCGACGAGGCTCTGGTGCAGGGCCCTTTTTACTATGTTCGCACCCTCGGGTGGTGTACCAGCAGCACCACCACCTGTTGGCAGCAGATGCCAACAGCTATACTAGCAATCTTTTCACACTGGCAGAGCACGTTTCACGAGTTCCAGCAGTAGCGGCCTCCGAGGTTACGAGGTGAGACAGATTCCTAGACAACAAAGCACTGGCTGGAGGTGATTGCCAGAGTTTTTCACCAAGATGAGACATCGGTAGAGTGGATGGTGGGCATTGCTACTATCATTTTCTAGTGATTGACCATGAGGATGGTCCTCTTAGTGATGAGGCTTCGGTACGTGGACCGATGCCTGAGATAGTGCCTTCAGGTAGTGTGTCATCTATACATCACTACCTGTTGGTCAGCAGTTAAAACCGGCGGTACCGGTAGGTGACATATGTAGGATTACTGCTTTATACGTGTTCCAACATCAGATACCCTCATGTTTCGAGGTGAACCTGACTCACAGGAGGCTAAGGACTGGCTTGAGGAGGTATTAGAGAGTTTTCTAGATCTTATACAACTTCAGCAGGATGACGTGTCGGTAGCTGAGAATTCATCGAGGCATACCGAACATTCCGGGTACTCGATGAATACGATTTGATCAGTGTTATAGAGCTCAGACCACTGAGCGTGGTGTGTTTACGGACATTCAAGCCAACACGTTTTTCTTCTATGCAATCCTACTCACGTTAGGGTGCTAGAGAGAACCTTGAGGTTGAATGTTCTATGGCTGAACGAATATAGCCAGTGTATGTTAGCAGTGGGAAGATGCGAACTGGCGTCAGTCACAGAGACTTGGACATGTAAAATGTTTCAAGAAGAAAAAATGTTAAGGATAGATGAATCTGCAGAGCAGCGGACATGGAGGCAGAGCTAGGAGAGCTGCATGTGGTGGTGTACATTTCAACATGTTACCATTACACGCCTTTGTAGTCCCTGCTAGGCTCAGGGAGTTGGAGAGCAGGGGAAGAGAGTAGCATCTTGCGGTCATGGAGTACGACCAAAAAGTGCTCTAAGGATGATTTGAAGTGCGGACTTTGTCTTCTAATAGCTACCATAGCCACAGACATCGAAATGAATCATCCCTTCCTTCCATGAATCTAGTCCCAGACCTAGAGTTTCCGGTTAAGCCGTTGAACTGACCCTCACGTCTGGAGATACCTTTGGGAGGAGACTCGATAGTCACACTTACGTCGACAGCGTGATCTGACCCTTGAGGCGGGAGTCTCAGTTGAGACCTCTTTGTGGCAGCTTCGAGGCCTTACGACATTAGTTTGTGTATGGATTTGGCAATCACTGTTCATACTCAAATTGACGGTATTAGGAAAACGTCGGGATGGGTTTTCCTTGTTCGGCGAAAAGGAAACCCAGGGTAGCACAAGTTAAACTCATGCATGGGAGGGTGTATCCGATTATTCTTGGGTCGGCCTACCTTACCCTCGTGGCAGCAGGAGTATTGAGTTTCAGTTGTAATCTGAAAAGGGAGACCTTTAGAGTTCGAGGATGGAGACCACGTTCTTATACGGGTCTCACCTCAACGAGGTTTACGGAGATGTATCCAAGGCGATGAGATATCTCCGAGGTTCAATGGACCTTTCTAGGTCCCTACTAGGGTAGTCGAGGTGGTTTATCGCTTCACCCAACCACCTCAGTTGCACCGGGTGCATGACGTCTTCCACGTATCTCAGCAGAGGAGATACGTGCACGTACCGACACAAATCTTTGACCAAGGGGAGCTGGTCTTTGATGATTGGGTGACTATTCCGGAGGTTCCAGTGGATATTGAGGTTCGACGGGAGCGGGTCCTACGAAGATTGTTGATTCCTCTTGTTCGTTTTCATAGGCAGCACGGAAACCTTCAGGTGAGCACATGAGAGCGGAAGGCTCAGATGCGTGCTCAGTACCACTTTTGTTTCTCTAGTTTGAGTTATAGCTTTACGGGGACGTAAAGCCCTGAGGTGGGAGTAATGTAAAGACCCGTAAAAATCAAGGAATTTTTTTTAATTTTCTTTGGGATTTTACAAGAACGCAGTTTCTGACGGCACCTGATTCCGTGGACCGGTGTGCTCGGAATCAATTTCCGAAGTTTAGCTTGGGTACGTTCAATGAACGAACGATCATGAATTTATAACATTTGAACCGGTGCTCAGAATCAAATTCTGAGGGCACCTATGGAACCGCAACGCCGATATTTGCTTATGAACGCCAATTCCGGAGTTGCATTTGCTCGAGAGAAGTTGATAAAAATTGTGGAAGTTAAAAATAAAAATTTAACAATAATTTTTATTTTACTCTAAGTTTTTAATCCTTTGGAAAGAAGTTGGGTAACTACCCAACCTCCCTTGGGAGGTTATGAGGGTGGTGGGGCCCACACGAACCCCACCCCTTCATATCCTCTAAACCCTCAACTCACCATTAATATTGTTAACTTAAGTTAATAACTTATGACATTAATGTAGTGAGTTTAATGTGAGTTTTTGAAATTCAAACACTTGAATTTCAAAAGCCATGTTGAGTTAATAAATTAAGTGTGGATTAATTTATTTTGGGTTAGTTCCTTTGTTTCTTAAGAGGACTTGGTGGAAGAAGAAGGCAAGGAGCTTAGAGATCATCTTCTTCATCTTCGACGAAGAACACGAAGAACGAACGATTCCCAACGAAGAACGCTGAGCCCTCGAAGACTTTTTACCGCAACGCCATACCCGCGAAGAACCAGCCTTAATTATTCTTCCAACATCAAAGGAAGGGAGACGATGTTCCATCTCAGACAATCTCCGTCAACGTCTTCTAATCCTCTTTCCACGACGTCTCTTCCCGCGACGGTTTCTCTGCGACGAATTTCTCTATAATGAAAACATCAATCAAGCCACACTCAAGGTAGGGGGTTTACATGTTTTCTATAGGTGATTCTCTTCCGTCTTTTATCCGCGTCTATTTGGACCGCATGATATCAGTTAACGGGAGGAGGCCGGACCGCACAAAGACGTTTGTTCCCCTCCGTTATTTTTTTCTTGTTGTTGTGGATCGAATGAAATTGACCCGGTGCCGTCGCACCATGCGGGATCTAGCGGCAAGGATGCACGACATCGTCACACCGCGCCGGATCGATCAGCAAGCATGCACGACATCATCACGCCACGCGGGATCGAGCGGCAAGAATGCATGACGTCGTCACGTCGCGCAATCAAATTTTAAAAACTCTCGTCTGTGGGTATTTGATTGCAAGGTGTTCGTATAATTTATTTTGGATAAATTATACCCTCTTCATGATTAAAACCATGTGATTATTATTTTCCAATTGATAACACCTATCGCGGAGGACGCGGGCCAAAAAAACACGGCTCGACAACCTTCTGCAGCTTGTTTATCGATGTGTGGATCAATGGACGACGACGAAGCAGGCCACTATGGCGTTTGAATCCCTTCGCAGTGAAGGTCGGGTCCCGAGAGGACCGTTGGCGAAGACGGAAGGAGAAACGGACCACCGGAGCGCGTCCGGTGGTCCACGGAAGGCGGTAGCTGTGCGCCTCACCGGCGCGGCGGTGCCAGCGACCGACGATAGCGGTGCGCCACCGGAAGGCTGGAGGCGGCGGTTCGCCGCTGGCTTCAATCAGCGGCGAGGGGGGGGGGGGGAGCCGCGCACCGCGCTTCAGGGCTTCCGCGCGGCCGCGCCGTCCGGGCCGGGCCAGGCCCAGCCGGGTCAGAACCGGGTCGGGTCGATCTGGTTTGGGCCGACCCAGGGGGGTCGGGCCGGGCCCAGACCCCCCATTTTCATACCCTCTTTGGACTTTTGCCCATATCTTGGGCTACAGACCTCCGATCGACGCACCGTCAGTTACGTAGCGATCCTTGGAAAGAGGCGGTCGTTTCGATATATTATACTCAAGGTTTCAGAATACTTTGTGTTTGGCTGGGTTGGTTCGGATACGAAACCAACCGGGCCCTCGATGCGGAAATGCTCATATCTTGAGTTCTGGATGTCTGATTGATGTGTTGTCGACTTTGATGGATTCCTCTATGTGAGACGGATCTTTTGTCTTACTCCGCTCGATGTTTAGATTCCACTGGAGTGCGGTCGGGTTGGTTCGCTAACAAAACCAACCGGGCCCCTGGAATGAAAAGGCACATAACTCACAGACCGGGCGTCCGATTGACGCGCCGTCTGTCTCGTTGAATTCCTCTTGATGAGACGGAACTTTTGTCATACATTACCTGAGTTTTGGTTTCTATTGGATAGTGGCCGAGTTGAATTGTACCCGAAATCCAACCAGGCCCTTGGAACAGAAATGCTGATATCATTCAGACCGGACGTCCGTTTGACGAACCGTCAGTGGCGTTGGTGATCACGTTGAGAAACGGTCCCTATGAATATATCTTATGAGAGTTCGGGGTATAGTTGAGATACGGCCGGGTTGGTTCACTCACGAAACCAACCAGGACCCTGGGACAAAAAGGCTAATAACTCACAGACCGGGCGTCCGATTGACGCGCCGTCTGTTGCGTTCAGACCCCTATGACGAGGCGGTCCATTGAGATACTTCTTTGTGGGACTTTGAGATACTTGGAGTATCGACCTATAGCTCATGGAGTGGACCCTCCCGGAGATGAGAGTACGGAGTACGGAGACCGTGTAGCCGACTGAGACCTGACGACTGCTTGACCGACTCAGCCTGGAGTGAGTCGACTAGCCCAGTGGACGGAGCGCCTGGTATTTGGCGACTCACCCATGGCGGACAGAGCGCCCGGTAGTTGGCCACAAACCCGCGGTACATGACAGGAGTAGTACCTCTGTAGGCTATTAGGGGGACCGCCCGGTATTTGGCGACAGACCCACAGCGGAAGGAGCGCCCGGTAGTTGGTCGCAGACCCGCGGTACTCGACAGGAGGAGTACCTCAGCAGTCTTAGGTTAGTGAGAAGTACCTCGGAGTCGTGACAGGACCACTGTACACTCTAGAGATGGAGCTCTTCAGCAGTTACAGTTTTGATAATGAAAATCATGGTTTGAGCTGAGTCTTTGACCTTGTGTTTACCTAATGATTGAGATGGGTCACTTGATAACTTAGGTATATGTATGGGCATATTCATGGGTAGTGGTTATCCATTGATTTCATAATATTTGTTTTTCCTCATGATTGAGATGGGTTACATGAAAACTTAGGTGTATGTATGGGCATATACCTATGTAGAGGTTATCCATTGAGATCTTCTATGTGGTTACCATGTTGGTTTTAGTGAGACCTTAAGGGTCTCGGGGTCCGTACTGAGTATCGTTATACTCACCCCTGCACGGGCTATGACCACACCTCATTGTGTTGGTCGAAGACGACGGGAAGAGCTGACGGAGGCCGAATGTTCAAGGAGTAGACGGTACTCGGAGGTGGAACACACGACGAGTCAATATCCGGAGGTGGACGACACGGCGAGACGACACTCGGAGGGGGTTGATGGGCGAGATCATTGAGGAGTTGCGCTATCTGTACCTACCCTTTAGGTAGGATCTGTGGCGGATGATCCAGGAGCTATGCTATCTGTACCTACCCTTCATGTAGGATCCGAGGAGGACGACCCAGGAGCTGCTTCCTTTCTCCCAGCTGTTTGACTTTTTCTGTTGTACTTTCGTTCAGTTGTAGCTGTACTTTCAGTTGGGTTTGTATTCTCGCCCATTTACTTTTCAGCACTTTCTTTTGTACTTAGTGTTTTACTTCCGCTTGTACTATGTGGTTTTTTGATTACATTTATAAAGGCAATTCCTTCACAGTTATCGGGATTTATGCCTTTGGTGCTAGTCTCCATCCCCTGGCCTATGGAAGGCGGGCTTGGGGTAGTCACGGCACGGGCCCCGAGGACGGGTCGTGACAGTCATTAACGATATTGTTTATTAATAGGGGTACATATTAACATTTTATATATTTATCTTCAATAATAATTTTTATGTAGACCATCTTTCACCATAATCATATGATTATTTAATTTGAAAAATTATATAATGGGTGGGGAAATGATGTCATAGCCCCTCAATTATTCTGTATTTGAAATTAGACAAATTATATAGAAAAATTTGATAGTATTTCACAAATAAAATTTGAATCTCTTTTAAAATGTCATGAAAAAATGATTCATATGTCAAAAATTATGCATTACCTCACTATGTGATAAGTTATTGTGGTCTGTGTGATTATTTTTTGTGTCATAATATCCACGGAAAAGATCCAATCACAAGTGATTATTTATAAGGATTTATTCGATCATCCATCATTGTATCCATATTATGATAATGTTTTTATTTAAAATGTGTGTCTTTTTGTTATTTAAAATTATTTATAGATTTTTTATTTATTCATTATGGATTATGTAGTATGATAACCCTTACTAATCAACTGAGAAAATCACTTTATAATATTTTATTTTACC
This sequence comes from Viscum album, assembly GCA_963277665.1. NCBI lineage: Eukaryota > Viridiplantae > Streptophyta > Magnoliopsida > Santalales > Viscaceae > Viscum > Viscum album. The sequence continues at coordinate 495,900,562 of OY728123.1, read as the reverse complement.
CCATGATACTAGGAGGTGTTTTTTCGATTGGTATATTGGTATATTAGAAGGGGAAATGCAACATTATCAAATAATACAATTTTGTTATTGTGTTTTTATATATATTGTGAATTTCATGTTTATATCCAGTTCATTGAATCTATTAAACAATTTATTCCATTTTTATTTCATTCTTTTTATCTTATAGTTATGTCATAATTTAAAAATTGACTCTTTGATATTAGGTATTGGGTATTTATAAAAAAAATTCATTAAAATATTTTCTTCATAATTAAAAACCATCTATATAAGTAATAATTATGATATCATTACATCATATCCCCATTAAATAATATTATTATTATTTTAGATTTCATCTTTGTTTGAAAATGTTTTGAAAAGATCAATTCTAAAATTTCATGAGGAAAAGACCGTTTTAAAATTCTAGTAAAATATTTAAAGTCAAAAAATTTCTCAATTATCAAACATTAAATTTTTATTTAAATTATCCACTAAAACTTGAAAAATCCATGTGTTTTTGTGTACATTGAAATAATAACTCGTTTAAAATTTTCAATAAAAAGTCAAAGCATCTCATACAAAAAATGTCAACAGATTCCTTTTAACCAATTATATAAATTTAATTGTTGTTGAAAATTAACCAATATGGTCATTGGAATGTATATAAATCAATATTTTTTTTGTAAAAACATCGATTTTGAAGAAAAAGGAGTTTTGAACGTAGAGAGATAATAATAGTTTAAAAACATTGTTTTAGAATCCTGGGTACATAAAATGATGAACCTGAAGAAAATGTTTAATTTATAGAATTATCCAATGTAAAATAAAATTCATTATTTTTGACGATATATATAATATGGTTTCATCATTGACGACTTAATCATAAATAACCTCAATATAAAATGAGATTGTAATGTATTATACTTTCCACTTTTGTATCTAATGAATTGTATGAACACTAAATGGAGTTAATTTATTTGGAGATGTATATACCATGAATTTCATGATAATATTGATAAAATATACTTTTTTTTATAATATATACCACATAATGTATAAATTGGTGAATTTGGAATGTGTCTTATTGAAATAAAAGGGAGATGACATTCACTAATTGAATGTCTCAACATTCTATGAAAGATTTCAAAACACATGAATAAAAATTTGGGATTGTTATAGATCTTTATAAAAAAATACTCATATTAATAATATCATATAATATTTATTTTGGACATATTATCAATGTTTCATTGATTATTCTATGCTAAAATCATTATTTTTGCTAATAACTGCTTAGTGTTTTACGTAAGTTTGGATTATATAGTTTTGGAACAGATATTTTGATCAATTTTTCAAAATATATGGACTATTAATAACTATATAAATATAATAAAGATTAATTATCTACATATTTATATTTTTTTCATCTTTTCAATATATTGAAAATGAATTATACAGTTTATGGATACGTTAAGACGTAAATAATCATGAATGTAGTTTGAATTTGTTAAAATATAGATCATATTGATGTTATGTATTGATTAGAAAATATATACCTATCATTGAATAATAAAAATAAAATGTTTTAATAAAATATATCCTTATTTACATCCATTTCAAAACTAAATAAAAAATGAATCACATCATTTTCTAAAAGGGATAAGACACACAGACACATGAGTGACTTTTCCATTTTTCAATGCTTTGGATGTTTTGAAATTATATGTATTATTGTAATTATAGATGTATAAATATGTAATAAATATAATAACAATAATTAATATCTATAATTAAATAAATCCATGTGAAGCGTTGATGGAAAAAAATCATCGGTTCGCGAGGAGGTAGTCTTTCGTAGACAAGATTGACGATATCATTTCCCATTTTATAGAAGGGTTATAGATATAGGTTCTGAAATTAAAAAAAATAATATCTTAGTATATGTTGGATAATTATTTATTTATATAATAATATTTTATTATTATTTTAAGGAGGTGTAATAGGAAGTAAAACGAAAAATATCGATTAAAACAATACCTTTTTTCAATGAAAACTTCATGTTGCCTAAAAAAGCCTTATTTGAGGGATTAATAATCAAAATATAGAAAATTGGAAGTGGGTATAAAATTAATTAAGATTATTGGGAAGATATTGGTAGAACCAAGATTACTCATATGTGTTAATAGAATATGATTGGGGTTCCCTTTTGTAGGTGTGGGAGAGGACACACATGGTTTTTTTAAAAGAAAAATGCATTCCCACATATTACACACACCATATGGATAAAAATGGATCATTATCCAACCATAGAATATATGTGGTCAAAATATATACATAAATATGAAACTTTTCCAATATTTAGAGCATTATAACTCTTTAGATGAGACTTTTACCACCAATAAACTTGTATTGAACTTAACCAAAGTGTATAATTATTATTGTTTTTACTATTTATTATGATGAAAAATTAATTTAAAGATATTATATAGTATTAATTTTTTTAAAATGGAATAAATTTTACCAATTTCAATTCTTATAATTCATATAATTTTACTCCTAATCAATCCCGAATATGTGATGAATGGGCTGCCTATAAAATAAATGTTTTTTAACTATAAAACATTTTTATTTCACAATTCACCATGAAATTGATTCCAATGTCATAAATTAAATTGATAAAAAAATAATATTAATAATTTAATTTAAAAACCATTTTAAAATATAATAGAACGTGTAAATACTTTGAAATAAAATGAAACTGTTATAAAATTATTATTTTCTTCCATTCATCGAAAAATTAATCCTTTCAAAAAATTATCAAAAAATGATACTAAAAAATATTTTACAAATTATTTGGAAAATTGATGTAAATATTTTAAATATAAATCTACTAAAATATTATTATAATTTATATATATGATTTCCTCATAAAAATAATTAAATATTATTTTTTAATAAAAGTTATTTCTGATGAATAAAACCAATTTACTCAAGATTGAGTAATTAATTACTATAATTTTATTAAACAATATTTATTGATTTGAAAAACTATATATATTTAATAAATAATTTTATAAAATTAAAAAAAATTAAACATATGTCTAGGTTGTAATTGTCATGTTTTTTTAATGATAAATTAATCGTATAACATGATCCAACAGATCTTATTTTTGCGTGTAACACAAGATATCAATGAAATTAATTTTTTTGAAAAAATTTTCAAATGAAATCATGGCGTTCAATAAGTAAACAAATTTTATCCTTATTTAAGAAAATTATATTCAAATGATTACATGCTTATAATATATATATATTTATAATATAAGATTTACAAGAGATGAATATGGAATAAAGAGGAATTATATAAAGGGAATTCATCATTGGAATGTCCAAATAAAGGTACAAAAGATAACATTTATCTTTTGAGGAAAGAATTTTAAAACTAAAAAAGTAAAAAAAAAGATAAAAAAACATGCATTTTAATATAAAAAATTTAAATAACAATTTCAAATGATATAAAAATTATTATGGTTCTTATGAAAAAGTAGATCTTTGGGGGTAGATAAATTATGGACAGGAAGGGGAAACAATCATTTAAAGGGATATAAAATATTTTTAACATATATTATTTTTAAGAGAGAATTATAAATATACATTAATGAGTAATGAAATCACAGTGTGATCTCCATGAATATAAATATTTTATACGATATGAAATTGGAGTTGAAATTAAATAAAAACGTCACAACTTATGAAATCATGTTGAGTTATGAAAGAAAAATACTAATTTAGTAATCATTGAATTTAGAATTTATTATAATATTGAAAATAATATGTTTCTATCAGTAAATTTAATTATATTATAATGTATTTCAAAATTAATTATTGGGATGTATATACAATATAGTTATAAGAAATATGTGCATGACATTAGAACATGTCACAATAATGGAAAATTGAGATGAAAAGCATTTCAGATTATGAATAATATAAAAATATATATTTTTAATGACATTTTTAATTTTGATGAAGTAAAATAACCATAATAGAAATAATGAATTATATTATATATCCAATTGTTAGTATATGCACAATTCAAAATAAATTAGACACATAAAAGAACATGTATCTTAAGGAAGGGTGTTTTGATGTAAAAAACATTTTAATGTATAGAATCATTCTTAACATGCACTTAACATCATAAATTGTTCAATATTGTTCATTATATATAATTTAAAGAACTATATTAAAAAAAATTAATTTCTAATATTTTATGTATTATTATTAGTAATTTATTTTTACAGTTGTTTCACATGTTTTTGGTTACATATGGGCATTACATTAATTTTTTTGTAACAATTTCTTTTTGATAATAATGATAAGATAAATTTTAAAATAAAATCCAGATATCTATAGTATTTTATTTTTATTTCCATTATTATAAAATTCTAAAAATTATTATAATTTTTTAATGGTGATTCAATAAAAAATTAAGAAAGGTTCTGTGAAAATTATATTTAAGGAGGTTAATTTTAGGATGATTTTTTAATTATAGATTGTAAAATATTATTATTATATAATATTAATTATGTAATAAATATCATATTAATTAATTAATTATCCCTTTTTAACTTATCATTATAGGTGGAGATGTCAAATCGAACACGTTATTCATGGATGCATTAGTATTTACACAGACAATTGACATTTATTTGATTGTATATTTTAAAAAAATAAATAAATAATTATTATATCGTAAATTAACTACAAAACATTATATAAATTATAATTAATTTCAAAGTTTATTGTGGTGATAAAATATATTGATATGTTTTTTAAGATGAAATACATGAAATAAAGATAATATATACATTAGAGACACGATCTGTCCTTGGTATTGAAGGGATTCAACTATCATAGTGGGAATCAATGATTAGGGAACTGGTATTGGGATGTAGTTGGATAAACATTTTATAGTTTAATGGAGTAATTATATGGTACTTTGTATAATTGAATGGGAGGAACTAGAAACCATTTTAAGATATAAAATTCTTCTTTTTAATTTCTCCTTATTTTTAAAATATTTCACTCCATTATTCATAAGAAAAGCACCAAAAAATAAAAAATAATGGTGTTGGAATATATTTTATAATGATAATAAGTCCACTATTAAAAAATATAAATGTATTTCACATGATATAGAAACATTAAAATATTTTAAAACATTTCACCATAATTTACACTTGTCATGACATCATCTCTTTTATATTTGATAACAAATTTTACTGCCCAAAATTAAAATTGATATAATTTACTAATATTTTATTGTGATTATAAATAATTAAATACTTTTATTATGAAGAAATTATCCCCGTTTTTATAAATTAAGTCATGTATCTGGACATATATATTAAATGACATGTTCTTATAAAAAAGTTTATTTAAAGAATAATGATTTTTGATTTGGATAGAATTATCCATGCTATTGAATCAAAAATAATTTAGAATAATTATTATAATTATATGATTATTAATTTAATGGTAAAACTATTAGAAACTTCTTTTCAACATGTTATTAAAAATTAAAGGAATATATAGGAAAATAATTTTTATTAAACTCTTGATAAATTTTCAAAATTTAAGGAATGGGTTCATAATATAAAAAATGTATATTAAAATGATTTAATTTGTTTAATTATATATAATTTTTATAAGTGTTTTCTAATAAATTAACTATATTCATAAAGTAAAATAATTTCTTAAAATTGACAATATTAATGAAAATAGATCTTCACTATTTACTCAAAAAATGTTTATTTTTTAAAAATACTAATACATCATCATAAAATAATTATTCTATTCTAAATCAAAAAATTCAATAAATTTTTTCAATATAAAATTAGAAAATTTTATAAAAACCTTTATAATTAAATCATAAATCGTAGTTATTTTTTATATGAAATTGAATCTTATTAAAATAATTGGTGTTTTTTATTTATAATTTCTAATAAATAGTAATAAATATATCACAAATAATATTTATGTTTTTTAAATAATCATTTAACAATGATATACATCGTTTAATTCAATAAAACATACAATTAAAAAAACTGGACTCATAAACATAATAATTATTTATGTAATTTTTTGTAAAATAATCTTCATATAAAGATATGTATTAATTTATTTTATAATTTATTTACATATATCACAACCAATTAATCCAACAACTTATTCATGATGGACTAAGATCATTATACATCATATTTGGTTATCTTTTTCATTATTTTTATTATATGAAACATGATTCACATAATAAGAAGAATATATATATTAATGTTTTTGGTCCTTAAATATCCCATGAATATGTTTAAATTACTACCTCTGCAAAAGTGATATATATATATATTCACACTTATCATTAAATATTAATCTAAATCCTTTATAAGATTACTAAAAATATTATATTGATATAAATAACATCATTTACATGTTTAATAATTATAATATGACAAAATATTCATTTTGTTTACCATACTCACCTATAGATTATTATTTGATAATATTGGGGTTGATTTGACAACCTACTTAAAAAAATCTCATTTCTTCTATCATAGATTACACTTTAATTATAAATAATGTTATTATTATACATCAATGTTTAAATAATGATTAGTATATTGATATATAAAATACTTATTAATATTTAACATTTTATTTTTTTTTCCAAGCTTTTGATTGTTGAAAAATACTGAAATAGGTTTGTCATAAAATTTATCATCAAAAAAAAAATTTTTTTTTTTGAAATACACTGATTTTTATTCACAAAAATAGCATTAATTGATTTAATAGTATTGTTAAATTTATTGGATTTTAATTATTTATTTTTTCGAATAATTATTTTATTTTTATATAATTTTGAAAGTTTTTTATTTGATCATTTTATTTGCTTGAAATATTTTCTATAAATTATAATATATATTTTATGAAGATTGTAATAATTACTAATAATTTGATATTTTTTTATATGATTGGTATCCAATCATGTTTAGAACCCCGTGTTTCCACTAAAAATTATATTCATTATCCAATGTTTTAGTAAGGAACCTCACATTTAAGTACCAATCATTTAGTGTTTACCAAACATAAGAAACCAAACATTGGTAGATTAGTCCACATTCTAAAACTCTATGTTTAATAAAAACCATTCAATATAATACATATTAATGGATTTACTCACATACAATGAAACCACACATTGAACTAGTAATCCATGGTATTAGAATTATGAATTTTCCTGATATTTATGTTATGATTTTTCTGGAAGAAATATCTCATAAAAAAAATTCCATTAAAGTGGATAAAAATAAATTTATAAATTATATAATATTTACATGTTAATTTATGATTTTCAATTTTTCTATAAATTAAAATTTCAATAACACTTTTTATCAGGTTTTTTTCAAGATCTAGTTTACCAGAATAAATTCATGATGCTTCATTAATTATAAAAGGGATATACGTGGAGTGTTGCTGAATATTTTAAATAACAAACTCTTTATTTGAATCATAAAAAAAATCAATTTCTCTAAAACATATTCAAATTTTTATTATGACAAGTGAATATATTTTATTTGTTGTAACAAATAATATATATCTATTATAATTTTCCTTCATCTTATTGACGATGTTTAGCATTTTAACTCATAAATATAAGTGATTTAGATGATTTGTTTGTATCCTTCATACTTCTATGAAATTTCAAATACTTTTTTTTACTTTTTTATCTAAACTTATTCAATATAAACATTAATATTCTTCTAGAAGAAGGATCTGTGAAGATATTAATCTATTCCCTTGAGTAACTTTTTACCTATTATTATAAACATCTGTATTTGAATAATATCAATGAGAATTTATCAATCCAAATATACTTTATCTTGTATAAAATATAGGTTTTTTAGTGTTTTAAGGACAATTGGATGACCTTATTTAAATCCTTGTGTTATATTGTGTCTCACATACTAGTATCTTTCAATCAGTTGTCGAGATACCCTTGATGGAATCTGTTAATAATAATCACCATCTCATTAAGATATTGTCAATGGAGTTGAATATTGTATCATTATGCATTGAACCACTACAGGAATTCATTATGTAATCATAAATTATTTTATATATAATTCACTATCTACATATTTAATAATAGTGTGACTTCTAGGATCTATTGGGATTTGTTATAAATTTATCTCTTTTTCTAAAAGGACATAATTTCACACAACATATTGTGTCTTTATAATCATTTATTATCAATTTAAATTTCTTGTGAAGTGAAAAAATAACATTATAAATAAATGTAAAAAATACATTTCATTGCATCTAATGATCATCTAAATATAAACTTTCAGTATTTAAAAAAGTATCAAAACATCCACTATGAAACAAGTAATAATAAAATAATAAAAAAATAACATTCAATAATGACAAAAATAATATTAAATATTGTATTTATATTTAATTTTTATAATTGAAATTTTTAAGAACATATGTTATTGAATATGGTTTTAATATATGTTCTTTAGAATATGATTTTTTTAATATAGGAGGTTAGTGTAATTACGACTAAGAATGATTAACAGTCAATGTGTTTATCTCAAATTCTATTATTTCCAACATGTTTTATAAGATGCACGTATTATTACTAATATAGTGTGTATACATCCCATTGTGTACACAATATCAATTAATATGTTTTATTTATGCTATTTGATTTCCATATTGATGTTATCTTATTCACAGGGTATCTATAAAAAGGTTTCTTATGTTGTAACGATTTTTTTAACAAATCATATTTTATTGAATCATAATAATTACTATCAGTCTATGATTATAAAATAATCATAAATTATAATATATGGTGACAATATAATTTATTACCTCGAAATATAATATTAAAATTTAAATTATATTATTTTTCCTTGGGGATCATGTTTTTAAATAACTATATCATTGTGATGAATAATTTTCATTCACATTATAAATGGTTTTCCATAAACTTTCATGATTTATCATCCCCCAAATATTCCATTTTTTTAAGGATAATTACATAATATATCATTTGAAATTTATATTTCCTTTTTCTTTGTTTTTGAAGGACTTTTATTACACATTCTACAAAGTTGAATTTTAGGAAATGTATATTAAAACATTAAAATCGGTTTCCTTCATTGATATTTTCTATTAAATTTCAATATATTTTTTTTAAATAGATATTATATATTTTCAATACATTACTATTTCTAGGCTATATAAATAAATGTTTTCATAATTTTACTAAACAACTTTTTGAAAATGACTTATTAATGTGTCAAATAACTCTAGGAATATAATAATATATAATTAGAAAAACCATTATGAATTATGACACTATTTTAGGAAATGATCTTTATGAATCATCCATTTAAATATTTTAAAATGTGTTAAACAAATTATTTTAAATACAACTTAATTTCAAATTAAAAGGGGATATCATTGTATCTTTCAAAATTTAAAGTGTTATTAAAAAAACTAATAATTTTTTAATTTAATTTCAATGTCATTTGAATTTAACAAAGAACACAATTGTGCCTTTATTTATGATAAAAGGAAAAATTTGAAATGTCCCAACATTATTTTAATGATCACATTTTTTTAATTTTTATTATATTTTATTAACATAAAATTATTTAATATTAATTAAATTTTATATGAATTTTCTTAGAATTTAAAAAGGCATAATTATCCCTTCATATTCAAAATTATGTATCAATTCATTTTAAAAGGGTTTACACAACTATGATAACATGAATTGATGTTTTTTATGTTTCACATAAGATGTTTTATTATGATACCATCCACCGACACCCTCAAGATTGATTATGAAGTGTGATTTGGATATCTCTATGAAACCCATCTCATTTCCACGGGATGCGAATTGTTTGAAATTTGATGGATTTATTTGAGGTAGAATAAATTTCATGTATTTTTTTTATCATTTATAAGTACTGAAAAATATTTCCTCCTAATTTTTTTTATAGATCACGATATCAAAAGCATACATGGGTGGGAACCCCGGCCCAAAATGGTACCCTCGTTGTTAGGATGCGGCTAAGTGAATAAAGTAGTATTTAGTTGAATACCAAAATATTATATAGGTTTTTTTCCCAATACCAATAAGATAAATGAGTTTTTATCCTTATACCCAAAGATAACATGAGTACTATCCTAAGCATTAGTGTATATTATAGTTGATAGTCAAAGACCACTACGTGATACTGATAGGGTAAAAATGCATAATTAGTTGGGTTATAATTTCATATGAATTCATTTATGACAAGTGTTTATGATATAAAATTATATTATAAAAACATATATCATTTTTTATTTTTTTCATGTTTCTTCAATCATATTACATGTATTTTTTTATAATTTGAGACTACAAGTCATTCATTTATGACTTGTGGAAAATACATAATATTACATAATTTTTTTTATAAATTGTTATACCTATGCTAATGTTATATAATATTCTGATTATATAAATGGTGGTGTTGTTAATCATTAATGAAGAAATAATTTTTTATGGATCTATAATAGTTATATTTATGTTTACCTTATTATTAATATTAAACAACACTTTTTTTGATAAAAATTTCATAAACAAGATCCTCACTAACTTCTTCATTGTGAATCATAATAACATTAATTTTGAAATCAATATGATAATCTAAAAATAAATATCAAAAATCAATTGAAGTACATTTATTTATTCTAAAATGTTGAGAATTGAATATAAAAATATTATTATTACCTTCTCTTATGAAACAAGTACTGAAAAACAATCTAAGATAATACGATTTCATAATTAAAATAAAATAAAACTAACTATTATATTTGTAATAGATGATCATTAATGACGTTTTCAATGCAAATTAGTATGAATATTTTCTACAATTGCATATGAAGATAATTATTAATTTTATATAAGATTTTAGATCATGTTCAATAATATTGAATTAATTATAATGTTATTTAATATCAGTCTCCATTACATGAGAAATGATTTTTATGTATTTCAATCTATTTAAATGGATTTAATTCCTATAATTAGATACATAATATCCTAAAATAACCAATATTTGTGGAATTCAATGATCCATTTTATTATATATCTGTAAGGGAGTACATATTGAAATTATTTATAAGTGTAATATGTTTTTCTTTTATAATGTTTTTGAGTGACAATAATTCATTTTATAAAATGGGTTTACACTATAGTTGTCCTATATTACATAATGATACTTTAATTCTTTATCAATATATGAAAAGTTAAATTAATTAATCAAATAATTCAATTTGAATTTTTTTCTCAAAATTTATATCTATATTATGAACAATTACCATTTTCATTGAAAATAGTTTCCCATTAATCACAATATATTCCCTCATCATCAATGTTTTTTACATTGTAAACCAAATTTTGTATTATCTCAATTTAGTTCAAATTTAACATTTCATATTAACTAAATAATGATTAATTACAATTTTATATCATATCCCTATGTTAAAAATTACATATTACAAACAGTCACCAAATCATAATAACATATCGTTCCGTCTCATTGAAGATCAGCTAAATAAGAAAATTATTTTACAAAAACATTCGAACAAGTATAATGAATTTAACAATAAAAGACTCTAATAGAGTCTCCTCAATTTTGATAAGAATCATTATAATTTTGGGAATGAAAACATGATAATGGGTCTGTAATACTTCAGGAACATTTATTGTAATTTTTTCTTTTTATAAATAAATTGAAGAATAGTGAAAACATGATTAAATAATTCGATTGAATCATAAATAATAATATTATATAAAATTATTTATCTCAAATTAATTTAAATTATCAATTAACCATGTAAAAACTATCTTAGACTGTGTTTTCTATAGTTTCTTATATTGATTATATCTCATTGAGTATTGGGAAACATGAATTTAACAAGAAAACAGTTACTAGTATTAATTTAAAAAATCCATTTAATTATTTTAATGATTTTAAAATATTTTTATTGAAAAATATATATTTATGAATTTTTATAATTCATATAAAAATATATTTTTAATTCATAAACAGAAGCCTAATATATTTGATATGTAAGAAGGGTTTCTGTTCAAATAAAAACATTTTTCCTTATTTTCTCTAAGTCAAGAATAAAAATGATTCAATTAGGTTTATATTATTTTTAATGATAAAAAACTAAATTTTGTGAAAAATAAAATATTTTCTATTTTAGTTAACAAAATATTGCTTCTCTATATATACATTAATTTAATTCTTAAAATAAATATTTATTTCAAAAAATTGTATCCATAACATTTTTAAGGATTATAATAAAAATATTGTTTCCAAGTTATATAAACATTATGTTATAAAATTAATTAATGTATATAATAATAATATTTAACAATATTTAACAAGAATAGTTTAATTTTTTTATAATGAATAGTATAAATAATAAAAATTTGATCCAATAGTTATGGATAAAATGGGATTACTGGGGGGTTAAACTAAGAGATAAGTGTATGGAGTACACATAACTATAGAGTTATTATATTGGTATAAGACAATTAGACATCTTATTTATTTCCACTTCAATTCATTTCCATTTAATTCCACATTAACATGAAAATTATTATATATTTATTTATCATTTATGTAATTTAATGAGTATCCCTCCCATCACATTTAAAAGGGAACATATTTTCCTACATTATTCATGATAGTTGAGAACCATAGATAGATCAGTCCATACATAAAAAAATTCAAAGAATGATACACTAATTTCTTAAACATCTATTATTCTTATCAGACTATCCAATAAAAGCTTAATGTCCATTCTAGATGATGTCTCTCAAAGAAGAGGTAATCAACTTTTATGAATCCTTCAATGTTTTTTATTTCTTGTACTACATGTAAATTGATTATATCCAATGTAAAATAATGAATCCATTATCATAAATATAGTAGTATATTAATATGAATATCAGATAACCACTTTTCACCTCATTCGCATTTTATGAGAAATGAAAACATTAATTGTGCATATGTTTAGCATAAAAAATGTATATTGCAGGGTAATTATTTGTTAATTACTACTTTAAATAGATGGTAATAAAGATGCATCTAATAAATATATTTTATAATTATGATAAAATTTTGATTCATGAAATATATTATAATAGATTCTTTCTTAAATTATTTCCTATTAATAACTAATAATGTTGGTTCTGGGTTAATATGGACTACCAACTCCACAAAGTGATACGATCAAAATTTTATATTTTCATTTCATGACTGAATATAAATATATTTATAATGAATATATAATATATATTCTTTAATTATGAAAATTATAGTAATGAAAAAACCATGACCAATATGAAAGGATCATAATTGGAGAATTTAAACATACAAGAAAAATAAATATGTTAACATTTATAATGATAATGATGTAAAATAATGACAGTTAATTATTGGGTGATAAGGTGTTATTATTAAATCATATATTGTTTATCACAACCTGTCCCACAGGGCATTTTCTGTGACTACCCCATTCCTGTCATGCATAGGCTAGAGGCTAGTGACTAGAATTAGAAAGACATATCCCAACAAGGGAAATAATTTAATTAAAACTTGTACCCACACACATGACTGACCGCATCCCAACACACTAAAAGTGGGAAACCTGTATAACAATAAAACAAATCTGAGTGCAAGTACAAGTGAATATAAGTGGGTCAGAAGAAAAACCCAACAAGAAACATAAAAATGCAATGTAGAAAATGGAAACTATGGTGACCATATGTGGAAAACCCCACCAGCTCATAAGAGTAGTTAAGATACCTGATGATGAAATATTATGTCCATCCCTCCTACTTCTACATGTCACCACCTGGTCCTAGGCCACCAATTCCACCGTTGTAGTGTCCTTCTCTCTCGTCCCCCTGACCACCTCTGTCAACACATCGATCATCTGCACACGACACAAAACGTGCAGGCGAAGCCCATTCCAGGGTGTGTATTACAATAATCAGAAGGGGCCATGATTCCCTCTAATTTAATAAATCTAGATCATATTATTTTTTCAAGAGTCTCTCTTGTAGACCCTCACAAGGTCTCTAGGTGATAACTCACATAGTATCTCTATGTGCTGACCCACAGAGGATCACTGGTTGCTGACCCATAGAGGATCGCAATGTGAGGACCCATAGACGATTTCTAGATGTTATCCCACATAATATCTCTAGGTTTCAACCGACATATAATCACCAGTTTCTGAACCAATGAGGATTTCTTGGTGCTGACTCACTAAGAATCTCTAGATATTGACCCACTCTGGATCTCTATTCTTTCTTCACGTCACAGCTTTCCACTGGATTCCCACACATAGCATGCTTCATTTCTATTTGATCCACTCCTCTAGAAATCAGACATATATCAATCAACATTATGTATCACAAAGTGTAACCCCAACGGTCTGTCTTTTTGTAAGGTTCCCTACACAATAGACGATGTGTCGATCAGACACCTGATCTCTATGTTATGGGCTTTATTGAAAAATGGGATTGGTTGAATTTGAGTCTGATCCAACTATGTACTCCACAAACATCCTACAAAACTCATTGGGAGTATACATAATCGGCATCCCCAACACAAGGGTCCCAACGTCACGAACGACACATCAATCAGACACTCGGGCTGATAGATTTGGGTATTTTAGTAAACACGGGATAATGGAATCTAGGCCCGGTCTGACCTGGTCAGACCAACATGACCAAGTCTCCCTGGTGACACATATACCCCCGTTTAATTAGAAAAACTTGACCTGACATGATTTGTGTTGGGTTTTTTATTGTCTGGTTTGGAAAGTGGTCCAGGCCCAATGGGCCTTACTGGACATGGCATTGGGAGGCCAAGGGTCCAGCCCTCCGAGTTTCCCAAAGACCTGGTTTCATCCAGCCTAATATGAAGTGCGCGAGGATTTCATACGAACAAGGGTCCAGCATGCTGGGGTTGGTCTGGTTGGGCATGCTGGCTAGGTCATGACCCACTCACAAATGATTGGTTGTGCAGTGTGGTTGGTGGGGCATCGTCCTGCTTAAATGTTGTAGTCATGCAACATTCATCCCCCAACTGGCCCTGTGGGCGCATATCCTTGTCCAGTCATAGTTGATGGAAGCTGGCTCACTAGCCATAAGACAACCCAGACACTGGACTTCCCTCCACATAGAACCTAGTTCCATATCTCATACTGCCATCAATGCCAGCCAAAAGCCCTCGGTTCCACCATCTATCATGTCGCTGGTGCCACTACATGCCGCTGCCACTGACGCGGTGACAAAACCATCAACATGCCACTGTGTGCACTTTGGTGTTCCATTATTCACGTCTCTTGCATCTATGGTTCACATATATCACCCTCTTCACTAGAAGGTCTCAAATAAGTATTTCCATATATACGAGAGTTTTTCCTGGAAGCTCACCAACACTGGATGTGCTCTTACCTTGTTCGTGTGGGTCCATTCCCTCTGCGCTAGATGTTTATAATCAAGGGAGGTCTAGGGATTTCACATCTATAAATAAGGATAATTAGACATCAGATTATGTAATCCAAAAATAAATTAATCCTTCTCGCATAAACGCACGAATCACGGATCAACCTATTCATGGCTTGATCTGTGTTCTCCATTTCTATGAAAAAGAACAGTGAAGAAAATTTAAAAATTAAACAACCCTCTATTTTGTGGATGTTTTATACCAACTAATTCATGCTCAAGGATTCAATAAGTCAATGTATCTTCAAGATTCTTTCTTTGAGGCATGTCAATGATGATGAAGTATCGCCGACTTTCGTTTTACTTTTTGGGAGAGAAATAAATTCGTCGGTTCATCCGAGAATAACAATATTTTAATTCCCCATTATCCCACGTTTTGGTTCCATAAAAAGAATCATGTCGCATCATTTCAGTTATAGAGTGGTGTTGCATCATTAACCTTACTTTATTACATCATCTCACTTACTGATAAAGTCTATTAATGAGCTCATTAATGTGTCATATCACCCCCTGATCACTACACCACAATGATTCCATCCGTTATCCAACTGTGAGTAATGAAAAGGAATAATTAAATTAAATTAGTTTATTATATTTTTCAAAATTTCTGAAAAATAACATTTCTGATCGTCCATTACCAGCCAGTGTGAAGTCATTTCGAGGCGAATCATGGCAATCCGAATTCAATGGTGCCTTAATATTTTTGATCTGAGAACCATTTAAAAATATAGAGAAACCCTCTAAAACATTTATTGAATATACCATAAAAAAAGTTCAAAATAATTAACTTTCACCCTCAACCTTCACCAGTAAAGGTTAGGCTCTACCTAAGGGGAAAACACCCATATGTGGTCAACACTACTCTCATATATTCAATATGTGTTACTATATAGGAGTTCTAAGGATTTCACAATAAAATAATTGTAAATTATTATATTCCTGGCCAAAAAATAACTGCCAATGTTGGACAACATAAGAAAATACTAGGCTCTACCTATGGAAATCATACCCAAATGAGTTCTGAAGTGGTCTTATATTTTTAATTTGAGTCACGGGTCATGAGTTATATTCATTTTAAAAATAAAATAATTTGATTTGATTATTTTATTTATGGTTATGCCATTTTTTGTTTTTCTCACTAGAGGCTTGCACCCAGTAAACATAAGTTGCGCCTAGAGTAATCCCGCCATCTGGAACACAGTAGTTCCCTCATACATTAGATCAAATCAATGATTTATGTGTTAGGAAACTTTTTTCATGGAAACCAATCATGCACTCTATTTAAAGAATAATGTTTTTTGACAAATCATTCTGGGCACTCCGAGCCTCAGAATCAAATGCCTTATAAGTTCTTGGTCTCAAAATAATTCTACATAAATAAATAAAATTACATTAATATTTCAGAACATTATATTCACCAAACCTTTGGAATTTTTGTCCTCAAAAGCTAAAACAAAGGAAAAACAAACAAATTGGGGTAATGAGCACGAATCTGATCCTCACACTACTATATTATCTCCTAGATATTCTCATACTTCCACTGAACAAGCACTAGAGGAATTTTATGTCCATGAAGATCCCACTCTTATTGACCATTAATCTTCATCGAGAACTATGAAAACATCACCCCATCATCAATTTCAAGCTCACCCCAGTAGGTGATATGGAATGGATCTTGTATGTACCTCCACAACTGTGATAAATAAAAACAATTGTGAACACAATGCATCTGTGGGGGACGAGAATGGTGGTACACCCCCTCACTAATATTGGTGAGAATCTGGAGTGGTCTAATGAACCTCAAAGAGATCTTTTCATCCTGGACAAATATCTACCATCCCTTTCGGGGTGCGATATGAAGGAAAACATGATCTCCCTCCTCAAACTCCAAGGGTCTCTACCTCATATTTGGGTAATAATTATGTCAACTCTATGTAGTCCTCCTCCAATAAAAGATGATGAATACATTCTCAATGGTATCTACTATAAAATATAGAACCATGAATGGTAACTCCCTATGGTCTATCGAACATAGAGGTGATCTGCATGGAATACCATACAAGGCCTCAAATAGTATCATGCCAATGTTGGAGAGATATATGTTGTTGTATAGAAACTCTAATAGTGGTATGTGGTCTATACAATTACAATAAACATCAAGGATGTAAGCAAGAATCATTTCCTACAAGGTCTGTATGGCCCACTCCGTCTGACCACAAGTATGTGGGTAAAAAGTTGTGCTAAAGTGTAGCTGAGTCCCGAACACCTCTGGAAATCCCTTCCACAACTATGATATAAAGTGTTCATGATGGTAAAAGACAACTTTCGAAGGCTTCCTGTGAAGCCTCAAAATCTCTAAGACATAGAGGTGTCTCATGCCCGATACTAATCCCTACTCCATGATGGGTTGGATGTGAACCGACTTATAGATTTAGTCAACGATCATTATGATAGAGTTGCAGCCCCTAGATCTGTGGGGTAACACTATCACAATATCCATTAGGATATCATCTCATTTCCACTCTAGTACCTAGATTGGATTGGGAAATCATGTTGGAACTTTATGCTCAACCTTCACATACTATCAAGTGGGGCCTCGTGAAATGAAATTGGCCACAACATTTTTCATCCCCAATCACTAATACAGATGTCAAAGGTCCAGGTGCATCTTCTACACTTCTAGATATACCACAAATTTGGTTGTATAGAAAATCCTCAACACCTACTCCTGTAATGTAATAATTACTAAGGTGTACATTCTAAAAAGGATGAATTTCTCCCCACCAATAAATAATCCGCCAAGAGCATGTCCTCAAGATAATTGAGCACATCAGTCCCCAAAGTCAGCATCCACAAAATGTACCTCCCTTAATCATTGTATGATTGGGGGAGTGACTGTAATTTACTAAAGGTAATTCTCTCCATCATCATCCATGAAGGATATCGCCATTGTTGAATGCTTCTCTGTCTACTCACTCGGTAGCTTTAAACCAGAAATCCTACAGAGGGAATCATCCATCACACCCCCTTATAAGGAGTATAGAAAATCTCAAAGTGATACTCCTAGAAGAACTCTAGCCATAGTCCTTGTCCCAACTACATAAAAGCATACGTGCACCATTAAATTGATGCTAAAGGCTAGACATTTTAAGTTATTGATGTTCCCCACAACCATTTGGTAGTGTGTACTTTATATCCACAGTAAGATATTTAAAGTGACGGTAATCCACACTTAACATCATGCACTGGGTCTTACAAAGATCTTCATCTACAAGTCCCCCACCTAATCCCACTATTATTTAATCTCAATGGAAGAGCATTGATATATTTATGCTGATATTAGTGCCAAATCATAGTGTAGAATGATACATATGTCCCTCCCCATTGTGTAGTGGTAATCATTGAATAATCATTTGAATAGACATTACCGTACTTTACCTCTTCTATTGGGAACTAATACCTCAACACATCTACATCCAAGAGGGTGAGTTTGGCCAACTCAAGAGTGATCAGTTTCCCCTCCTATGAACGAATTTATTCCGAGGAGCCTGGGATTCCTTTTTTGGTGACCAAGGTAAACCCCATTCCAGTGTTATCGATATAACACCACATTTTTGCTTAAAACAAGAAATTTGAGAATGAATTGTGGATGAACACTTCATACCCAAAATAAAATCGAAAATCCTTGACTCTTTCACCAAGAGGATCTAACCAAAAATCTTACCTCAAGGGTTATATCACACCATCAACCAATGTGTGACTATCATGTCTCCTCTAGTAGTTTTCTCTAGAAGAAATGATCATGAAAACTATTTAACCAGAAAATATAGGTCTTGAACAAGATTCATGACAAGAATGAAATATTTTTACCTTTGTATATTAATAAGAAATCTACTTGTATACACGGATTGTACCTCAAATCATTCCTAGAGCCCTTGGTTCATACCCCTTGACTGCATGCAGTTACTCCCTTCATATGTACTCCAGCTCTCTAGGCATGGTAGGGATGACCTTGGGGTGATGTTTGTAACATGTCGAAATTTTTACCACATTATTTTACTCACCTATACCCTCATCAAAATCTATTTTTGAGATGAATCATTTTTCATTATCACGTCCTCTTCCCAAAAAAGTTTTACACTTCATTATCTCTGAGACTGACATCTATTCCTTACTATCCCACTACTAACATTTACTAGATGTATCTTCCTAACAAAAGAACATTAAACCACAAGGGTTATCTCTAGAACCCTTACATAAGTAGGAATGCAAAGAGTAATAGTGTTGGTTCGGATATCCCTAAACACATATCACGCGGAGGTTCGAGCCCTAAATCACCAGTAGTATTGTATTCATCGAGTACCTAGACTCTTCTATATGACTTGATAAAAACTAATATACTAACATGTCATTCGAGAAAATATATAGAAGCTTATTGGAACACATACTCTTTAGTTTGTTCATTTGATTGTTTTTTGGAAAGAGACCCCTTCTCTGAGAAGGGTTCTCTTGATCTGTCTATGGAAAAGTCACATAATTGTATTATCAGGTTAATCTAAACCCAAAACTCACCATGCTAGGCTGCATAGAAGGCTCACTTCTAGGACCACCATTTGATCTAATGGTGCCCTTGATTGATGGAAAATCTATCACCAAATCAAGACAGTCCTTAGCTGCATCTATGTTAGGCTCACATCAATTCCAGAAGGGTATTTGTCACTGAAACTCATGTAATTCATTGAGCCTACATGTGTCCTATAATGGTAGCACTAGTAGTTACTACGGACCAATGGGTATTGGCATTGGTGGGACACCACCCAAAAGTACCATCTCAGGCAATGAACCCTGTACCAAACCCACATCACTTTGTGGACCATTTTCATGGTCACACATTGGAATCATGTCTTCCTGTCTCTGTGGAGGCATCTTCAATATGAATCAAGATGAACCAAAATTAAAACAATATTCCTGGTGAGATGACTCTTATTCAAAAGAACATAAGGATACAATTACACAAAAAATGTTTTCATATATTGAGCAAAAAAAATAACCTGGTGTATGGATACTTTTGTGGCCACAACAACACTGGACTCTCCAATTCATAATGTCGAAC
This sequence comes from Viscum album, assembly GCA_963277665.1. NCBI lineage: Eukaryota > Viridiplantae > Streptophyta > Magnoliopsida > Santalales > Viscaceae > Viscum > Viscum album. The sequence goes on along the minus strand of OY728123.1, from coordinate 495,879,794 downwards.
TTGAAATACACAACAATGTTTCACCAAAACAAAACACAGACACTCGGTCTTCGTGGTACGACTGAACACCCTTTGATACCACTTTTTCACGAACCGTCCCCTAGGCCCCATGCTCTGACTATAGAAAACATGCCTTCCCTAGGGCATGGGCGGGTTATTAGCTCCAAAAACACATATCCAAAAAAGCTAAGACGTTTCATTTAAACCTATACACACAGACATGTCCAACCTCATCCCAAAATACTAAAAGGGGGAAAAATACTACCACTAAAACAAAGTTTATTTTCAAGTACCATTGAATGTAAGTGGGCTAGAATACAAACCCATCATGAAACTGAAAACTAAAAAGTAAAAAAAATATGATTTCCATCCACAGAAAACCCCACTTGATCAATAGAGTAGTGAAGATAATGAATGCTGAAGTACTGTATCCATCATACCCGGTCCTACTGGGAACCACCAGGTCCTTGGCCACTAAGTCCACTGTTGTAGCGTCCGTCAGAACAATTACCCTAAGAAATTATTTCAGATCATCTATCATATGCACCAGACACAACATGTGTGGGAGATACCCATGCATGGGTGATTATAACAATACTCTATATGGCCTCTGAGACCCCTATTGTTCTCTTAGTAATCCACAATGGAACAAACCACAAACCAATTACACCAATGGTAATACCACCAAGAAAGACCTAAAACAAATAACATAATGTATAATATGTACCTCACATCAGGTATACATATTTATTGTATAAAATATGATTAGTATTAAATCTAGATCATATAATTCTATAAAGATACTTTTGTTGTTGACTCTTACATGGTATATTGGTTCTAACTCACAGAGGATTGCTAGGTGATGAACCTCATTGGATTGCTAGGTGCTGACCCATAGAGGATCACTATGTGCAGTCCCACTGATGATCTCTACATCCTGACCTAAAGAGAATTACTAGGTGCTGACCCAAAAAGGATCTCTAGGTGCTAACCCACTCAGGATCGTTATTATTTCTTCACATTTCATCTGTCCAAATGATTCCCACACATAGCATGCTTGATTTCTAGAGGATCCTCTCATGAATCCATTGATCACACATCAAACAACAAGAATTCACACATATAGTAACCCCAAATTACTATCTCATTTAATGGTTCCCAACCCAATAGACATAGCATCAATCAGATTCTCAGTATTTACATAATGGTAATATTATTAAAAAGGACCGATTGGATTCAAGTCAAAATAAACCCTAGAATACTCCAAAATTAGCCAAAACTCAAGGGGAGTATCTAAAAGGACTACCCTATTGCAAGGGACACGGTACCACTAGTGCCACAGAAATGGGATGCCTGATATGAGATATACATGCATTTTAGTAAACATAGACCGGTTAAATCTAGGTCTTGTCTGACCTGGTCATACTAACACGACCCAAAAGGTGTGGGGGTCCTACATACATTGGTTAAATTAGACGGACTCGACCTGACCTAATTCATGTTGGGGTCTGTTAGGTCCAGACTAGTTTGTGGGCTAGGCCCAATGTCCCTTGTCTAACCAAGGATGGGGTGGCCAAGAGTTTGGGTCACCGGGATGTCTAGCGACCTGGTATCATCCAGTTTAGCCCGAAGGGTGAGTTTCTAACCTACTAGCATGGGTCTGAACTGCTAGTATCTGGTTTGGTAAGCTAGCACGGGCCTAGCCAACTGGCTAGGATTGGTAACCAATGATCGGCCACACGATGCTGACGGTGGTGCTTTGTCCTTCCAGGTTGTGGCAGTAACACCACCTCTATCCCCTGTTGGACTTATACTTGTGGGTCCTCCTCCAGTCATGGTTAAAAAAATCATAGATTGCCAGCCACCAGATGGCTTGGATGCTGGCTGCCCAACCACATGGCGTACGGATCCATGTCTCTCGTTTACATCGTGGTGTGACAAAGGTTGTGCCGCTCCAACAGGCCTCTAGCAAGACCGGAATCCCTCAATCCCTATATTTTGACATGCACTCGACACCACTACATGATGCCACTATCAGTACCGTCGTGTGCCGCCCATACCTGTGTGATGAAAAATCCTTTAGTGGACCACCATACATACCCCAGTAGTCCTTCCTTCACGTCTCCTTTGTCGATGGCCTAGAGAGATCAACCTCTTCAATGCGAAGTTCTCAAATTAGTAATGTCATTGATTCAAGAGTTTTTCCATGAAGAGCAACCATGACAGAGGTGTTGAGGCCTTGTTCTTGTTGCACGCTCCCTCAGAATTAGAGGGGGATAACCAAGGTAGGTCAGGGGATTTATCCTTGATAAATAGGGATAATTCAACCCTAGATAATGGAATCCCAATAGAAAAGTCACCATGAAGCATAAACAGATGAATCACATATCAACATGTTCATGAGTTGATCTGTGTTCGTAGTTTTTTTGAAAAATAATTGGGAAGATATTTTAAAATTTTAAACCCCCCCCCTACATCAATGACTTTCTATGACAATGCATTCATGCTCAAGGTTTCTAGAATTTGAAGTCTCTTTAGGCTCTGTTCTTCAGGGTGTATCAAAGACAATGGTGTCTCGCAAGTGTTCTTCATTCTTCGATGGAGAGGAAAAGAATCAGTGGTTCTTCAGAAAATCTCTATAGTTTAATTCCACATTCTCTCATATGTTGGTTTAATAAAAACAATCATGTGGCATTGTTTCTGTTTGGTTGCATCTTTTTGTCAATACAATGACATTATTTCATTGTTATACTGCATGATAATTGCAATTTATGCGCCTCATTAATGCTCATTATCGTCGCCTAGTTGTGGCACTACAATGTTCTTGTCTGCCACCCAATGATGAGTAACTAAATAAAATAATTCCTCTAAATTATTTTAATATTTTTTTAAAATTATGAAAAATAACATTTTAGTGGGTCCCTTTCCTGCCAATTTTAAGTAATTTCTCGTAAAATCATAGAATTCTTAATTAAACGGTTCCTTTATATTTATGAACCATGTACTGATTAAAAATAATGAAAAACTTGCACGCATGTTTACTAAATGTACCCTAAAATGTTCAAATTAATATTAATAGCCACCCTCAACCCACACCTATTAAGGTTAGGTTTTTCCTAGGGAAAACCTCCCTACGAGCTAAACAATACTATTAGATTTTCAATCCATGTGACCTTTTAGGTGTAATCTTTATTTTAAATTAAAATAATTGTAACATAATAATTTTATACATGACCAAAAAATAACTTCCACTTTTATCATGTGCAAGAAAATTTTAGGGTTTTCATAAGGAAAGAATACCATCATGAGTTCATTGGTGGTCTAACATTATTAATATATTTTACCATTTGTGAGTTACAAGCATTTGAAAAATAAAAATATTTTATTTAAATGTTTTATTTAAATTATTCCATTTTTTGGTTTTCTTGATAGAGGCTTGCGCCAACAAAACATAAGATGATCCTAAGGTAAACCTGATATCCTGAATGTAATTGTTCCCTCGTATTTCTTATATCGGAATCCATTTAATATTTATTTCCAATTTTCATAAAAATCTCCCACACATGGAATTTAAACCATATCATTTTTGAAGAATCATTTTGGGCACTCTGGGCCTCAGAATCAGATAATGTCTTAGTGCTTGGTCGTGATATAATTCCATGTAAATGAAAAAAAATAAAAAAAAAATTCTGGACATTACATTGTATTATAAATATAAATATGATTACATTTTAGATGTATGATAACTTTTTATTTATTATAATATAGGATAAAAACACCTATGAATAATGTCAGACATGAGGTAAGGATTTAATTCTATGTTTTATCAATATTCTAGATTAATTATGATTATGTTATCATTAATGTAATTATATGATATATCTATCTTAAAACCAATCTATATTCCTAAAAAATTATTATTTATATAAACATTAAAATTTTCAATCATTTTTGTCTCTCAATGTACTCAAAATTCATAAGGAATGTTATTTTGGAAAACTGACTTTCTTTCAATATTTAGTTAATAATATTTCAAATTAATGTCAATATTTAATTATTTTTCACGAAATATTATTATAGAATTATTTATTAAAGTAATTTTAAATTTTTTTTACTTTCTAAAAAATGGATAGAAAATAATATTCTTATATTTGTTGTAAATAATTCACATTTAATAAATAATTTGAGAAAAATATTTTATTCAAACTTTTTGGAATAATGAATTTTACTAATGTCATTAATGTTACTATCCTTGAAGAATTATTAATATTTTCCATGTTTTAATATGACTGAAATTTTTCTCCCTTATAGTATATATATATTTTGATTATATATAATTGACTCAAAAAATTATAGTGTTTTTTCACATGAAATGTTTATCTGTTCTTTTAAATGATTTTCCATCTATTCCATAATACATTGATGTATATAAATATTAACAATTGATATAATATACTGATAAGAACCACTATATTACACTTGTGTTTTTATGAAAATTTAATTATATTTATTTAATAATGAATACATTTATATTATTTATGATAGTTTTTAAATACCAATTTTTTGATGATAATGAAATTATTATTTCTTTATTTCGTAAATATATTGATTAAATTTTATTTAGTCTATAATGACCAGGACTTTTATGGCCTCTTATTTCATTTTCTCGCATGGAAAAAAATTATTAGGGTATTTTTCATATGTTTTACCTATTTTTGTATGACGTATTGGAACTAGGCTATAATTGTAAGATTATGATGTATGAAAATAATCATGCTATCATTTTGAAATGTATTTTTTATTTTCCATTTGATTATTTATTTTTCTATTTAGTACTTGGGTATTTTCCCATTTTCCAAATATTCATAATATAGATTATATGATTATTTTCTATCTCTTCTATATTATACATGTTTTAATAATCGTATGAATGGTTATATTGTACTATTTCTCTTTCTATGCATAAAAAATAACCATTTTTTAGATTTCACATTCCACTGATACCAAAAACAATTTATGAATTATTTCAGGTCTATTCTAGTAAAAATGAGAATGTACTCACTAGAATATAATGTTTTATTTAATTTATTAATACTTAATATGGGAATCATATATGAATCTAGTTTAAAAATATATTTACATAATTTTATAACTTAGGATTAAATATACTATATATTATTCAAATAAATTAAAATAAACATCAATCATGGGTTACTTGATTCTGGGTGTAACATTTGTTATTTGTGGAATTTTATTATAAAAAATTATATCGACACTTAAGAAAAAATTTATTATAGAACATAAATCCATTATAGACTATATGTATAATCCTATGTCAAGTAAAATATAATAATATATTATTATAGTTAATATCTTCTATTTTGATTTTCGAGACAATAAATCACAGAAATTAGGCTAGATGCTTGATGAACCTATGTAATCACTAATACTAGGAGTAACAACTTAAAATGTGGTGTATTTGGTATTAACTCAGTCGTGATTGGTGTATGATGAGTGGGATTAACTACAAAAATAGATAAACACTCTATGTTGATATGATTTTGTTGATCAACAAGATAATTTAAAAAACAATCGATGCTCTGCTAATAATTTTTTTCATTTGATTATATTTCCAATGATGATAATATTATGATAAAGAAATTACTTATTTTTAAATATTATATTTATTTTATGTTTGAAACCATGATTATAATTATATGTCATAAATTTATGAGAGAATATAAAATCTTCCATTATTTATTATTGGTGAAAATCAGAATTAATTAAAACAATATCAATGTTTGTAATCTATATAGATATTTTCCTCCGAAGAAATAAAATAAATCTATAGGTGGCAATTTAGATGCAGATTAACAAAATAAAACTATATTGGGGGAGATAACTCAGTATGTAAAAAATAACCAATCACATATGAAGAATCGTGGAGAAATTTAACATGGTGAAACAATATTGGACCACATCACATGACATAAAAAATCCATCATTTAATGGGGTTATTAATCCATTGGTAGTTTTGAATTGTATCATTCCCTATGATATGATAAGTCATTAATTGGGATGTACTGAGATATATAATATTATATAGTTTTAATGTAATCTAAATGGAGATTCTGATCTACTATAGTCATTGATCTGGAACACTAGGGATTCAGAGGAAGAAATTAGAATCGTTTGGAATAATAACATGGTAAAATTATTTAAAAATTTTATTCATTTTGAGAAATGAGATTTTAGGATATGAAATTAATCAAAATATAAAAAAGGAAAGAAAAAATATTTCAGAATATGGAGGAAATGATAAGAGGTTAACAACACATGTTGTAGAATGTGTTTGTAATTCCATGTGTAATAGTTATAATATCATTTACGGGATAAAAATAAGAGATTATAGTGAATTATTATCTCCATGTTATTCTGTATAATAGGACCTATTATAGATTTCCATTGATACATTGAAATAATTTTCCATATCATATTTTTTCTTGGGAAAACATGTTATTATGATGGTACCTGAGAACGTTAAAAAAGAATCATGGTAAAATAGAATATGGGATGGTACGTATTTATAAATTTTAATAATTTTTGAAATAAAATCCATCAAACATGTTAGATAGGAATGATATATTATAACATTTTTTGAGAGAGAACAACCATTGGGCTCATTATTTTAGTAGGAAGAGGGAATATGTCAATGTACAATGCATCAAATTCATGTATATGGGGTACTATTAAAATTAATTTCTAAGGAATGAAGATATTTTTCATATATATGGAAAGATGGAATTAAACATATTTTGTGACCACTATAGATGAGGTTGAAATTCCAAAGGATATGATGTAAATTACATAGATCAAAACCTAAAATTAATCTATTGAAATATATTATTCTATATATTCACACTCTCTTATATAATATATGTTTTCCAAATAATTAGAAATATCCTTGGAAACATATGAAGGGATTGTTAAATAATGAATCCAAATGAAAATCAAACTGAAATAAAATTATGATTTTTCAGCCAACATTATGATACGTAGACTTGATTTATTTGAAAAATGGGATATAACACATATGGTTGACATTTATATAGTCCCTTTTATGGAATGGATTTGAAATTATAATATTATAATTACTTTTTGAGATAATGAGATTATGATTTTTTAGATAGAGATATATCATTTATTGTCATTAGTTGGGAGATTACATTAACATATTTGTGAATGAATAAACCTATAGTAGCTCTATGATTCACCCTAAAACTATTATGAAGTAACACTCATTTAAAATGTAGTTTTAATATGTAGGTTCATACTTATGGAAATATGTATGATTTTAGGGAATGATTCATGTGTTTTTGCATCATGTTCGTATCCCATAGCTCAATTTTTTTGGGAAAAAGTAGTTATGTTGGATTAGAATATAGTTAGTTATAACAATGAACCACACTCATGTGGGACATGGAGGGTGTTTCATGGTCATAATAACATGTAACATTGGTTACACGACCATGTAAATTGGGTTTAATGAGATTAATAGGTGATCCACATGATATGTGTATAGTTTGTCTGACCATGTTCAAGCTGTGGAATGTATGTTTTATTGGGAAGGTGTTAGTTCATGGGTGGTACATGGTTTTTAAAAATGAGAGGCCAAATAATGATACCATTAAATATTGGGTGAAATAACTATATTTACACACTTCCACAACAATTATAATTTCTCATTTCCACCCATCATTCTCTTGCAAAAACTGTCCACGAGGGCTCCTTCTCTTCTTCAATGATGTTTTTTATATATCATTAATATAATTTATGATAAAATATCTCTCTATAATTTTGGATTCATATTTGTGTACAATTTAATTTTACTCCTTTATTTTTCATTTATATAACCATGTGGAATTATAAATCCATGCGAGCTAATATACCATATTTTCAGGGTATTTTTGTTTCTTTTTTTAACCTATTTTAGATAAAATTTGACGAAGATACCAAATAGGTGTCAAATTGTTATGCCCCAACCCTAGTTACCCAGAGTCGGATCATTATTACATAATAGTGTCATGATCACAAAAGATCATGTCTCGAAAGACCGATTAGTTTAATAGCCTTGGAAGTACTAGATACATTTATAATTTTTACATTACATCACAAAATGGAAAACTACAAAAAAAAAATTCCATATACAACACTGAGATCCCATAGACTATCCCAGCAGGTCAGTCATAATATACTTCTTCAAATATTTGGAAAAATAAAACATAGAATGGGGTGAGCTCAGATGATATGTAAGTATCACAATATAGCTGAAACTTTCATTAATAAGAATAAATATTTAAGGCTATGTATAAAACTAAAAAAAGCCTTTTCAATGTAAACTTAATCATAATATGGGAAATATATATATATATAATGCCATTTAGTTACTCACATTGATATTCTACAAGTTGAATAATCACAAGCAATATCAATATACACTTTCAAAATGATGGAATGCATAATTCCAGACTTCATAACCACATAGTCAAGGCCTTGTTCCAGGACTACAAATATGATTTTTCCAAGGCCTTGTGACAAGACACTAGTTTGTCTCATGATACCTACTGACACGTCGAGGAGCTATAGCGGGTTCCACCCATAACTTACTAAGTCCAATTCATTCCTCATATGAAAAGTTCTAAACATAACAAAAACATTCATATTAAAACTAGAATTGAAACGTCCATACTTTATCCATAAACCATGAATGGTAGAAAAATAACCCATTCATAGTAAAACATATCACAAAACCTTCAATTCAAAATGGAATATTTTTATCATAATAAATGAACTTCAAACAAGATTAAAACCAATTACAAGATGTTAACATGGATGAAATCAAACTGTATGAGAGAAATATCTCATTTTTTTAAAATCATTTAATGTTACTTATTATAAAAGAAAACCTTTATTTTAAAATATTCTTATGATATTGTAATGGATGCTTCGACGATGATATAATGGTGGAATATAGCTGCACCTTCCATATATGTTAAAATAACATTCTTACCTTAATTTTGTCGAAAATGACATTAAGTAACTTGTTTGGAAAATGATGAAAAGATTCATTTCCAAATGTATAAGGTCAAATAAGTGAATAAATGACACTAACTCATATCTATTAATTATTAAAAAAAATATGGAATACATTTTTAGGAAAACACTTATGTGGATGAAAAAGATGTCCCAGTAGATAATTACATATAAATAACCTTGAATAATGAAGAGGTTGTAAAATTAACCATTAACATGTTATTTTTCATGGTAGAGGGTAGTTTAACCTACTGTAAAATGGTGAAATAATTTTCATTAAATTATAAATGAATCATATACATTAATATGATATCATATATGTTCTTTTAATATTTATTTGTTAATAATATTTTAGTATTATCGTCATTTCGGGTGTTAACTGATTCGTTTTCCTTTATATTATTTCTAAATAAGTATTATATGTTGTGGATATGATGTATATTATTCATATTGATAATTATATTAAGTATTTAAATATTATTTTTAATCATTAAATAAAAATTAGTCTTGAATGGATTCGATGGGGAATGAATCTCATCGTGTTCATGGAGACGGTAATCCGTACGTATGCACGAGCAACCATATCATTCTTTTGATATTAAAATGATTTATAATTGGATTATATATCATATATATAGAATCATTATCATGTTATATTTTTTATTTAAATCAATTGTACATCATTATTATACCCATCCAAATAATAATGTATTGAATAACAACTACACCACAACTTGGAGACGGTAAGCCGTACATAGGCATGTATGGTGACATGTCATTCAAAGGATGGATAGAGTAATTAAACAAGTTTTAAAATATTTATAATAAAATAACAGTATATATAAGATAATGGAGTTGAAATTTCAGAATGTAAATAACAAAGAAAGAGTAATTGGAATAAGAAAGGAACATGAATGAGTTGATAAAATATTTATCTCTTCTTCGGGTTCTTCCTTTTGATTTTATCAAAATGGATTTATAGGATGGTTTTATAACTAAATGAAGGCCTTAAGGATGATGGGAGGATATTTGAGAGGGTATTTGAGTAGGTTTTGGCCTAGTTAAATGGCTTTGAATGTGTGAATTAAAGTAAATGGGATGTTCAATTTTATAAGAGGGGTGAGAGGCACCTTAGGAAAAGATTGAAATATTATTTTATAATAAAATCATGTTCTGTTTATAATAGATAAAAAATGAATTATCTAAAAGAAAATGTGGCTATGGGATGAAAAACACACAACCAATATTTTTTAGATAGGTTTGGGTCACTATATTATCCCCATCTTCTAGATTTATCTCTTAGTTAATTAGTTTGAAATTTACCATGTCTCTTTGTATTTTTATATTATATGGTTAATAAACTTACTATAAACATCCAATAGAACCCCAAGTGGTTCATTAATGACACATATATCTTTATATAAGTATTTTTACCAAAACTCATATTTTTAGTAATACAATATAAATTAATAATATATTATATTTTTTAAATACTCTTTTTTGTCAATTTTGACAATATTTGCTATTTTGTTTTTCTTAAATTACAAAAAACATTATTAATTCGAAAAAATTGAATTTAATCAATCTTAAAATTTCTAATTAACCTATAAAATTAGTGTATTGCATCAAAAAATTTAAATTATAATTATTTTAACATCAATATTACATTTTATTTTATTATTTCATTAAAAATGAAAATAATGCATCATATTTGTGTCATAAATAAAATTCATTATTGAAGGTCAAAAAATTAAAAATAACATAAAATTATGTAGGAAGTATTTTTAGATTTATAATATATATTTATATTGGAGGTGATAACATATATATCCCTATGTAAAAAATTGTTTTATTAAAGATATATTCTTATGTCATTTTTGTATTTATTGTAACTTAATTAATATAATGTGTCATTATCACTTACAAGTGGCTCTATGGGTTGCAAAAATACACCCAAGTATTACCATGGTCAGATATGCACCATCCAATAGGGTTAGGACATGTTTCATGGTAATTTAATATTATTTTAATATTATTTTTTACCCTTATTTACCAGATTTACCTTTTAACCATGGTAAATAAAATATTTACCGATGTAATTATTATAAATGTATAAAAATAAAATTTACATATTTTCAAAATTTGGACCTCTTGATTCTCAATATGAATCCATTTTTCAAAATTTAAAACACATAAGAGGTTGAAATTAATATAAAATTAATTCCCATTGTCAAAACAAAAAAGCGTGTTTTTATGAAATAACAACTACGAAAAGATTGACACTTGCTTATGTCCTATTTAAATGTGAAATTAATTCCAATGAACATCATTGGATTAAATGGTAAAAATATAATCTAATTATACTTAAGAACCACTCAATAGTATAATTTAGCACTATTAATTATTTTATTTAAAAAATGTAGTTTTTAATAAAAATTTAGTATTTTACACTATTCACTAAAAAATGAATGTTTGCAGAAAAAACCAAAAAATCACCCTAAGATAGTTTCAATGTTATTAATCAAAAAATGCAGTCCATTTTGAATTAAAAATTTTATAAAATTTCAAAAATTGGTTATAAATATTCATAACGGCCAGTTTGATTGGTCGTGATGTGTTAGAACATGAAGTTGCGTACAACACACACTATTATATTATTCAAAGTGAAGCGTACCGTGAATGCTTGGTGTGTTAAATTATCTTATCCTTCAAATAATTTCACCCATGAAATTTCTAGAATATTATTGAATAAAAAGACTTGGGTGGTTCTGCATCATTGGTTCCTCAAGTTTCCACGTTGCATCTTCCATATTATGGTTTCTCCATAGAAAATTTATTAGACGATTCGTTCAGTTTCTCAGAACTTGTTCTATTATATCAAGAACATTGAGAGGCTCTTCGAAATAATATAGACCGGGTTCCAGTTCTAATTCATCATAGGTGAGTACATGCTTTGGGCCAGGCATGTATTTTCTTGACAATGTTAGGTGGAACACATCGTGAACTTTGGAGATACCAGGCGGCATTGTCAAATGGTAAGCTAAATATCCAATTCGTTCTATAATTTTGAAATGTTTGATGAACCTGTGAAATAATTTTCTCTTCATACCAAAACTTATAACACCCTTCAATGGAGATACATTCAAGAAAACATGATCTCCTACCTGAAATTCCAAATCCTTCCATCGGTTATCGGCATATCTCTTCTACCTACTTTGAGCTGATTTGATGTGGGATGGGATTACCTTCACCTTATCTATAGTTTCCTAAAATAGTTCTTGGCATACAAGTTTTCTTTCAAAATCATCATCCCAAAAGGTTGGTGTGTGATATCTCTTTCCATATAGTGCTTCATAAGGCGACATCTGAATACTTGAATAGATGATATTGTTATAGGAAAAGTCTATTAGAGGTAAATATTGATCCCACATACCTTGAAATCCATGTGAGAAAGATCTCAACATGTCTTCCAAGGATTGAATAGTCTATTCTGATTGTCCATCAGTTTGAGGGTGGTAGGCAGTGCTCAAAAAAATTTCATTAACCTGGGATTTCTGAAGACATTTCGTGAATCTTGAGGTAAAACGTGGATCATGATTAGAAACAATCAATAGGGGTACTCCATTAAGTCTCACAACCACATTAATATATAGTCTTTCTAGACGTTCAAGTTGTAAATCTTCTCTTATAGCAAGATAATGTGCTGACTTGGTAAGACGATCAATAATGACCTATATTGCATCATTCTTTCAAGGAACCTTTGGTAGTCCCACGACAATGTCCATCATAATATTATCCAATTTCCACTCACATATTTGAAGAGGTTTCATGACTCTTCCAGGATTTTGCCTTTCAGCTTTCACATTTGAAAAACCATACATCTTGACACAAAATCTGCAATCTCCCTCTTCATGTTGACCAAAAATAATGTTCCTTCAAATATCTATAATTTTTTGTGCTCCCAGGGTGTATAGAGAAATTGGAGCTATGAGCATCATCCAAAAATTCTCTTTTTAGATCAGGTATATCGAGAATATAAATTCTGTTCCTAAATGAATAAATTTCTATCTTTATACACAACGTTACTCAATCTCCCATCATTCACAACTTTATTCTTATTAGGAAAATTCCACATCATCAGCCTGAGAACTTTTTATCCTTTCTAGTAAATATGGTTTGGCAACAATTTGAAAAAGTATTGATGTTTCACCTTCCATGGTTATTCCCATATCCATCTTTACTAGATCCATGAAAATAGTATCCATTTCAACTCTAATCTTATTAAAAAATCCATTATCTTTTCTGCTCAATGAATCTTCCACCTTATTTCCCTTCCCTGGGTGGTAGTGTATAGTGAAATCATACTCCTTGAGTAGTTCAGGCCATCTAATTTGCCACATGTTGAGTTCTTTTTGTGATAAAATTTACTTCGAAATCTTGTGATCAGTATGAATATCACATTTTTCACTATATAGATACTGTCTCCATATTTTTAAAGTAATGATTATAGCTAATATCTTAAGATCATGAGTAGGATAGTTTTTCTCATGAAATTTTATCTGTCGTGATGCTTAGACAATAACTCTATCATTCAGAATAAGGACAAAACCATGTCCTTTTATTGAGGCATCACTATAAATAAATAAAACCATCATTTCATGATGGTAGAGTCAATATAGGTGCATTTACTAATATTCTATTCATTTATTCAATAAATTCATTAAACTATTTTGTAAAAACAAATTTAACCCCTTTACAGTTTACATTAGTAAACGGGTTAGCCAATAGGGAAAAATTCTGGACAAAACGCCGATAATGACCTGTTAAACCAATAGAACTGCATACGTCATTTAAACTCGTCGATGCTGACCATTCCTGGATTTCGTTGTTCATTAAAGGATCAACATAGATTCCATCCATAGAGACAATATGGCCAGGAAAAGAAATATCATGATCCCATAATTCACACTTGCTAAACATTCCATATAATTAAAGTATTTTAACTGTCTTCAGGATAATGCACAAGTGATTTTCATGATCTTCGTAGATCATGGAGTATACCAAGATATCATCAATAAATAAAACTACAATGTCATCATGATATTCATTTAAAACTCAATTAATTAGATCCATGAAGATAGAGGGTGCATTTTTCAATCCAAAAGGCATCACTGTAAACTCATAATTCCCGTACCTGGTTCAAAATGTTGTCTTCGGAATGTATTCCTTCTTCAGGCACAACTGATGATATCCAGATCGAAGTTCAATCATTTAATAATATTGTGCTCCATGATGTTGGTCGGATAAATCATCAATGTGAGGTAGGGGATACTTGTTCTTTTTTTTATAGCATTGCCCTCCATGTAGTAAATTCATAACCCCAATGATCCATCTTTCTTCGTAAAAAAGGACATGGGTTCCCCATGGTGAAACAATAGGGAGAATAATTACCTTGTTACTCAGTTTCTATAGTTGTTTCTTTAGTTCCACTAATTCTATAGTGTCCTTTCTATAAGGGGTCTTCGATATGGGCCTTGAACCAAGAATTAAATCAATGGAAAACTCATTTTCTCGTTTTGGAGGATGTCCAGGTAATTCCTTTGGAAATACAACAACATACTATTTCACAACAGGTACATCCTCTATTCGAAAATTCTTTTCCTCACCCATAGTTATGTCTTTCTCTTCCTCACCAATAATTGAATTTAGTTGAGCTATTGGGGGTGGATCTAGATAAAAATCAGGTGGTGACATTTCTGCTCTAAGGATATGGTGTTCATTATCATTGTCAGAAAAAATCATTACCTCCTTCTTCTAACAATAAATTTTTTCATCATGGTCTGGATGCCAATCCATACTGAGAAATATATCATATTCAATCATGGGTATGACGATGATATCACTAGATAAAGAACATTTATATTGCATAATGGGGACTGATTCACAAAACCTTTTTGCAATGATCCTTCCCTTAGGAGTTTTGACTGAAAAATACATTGTTAAATCAAATTGGAAATATCTAATTTTCTTAGAAAACTTGGATGATATGAAACAATACGATGATCAAGAATCAAATAAAGAATTTTCTAAACATGAGTAAACCATGCAATTATCTACCACCTCATATTTCGGAGCTTCAAACTCAGCAGTAGTGATATCATAAGCTTGGCCATGATCCCTTGACCTATTCTGAGGTATGTTTTCTTGGCACTTAGGAAATTCATTTTCATAATGCCCCCTTTCTCATCAATTTTAGCATTCAACATTGAAAACCTCTTTCTTCCCTTCCAATCAAGAGCTCGGTGGCCTTTTTCACCACACTTATAACAGACTCCCATTCCCTTTAGACAAGTACTGGGGTGTTTCTTCCCACATTTACTATAGGATGGATATTCAATATTTCCTTTCTTCCCCTTATTTACATTTCCATAGTGTTCAACATATCTCTTTCTCTCTTGATTTTTTTTAAATTCATAGGACATAGAATTCATTTTGTGTCTTGATATCACATGAGAATATATTTTCGTACGATGTGAAGGATTTTGAGACTAAAGATCGATGGAGAAATGGTTTTAATACTTGCATGAAATGATCAATATTACTTCTTGGGTTATGTATATAATCTGAAGCATTCCTTGATAACCTTGTAATGTTAGCCTCATATTTTGCGACATTATTATCCTCTTTTTGCCTCAGACTCAGAAATTGTCTTTTCATATATTCATGATGGTCACAAGGAATGTATTTTTCTAAAAAAGAACATTAAACTCCCTATATTCTATATTGGAAACTTCATCATCTTCCTTTGTGTTTTGAATCTATAACCACCATTAATCATCATATCCACTGAAGTGGTAAAGTGCCATGACAACTCTTTCCCTTTCACTACTCCCCAAGGCGTGGAATGTTTTCACTATGGAATTTATCCATTTCTCAACTTCTAATGGATTTGTACTCCCATTGAATATTGGTAATTTTTGTGTAATGAAGCAATCTAACAATGATCCTCCACTCTATGGATCAGGGTGTTCCATATAGGTAAAGTTATTATTCATAACCTGAGTGAGTTGTCCTAGTATAGTGATAATCTGATCAACACCAGTTGTATCACCAGCTCAACAATAATTATCTTGAACAATTGAGAAATCCATACATAGAGTGCATACATTGATTTGATTTCCATTCCTTCCACTAGGCTCCATTTTTAAACAATTGAATATACTAGATTAGTTTATGAATCACAATACATAATTCCAATCATATAAAATACATAACATAATTTGAACATATTAGGGTTATAATAGATAATCATAAAAAAATGTTTTCATTCCGAAGGTATATACTCATAAATCCTTCATAATGGTTTGTAAATAAATTGTGAATTATTCTATGCATATCCCACAGGAGTGTCATAACCAAGAGTACAGTAAGGCCCATTTTCGGGCACCAGGATACCCCGGGTCAAGCCCAATAATCCTTGTCGGAGTTTTCACTTCTAGGTACATCTATGCTAGAGCCGCCTCTATCTGCTAATATCCAGATAGGGATGTATTTCTCAATAAATCATCAAAATATCTACATTACCAAAGTTCTAGGATGTTCTTCTATACTAATACTCAAATTTTATCTTAGGGTAATGTGATCTTATCAGATTTTATCAAAATATAGATTCCATGGTTTGTACTAAACTTCCTCTAATACCAACTATAACGCCCCAACCCCAGTTACACAGAGTCAGTGAATTATTACATAACATTGGCATGATCATAAAATATCAAGTCTCGAAAGGCCGAAGAGATTAGTAGTCTTGTAAGAACTAGATAAATTCAAAAGGATTATATTAAATCATAAAATGGAATACTAAAACAAAATTTTTTCCATAGACAGCACTGAGATCCCATAGACTATCCCAGCAGGTCAGTCATAATATACTTCATCACATACTGGGAAAAATAAAACATAGAAAGGGGTGATCTCAGATGATCAGTAAGTATAACAGTATTTCAAAAACATTCATAATTAAGAATAGATATTTAAGGCAATGTATAAAACTAAAACAAAATCCTTTTCAACATAAAGATCATCCAAATATGGAAAATATAAATCAATATAATTCCATTAACTTACTCACATGGATATTCTACTAGTCAAATAATCATATGCAATATCAATATCCACTTTTATAATGATGGAATTCATAATGCCAGACTTCATAACCACATAGTCAAGGCCTTATGCCAAGTCTACAAGTAATAATTTCTCAAGGCCTTTTTCGAACCCAATATTTTGTCTCATGAAACCAATCGATGCATCGATGAGCTATAAAAGGCTCCACCCTTCACTTACTAAGTCCAATGCATTCTTCATATAAAATGTTTTAAACATAACAAGAACATTAGTATTAAAACTAGCATTCAAAATGTCAATACTTTATCCATAAACCAAAAATAGTTGAAAAATAACACATTCAAAGTAAAAAATATCAAAAAACCTTCAATTCCCAATGGATGATTTTTATCATAATAAATGAACATCAAAAAATATTAAAATCCATTAAAGGATGTTGAAATAAATGAAACAAAATATTTGATAAAAATATCTCAATATTTTTTTTAAATAATTTAAAGTTGGTTATTTATTAAAGAAAATATTTATTTTAAAAATATTCATATAATTTCGTAAGGGAATATTAGATTATACTATAATGGTATAATATAACTGCACCCTCAATATAAGTTAAAATAATATTCTTACCTTAATTTTGTCGAAAAGGACATAAAGTAACTAGTTTAGAAAACGACGGAAAGATTTCATTCCTAATGTATAAGGTCAAATAAGGGTATAAATAACTAAAAAACATAATTTTGTAAGTATTAAAAATTTCTTGAAATACAATTTTAGGAAAACCCGGATGTGTATGTTAAAGAGGTCCCAGTAGATAATTACATATAAACAACCTTGAATAATGAAGAGGTTGTATAATTAACCCTTACTGTGTTCATTTCCTTGGTCAAGGGTTGGTTAACCTCTTGTATAATTTTGATATCATTGTTAATAAATTATTCAAGAATCATATTTATTATTATGATATCAAATATGTTATTTTAATATTTCATTGTTAATAATATTTTATTATTATCGTCATTTCGGGTGTTAATTGATTCGTTTTCCATTATATGATTTGGTACGAAAGTGATGGTTTTTGATGATAGGATGTATCTTATTCATATTCAGAATGATATTAAGTTGTTAAACATTATTTTTAAGAAATAAATTAAAATTATTCTTTAATGGATTCGATGTGGAAAGAATCTCATCACGTTCGTGGAGATGGTAAATCCTACATACGCACAAGCGACAATATCATTATTTTGATATTAAAATAATATATAATTGGATGGAATAGCATATATACAGAATCATTATCATGTTATATTAATTATTTCAATTTTTATACATCATTATTATACCCATCAAAATAATATTGTATTAAATAACATTTACACCACGTCGTGGACATGGTAATCCGTACGTACGCACGCATGGTGACATGTCATTCAAGAATGGATAGAATAATGAATATGGCTTTAACATATTTATAATAACATCATAGTATATATAATATACTTGAGTAATTAATTTAGAATGGAAACAACACATAAAGATGAAGTGGAAGAAGAAAGGAACATGAATGAGGTGATTAAATATTTATCTTTTTTTGGGTTCTTCCTTTGATCAAAAGGGATCTGTAGGTTGGTTTTCTGACTAAAGGAAGGCATCTAGATTTAAATGAGGACAGGTAAGAGGGTATTTGGGTAGGTTTTGGAAGAGCGAAATGGCATTGAAGTTGAGAATTAGATAGAAGTGGAAGTTCCATTTTATAAGAGGGGTGAGGGGCACCTTAAGAAAAGATTGAAATATTATTTATAATAAAATAAATTTTGATTTATAATGGCTCCAAAATAAATTATTTAAAGTATATGGTGGGTATGGGTCAACAAAAATTCAACCAATAGGTTTTAGACAGGATTTTGTCACTATATTATCCTCATCTTCTATATTTAACTCTTAGTTAATTAGTTTGACATTTACCATGTCTCTTTGTATTTTTATATTAAATGGATAATATACATACAATAAAATTCAAATAGAACCCAATGTGGTTCATTAATGATACACCTATAATTATATAAGTCTTATTTCGAACCTTATATTTTTAGGAATATAATATAAACTAATAAAATAATATATATTTTTTTAAAAACACTTTTATGTAAATTTTGACACTATTTGCTATTTAGTTTCTGTTAAATTATGATAAACATTATTACCTCAAAAAAATTTCATTTAAGCAATATGAACATGTCATATTAACCTAAAAAATTCATGGATGGCATCAAAATATTAAAATTAAATTTATTATAACATCTACAATACCATTTATTTGATTCTTTAATTATTAAGGAAAATATTGCATCATCATTGTGTCATTAAAAAATTGATTATTCAATGTCTAAAAATTATAAATAAAATAGAATTATGTGGTAAATCCATTTAGATTTCCAATAAATATTTATATATGAAGAGATATCATATATTACCCTATGTAAAAAAAAATTATTAAAAAATATATGCTTATGTCATTTTTGTATTTACTTTAACTAAATTAATATAAAGTGTCATTATCACATAAAAGTGGCTCCTTGGGGTTTCAAAATAGACCCAAGGATGACCATTGTTGGACATGTATCATATAATAGGGTTAGTACACTTGTTAGGGTAATTTAATGTCACAACCCGTCCCCCGGGGCCCGTATCGTGACTACCCCAAGCCCGCCTTCCATAGGCCAGGGGCTGGTCACTAGAACCAAAGGCGTAAATCCCTAAACTGAAAAGGCATTGACATTATAATAGTAAAAAAACACAACATATTATGTAAATGGAAGTAAAACACTATGTAAAACTATATACAAAAGAGGGTGTTGAAAGTAAAGGGGGCCGAAAATACAATCCCAATAGTAAAGTACAATACAACTAAAATGCTAGTACAACTGATGAAAAGAAGTAATGCAGCTACAGGGTCATCCTATGGGGTTCCCACAAGAAGGTTAGGTATAGATGGCCTTCTCAGTACCCCATGTTCTTCCGTCCACTCTGTGAATATAACGACCCATACTTTACATACATTGTTAATACTTCAAAATTGAAGTACACTTATTACAACATATGACAAAACCACAAAGGACCGTATAGGTATAGTGTCTTTAGAAACTGGGAAACATAAACAACTGGTTCATAAATCTTCTACAGTGTCTCCCATTTATTTCATCATATCTAGGGTCCCTTTTAGCACATTCTACTTAATATCCATCTTCCTGACCTGGGGAAAAGAAAACATAAAAGGGTGAGCTCAAATGCTCAGCAAGGGCAAATAAAGGAAATAAAAATCATATCATATCTTTTTGAAAATCATAACCTGCAAAAGAGATCATAATATCTTAACATGGAATAAATCATAGAAGTGAAAATGAGATCCCCATAATCATAACATGAAACTTGAAACTTTGTGGCATGCACACATAATCATGGAAAATCATTTCTTGTTAGTCATGACTCATTGCCAAGACTATCTTAGTGGACAAAGTCCCTTTCTGAACCGAGTTCACTCCTCGTTTCAGTCCTGTATCACTGAACCGAAATAACCTTCCGTTCCAGCCATGTCTATCTCATGAGATATAAAATCTTTACCCAATGCCTTGGAGGGAGATATAGGTCCCACCCATCTTATAATGAATCCTTTCTTATGTGTGCTACATAATCATAAACCATACATCATAGCGTAACCCATGTAATAAAAATGGGATTCTTAAACAACATGACAACATAAAACAATTCATATAAGATAAAGGAATTCATAAAAATATTTCCATCACAACATAATCAAATCCATGTAATAATAGGGATAAAAACAGAACCCTTTTATTATCTTAGATGGAAAATAATTTTGATAAAATACTTGAACTTCATTCTTGAGGAAAATATCCTTTCTACTTCAAAAACATTTTTCCATTCATAACATGTCATAAAACTATAAAATAAAAGAAGTTGATTAAAAATAAACTTGAAAACTTGTAAAGGAAGTTTCTTGGAAATAATGTTTTAAAAATCCATTCATGCCGTATAAGTTAAAAAAAACATTCTTCATACTTTTGTCGGAAAAGTCAAAAAGTACCTCGTACGAAAAACGACAAAAGATTCCTTTCATACATATTACTAAAAACTCACCGAAGGGTAAAAATGGATTTAAACAATTGTAGGTGGATGGAAATAATATTACATATTGATGAAACATGGATGTGGATGATAAAATACACCCCAGTAAATACTTACGAATAAACAATCTCGGATAAAAATGAGATTGTGAAAATTTCCCTTACCTTAGGTCCGATTTGCTTTGTATGTGTCCGAAGATCCTGTATAATGGTTTAAATAATGTTATTGACTTATTCCAGAATCATACATGTTGATATGATATCATATATGGTCATATTCTTATCTTCTTGTTAGTAATATTTCATTGTTACTTGTTACTCGGGTCTTTATTGCTTTTTGTTCTTATGCGTGTTTTGCCAAATAAATTCTTATTCTTCTTTTAGGTTTATAGATACCTTATATCCAGAATGGTATTAGTGTAACATATATCATATTTATTCATTCAATTCATTTATATATTTACTATGTAATGATGATCATGTAGAACGAGTCGCATCACATCGTGGAGACGGTATTCCGTACGTACGCACGAGTGATGATATCGTTCCTATGATCATGGAATTGTATTGGAGTATATGTATATTATTTCAGTATCAATATTACTTTATAATAATCATAAATAGTTACTCATTACACCATTATACCCATCCTTTTAAGGTGATGGTGGAAAATAGATTACACCACGGCGTGGAGACGGTATTCCGTACGTACGCACGCGCGGTGATTTCATTTTTCCGTAGGATGGATAAGAGGTGAATTAGGTTTGTTTCATATTTATAATAACATATCAGTATGTAAGTAATACTGATGTTATTACTTTATCATGAAACAACTAAAGAAGAAGAAGTTGAAGAAGAAAGAAATTGAAAAGATCGGTAATGGATATTACCTCTTCTTTGGAACGCTTCTTTGAATCCTCCACTTAGGGAACTAAGATTGGTCTTTGAAGAAGACCAGGACCTCTAGGATTATTCTAGGGAAGTGGAGAGGAGAAAATGGCAGGGGTTGGCCGAGCTTGAGTGCTCAAATTGGTGTGAGGAGGAGGGGGAGGAGGTTCCCTTTTATAAGGGAGGAGAGGGGCACCTTAGGAATATCTCAAAATATTATTTTATATTAAAGTCAAAATCGGTTTATAATGGTTCCAAAGGGTATTATTTCGAAGCTAAAGTGGGGATGGGTCGCAATCCTATCTACCAATAGGATTTAGACAAATTTAGGTTATTATTTTAACCTTATCAATTATATTTAACTCTAAGTTAAATAATTTAACTTTTACCGTGTCTTTTTGTTTTCTTACACTATATGGTTAATACACTTACTATAACATGCCAAACGAACCCCAAATTGTTTATTATTAATATATATATCCTTATCTAAGTCATTTGGCCGAACCTTAGATTTTTTGGAATAAAATAACAATTAGTAATATAATATTTGATTTAAAAACTATTTTGTGTCAATTTTGACACTATTTGATATATGATTTTTGTGAAAGTCATAACAGAATTATATATTCGAACCAAGTTGATTAAATCAACACTAATATATCATAGTAACCTAGAAAATTAGTTTAATTCATAAAAAGTCTCAAATTAAATTTATTTTTGTGTTTATAACATCAATTATGTCAATATTTCATTAATAAGATAATTACTGCATCATTATTGTGTCATAAATAAATTAAATTATTTAATGTCTAAAAATTATAAATAAAATACCATCATGTAGGAAATATCTTTACCTTTCTAATGAATATTTATAGTTGAATTTATCTTATGGATAACCCCATATTAAAAATGTTTTAGTTATTAAACTTTGATTTTAACTATTTTAACTATTCATTAAATAAAATAATATTAAATGTCATAATCTAATCCAAGTTGACCTAAATGGTCATATTATATTCATAAGGTTGTTTTTGGTCGAACTACACTTATCCAATAGAATTATGACATGTGATAGGGTAATAGTAATATCATATTTACCCTTAGTTACCCTATTTACTATTAACCGTGGTAAAAAAAGTAAAAAGTTACTATTCACCAAAAAATTATTTTCATCTCATTGAACCACATTTTAGTCCTTGATATTAACCGTGTCTCTCGGATTTTCGAAATTCCATTCACAGAAGCAGTAAAATTAAGTTTTATGCAAAATTCAGTTTTTAACCTATCACTTAGTGGTTTCACTATTCATCAAAAATTGAAAGTTTTCAGAAAAATACCAAAATTTCACCCTAGGCTAATTTCGGTATTCCTAATCCAAAAATGAAGTCCATTTTGAAAGATAAAATTTATAAAAATTCAAAAAGTGGTTATTACTATTCATAGCGGCTAGTTTTAATAATATTTTAATAGCATATCGTTGTTTAGTGAAACTCAGTATTGCGTACGACGTAAGCTATCAAGGAAGGTCGTGGTTGCGTGTAAAGTAAGCCAAGCTAGTATGTAGTGAAAGATTCCTTTGATTATATATATAAAAACAAAATATTACTCATAAAAATCTCGGGTGTTACATTCTACCCCCCTTAAAAAGAAGTTCGACCTCGAAATTCGTCACTTTGTAACAAACAGATGAGGATACTTCTCCCTCATCATATCCTCAAGCTCCCACGTAGCTTCTTCTAATTGGTGGTTCCTCCATAAAACTTTCACCAATCGAGTGGTCTTGTTTCGTAGGACTTTTTCGCTACGATCCAGAATCTCTATCGGTTGTTCTTTATAAGAATGATCTTGCTCCAGCGGTACAACTTCTGAGCTGAGTACATGTGAAGGATCAGGTATGTACTTTCTCAGGAGAGATACATGGAACACATCGTGAACTTGAGAGAGATTCGGTGGAAGCGCCAATCGGTAAGCTACCTTTCCAACACGATCCAGTATTTCGAAAGGACCGATATATCTAGGGCTCAACTTCCCCTTCTTTCCAAATCTCATAATCCTCTTCCAGGGAGACATTCGTAAGAACACTTTATCACCCACTTCAAACTCTAGGTCTTTTCTTCGGTTGTCGGCATAACTTTTCTGTCGACTCTGAGCTTCTCTTATGTTTTGTTGAATAGATCTGACCTTTTCTGCCATTTCATCAACGAGATCAGGTCCTAATAGCTTTCTTTCCCCAACTTCATCCCAGCAAGTTGGAGTCCTGCATTTCTTTCCATAGAGAGGTTCATAAGGAGGCATCTGAATACTGGAGTGAAAGCTATTATTATAAGAAAATTCCAACAAAGGTAGGTGTTGATCCCAACCTCCTTTGAAATCCATAGAGCAAGCTCTCAACATATCTTCTAGGGTTTGAATTGTTCTCTCAGACTGACCATCTGTTTGAGGATGATAAGCAGTGCTGAAACTCAACTCTGTATCCAGAGTATGCTGAAGACTTCGCCAGAACTTTGAGGTAAATCTCGGATCCCGATCAGATATAATAGAAAGTGGTACTCCATGCAATCTTACCACTTCCTTTACATATATCCTGGAAAGCTGATCTAGAGAGAAATCCTCTCTAATAGCAATGAAGTGTGCAGACTTTGTAAGACGATCAACTATGACCCAAATAACATTATTGCCTTTGGATGTTTTAGGAAGTCCTGTGACAAAGTCCATAGTGATGTTTTCCCATTTCCATTCGGGTATGGGTAATGGTTGTAACATCCCCTTAGACTTTTGTCTCTCAGCTTTAACTTGTTGACAAACCAAGCATCGAGAGACATATTCAGCAACATCTCTTTTCATGCCATCCCACCAGAAGTACTCTTTCAGGTCCCTATACATCTTCGTGCTTCCAGGATGAATAGAGAATGAAGAACTATGAGCCTCATCCAGGAGCTCCTTCTTTAATTCAGGGATGGGAGGAACACAAACCCGATTCCTGAACTTTATTATCCCATCACAATCAAGGTTGAATTCAGGAACATTTCTCACCTTCTTTTGTAACTCGACATCTTCTTTCTATGCCTCTTTAATCTTCACATGTATAGATGGTTGGACATTCATTTGAGAAAGATAAGATTTTTCCCCTTCCATTATAATTCCAAGATCCATCCTTTGTAAATCCATAAATATTGGATCTTTTGTGATCCTCAACATGGATAAACTAGCATGGTCTTGTCGACTTAATGCATCTTCCACCTTGTTTGCTTTTCCAGAGTGGTAATGGATTGAGCAGTCATAATCCTTAATCAGCTCCAACCATCTTCTTTGACGCATATTCAGCTCCTTTTGTGTGAAAATATACTTTAAACTTTTATGATCAGTATAAATATCACACCTTTCACCAAAAAGGTAATGCCTCCAAATCTTTAATGAAAAGATTACCGCAGCCAACTCCAAATCATTTGTTGGGTAATTTTGCTCATGGATTTTCAACTGTCGTGAGGCATAAACTATCACCATATCATTTTGCATAAGAACACACCCCAATCCCTTCTTGGATGCATCATTGTAGATCACAAACCTTTCTCCACTACAAGGTAGTGTGAGCACAGGTGCACTGGATAACCTTCTTTTCAACTCCTTGAAATTCTCTTCACATTCCTCTGTCCAAACAAACTTAACTCCTTTTCGAGTCAACTTGGTGAGTGGGTTAGATAATCGTGAAAAATCTTTTACAAAATGTCGATAATATCCAGCCAAACCAAGAAAACATAGGATCTCAGTTACTGTTGTTGGTCTCGACCATCTTTCGATAACCTCTGTTTTTGCTGGATCCACAGATATCCCCTCTTTTGAGATTATGTGACCCAAAAATGCAACTTTTTGAAGCCAAAATTCACACTTGGTAAATTTGGCATAAAGCTTCTCCTTTCTCAGAGTCTTCAATATAATTCTCAAGTGATCTTCATGCTCTTCCTTGATCTTTGAATAGACAAGAATATCGTCTATAAAGACTACCAAAAATTGATCAAGATAGTCTCTAAAGACTATATTCATTAGATCCATGAAGATAGAAGGGGCATTAGTAAGACCAAATGGCATCACTATAAATTCATAGTGTCCATACCTTGTACGGAAAGCCGTATTTGGTATATCCTCCCTTTTGACCCTTAATTGATGATACCCTGAACGAAGATCAATCTTGGAAATGTATTGAGCTCCGCGTAGTTGGTCAAATAAGTCATCAATGCGTGCGAGAGGATATTTGTTCTTGATAGTGATCTTGTTAAGTTCTCGATAATCAATGAAGAGTCTCATTGATCCATCTTTCTTCTTAACAAATAGAACAGGTGCTCCCCAAGGTGACGCACTAGGGCGTATGAATCCCTTATCAAGCATCTCTTGGAGTTTCTTCTTCAATTCCTGCAACTCAATTGGGGCCATTCTATAAGGTGTCTTTGAAATAGGCAAAGCACCCGGTACGAGTTCTATTGAAAACTCAACTTCACGATTTGGTGGAAGACCCGGTAATTCCTCCGGAAAGAAATCATCAAACTCCCGTACGATGGGCATATTCTTAATCGCGAGTTTCTCACCAACCATTTGAGATAAATAACCTTCATTTAGTGGAATCAATACCCATAAAATGGAAGAAATTTCCACTGGAAGGTTATGTTCATCCTTGCATTGATAGACGATCATAGATTGATCTGGAATATGAAATGTGACTTCCCTTCTTTGGCAATTGATATGAGCTCCATATAAAGAAAGCCAATCCATGCCAAGAATCACATCAAATTCCACTATAGGAAGGATCACAAGATTTGCAGGAAGCACTTTCCCACAAACTTCGATCAAGAAGAATTATAAACTTTTGATGCGATTGATGTGCCATTAGGTGTTGTCACAGCTAACTCAACATCTAATTGTTGAGGTAATACGGTGATACCCTTAGAAACGTCTTCAGAAATAAAAGAGTGGGTGGATCCAGAATCAAATAAAACAGTTTCTACTTTAGATTGGATGGTAAGTGTACCTTTCACCACTTCGTTATTGTACTCCACATCGCTGATAGAAATTACATGTGACTTTCCTTTGTCTTTAGCCATAAGAGTTTGTTGACGTCGACCATCATCATCAACCCTTGGATTTGGGCATTGATTGGCATAATGCCCCATCTCCTTGCACTTGAAACATTGAAGTGTAGTAGGTTCATTCTGTGTATCCCTTCCTTTGTTTGCATCATTAGACATCTTCTTCCCATTATCGCGACATTCAAATGCCCGATGACCTTCCTTTCCACATTTGAAACATTTACTTGTCCCTTTAAGACAACTCCCTCCATGTTTCTTTCCACACTTTGAGCATAAGGGAAATCTCATCTTCTTTTCAGTGTACTCTTTAGATTTTCCTTTGAATTCCATTTTCCTCTTCTTATCAAACCCATATGACTGATGGGTTACTCCAATATCCATCTCGACTTTGAGAGCACATCGAACGATTTCCTCGTAGCTATTGAAGTCCCTTATGGCTAACGCCCTTCGAAGACTTGGTTTTAAGCCACTAAAGAATCGATCGATCTTACTCTCAGGTTGGATAATAATACCAGAAGCGTACCTTGCAAGTCTTGTAAAATTTGCTTCATAGGTACCAACAGATTCTTCATCCCTTTTCTTTAGTTCAAGAAACTATTTCTCCGTCTGTTTTCGGAGAATACGAGGGAAGTACTTATTGAAAAATAAGTTCTTGAACTCGTCCCATTCCATGGACTCAATTTCATCCCTTTGCCTCGTATTCTTAATAAGATTCCACCATTGATCAGCATCTCCTTCCAAACGATACACTGCTAGGATGACTTTATCATGTTCATAACATTGAAGAACTGAAAATATCTTTTCAGTAGTACTAATCCATTGTTCAGAAACTAATGGATCAGTAGATCCACTGAAAGAAGGTGGACGCTGCCTCATGAAGGATTCAACAGAATTTTGCTTCTTTCTTTGCACGTTTGGAAATCCTGCATGATTCATAGCGTGAGAAAGTTGTGTGAGCATGGCTACAAGATTTTTCATTCCATCTCCCATATCGTTTGGTTGCTCAGGGGGACAATCATTGCATTGCCCATCGCATTCCGCATTAACATGGTTCCTTCGGGTTCCAGCCATTGACTAAAACCAAAAAGAATAGTGTGAGCAACACTAATTATAATAGGAAAACCACATAATTCAAGAATAAAATTTTCACGCTTAAGGTCTTATCCTAGGTTATTCATGGCCATTTCTAAAAGACTAATATTGTGTTCTATGCTTAGACTTATCCTTAGGGTTCTTACTAAGGCTTTCACATCCTAGTTTCCAAAGGTTGACTATACCTTTCCTCTGATACCAACTATAACGACCCATACTTTACATACATTGTTAATACATCAAAATTGAAGTACACTTATTACAACATATGACAAAACCACAAAGGACCGTATAGGTATAGTGTCTTTAGAAACTGGGAAACATAAAAAACTGGTTCATAAATCTTCTACAGTGTCTCTCATTTATTTCATCATATCTAGGGTCCCTTTTAGCACATTCTACTTAATATCCATCTTCCTGACCTGGGGAAAAGAAAACATAAAAGGGTGAGCTCAAATGCTCAGCAAGGGCAAATAAAGGAAATAAAAATCATATCATATCTTTTTGAAAATCATAACCTGCAAAAGAGATCATAATATCTTAACATGGAATAAATCATAGAAGTGAAAATGAGATCCCCATAATCATAAAATGAAACTTGAAACTTTGTGGCATGCACACATAATCATGGAAAATCATTTCTTGTTAGTCATGACTCATTTCCAAGACTATCTTAGTGGACAAAGTCCCTTTCTGAACCGAGTTCACTCCTCGTTTCAGTCCTGTATCACTGAACTGAAATAACCTTCCATTCCAGCCATGTCTATCTCATTAGATATAAAATCTTTACCCAATGCATTGGAGGGAGATATAGGTCCCACCCATCTTATAATGAATCCTTTCTTATGTGTTCCACATAATCATAAACCATACATCATAGCGTAACCCATGTAATAAAAATGGGATTCTTAAACAACATGACAACATAAAACAATTCATATAAGATAAAGGAATTCATAAAAATATTTCCATCACAACATAATCAAATCCATGTAATAATAGGGATAAAAACAGAACCCTTTTATTATCTTAGATGGAAAATAATTTTGATAAAATTCTTGAACTTCATTCTTGAGGAAAATATCCTTTCTACTTCAAATTTTTTTTTCCATTCATAACATGTCATACGAATTTAAAATAAAATAAGTTGATTAAAAATAAACTTGAAAACTTGTAAAAGAAGTTTCTTGGAAATAATGTTTTAAAAATCCATTCATGCCGTATAAGTTAAAAAAAATTCTTCGTACTTTTGTCGGAAAAGTCAAAAAGTACCTCGTACGAAAAATGAAAAAACATTCCTTTCATACATATTAATAAAAACTCACCGAAGGGTAAAAATGTATTTAAACAATTGTAGGTGGATGTAAATAATATTACATATTGATGAAACATGGATGTGGATGATAAAATACACCCCAGTAAATACTTACGAATAAACAATCTCGGATAAAAATGAGATTGTGATATTTTCCCTTACCTTAGGTCTGATTTGCTTTGTATGTGTCCGAAGCTCCTGTATAATGGTTTAAATAATGTTATTGACTTATTCCAGAATAATAAATGTTGATATGATATCATATATGGTCATATTCTTAGCTTCTTATTAGTAATATTTCATTGTTACTTGTTACTCGGGTCTTTATTGCCTTTTGTTCTTATGTGTGTTTTTCCGAATAAATTCTTATTCTTCTTTTAAGGTTATAGATACCTTATATCCAGAATGGTATTAGTGTAACATATATCATATTTATTCATTCAATTCATTTATATAATTACTATGTAATGATGATCATGTAGAACGAGTCGCATCACATCGTGGAGACGGTATTCCGTACGTACGCACGAGTGATGATATCGTTCCTATGATCATGAAATTGTATTGGAGTATATGTATATTATTTCAGTATCAATATTACTTTATAATAATCATAAATAGTTACTCATTACACCATTATACCCATCCTTGTAAGGTGATGGTGTAAAATAGATTACACCACGGCGTGGAGACGGTATTTCGTACGTATGCACGCGCGATGATTTCATTTTTCCGTAGGATGGATAGAAGGTGAGTTAGGGTTGTTTCATATTTATAATAACATATCAGTATGTAAGTAATACTGATGTTATTACTTTATCATGAAACAACTAAAGAAGAATAAGTTGAAGAAGAAAGAAATTGAAAAGATCGGTAATGGATATTACCTCTTCTTTGGAACGCTTCTTTGAATCCTCCACTTAGGGAACTAAGATTGGTCTTTAAAGAAGACCAGGACCTCTAGTATTATTCTAGTGAAGTGGAGAGGAGAAAATGGAAGGGGTTGGCCGAGCTTGAGTAATCAAATTGGTGTGATAAGGAGGGGGAGGAGGTGCCCTTTTATAAGGGAGGAGAGGGGCACCTTAGGAATATCTCAAAATATTATTTTATATTAAAGACAAAATCAGTTTATAATGGTTCCAAAGGGTCTTATTTCGAAGCTAAAGTGGGGATGGGTCGAAATCCTATCTACCAATAGGATTTAGACAAGTTTAGGTTATTATTTTAACCTTATCAATTAGATTTAACTCTAAGTTAAATAATTTAACTTTTACCGTGTCTGTTTGTTTTCTTACACTATATGGTTAATACACTTACTATAACATGCCAAAAGAACCCCAAATTGTTTATTATTAATATATATATCCTTATCTAAGTCATTTGGCCGAACCTTAGATTTTTAGGAATAAAATAACAATTAGTAATATAATACTTTATTTAAAAACTATTTTGTGTCAATTTTGACACTATTTGATATATGATTTTTGTGAAAGTCATAACAGAATTATATGTTCGAACCAAGTTGATTACATCAACACTAATATATCATAGTAACCTATAAAATTAGTGTAATTCATAAAAAGTCTCAAATTACATTTATTTTGGTGTTTATAACATCAATTATGTCAATATTTCATTAATAAGATAATTACTGCATAATCATTGTGTCATAAATAAATTAAATTATTTAATGTCTAAAAATTATAAATAAAATACCATCATGTAGGAAATCTTTTTATCTTTCTAATGAATAATTATAGTCGAATTTATCTTATGTATAACCCCATATTAAAAATGTTTTAGTTATTAAACTTTGATTTTAACTATTTTAACTATTCATTAAATAAAATAATATTAAATGTCATAATCTAATCCAAGTGGACCTAAATGGTCATATTATATTCATAAGGTTGTTTTTGGTCGAACTACACTTATCCAATAGAATTAGGACATGTGTTAGGATAATAGTAATATCATATTTACCCTTAGTTACCCTATTTACTAATAACCGTGGTAAAAAAAAGTAAAAAGTTACTATTCACCAAAAAATTATTTTCATCTCATTGAACCAAATTTTAGTCCATGATATTAACCGTGTCTCTCGGATTTTCGAAATTCCATTCACAGAAGCAGTAAAATTATGTTTTATGCAAAATTCAGTTTTTAACCTACCACTTAGTGGTTTCACTATTCATCAAAAATTGAAAGTTTTCAGAAAAATACAAAAATTTCACCCTAGGCTAATTTCGGTATTCCGAATCCAAAAATGAAGTCCATTTTGAAAGATAAAATTTATAAAATTTAAAAAAGTGGTTATTACTATTCATACCGGCTAGTTTTAATAATATTTTAATAGCATATCGTTGTTTAGTGAAACTCAGTATTGCGTACGACGCAAGCTATCGAGGAAGGTCGCGGTTGCATGTAAAATAAGCCAAGCAAGTATGTAGTGAAAGATTCCTTTGATGATATATATAAAAACAAAATATTACTCATAAAAATCTCGGGTGTTACAGTGAACATCTCGCCGAGTGGTCCACCTCTGGGCACCGTCCTGTTCTGCTACTCTCTGCCCCGAGTAGCGATGTCTGTTGTCTGCAACCAACACAACGAGTAGTGGGCGTAACCCATGCAGGGTTGAGTATAATGATACTCAGTAGGGACCCTGAGACCCTCATGGCCTCGCCATATCCAAGAAGGATAACCAAAAATAATGAAATCAATGGATAACACTTACTTAGGTATATGGGCATACATATACCTATGTTATTTAGTACCCCATCTCAATCATGAGGAAAACACGAAAGTCAATTACTCATCTCAAACTAGGATTTTCATTATCAAAACCACAGTTGCTGGAGAACTCATCCTATCACGAAGTGCTATGAAGAAGTATAGAAGTAAAAATTATTATTCACGATTCTAGATCATCTTATTCTGTCAAGAGGCACTACTTATGACCATATAGAGTCTGACCCACACAGGATCGATAGGTACTAACCCCCGCAATGACCCAAACATGATTGGTATACACTGACCCACAATGGATCGCTGAGAACTGAACCACACAGGATCTAACTCACATAGGATCGGTATGCGCAGACCAACATATGATCACTGAGTGCAGACCTCCGTTTGATCTGTCTCCAACCTCTGCCTCACTGTCAGCCACTGGAATCCTCACACCCGGTGTGCTTGAGTTACGTAAAATCTTCCCTCGAGATATCAGTCATATTGAGACCTCCAATAAACTTCACAAAGAGTAACCAAAATGAATTCCATGTCGTAAGGGTTCCAATGCAATATATGGTGCATCAATCGGATACCCGGTCTGTGGGTAATTGACATTTCCGTTCCAGGGGCCCTGTTGGTTTTTAGGTTCAAACCAACCCGACCGTACTACAACTGTGTCCAAACCTCATGTGGGGTATGCCAATAGAACCATCTCGCTTTGAGCTTTCTGTCTCCCCAAACATTTCATCGATCGGACATCTGTATCCCAGGAAATGGCCAAAAAGGTGTAAACTGGATGAATGGGTCCGGGTCTGGTCCGAACCAGTCAGATCAACCTAGCCCGACCCGATCTGAGGAAATGGCCCGCCCCGAGGGGGCGGCCCGGCTGGCAGGCTGGTGGGAATTTAGGCCCGCGTGGCTGGCCAACCATGCATTGGGGGGGGGGCTTACACCCCCTGGCTTTTGAAGTGAACCGGTGCTGGGCGCCGGTTCAGTTTTCCGTGGGGCCCTAGGGGTCCCACCTTGTCGAGCTGCCCGAGCGGCCAGCCGGTTCCACTCCACCGGTGTGGCGCGATGGCGCCGTGGCCATCCGTGGCCACAGTTTTGCACCAATGGAATGACGTGGTAGTGCCGTTCCCCTCCACCGCGGCCCGGCTGGCCCCAACTCTTCTTCCGCGTGTTACGATAGTGTCACACCCTCATTGTGACCTGGAGACCTTGTGCCACTAGTTTTTATCATGGCCGGCTTGATGCCGACCGCCGTTGCTCCACCTCCATCATCAAAAATCTTGTGTAAACAAAAGGGGAGGGTCCGGCCGTGTTCATGCGGTCTGAGCCCTCCTCATTATGGTGTTATCTTTTGGTTCCCATCCATAAATTTAATGACAATGTTTGGGAATATATTCAACTCAAAACCCCCCACATCATATGATGATCATTGACGGTGGAAGGAGAGGAATGGAGAACATTGATTCGTCGACATCGGGAAGCGTCCAGGGTTGGAGACCAAGGGAGAAGCATCATTGGCCTTCTTCACGGTCGGAACCTTCTCCTTTGGAATGATTTATGATCGATGAAGGTGTTCGACGATATTCGGTTAATGATGGAGAGGTGTTTCTTGTTCTCTTTGTTGAGAAGATGATGTTCTCCAAAATATCCCAAGTACTCTCTCAATGATCCTCCCAAATTAAAGTTGCAAACCCAAATAAAATAATTGGTTTTCATATTTTTTAATAGTTGTCAAGAATTTCAAAAGATTTAAAAATGGTGGAGTTTAATTAATTGGTGATACTTAACCCAAATGAATGAAGTGGGTGGGCTCAATTAAATGGAGGAGGAATATGAAGAGGCTCACCACATAATTGTGGGTTTCAAGGGGTTACAAACCACGGGTGGTCCCCACCATGGAATATCCTCCCAAGGGAGGTTATGTGTGGGTGGGCCCCACCACCATGACCTCTCATTGGAGGTTATGGTGTGGTGGCCCCCACCAATAACCTCCTCTTGGAGATTAACCACCAAAAATGAAAATAAATCTAACACTTTATTTGTATTCATCTTTAATTTAAGAACCCCAAAAACTAACTCCCATTCTTGTTAGAGCACAACTGTGGTGAAGCTCTCACTAGGAAATGAATGATGCTGCAAGTTCAAAGGTTCCATCAAGTTTCAGTTTCGAACACCAGTTCAAAAGATATTAAATCTCACTCATACGTTTTCTCAACGTACATGAAAAAACATCAAAAATTTAATCTGGGCACACCGGGCCTCAGAATCAAGCACCGTCAGAAAAAGAAGACTCTTAAAATTCACAGTTATTTTTTTTAAAAAACCTTTCCATGGAAATTTCCAGTCTTTACATTCTCCCAACCTACAGGATTTACGTCCCCTTAATCTACAACCCGAACTATGGGAACAAATGGGGGTACTGACACACATTTGAGCCTCCCGATCCCATGTGCTCTCCTAGAGGTTCTCGTGCTGCCAGAGAATGTGCCACAGAGGTATCAACCATCCATGTAGGACTCGCTCCTGTCAATCCCCAATCTCTACTGGAAACTCCGTGAAAGTCACCCCATCATCAATGTCCAGCTCTCCATGATCAATGATGTGGGAAGGGTCATGAACATATCTCCTCATCTGAGATACGTGGAAGACATCGTGCACCAAATGCAACTGTGGTGGAAGAGCTATGCGGTAAGACACCTTGACTAATTTGTTGAGGACCAGGAAAGGTCTGATGAATTGCGGAGATAACTTGCCACTTTGACCAAATCTTTGTAGACCTCGACGTGGTGAGACACACAAAAAGGAGGGGTCCCTATCCTCGATCTCCAAAGGTTGCCGTCTCATATCAGCATATGAATTCTGTCTACTCTATGAAATCTTCGCATACTCCTGGATGATCTGCACCTTCTCCATCGTTGCCTACACCATCTCTGGTCCCACTACTGTTGACTCACCTAGGTCTATCTAGCACAATTGTGATATTCAATTTTGACCAGATAAGGCATCAGACGGTTCCATACAGATGGTTGAGTGATAGCTATGTTGTTGGTGAACTCCACCAAAGGAAATTGATCCTCTTAACTATGACCGAAGTATAGTAAACATGAACAGAGCATGTCCTCGAGGGTCTGAATGGTCTGATTAGTCAGGCCATCTTTCTAAGGATGGTATGCGCTGCTCAAATGAAGCTGTGTCACAAAAGCCTCCCGCAACCCCATCCATAGCAGGGAAGTAAACTGTGTGTCACGGTCGAAGACAATAGAAAAAGGTACTCCATTTAGGCACAAAATACCTTGAACATAGAGGCGTCCCAAGATCTCTACTGAGCCCTACTCTCTAATCGGTAGGAAGTTGGCCGACATGGTGATTCGGTTAATGATCACCCATATCAAATCCTGACTCATGGATGTACGTGGAAGACCCGTCACGAAGACCATGGAAATCTCATCCCACTTTAACTCAAGGACCTCTAAGGGATGAACCAAGCATGCTGGTACCTGGTGCTCCACCATCACTTGCTGACAAGTGAGGCATCTTGAGACAAACTCTGCTACTACATTCTTCATACCTGGCCATCAGTGCTATCGTCTGAGGTCTTGATACATCTTCCCCACTCCGGTATGTACCACAAGAGGATAATTGTGGAACTCCCTCAACACTTCCTCCTGAAGTGATAATGGCACCATGGTACATCCTCTAAAAAGGATGACGTGCTCGACAACTTTAGAAAATCTATCAGGTTCCAACCCTATGGATATCTGAGCACATCGTGTCTCACAGTCAGCATCCCCACGCTGCGCCTCCCCGACTTGCTGAAGAAGTGTAGGAGTGACTATAAGAGACAATAGAAAGTTTGCTCTATCTCTATCCACAATGGATATCTGTGAGGCTGCCAGATCCTCTGTCACCTCTCCTAGCAGCTGAATGCCCGATCTCTTTCTTAGAGCATCTCCTACAATGTTCCCATTTCCAAAAGTATAGACTATCTTAAATTCATAGTCCAAGAGTAACTCAAGCTGTCACTGTTGTCTCAGGGTCATGTCCATCAGAGACAAGATTTACCTGAGACTCGTGTGATCAGAGTAGACTGTGAAACACTCGCCTATCAGAAAGTGCTGCCACATCTTTAAGGAAAATACCACTGCTTTTAACATTAGTTCATGGGTATTGTAGTTATGCTCGTGTTGTCTTAGCTGCCGAGAACTAAATGCGAACACTGCTCGCTCCTAGATTAGGACACACCCAAATCTGGTCCCTGATGCGTCGATGTAAACTATGTACCATACGGCTTCCTCTGGAAGCATCAAGATGGGGGAACTAGTCAGCCTCTACCTTATCTCCTGAAAGCTCTACTGGCATCTATCTGACCACCTGAATCCTTTCCCCTTATTCATCAAGGCTCATAGTTGTGCTTCACCTTTGGAAAAGTCTGGAACGAACATTGAATAGTATCCACCCAAGCTCAGGAAACTCCGTACCTCTGTCAAACTCTTGGGTGGCTCCCATACTAGTTCCGGCACATTCTTTACTAGATCTAATGCAACTCCAACCTCTGAGATGACATGTCCCAAGAAGAGAACGTATTGAATTAAAAAAATGGAATTTCTATAGCTTACCATAAAGCCGATTCTCTCAGTTTGTGTCCAGTACTACATGCATATGGTAGTCATGCTCCTCCTCAGCAGTCAAGTTAATCTAAATGTCGTTGATGAAGATTACGATAAAGAGATCTAGGTAAGGATGGAAGATCATGTTCTTGAGACTCATGAACACTACTAGATCACTAGTTACACCGAAGGCATAACCAGGAACTGATAGTTGTAGTAACGACACCTGAAGGAAATCATCTGCATATCCTCGGCTGGATCTCAGAACTGGTGATAGCCTAATATGAGGTCTATCTTCGAGAACAACTAATCTCCCTTTAGCCTATCAAAGAGGTCCTCAATCCTTGGGAGTGGGTACTTGTTCTTCATAGTCACCTAGTTCAGGAAATGGTAGTCGACACAAAGCCCCAAGCTCCCATAATCCTTCTTGGCAAACAGAATCGGGGCTGCCCATGGAGAAACACTAGACCAGATGATTCCCTTCCCCTACAAGTCCTCAAGATGTACCTGTAGCTCAGTAATCTTAGCAGGAGCCATCCGATATACAGGAGTAGATATCAGTTCCTTCTCAGGGTAGATGTCAATGTAGAATTCCACCTCTCTGTGAGGTGGTAGTTCTAGAACATAATCAGAGAAAAAACCTGCATACTGATCCACCACTACATGATAAGTCAGACTCTCCACATCAACTGCTGCGAGGGTAAGGCAGTGCAACAGATGAGTGATCAATTTCACCCTACTCTAAGTAATTCCATGATGTGCTGTAAAGGTTCCCTTCTCACCGGTGAAGGTAAACCTGGTCCTATACATTCGGACACACCTCACTTTGTGTCTAATATAGTTGATCTGAGAATGGATGTAGATAACTAGTCCATACCCATGATGAAGTCGTAAGGCCACGACACCACTATGAGGAGATCCCAACTAAAGTTCTCGCCTTTTATATTAATCTCACACTGCCAGAAGTAGTGTGTAATCATCGATTATTCTCCCATAAGAGTCTCTAGCCATAAGTATCGAGCCAACAGATCCTTCAGAATCTCCAAGCTCTAAAAGAGGGCAGTGGAAATGAAATAATGACTAGAACCTATGTCTATAAGAACTATAACTAAGGTGGAGTAGACACATATAGTACCTTGAATCATCATTGGAGCGACGTGATCGTATGGCTTAGCAGCCTGAAACTGAGCTCTCCCTTGTCCACATGCTGCCTGTGGTCGGGGTGGACCTCCTGGTGGTGGTGGCGGTAGCACCTCGAAATGTCTTCCACCGCCAGCTACTCGATTAGCTTCTCTACCACATCCTCCTGCACCCTACAGACCACTTCATTCGAACCTCTACCTCTACTAGGGAGGTCCCTTAGATTTCTATTGATCATCTATACGACGGGTTGGATAGTCATGTTCCATGTGACCCTACCCACTACATGAGTAACACTATATGTTCCTAGAATACTTGTCTCTACTCTGTGTGCTCCGCATAACTGATCATGAGTCATGCGGTCGACCACCTGTAGGTATGATCATCTTGGACCTATACATTATCTGTCAAATTCTAGATGCAGAAAACTCAACTGCATGTCGACTAGTTGTGGGTCTCACTGCTGGTGACTGCTCAGCAAGGAAATTCTCCACTAAGAGGGTTGTCTCTAACACCCCTGCCTGAGTCAGGATTCTATGTTAGATCACTGAAGCTCTAATCTCTTTCTTGATTCCCTGCTCAATGGTCTTGGCCCTAATTAATGGGTCATGTACAATATCTTTGAAGTAGCACGAGAGGTCGGTGAACCTCACTGAGTACTAAGCTATTGTCATGCTACCCTACTACAGATGATGTAACTCCTAAATCAGCACCACACGAGGTTGGCTGGTAAAAAATCTTCCCAGAATAGGATCTAGAAGTCTACACATAGATGTGTCTCATCATTGTGGTCCTGGAGCATTAGACTCCTCCATCTTCCTGCTACTGACTGATGGAGAAACGCAGCAATGATCACCATGAGGTCTTCCGGCATCCTTGACAGCCTGAAAACATTCAAGACAGCCTCCAGCCAATCCTCAGCCACCTATGGGCCCATCACTCCACTGAACCTGGGTGGCCTCTGGCACTGGAAATTGTGCAACACGCTCAAGAGGCATGTACTCTCTGCTGCTGGGGATGGTGGGATCGGAGGAACAATATGAAGTGTTACCGTTGGTGCCTTCGCAGGTAAAGGGCCCTACACTTAGGCCTCATCGCTAAGTGGGCGGTCAGAGCATATGACTCTCGATACTCTAATTGGTTGTCTGTGGGGAGACTTCCTAAAAGAAATAGGTGTGACACATTCAAAATTTTATACCTGGTGAGATGACCTGGTTGAGATGACTTAAGGAATCATTTAAATACACGCATGTAATCAATGTTTTCGGGAAATGAGTTGGTAATCAGTATTCAGGGTCCTGGTTTATGGATACGTCGGCCACCGCATCAACACTGGACTCCCTAAATAGAAAATCACACTCGGTACCCTTAACACTATTGGTTCACAGAAAAGAAAGATCAGATTCATATTTTCTGTAGTAGAACTAACACTTTTGATACCAATTTGTCACGAACATTCCCCCGGGGCCCGTATCGTAACTAACCCAAGCCCGCCTTCCATAGGACCGGGGTTGGAGACTAGCACCAAAAGAGTAAATCCCTAAACATGGAAGGAATTACATTTATAATATTAAACAAACACAACAGAGTAAGCAACTGGATGTAAAACACTATGTAAAACTATATACAAAAGAGGGTGCTGAAAGTAAATGAGAACGGATATACATGCCCAAAAGTAAAGTACAATACAACTAAAATGCTATTACAACTAAAGAAAAGAAGTAAATCAGCTACATGGTTGTCCTCCAGGGTTCCCACATGAATTGTAGGTACAGATGGCCTCCTCAGCACCCCATGTCCCTATGTACGCTCTGTGTACATCTCATTGAGTGATCCACCTCTGGGTATAGTCCAATTCTGCCACTCTCTACCTCGATCAGTGCTGTCTATCATCTGCAACCAACACGACGAGGTGAGGAAATAGAACGTGTAGGGGGTGAGTATAAAGATACTCAATAGGGACTCTAAGAACCTCAAGGTCTCGCAAAAACAAAAAAGGATAACCACAAAGAATGCAATCAATGGAGAACACTTACTTATGTATATGCCCATACATATTCCTAAATTATTTAGTAATCCATCTCAATTATGAATGAAAACATGAAAGACATTGACTCAGCTCAAACCAGGATTTTCATAATCGAAACCACGGTTGCTGGGGAACTACTATTTAGCAATGTTCTACGAAGAAGTATAGAAGTATAGATGA
Organism: Viscum album; assembly: GCA_963277665.1. Taxonomy (NCBI): domain Eukaryota; kingdom Viridiplantae; phylum Streptophyta; class Magnoliopsida; order Santalales; family Viscaceae; genus Viscum; species Viscum album. Next base: position 495,839,358 of record OY728123.1, on the reverse strand, counting down.
TTATTCAAAATGATAGATCATCTTATTCTACCAAGAGGCACTACTTCGAACCATACAGAGTCTGACCCAGACATGATTGATTCGTACTAACCCCCTCAATGAACCACACTAGTGATGATGCTTACATTTTCCTGTATTTTATACTTTAAGTCATTGTTTATAATCCCTCCATAATGTTATTGAATGGGTTATTGTCATGTATTTATGTTTTTGTGTTATTTTGAGCTTAAATGTGAAAAATGTCTAATTTTGGATTTTTGGAAGATTTTTAAATCAAGGGTATTTTGGTCATTTCATGAACAATATAATTCCAACGCTTCTGATAATTTTTGTTTATAATCTTTATTTCAATTCCTTCATTTTTTTCTTCTGGACCATGAGCTGATTAGGCCATCTAAGGGGACTAAAAATTTATTGAAATTGGTCATTTTTTCGGGCGGATAGTGTGCTCCCCACAATGGTAACGGAATCAGAACTCGGCCTAAAAAACATCAAATGCATTGATTCTACTTGGGAATGAACTAGGAAATCCAGTAGTGACTTTAAACAAATATGGGTGAGTTTTAAATTCATTAACGCATCCATCAAAAGACATGTGTTTAAAGGAACCATCCTAGAAGCTTCGCACAGAAACAGAAACCGAGATTGAGAAACTCCCACATACGGCTTCCAAATTAGCTGATATTTTTATGAGAGACATAAAAGATATTTTTGAACAACATTCATGAAGTATGTAATGCGTGAAGAGGTAATTAATTGGGTCTTCAATGCATTGACATTTGGGAGACGAATTCTGCCTATAAAAGGAGGCCCTCAGTTCCTTCCCAAATCATCTCATTCTCCATCAATTCCTTCAAGGCACCAAGGAGGAGATCTCCACCGGGGGAGGCCAGCCACACATCTTCACCGTTTCATTTTTTTCTTTATTTTTGTTTTAATTTTCAATTGTAATTTATATTTCTAATAAAATTCATGCATTATTTTTATTTCTGTGTCCACCCATCCACCTTGTTTTCTTCTTCATCTTTTCTCTTTTTCTTCTTCTATTCTTCTAATATTATCCACTATAACCTCTTACCCTCAAATATGAGGGGATAACCTGAGACTTTACCCAGGGGAGGTATGTGGGAATTTCATTTATTATGTTCTTAAATTTGGATTTTTAATAAGTTTGTGATGAGCAAGAGTGATGTGCACGGGAGTGGCGATCTTCCACCACGACACTGATCTCAAACTCATTTCTATTCTTTTATTAAATATTATCCCTCCCTTCTACTAGATACAAGCTCTTCATACGATAGAGTTGATCCATTCAATGGTTGAAATGGCATACAATGGAGCATGTTCTTGGAAGATGACACACTCTCGATCGAGGTGTGCCATCAACCTTGATTATAGGCAGTGAAGTTAAGATTGCAAAATGCATTCAAGATTTCACACCAATAAATAAAAGAATAGTAATTCATGAATGAGATCACATTATTGAATTATCAAACTTAATTTAAATACCAACAAAGAGAATGATGAATCCCACAAACCAACCCATAAAGGCCAATTTATTTCTCAATTAATTGTATTTTTTACATGCATGTTAGTTTTATCTTTTATTTTAATTTAATTTCTTTCCATTACTAGATAATATAAAAAGAACAAAAAGAAATAGTTTATTTAAATTAGATTATGTAAGTAAACAATTGAGAATTCTGCTCAAGAGAATGACCTAGGTCATCCCTTGTGCTACACTTAGTTATAAATATTTTTGAGAGCACACATGACAACGCTTCGTCAAATTGGCGCCATTGCCGGGGAGCTAATCGGTTGTTTACTTTACTTTTTATAATGTAAAATTGTAAATTGTATCCATTAAAAAAAATTCAAAAAAAAACTTTTCCCATGATGCATTCAAATTCTAATTATTCTGCATGGAACAATTACTCACATGTGTAGGAGGAAGAAACTGACTATATTGAGGAGGCCCTCCAATGAAGAGTTAATACCCTGATAATAATGTTCAAGCACGTGGAAAGCGGCATAACAACATGGATCTCACCTGAAGATTTGATGTCCGTGGCCAATGAACTCCAATTTGACTTAAAAATACTCAAGGCCAAGAAGGAAGTGCCACTGGTCTTCCCAGATTTCACTGAAAAAATCCATGAAGTTGAATCCAAACATGAGGTGAAGGAGCCCGACTACCTACCTCCATACAGTAAAGATCAACTCTAAGAGGCACATTCAATTGAAGATAAGATTAAAGTAAAATCGACTTCAGGAGATGATTCAATATTAAACACAAACTCTTTTAATATTATTGAAAATAATTTGAGTATCACCCCTAATAGTTTTGAATTTTCAGATTTGGACATCTCATATTATACCATAGAGGATGATGAGGGAAACGAAATTTCCCCTGTTGAGGAACATTTAAAGCTCCCTGAACACACTAAATATTTTCTAGGTGGAGCACAATAAGGGAAAGGGAATGTTTCACAAGTAGCAAGAAATGAAGAGGAGGTTCCCTACTTCATCCAACCCCCACCATGCAAGATGTACCAAATTGAGAAGGGGGCGGATCTCGTATACTCTGTCTATAGAGTCCTCCTCAACAAGAACAAAGAACTTGAAGCTGGGAGGAGCCACATGTAGTGGTTTAAATCAAAGAAGGTTCATCCACCGAAATATTATGGATAAAATCTGGTACTGCCCTCTGGAGGTAGTAAAAGATTATAGTTCCCACTTGGGGGATCATACAAAGATTTATCATTACATACTTTCTAGTAATTTAAATTTCATATTCAGTATTAATAAATTTTCTAGCATGTGTCCCCCTCCCTCTTTTCATTTTGAGATTAAATGAAATGATCCTTGTGATTAATTGAGTAATTTTTCTTCTGTAGGATCATTAAGGTAGAAGGAAGCCCCAAGCATTATAGAAAGAGGACTGAATCATTATTTTAAAAGGGAGTTAACTTTTTATGATTATCATTTAAACTCCTTTATTTTTTTGGTTGAAAAAATATTTTGAGATTTAATGAATATTATTTTCACTTTTCACACATCAATTTATTTTGAAATATTTGAAATAATTTTTGAAATAATGGATTTTAAATGATTATTGATATGAATTATTTTCCCTTGAAATGGATTTTCAATCATTTTTATGAGTTTGACTGATTTTTGAAATCCATGACCATGAAACACTGACTCAAAATATTTTTCCAATCTTGTGAGGTATTCTAAACAAGCTTTTCATATTCTTCATAATACCCACACTTTCTTGAGGGAATATTGAATTTTGTGTGTGAACCAGAATTTGTGAATAATTTTCTTTCGAAGCATTGGATTTCATGTAATATATTTGATATGATTGAAGCATATGTTTGGCAAGCCACATTTTTTCTTGAGACCCACCTTTACATTTATCCTTTGTAATCCCTTAGATTCCATGAATTTCCTTATAGGTTTAAGCCACATTACAAGCCGATTTTCCTAACCTACCCGCACTTTTAGTATTTCTTCATGGATATTTCAAGTTTGAGTGTGGGGGAAGGGCCTTTAGTGTGCGTTAATTGGGATTTTTATCATTTATTTGTGATGTGAGGTGTGTGTCAATACTTTGGGCAGTGGACAATAAGAGAATTGGGCATGTGTCGTCATTTCATTATCCTTTATTTGTTTCATCCATTTCTCCTTCAAAAAAATGCTAAAAAATAGAGATGAGATTGAATTCCTCATTTTACATTATTTTATGACTCATGTCCCTCTCAAAAATCAAGGGCATGAATTTTCATTCATTCATTGTATTCAATTTTTAGCTCATCCTCCATGAAAAAGAGAAAAATAAATAAAGTTGTGCCTTTCTGGAGCTTTGAAAAAAAGGGAGAACATAGATGATATCATTATTTTTATGCACTTCTTGGCTCATGTCCCATATCATTAAAAGAGGGTGGTGTTTTTTTCACAATTTCAAGTGGGATTGAGTGAGGAATTTCCTGTGTTTTCACATGATTTAATCATACACTGTACTTAAAAGTCCAACCTCCTCTTTCTAGCCTGGAACTTTTTTTTCAAAATTTTTCCCACCAACACTAAGCCATAGAATCATTTGAACCATTAATTAAAGCCCTAATGATGAAATTCATTTTCATGTTTCACACTATGGGGAGATGATAATTTTCACAAACCTACAGTGATACATGCGATTTTCAAGTATGAGTATAACTCTAGATTCAATTTCTCTTGAGTGAAGAGTGACATAAAATTCAATGTGATGTAGGTTGTGATTGAGACATGGATTTATTTATGAGGTTGAACAAATTTTAATAATTGAAATAAAAATGAGAGAGTCTTGTTATTCATATAGGAGACATGATAGAATTCTATTTTGGATAAGATCATTGATATTTTCTCATTTTTGATTGTTGTGAGGAAATTGATTTGGATATAAGATGATTGCCCAGGAGTGCAATGTTTAAGTGTGGGGGATTAATTAAGCTTACATTTTACTATAATTTATACTATAAATCATTTTTTTAATCCCACCATAATGTTATTGAATGGGTAATTGTCATGTATTTTGGTTTTAGTGTTATTTTTAGCCTAAATGTGAGAAATGACTAATTCTGGATTTTTGGATGATTTTTACGTCAAGGGTATTTTGGTTATTTCATGAAAAATATAATTCCAAAGTTTCTGATAAAATTATGTTAGAATCCTTATTTAATTTCCTTTATTTTTGACTTCTGGACCAGGAGCTGATTCGGCCATCTATAGGGTCTAACAATTCATTGAAGTTGGACATTTTTTGGGGTAGACAACGTGGTCTTCACAATGGTAACCGAATCAAAACTCGTCCTACACATCTTAAAATGCATTGATTCTACTTTAGGATGAATGAGGACATCTAGTACCGACACTAAAAAAAATTTGGGCTAGTTTTAAAGTCATTAACATGTCCATAAAAAGACACACTTTTAAAGGAACAATCCTAGAAGCTTCGCACAGAAACAGAAACTAAGATTGAAAAAATCATAACTCCTGAATACAGTTTCCAAATTAGCTGAAATTTTGATGAGATATGGACAAGATATTTTTGAAAAACGTTAATGAAGGATGGAACATGTGAAGAGGACATTAATGGGGTCTACAATGCGTCCACATTGGGGACATGAATTCGGCCTATAAAAGGAGGCCCTCACCTCCTTCCCAAATCATCCCATTCTCCATCCATTCCTTCAAGGCACCAAGGAGGAGATCCCCACCGAGGGAGACCGGCCACACATCTTCCCCATTTCATTTATTTTCTTTATTTTTGTTTTAATTTTCAATTAAAATTTAGATTTCTAATAAAATTCATGCATTATTTTTATTTCTGTTTCCACCCATCCACCCTGTTTTCTTCTACATCTTTTCTTTTTTTCTTTTTATATTATTATCATATTATGCACTGTGACCTCTTACCATCAAATATGAGGGGTTAACCCGAGACTTGGAATAGTGGAGGTATGTGGAAATTTCATTTATTCTGTGCTTAAATTCTGATTTTTATTAAGTTTGTGATGAGCAAGAGTGATGTGCATGGGTGTGGCGATCATCCACCACGACACTGGTCTCAAACTCATTTCTATTCTTTTATTAAATATTTTTTCCCCTATACATGATAAAAGCTCATCATACGATGGATTTGAGCCATTCAGTGGTAGAAATTGCATATGATGGAGCTAGGTCTTGGAAGATGTTACACTCTTGATCGAGGTGTGCCATCAACCTTTATTCTAGGAGGAGGTGAAGTTAAGATTGGAAAATGCATTCAAGATTTCACACCAATAAATAAAAGAATAGTAATTCATCAATGAGATCACATAATTGAATTATCAAACTTAATTTAAATACCAACAAGGAGAATGATGAATCCCACAACCCAACCCATAAAGACCAAGTTCTTTCTTAATTAATTGTATTTTTTCCTTGCATGTTAGTTTTATATTTTATTTTAATTTAATCGTTTTACATTACTAGATAATATAAAAACACCAAAAATAAATAGTTTAGTTAAATTAGATTAAGTAAGTAAAAGATTGAGAAATATCCTCAAGAGAATGACCTAGGTCACCCCGTGTGCTACACTAAGTTATAAATATTTTTGAGAGCGCACAGAACAACACTTTATCAACAGTATTTGACCCACATTGGATCGGTATGTGCTGACCCACACAGGATCACTGAGAACTGACCCACACAAGATCGGTTTGCGCTTACCCTCACAGGATCGCTCAACGCTGACCTCCGTATGATATGTCTCCAACCTCCGCCTCACTATCAGCCACTCGATTCATCGCACCCGGTGTTCTCGAGTTCTGTAGAATCTGACCTCAAGATAACTTTCGTACCTCAAGAGTTACTAAACTCCACAAATTAGTAACCCAATGTACTACCATGTTGTAAGGGTTCCAACGCGATAGATGGTGCATCAATCGAACTCTCGGTCTGTGAGTTATTTGAATTTCTATTCCAGGGGCCCGGTTGGTTTTTAGGTTCAATACATCCCAACCATACTCCAATTATGTCCTAACCTCATGTGGGGTTTTCCAATAGAACCATCTCACTCTGAGTTTTTCGTCTCCACAAACGGTTTATCGATCGGACAACCGTAGCCCTGGATATGGGCGAAAAGGTGTAAACTGGCCAAATGGGTCTGGGTCGGGTCTGACCTCATCAGACCGACCAAGCTCGAACCGTACCATACATGGGTCTGACCCGGTCTGAGGAAATGGCCCAGACTGAGGGGGCGGCCCTGCCTGAGGGCGACCCGGCAGAGGGCGGCCCTACCGTAGGGGGCCCGGCTGGCTGGCGGGGCCACGTGGCCGGCTGGCTAACCGGTATGGTCGGCTGGCCATTCATGGGGGGAGGGGGGGGGGGGGTTACAAACCCTAATTCCAAAAAAAATGTAGCTAAGTTCCGTTTCGGTTTTCCACAGGACCAGGGGTGTCCCTCCTTTTCCGGCTGGGCGAGCGGCCAGCCGGTTCCGCTCCACAGTCACGGCGTGACGACGCCCTGCCCCTCCACTATGGGCTGCCCTGGATGTAGTTTTGCACCACCGGAATGGCACGCCGGTGCCAAAACCCTCCCCATTGGGCCGCCCTGGCCGCATCTTCCCTGCTCCGACAGCACGGTGCGACGACGCCACACCCCTCTGCCGCGACCCTCCTCCGGCCTCCGTGTGGCGCGATGGAGCCGCTCGCCTCTGCCGCAGCCCAGCTGGCCACGAATCCCCTTCTTCATGTAATGACGATGCCACACATTCTTTAAGACATGACGACCTTGCGCTGCCAGTTTTCATCGCGGTTGGCCTGAAACTGGCTGCCGTTGCTCTGCCTCCGTCGTCAACAAATAAGGGTAAACAATGTCGGAGGGTACCATCGTGTTCGTGCAGTCCGAGCCCTCCTTGTTATGGTGTTATCATTCAGTTCTCATCCATAAATTGAACAACAATTTGTGGGAATAAATTCATCTCAAAACCCCCTACCTCGTATGAAGATCATTGACAGTGGAAGTAGAGGAATAGAGGACATCGATTCGTCGACATCGGGAAGTGTCCGAGGATGGAGACTGAGGGAGAAGCGTCGTTGGAGTTCTTCGCGGTCAGCTCCATCTCTTTTAGAACAGTTGAAGATCGATGAAGGAGTTCGAAGATCTTCAGTGAATGATGAAGTGATGTTCTTCACATTCTACCTTGAGAGGAACATGTTCCCCAAAATCTCCCAAGTCCTCTCTCAAATTCCCAATCAAATGAAAGTTGACAACCAAAATAAAATAACAGGTTTGTCTATTATTTAATTGTTGGCAAGAATTTCAATAGGTTTTGAAAAGGTGGATTTTAATTAATTGGTGAAACATAACCCAAATAAATGAAGTGGGTTGGCTCAAATAAATGGTGGCGGAAGGTGAAGAGGCTCCTCATATAATTGGGGGTTCCAAGGGGTTACAACCCCCGGGTGGTCCCCACCATGGAATATCATCCCAAGGGAGGTTATGTGCTGGTGGTCCCCACCACCATAACCTATCATGTGTGGTTACGGTTTGGTAGCCCCCACCACTAACATCCTCTTAGAGCCTAGCCACAAAAAATATAAATAAATCTAACACATTATTTTTATTCAATTTTAATTTAAAACCCCCAAAACCTAACTCACATTCTTGTTAGAACGCAACTGTGGTGATGGTCTCACTAAGAAATCACTCTACACTGTGAGTTCAACAGTGCCCTCAAATTTCAGTTCCGAGGATCGGTTCAAAGGATATAAAATCTTGCTTGTACATTTACTAAACATACCCGAACAAAACTTTAGAAATTGAATCTGATGACAGCAGGCCTCAGAATCAAGGACCCTCAAAAACCGTGGTCTCGTAAAATTCCCACATATTAAAAAAACATCCATGGAAATTAGGGGACTTTACATTTAATATTATTATAGTATTATTTATACACATATTTACCATATTTTCCCATTAACCATGGTAAATAAAATGTTTTCCGAAATAATTATTCAAAATGTCTAAAAAAATTGTTTACCTATTTACACAATTGGGACCTCCCAATTCTAAATATGGAATCCATTTTTCTAAATTCAAAACACTGAAGTGGCAGAAACATTTTGTGATCCCATAAACTGATTAGAGAATATCCTATGTAATTAGTTTCTATTAAACATTTTAACCCTATGTGTTAAATAGTATTTTTATATAATCTAGGTGATTGAAAAACATGGTAATAGGGTCAATATAATTCAATAAAAAGAAGCGGTCTCACTATTAACACTAGACGTATAGGATAATGAAGTGGAGGTTTCTTTGACACATAGTCTATGGTATAAGATGTAGATATTTTTCTACCAAAAGTATTTCACTTTATATCTATCCAAGGTATAGTAGATTAGAACAATATTCAAATATTCCATAATTAATAAATATTTCATTCATCATCCTTTTATAGAATCAGAGGCTCTCAAGATGAAGATAAATGGGTTTTGATATTTTGGGAAATTGTCGCCCAAGTAGATACTATGAATGACTATCATGTTAATATGATATTGAGCTCATTCCATGTGCAAAACAAAATTTGATATCCCTATAACATATGGTTCCAAATGAGAATAAATTTTTCATGGTTCTTCATGGAGATATTTAAAAAAGTACTTATCAGTCCTAGTGATTCACCATGGGGTGAACATGTTTTTGTTCTCCAAGAAAGAGGGTGGTAGAATTTAGATAATAATTGATTACTAGAAGTATAACCAGGTGATGGTGAAGAAGTGATATCTATTAACTATGATAAATGTTTTTCCTGTCATCTATGATGATCTATGTGGTTCTTTGAGAATGATCTCTGGTCAGGATGTCACTTATTATGAGTTTGAGAGGAGGACGTTCTGAAGATGATATTTTGTAGCAGGTGTTGATTGATTGAATACTTAGTGATTCTGTTTTGGCTATTGAATTCTTCAATATGGTTCATGGACCTCATTAAAAATATATTTTTTTAATACATTGACTCGGTCATTGTATTGTTCATCGGTGATATCAAAATCTACTCACCGACATAGGAGAAACATGCAGTACACCTTGATATAGTCTTGAGTATTCTTTGATCAAATAAGATTTATGCCAAGAAATCGAATTGTTAATTATAAATTAAATAGGTAATTTTACTAGGGAATGTGGCCAATAAGATCATTATTTAAGTAAACCTAGAGAAGGTAGAGGCAGTCATGCCTTTGACACATCCCATAATATTGTTTGAAATTAATATAGTTCTGGGTTTAGTTGGATATTTCAGGTGGTTTATCCATGAGATCATCCAACAATCAACACCCATGAATACACTAATAATGAATCATGTGATGTTCCAGTGGTCGGACAGTGGTGAATAGTATTTCCATTAAAAAAGAGAATGTTGATCAGAAATATTGTATTGACACTCCTTAATATAGGGATTGGATATTTAGTGTACTATGATGAATTAAGTGTTTTCATGGGAGTAGTTATAATTAAAATAGAGTATACGGTTGGCTATGGGTCTTCGAAGCTATGAAACCTTGAGAATAACATCCCTACACATAATGTGGAGCTATCATCCTCGGTTGTCTCTCTAATGTGTTATTGAAACTGTATCATTCGTGTGATATTTCATGGTTATAAATACCATAGTATAATTTTAAATATATTCAATCAAAGTGTCCTAAACATGAGATATAGGTGTTGGGTTGAGATGGATGTTTTACTTCTCATTTTTGAAATAGAATTCAAAAATCCCTAGTGAATAAACTGAAAATAGAAATGGTGTACCATCCTGAAACCAATGGAAAAACCAAGTGAACTATATTAATATTGGACAATATGATCCAATCTAGCATGCTATACTTGGATGGAGTGTGAGACGATCACCAAACCATGAATGATTTCAAACTCAATAATTGTTATCAGTATTTGATTAAGATGGAACCTTACGAGGATCCTTATGAGAGACCATGTTGATCAAGGATTATTGGAATGATCAAGGTGAGGCATCGTTTCTAGGATATGATTGGTTGAGGATATCCTAATAGTGTGAAATGGATTTTGAAGAGGATGATCTACATTCAAAGAATACAGATATATAATGTTGATCATAGAAGGAAACCCCTTGAGTTTGTTGTGGGTGATTAACTACTAATGTGATTGAATCCTCTGCTGGGGAGGAGATGTATATCGATGTAGGGAAATATTTATCTACATTTTATTGGAAACTTTTTGATCATTGAATGTATAGGGATAGTGTAATATCATCTATCAAACCCATATCACTTTTTAGGTATGTACAATTTAGACTCATGAAAAATCTTCAGAGGTATGTAATTCACCAGGTGCATATTGTTTATTATGAGTACATTGAGTTGGAACATGTTGAATATTATGATGAAAATCTAATGAGTATTACATATTGGAGTGGGAAAGTACTCCAAGGGATAACAAATCCACTAGTTATGATTCAGTGATAGCATTTACAACTCCAGGATGAGATGTGGGTGCAAGAGTCTAATGATCCTGATTAGTGGAAGGATTTGTTTAAGAATGACAACTAGAGATACATCACTAGGATGAGAAGTCAATATAGGTTGAAAATTGTAATATCCTTATTTTTAAAGTACAATAAAACACTCTTGTTGATAAAAAAAATAATCTTATGTGAAAAAATTATTCATCAGTGAAAAATACCATAATAATGTTTCTTGATGCCTCACGTTTGGAAAAAAACACCATTTATATCATTGTAATATAAATTCTAATTTATTTTGTGATGAATTCTATGTTTATATGATATTTTGAGGCCCATAATTCCTTTTTGATGAATCCATAAAATTGTTAAATGCGTCATATTAAGTAATCAAAATTTATTCCAAATAATTTAATAACTCCAATATTGTACATCATATGAGAAATTGGAGACCATTGTTAGTTCTAGGACTAGATGTTTACCATCAGAAAGGTATAAAAATTGTAATCATCTGACATTTGAACACCCAACTAATGAAAATAATTTATTTAATAATTTTTATTATACTACTTTTGGAAATAATTTAATAACATCAAGATGGTGAGCTATATGATAAATATGAAACCACCATTAGGTCTGACACACAGAGTTTACCCTAGGTGGGGTATAACATTTATAGGTGTTAGATGTTTTGATGGATCCCTCGTGATAATTTATTTTTTATTTTTAATTAATTATTCATTCCAATTTTAAATAATAAATAATAAATATATAATAAACATTACATTGTATATTTAATTTTAGATCAACATAGATTCCGTAATGGAGGTTTTCCCCTAGGCAGTGTATAAATTTTATAAGTCTTGAGTTCTTTCTCTAGTCGCTATTTATATCAACATATTTATAGAATGTTAAATAATTAAATTATTAATTAAATTACTAAAAATTTGTTTCCACTATAAATATTTTTCCAAAAACATATGACCACTATATTTGATGAACCATGCTTGGTAAAAGTATTATTGAAAAATGTTTTGACCAGAATATAATTAAAAACAAATTAATAAAGAGAAATCATTGCCTCCACATTCATTTCACGATTGAAATGATAGATTAAATAGGGGATTAATTTTTATTGGTGATGTATGTGGTTTTGTGTTTCAAATTGTTGAAAGATTCAAGATTCCCTATTCGTCAATCCCAATGCGTTCGAAAAAAATTGAAACATATTGGAATGATTCTTAATGTCATTAGTGATCCCTTTTTTTGTTCTAGGTGGGGTGATGTCAGTATTCTCCAAATTTGGTGTTCTTGGCACACGGTTGAACAATTAGGGGGTGTTTTCCATTTAAATTATTTGTTTTATTCTTTTTTATTACTTTCCAATATTCAATATTCAAAATCATTTATGTTATTCATCATAATAACACACTTTTAGAGTCATTGGATTCATATCAATGAGAAGAACATAAATCCTATATTTTATTTTTATTTTAGTGAGTGGTATTCATTTCAATTTTTTTCTTTTTTAATGGATAATTTATAATAAAATTTCAAAACATATCCTTTAAAAAAGTTATAAACCATAATAATATATAACAATTTATAAAAGGGTGAATTGTTATAATATAATTACAAGGTTTTATCATAGGATAATAAGGAAGAATAATCAAGATACATTTACAATGATTTATCATATAAAAATTACATGAATTCTTCTAAAATATTTTTTTACAATTATAAATGGTTAATTTCAAAGATTTATCCTGATATAACTATGGGTTTATTGAATCCTAAATTACTAAAATAAATTATCAAAAAATAATTATGTCTCATTAAATAATAATTAATATGAATTATTATATTATAATTTGATTAAATTATTGAAAGGATAATTGTAAATAATTAGGAGGTGATGTTTACAACTGTTTAACATATGATTTAGGAGAATTTATAATTTTGTAGTGAAATTATTAGAATATAATTAAACAAATTATTAAAGTATAATTGCACCATATTATCGAAGGATAAACTGTGGAAAATGAATATTCATAAAAATTTTTAGAAATTATTATTTGTAAAGAATAATAATTAGAATATTATTATTCAATATATTTAAAGATAATTATAAATTAATTACATAAAATTGTAATATGTTAATTTATAAGAGATTATAATAAGATAATTACTATAAGATAATTAATTATCCAATAAAATTATGAAATATAGTTATAAAAATATAAATTTTGTTGAATTTTGGAAATATAATTATAAAGTATAATTATGGAAACAATTTTAAAAAATAATTATAATTGTAAAATTTTAAAAAATTGAAATAATTATTATAAAAGGTTAATTTAGGATGAATAATCAAAATATAATTATAAAAGGTTATTTAAATAGAAATTATAAAAAAAATATTTCTAAAATGATAATTTGGTAATTAAAAATTAGAGAGAATTTATTATCGCATGTTGTGTTTTATTTCATTTGGAAAAAATGACTGATTTTTGTTATAGGAACCTTTTACAAACCTCAAGTATTGATGTGTTGAAAAATGTTACAGATGGATTGTGAGGAGGTGTATCAAATAACATTGGGGTGGTTTATCCTTGATGTTGATGCAAATGAGATTGTGTTAGGAAGTTCCATACCTCTTGGGATACCATTTACACATGCTTTCAGATATGATTTATTCATATATATATATATATATATTATGACCGTTCTAGATTATTGTCACATGTGGTTGTCTATGTACAATCCTAATAAAATTGTGTTACACTTGTTTCTATTAGTTCCTTATATCTTATTATTATATCTCATTGTTTATCGCATCTATTTCTATCCAACCTTAGTTATGATGATGTTCTATATGTGTGTAGCCCATGATAGGGTATGATTTATTTACCTTATATTGACGTGTTAGATTGATTTCATGATGATGTTAGATTCACATGTTGATGTATATGATGATTCTATGTTTTTCATGATTCATTGTAGGTTTGTAATTATGCTATGGCATGTCATATTTTATTTTGGATTATCAGTATGTGTATACATGAAAGGTGGCTATTTTTGTGTGATTACTCCTAGTGGGGTGCACACATGGTGTGTGAAGATTATTACTACACAACATGATGGCCTTTGAACCAGGAATATACTACATACCTTGAGGATTTTGAGTAGATGATAGAATCTTCATTCCTTGTGGATTCCATGTCTTACTCAATGCCTTGTGAATTCTTTGTAGGATACAAAGACCTGATACCTTTTGTAATCCATGTATTATCAAGTGACTTGTGGATATTGGGTATGTTTTTTTTCTTGATTCCTTGTGGATCTTGATTGCATTTCCAATAGACATTTGTCTTGTTTTGGATACTTCGTGACATACTATAAATTATCCAATATATGGCCAATGTAGGGATGCCATTGGGTTTTTAGAGGATCAAATAACACATGGTCACTTGATTTTGGATTTTGTTTTATAATTTCAGTTACGAATTTATATTATTATAGAAAACACTTTTATAATTGAGCACTTCAGTTGAAGGATGCTTTGGTGGTGTCCTACCGACTCTTGTACTCTCACCATACTCCTGTATTTTTATGAGCTTCTAGATTTCATGAGGGATATATAGAAGTGATATGGCCCTTTAGTAGATAGCTAAGTAGATGAGAATGGATCTTGTAGTAGATTAGGTTTCTCTTGAAGGGATTTGATATCAATTTATTTACTTTATCTTCATCATATCTTTTAGACATTAATTCCGATTATAAGATCCTCATTATTAATATTAAATGTATGCCTTTTACGTTTCAACAAGTTTATTAGGATTATATTATATATTATTTATTATTTATTATTGATCCCTGGACATTTTATTAATGTTATAGTATTCTCTCTGTTGGATTAAGAACCTCACTACTAGATGGAAAACTCATGCGTATAGGGAGACACATACGAGGTCACATGGTATTCCATATTGAGACCAGTGATATGTGTCAATATTTTATAAGGAACATCAAAAAACCCATGTACTCAAATATATATCAGTGACATCTTCAATTATAGATACAGTTAATATGAGTAATCATTATGTTTTATAGGTATTATCCATAGTATCACAATGTTGTCCCATATCATATGTCATTATTATTGGTGAACTTGTATGAAAATGGAAATAGATGGATTCATCACTCAATATTCCAGTTTTCTACAGTAAATGTAGTAAACTAGTGACCAGTGATTGTATTACAACCATTAACAATAACTTAGTGGAAACATGATAACGTCATAATAGAGTTTGTGGTTGATTTAAATAGGGCCCATTTGGAAATGATTCATCATCGGTTTTCATTGACCATCGGGTGAAGGTCACCCCATTCATTAATATTCATGCTGCCATTCCATTTTGTTAGTACTGAGAAAATATTTCATTGAGATTGTAAACCCATATAGAGTTCAATAAAATATCATATCAGTCTTGGATCGTTTTAAAGGATAATTTTCTATTAGGGGTTGCATTAGAATATTGGTATAAAACTACATCTTTTAATGGATTATATTTCACAAACATATGGAACATCTACTTTTACTAAAATGATATAAGTGTTAATGATTTTGTATAGAGTCCTGGATATAGAGGTTCATGGAAAAAACATAGAACTCGTTCATAATCTTCTACTAAAGAATGCTTCTATGTGACTATATATGTGGCCACTTAGAAGAACATATTATTACATCCCAGGTAAATAAAGAAAAACGACATTTTAAAATTTATTAATATTTGTGAATTAAATATTAATTTTACTTTAAAGGCGTTTCTATGTTCTATGGCATGCCTGATATGCAACAATGGGATTCATTTAAATCTTATGTTGCTAACTAATAATATAATAATATTATTATAAATGTAGTTAATTCCTAGAATTTTTATTGTAAGGAATGTACAGAACTAACTATAATATGGTTATACATGTTTTTAAAAGTTTTTACATTTATCCAATAAATGATATAGGCTTAAAATCTGAATGAATTTATTTTTAATCAAAATTTACATAAAAAGGTCGATTTCCACCTTTTTACGGAGAAACCTAGTTAAATAATGTTTTGGTTACTTTTATATTTTATATTTGACATAATAAAATCCTTTTTTATAATTGGAACATCAAAATTTACTTTGGGTAAATTATTGGTATTTTTCTCATAATGTTCATTTTTAATGAAAAGTTAAAAATACTATATTTTAATTAAAACGTTCCTTTTAATCTAATATTTCTATATGGTTGGATTATATTTTTAATTGGTTTTAAATTATAATAGTATTATATAATTATCCAATTAATAAAATGTTGGTCATTGTAATTAATTTTATGTTGAAATCAGACATAAACAAGTGTCAATCTTTTGACAGTTATAGTTTCTTAAAAAACACTCTTGTTGTTTTGACAGCGGGAAATTATTTTAAATTAATTTCTGCCACTATTGTGTTGTGAATTTGGAAAATGGCTTTAATATTTGGAATCAGGAGGTACAAATTTTCTAAATATGTTAATTTTATTTTTAGACATTATGAATATTCACTTCAGTAAAAATTTTATTTACCAGGGTTTTAAGGTAAATATGGGAAATAAGGGTAAACAAATATTATTATAATAATATAAAATTAACCTAACTTGTGTCATAATAATATTTTTTGATACATATCTTACCATGTTCATCTTTATGTCTATTTGGGGTCCCCATGGGGCCACATAAGAGTGATGATGACACTTTATTTTAATTAACATTAAGTAAAGACTAAAATGTCATAAACCGATATCTTTTAGTAAAATAATTTTTAAATAGGTTTATTTAAGATATCGTTTTGACTATAAATATTCATTGGAAAGATAAAACTATTTCGTACATCATTGTAATTTTTTTTATAATTTTTAGAAATCAAATAAATAATATTATTTATGACACAATAATGATGCAATGTTTACATCATTTATAAATGATTTAAATAAATAAGTTTATAATGAATATTATAAAAAAAAACCAATAAAATTCTTATGGGATGATTCTATTTATAACATGAGTCATCTTATCATAAACTGTAATGAGTTTTAGACATTTAGAAACCATAAATCATATTATAATAAAATAATATTTTCACACATTCCTAAAGCGCCCCTTCTCCCTTATAAAAATACCTCCCTTATAACACATTCCTAACACCACTCAACCCCATATATCATTCAACCCTGATCCAAATAAGCTCTCAACATCCATATCCTCATTCTAGAAGCCTTACCATAGGAATAAAGAACTTCAAGAAGTCATTTTTGATCAAACCAAATGGAGTTACCCAAATTAATGTTAACAGTTTCTCGTAAATTTATTTATGTTACTTTACTTATGCAACCCATAAACACTTTTTATTCCTTTATTTTATAAAAACACCAGTATAATAAATATACTAGGATGTTGTTATGATATTTATTTGAACTACAGTTACACACACCTCCATCTAATGGCTGAAGAACATACTATTTCTGTGGATGACTAATTAACGCCTCCCAAAATAATGTTTTTTCGATTATCTCCTACCACCATTCGTGGTAGTCATTAAGATGAAAATATATTTATATATGATATATATTATTATTTTTTCTTTATTCTTCTGTATTTTTCAGTTATATCATATCGTTATGGTTTCCATTATTGGTAAACATGTTAATTTCATCTAAGGAAGTGCAGACTACCGCCCCGTCAATGTGAATTGACTCATTCATACCTTATGTTGAATTTATAAAGGATGGATTTAATGATATTATATATTATATTATACTAGAATTATAATATACATTTGTATCATTATGTTTAAATTCAATAAAAATATGAAATTGAAATGAATGTAGCATTCATGCGTACATACTGCTTACCGACTCCATTAGCGGTGCATTTCATTTCTTATCTCCAAATGTTTTGAACTGTTATAAATAAATATATATACTATATATAAATGATATATATTATATCTAAATCATGATATAATTCTAGATATAATGGACTATTTACCATATGTACAACATGTAAATATAAGGTGTTCATTTTTTTCTCAAGTACAAAATATCGACAAAACAACCGATATTAACATAAATGATTAAATAATCTCTATAAAATGGTAATAAGTATTATAAAAGGAATTATAAACATGAAATAGGTTTTTAATAAAGTATAAATTTACTTTAGTTTATCATTCATGAGATTTAATAACGATCGTGTCATGTGGGAAATGAGGTATGGTACTTCGTCTCAATCTCCATTCATTCAGGCATATTTTATTTTAATTCAAGAGATTATTTTATTCGATGTATGAAAACCATTGAATTTTAATTTTATTAAAAGGGAATAATTTTCTATGAAGCGTTTTACTAAATGAAAAAAGAGAATTTTTCTTTTAACTTAATAGGTGACAACGACCTTTCAGCCGTCACAGTTATTATTTTATCTTTTTCTACCATAACAAGTCGTAATGTTTTTTAAAGGAATATAGATAACATATACTATTTTACATATTTTGGAATTGAAAATGGTTTTGATACTATATTTTTTAGATCATTATATTTAAGTGATATATTTTTATTGTAAAGTGGAAATGATTTCTTTCCTGTATATTTTTTGGATAAGTTATGATTTTATAATGGTAGATAGAAATTAGACAGGTGGATACATTATAAAGCAATTGATAGGTGGTGCTGGGAAAAACCATGATGGTTGGTTAGTTTATAACCTCTAATGCATTGGGTATGGAAGTTGGCCATATGGCTATTCCATTTAGTGATATATGTGGAAGTCGGTTGTATGGTTATTCCATTTAATTATGTTTATGTCCCATGTTTCCTATATTTATTATGTGCTATTTATATGGGTTTTATGGTTATATTTTGGTTACAAAATGGTATGAAATGGTATTTTATTCAGTTAAGAGTATTTATTACATCATAATGATGTAAAATATTACATATGATAATGTATTCATGTTTTAGTTGTTGTTCAAAAAAACAAATATTTTTCCATCTTTGAGTATCCCTTACTATTTTTTTAGGCTAATCCAAAGATATTGTAATGTTTTTCACATGAAATAAAGTGAAATATGGTCAAGGATTGGTTCATGGAAAAGTCATGTTGTCTAAAACATAGAACACGACATGACTCTATTTTTTTCAAGAATTTTTATTTTGTGAAAAATATGGGAGATGAGTTGAAGTATCTACTTTGTATCATTTTGGATATAATGTAACAGTTATGAAATGATTCTCTAAAACTCAAATCTTGGGACGACCCTCAATGTGAACTATTAATTTAATTCAAGTTTATGTAATGTTTTAATGTAGGGTCCTTATATTTTGTATCAATGGTCAGTTTAGATAACATTAGGAGTTAGGGTATTAATAAATTAATATCCATAAATAAATTTATTTTTGATAATATTGAATTGATATATCATTTACAGATTACCATGTTGCTTCGCCTATGATATTTCTTTGTTCAGAATGGTTTTCCACATAGGAAATCGGGAAGCTATGTTGGGATGACATCAGGAGGAAGATAACCGTCCAAATCAGCAACCTGAGATGGTCAGAGTCGTAACTAAACAGTTTGTTTCAGTGATGGAATAGTTGAACCAAGCTATAAATGGTTGTGGTATCCATGAAAGAGATTATCCATATCAACAACAGAGCAACATGTTAGTAGGGGATAATTTAATGAGGCAAAATCCCTTATAATTTAGAGGATCATTTGACCATGTGCTGGAAGAAGGGTGGATTAACGCACTAGATAAGATTATGGATGTCATGGGGCGTTCAGAACATTAAAAGGTTAGTCTCATTGCTTACCGTTTTTAAGGATAAACTGATCAGTGGTAGTCGATGGTGAAAAATATCAGGGAATCTGAGGAGATTGATGCTCTTGATGGGGATGAATTCAAAGGTATGTTTCTTGAGAAATATATTCCTATGGTGGTTTGAAATTGGATAGAAAAACATTCTTGGAATTGATGTAGGAGAATGACTTAGTGTCTTCTTACGAAGTAAAGTTCAATCGACTGGAAATGTATGCACCAAATTTCATCCAAAATTTTGATAGTATGATAAATAAATTTTACTGAGGACTGAAGCAACTATATCTAATATAATTATCCTCTCGTGTGTTTAAAATTTATAAAAAACTTGTTCGTACTGAGGGGAATTTGGAAATGGAGTTTTCTGATGATCATGTGTTCTTTGACAAACCGCAGAATAAGAGGTCCAGGTGGCAGGAAAAGGGAAAGAAATACATGAAAGAAGTTTGGAGGTAAGAAAAACAAATATCCAAATTGTGAGAATTGTGGTAAAAAAAACATCCTGAAGAATTATTATCCACATCTGGAAAGTGCTTCTGGAGTTGTATGTCTGGTCATTTTGCTCGTAACTCTAAGTAAGATGATCAAGATGGAAATGAAAAGCTTGTAGTAAGATGTTTTATGTTCAATGAAATGGGTCATTATGAAAATGAGTGTCCAACGAAGAACTCAACTGAGGGAAATCAGCCAGACTATAAGCATAAAGGGGTGGTGAAATCCTCTACAACTATATCGGAAGATGTTGGTCCATCAAATGATGTAATATCAGGCACAATGTTAGATTGTTCATATTTTTCCAATGTGTTTCTTGATTCAGGGTCAACACATTCCTTCATTTCTGAGAAGTTTTCTAGTAAATTGGTAATTCCATATAATGATATGAATCCTGATATTATGGTAAAAATACCTGGAGTAAATGATGAAACAAAAAGAAATTATAAGAACATTCATGTCCTTGTGTGCAGAAAGAATCTAACTGCAAACCATAGGAGTTTTCCTCTAGTAGTCTTTAATTTGATTTTGGTCATGGATTGGATTTCTATTTATCATTATATGGTTGAATGTAGATCTAAAAATGATTCTTTTTAGAATGATTTTCATATTGTGTATAGGAAAGAACCTGTACTTTTGATAACATATCTGGAAGCTGAGAAACTTGTAAAATATGGAAATGAATGTTACCATTCACATATTGTTACGAACAAAGGAACTATTCATATTAATGATCTGCGAATGGTAAATGAGTATCTTTATGTTCTTCCTGATGTGTTTCCTTGTATTATACTAGAATAGGATATTTAATTTATTGTTGACTTATTTCCTAATGATATGCCAATTTCAAAACCCCCTTTTTGAACAGCTCAAATTTAACTTTTAGAGTTAAAGAACCAATTACAGGTGTTATTAGATAATAGATTCATTCGACCTACCACATCACCCTGGGGTGCTCCCTTATTATTTGTTAAAAATAATGATGGTTCAATGAGAATAAGCATTTATTATAGAGCATTGAATGACATCACTATTATGAAAAAGTATCATAGGTCTTATAGTGATGATTTTTTAGACCTGCTCCAAGGAGCTCAGTAGTTTTCAACAATTTAATTGAGGTAAGGGTACCATAGGTTGAAATTAATGTAAGTAGAAATTTTGGATACTAGGTTTCATAATAGATATGGCCATTATGAATTTTTTGTTTTTCCTTTTGGTTTAACTAGTGCACCTACTGTATTCATGGATATTTTGAATTGAATTTTCTATGAGTTCTTGGATAAGTTTTTGGATGTGGTAATTGATGATATTTTTGATTATTGTAATAGTAAATTGGATCATGAATGTCTTTTAAGGGTTTTCTTTCAACCATAAATGAAAATAAACTATTTCCGAAATTCAGAAAGTGTGAGTTTTGGTTACAAAAATATTTCATTCCTTGGTCAAATTTGTTTCAAAAAATGGAATAATTGTTGATCCTTTAAAAAAAATATTATTGACGAATGGTCGCGACCCACAAATATAATCACGATCCATAATTTACTTGGTTTTTCTGGTTATTATAGGTGGTTTGTTGAGAAGTATTCAATGTTATCTAGTGTAATGACTTAGTTAACTCGGAAATGGATTATGTTCATTTTGACAAAATAATGTTATGATTGTTTTTAGGAATTGAGTAGAAGATTGTTGAATGATCCATTTTTAGAACTATATTCCAGAAATGATGAGTTTGTTATTTATTGTGATGCTTCATTGAATGGAATTTTCCGAGTCCTTATGCAGAATGTTAAGGTATGTTCTTATGCTTTAGGTAAGTTCAAACCTCACATGTTAAATTACCCAACACATGATTTGAAATTAGTTGTTGTTTGTTTTTTCTTTAAAAATTTGGTGGAATCATTTTTATGGAGTAAAATGTTAAATATTTAATAACCAAATTGTTTTGAAGAATATATTTACTCAGAGAAAATTGAACATGAAACAAGGGAAATTGTTTGAATTAATCATGTATTATGATTACAAAATACTTTACCATTGAGAAATGAAAATAGAGTTTCCGAGGCTTTGATTTGAAAAAGTAATGATTCATTAACCAAGCTACAGTTGGAAGAGATCCTTTGGTTTTTTATTTGATGAACATTGGCATAGAGGTTTTTGGTGTAGAAAATATTTCTGTATTATTTATGTTGTCATTGAAATCATCTCTATTAGACAGAATAATGGAAGCGCAGATGGAAGATAGTGAGTTGCAGAAAAAGGTAGAGTTGTTTCAGAATGGCATTCATCCTAAATTTAACATTGATAATGATTGTTTTTTGATGTTTGGAAAGAGATTATGTGTGCCTTGTGATTCATAGTTGATAAATGTGTTGTTATGTGAAGCTCATAGTTCTCCGTTTTCAGTACATCCTAGTTGTACAATGATGTATAGAGATCATCGAGAGTATTACTGGTGGGATGGAATGAAAAGAGATATTATTGATTTTTCTATTATGTGTTTGACTTTTCAGAAGGTTAAAGTAGAGCGGTAATTACCGAAAGGGATTCTTTAGTCTTTATTGGTGCCAGAGTGGAAGTGGGAAAATATATCAATGGACTTAGTTGTGCTATTACCAAAGACAACTCTTGGTAATAATGTAATCTGGGTTATTGTTTATCGGTTGAATAAATATTCTCATTTCCTTCCTATTCGAAATAAATTATCTCTAGATCAACATTCTCGGTTTCATGTTAAAGATATAGTCATGTTATATGGTGTTCCAATCATCGTTGTATTTGATTGGGATTCTAGGTTTACTTCTAACTTTTGGATTTTCCTTCAGAAGACATTGGGTTCTGAATTAAATATTAGAACAACTTTTCATCCATAAACAGATGGGCTATCAGAATGAACAATTCGTGCCTTGGTGGATATTTTATGTTCTTTCTCGATGGATTACTATGGAATTTAGGACCAACATCTTTCTTTGGTTTTATTTTCTTATATTAACAGTTTTCATTATATTATACAGATGGCTCCATTTGTGGAAATATATGGAAATCAGTTTTGAACTCTATCTTATTTGGATGAAGTAAGTTAAAGGATGATAATGGGAATATAATTAGTAGCAGAGATGGAAGAAAAGGTTCAATTGATTAAGAGGAACATGAGAATAGCTCAGAGTAGGAATAAAAGTTATGCAGATAATGATAGGAAGGATCATTCTTTTGAGGTAGGTGATCCTGTCTTTCTCAATGTTTCTCCATGGAAAAGTGTGATTCAATTTGTTATGATGGGAAATTAGGGTCTGAGGTTCATTGGAACTTATGAAATCCTAGAGAAAGTTGGATCAGTAGTGTACAGTGTGGATTTACCTCCTTGTTTATCCTTGTTTCACAATGTTTTTCATGTTTCTTTTTTGAGAATTTATATGCCAGATCCCTCTCATTTTTCAGCTAGAGTTAGTTCAGTTGGAAGAGAATATTTCTTATGAAAAAAAACTAGTCTAGATTCATGACCAAATAGAGCAAGTGTTGAGGAATAAGGTAATGAATCATGTAACTATTTTGTGGAAAAACCATATGGTTGAAGTGGCAGCGTGGGAATTTGAAAATGCTATGAGGTATAAATTCTGCCATTTATTTGATAAGTGAATAAAATTTAAAGGACACAATTTCAAAAAAGGGATAAGGATGTAACATACCACGTAAAAAAAGAAATATTATATTTTAATATTTATTAATATTTTGGAATTAAATATTAATTTCACATTAAAGAGGTTTCTATGATCGATGGCATATCTGATACACAATAACATGTTTCTTTGAAACATTACATTTCACGCAAATAATATAATAATATTATTTTAAATGTAGTTAATGCCTAGTCATTGTATTGGCGGGAATGAATAAAACTTACTACAATATTATTATACATGTTTGTAATATGTTTGAACATTTATCCAATAAATGATTTTTGACTTAAATTATTAATGAATTTAATTTTCAGCATAATTTACTTTAAAAGGATGATGTACTCCCATTTGATGGAGAAAAATCATTAAATCTAGTTTTGGTCAATTATATAAATTGTTTTTACAAAATAAAATCCTTCTTTAGAATCCGGACATCAAAATTTACTTTTGGTAAATTTTTGGTATTTTTCTAAAAATGTTCATTTTTAATGAATAGTGATAATAATGTATTTTCATTCAAAAGTGCCTATAATATAATTTATTTATATGGATATATTATCTTTTTAATTGTTTTTAAAGTTTAATAGGATTATATTTTTAACAATTAATTTTATTTTGCTCATTGTAATTAATTTAACTATGAAATTGGGCATAAACCAGTGTCAATATTGTGATAATTATTGTTTCTTAAAATTCACGCTAGTTGTTTTGACAGCGGGGATTAATTTAAAATTATTTTTTTCCACTTTTTTGTTTCTAATTTGGAAAAATAGATTTCATATTTTGAATTAGGAGGTTAAAATTGTGTTAATATGTAACTTTTATTTTTAGACATTTTGAATATTTACTTCAGTAAAAATTAAATTTACCATGGTCAAAGGGTAAATCTAGAAAATATGAGCAAAAAAATATTATTATAATAATTAAATTTTACCCTATAATGTGTATTAATACTCTTGGTTGATGCATATCAAACCGTGGGCATCTTTTGGTCGATTTTTGGACCCCATGGGTCCACATAAGAGTGATAATGACACTTTGTTTGTATTATCATAGAGTAAAGTAAAAAATGACAGAAACAAATATCTTTTAATAAATAACTTTTTACATAGGGTTATATAAGATATCATTTCTACTTTAAATATTATTTGGAAATATAATACTATTTCATACATCATTGTATTTGTTTTATAATTTTTATACATCATGTAAATAAAATTATTCACGACACATTAATGATGCAGTGTTTACCTCATTAATAAATGATTAAAATAAATATGATTATAATGATTAAAATATTATCCAAAACCAATCCAATTCTTATTGGATTATTCTATTTCTAACATGACTCATCTTAGCTTCTACTTTAACTAGTTTTGGTTCTTTAGAAACCAAAAATCATTATATAATAAAATAATATTTTAACACTTCCCAAAAAAGCCCCTCCTCTCTCTCATAATAATATATCACTTATAACCCATTCCTCACACCTATAAACCTAAATTCATCATCCAAACCCTGCCCAAATAAGCCCTCAAGATCCCAATCTTCCTACTAAAAGAATTACCTTAGGTAGAAGGCACATCAAGAAGTTCTTTTGGTTCAAACCAATCGGAGATACCCAAATTAAATGTAATAATTTCTCATAACATCTTTTCTTTTATTTTACTTCTCCAACCCATAAACACTTTTTATTATTTTCTTTTATAAAAAAACCATTATCCTCTATATTATAGGTTGTTTTTATGAGATTTATTCGTAATACAATTACACACACCACCATCTAATGGGTGAAGAACATATTATTTCTGTGTATAACAAACTAACGCCTCACGAAACGATGATTGTTCGATTATCTTCTACAACCTCTCATGGTAGCCATTAAGATGACACTATATTTATATATGTTATATATAATGTTTATGTTCTCATTATTATACTGTATTTTTCATTTATATCATATTATTATGGTTTCTATTATGGGTAAACGTGATATTGTAAATTGATAAAATGCAGAAAATCTCCCCCTCAAAGTGATATGAATCGTCTATGCCTTATGTGGAACATAAAAAGGATTTATTTAATGCTATTATATATTATATTATATTTTAATTATAATATATTAATGTAACACTATGTTTTAATTCCATTAAAATAAGAAATAAAATTAAAAGTAGCATTCTTGCGTACGAACTACTTACCGTCTCAATGAACGGTTCATTTCATTTCTTATCTACAAATGTTATGTAATATTATAAATACATATATATACTGGATATTTATATGATATATATGATATCTAAATCATGATTATCATTCTATAGATAATGGACTATTGACCACATGGAAGACTAATAATTAGAATGTTTCAATTTTTTACTCATGTAACAAATATCGACAACACAACCATTATTAACTTAAATGATCAAATAATTTTTATAATATGGTAATAAATTATATAAAAGGAATAAAAAAATTGAAAAAAGGTTCTTAAGAAAGTTGAAATTATCTTTAGTTTATTATTCATGAGATTTAAGAACGATCAAGTCAAGTCAAACACAAGGTAAGAGGCTTCGTCTCAATCTATTTTCATTGAGGAATATTTTGTTTTAATTCATAACTTCTGTTATATTATGTATTAAATCAATTTACATTTAATTTATTCAAAGGGAATCATTTTTGATGATGAATTTTACTTAATGAAAAATAATAATGTTTCTTCTAATGTAAGCGGTGACAACGACCTTTCAGCCGCCAAGAGTATTATTTGATCTTTGGGTTCCTTAAATAGTCGTAATGTTTTTAAAAGTAAAATAAATCCCATATACTCTTTTATGTATTTTGGTATTTAAAATGTTTTTTATAATGTATTTTTTATTTCAAAATATTTAAGTGATATACTGTGATTGAAATGTGGAAATGATTTCATTGCTTTATATTTGTTTTATGTGTTATGATTTTATAATGGTACTTGGACATTTTAAGGGTGGTTACTTGATAAACCAAATGAAGAGTGGTGCTGTGACAAACCAAGATGGGTGGTTTGTTATATCCTCCAAGGAATTGGTTATGGATGTCGGTCGTACGACAATCCCATTTAGTGATATGTGTGGAAGTCGACAGTATGGTTATTCCATTTAATTATGTTTATGACCTTATTTACCTATATAATGTTATGTGTTCATTATATGGGTTTTATGGTAACATTTTGGTTACAAAAGGGTATGCAATGATCATTATTTCAGTGATTAGTATTTACTACATCTTAATTTTGAAAATTATTACTTATCATAAAGTATACATGGTTTACTTGTTGTTTTAAAGGAACTAATAGTTTTCCTTCATTGTGTATCCCATAATGATATTTTTATACTAATCCCAAGTTTTTGAAATGTTTTTCACATGACATAATGTAAAATAGTTTCATTTATGGGATCAAGGAAATGTCAAGTTGTCTAAAACATGGAACTAGAAATAACCATTTTTTTAAGAATATTTATTTTGTGAAAAATATGGGAACTGAGTAGAAGTGTCTACTTTATAAATTTTGGGATATAATGTAATAGTTATGACCTAAATCTCTAAAAATTTATCCTAAAAAGATCCTCAGTGTGAACTATTCATTTATTTCAAGATTATGTAATTTTTTAAGGTCGGGTATTTATACATATACTAGTGACACTTCCATTAAACCGTATTATAGTTGGCGGAATGTGAGGTATAGAAATCAAGAACATATATAATTTAGGGGTATTTAGGTCAGGTAGAACATATGATGAATTGTATGAATATATATATATATATATATCATGGATGAAATTTTATTCAAATCATCACAAACTATCAATGATGTTTATGGTCAGGGATCATGTATTCTTTTGAGTTTAACCTAGACTGGTGAATCGATTGATTAGGTGGAAGGATAAGAAAATAAGTTATTAATTAAACAATTTTAAGATTTGGGGAGTGTTGGATCAATGTATTATTAGTTATCACGTCCATAAAATTATAGGTTAATTTATGATGTCTTTCATTTATGTCATAATTATTGTTACCATTATGTCCTATATGATTATTTTGATCATGAAGAAATGATGGTTGAAGTTGATATTTCTTTTGATGAGTGTATATTATGTATTATTGATCATAGAAAAATGATATAATGGGTTGGTGGATTCACATAGTATTGGTGAAGAGGAATAATTGTTGTGTTTAGGATGTTACCTTGCTGAGAGAGTCTGAACAAAAAAATTATTGGTTGGAAATCTTCTTAGATGGTGACCAACTCCCACATTAAAAACCATGGATAATTTATTCTATGAATGTGAGGATAGGTCACCCCATCTTTTTAAATTTGTTTAAATATAATAAATTTCCTATTTAATCAATAGTTTTCCTCTAAAAAATATTAATAGTGGAGGGATGGGTTTAATATAATCAATGGATTATTCGATGCTCGGAGATCTAGTTTTTTTGGTAGAAATATGTTAGGTACATGATTATTTTTTACCACAAAAATCATCAATGGGGGCCCCAGAGGGTGGCACAAAATCTTCCAAACCATACATCCTAGGATTAATAGCCATCAAAATTGGTGTATGTTGACTATTGAAGTGATCCACATGTTGTTCAATTTTAGGTCAAAATATTCACAATCCATGAAATAAATGTGATTCACGGGATAGTGTAGGTGCAAGAATGGATCCTAGTTTGGGAGATTTTGACACCAAACCATGCAGTCATTAAAATATATGAGAATTTACCATTTCACATCCTTCCCCTAACGATATAATTTGTTCAATTCGTTCTCTCAAAACCTCCCAATAAATAACGTATAACCTATACTCCAAAATAAGGTGTTGATGTAATAATCATTAAATTTTGTTCATTGGTGTCGATAATTGTTACCGATTTTTTTACATCTAATCCTTACAGATAAAAATGAAAAATTCAATCATCTAATTCCATGATGACTTTTTAGATTTTTTTAAAAAATTCTGAAATACTCCAATATAATCATTTCATATGACATTAAATGAAAATTTATCCCACATACTGAATATTTTTAATTTTCCCCTTAAGTCATCATAATCATCCATATTAAATCCTTTTTATTCATAAATTGTTCAACCACATTCTTTATGAACAATATAAAATGAAACATAAGATAGTTCAGATCAAGTGATTAATAAGACAAACCATAATTATTAACAAATGAATATATTCTATGGGAATAATAATATAATTATAGTATGATGAGATAGTAAAGGTGAATTAGTATAAAACAATTATATTCAAACCAATCAATACCTCGATCATTAAAAATGAAATCATTGAATAAGGATTTATCATACTAAATAGTAACACAAATCAATAATCATGAGTTATAAAATATTAACCATTATCAAATTAAGAACTATAAAACCAAACATTAATTGATAAATGATATTTTTATCTTAGAGAATAATCTCATAGAACCCTTACAAACCCCTTACAGAACCCTTAAAAATAGGAATAACCATATGGAAAACATAAAATATTATTCTCTATTGAACCTAATTACTATAAAATTTATTTAAGCACCATCAAGAATCACCCATCATAAATGATATAAAATTATGACACAAAATAATTTTTTCACACCCATCATATATAATTTCAATGAACTGAATAATTAATAAATACCATATACAATTAATTTCATCTAAACTCATTGAAACAATTGTTATTCTTTTATGAAAATTATTAAACATTATAAAAGAAACTACTTCCAAAACTATCCATTTGAAACATGATTAACCCATGGAAAATAAAATTTTTCCATGAATATAATTTTTTGATTTGATAAACTCATTTAAATGAACCTGGTTTTGATAGAAATATAATTGAAACATGATTATCTTTTTATGAGGAAATGGTTTCCAAAACAACATTCTTGAAACAATAATAATCCATATTGAGAATGAATGAGTATGTATTTATTACAAAATATCTCCACTGGAACATAATTAAAACATGTTTCATTGATTTTTAAATCGAATTACCATTATAAATACATTAAATTCCTTTAATTTTAAAAATATAATTTTCAATTTGAAAAAAACACATTTTAAAACATTTATAAAATCCTATTAATTAATATTAACCATCAAAAAATAAAACTAATTATTTAAAAATAATTTAAAAAAATTATTCATAAAAATATGATTTTTTAATTTAAAAATAATTCTAAAATAATTTTTAAAAACATTTTTGGGAAAAAATTTTG
Source organism: Viscum album (assembly GCA_963277665.1). NCBI lineage: Eukaryota > Viridiplantae > Streptophyta > Magnoliopsida > Santalales > Viscaceae > Viscum > Viscum album. The sequence goes on along the minus strand of OY728123.1, from coordinate 495,808,992 downwards.
AATGAAAAAGTATTTTCAATTAAAATGATGACTTGTCATAAAAACAATCATATAGACTCATAAATCATAATTCCCATGAAATAAAGAAATTAAATAAAATATAAACTTACACAAATTTAATGATATTCCTGATATAACTAGTTAACATATTAGTGTATAAACCTAGAAGATTAATATAGTTTTGTGACATAAAATAGCTCTCAAATAATTAAAATTGAGACAAAAATCCATTATTGATTAAGTATAGATGAAACTATAAACCCAACGGGAAAGAGATAATAAAATGTATTTTTAATTCACCATAAATTGAAATATGATAATAATAAAATATGTTCGTAGGTACTATATACACAAAACAACAAATATATGTGGTTACTATGAAATATATCTCATATAAATAACATTGAGATGAAAAAACCATTAACTCGAGTTTGATTCATCAATCTTATAATTTAAATTCCTACGTAAAAAATATGTTAATTATATAATTTATTAATAAAAATTTTCATGTTAAATTTTCATTTTTTTATCTTATAAACATGTTGTATATGATTACTTTTTCAATTATTTTTTACATCGGATGTTTTGACTGTAATTAGCTAATATGACAAAAATAACTTTGGTATGTTGAAAATGGTAAATGTGGTAATTATATAAGCCTATAGATATTAATATTCATGAGATTATAGTTATATTTATAGAAATATTATTACATCAAACAAAATATAAGACGTTATTATTAAAAATTGTCTATGTTAGAATCATGTAAATATTACATTGTCTATACACATGTCTACCATTTCAAACGTTAAATGATCATTATGGAAGGGTGATAAGTATTATTTAATATCATTATAATGATAAATATATAAAAAATATTTTAATATATAATTATATGTACTTATATATATCTTTTTTAATGTGTGGATGAAAAATGGAATCACAACATTTTGAGGAGGCATGTAGTCCATATGTCCACAAATGACGTTATCAATTTATTATATGAGTCAAAATATAGAAATTAAAATGATATAATATATTTATATAATGAAAAATATTCTGTTATTATCACAATTATATAATTTAATTCACAAATATTCATTATATTTGTCACTGTTTCATTCTATTTAACACGTTTGTGAAAAATTAATCAAATTGCTTTACAAGATGGTGGACCATCTTACTTAATAGTGAAATTATAGTATCCCCTAATTAGTGGAAATTTAATAATTATATACAATATTATATATATATATATAGTAATAATTATTTAATAAATGTCTTGTTAATATTTTATATCCATCATAACAACTAACCATGAGAGGTGGTAATGGAAAAATAACTAGAATCTGTTTGTAATGAGATAGTGTGTCGTACCCATGAATGATAATTCTGTATCCCATTTTATTAGAGTGAAAATTTTAATTTTTTTAATGAAATTATTTTTAAAAATTAAAATATTATCGATGATGATGAGGTTATTATACGATAATGGTTTATGATAAATTTATGGGGGTCGAGAAAGAAAAAAATAAAGATGCTCTTCGAATAACATTACCTATTTTTCATGTATCATACACAGGTTTTTTCCAAATTCTTCATAGGATGATTTTAATCCAAAAATATGGATGTTATTATGAGGTTATGGAATTTATAAATTTATCTTAGAAGGTTTTTTTGGATAAAAATCTATTTATTTTGTGCGAATAAGTGATGGGAGTTAATTCCCATTTATAAACGGATAGGAGTGGAATTCATTTAAAAACTCAAACACATACTCTATTTAGAGGAATATCATAAAACAAATGCCTAAAAAATATATAAGTAATGATTACTATGGAATTATTGTATTAAAAAACCTCAAAAAGATAAAATGAATCACATTTTTATCTTGTTATTACTTAGTTTTCAGGATTACCCAATTATACCCATTTAGTTATTACCATGGTAGCTTGTATATTTATATTTACATAAGTAAATTAATTTTGAATAAAAAAACTAAAATTATCAAGGTTATATAATTTTAACTGATTATTATATATATCAAATCCAACTTATTAAATAATTTTTGTTTTATCTGTAATATTAATCTTGTAGATGCAGTGAGGAAACATCTTTTTAAGAGGAGTACTTATTTTGAGAAAAATTTGATTCTCTCATAACTCTATGAAAAGTAATAAGAATTATATGAAATCCAACTCATTCTGATTTTGGAACCCATTTGGAAAAAACTAAATTCTCATAAATTTATTAATTAAATAATAAATTAATCTTATAGACGTAGCGAGGATACATGTTTTTAAGAGGAGTATTTTTTTGATAAAACTATAATTCTATAATAACTCAACGAAAAATAATATGAATTATTTGAAACTAAAATAGTATTTATTGATATATATATATATATATATATATATATAATGAAAAAACTTCACAATTACTGAATATTTTAATTAATTAATAAAGAAGAATTTTATACATGTTAAAATAGTTTTTTATAGAAAAAACCCCTTTTAAAACAAAAAAAATCAACATTTTATAAAATAAATACAATGTTTATTAAAATTAAAAAATTAGAATAAATATAAATAAATAATACTTAGGTAACATGAAAATTAATCAAAACATATTATTAAAATTATAATAATTGATTTATTTCATTGAAAATACTTTTTGAAAAAATGGGTATTTTAACTATTCACTGAAAAATCATTATTTCCTAAAAGACCAAAAATTTCACACCAAGTATGAAAATTGACATTTTGATTCAAAAAATTAAATTAATGTTATTAAATATTTATTTTAAAGGTTCCAATAATAGATAATCATTTATTTTATAAGAAAAAATTACTAAAATATTTAGTGATGACCTAATTGTGAAGAAAAAAGTCACATTACTAATAAATGGATTATTATTTACTTATAATTTCGAAATAAATTATTTTGAGTAAGATGGATAAATGTGTATATATATTTATATTATTCATAAATATATTAATACTATTCATACACATCAATTTAATGTCTAGGTTACAACGGTAAAATATATCATGGGTCATTTCATTTCTATCATACATTTTGAATAAACTCTAAAACATAAAATTCTATGAATTTCATTTAATGTAAGATGAATTGGGTATTTTTCATAATGAAATAATAACATAGTGTTTCATGTGATGTAGGATAAACTAATTTTTTCTTATAATGAAAGTAAACATAGTGTAGTGCACGATAAACTCAGTGGTGACTATCCTTTAAACAATCATATAGAATATTGTTATTTAAAAATATTTATGTTTTAAATAAACACCTTAAACAAATTTCATTCTAACTATTTGGACACTATCTATGTAATAAATATATTGAAATTTCAAAATACATTTTTCTATAATCCATATTGTAAATATGGTTTATAAAAACCCATCATAACATGAAAGAAAGTGATGTAAACAGATCTTATGGAATAAAAAAACTAGGTTTCCAAAAATGAGAACATAGGTGGGAATGAAAGAAAAATATAAGTAATTATATAGAGAGGAAATGATCATTTATCCCATGATAGTGAATAACTAATAGAATATTAAGAGCATTATGACCATAAATCTGTGGTGATTGAAAAGACCATTTGTTCATCAGAATTGAAGGTATTAGTATAATAATATTATTTCAGGATCCATTTCATTGATTCAAAGAATTATCATATGATCAATACGTATTGTGTATTGAAATTTAATTACATCATTTGAATAGTTTCGTCCATTAATCAATTAGCAGCACAATATAATCTTTCTCTCCATAATATGTGTATATAGGATGAAATTATATATTGTATAAAGCAGAAAAATAAACTTCCAAATGACCATAGAACCCCCAAAATCCTAACATGATATTCCAACCATATTTAAACATTAACCAAAACCAAAATTATTTGTACATATTATGATTAAAATAATTAATCATCATAAATAAATGTAAAAATTTCAGTAGTAATACCCAATATTTAAATCGAATAATTCCATTAATTTTTATCCATAAAATTCTTTAATCATTTTTAGACTATGATAGAATCCAAATGATAAAGGGGTTTTATCATGTATTTTTCCAATATAAATCAACATTAAATCTTCAAATAAAATCCCATAATTTTCCAAAAGTAAAATAAATATTTACCTAATTTATTTAATTCTAAATAGGACATCACATAGTCCATTATTACGTGTGAAATCCCAATCTTCTATCATTCATGTGTTTTATTTCCGTGGAATATCCAGATGTGATGGGTTTTCACACTACATAGTATTTTTTATTCTTTTGATAAAAATGGGAAAAATTTATCCACAAAATAACACTTAGTTATTATCCTAGGGGTTACAATTACATAGATCTAATAAAACATATCAAAAATTCCATTAATTACAGAAAATATTTTACAACATAGAACCCACAAATGAGGTTTCTATGGCTTTGAATTAATGATCAATTATAATCTTATTGACACATACAAGTATTCCTAAATCTTTGGAAAACATCACAATAATGAATCATAATCTATAATGTTATATTAACCATTCCATTGATGCCAGCTACAATATCCTAAATCCTTCACTCCCAAATTCGATGCTAAAATCATAAAATTTAAATTTCATCATTTGATACAAATGCTTGTGAACAAATTGTAACCATCCAACACTTATAACATCAAAAATCATAATTGGATAGGTTACATCATTGAGTACCCTTTCCACAAACCATCATAGGTACCATGATAACCTAATAACTAATATGGTCATAACATGGCTCAAAATGTGTTCTTGATCCCCATGGGGTTTCTACTAGCACCTGTAGTCATACATAATGGAAGGGTGAATGAATTTTTTATATAAAATTTTCAATGTATGATAAAAAATTTAGTAAGAATATTGGAAAACGTTAAAGGGGGAAGTGTATGAGATGTATAAACAACCCAGAGTAGTACAATAAAAAACTATAAAAATAGGATAATTAATTGATGTCCCAATTGATGGGCCCGTAAGGGGAACACCGTCTCTATGCTAGGGTTCTCGCGCCACCTTTCCCTTCCCATATCTGCGCTCCCTCACCTTCCTGGTTCAACTGGTCGGGGTGGTGGTTCACTATTACTACGACCTTTTTTTCACGTTATGCGTGCACTGGTGTCTTTCTCTTTGACACAGTGTTGAATCTGCGCCAGATTTCTTGTCCCGGTGGTCTGAGACCATCCCTTCTTCCAGTATTGGGCGTTTGAAGGTAGGGAGTTGTTTCTGTTGAATTGTCGGATGGAGGTGTCGGGATCTGGTCTTGTTGGAGCAGATGAGGTGCCTTCTCTTTCGTTTCTTCTTAACTTTTTCGTTTGAGTTGGGTTTCTTGATATTTTCTAGGATGTATTTTTGAGGTTGAGTTGGTTTTGTTGGTTTGGGGAAGTCTGTTTCATGTTGTTTTGTGTCAATATAGTGGTGGATTTTTGCTCGTCAATTTCTTCCTGGTTGTTTCTTGGCCTCATAGGGCTTGAATCTTGCTCTGGTTTTTCGTCGATGTTGTCGAAGGATGATGGAGGATCTTAGCAATGATTCTGTTGAAGCGGATGAATCGTTTTGTTGTTCTTTCAAGACAGACCGTGGATTGTACATTAGGGTTTGTTCTACGGTGGAAGACATGAAGGTGGTGGTCTGACAGTGCTTCGGAAACATCGTCATCTGATGGTTTCGGAGCCTTCCTATGGTTAATGGTGGCGCTTGGTGATGGATCTCGGTTTTCTGGCGACGATTCTTCGAATGGTCTCACCGCCGACCGATGGGGATGATGTGCATGATTCAATGTAGTGTGACGGTTCATCCTATAGTGACTACGATTCAGTGAAGGTGACATGTGATGATGGGTTCGAATCTCGAGGTGTGGTGCGTGGATTTTGAGGGATGTTTTTTGGATTTAATTTGAAATTTGAATTCTGTTTTTTGGGACTATTTGTAAGGGTACCAGGAACCCATAAACTGGCTATTGAGAAAAGAAAAAAAATGTATCGGCAACTGATGTCCTAATTGATGAAATTCTCCATGTCCACAAATCAATAGGTGGAACCACCTATGAGTGGTTAATTACCCCTGATCAATCCTAAAAGTAGATAATCTAAAAACACCCAATGGAACTTGTTGGGTTTGAGATAAAATCCAATTAGGGTCCACTGATGATTTCATAACATAATTTGTCATTGAATTAACCAAATAAAGATATTTAAATTGGAAATAAACAAGTTTTACATTTAAAAATAATATTTAAAAAATATTAATTTAAATGATTTAAGAATAGGATTACATTAAAAAATGTATTAAAAAATTATATTATAAATAAACGATTATATAAATAATAAGGCATGTAAAACATCTTACAATCAGTAGAATGAATTTATATTTCAAATATAAATAAGTGGGGAATACAATCATCATCCAAACAATTATGATAGTTCAGGCTATAAGAATCAAAACACTACTCGTTGCCCCATAATATGTGTATACAATTTCACCCATCAGAAATAGTCAAAAGGATATCATCACCATTTGGTTGGGGATGCGACATTATGAATTTATGTTTTAGTGACATTATAAGATTGTAGAGTGTTATAAGTAATAACTAACTAAATATGTAATATTTCATATTCTTTGGTAGTCAAAAAATTAGAGAAAATAAATTTCAAAAATATTTAAAAATAAAATTCACCCTATTCCCCCATTTCAAATCTGATGATTTCAATTTAAAAACAAAAAACCCATTTTCAATTAAAAACAACATTTTATTAGATTACACCAAAGGTTTATATCAATACCATTTTAATATATTTTTCTCACATGATAATTTGATATCAATTCCATTTTAAATTTCACAATTTACATTCCCAATTTAAATTCATCAATTTTAATTCCATAAACATCTATCAATTTTATAATAAAACCCTAATTTGGGGGATTGAAGGTTTCCCCAATTTTATTCCAGAAATCCAACATCAAATCCAAATCCCCCAATCAATAGAATTGGGATTTTATCAATTATAATTCGTAAGAATACAATACTTTAAATACAATATAGATAAATGAAATCAAATCATGTAATTTATCATTAGTTAAATTAGAAAAGTTTAATGGGACCACCTACATTGAAAACATTAGAATTCGAAACTCCAAACCCAAATTGGGATTCACAAATAAATAACAACAAAAGAAGAATCCAGGAATCTTGCTGAGATCTAAGATCTAACAAATGTATCCATATATTCCAATAAACAATGAGATCTCTTAAAACCTAGTTTTGTTTGAAGAGTGAGCAAGTGTAAGACAACAAGAAGAGGAAACTACCCAGGAGAGGATCCATCATAAATTTCCAACCATTGATCCATTTTTGGGAGAGTGTGTTGGGGCCAAAAACATCCATTGGAAGATCTCATGGAAGTAGAATTCCTATGGGGTCGTACATGGCCATCACATTTATAAATAGAGAATTTCATGAATTTTGAAATTGAATTTTTGGATTAAAAATATTTTCTTCTATGTTCCATGGGTAATGTCTTATTATTTAGACTAAAAATTATCCCTTGTTGTAAGCCCCGATTAATGGGTTTCCCAGAGTCTCCTATTTGGTCAAACATTTTTCCATACTATGAAATAGATGAAAAAAACCCCACAATTCAAGTTTTCATGGTTTCTACTGGGATGGAACATGGTTTTGGAAAACCTTGTTCTAACCATAATCTAAACCATTATTTAACAAAACGTATTAACTTTCACTCAAAATATACCTAAACCCCTAACTAAAGAAGTTTCTAAAAATGATTATAGGAATACCTAAAAACAATGAAATTATGTTTCATCTTCCAAACCATAGAAACTATTTATCCCCAAAAAGCATACTCAGAATCTTTAATTCCAAAAATATGAGGCCACTTATCTTTCATCATTTCCTCACTCACACACTTCTCATGAAAATATGACCATTTCCATCATATCACTCAACAAAAATTAAAATTCAAACCAAGAAGCTACATGGTTTTAGAATCAACTATATTGAATATTCATTCATGCATAACTAAATATGGTCCAACCACATGATCACTCCAACTCCGAATATGAGATGGATATGAATGATTCTTTGGGATCTCCAATAAATGGAACACGTTCGGTATCAACATCATATATGGATGATGTTCTAAACAACATGAATATTTTTCCTCATTTCTCAACAATATCAAAATATCCCAAAAATGAGAAACAAGTATCCCTTGCCTTCCAAGCCATAGATGACCCATCTGGGATAAATGTTTCAACAAAACATATTAACCAACTTAAAATTACAACTGTATAAGACTATGATCATTATAAGACTTATATTAGGTCTTTTCCATCAATATTATATGATGGATCAACTGAATCTATGCAATTATCTATTGATTCATGCTTAGTCAAACCTTGTAATATTCAAAATTCTCTGTCCACTAGATTAGTGATCTATGAGGGAAACTATAAAAGGATTCAAATTGAATCATTTAGATCATGAGATTCTAACTATTATTATATTAAAAATCAACCAGCCACTAATAATCATCCCAAGCAACACCAAATCCATGAACATGATAAAAAATCATTTCCAAAAAAACATGTGTAGATTTTTCCCTCTGGCCATCTGAGTATAGATGGTATACCATGCTCAAATGGGCATGAGACCCCAGAACCCCATAAGGCCACTTCATATGGATGAAGTAAACTGAGAATACCTATAAATGACTATAGAATATAGAACCCTATGAAAATGGAAACTATATTTAACTTACATATTCACCAACTCATCAACATTGGATGTATTATAAATGGGTATAAATTGAACAGATTTAGTAACCATAAAAACTAAAAAATACATCACATTGTTATTTTTCAAGGTTTGTGGAATCCAAACTACAATGTCTATTTAGATCTCATCAAACTTCCATGTAGTCAATTGAAGTTTAAGATGAAAACACGATGGTTTTTGGATCATGTCCATGACTTTTTGGAATTTTTAACAATGAGATAAAATTAATTCCGTGCCTCGTCTCATTTTTTGCCACTAGAATTTTCACCGCATATCATTGAAATTAATCATTGTTCCCAAATTCATATCTATCTAGGAATTATGGAAATAACCTATCACAACATTTAATAACACAAACATCTCACCAAAGTGATTATTATAGAATAGAATTCCATCATTTCAGAATTCCCAGTCATGCATAGTCTTTCCACCAAAAAGGGGGTCTCTAATTTATTGGAAATCATCATCATGATTCTACACAGAAGAATAATCTTGAGATGAGAGGATATAATCTGAACATGTGAAAAGGAAACCTTAGCCACTAATTCTCAGACCCCTATTTGCAACATTGAAAATTTTTCCATCTAGTTCCACTCATCTAAATATTATTTCATGGCCTTGGTTATTTGTTTCTAACATAGACAATCTGTAATGAAATTCCCTATCCATGAGTTATAGGTGATGTTGAAGTCTTAATATTTTTGGTATTCTAACTAATTAATCTAGAATAGATTCATCTATTTTTTAGAGAATATATAACTCAAAATCTAGTGCTCTGAATACATAGTAATCCTTTCTCTATGATGGTAATTAATTCAATTAATAAGTGATTTTATTAAAGCTTGAAATTAAAGGTCACCAGTTAGTTAATTATCATCATGTGTCCTAAGATGAAGACATACATAATCAACAACATGATCAACCAACATAAGAATACAGCCCAAACATAATTCCTAATCATCTCAGAATATGAAAAACCCTTCCCAGCTAAACCCATAAAGGTCTAAAAACCAATAATATCTTGGTTAATCCCATGTCAACTAGTTCCATCATTTTTAGGACCAAATAAAATACCATTTTTTACACCACATGGCCCAAGAACCTTACATCCTGAATCCAGAAATAACATTTTGAATGTTTTTTCAATAAGATGTAAATTTATAAACAATGAAATTAATACACTAATATGACACAGATGATTTGAATAAGTCATAGAGTAAACCAAGATATCATCCAAAAAATACAATGAATGTGTCCTGATACTCATGAAAAACACTATTCATTTAATTCATAATGACTACATAGGAATTTGTTACACTAAAAGGCAAGATAAGGTACTAGTAATGGCTATACATTCTCCAAAATGAGGTATTCTAAATGTTAGATTATTTTATTCTCAACCAATGGTAACCAAATCAATAGTAAACCGTCGAGAACAACTTTTACACATTAAAATGATCATAAATATTTTTAATCTATGTAAATCAGTACTTGTTAATTATAGTAACTCAATTGAGTTTTCAGATATCATCACAATGGTTATGTGAACCATCACCATTCCTAGAAAAGTTTACTAGAGACACACACGATGACAAACTTGATCATATAAATCCTTTATTTATATGATCATTAAAATGAATCATCAATTCATTCATTTATGCTGGTCCCATGCGGTAAGAGGGAATATATACTATTTGAGTACCCAGATCAAAGTCAATTGATAACTCTACATCCCTTAATGGTGACAAACGAAAGATTTTTGAAGATACCATGTCGGAAAACTCCATGACCATTGGAGGGGGATCACTGCTCAAATATTCTTAATCTAGAACAAAGAAAACATTGGTATCACATTCCCCATCTCTGGAAGATAAAGTCAAATACTGCTCAACCTTGGGTCTCATTCTTCGTAGAAGAAACGACACACATCATTAGGGGTAGTGAAGGAGACCTGATAAAGATAAAAACCAATACACGATTTATTGTAAATGATCCAATAAATCCCTAAAATGAAATCTATATATTTTAATTCATGAACAAGAAAACTAAAATTAATATCAACTTCTGAAATAGAGAAAACATAAGAGGGACTATAGAGACCCTACACCCTCTTTGTTCCATGGGGCATAGAAATTTAATTCACATAACACAAAAATATTGTTTTGATGATTTATAATATTAACAAAATTTGATGAAAATAATTAATGAGATACACCAATATCAAATAAAGAAGAAACTAATGAGAAAGCTATAATGATGTAACCTCCCATAGTCTCAAGAACCATATCTTATTCCATAAGATACACATCCACTCCATGCAGAATCATTTTTCTGAATTCCTATCATTGGAAACCATTTCTACTTTATTCATTTAATTACCCAATAATTTTTTATTGTGTTGATGATCATATTCAACAATGATATGTGGAATCGACATCACAGAACATTAATAAGTAATTTGAAGACCCACGTCCCCCACATATCTTGGGTGGTTGGGTGAAAAACCTATATGAGTTTCTATGATTTCAACATTGGAAAAAATAAATTGACCTCCAGAACTGCAAGCTATATATAAAAACTATGCTATCAAGAACTACCATGAGAATCATCACCCATCCACTATCAATTTAAGGAAGATGCACTACCACATGGGGAGAATGTAACTCCAAAAAACCCAGACATTCTATCCCATCCCATTTCAAATATCAATGAACTATCCAGTACATTTCAATAAGAAGTCATGTTCCATAATAAAACTAATAATTAATATTATATCATAGTCCAAACTCGATACGTTGATCCATCAGCTTCACATTCGATATTATCTCAGGTGAATACTACACAAGATCAGCAAAGGTATTTTCATATTATGTTGTGGTCTACTTGATCAACTCATGTTTGAAAAACTCAGTATATGTGGCCAAAATAATCGACTCTTGATAGAAATAGTTGGTGTAATGATATTTGAAGTATTAATACTATAACCCACCATAATTCATCACCATCACCATTATGTCCCACTATATAATGATTGGTACCTCTAGCACAATGGTGGAAAATAACACCTTGATTTTTTCTTGTGTCTCCATTTAACCAAACATAATCACAATCTTGATCATTCATTCTACATCAAATTGAGGATCATTGTACCCATTAAACACTGCATGCTTCGATAGAAGTAATTCATAAGAAATATTCTAGCGATCAACCCTTTGAGTTTCCATAGATGGATCTTCAATGAGAGCTCAAGCAGGTTCATTTCCAAGGGATTTGAGAGTGTGTACTATAACCTCAACCAGATTCTGGTCAATAATAGGATATCATAACTAAGGTTCAATATCATCTTCCTCTTCAATATGATTCAAGAATCTTGTCAAAGGTGTGATGCTACAGTATAATAGAAGACTTCAAATAGTACATTATATTAACACTCAAATAGAGAAATAAGGGGATCTTAATCCCAACAGATATGAATATATCATTTTGATTTCAATCTATACAAATAATAATTAGCAAAAATTAATGAAGTGATCAACAATATACCTTTTCCAGACCACCCCTATTGATAAAGGATTCATTACATTGAGATCTATCCAAGAACACCATTGAAACTAACTGTTATGTCTTAATAAGATTACACAACAACATACTAACATCACAATATTCTCAATAAAAATCAATGATTACATTTTTTTCACTAACCATCTTGGGTATCCTAGTAACTAGATAAATGATAGGGGCATGAAATTGACAAAAATGAATTCATGATCCTGTTAGGTTGGTGACTATAACAATGGATCATACAAAATGAATATAGGAATGAAATTGAGATAAACATTATAGAATTAAGATAGAGATGTTACTATATAGAGAACAAAACTCTAGAGGGTGATGTGTTCGAGAATACAAATATTTATAAACATACCAATGTAATATAGTAATATACTAGAAATGTTGGATGAATAACCAATGTTCAAACAGATGAAACTATATATGTCTATATATTAGTATTTGGAACCACCTCTAAGTAGTTATTAACTACAGCTCAAACCTAGAAAGATATAATTTAAAAACACACAAAGAAATATGTAGGTAGTGAGATACAATACTATAATTATATTATGATGTATTATATTAAAGATTCCAACATTTAATTAAGAAAATATTATATTTAAAAATTAAATAAACATGATAGCCAATTCAAAATAAAAATAAATAATTAATGACATTTATTTCAAATAGTAGAAATAATTTAATCAATATCAAAAAAATATATACATAAAATAGTTTCTGTAAATCATAAGGCAAGTGAAAAATTATAAATGCATTGGAATATATTTATATCTCAAAAAAAATATAAATAAAATAAGTAATAGTTCAAAAAGGAATGATAGATCTGTGATATATAATTCCAAACACTCAAGGATACAAAATGATATGTTTATACACACACACTCTTTAACATTGGTTAAGAGGACCTTATCACCATCCCTTCAGGTATGTGACATACTGCATTTATTTTTTACTGATGTTGTAAAATCATAGAGTTTTTTCACTAACGACACTCAAACTACACAGTATTTCATATTCTCTAGTAAATAAAGAATGATAGAAAATTTATTTTTAAAATATTATAAAATAAAATACTTCCCATTATTTCATTTTATATATTCCAATTTCTAATTTAAAATGAATAAATGTTTTTAATAAAAATCATTTCTTTTTAAAATTGAAATCCAAAATAATTTTATCAAAACAATTTTAATACTTTATTCTCATATATGAATTTGAAATTAATTCACTATTCAATATCATTATTTAATGTCACAAATTTAAATTTCACTAAATTCCCTAAATTTCAATATAAATACTAATTCAATTGAATTTCGGGTTTTCCCAATTTTATGAAAAACATATTATTTCAAATCATATTCCTCGAATTCAATGGAATTAGAATTTTTCAATTCAATTTCATAAGAATAAAATACCACATATATCAATGAAATAAATTTAGTCAAATGAATAAATTTAGGGTTTATTAAATTTGACAATACAAATGGAACCACATACCTCAGGATCATGGGATTTCAAAAATATAATAACTTATCGTGATTCACTAATGATTAACAATGAAAACAGAAAAATGGAATCATAACTTGATTCATGGCCCAAATAAATTTTTTCTAGATCTTTTGATAAATATGGAGATTTATGAAAAACTAGGAAGGAAATAAGGGAGAGATAGAGGGAATTGGTGATAGGAACAGAAAACTGACCTGATGAGGATTGAATATCATTCTGTAAGAAATGATCACCTTCTGGGAGGATGTAGTAGGGAAAATAGATATTGGGAGTTCTCCTAGATGGAAAATACATATTTGCGTCATTTAGGTCCTTTTTGGGTCTATAAATAAATTATTATGTATTTTAAAACATATTATTGGGCTAAAAATCCCATACACTTGGTTACATAGCTATATCTGCATGAGTTAGAAAAACCGATATCCATAGCTATGTATCCCATTTAATGTGTTTCATAGGTTGTTCTATGTGGGTGTAGGGTTTTTCAAACCATGGGCTAGCCCTAAAAAATCTCACTATCCACATTTTCATGGTTTCCACTTTGATCGATCATGGTTTGGGAAAACCATTACCCTACCCTACATAATCCCATAAATTATCAAAATTACCAAAATGTCTCTTACAATAACACCCAATGAATCCCAACTAAATAATGATTAAAATAGGGGTTTTAGAAAACCAAAAAATAGAATGATCATTTAATTACTACGAAGGGTAAGATCAATATATCAATAATTGAAATTTAATTAATTAAAATTTATTTTAATCAAGGAGAATATGAATAACACAAGGATATGAGGACATTATCATTGTGGATGAGTATAATAAAATAATATTCCTACCCATCAATTTATATATCATCAAACATTAAAACATTACCTACTGATTTAACAACACTAATAGTCATATGAATCAATAATAATGGTCATTAAGAAATTAATCTTGATAAATGAAAACATCAGAGAGTAATTTATTGTATAGCTAAAACATATTGGTCTTTTAAAATCATGTCATTATACACTAACAAAAACCATAAATAACCCATAAAAATTGGAATATCCAAAATGGGAAATTAAAAATACAATTCTCTAGAGAATATAATAATTACCAATTTCATTACAGTGATGTATATGAACCCTAATAGAATATGATCTATGGGGATCAACCTTTACTGTTTGGGAACAAAAATCATATATACTATTAAATAACTTAATAATTAATAAATAACAAGGAGAATTCATTTCATCATAACCCATTGAAATTACATTAATACGTTTTAGAACATGTTTAACCCAATGAAATGAAATGGGTTCCATAAAAATATCTTTGAAACAAGGTTATCTGTTTGAAAAAAAGTTGGTTACATGGGAATCTCATTAATACATGATTAACATGTTGAAATTAAATGGGTTTAATAATAATCTCATTGAATCATTATTAATACCTAGAAAAAAATGGGGTCCATCAAAATTTCGATAAAACAATCATAATACATTTGTGGAAATAATTAGAAGAGCATCATTTCAGAATATATAGCTTGGATAATTTTTAAATACAAGTGTAGTTTTAATATATTAATGGATATTTCATTAAAATTTCACTAAAAATATTTATTGAGGAAAATATCTTTTTTATTTGGAAAATAACATTATAATAAATTTTAAAGATAATAATATTTTAAAAAAACCGTTGAAACATGAATATGATGGTTTTAAAATTATAATTAAACATTTATTGTGATAAATATCCATTTCATTGTAAAAAAATGTTTTTAAATAATTTTTTATGTCATTTTTACAAAAAATGGTTTTGAAAAAAAAAATCATTCAAAAAAGTTGATTTTTCACAGATAAAAGTAATTTGGACTCCAGAATACATAAGTGGAGAAACATGAAGGGTAAATGTGTATTCTCATGAAATTAATAGAGGAGAATAAAAATCATGATTATTACTGATGTAAGGTTCATAATATATCATCATTATAAGAATAATCCAAAAAAATCCAAATAAACGATAATATTGCAAAAAAAACTCATAACTATTATGTATCATTGTAACATATTTGAAATTAAATAGTAACATTAACTAAATCTTATAAAATTTTGAAAATATAGATATTAATGATTTAATATATCAATGGGTCAGTATATATAACTTATAATGTATGATAGGAGTTCAACATGATAGTCATCTCATGAAGGAAAATTGAGGTAAAAATCAATACTGAATTCGTAACATTACAATTGTAAACCCCATGAAAAGGAAATATCAAAAAAGATATGTAAATCCCCCAAAATATAAATATTTTAATCATAAAATAAATTCATGTTTAGCATATTCACCACAAAATTAATAGTCATTAAAAATATCTTATATCTCATAGAAATTAAAGTTATTCGAAAAACATCGTCTATCTAGATCGATTCGTCATGCATGTTCTGTATTATCTAGAAAAATAAACATATATTAACTATTTACTTTATAAATATCCATTTTAATGATTAATATTTATTCTATTCAAAATATTAACATGTTACCTATGATTTCATAATCAATTCAGTTTACATTGGATGTTCTGAACATAATAGACTTTAGTGAAAAAATTCCCCTTGAATGGTGAATATGGTCAAAGAAGTCATTATATAGAAATATCCATATTTATAATCATTAAATAATTATCCTATTTATAGATAAATTATAATTATAAACCAATAATAAAATATGGATATGAAAAATGGGAAATGTTACAATCATATAGAGGGTAGGACGTACACACACACACCAGTAACAATTCCATTTTTCAAAAATCATTATGGAAAGGAAGTATATAGTATTTTATTTTCCCATAATTACTATTACATCATAAAAAATGAATATATTATAAAATATAATTATATATATATATACATCATTATGGTAATTTGGGGAAGAAGAAAAAAATTCACATCACTTCGAGGAGTTGGTAGTCCACATGTTCATGATGGACAATATCAATTTTTTGTTAGTGAAACGGGAAGAAAGAAATTGATACATTATATATTAATATTAAAAATTATTTCATGAGTATCATTATTATTTCATGTATATCACACATATTCATTATAATTACCCTTTTTAATTTCTGTGTAACATGTTATTGAAAAATGAATCACATTGCATTAAGAGGCGGTAGTCATCCATATAGATGCGTGATTTAATCATATCCCAACTAAATGGAATAAAAATAGGTTTTTATGGTATAAAGAATATATAGTTATAATTTTGTTATAAATATAATATATATAATTTTTATAGGCCCTTAATTATATCTAATCTTGATAGGTTGTAATGGAAAAACCAATGACATCATTTCTCAAGGAGGTGGTGCACCATATAGAAAAATGAAGATTTTGTAACCCATTTGATAAAAATTGATTTTTTATGTCAGGAAATTATTATAAAAACATACCATTATATAGAATATACTGGTTTTATAATACTATAATTGATTAATAATAATTGGAGTAGGTGGGGAATGAAATAAAGTAATTATTCTTGTTGAAGAAAAGTATATCTACAACAAGATTCTCCCATGAGATTTTCACTAAAACCACTATACGATAGATTTATGCCAAGAATAAGGCATATATAATTTGGTGAGGGATTCTTGGAAATTTTTTTTATAGGGGTTGTTTGATCAATGTTTTTTGATAGGTCTATAGAACTAGGGTAATTGAATTCCCTTTTATAAGTGAGGAGTGTAATTTTTTAAATAATCAAAAATATTCACTATTAAGACCATTCCATTACCACATATTGAACAAAAAATGAACTATAATGGTTTTTAAGGATAATTTTTTACGTTAAAGCCTTCAAGATAAAAAAATTATTATTTTTATCTTATTATTCCTTAAAGTTCTAGTTTACTCAATATTAACCTTTTGTTTTTTACACAGTAATGTTTTACTTTTTATATAAATAAGTTATTTATTCATCAGTAATAATATTAAAATAAGTTATATAAAATAATTTATAGCTAAATATTGGAAATATAAAATACAATTTTTAAATAAAATACTATTTTTGTGTAAAATTAATTATAATACAAATTCATATAACACAGAAAACACTGTTTTAACCATAATTTCCATGCATAATTTTAACTTTTTTCACAAATAATTATCATAAGAATGTACCATGATTTTATTAGATAATATAAATTCTGGGTTCAAGTCCTCACAAAGGCGACGTACACCATACACTAGAGATCCCCTCATCCCCTTGACCCCGTGTGGAACTGGCCCAAGCCCAAGGGTTGGCCACCTTGGGCCTAGCTGGGGACGTGCGACATACATGTGGGCATGCCAGCTCAATACCTCATTACCCAACAACATGTTTTATGTACTTTTTCATTTATTTAATAAATGGTCAGGGGATCTCCTCCATTGGTAGACTTTCCAGGTATAAATTTTGGGTATTAGAAATTTATAATCAAATTTTACAAATTCAACCCATATATGTGGTAAAATATAGTTTAAAATTATTCTCACAAACGCAGTGAGACAATGGGGTTTTAAGAGGATTATTTTTAGTAAAAAATATTTTTCTATATTAAATATACGTGTAATAACAATAATTATCTTGAAATAAATTATTATTTAATGATACATAATATATATTTAATGTAATAAAATATCTTTTATAGTTTATTTAAGATAAATAAATTGGAAAACAGTGTGCATTTTAAAATATTATTTAGAAAAACATATTTATTAAACCTGTAATAAAAATATAATTTTTTAATAGAAGTTATAAAGTTTATTAAATAAAATAAAATAATATTTTGGCCACTTGAAAAAATATTCAAAAATATTGTTAAATTTAAATTACTTAATGTATTTAATATAAAAAACATCTTCTAAAAAATGTTATTTTCATGTATTCATTAAAAAATTAATATATCTAGAAATGTCCACAAATATTACCCAAATTAAAATCTGATATTATAATTCCAAAAATGACGTTAATTTTATCAAAGAAATATTTTAAAAGGAAAAAAATTCTTATTATATTTTTTATGAAATTTAATCACTATAATTTTTTATGAAAACATAATTATGAAAATTAATAACACATTTAAAAATGATATTTTATTTAGTAAAAATTTATCAATAATATATTTTGTGCGATATATATATATATATATCATAAATAAATTAATATTTTTCACAACCATTATTTTAACATCTATATTATGATGGTAATATATATCAAAGGTCATTTCTGTTTGGAGTTGAATATTGATTACACTATCAAACATAAAACCCATGTGGTTAGTTTTAATTATAGATAAATTTAGTATTGTGTGTAATGAAAGAATAAAACAGTGTCGAATAAAATTAATGATAAACTGACTATTCAATGTAACACAATATAAAATAGTGATGTGTGGAGCACAATATAAACACGGTGTTTTCTATCCCTAAGGATATCAAAAATAATTTTATTTTTTTAATATATAGGGGTTTTACATCCTCTCCCTTTCAATAAATATCTTTATCTCAATTCGTATTTTATCTTAATAATAAGTTGATATAAATTTTAAATTAATTTTTTTGAAACCCATTTTTTAAATATTTTTTATAAAACCTTTCTATAAGATAGAAGGGAAAGTAATGAATTCCATAGAAAATTACACACAACAAGGTTACAAAATAGTAGAACATAGTTGGGAATGATGTGAGAGTATAAAAAATTATGTATAGTGATAGAGGGAATTTAGAAAAATCATGTGAATGACCAATTGAATGTTATGAGCATCAAAATGAAAAATAATTGATGATCGAAAATGACTATACGTTCGTTATAATTAATGGGACATGGATAATACAATTGTTTCAAAATCATTTTTTAGAGTTTATATGTTCTCTTAACATAATCAATAAGATAATGTGAAAATATAACATCATAATTAGTATAATTTCATATTTTAATCAATTTCAACAATAATCTCATCATTTTATCCAAAATTATGTTTTTTTAGGAGGAATGTTTTTAACAAATGAGTTTCTAAAATAATCAATGAACGGAATAAATACTACACAGATGTTTATCAATTTTTTTCCTAATAATTTCACATTAAACCAAACCAAAATAGTTTTCACATATTTCGATAATAAAAAAATCAACATATATAAATTTCCAGATTGAAATCATATTACCCAATGCTCAAATCAGATAATCCCATAAATTATTATCCACAAAATTCTATAATAATTTCAGAACAATGAACAAAACCCAATTACATGAATGAATTTATTAACTATAAAACAATGATAATTAAACCATTATTCTTTAAATAAAATACAATATTTTTCCAAAATAAACTAAATCTTTAACTGTAAAAACGTCGTGCTAATAAAAAATCCACCATGGTAGTGGTAGGTGTGAAACCCCCATCAAATTTTATTCATTGGTTTATGAACCAACCAATTTTTATATTAAATGGTTTTTCATCCCGTATATATGTTTTCCATTTTATCATTAAACATGAAAAATAATTCCTTCCTTGATAACAATACTTTTTAATCCTAGGGGTGAAAAATACTTCAAATCAATAAAACATCTCATATTTTTAAAAATAATTTGGTCACTAGTATCCATATCTGTTATGATAACATCACTTAAAGAAATCATAATCTTCAATGTTAACTAATAATTTAATTTTAAACCAATAATAATAGCCCAGATCCCACACTCCCTAATTCTTGGAAGAAATTATAAACATTACAATTCTACTTTTGATATAGATAGCTCTGATTCAATTTTTCCTCATCCTATCCTTACAACATTAAAATATTAAAATGATCCACTAATATAATCAAGGATCTTTTTTGTTTATTTTTGGACAAATAAAAAAATTTGTTATATAAATAATTATCATTTAACCCTATTAAACCATATTTTTTTAATTTTTTTTTATGAAATCGTCCTCATAATTATAAAATTCCTCTTAGAAATAACTACCTAAAAATCATTCTATATAACATGGGTAAAATTAAATATAATAAGGGAGTTATAAAACTCTAAATATTGGAAAACTTATGAATTAAAAAATTAATTTCCTTATTGATAACAAGTAGAGGATAAGGGTACAATTCCATAATCAATGTGCCTGTCAATAGCCTAGAATACTCATACCCATCAATACATGGGTCATGAAATTGGAAACAACATCTTATTGATTTATCAAATTTAATAGTGATAATAATCAATAATCAAGATCCATGAAATATCAATATTGATTAATGAAACATCATACAACTATAGAAAGTATAGAAAAAACATACTCATATTTTCGAACATCATGTCATAGAAAACATATAATACCAATAAATAACCTTTACATAACCCATTGAAATTATAATAATCGTAATCCCATCTTCCTATTTGATTCCATATATAACATAATCATTACCAATTTTATTGTAGTGCTATCAGGTCATAACAATTTTTTATGATCAAATTTCCTCACCTGTTACTATCAGGGAAAACCATCCATATATAATTCATAATAAGTGAATAATGAATAAATACATATTTAATTGATTTCATCATAACTCATTTAACAAAAAATTATACTATTTAGAACATTTTTAACACATCAAAATTAAAGAATTTAAATAATGATATCTTTTAAATTTTGTTGACTAGGGGACAAAAAGTGATTTCTATGGCCATAAAATTGAGACACAACAAACCCATGTAAAAGAAACCAGGCCCATTAATATTACATTAAAACATGATAAACCCATGTAAAAGATAAAATTTCCATAAAAATATACGTGAAACAATCATAATCCCTATAGAGAAATAATTTGGATGGAATCATTATAAAATTTGACTAATATATAATTAATAACAACAAGGTTTTTGGAAATTAAAAAATGGAAATACTATTAAAATATTAGTAATAATATTTCTGGATGAAAATAACCCATCTATTTTGAATCTGTCATTATTTTTTTAAAAATTATTTTCATAAAAATATCCTTGAAAATATAAAAAGGTTTATTTTCAAATCAAAAATGAAAATTTCATGTGGAAAATAATATTTTTTATTTAAGAAACACTTTTTAAAAATTGTAGATTTTTTTCTTAGGAAAACATGGTTTTGTAGGAAAAATGACTTTTGGCAGATAAGAATATTTCTCAAAAACATTATATTGAAATAATTAAAAAATGAATATTTCAAAATAAAGTTAAACCATTTATTCTCATAAAATAAATATATGAGAATTAAATTCATAATATCTCTAGAAATATGGATCCTAATATCTCATTCTTTTAAGCATAATCCAAAATAATTCTAATAAATGATGATATTGTGATAATAGACACTTACCACTTTTGTTAGATCACTTCTTAATCCACATGAAAGTATAATAATAAATTATTAATCTAATATCATTAAAATAATGGTTTTCATGATATAACATATCAAAGTTTATTATATAAAACTCATAATGGAAGATAGGTGCATAATATAACAAATATCTCAAATAAGGATAATTGAGACAAAAATCCCTTACCACATGGGTAATATCAAAACTATAAAACCCATGAATGATATATCCTTAAAAATATATATTTAAATATACCTAAATTTTTGTGATATTATAATAACATTAATTATTTTAGATTATATGAACCAAAAACATTAAGGGGTGAATATTGAATATATCTCATAAATATAAAACTAGGAGAATACAAACACTTACCCCTAATTAGATTATTCATTATTTTTCAATATATTTGAAAATAATAAAATTATGTTAATTTTTTAATTTCATAATTACTATTTTCAATTATAATATTCCTTTTATTTCACATATTAACATTTTATATATTATTACTTATTCAATTGAATTTGTGTGAGAGGTTTTGACCATATTTGTTTAAGCTATCAAAAATGTCATTATTAGGTTGACTACAATTAAAGAGGATATTATATAAACATTCCCACAATATTAATAATGAAATATTTAACAATTTAATTATTAAATTATTCATGTATACAAAACATGTAAATCAGTTAAGTATGTAATGGATCCGAACTTTCTGGTCCATTCCTTTACAAAAATAGGGTGTATGAGGTGATTCGGGAGCTCATGGTGACTTATCCCCAACACATGCCTTTTTTTGAGTTCTGTAAACAATTCCATCTGTTGAAAGTTCTATCAGTAAACTCTATTTTTTCTTTTCCAAATTTCCAATTATATGAACAGTTCTATCAGTATCCTCTAATGGTATCCTCTATTATTTCCTTTTCCAAATTTCAAATTCTCTAAATAATTCTATCAGTGAATAGTTTAATCAGTAACCTCTAACAATAACCTTTATTTTCCTTTTCCCAATTTCCAATTCTATGAAAAATTATATTGGTAAACAGTTCTATCAGTAACATCTAACAGTAACCCCTTTTTCCATTACCAAATTTCTATTTCTATGAACTGTTCAATCGGTGATCGTTTCTATCGGTAACCTCTAACGGTAACCTCTCGTTCCTTTCCCTAATTTCAAATTCTATGAACAGTTCTTTTAGTAAATAGTTATATCAGTAACCTCTAACGGTAACCCCTTTTTCCATTGCCATGTTTTGAGTTTTGTGAAAAATGTTTCCAGAATATTACATGTGTAGTGTTTCCATAAGGGTAGGTGTACAGTTTTTCCATAACGGAAGGTGTACAAGGTTTCCATAATGGTAGGTGTACAGTGTTTCCAGAATTGTAGGTGTACAATGGTATATCAGTGAGGTTATAATGGTGAGGATTATGAAAAATGTTCTAACGGTGATGTTTATGAATAGTGTTATATCGGTGAAGTTCATGAACAATGTTCTATCAGTGTGTTTTTAATGGTGAGGTTCATGAACAGTGTTTTTCCATTGCCATGTTTTGAACTCATGAACAGTGTTTCCCGCATCCCAAAGTTTCACCACTCTAGCAATTTCATTTGACTTAAAATGCATTTAAATACTTGTTTTAAGAACTCTTAGGGCGATTCAAAGGACATAACTCTTATTTTAATAATCCATAAGACTCAGGATGTTTTTACATGGTCAAACCATATGGTTTAATGTGATCCTCTTTTAATGGTAAATTAAGCATATCTTAAATTGTTGCTTCATTAAATATTCTAAAGAGATAAGATATCTTAATCCCTAATTATTTATACTTTTTCTCAAGTGTAAGACACTCGAACATCCCATTCCTTCTTATAGGATTTTCAAAATCAATCTTTCCATCTCAGATTGGTTCAGCTCTGTTTTGATGCAACCAAACTGTATCAATCAATCATCGATATAAGGTATGTTTTATAATAATTAATTTGGGGCTCATCTTCTCCTTTTTGTCCATTCCATATGATAGCATGTGATCTCCATGATTCAAGTGGAGTTTTCTTGGGTTTCGGTTGGTGCAGTTGTATCGTTGCATCCTCAGGTGGATTTATTTTTTGTGAGAGGAGGCAATCATGAACCGTTTTGTGGACTGTTCTCTTATAAAGAACGTCCAGAACTATTGAGGTTGGGGATTCTTAGCTTCTATATTTTTTATGTGCAAATGTGTTGTTAGTATGATTTCTCCTACTGGATCACAATAGAATTTACCTAATAAATAGTTGAACCAAATAAAAAATTGTTATCGGTCATATGTTATTTCATCTTGTCTTTCAAGATAATGTGATATATATGATTGATTCATATAGTTGTTCACTGTTGACGGAAATTAGTATAGAATGTAAACCATAATTAATTGATAATTGATTGGATAAAGATAAAGAGGCATGTAAATGAATAAGGTTCTTCTTGTTTTAATTTGATGTTAATCAAAATGGTGCAATAACCATGTTTAATTATTTGTGTTAGATTACTATTTACATTTCCCAAATTTTGAACCTATGAATAATTAATTGGATAATTCAATATGCAATAAATTACTGATTGTTTGATAATTCATTGAAGGGTTCTGAGTTACCCTCTTGATTGTTAAAGATAAAAGATCCCAATTGTTAAGATGTTAGTTTTACTGCTGTTTATGTTGTGATGTGAGCCTGGATGGATGTGTTGATATGTGGAGGCATGGATCCCTATTTATTGTGGCAGTGGTTGACTTCTTGGTTGGCGAGATGTATCGATTTATGTGTGAGGGTGTCATAGAGGACACTAGGAATGATGGAATCGGATGGATGTGATTGTTGGATGCTTGCTATTTATTTTTTATTGAATACTTGTTTTAATTCTAAGGACTGATCAATGTAGCTTTTCATACGTAACATTCTTCTAAAAGGGGTGATGGCGCACTGGGTATGCCACATGTTTTCCGTGTCTAGCATGTCAAGGGAAAATGGTTCTATGCTCCTTCTATAGGCGGTAAAGACTCGACAGGTAATTCATCTACTCACCATGTTGATCCCCCTAGTGTTTAGTATCATAGGATGTTTTTCTAGAATGCCTATGAATACTGGAAAGTAATTTTGTAATGAATAATTGAATAAATTTTTTTACCCCTGATGGTTGGACTTTCTGGAACATAATGATGAGGTTGTAATTTTTAACGGGACGGTGTACTATGGTTGTGACGCTAATGAACATTAATGTGGAATTGGTAATGGATAATAATTTTTAAAGAATTAATTATCAGAAATTGAAACTGACCAAAATGGAATGAAATAATGTATAAAATCTCTTTAAATGGTGGTGTGCTTATTGGATACCTAGTCATAGAAGTGGCATCCCAAATTCTCAGATACGTTAGCTGTAGTAGAGTCTAAGACTAGGTTGTGCCCATTGTGTGGATGTGAGATATAGTATATTATGAAATTTTTGTGTTTCTATATGCTACTCGACCCTATTATCAAGGGAAACTGACACCCCGGGGATTCTGATCCCTAGGGGGTGTTTTCCCCAACATTCTGGTGGGAGGTTGAATGACTAACTACACCATTTGGACCTTATCTCTTCTCTCGGTAGATATTTGTATTGGTTTTCACAATGGTTAGTTTTCTACATATATGTGTGTAGAAGGCTGTAATGTCATGTGGTTATTCACACACATATATATAAGGATATATTATCCTATAGATTACAATAGGTTTAAGGTCACTAGTGAAGAAATTTTTTTTTACGTCACCATTTTTTACGTCGGTTATATATAACCGATGTAAAAATGCGGCGAGTAGATTTTTCACCTCGGTTATTTTAATAACCGACGTTACAAATCGCGCATGTTGGGTTTTTACATCGCTTATCTTATAAAGGACGTAAAAAACCAATGCGCGGGGGGGTTTTTTACGTCGGTTATAAAATAACCGACATAAAAAACCAAAGCGCGGGAGCTTTTTTACGTCGGTTTTAAGATAACAGACATAAAAAATCTTAAAAATAGTTTATAACGTCGGTTATATAATAACCGACGTTATAAAGCATTTAAAAAAATTAAAGCCCGTGTTCTGTCATTTACGATTTTTTGATAGACAGTCGCCGTCTCGTCTCTCTCTCGTGTGGTAAACCCTAATCGGCTCGTCGATCACCTGCATTAAACTCATTTTGGCTTCATTTTTTATCTTCTTCACTCCTCTCGGATCTATCATCTCAACTCGCGAAATTCAAGTAAGCCTTCCACGAATTTATTTCGTTCGTTTTTGTTTCGATTCTTGATATGCTTTTCGTTCGTTTTTGAATCTCGTGGAATTTTTTGTTATTGAAAATGGTTATTATGTTCATTCAACTCACAAAATTCAACTCACAAATGGTTATTAAAACATTGAGGATTAGCTTCAGCAAAATCTGAAAAATAATGGGTGGTACTGTAATGTTCCATTCTTCCAGCAACATTATTATTTTTTACTTAGCTGGAATGTGTCTTTCTGGATGAAGATTGGTAGTACTTATTTTCTTAAAATCATATTTTAAATATGATTGTCCAGAAAATGATTTTCATGAATGAAATTGGACCAGGTACAATCGGTAATACCTATCCTTAAAATTTCATTCAACATTATTACATCATAATATTTTTTCAAAAAATTATGATTTTTAGAACTCCTAGATCAGAAATCCATCATCTGTTTTCATCTGCATTCATAAAAATATCAATTCATACCTATTACAATCAACTATTTCATTCTGGACTCATGGTGCGTCTGATAATACATTTCTTCTTTCAGTCATCTCCTAAAAATGATGGACCTTTTCATGCAAAGTGTATCTGATTTCTTGAATACGTTGGTATGTCCGATTTTCAACAAAACCAAGTGAGGTGATTTCTTTTATTATTAATAATTCATAAAAAAATTATAATACCTAAATATTATTATCATCCATTTCAGATTTTTCATTATAAAAAAGGTAAAGGGTACTTTCTTTTCATTCTCAAGTTAAATTATACTTTTTATAAAGGTCTTTTCTATCTAGGTAGAAATAATTTAATGATAATTAGATTGAATTAGGTATATTATCTTATCTTACCATCCAAACACATTTTTATGTATTAATAATTATTATGTTTTGTAAAAAAAATTATGACCCCCATTTCATTTTTGTTAGTTAATTGATCTACGAAAGTGTTATAAATGATTTGATGATCACGATTCACCCATATATATGGTTAGTCATTATGTGACATTTGGGTCCATAATATCCTTCTAATGCATTCGACAATGCATTATATATCATAGATCAATATGGGATATAGATGGTTATACCATGTCCAATGTGTTATGTGATGTGTCTCGTAAGAAATATTATAATAAATTATAGGAAAGGTGATTAACATATCCCAATATGAGGTGAATGAAACTATGTTTTCCCTTGACATATGTTATGACTTATATGATTATGTATGTGCCACACTCTTATGTTATTCCACATACCAATGTTGTGATCTTGTGAATAAGGTTTTTTAAATCATGTTCCCACTATCATATAAATCATGTCTTATGTTATGCTAAAATTGTTATACTTGGACTCAGGTTTTATGATATATGATTATATAGAACTGTTTCACTTATCTTTTTGATCATGTGCTTTGTGTATGCTCTTATACCCCCATGGATATCTTTTTATGAGATTAGATATTATATTTATATATATCATGTTTACACATAATGAGTATCATAAATCAAAACTTTTATTATTTTCATTCCCTAAGTTATAAAAATAAGTATTATGTAGGATGATTCAAAAATTTAATCTGTGAGATGAGTTGTTTTATGTGTGAAACCCAGGCCAAACACATATGTATTTTTTTATTGGTATTACATATATATAGTTCGACATATACTTTTTTTTACATTACCACGATATTAACATTACTTTTTCTAAAGAAATATTAATGTCCTTAGATTATATATCGGATCAAAAGGATATAGTAATTCTAATATATAATCAGAATGATCAGATAATATGACAATATTATTAAACATAAAACAAATGGTCTATATTCATATTTTTAACATGACACTTACGATGTATAGCTATTTGGTGTTGGGTACTTATGAAAACTACTACTACTTTCAAGATTTTGGCACTTGAAAGTGTTGAGTACTTTAGATCATAATGATTGAACAACAAGCATGAATAACACATGTTATATGCTCCATTAGGTATTCCTATATTTTATCATGTTTATTAGTATATTGGCATGAGATTATTATAAATGTGTATCATCTGATCATATTCACTTATTCCAGATAAAAATCATTTTTTTTATGTTTTATTGATGTATATTTTATTTGGAGAATCATTAGGCGTCATGGTTTTCTTTGATTCAATGAAATTTAAAACTGTTACATCTAACTATATTTTGTTTTAAAAATAATATTCAAGCATATTTTTTTAAATACCTATAGATTTGTTTTATATTTTAAATTGTTTTACATTCAAATTATGATTTTTTTTCATATAAACATGTTTTGTATTATCTTAAAAATATATATATTTTTTTGATATTTGTTATAGGTAATAATGAGTCGAAGTTTGATTACGACACATTGAATGAGCAATGAATTTGAGGAAGGTGTTGATGCCTTTTTGGAATTTAAAAAAAAATGTTCCAAGTAGTGAAATTTTTTTCTGTCCATGCCTGAAATGTTTGAATATGAAGAAGTTGAAAAGTAGAGAGATAAAAGATCATCTGATATGTCATGGTTTTAATCAGAGTTACAGCCCTTGGATTTGGAATGGTGAAACTAGACGGAATGTCACTGATGATGATGATTCGCAAGATGGTAACTCCGATGGAATTGAAGAAATGATTCGCGATATTGTAGCAGAAAAAATTGAGATAGAACCGACAGTTGCACATCTATATGGTGATGCTGAAAAACCATTATATCCTGGTTGTACAGATTTTACGGTTCTGTCGGCAGTGTTAATATTGATTAAACTGAAGGCGAAGCATGGATGGAGTGACAGAAGTTTTACAGAGCTGCTACAATTGATGAAAGACATTCTTCCAAAAGATAACGATCTTCCAGATTCACATTACAAAGCCAAGAAAATATTATGCCCGATGGGATTGGGATACAAGAAAATACATGCTTGTCCGAATGACTGCATTATATATAGGAAGGAATATGAATTTCTGTCAGAGTGTCCAAAATGTGGGACATCACGGTATAAGGTGAAAAAAAAATCACAGGGTGATGTAGAGATTACAAAGCTCCCTTCAAAGGTATTTTGGTATCTTCCTATAATTAATCGTTTCAAACGTTTATTTGCTAATTTACATGATGCAAAAAGGTTAAGATGGCATGCTAAAGAGCGGGTATGTGATGGAAAAATACATCATCCAGCTGATTGTCCACAATTGAAGAAAATTGATGCGCAGTATTCTACATTTGGAAATGAAATAAGAAATCTCAGACTAGGGTTGTTCATAGATGGAATGAATCCATACCGAACACTCAGTAGCACACATAGTTCATGTCCTGTTTTATTGGTAATTTACAACCTCTCTCCTGAAGTTTGTATGAAGTGCAAATATGTCATGTTGAGTAAAATGATCTCTGGTCCAAAGCAACCCGGTAATGATATTGATGTTTACTTGTCACCGTTGATTGATGATTTGAAACTGTTATGGGCTGATGGTATTAGGGTGTATGATTCTTATAAAATGGAATATTTTCAACTCCATGCAGTGCTTCTGTTCACTATAAATGACTTCCCAGCGTATGGAAATTTGTCTGGATATAGTGTTAAAGGGAATAAAGCATGTCCAATTTGCGAACAACAGACGTCCTATTGTCAATTGCATCATGGGAGGAAAATAGTGTACATGGGTCATCGAAAGTTTTTGCCTATGGAACACCCTTATAGAAGACTAAAAAAGGCATTTATTGGATCACAAGAATTTTATACTGCTCCAAAACCTTTATCCCCTGATCTGTATTTTGAGAGGGTGAAAAACCTAGACATGACATTGGGAAAGACACAGAAATCTTGTAATGATAGACATATTTGGAAGAAAAGGTCAATTTTGTTTGAGCTACCATATTGGAGGTATCATGAAGTTAAACATAATATTGATGTCATGCACGTGGTGAAGAATATCTGTGATTCTTTGATTGGAACATTGTTTGATATTAAAGGAAAGACTAAAGATGGGTTGAATGCAAGATTAGACTTACTATCAATGGGAATACGTTTGGAGTTAGCTCCCACTCCTAAAGGAAGACGAACATTTCTTCCCCCGGCTTGTCATACATTATCGAAGAGGGAGAAAATTAGCTTATGTCAGTGTCTTCATGATACCAAAGTTCCTCAAGGTTATTCTTCTAATGTAAAAAATTTTGTCTCAATGAAGGACTTGAAGTTGATAGGTATTAAATCACATGATTGTCACGTCATGATGCAACAAATTCTACCAGTTGCATTGCGTGGAATATTGCCCATTCGTGTCAGAAAGACTATAATGAAGTTGTGTTATTTTTTCAATTCAATTTGTAACAAGGAGATTGATGTGAATGCTATGAACATTTTGGAAAAGGATGCAATTTTTATACTTTGTCAATTGGAAATGTATTTTCCTCCAACTTTTTTTGATATAATGGTGCATTTAATGATTCATCTGGTTCGAGAAATAATGCTTTGTGGACCTGTATATCTTCGTTGGATGTATCCTTTTGAACGGTATATGAAAATATTAAAGGGGTATGTTAAAAATCTATATCGACCTGAAGCCTCCATTATTGAAAAGTATATTTCTGAGGAGGTAGCAGAGTTTTGTACGAGCTACTTGGATGCGGCGCAACACATAGGTTTGCCTCCATCTCTCCATGAACGAGTTAATAATGAGGGAAAGGGGATTTGGGGATTGAATGTCAAATCATTGTCAGCTGAACAGATGAAGATGTTAGAATCATAAATCTTGAATAACATAGCTGATCCTCAACCATATATCACATTGCATATTAATGAGTTAAACAATGTCATCCAAAGAAGAAAGAAATGTGGATTTTGAATGAGCACAAAAAAACTTTTTTGTCATGGATTAAAAAGACTTCGCTTGGTAGATCAGATGTATCAGAGACATTAAAATGGATAGTGGGTGGTCCATGTTTAAATGTGATAACATGGTCTGGTTATGACATTAATGGTTATACATTTCATACAAAAGCTCAGGACAACATAAGTGCAGTTCAGAATAGTGGTGTATTGGTGTTTGCAGAAGAAATTCATTTTTCGAGTGCTGAGGACAAAAACCCAATTTCTGCATCAAATGCATATTATGGAGTGATTGAAGACATATGGGAGGTTGATTACTTTAAAATTAAAGTTCCCGTTTTTAACTGTAAATGGTTTAACAGTAACAATAGTGTCAGACACGATGAATTTGGAATGACACTTGTTAATCTGAATAGATTGGAAGACACAGCTGATTCTTTTATAATGGAAACACATGCAAAACAAATTTTTATGTAGTAGATCAATCAGATATGCAGTGGGCTGTTGTTTTATAAGGGAAAAAACAATATGTTGGTGAGGTTGAACTTGATGAATATGCTGATTTATGTGAGATCCCTACTTCAATGGAAATATTAACAGAACATAATGACGATCATGTTGAAGACATAGTTTGTGCCATAAGGAACGATCACGACGAAGGAATTTGGGAAAACAATCCATCTTTACATTCCTAAAATTACAGGTAACATATTTTTATTTGTTGTTTACATTTATTTTTTCCATAAATGTTAGATATTGTAAGTTTTTTATTTATTAAAACATGTTTTAAAATAAAATAAGTATATGTTTTTGTTTGTTTTAAGTTTGTTTAGTTTACTTTATCATGTTTATAACCATTACATGAATTTTGAAATGCTTATTTTTGTTCACTGACAATTACATTACCATGTTTACAATGTTTACCAGGTTTACCATTTTTACCATTTTTACCATCTTGACCATCTTGAACATCTTTGCCATCTTTACCATTGTTTAACATGCTTACCATATTACCAATGTTTACTATTATGTAACTTAGTACACATTTCTATTTTCTTATTACAGTAGTATTAAAATATTTGAATTTGTATATTTGTTCACTGACAGTTACTTTACCATGTTTACAATGTTTACCAGGTTTACCATTTTTACCATTTTTTACCATCTTGACCATCTTGACCATCTTGACCATCTTTTCCATCTTTACCATTGTTTAACATGCTTACCATATTACCAACATTTACTATTATGTAACCTAGTACACTTTTCTATTTTCTGATTACAGTAGTATTAAAATATTTGAATTTGTATATTTTGTGAACTGACGTTTGTTTTTTTGATTTGAAGGATAATGACAGATCATTCAGATGATCAACCACGTGATTCTGGAGAGGAGCATATTGCTGGTCATACCTCTGGGGATGAATATTCACATGCTCCTATTACGACAAAGAGTTCAAAGGTTGGTAAACGTGGTTGCACACGTTTACCAAAATTATCACTTGCCCGTACGCAGGATCAGAGGATAGTAGTTGAGTTTGATGATGATGATATTCCTAGAGGTCCGAATGCCAAAGATTTTAAGAGTTTTGTTGCAACTCAGGCTAAGACCAAAGTAAGCATGTTGTATGATGATTGGAGAGGTGTGGATAAAGCGATTATATCTAAGTTGTGGGAGACGATTTTGGTAAGATCTTTTGTCATTGTTTGACCATTCTTTTAATGTTTCTGGTATATATAATATGTTTAACCTCTTCTTTATCAAATAAAATTTGATATTCCTGACACTGGAGGAGTCAGGAAGAAATGCTTATCGTTGGCTGCCAGGAGATGGAGGGATTTCAAATCAACCCTCTCATCTGATTTCATTTATGGTCATAGGAGTCATGACAATCCATGTCGTATATATCCTTTTATAGATGAAGACACATGGAGACAGTTTTTTGAAAGTAGAAAAAAAGAGTCATTTATGGTAAGGGCAATGTACACTTTTATAAACTTTCTTATATAAATGATTTTAATAATGTTTTGTTAATGATTTATTATTCTTAAATTACAGAAAACAAGGAAAGCTCATCAGGAGATCCAATCTAAAAATGTATACCCTCATAGTTTATCTCGGGGAGGGTATACATTGTTGGAAGAAAAAATGATAGCGGAGAAATTTCAACAACTAAGAGCTGAGTCTTCAAGCTCTGGAGAGGTGGCCCCTCCATCCCCTCCATCTAGACATTAAAAATGGAAGAGAGCTTGGAAGGGAAAAAAGGGCAATATCTTTCGGAAGAATCGATATTCGTAGCTGAGAGGATTGTAAGATATCTATTTAATTTATTTAAGTTAACTTTTTTCTTCATATAAGTTTCAATCATTACATAAATGTTCAATTAATTAATACATGACTCTCTTGAGGAGCAGAGTTCAGAGGGGACATTTACAGCTACTGGGAGGGAAGATATTTTATTTGCAACATTGGGAAGGCCCGAACATCCTGGTCATGTAAGAAGATATCTGACAGGTGTATCGGTAAGAAAAGTGTTTCCATGTTCTTCAACTTCTACCATTGAGGGGGTTTATAAAAAAATAGAATCCTTGGAGGATGAAGTTCAAAATATTAATGCGACGATGGAAGACAAGATTAGAGATTCGGTGCGGTCTATGTTTAGAGAAATGCAAAGACAATTTCATACTGCAGCTCCCACTCCTCCACCTCCCCCTGTAGACCCCATTATTTATTCTCCACCTCCGCCAGTAGCTCCCACTCCCCCACCTCAGCCTGCGGACCCCATTTTTTATCCTACGCCTCCGCCGCAGCTTCCTACATATTGCGAGTTGTATGTTGATGATTCTCAACATCATATAGTAGCATACGGGTTGGTATATTGTATAGGAGATACAATTCATCATCAAAAATTAGAGGTAGAGAATTAGAGGGTCACTGTACAGGATATTATAGATAGATCAGCTAGGGTACCAATACCTACAGATGAGGTGGCGACAGTTGGACAGAGTATCGGCCATTTTTTAGTTTGGCCATCCAGACTTCTTCGACTCATTACCATAGAGGTATGAATGTTATATCTTTTATTTTATTTTTTTATTAAAGTTGTTTTATCATTTGAAAACTACTATAATTCTCAATTTTTTTTTCACAGGAATACTTCAAAGGTAAAGAAATACTGTATAGACAACAACAAAGACAACAGGCTATGACATCAGATACAGATTCCAGTGGTCTTGACAGATTGTCAAGATATTCACATTTGTTGTTGGGTTTTTATGAGTTTCCAATGGAATCTCATGTTTGTGGACGTGAAATAAGTGTGGGGATTACAAAATCTGATATCATGGAGCTTGTTACTGGAGATAAGTTGGGCATCAACGTGGTGAAAATTTTTTCCATGTAAGTCTTAGCACCTTTTCCCTACGTTATATTTATCAAAAATGTATACTTATATATGTTTTGTATTAGGTATCTTTATAAAATTTGTGAGAGGAATGAACTGAAAGAAGTATATGGATTCATGGACCCACAATTGATTTCCCCTGAATCATGTTCATTGACTGAGGAACAAAGAATGGTTTATAATGCTGAAAGTTTGAAAAGAATATAATCCAACAATGTTGGATGATGCCTTTTTGTGAGAGGTATGAAAGAAATTTCTCTCAAAGAGTTAATTATCTTTTAACATAAAAAACCACTAACATTAAATTTCCTTTTATTAGTAATCATTGGATGTTAGGTATTTTTTGCCCAAGGGAGAAAGCTCTTTATTGGATATGCTCTGTTCATAGTGATGTGCAGGCAAGTTTTAAGAATATATTGGAAAATTAAGTTTCAATTTCTCAATAGTTTTATATTTTATAATGAATTTTAAATTTCCCCCATTCGTATTATTTTCTAACAGTGCATGGGTCTACTTTCGAAAAAACACAAAGAAAAAAAATGAAAAGATCAAATATGTAAAGGCGAAGGTAAATTTCCATTTATAATTTGTACTTTTTGATTTATTACATAAAAGTAATATATTGAATTTACACTCATTCAAAACAGAATTTTCATGAACAACAAGGCCTCATCGAATGCGGATATTATATGTTAAGATTTATGTATGAAATAATAACAACTGGGACAGTTGTGAATTTTGACCTGGTACGATTTCCTCTTAAACTTTTCCATCATATTTCAATTTGATTTATTAATTATACACGTTAACTATCTTCTTTTTCATTTGTAGCTTTTTGATGACCCTCAACCCTATACTGCTGAAGACATCAAACACGTACAAGTGGAGTGGTCAAATTATTTTATAGGTTTGATTGAATTTTAGTTGTTTGTAATGTAAAATGTAATTTTGAATATTGTCGTTTTAATTGTCTATTTGGTAGTTGTTTAGGTTTGATTTAGTTTTTTTTTGAAGTTGACAGTGTAAGTTTTGAATGTTATATAAGTGAATTTTTAATTTTTCTCTACTTATTGTTTTGGTCTACTTTTGATGGTTCTTCTGGTATGGATTTGGGTCTGTGGGGGAGGGGTTCCCAGGGTGTGGGGGTGTGTTCTGTGGGGTTGGGGGTGTCCAGCGGTCTGGGAGGGCTGTCCGGTGGGGTGGGGGGACAGTCTTGGGGGGTGGCAGGGATGTCCATGGGTGTGGGAAGATGGTCCAGGGGTGTGGGAGTGCTTTCCAGGGGTGGGGGGTTGTCCAGGGGTGTGGTGGGGGCTGTCAAGTGGGGTGAGGGGGTGAGGAGGTGTTGTTCAGGCGGGTGGGGGGTTGTCTAGGGGTGTTTGGGGGTGTCCGGGGGTCGGGGGCAGTCCAGGAGTGTGGTGGGGGCTCCAATGGGGTGGGGGAGGGTTGTCCAAGGGGTATACATGAGGGTGGGAGCTCCAATGGGGTGGGGGAGGGCTGTCCAGGGGGTATACATGAGGGTGAGGGCTCCAACGGGGTGGGGGAGGGCTGTCCATGGGGTATAAATGAGTGTGGATGCTGTCTAGTGGGTAAGTTTTATATGTTATCTATTT
The DNA here is from genome assembly GCA_963277665.1 of Viscum album. Taxonomy (NCBI): domain Eukaryota; kingdom Viridiplantae; phylum Streptophyta; class Magnoliopsida; order Santalales; family Viscaceae; genus Viscum; species Viscum album. Next base: position 495,772,564 of record OY728123.1, on the reverse strand, counting down.
ACATGCTTAATTTTGATGTACTTCTGTTTTTGTGGTATTATTTCTTGATTTATTTTCTGGTTGATTCTGGTGGAGAGAAGATCACTGCATTCTGTTAAAAAAAATTGGGTTTATCACGTCGGTTATTTAATAACCGACGTGATAAAATGCCTGGAAAATAGTTTATCACGTCGGTTATTTAATAACAGACATGATAAAAGGCCTGGAAAATACTTTATCACGTCGGTTATTAAATAACCGACGTGATAAAAGGCCTGGAAAATGGTTTATCATGTCGGTTATTTAATAACCGACGTGATAAAAGGCCTGAAGAATTGTTTATCATGTCGGTTATTTAATAACCGACGTGATAAAGGTCCTGTAGAATGGTTTATCACGTCGGTTATTGTATAACTGCCGTGATAAACCCCCTCCCACCGGTTTATCACAGAGGTTATACAATAACCGACGTGATAAACCCCCCTCCCCTGGTTTTTCACGTCGGTTTTATATGAATCGACGTGATAAACCACGCTCAGCCCGGTTTATCACGTCGGTTCTTATAGAACGGATGTGATAAACCACCCTCACCCCAGTTTATCACGTCGGTTCTCTATGAACCGACGTGATAAAACCCCTCACCCCCTGTTTATCACGTTGGTTGTTTAAGAACGGACGTGATAAACCATTATCCAGGCCGTTTATCACGTCGGTTCTTCGATAACCGACGTGATAAACAATTCTCCAGGCCCTTTATCATGTCGGTTCTAAAATAACCGATGTGATAAACCATTCTCCAGGCCCTTTATCACGTCGGTTCTAAAATAACCGACGTGATAAAAATCGCGATTTTATGTTTTTGACGTCAGTTTTTAAATAACCACGTCAAAAACCTTATTTATAACGTCGCATGTATTAACGTCGGCTAGAAACCGACGTAAAAAATTAAAAATAACCGACGTAAAAAACATTTTCTGCACTAGTGGGTGTATAGGATATTGTGGCTTGAGGATCGTTACTTGGTGTATGGGCTGTAATGGATTGATGAATAAGATGTGACGTATGATACACGTTATTCAGGATATGGTGGCTCCAAGAAAATAACTGGTTATATTCCTTACACGGGTGTGGTGGTTTTGTTGCATGAGTTGCATGTTTGCGTGCTTCAACCAGGGGTCTGTGGGAAAGCCTTTTTGGATCGATATGCTTAGGACGTGCGACATTGGGGAAAATCGGCATACCAGTGGGGAAGTAGTAGAGGGGTACCCTTGATATTATTTGTTATCTGATATATTATCGTATGTGTTACTTGGTGAGAGCTTCCATTTTGAGGATGGTACATTAGTATACCTGTTTAGATGACGAGTAAATTTCACTTTTTGTTCACTATGCTTTAGCATGCTTTCTTTACTTTTGTAGGAGGGGCTTCGGGGAGGATCCTACTTAGTATACTATTATAATCACCCTATGTATATATAAACTATTTTTCACATCACATGAATCATGTTAGAGATCAAGATGGTCTCTACTAGCTTGGGGTTGCAGGAGCTGTTCGAGGTTGTTGTTGCTGTGGTTTTTACTTTATTTTGGGTAGTTGTGGTTTTCCCTTCTAGTTGTAGTACTTTTGCATGACATTACAAATGTTCACTTGGGTTTCTTTTATATTTCAGTTCTGACATGGAGTTGTTGGTGTCTATATTATCTCTCTCTTCCTCATGTGTTCTCTTAGAGGGTAATGCCTTCCATTTGTGTGTTACCTATACCCTCGGTGCTAGTCAACAACCCGGGGCCTCTTGGAGGCGGGACTCGGGGGTACATATCTCCCTTCTCACATTTTCAGCACAAGCGGGGTACTCTTTGTGGGGGAGGGGGGGGGGGTTGTGATAGTGTGGCATCAGAGGTCTAGTTGATGGATAGGATGGAGTTTGGAGTTAGGCATATGTGAGGTTACATGGGTTGGTAGGGAAATAGTGCCTTTCATGTTTATCAAGTGATGTAAATAGTGGAGACCGACCGAGACATAGGTTTTTAGGGACCCCTATGATCTGATGTAAATACCTTTAAGTTTACAAGGGCTACTAAATGAGGTGATACTAGTTAGAGGGTAGAGATCTAGGAAATGATCATGAATCATTCTTGTTTGTGCCTGTGATTGAATAGGTAGACCATGGGATAAGATAACCTAAAATAAATGAATGGAAACAATTATTTACTTAATGTTCAGTCTTATATATTCTAGGTGTAATATCTCTAAAAGTTTGTTATTTTACAGCTATGTCTCTTGGTCGATGTCCTTGTCATGTTTGCGTATAAGTTTTCTAGCAGGTTGTTCCAACAGATCATCGTAGGGTAGAGGTTGACGACAATGCCACTTAGAGGAAGACACTCCGAGAGGTTCAGTGCCTGAGTCTACAGAATTACGAGCGCTCCATTTCAGATTCACTCATGGATGACTGGTTAGAGGAGGTCAAGATAGGCTTCATTTCGATCCATGCTCGGATGGAGGAATGTGTGACCTTGGCTGTGACAATGATGCATGGAGCAACGAGGAAGTTGTGGTTCTTATTCCTCAGGGATCGTGAGGAGTCAGCGATCTCATGGGAGGAGCTCTGAGAAATGTTTAGAGTCGAGTATATTTCTTCTACTATGAAGATGTCTAGTCCCCAGGAGCATATTACCCTTCAACATGGGAGATCTAATGTTTGAGAATTTGGAATCCATTTCAGGATCCTTTTACAATATGCTTCTGAACTGCTTCCAGGTTATGAGGCTAGGGCGAGGCATTTCAAGGAGGCTTTGCGTCTAGAGATCCAGCGCCATGTCCCCCCATTTATGCTGACAACATATTTTGATTTTCTGGCAAGGGTAGAGGTTGTTGGGAAGAATTTGTCCAGAACTAGGTCATCAAGAGATTGGAGTCATCTTGAATACTCATGAAATAGAGATGTGGTCCAGGGTTCCTGGTTTTCAAGGCAGAAGAGTTTCTGTTCATCTGGGGGTAGGTCCCAGCCCTTCACATCACATTTCACCAGAGGCAGAAACTCTCAAAAATATCCCAATGGATCATGAGCATGTTTTTCTTGTGGTAGTCATAGTCATTAGCAATGGGAGTGCCCGACCTTTCAGAGCAGTCATCTTGCACTAGGTGATATACTCCAGGGTCATCCGTTGAGGCAGTTCTAGCCAACGTAGCAGTAGTAGGTTGCAACAGATTTAGATCAGCAGAGGGTAGATGGGGCAGGCTGACGACAACCCCATGATGCTCCCCTTCCTCAGAGAGTAGAGCGTGACTATGGTGGTGGTCGTCATCAGGTTCAGAGAGGCCATGGTTGAGGTTGCAGTAAGCTTCATACCCTAGCGTTGCCAGCTCAAGGCGAGCCAAACATCATTTGAGGTACCAATTTCTTGTTTTCTACCATGCCGTATTCCTTGTGTGATTCAGGAGTGACACAATCCTTCATATAACCTACCCATGTCCTTTCTTTGGGACTTGAGGTAGAGATGCTTCCAGTGCCCTAGGCATTGACTACGCCAGTTGGAGGTTGAGCTGACTTGTTTGAAGTATGTAGAGATCGTGAATTACTATTGGGGAAGCAACACACTATGGGAGATTTCCAATATTTATGAATACAACCATATGATGTCATACTTGACATGGATTGGTTGTATTCGGTGCAGGGTATCATGGATTGCTTCAGGAAGTAGGTCATTTTCTATGGTGAAGAAATAGATCCGGTGGTGTTTGGTGGAGATCGTGATCTTCAGATGGGTCATTGGTTCATTATTTCCTTAGCATCCATGATGGATGAGATGATGTTTATTTCATTAGAGGTTCAACAGTTAGCATTTACTATGGTCATAGAGGATTACCCCGATGTCTTTCTGGATGAGGTTTAAGCATTACCCCCTCGATGAGAGATCATGTTTGGGATCAAGCTACAACCAAGAACGTCTTCTATCTCTATGTCTCCATATAGGATGTCCCCTTCTGCGTTATGAGTTCTACGTATACAGCTTTATGGTCTATTACAGTGCCGTTTTGCTCGGCCATGTGTGTCACCTTGGGGTGCCCTAGTATTTTTTGTGAAGAAGGGTGACGATAGTTTGAGGTTGTGTGTCAATTATAATTTCTTAAAAAAGTGATAATAAAGAATCACTATCCTATTCTATGAATTTATGATTTATTGGATCAACTGAACGGTGCAAGTTGGTTCTCAAAAATCGAAATGTGTTCAGGATATCATCAGATGCATGATAAGGATGAGGATATCCCAAAGACTGCTTTCCTTTTTCACCATGGGAATTATGATTTCATTGCATTGTTGTTCGGCGTGAAGAATGCTCCAACTGTGTTCATGGTATTGATGAATGATGTGTTTCATGAGTTCTTAGACATGTTCATGGTAGTTTTCAACGATGACATCGTTGTGTAATCCATGTCATAAGTGGAGAATTCAAAGAATCTACGTGTCGTTTTGGGAGTTCTTCATCAAAATCAGTTTTTCGGGAAGTTGACGAAGTGTGGGTTTTGGGCTCGAGAAGTCTGTTTCATGGGGAATGTTGTGTACAAGAAGGGTGTAGTTGTGGATATATTGAATATATAGGATGTTGTTTCTTGGGAAGCCCCTAAGATAGTGTCAGAGGTGTGAAGTTTCCTTGGTCCCGCAATATACTATAGGAGGTTCGTAGCCAATTACTCATGAGTTGTGACTACTCTAAGAGCTTTGACTAGTAAAGGCCAGTCATTCATATGGAAAGATTAGTGTCAAAAATCTTTAGAGTATCTAATGGAGAGGTCCGTAAGTGCTCCAGTTCATTGTCTTCCAGCTGAGGGAGTTCAGTTTGATGTTTTTTGCGATGCTTCGCATCTGTGGATAGGTTGTGTTCTCATGAAAAAGAGGTCAGTTGTACTTATGGGTCTCAATAGTTGTGTCCCCATGAACATAACTATTCCAACCATGATCTTGAGTTTGCAGCAGTGGTGTTTTCTCTAAAGTTTTGGATACACTACCTCATTAGCGAGCGCTTTGTTTATTTCATCGATCATAAGAGTTTGAGGTTTTTTCTACCGGCATGACATAAACATATGAAAGCATCAGTGGATGGAGTTCTTACTTGAATATGACATCGAGATATCATATACACCTCGAAAGGGGGAATTTTTTAGCTGATGCGCTGAGTCAAACGTCATGTAGTGATGCTATGCGTGAATCCAATGATTCTTGGAGAGTAATGGAAGAATTTTCAGTATTAAATCTTGATATGGGAGAAGTTGGGGGAAGAGGTAGTCTTTTTTAGATAACGGTACATTCATCCATGATGCATATGGTGGATGTGTCCCAGTTGTGGGAACTATAGGTGGAGGTCTGGAGTGATCGAGTTGTTTTTGTTGAGGACCTTGATGGTTGGTCAGATGATGAACAACACTGAGTGATGTGTCATGAAAGGCTTTATGGTTCTTTGACATTGCAAGGGATAGTTTACAGAGAGTTTCATAGTTATCCTTTAGTGTCACATCCTGGCATGAAAAAGATGTATCGATCCTTGAGGATTCAGTTTTGATGGCCATGGCTGAAGCATGCAGTTGTAGAGTTTGTGTCACGAAGTTTGGTCTTCCAGAAGGTGAAGGCTAAACACCGTGTCCCTGGTGGTCTACACCAGCCATTAGATATTCCTCAGGGGAAGTGGGAGGAAATCTCCATGGACATTGTTTCTTATTTACCTCGATATATTGGAGGACATGATGATATTTGGGTGGTAGTGGATCGCTTAATAAAATCCTCCGACTTTATATCAATCAAGGAGTCGAGCTCAGTGGAAGTATTCTCAAGGAAGTATCTAAAGGAGGTGTTCACACTTCATGGAGTCCCAAGGATGATCATTTTGGATCGAGATCTTCACCTTACATCTAGGGTGTGGAGAGTTCTCCAGCTTGCATTGGGTTCTCATCTATGCTTTAACACTGCTTTTCATTCTAAAACTGATGGTCAGACAGTGTGAACTATACAGAATAATGAAGACATGTTATGCTCTTGTCTTCTTGATTTTGGAGGTTCGTGGATGAAGCACTTAACTTTGGTGGAGGTCTCTTACAATAATATTTTCCACTACACCATCAGTTTGGAGCCTTTTGAAGCCTTGTATGGCCGACTTTTCTGTTCTCTATTGTGTTGGACAGGGGTCAGAGATTCATCAATTATAAAACATTACTAGTGAAGGATACAATAGATATTGTTCAGGTGATTCGTTAGAGGATTAAGATAGCCCAAGATCGTCAAAAATTATATGCCAATCAAAGGATGATGCCATTACAGTGTGATGTTGGGGACCACGAGTTTTTAAAGGTGACTCCCTGTCATGGGCAGGGAATGTTTGGTCATTGATGTAATATTTCTCCCCATTTTTTTGGTCCTTTCTAGGTGATATATTGTTTTGGAGCTATGGAATATAGAGTAACACTTCCCCAACAGATGAGTCAGATACATGATGTTTTCCCTGTTTCACAGCTCCGTCTTTATCATCATGATGACTCCCACGTCATCAATTGTAGAGAGATCTATGTTGATAATGATGCAACATTTTAGGAGCGAACTATGGAGACCCAAGACCAGATGGAGAAGGTGTTTCACATGCGTTCAATCCCATTGGTTCGTTTATTGTGGTGACATAGTGGCATGGAGGAGAGTCCCTTGGAACGAGAGTCACATGTACTGCATAGTACCTAGAGCTATTTTATGTTTAGATCTTTTCATGTAACGATGTACCCATTGTGGTTATAAAACTTCTTTTTTATGAGATGGTTTCCTTTTGTTACAATTGTGGCTTTCTCTCTTTTGAGGGTTATCTCTATGGGTGGTTGTTTGGACCCCATTTTGTTTACACATTAGGTGGGTTTTGAATTCTCGACGATGAGAATGTTTTGAGAGGTATCGGATGTAATGGCCCAGACCTCTCAGGTCCATTACTTTTTGAAAGTATGGTGTGTGAGGTGATTCAGGAGGTCACAATGACATACCCCCAACACTTGAAATTTTTTTGAGTTCTATGAATAGTTTAATAGGTGAACTATTCTATGAGTAACCTCTAATGGTAACCTCTATTTTCATTGCAAAATTTCCAATTCTATGAACAGTTCTATCGGTGAACAGTTCTATTTGTAACCTCTCATGACAGCCTCTATTTTTCCTATTCCAAATTTCCAATTCAATGAATTGTTCTATCAGTGAATAGTTCTATCAGTAAACTCTAATAGTAACCTCTAATTTTTCTTTCACAAGTTTCCAATTCCATGAACAATTTTATTTGTGAACAGTTCTATCGATAACTTGTAATGAAGACCTCTATTTTCATTTTCCAAATTTCCAATTCAATGCACAGTTATATTGGCGAATAGATTTATCAGTAACCTCTAATGGTAACCTCTATTTCCTTTTCCAAATTTCTAATTCTATGAACAATTCTATTGGTGAACTGTTCTATCAGTAACCTCTAACAGTAACCTCTCTTTCCTTTTCCAAATTTCTAATTCTATGAGCAGTTCTATCGGTGAACAATTCTATCGGTATCCCCTAACGGTAACCTCTTTCTCATTTTCCATATTTTGAGTTCTGTGAATTGTGTTTCTAGAACAGTAAGTGTACAATGTTTCTATAATGGTAGGTGTATAGTGTTTCCATAAATATAGGTGTACAATGATTCTACTACGGTAGGTGGACAGTGATTCCATAATGGTAGGTGTACAGTGTTTCTAGAACGGTATGTGTATATACTTCTATTGGTGAGGTTCTAAGAGTGAGGTTCATAAAGAATATTCTAATGGTGAGGTTCATGAACAATGTTCTATCGGTGAGGTTCATGAAATCTGTTATATCGGTGAGGATCTAATGGTGAGGTTCCTGAACAATGTTTTTCCTTTTCCAAATTATGAGTTTGTGAACTGTGTTTCCAGCTTCCCACAGTTTCTCCCATTTAGCGTTTTCCATTGAAGTAAAATGAATTTAAATCCTCTTTTTAAGGACTCTAAGGTCGATTCAATGGAAATATCCTCTATATTAATTATCCTTAAGGCTTGAGATGTTTTTATTTGGTCAAACTCTGTGGTTTAATACGATCCGCTTTTAATGGGAAATTAAGCGTATCTTAAACCGCCACTCTATTAGATCTTTTAAAAAGGATGATATATCTTAATCCCTAATTATTTCTCTTTGTTATCAGGTTTGAGATGATCAAACATCCCATTCCATCTCATAGGAGTTGAAAAAAAACTTTCCTCCTCAGATGGGTTCCACTCTATTTTGATGTAACCAAGCTATATCAATCAATATTTGATATAAGGTATATTTTATCGTCCTTATTTTAGAGTTAACCTTCTCTTGTTTCTCATTTCTATATTATTGAATGTGATATCCATGCTTTTAATAGAGTTTTATTGGTGTTTTTTGGTGAGGTCGTACAGTGGAATCCTCCGGTGGATGCAGTTTTCGTGAGAGGAGGTGATAGTAAACCATTATGTAGACTGTTCTCACATAAAGAACGCCAAGATCCATTTGAGGTAGAGGGTTCCTTGATTCTCAATTCATTTATTTTAAAATGAATTGTTATAATTATTTATCCCACTTGATAACTTTGGAATTGACCTAATAAATATTTGAACCAGATAAAAAAATTAATATCGGTCTTATGTTATTTCCTCTTGTATTTTATGATAGTGTGATATCTAACCATGCTTTGTATAGTTGTTCATTCTTGATAGAAATTGGTAAAAAAAGTAAACTTAAATTAATTGATAATTGTTGGGATAAAGATAAAGAGGCATGTAAATGAATCTGGTTCTTCTTTTTGTAACTTGATGTTAATCAAAGTGGTGTAGTAAGCATGTTTAAATATTTGTCTTAGCTTACTGAATATGTTTCCCAAATTTGGAACCTATGAATAATAAATCGGTTAATTCAAGATGGATTAATGAACTGATTGTTGGATAATTCGTTAAATGGTTTTGAGTAACCATCTTGATTGTTAAAGGGCCAAGAGCCTAATTGTTAAGATTTTTTTTACAGGTTCATGTGTTGTGACGGGATCCTATATTTCTATGGTGATATGTGGAGGTATGGATTTCTATTTGATGTGGCCGAAGTTGATACTTAGGGTGGAGGGATACATCAGTTTATGCCTATGTGTGTCGGGGAGGACACCATGGATGATGGAATGGGATGGATGTGATTATTGTATGCTTGATGTTTCTTTTAGGTTTATTACCTATTGTAATTCTCCCCACCAATCAAGGCAACAAGTATTACTTACCCTTCATCCGAAAGTGGAGAAGTCACATGGAGTATGCCACGTGCTTTCCATGTTTAGCTTCTCAAGGGGGAATGGGTCTACGATATTTCTATAGGCGGAAAAGACTCGATGCGTAGTTCATCTAATCAACATGTTGAGCTCCCTAGTGTTTAGTAGAATAAATTTTTTTTTTATAGAATTCATGGGAATATGGTAAAGTAATTTGGTAATGAATAATTGAATAAATGAAATTAACCCTTCGGGTTGGAGTTGCTGGATCATAATGATGAGGCTGTAATTTTTAAAGGGACATTGTACTTTGTGTGTGATGCTAATGAACATTAATGTGGAATTGGTACTGGTTAATTAATGTTTAAAGAATTAATTAATGCAATGTTCAACTAAAAAATAAGGAATTAAATTATGTATTAATGCTCCTTAAATGGTTGTGTTCTTATAGGATACCTAGTCTTAGAAGTGGAATCCTGGAGTTCAAGACATGTTAGATGCAGATGAGTATAAGACTATGTTATTCACATAGTGTGGTTGTGAGATATAGTATATTATATTCTTTTTTATCTCTATATGCTACTACACCCTGTCAGCAATGGAAACTAAAACCCCGTGGATATTATCCCTAGGGGGGTGTTTTACAAAACATTCCTGTTGGATGATTATTGTATGACTTCCCCCTTTGGCCCCAATCTATTCTCTTGGTAGGTACTTGTGCTGGAAGGAATAATGGTTATTTATCCCCTTATATGTGTGTAGAGGGATGTAATGTCTTGTGTATATTAACACACATATATTATGGATATAGTATCATATGTGCTACTATAGGTGTAACATGTATATGATGTGATGGATTGAGGATACATACTCGGTGAAGGGGTTGTAACGTCTTGATGTATAATACCCAATGAATGATACATTTTATGCGGGATATGGTGGATCCCAGAAACTACCTGGTCACATAGATTACATGGACATGGTGGGTTTTTTTCACGTGGTGCATGTTGTGGTTCTTCGCCTAGGTGTCTGTGGGAAAGCCTTTTTGGAGATAGATGATTAGGACGTGAGACATTGGGGAAAAGCGGTAAACCAGTGGGGAAGTAATAGCGGGTTACCCTTGATATTCTTTATTATATGATATATTCTTGTATTCCTTACTTGGTGATTGTATCCTTGGTGAGGTTGGGATCTTAGTATACTTGTTTAGATGAAGATTTAGTCTCACATTTTGTTCACTGTGCTTTAGCATGATTTCATTACTTTTTCAAGAGAGGCTCCAGGTTGGATCCTACTGAGTATACTGCTATTCTCACCTTATGCATATATAAATAGTTTTTCAGTTCACTTGGAGCAGGTTGGAGATCACGCTGGTCTCTACTAGCTTGGGGTTGTAGGAGCTGTTCGGGCTTGTTGTTGATGCTGTTTTTACTTTCTTTTGGGTATATGCAGTTTTCCCCTTCCAGTTGTTGTACTTCTGCATGAAATTACATGTGTGCTCTTTGGATTATTTTTTATTTTAGTTTTGAGTTGTAGTTGGTTGGGGTCTCACATATCTCTCTCTTCTTAATGTGCTCTCTTAGAGGGTAATGCCTCCCATTTGTGTGTTTATTATACCCTCAGTGCTATTCGCCAACCCAGGGCCGACTTAAGGTAAGACACGAGGGTCATTATATCCATTATCACAATTCTATCCTAGGAGGGTTACTCGTTATGTGAGGGAGCCTCGACAAAGTAAATTTTCTATGTTACAACTATAGAGAAGGTATGTCATACGTATGCATTAGTACCATTTCCATTTTTTCAATGATCATTATGGAAATGAGGTAATTAATTTTTTATCTTTATATAATAATAATTATAACATAAAAAACAAAATATTTAATTGTATATAATTATATATATAATTCATGTGATTTTTTGATGAAAAAATGAATGACATCATAACGAGGAGGTGGTTTTAAATAAGTGCATGGGTGGCATTATCATTTTTTTCACTAAGTGAAAGGAAATAAATTAAAATTGTATATATTATTTATTGAGTTATAAAAATTTCATTAAATTCATAATTATTTCATTAATATGACATATATTCATTATCATAATCTATGTAACATTTCTTGTAAAGAGTTATTGAAAAATGAATTGCATTACTTCGTGAGGCTGTAGCCAACTGTACAAACAAGAAATTTTAATATATCCCCTATGGAATAAAAAATAAAAAAGTTACATAAAAAATACTTAATCAAGATGTATAAATATTTAATTTATATGATATATATACATTCAAACCATCATAATACAAAACCTTGATATGTGGTATTAGAAAAATGAATGAAAATGTTTAATGAGATGGTAGTCCCCGAAACATATCGATGATGGTTTTGTAACACATATCATGGAATTAGACATTTTTTTAGATCAACCACATATTATAAAAAAATCCATGTTTTATTAAGATATTGGTGTTTTATATAAGTATGGTTTAAGAATAATTTAATGATTTGGAGAAAGAAATAAAAAAATACACTTGTTGAAAGTCATTAGTAGTTCTTCGGTATTCATATTAGGTTTTCCCTATATCATTAATAAGATGGATTTATTATAAAGACAATGCTTCTATAAAAAGTCAAGGGAATACGTTGAATTTATTTATTTTTGGGTATTTTGTTCCAAATGTCATGAGATGTGTGAATAAATAAGGAAAATGAGTGCAATGTTATAATTGAATAGAGTAATTCATGTAAATAATCAAAAGTATTATCAATTTTTAGGTATGTCTCACCTCAAGTTCCATAAAAATAGATAAAAAATTTACTTTATGGTTTATTTTTTATATAAAAACCTCAACCACAAAACAAATAAGCCCGTTTTTTACATGTGATTCCTTATAATTGAGGTTTAAAACATTTTAATATTTTTATTTTTACCATGGTAAATTTTATCTTTTTATTTATATAGGTAACATATCACATAACAGGACTAACAAAATGAGAAATTTTACAAACATTAAACCAAATGATTAAAAATTATAAATCTAATTTAATATATAAAAATCATTTTTGTGAGTAAAATTTATTTTAATACAAATAAATGTAATACAAAAAACCCTATTTTTTCTTTAATAGCATTAATTATATTCCAATATTTTCACTAATAATTACGTTTGATTTTTAATGAAAATATAAAATAATATAAATTTTTAATATTCAAAATATTGAATCCATTCAGGTAAAATAAACTCCTAGAATTGGAAAATTTTAATTTAATTTTAATCTTGTTGATGTAGTGTGACATTGGGTTATTATGAGGGGTGTTTGTTTGAGAATAACATGATTCAATAATTACTCTAAAAATAATAAAAATAATTTAATAAAAATAAATTTATTTATATAAATACATAATATATAAATTTATTGTAAAACATTCACCATTTGGGATTAACTGGATTAATTATAATTGAGAGAAAATATGCATTTTAAGAATGTTTCAAAAAAATTAGTTTGAAAATAAAACATATACTGAAAACCAATATAGTGATTATTCAATGTAATTAGGTGTATTAAATATAATTAAATAATATGTAGATAACTATATAAAAATTCCAAAACATATTGGTACTTTCTAGATAATCTATTTATCGAAATGAAAATATAGTTTTAAAAAACCAGTATTTTCACTATTAATTGAAAAATCAATATTTATAGAAAAGACCCGAATTTTAACCAAAGAAAAATCTCACAATAAAAGTAGTAAAATGAAGATAATTTTACAAAATATATTTTATAATATTTCAGAAAAATGATTAAAATATATTTTTCTAGAAAATCAATAATTATCAATAATTATAAAAAAATAATTTTGAATAAAAAATATCTTTAACAAAAATTTATTGATTATATACGTAATAATTAATAAATATTTATATTTCGTAAAATATATATATATATATATATATTTAATTAGTTATTTATACTATTCATACACATAAAAATAATAATTTGGTTATAATGGGAATATATATCAGGGGTCTTTTTTCAGTGTTTCATATAGAATACACTATCAAACATAAAAATATCAGTGTTAAATGTAATGAAATATAATTTGAGTTTTTTTGTAAACAAATAAAAACATAGTGTTGAATGTAACTCAAGATAAAATGAGGGTTACATGCAACAAAATCTACATATAGTTTTTCATGTATCACAAGTTAAACTCCCTTTTTTGGTCGTTTATGTTATCAAATATATTTTTCTACATTGAAAAAATTGGTGTGTTTCATATTCCCCCTTTAAAAAATTTCATCATTTCAAAATGTAAATAATCATTGTAATTAATGGATGTACATTTGCATCTATTATTTTTGTAACCCACACCAGACAAAGTTTAATAAAACATCTACGTAAGAATAGGGTAATTAATGTAAAAATGTTATATTGAATAGCACATAACGTGGTTTACAAACAGGATAACATAAGTGGAAATAGTGGAAAAGAGAAAATAATTATATAGAGTTTTTTATTTCATTTATCACAAGAAATTTAATTTAAAATGTAATGTTAAGGGACTCAAAATCACTAATATGTGATAATCCAAAAGACCATCAGAACATTAGTAATGAAGGTTCTAGGATAATAATTTTATTTCATGATCCTTTTACTCATCTTGAGTAATTACATTACAGTATATAATTTCAGTATATATAAATAAACATTCATTATTATTATATTTTTATCCTTAAGAATTTTACACCGCAATCCCTCATTTTCTACAATATATGTGTTTCCAGTGTGAATGTTTTGATTCATAAAGCACTAAATTAAATATTAATCAAAAAATATAATATAAAAAATCATAAAAAATATTAATCATATGTTTAGAAATTAACAATAATTTTTTTCATATACTATGTTAAAAAAATAAACCTTCATTTATTAATATCAAAATTTAAATTATAAAACCCATTGGTCAAATTTAATCCTTTCATAAATTATTATCCTCAAAATTCTCCAATCATTACCAATAATGGAGTATTTAATTAATTTTCTATTATTATTATAAGTTACATTATATTTATAATGAATAAAAATTATATTTAATTGATTATTAAATTTTCTAGATTATGGATCCACGACTGATGTATGAGGATAAATACTACCAAACCAAAAAATAAATTTCAAATATAAAAGATATGACCAAGTATAGTAATTTTTAAAAAAAATGAAAAAATAGATAAGAATGATAATATTTAAAAATACATGTGATGATATATATCATTATGTTTTTTATTATATTTATAATAAATATATTTAAAAAAAGGTTCCATTGTGTATGAAGTATGTCCAACCAATGTGGAAGGATTTTCTGCCCACTTTTATATCTATGGGACACATCCCTTATACAATACATGTTTCATTAGTGTGGTTTATATAATTCATATTAATGTGTTATATTATTCCTCTTATAAAAACATGTTAAATAAATATCCCTTAAATGTTCTCTCTTTCATGATTATTTGGATTTTAAATTCAATTAAGTGGTGTGTTTTTTCTCACAATTTCAACATTATTCAGGATTGCTTATTTTTAAGTCTAAATTGTTGAGTATTTATATTCGATATCTATGTTTACTAAAAAAAATTTCAAAATAAATTCACTATTCTTATGAAATTTTTTAAAATCATTTTTATCGATGTTTGTCTTCTTAAAATAGTTTTAAGGTATCGTTTTTGTTCATTTTCCAATTTAGGTACTTTATTATTATTCTAACAAAAATATGTAAGTAATATTTTTTTTATCATTTATAGAATGAGTGTATTTTCCACTTTCATGATTACATAATTCATGAAATCTAAAATTATAATTATAGAAGTTTATTTTTTTCATTTATAAGTAGAGTACATTTTAAAAAAACAAACTATTTTTAAATGGTAATGTTATTTATTAAAAATATTATTCAAAGTGTTCTTTAAGAAAAATTATATTTAAGATAAAATATCTTTATAATAAATTTTTTTACTAGGGTTATGATCCATGAATACAATACTTAATAGTTTTATTGATGTTTTTTTTCTTGACAAAATTATGATGAATTATTTCAAATATCCATATATTATACATGATTAAATTAATATGAAAATAATTTTATATCATGATTCCTATGATAATTAGTGTTTTATGATCACGGGAAACACATATTTATGATGTTTAATACATGATGGGTGGTAATTGTATCTCCATCCAATTCTATAGTTAAATATTGATAACTCATGATTAAATAATATTATATTTTGAAATGATTTAATACAAAAATGTTTATAAATTGTTCTTGTTTTCATGCCCGTATGTTTATTCATGGACGTGGATTTGATTTTTATAAATTTATACTTGTACCATGATTTCATTTCAATAATATCATTATTGGACCTAGTTTAATGTCTATAAATATATTTGAGGCCAAGATTTCATTTCCTTAACTTCATGTGTGAACTGGTTTTTGTTTATACATGTTAAAAATGTTAAAATTTTATGACTCAATTAAATATCATGTTTTATTGTTATGATATAATATAGTATTTTATTTTATTATTTTTTTTATTAATAACCAATGAAAATTGAATCATTATTCAATAATTCATGTTTTTGAAAAATGATATAAATGATTAATTATTCAATGCTTAAAATCATATTGTCACAACCTTATGATCATGTCATATTTATGTGATCATTGATAACTTTTATTATACCTTCACCAAGTATTTGAGCTCTCCCATTATTTTCTTTCCTTTCCTAAGGATGTCATTAATGGTTTTGGAAATGATATATCTTTGAATGGGTCTATTTTTGAATACCATAGTGGGAGATGATATACCTCATATATGAAATAGATGTTAATATTTCAATGTTTCCAAAGGGATTAGATATATATATGATTATTATGCCAACTAAATTTTTTTCAATTGAATAATAATTTACTTATATATAATATATAAGCATGATAATTATAAGATGCTATATTGGGTATGAGAGCAGGGTTATAGCTATCCATTGGAATCTAGGAAGATAAATATATTTTAAGAACTCTTGATCTTGATCTATAAATATGATAAGATCATCAAAGATTAAATAATTTAATTCCAAGGATAAACATAATCAATCACAATTTGAAAATAATGTTCCTTGATTTTAGGTTATAAGGAATAAGGGTTCACGATTATGTGGGTTTGTAATATGATTATCATTTATTTCACTATGATGTATTGTTATAGTAATTGATTGGAACATGAAGTAATAATATAAAAAATTAATGTGTAATACAATTTAATTAATGTAATCATGAAAAATCTAATAGATTAACAATAGGGATGAAAAATCATGTTACTTTTATCACCCATATATCAAAATATTTTTGTAGAAACACCAATCTTGTTGAACTTTTGAATTAACCAATGAGGTAGAATAATATTATTTAAAATTTTAAATAAAAATTAATACCATATTACATTAGAGAATTATGATTCATTATTGGTTATGAAATTGATCAATTAGGTGGAAAAAATATTAGACATTATTTAGTTATCATGTTATCAAACAGTTTTCCAAGATATTTATCCTTTCGACAGAGAAGTTGATAAAAGGTAAAACAATATTAAGAAGCGATCCATAGTGGAGGAAATTAAAAAAAAGGTATTTTATGAGTATAATATAATATTTTTCACAATTTATATCATTTATATTCTATGAATATAAATAGTGAATGAATATATTGAGAATAAGCATAAGGATGATGAATACATTGATAATTATGAAGAAATATTCAATATACTTTTATTGTATTATTAATGTTTGATCATTATCCATAAAATAAACAAATTATAGATTCATTAGTAGATTGAAACCAAAAATTTGAATCAAATTAGATATAAGGGTCATTAAAAGCTATAAATCATTCATTATATGTGAAATTAATGTGAAATTTGAAAACAAAAAAAATTATTGTTCTTGTGATAAAAAATGAATATTGAGATTCATTGCAAATATACTAATTTTTCGATGAGGGGAAGAAAAATATTCAACATCCTACATGTGAAAACCTGAGGGGTATAACATTGGTTAATATGTAAATGGGATAAGAAATATTTTAAAATAAGGGAATACATTGCCTTATGAAAAAAATGTTATGGTAATATAAATTGGATATTCAATGAAATAAATGGAGATAGATCTAAAAAAACCACACCACTTAAAGTTAAATTATATAAATGAATATAGTTTTTCCACTATGAAAATAAAATCCATATTATATGGTGTTTTTAAGATAGTATTCCCCAACAACCAATGAACTCGATGAGAAAAGGGAAAGATTTTTAAATTACTATAATTAATGTTAATCATTATATTTAGGGAACACTTATCCTATACTCCAAACAAGGGGATTCCTGAAATTTGTTTGAAAATGATCTATGAATATATTATGAATCAATGTATATTGACATGATTCTGAGTATATATTATCTCTCCATACATAGATTTCATATATTTTTAAAGAATAAATTGATCATATTATATTTTATGAATCTACCAATGATCATCTGTTGGTGAATTGATGTAACCAAACATCCATTTTATATATTTTAGTCTATGATAAGAAGATAATTAAAAATTGTAGTTTAAATAAATTTTAAGATGAATATATGATTGAATCATTTTCTAAAATTACTGTCACATTAAGGAAAATATATGATCCAAGATTATACATTTTGGAATGTGGCATTATGAGTAATTAAATTTATTATTATGTTTTTCATGGAATTATAGGAGATAAATTAATTTTTATTTGTATTTTAATATGGTTTTAATATTTTTTACTATGTATAAGGATACCTACTTGAGATACTTATGATGAAAAAAAATGTGGATGCTTTTATTAGTAGTTAATGTATGATTATTCACATCCTTTTGTATCAATTTTGGGTCTGATAAATATTTAATGTCTGATGGAATGAATTATTTTTCATATAATTTGATAAAATTGTATTAGTCATGAAAATTGCATCTAGAATATAAAATTCCTATCATTAGAGATAAAGTGGAAACATATTGAAGCATAAAAAAGGATTTTTATTATTCATATAAAATTGAAATAAATATTCAACATTTATTTTTTGAACTATTTCATCTTGATTTTAAGATAATCCCTTTACTTTTAAAAAATTATATTCAGATAAAAAATTTATCTATTTACCGTTCCTACTATGAAATAAATGGTGTTTTAAACCATCAAAGATTTATAATTTTTTGTTGGATAATTTCTCTGAATATGATCTCTATAAAGCTGTATTTGTCTATAAGAGTTAGGCTTTTATTCAAAATACATGTTTCCACTACCCTTATTTGTTATTATATCTGAAAACCTAGCAATTAATAATTCATGATAACATTCTAATTTCTATTGCCCTATTTTTATGAGAATTTTTATTAACCATTTTTATGATATCAGTTTCTAAAATATAATTTACAAATGTCAGTACATTGATTACCAAGAACAATTCCAAATAGTGAGGGTGCATTGCATTGAATGGGGGTAGGGGTGTTTAATACCCATTAATTTAATTAGATATAATTTCCCATTAAATTTTCTTTTATTGATAGATTGGGTTACGAGTAAGATGCAGTCTAAAGCCAGCCCATAAATTTTATTATAATGGCCATCATAACATATCCATTTAATTGGTGAAGATTAATAATATTATCCAAAGTATGAAACATATAATGGAAATACTCAATTGTATTATTAAACTTATTGTTTTAAATAAGCACTAAAATTTAGTATTATAACTTTATTAATCCAAAATACGTTTTAAAAAAATAATTCATGATTTTTATGATGAAATATTCAATGTGTTTTTCAAAAAAAAATAAGAAATGTATTTTAAAAAATTAATTTCAATTTTTAATTCTTCATGTCAAAATAATCATAAGATAACATTTTTTTGATAATTTTCTGAAAAGAATAACTTTTTATGGAATAAAAAATTTTGATATTTCAATAAAACTATCATTTTTATAATATTAATGGGTATTTTTATTATTTTAATTTAATTTTACATTAAAATATATTTTATTTATATATATATATATATAATAAAATAAGTCACATTTTAATTATCTACATACATTATTTTGGTATAAGTACTTATTTTTTGTTACGGACACATTTTCCAAGAACATTATTTTATGTTTTTTTTTATATTTAATTTTTAAATAAATTCTGCAACAACATTGCATTGAAAATTTGAAAATGTATTCCATATTTAGAAACATTGGGTATAAATGTTATTAAATGGCTACATTTAAATTTGGTTAATAGGAATTGTAACTATTGTAATTTTGTTACCATAGTTATGGTAAACTATTTATTTTAGGTTAAAAATAAAATGATGAGGAATATTTAAAGACACCACCTATTTAAATAATATATGATGATTTATTATCTTATATTCTCATAAAATATTTAGTTATATGGGATTTATTCCCTTTTTATTAGATTATAACCATTATAGTATTTATTAATTGAAAAGTCAATCCTTTAAATTCTGTTTTTTATAACTATATTGTAATCAATATGGTGATAAAAAAAATATATTCTTAGGAATAAATATTATATTAAATATAAATGGCATAACCCCTTCCATCTAAATATTCCCCTCCTTATCCAGAAATGAAGGATGATTGATAATGACCACTGAGTCCTGCCTCCAATAGGATCTGGTGTGGAAACAAGAACCAAGGTTATAAAAATCTCCCAAATGGGAGTCACTAACTTTTCCATATTAACCATGATCAGTAGTTAATATTTATCCACCAAAAAACAAGTATATGGGTTATATAAAATAAAAAACAATATCTATCCCACATGGATATTGAATGTAAAACTGATACAAATACAATGAAAATCTCCATAGTAAATACCAAAAATTAATAATAATTAGTGACACAAAAACTATCCCAATGTCCAAGATATTAATGCATATCACAGTCACCATAGACCACTTGGAAGCCATAATACAGATTTATTACGCAAGGGGAGAATAAAATTGAATTTTTTTGGAAAACCAACTTCTATCGTGCACAAGTGGGAGAAGAATACTAAATCTCCCATGAAAAAAATAGAAGAACCAATTGGAACAAATATCGAATCCTAGCCATCCACACCTCACAAAGGCATTCTCACCATGTAATGTATGTAACGAGAAATAATATAGTAATAACATATCTGATAGGGTTCCCCCACAACAATTTCTAACAAATTAGTTGTTCCCACACTCAAATGTAAAATGTCCTTGCACTCCCACCTCTTTTGAATGTACCATGTCACAACCCTCCCACACACCCCTGGTCTTCACATCTTGTCCCACTTCCTAGAAAAATGAATCTCATCACATCTCTGCCACAAACACCTTTTCTTCAATTCCATGTCCCTCCCATAGACAACTTGGAAACCTATTACACAACATCTCATATTGAAGACACCTTGGAATATACCACATACCCGCACACACCTAGGTCTTATAAACCACTTCATTCCAAAATAATATTGGGTTATCAATGTCAGAAAGAGGGGAAAATAAATATCAGATGACAATTCATCTATCATCTCACTAGAATGTTTAGGAAAGACAAACACCCCTTGAAAATGGTGGTGGTCAGCACATAATTCTCAACTAGGATGGGTACATATAGAAAACATAATGAAAATACGTGTATATATATAGTATCAGACACTCAATATAAAAAAATTGGTTCTTAATAAACAATAAACCATGATATGATACTACCATCACTATTGGTAGCTCTAAATACATTTATTAACACTAGAAAAAATCACTTTGGATGTTGATAATTGAAAACCATCAACAACAAGCCAAAATAGTAATATCCCCCCCCATTGACTCATTAAACCAATTATAAATATTTATTAAGAATCCATATATTCATTCTTTACCTACCCAAGATTCTACCAACCTCAAAATGAAAAATTACACATATCATAAACCATGTAGTGGAAATGGACCCATATTAAAGAAACTCACATTATATTTTCACTATGTTAAACAACTAAACCAACAACTGGCATCATTATTTTTCAAATCCATTTATGACCATCCATCCTCTCTATATTAAAACTCCCAATACACAAAAATACTCAACAAAACATCTCATAACAACAAAACCCGACATACCTTTTGCATAACAAAACCACAACCATCAAACCCAAAAACATAAACATAGAAAAATATGAACTTATAACCCCATTTATCAAACAATTCTCATCCATTACACTGTTAGTCAATCTATTATCCATGTATTACATTACACCACCTGTACATCCCCCCCTTATATGTGTGCTCTCAACCCCAACACAAAAAAACCACAAAAGGAATAAGACAGAACAAAACCACACACAACACATAGCCACACCGAACAAGGCGGGATATATTAATATTTAGAAAAAAAATTGTTCTTTAATTTGACTTTGATACATCATATTTTATCCTAGAAAAAGATCGATCTGCTAGAATCCATTTATTTAAATAAATATACATAGATATCCAATTATATACAAAAATTCCAATCTTGATCAACAACAATCCATTATAATTCATCTCAAGCACAAAAGACATGTCTACTAGTGGCCTTTATTTTCATTACTCTTACAACCTAAATAGATCATAATATTAATTAACAATGAAACAGAATCATGAATCTCTTTCCCCCATCCCCTTTTTATTATTTTTAATCTGATTCAATTATTATATTAAAATTTGATTCAACTTCCTTAACATAGGAAGCATTCTGACACCAACACCACATGATTCACAAATATGAGGTATGATGGGATATATAATTTGAGAAATAGATGATAAAAACCTCCTCCTTGCATGAACTGAGGGTGTGAAATGCTCTTTGGAAATTTGATCCGAAGGCCACAAAATAACACATGATCACTCGGGGAATAATGTGATGAATCTAGAAAACTTAGAAGAGCCCAAATATTTTTTCAATCTTTTGAAATTGACTCACCAGTAGATGATTCACCAGCCCATGTCACCAGTAGTGAGTCACCAATGAATGAATCAAAACTAGACTAGTCATCGGTTCAAACTACCAGTGATAATCATTTGAGGGTGAGTCATCGTTCGGTGAGTCACTTTTCGAGGATTCACTGTTCAGTGATTCACCGTTCAACAAGTAAAAGTTTAGTTAGACACTATTGGATGACTCATTTTTGGATTAATCACCAATGTGAGCTACCAATGATGACATACCAATGGAAAGTCACAATTTATTTATTCACTATTTGATGTGTCACCATTCGGAGAGTCACCATTCAGTGAGTCACCATTCACCCATTCACCATTATGTGAGTCGTTGCTCGATTATCTGTCTTCATGAATCACCATCGCAACTAATAATTAGCGAGTCCTCATTTTGTGTCATTGATGAAACTAACTATCAATGAGTCAAAATTATGACTCACCATTGGGATGACCTTCCTTTTCCTCATTCGATCTATGACTAACAATTCCAAGTCCCCAACACGATCCACAATTCCATCCCACAACTCCTCAAAAACCATATTTTCATAATGTAATAGACCGAGGGGGGGGGTCGGGGCCACTGAATTATATACATATTAAACTATTCTTTCCCTCAAGAATTCCAAACCAAACTGAGATGGAAAGTGTTTTCAAACAACCACACTGTGAGATCCCTTTCTAGGATTTTACTACTCTTGAAACACAACTACCAACAAAAAACACTGAAGATCAACGATATACCACCCTTTGTTTCTCGAATGCTATAGTGAAACATAAAAAAACATCAACTCCACATTCTTCATATACTACTATATCTAACCCGAAGACACATCACAAAAGAACCTAAATTAATAAATTCTAGCCAATGAATTAGGGAATTCCGTCCTTGTGGAAAATATTCTATCTTCTCTATACCACACGGACTCACCCATATTGGTTTATTCACATCTCAATTAATGTGACTCGATTAGAAATAAATTCGACCCCTTTTCAAATGTTAATTTTATATAACATGTCATGGAGTTAGGAAACAACTCATCAGATAACAATCATGGCTCAAAAATAAAATTACAAGTGAAATAGAATAAGAAAAAACAGAAAATATACTATATTTATTGGTATCACATATGTGGTTCTCAATAATAGTAACTCTCCACTATAACACCATGACTCCAAAACACATGATCCGATGGAATGGTTCTCAAACACAACACCTTCTATTGACAATCCTAGATCTCCACTATTTTTTTGAAAAATGTTTCATCGTCTTCAACATCAAACATGTCCTAGCAAATGACATGATATTCATCGTGAATATACTAAAAATGTTGTGTGATGTGAAACACATCGTGGATCCTATCAAACTGAAGTGGCAACACCAACTAGTATGCCCCATCACCAACTCCACCAAATACCTAGAGGGTCTGATTATCCGTAGAAAAATATTTCCCTCGCTTTCAAACCTCTATTGCCCGCATAGTGGGGAATCCTTAAAGAAAACATGGTCCCCAACCGAGAAATCCGATGGACCCCCCTATGATCAACATACGACTTCTATGCGTCTTGTGATTCCTTTTTCCCTTCAATAAAATGATGAATCTTTTCTGTTGTTCACAACAATACATCGAGACCATGAATAGTTTTCTCTCAAACCTCTGTCCATCATTAAGGAAATCCAAATGTTATTTCAAAGAAATCATCAAATAGAGCCATAAAAATAGAAGAGTGATAGATATTATTATAGTACAACTATAAGATGGTAAAGTGTCACACCTATGATCCACCAAATTCCATGATGCATGCTCACAAAATTTACTCCAATGTATGGATGATCCGTTCTATATGCCCATTTTTCTAAGTGTGAAAGGTTGTGTTGAGGTGTAACTGAGTGCCAAAAGAATGCAACAATCCCCTCTAGAATCACGAGCTAAAACTTGTATCCCATTATGAGGAAATTCATTCGTGGAACACCATGTAGTCACACCACCTCTTCAACATTCCTTATGTCCATGTCATCCACTATGCCCAAATCTATTATCCCTATGACGTGTTTTGATTTATTCAAATGATCCACCAATTCCCAGATTTAATCACAATCTCGCTATGCCCTATGAAATCCTATAATGAAATCCATCAAGACGTCATCCCTATTCCAAATAGGGATATTTAAGGGATAAAAAAAACAACTAGGAACATAGTGCTCAACCTTCACCTATTGGCTGAATAGTCCAATTTATATAGACTCTTCCACTTACTTCTTTATCCTAGGCCTCAAAAAATACATCCTAAAACCGTGGTACATCTTTGAAACACTTGGTTAAACAACAAATAGTGATATATGAAACTCAAAAAGAACTCCCTCAAGCATCAACACAATAAAAATCCACAGAACATCATCTAATTTTGAACATCCTCTGACCATCCTATCAGAGCATCACCAAGTTCAATATGACAGTGCATCACCAATACCGCCATGTATCCCCACTAAATCTCATCCACATTATGTATTAGGGAGGAAAACAATTTTATATAAAACAAGTGGAATCTACCACCATCCTACCTTAAATCTATGTTCATGGATTCTAACTCACATATTACCTTCCATGAATCCCCAGATTCATGAACTACCACCGTAAGTGAATCCCTGCTCAATTAATCAATAAAAAATATTGCTTTTGTGGGGTGTAATAAATATCGATGTCATTGTCATGGAGAAACAACGTCCTCCACTATTATGACATGTTCATATCTAATAGGTAAATTTTATACCTCATGATATTATGATATGTGAAGAACACAATGACCTCCCTAATGAGGTAATGTCACCACCAATTTAGCAATAACATGACCATTGTTAGATCCATATCATGGGTGGTATAGTTACATTTTTGGGGATCTAACTTCCAAGACCATTAATAGATCACTCCATGAAGTTCAATTATCATGAATACCAACCCAATCTTGGAAGCATCACAAAAATCATCTAACATCAACCCTTCCCCTAGAAACCACATAACTGGAGCACTATCCAACATCCCCATTAGATTGAAAAATGTTTCCTGGCATTGCTCACTCTACCAAAAATCTTGGACTTTTCTTTTTAGATTTTTCAATGGTGATAAAAAATGAGAGAAATTGGGGAAAAAATATTTGTAATTACATTCGAGATTACGAAAACCATGAACCATTGCATATTTCATGGGTGATACCTAATAAAAATGCATAGACCGTTGATTGGTCCACTGTTACACACTACTATAACACCACATGTCCAATAAAATGTACCTATATTGACCTAAACATAAACTTGGACAACATCACATAGATATGGTTACATTGAAGAACCTCCAATGCCATCATGAGATTCTTGTTATCCTCAACCTCTAACATTGAAAAGATAAGAGTGTCATCAATGAATATAACAATGAATCGGTCTAGGAACTCATGTAAAATAGAGTTAATGATCCCCATGAACACATCAGGTGTATTCGTAACATCGAACATCATAACCATGAACTCTAAGTGTGAACGCCTTCATCTAAAATAAATATTTAGGATATCACCTTCTTTCACCGTTAGCTATTGATACCCAAAATATAGATCAATCTTAGAGAACCATCATGCTCACCTCAGCTGGTCAAAATGATCATCTATCCTTGAGTGAGGGTAAATTTTCATGACCATTTCATAATTCATCTTATGTTAGATTATGTACAACCTAAATCCATAATACTCTTGCATCACAAACAATACTCGAGCACCCCAAGATGACACAATAAGATGGATAAATCCCTTATGCATCATATCATCTATTGGAATCCTCTACTCTCAATGAACATAAGGTAACTTTCGATAAGTATCCCTTGAGATTGGAGAAGCTCCAAGATATAAGTTCACCAATAACTCAATATCACATCGACGGGGTAGAGTAACAACCTCCTTAAAAGAGACATCATGAAAAACCACAATTACTCTATAGACTTTAGTGTCATATACTTCAACTGACAACTTGGTTAATAGGGAATGAAGTGGATCCACATGTCGAATTCCCACCTCCCAACTTCACTCATCAACGAATTCCTCATGTGGAACCTCTTAATAAAAAATTTCTAATCTATTATTGAATAAGTAAAAAAATAGAATTGATGAAATCGTATGGTTTATTTTTTAATAGGAAAATATACCCATGAGATTGATGTGGCCCAATGATCAACGTACATCCACAACATTAAACTAAAAAACTATTCCGGCCTCCGACAGGAGTAAACAACACCAAGGAAATGAGAATAATATCTATATATATGTATATATTACTACATCATGGGCATGACTGGGTGTTAAAAAGGGATTTGAAGCTCTAAAATAAAAAAATCACAAGCAAGGGTAATAAATAAGATGATCGTGCCTCAAACTATCATCAGCATTGCTGGAACTGTTGCCTATGCCTCAAGCAGCATACCACGCCGAGCTCATATTCCACACTAATGATGACGTCCTCGAAGAAATCACCATTTTTAATGTCCCTAAAGAACACTTTGAGTTTAGATGCTACCTACTCTATCAATCCCTCAATGGAGCTAGGGCCGATGCTCCCTACTGCTAAAACACCATAGAAATAAAATACTATTGAAGCGGGCACATAATCTACTGACCTCAATCATAAATATATCTAAAAACTACTAGGTACTGATTTTAATTATTCCCATGGAATACATATAAGAAACACATTTTCCCAAATCTTATAGTAAATGAATGAGTACCTGATGTCCAAAATAGGTAGTAAAAATATCGATCCCCCACTAGTTGAATCCTAAAAGGCCCTAGAACCTAAGACATGATATTGTTATTCATTCCCTTAGAAATACCCTATCAGGCAACCTCTCATTATTTAAATCCTCCTGATTTCATACACTAAAATACATATCCCTTCTTCTATCCCACTATGTACGCCGAGGTGAAGGGGGTAACCGCGTAGTTGAGAGAAGAACGAAGTGCCACCTCTAGATGTCTGTCATGAGAATCCTAATCCAAAAATATATCTGGATATAAATGAAGGAGATCATTGATCTTGATCCCCCTTCCATGTTGGAAGGAGAGTTGCTACTTCCTATTCTCATCCTTCATGGTCGAACAAAGGAATTCAGCTCGAAACTCTTTCTCCAAATAGAACCATATAACATCATCTTCCTTCCTATCCCCTGGGTACAACATTCACCATTATCCCAAATCTTTTCAAATATATCTCACTACCCATGTAACCTAGTAATCCGTCATATCATTGATCATGTTGAAGATGATCACATGATCCTCAAGACAACTCTCTGTATCTATGCTCGAAACGATACGCTCATAATTCCTCAGAGTCCGCCGCTAGAAATATCGTATTGTCTTCATAAACTAATAATCCTCCTCTACCTGATCAAACCACAGTTGATTGACCATTTCAACCGGATGAACCTCCACTACCCTCTCCACACATAGACGATGACGAGGTTTCATGGCTGAAAATGGTAAACCCGTAACTTCTAATCATAAGTAGTATGGAATATTATTTAAGAATAATTTTAATTCATTTTAAATTTAAATTCCATGAAATGTTAAATTAAAAAAATGAAACAAGTCATTATGATTTATGCCCCATTACTGGGTTCTCTACCCTAAAAACAATGTAGGCTCACTTAGTCGTTCATTAGACACATATTCCTTGAATTAGATCATGGGTGCCTCTAAAATCCTATGTTTATCCGGTCTAACATGTCCTTTATCTGGCCACAAGATCACCTGACAATGTTTCTATAACAAGACATATCACCTTTGATACCATTCAATCATGTCCCCTCCCACCAGCGATAAGACTCTTGAGCTAGAATTGAAGGAAGAGAGATAATGACCCCACATGTCCCGAGGTGTTGACCAATAGAAAGGGTATAAAAATATAAATAAATGTGTTGAATTTCCCTTTTTATAGAAACCGAGACTGTGGGATAAGATGTATCATCCTCATAAAAACACCATGAAAAACATAAAATAAAAACCAAATTCCATCCCACATGGATGATTAAAGTAAAAATACTAGAAATACAATGAAAGGATCCAATGTAAATACCCAATATTAAAACTATGTAGTGACGTAGAAACAATTCCAATGTCTCAGATAGTAATGCTCATTATGGTCTCTGTAGTCCTCATGGAATCATGAAAGAAGGTTTATAATGTAGGGGGATCATACAAGTATACATAGTATGAAAACTAGTGTATCTAATGCCTATGTGGGAGAAGCATACTAATGCTCCCATAAGAAAATAGAATAACAAAAAGCACTTAACTACGTATCCTATCCATCCCAGCCTCACCAAGGTACACTTACTAAGTAAAAAAATTCATATAGTGAAATATAGTATGAACCTCAAAGATTTGGTAACCAAGACCACATTCCCATTGATAAGACACTATCACACACTAACAACCAACATCCTGGAGTTCCCACCTCTTCTTGATGTACCATATCACAACCCACCCGCACACAAAAGGGACCCAATGATCATCCCAATACCTAGGAAAAATATTCTCATCACATATCACTCACACACACTGGGGTCTAACAACCAGGTCCCACTCGTAGACACTTGGGAGACATACCATGTTACATCTCATCCTGAAGACACCTTGAATAACAGAACATTCCCACACACTCTTGGGCCACACAAAACTCTATCTTTCATAATAATATTTGGATATAACCTCATGTAAGAGAGAAAATGTATAAGTGGGTGGCCATCCATCCATCATCCCACCAGGTTATATTGGAATGACAACCTCCCCCATGTGAATGGGGGTGTTCAGCACATATTACTCCACCTGGGTAGGGTTCATATAGTAAACAAATGGAAAATATAGACATTTATTTATAGAATCAAAAACATTGGCCAATACTTTGGGTTCCCAATCAAAAAATCAAACACCCTTTGATACATCCATCTCTGATTCTACCTTTGAAAGCATTTTATAACACTAGGAACAATCCCACCATAAGTTATTAACTGTAAACTATCCACAACAAGGATCTACTCAAATATATCCCTTTACAACCCATTTATCCATTTATCATTCTTGATTATGAGATCTATTTATTCATTATAACCATACATGGGAAACTACCAACCAGATAATGAATCAAGCCACAATGAATTGACCACACAGAGGAACATAGAACCACAGAAAAGCAACACACATCATATTTCCAATTCATTCAACAACCATACCAAAAAATTTCATCAACATTCATCAAATTCAATCCAACCAATCCATCCTCTCAACAAGAAAAATCCCAACAAAAATCCAAATATTGAAACACATCTTATCACAACCAAACGAAAAATACATATTATATACAAACCCCACACCCGTCACACCTAGTAACATAATCATAGAAAATATTGAACCTACAATTCCACTTCTCCAAATATTCTTATCCATTAATAAATAATTCATTACTTCAACATGAGATTCAATTACAACACCCATACCACCCCACCATAAAATTGTGCTTTAATCCCCATCAATAAAAACCACACATCGAACAAGACACAATCAAACTGCTCACAACACACATCCACAACAAACAAGGTAGGGTATATTATGTTTTAGTTAAAACTCCTTCTTAAATTCCCCTTTGATAATTCCGGGGTTAAAAAAAAGATCTATCCAAGGGAATCCAATTATTTAATATGTTATACATTATTAATCTATTGTATAAGAATAACTGTTCAAAAATGTTAAAACAAATTAATCACAAGTCATTTTGAGTTTACAAACAAATACCAAAAAGGAATATGATTTTTAGTAGTCATATAGCACATAGAGATAACAATATAAATAAATATTAAAATAAAATCATTCATCAGTTTCCCCTACCAATTTTTTTTTAATCCAAATCAATTATATTTATTAAATATGGATTCAACTACCTTCACATGATAATATTTTGTACACCCACACCACATGGTACATAAATAAGAGGTATTAAGGGATCCCTACATTGATAAATAGGAAATCAAAACCACCTTATCGCACCAAAATGGGTGTTCACAATGCTCCAGGGAACATATATCCAATGGACACAAAACAATGAATGATATCCTGGGGAAGAAAGGTTTTGGGGAATGTCCCATATCAAGGAAAAATGGAAAAAAAATATAGAGGATATGAGATCAGATTTAGAAAGTGAAAATCCAATATCAATAGAAGAAACTTATTTAGTAGCAGTTAATGGTGGATCTTGACCAAGACCACTTGACATGGCCATTTAGGTTTTTTGAGACATTTATGAAATTAAAAATTTGATCCATAACCTTAAAAATGACTTCAAAAAAATTTAAATATGGTACGTAACACAAATGAAATAAAATAAAATGTTAAACGGGTGAATCTGGAAAAATTATCAGAAACTGAGGTTTTGACAAACTTTTGGATGTGACTCGTTGTTTGGTTAGTCTTCGTCACGAGTCATTGATGGTTGACTCACCATTGGATGACACACTAATGTGAGAAACCAGGGAAGACCTAACAATAGAGAGTCAACCTTCATTGAGTTTCCAATTAGAGATTCATCATTCAGGGATTCACCGTTAGATGAATCACCACTAGATGAGTCACCGGTGCGAGCTACTGGGGGTGAGCTACCGATAGCGGGTCACCTTTTGGTGAATTAGCCTTCGGTGAGTCGCTATTCAAAGATTCACTTTTTAGAGAGTCACCGTTAGGTGATCTACCATCGTGACCCACAATAATGAACAACAAAAATAATGTCACATTTATGAGTTACTAATGTGACTCACCATCAGCAAGTGACTGGCATGGATCATTGTTGGTATGACCTACCATCGCTAGCTAATTTTTGTGACTCACTATTTCAAGTCACAACTACTTATCACCGTTCACTCCCAGAACACCTCAACCATAATATTTTCACAAAATAGTGGACCACAGAGCCCTAGAAGATTACAAAAAATGATTTATCTTCATTTGGATAATTTTTTAAAAATTTCGTGAAAAAATAATTCAGTTTAATTCATACATAAAAATTATACAACAATTATACAATTAACGGAAATATAAAATAAAATGAAATTTTTATACGAAAATTACTATAATCTAAGATAATTATGTTTACACATGATTTATATATATTAACATAACATTTTTTGTTTTTTATAAAATACTAGGTGTGATTTCTATGTGTTTCCTTGATGTTATTAATAAAAAAGTAATGAATAGAACAAAAATATAAAATAATTATATTTTTTAAATAAATATTTTATTAACATATTAAATAAATAAATAATGATAGATAAGGTTAGATATGGGTTATAATTTCACACCCTATGTATTTATAGTCATCATATAAGAATTTCCCTATTGAATAGCCAAATTATATTTCTTTTTTTTTTGAGAAATCCCAAATGTTCCCCTAACCTCAATTATAAAATGAAAGAAATTCCCTAACTTAATTAAAAAAATAGATCCATATAAATAGATCATCCCATAGAGATATAACATTTATTCATACTTATTAGTATTTAAGATGTTTTGATCATTATAATTAACCAACCCTAGAGCCTTTGTTGTGAGATATAAAGTAGTCATTTCCAAGAATAGTTAATCACCCAATCTAATACCTTTATTATAATAATTTTATTTATCTATTATAAATATTATATATTTATAATGAAGTTATTAATTATATTTAATATATACTCTAAATGGTTATTACAGTTTTGATAAGATATAATAAACCCTCTTTCGCATCAAACTAGATGTGAAATTATCGCTCATGTGTACGAATGGGTAACCGTCTAAACATATTGATAAAATTCATTTTCAGTCATAATATTATCAAGCTGGGTATTATGATTGAAATAATCATTATATATCATAATTAATAAATAATATAAATTCATAAATTATAATATCATATCTCTCGTTTTACATTTTAAACTTCTAGGAAATGTTAATGTCTTTCATTTGTACATGGGAACTACTATCTCCAAGACGTGATGTCATCATTTTTTATTTCTATTTAACATGTATGGTGATAAAAAAGATTTTATGTCAATATCTTATGCTTAATAAATAGTATGTAAATGATAATTATTCAATAACGTTTTTCATTCAATCCATTAATAAATGAAAATATCATTAATGTGTATGTACGAAATGCTACCTCTGTGAACAATGTAATTCAATTTCTCTCTCTAAATATAATGGATACAATAAATATATAAATAATTAATATATATATTACATTTATATAATAAATAATATTATAGATATTATAATATCAAAAAAATGTACACGGATAAAAAATATCATTCCGAAATATACGTGGAAAACAAAGTTGATGTAATTGAGAATAATGGGTTAAATAAAAAAATTATAAAAACATAAAATTGGATATAATTTTATCATATTTTGTATGATATATATTAGTATTTTTATTTAATATATTTATTATAAATGTATATTTTTTGTACAGGAGTTTCTAATATGTCCAATGGAATTAACACCTGAGGAAAGTGATTTTCATCTCACTTTAATTTTTGTTGTATTTCATTATTCTCTAGGGTTTATATACTAAAAAAGATTTAAATAATGACTCATATAATGAAAATTATGTGAAATAAATATCCATATAATGTTATTTATATAATTTTGATTTTGATTCAAATGTATCTAATGTGGTTAGTTTTTATTACACAATCTCATCATTATTTGGGATTCTTTATTTCTTCGTATATGTTATGAAATATTCTTATTATGTATTAATTTTTTATAAAAATATACTGGAAAAGTTTTTTTATGGATATTAAAAATTTTTTAAATTAAATTACTAATTTATTACATTTTAAATTTTTCTTGAAATGAATATTTTTTTCTATATAAGGTACTTTGTGAATTCTCTATCAAAAAATTAGAAGGTATGATTTCTGATTTTATAATACATGAGAGGATTTTCCAACCATAATGAAGCCTCAATTATTTTAATCCCCATTTATAGTTTCAAATGTTTATTTTAAAATAAAATGTTTATATTTTTAAGTATGACAACTATTATAATAAATATTTTTTCAGTTGAATAGTTATGTACTTTACGAATTATTCCACTAAATATTTCAAAATAATTTTCCCACATAAAATTCTGTAAATTGGTTATACATAATACTTACTAGAGATATTATCCAATTTTTACATCCCAATTATTTTTTATAGGTTCTAAATTTATTATGATAATATTTTGATGAAAAAAATTCACATTCCCTAGGGTTATATATTGATGAAATGATTTTAAAATTATTTTATTTTAATGAGTTATATGATGATGAATATTATTTGTTCATGTGGAATACATATATATGACATTACTTAAGAATTTTATTTGAAATAAATCATCTTAATATGAGTTGGATAAATATAAATAACACATTAGGTAAAAATGTTATTCAGGAACATCATTTATTATTCAAAATTGTATGCTCACATCTAATTTTCAGGTCTAAATGGTTATATGTAGTCAAAGATTTCATGTTCATATATTTATGAATATAATTGTAATTCATTTCAATTAGATAATTTTTAGACCTAGTTTCATGTCCTTAAATTTATATTAATCCATGATTTCACTTCCCTAACATAATTGGTGATGCAGTTTTTATATATACACTTTCCTAAATTTATAGGTTTATTTCCCAATTCCATGTCTTATGTCATTGTTATACTATAATGGAATATTTTTTTAGAAAATTTTATGATTCATGTGTTATATAATTACATTCATTTTTCTATGAATCTTGATTATCATATATTATATACAATATTTATATTTCAAACATCAATATCATATACCTTATTTAAACATATTGAGCATATGAGATCATCCTCTCCTATGTTTCCATTCTCTATGTTGTGAAAAAATATTTAGAAATAATGTTTCTATGAAGGTTTCTAGTTATGAATTACTTAGTAAGAGATGATATAGACCATTTTTAAACATTTTGTTTATGTGTCTGTTTTTCAATAAGCACTAGACCTAAAAGATTCATGAATGCATAAAAATATTATGTAATTAGTATTAATATAGTTAGATTTAATAATTATGTAGAAAATTATATTCTATACAATGTGAAATTATAGAAATTTTTATGATGATGTTTTTATAGGATTGACAAATGGTACACTTGATGTTCAATTACACTAATCATTTACATCATATCATGAAATATACCAATAAAAATATCATTATTTTTCAATGTGATTAAAATAATAAAAAAATATGAATATATTTTAATGAAATGAAATTAATTTTTTATTTAATAATTTCAATGATACCATATCATATATTTTTTATTTTTCAAAAATTGTTGTTTTTTATGTGAATTGTAAAAAATATCGATTTATTAAATAAACATAACATTAATGACATTATATTTAAATAATAATGTAATAAAATATTATAAAACAAATTATACAACCAATATATATTAATTAATTAACATAATCAATATAAAATTATAATGGTTAATATAGATATACCTGCTAAACATATTTAACATCTAAAAAATATTGTTTCTAAAATAATTTCAAAAATTCATCTATCCAAATCCATTATATATTTGGTTAGTTTCACTATTGTTTTTTTGATGATAAATAAGGTGAATTTTATTTAAAATAATTCAATTAATTGAATTTTAATCTATATTATACTTTATTTTTCTATAAAATTCATTTTGATTCCTAAAACAATCATTTTTCTAAAAAAATGTGTCCTTGCTTTTTTTCGAATTTATAATTAATCTAGAGTTTTCCACTTAAAAAATTATCATTTTAAATTGGATAAAAAATTAATATTAAGAATACATGTTAAGTAATAATATGAACATAGTTTTTTTCTAATAATGAATATTAAAAACAATAGAAAATTGTCACCGTAAATCCGAGTTTATCTAGTGGTTATTCTAAATGGGAATGATAAAATAGGCACATAAAAATATCTAAAAATAATTTCATAATGATATATACATATTATATTAGAAGTATTTAAATTTTCAATTCACTTTTCAGCATTTATATAAAAATGGCTTCATATCATTCAATCTTTTTAGTAATTCAATTTGTTCCTCTCCCCTTATATATAAAATTGAACATTTTTATGTATCATAATCAAAACATTAAGCAATCTTATTGAGAAAATAACCACTTTAAATATTCAATGGACACCTTTCGTCTATTATTGATCTTATCTTCTACTTATAATACCATCTAATGAAGCATTAATGTGTAATCTAAAAGAGGTATCTCAATGAAGATGTAATCCCCTTTTCTGAATCCATCAATGTTTATCTTTTCCTAAACATCCACTAATTATATTATAGATATATTATTATATTTAGTCTTGTAGAATGATTACATTGTGTAACAACATGAATTTTAATAATATTTCAATTTTTTAAGTGCATGTCAATCATGTATAAAGGGCATGCGAGTTGTTTTTGGGATATATCCATAAAAAAATAGTTCTAACATAACATTATTGGAAATGTAATATTGATTCTTTTGTATTATGGTGTGTTATATCTACTATGTAGTATTCATAAAATAGATTAGGGTTTAAAATTGTTTTATGAAAGAAAATATTTTATACCATAAGAATCTCATTTCACTTGAAAATCATGAATTAAGATAAATTAAATTTGAGAAAATGTGATATTCTATGTTTGTGGAAAGAATACCTATTTTAATATCTAAATAACACCATCCTAGTGGTGTTTATAATCTTATATTCCTGAATTTTATATAATTCATGTTCAATTTATTTTCTCTTGACTCACATGATGTTATATTTTATTTTTGGCATCTATTATCCTTCTATATCTCTTTATTCAGTTTTTTGTGCAGGACTAATCATCAAGAAAGAAACCATTCTATTTCTTAATTTCAATTGGTCTTAAAAGAATTGTTTTCATAATTTTTTTGATTATTTATTCTTTTGATGATAATTTTTTTCCATTAAAGATCATTTTTGTGATTTTATACTAGAGATTCACCATCAGGTTTATTGTGGTGAGACAGGTGGGTTTATTGAGGAATATGGTGGCTGAAATCAACACAATCTCTTACTGTATTTGGATTTTGATTCCAATATTCTTGAATAAATTCTATTGTCTCTATATATTCCTTTCCATTAATTATTGTTTGTGTATCCCATTGAAATATAGTGTAACCAATGCATGGGGTAAGTGGTTTTGTCTCTATAATTAGATCATTGAACTATGCTTTCTTATGTTTTATAAAATGTGTAATAAATAAATTACCTTTAATAATTTGATAGAATAAATGTTTTTTTATAAATGATAGAGTTTACATTGATTTGGATATAGGAACATAGATGTTTTCAAGGAATTGGGAGATGGATCACAAAGAATAACAGATAAAATATAATGTTGGTCTAATATTTATTTGTTAAATACAATATAAAATTATTTAGTAAATAAATTACATGGGAAGACATTAGTACATTTTAGGATGATGTGTCTTATGTAAATAAATCATTTTAATGTTAAGGGTTTTACTCATGTGGATTCCCAAAATTCCTTAGTCTAGTAGTTATACATACATGATATTAATACTATTGGTTCTTTCACTCAAGTGTTGTTCCTATAATCTTTATAAATGTGATGTATAGAATTGAGTACACACTAGTCATTGAATATGGTATGATCTGTCTTATATCTAGAACTATTGCATTCCTTGGAAGATGTTTTTTGTGCAATACCTTTTTATTAATACGGATTTTTAGTTGATTCTTTAAATCTGATAAATGTTAATTGAAATTATTATATGAATATATTTTTCTTAGGTTTCCTTAATAATGTAGAATGAAATTAATTTTTACCAAAATTTTTATATAATCTATTATTTTAATTTATTAATAAATATTTTCTAAAAAATAAATATATTTTGATTTTGTTATAATAACATGATATTGAACAGATGGGTGGGATCTAATTGAACATATTTATATTAGACCCTACACACAGCCATTGAATTTTGTAAATATGATTATGTATTTTGATATAGTAAAAGTAAAGCATCCGTAGTGAGGTGGTGAGGTTTAATGTTTGCTAGATATGATTGTTTGGTGATGATATGGAGGGACATTACCTACATTATTATATGGTTTAGTTGTATGGTTTTATTTTTCCATTTCACTTGGCCTTGATCTTTGGATTTGTTCTTAATTCTCTGAGATGTAACACTTATGATGTCATTATTTAGATGGGGGATATATTTCATTTCGCTCCATTTTCTAAACTTTAGGTTGTAATAAATCATTCCTATGGATTATTTTGATTCTTTGGTGTTTTTTATTGGCCCTAGTGATCAGAAACACCCATATCGATTGTGATACATCACTTCATGTTCATGTTTTCTTGGGTATGTCAGTTAGATTCATTATTAGTTGGTATTACTACATGTTTATGATCATTCATAGTATGTTGGTAAGAAATATATATTATTATTGAGACATGAGATGTAGTTTTTTAACTTTTTATACACATCACTTTCTAGGGAAATACTCATTTTACCCCGATAAGTTGGGATGTGTGTCATAAATATTGATTTCGTAGACATAATATTAGTTTTTTATTTGGTATTCTTATTTAAACTGATATTTTATTATTTTCAAAACATTTTTATACATTTGGAATATAGTTCCAAGCCTTTGATACATTATCCACGAGTTCCACAGGAGTGTGAAGTGGATGATTCACAATGTAATCCATATTTGGATTGTAATATTATATTGAATATCCTAAAAACAATTTATTTTATAAATAAATGGAAAACATGTACAGAATAAAACTACTAAGGAATAACCAATAAATGGGGGAGATAGGGAACAATAATGAGATTTACTACATGAGAAACAACCATTTTTTAGTGGTGTGTAAAGACCTGTAAATTTCAAGAAATTTTTTTTTCTTAATTTTCTTTGAATTTTACAAGAACGCAGTTTCTAACGGCACCTGATTTTGAGGCACGGTGTGCCCAGAATCATTTTCCGAAGTTTGGCTCAGGTACGTTCAGTGAAAAAACGAGCGGGTTTTCTATCTTTTGAACCAGTTCTCGGAATCAAATTCTGAGGGCACCGATGGAATCCCAGCGTCGGTATTTGCTTAGAAATGCCTTTTCTGGAGTTACGTTTTCTCGGGTGTGGTTTTTTAAATTTTTGGGGTTAAGTTAAGAAATAAAATAAAGTGGTTCGACAACATTATTTTTATTTCACATAAAGCCACTTAAAATCAACTTAAAGCCACTTAAGCTGAGTTGAATCGGATAGGGTGCAATCCAAAATATCCTACCCTCTTGGTAGGATATTTTTGAGGTGGGACCCGCACGAGCCTCAGCATTTCTTTTCCTCTAAGTAACGCACCCGCAAAAACCTCCCTTTAATGAAAGTCAACCGTGCGTTTTTTTGGTTAAGAAACGCCCCAATTAATTGGGCAATTAAATCATTACAATTAATTCTACGAATTAATTGTTTGTTTCTTATCTTTTGAATTTCAAAAGCTTAGGTCAATAATAAAATAATGGTTGAACTTATTTTATTTAGTTGGACTTGTGGCGTGGAGAGAGTTGGGAGGAAAGCGTTCTACTTCGACGAAGAACGCGAAGAACACGAAGAACGCTCCGACCTCTGAAGAAGAACGCTAAACCCTCAGAGATCTACGACGTGACGCCGTGTACCGCGACGTCAACGACGCTTCTTCCACGATGCTCCTTCCGTGATGCTTTTCTTCCGCGATGAGAAAATCCACGAAGAACCCTCACTCGACGACGCTTGAGGTAGGGAATTGTTTTGTGAATATTAATAAACCCCATATTACTTCCTTCTAAATCAAAGAAAGTGGATCAACTAAACATCAAGTTGATCCGCGAAGAATATGTTGCGGGTTGGAAATTATTGTTTGTGGGAAAACTGTAGGGGGTTTATGTGATTTTTCCTTACGTGTTTCTCTTCCCTCTTTTATCCGCATTTATTTGGACCGCATGTTATCAGTTAACGGGAGGAGGCTGGACCGCACAAACAAGGCCACCCCCTCCCTATTGTTTTTCTTGTTATTGCGGATCAAATGAAAGTGACGCGGTGTCATTGCACCACATGGGATCGAGCTACAAGGATGCACGACATCGTCACGCCGCGCGGGATCGAGCGGCAAGAATGCGCGACGTCGTCACGTTGCGCAATCAAATTTTTTTAAAACTCTCGTGAATGGGTTTTTGATTGCAAGGGTTCGTA
Organism: Viscum album; assembly: GCA_963277665.1. Lineage (NCBI taxonomy): Eukaryota > Viridiplantae > Streptophyta > Magnoliopsida > Santalales > Viscaceae > Viscum > Viscum album. Next base: position 495,732,842 of record OY728123.1, on the reverse strand, counting down.
TAATTTATTTTGTATAAATTATACCCTCATCATGATTAAAACCATGTGTTTATTATTTTCCAATTGATAACACCTAACGCGGAGGACGCGGGCCGAACAAACACGGCCCGACAACCCTCCACATCTTGTTTATCTATGTGCAGATCAACGGACGACGAAGAAGCATGCTGCTATGGCGTTTGAATCCCTTCACAATGAAGTTCGGGTCCCGGGAGGACCGTTGGCGAAGACAGCAGGAGAAATGGACCACCGGAGCGCGTCCGGTGGTCCACGGAAAGCGGTGGAGGCGCCCCGCCGGATGGCCAGCGGCGACAGTTGCCGCCGGCTTCAATCAGCGGCGAGGGGGGGAACCGCGCACCCCCTGCTCCGCGGCTTCCGCTCGGCCGCGCTGGCCGAGCTGCGGCTGGCCGGTCGAGCCGGACCGAGATGGCCGGGCCGGGCCGGGACCAGCCGGGTCGGACCCAGGTCGGGTCGACCCAGGGGGGTCGGGCCGGGGCCAGCCCCCCCCCCCCCCCGTTTTCAGACACTCTTTTGTCTTTTGCCCATATCATGGGCTACAAACCTATGATTGATGCACCGTCAGTGGCGATGCGATCCTTGGGTCGAGACGGTCGTTTCGGTATATCTCACTCAAAGTTTCGGAAGACTTTGTGTTCTGTTGGTTGGTTCGGATACGAAACCAACTGGGCCCTCGGAGCGGAAACACTTATATATTGAGCTCCGGACGTCCGATTGACGTGCCATCGACTTTGATGGATTCCTCTAAGTGGGACAGATCTTTTTGCTTACTCCGCTCGAGTATTGGATGCTGTCGAAGTGTGGTCGGGTTGGTTCACTCACGAAACCAACCGGGCCCCTGGAACGAAAAAGCCTATAACTCACAGACCGGGCGTCCGATTGACGTGTCGTCTGTGTCATTGATTTCCATTTGTTGAGACGGAACTTTTGGCATAATTCACCTGAGTTTTGGTTACAGTTGGATAGTGGCCGGGTTGGATTGCACCTGAAATCCAACCGGGCCCATGGAACGGAAAAGCTGTTATCTTTCAGACCAGACGTCCGTTTGACGAACCGTCAGTGGCGTTGGTGATCTCATTGAGAAACGGTCCCTATGAGTATACCCTATGAGAGTTCTGGGTACAGTTGAGATACGTCCAGGTTGGTTCGCTCACGGAACCAACCGGGCCCCTGGGACGAAAATGCTAATAACTCACAGACCGAGCTTCTGATTGACGCGCCGTCTATTGCTTTGAGACCCCTATGACAAGGCGGTCCCTTGAGATACTTCTTCGTGGGACTTTTAGATACATGGAGTATCGACCTGTAGCTCGTGGAGTGGACCCTGCTAGAGACGAGTGTGCGGAGTATGGAGACCGTGTAGCCGACTGAGACCTGACGACTGCTTGACCGAGTCGACTTGGAGTGAGTCGACTAGCCCAGTGGATGGAGCACTACTTTGTGAGGTGCAGACCCATGGAGGACGAAGCACTACCTGTGTGACAGTGCATACCCATGGTACTCGTCCGGAGAGTACCTCTACAGGCTACTAGGGGGTGTGCACTACTGTGTTTGGGTGGCATACCCAGGTGGGAAGCACTACTGTGTTTGGGTGGCTGGCCCGCGGTACTCGACAGGAGGAGTACCTCAGCAGTCTTATGTTAAGGAGCAGTACCTCGGAGTCGTGACAGGACCACTGTACACTCGAGAGATGGAGCTCTTCACCAGTTACGGTTTCGATAATGAAAATCATGGTTTGAGCTGAGACTTTTGACCTTTGTGATTACCTCATGATTGATATGGGTCACTTGATAACTTTGGTATATGTATGGGCATATACCTGGGTAGTGGTTATCTGTTGATATCGTCATCTTGGTGTTTTTCTCATGATTGAGATGAGTTACTTGATAACTTAGGTATATGCATGGGCATATAACTAAGTAAAGGTTATCTATTGAAATCTTCTTTGTGGTCATCCATGTTGGTTTTAGTGAGACCATGAGGGTCTTGGGGTCCCTACTGAGTATCGTTATACTCACCCCTGCACGGGCTATTCCCGCACCTCATTGTGTTTGTTGCAGACGATGGGCAGTGCTGACGGAGGCCAAGTGTTCGAGGAATGGACGGTACCCGGAGGTGGAATACACGACGAGTCAGTACCTAGAGGTGGAATACACGACGAGTCAGTATCCGGAGGTGGAATTCACAAGGAGATGAAACTCGGTGAAGGTTGACGGGAGGGAGCGTTGTGGAGGCTATCTGTATCTACCCTTCAGGTAGGATCCGTGGTGGACGATCCAGGAGCTGCGCCATCTGTACCTACCATTCAGGTAGGATCCGAGGAGGATGACCCAGGAGCTTCTTCCATCCTTCCAGCTGTTGTCTTTTTCTATTTTACTTTGTTCAGTTGTAGTTGTACTTTCTTTTGGGTTTGTATTCTGGCCCATTTACTTTTCAGCACTTCTCTTTGTACTTAGTGTTTTACTTCCGCTTGTACTCTGTGGTGTTTTATTTAATTTTATCAAGGAAATTCCTTCCCAGTTATCAAGATTTACGCCTTTGGTTCTAGTCTCCAGCCTCTGGCCTATGGAAGGCGGGCTTGGGGTAGTCACGGCATGGGCCCCGAGGTCGGGTCATGACAATTTGTATCAAAGGAGTCAGTTCTACCGCAGAACTTATAACTCTGATATTTTCTTTCTGTGAAGCAATAGTGTTAGGAGTACCGAGTGTGGTTTTTAGTTCAGGGAGTCCAGTGTTGGTGCGGGAGGACGACGTATCCATACACCAAGACCCTGACAACTGATTTCTGACTTTGTGCACGAAAACACTGATTGCGTGTGTGTTTTTAAAGGTTTTACCTTAAAACAACTCAAACCAGGTCAGCTCACAAGGTATAATCGTTTGATCGTGTCACGTTGTTTCTTTTAGGATTCCTTTTCATGGACAACCTGCTAGAGCCCAGAGGGATGTGCGTACTGACAACCTGCCGAGCGACGAGGCTTCGGTACGGGGCCCTCTTGCAATTGAGGCACCAGCGGAGGCACCAGTGGTACTACCATACGTTGGGCCACCGATGCCACCAGCCCCAGCAGTAGGCGATGCACGCCACTTGAGCGCGCTGCATGAGTTCCAGCGCAAGAGGCCAACCAGGTTTTGGGGAGAGACGGACCCGCAGACGACTGAGGATTGGCTGGAGGCAGTGGAGAGAGTCTTCAGGCTAGTGGGGACGCCTGCAGATTACATGGTGATCTTTACTGCCAGCCTTCTTCAGGCAGCAGCAGGTAGGCGGTGGAGCCACTTGTTCCAGTTTCGCGATGGGATGGCCTTCACATGGGAAGACTTCGTGACCTTCTTCAGGGTGGAGTTTGTTCCAGTAGGTCTACACCTCGAGAATGTACATGAGATTCTGCCTTTTCCGCAGGGTTTTCGATCAGTAGTCGATTCATCTATGGGTAGTAGATAGATGATGCAGAGGTCCAGGAGGACCAGACCGGCATTTGGGTGATCTCGGGTTCTAGGACCGGTGGTGCGGGGAACCCGGGGTGGGGACAGAGCTAGGCGTGCCAGAAACAGATAGTGTTACTCATGCGGCGGGAAGGGTCACCTGGAACGTGATTGTCTGACCCCCCGCACTATCGATCCACATGCGTTGGAGGAGCCACCGCGGTAAAAGCAGCGATGAGTGCTTGAGAAACAGCCGAGCAGTGGGAAAGGAAGTAGAGCTCCGGGAGCAGGTGGACAGGAGAGGAACTAGTGGATATGTCCCTTGTACTTCTAGTTCCATGTTGCTATTGTATTCGTGTCTTTGGTTTATGAGCTATAATAATTAAAATACACTTATCTTTGTGATGTTTTCTTTCATGTCCTTTTTGTTTGGTTGATACTGAGTGGTCCTGGTTAAGACTGTTGACTTGACCCTCACTTTTGAGATTCCTACTGGAGGAGACCCAGTGACCTCACACTGATTCTGACAGTGTGACTCAACCCTTGGAGGTGAGAGTGATAGTTGCATCTCTAAGTAGTTACGTCGAGGCCTTATGACGTCATCCATGGCATGAATGCATCCTTCATGACAGGATTGACTGTATTAGGCAATGGGTGTGGTTCATCCAGGGGGATGAGACCAGGTTTCTCTTTTCGGAAAAGGAGAAATTTTAGCAGCTCTTCCAGATCCTAGCCAAAGAAGGTGTAGATCATCCACGAGCGGATGAAGACTGCACAGTGCAGTAAGAAACAGGAAACTGGTGCCAGTCTTAGAGACTCAGGCGTGTTAAATGTTTCAAGAAGAGGAATCTTAAATGAGAGATGAGTCTGCAAAGCAGCAGACGTGGAGGCAGAGCTAGGAGAGCATTATGAGGTGGTGTACATCTTAACATGATACAACTACCCGCCTTAGTTATCCCCGCTAGGCTCAGGGAGCTGGAGGGCGGAGGAAGAGTGCGGCTGCATGCGGTCAAGGAGAGTGGCCCGATGGCTCTAGGAATTATTCAATGGACAATCTGTGTCCACTACTAGCTACTGTAGTAATGGACGTTGATATGAATCATTCCTTGCTTTCACAATTCTTGTTCCAGACATAGAGTTTCCTATAAGCCGTGGACTTGACCCTCATGTCTGGAGATACCTTGGGAGGAGACTCGATAATCACACATACACTGACGGTTTGGTCAGACACTCGAGTCGAGAGTTTTGGTTGGAATCCCTTGGTGGCAGCGTCGAGGCCTTACTACGTTGGTTTGAGTATGGACTAGGCAATCACAATTCATACACAAATTGACGGTGTTAGGAAAAAAGGTTGTGGTTTAACTACGACGTCGGGATGGGTTTTCCTTGGTCGGCGAAAAGGAAACCCCAGGCAGCACTGGATAACTCATGCATAAGAGGGTGCGGCCGATCACTCTTGAGTCGGACAACCTTACCCTCGTGGCAGCAGACGTTTGAGTTCCAGATCTAACATGAATTGGAGACCTTTGGAGTTCGATGATGACAATCACGTCCTTATATGGGTCTCACCTCGACGAGGATTACACAGATGTGGCTAAGGCAGAAAGTTATCTCCGAGGTTCAGCAGACCTTTCTAGGTCCTCAGCTGGGTAGGCGGGGTGTTTTACCGCTTTACCCATCCACCTAAGTTGCACCAGGTGCACAACGACTTCCACGTATCTCAACTGAGGAGATATGTGCTCGACCCTTCACATATAATCGACCCTATGGAGCTAGACGATGGCGATGGGGTTTCTTTCAAGGAGGTTCCAGTGGGGATCGAGGATCGACAGGAGAGTATCCTATGAGAACGATCGATTCCTCGGGTGCACTTTCTCTGGAAATACGAGAACCTCTGGGTGAGAACATGGGAGCGGAAGGCTCTGATGCATGCTCAGTACCGCTTCTATGACCCTAGATTGTGTTGAAACTTTACGGGGACGTAAAGACCTGAGGTGGGAGTAATGTAAAGACCTTTAAATTTCAAGGAAATTTTTTTTCTTAATTTTCTTTGGAATTTTAAAAGAACGCAGTTTCTGACGGCACCTGATTCCGAGGCCCAGTGTGCCTGAAATCATTTTCCGAAGTTTGGCTCATGTATGTTCAGTGAACGAACGAGCGAGTTTTTAATACTTTTGAACCGGTGCTCGGAATCAAATTCTGAGGGCACCGATGGAATCACAGTGTCGATATTTTCTTAGAAACACCTTTTCCGGAGATGCGTTTTCTCTGGTGTGGTTTTTAAATTTTTGGGGTTAAGTTAAGAAATAAAATAAAGTGGTTCAACAACTTTATTTTTATTTCACTTAAAGTCACTTGAAATCCACTTAAATCCACATAAGCTGAGTTGAAGCGGATAGGGTGCAATACAAAATATCCTACCCTCTTGGTAGGATATTTTTGAGGTGGGGACCGCACGAGCCTCACCGTTTCTTTTCCTCTAAGTAACGCACCCACGAAAACCCCTCTTTAATGAAAGTCAACCGTTTGTTTTTCTGGTTAAGAAACGCCCCAATTAATTGGGCAGTTAAATCGTTACAATTAATTCTACGAATTAATTGTTCGTTTCTTATCTTTTGAATTTCAAAAGCTTAGGCCAATAATAAAATAAGGGTTGAACTTATTTTATTAAGTTGGACTTGTGGCGTAGAGATTATAAGGCCCCAGCCTTAAACCTTACTTAATCTTGGGTTATTACAAGATTACACATTGAGGATCTTTTCGGGTTTAGAGTTTTAGAGAATTAGATCATAAAACTTGCATTACATTCCACATATAAACAAAGTGGTTACATAAAGATAGTATTCTTCATTTCCATCAATGGAAACATATTTAAAATAAAACATGGATTATTTCTTGACACATCCTTGACTCTATCATCTTATCATGTACCTTTCCCTTGACCTGTGAAAAACATTTCAAAAACTTGGGATGAGCATAAAAACTCAGTATGGGCTATAAAAAAAACATGGAAAGGAAACATGAGTTCATATATACATAAGAATGAAATCATACTTTACCCATAAAACATAGGCACTTTAACATACCTCATAAAAACATGAATAAATCATATAAATCATAATACGTAAAGGTAACTTGAGGCATTCATAACATTCTTACGTAGGGAGTAACCCTCTTGGTTACGTTTGGAATACCCATCACAGTATATTCCCTAAAATCTCTTCGGAGAAACCTTAACGTTTCACTCCTTCACGTTACCCAATGCATTGGAGAGCTATAACGGGCTCACCCGCCCTTAGTTTATCACGGAACCACCCGTCTTCATAATAATGCCCAAGAACCATAACATAATTGTATCACATAAAACATGCATAAAGGAAACATAAAATTTCCACATTTCAATCACAAGATATCAATACAACACAAAAACATTGTGAAAACCATTTTCAATATCAAAATAAAAGAAAAGTAAAACATGGTATTTATTTTTCTTTTAAAAAGAAGGTATGGCTTGTAGAGGAAGCCGAAACTCAAATAACGGTTACGACGGCGGAGAAGTCGTTGTCGCCGCATACGTACGACAAAAACATTCCCTTTTGTCGTTTAGTAAACGCTTCGTATAAAAAAGATTCCTTTTGAGTAAATTTAAAAGTCAAAGGGGTTTATACACCGTATAAAAGAAAGTTGTGTATAAAATAAAATATGCCTCAATGAAAGGAGATTGAGACGAAGTCCCATACAAAGATAATTTTTAAAATAAAATAGATACATTATGTGTATTCACTATAAGTACACATAAATAAAGTACAAATACAAGATACGACATAATAATATAATGACATAATTTGAAAGTAGGAGATTAACCCAAAGAATGGAAATTGGGTTAAGAAGTTCCCATACCTCGTATCTGACTTGACCCGACCGTTCTTTAAACTCCTGAATAATAAACTTTAGTTAATCTCTACTTGATTATGAATCTTTTCCAAGTTCATTATTCCTTTTATACCATGTTATGAACATCATGTAATCATTTAAGTTAATAATGTTCATTTTGTCGGTATTTGGTTCTTAAGTCAAAAATAGACTTCTTACACTTACATGTTGTTAATTTGGTCAATGTTTCATTATATCCAGAATGTTATTCATGATGTAGATATCATATATGTCATATATATCCAGTACATACATGTATTTAAAATATTACATAATCATTTAGAGGTATGAAATGAAATGCACCGTTCATGGAGACGGTAAGCCGTACGTACGCATGAACGCTACTTTCATTTCTTTGTCATATTAATGGAATTAAAACTAAATGAGACTTATGTATATTTTAATTCCAGAATTATATTCATCATTTAGATATATCATTAATTATATATATCCATTATATACATGTACTTTTAATAGTACATTACATTTGGGGATAAGAAATGAAATGCACCGTTCATGGAGACGGTAGTCCGTACGTACGCATGAACGCTACTTTCATTTCTATCTCATACTTTAATGGAAATAAATGATAATGATATATATATTTATATTATAATTCCAGTATAACATCATATATAATAACTTTAAATCCATCCTTTACACGTCCCACATATGGCATTAACGAATCACATCACTTTGAGGGGGCGGTAGTCCGCACTTCCTTAAATGAAGATATCGCGTATACCCATAATGGAAGCCATAAAGGTAAGACACAAATGAAAAATACAGAAGAATAAGTAAAACATAAACATATTACATATCATATATAAAAATAGTGACATCATAATGTCCACCTTTGAAGGTGTTAAATGAGTATTGAACAATCATCGTTTCGGGAGGCAGAATTTCGCCATCCACAGAAACCGTATGTTCTTTAACCATTTGATGTAGTTGTGTGAGAGTGTAGATCAAATAAATCTTATAACAACATCCTAGTATATTTATGATACTGGTGTTGTTACAAAAGAAGTATATAAAAAGAGTTTAGGTGGTTGGAGAAGCAAAATAAAACAAATGAACATGAGAGAATGAATTACCTTAAAAAGTGTAACTCCTTTTGAGTTGAGGCTAAAGGCTTCCTTTGAAAGGATTATGCCCAAAGGGAATCCTCTAGGTTGAGGAGAGGGATGTGGAGAGAGCAAATGGGCAGGGGTTGGCCGAGCCAATGGCTTGAAGAGTGTGTGAAATGAGGTAGAGGTGGGGGCCTTTTATAAGAGGAGAGGAGGGGCACTTTTGGAATGTAAAGAAACATTACTTTATTTGAAAATGTGTTTCGGTTTTAAAAGGTCTCACATTGATAGAATTCGTGGATAAGGTTATAAGGCATCGAAATCCACTCATCCAATTGGTTTTGGCCATGTGTAGTTCATAGATTTTATATTATCTTTCCATTTTATTTAAATCGTCAAATAATGATGTCATCGTTGCATCATTATTATGTCATAAATAATTAAATTTATTTAATGTCTAAAAATTATAAAAAAATTACTATGATGTAGGAAATCGTTTTATCTTTCCATTGAATATTTATAATCAAAATTTGGACTTGTATAACCCCACTTAAAAATTGTTTTCGCAAAACATATTATGTTTGTGTCATTTTCACTTTAACATTTAATAAAAAGTAATTTATGTCATTTCCCAACAAAAGTGGATCCATGGGGTCCCCAAGTTAGGCCATGGCTTGTCTTGGTCGGCCATGACACAACCAATAAGGTTGGGACATGTGTCTAGGTCATTTTATATTATTAAAGCATTATTTATTTCTTAAACTACACTAATTACCACTAATCGCGATTAAAAACTTAATAAGTTACTATTCACCAAAAAATTATTTTAATCTCATTGAACCACATTTTACTTCTTAATGGCAACCATGTATGTCGGATTTTCAAAATTCAATACACATTAGTGGTAAACTTTCATTTAACTGAAAAATCAGTTTGCTTGATTACCACTTAGTGGTTTCACTATTCATCAAAAATTGAAGTTTTTCAGAAAATTACCAAAAATTCACTCTAAGATATATTTGATATTCCGAATTCAAAAATGAAGCCTATTTTACAAAATTCAAATCATATAAGTCACATTAATTAATTCAATAATTAATTCCCACTGCCAGAGCAAATAGCGTGTTTTTACAAAACAATAAGTATCAAAAGATTGACACCAGTTTAAGTCTAATTTCAAAGTGAAATTGATTCCAATGACCACCATTGGATAAAATGGTAAAAATATATTCTAATTTCACTTTAAAACCAATTCAAAAGATAATCTAATCATATAAATAAATTAGATCAAAAAGAGGTTTTGAATTAAAATGCAACATTTTACACTATTCATAAAAAAATGAACTTTATCAGAAAGGTACCAAAAATTACACAAAGTAAAATTTGATGTCCCGATTCTTAATAAAAGTTTTATTTGGTCCAAAAGAATGTATAAGAGTGATCAAAACTATATTTAATGACGGTTCACCATTAAAAGGTGATAAGTGAACCTTTAGTGAAAATTAGAGTATAAAAGCCTAAAATTGAACTCTTTCCATATTTTAAGCCTTTATCTTTTATTGGGTAAAAGTAAAAACATCTAAAAACATATCTATTCATATTTTAGTTATTTCTATTCATTCCCGCCAGTACAACGGCTACTTGTTAACTAACATAATATTATTATATTACTAGTGTGCTACGTAAGTTTCAAAGAAACTCATCGTTGCGTATCGGGTACGCTATCGAACATAGCAACCCCTTTTAATTAAAATTCATATTTAATTCTCTAATATTAATAAATATGAAAATTATTTATTCTTTAATTACCTGGGATGTTACATCCTTTTCCCCTTTTGGGAATTGCGTCCTCGCAATTTTATTCACTTATCAAAATAAGTGGGGGTATTTAACCCTCATAGCATTTTCAGATTCCCATGTTGCCTCTTCAATCACATGGTTTTTTCAAAAAAACTTTACCTGATGAATCACCTTATTCCGTAACACTTGCTCCTTATGGTCAAGAATCTGGACCGGTTGTTCCTCATAAGATAGGTTCTCTTCCAGCTGAACTACCTCTGGACTCAAAACATGAGATGGATCTGGCATATACTTTCTCAACATAGAAACGTAAAAAACATTGTGTACCTGAGATAAACTCGGAGGTAAAGCCAATCGGTATGCAACTGATCCAACTCTCTCTAGAATTTCGTATGGTCCAATGAACCTTGGACTCAACTTTCCTTTCTTACCAAATCTCATCACACTTTTCCAAGGTGAAACCTTGAGAAAAACATGATCACCTACCTCGAAAGATAGATCCTTCCTCCGGTTATCCGCATAACTCTTCTGCCTGCTCTGAGCTGTTCTCATGTGTTTCTGAATCAGCTGAACTTTTTCTGCCATCTCTTCTACCAATTCTGGTCCCATCAACTTCCTTTCACCCACTTCATCCCAGAAAGCTGGAGTTCGACACCACTTCCCATATAATGCCTGAAATGGTGCCATCTGTATACTAGAATGAAAACTGTTATTTTATGAAAACTCAACCAAAGAAAGATGTTGGTCCCAACTTCCCTGATAATCCATAGAACAAGCTCGTAGCATATCCTCCAATGTCTGAATTGTTCGTTCTGACTACCCATCTGATTGAGGATGAAAAGCTGTACTAAAATTTAATTCAGTACCCAACGACTTCTGAAGGCCTTTCCAAAAGTTAGAAGTAAACCTGGGATCACGATCCTATACAATGGAGAGAGGAACTCCATGTAACCTGACTATCTCTTTAAGATACAAACGGGAAAGTTGATCTAGATAGAAAGTATCTCGTATAGAAAGGAAATGAGCAGATTTAGTCAAGCGATCAACAATAACCCAGATTGCATTATTACCTCGAGATGTCTTCGGTAATCCAACAACAAAGTCCATGGATATATTCTCTCATTCCCACTCTGGAACTGGTAAAGGGTGAAGCATCCCTTTCGGTAACTGCCGCTCTGCTTTAACCTGTTGACAAGTCAAACACTTCACAGTAAAATCAGCAATATCTCTTTTCATTCCATCCCACCAGTAATACTCCCGCAGATCTCTATACATCTTAGTACTGCCCGGATGAACTGAAAACGGAGAACTATGAGCTTCACATAACAACTCTCTCTTTAACTGTGAATCACAAGGCACACATAACCTCTTCACAAACCTCAAAACACAAACACAAACTTATCCAAGAACTCATGGAAAATTTTATTCATAAGGTCCATGAATACAGCAGGTGCATTGGTTAACCCCAAAGGCATAACTACAAATTCATAATGGACATATCTAGTATGGAACACAATATTCGGAACATCTGCTTCTTTTACTTTCAACTGATGGTACCCCGACCTCAAGTCAATCTTCGAAAAATACTGAGCTCCCTGGAGCTGACACCACTTCATTCGATGGCCCAACATCTGCTGAAGTTGTTGAAAAAGATTTTACCACCCCTTTCTGCTTGTAGTCTAGCTGCTTCCCATCACTCAAGCTCCTTGTCGGACACTCGTTTGCATAGTGACCCATCTCATTGCACTTATAACATTTCACTAACTGTAAATCAAATTTATTCATACCTTCACCTTGATCCTTTTCAGTGCAATCACGAGCCTTATGTCCCATCTTACCACATCGGTAGCACTTTCCAGAATTCAGAAGACATTCCCCAGCATGCCTTTTTCCACATTTATCACAAACTGGAAACTTAGTTTTCTTACCATCAGACTTTTTTGAAGAATTCTTACCTTTCTCCTGCCACCTCGGTCTCTTCTTCTGCTGGTTGTTATAGAAAACTTGGTCATCGGAAAACTCCATTTCCACCTTCTCAGCACATCGAACAAGCTTTTCATAACTTTTAAACTCACGAGAAGCTAATGCCCTTCGATACTTTGGCTTTAATCCTGAGTAAAAACGATTGATTTTACTATCAAGGTCTCGGATAAAATTTGGAGCATACCTTGCCAATCGAGTGAACCTTTCTTCATAGGCAGCCACTGAGTCTTCCTCTTGCCTCAATTCCAAGAATTTCTTTTCCATACTAAGTCGAACAGCCTTAGGAAAATACTTCTCAAGAAACATACCTTTGAATTCATCCCAGTCAAGAGCATCAATCTCATCGGCGTCCCTGATATTTTTAACCATAGACCACCACTGATCTGCTTCACCTTCCAAACGGTAAATAGCAAGACTAACCTTTTGATTTTCTGAACACCCCATGACATCAAAAATCTTCTCCAGTGCTTTAATCCACCCTTCAGCTTGCACAGGGTCAGATGATCCTCTGAATGATGGTGGATGTTGCCTCATGAAATGTTCCACCACTGACATGTTCCTCTGCGGTTGATCTGGCTGATCTCGTGCATGGTTACCACCACCATTTATAGCCTGAGTCAACTGTGCCATTACTGCAACAAACTGTTCAGTTCCGATTCCGACCATCTCAGGTTGCTGATTTGGAAGGTTGTCTTCCTCCTGATGTCGTCCCAACATAGATGCTTTGTTTCCTCTGCGGAAAACCATTCTGAACACCGAAATATCTTAGGCGAAGCAACATGGTAATCTGTAAATGCTATATCATTTAAATCATATTATAATTTAACACTTTTCTAACTCCTAAAGTTGTCTAAACTGACCTCTGATACCAACTATAAGGCCCCAGCCTTAAACCTTACTTAATCTTGGGTTATTACAAGATTACACATTGAGGATCTTTTCGGGTTTAGAGTTTTAGAGAATTAGATCATAAAACTTGCATTACATTCCACATATAAACAAAGTGGTTACATAAAGATAGTATTCTTCATTTCCATCAATGGAAACATATTTAAAATAAAACATGGATTATTTCTTGACACATCCTTGACTCTATCATCTTATCATGTACCTTTCCCTTGACCTGTGAAAAACATTTCAAAAACTTGGGATGAGCATAAAAACTCAGTATGGGCTATAAAAAAAACATGGAAAGGAAACATGAGTTCATATATACATAAGAATGAAATCATACTTTACCCATAAAACATAGGCACTTTAACATACCTCATAAAAACATGAATAAATCATATAAATCATAATATGTAAAGGTATCTTGAGGCATTCATAACATTCTTACGTAGGGAGTAACCCTCTTGGTTACGTTTGGAATACCCATCACAGTATATTCCCTAAAATCTCTTCGGAGAAACCTTAACGTTTCACTCCTTAACGTTTCACTCCTTCACGTTACCCAATGTATTGGAGAGCTATAACGGGCTCACCCGCCCTTAGTTTATCACGGAACCACCCGTCTTCATAATAATGCCCAAGAACCATAACATAATTGTATCACATAAAACATGCATAAAGGAAACATAAAATTTCCACATTTCAATCACAAGATATCAATACAACACAAAAACATTGTGAAAACCATTTTAAATATCAAAATAAAAGAAAAGTAAAACATGGTATTTATTTTTCTTTTAAAAAGAAGGTATGGCTTGTAGAGGAAGCCGAAACTCAAATAACGGTTACGACGGCGGAGAAGTCGTTGTCGCCGCATACGTACGACAAAAACATTACCTTTTGTCGTTTAGTAAACGCTTCGTATAAAAAAGATTCCTTTTGAGTAAATTTAAAAGTCAAAGGGGTTTATACACCGTATAAAAGAAAGTTGTGTATAAAATAAAATATGCCTCAATGAAAGGAGATTGAGACGAAGTCCCATACAAAGATAATTTTTAAAATAAAATAGATACATTATGTGTATTCACTATAAGTACACATAAATAAAGTACAAATACAAGATACGACATAATAATATAATGACATAATTTGAAAGTAGGAGATTAACCCAAAGAATGGAAATTGGGTTAAGAAGTTCCCATACCTCGTATCTGACATGACCCGACCGTTCTTTAAACTCCTGAATAATAAACTTTAGTTAATCTCTACTTGATTATGAATCTTTTCCAAGTTCATTATTCCTTTTATACCATGTTATGAACATCATGTAATCATTTAAGTTAATAATGTTCATTTTGTCGGTATTTGGTTCTTAAGTCAAAAATAGACTTCTTACACTTACATGTTGTTAATTTGGTCAATGTTTCATTATATCCAGAATGTTATTCATGATGTAGATATCATATATGTCATATATATCCAGTACATACATGTATTTAAAATATTACATAATCATTTAGAGGTAAGAAATGAAATGCACCGTTCATGGAGACGGTAAGCCGTACGTACGCATGAACGCTACTTTCATTTCTTTGTCATATTAATGGAATTAAAACTAAATGAGACTTATGTATATTTTAATTCCAGAATTATATTCATCATTTAGATATATCATTAATTATATATATCCATTATATACATGTACTTTTAATAGTACATTACATTTGGGGATAAGAAATGAAATGCACCGTTCATGGAGACGGTAGTCCGTACGTACGCATGAACGCTACTTTCATTTCTATCTCATACTTTAATGGAAATAAATGATAATGATATATATAGGTATATTATAATTCCAGTATAACATCATATATAATAACTTTAAATCCATCCTTTACACGTCCCACATATGGCATTAACGAATCACATCACTTTGAGGGGGCGGTAGTCCGCACTTCCTTAAATGAAGATATCGCGTATACCCATAATGGAAGCCATAAAGGTAAGACACAAATGAAAAATACAGAAGAATAAGTAAAACATAAACATATTACATATCATATATAAAAATAGTGACATCATAATGGCCACCTTTGAAGGTGTTAAATGAGTATTGAACAATCATCGTTTCGGGAGGCAGAATTTCGCCATCCACAGAAACCGTATGTTCTTTAACCATTTGATGTAGTTGTGTGAGAGTGTAGATCAAATAAATCTTATAACAACATCCTAGTATATTGATGATACTGGTGTTGTTACAAAAGAAGTATATAAAAAGAGTTTAGGGGGTTGGAGAAGCAAAATAAAACAAATGAACATGAGAGAATGAATTACCTTAAAAAGTGTAACTCCTTTTGAGTTGAGCCAAAAGGCTTCCTTTGAAAGGATTATGCCCAACGGGAATCCTCTAGGTTGAGGAGAGGGATGTGGAGAGAGCAAATGGGCAGGGGTTGGCCGAGCCAATGGCTTGAAGAGTGTGTGAAATGAGGTAGAGGTGGGGGCCTTTTATAAGAGGAGAGGAGGGGCACTTTTGGAAAGTAAAGAAACATTACTTTATTTGAAAATGTGTTTCGGTTTTAAAAGGTCCCACATTGATATAATTCGTGGATAAGGTTATAAGGCATCGAAATCCACTCATCCAATTGGTTTTTTCCATGTGTAGTTCATAGATTTTATATTATCTTTCCATTTTATTTAAATCGTCAAATAATGATGTCATCGCTGCATCATTATTATGTCATAAATAATTAAATTTATTTAATGTCTAAAAATTATAAAAAAATTACTATGATGTAGGATATCTTTTTATCTTTCCATTGAATATTTATAATCAAAATTTGGACTTGTATAACCCCACTTAAAAATTGTTTTCGCAAAACATATTATGTTTGTGTCATTTTCACTTTAACATTTAATAAAAAGTAATTTATGTCATTTCCCAACAAAAGTGGATCCATGGGGTCCCCAAGTTAGGCCATGGCTTGTCTTGGTCGGCCATGACACAACCAATATGGTTGGGACATGTGTCTAGGTCATTTTATATTATTAAAGCATTATTTATTTCTTAAACTACACTAATTACCACTAATCGCGATTAAAAACTTAATAAGTTACTATTCACCAAAAAATTATTTTAATCTCATTGAACCACATTTTACTTCTTAATGACAACCATGTATGTCGGATTTTCAAAATTCAATACACATTAGTGGTAAACTTTCATTTAACTGAAAAATCAGTTTGCTTGATTACCACTTAGTGGTTTCACTATTCATCAAAAATTGAAGTTTTTCAGAAAATTACCAAAAATTCACTCTAAGCTATATTTGATATTCCGAATTCAAAAATGAAGCCTATTTTACAAAATTAAAATCATATAAGTCACATTAATTAATTCAATAATTAATTCCCGCTGCCAGAGCAAATAGCGTGTTTTTACAAAACAATAAGTATCAAAAGATTGACACCAGTTTAAGTCTAATTTCAAAGTGAAATTGATTCCAATGACCACCATTGGATAAAATGGTAAAAATATATTCTAATTTCACTTTAAAAGAAATTCAAAAGATAATCTAATCATATAAATAAATTAGATCAAAAAGAGGTTTTGAATTAAAATGCGACATTTTACACTATTCATAAAAAAATGAACTTTATCAGAAAGGTACCAAAAATTACACAAAGTAAAATTTGATGTCCCGATTCTTAATAAAAGTTTTATTTGGTCCAAAAGAATGTATAAGAGTGATCAAAACTATATTTAATGACGGTTCACCATTAAAAGGTGATAAGTGAACCTTTTGTGAAAATTAGAGTATAAAAGCCTAAAATTGAACTCTTTCCATATTTTAAGCCTTTATCTTTTATTGGGTAAATGTAAAAACATCTAAAAACATATCTATTCATATTTTAGTTATTTCTATTCATTCCCGCCAGTACAACGGCTACTTGTTAACTAACATAATATTATTATATTACTAGTGTGCTACGTAAGTTTCAAAGAAACTCATCGTTGCGTATCGGGTACGCTATCGAACATAGCAACCCCTTTTAATTAAAATTCATATTTAATTCTCTAATATTAATAAATATGAAAATTATTTATTCTTTAATTACCTGGGATGTTACAGAGATAATTTGGAGGAAAGCGTTCTTCTTAGACGAAGAACGCGAAGAACGTGAAGAATGCGAAGAATGCTCCGACCTCTGACGAGGAACGCCAAACCCTCGGAGATCGATGACGCGACGCCATGTCCGCGACGTCAACGACGCATCTTCAGTGACGCTCCTTCCGTGATGCTTTTCTTCCGCGACGAGAGAATCTTCGACGAACCCTCGCTCGACGACGCTTGAGGTAGGGAATTGTTTTGTGAATATTAATTAACCCCATATTACTTCCTTCTAAATCAAAGAACGTGGATCAACTAAACATCAAGTTGATCAGCGATGAATATGTTGCGGGTTGGAAATTCTTGTTTGCGGGAAAAATGTAGGGGGTTTACATGATTTTTCCTTATGTGTTTCTCTTTCGTCTTTTATCCGCGTTTATTTGGACTGTATGTTATCAGTTAACAGGAGGAGGCCGGACCGCACAAATACGACCACCCCCTCCCTATTGTTTTTCTTGTTATTGCGGATCGAACGAAAGTGACGCAGTGCCATCGCACCGCGTGGGATCGATCAGCAAGGATGCGCGACATCGTCACACCGCGCGGGATCGAGCGGCAAGAATGCGTGACCTCGTCACGTCGCGCAATCAAATTTTTTTAAAACTCTCGTGTGTGGGTTTTTGATTGCAAGGGTTCGTATAATTTATTTTGGATAAATTATACCCTCGTCATGATTGAAACCATGTGTTTATTATTTGCCAATTGATAACACCTAAGGCGGAGGACGCGGGCCGAACAAACACGGCCCGACAACCCTCCGCAGCTTGTTTATCTATGTGTGGATCAACGGACGACGACGAAGCATGAAGCTATGGAGTTTGAATCCCTTCACAGTGATGGTCGGGTCCCGGGAGGACCGTTGGCGAAGACAGCAGGAGAAACGGACCACCGGAGCGCGTCAGGTGGTCCACGGAAGGAGGTGGCGGTGCACCGCCGGAAGGCCGGCGACGGCAGTTGCCGCCGGCTTCAATCAGCGGCGGGGGGGGGGGGGGGGGACCGCGCACCCCCTGCTCCGCGGCTTCCGCTCGGCCGCGCTGGCCGAGTCGCGGCTGGCCGGTCGAGCCGGACCGAGCCGGTCGGGCCAGGCCGGGCCCAGCCAGGTCGGACCCGGGTTGGGTCGACCCGGTTCGTGTCGACCCTGTTCGGGCCGACCCAGGGGGGGTCGGGCCGGGTCGGTCCGGCCCCAGACCCCCCCCCCCCCCGTTTTCAGACCCTCTTTAGTCTTTTTCCCATATCGTGGGCTAAGGACCTCCGATTGATGCACCGTCAGAGGCGATGAGATCCTTGGGTTGAGACTGTCGTTTCTGTATATCGCACTGAATGTTTCGGAACACTTTGTGTTCGGCCGGGTTGGTTCGGATACGAAACCAACCAGGCCCTCGGAGCAGAAATGCTTTTATCTTGAGATCCGGACGTCCGATTGACGTGTCGCCGACTTTGATGGATTCCTCTAAATGGGATGGAACTTTTGGATTTACTCCGCTCGAGCTTTCGATGCCTTCGGAGTGCTGTCGGGTTGGTTCGCTCACGAAACCAACTGGCCACCTGGAACGAAAAAGCCAATAACTCACAGACCGGGCGTCCGATTGATGCGCTGTCTGTCTCGTTGATTTCCTCTTGTTGAGACAGAACTTTTGGAATAGTTCACATGAGTTTTGGTTATAGCTGGATTGTGGCCGAGTTGGATTGAACCTGAAATCCAACCGGGCCCATGGAACAGAAAAGCTGTTATCTTTCAGACCAGACGTCCGTTTGACGAACCATCAGCGGCGTTGGTGATCTCGTTGAGAAACGGTCCCTATGGGTATACCATATGAGAGTTCAGGGTACAGTTGAGATATGGTCTTGTTGGTTCGCTCACGAAACCAACCGGGCCCCTGGGATGAAAAGGCTAATAACTCATAGACCGGGCGTCCGATTGACGCGTCGGCTGTTGCGTTGAGACCCCTATGACGAGGCGGTCCCTTGAGATACTTCTTATTGGGACTTTGAGATACTTGGAGTATCGACCTGTAGCTCATGGAGAGGACCCTCCCAGAGACGAGCGTGCGGAGTACGGAGACCGTGTAGCCGACTGAGACCTGATGACTGCTTGACCGACTCGATGTGGAGTGAGTCGACTAGCCCAGTGGACGGATCACTACTTTGTGAGGTGAAGACCCATGGAGGACAGTGCACTACCTGTGTGACAGTGCAGACCAGCGGTACTCGTCCGGAGAGTACCTCTGTAGGCTACTAGGGGGTGTGCACTAATGTGTTTGGGTGGCTGGCCCATGGTACTCGACAGGAGGAGTACCTCAGCAGTCTTAGGTTAGTGAGTAGTACCTCGGAGTCGTGACAGGACCACTATACACTCCAGAGATGGATCTCTTCAGCAGTTACGGTTTCGATAATGAAAATCCTGGTTTCAGCTGAGACTTTTGACCTTTGTGTTTACCTCATGATTGAGATGGGTCACTTGATAACTTAGGTTTATGTATGGGCATATACCTAGGTAGTGCTTATCCGTTGATTTCGTGATCTTGGTGTTTTCCTCATGATTGAGATGAGTTACTTGATAACTTAGGTATATGAATGGGCATATACCTAAGTAAAGGTTATCTGTTGAGATCTTCTTTGTGGTTATCCATGTTGGTTTTACTGAGACCTTGAGGGTCTCGGGGTCCCTACTGAGTATCGTTATACTCACCCCTGCACGGGATATGCCTGCACCTCGTTTTTTTGGTTGCAGACGACGGGCAGTGCTGACGGAGGCCGAGTGTTCGAGGACTGGACGGTGCCTTGAGGTGGACTACACGACAAGTTAGTAACTGGAGGTAGACTACATGACGAGTCAGTATCCGGAGGTGGACTTCATGGCGAGACGACACTCGGAGAAGGTTGATGGAAGAGAGCGTTGTGGAGGCTATCTGTACCTACACTTCAGGTAGGATCTGTGGTGGATGATCCAGGAGCTGCGCCATATGTACCTACCCTTCAGGTATGATTCGAGGAGGATGGCCCAGGAGCCGCTACCGTCCTTCCATCTATTGTCTTTTTCTGTTGTAATTTGTTCAGTTGTAGTTGTAATTTCTTTTGGGTTTGTATTCTGGCCCATTTACTTTTCATCACTTCTCTTTGTACTTAGTGTTTTACTTCTGCTTGTACTCTGTGGTGTTTTGTTTACTTTTATAAAGGAAATGCCTTCCCAGTTATTAGTATTTATGCCTTTGGTTCTAGTCGCCATCCCCTGGCCTATGGAAGGCGGGCATGGGGTAGTCACGGCACGGGCCCCGAGGTCGGGTCGTGACATGGTGCAAATAACCCTCAATAGGAAAAGGGTCATAATGATAATATTGATTAGATCTTGTATATCCATGATATAGTTGAGAATATCATGGGGATATATCTATCATGTATACATATGGGTCCAAAGATGTGGTAGTTTGATTTAATTTTACAGGTGGAGAGGTAGGTGGGCATAGATTTTAAGAGTTTCCAAATAGTCTTCTTTCAACATTTCTGATTAGTGTTTCTTATTATAAAAATTTATACAATGTTTTTCTTTTTGAAATAGTGAGATCACTCATTTTGGAATAAAAAAATCAGTTTAGAGGGATCATTATTCCTTATCTAGAAGGGGAAAATGTTGATTATCCTAGTGATATGAACTACCTATATGGGTTTTGATATGATTTTATATAAAGGTATTTATGTTAAATCATTATTACTTTAAGAATATGGTTTAGAGGGATCTGATATAATAAATGACCAAAACATGCACGATTGTATTTTTTACATATTATATTAAACCCAATAATAGCATCAATAGTGGGAATATAAGGAATTTTATATGGTATGCTCATCATAAGGGCGGGGAAGGTGGTTCACAAAAAAGGAATCTTTTTTCACCATATATTACTTCTTGTTTCAGGCTAATGACTTGAAACATGTTTAGAAATGTCTGGCACACTAGGCATTCTTCTTCTAAGGAAAATAAATTTTGTCATTTTTGTGGACAATATATCTATATACATTTATTCATGAACGATAAGTGATTGTATCATTATGTTAAGATATCATCAGATCCAATAGAAACTATATAATAATCACTAGCATCAATGTCCATAGTTCTCTAGTAATATACCATTCTACTGAAGAATCATGATGTAGTGGATGTGTTTTTAGTGGAGTATGAGGAGTGTCACGTGATAATGAGTGGTACCATGTTTATTGAATCCATTAAGTACAACATTATTCTATATAGCTTCATAATTATAATATTTTCGTAATGTGTTAAAACAAAAAATGAATATTGTGTCATTCATCATAGAGATAGAGATACCTCTTAGAAATAGGAATGGTTATGGGTTTTAATGTCATTCATATTCGCTATCGATAGTCGTTGACAAATAAATATGGGATATCATTATTCTTAATCTAGATATATTTGATGTCATCTATGGAATGAATTTTATTCACAAAAATTATACAAAGGTAAATTGATATCATTATTGTGTCTCATACCTTTTTTCTCATGAGATCAATTATATGTTTCTGGAGGAGTGGAATCAATGGTCTAGTAATGTAGGTCATTTGTACTGAAATTTAATGAGTTATCTATATTTTATTATAGTTGATCCCAATTTGATTTATTCTATTTTTAATCATCCATATATTTATATGTAAATCAAAAATGTTTTACTATATGAATTCTATAGATTTCATCTAGATAGGGATGTGAAATTCACATTTGATATGGTAAATGGATTATTGATTATATCAACAGCCTCATATCGTGTAGAACTAGAAGAGATGAATGAGATCAATTATTATGTGTATGATATCATTGAGAAAGTTTTTTATAACAAGACATTCAGTAAAGATATCCCTATTTCTCTTCTCCCAAAAGGATTACAGTTTTCTTAATTATGTGTGGAATATCAAAATTATAAATGTGTAACAATTATGAATCCATATCCTTTTCATAGATTGGATGATTTAATTGAACTCAATATAATTTTTTTTTATTTCGAAACACTTTTAAAGGGAAGTGAGAACCCTTGCAGCAGTACATATTAAGACCCAAAAGGAATGACATTTTTGTTGAAGAACAATTTGATCTGATTAGAATCAAACACCCTAAACATTATCCAGAGTATAGAGAGTACCTGAGTACCAGGATCGACCCTCAAGATGTCTTCATAATTTCCCACCAATATGTCCCAAGACAACATATATT
This sequence comes from Viscum album, assembly GCA_963277665.1. NCBI lineage: Eukaryota > Viridiplantae > Streptophyta > Magnoliopsida > Santalales > Viscaceae > Viscum > Viscum album. Next base: position 495,710,334 of record OY728123.1, on the reverse strand, counting down.
CCTCCAAGTTAATCTTCCCCATGTTGAAACTTCTAATCAAGATGCGGTTCTGCCTATCGATCCATTTACCTTACCCATTTGTTGTTTCCACTCTAAGAATTTTCCCCAACATTTGGTTGATGACTTCTTGCAGGGCCTTGATATCTAAGACTTGATCCACCATTTCTTCATCTGAGTGATGAATAAGGTCCATGTGATTCATCACTGAAGAAATCTATTTCTGATGGTGAAAAAGTGTATCCACCTCTCGCTGATGCCTATGATTCGGATCAGATCACACATCCCCACTCTGCATCCCAACAGGGTGTGCAACCCCCGCCAGGGGAGGTTCATCCACAAGGTGCACATGAACGACCACTTCTTGAGATACAGACGCCCTCGCGGGCAAGCCGACACCTTTACATGTTTTTGAAAGTGGTTTACCATTTGTTTTGGACCTAGTAACTGAAGAACTAGGTAGGTTGGAATAATCTTTCCTTGTGCGTGACTTCCGGTTATGTTTGATAAAGCCTTGTGAATCTATAATAGTGTTTTCCCTTCCTTGAAGAGGATCTAAAATAATCCTATGAAATCCCCACTTCTTTGGACTCACCAAGGGATTATAAAGTTGAATCCTCAACTTGGAAGACCTCACATCCCTTACCATACTCCTCACTGGGATTTTCCTCCATCGCAAAAGCTTCAGTGGGTGCATGACCCCCACCTTATCCCAACACCGCAAACTAGTTTTGAGAATTCTTGAAACTCCCTCCTTCTTTTCACTTCTAAGCATAGGATGGTTTGTCTAGCATGGCCTACACTGATGTGGCTAGAACGCTTGTCTGTGCAAATCCACGACCCATGTATTGGATATAAATTGGAGTTTCATCCAATAATATGAATTGAGGGTCCTTACCCATGGCTGTTTCCGCATCAACTTCCACATTCAAGGAAGCTTCCTTGAGTGGAAGCAGCGCCATACCTAAAAGATGTATTTTAGAAGAATGCATTGACCATTATAAATAATTTGTGATTAATTTTGGTATTATTTACTCAAATATGTGTTTTATTTCTTTGATGGATTTTATGTTACATCAATATCTCAACAATTTTTTGTGTTGTGTTTATTTATGATATTTTGATTCATTCATCAACTAAGCACCATATGTTATTGATTTTTGAAATATTGAGGACTCACAATATATATAGAATCAATTTAAAATGTTGTTTCAATATTCTAGAGCTATAGTTATTGGTACTATTTATTTCTGATCATTATCCATCATTAAATACTAATAGGGTTAATGATATCATATCATGGGAGGATCCACGAGTATTTTTTAAGATTTCAAGATTCCTTTGTTTTTCAGGATAATATTACTGTTTTGTAAATTATTTAATGATGTCGATGACTCCTTTAATAGCTCTTAACATGAAATGTGTTAAATTAATATTATATGTAATGTGTTATAATTCATTTAAATATGTGAAATTACTTATGACATCAAAAATTATTATGATCATATCTAAACTCGATAAGTGTCATGTCAACTCATGTGATGCTTCTAGTGCTAGTCATGGTTGAGTTCTGATGTAAGAAATAATGTCTTGTATTATGGATCATGTCAGATTAAGGAGAATTAAAAACATTAACCCAACCCTGATTTAGAACATTTTAAATTTATTCAGTGCTTAAGTGATGGGGTAATTTTTATTTTCATAATATATTAAAAGTTATTTATGACCATAAGTTTGTTATTTATATCATTTCTCATTGGTAGATTATTTATAGAGAGAATGGATGGTTGATATTTCATTAGTTATTTGATATTAGAATCACCCTCACCTCATGATATGTGAAATTTCCCTACAGATGCTCCAAGAAGGATAAATCCATCATATGCTGTCATGGAATTATAGGAGAAGTGGAAACTGGAGGTACTCTTCACTATGTAACATATTAATTCACATGAAAAAGTTTCATATAGGGTTATAACTAATGTTAATTTATAATCATATCTCAACGAGTTTCTTATTTAGGGCTAATAGTATAATGATGAGTTCAAATTTATTAAAGAAAACCATTATTATGGGGATTCAATTTATAGTTGGTCTCTTCCTTATTATGGAAATATCCCCAATGGGTATCAGTTTTCAATAAATGTATTTTTTGGAGATAAATATTATTTTATTATTATAGCATTTTATGGGATGTTCATCGACGCACTTCCATGATTTACTATGATATAAGGAATCAATTATAGTGGTTGTTTATGAATTTTGAAATTACTGATTATGGTTCATTATGTTTCACCTTTTAATAGATATTCGAATAGAATATTAATCCTTATGTTTTTTACTAGAATAATACATTTCGTCTTTATAAATGAGAAGTTTTTTCTGTAAACTATGTTTTCAGACTGCCAAAAACTCCATGAGCGAAGAATGAAATTTCATTAGTGGTTTATTGGTTGATAAAAACATATCTTTTAATTTCAATAAGAAAAAACTCAACCGTTGATGTTCTAGGTATGATATATGTTTCGGGAACTATGATAATACATTTTATTTTATATGATGTTGTCTTGAATATGGATCATTGGTTTACATTCCAGTTTTAATAGAGTCTGTAATAATCCATGAGGACTCATGTTTGACTGATTATAACATATTATTCACAAATTAATTTTCATAATGTTTGTCATATTTATATTATATAATATATTTTACATGAAACCATTTTTGGATATCGAGGGTTCATTTGGAAGCCAACTGGTTCTGGACGAGTATATATATAAAATAAATTATAATTCATCAATCATGATGGTGACCATCTAGGTTATTTATTGTATTTTAGGAAGATACTTTCTTTGGTAGGAAAAGGTGGGTGAGTCCTATATTGCATGACTGAGTCTCAATCCAGATATTTGGGTTAGGATTTAGGATAAACAATTTCATTTTGTTACATAGAAGTGTTAGTATAAATTTTATGTGTATCATCAATGTCTTCCATTATACTTTTACATCGGTGACTGTTTCCTTAATATTTTATCCATCGATGGGTCACCATTGGGTCGGAAAATAATGAATGTTTTCTCATATATTTTTCAGAAAATTTTTGGTTATTGATCGGTTTGGATAAGATTCTTATCGATTACTTTTCAAATTTATTTTAATGATTCTTGTAATTTTTTCATTATATATCATCTTAAAGATTATCATCCTAATATATCTCAATTTATAGATGGGGAAGTGATTGATTTGAAAAAAAATGAATCATATGTTGATAGAATATAGATATTGTTGATTCACATGTTAATGTCTAATGAGTGATGTCTGTCAGATTGGATAGAGTGTTATGATGAAAAAGATTAGATTTTCATGATACATAGGAACATGTATAATTGTTGATAGAGTAGTGGCCCCACCTATTTTTTGAGCACCCTTCTTCAATATAAAATTTCATGGATGGAATGTACAATTCTGTGGATATTGTAACATCCTATACTTTTATGTGATTACTTTTTTTTTGATTTTGAAACATGTCTTTTGGTTTTTAAGGGTATTAGATTTTTTTGGGGGTTTTGGGGAACCTATTATTTAATGTGAATGATGATTACATTTTAATTTTATGTCTTTTCATAAGGCATAAGACAATTTCTAGGAAACATCTATAAAATAGTTTATGGTGTAAAATTCATTCATGATGTAAATTCCTTTTTTACGTCATAAATTTATTTTACACTGTAACATTCTCTATTTCACTATAACATTATCAATGAGGAAAAATGTATTCTAAGGAAACATATTTTTAATAACATTTGTATTAAGGTTACTTTTAACCATTATTTATGGTTTATGATGTATCTCCTTTTTACTAAGTTGTTTATATCATGATTCCCACATTAAATATTTCTTATTTGTCACATGATATTCCACTCTTTATCCCAAGGTAGTTTAATGTGATTTTTGGTGTTCCATATCTTTTATGATCACACCATATAACAATTGATATCCATGGGGGGTGCTAAATTTCTCTCTAGCTGTTCTTTAGGATTCTTCTTTTATGTTGGTCATGATTGTAGAATTGATCTATATTTTTGGATTTATCAACCATGTAGAGTTTCCTTTTCACTATTATATATCTATTGTGTAGTCTTCTCCTAGATTCTATTTCTAATTTTGGTTGTGGTATAACATATGTGTTCCTAACTATTTATAGTAAATTATATCTCTGATGTATTGCATTTATTTTGTATTTTGCTTCATTGATTTTGGAATGAATTCTAGGGTCTTCATAATTTACTTTTTATTTCTTTTAATGTCACAGTTACTAGTTACGATCTAGTGTGAACAGAGATTCGAGAAGACGTATTTTTATAGGCATTTTTGAATGAACTATGGAATATCTTATTTTGTAAAATGAATTATAAATAAATTAAAATGATTTATTATTATGTGTAAATGTGTTTTATTAAAATTATGGGGGTTCCCTTGGTCTTTTTTGTAAAGTAAAATTTGTGTTTCCATAGAATTAAAAAATGGGTATAAAAAATAGTTTTGATAAAAGAATTATTTTATTTGAAATTGATTATGAAATTTTTTAAAAAAATATTTCTATAAGTGAATCTCTTTAGATGATTTTGGTATATCGGTGACATTGTAGCTTCTAGGAATCATCCATTTTACTATTGGGGTTTTACACATGTTGTGTTTATCTGGTGCTTAGTTATGTTGTTCTAGGGGATTGGTAATGTAATCATTGGTGGGTTAACTCTTGGGGAATTATTAAGGACTGTAGGTATTTGTTTTATGTACATCAGTGAATTCTAGATATTTATTATGTTACAAGAATATTTATAACCGGACCTTATGTGGTTCTTGGTGTGTTTTATCTATTAATATTCATTTTACTATTTTTCATTTTATATAAATAATTTGAATTTGATAAGACATTATCTACCCTATAATGTATTGATACTATGGAAGGAAAAAAATTACAAGATTTTAACAAAAACTAAATTTTAATTTATCATTCACTATTTTCATTTAAATGATAATATTTGACATACATTTATCGAGACATGACATGGAAAACCTTGGTGGGATCTAGTTGATCTGGATTAACTGAAACCCTATGCACACCATTAGATGTGTATAAACCAATTTACCTATATTGACATATAAAAGGATGATTAGTAATACTGGGATTGATTGGATTTACTTTAGATAGGTAGGAGTAGCTGACGGTGACATGGTGGTAAGTTTCCCACATTATAACATGAATAGTTGTCTTATTTTTTTTCTTTTATTGTTGGTCTTATACAATGTGTTTAATATAACCATAATTATTGGTATCACTTATATTGCCTTAATTTGATTATATAATATATTTAATATATATTTTATTCCTTTTTTCCATTTTGTATATATTTTTTAAACCGACTTCATCAGGTTGGGAAACATCACCCATCTTGTTGTTATTGATGTTTAAGTGCTTATTGATGTTCCATTAGAATTGGGAATGCACATAATATATTTGACACATTTTATTAGATGATATTTTTTTAGGGTATCATAGGTAAAAATATTATATAATGAGATGTTATTAGTAATATAGAACATACATTTTAATCCTTTTTTCCATTCAATGGAAAATGAAAATGTTGATCATTTTTATGCTCAACTTATCATCTCCACATAGTGGTGTAATTATTTTTACATCACAAATTTATATTGAATCTTATAATAATTATTTAAATATATATATATTATATATATGATAATATTTTTATTTTGGAAGAACAATGTATCATTTACATTAATACCCTTCATCCCATTTATTTTTTATCATCCCCCATGTGTATGTGTGGATAAACATATATAGAAAGCATTTTGATAAATTTTTCTTGTAAAAATATGATGGTTAATTCAAGATATTTTTATAAAATATTTATATTTTATTGATATCATGATATTTATTCTAGATAATATGGATCCATGATAAATATATAAGGCCATAACATTCGAGTCAAAGCACACCTAAAAACGAAGAAATAAAACCCATAAATATAGATGATAATGAATGATTATTAATAAATGTGTTATATGATTTTATTATAAAAATATGTATATATATAAAAAGATAAATATAATTTTAAAATATAATTATAATAAATATATATTTATTATAATATTTTCTGAAAACACATATGAAGGATGTTAGACCCAAGGTTACTATTTATTTCAAAATATTGGTTTTATTCAGGATTGATTATGTTTTTGTTTCTTATGGGGGATATTAAGATATATATATATATATATTTATTTATTTAAACCAAGGTATTTTATTACATATTATTCTTTATATAATTTACATATTTTCCTTCAATTTTTATCTCTACATTCAGATAGAATCATCAATATATTATGGAAAACTGACATTGTTTTTCTATTCTGTTTGGAATCATTTTCATGCATACTAATTTTCAGTTTGAAATATTTTTTAGGATTATATCTATAAAATTACTATTTAATTTCATTTTTACAAACTATTTATTTTCAAATAATTTTACAAATAAAACTTCATAAAATTTTCATAATGAAAATCCTTTTATGGAATTTGTGAATGAAATATTTTTTTTAACACTAACCACAGGTAAAAATTATCCCATCATCCAAACCATTAATTTACATGAAGTATAAACTTTATTTAATCATGTTACATTAGAAATAAAATGTTGTCCAATTATTTTGGATATATTTATATTTAAAATTAGTAATTTTTTAAAATAAAAGGGTAATTTTTTATGAATACTTTTAGTGTAATTTTTATGGTGTTTTTATATATGTCAAAATCCATTGAAAAAACATATAATTTGTTTTTCATTTTCATTAAGGAAACCATTTACCCATTTACCAGGAATTTATTAGGTTCATGTTGTTTAATTTATTTATGTGAAAAAATATCTTGATTTATTACAGATATTACCAAATAAAAATTTATATGATGAATTTTTTTGATCTATTATTCAATTGTTTTTTGATACAATGTAATTAAAATAGAATATGATTATTGGGAACATCTATATACCCTTGATGAATATGTATTTCTCATATTAAAAATTAAATTTGTTATCTTGAATATTCGTTACATATTAAAATATGATGTCCTTTCATAATGACATGAAAGAAATATTATAATGTATGACATTATACATTCTATAATTATGAATATAAGATAAGTTATATAGGTTATTATATATCATTTATTGACATATATTTAATTTAACCTAATTTTTTTATAATATTTATATTGAATATTTGATTATGTTTAATTTATTAAATAATATTCTTGCATTATTTATCATATGGTTTCATACATTGTAAAGAATCCATTATTGTGCATATGAGTTAGACATTGTAATCTTTTCCATTCACAAGGGTATAATTAAGGAATTTGAGAATGAATTCAGGGATGAAAAATAGGAAATTATAAAATTTCAATTTGAATACAAAATTGTATTCCATGATTTCATTTGTAATTTTAGAATCCTAAATTTATTTTATCTCCCAAGACTAATAAATACATTCATCAAAAGAGATGTGATCTAATATATATTGTGATAATGTTGTAAAATAACCAGTGTATATGAGTTTAGGAATTCAATATGATATAGTTTGACCTCAAATTCTTTGTAAGGGATAACATATTGACCTATTTTCACGAGAAAATCAAAATGAAAATTAAAATAATAAAAATGAGTAAAAAATTAATAAAAATAATTAAATAATAAGTATTTTCTATATGGGATAATTGAATTAATGATCATCTCAAATGATCAGATATATTCCATGACATATGATTATAGAATAATTAAATAAAAAAAAGATCATGTAATTAAAAAATAATCATTAAGTATAGAAACATGGATTTATATAACACATATGAAACTATAAAATATTGAAAAAAAAATTTCCACCTAATTCCAATAACATATTGGGATAATGCTAAAAACTATTGTTCCCTCCTCATATTAGGATAATGACTAGTGAAACCTCATTAAATTGGTATAAAAACCATTGTACCCTCAGGGGATTTTTTTTTAAACAATATAATAACCTCTTGGGATTAGGTTAATAAGATAATACACTATACTAGGATTAGAGTAATAAAATTTTACATTTTTAGTCTTTGGGTAAAACACATGTACTGTCTTAGTATTGGGATAATAACTTCATACACAATTATACAAGTGATAAAGACCCATTTATGATCATAGGCTTATGATTATACTTTTTTTGTCTCACGCTGTTGGGATAAAAACTAGTGGTCCATCATGGTATTGTTTGACTACCAGTGTATCATCAAGGGTATGGGATATTACATGTGTACCCTCTTAAGATTATTCTAATAATTGTTTTCCATTAATGTGATCAGGAGTTATTAAACATCAAAAATTGAATTGGATGTAGGTAAAATAACCCATTATTCAATAAATACCATTCATATATTTTTTCTCTAGAATACCATGAAAACATTCATATATCAAAAAGCATATAATTAAAAAATGGAAGAAGATGGATTTCATAAAAAATAACTATAAAATTTCATAAAAAATATATAGAATTAAAATGGAATGTTTATAATAAAATATGCATAGTTTAATTTTTAGAGAATAATGTATGTTTACATTGATGATATATATATTATCATGAAAAATATTTAAAAAAACATAAAAGGAAAAGGTAATTACATATTTTTATTTAAATTATTTTTAATTAGTTTTATTTAGAAAATACAATTTCATTCATGGGATATAGGGTTAATTTATATGATTAATCATAATATTAAATGAATATCTTAAACTATAAAATTATTAAAAGTAAATTTTAAAATACATTTTTCCAATATAGTAAAATGATAATGTTGCAGGTCATAGTTATACGGTAGTTTAAAAAGGGATGTTTGAAAACATTTTAAAATACTTAAACATTCAAAAAACACACATCTATAATAATGCCAAAAAAATTAAATAATAAATTTGTTATATGAATTTTGTCTGGAAGACAAAACAAATGACAATGGAATGAAAAACATTTTAATATTTATAAATACCTTCTTTGAAATCCACTTCCTAAAAGACAATAATAAAAAATGTTTAAAAAAGTTATTAATGAAAATTTAAAGTTAATTTGAGATAACACATAATAATATCTCCAAATATAATGTACTATTTTGAATTGAAGTTAAATATAATCTTGGAAGATGAACTATCATTAATGAGAATTATATTCATATAATAAAATTTAATACTTGTATGTGGATAAAATCCATCGATGGTGAAGATTTGAATAAAAAATTTCATTTTTCCTAGATATAAATATAAACTAAAATATAAAATCGTATTTTTTAATAGGTGAATAATATATGTAATAAATTTAGGTTTAAATATTTTAACTCAATGATATTAGATTACAGTTAAAATACACTTATGTATTTCGTAACACCTAAATTAAAATCAATGAAATAGATATATAATGATTGATTTTTTAATATTATTACTTTAATTAAAGTTATAAAAATAAAACATATAAGGGAAGTATATGATCCCCAAAATGATATAATTATTGAATATTAAATAAGAATCAAATGAAAAACATAATAATATAAACTTGTAAAATATAAGAAACACTTTTTGAAAAAACCACCATGAGGGTGGATAAAATGAAATTGGGCACAAAATTGCATGAATAAATTATTATTAATGTTTATATATAAGCACATTAATTTTAAAATTACATTTAAATTTTAGTAGTATTAAAAAATAATACATGTCTAAATAATGGGAAATTGAGATGAAACACTCATACCTTCATTCTTGAATTCCATTAGAGCACATTAACATTACCTATAAAAAAACTAACTATCATAGAAGCATAATAAGAACTTTATTGATACCTATATCATTATTTGAACAATATAAAAATTCATTCATTTCAAATATATTAGTTATTTATAATTTATTTTCATCATTATATGTCATTAATTTTATTTTTTTGTTTTGTACGTTTTTTGTAATTATCATGTGAATTTTTAATTATGGATCCAAATTTTATTATTAGAAAGAAATTATGGGTACAAGAATATATTTATTAAATAATCCTCGAATGAATATTATGGTGTTTTATATATCATGAGCTCAAAAGTATGAAACAATTGAATCCCAATTCTACGATGGTACATGGGTTGTTTCCTTAAAGCCCAAGAGCATACATGTATTGTAGACCAAGCACAACAAGGTGCATGTATTTTTATCCGAAAAAGAATATAAATGCGTTTTGATAAAACTCTCAAGAGTGTAAATGAGTTCTTACCCTAATAATAATAGGGTTTATTGATTTTTATCCAAATCGCAACACGATATATTGGTTTTGAGCCCAATCCCCAGATTGTACTTGGGTTGTTTGTATAAGTGAACAAAGTTTAGTATAAATTAATAATATGTTAAATCCATGATATAACTAAGACATCGTTCAAATTTTAAAACATTCCATAGACATAAGGATTTAGTATCAAAGAGAGTACCTAAATAAAAGCATAGTTTGAATTACTTTTCAATATTCTCTATAATCACACCTATATAGACCTTCTTGTAAATGCCTCATAAGATCGAATAACCATATTAGACTTAGTATTTTAATATTATTATGGGGTTATCCAAAATTATCCATAAAGTGTAATAAAAAAATTATTTATTATGGATCGATAACAAAAATGTGAGAATCAAGTATAATATAAGAATATATATCAAAAAGAAAATTTGAACATTTCATAATAGTAATGTCATAAAATTGAAAAAATAATAATTACATTTTATTGAAGTATAAAAAACTATCTAGAATAATTGTATAATAATATAAAAATGTATAATATCTTATAGAAGAAGAAAAAAATGGCATTTCATATATCAAGATACGAAAAGAGACATATGAAAGAGGAATAACCATTCCATTCAAAAAACCTTACAAGAAAACCCATTATTCCCAAAACATTATAAATAATCTCATAAGGTTAAATCATTAAATTTAGAGTAAAATCATTATTCCCATTCCATTGTATGTTTACTAAAACATTTAATTCCTTAATATATATTGAGATACAAAACACAACCTATTCATTAGAGTATCATATATGACCCCACCAGTCAGCATGCATCCATATGTGTTCTACATAAAATATATCATCATCAAATCCAAAATAAACCTTGGAATGATATTGAGTATTATATACTTTTAAAAAAAATATATCACTAAATATGATCATAATAAATAATAATAAAAAATTATAATTTTCAAAACTAATGAAATCATAATTGGACATTGGGTATTAAGAAATAATTTATTCAGTATAAAAAAACATATATTGAAATGTAAGATGGAAAAGTAATGTGTTCAAAAAACAGAAAAAATTTTCTCTAAAAATACATTGATATGAATTATATTGATAATATATATGAGGTGTAAAAAAGATTAATTTTGAAAACATTATTCGAACAGTTTATCATTTCATATACTTGAAATTATATAAAGGATAAGATGAAAATTGATAGGTTAAAATACTCTTTTGAATATATAAATAAACGTCCATCGTAATCATTAAGGGAATTTTCAAAATAAAACCACTTCGAAGAACTAATTAAATATTTCTTTATTTGTAAATGGAAATTACATGAATAAAAATGAAAAATAATATTTTTATATTATATTAAATAATATTTATAGGAATGAAATACAAATGGATGGTAAAGATACATTTCTAAGAATGAGATTTTTTCTTTCCAAAGTCACAAATTTGATTGAGAAGATATTTTTTTTGAAAAATACATTAGCATGAAAGATATGTAATTTCAAATGAAATTGTTTTGAATAAAATATTAAATGGTGGAATGATATAATTTTTGAATCCATGATGATCACATTCAGGTAGGAAATATTACGACACAATGACTGGGAAATTTTATTAATAAAACACATACCATGAAATCCATATTATTTGTTTGTACTCTAATATCATATATACTGGAATGAAAAATTTTAAAAAGAAATGTATACCCCATAATATAATTTTTTTTTCAATTTATATACATTAAATATTATCAATAATTAAGAATATATTAAGGAAATATGAAATTATTTTGAAAATAGAAGTTATAAATTCTAATTTTTTCATGCATGTTTTATAAAGTGATGTTGATTCGGATTAATTAAATTGATGTTATTATTTAATAAATAATTTTTGATATGGGAATATATTTTTTTCATTCATTAATTTCAGAAATAAATTTGTTATTTTGTATTAAACTCATATAATTTTTGATGATAAATATGAAGATGAACTGGTTTAGGTGTTTTTTGAAAAAAAAATTATTTTAATAATGGGTTTAAATATTAAGAATTACATTAAATAAAATTAATCCACCCATTATGTTTTAAATTATTTATAATAATAACCATATATATGGTTCCTAATTTTTCCATGATAATAATTTATTGAAATGATCATGTAGATGGTTAAACACAGTAAAACAAGAACATTCTTTAATCTATGAGTGAGTAGATATGAATGTTTTTTATTATACTTAAATTTTTCTATTAAAAAATAATAATTAAATTATGTATATAATTTTGAGGGGTTGAATATATTTTTATAGGAAACAATAATTAATAATGAAATAATATTAAAAATATGATATGTTATATCATCGTGGTGAAAATTTTCCGGTTCACCCGATTAATGGTGTTTTGTGATTCATAGTGAATGAAAAGTATTGAATTTCTTTCACCATTACTATAATAATTTTTTTATTTGAATGATATTTATATATTTATATTAGGGTTACCCAGAAAATTTATTGTTGGGAGATTAAGAATAAAATTCTATGTTGTTTGATGTACTCATTTTGAAGACATCAACTATTTCTTGGATGTCTCCATCAAACTAGATCACATAAGACAACTAATTGAGGATAGATACTTATTAATATGATTTATTATTATATTTGTATAAAAATTGTAGTTTTATTTTGAAATTAAATTTTATAGGTGTCATAAGATGTGGTAAAATTGTACCTAATTTATTAGTGTTGATAAGGGTAATATTGGAAGTAGAAATTTAATTTCAATATTAGTATGTCATTATTAAAGTATAAAAGTCACTAAAGAATTATATAAATCAAGTGGAAGTGTGATTTATATCTTATTTCTATTAAAAACAATATTTTTAAATTTCTTAAATATTTTATTTATTATAATATTTGTAAAACCATTTTATCTTGTTTTCTGTTATCATGTTTTCTAATGTTTGTAACATAAATATTGAATTTTAATTTTTGTAGTAAAAAATATTTTCATGTCCTAATTTTAAAATTATTATTTAATATTATAAAATAATTTAATAAATATAATATTTAATTTTTAAATAAAGTCTAATTTCATGGGTTAAGAATATGGTTCCTAAAAATAGGTTTCATTGAAATTGTGTTTTAAAGATTTAAATTTATATGTTGGGTAAAATTTTTCTATTTTAATAATTTAGAGGAAATTTATTAATTCATCATTTGAAAATTATTATTTTTATATTTAAAATCAAGCCAAATCACTATTTTATGACAACAAAAGTTTATGTAATATAAGACATTGATAACTAATTTTAAATTGGAATTAAAAGTAACTTATATAATAAAAATTAAAAAATACGGTTATAACTTATAAATTTTATTTGATATTATTAATTTTACAAAATAATTATATCATTAAATAAATATTATTTTAATTCATTTTAATATATTTAACATATAACAATAAATATATATAATGTATTGTTTTTGTAAAAATAATAATTCTCAATATTCACCTAATTTTTTTTTGAAAAGGTCTAAAATATTCATCCTAAGATATATTGGTGTTTTGGATTTAAAAATTATGTACATTTTTGGAAATTAAAATTATATATTTTATATAATAATTTTAAAATAAAAATTTCTATTAATAAAAATAATATTTGGGAAAACTTGAATTATTGAATCATTAAGTGTTATTAATCATATTTTTATTGAATTGTAAACTTGTTACTAAATTTTAATATACCATAGGATTTATAATTTTTATTATTTTACAATATTACATTTGTTCAATAATTATAATTCAATTTTTTTTGAAAATAATCTATTAAACATAAGCTTTTAAGTGGAAATATTTTCTAATTCATTGATAAATAAATTAGAACAAACCCGATATTGTATTGTTGGTGTTATCCTTATAATAATAAATAAAACGAAATGTTATCCCAAGACCACTATTTTATATAGAATATGATCAAATTCATTATCGACTAAGGGAAACCTGATGTAATCCTTATCCATTAGGTTATGATTTATAGGAAAACTATTATGCCTTCATATGTTAAATTAATATGATTACGATCTGGGGAAAATTTATTATATGAAACTATTATTTTATGTTAAATGATAATTCATTGGATATTTCATGTACTTTTACCATGAAATATAGATGAATATATTGGTTCAATGTTATTTCAATAAGGTATTTCTATCTACTCAGGTGTTCTCATATACTTACCATCTAATGAAAGATGATATTTTGATATGTTTTTTTACAATGATTCAAATATCAACCCCTTAGTTGACCATGAAATAAAATAATGTATGAAAAAGGAAAATATCATAAAAATCCAAATTTATATAAAACAAACTAAACCTATCTTTATTTTACATAATTTATTAATATTATTTATTGAATATCACAATAATATAAAAATTTCAAGAAGAAAAACATAAGCATTTTAAGGATAAAAAACATTGGAAACATAATTTAGGATACTTTTGATAATTTTCATCTAGTCAATCAACACTAAAAATTCTTCTAGGTGCCTCTAATGTTGTAATAATATTCATAATCATGTGAATGAGAACATAAGAAAGGTGTGAGATTAAACACTCATTATAGGAACATAAATCAACATATTATCATGGGATTGATTATTACCCTATGATAAAATATATGTGTGAGATAAAAGTAATATTAATAATAAAATTTACTAAAAAAATCAATAAGGAATTTAAGAATTTACTCTAATTTCAAATGATAAAACATATTCGACTGAATAAAAGTGTAGAAAAAGTAAACAATAATCATGATACATGGTAGAATAACGTAATTGTATAATAAAGAGATACAAAATTCAATAAATAACTGGAAACCAAAACCTCATGTATTACAAAATTACACATTATTTCTATCAAATAGTGTACTTGGTATAAAAATCGATGTTCCCTCTTGAGCTTGGGATAACAAATCTTATACCAACATAGGCTTCGTAAAATAACCCTATTTCCATAACAGTCTTTAGATAAATTTTTTCACCCTTCCATACTCGTTATAGCATACCAATTAAGAAAAATCCCTCTATTTTTGACACATTTTTTTTCAAATAAATTTTTTCTTATCTATATTTATCATTATACACAATGTTGAGATTACCATTTATTACACAAAATATAGATTTAAAAAAAATAAACATAGTATTAAAATATTTTTTTAATATTATAGTTATCACCTTCACATTGGACTGGTCAATATGAATAGGAATAACTAAATTATTAATACATTATGTACACATTTATATATGATGAATTTAATAGTGAACAATAAATTATAAATAAAATTAAAACCCTTTTGAAGATAAATGACAATATTTGTAGAAAAAAACATGTTATGTAAAGAAGACTATTTTAAATTATTTAATAAAAAAATATGTCTGAATTTTATTAATTAAATATATATATTATATATTCAATATAATTTTTAATATTTATCTTGTATGTTTTCTAGACAAGAGATAAGAATAAATACTACTTTAAACATAAACATTATTTTTTAAGGAAACAAGTTTTAATGAATTTGGAATAATTATTAGAAATTAATTTTATAATATTTTATAAAACTAGTTTCTTAAATTAAACATGATTTTTGAAATTGGAATATAAAAAATATCTTAGGAGGAATATTTAGGAATTTTTGTTAACAATCACCTTTAATAAATAGTAAATAATTTTTATGTTTTTTGTAATTTAATTTTTTTTTATATTATTTATAATTATAAATTATATATTTAATTGATATTAAGGTAAAAATATATAAAATATTAATCAATTTATTCAATTTATTTCATTTAAATATGTATTATTTTTTATTTGTATATAAAATCTTTGTAAACTTTTGGAAATTTTCATGATATAAAACACACTTTCTCGTCACTTTGTGACATTAAATATAATAAAAATTTTGACACTTTTTTTAATTGAATTCATAATATTTATTCCATATTTTGAATCGTATTAATTTTTAATTTCTAGAACTTTCATTATAACGTTTTATAGAAATAATTTTTATACATTGTAAAAATTAACTATCATCGATATGGTAAAAATGTATCACTTGGGGGCGTTAAACGTAGACGATAAGGGTAATAGCTAACCATAAAACTGTCCAACACCCATTACATATTAATATTTATAAACTATATAATTTATTTTCGTGAAAGGATCATTTAAATAGATTTTTTCATGAATAAAATGTGGATATGATTGAATATTTTAGAAAAATTACAAGTGTTCCACTTACCTCACTTATAAATGGCCACCCATTACCCTATATTCCTCACAAATAAAAACAATTTGTGTCATAAAATCCCATAACATACCAATTCTAAAATTCCCTACTCTTATACTTGAAGTATTTTTTTAAAATAAATCCTACCATGGAAGGATTTTGGTGAAAACCAAACGAGGATACTGGAAGTATTGGTCTTGTTGATCAATGTTCTTTTTTGGTTCTATTTATTCTTCCACGCCATTAAATTATTATTATACTATGTTCATATAATTATAATAGTATATTAAAAATATTTATATGTTTTAATATTATGTTAATGGAAAAAATATTTTTCTACTTCAATAAAATTGCTAGTGAAATCGTCATTCCTGTGTACAGAAGACTACCACCTCATGCACCAATGTCATTCAATTTTTTGTTACAGCAACTCATGGTTGTGTATGATGATGTATATAAATTATATAAATTATATTTTTTAGATAATATAACTATTTATTCATTATGTCATTTTTATGACATTTACGATCTATTATATAGGGGATAAAATAACATCGTTAATGTATATAGTAAACTACCACCTCGTAAACTAATTTGAATCAATTTTCACCAAATACTTATATTGATGATTTTATGTATAAATATATATGATAATTATAAAATAATAATTATATTAATTACATATATTTCATCATTAATTGTTAATATATCTATTTTCCTTTTCACACATAGAATATTGAAACATCATTCATGTAGATGTGGTCTACAACCTTCACAAACCGACGCACCACCCACATTAAACAACCACACCACATGGATTATATATATAATTAAATTTAAAGAAATAAAATTTTATTTTTGATATTATTATCATTTTATATAGTTAATATACTTTTTGACTATGTTCCATAATGAATTTGGAAAAAATATATTTGTTACTCATGCATATGTACTCCACACTGTCTTCATGATCATTAAATACATCATCTCTAAAAATAATTTTTCATGATTAGAAATATAATAATAAATTATCTATAAGTATTATAATTATTTCTCTATTTTTCATATATACTTTATTTAATCATAATTAATTTTATAGGACTGAATTTGAAAAATATAAATATATATGAAAAAAGTGGTTATTTACTGAAATGATATTTCTATAAATATTTGTTAATAAATTTTTAACAATATGATATATATTAATCACATATGGTATGATATATATTATCCTGGTTTTTTATAAATCTATAATAAAAATATATTTATTAAATACAATGTTTTAATTAAGGTCAAGGATTAAGAGACTTATAATGATGAAATTATTATATATCCTTTATTTCATGGGGAAACAAATTGAATAGTAATTTTCAATTTTAGGTGTATATCATTCAAATTTGACAGATTATATCTTCAATAACACTATTTTATTCATTATTATAGTTTCATTTTTTGTTACTCTATATTGGGGATTATGATTCGAATTATTAACAATGTGGTAAGATATATTTGTCCAAATTTTCCATCTTTGAGAAAGATTTTATGTTATATAGCTATATTAATTTTATGTGGATTAAATAATTTTACTATTACTTGATATATTGGTACTTTATTACTACAAATTTTATCATATAATTCATCTAATTTTATTCATTTATCAAAATTATGATTTATTGTTTTGAAATCAGTAATGATCTTATTTTATATTATTATTGTTTTTTAGATTTATATTTATGATGTTTATGATGACAAATCAATTAACCAAACCTTGAAAAAAGACATAAATTTTATTATAATTTGTATATTAATTATATTTCTAAGAAATAATACTGTTTTCCTACTCATTAGTATCTGAAATAATTTTTATATTTCGTAAGAAATCTTAATTTTATATCTCTTCTGTCAAAAATCTATTTTCATTGTAAACCATTTATCTATAAAATATCTAAAAAATTTAATATTAATATTTAATTATACAGAAAATAAATTTTTACCCATGTGTTCATTTTATCATTTTTGGTATTGTAATATTCTTTTTGTTTTCTATGTTATACACATATTGATTTTAATGAAAATGTTAAAGGAATAATTTTTATAAAATGTATGGAATGAATGAAAATTACCCTAATAATTTAATTTCGGGGTTAGTAAATATTTATTAAATGTTATTTTCAGAATTAACATTCAAAATTTATTAATTCCGAATAAATTTTTTTTAAAGGAAAATGATATTTTCTTAGAGAAATGTTTTAAATGATTGTCCAAATTTCTTTCCTACTATGATTAATTCATTTGAGTTCACCTTTGATTTAATGCGGATATCATCCAATGCTAAAATTATTGTTTTTCCTTCTCTGAATTGTTTTATGTTTACATGGAAATAATTATTATGAAACCCATTTCTATTACATATGTTCTATTATGATGAAATTTATATGAAACATGTATCATTTCATTGGTGATGATATGCAATTTTTTTGATCTTGTGTAAAAATTAAATATGATTTTCATTTTCAAATGTGTGGAATGAATATAACCGTTGTATTTATTAGGTAAATAGTGATAATTGATGAGTTAAAATAATATATTTCAATTTGATTACTTGTTAAAAAAGTTATGTGTGAACTTCATTGTATGATAAAAATCATATTGGTGAACCAGAATATATGTTCTTAATGACTTTTGTGAACATAATTATATGGGCACAATATAGGGAATATAACTTATTACATTTTCAAAATGTAATTCATGAAACTTATTACATGGTCATAATTATAATAATGAAAATCCATATCCTATCAATAGTTGTTAGTGTATACATGGATTCATGTCCCTAAGTAAATGTGATGGTGTAATGTCCCAACCCGGGTACCACGTGAAGGTGCCCTTAGTCGGTTCATAAAATAACATCAAGAACACCTCCTTTTACTATAGAGGCTTCCAACTAGCAGTGAGGGTCTAGTATGTCATTCAATGGGAGACTTCACCCTCATTTATCCGAGTAAAACATTATAAGAAATAAATAAACAAATGTGAAAGCATATATGACCATAAAAATACCCCTGTCACAAGATATCCAAATAATAAATATATTACTGAAATGAAATGGAAAAAATGTTATGACAATATATGTTTCATATGTATACAATGAAACTATAAATAAATACTCTATGACTCCCCAAGAGGTTTCTGAACCATTTATATCCTCCTTATCTGAGAACCATCCCAAATCATTAATCAATCCGAGGGACTTTTCTCTTATCATATCCAACAAAAATATACTCTATTAGTGTAACGATCATATAGCCCAAGTAGGGTGTGAGTACAACTCATTAGGACCCCACCAAAAGTGTCTAAAACAAGTCCATCCAAAATATTATGTATGTGGTTCTATAAGAAATAAGTCAATAGAATGAATAACCCTATATTACATTAACATTTATTCTTATCTAACTACATTCACTCTAATGTTATAAATAAGAACAATAAACCAAAAATAGATTCATATCATACTAGACACCGAAGTGTTCCCTAGTAATATCATATTTTTATATGTACATATTATGGGGGATCAAAATTTTCAATGTTTCTATGATATCACAGTACCTAATTCAAATCATGACAGTGTTCTATGTTTTCTTAGGTGAGGCCATAACTTAGAGCAAAATTATTTCAATACATTAATTTCACATTTAAATTCAATATTTCCAAATTTACCAATATCACAAATCTATTGAAGATGACCATGTTACAATGATTCCTTCTTAATATATTGACCATTTTATTATTCATTCATACATAATTAAATCATAATTAATTATCCACATCAATTCCATTACTAATCCATCAGTTAGTTAAATACATCAAACCCATTAGTTAAAACAAAAAATGACTAAATGCATAAATTCCATTAATAAATTCAATAATTAATCAACTAATATTTAAATTCATATCCCATAATTAATTTTCTAGAATTAATTATCTCATTTAAAATATAATATCGTCATAATTAATCACACAATTAATTATCTAGATCATAATCTAAATGGAAATAATTAAATCATTATTAATTATATCAACCTAACCAATTCAATATATCATAGTTAGTCCCAAAATTAATTATATATAATAATAATACTATAACTCATAATTAATTTCCCAAATTATTTATCTAATAGGGTTTCCACATAGTCTCATGATTAATTCCTCAACTAATCATTTATTTGGACAGTTCTTCGATAAATCAATTAGTCATCATAATTATACAATATTATTAAAATAAATTACGAATGGATGAATGAAATTATACAATTTTTCATATATGTATCAAAGACATGAATATGTGAATTATATATGAGACAACTTACCTATATTCATTTATCGGTGTTAGTTCAATGAATGTATGAAAAATATGATCAATAAAACAGCGGATGAAAATCTATAAACCAAAAACTAAGTTATCAAAATCTATTCAATCTAGATATAAGTCTGAAATGTTAGTTAAAGATCCCACAAAATATATTTATATCTAATAAAACATATGATATTGGCAATCAAAATATCATGAAAAGAGATAAGATAAGCATGGGGATGTGATCCACCTATAAAGTGAAGAAAAATATCTTTGATGTAATATTTCATTCATGATGAACATTGTTCTGATGGAATTGTAACCCCTCTAGAAATCTCTAGGACAGCCCAAAACCATCATGTCCCAAAACTTGGTCTCATTTGATGATTTTAATTGGTTTTATGGGATTTTAAAACTAATTTTTTTGGGTGAAAAGAAATAGCATAGACAGTTTCGTGGGCACTATAACACGGTTAGGTGAAATCATGATATAATTATATTGAACTAATTGTACGTTGTTTCATGATTTCCTAGTTTTGAGTGAATTTTATTTCTAAAATTGGATCTAGTCATGTGAACCCCTCCGGGTGGGTTCACATGGTTAGCTTGTCACAAACCTGCCCTGGTCGACCCTAAACCTATCACCCAATCTAGTCCATAAAATATCCCAAAGGGTGTTCCCAATCCCCATGAGATGGAATCTTTTATCGGGCTAAAAAATATAACCATTGGGAATTTTTTGGCCCATGATCAAAAGATAAATAAATAAATAAAAACAATCAATAAAGACAATACTAGTAAAATAATGAAAGAAAAAAACTCCACATACCTATGCATGACCATCCAGGTCACCACCCATCCAAACGTCAACCTAGTTCCAATAATGATTAACTCAGCCAAGATAAACTAATCTCAAGGAACCTAAAACCAAAATGATAAATATTTGCATTATCATTAAAATTATTAGTTGGGATTTAAAAATAAACCACGCCCAATTCCTCACCTCTAAAATGAAAACCATTCATTCCAATTTTAAAATAGGATATATAAAACTATGTTTTTTTCACAACTTATTAAATAAAAGAAATGAGATATAACATTTAATAAAAAACCGTATTTTTTTCAATTTTATATATCTAAATTAATTACTATAGAATACATGTAACTAGAATTAATTCTTTCTAATGTGAAATACTACCAAAATAGGTTCTTTATAATAAAAAAGAAAAGTAAAATTATCATGATAGAAAATAAAAAAAAGTGTCATAAAATAAAGTAGTAACATAAAATTATTCACCCATATGAATTTCCTAAACATCCATAGAGCAATCCCTGTACATACTCAGTTTGGAATCACCTGTCAATGTTTAGTAATTCCCCAATCTTAATAAACAATCAGCTTCCATTACCTGGCCTCTCCAGTTTCATAGCCCGCTTGGCAAAAAAACAAATATAGGGGGTACCAACCTGTCTAATCAGGGTTCATCAACAACTGTTACCCAACCCACTAAAAGAAACTGATGAACTCATGGTGGTAATTGTAATGTTGTGTATGTAGGAGGCCATCACACATGTGACTCACCTCAACTACCATCACTGCACTTACCTACCCCAAACATGACACCCTATATGATTACACATAATGGTATATACCTCCTATAGAGGTACCCATTATATTTATATATATGTGTGTATGTGTTTGTTTGTTTGGGTTTGTGTGTGTGTGTGTGTATAAACATATACATGCTATGTCAACAAAGGTTCCAACAGGTTTGTCACATCACATAAACTTTTAATCTTTTTTTCAAGGCACATTATGTTATCAACTAGAAAAGTAATACAATATTTCCAATATAGAATAAAAATATTCCAAAACAAAATCACACCTCAATGATATTTTCAATTCTATGTTCAAAACTAATAACACATTTAAAAAGATAAAAATTAGCCTTCATGTGATTTAATTTTCAAACCATTTTTCAAGGTGGTATGCAATTCAGGTTTAAAAAACTATTTACCAAATTCTTTTTGTTCTACAAAATAAATGTCATTAATAGTAAATTTGTAGATAATTATCCTAAAATAATTAGAAAAACATTATAATTAATATCTATTTGTAAACATGATGAGACATGTTTTACAAACTAGTGGGAAACCAATCTCCAAGAGGTGAAATCCATTTCGAAAAACACATATACAAATATACATATATTTATACCACATGAAAATGTAAACACTCATTAATAAAAAATATGAAATCATGGAATTCAAATTAATGGAGCATGCATTGAGGTCCAACCTCAAGTGAAATAAAGTTGTCCACTTCTACTCTTGGTGCATTAAAACTAGAAGCTGCAGCTCCCCCAATAAGCACATGTGCCTTCACATATATGAAAGGACACATATCCCATATTCCCACATTTACATTTCCCATGAACATGTGCTAGGGGATCCTTACATGTATTCTTATATGAATATACCAGTCCCTACTCACATACAATTGTATTTTTGTATATACACATGGTTACACCTAGCGTCATACATATATAATCACATTCCATGGATGATTATACATGTAACAAGGGAAACCACACATATATATATACACTTACCTACCCACATGAAAGTGAGATTTCCTAGGACCGGTGACACGAAACCGCACTATACAGTCCAACTCACTATGAAAAAATTAGAAGGAACACAAAAAATCCAATGAATTCCACAATATAATTGTGAAACCTACAAGCGGCATTATTGTACAAACATTAAAACACAAATATTTTGATGATAAAAGTACGATATTGCTTCAACTTACATGTGTATACATAATAATATATATATATATATATACCATTTGACCTAAGTGAATATTCCTAGAGCCATGAAGGAATATGCACAAGGAGGATATTTATGTATACATGATTACACATTTATATATATAGGTATTTTCCCTAGAAGACCAAAATCCACATCGGAATGTACAAAACATGCAACAAAGATAAAAAAGAAATCTAGAAATTAACAAGGGCCCCAATGAAAACTAAATTAAATAGGTCGGAAATATACTCCACACCACATACATTTTTACCATTTATATGATTTAATAAACCGTATAAATCTTTTATAAAACAAGTCCAAGGAGATTAAAAACATTAACACACAAATACCCACTTAAAATCCCATTTCGAGTTAAACTAAAAACAATATGATTATAAAATAAAATATGTATCCCTTGCATTATTTAATTAACTAGTTTCTTGTATTATAAAATGAAATCAAATATCAAAACATGTGTTACTCAATAAAGACACTCATTTTTTTGTAAAACTGCTACCATGAAAATCATATGCTTTATCCATCATATAAAAAATGGATTTTTAACTACATTATAATTAGTATGAACCTTAAAACACATAATGAATCTAATTTAACAGGTGGTAAATCGAGAAAAAAAACATATAAATTACCCCAAGGGAATGTAGTAGATTAAAATGAAGTGAATCTGCTTCTCTTTTGGGGGTGAAAGTCGAAAATCACACGAAGGTATCCAGGGAGAGGTATCTCCCACCATCGAACAAGAATAATCAACAAAAAATTGATCAAACCCAAACTAAAGGGGTTTGACCAAATAGAAAGGGGTGATGGGTAGAAATGAAATATTCATAAACAAGTAAGATATGCGAAAAGGACCACACCATTATAGACTAAAGAGGAAATACATAGATGATGATGTGTACACTACCTGGGTGTTGTTCATCCATGGGGTTCAGCCAAAGGGGTTGTACCATGTAGGTTTGAGTGGGATTCGAGAGAGGAGGCCACATTTGATGTGCTGCATTGCTGGGAGAGGGAGGTGCACCATGTATATGGGTGTTTGGAAATAGGTCCAATAGGAGGGGGTGTCGCACAATGAGAAGGATAAATGGTAGGGTTCAGCGTTGCACAACAGTTAGGGGAAAGGGAAAATCTTGGGTGTTGGGAGGGCCACCCTACGGATTCCAAACAAAATAAAACAAGAAAAAAATGATAAATCTAAACATAATAATAATAATAATAATAATAATAATAATATTGATTATAAAAATAATATCATCCCTAAAAACGAATGTTATATATAAAAATTATAGACGATGATCATGGTCATGGCGCATCAATTCTCCCACCCATGAAAAATTTATCACCATGAATGTACCAAAATACCCAGCCGTTAAAATCACAAAACAAGGACACATCGGTTCACTAAAAGATAACCCGACCAATTGTGGATCAGACTCATATATTAAAACAAAAACCTAAAACCTTGAGACCCAGACTACCAGGAGAAATAACAAACGACACATGACTCAGATTTTAATACAAACCCTCAACCTGGAACACACAGATCCCAAACATTGAAATAAATAGAGTGTCGTCCAGATCTCCAGTGAACATCTTCTATATGACCCATCATTTGGGATCACCATATAAACTTATTGGGGTCAGGCAGTGAAAAGGGAAATAGATTCCCCAAAAATATCACCTTGATGATTATGTTCTCCATAAATTGGTCCTATGTTGGTCTCATCACCATATTATGACAATAGTCGATTATTGAGTTACTAAGTGATTACAAATTAGAAAACCAAATAAGACCCGTGACATGATTGTGACCCCCTTAACTTCTTATGTATCACCTGAATAGCATGATGGAATAAATTTTTGAGAACCATAGTCGGTCTCCACACCATTTTACAAATTGATTAGTTCAATGTCTCCCACATGGGAATTCTCAATTCAGTTTAAACAATGTGTATATAATTTTCCATCATGAATGCACTAGAAACGGGATACAAAAAACATATGGAGAAACATGAACACGTACTAGCATGAAACCCTTAGAACAAGGTAAATGAAAACAAAAGAGACAATGGACAAACTGCAAACCATGCAATGATTCATAAGATCCATAAATTGTATACATCTATAAACCAACATCACCCAATAGCTAGAATTGGTCCAATGAAAGACCAACCATTTAAAGATTACACTAACAAGACAAAACCATTGAAATATTATAATAGTGGCCCCCAAGACCGTTGAAACATGACCCCCCCTCAAATAATAGGCAACCAGATGAAGCGAAAATGTTACTGGTATATTCCAAAAAAAATAATGATGACAAGTCAGTTGCTTATACCTCACACCTGGAAACCACTTGACTTCATGAAAAACATCTATCTAAGTTATATGGATATAACTATGATGTATTGAATCATATTATACATGATATTCATGAACTAATAGCCTCAATCTGAGTCTTTATCTTCTAGAAAGACCACTTACTAACTCCCCCATGTGACCCAAATAGCCTCACCTTTAAAAATCCAATAGAATATTATAATGAAAATATTTGAGTGCCCAAATAGACCACAATTGATGAAATAGATTTAGTGGAATTAGGAATGAGTAATAGTATATGAAAAAGGACTCATGACAAGAAAATATTCCTCTAGTTCAACCTCAGGAACAGAGGGGAAAGGCTTCATGAGAACCTTGAAAAATGAAATTTTAATCAGTCTCTGTTTTCTCTAAGTGACACCAACATGCAAGGGGAAGGTTTAGATCATCCTTATCGATCCCGAACATGACCCTTAAAATAAATCTAGGAAAAATTTCCCTTCATAACACTTGTACTACCTAATTAATAAAAAAGTCTATACATCCTGAAGTTACAAAACAACCCCATCGAACCGTGGCCACCATAGGGAAAGCAAGCCACAAAAAAAACCCCACCACTCCACTAAGTGTCTGAGTAAAACTATCAATCAAAAAAGAGTCAACTGAGAGAAATTGGACATTCCAGTGTATCATACATTAATCAAGAAGCAAAAAAACAACCTTAATAACTTTACACAACATGCCTCCGTAATTAACCATAAATCATTAACTCAAACTCAAAAAATCATTTCAACAATGAAAAACCAACTCAAAAATATGAATCATTCCCATCGACTAATACATATCCAAACCAAACCCTAACAAAATTAAATATCAATCGATATAATACCAATATCAAATACCCAAACAATCATAATCCCATCATTCAAAAATGACCATATTCAAAACCATCCAATTCCAAATCAATCCAATCTCGATAATCCAGTTCATAAAATCCAATTCCATTTCAAAATTTAGTAAAAAAATTCATCCCAACACATCATTATTCAAAACATGATTTTGGAAATCAAAAAAAAGCCTTAAAAATCAAGCAATCACCATTGATTTTCCATGAAACCACACATATATACAAAACCCAGAAAACTAAGGCACCCATACATGTGTACCAACACCCATCCAAATATAATTATATTCATCCATACATGTGGTAATCTATAAGAATTAAAAATAAAAACAAAACCATATCATATCAAAATTAAATCATAGTACCTAGATTTGAAGCTCCAAAACAATTTTTAAGGAATATTTTTCAATGTTAAACTAAAGCTTCTCAAATTATTGTTTCCAATAAACATCCACTTTACATTCCACAATAACTTCCAAAACCCACCAAACAAATTCCACAATATTTTCAATTTCACATTTTAGAAAAAATTTCATAACATCAAAGAATATTCTAAAACACTTTCAATTCCCCAAACCACTCATTACATTTTTAATGAACGCTACATTTTTAGTTTGAAAAACCAATTTTAAAAGACCAATTATCAATTTCACAACCTGATAAAGACACCACAAAACCAAATAAAACACACACAATTATTATTCCTAACCATCCAATTCCCTGTATAAATCAGGATTCCATATTCACAATTAAACAACAACTACAAATGATTTAGTCACACAGCTTGGATCACCATGCACGAACTGAGTGATCATAATGGAATAATCAAAAGTGATTGTATAGTATTCACAAGGATTTCATGGATGTGCAAAACATCCATTCAGCACTACAGAATTACCATAGAATCTCCATAATAACAAAAAAACATTAAAATAAAAATAAATACCATAAATACAATTGATATCCAGACATGGAAATTGAGGCAAGACTATTTCGGACCACCCTAACAATTCAAGTGTCTTTTTGAATATGTGTTGATCATTCACCTACTCATAATTAACTAGTGGAATTCCACCAATAATCACTCCAAAATATATGACATCCCAAAATGGAAAGGCTAAAACTAAATTTGATACCATTTTGTTAAGTACGCTCTCGGGTCATCCCTGAGCTGTTCAACAGAGCCAGTCTGCATCATGACCCAAAGGGAATTTCTGATCACCACGAGATAAAAACAACTGTCAAGCATCAAAATATAAATATTGGTAATTATTTGGACCATGATAAAATGATAAAGTGATTTCTAATTTTTTTTGATAAAAATAAATCTCATAGAAAAATGAATAAAAGTTGCACATACCTTCACGTTTCCTTCAAAGTCACCTCCCACCAAATGGCTGACCTGGCTCTAGAAATGAGCAACTCAGCCAAGAATAACTAAGAAAAGTTAATTAAAAATTGAAATGATAAAAATAGTTTTGAGAACTAAAATGACTTGTAGGGAATGAAAAAAAACATTCCTAATGATCCACATCTAAAATTAATTCTATTCGTACCAATTAGAATATATGATATATAAAAAAATGCATGTTTCACACCTTTAACAAAAAATTAATAAGGATTTACATTAAAAAAATACATTGTTTCGATTTAATTATTCTAAATTTATTATCAAAGCATACATGTCATTGTAATGAATTATTTTCAAATCCTACTTGTACCAAAATATGTTCAGTATTATAAAAAAGCAATGTAAAAGTGTCATGATATCAAATAACAAAAAGTGTCAAAAAATAAACAATGAACATACAAGTATGAAACCATGGTAATTTACTAAACATCCTTAGATGGATCCCTCGATATACTTAGTTCGGTATCATCTACTGATAGATAGTGAAGCCCCTTTGTCAATAACCAACTAACTACCCTAACATGGCCTCACTTGTGGCACAACATTCCTGGCATTACATAAAATACAAGGGTACCAAACCATCTTATTATGGTCGATCAACAGCTGTCACTCAACCATCTAAAAGACTCCCTTTAACCCATGGTGGTAATAGTAATGATGTGAAAGTAGGAGGCCCTCACATGTGTGACTGACCTCACCTACCGTTACCACACTTACCAACCAAAAAAATACATCATATACAATATTCCATAATGGGACATCCCCTATATAGTGGTCACCACTATATATATTTGTGTTTGTATGTTTCTATGTTAGTATAATCATTTACACGCCACATCAACAAAGGCTCCGACCTAAACATCGCATAACATAAACTTGTAAACCATTTTACAAATCACATTATTTTTTCAACATGGCCTTTAATACCATCATTACAATAAACCATAAAAATATTCCAAACCAAATTCACTTCACAACACCATTTTAAATTGCATGTTAAAAACACTCAACACACTTTACAAGTGACAAATGAGCCTTCAAGTCATTATGTTGTCAAACCATGCTTCAAGGATCCAAACAATTCATGTTTAAAAAAATTAATTAAAGCATATTTGATTAAAAATAATAAACATTATATTCTGTAAACTTTTTGAAAAGTATTCTAAACAACTTAAGAAAAATGTATGACTAAAAACAATTTGTAAATTGGATAATACAAGTTATTGAAACTCAGGGGATACTAATCATAATGAGGTTCAATCTATTTCACCAAAAACAAATACATATCTACATATATAAATACCACATGAAAATAAAAACACACTAAAAAACTATGAAATAATGGAATTAAAATTAAAGGAGTGGGCAGAGAGGACCTACCTAAAGTGGATCCAAGTCGTACACTTCGGCTATTGGCACATTCTAACTAAAATCTACTACTCCCCCAGTAATAATATGTGTCTTCACATATTTGAGAGGACACTTATCCCCTATGAAAACAATTTCATGGCCCACGAACATGTTAACAATGATCCTTACAAGTATATTCATACGCATATACCAGTCTCCGCTGACTAACGTATTCATTTTTATATATACACAAAGTAATTACTAGCCATGTGAATATATAATAACTTACATGGATGATTATACATGTAATGGTAGAAACCACACATATATATACTAATATGTGAACACACAGGAAAGTCTCCCTTGGACTAGTGACTCAAAACCATACCAAATATTCCAAGAGACGACACAAAAAATTATAATGAACCATAAAAAATAAAAATAACTCCACAAAAAATGTGTGAAACCAAATAGTGGCATAAAATTACATTCCATAAAACATGCATATTTTGACAAATGGTATCTTGAGAAAACTTCACCTTATAGACATATACCTTTATATATATATATTCCCTTAAACCTAAATGAAAATTACCCACTCCATGAGGGAATATATAAGGCCTCAGCCTTAAACCTTACTTACTCTTGAGTTATTACAAGATTACACATTGAGGATCATTTCGGGTATAGAGTTTTAGAGAATTAGATCATAAAACATTCACTACATTCCACATATAAACAAAGTGGTTACATAAAGATAGTATTCATCATTCCCATCAATGGAAACACATTTAAAATAAAACATGGATTATTTCTTGACACTTCCTTGACACTATCATCATATCATGTATCTTTCCCTTGACCTGTGAAAAACATTTCAAAAAACACATGGGATGAGCATAAAAATCTCAGTATGGGTTATAAAAACATGGAAAGGAGACATGAGTTCATATATACATAAGAATGAAATCATTCTTTACCCATAAAACATAGGCACTTTAACATACCTCATAAAATCATGAATAAATCATAGAAATCATAAGACATAAAGGTAACTTGAGGCATTCATAACATTCTT
Source organism: Viscum album (assembly GCA_963277665.1). Taxonomy (NCBI): domain Eukaryota; kingdom Viridiplantae; phylum Streptophyta; class Magnoliopsida; order Santalales; family Viscaceae; genus Viscum; species Viscum album. Next base: position 495,679,412 of record OY728123.1, on the reverse strand, counting down.
AGGTAGGGAGTAACACTCTTGGTTACGTTTGGAATACCCATCACAGTATATTCCCTAAATCTCTTCGGAGAAACCTTAACGTTTCACTCCTTTACGTTACCCAATTCATTGGAGAGCTATATCGGGCTCACCCTCCCTTATTTTATCACGGAACCACCCGTCTTCATAATAATGCCCAAGAACCATAACATAATCGTATCACATAAAACATGCATAAAGGAAACAAAAAATTTCCACATTTCAATCACAAGATATCAATACAACACAAAAAACATTTTGAAAACCATCTTCAATACCAAAATAAAAGAAAAGTAAAACATGGTATTTATTTTTCTTTTAAAAAGAAGGTATGGCTTGTAGAGGAAGCCGAAACTCAAATAACGGTAACGACGGCGGAGAAGTCGTTGTCGCCGCATACGTACGACAAAAACATTCCCTTTTGTCTTTTAGTAAATGCTTTGTATAAAAAAGATTCCTTTTGAATAAACATAAAAGTCAAAGGGCTTTATACACCGTATAAAAGAAAGTTGTGTATAAAATAAAATATGCCTCAATGAAAGGAGATTGAGACGAAGTCCCATACCTCGTATCCGACTTGACCCGACCATTCTTTAATCTCCTGAATAATAAACTTGAGTTAATATCTTCTTTCTTATGAACCTTTTTCAAGTTCATTATTCCTTTTATACCATGTTATGAACATCATGTAATCATTTAAGTTAATAGTGGTCATTTTGTCGGTATTTGGTTCTTAAGTCAATAATAGACTTCTTACACTAACATGTTGTTAATTTGGTCAAAGGTTCATTATATCCAGAATGATATTAATTATTTGGATAACATATATATCATATATATTAATCATATACATGTATTTATAATATTACATCACATTTAGAGATATGAAATGAAATGCACCGTTCATGGAGACGGTAAGCCGTACGTACGCATGAACGCTACTTCCATTTCTATTTCGTATTTTCTGGAATGGAATCATAATGATATAAGAGTATATTATAATTACAGTATAAAAACATATATAATATCATTAACATTATCCTTTACACATCCCACATATGGTATTAACGAATAAAATCACTTTCAGGGGGCGGTAGTCCGCACTTCCTAAAATGAAGATATCGTGTTTACCCATAATGGAAACCATAAAGGTATGACCAAAATGAAAAAAAACAGAAGCTTAATGAAAAAATAAACATATTATATATCATATATAAAAATAGTGACATCATAATGGCCACCTTTGAAGGTGTTAAATGAGTATTGAACAATCATCGTTTCGAGAGGCAGAATTTCTCCATCCACGGAAACTGTATGTTCTTTAACCAGTTGATGTAGTTTTGTGAGAGTGTAGCTCAAATAAATCTTATAACAAAATCCTGGTATATTTAATATACTGGTGTTGTTACAAAATAAGTAAATAAAAAGAGTTTAGGGGGTTGGAGAAGAAAAATAAAACAACTGAACATGAGAGAATGAATTACCTTTAAAAGTGTAACTCCTTTTGATTTGAGCCTAAAGGCTTCCTTTGAAAGGATTCTTCCCAAATGGAATCCTCTAGGATGAGGAGAGGTATGTGGAGAGAGTAAATGGGCAGGGGTTGGCCGAGCCAAAGGCTTGAGGAGTGTGTGAAATGAGGTAGAGGTGGGGGCCTTTTATAAGAGGAGAGGAGGGGCACTTTTGGAAAGTAAAGAAATATTACTTTATTTGAAAATGTGTTTCAGTTTTAAAAGGTCCCACATTGATATAATTCGTGTATACGGTGATAAGGGTTCGAAATCCACTCATCCAATTGGTTTTGGACATGTGTAGTTCATAGATTTTACATTATCTTTCCATTTTATTTAAATCGTCAAATAATGATGTCATCGCTGCATCATTATTATGTCATAAATAATTTAATTTATTTAATGTCTAAAAATTATAAAAAAATACTATGATGTAGGAAATCTTTTTATCCTTCCAATGACTATTTATAATCAAAAATATGATCTTTATAACCACATGTAAAAATTGTTTTCGTGAAACATATTATGTTTGTGTCATTTTTACTTTTACATTAAATAAAAAGTTGTTTATGTCATTTCCCAACCAAAGTGGATCCATGGGGTCCCCAAGTTGACCCAAGGCTTGTATTGGTCGGCCATGACACAACCAATGAGGGTAGGACATGTTTCAAGCTCATCTTATTTTATTAAAGCATTTTTTTTACCTTAAACTACACTAATTACCACTAATCGCGATTAAGAACTTAATAAGTTACTATTCACCAAAAAATTATTATAATCTCATTGAACCACATTTTAATTATTAATTACAACCATGTATGTTGTATTTTTGAAATTCAAAACACAATGATGGAAAAATTTCATTTAAACGGAAAATCCGTCTTTATAAGTACAACTTAGTGGTTTCACTATTCATCAAAAATTGAAGTTTTTTAGAAAATTACCAAAAATTCACCCTAAGCTATATTTGATATTACGAATTCAAAAATGAAGTATATTTTACAAAATTCAAAACATAAAAGTCACATTAATTAATTTAATAATTAATTCCCGCTGTCAGAGCAAATAGGGTGTTTTTATGTAATAATAAGTATCAAAAGATTGACACTAGTTTAAGTCCAATTTCAAAGTGAAATTTATTCCAATGACCACCATTGGATTAAATGGTAAAAATATATTCATATTACACATTAAGAAAAATTAAAATGATAATCTAATCATATAAATAAATTATATTAAAAAGCAGTTTTGATGTAAAATGCAGTATTTTTCACTATTCATTAAAAAATGAACGTTGTCAGAAAAATACCAAAAATTCACACAAAGTAAATTTTGATGTCCCAATCATAAAGAATAAGTTTATTTTGACAAAAATAATTTATAAAATTTTCAAAAGATATATTTAAAAAGGGTTTTCCATTATAAGGCAGTAAAACAATCTTTTAAGAATATTAGTGTATTCCATGCTTAAGATTGGATTTATTTTCATTTTAAGCCTCTAAAACACTATCTTAATCATTAATAGACATAGATAAAAATATCTATTATTCATTACTTACTTGGGATGTTACATCCTTCCCCCCTTTAGAAAATTGCGTCCCCGTAATTTATTTACTTATCGAATAAATGGGGGTACTTATCCCTCATTGCATTTTCAGATTCCCATGTTGCCTCTTCAATCATGTGGTTTTTCCACAAAACCTTTACCTGGTGAATCACCTTATTCCGTAACACTTGCTCCCTATGGTCAAGAATCTGGACCGATTATTCCTCATAAGATAGGTTCTCTTCCAGCTGAACTACCTCTGGACTCAAAACATGAGATGGATCTGGCATATACTTTCTCAACATCGAAACGTGAAAAACATTGTGTACCTGAGATAAACTCGGAGGTAAATCCACTCGGTATGCAACTGATCCAACTTTCTCCAGAATTTCATATGGTCCAACAAACCTTGGAATCAACTTTCCTTTCTTACCAAATCTCATCACACTTTTCCAAGGAGAAAACCTTGATAAAAACATGATCACCTACCTCGAAAGATAGATCCTTCCTCCGGTTATCCGCATAACTCTTCTGCCTGCTCTGAGCTATTCTCATGTGTTTCTGAATCAGCTGAACTTTTTCTACCATCTCTTCTACCAATTCTGGTCCCATCAACTTCCTTTCACCCACTTCATCCCAGAAAGCTGGAGTTCGACACCGCTTCCCATATAATGCCTGAAATGTTGCAATCTGTATACTGGAATGAAAACTGTTATTATATGAAAATTCAACCAAAGAAAGATGTTGGTCCCAACTTCCCTGATAATCCATAGAACAAGCTCGTAGCATATCCTCCAATATATGAATTGTTCGTTCTGACTACCCATCTGATTGAGGATGAAAAGCTATACTAAAATTTAATTCAGTACCCAACGACTTCTGAAGGCCTTTCGAAAAGTTAGAAGTAAACCTGGGATCACAATCCGATACAATGGAGAGAGGAACTCTATGTAACCTGACTATCTCTTTAATATACAAACGGGAAAGTTGATCTAGGGAAAAGGTATCTTGTATAGCATGGAAATGAGAAGATTTAGTCAAGCGATCAACAATAACCTAGATTGCATTATTACCTCGAGATTTCTTTCAGTAATCCCACAACAAAGTCCATGGATATATTCTCCCATTTCCACTCTGGAACAGGTAAAGGCTGAAGCATCTCTTTCGGTAACTGCCACTCTACTTTAACCAGTTGACATGTCAAACACTTCACAGTAAAATCAGCAATGTCTCTTTTCATTCCATCCCACCAGTAATACTCCCGCAGATCACTATACATCTTAGTACTGCCCGGATGAACTGAAAATGGAAAACAATGAGCTTCACATAACAACTATCTCTTCAACTGTGAATCACAAGGCACACACAATCTCTTCCCAAATCTCAAAACACAATCATTATCAATTTTGAATTCAGGCAACTTACATTTCTAAACCAGCTCTACCTATTTCTGCAACTCACTGTCTTGCTTCTGTGCTTGCTTGATTCTATCTGATAGAGATGATCTCACTGATAACTGAAACAAAACAGAAGGACATCCTGCACCAACAACTTCTATGCCAAAGTTCATCAAATCCTTAACCAAAGGATCATGTTCCAAACACAACATTTTTAATGAAGCATTACTTTTTCGACTCAAAGCATCAACCACTTTATTTTCTTTTCCCAGATGGTAATGAATTGTACAATCATAATCCTTAATTAATTATAGCCATCTCCTCTGTCTCATGTTTAACTCTTTATGAGTGAATATATACTTTAAACTTTTTTTATTGGTATATATTTCACACTTTACTCCATACAAATGATGCCTCCAAATTTTTAAAGCAAAAACAACAACAGCTAATTCCAAATCATGTGTAGGGTAATTTACCTCATGAGATTTCAACTGTCGTGAAGCATAAGCAATTACCTGATCATTCTGCATTAGGACGCAACCAAGTCCTTTCAATGAAGCATCACTGTATATAACAAACTCACCATTCCTGGAAGGTAGTGCCAAAACTGGAGCATTCACCAATCTTCTTTTCAATTCCTGGAAACAATCATCACATTCTTTTGTCCAGATAAACTTAACACCCTTCCGAGTTAGCTAAGTCATTGGACTAGATAACCGTGAAAAATTTCTAAAAAACCTTCGGTAATAGCCCGCCAAACAAAGGAAGCTACGAATCTCGGTTACATTTGTGGGTCTTGGCAATTCTTCCACAACTTTTTTTTTGCAGGATCAACAGTTATTCCATCTTTAGAAACAATGTGACCAAGGAAAGAAATTTGTTGCAACCAAAACTCACACTTGCTGAATTTCCCATACAGTTTTTTTTCTTTTAAGGTTTGAAAGATAACCCTTAAATGTCTTTCATGCTCCCCTTTACTTTTAGAAAACACCAAAATATCATCAATGAAAACCACCACAAACTTATCCAAGAACTCATGGAAAATTCTATTCATTAAGTCCATGAATACAGCAGGTGCATTGGTTAGCCCAAAAGGCATTACTACAAATTCATAATGGCTATATCTTGTACGGAACGCGGTCTTCGGAATATCTGCCTCCTTTACCTTCAGATGATGGTACCCCGATCTCAGGTCAATCTTTGAAAAAAACTGAGCTCCCTGGAGCTGATCAAACAAATCATCAATATGAGGTAAAGGATATTTGTTCTTAACAGTGATATTATTCAAGGCTCTATAATCAATGCAAAGTCTCATAGAACCATCTTTCTTTTTAACAAATAAAACAGGAGAACCCCATGGTGATGTGCTAGGTCTAATGAAACCTTTCTCTAATAAATCTTGCAATTTCTCCTTCAACTCTAAAAGTTAAATTTGTGCCATTCGATAAGGGGGTTTTGAAATTTTCTTAGCATCAGGAACTAAGACAACAGTAAACTCAACTTCCCAATCTGGTATTATTCCAGGCAACTCATCAGGAAAAACATCAGGATACTCATTTACCACTGGCACATCATTAATCTGAACAGTTCCTTTATTTTCAACGATGTGTGAAAGGTAACATTCATTTCCATCTTTTACAAGTTTCTCGACCTCTTGATATGTTACCAAAAGTAAGGGTTCATTCCTGTAAACAAACTAAAAGTCTTTCTGAAAAGAAACTTATTTAGCTCTACAGTCAATCTTAGCATGGTAAATAGAGAGCCAATCCATACCCAGGATAACATCAAACTCTACTAGAGGTAGAACAATAAGGTTTTCAAGTAGGTTCTTTCCACAGATAAGGATAGGAAGATTATTATAAATTCTTTTTGCCTCAACATTTCCCCCAGTTGTTTTTACCAAAAGTTCAGGAGTCATTTCTTGAGATGGTATTCCCATTTTACTAGAAAAGGTTTCAGAGATGAAAAAATGTGTAGACCCCGAATCAAACAACACACTGGAATAATTAGAAAAAACAAACAAAGTACCTGATACAACTTCATTTGATGGCCCGACATCTGCTGAAGTAGTTGCAAAGGATTTCACCACCCCTTTATGCTTGTAGTCTAACTGCTTCCCATCACTCAAGCTCTTTGTCGGACACTCGTTTTCATAGTGACCCATCTCATTGCACTTATAACATTTCACTAACTGTAAATCAAATTTGTTCTTACCTTCACCTTGATCCTTTTCAGTGAAATCACGAGCCTTATTTCCCATCTTACCACATCAGTAGAACTTTCCAGAATTCAGAAGACATTCCCCAGCATTCCTTTTTCCACATTTATCACAAACTGGAAACTTAGTTCTCTTACCATCAGACATTTTTGAAGAATTCTTACCTTTCTCCTGCCACCTCGGTCTTTTCTTCTGCTGGTTTTTATAGAACACTTGGTCATCGACAAACTCCATTTCCACCTGCTCAGAACATCGAACAAGCTTTTCATAACTTTTAAACTCACGAGAAGCTAATGCCCTTCGATATTTTGGCTTTAATCCTGACTAAAAATGATTGATTTTACTATCAAGGTCTCGGATAAAATTTGGAGCATACCTTGCCAATCGAGTAAACCTTTCTTCATAGGCATCCACTGAGTCCTCCTCTTGCCTCAATTCCAAGAATTTCTTTTCCATCCTTCGTCGAACAGCCTTAGGAAAATACTTCTCAAGAAACGTACCATTGAATTCATCCCAGTCAAGAGCATCAATCTCATCGGCGTCCCTGATATTTTTAACCATTGACCAGCACTGATCTTCCTCACCCTCCAAACGGTAAATATCAAGACTAACCTTTTGATTGTATGAACACCCCATGACATCGAAAATCTTCTCCAGTTCTTTAATCCACCCTTAAGCTAGAACAGGGTCAGATGATCCTCTGAATGATGGTGGATTTTACCTCATGAAATGTTCCACCACTGACATGTTCCTCTGCGGTTGATCTGGCTGATCTCGTGCATGGATACCACCACCATTAATCGCTTGAGTCAACTGCGCCATTACTGCAACAAACTGTTCAGTTCCAATTCCGACCATTTCTGGATGCTGATTCGGAAGGTTATTTCCTTCTGTATGCCTTCCTAGCACTGCTTCCCTGTTTCCTCTTCGGAAAACCATTCTGAACAAACATGTCTTAGATGAAGTAACATGGTAATCTTCAAATGATATATCATTTCAGAAAAAAAAAATTGGATAATCATTTAATAGAATTCTAACTCCAAAAGTTATCTAAACCGACCTCTGATACCAACTATAAGTCCCCAGCCTTAAACCTTACTTAATCTTGAGTTATTACAAGATTACACATTGAGGATCTTTTCGGGTTTAGAGTTTTAGAGAATTAGATCATAAAACTTGCATTACATTCCACATATAAACAAAGTGGTTACATAAAGATAGTATTCTTCATTCCCATCAATGGATACACATTTAAAATAAAACATGGATTATTTCTTGACACATCCTTGACACTATCATCATTTCATGTACCTTTCCCTTGACCTGTGAAAAACATTTCAAAAAAAACTTGGGATGAGCATAAAAAGCTCAGTATGGGTTATACAAACATGGAAAGGAAACATGAGTTCATATATACATAAGAATGAAATCATGCTTGACCCATAAAACATAGGCACTTTAACATACCTCATAAAATCATGAATAAATCATAGAAATCATAAGACATAAAGGTAACTTGAGGCATTCATAACATTCTTACGTAGGGAGTAACCCTCTTGGTTACGTTTGGAATACCCATCACTGTATATTCCCTAAATCTCTTCGGAGAAACCTTAACGTTTCACTCTTTCACGTTACCCAATGCATTGGAGAGCTATATCGGGCTCACCCGCCCTTAGTTAATCATGGAACCACCCGTCTTCATAATAATGCCCAAGAACTATAACATAATCGTATCGCATAAAACATGCATAAAGGAAACATAACATTTCCACATTTCAATCACATGATATCAATACAACACAAAAAACATTGTTAAAACCATTTTCAATACCAAAATAAAAGAAAAGTAAAACATGGTATTTATTTTTCTTTTAAAAAGAAGGTATGGCTTGTAGAGGAAGTCGAAACTCAAATAACGGTCACGATAGCGGAGAAGTCATTGTCGCCGCATACGTACGAAAAAAACATTCCCTTTTGTCGTTTAGTAAACACTTCGTATAAAAAAGATTCCTTTTGAATAAACATAAAAGTAAAAGGGGTTTATACACCGTATAAAAGAAAGTTGTGTATAAAATAAAATATGCCTCAATGAAAGGAGATTGAGACGAAGTCCCATTCCTCGTATCCGACTTGACCCGACCGTTCTTTAATCTCCTGAATAATAAACTTGAGTTAATATCTACTTGCTTATGAACCTTTTTCAAGTTCATTATTCCTTTTATACCATGTTATGAACATCATGTAATCATGTAAGTTAATAATGTTCATTTTGTCGGTATTTGGTTCTTAAGTCGAAAATAGAATTCTTACACTTACATGTTGTTAATTTGGTCAAAGGTTCATTATATCCAGAATTATATTAATGATTTGGATAACATATATATCATATATATTCATCATATACATGTATTTATAATATTACATCACATTTAGAGGTAAGAAATGAAATGCACCGTTCATGGAGACAGTAAGCCGTACGTACGCATGAACGCTACTTCCATTTCTATTTCGTATTTTTTGGAATGGAATCATAATGATATAAGAGTATATTATAATTCCAATATAATAACATATAAAATATCATTAACTTTATCCTTTACACATCCCACATATGGTATTAACGAATCAAATCACTTTCAGGGGGCGGTAGTCCGCACTTCCTAAAATGAAGATATCGTGTTTACCCATAATGGAAACCGTAAAGGTATGCCCAAAATGGAAAAAAAATAGAAGCTTAAGGAAAACATAAAAATTTTATATATCATATATCAAAATAGTGACATCATAATGGCCACCTTTGAAGGTGTTAAATGAGTATTGAACAATCATCGTTTCGGGAGGCAGAATGTCGCCATCCACGGAAACCGTATGTTCTTTAACCATTTGATGTAGTTGTGTGAGAGTGTAGCTCAAATAAATCTTATAACAACATCCTAGTATATTGAATATACTGGTGTTGTTACAAAATAAGTAAATAAAAAGAGTTTAGGGGGTTGGAGAAGCAAAATAAAACAAATGAACATGAGAGAATGAATTACCTTTAAAAGTGTAACTCCTTTTGATTTGAGCCTAAAGGCTTCCTTTGAAAAGATTCTGCCCAAAAGGAATCCTCTAGGATGAGGAGAGGGATTTGGAGAGAGTAAATGGGCAGGGGTTGGCCGAGCCAAAGGCATGAGGAGTGTGTGAAATGAGGTAGAGGTTGGGGCCTTTTATAAGAGGAGAGGAGGGGCACTTTTGGAAAGTAAAGAAATATTACATTATTTGAAAATGTGTTTCGGTTTTAAAAGGTTCCAAATTGATATAATTCGTGGATAAGGTGATAAGGGTTAGAAATCCACTCATCCAATTGGTTTTGGACATGTGTAGTTCATAGATTTTACATTATCTTTCCATTTTATTTAAATCGTCAAATAATGATGTCATCACTGCATCATTATTATGTCATAAATAATTTAATTTATTTAATGTCTAAAAATTATAAAAAAAATACTATGATGTAGGAAATAGTTTTTAGCTTTCCAATGACTATTTATAATAAAAAATATGATCTTTATAGTCCCATGTAAAAATTGTTTTCGTAAAACATATTATGTTTGTGTCATTTTTACTTTTACATTAAATAAAAAGTTGTTTATGTCAATTCCCAACCAAAGTGGATCCATGGGGTCCCCAAGTTGACCCATGGATTGTCTTGGTCGGCCATGACACAACCAATGAAGGTAGGACATGTGTCAAGCTCATCTTATTATATAAAAGCATTATTTTTACCTTAAACTACACTAATTACCACTAATCGCAATTAAGAACTTAATAAGTTACTATTCAACAAAAAATTATTATAATCTCATTGAACCACATTTTACTTCTTAATGACAACCATGTATGTCGGATTTTTGAAATTCAAAACACAATGATGGAAAATTTTCATTTAAACGGAAAATCAGTCTTTATAAGTACCACTTAGTGGTTTCACTATTCATCAAAAATTGAAGTTTTTCAGAAAATTACCAAAAATTCACCCAAAGCTATATTTGATATTAAGAATTAAAAAATGAAGTCTATTTTCCAAAATTCAAAACATATAAGTCACATTAATTAATTTAATAATTAATTCCTGCTGTCAGAGCAAATAGCGTGTTTTTATGAAACAATAAGTATCAAAAGATTTACACTAGTTTAAGTCCAATTTCAAAGTGAAATTGATTCCAATAACCACCATTGGATTAAATAGTAAAAATATATTCATATTAGACATTAAGACCAATTCAAAAGAAAATCTAATCATATAAATAAATTAGATTAAAAAGCAGTTTTGATGTAAAATGCAGTATTTTTCACTATTCATTAAAAAATGAACATTGTCAGAAAAATACCAAAAATTCACAAAAAGTAAATTTTGATGTCCCAATCATAAAGAATAAGTTTATTTTGACAAACATAGTTTATAAAATTTTCAAAAGATAGATTTAAAAAGGGTTTTCCATCATAAGGCAGTAAAACAATCTTTTAATAATATTACTGTATTCCATGCTTAAGATTGGATTTATTTTCATTTTAAGCCTCTAAAACACTATCTTAATCATTAATAGACATAGATAAAAATATCTATTATTCATTACTTACTTGGGATGTTACAGAATATGAAAATGGAGGATATACATATATATATATATGCATACCCATGTATATACATATAGGTCTTTGCTGAGGATGACCAAAATCCACAGCGTGATGAACAAAGAATGGTACAACAATAAAAATAAGCCTAGAAATAACCGAGGGAGCCAAAAAAACATAATTAAATAAGGAATCGATAGAAAAATCACCACAAACATGTTTCACAACTTTAATATGATTTAATAAAATAATTAAAAAATTATAAAACGGGTCTAAGGAGAATCATATAATTTAAACATAAATATCACTTAAAATCACATTTTGCAATTAAACGAACCCAAACATCATACCCAAACAAAATAAACAGCCACACAATCATTTAATATACAAATTTATTGTATAATAAGATTACATAAAATAACACATTATTAGTTACTCTAGAATGACACTTAATTCCAAGTAAAGCATGAAATTAAAATCAAAGGATTATTCCATCATATAGAAAATGGAATTTTAAATAAAAGATAACTAGAAGAAACCTTAAAAAACATAAAGCATCTAATTTAATAGTTGTGAATCCTTGAAACAAACATAATACATATACCAAGAATAAATAATTGAATCAAAAGGATGTGAATCTGTTTAACATTCAGTAGGGAACATCCAACCATACTCAAAGGGGTTCATGGATAGGAACTACACACCATGGAATAGGAATAATAAAAAAATGGATCAAACCCTATCCTAGGGGGTTTTACGGAATAGAAAGTGGTGACTTGGAGGAATGAAACTGTAAAAAAAATAGATGTGGGAAAAAATGACCATACCTTGCCATGACAAAGAGGAAATCTAGAGAATATATGGTGCACACTAGGGGGTTCACACATCTAGGGCTTCATCCGAAGGGGTTGCATCATGTAGGTTTAAGGGGGTGCTCAGAGTGGAGGTTGCGGTTGCAACGATACATTGTTGGGAGGGGGAGGTACAGAGTGGAGAGGGGAGCTTAAACAAAGGTTCGGGAGGATGGTGGTATCATGAAATAAGAAAAGGAATGGGATGGGATTGGAGTCACACAACTGGAAGGGGAATGGGGAAATCAAGTGCACTATGAGGGCTACCATAGGGATTCCCAAAAAAATTAAACAAGGGAAAAAGTGAAAAATAATAATAATAATAATAATAATAATAATATTAGTAATAGTATTATACACAAGAAAGACTGTTATAATGAAAAATAAAATATGATGCACCAGGTTTGGTCACGACATAGCTGGTCTAGATAGATGGTCTACCCGCACTGTGTGTTAACCATGTATAGAACCATTTTCTCAGATTTTCTAAAAAAATACACCCAAAATACTTTAAGACACAACTTTAATAAAAAATAATAAATTTTGATTGGAATTACCTAAAATAAGGCCAAAATAACATCTCAAAATGTAGGGATCTAATATAGATGTTGATTTCATCCTTATCATGAAAAAGGAACTTGAGTATATTTGAAAATTTTCTCAATGTTATAGTATTATATGTATGACCAAAATATATGTCTTACTCAAATGTTATTTTTTTATTAAATATCTTCATTGATTCCATTATGATTAATTTCTTATGAGCGTCCAATCATAATGTCATTACTCAAGATTAATATCATTGATATTCCAGGTGTTGTTTTAAAATTTTATGTTCATGTTCTCATATACTTAAGAAAATGTTATGCTTAGGTATCTCCCTTTTTAGACATTAATGATAATATTCTCTCATCATTTCTTATTATTAATTCCCCCACACAGTGGATAAATATTTATGTAGTGTATGTTATTAAATATTACTAATGGGGAACATATCCATAAAATATATTTATGAACTATTATAAGTTTATAATATTTTGTAACAAATTTCCATAGGCACTAAACAACAATTGTCATAAGTCTTGGGTTTTCTTATATATTAAAAACTATCTAACAGATATAATATATATCTAGGAAAATCATGGGTCTCTATAGTTGGTATCAATTGAAATGTTTAGTTATGAATTGAAAACATGGAAGAGAAAACATAAGTGAGACCCATGTGGATATTTCTAGTGATATGTCTAGGGATGTTTCTATGGGAAATCAAAAATATGGGTCTGAGTATATGGAAATTTATTCATATTTTGTTATGGGATTTAGTGAGTGGTTTCAATGAAATTGTATCCTTGTGAATATTCCAAAAACTAGAAGTCGATATATAAAATATGTTCCCAGTGTTAATAATATCTAAATGGGTGTATTGATCTTGACATGATCGTCACATGGTGTACATGAAAATGCCTTTTTTAACACCTTAGTTTTCCCACCAATGGAATATGGTTGGGAAATTACCAAATTAATTATGAAACATCATGATTGATTTAAATATATTTATTTCAAGGGTCTCCTAGGATAAGACCAACATTTCACAGATTTATAATAATGTGTAATTATGTAGACCTCATATAGGTGATATTTAATCATTATGTGGGTTTCATACATGATAATTATTTCTCAAACTATTATATTTGTTTTTAATCCTTAGTGGTATCCAAAATGAATTCCCTTAACATGGAATGTGATAGAAAATATTTGGATGAGAATCCTAATTTTATGATGATAAGATTAAAGTATGTTGTCATTATGCATAATTAGATATCTAAACATACAATTCACAATGTTCACATTAAATAAAATCAGTCAAACCAAAGAAGATAATGATATAGTTCACTGAGTGTTCAAATGGTGGATTCCATTGTCAATGGTGATTATATTTCCCATATTCTATGAATGCTGGGAGACGAACTCTAGGTATTTTCTCAAAGTAAATAGAAGATGTTTTCTGTGTGGAATATAATGACACAAATCATGTAATTGATTATAAAATAATTAAAAAATTAGTTTATAAAATGGATGGTAATATTATTCTATCTATAGATCCATTGACTGTTGAATGTTTTAAATATGGAAGAAATATATTTCTCTAAAAATATTTCTTAAGAGGTATGATCATGAATAGAATCTGCAAGATTCTAGGAGAAATAGTTATTCCCTAAATAATGATGAAACAAAAGATGTAACATGAAAGGAATGTGGTATTAATTGATATGATGATTAAATCATTGAAATATTTTAGGATGGAAGTGGTATGATTCATGTATTAATGTATTGGAATTTAAGGATCATGTTTCATGAATCATGAAATATACAAGGATAATTAAGTATATGTTTTTCATTAATGACATTAAAAAATATTTTAAAAATCACATATGGATTATAAATGTGATTTAATTGAATGGTAATATTACTATTTGGTGAATATAACTCTTAATATGTTGTTATGTTTTGAAAATCATATTTTATTAAGTGATTTTTAATATGCGTATGCAAATTAGATTGTACTGATATCCTTGGAATTCATTAATGATTTATGGAAAAGGGGTTTATGTTATAATTAATAAATTTAATAGCTTTATTGTATTTATATATTATATATAATAATATGTGATTATATTACTGTAATAATAACAAATATATATTTTAATAATATTGTATGTTTATTACTATCTTCCAAAATAATACAAGATATAGTTATATGAATGATTGGTCTGTTCTAATTGATAGATTCCTCATGTGGTTTTAGATATTAATGATAAGTAATTTTTGAGAAACATACTGACATTTTTTAAAAATTTCCATTTTTGGATGAATTATAAGGATAACAATTTATTGGACAATTTATTTTTATAAATCGATTAATATTTAGAGATTATTTTATTAGATAAGAAGTTGATGATTTACTTATATTGTACCACCTATGATAACCATTTATATATAATTATAACTAAAAATAAATGGAATGAATTATAATTTTACTTCTGTAAATTTGGATCTATATAACTTGAAAACAATCTAATTCTTTTATTAGAGTTTGTGATAAATTTAAATTACTCAAGGTAAAACCAAATAATGATATTATACCTATTAAAGGTAATGAAATAATGTAAGTATATATTATCATGAATATTCCTCATCATAAGTAATGGTTGTTAATTTGTTTTTCAAAATATCTCCATTTTTTGTGAAATCAATGGATTTTTAACACCTCATTGTTTTATGAATTTTAAGTCATTTCCCTCGTCAAGATCAGGTTATTTCTTTTGATCAATATACTATATCATTATCCCTCAGTATATATGTGTTAGTTTTCTCTTCTATGTTCCTTTTTTCACATCAAAAATATGTTCTTTTATTTTTAAACCATGTGTGAGTTATTGAAGGTGAATTTCAAACATCCCATTCTCATTTTCAAAACTATATTTTTTAAAACCTTTTTAATATGTTGGTATCTATGAAGTAATATTAAATTGAAAAAACATTATATCCTAGATGTTTTTTAGGGGAAAATTATTTTTTTCGGGTGTGTAATGTAACCCCTTTATATTTTTTAAATTAATTTTTCCAAATAAATTTAATGTTTTTAATATTATAAATTATACACAAAATTGAGTATAACATCACTTACATGAAATATAGAGTTTAAAAGAAATATGAAACAAAATTAAATTCTTTTTTTCTAATATGATCTATATCACCTAGACATTGAAATTATGCCTATTAATAGTAATAAAAAATGTATTAAACCCTTTTTTAAACATTAAAATATATATTAATTTTTTTGAAAAGTTATTTAGAAATTAAAATAAAATACTTTTTAAAACAAAATAAAAAATTCTTCTCAAAAGTCAATTTTTTGAAGAAAGTGTTAATTTCATAATTAAATTAAAAGAATCTATTTTTTGAGTTACTATATATATATATTATATTAAATATAATTTTTATCATTTATTTTATGACATTTCTAGAGAAGAGATAATAAAAATTCCAATTTTATGCTTAAAACACAATTTTCCTATAATGTAGTTTGGTGTACTTGGTGCAAATATTTTAAAATTAATTTCTCTCTATTTTAGAAAATTAATTTGATAAAATAAAAATAAAATTTAAAATAATAATATTAACATTATATTATATTGAATTTTTGTGTTTTTTCAAAATAATATCATTTTTTGATGAATTGTTAAAATACATAATATTAATTGAAAACTATTTTCAGTTTAACTGATTAATAATGATTAATTATATTTATAAATGGTTTTAAATTATAATTAGTTCAATTATATTTCGAATAATCCAATTTATTTTAGTGGAATCAATTTAAAGAAATATTTTTTTCTAATCCTTGTAATTATTTGGGCATTTTCTTTTTAAAAAAATCCTCTTTATTATCACATATACAGAATTAATTTATATCAAAATATCAACAATTCTGTAAATTGAATTTGGAAAATTTTATACAATTTTTTTATCATAATTAATTATATTTCAAAACATGTTATATGGAATTTTTGTCAAAAAATGAATAGTTAAAACTATAAAAACATTCGCTAGAGTTAAGGTAAACAATTACTTAACATTGGTTAAACTAAAAAGATAGGGGTTATAAATGACATAATAATTTTCCATCATCACATATCTTGATATATATCTTCCTAAATGCTTCTTGGTAATATAAGTAACCATTTTTTGGCTTTTCATATCATAATATCATGGGTATTATTGAATGTTTTCAAGAAAAAAATAGAATTTTACCTCACACCTAAGTAATGAAACCCCACCTGCTCTAATAACATACTCAAAAATTAAAAACATTTTGGATTAGCCTTGTAACTGACCAAAAAAATTCTAAATTTAACTCCTATTATTTTAGATTAATTAAATTGGAATGAAATATTTCCAACGATTTTGGAGGAAACCTAAGGAAGATAAATGATGCAGAGGTAATGTTTCTTAATGTGATTTATTAGTTGTCCCTCCACCTCATTAAATTATTAGTATAAAATTATGATTTAATAAAATTATTATTTATATATAAATTTAATTTATTATTATAATTTCATGGCATAAAAATTATCCATTTCCATAAAATCGGTTAATAATTCATCATTCTTGGGTATGGGAGACTTATACCTTGCAAAATGAGGTAATTCTTTTTATCGGTACCACCTCTCACGGTTGGGTATGATGATGGTTATAAATTATATATATAATATTTAATAAATAATTATACTTATTTATTGTTCATATCATATATCCAATTATTATATTCCATTTCAAATGTGATACGATAATGTTTCTCGGGTGTACGGTAGACAACTACCTTGCGAAGCAATTAGATTCATTTTTCCCAAATGATTGACATGGAAGATAATAAAGATAACTACATGTAATATAACTAAACCAATTATGATATTAGTGACATATTTTTAATTAAAAAATGTTAATATATCTTTTTTTATATTACATTTTCACTCATTGAAATATGATATCTTAATTCAAGTTTATCTGGACTACCACCTTTACGATGTGACGTGGCTCTCTTTTTCAACACAAAAAACACATGGATGATATGTATATGTATATTTAAATAAATACAACTTTATTTTTTGATTTTTTTTAAACATTTAATGATATGATATTTGATACCTTCTTTCTATAATTATGGCAGAAAAAATGGAAATTTTACACATCTTTATATATGTCATACCCTCTCCATGATCGTAACATATATCATTTCAAAACAATATATTCTAGATTGGAATTAAAATTTTTATTTATATATAAATATTATATTTATTTAATAATTATAAATATTTATATTATTTAAACATTATCAAATTATGGTTACCCTAAATAAAAATTTAAACTAATATATGAAAAATAGAGAGTTTATTACTTGAAATGTTACTTCATCTTTGAAATTTTATTTAAAAGGAAAAAAAATCCTAACTAAATAATATATGGTATGATAAATATAATTTTTTTTTAAATAAATAAATTATAATTATTTATTTATTATACAAGATGTTTGAATGAGTGTCTAGGATGTTGAGACTCATGGTAAGGGACTTATAATTTAAAATTTATTTCCATAAGACATGAAAAATAAATAATAATCTATTTTTTTTGTGGTGTATTACTAACCCTATGGAATTATAAATCTCAAATAGCATTATTTTAATTATATTTAATTTTCTATATGATTTTATTCATTATTGAGGAATATGATAAAAAAAGTGTCCAAATCGGTATGAGAAGTTTCTATCAATTTTAATTCATTGATAAATACATTATATTATTAACCTATATTCATTTTCATGGTGTATATGAGGAATATTTAAAATATAATATCATGAAATTATTTATCCCTATCATAATTTATATTTTACTAAATTTTAATCTTTTATGGGTCTTATGGTTTAATTTTTTCAATGTGGGAACTATTTTATGTCAAAAAATCATTGATTTAAGGATTTTTTATTATTATCATTTCAATTGTAAAATATTATGATCAAATACTAAATAAAATGACAAATTTACTTCTCATTTGTTTATTTATAATATTTTAATTTAATAATAATGTTACTCAATATTTTTCACTTCAAATAATTGATGAAATATTTTTATAATATTTGGAATTTTTATTTCTCTGTTCAGATATATGGTTTCCTCCTGAATGATATTTTATTGAAATATTATTAATAATGATTTAATATTATACTATTATTTATTAAATAAATTTTTTATATTTCTTTTAATTATTAAGGTATATTAATTTGAGTTGACTTTTCATATAATTTTACTAATAATATCCATGTAGATTTTAACAAAAATTTCAAAGGAATATTTTTTTAAAGATTGTAGAATGAATGAAACAACCAATAATTATTTTATGAAGCTTCATTTAACGTTTTTATTTATAATTGAAATTTAAAATATTTTCAAAAATTATTATGTTTTAAGAATGTTTTTTTCTTTTTATAATGGATATTTTCCTAATGAAATATTTTAAATGATCGATAAAAATACATTTCCATTTGAGATAAAAGAAATTATGTTACATATAATTTCATGAGATCTAATCTAAGGTTGAATGATTTATTATTTACATTAATGGTTTTTTTGTTAAAAATATATTTATTAAACCCATTTCATTTCCAATGTTATTATATGATAAAATTATGTTAGAACATATTTCATTTTATTGGTTATGATAGGTTTATTGAATATGATCTTGTAGCATAAATAAATATGGTTTTTATTATAAGAGGGGTGGGACCTATATCTCCCTCAAATGCATCATGTGAATATTGATAACTCATGAATAAATATGTTATTCATGAAACTGATTACATTTTAAGAGGGTATATTTCATTCTGCTTACATGTTCAAAATGTAATATGTCATCCGGATTAAAGTTTTACATTATTATGTGTGAGCCTAATTACATGTTCACAAGTATTATGCATGAACTTCATTACATGTTCTCATGGTTATGTGGAAACTAGTAAAAATGATCAAAATATTATTTGGACATATATTTCATATCAATAATGTTTTTTGTGGACCTAGTTTTATGTCCATAAGTTTACGCGAGGTCATAATTTCACGATCATAAATTATTGAGTAAAACAAAATCTATTTATACAATTTCACATTGTTATGATGAAAATTGTTTTCCAAAAATGATATAAATTTTGTGAATTTTATTCTCTAATGGATCAGGGTCATTTATTACTTTTTAAATCATTTATTATGAACTCATAGTCATTATTCCATGATCCATGTAAATAATATTTGATATGAAAATTTCAGATATAAAATTTTTTATGTTGTTCTCATACCCATTTATCACGTAATGATTATGTATATCCCTCGTTTACCCTTACTGAGAATATATTCTCTACTATTCTTATGTTTACTTTCACTATGTTATGAAAAAGGTTTAGTTGGGGTTTGATTATTTAAGACCACTAAAGGGGAAGATTTTATTCAATATATTAATGAACTATCAAGATTTAATAATATTTTGGTCTATATTTTCAAGGGAAAAAATCCCATATGTTCCTTTAGAGTGTGTTTGTGTAATATACTGAATATTCCATTAAAAAGATGTAATTACTATGTATTAAAATTAGGGGTCTCTATAATTTACCCTCTTTGTTTTAGGATTCTTTCTATGTACCATATTGGTTTCAAGAAAACAACATGTGATCTCTCTTGGGATTCTACTACTAATTCAATTACCACTCAGGCTTAGGATACAAAATCACTTAACAAAATTTTATTAGTCTATAACATCTATACACTCAATGTATTTTGATACAACCTGCTTATCCCCTTGGACTTGGGATGATTACCATGTACCCATTTCAAATTCATTTGATATAAAACATCAACAAATGCATTAGAGGGTGATGTAGAAATCCGTACATTAATTATAATCATCCATATTTTTGTGAACCAAGAGAACATGAAAATATTCATATTCCAATCATTACACTGTTATCCCAATATAAATATATGGGTTTTATTAAATAATCCACTGAACATTTCATAAGCCTTTTAGAATATGATGTTGGATGGTTTGATAAGAACATATGCTTATTTTAAATAAGTGGTATATAAAATGGTAATATATAATAAAAAATATATTTTTAAAATAATATATTTTGTCACTTAAAAAAATAATAAATGTTACTTTTTTTATGTCAAAAAAATTTAATTTATTTATATTTCCAAAAAAACACCATTCAACATGAAAAAAAAATATTTATTTGAAACAATATGTCATTATAGTAAAATAATTTTTTCACATTGAAAAACTATTGAATTATATTTAATATATCATTTTTAAAAATTTCACAAAATGATGATTCTATGAGAAATATTAAAACATTATTTTAATTATAGTGAAATGAAACATTCGATGACATTTGAAATTAAATACAAAGCCATAAATATTGGAGCCTGAAATATTAAACTAATAGTATATCAAAGAAAATATAGGGTATAAGATAAAATAAAATCCCCTTAAAGGAAATTTATTTTAAAAATTTAGAATACCATGGTTAAAATATTACATGATAAAAATCTAAATAAAATACTTATTTTACAATTAGATATGGTAAATATGTCGATCAATTGAGATAAAACATTATTGAGTGTAGTATCCAAGATTATAGAAATATAGATCTAGTAGTAATATTATATTGTTAGTAAAAAATAGAATACTTATCAAAGGATACAATAGTTTACAAGTCATGGAAGACTTGATAAATAAATTCATTATATTTTGAAAAAAAGAAACATGATCATATAATGATAAAATTATTGTCACACTAATAATATCCCTACAAATGACTTATAGTCCACCCCCTTTATACAGTTATAAGTGGAAAAAATATGGGTTACCTCATATTCTCATTAAGGAGTAGAATATAGTGGAATAATTCTAGATAAAAACTAGTAATATGTGATATGGATGGAAGAAATGAAATCAATGAATACATAATCAACAAAAACTATGTGAATTATAAATACATGAAAATAAATGAAAACATGGATGGAAATTATTATTAATCTCATAATAAGGGAACGGATAATTTCCATTATTAAAATTAGTTGTCATGAACTTTTACCAAGACACATTATTGTTATGGGAATTGGTAAACAGAATATCCCAACCTAATATTTCTCATGAAATAAATTGATTCTTATATTGGATATATAATTCCAAGCCCCAATCATAAAATGAATAATTACAATTCATTAACTATATGATTCATTTAAAAAATTCATAAAAATCCTTATCGAACCAATTTCTAAATAATAACCTAGTTTTATATATAATTAGAAATACAAAACAATTAATCCAAATTCCATAGAATTATTTTTATTACCACAATAACATCTCTTAATCAACTTATAAATAATGTGGTATCAATAATTTAATATTATATACCCTTATTAATGAAATATTGAGGAATTAATACATTAAATATGATGGGATATCTCAAGAAGATATTAATTGGGTTCAATACATTTTATTGGTAGGTTTCTAAAGAATTATTTTTTTAAAAAATTATTATAGTTCATAAAGATTGTCGAATAATCCAAATCCTATTCCTTGAGAGTGCCAATAATGGTGTGAATTCATTGGACCGTTCTTTAGGTATAATTGTAAATATTTTATCAAAGATGAACAAAAACATTTCATGTCGAATATCAATTGTTAAATCAATGATACAACATAGTCCACTACCTAGAAACTATAATGGGATGTATTTTCCTTGAAAATATACACACATTGACATTACCAAATCATATGATAATTTTTATACCATATAGAATATTGATTACTAAAGTTGATAATTAAATCATGAATCAAAAGAATATGTGGGAGGGATACATATATTGGCATGTAAATCCAATTAAATTTATAAATAATATTGAAAATATAATACATATCAATGTACAAATCGCACAAATATAATTAAGTGTTTCATATAACATGAGTCTGAAATAATTAAAAAATTATTGAAAATACCCATCCTTGGGATGGGTGATAATTTAATAAAAACTTATCGAATTATAAAAAGATTTTTTAAATTAAATGAATAAATTCACTTCATGATTTAAAATCTAAAATATTCAATAGAGGTAACAAACAATTGAAATCTAGGGAATAATACAAAACATGTCTCAAGAGTGGAATTTAAGAAAAAAAAAACCTTACCACTTATTATAACATCCATGATGATAAATTAACAACCTATATCTAAAACGTAACCACATTAATAAATTTATAAATAACCTTAATAAAATATTTTATCATTTAAAATCATCAAAGATAGTTATCTCTCAATATAAATTCAAAAGAATCCCATCATTTTATTATGGTTTTGATCATTTTAACTAGTTTCATATGTATAAATTCTATGTTAATTATAATATATAATATAATAAAAAGGTGGTCATAAATGTTTCATATTTGTGTTTTTTTATAATTATTAATATTTTTTGTAATTCGTTTTATCTATTTTTTATTCATTATTCTAGAAGATGAAATTGATCGAAAAAAATTGGGTGATTACTACTGATCGAAGTGTTTTTCTTTTATAATGAAATTTGAAATCGATATTATATATAAATAACTATACATTTATAACAAAATATACCTGAAAATTAGTTTTCATATTCATCCGTGATATATAAACATATTGTTGATAATGTTTAACGTAAAAATGATCTAAATAGGAAGATACAATAATTTATTAAATGATTATATTGTAGTTTTGTCATAATATAATTAACCTAGAGACATAATAATATTTATATTGTTAGTTTTATTTATATAAATTATAAGGAATTTTATAAATATTTTATGTATATGAAAATATTACACATTTTGAGCAATTATTTATCTCTTGTGAAACATATTTTAGATAATTAAATTAACTATTATTGTGTCTTAATCATATCTATAATATTATCAGACATTTTCTCTAAAAAGTATAATGATATCATAAACATTATATTTATCATTTAATTCCATCATTATATCCATCCTTTAAAAGAGATGAAGGAGGAGAAATTTATTTCCTCATGAAGATGGTAGTCTGCACATCACACCAAAGTATGTTTTGATTTTCATAATGGATAGGGCATAATGAGATTGGTTTTTATTTTATAAAACAAACATATATTCATTATTTTTTAAATAATGAAATCAAAAGTTTATATTTGTTAAAATTCTATATAAATGAAATGAAAAAGTAGAAAATAATTTTGTGAAATGAATAATATAATATTGAGAACAATTGATTTATTATCGTGAATTAAATAGAACGAATGATATTGGGATAATTTCATTGGAAAACATGATTATAAGGGTGAAATAGTTTTCTACTATAAGAATAATGGTTACTCTTTCATTAGGAATAAAATTATTTGCACTATTGTGGAATGATATGTTTGAGGCCCGTTTATAGGTCAAAAATAGCGGATTTTTCTTGGGAACTAATATTAGGTAATTGGTAAAAGTAGAATCTCATGGTTGTTAGTTCGGTATAGTATGTTTTATGAAATTGGTGGGAAATGGTTATTGATAAAAGTTTTAGTGGATTTTATAACTGATATGTTTTTGTAGAATATTTATGTGACCATTAGATCACAAAAATTTAAGATAAATTATTACCAATTTTACCCTTATTAGTCTTGATAAAAATTAAACATGGTAATTATTTTATTCCTACAATTATTATAACACCCATATAATAAAATATAAAATTTATGAATATTAATTTTTGATCAATTTATCTTATTTAAATTTATTAATTATTGAAAATTTATATTTAAATAATAACCTGAGACGACTGAAATAAAATTTTTATAGAAAAATATATTTTTATATAGAATATTATTTTCCTTAATTATTATAATTTTCTTAATTCAATTTGTGTTTTTAATTTAAATTTTGTTTAGAAAAATATTATTAGACCAATTTTTTAATATATATTTATCAAATTTATTCACATAAAAATAATAGTTCGAGTGAAATCATATTAATATTTCTGTCGTAATTAATATTTATCCCAAATAATATATTTTCAATGAATAATAATAATATCCTTATAGATACATAACCTAAACCTACTCAATATATTAATTATTTTTTGAATAAAAAACCAATGAAATGAAAATTAGATTTAAAATTCTTGTTCATAAGACATGCATTTTATAAAAATTATAGATATTCATATTATGATAACATATTAATGAAATTATCAAAAAGTATGTTTTCCTAATTAATTTCATAATCTAAGATTATGTAATATTAATTTTAAAAATACTTATAAATACAGTTTCCATAGTGTGTACATTGGGTGGTAATTTAGGATATGGATTTTATATGTTAGATTAGGTTGTCATGTATTACATTATCCCTTGTATAAAATTTCATGCCCAAAATTTGTATATATATATCATATATTGATGAAATGTTGATACTCAATCAATATAGATTCACCAGTATCTTATGTTGAATCTTTTAATTTTTAATATATCTAAAATCAAATACCAAATTAATATAATTAATTATTCAATAATCTCTTTCACGTTTCATTAATCTAGATTGGTCCATCATTACTAGAAAGTACAGGCTCCTACTTTATTCCTTCATTTTTTGTGAACATGTGCTCGATTTACCATGTATTTTAGCATGATTGAAACATGGAGAACTTCATGAACAATAAACTGGCTGGGTTTTATATCAAATTAGTAATATATAAATATTTTATTTAGTTATTGATAATTTAACAATATAAATAGCCCAAAAAATCTCATTTATACCAAATTTTAATGCACCCTTACATGGTTAAGCCTTCAAGAATACATTATCCAAAAATTGAATATCCAACTGTTGCCTTTGATCATTATTATAGATCTTTTGGATGCTCTTTTTAATGTGATATTTAATAGTTCATTCCATAATAGTTATCTCTATTATATGATATTTTTCATCCTATTTTCCGTCTCAAAATTTGATCTGAACATATATGACTAAAAAAACTTCCTATATAATGTATCATATATTTCAATCAAGATTAGTTATTTGATGTTGTTATTGTATGAAAAAATCACCATTGGTATATATTTATCCAATATAAATTTGAAGTCAATGTAATTTGATATAAATATTCCATTCAATGTAAGGATAGTCTATTAAAATTACCCATCATTTAAGGGATGATAGTATTTTCATAAATTTAACTCCCAATAGGGATCCCTTTGATGAATATTATAGAATATCAATTTTATCAAATGTCAATGATTAGACAAAATTGTTTTATGTTCCCATTGAATAAATTAATTTTTATTGATATAGATATTTGATGTGTTATTGATAGTAAAATATTCACATAAGTTTATGCAATTAGAATAAAAATTAAGATAATAAATCATTAACCATATAACAGTAATAATATATGTATCCATTTGGAGTATCATGTTAATGTCCATTGTAACATTGTACATTTTCAATATAGGAATAGGTAGATGTTGCAGGACTCCCATAAGATGTTGTAATTTGGTATATAATTTCCATAAAAACACTAATTTGGAACTATAATATTTAATTTCATATTTTATACCATCATACCAAAAATATTTTTAATTCTTCTACATCAATGTGCTACTAGGGGGTGTAGATAAATTTGATCAATATACATCGTATAGATGTTACCAATTCATATATTGTATTAAGAGAACATGTAACCTCTTATAAAAGTTCTATACACTATATTTATAAATGATGTGATCTAATATCCCATCATTTACTGCTTTAATATTCTTAGTAATGTTCCCATCATCCCAATAGAACAATGCTATATTTAAGGATGATTATGGAATTTCATTGAAGTAAAATGAGGCCTCCCCTTCCACCAAAATCACCCCCTTCATCTATTTATGATCTCAATAAATAGAATTCATATTAAAAATTTCATGTATGGATATACATGGTACCTCTAACTCAAATAATTTTCTATTATGTTTTACATCCCATTATTGTAGTGTATTAAGATAAAACAGTCCATTAGATGTTCAAAACATGTTCTCTCACTAAAATTTTGATCCTTTTGAGACATGATATGGTGTAAAATATGTGGGACAATATATATATCCCATTAATATTTATATACGTATTGTTTCTATATTTTCAATGTATTTAATACTTCACCCATGTAAATATAATTATTTTC
Organism: Viscum album; assembly: GCA_963277665.1. NCBI lineage: Eukaryota > Viridiplantae > Streptophyta > Magnoliopsida > Santalales > Viscaceae > Viscum > Viscum album. The sequence continues at coordinate 495,652,429 of OY728123.1, read as the reverse complement.
TTAGATTAGATCATGGAATTTCAAATCTTGTAATGTAAATGAAATTATCCAATCATTGTGAATAAGGACACATTAATGTTCTGTCATTAACGAATAACTACATTTTCAAAAAAAATTAACTAATGTTAATGTTATTAGTGGTCCATTTATTTTCTCCTCTTCTTCTCTTAAAAAAATTCATCATATTAACATGACCATGTGAATTTAACACAGTTACGTGTTAACTTGGTTAACAATTTTTTGAAGTTTGAAAAATATTAAACAAACCATAGATAATAACATACTAATCCAATTAAACAGTAAATATTTATTTTTTAAATGGTGTAGTCTAATAAATGACTAACATTATCTATGAGGATTTACAGATATTCCTTCATTAGAAAAAGTATGACAAAGAACCAAAACATCATAGAGAGAAATTTCAATTTTACTATATTTATCTTATAAATATTTTATTATGAGTGTATCTATAATTATTTAATATAACTATCATGATATTTATATTTATTATATTATTTCAATATATAGTCAATGAATACAAAAATAATGATATCTATTCATTACTTTATACTCTATTCCTTAGATCAATAATTATAAAGGTTAATTAATCAATCCATAGGGAACTACCTGTAAGACATAATTTCCTTACCCATATCTAAATGAAATATTTATTAAATTATACACATTCAATATTTTTTGTGGCTGTCCATGTAAAAGTGAATACAATTAAAATTATTTTCCTTCTTAAATATAATAAAAAATAATAATCAATGTGGTCAAAAGGATATTTATTATTTATACATGTGTAACTGTTCAATTTATAATCATTGAACAATATCAAAGACCCATAATTATTTTTCATAAATAAAAATAAGATCCCCATTCTAATAAGGGTGGAAAAATAAATCCCTAACCACTATACTCCAATATTAGTTTCAATAACTCCACCGGTTCTATTCTATAGGGTATTTTAGATATTGGTCTTACATCAGTAATGAGTTAAATTTAGAACTCATATTCACTCTCTAGAATATTATAAGATAATTATTCAAGAAAAATATTAATTAATTTAATACAAAATTCACATACTATATTCATGGGAATTCATCTATTCCAATAAATCAAACATGATTATATTCTATAACAAGCATTTAATGAAGGATTTCTATCAGTGGATGTTCTAAAAAGGACTTAGGGGTGAAGAATATCCATTGAAAACAAGGGATTATATATACTTTTAAAATTTAGTAATTTAATTCTCTTAAGGAAAAATTATTGAAATATTCATTGATATCCAATCCATACAAATTTATAAGATAAAATAACCCATATTTATAGAAGTCATGTTTTCCACCAGGGATTATAGAAGCTTTATATTTGCATCCGATTAGTTCAATTTCATTACATTAAGAATCCCACTAGGATTATTAACTAATGAAAACCATCATAGAGTATTATATAATGATTCAATATAGTCATGAAACAAGCATCATATTGAACTTTAAAATTAAATTACTACATATTTGTCAATTATTTCCCTATAACACATGAGGTTGGTGCCAATTAATTGTTTTACATAATAATATTCGTCTAAATCTATTCTATAATATATATATTAATGATAATTTGATACCAAAGATAACATTCTAGATTCAATAAAAATATATATATGATATTTATATTTCTTTATTTATACATAATAAATGATTTCTTATAGGGTACAATTTTTTTTTCTTAATAGCCTAGATACATTCATTCATTACAATGGAAAAAAGCTACAACATAAATATATTGAGATAACCTTATTATATCTTCCTTAATATATTAAAAAATTATACATAGATCATCTCTAGGATTCCATTTAAATGGAAAAAAACTTATTGATAGGCCACATGCTCTATAAAGAGAAGCATATAGTGTAATATTTTAGAACGTAAATAAAGAAAAAATATTATGGCATGAATAAAGGAACAACATAGGGAATAATTACTGAAATAAATGGAATTATAGGTCAATGATAACAAATTAAAACAAGGATAAAAATAATAACATATCTTATGATAATTGAATTCATAATAATGTACAGTCTAATATTTTTTCAATGAACTATTATAAGATTCATTCATGTTTTGGAAAGAGTTATACTGAATAAAACACAACTAATTTTATATCATGGAACATTTTGGTGCATAATGGGGATATATAATTATGGAACATAAATGTCTCATGTTTTTTTCAAATGAATTCCCTATAATATTTATGATATCCTTTAATAAGATTCCCTAAATAAACTCTTAGTGAATAATAATCTGGCTATCTGTTTAATTAGAAATATGTAATAATACTTCTTCATTCAATATATTGATGTTTTTTTATAGAAGATAATCTATCAATCAAATTTGAAAATATTTGGTATCATTAATACTACATTATGTAAACTAATCAACAAATTATACGGTTAATAATACAATATATGTTCTCTCTTATTCATGGAAGATATTAAAGGAGTTTGATAGTTTTAATTGGCTGGAGGTGAATAAAATGGTAGGACAAATACAAAACAATTTTTTAATAGAGTAAATTAATATTCTAAAGTACAAGCCCAAGATATGTCTCGTAAGGTGTGAATTCATATGTTTATTGATAACGAATAATTTTAATGGTAAATTAATTAATAATAGAACCATTTTGGGGTGGTCACCCTAGGTGTTTTTATGACAACGACATCCACATTAATGTATTCATATAATAATTTATTTTTTAGTTATCTATACACAATAATAAATTATCAAAATAGATGATGGTTTTCCCCCATGGAAATTATTGAGTCTTATAATTTTTTAGTAACTATATAGTCAAATGAAAATGTCGGTGGGATACAAATAATGAAATTTAAATTCGTAATGTACCAGTAGTAATATGATAAATTTATAAATATGTAGTTTATGAATAATACCAAAATAAATTTTTATGGAATATAACATGGGTCCCAAAACAATGATAATTGATATTGAAACCCACGACATATGGTTTGGAAAATAATTCAGTAAAAAAGTAGGAAATAATGGTATTTAATTTTACTATAAAAAACATTGAAGAGGGGACTTTTATGATATAAAATCTCATATTGGAAGTATATAAACCACATAAAAAAAGTTGTACAAAAGTAAAAATATCTTAATAGATGAATTTGAGATGAAAACACCTTATTTATTATTCTCAATTAAATAAGTCACATTTAATTTTAAAAATAAAAAATATCAATATTAGATATATAATTCATATAATTTCTTATATCCATTTTCATCAAAAAAATCATAAATATTTGTTCCCCATATGAATTTTATAAATTTTATACATTTCATGATTATAGTATTGGTCATTATTTAAAATTTCAACGTAATTGTACATTAATTCATTGTATTATAATAGTTAAAAAAATGCGAAACTAATTTTTCTTTTAGGTATAATTAATTATAATTTATATTGTTTCATATTCTTATAAATAGTTTTCCAGTTATTATACTTCAAAATGAAATCATGTTTAACAGATTTTTGATGATCAATATGGTTTTCACAAACAATGTATTAAAAACTGATATAACATATTCATAACAATAGAATAGTTTTTTTTTACTTTATATAAATTTATAAATATAAAAATTATTTCATATTAATCTTTGATATAAATTCATAGTATTGTTCAAGGAGGGGTTAAACCAACCCAGAAATGAACTTCTCATGATTTGGTCATTTATTGTAGGGTGGTTCTATTGTGATATTTTCTTAATAGAATCACAATTGTCAAATGTTTTATTTATTAAAATAATTTCTATTAAATTTAAGTACTTGGATTAATTTTTAATTGATAATAAATTGTTAAATAATTTGAATAAAATATTATTCCATTTTCACGTTAAATTGAAATTATGAAATTAAAGATAGTTGTGCATTAATAATATCAATTATATGATTGTATATTTATTATAATAGGACCATAATGATTACTATTTTTTTATTTATCCATTAATTATATCAGTAAATCCATCCTTATAATTTTGTGATGGAAAATGAAACACACATCACTGTGGAGGTGGTATTTTTTTTCAATGATTGATTAAAAGTTTGTTTTTTCTCAAAATAAAAGGGAAAATGCGAGGATTTTTATTCCAAAATATATAATAATTATTTATTGAATAAATAGAGCTGTCATCATATATAATAGGGAAAATTTATTTTTAACTTTTAATGATAAAAATGAAATGTTATTAGTGAAAATAATAAAGTTGCAATTAGATCATTAGGTTTCACCTATATAATTCTAGGTTAAGTAAGGGCTTGGGATAAACTCTATAAGGAATAATTTTATGAGATTGAAAATAAATTTTAATGGAAATAAATATGGGATATTATTAGGATTTAAATTAAGTTGAAGTGTTTTATTGAAGGGGTTTTCTGAGGCACCATTTCTTGGGAGAAATTGGGATAAATTTATTGAAACAAAATAAAGAAAATTGGTTGGTGTTTAGTCACATGAGTGTTTAGTTCATTGGTTCACATCAGTAAATTATGTGGATAAATGGTAGTTAAGACATGTTGGATTGAAAATAAATCATTACAAGGCATTCTATATGGTGTATGTGACCTTTTAAATATTAAAAAGCTGATATATTTCAATTACCCATGTTAAAGTCAATTTTTCATATCTAAAATTTAACCATGGTAATTTTATTATTACTAAAAATATAAGATGATTGGAAGGGAATATTTAAATTTGATGAATCCATATTTTGGAAATATTTAAACTAATTCATGTAATAAATATAAGAAAATTGGCTTCTAAATTATATCATATAATTCCAGGTAGTCATTTATTATAGAAAAATGTATCTTTATATAATAATGGTTGTTTGTACATATTTATTATTAATTATTAGCATAATTACTATCTATATATTTTTTATATTTTATAAAGTCATATCAGAATAATATTTTGATTTATATTAATCTATTTTATTTAACACAATATAATCTTCTAAAACAAGACCAGTTTACTCTTAGCGTGGTTATTAATATATAACTTATGTAATTGGTTTTAGTGAATAAAAATAACAATGGAATAGTAAATTATTTTATACATAATTACTATATGTATCATTTAAAAAATTAATATTTATAAATAAACTAAATTTAATCATATTTTTTCATAAAATTCATTTTTATAAAAATTAAAGAAATTCATCTTCCGATAATCTATTTATGAGAAATTAAAAAAATTAGCTTTTTTGTATGAGTCAATTTTTATAATTTTGAAATTTAATATTTAAATACACATATTAATAAAAGATATATTGGTTGTATATAATCAAATTTTAGGATATTATATTTACCTTTTTCAGAAAGCTATAGGGTACTATATTGGGTTTACAAAAGTAATGGAAAACATTAGTGGAATAAGAAAACATTACAATGATGAAGTAGAGAATATTTAAATAGTATATGAGGTACTGTTAATATAATAAAACTATATAATGAAATAATTTCACCCATGAAATTTAAATGAAAATTTTATGGTATAAAATTATAATATATTCATATAACTAGTGAAAATATATCATAAATCCATTGTTGAAGAAGAATAATTATGAATCATGAAACAACATTGACTAAATAAAACCCTAACAATATAAGAAACAATCTTTCAAAAACACCATGAATTGTTAGATATTAAAATTAAACTTGCATTACTAGGAATAAATTATAATTAATGATATTATATTTAAAATGGGATGTCTAGAAAACATTTAAATATAATTATGTGTATAAAATTAATCATTTCTGAAAAAAGAAATTTTGATAAAACACCCTTCCCATTATTCATGAATTATATATTAGTTCTTTAACCTCATATATATGTAGGATATTACTATATTAATCACTTAAAAAATATTATTATCTCAAGAAACAAAAAAACATCTATGAAATAAATGACTATGTAAAATATTCAATATGTAACATTTGTTGACTCACACATGAACGATGGATTTTATTCAATTAAAAGAGTGGGTAATATATTCATTATTAAATTTTTAATCATAAATAATTTATCAAAATATTATATATTTATTTAATAAAACATTATAAACCATTTATAAAATTATTATTTTTTAAATGATGTGAGTAACATATGGTTTTGACATTCCACTATGAATAAAAAAAATACATTCATTTAAAAATTTTTGGCTGAATGGTAGATGATGGCTACATAATAAAAATAATACTATTTGAGTATAATTAAGATATATTTTTAATCATTTAAATTTTTCTAGATTATACTTGGTTTATTTATAAGGGTACAGAATATAAAAAAATAAAAATTGAGTATTTCAGAATTTTTCCCAACTCATTGAAAATATATTTCTAACCAGTAGATTAAAAATTTTAAAAGTAGGAATTAGTGAGGATAAAATCTTTAGGAATCTTTCAAGTGTGTATGAAAGTTATTTTTGTAATTTTTACTGGGTATAAGAGTCTTAATTTTTTTTTGGAAAATTGATAAAGTAATGGATCTACTTAAATGTTTTGAAAATTGCATTTTTAGAATATATAGAAGAATAATTTCTATAATTTCATTACAATATTCAAATTTAAGTTCTCAAAAATAGAAAAAAAAATTTAAATATGGACATGTGAGTGTTTATATTCCCCTAAAACATTTATTTTGTAGAAAAAATGGATGATTTTAGGATATTCTCTGAACTTTTAGCATTGTAACCAAATTAACATTGACCAGATTAACTCATTTTTAATATCAATATTTAATTATAATATAAGAATTAATATATAAATAATTACCTAATATGGAAATTATGATTCCAAATATAATAATAATATTTCCAAATAATATTTATAACTATGTGAAATATAAATTTTGAAATAATATACTATAATGCATAGAATTGACTATTTATATATAAAATTCTATTATAGTAACAAATTACTATTCGGATATAATAATAAATTTTTTATATAGAAAAAATCAATTGGTTTACTATAGATCATATAATATATAGATTCTATGTAATAAAATTATAATAAAAAATAACTTATAATTAACAAAACATAACAATTATTATTGGAATATATTACTAAAGTCTGTAAAATTTTAATCATAGATCTTATAAATTAAACATAGTATTAAATTAATTTTTTGAAAAATTAAATCCATATTTGAAAAAATAAAATCTTTTATACACATCTTTTTGTAGCTTTTAAATGACGAAAATATATAATATATAGCATTCATAAAAAATGTATTTAATTGTTAAAATAAAAGTCAATTATTTAGGAACAATAGATATAATAAAATCTAAATCCATTTTCATTCGATAAATCAACAAATTATTCAAATTTTATAAAATTAATATTATAAAATTAAATATTTTATATGTTTAATGAAATTACAGAATATAATGAAAAGAATTATCCATAAAAAATAAAAATTTCATCATCAACTATTCATAATATTATTTAATAAAAATTTTAATTTCAATAACGTAAATATATTAACTAAATTTTTATATTTTAAATGAATTTTATTTAATTTATTGTGATAATATCTAAAATAATCTAAAAACTGATATATGTGAAATAATAATCCACTCTGATATCATCCCATATTTATTAATTATCTTTTAAATATATTAAAATTTTGTATAGTAATGTCATATTATATACTCAGTGACATATTATTATTTTTAGAATTATATTAACAATATTCGTATGATTTATCATATATCATTTTAGTTCCATTTTTTTTAGAAAAATTTTTTGATCATAGTATTAGTGGAAAGAATATCTACAAAAATACCAGGTTGTTACCTTCTCTCTTTTTAAATAAATTATATCGTCCCATTTTTTGGTATCACTCACTATTTAAAATAGTAAACATAATCTATATTACAATCATTTGTCGATGTATAATTTTTAATGGGATATGAATCATATTATATTATTCACACTAAAAAACTAACATCTTCTTAATAATATGAAGATATTTTCATTGTAAACAATTTATACCTAATATAAAACCTAATCAATACCTTAGGTGTTTGATAAGACATTACATATAGAGAATAATTTTCATGATCTTGTTACTATCAGAAAAATAAAATGAAAATTTTATGATAAAATCAAATGAAATCAATGTAAATGATCGTATGTATAAGAATACATAAAAATTATGTGTCATATCCCTTCAAAAATGGAAAATACCTTTATACCTATGAGAATTTTGATTCACACTGATATAACATGATCAAAATATAAATCCTTTCATATATCCTCATATTTCTAACATATTTTACATATTATGTTAATAAAAAACTTTTTAATATTTTAAAATACATATGCTAAAAACCTAGACAAAGAAAACTAATAACATATTATTAAAATGGTATAAGATGAAATATGATTTTCAAATGAAATAATTCATTTTTATATTTTCAATGAAGGATTTTGTTAGTGGAAATAGTAAATAGTGATATAGTGGAGAAATTATAATTAACATGAATGATAATTGTTCGTAACAATGTAATACTTTTATATGGATTCATATCATCCTACATGATTTTATGAATGGAAAAAAATTATTTTTTATAGAGAAAATTAATGTTCTATATAAAATAATATATTATAAGAAAATGATAAATTAATTAAGATGTTCATAATGAATGATTTCAATATAAATAAATAAAATTTAGTTATTGAAATCTTAGATATCTTCGTTATCATTAACATCCTAAACCAATTGATGTTATATCATAAGATTGAAATTTAATTCCCTTGAATTTCCTGAATGAATTGATAAAGATACATACATGGATATTATATAAATCAAAAAAATTAAACAGTATTTGAATATTTTTTAACTCAGAAAGAATAATGATTGTAATGTGAATACATATAGATTAAGATAGGTTTTAGTATAACCCCATTAAATATAGATATTACATGTTAAACCCATGTACCATGACTAAAAGATAAATCAATCTATTATATATTTAAAATAATATATTCACAACATTTAAATTAATGTTTTTTATAAAAAATAGGTCTTGGAGAAATGAAATTGTGTTGAAACACCCTAACATTTTTTTATGCACACCCACACATTCTAAAATATCATTTATTGGAAAAAATACATAATCATGTATTTTTTTAACATCATTCATACCTCTATATATTTTTAAAATAAATTTCTTATTATTTTTGAAAAATATATATGTTAGTTTTAATTTATTTTAGTCATTATATGTTATTATTGTTGATTGTTATGTTGTAATTTATTCATAAAGGGGATTCATTTTTTAATAGATTTAATGTAAACTATTGTGTTATAAATATATGGTTTGGAATAAATTTATTATAATTTATTATAATATTACAATTTAATTAAATAGTTATTTTAGTAATTATACATGTTGATGAATTTGGTGACATGCTTATTTCATTAATTTTTTACATGTGAGTATGAATTTATTTTTTGAGGAAACATCTTTAAAAAATAATAACCATATACATCAAAATAAATAACGTGGTTGATATAATAAAAAAAATTTCACATCTGTAATATGGAATATAAAATGGTATTGATATTGAACAATTAATCATTTTAGGATTATTAGATAAATCACTTTACTGATTAGGTACAGTGACTGATATTTTTTTATAAAATGTTATTATGAAAATATTTCCATATGAGACCAACTTCTAGACCTGTAATAAGGTTTATTCATTTTTATTACCAAATTAAGAGAAAAATGTGTAAGGATTTATATGAAATTCCTTTTATGGGAAAAACTAATGACCATTTCAATAAGTATTACATGATAGGAAAATTATAATTGATGATCATGATATAAAAGTCATATTACGAATAACATGGATCATGTAATGATATCCACAATAAATAATATATAAAATATTATTCTAAATTAATGGATCATATAATATTTAATTTTAGTCTAGATACATGATTCCATAAATACGATCCATTATAGAAAAACATAATAATATAACATATAGTTGTTGAATAATTTAATGAACATGAAATCTTAACCTGATGATGCTTGCATTTCTAACTAATTATCATAATGTTATTTTCAATGGATGGAATATTCTATATTAGATTATGATTGGGATAAAAACTCATTTAACCTATTGGTAATGTATTATTATGTGTGTACCATTTGGGATTGGGATAACAACCCATATACACTCTTGGGAATGGGCTACTACTTTTTGACTCTCTTTGTTTTGGGATAAAAAATTGTTTACCCAAATTGGATTTAGAAGAAAACCAATATAACCTATTGGTCATGTGATAATTTACATTTACACCCTTATACATGGTAAAATACTAATTTTCACTTTTTCCCCTGATCTACTACAACTTTTATGATATTTTTATCTAGAAATAAAAAATAGTAACAAATGCATTGGAGGGATTTAATGGACCAAAATTGTCTTGGGTATTTACCTACTGAAAACATCACATAATAAAATATTCAAATAAAATACATAATAATATAAAAACATTAATTCATAACATCATGGAATCATATCATCATATCTATATTATTCTATCATCATAAATTGGGTTTTGGGAGTCATAATTATAACATCATAAATCTAAATCATGAAGAGAAAAATTGTTTATAATATCTTAATAATATGTCCCATGTATAATATAATTAATGTAAGTGATTGTTTTTTAGATGGAAACAACCTTTTGAATATTATTCTAGTAAAAAAATTTTAAAATTTGATGAAATATCCATTTTGAAATGATTGAAAATGTCCTCAAAATGATTTCATTTCTATGAACTTTTTTTGATATAGATCGAACATTTTAAAAATCTTATTTATAAAAATATTTGTGTTTAGAAGATAAATCTTTGGAAATTAAATATTTCTCCAAAACCATTATTTATGATTATATAAATACACTAATTAATTCATTAAGAAAGGCACAATCCATTAATATCTGTATGGAAATCAATAATTCCTTTATGAAATAGTATAATTTCTATTCCAAAATATAAAAGATATACTTTATTAGTTAAATTATTAAATATGTTATGTAATTTAATAAAATACTCTAAATCATGGAATGGTGTCTTTATAATGATATATTTTTATAATGGAAAATGAAGCAAAGAAACTTATTTTAAACATCATTTTTTCTGTCATCCAAAATGAAGATATTATCGGTCAGATTAAATTGTAATTTTCATAAAAGTGAAATGAAATTATTCTAAAAATATTATTTAAATATAAAACCAAATAATGATTCTTTTGAGAATATATGACTCTTTTTTAGAGGAAATTTGGTTTCTAAGTTAAATAATACAATTGTGAAATGGAAAACCATAAGAATAATATTTCAATAAAATACAAGTATTAAAACACATGTCATAAATATATTGATATATATTTATGAAAAATGTGATAAATGGATACTATATGATCATAATATTCAAACATGTTTATATTTTAAACTTATACAGGAGATAATTGGGGGGATTATCAAACTTGGATATATAATAAAAATTTAACATATATATAGAATAAGAATTATTCTTAACATCAACAGATTATATAACGACAAACACGTAACAACGTAATTGCAAAAAAAGAGGAATTAAATTAAAATATAATTTATGGATATAATAAATTATTCTTATATATCAAAATTAAAATATCAATAATTATAACTCAAGAAAGGAAATTGGATCAAGAATATCCTCATACACCTCATATTACATTTCATTAATAATATAATGAAACAAATAGCAATAAATATATATTTAAAAAAGAATAATTGATAAATAATTGTGATATAATATATCAATGGGGTTTAATACATATCCTATGAATAAAAATTGATGCACAATACACAAGATATCTCAATAAAGAAAAATTTGAGACAAAACCCTTACCTTTATTCAACCATTTCCAAATGTTCTATAAATTCATATATAAAAGAAATATGAACATTAAAACCTATAAAAGAACCTTTTTAATAAAATAACCATTTACACAATTAATTTCCAAACATTTATAATAAATACATCAATTAGAATTGTTTTTCAAAATTACATGTTAAGAGGTTAAATTTTAATTTAAAAATAGTTCCATGAATGAAGTCATGATTATTTTTAATATATTAAAAATTAATAAATGTTATATTATAATAGTTATAATCATTAATTTTTTTAAAGGTTCATAATTTTATAATTTCATTTCATAAATATTTCAGTTATTATTCATAAATATGATGTTTCTGATAAGCTTATTTCTCTTATCTTTAACAAACAATAGGATGTTGCATTAATAAAAAAACATAGAAATATAAAATTTCTTGAAATATAAAAAAAATTATTCTATAATTAGTGTATCATAACAATATTAGTTATGTTTATATATAAATCCATATAATTGATTTATAATATATTTAGTTTATGTAGTTAAATTGACCCCATTATGAAATTGAAATAATATATAGAATATTATAGTTAATGATGTGATATTTTGGCATGATATAATTATTAATAAATAGAAATATTACAGATTTGTTGTTAATATAATGAATTGGTCTTTAATTGAAGTAAGAAATGAAAAAATATAACATTTAAATTTTAATATTTCAGGTTTGTGCAGGCGGTTGTCTGTAAGTTGGCATTGGAAACATGTTTTCCCCTTATAATAGAAAAAGATATGTTTTCATTTATCATTTACGAATCACAATAATATCATAAATATAATATTTATTCATAAATATAACAATTTAATAATTCATAGATGGCCATTATGAGATGTATATCACAATGATTATGGAGGCTATAGTCCTCACATATGGCAAGAAACAGTTTTATTGTTTAAATGATTCATAGGATAGAAGGAATGAAATTTTTATCCCCTAAACAAAATTATATTTATTTATAAAACTGATATTTATGTAATTATATTTAATTGGGTAGATTATATTCATGGGAGATAAAATATGAAATAGTCAAAAATACGTGAAAAGGTTGTAATTATTTACCTTTCCACTTGGAAGATATCCTTTTAAAATTGATTACGGTATTGAGATATGGAAATTTTATTTTACCAAAATATAGAGTACATTTATATTTTCTAGAGGGTAATTATGGGTGGATATTGGTTGAATATATAATTCTAGTGGAGTGAGGTGTTGCGGTGTTGATTGGTTTGTTTTTATAAGGATGAAAAGTTTCATTTACTAAAATAGTAACATCAATGTAATAATTAAAGTGCCATATGGATCTAATATAGGTTAATAATGTTGTAGTAAGGGAGATAATTTTTATAAATAAATGAACCTACATTTTTACACAATATCCTAATTTTTTTTATGTTATTTACATTTTATATTTTTCAGTTTTAAGAATATTATTTTTTCTTGGAAAATATTTTTTACTAAATTAATTTTGTTTATATGAAATAATAAAATGGTAATTATTATATAATTTTGAAAAAACATTTTCTAATATATGATTATTTTTTTCAAAATATATTAATATTGGTGAAAAGGATAATTTTAATATTTTTATTGATGTGACATAAAAAATGTTTTTTGAAATTATGACTTTTCATGAAAAAAGTATAGATGAGATAAAATTATATTTTTTTATTTAAATGACATTAATAGGATTATTATAAATACTACATCTTGAGAGTTTTTATAAGAAAAAAAAGTCATAAATATTCATTTAAACATTACATCAAATACCATGAATAAAAAATAATTAAATATATTATACATACATTTTATAGTATACACACTATTTAAATAAAATTTCATGAAATAACTAAATTGTGTATCAAAAATAGAATTTTGAGATGTAACACTCATGTTTTAATTCCAAAATTAAAAGAAATAAATTAAACCGCATATAAAATAAATTATCATAATAACATATTTTATAAATTTTATTATTCATATTACTTTTATAAGAACAATTTAGAAACATTCATTACAAATAAATTAATTTTTAATTTTTAATTTTCATTAATTGATGTGATTTTATTATTGTTTTATTAATGCTAATTATTTAATACAAGGTTCAATTATCCATTGTAGATCCAAATTTCAAAAATAAGAGGTCATTATCGGTACATGGATTGATGTTTTATAATGATTCATAACATCATAATTTTTTATAAGTATTTTATTTATAAAATTTGATGATGAAGTTTTTTACAAGGATGCATCAATAATTTTTAATGAATAAATGTGTGGTGAATTATTAATTTTTTAAATATTAATATAAAATTTCATATTCTAATCAAATAAATTAAATTTTTTCATTAGTTTCATATAACATATTTTTTATTTTTCAATTATTATATGTGTACGATATTTGTAGAATCATTCATGTAGGTGGTTAAACTGACTAATAGAACAACCATCTATAATAAAGGACTATGAAGGGTTATTAAATAGTTTCATTTGGAATAATATAAAAATTATAGAATCACAATGAAATTGATAATATTTTTTTATGTTTTGATACAAACTTGAATAGTGTTTCATCAATAAGAAAATATTAGATTAAATATGAAAATTTTAATTGTGTGGAGTTGGTAGTCTGCACGTAAACAAATTTCAATCAATTGATTCTATAGAAAATAATAATACATGAAAAAGAATATAATATAATAAATTTAATAATGATATAAAAATTATAATTATCCATTAAATCTCATAATTTTAGGCATCTTTTCATGGAGTTTATGAAGAATAGATCATGTCTATAGTGACCAAAACATTTTTAATATAAATATTTCATATTATTAGATGAATATCCATCAGTTAAGATAATTATCCATTTCTTAATCACATAGGTATAGTTCTTTGATAAAATGGATACATAAATAGTTATTTCATAAGTCAACTATAAAATATCCTACAAGGTTCTTCATAATTATCACTCATCATAGACATGTAATAACTATTTCATTTCACATTATATTTAGGAAAGTAAAAAATAATTCTTTGAGAGATCATATGATTAATAATCATAATAAATGAATACATTTGTTAAAACATAAACATATCCTGATAATATCCGTATTATAATAGATCATAATATTACAAAACAAACACTGCAAAATATATATCCTAATCTTGTGTCATGGAATAATTCATTATAGTTCATAAGAAATAAATCATAATAGAATAAAATAACATTATATATGATATCATAACATAAAAAAATAGTTTTGTGTAATACATATAATCATAAATTTTATTTACTTAGTATTAAAGGATCACTACTTAAATAATCATAGTGGACTGGGTTCACCCCGTATTCTATCATAGTCGTAAAGGATCACTCTATAGATTACCATATTAGAAAAATTACCTTATAAAATTGAGTTCACATCACATTCTAGTATTGTATATATTAGTAGATAACCATATTTACCAAATGAATTATTTGGATATATAATTCAAATAGAAATAATCTCAAAATAGAAATATTACATTTTTGGTTCCACAAGATTATAGTTATTTTTTATATCATGCCCACTTACCTAAAATCATTTTTTGTAAGAATTTAATCATGTATTATCCCATGGAATAAAAATTGGTATCATAAAAATATCATTAAATTCATTATTTCAGATCACATAGAAAGTAATGAATTTTTAAAACATTTTTTCAAAACAGAAACATCAACCCTAAATAGTAATAATATGGAATTAAAATAGTAAATTATCCCTAGAAAATATAATGTAACAAAAATTAAATTTATATTAGATGGAAATTTATTTTAAATGATCATTTTGAATATATCCTTGGGAAAAATCTATTTTTAAATTGAAATAATTTATTTTGTTTCAAATTACATACCACATAATATTGATCTTTGTAGATAATAAGCACAGAAACATATATTGAATGCATAAAATCATTTTTATATGAAAATAGAAAATTAATTTAATGATTTATATGTTAAAACAAATATTTCATAACATTTGTAGTAAAAATTATAAAACACCAAATTTGGAAAGGCAAAAGAAGTTCTATTTTAAAACATTTTAAAAAAAATTAAACTAAATGAAAACATGAATTTTAAAAATAATTTTATAATATTAGAAACATTACTTATTTTTTTTAGAAAACATGAACATGGATCATAAATGATTTTTGACAAAATATATAAATAGATTGGTCTTTTCTTAAAAACGTTATTTTAATATATTGAGTACATAAGGAGAGGAAAACGAATGAAAAACATTAAATATTAAGAAGTAATTATAGGATAATAAAATCCATATATTTATTGGGAGGTCAATCATGAAATTTCTTATTCCAAAATTTCATTATAATTAATTTCTAAAAATAATGACATTAAGATATAAAACCCTTACCTCATGTCTGGCTTCATTCATATTTACCAGAACAACATATTTTATAAATATAATCATTCATTACATAATATAAAAAACCATATATATATATATATATATGTCAATCTATATATTATTTTCATATGGCCTTTTATCAACAATTTTTTAATAAATATTTGATAAAATATCTCTTCTAGGTGAGAACTACTTTGTTTTTCATTATGTTTTTAATAAATATTGTTCTTGTACTTTTATCATTGATCCATGACCTCCAAAATAAAAATTATTGTAAAAAACTTATATAAATAATATATATACATATACATACATTTATATATATATACATTAATTCCTAAATGCAGATACTGAAAAAGAAAAAAAACCATTCATGGAGATAGTAGCTCATATGTATGCATGAACACTATTTTCAAATTTCAATGGATGGAAAAGAAATATTTTTTAATAATGTTTCACTCTTAAATATTCATTCTTATTAACTATTAATTATATATATTCCTCATTTCCATACTTATTATGATCAATTTAAAGTGGAAATGATAAACAAACCACATCATTTCATGTAGTTTCAAGACCCAAATACTAATGAGTGATGTTATTAATTTCCAAAAAATTTGATTATGTGAACGTAGATATAATATTGTCATTACATAAAAGTAATAATTTAATAAAAATAATATATAAATATTAAATACATAGTAATTACCATCGATAAAATATGGTGATGAAAAATTAATTGTAATGTAAAATGGGGACAGTTGGTCATACGTACAACCATGCGATAATATTTGATCACGTTTTATTAGAAAGAAAGTGGAAAATTGTGTTTTCATAATCATACTAACAATTTAGTACATTTATATTAATAAATTTATTATTTTATGATAAATAAAAATTATTAATTGTTGGTATAATAAGATGGAAAATGAAAGTTATAATTATGGTCATTACAAATTTCGTGAATGAACTCATTTTAATATAATCATTGAATCCATATGGTTTATAGTTTTGGAATTTAGAACCTTTATAACATGAATATGCTTTTTTTAATATAATTTGGGATGGATCAGTCATGATGGATGGCTCAATGTTGTTTCACAAAAAAAGGGAAAGAGTGTCCTTTTATAATGTTGAGAAAGGATGCACATGGAATTACATGAAAAATATATTACAACATAATTTTTTCATTATCAGAAAAATAATAATTAAAAATTAAAAAATATTTAAAATAAAATGACTATAATATATAAATATGATAATCTAATAAAACTTATAATGTAATTGGTCTCATTTTAAGCATTATCATTTTGAATGACCACTTCATTGGAATTTTTTTTACCTAAACATAAACAAAAACTATGTAAATTTTATTGGGTTAAAAATAAAAAAATAAATACAGATGGGACTAAAAAACAAGGATAATTTGTTCAACCATGCTCATTTATCATGGAAGAAGAAAATATATTTATTTATTTTGAATCATTAAATTGAATATTATTTTTTATACAATTTTATTATTGTAAATATTGGAATAATTCATTCAATTTCTCATCAAAGAAATATATAAAATATATAATTCGAATAAATTATTTTTAAATTGACCTAATATGTCATATTAATTTTTTATATTATTGCAACATCATAGTTCATTCAATTTTCAATTAATGTTTATATTATTCAATGAATATTTATTATCTTTCTAATAATTGAATAAATATGGTGTTGTTAATTTGTATATATTTAAGGTAATTATTCAACTGTTAAAAATTCGAAACAGAATTTCCATGTTAAAATAATATAATTTATTTTAAAAATAAATCAATAGAACCAATAATATCATATTTACATCATTATGTAATATTGTTATAGACATGATATTTATATTTTGTATTTATTGTTTTTCTAGTTTATTATAAATGACATGATAAAATAAATACTAAACCAAATGAATATATTTTTGATATTGTATGTAAATGGATGAAAATTGGTAATAAAATATGATAAATACAGTTAAAATATAAATACTAAATCATTATCCCAATGTTTCAATCTTATTTTTCTCGTTTTAACCTTAATAATATAACAAAAATCTATGCTTACATTCCAGAGTGTCCAAAAATAAATGTACCTTATTTAAAACAAATTATCCTCCTGAAAAAAATTGTAAATCTGTTTTTTTGATTCATTTACAATAATTTGAATAACTTCATATTAATTTATTTTCACAAAACCTGATGATACCCATATGTTAGTCAAATAAATCATTGAACATAAAACAATATATAAATTATTATACCATTTCTATAAAAAATATTATATTAATGTTAAAACATAACATATTATTTATAAAAAAATACATCCTTAATACTGTTCAATTTATTTTTTTATCATAAAAACACATCATAGGTATATAAACTATTTTTTTTATAAAAACAACTCTTTTACATATTTTTTTTATGTTCAATTATAATTGATTGATAAAAATTAAATTTATTTTTCACATCAATATAACATATATTTTTAATAATCCAGTTATTCATCCCTATAAACTCCAAATAAATCATATGTTATAAGGATATACTATGTTACATTTCTTTTATTCTGAAGGTTGTGTGAAAAGAATGAAATCAATGAAATAAAATTTATATTTAGAAAACAATTCAAAAAATTTGTTTTGTGTTACATTATACCCCACTTAAAATGAATTTTACCTTCAAATGTAGTTAGTTTGGTACAGAAAATAATTATATCCCTATTTTTTACATCCATAAGTTCCGAAGTAGCTTCTTTAAATTTTTTATATCTCCATAAAATATTACCCAAGTGAATATTGGGGTTTTAATGAAATTTATATCTATAATTTTTTATTTATAGATATTTTTCATTGTAAAAATTATCATGACCCATCATTAAAAACTATGTGTTTAATACGTGTTATTGATCTTGTATACACATCTATATAATTGATAAATAAAACCAACTGAAACATTACAGAAGATCATCAGAAACTAAAAGTGAAAATATATTTACCCTAAAAGATCATGAATGAAAATGATGTCCAAAAATAATGTCAGATCATTAGATTAAATTATATCATATTTTATTTATCTATAAAAATTTTAAATAATCACATTATCTATAAATTCAATCACAAAAATCTCACTGACTACTATTAATATAGGTTTTTTTTCAACAATGATATAATGTAATGTGTTCTATATTATATATATATATATATATTAATATTTCATTTCCTCATCTTTGATCATATATCAATAGATTTCATTCTCCCATGTCATCCTAAAACATTAGATTTTTATACATCATTACATAGTGGGATTCACAAGGATCCATTTAAAATATCATCTATATGATGTCGATATAAAAAAATCAAATAGAGAATGATGTTGATACCTGAAAAAAATGACACACACACTTATATATGTATATAATTTCATTACATATAATCCATGGTATTAATGGTTTTAATAGAGTGAAAATCAGTTTTAGAATGATAAAATGTATTGAAAATCAAATATATAAATAGATATTAATGAATACTTCTCCTATAAATTTTAATACTTAGATCCCAATTTGATAATATCGAATGTGGTACACGATAAAACCATACATCATAATGTATATTTTAAAAATATGATCAAGTGTTAAATATTTTATATGATAGTACTGATATTTGATTATATTTTATAGTGATCAATTACAACACTAATATAACTATGGGATTTAGATGTTTTTGGAATTACAATGAAAAAATATATGGTGTTGTATTTTAATTTACATTCTGGTTAATGTAAATATTATTATATCCCCTTATTCTTCTATCACCCATCCATAACATGTTTATATACCAATATCCATGATACATACACTACAATATAACTAATTTTTTTCCAAAAAGAAATAATAATTTAGATCAATATACATATTCTTTAATCATCGAATAATTGAGTACAACGAAATAATAACCATGTAAATCCATAACCCCAGATATTTGTTGTTGGTGCCTGACCTTATTACATTGGAATGGCTACAATGAATCTAATCATGATGGACTGGAAGTATATTATTTTTGGGATTAAAATCTTACAAGATAGCCATTATACAAAAAAATATTAATATAATACACAATTCATAAAAAGGATAAAATATTATATCTTTTAAAATAATTCAAATATCACTTCTTCATAACTATGGGAATGGAATAAAAAAAGGTGAGCTCAAATTAAATTTAGTGGTTATGTACAATATAAATAATAATTAATAAATGAGAATAATAAATATATCAAGGAAAATAGTAGACATCATCATTTCCAAACACATGAATCAATTAGAATAAATAATATTACTAAGATGGTTCAAAACATAACTGGTTAAAATTTATTTTGTTTTGAAAATAATAACTATAAATTTGAGAACATTAAAAATAAATTTTAAAACATAATTATCATAAAAATGATTTGATTGCACACCTGAATTCATCCATGGAGATTATCAATGCATTGGTGGGATTTTTTAATCAGTCCCAAACCCATATATTAAAGGTATAATGAATTCCTCATATATTAAATAACTTATTTAAATTAATGAATAAATTTACTTATCAAATATTAGTTTTGTATAATGTATACATATGTATCAATATTTTCCAAAAATTCAATTACATAAATATAACGACTACATGTGAAAATGGTATTCCATTTAGGAAATAAAAATATCATTAATAAATTAATATTGATATAAAAAAGAAATATATATTTCAAAGAAAAAATATTATTATAATGATATTGTTTTAATACAACATTAAACAAAAAAAGGAAAGCGATGTTGCAAATATAGGTTATACAATATGGTAATTTTCATGACAAAACCACCATGGATGAGATAGTTTAATGTGAAATGTAACATATAATGAATAATGGGGGAAAATTGATATTAAATATCACATGATCTATATATAATCCAATTAAATTATAATTGTTTCATTTTAATAAATAAGAACTAATGGAAGGAAAATTGAGATGAAATCCCGTAACATACGATTAATTTTAGTTGTTTATTTATTTATAGCAATCCATTGTGGTATAAATCATGTTAATAACTTATAAGATAACCAAAATCATATTTAAAATATCATAAATAACCATATTAATATATATTATTACCCATTTGATAACAATGATTAATTTTATTCATCTTTTTGGGTGTTAACAGTCTTGTTTCTTGAGTATGACATTAAGTTATATATTTTTTATTCATATATATATCATGATTACATCATAACAACACATTAAAAAAATTATTTAAATATCATATATTTTTTGTATAAATGAATTTCAAACAATTAATGAAATTTTTAGATAGGAAATAAAAATAATAATCATGTATATGGTAGCTTGTACGTATGGATAAACGCTGTTTACATTTTATTACACATTTAAAAAAAATTAAAATCTATATAAATATTCTAAATTAATTATAATATTTATATCAATTAGGTCATATATATTTTTATACACATCCTTAATATATTCTATGTATAGAGTGAATAAATCACATCACATTGAGGAGGCAGTATTCCACACGTCCACAAATGATGATATCATATTCCTAATAAATGGAATTCATGAAGGTATCCATCATATAAAAATTAAAGTATCATAAATTGATTATAATTATCATAAATATCATATAAAAACTATAAATCAATCATTTTTACCCACTAATAAAGGTTATAATGGTATACCTAATGACATCGGTTAGCATGGCGGTATTCCGCGGTACACACGAACAATGATTTTGTATCACATTTTATTGATTTGTGTGTATGTGTATATCATGCAATTAATAAGAAAACATCTAAATATATTTAAGATATATATTTTTTTTAATAAATATATAATAAAATTTGATATTGGGGAAAGAAATAAATCAAAAGATCTCGTTGAATAACAATACCTCTTATTTGGGAAACTCCTTTTAGTTTATATTACAATTCCTCCCAATATTCATTGTGTCCAAATTTATGACTTTAGGACAAGGGTGTAGATTTTGGTATATTATTTGGGAAGGTTTTGGGTGATAAAAAAGATAATTATATGTGAGAATAATATTAAGGGGTGAGTTCCTTTTTTAGTGGAGAGGGAGTGAAATTCTAATAAATATAAAAAGATAAATATTATTCGGAGGTATAACATAACTAATGTGCATAAAATAATAAATTAGAGTCAATAAAAGGAATGATATAGTCGATATATGTCGATAAAATTGTTTTTGACAAGAATCTAGGTCAATTTGGCCCTTATGTTTAAGGTATTTTCCTTTTTACGCCAGTTTTTTTCTTAATCATTTTCAATAGCATAAAATGAATTCACTTATTAGTGTCTTAAAAAAACTAATTTTTAGTTATTATAAATTATAATGAATGTTTTTTTGAAATATAGAATACATTTTTTCCAAATTTCATTCATATATGTTGTTCAAATTAATTTAAAAATTGACCCCACAACCGATATGGGAACAAGGGTTTTTAATGTGAAAATGTTCAATATGTAATTGGTTTTTTTTATTAATTCTATATAAGAATTATTAAAATGATCTAATTTTTATTAAAAGATGTATTATTTTAAAAATAATACTATCAAACCATTTTATAATATAATTTAACACAATTAATAATTTATATGTAAAGTAAATTTTTAATCAATCTTTTGTATTTTTCAATTTTCATCAAATAAATTCAATTTCAGTGAAAAATATCAACAATTCATCTAATGATTATTTTTGAATTAATATATTAAAATTTAATATTATTTATTGATATAAAATTTAATAATTTTTTAAAATTTAGTTTTGAAATCATTTCACTATTAAAAGGTGGCGATCTACCATTAGAAAAATTCAAATTATTAGGTATAAAATATGATTTGTCCATTTCTTATATATACTAGATTTTTTAGATGAGTGCTATAAATATTTTATTGAATAATATATATATATATATCAATACTATTAGTCACTAATCTTAATTACTATAAATTATTATGATAAATCTTTTTTGGGATCATAAAAATAATTTTCTTTATAATATTTACATTATATTGAATTGGTTTTAATTTTAATATCTAGAACCAAAGAATTAAATAAACATATATAATAAATTCATTAATTTTTTTAAACCTTGTGATACATTTCATTAAAAGGGATTTTATATAACTATCATATTTAATAATATTATTAAGATTATGTTGTGGTTTGGTAAAACATTCCTTGTGTATAACATATGATTTAAATGAAGCTCTATATTTTTTGTAACACAACCCAACTTTGAGTATCAAGTAAAAAAATAGAAAAATAAATATTTTCCATAGAGTTATCTTAACATGGTGTTTCTTGTGAATAAATCTAGGAACAATGACTAATTTATTCTGAAAGGAAAAAATTGTAAATTATTCGATGTTCCATTCATCAACCAATTATATAAATTTCATACTTTCAATTAAAATATGATCTTAGTAATTGATGGATTGAAACATGAAAATACTATTCTTGGAACAAAAAATTCTTAAATCGGTTTAATAACGCAAATTATTAATGATATAAAATTCTAAATGTGATGGTCACTATAAAACAAGGATTTCAAATTGGAGAAAAATAGTGAGAATATGGACAATGAATAATAATATAAATATCATTTTCCAATTGAGAGTTATTGATAACATGTTAATGAGAAAGTATTTGACCATAATGGGATATAATCTATCTGTGAATTAACTTATTTATACCATTTAAATGATGATAATTTTTCAAAACATTTATTTCAAGACCCCTTGCCAATATTTTATGAATTCTTTCCTTATTTACAGAAATATAATTACTCGATAAGTTAGTATTTCCATATAAAATATTTTCATTTGGTATTTCCTTTATTTATTTATACATTATCTTTTTGAATAAGTTACAATATTATGTGAAGTAATAAAATATTCTCTATAACATCATCCATTATTCCACAAAAACCCATTTAATAAATTTTAACCTTATAAGCATAAACTATATTATGATCAAAATAATTATAAATAGTTCCAAGGTATTAATAAATATCCAATTTAATTTATCTATTTCAATTATCTCTTTATCTAAGAATCATTATCTCAAAATCAGTTAATTATTAAGGTTATATTTCCCTCAAACGTTTTTTTTAAAAACGATTAACATGACAGTAAATCACATTTCGTAGAACCTTTCAACATATGATCATAGATTCTTAAAGAAATTATACTTCGGTAAAATCCATATATATTTTAAATTTATTATAAATAGTAAATCATAGAAAAAATACATTTACAATATTACTCATGGACCCAATCATATAGGAACATTAAACATTCCAATTTTATTGTATCTATAACATATTGTTGACATTGATCCCTTATCTTATACCATGATAGATTTTATTCATTCTTGGGGGATTTGTATACATAGTTCCCTATTTCATTATAGTTATAAAAATTGTTGTAAATATTTTTTTTTCATTTCATTATTTTTCATGGTCACAAATTTCCTCAAACATAAAAAAATTCTCCCAATACCATAATGAAATTATTATGGTGATTCTTTCCAAAGATATCAAATGTGGGGAAATTATTCATTTAGTTATTACATCTTTCTGTAATTGTATTTTTTGTTATATTATTCCAATTCATCAAATTTATGTCACAATTCATATAAAATTATTTCTCACTCATGATATAATATAAACATATTTCACCGTATGAGGAAATTGATTGATATATCAGCTCTCTTTCGAAAAATTATTTTAATCCCTTCAATGAAAATTTCAATTTTTCACTCTATATTATGTATGTAATATATAAAACACACATAACTCATTGTAAAGGTAGCTTAATACTATATAAATCATTCTTCATCCTTTTTTATTATTTTGTACTTATTATTCATATTATTTTGTTTCTAATGAATGAAATATTTTTATAATAATGTCTTCTTAAAAACATTTCATTACATGATTTATATTTCCTCTTCATCAATAATGTTATTCATCAATGGACACCATTTATCAGCATCACCTATTAGACAATACACTAGATATATAACGTTTTTCATTATCACTACATTTCAAGGACCTAAATATCTTCTCTAGAGAGGTAACCCATTACTTTACTATAATTTCAATAGAATCCACACAAATTAATGAGGGATTCTATCACCTACAGAAATTCAACACACTATAATCTTGTTGTGGAAAGTTTTTCTCCATACGAGAATGTTCATATTTTATAAACTAATAATTCAAACTATAAATGTCAATAACCATATCATTTATAATACCAACATATTGGATTTCTTAGTTGGAAAATATCTACATTGTCCTAGAGTATTGAAACATATATTCCATCTAGGATCCATTTCTACATTAATAAAATTATATAACCTAATTTTCAGTAAAAAAAATAGTAAACACATTATTATAAATAGATTAATTTTTTTAATAACTAAGAATATAATAAAAAATGATTTCTTATAGATTTTATTATATAAGTATCATTGGTGTCAATCATAGGGTTATGTTCTCGAACCAATGTTTTCCTAAATCATTTTCCATGGATTTTATAATAATTCCATTGAGAAAAACTATAACTCCCAAACCCTAAAGGCCAGAATTGGTGATTTACATTATTGGATTAGAATGATTACATAGAATTAAATCCTAATGAACTGATCAGTTTAGCAGTTTTAGAAAAAAGATACTTATGTGATACCAATTTTACATTAGGAAACATAAAATATAATATAATAAATCACAAATTATAATAAAATAGCTACATGAAAATCATTAAATGTGGAAAGGAAACAAAATAATGGTAAGCTGAAGTGAATTTTAAGGGTAAACTCATGTATACATAACAATGAATCAATGAGAACAATCTGTATGGGAATGTAAATAAATGAACACACATTCCATGTAGTTAATAAACTCAGAATGAAATGAATCAATATATTTTTTTCATTTTGAACTTCAAAATTATAATAATAGTTGAAATGAATGAAATTATTAAATATTTGATGTCATTTTTCCCAGGCACAAGAAACCATTACCATCATTATATATCACAAGATAGTTTAAAAAAATGGGAAAAAAAATCGGATGGGAAAACCGTTAATATACATTCCATACCTTTCATATGAATGTTTAAAACATATTTTTACAAATAAAAATGGTTTATCCAATTGATTTCATCCCAAAAGACATAAGATGCATTGAGGGTCTTGCATTAACCAATATCGAACCCGTGTCTCTCATGTATGAACTACTTCTCATGTATTAATTAATAAATTTAAATTCATGTAAAATATTCCTTATCAAATATCAGTATTGAGCAAAGGATATAGATTAATAAATATTTACCATGTAAATCAATAACATTCAAAGTAAATACCACATGTAGAAACTGTATATTGTTTACCATTTAATCATATCCATCAACTATGTATATGGATTTAAAAAATAATTATATTATTCAATGAAATATTATTAAAATAGATTTATATTTAAAATATTATGTCAAAAATGAGAAAAGAATGTAATATTGCAATGATAAAATTTACCACTTGATAATTTTAATGTTCAAACCCCCTTGGAAGATATCGTTAAAATTTAGAATTTAAATACCACGATTCATGACTAAATCATGATATTAAATGACAATGTGTAATTTTATACACAACATGAAAGTGATTTGGTGCATAGTAACAAATATGTCTCAACGGAATTTAAATTGAGAAAAAATTCTTTACATTATTCATCCATTTATTTGGATGGTATTTAATCCATACTATATTGTTTTTAAACTTGTAAATAACTTAGAACAGAACTATACTCATATTTATAATATAAAACCCTAAAAATTTAATTGAATTCTTCAATTAAATACATTCTATTCATAGCCTATATTTCATAAAGCACCATGTTCCGTTGAAATAACTCTTTGTTATTTAGAAGATATTCAAAACCAAGTGATTAAACATAAATTTTCCACTTCTATGTTTTGAATTTCAAAACACATTCATCTAGAGTTGTCACCAGTATGTCATTTGGAGTCTGATAGAACCAACGTGATTTTTTATGAATATTAACATACACATATGTATATTAATATGAATAGTAATATGACCCTTATTATTATTAAATAATGATAATATTTTATTTTATTTAGGTATAATGATAATGTGATATTAATTAGTTTTTCTATGTGATATATAACTAATTTTACCTTTAAAATAGTTATTTTTAATATTAACTATGATTTTATTTAAAAATTATATTAAAAAAAATTAAAAAATTATTTTCGAAAAATGGAGTTCATTATTTTATTCAACACATCGATAAATGGTTATGGTTAATTTTTTGGATTTTTATATAATACATGAATATTTCTTGAATAGTAAAAATATAGTTTTGAGTTTTCTGTAGTTTAATGACATAATAATCTAGTAATAATTAAATATAAAATTATGGTCGACATGCATAAAGTAACATATTGTATGAGGTGTCCCATGTGGCTAATACCATTGGAAAATACCATTGTAAAGCCCATATTTTTTCCAAAACCAAAAATTTGGTGTCCATTTGAAATTATTAAAAAACTACCTCTCTTATTCTATAAATACCCACTAATACATTCATTTTAATTAATTCAAAATCCCTCATGCTCGAAGATATGGTGTTTTTAACTCTATATAAGTACTTCAAAGGTGTATTTAATCTCCCAAGGTCCCATCCTTCATGATCTAGGGGTTACTCTACACGGTAAGGGAATCATTCATTCTCTTCATTTAGTCGACACTTATTTTATTTTAACTTTTTGAATTTCCATGCTCAGATGTTGGGGTTTTATTTTATATATTCCTTTGACTTTACTTTTTATTTCAATATGATGAGATACCCTTTTTTATCATTATTTCATTTTATGAAAAGTTAAGCAACACCATTAGGCTGTTGAATTTCCATAAGGGATCTCTCAACTTTTTTTTATTTTCATGTTCATATCTTTTCATTTTCTCTTCTCACCACCTCATTACAAATGAGCATTATAAACTCTAGTATCATCTATATACTGGAATTATATCATGTTAATGGAATAACCTTCATCATTATTCTTACTCCCCCATTTTTATTTTTATAAACGAAATTAACATCCATGAGGTTCCAATTTATAACCATTGTGGACGACAGAGTTTTATTCTTCACATTCTCCTTCATTTCTAGTCATGAAACAACTTTAATGGTTGAACCAGATCATTATATATGTATTCCATCTCATTTATCATCTATAATCTTTATACACTCATATTATTAAATAAAAAACAAAACAAGTTCTTTATGGACAAAATGGCCAAGTTAATACAAATATTGGTAATAAACTTTTAAATAATGAATCACCATCATGGTATGTGACCAAAAATAAAATTAAGATCATTTATATCTCATTAATTTATCTGATAATATATATTAACAATTCTAGATATTTAAGCACATTTCAAATGAACTACCATTCATTAATACATGTAAACGAATCATGAAACCAAGGAAGAAAATGCATCCAAAACAATAAAATTGAGCCTCCTAAACCCATAAAAAGGGCCATGAATGAACCTAATATGGATATATTAAAATAGTTAAATGTATTGGAGGTTATTTAATTATTAATTAATGACCTAAATTTTATTATTCAGTTCATTAAAACAAATTAAGAACACACTTGAGCATAAGGTTAGGGGTTTGTCATCCCACTTTCATTTCGGTGAGATTTTCATTATTTTCCACTTATTTCATGTATGTGGTAAATTTGTACTAACATTTTATATATAAAAAAATTATAATAATTATATTCATGATATTAAATGATTCATTTGAGGGTTATTATTTTCTGGTAATATTATTCGACCGATTACATTGTGGTAAGAGACTTTGTCTCAACTACTATTTTGTTGTGAATAACATTGTATGGTGCACATAATAATATTTATGTGGTGTAACCACTACAGATATGAGATGAATTTTAATTTGAAATTTTATTTATATTAAATATTTATAACATCATATAATGGATATGTTTTTTGTCTAAACTATATTCCATTTTACATTCTGTGTTTATTTGGAATGTTATTTTAACTATGGGAATATTGGAAAATCCGTATAATCTACTCTATACAGATAATGAAAAGGAATATTTATCATGTATTGAAAAAAATTATAAAGAATTATTTGCACATGCAGTGGTCGGTGGGGCCCACTATAGATCCTTGATGAATCTGAAGGTCTAATGAGGCTATCATATGGAAACAAACCCTTGAATTTTGTTTCCAAAAATCCAAAGGGTTTCTACCCATAGAACTATAATGTTTTAATGGTATTATGGTTTCATGTGACAGATACATGACGCCCAATTAATAATAATTTTTTTATTCATTATCAGTTATTATTATCTCTATGTTTTTCACAATGGAAAAATATATGGATTCATTTTCATTGTCACTTTATTAATGGCATGAGTTTTTCATTTATTGACCATTAAATGTTGATTATGTCATTGTTTACAGTTCTTTTATTATTGATTAATGCTTCCACAATTTGTATCTTGTACTGACCATTTGAACTCACCCCTTTCACCATTTACCTTCAACAGGTGATGAAGCAGAGATCATTTATTGAGTTCCTATGGATGCAATTTTTACTTTTTGTTAAGTATTTAATTTTGTAACATTTTCCGTTGTAATTTGAGTGACATTTTTGTATCTAGTTTCTTCAATAGTACTAAAATTATCATTCCTTTAGGATTTTAATTCCATCTAACCTTTCCAATATATCATTTATTGCACCGGCTCCAGTCTAGAGGGGTCGGGGTGTTACAGTCTATATCAAAGAATGTTTAGAATAAAACATGGAAACTCTAGTAGGAAATTCATAGTATGTAACCAAGCCTTAAGGTAGTATTTGAGGATAGATGTACAAAAATATCATGGAATTTTGATAAAGAATAGATTATGTGAATACTTAATGAAAATACATCCATTTTTGGATACTAGCTGGTAGAGGTGGATCTAGCATAGATGATCCAAGAGGTGAAAGCTCCAACAAGGAGTATCGGGCTAGACATGGAGAATCCTAGTAGATGACAACGGACCTTGCTGCACTATTAGTTATGAAACTCTAAGGGGATATTATTAGGATAATTTATATATTCTTTAGAAGCCATTATTAAGGATTAAAACGTAAATTATTCCTCAATGAAACCATTTTTGTTATTATGGGAATAACATTGCTTAGGATCTCAATTTATGTTAATTATTTGGTAAAAATAAGAAGATAAATTATTATTAATACCCTATCTAGTGTCTGTCATTATTTAGAAATGGCGTCTAATGGAAGGAGGGGAATCAATTCTTGTGGTTAAGGTAGGGATCTCCCCACTGAGCAAGTCAGTACAATCAATGTTGGAGCATATCAAATCATGACCATTTGGGACAACATACTCATGTTATAATGAATAATCATTCGACACCTATGTTGGATCGTTTCATACGGAAGAAGCCCAAATATTTTAGTGGGACTACTAATCAATTGGTTACTGAGAAATGGATCAAGTCCATTTAAAAAATATTCATGGTTTTAAGATGCTATGAAAATGAAAAGGTGGTATCAGATGTATACTATCTCAATAGTGATGCTGATCGATTGTGGTCCTTGATTCAGAATACCACGGTGGAAGAAGACATAGTTGATATGTAATGGATGACTTTTAAATACATATTCTTAGAGAAATATTTCATCTTGATCAATGAACATAAATGAAGAGTAAATTCCATGGCTTAAATAAAAGGGATGAAAATAATTTTTCAGAGTGTGAGGCTACCTTTACAAGGATAGTTAGGTATGTCGTAGATTATGTACATATCTCAGCAGACAAGATTGATCATTTCGTTGATGGTCTTAATCCATTTTTTCTAAGGGCACTGGTTTTTCAAAAAAAATCATCATATGATGAAATTTTATCAAGTGCCATCAAAAGCGAGAAAGATTTTTCTAGATCAAATTTATTCCAGGGGAACCAAGATAAGAAGAGTTACTTTGATAAACCAAGGTAAAGGTGAAGTTCCAAAGAAGAACAAGGAAACAGAGAATTCCCCATTATTATAGAACTGAGGAAATAATCATCTCATAAAATTCTTGAAAGGCATGGGAATCTGCAATATGTGTGGAGAAAATGGTCATAAATCTCATGAATGCAAGGGGAGGAAACAACTTGATGATGTTCAATGCTACAATTGTAGAGATATGGGACACAATTCAAATGAGTGTCCTATGTTCCAAGTAGACATGCCTCAAAAAAAGCTAAGAGAAGAAGGGAGAGATTAGAGGATTACAACTACAGAAGATGAAGTTCCCAATGGTGTGGTGGAAGAAACTGTAATAGTTTGCTCAAAAATAGCCAAAAATTTATTTGATTCTGTATCATTTCACTCATTTATATCTTTCCAGTTTTTGATGAATATTTTACAAGTCCAATTTGATTTAATAAAGGCGTTATCAGTCCAAAATCCTATGGGATGCATCATTGCAACAAATGCATGTCGACTAGTCCCCCTTGTAACACAAAAACATGATTTACTTTCTGACCTTATCATCATACCAATGACAGAATTTGATGTAATTCTCGGTTTGGATTGGATGTCAAATTTTTATGTGATGATTTATTACAAGAAAAAGGAAGGTATAATTTTTGAAAATGGTGTATAATCTCTTATCATTTGAGTAGAAACCTCAACATCTAATTCTTATCCAGACCCACCCCTAGTATCTCTATTGAATGCAATTCTTGGAGAGGATAAGAACCCAATATCTATGGGTGAGAAAAGAAATATTCAAATTGGAGATATGCATATAGTGAAATAATAAATTGATTTGTTTCCAGAGGATTTACCTAGACATCCTCCTGATTGGGAAATTGAGTTTTCTATTGACATAATTCACGGTGCATGACCTATATCAAATACCCCCTATATAATGGCCACTATAGAGTTATTAGAGCTGAATAAACAACTAGAGCAGTTGAGTGACAATGTATTTATTTGAACTAGTGTTTCTTAATGGGGAACCCCAATATTTTTTGCCAATAATAAATATGGATCCATGAGTCTAGGCATTGAATATAGAGAAATAAATGTTATTACAATTAACAATAACTATCATTTGCCACAGATTGATGATTTCTTTGATCAACTTCATGGAGGAGAATAGTTTTCGAAGATTTTCCTTTGATCCAGATATCATCAGTTACGTGTGTGGAAAGATGATATTCCTAAGACAACATTTCGATCAAGCTATGGGCATTATGTGTTTACATTTATACCTTTTGGACTAACTAATGCACCCTCTATTTTATTGTATTTAATGAATATGTTTTTTCATGGAATATTTTGATAAATTTTTTGCAGTATTCATTGATGATATATTTGTATACTCAATAAATCTATGAAGACCATGAGGATCAGCTGCAGACAATTCTGAAAACTCTTAGGGGAAATGATTTATATGGGAATTTTAGAAAGTGTGAAATCTGGCATCAATCAATTTTTTTTCATGGCCATATTTACTATAAGGATGGAATCTTAGTTGATCCTGTGATGAAAATGGAAATCCAAGATTTTACCACATCAACGAAAATAACCAAGGTATGCATTTTTATTGGCTTATCATGTTACTATCAGCATTTCGTTCAGAATTTATCCTGACTGGCTATCCCGCTAACCAATCCCACAATTAAAGTGGTCATGGTTATTTGGATGAGATAATGTACATAATGCTCCGAGGAATTGAAATGAATATTGGTCAGTGATCCAATTTTAACTCTTCCATCTAGAAGTGATGGATTTCTAATAAATCGAGATACATCAAATAAAGGGAGGGGATTCATCCATATGAAAAATGGAAATGTTATTCTTTATGGAACAAGGAAATTGAATAATCCTGAGAAAAATTATCCACCACTTGATCTAGAGTAAGCAGCTATAATATTTTCTCTAAAATTATAGGGACATTATCTTTACTGTGAAAATTTTTAGATATAGACAGATTACAAGAGTTTGAAATACATTTTTACACAAAAAGAACTCGGCATTCGGATAAGGAGATGGCTCGAGTTACTCAATGATTATGATTGTTCAATACACTAAAACTTAGGAAATGCATATAAAGTTGCATATGCATTTATCATGAAGGATCATGGACTTCTAGATCAAATGAGGATTGATAGAGATCATATATTCCTGGATCTACTAAAGATAGATATAGGAATTATTAAGGAAGTGGAAACATTATTTCTCTTTCAAATTATTGCTAATCCATCTTTACTAGGGAAGATAAAAAACACTCAATATTAATATGAAAATCTACTGAATAAAATTATTTTTGTTAAGGATATGAGATTGGAAGACTTTGTTTATGAGGAATGAGTTCTGAAGTTTGGGAAGAGATTATTCGTTACATCTGTACCTGAGCTAAAAAGGGAATTAATAAACGATTCAAATAGCTCAAATTTCTCTATACACGTATGTAGTACAAAGATGTATTGTTTTATGAAATAATATTTTTGGTGTGATAATATGTAGCAAGGAATTTTTTACTACATGTTAAGGTGTCTAGTTTGAAAACAAGTGAAGGAAGAGAGATAACATCATAGAGGAGTGATGTAACATCTACCTATTCATATGTGGAAGTGGGATAACATTACGATCAATTTTTCACCAAACTACCAAGGACACCTAGAAGGAATGATGCAATATTGTTAATTGTTGATTGCCTCAAAAAATCAGAAAATTTCATTCTTATAATAGAGTATTTAACACTTGAGTGCCTAGAAAGACATTATATTAATGACATTGTAAGACATCATGGTTAACCTCTATCGATTGGGTCTGATCGAGATCCCCAGTTTACATCACAATTCTGGAAAAGTGTCTGATCTAGATCCCCATTCTAAATAAAAATTCCGGAAAAGTATCCAAAAGGATATGAATACCGAGCATTGTATGAGTACTTCTTATCACCCCCAAACTGACAGACAGTCTGAAATGACTATTGAATCTCTAGAAGACATGGTGATATCATGCTCTCTATTCTTCCATGGTATGTGAGATCAATATCTCACTTCTAGAAATCTGATCTATACCAACAGTTTTGAGAAAACTGTTAGTGTAGTTCACTAATTTGGACCTATACCAACGGTTTGGCCAAAAATATTGGTATAAGTCACATATATAGAACTATACCAACGGGTTTGGACAAACCATTGGTATAGGGCAGACCTATAGTAAGGGTTTGGCCAAAACTGTTGGTATAGGTCCATATGAGTGACCTATACCAAGGGTTTTGGGAAAACTGTTCGTATAGGTCCCCCCTATACCAACTGTATGTCCAAAACAATTGGTATAGGTCCCAAAATCAAATAACATATACTAATAGTTCTCAAAACCATTGGAAAAGTCCTATACCTATGGTTTTGAGAACCGTTGGTATAGGTAAATTTATTTTTAATGGAATCATAATACAGAGGACATTAAATAAATAAAAATTTAAAATACTTATGGTAATACATATTTATGTTTTTTAAATTATGTTTACAAATGTATGTTAGGTTATTGGTTAGGTCGTTAATTCATAAGTGGGAGGTGCTGGGATTGAAACCAAATGAATTATTATTTTTTGAATTACGTATAACAACAGTTTTATGGAACCGTTGGTATAAATTTTCATATTACATATACCAACGGTTTTCAAAACATCTGGTATAGGTCTATACCAATGGTTTTCCGAAAACCATTTTTATAGACCTATCCTCACGGATTACATAGAAATGGCTATCCAAAATGTTGGTATAGGCTATACCAATGGTTTGGAGGCCTATACCAATGGTTCCACATTGGTATAGGGTATTTTTCCAGTAGTGCTTAACTTTGGAAGAATTTTCATACAACTATAGTTTCCATTTAAGTATTCAAATGGATCCAAATGAAACATTATATTGAAGGAGATGTCGAACTAAAACTATTTGGGATGATGTTGGTGAGAGGAAGAATATAGGCCCAGAACATATTGAAGAAACCACGACAAAGGTGAAGACAATACAAGCCCATAATAAAGCAGCCCAATATCGGTAGAAGAGTTATGCAGATGACCAAACGAAGGATATGGAATTCAGAGTGGGAGATCATGTCTTTCTGAATGAATCTCCATGGAAGAGTGCCATAATGTCTGGTAAGAAAGGTAAACTGATCCCTAGGTAAATTGGACCATTTGAAATTATGGAATAAATCAGACATGTATCTTACTGATTAGAAATTCCACTATGTCTCTCATAAGTTCATGATGTATTCAATGTGTCATTATTGAAGAAATAAATTCCAGACCCAATGCATCTACTCACCTATGATAAAATGTAACTGGAACCTGATTTTTCATATTGTGAAAATCCTATTGAAATTCTTGACACAAGGGAGCCAGCATTAAGAAATAAGACAACTATTCTAGTAACGGTTCTTTGGATAAACTAGAATTTGGAGGAACCAACATGGGAACTTGAGGATTTCATGAAGAATAACCACTCGTATATTTTTTGTGGGCATTATATATAAAATTTTGAGGATGAAATTTCGAAAAGAGGTAAAAATATAACACCACAATCATTTTATGGTATGATTATATTAAATAGAATCTATTTATAGCCTACATTTCATACAGAACTGTGTTACTTTGAAAAAACACTTTTTTATTTAAGAGATAGTCTAATCCAATCCATTAAACATAAAGTTTACACTTCTTTGTTTTTATTTTTGAATAACAATCATCTAGAGTTGTGACCAGTAAGTCATTTGATGTCTGACAGAACCAACTTGATATTTTGATGATTAATAACATCCCCTTATGAATATTAATATTTATAGTAATATGACCCTTATAAATAGTAAATAATGATTATATTTTATCTTCATAAGGTAAAAAGATAATGAGATATTAATTAATTTTTCAATGTGACATATAACTAATTATACCTTTAAATAGATATTTTTCAAATTAAGTATGATTTTATATTAAAATAAATATAAAAATAGTTAAAAAATTATTTTAAAAAATTGGATTTCATTATTTAATTCTACACATTGATAAATAGTTATTGTGATTTTTTTGGATTTTTCTAAAATACTTGAATTTCTTGGGAATAGTAAAATTACAGTTTTGAGTTTTCGGTAGTTTAATGACATCATAATGATATAATAATTAAATATAAAACTATGGTTGACTTTTTTATAGTATATTGTGTCATGTGGTATCCCATGTTGCTAAAACCAAGGGAAAATACAATGAGAAAGTGCATGGTTTTGCAAAACCACTAATGAGGAGTCCCTATGAAATTATTAAAAACTATCTCTATTTTTATATATATATCCACTCATCTATTCATTTTTTTCATTAAAAATCCCTGATCCTAGAATATCTAGTGGTTCTACCTCACTAGGAGTCCTCTAAATTTTTTCTTTATACTCCCAAGGTACCATCCTTCAAGATCTAGGATTTACAGTACAAGGTAAGGGAATCCTACATTCTCTTCTTTTAGTTGACACTTATTTCATTTTATCTATTGGAATATACATTATAATATGTTTGGGAGTGATTGTATATATTCTTATTAATATCATATTGTTTTAAATATGATTATATAATTTTTTTTTCTCATCATTTCATTTTATTAAATTTTAAGTGACGTCGTTAGGCTGCTGAATTTTCATAAGGGATCTCTCAACTTTTCTTTTATTTTCAAGTTCATATCCTTTCATTTTCTCTTAACACCTCCTATGTCCAAATGACCATGTATAGAATTATCTATATACTATAATAATATCATGTTAATGTAATAACCATCATCAATATTCTTACTCCCCCAATTCTATTATTAAAAACAGAATTAACGTCCATAAGGTTCCAATTTATAACCTTTGTGGATGAAGAAGATTTGTTCATAACATTCTCCTTCATTACTGCCCATGAATAAATTTTATTGTTGAACCAAATAATAATATATGTATTTCATCTCATTAATGTTCATTAATATTTACACACTAATAATATGAAATAATAATATGGAACATGTTCATTGTGGAAAAAACGGCCATGTTAATCCCAATATTTGTAAAAACTTTTAACTAATGAATAATCATCATGTTATGTGACCGAAAATAATTATATGATAATTTATATCAATTTAATTTTAAAAATAATACATATTATCAAATCTGGTTTTTTCCACATTTTAAATGAACTACTATTCATTAATACAAGTAAACAATTCCTGAAAACCAAGGTAGAAAATGCTTCCAAAATAATACAATTGAGCATTTTATCCCCATAAAAAGGGCAATGAATGAACCAAATAAGGTTATACTAAAAAGTTAAATTAATATGAGGCTCGAAATTTATTAATTAATTATGCTAAATTTTATTATTCAGGTCATGAAAAAAAACTAAAAACACACTCAAGTATAAGGTAAGGGGTTTCTCATCTCACATTCATTTCTATGATATTTTCATTGATCACCATTAATTTCTTGTATGTGGTATTTTTGAACTAACATTTGATATATAATTACATGATTGTCTTCATATTAATGTTATTAAATGATTCATTTTACATTTTTTTGTTATGGTCATATGATTCAAGCGATTACATTGTGGTAAGAGAATTTTTCAGAACTACTATTTTGTTGTGACTAACTTTGTATAGTGCACCTAATAATCCTTTTGTGGTGTACCTACAGCCCATTTGAGATCACTTTTCATTTGATAATATGTTTATAAAAAATTTCCATAATCTCATATCATTTATTTTTTTGTTGACTATACCGTATTCTATTTTACATACGGTGTTTATTGGGAATATTATTTTAAATATGGAAACATTAATAAATCTATATACTCTACACTATATGGATAATGAAAATGAAAAGTTTTCATGTATTGAAACAATGTATAAAGAATTATTTTAACATGAAGTGGTGGGTGGGGCCTGCTATATCACCTCGATGAATCAGTGGGTCTAATGAGACAAATCAGTTGGAGACAAACCCATTGAGTTTGATTCCAAATAACAGATGGGTTTTTACCCACAGAAATAAACTGTTTTAATGGAATTATGGTGTCATATGCCAGATACAAGACATCCAATTAATAAAAACTCTCTTTTTTCATTATCATTTTTTACTATACATGAGGTTTTCACTATGGAAAAATCTATGGATGCAGTTTCATTCTCAGTTTATTAATTGTGTGAGGTTTTTATTTATTCACCATGCCAAGTTGATTATATCAAATTTTTTACAATTTAGTTATTATTGATTCATGATTTTGACATTTTTATCCCTCATAGAGTATTTGAGCTCACCCCTTTCACTCTTTATATTCAATAGGTTAGAAAGTGTAGATCATTTACGGAGTTCCTATGGTTGCGGTTTTTAGTTTTTATTATGTATTATGTTTTTATCATTTTCTAATGTAATTTGAGTTACATTTATGTATCTAGTTTCTTCAATACTATTAAACTAATAATTAATTTAGGATTTTCCTTCCTTTAAACCATGACAATATAACAAGTAATGCACCAGCTCCAGTCTAGAGGGGTCGGGGTGTTACATATAATATCATATATAATATTATTATAAAATATTTTAACTCAATTGTTTACAATAATCCATTATTTTCATTCATTGGGGCGTTAATTTTCATGTTTTTTAGTATATTTTTACTTCTTAGAATTCATGTTATTACGACGATATATATTTCATCATTTCTATGGTATAAACCATGATATTAATATCATATATATTTGTTATTTCTATATTTCTTATAATCCATGAAATTAATAGATAGGAAATTAATCACATATCATGGATATGGTAGGTCATATGTACACATGAATATTTTTTCCATTTTATTATCGCATTTATATAATCATAAGTAATATATATATATATATATATGTTTACTATAACTAAAATATAATATTTATGTCATATTTGTTAGATATATTTTTTAGAACAATCCTTATTAAATTTCAAGGATATATGGAACGAATTCCATATCTTTAAGGAGTTAGTAATCCACG
Organism: Viscum album; assembly: GCA_963277665.1. Lineage (NCBI taxonomy): Eukaryota > Viridiplantae > Streptophyta > Magnoliopsida > Santalales > Viscaceae > Viscum > Viscum album. Next base: position 495,612,716 of record OY728123.1, on the reverse strand, counting down.
TGTCCATGAACGTTGTTATCATATTCCCACAAAATGAAAAAATAAATATATATGGTATATAAAAATTAACGAAGAATAAATAAAATATATATACAATATATATAATATGAAAACAATAAATCCATAATTATTTCTAATTATGATAGGAGGTAGTGGATGAATTAATGACAATGATTTGTGAGGCATTTTTCTGTCATACACAGGAATGATCATTATGTATCCCATTTAATATAAGTGTGTAAAAGTTTAAGCCATATAATTAAAATAAAATCATCTAAATATATTTTGGATAGTAATATTATTATTTAATAAATATTAATAGACAATATATTTAATTCATAAATAAATAAATCATTGATCTCATTGAAGAAAATTGACTCTTCATTAGATAACTCGATTTGGTTCATACCAAAGTCATCCTTGGATTCATTTCATCACTAAAGAAGAATATAATATGAATGTATTGGGTATATTATAAAAATATAGTTTGGTATTTTTGATACAATGGCTTAATATTTTTTAATATGTGGGATGGGTGAGTGTCATTTTATATTTGAGAATGAGTGGTATTCCTATAAATATTAAAAGGCAAGCACTATATGGAGGTCTACCATAAAATCTGTGGAAATAATGATGAAAAATATTCCTAATTTTTATTAAATAGACTCAATATTTCCATAAAAAAGGTTTTTGACATGTTTTTATGTCATTATGGGCCATATTGTTATGGTTTAGTCCCTTGTTATAAATTTTTTTGTCTTCATAACTATAATTATTATTAATTTATTTCACTAATAATTTTTTTTAAAAAACTAATTTATCCTCAATAAAGATTATAACATTTTCTTATTCAAAATATAGTATCCATTATTCAAAATTATTATAAAAAATTTGGATGATACTAAATTAAAATTAATCATAAATATTAGATGTAAATCGTGGATTGAAATTTAAATCAACAAAAATATACTATGTTTCTATATGAAAATTTATTTTACAAATTATTAAAATGACATAAATTTTATCAATATTGTAAAAATTTATCTAGTAATAAATTTAACCCAAATATGAATTTAAATTAATAGTAAAATTTTTTTAGATGAAAATTCATTTTTCAATTGAAATTCAATATTTTCCGCTATACTTAAATACATAAAAATTCAAATAATATTACTAAATATTAACCATTACATAATTTTTTCAATCCACTACCAATTTTATTTGATATATAATTTATAAAAGTACCAGAAAATAGTTTTGAAATATGTCCAGTATTAAAATAATTGAATACTTCATTTAATAATATATATCTTTTTATTCATTAAATAGTATTTGTTTTTATCTTATAAAATTTTTTTTTGTATGAATGTCCAATTTTTTTTATCTAATATATAATATATGTATTTCATTAATATCATTCACTAATATTAATCTGTTTAATTTCTTATGTAAAATCACATTTGAGAGAGAGAAAGTATTTTTATTATAAAAACATTTCTTTTATATTCAATTGGTTTTTATAAAATAATATAACATAAATAAATTATAAAAACATTTGTAATTATTTTTTTCAAAATGAATTTTATAATTATCATACATGTAGTTAAAATAAATATTTACGAACTAAAATATTATGGAAAAATATTATTATTATATTATGGTTTGGTAATAATCAATATTTCATATAACACATGCTTTCAAAGGAACTAGAAATTATGTGTAATATAAACAGTCATAGTGTTGTGTGTACTACGAAATAATATCAATTTTGTATGTAGTGAAATCTTAAAATACTAGTATTTAAAAGAAAATATAGTAAAAATATTTATTGAATATTATATGAAATTATTTTAAAGTCTCGAGGGGTTAAAATCCTCAGCAAACAGCACCTTCAAATTCAATATTAACAAAACACATACGTGATTCATGAACCTTATCATTTGATCAAAATTGATAATGAATATAGTAACATTTTCCACCACATTCTATTGTTCCAAATATTCTTTAGCCGCCACATTAATCACTACCTATATATATAGTATAAGGCACATTTTAGAACATTCAATTTTCCCAATCATTTAATATTTATGAATCCAAGCATTAAAAATCCAAAAATATTTCATATTTTTTCATCCTTATCCAAGAAAATCCATTATTTTTTTCATCTCATATTATCTTCGACCATATTTTATTTTTTTGGGTTAGAATGTTTTGGGAAGTCATAATATATAATCATATCCCGAAATATTATATGGAATATATAAATATTTTTTTGAGTGAATATACAATAGAATATATTATGATTAGTGCGTATATCATATATTTCCCCATAAAGATAATGGATCCACAATGTTAGTAAATAATATACTGTAGATAACTCCAAATAAAAAGTTGTGAAACATTTCACATGAACCTTAAATATTAATAACGTATATTATATAACCATAAAATACATAATGATAAATCATTGTAATCCCTTATTCCATTTTCAACATCAGATTACAATTTTTATTTAAAAAATAGGATAATATAAACAATGGTGAAACAAATTCCTTTCTCTTCAGTTCCATGAAATTTTAATCATAATCAACTATCCAAAGGAACTTTTCTCCCTTATGAGTTCATATTTTATGTTATTTAGGATTCCATGATAAATTATTAACAATTCATCGATAATATATATCTAACCCATGAAAAGATAATATCTTAGTCACAATGGTTTGTATAGGAAAACATTCTGTAACGCCGGTATATGATTAATCCACAGATATATCGTTTCATTCTTATATATGATGAAGATATAAATATTTAAAGAGGAAACACACACACTTTAAAAATGTTCATTTTTAATCTCAACCCTTAGGGTATTTATTATAATACTCAAGTAATTTTAAATATATGACATTTTGTTTGAAAATATGTGAATATAATATAAATATAAATATAGACAACCACAAATAGATTAATGTAATATCTAATCAATATATTCATTAAACACATGACTACATTGGGTAATTAGTTAGAACAAATAACATCAATATATATTCACATGGTCTATAACCTTCATGTAATATTGTAATAGGTATATCCTCATATATTATCATTAATACATTATATTATGAATGAATATAAATATATAAAAACTATTTTTCTCCATGTGGTTTATCATTCAATTAATCAATAAGAGGATATATATTTATATATATTCATGACTATATTCTTATTATATTATTGATAAAAAATTTATTGTTTCATTGATTAATTTTTATACACATAAAAAATAATAATTTTACCCAAATGTGACATTGTAGTACACATGAATCCCTTTAAAATATCCCCTTAGATGTTTTCATCAATTATTTACAATTAAATTGGCTCATTCTATATGGATTTAATTAATTTGGTGTAGCACAAGGTATGAGTAATATTGATAACTCAACATCATGATTCAGTTGAATAATAGTCCACAAGTCCAGAAAAAAATCAACAAGTTGGTACAAGATAGACATATTATTTTTAACATATCTACCTCTAACCATATGAGAAAAAATATTTTTAAATCTAGATTAAGACACATAGAATTCATCATTTATCTATTGTAAGTGTATATTTAATCATTTCACTCATAGAAGACCATCATATGACACATATAATTAAACATGATATCCCTTCCTCACATGTTAATGTGGATAGAATCTGAAGAAATTGGATCCAAGACCAAGATAACAATGAACTGAAGTAGGTAGATAATAAATAGATGTATAGGAAACACATTACAAAAACAATAAATTAACAATTCTATACTGGATATAGGATCATCATTCTATTTAGTTGTTTTCACAACAGATTCAACATTTATTCATTAATGTGGTATTGTGATACACATATAGAATTACATATATATACAAGAGTCAATATATCCAAAATCTATTAATACACTGGCAGTAATAGAGTGGATTGTATTTGTACCTTTAATGTAATCATTTTCATATGCTACATCAGAAATAGAGATGTAATGAGGTTTTCCATTTTTTATGGTATTAAGATTATTATGAAATTGATCATCATCATTATCCCATGGGATTGAGAATGGATTATCTTTTTCCTATACATAATACATTGGAAATAGTAGAATGTGGGTGGTTAATTATAAGGAGATTAAAAACTCTTCATTTTCTTACTGATTATTATTTTTCCTTAATCTATGTTTCCTCAATGAATCCATTGAATTTCATCTTAATTTTTTAATAAAAGCCATAATATAGATGGGTAACACTATCATCTATTTACACATTTATAGAAAATGAATTTATTTATTTATTTCTACCAATGTATCTTGTTTATAAATCCATTCTTCGGCATGGTTTTGATCAACGAATGAATCAATAAACCTTATTTCATGATTGATGAAAATTTTATAAGAATACATCAAAAATTTCCAAAATTTTTCAACAAATGGACTAACCGAATCCTCATCCTTCTATTATATATAAAGTATTTGAATATGAGTTTTAATACAATGGACACAAAAAAAGTAATTATTTCTAATTATTCACTTAAAATCATCCCACTCAATATTTTCAGTTTTCCCATATATCCATATTTTTCTGAATAAATTTCACTATTGATATAATTCGACTATGAAAATTACCATCCTAAATAAAATTTGTATATATATAAAACTATATAATATTAAATATATTTTCAATGGTAATTAGTCACTTCTCATTAACCAATTGATCAGTATACCTACTAATGTAAGGAAGGTTTTTCCTCCTGAAGGACTCAATAGAACACTATTTACACCTATTCTTTTTTGGATGATCTATATGATTCTTAACTAGAGAAATATTCATTATAAATGAAATGATATTTTTATTTCAAGATCGCATAATGATTTTTTCCTCCGGAATACATTCATTTATTTCCTATAAAATTAAGAATTATCATGGTTCCTTTCCGTTCATGAAATTTAATAATACCCATAACCAATTGTCATGAAATAATATTGAATTTGTGAAATTATATATTTATTAGAAGAAATTTAGGGGAATTTTTTATATTGAAAACTTATTTTATATATATAAAACATTTGGTTTATCTAATATCATCCAGTAATACTAACAATGAAATTGGTTATTATACTATACATTGACTTGTCAATGATTTTCATGAATATATTCATAAATATATTTAAAAAGATAACTAATCCTTTCACTACTGAAAACTATATTATCTTGTAAATTTTCTAAATTGATATTACCTATTAACTTATGAATATTCATTAAATAAAATAATAACTCATGCTATAATCATATATGTGTAGTATCTTTGGAAACATAGATACATAAATAACTTGTTTATAACCGAGCTAAATCTTATCCGATTATGTTTCATATAACTAGAAACATTATTATACATACTATAATTAATACGTCTCTTCAAAGTAGGTGGATGGGAAACTTATCAAATTCATAACATATATTATTATTAAATGTATAAAGGGGATAAACAAATGACCACTAAGATATAAAATGATTATAATCTTATGAGCACATGATAATTTCTTTTATAAACAATTCCCTTTATATCATAGATTATAATCTGGATTCAGGGAATACGGTATCATATTCCATAAGAAATTATTCATAATGATATAAAATAACAAGATCCATGGTAGAATAACAATTGGTATAATACATATGATTTTTGTAATACATGTAAGAATATAAAATCAATTACTTATAATTCATGAATAAATCCCATGACAAATAATGTAGATTATTCCAACTCCCCACACCATCATATTTTTCATGTTTTAATTTGCTGAAAACTGTAGTGGATGATATACCTAACTGAACTCAGTTCACTCCCAATTCATGAACTATTTACCATATAGATATCCATAGTTACCTAATACATTTGAGGGATATATAATTCTAGGCCCACCAGTAAAATAAGGAAAATAATAGATATTTTTTCCATGAAAGAAAAAATAATTCATCATATCATTACTTATAAAAACTAAATTGGTTTATTAATAATTTCATATAATAATAACCAATGGAAAAGAAACAGCTTTCCTAAACTCTTGATAAACGTATATAATCAGAATACATATAAAGGTAAAAGTTTCATAAAAATAATTTAACTATAATCATAATCATACAGAGAATGAATATAAATGGTATCATTGGATCATATATCGGGAAAAGATTTTGTAACATCTATGGATGTCATCATAGATTAAAAAATCATTCAAAATATAATTTTTAACATTTCTTGAAAAAAAATAACCTTCACAATTCTAAATCACCAATTTAACCTATATTAATTATACAAATAATAAAATAAAAACTTTATTTGAAAATAATCCTTGAAACCATTAATGAAATCTTAAAATCATTTAATGGTAATTTTGAAGGAAAATTATATTCAGGTTTTTTATTTTAAAAATATGTTTCCTTAAAAATATTCAATATAAAAATATTGAATCATTTTAAATATGAAACTAATATTAATTTATACCATATGGTAAATATTTTATCATGGTTAAAAATGTATTTAGACCATATTTTTTGAATAGATTACTATTTTTTGGAACATATCATCTGAACACACAGACATGTAAATGAAATGATTATCATCCGGAGAGGGAAATAAATTCAGTTTACTATTAAAATAATATTTGACTTTCTTTAGTACATAGTGAGATGAAAATGAAATAGAAAATTGTTATATTCCTAAAAAAATGTATAATAAATTCAATTTTTAGATATAGATCATGAAATTTCATTATCAGAAACCTAATTATAATCAATCCAAGCGTATAATGATATAGTAACATAAAAACATTACCTCCGGTCCACCATCACTAATACATGTTTAATGATTATTTATCATAAATATAGATATATTATAAATATTTTACAAAACCAAACTAATATATATAACAACATATATTATTTACGTGTTACCATTTATTGCTCATTTATTACCAATTCTATTATAAAATCATTTTTTATGGTGTTAATTGCTTCAAATTTCATTTATGTTTTGGTCTAGTAGATTAATTAATTTAAATTAATTAAATATTAACCATATCTATAAATATATATTTCTATTAATCTATGAAATTTTACATTTAAATTTTAATAACAATGTTTATAGACATAGATGGTCATAAGTACACTTTAAAAATGATTTCATATTTTATTGGATGGAATGATAGAAATATATAAAAAAATTAAATAATGAATGAATAATTAATGTATAATATAAATAATATTTTTCATTAAATATATACTTATTAAAATACATCATTATTATAATGCATGTAAATATGAATTGATAAATATATCATATCACATACAGGATGTGTTAGTACAAACATATGCCAGAGTGATGTTATCATTTTCCAATGAATTGGATTCTATAAATGTACATGATATTTCATAATTTTGGAATAATAATTATTTCATATCATATAAATATACTAAAACCAAATTAATACCCATCCATAAAATTTTTTTGTTAAAAAATTGATTGTATCACTATGTAGAGATGTTATGCCATAAATACAGATGACTGATACATTCACTTACCTTTTTATAGAAAGTGAGGGAATAATATTTATTCCGTAATTATGATATCATTTTAGTATATTATCGATAATGCAGTTGTTTTTTATTAATATTAAAATAGATTTATATTATGTACATTATGAATTAAAAAATTGAAAGTTATCATTTACGGTGATTATATCTTCTTTAAATTCAGTCAACTGGATAACCTCTTATAAACAATAGGGATAGACATTTAAAAAAACTCCTAAAATTGAGGATATGATTTTTTAAAATATAAATGTTATTTATTTATAGATAGATGTATTAATATTGGGTAATTAATATTGGGATGTAGTTCCATTTTATTTTGGACGGAATAGACACACATAGAATTAGAGAAAATATTAAAAAATAATTAGTTAATTATAATGGCACATGATTCTAACAGGATATAGATTTCAAAAAATATAGTATGAGGATAAAATAAACTTATAAATTGAAATTTTTAACTATTTTAGTTTCATTTCAAACATTATTTGTTTATCACATTCACACATAAATAGAAATTCATATATATATATATATATAATTCACGAAACATTGTAATTCACTTAAATTGTATTACAATTTATTTTTTAAAATTAATTTATTTTTCTCTATTAAATAATTAAATTCTATGTCAGTGTTTGGTACACAATTTTTTATTTTTCAATTACTAAAAATAATTAAATAATATCTAATATAAAAAATATTTTTACATTTAAAATATTTTTATTACAAAACTACTCCTCTTTCTATCCTTAAAAAAAATTAGATATTAAAGTCCATAGTGTGATATTGTGTGTTTATTCTTTTCATAAATTAATATAATTGTAATAGTAAAATAAATATATAACCATGTGATAATATATTATAGATGATGATGGAAATTTATTTAATCCAACAATCAACTTAGAAAAATTCAAGTGTTAGATAAATTTTATGGATTTATCTCTATATGTTACCCATATTTTACCAGTTTTACTCTTATCAGGGTGAAATAAATTAAACACTATTACAATTAAAAATGAACTAAAATATAAGGGTCTTATTTTAAAAATTCAATCCCCGTGATTAATAATATAGAATACCTAATTATAGATCAAATTTATAAAAGAAGATGATATTTAATTTGAAATATGTTTATAAAAAATAAAAAAAATTATTTTATAGAAAATACATTTTTAATATAAAAAATCATATATATTATTGTATATATACTAGAAAATATATTTTAAAAATGTTAATACATTATATTATAATTTGATTAAAATTATTCAACAATATTAAAAAAAATAATATGTTATTGTTAAAGGACATTGCTTATAATATAACATGTTTTTTGAAGAACATATCATTAACTTACAAATGTTTTTTTTTCAATTAAAGTAAATTGATTACTATTTAAATTATTTTATACAATTATAAATATCACGACCTGTCCTCGGGGCCCGTTCCATGACTACCCCAAGCCCGCCTTCCATAGGCCAGGGGCTGACGACTAGCACCAAGGCGTAAATTCTTGATAAAAAGGGAAGACATTGCCTTTGTAAATTAAAAAAACACCACAGAGCAAGCAAGCAGTAGAAGTAAACACTAAGTAAAAGTTGGTACAATAGTAAGTGCAGAAAAGTAAGTGGGTCAGTATACAAACCCAAACTGAAAGTAAAGTACAACTGGAAAGGGAAAACAACAACTGAAAAGTAAAGCCGCAACGCCGAGCTGTCCACTGGAAATCCTACCTGTAGGGTGAGTACAGATAGCCTCCTCTGCTCCTCGGGTCCAACCGACCGCTCCGAGTACGTCCCGACCAGTGGTCCACCTCTAGGTATCGTCCTGCTCCACAAGCCTCAACTACGATCAGTGTTGTCCGTCGTCTGCAACCAACACAATGTAGTGCGGGCATAGCCCATGCAGGGGTGAGTATAAGCTACTCAGTAGGGACCCCGAGACCCCCGAAGGTCTCCCAGAATCCACAAAGGATAATCCACAAAGGAGAGATACAATCACGAAGTAACATCCAAAACTCCTTAGGTATATGCTCATACATATACCTAAGCCATCCATTCTTATTCGGCTCCATCATCCGAGCCCAAGTACAACCCAGTCCACACAGGTAAGAAAAACGTAATCCACACAAGATAGCACAACACAATCCACCAAGGAAAGAAAAACAAGATTCATCTCACACAGGTATACGTCTTCATATGATGATAGAGATGATCAGATATATCCACTGATTCATCTAAGCCATCAGAACCACAAAGGATCGATAGGTACTAACCCCCACAATGACCCACGTAGGGTCTGACCCATATACGATCGATAGGTAACTAACCCTAGCAAAGACCCACACAGGATCGGACCCACATAAGATCTGTAGGTGTTGGCTCACACAGAACCGCTGAGCGCTGACCCACAAAGGATTAGAACCACACAGGATCGGTAGCACTGATCCACATTGGATTGCTGAGTGTTGTAGTCATCGCCGTCAAATCCACTAAGGATCTCTGTACAGTCGTCGTCGTCGTCGTCACAGTCGCAACGCAGCCAGCTCTAGGGTTCCCGCACACAGCAAGATCATTCGAGAGAGTACGCTCCATGAGCTGAGAGGCTTATAAATCAACTGACACATAGTCCAGAGTTGATGTATCCAAAAGTTCCGTATCGTCAACCGGAACTCAACGTCGCAGACGGCGCGTCAATCGGACGCCCGGTCTGAGAGTTATTGGATTTTTCGTCTCAGGGGCCCAGTTAGTTTTTAAGGAAAAACCATCCCAATCGTACTCCACCTACACCCAAACCTTGGGTGGAGTATGCCAAAGGATCCTTCTCACTTAGAGGTATCCATCAAAGTCGACGGCACGACAATCGGACGTCCGGAGCTTAAGTTATGAGTGTTTCCGCTCCGAGGGCCCGGTTAGTTTGGTGTACGAACCAACTCGGCTGAACCCAAAGTATTCCTAAACCTTGAGTGCAATATACCAAAACGCCCGTCTCGATCCAAATATCACATCTCCGCTGACGGCGCGTCGATCGGAGGTCCGTAGCCCGAGATATGGGCAAAAGTCCGAAAAGGGACCGAAAATGGGGGTTTCGGGCCCGAACCGACCCGGCCCGAGACCCCCTAGGTTGGCTCGAACCATGTCGAACCAACCCAGGTCTGGGACAGCCTGGCTAGGCGCTGCCCGGCCCGGCTGGCACAGTGTGGCCCGGCTGGCGCGGCCCGCCCTGGCTCGGGGGCCCGGCCTGGCGGCCGGGCGCACTGGCGCGTGGCGCTAGGTGGCTCGGCCGAACGGCCGAGCCGTTCGGTTTGCGGGGGGGGGGGGGGGGGGGGGTGCTGCCCCCCCCCCCCCGTGTTTTGTAACTGTGGCCCCCCTTAATGGGGGCCGCTAGCTGGTCAGCCGGGGGTTTGAACCCCCGACTTCTCTCCTGTCCGGTCAGCCCGCCCCGGCCGGCCGGTTTCTGCCGCCACAGGACCGGCAAGGGCCGGTCCCCTCCCTGCTCCGATGCCGACGGCCTGTTTACGGCCGCCTGTCCTGCTCCGACGCCGGCAGGCCATTTCCGGCCACCGTTTCCCACGCTCTGTCGCGGCCCTGTACCGGTCACGGCCTTAATTCTTCCGGTGCGGCGCGACGGCGCCGCACCCCTCCGTCGCGGCCCCTCTCCGGCCGCGGTGCTTTTGCGGTTCTCCGGAATGACACGATGGCTCCGAGACTTGTTTCATATTTTCTTAAGAAGACACAGCGCGTCGGCACCACGCATTCTTGCCGTTCGTTCCCATGCGGTGTGACTGCACCGCGTCACTTCCCATCGTACCGCAACAACAAGATAAAAAAAGAAATGGAGGGGGTCTTCGATGTTTTTGCAGTCTGGCCTCCTCCAGTTAAGTGATAGAATACGGTCCAATTATACGTGGATAATGAACGGGAGTAAATCACGAAAAGAAATCACATAAACACCTACCTCGTGCGATCTTGATCGAAGGTTCGTAGAACGAGGATTCATCGCGGGAAGAGACGTCATGGAAGAAGACGTCGACAGCGTCGCAGTACACGGCATCGTGTAATCGGTTTCTGAGAACTCAGCGTTCTTCGTTGGAGACCGATGTGTTCCTCACGTTCTTCGTCGAAGACGAAGAAGTTCCTCAAGTCCATAGCCCTTTTCTCCCAATTACTTCACCACAAGAAGGTTCCAACCCCAAATAAAATATTTTCATCTCTTATTTTATTAACATAACATAAACTTTTGAATTTCAAGAGTTTGAATTAATTCCACTTAATTAATTCATGATAATTTGTCATCCATAATGGTGATTTGAGGGGGTTTAGGAAAGTGAAGGGGTGGGGTTCGTGTGGGCCCCACCACCTTCATAACCTTCAAATGGAAGTTGGGTGGTTTTCCCCAACTTTCACCCAAAGCTTAATCCACTTTAAAGAAAATAAAAAATGTAGTTAAATTTTTATTTTAAATTCCACAATTTTTATCAACCTCTCTCGTGAAAACGCAACTTCGGAAAAGGTGTATCTAAGCAATTACCGGCGTTGCGGTTCCATCAGTGCCCTCGAAATTCGATTCCGAGCACCGGTTCAAAAGTTATAAATTCTTTCTCGTTCGTTCACTGAACGTACCCGAGCTAAAATTCGGATAGCAATTCCGGGCACACTAGGGCTCGGAATCATGTTCCGTCAGAAACTGCATTCATGTAAAATCCCAAAGAAAAATAAGAAAAAATATCCTTGAATTTTACAGGTCTTTACATTAATTTTACAGGTCTTTACATTACTCCCACCTCAGGTATTTACATCCCCGTAAGGATACATCATAAGATAGGGAAACAAATGTGGGTACTCAGCACGCATCTGAGCCTCCCGCTCCAAAGTGCTCTCCTGGAGATTCCCGTGCTGCCATCTGATGCACACTAGAGGAATTGTCCGTCCACGTATGACCCGCTCCAGTCGATCCTCGATCTCCACTGGGACCTCCGTAAAATTCGCCCCATCATCAAAGTCTAGCTCCCCATGGTCAATGATATGTGTCTGGTCGTGCACGTATCTCCTCAGCTGAGATACGTGGAAGATGTCGTGCACCCTTTGTAACTAAGGTGGTAGAGCCAGGCGATAAGCCACCTCTCCAATCCTGCTAAGGACCTGGAATGGTCTGATGAAGCATGGAGACACCTTGCCTCCTCGGCCAAATCTCCGTAATCCACGTCGCGGTGAGAAACGCAAGAAGACGTGGTCGCCATCCTCGAACTCTAGTGGCCTCCACCTCCTGTCAGCATAAGACTTATGCCGGCTCTCAGCTGTCCTCATCCGCTCCTGGATGATCTAGACCATCTTTGTCATTTCCCGGACCATCTCTGGTCCCACAATTGTTGACTCCCTAGGGTATGTCCAGCACAAAGGAGGTCTGCAAGGTCGGTCGTACAATGCCTCGTACGGTGCCATCCCGATGGTGGAGTGGTAGATGTTTTTGTACTCAAACTCCACCAAGGGTAGGTGGTCCTCCTAACTGCGACCAAATTCGAGGACACAAGCGCAGAGCATGTCCTCAAGAGTCTGAATGGTCCTCTCCGTCTGACCATCCGTCTGAGGGTGAAAGGCAGTGCTCAGATGTAGCTACGTCCCGAACTCCTCCTACAACCCCTTCCAAAGCCATGAAGTAAAGCGAGCATCTCGATCAGAGAAGATAGATGATGGCACACCATGAAGTCGCACAATCTCCTGAACATAAATTCGTCCCAAGCTCTCCACTGAGACCTGCTCTCTAATGGGTAAGAAGTGAGCCGGCTTTGTGAGCCGGTCGACAATCACTCAAATGGAGTAGTGACCTCTGGAAGTGCGTGGAAGTCCAGTAACGAAGTCCATAGATATGTCATCCCACATCCACTCCGGGACCTCTAAAGGCTGTACCAAACCTGCTGATACCGGGTGCTCTGCATTCACCTGCTGGCAGGTGAGGCATCAAGAAACGAACTCTGCCACAACCTTCTTCATACCCGGCCACCAGTGCTGTCGTCTGAGATCCTGGTACATCTTCGCCACTCCAGGATATACCGCCAAAGGAGAAGTGTGAAACTCTCTCAGCACCTCCTCCCGTAAAGAAACTGGTACCAAGGTATGTCCTCTAAAAAGGACGTCGTCCTCTGCTCCAAAGGAGAAACCATCAGGTGCCTGACCTGAGGATATCTGTGCATGCCACATCTCACAGTCAGCATCCCCATGATGTGCCTCTCTGACCCGCTGCAGTAGTGGAGGGGTGACTGTGAGAGACTGAAGGAAGGATACTCCATCTCTATCCACGAAGGATATCTGCAAAGAGGCTAGCTTCTCTATCGCCTCTCCAAGTAGTTGAATGCCCGTCCTCCTGCTGAGAGCATCGGCTACCACGTTCCCCTTCCCAGGAGTATAGACTATCTCAAAGTCATAGTCCTGGAGGAGATTGTTCCATCGCCGTTGTCTCAGATTCAGGACCTTCTGAGAGAAGATGTATATGAGACTCTGATGGTCAGAAAAGTCTGTAAAGAGCTCGCCCCTCAGATAGTGTCGCAATGTCTTCAGAGCGAAGACCACTGCTGCTAACTCCTGGTCATGGATAGCATGGTTCTTCTCATGCAGCCTCAAATAACATGATCCATAGGAGATCACGGCCCGCTCCTACATCAGGACACATCCGAGTCCTGTCTCTGATGCATCGTAGTAGACTACGTACCCTACTCCCTCCTCAGACAACCTCAAGATAGGTGCGCTGGTCAATCACTGTCTCAGCTCCTGGAATCTCTGCTGACATCGGTCTGACCAAACAAAGGGTTTACCTTCTTTTTCAAATATGAGAGTGGTTCCGCAACTCTGGAGAAGTCTGGCACAAATCTCTGGTAGTATCCAGCTAGTCCCAAGATACTCCACACCTCTGTCACGCTCCTGGGTGGCTCCCAAGCTAGCACTGCCTCGATCTTCACAGGATCCACTACAACTCCTGCCTCAGAGATGAAGTGTCCTAAGAAGTGGACCTCATGTATCCATAACTGGCACTTCAAGATCTTACAATAAAGCTAGTTCTCTCGGATTGTGTATAGTACAACCCGCAAGTGGTAGGCATGCTCCTCCTCAGTCGTCAAGTAAATCAAAATGTCGTCGATGAAGACCATGACAAATAGATTGTGGTATGGATGAAAGATCTTGTTCATGAGGACAATGAACACGGATGGAGCATTGGTTATTCCAAATGGCATAATCGAGAACTCATAGTGGCCATACCGAGACTTGAAGGCCATCTTCTGTACGTCCTCATACCGAACTCTAAGCTGATGATGGCATGACCTGAGGTCTATCTTTGAGAACCACCATGCTCCCTTGAGCTGATCGAAGAGGTCATCAATCCTAGGTAGCGGATACTTGTTCCTCACTGTCACCTGGTTCAGGCGACGATAGTCAACACAAAGTCGCAAGCTCCCGTTCGCCTTCTTGGCTAACAAAATCGGGGAAGCCCAGGGTGAAACACTGGGTCGGATGAATCCCTTTCCATTTAAGTCCTCTAACTTTACCCATAGCTCTCGAAGCACAGCGGGGGCTATCCGATACGCTAGATTCGATATCAGGGTTGTCCCGGGGTAAAGGTCAATATAAAAGTCTACCTATCTGTGAGGAGGTAGGCCTGGGACGTCTTCGGGGAAAACGTCCGCATACTGATCCACCACTGCAAGAAAACCAGGACTATGTATGTCAACTGCTCCTAGGATGAGGCTAGCGAAATAATGAGTGATGTGATGTCCTCTCCTCTGTGAGAGTCCAACCTGTGCTGCAAAGTCTCCCTTCTCGCCGGTGAAGGTGAACCTGCTCCCGTCGGTGCGTACACATCGCACCTTGCGCCTAAAACATTCAATCTTTTCATGGACTGTAGATAACCAATCCATGACCAAGATGAAATCGTAAGGCCTCGACGCCTCTACAAGAAGATCCCATCCAAATCTCTTGCCTCCTAGAGTAAGCTCACACTACCGGCACCACTGCGTAATCATCGAGTCTGCTCCCGTAGGAGTCTCTAGCAGCAAGAATCGAGCCAACAGCTCTGTCAGAATCTCTGAGCTCCAAACAAGGGCATCAACTATGAAAGAATGACTCTCTCATGTGTCTATAAGAACTGAAGTAAGGGTGTAATAGACACAGATATTACCTTGAATCATCTCGGGCGTGCCGTGGTCGTAGGCATCCTCTTCCTGGAGTTGTGCCTATCTTTGCCCGACAGATCCCTGTGGTCGGGGTGGACTTCCGGGTGATGGTGGTGGTAGAGCATCAAAGCGTCTCCCACCACCTCCTACTCGGCCAGCTCCTCTGCCTCGTCCGCCTGCTCCCTGCGGACCTCTAAGGTCAACCCTCTGCCTCTGCCTAGGTGGTCCCTCAACCGTCTACTGCTCCACGGCACAGCGGGTCCGGCAGTCACGAGCCATGTGGCCCTGCCTACCGCAAGAGTAGCACTGCCTGCCTCTCGAAAGACTGGCTCTGTGCTGTGTATCCCGCATTGCTGAGCAAGTGTCCTGAGGTCGTCTTCCTGAGGGTTTGGTCTTCCTGGACCCATGAGTCATCCGTCGACTGCCTGCTGCAAAAGACTCTACCACGTGCCACCCGGCGGTGGGTCTTGGCGCTGATGAAGGCTCAGCAAGAAAGATCTCAATCAAAAGGGCTCGCTCTAGTACTCCTACCTAGGTCAGAATGCTGAGGGACATCAGCGATTCCCTGATCTCATGCCTCAATCCCTGCTCAAAGGTCCGATCCCAGAAGAATGGGTCTCGTACCATGTATGTCGAGTAGCGCGAGAGATCGGTAAATCTCACCGAGTACTGGGTGACTGTCAAGCTGCCCTGCCGCAGCTGAAGAAGCTCCTGGATGCGCACTGCACAGAGGTTGGCTGGGACGAACTCCGAGTGAAAGAGGCTCTCAAAGTCCATCCAGAGGAGGGATGCTTCATCGTGCACTTGGAGAATCAATATCCACCATTTTCCGGCTTCCGCGTGTAGTACGCTCGCTGCGAGGATCACCATGAGGTCTGCTTGTGTCCTCACTAACCTGAAAACTCTCACCACTGCCTCCAGCCAGTCCTCGGATGCCTGGGGGTCTGTCTCCCCATGGAACCTGGGTGGTCACTAGCGCTGTAACTCATGAAGTGCACTAAGGCGACGTGCATCATCAGCGGCTGGGGCTGGTAGCATCGGTGGCTCGGCGGGTAGAGATACCGTCGGTGCCTCTGCTGACAAAGGCCTCGGCACCGAGGCCTCGTCGCTCGGTGGGTTGTCGTCACGCTCAACTCTCGGAACCCTAGCTGGCTACCATCATGGGGCCATCCTGAAATGGAAACAGGTGCACCACGGTCAAACAATATACCTGGTGAGCTGACATAAAGTAATCACAACGAAAACATGAAACACACATGCAATCAATGTTTTCGTGCATTAAGTCGGAAATCAAAAGCCAGGGTCCTGGTGTATGGATACGTCGGCCGCCGCACCAACACTGGACTCCCTGGACAGATAACCACACCCAATACGCTTAACACTGTTGCTTCACATAGAAAAATATCAGAGTCCCAAGTTCTTTGGTAGAACCGAACTCCTCTGATACCAATTTGTCACGACCCGTCCTCGGGGCCCATGTCGTGACTACCCCAAGCCCGCCTTTCATAGGCCAGGGGCTGGAGACTAGCACCAAGGCGTAAATTCCCGATAATAAGGGAAGACATTACCTTTGTAAAGTAAACAAACACCATGGAGAAAGCAAGGAGTAGAAGTAAACACTAAGTAAAAGTTGGTACAATAGTAAGTGCGGAAAAGTAAGTGGGCCATTATACAAACCCAAACTGAAAGTAAAGTACAACTAGAAAGGGAAAACAACAACTTAAAAGTAAATCCACAACGTCGAGCTGTCCACTGGAAATCCAACCTATAGGGTGAGTACAGATAGCCTCTTCTGCTCCTCGGGTCCAGCCGACCGCTCCAAGTACGTCCCGACCAGTGGTCCACCTCCAGGTACCGTCCTGCTCCGCAAGCCTCAACCATGATCAGCGTTGTCCGTCGCCTGCAACCAACACAACGTAGTGCAGGCATAGCCCGTGCAGGGGTGAGTATAAGCTACTCAGTAGGGACCCAGGGACCCCTGAAGGTCTCCAAGAATCCCCAAAGGATAATCCACAAAGGATAGATACAATCACGAAGTAACATCCGACACTGATTAGGTATATGCCCATACATATACCTAAGCCGTCCATTCTTGTTCGACTCCAACATCCGAGCCCAAGTACTTCCCAGTCCACACAGGAATGCAAAACGCAACCCACCCAGGATAGAACAACACAATCCACCAAGGAAAGCAAAACATGACTCAGCTCACATAGGTATACTTCTTCGTATGATGATAGAGATGATCAGATATATCCACTGATTCATCTAAGCCGTCAGACCCACAAAGGATCGATAGGTACTAACCCCCGCAATGACCCACTTAGGATCTGACCCACATAGGATCGATAGGTAACTAACCCCCGCAAAGACCCACACATGATCAGACCCACACAGGATCTGTAGGAACTGGCTCACACAGAACCGCTAAGCGCTGACCCACATAGGATCAGACCCACACAGGATCGGTAGCACTGATCCACGTAGGATCGCTGAGTGCTGTAGTTGTCGCCGTCGAATCCACTGAGGATCTCTGTACAGTCGTCATCGTCGTCACAGTCGCAACGCAGCCAGATCTAGGGTTCCCGCACACAGCAAGCTCGTTCGGGAGGGTCCGCTCCACGAGCCGAGAGGCTGATTCATCAACTGACACATAGTCCAGATTTGATGTATCCAAAAGTTCCGTATCGTCAACAGGAACTCAACGTCGCAGACGGCGCGTCCATCAGACGCCCGTTCTAAGAGTTATTGGCTTTTTCGTCCCAGGGGCCCGGTTGGATTTTAAAGAAAAACCAACCCGACCGTACAACACCAATGCCCAAACCTCGAGCGGATTAAGCCAAAGGATCCATCTCACTTAGAGGTATCCATCAAAGTCGACGGCACGTCAATCAGACGTCCGGAGCTTATGTTATTAGCATTTCCACTCCGAGGGCCTGGTTAGTTTCGTGTACGAATCAACTCGGATGAACCGAAAGTATTTCGAGACCATGAGTGCGATATAACAAAACGACCGTCTCGATCCAAGGATTGCATCGCCCCTGATGGCGCATCGATCGAAGGTCCGTAGCCCGAGTTATGGGCAAAAGACCAAAAAGTGTCAGAAAACGTGGGGTTCGGGCCTGGACCGACCCGGCCCGAGACCCCCTGGGTCCACCCGGCCGGGCACGGCCCGGCCCGGCGCACTGGCGCGCGGCGCCAGCTGGATCGGTTGAATGGCTGAGCCGTTCAGTTTATGGGGGGGGGGGGGCGGCGCTGCCCCCCGTGTTTTGTAACTGCAGCCCCCCTTAATGGGGGCCGCTAGCTGGCCGGCCGGGGGTTTGAACCCCCAGATTCTCTCCTGTCTGGCAGGCCCACCCCGGCCGACCAGTTTCTGCTGCCACGGGATCGGCGACGACCAGTCCCCTCCCTTCTCTGACGCCGGCGGCCCGTTTCTGGCCACCGGTCCCGCTCCAATGCCGGCGGCCCATTTTTGGCCGCTGTTTCCCACGCTCCTCCACGGCCAGGTACCGGCTGCGACCTTCATTCATCCGATGCGGCGCGACGGCGCCGCACCCCTCCGCCGTGGCCCCTCTCCAGCCGTGGTGCTTTTGCATTTCTCCGACACTGCGCGACGAAGCCGTGACTTGGTTCATATTTTTTTAAGAAAACACGGCACATGGGCACCACGCATTCTTTCCCTTCGTTCCCACGCGGTGTGACAACACCGCGTCCCTTCCCATCGTACTACAACAACTAGAAAAAAAAAGAAAGGGAGGGGGTTCGGCCGTGTTTGTGTGTTCCGGCCTCCTCCCGTTAATTGATAGCATGCGGTCCAATTATACGTGGATAATGAACGAGATTAAATCACGAAAAGAAATCGCATAAACCCCTACCTCGTGCGAGCTTGAACGAAGGTTCGCTGAACGAGGATTCGTCGCCGGAAGAGACGTCGTGGAAGAAGACGTTGACGAAGTCGCGGTACATGGTGTCACGTAATCGATTTCTGAGAACTCGGCATTCTTAGTCAGAAACCGATGTGTTCCTCGTGTTCTTCGTCGAAGACGGAGAAGTTCCTCAAGTCCTTATCCATTTTCTTCCAAAGTCTCCACCATTAGAAGGTTCCAACGCCAAATAAAATAAGTTCATCTCTTATTTTATTAACATAACATTAAATTTTGAATTTCAAGAGTTTGAATTAATTACGCTTAATTAATTCTTGATAAGTTGTCATCCATAATGGTGAGTTGAGGGAGTTTAAGAAAGTGAAGGGGTGGGGTTTGTGTGGGCCCCACCACCTTCATAACCTACAAATGGAAGTTGGGTGGTTTTCCCCAACATCCACCCAAAGCTTAATCCACTTTAATGAAAATAAAAATTGTAGTTAAATTTTTATGTTAACTTCCAAAAATTTTATCAACCTCTCTCATGAAAACGCGACTTCGGAAAAGGTGTTTCTTAGCAAATATCGGTGCTGCGGTTCCATCGGTGCCCTCAAAATTCAATTCAGAGCACCGGTTCAAATGTTATAAATTCCCGCTCATTCGTTCACTGAACTTGCCCGAGCTAAACTTCGGGTAGCAATTCCAGGCACACCGGGCCTCAGAATCAAGTGCCGTCAAAAACCACATTCATGTAAAATCCCAAAGAAAATTAAGAAAAAATTTTCTTGAATTTTACTAGTCTTTATAATAATTCATATATTTATCTAAATTTATTTAGTAATATTTATACCCTCCAATTTAATGGATTTTTATAATGGTATACTCTTTTACTCTTCATTTTGACTCTGGGTTTCATTCAAATTCAGTTATAGAATAGATAAAACATATTTTTAGAAAACTATATCACAAAATATGACTTTGTTACAACATCTCTTATAATGGTTATATGCCAAAAATATCACAATTGATGATTTTATTTTCTAACAGGTTCGGAGGAAAGTAAAAAATATGTATCCAAACAAATTATATACTTTCAGAATAATGATAACTCTAATATAATTATTTAAATGTGGTTGGATTATATATAAATGATATTTAATATGAAAGAAATGAAAATAAATGGAAATAGAGAAATGTTTAATTTCTTACTTACCCCATGGAAGATATTAATGAAAATAAGATTTGGGATTTGAGAGGTATTCTTTTGTGATATCCATAACCTATGTGGTTCGTTGGTGCCCTATAGAGTAATTTATCGATGTTTTCTTTTTGAATATTATAGTCTTGTGGAATGAGAATATGTTGGGCAGTGATAGCTACTTTTTTAATTAATGAAAAAATCATTTCAATAAATACCCCATAATTTTTAAAATTATCATTTCAGTATTCAACAAAAGAGGATCCAAAAATTTTTATTAATGAAATTGGGATATGTGAAGTTCTAAAATCTTCTCAACCATTTTTTTAGACATTTTTAAAATGATTTAAATATTTTATCTTTACTTGTTAATTTTTTTCGTAATTTACTTTTACTAGGACAAGTCATTTTCAACATCATCAATTAATTATTATGATCAAATTAAAATTGTACTTATCACATAAAATGAAGATTAAAATTTCAAATATGGGAACTATATTAAAAATATATGTTATCTAATGGTGATAAATTAATGTGATTAAAATTTAAGATTATAAAGCATTAAAATAATTTTTTATAAAATATTTAATTTTTTACTAAAATTTATTTTTATGATAAAATTATGAATAATGATAATTAAAAAAAATTATAAAAATAATAATTTTCATGTGGTTTCATAATAAGTAAATAAATGATTATAATAATATAATATTAAATTAAATGATGATACCAAAGACATATTTTATTGATTATTTTACATAAGTCCATAAAATATCAATCATTGTTTTGTAAAATTAATATAATATTATTTATATGTATATTATTACTTGATAGAGGAATATTTGACCTATTTTTTATTATATACATTTATTCCATTCTATTTAAATAATTAATCCATAAAACATAATATTATATAAAAATGAAAATTTTATATATTTCCCTAAACAAAAATTATATAATAAAAATAACAAATCTATCCAAAGGATAATTTTTTAAGATGTTTTATAAAATTAATAATTTTCATTTTATAAAATTCGTTTTCATTAAAATATAAATATTTATTCCAAATGAAAATTAATAATATAAATAAAATCATTCTTATATGAAAATGAAATTATATAAAATTAATTGTTCTTAAATTTATTTTTTATAATTTTATTCTAAGATATATGTAAATATATTAATTCATAAGATATATTTTAAGAAGGTTTAATTTTATTTATTTGGATAAATAATATATTAATTAAAAATAGTAATTAGGGATAGGAATATCAATTTTATTGTAATAAAATATTTATTAATTTTCTTCCCCATACATCATTATCATTAATAGTATCAATGTTCTTAATTTTAATAAAATAATTTCTGTAGTTTTGAATTTTGATTATAATTCAATTAAAAATATCTTTTGAAAAAATCAATAGCAATTCTGAGAAAGAATAATTTTAAAGAGCATGTAATAGATTTAAATTATTTATTATCTCATCCAATAATTATTTAGAGAAATATATACATTAAATAATAAAATAATTAAAATCATGAGAAAATAATTAAATATCATGGGAACTCATTTTTATGTGAAGCATTAAATTGAATCATAAGAGATATTAATTTGAAATTAATAATGAAACATCAATGAGAAAAATAATTCATGTACTTACAGTAAGTTAAAAATGACATTCGTTAAATAATATAGTGTATGAAGATAAAATATTTTTCAAAGAAAACATTCTATTATAAAATTATGTTACACCTAAAACAGTAACATTGAATGCAATTAAAAATAATCATGTTTTCAGAAATTCCAAAGGGATATAGATGAATTCATTGATGTTATGATATAAAATTATATAATGGAATTCACTTAAGGTTGAATTATAATTTCAATTCAATATAAATTATTTTTTTGTAAAGATGTAAAAATAAAAAAAATAGAAGTAACATTTATTAAAAAACTAAACTTTCATTTACAATTATTCTATTTTTAAAAAATTTTATTTTATTAAAAAACAAATCTCCATGTACTATAATATTTCTTAATGAACCATGATTCCCCCATCAAAATCACAATAGAGTGTTATAACTATAATAAATCCATCTCCATCATTAATCCCTCACTAAATGTGATACTACAATATACATTACTTTATAATCATTATAAAAGATTCATTTTAGGATACCAGGAGTGAAAATATAATTTTTTAATATCCATGTAATGAACCATAATTATATCAATGGATATTCCATTTGAAAAAATATTTCATACTTTATAATCACATAAAATCACATTGATAATTCAATATATTTGTTATAAATGACGAACGAATAAAATAAGATGTATTTTTAGATATTAAAGAACATATTCCAATTTAGGAGTAACCTGACCATTAGAATAATAAAATGAACCATATGAATAATAAACAAGAAAATTTAATTGAAACCTCACAAATAAAATTATAAATAATATTTATCCATTATATAAGTGAAAATAAGATATAATTATATAATGATATATGTAAATAAATATTTTAAAAAATTTCAATTAAGTGTTCATCATTTTGTATGTCATAAATATTTAAATAAAATTTTATGAATAATTTAATAAATTGAAATAAGGTTTAAATTCCTAATATTTATAAATAAATTTTTGTTTTGTTGGATTTTCAATATAACACAATTTTATTAGACATTAGTTAATTTTTCATTATGAAAAGTAGTAGAAATAATATATAAATCTAAATATTCTATGTAATTGATGATTTTTATTAAAATAATAATTAATCATATTTAGGAAATTATTTTCAGAAATTAGTGTTCATTGTATAAATATTAACATTGAATAATGGTTATGTTGAATGTTTTAGATTTTTTCTAAAATACATGAATTTGTATTTAAGAGTAAAATAGGTTAATGTAGGATATATATACATTTTAAGTTTAATAAACTATTAATTGAGTCATGGATCATGTAAACACAATTGGATCGAACACATGAGGCCCAATTACTATATTTAGTCTCGAGAAACAAAACTTTTACTTTCCTTGACAAAAATAATAAACTAATTAATTAAATAAGGAGAAAACACCTCTCTCTCCACCATTTTAAATTACACCCTTCACCAACTCTTCTCATCACACCTCTAAAACCTTGATCATTGTCCAAATTCTTCTTATATTTCCCCCGAATACCCTCCACCACGTCATAGAGAATTTGGTGTTAGAAATTTAAAAAAACTATTACCCTAAGTAAGTTCTCATGAATAAGTATTCAAAAGGTAAAACCCTCTTTCATTTTACTTCAATTTCTTTTCAATATAGTTTCTTTTATTTCAATACAATCAACTCCCATCATCAAAATGGATTTAAAAATTGTGTATCTGACATATAATGGAATTTATCATGTTTATGGAATAATCCATCATCATATAACTTTCCCATTCAATATATACTATAATTGGAAACATCATCCATGATCTCTTAATTTATCATTTAATAATTAATAATGTACAATATACATTAAAATCCACGAGGATTTTCATGAATCCAATATAATGGTTGAACAATATTTTAATATTTGTATTATATCTTATTTAATGTTCTAGAATAATTTTTTACACATGATATTAATTCATAAAACATAATGAGTTCGTTGTGATTTAAAACCGAAAAAATAATCATAAATGAATTTCATTTACTGTTTATCTATGGATTCATTCTCATTAAATTAAAGTAAATGATATATAAGACCAATTTTACCATTTTAAGACCATTAATAACATGTAATCCAACTTCTGGAGAATTACTTCCACATTACATGGTATTTTGTACATGTATACCGGTAAACCAATCTTGAAAACCAAG
The DNA here is from genome assembly GCA_963277665.1 of Viscum album. NCBI lineage: Eukaryota > Viridiplantae > Streptophyta > Magnoliopsida > Santalales > Viscaceae > Viscum > Viscum album. The sequence goes on along the minus strand of OY728123.1, from coordinate 495,588,020 downwards.
GCAAATAACACACCCAGCCGATGGAATAGAATATCTGAACACATAAAAAAGTCATAAATAAACTTAATAAAGTTATAATAAATCAAATAAATTTATTAATATTACTATAATTATTAATTACTGAATCTTATTTTATAATTCATAATAATAAAATCAAGTGAAGAACTCCTTTGGAATTAAGGTAAGAAATTCTAGCCGAACCATTATTATTATTTTAGATTAATCTTTATCTACATTAACACTAATGATATTATTATTTATTATTATATAAATATTATATATTAAATTTATATGTTCCAAACTCATTAATCAATACCCCTTTACCATTATTGTTTGAGATATATAAGTTTTTTAAAAATGTTCCCTACTCAATTCTACTCAATAAGAAAGATTGATTTAAGGGAACTTCCTGAATTAATATGAAATTTCGTGTGTAATCTATAATATTTTAAAAGAAAAAATTATTTTTACTAAAATCACTAATTTTATATTTAAAAAATTCATAGTTTACTTTCCATTTTGTACAAAAAATTATTCTATTTTCATCGTTTGACACTCTTTAATGTTTTCCTTTAACCATGCCAAAATGATTTAATTCTAATGTTTCATAAATATTATTTTTACATTTTGGACATCAATTATCATGATCTATTTTTATTTACTATTGTTAATTACTATGTATGATATAAATATTTTTTTTCATGGAGACCATTTTGATATTCTATAATATTGTCCTTTTTTATCTAGTTTACGATACCCAACTCATACCATGGATAATCCTTATGTTTAAGTTTGATATGATATGTATGATTATTCGAATGGAACATATATTCATAAAAATTTCATTATAACTATTCCTAGATTGATCTCCACATAATTGGGTAATTTTTTTCCCCATGATATGTTTTTAGTGATCTTAGTGGTTGGCCCTGACTTGTGTTTTATGTTCAACGATCATGGTAGTTAGCCGTTAATCACACTCCTCTTTGTTCTATGATCCTTCAATCATTCTAATTTCATGTTTTGTGATCTAAAAAATTAAAATTAGTACCTAATTAAATGGTCACATTCTATACCTATAATGATAAAAAATGTTTAATCATGTGCCATTCGTTTTTATATTATTGTTTTATGAATTCCCTCTGATGCACTAACCATTATTTTAATGTTTATTACCTTACTGTGATTTTTAGATCATCCCTTAATTTGTGATATACTTATGCTTTCGTATCAAAATGTACGTTATTAAAGGATATTAATTGATATTTATGAAGAATAAATAAAATATGTTATTATTCTTGAATTATTATTCCAAACTATGTACCTAGTCTCAAAAAAACTAGACTATATGATACTTTGTTTAAAATGTTTAGCCTAATTATGCATAAAATCTTATTATGATATTTTGATAGTTTTTCTATACTTATTATTAGATGAAATGTTTAGTTATTTTTTAGACTTTTAATAAATAAATTTATCATGAACCATAAGAATAATAATAAGTATATGAAAATGTCCCTAATTTTTTCTATGTATATAATAAAAGTTTATTAAAGAAAATAAATTCTTGTATGAATACTACGTGTTTACATGGTTCTGGAATAGTATTCCATGATTTAAAAACATTTAAAAGGTGTTCCTTGACTGAATCGATGTAACCAAGTGCATGATAGTGTTAATTACTACTCACATTTTTTGACACTCCCTATAGATATTCATTTGTAAATAAATAATTTCATTACAAAACATTATTAGGTAGCCTATGAATGTTTCCAAAAGAATATATAATAGGAAAGATATCATGGATAACCTTGATTGAAACCAATGGAATCTTGAGTGAGGATAAATGTTTTCATTCAAAGATTATCCTTTTATGGAATTTTTTTCATTATTATTGGCTCTGAATTAAAGCCTCAAAATTGAGTTTTCTAATTCATACCTACTGGGTGGAAACAAAATAACATGTGAACACAATCAATGTGATCGAAAATGTAATGATTTCCCTAATGAAGTTATATATATAACAGGAATATGTGCTCTAAACATTGTGACAATACATTCTCAACATGTTCATGTTATCAATAATAATATAAATCATGTGGAACTCCCTCTTTCTCAAAGGAAATATAAAATATCAATCCAATAAATCATGAGGAATAGTGCTTCCATGTTTAGTGATATTATGACCCCCTTCATGTGGAATAGTGGATTAAATCCGTTGATAAGATAATCTATATCCTAAAATTATATGTAGAGTGGGAATTTTCACTAGGGGTCTATCATTTTTATGGTGAAGCAGATCACTGGTGGACACTGTTCAAATTTATAAAGTCTATGGTGGAAATGATTCAATGGATTGAGAGGAATTCAAGAAAACAAATTTCAATTATTATATTCCCGGAACCCTCTATCTCAAAATGGAAAGAGAGTTCCTAAGACATAATAAAATAGAAGAAGAGTCTATTGGAATGTATGAAGAAAAACATAAAAGATATGAATGATACACATCTATCATTGTAATTAACTCTTAATGTAAGGTTGATATCATAATTAGTAGAGTAATGATTTGTCTATGAAAAGCATTAGTGATTTGAGACCTCAAAAAAAATGAGGGGATTTTTCATGGATTCCACAAAGTTCAAATGGAAACCATAAACTCTCAATGTTTTTCTGTTATTAATTACAAAAGAAGATAATTGAGTATAATAAGGGTGGATTAGAAAATAAATCCCATGATGAATAAATACCAAATATCCCACATGTAAAAATTGTGGGAATAAAAATACCATGAAATATATAAAGGGAACACTAAAATTCGTAATATGTTAAATAATGGTGTATATGGATCTGAACTACTGAAGTTATATGATGAATCCCTCTGACAAGTTAGAAGACGTACTAGTTCTTATAAATTCTCATCTAGTAGTGTAGTGTTCCACTTTCATGGAACATTGGAATTTTGAACACTAATTCCCAAATACAAGGTCTGTAAGAAGTAATCAAAACAAATCTCCAAGGTAAAAAATAAAAGATTTTATTTTATCATTTCTACATAGGTGGATCTAGACAACAATGTGATGATAGGTATGTTGGATATTCATTAAAAATATGTAATATTTTACTCATGTTCTATGCATTTTTCCATATCATTCAAGTTTATTAGAACTATTAAAACAGCACCTTATAATGTTGAGGTTGAATTATATATGAGAATAGAAAATGGGAATGTTATTTAATATATAGTAAATAACTCATCTTTAGTTAATGTTTGTGGACTAAAACACCCATTAAATTTTGTCATAATCCTTTTGGTGTATTTTTTTTGATAAATTGATCATGATTTTTTATATTTATACAAAGTCAACATCATCTATAATGAAATTGGAATCACTCATTGCATCCAAAAGAATCCTCCAATTCTTTAAAAGTGTAAGGAGGAAGATGAATCTCTTTTAGAATCAAAATCTCATGTGTGGATATTACTATATTTAGAGAAATCATATCTCACTCAAATTATTTAGAAAATTTAGATTATCATTCATGAAGACATGCCCATAGTGAGAGATTACTATAATGTATTCCCTATTGAATTGAATGGTCATCCTTCTGATTAAGATGTTGAGTTCTCAATTTATCAAATTCATGGATATCTCAATGCATAAAATGAACCATATATAATTGTATTATTTGTGATAGAAAATGTGAACAATCAATTACATGAAAATATGGATATTGGTTTTATATGCCTGAGAGCATCACCATGGGGTGTTTCAGTCTTCCTCATCAACAATAAGCATAAATCAATGTCCCCCTACATCAATAAATATGATCTCAATAAAATATAATTATTTTATTGTTATTCACTACCATGAATATATTAATTGTTTAATCTGCTACAAGGGGAAAGTTATTTCTAAAAGGTGGAACTTCGGTCAGCATATCACTAATTAAAGGTAATGAAATAATATATTTCCAATACATCCCATAGAATAACATATGTACACTATGTGATCATTGTGATTTATTTTTGATTCAATAATTATCCCATAATATTAATAGACATAATGAATATATTATTTATGAATTGACTTACAAAATTTGTTGTAGTCTTTATCAATTATATTCTGATATACTCCACGATCAAGGAGGAACAAGAGGGTCATTTCAATATTGTGATTCAAACTTTTTGGAATGGAGAAAATCTATGAAAAAAATAGTTATTGTGATTTTTATATGGATAAAGTGTCATTATTAGGGAATTATATCACCAGTAATGGAATATCTATAGACCCAAACATGACAAAGGCAATTCAAGAGTGGGGTAATTCTACTTCTGCAATAGATATATGAAGATTCTTTGTTATATATAGGTATTACATATTATTTTTGAATAACATATCATGATTTTAAAACCCAATATCAAATTGTACTTGGTTGTTAGTGATGTTTTTTTAGATTCAAGAATATTAAGAATTCCTAAAGAATCTCAAAAAATGCTCTATCACTATTCCAGCACTCAATCTACTGACAAGTGGTGAATTTTTTGAGGTTTATAGTGATTCTTAAATTAATTTATTAGGTTTTGAATTGATTATAAATTAAAAAGTGATTGTCTACACCTCATGAAAGTGGAAAATACATGAATAAAAAAATCTTATGCAAGATCTATTTTTCGTGGCTATGATCTTCACAATGAAAATTATGAAGCATTATCTCTATGGGTAGAACTGTGAGATATATACTGATCACAAGAGTCTCCAAAATATTTTCACATAGATGGATCATTATATTCACAAATGTATATGTTTAGTGACCAACTAGGATTATGAATGATCCATCCACTACCATCCTAGTTAGGAAAAAATGTTGTAGATTCAGTATGTAGAAATGATCTAGTATCTTTATAATTAATGAATATTGAGAAGGACCCAATATTCATAGACTTATAACAGATGGAAATGGGAATAATTTATGTACGATAATCATCAATACTTTCTCAAATGACTGATCAACCATCTCTTGTAGGCAAAATAAATGATACTCAAAGAAACTATGTGAAAATTTAGAATATAGGGGAAGATATCATGAATGTGAAACACTTATAGTTCCTGATTCATGAGTATGGAGTCAAAATATTTGTGTCATGACTATATGTAACATATAATATAAATATTAAGAATGATCTTATAATAGAATCACATATCTCAACTTTCTCTATTCACCCATGGATCATATAGATGTATCGATATCTCATTGATAAATATTGTTGAGAAAATATGAAAAATAATATTGCGGAATATACATCCAAATGATTGGTATATCATCATGTGATGACAAAAATGAAAAAGTATAAAGGGAATATGAAACCATTTCCCATATGAACATGGAAATGGGAAAATATCCCCACAGACTTTGTCATTTTACATTAACAGACATCCATATGAAACAATGAAATATGAGTTATTGTGGATCATCTTATAAATACATATAATTTTATAATATTTCAGGTTGAATTATCATAGGATCAACATGAACAGATATGAATTAAATATTTGGTAATGATGCATGGATTAAAAAACTAAATTCTATCTAGTCAATATCTGAGATTCACAACCATGTTCTAAAAAATTATAAAACATTCTTTAAACATATCTCAGAACATCATTATAGATTATCATCTTCAAACGGATGGCCAATCTGGGTGAATTATTCTAAGCCTAGAAGACATGTTGATACTATTTTATATGGACATCAAAGGATGATGGAACCAACATCATAATCTAGTCGAGTTATTTAACAAAAATATTTCCCAATCAAGCAGTAAAATAGATCCATAAGAAGCTGTTTTTGGGAAAGGATTTAAAACACCGACATGATTTGATGAGGTCGATGTACATAAGATGAAATGACCTGAAATGGTTGATGAAATGGTAGAGAACATGAAAACCATTCAGTATCACGTCAAGGTATCCCAATGTAGACAAAATAGTTATGAAGACAGTCGTTAATTAGTCTATGTGTCTAAAGTTGTAGTCATGGTAATCCATTGAATATATCCATAGAAAACGTTAATGATATTTGGGAAGAAAGGAAAGATAATTTCCACATAAATCTACCCCTTCAAGATTATTTATTCATTCATAGTAGTTTCCCATCGACTAGAACTTCAACCGGGAACATCAAAAGTACACGATGCACTCCATTTAACCCTCTTAATAATGTACATATAATATCCTTCACATGTAATGACATCAAAGGTTGTAATTTTGAAGAATGATCATTCATATGAGGATAATATATTGAAGATATTGGATCGAAGAGATAATTTTATACAAAACACGATCACTTCCATGGATAATGTACTTTGTTGGAACAATAAGTACAAAGAGGAATCATGGGAACCATAGAAACTGATGAAATAGAAGTTCGCAATAGTATTTCAAACATTGAATGAAATATAAAATTTTGAGGGTAAAATTTATATGGAGAGAAGAATGTAAAGACCCCAAATTATTTTAATGGAAATGCATTTATTAAAAATATTTTGAATAGAATGATCACATAAAATCACCTTGAGATTACAATACAATATTTATTAATGATGAATAAATTACATAATTAGTATTTCTGAAATTTATGGAACTTGTTCCATTTAAATTGAAACATTACCATTGGAATAGTATGTGATCCATTTGAATAGTAAATAAGATAATTCAATAGTATCCTCAAAAATTTATGTATACGTAAAATTTATTGATCATATAAGTGAAAATGTGATAAAAACATATCATATTAGAAATAAATAAATATTTAAAAAATTATTAATTAGTCTTTGGTATTTTTGTTATTTATAAATATTTAATTACAATTTTATTATAAATTTATTTATCTAAAATAAAATTTATTTTCATAAAATGTTTTCATAAATTATTATTTTAATGGATTTTGTTAAAAACAATTAATTATACATTAGTTAATTTATAAAAGTGACAAAAAATTAGTACTTATATTAAAATATGTATTTTCTAAATAAATGATGATTTTTTACAATTAAAATTTATGTTATTTTGAAAATTGTTTGGCTAAAATGTATTTTATTTTTGAATTATACATGTAGAAAATGTAGTTAGTGTAACATTTTGGTATTTCATTGATATGATTAATTTTTTTTTGTGAATAATAAAATATGGTGATTTATAGTTTATATACATTATATGTTAAATATATTATTCATTGAGTTGTGTATGATGTAATAACAATTTGATAAACGATTATGATATAATTATTATATATAGTCTCAAGAATAATCATTGTTTTTTATATTATAAAAAATAACAATCTAATGAATTTAATAATGAGAAAACACTCTGCTCCTCAACATTAAATACCACCCATCACATCTCAAGCCTTAATCCATCACCAAATTCAATTCACATATACTCCTGAGACCCAACCCCACGTACATGAGAATTTATTCTTAGATGAAGGCCTTAACCAATCACCAATAGATGTTCTGATGAAGAAAGAATCAATAGGTAAAAACCTCTTCTATTTTATTTCAATTTCATTTCATGTCCATTTCTTTAGTTTTTATACCTTCTTGTCACCTAATATAAATGTTATGAAATCTCTATTATCATAAATATAAAATAATTTTATCATGGTCATGCAATAATCCCTCAGTATGTTTCTTTGAACAATCTTTTTTAATAAAAAGGAATATGTAATTCAAGATCGGATAATTTATCACATTCAAGGGAGACAATGTTTTTAATTTTCGATTATAATCCTCAAGGATTTTAATGAAACCATTTATATTGGTAAAAATAATTCCTATATTTATGTTATCTAATGTAATGTTATAGATTCATTTATAAATTATTATATTAATTTATAATAAAATATGAGTTTTTTGTGAATGAAACCCACAAAAATAAACCCCAACAATTATCATTTACTATTTGTCAATGGATTCCCAACCATTACAGAAAAATGATATATAATAGAAATTTAACCACTCTAAGGTCAATAAAAAAATATAAATTCAATACTGGATAATTAATACCACTTTATAGGAAGATTAAAAAATTTATAAAAGTAAACCGATCATGTAAACCAACGAAACCAATGCTCCCAAACAATAAAATCAAATAGGTTTACAAATTAAAAAGTCCATAAATGAACATAATAATGTTATAATAAATCTAATAGATGTATAAATTTTTCTTTAATTATTAATTCATGAATTTTTTTGATTATCTATGACTTGCTGATCAATTTATGAACACCTTCAGACTTAAGTCTTGGGATTCAACCTGAACCCCCATTATTTCTTCAGGTTACACCTTCTCTATTTTTACGTAAATTATATTCCCTATTATTTTTATTTACAACTTTAAAATGTTGTGTATATGTTCCAAAATCATGAATCATTATTCATTAAACTTTATTTTTATAGAATATACATTTTCTAAAACATTCCTTACTCAATTATTCATGATATGCCAGCCCGTTTAAGGGAACTTCTCATCTTCTAACACAATTTTAAGTGCAATCTACAATATATTTAAGGCAAAACTATTTTTCCAAAAAATAATTCATTTTTATAAGACAACATTATTTGATAAATTCTGTTTATATATATAATTTTAATATATTTTATGACATAAACTCTCATTAATGTTTTCCTTAATCAGCAATAAAATGTTTTAATTCCATTGATTCTTAAATACTATTTTTTTATTTTTGAAATAATTAATAATGATATATTTATATTTAAAATTAATAATAATTGATTATGATTTTAATACAATCTTTGATATTCCCTTATGTTACACCTTTTTGACTAGATTATGATACCCAACTCTTACCATGTGTAATCCTTATGTTTATGTTTTCTTCTATATGTATGATTCATTAAGTGGAAGACATATTCATGAACATGTTTTGATGGGTGTAACTAGATAGTTATCCAATGAATAAGGTCATGTTTAGTCTCATGAAATGATATATACCACAACCATGGTGGTATTCCTTGACTCATAATCCACAAGACATTGTCTTCCTGGGTAACCTTAAATCATTATCCTCTTTGTTCAATGGACCTTGAATCATTATAAAGTCATGTTTTAGGATGCTTACACATTAAAATGATTTTATGAATATAAGATCCCATGTTCTATATATTATTATTCCTTAGGTATAATCAAGTTCAATGACTTTTTATTTTATTATGTTATGCCTTCTAACCAATGTGCTATGATTTTATTAATGGTTATTTACATATTGATATTTTTACTCAATTCCATTATTAATTTTATACCATGGTTGTCCGATGATAATGTAAGGTCTCAAAGGAAGATAATAGATCTATATTAAAATTAAATAAAAAATTTCATATTTTTGAACCATGATGTTTAATTATGTACATAATCTTCAATACATCAGGCTTTATGATCCATGGATTGTAATTTTATGTTTAATTTTTGTTAAAATAATGTAATCAGATGTGTTAAATGATATGGTTTCTATAATCATGCCTCACTATGATTATTATACGTTTATTAACAATCAATTATTAACCAGCTACTTTGGTGAATTAGGAATATACATCCACTAGATCTTATACAAGAACATCTTACATCTCATTTTTTAAGGTTCACCATGAAATATAGATCTATTACATAGGTTGTAATAGTGTAGTAAATTATATACCCAATACTCTGGTAATTCATAAGAAAATATTATATATATATATATATTAATGTATCCTATCATTGGTAATATATTGTAGAAATTACAGTTTACTTTGTGGGTTTTTGTACAGTGTTTTATCAAATCCCTAATGATTTCATCCCAAACATTTTCTCATAATATCATAATTATGATCCCATATTCTATTAATGTATATATATATATATTTGAAATTACAACTATAAAATTTCATTATGAATATTTAAAGGGGTTTAACATGTGAAATGTATTTAGATCTTGTGTTTTTTCATATTTAGAATACATAAATATTGATGTCCCTTCTCATGTCATCCTAGTTGAATAATAAATTTGCATGAAGATGAGAAAAATCCACTATATGAAATCTCATATGTATATGAAAACATATATCTGTGTGCACCACAATATTAAAATGGAATGTGTAGACAAAATCCAACCAAACATCTGACATTCATTTGAGGACATACTCCCTTATGTTCCAAGACATGATAGGTTTGACCGTTGAAATCCATACGGATATTATGGTCTCCAAAGTCCTCTCCTTCCTCCCTATTTGAGTGAAGATAACCACCAAATCTTCCCTTACACAATAACCCATGTTTTCAATAACTCATTCCATCCCATGCTTACCCTTTCAAATGCTTTCTAATTCACCCATTCCACACCATAGATAATGGTCAATGACTAGCTGGCCTATTATCCTAGAACATCAGGTAAATGGAAATTTTATTATACATAGTATATATAATTTATATGATGAAAATTAAACTATTAATAACCATTATAAAATTATTATCTTATTAGAAATCATTCATTTTTTAAATTATTTTTTTATCTATTATGTTTAATTTTCTCCATTATTTCAAATTATTATATTTCAATATATTAATTTAGGTTAATTATAGATAATTTATTCTTTTATACGTATCTCTATATTTAAATTATTGGCATTCTATTGGTTAATTATAAATTTTAATTTACTATAATTACCATCATATTCATTTTTCAAATAACCTAACAAATACTGAAAAACTATCACAAACTATAATTAAAATAAAATAAATTGATTACATTAATTTTATATTTTCATAAATATTATTTTACAATTAAAATATAATCAGCTAAATTTTATCTTCAAAATATACATTATTCAATTATTATGATATTTACATTTAACATTATGTGATATATTTTTATATTTATATCTCACACTTGTTTGTAATATAAGCATAATATTTTAAAGATTTATTTTTTATAGTAATAAATTATATTTACCAATAGATATTATTATTTTATATTTAATATTTCGAATAATCAAAAATTAAATTTTCATTTATTAAGTAGTAATTTAAAATTCCATTTAAAACATTGAACAAATTTAAAAAACATGATTGATTTATGATAAAAATATATTTATATTTTATAATTAAATCATGATATAATTTATCACATGTTTAATAAGGCCAAATAATAAAATATTATATGAAATAGTGATGTTTAGATTGAGAATCATTTGGTTCTAATATTGAAATAGTGAATTTTTTATCCATTATAATTAAATTTAAATGATAAAAATTAGTTACCGTAGTAAAACACCAATATTGTAAAACTGAAAAATCATAGAGAAAAAAAAATAGAAAATTGTTCGAGAAACACATTTTATAAATATATAGTTGAGGCCTTCTCACCAACACCATTTCTCCCACATCATTATTTTCCTTTTTTTTGATCCACATGACCTTTAAAAAAGGACATTACATTTTTATTATTATAAAAATTCCACTCCCCTTCAATATAAATGGATCCATCAAAAAAAATTTAATTCACTACCCATGAATATTATATTTGATCAAACTCTTCCTAAATAACACAACACTGCTAGAAATATCATACAAAAATTATTCTTCTAAAAAATTCCTCTTAAATCTAGTATACAATTTTCAATCAAATATCTTCTTAAGTGTAATGATTTTAAATCTCATTCGACTAAGATGGAATACATTTTATGAGTTTCTCATCTCAAAATTTCTTCCATTTATATGGATTTTGTATTATAAACCATTCCGGATTTATATTGTTTATATTATACTAATTTGACTCATTATATAATGTTTCTACCTTAATAAATTTTATTGAATTTTTTATTTCATATTCACCTGTCTAAGGGATTTTAAATTGTATATTCAAATGATGTCTATTTTGTATCAATTTCCATTTTTTGGAAATGATTTTTATACAACTATTTTAACATAAATGGTATATAATCCAAATATTAGACACATAATATAAAGAACTATATTTAATGAATATTAATTTAATATGAATTGAAAAAACCCTCTTTCAAGGGGATTCTATAAATACATTTCATATTCCATATGGGTTTATTGTGACAAAACATATATTATATAGATATAATGATTAATCTTATACTATGGATGTAAAATATTATTTTCTTGTATTCAACGACGACTTTGTACCTTTTTCCTCATTATTATTTAAGGAATTATGTTATTATATTTATTTATTTATTATATTTCATGTTGTAAAGAATAATTCTCATTGACTTTAAATGTTCCAATTTTTATTATTTTCCTTATTTTCCACAATTACTATTATTAATTTTAAATCCTTATATGTTTAATATTAGTTTGTCTTTTAGTTTCTCAGGAATTTTTATAATAATGAAGATTTATCACACCCCTTACATTTTTTGTTCCAATAATAGTTTTTAAAAACATTTAAATAAATATCATTATCAAATTAGTTTTTTAATCAAGAACTCTATATTTCAAATGAAAAAATTTAGTGATTTTAAAGGATATATTAATTATATTAATTTTAATGTGGTTTTTAAAATATTTTTTCATGTCACCTTATTCAATGTATTTTATTAATATTATTTCTAATATTTAATATTAATGAAAATGATAAATATATTTTTCGAAAAACTCTTTTTCATGGATTTATTTCAATTTTTGTCCCGAAATTAACAAAATCGTGTGGATTTATGTATTATTTATTATCTAATAATTTTAGATATCGACTAATTTTTATATGTAATAGAATTTTTGTATAAATATTTCGAATCCCTGAACACATTTATGTGATATTATTTGGAAATAATATACAACCAATTTTAATTACATGATTTTTATGATAAATTGATTGAATGATTTCAAATTTACCTCATATGTATGGATTTTAATGATTGGGGTCATATATCACAATCAAATGCATTTTTTAAGAATTTATATGTAATTAACAAACATATATTGATTATTAATATATACTCAAACATGTTAAATTGTTGGAATTATGATATATGACCACAAATTAAAGGATGAATATATCAATATAATAGTTAAATACATTGATACTACATATATTTATTTGAATATTAAATACACAAAACTAAATTCCATTATTAACTATAATGCTTTTTTTCATTGTACACTAGATACATATTCCTCGTATTTCATTTAATATCATTAAAATTTCCCACATAGAATGATTCTATGGTATTACCTACTTTGAACTATTCATCAACCTGTGGAAGTAATTACATAATATAGGATTATCATTGATAATCATAAAGGGTAAGCTAACGTTATACCAATAAATTCTCATACATTAGTTTAAGATAAGAATAATGGTTTGAGATCATGAAAAAAATTAAACTTTCATACATATTATAAAATTTATCATAAAATGAGTCATTGCATAAAACATCAGTATAACAACAAAAAATATTAATATGATTGTATAATAATAAATAACAATAATGTTACAATAACATATATATATTAATGTGGTAATAAAATAAGATAATAACATTGAAAATATGAATAAATAGAAACATGTACAGTCATTAGGTTGTAGACATGAAAAAAGAACCTCTTATAAATTTATAGGAACAGAACATGATCCCTATATAATATTATAGAAATTTAAAAAATATAAAAACATTATATTACGGATTTGAAAACATTGTCCATCCATAATCTTATATACTTGTAAACTAGTTCATCAAATAATCATATGGATAAGAAAACCATGTCCAGACATGAATTAATGAATATAAAACCTGGTTAATGGAAAATATATTTTCTCTATGGAGTTATACATATTAAATCAATTATTTGGAGGTATATAAAGAAAAAATACATTATAAAAGAATAATACATTCCACATTATGCAATAATACCCTAAAAACATTTAATATTTAATAATATGATTAAATCTGGAAAAGAAAATGGATTTTGAAAAACCTTCATCATCAAAAAAATAAACCATCTAGATAACGAATAAACTAATTATCAATGAATCATTTCCCAAGTGAAAAATTATTAACATAAATGGTTTTTATAATAGATTAAAAATCCATTAAAATATTACTTGGAAGACATATTGAGTAAAATAGCATTGGCATTTTACAGCCACATATATAAAATATACAAATATAAAAAATATTATTATAAATTAGTTGAATGAAAAAAAACCTATAACCACATATAAGAAGATTATATACATTTAGTTTTCATGATAAAAGAGTTTTACATTAATCTTGTGTTCATTAAAACAATGATATCAATATCATTTTGGTTAAAAAAATCCAAAGTACCACATTCAAAAAATTACAATTAGATTACATCTAAAAATAATTTACAATTTCTTTATCATGTTAATATGAAATTATAAATAATTGGATAATATAAAAAAATTTCTTTAATTTTTTAAAAATTATTGATTTAGATGAAAAATTATTTTTTACTAAAGAGGGAAATAAACTATTTTTTCTTAAAAAAATATTTTTCTATCTATGGTTATTAAGGGGAGGGAAATTAACAGAAAATATGAAATATTAATAAATCACTATTAGTGAATGTTATTTAGGGGATTCATGATGGATAATGAATAAAATTACATTATCATAATGATAAACATAAAAAAACTCATAAATAATGATATTGTAACATAAACAACTTAATGATTTAGTAATCCCTGTATCGAAACATCATGAAAAATAGAACATTATATCTATTCATAAATGACAATTCTTTAAATTAATTCATAATAAGTGAAATTAATGGGTTGTAAATACACCCCCATAATTAAATCTAGTAGTGAATATGGGATATGATAATCAAAAATACAAAAGAGAAATGAAATACCCTTTCCAAATGTTTGACATTCACTGAAAGATCTGTATAATCCTAAAAAAATAAATTTATCAATTTCAGAAAAATTTAATTTAAATACTAATAATATTATATATTTTTTAATTATAATATTTTTTTAACCAAATAATAATTAACCCTTGTTAAAAACTACATCTCTAAAAGTTCACTAATTCATTTTTCAGTAGAATTTCCTTTTGGTGGTTTTGGTTCCTGTAAAATGATGAAAGTTCTACCATCTATGAAATTTAAAACATTATATAAATATAATATATTTTAATCATATATAAATTTATAGTCACTTATAATTTTTTGAAATGGGAAAAGTAATTACACTGTTTATGCAGACGATAGGCCATATATACACATAAACATTATTTTCACGTTTCTATGTATAAAAACTGGGAAGGGTAAATTATAATTCTCCATTTAAATTCATTATTATATAATATATATATAATTTATTATTTAATTATGTAATTTTTATGATTCTTATAAATCATATGTGAAAAAAACGTATTGCTTTGTTGAGGTAGTGGTAAACGCGTACACACATATGTCGTTATAATTTTACAACGGATTGGAAGGTGAGATGGTAGATAAAATATTATAATTATAATAGTATAATTTTTTCATAAATATCATTTATATACTCTAAACCCATAATAATAACCTTCCATTGAATTTGTGTATATAAAATGAATAGCTTTGGTTTGAGGTGGTGGTAGTCCACACATATGCTTGAGCAGTAATTTCACTTCTAATGGGATGGAAAAGTGTGTGAATATTGGTTGCAAATTAATCATTATAAAATTTATATATATATAGGACACGTAAATTATTATTTTATTATGAATAACATGTATTCTTTGATCATATATAATGAAATAAATTGAAGGATATCATACAATACAATTAACACTTCTTTGGTATTCTTGAAATGGATCATTTAATAAGGAACCTTGGAATGAGTTTTTTAGAATATGAAAACATTTAATTCATTAATATATATGATTATATGTGTATTTGGAATGTATTGGTTGATATAGAATTTTCAAATTAGCATAATGAAAAATGATTAGTGGTGTCGTTTTATAAGAGAGGGAAATAAAAGACATATAATTACCAAAACATTGAAATATAAATAATTCATTTGTAAGAAACATTCATCAATATTCATATAAAATTTCTAAAAGTATTATATATTATAAACATTTTTAAAAAATTATATTTATACTCATGTTGGTTTAATTATAAACCCAGTATTTTGGTTTAACCCAAATGTAAAATTATTACAACATTTACATTAATAACCAAATTTTGTATCATAAAGTGTCGTATTATGACATATAAGTAATAATTATATCATAAATGGCTACATGATGATATTTTTAAACTTTTTTATACCATCATGTCATATTCCATGTTTTTTATAATTTTTAAATAATGTAATAATATAATATTATTCATGGAGTACAATTAATGCCATTTATAAATATATTTATTTTTGTTGACATTATTGTACACATGATTGTTATGGTATTTAAATGTAAACCATCATGACATCCCAAAAAGATTATATTATTCTAAAAATTTCATGGAATATACTAATTCAAGTAAATGATTTTACGTTTAATAATATTAATACTATTAAATTATTTATTAGTAATTGAATAATTATTTTTTTGATGTTTCGTAATCAATTAAGGTTTTTTTATTCTATGAAATATTTAAATAATTTTAGTGGAGAAAATTAAATATTATTTTAAATGAATAATTTTATGTTTACACAACCGATTTATTTCATAATCAAACAAAATTACACATTATGATTTTAGGGTAAAATCAATTTGTAATATTTTATATTGTAAAATATAAAAATTTACTTATCAAGGTAAAATGGAAAAAAAATGGTATATATTATATTTTGGGATGTATATGGACGTTTATTGTATATACATAGATATAAATCCAAATGATAGGTTTATTTACGAAACTAGTTTTATGGTTTGACCTTGTTTTACCCATATTTTCATTAATATGATATGAAATATCTACCATGATTAATATTCAAAATGAATAAAATAATATAAAACTATTTAACAACTATTAATGACATAATTCCAAATATGGTTACCATTTTACACAATTTAAAAATTTGTAGTGTTAGAAATAAATTATATTATAAATTCTTAAAACAAATCCAAATTTCCTTTTAAAAAATTTCCATATTAAGAATTAAAGGTATGTTATATTAAAATTAGTAATATTTATAATTCAATTATAATTATTTATATTAATTTTCAAAAAAGTATTCCCTTGTTATATAATTTACTTATCCAAAATATAATATATATTTTAAATTATTTTATTTACTCCAATTGTAACATACTTAGTAAATATAGAATAAGTCATTTTTATATTTATTAATATTTTTTAATTAAATATTAATGTTTCCTTAATGGGGTTTCTATGTTCGATGACGTACACAATACGCAACGATAGATTTCGTGGAAATCATACGTTGTACACTAGTAATATAATAATATTAATTTAAATGGTAGTTAACATGTAGCCATTTTATTGGCGGGAATGAATTGAAATAACTAAAATTTGAATATAAATGTTTGTTAAATGTTTTTACATTTATCCAATAAAATTTAGAGACTTAAAATTCGAATGAATCCAATTTTAAGCATAAATACTCTAATATTCACTAAAAGGTCAATTTATCTCCTTTTGATAGAGAACCCTCTTTAAATATTGTTTTGGTCACTCTTATACGTTCTATTGGACCAAATAAAATTCTTCATTAGAATCAGGACATCAAAATTTACTTTGTGTATGTTTTTGTTTATTTCCAGATATAGTTCATTCTTTAACGAATAATGAAAAATGTTGTATTTTAATTCAAATTCACCTTTTAATATAATTTGTTTAGATTGTTGTATTACAATTTTAATTGTTTTTAAAGTGCAATTATAATATATTTTTACCATTTAAGAAAATGGTGGACATTAGAATTAATTTCACATTGAAATTGGACTTAAACCAATGTCAATGTCATGATAAATAATGTTTCCTAAAAACACGCTGTAACATCCCAAGTAATGAATAATAGATATTTTTACATATGTCTATTAATGATTAAGATAGTGTTTTAGAGGATTAAAATGAAAATAAATCCAATCTTAAGCATGGAATACACTAATATTCTTAAAAGATTGTTTTACTGCCTTTTGATGGAAAACCCTTTTTAAATCCATATTTTGACAATTTTATAAGCTATGTTTTTCAAAATAAAATTATTATTTATGATTGGGGCATCAAAATTTACTTTGTGTGAATTTTTTGGTATTTTTCTGATAAAGTTCATTTTTAATGAATAGTGAAAAAAATTTATTTTAATTCAAAACCTCTTTTTAATCTAATTTATTTATATGATTAGATTATCTTTTGAAGTGTTTTTGAAGTGAAATTAGAATATATTTTTACCATTTTATCCAATGGTGGTCATTGAAATCAATTTCACTTTGAAATTGGACTTAAACTAGTGTCAATCTTTTGATACGTATTGTTTCAAAAAAACACGCTATTTGTCATGACAGCGAGAATTAATTATTAAATTAATTAATGTGACTTATATGTTTTGAATTTTGTAAAATAGACTTCATTTTTGAATTCGGAATATCAAATATATCTTAGGGTGAATTTTTGGTAATTTTCTGAAAAACTTCAATATTTGATGAATAGTGAAACCACTAAGTGGTACTTATAAAAACTAATTTTTCCGTTTAAATGAAATTTTACCATCTTTGTGTTTTGAATTTCAAAAATACAACATACATTGTTGTCATTAAGAAGTAAAATGTGGTTCAACGAGATTATAATAATTTTTTGGTGAATAGTAACTTATTAAGTTTTTAATCGCGATTAGAGGTAATTAGTGTAGTTTAAGGTAAAAATAATGCTTTAATAAAATGAGATGAGCTTGACACATGCCCTACCCTCATTGGTTGTGTCATGGCCTACCAATACAAGCCATAGGTCAACTTGGGGACCCCATGGATCCACATTGGTTGGGAAATGACATAAATAACTTTTTATTTAATGTTAAAGTAAAAATGACACAAACATGAGTTATGTAACTAAAACAATTTTTATATGGGGTTATACAAGTCAGATTTTTGAATATAAATATTCATTAGAAGGAAAAAAATCTTTCCTACATCATAGTATTTTTTTTATAATTTTTAGACATTAAATAAAGTAAATTATGTATGACATCGTGATGATGCAGCGATGACCTCATTATTTAACGATTTAAATAAAATGGAAAGATAATGTAAACTCTAAGACCTACACATGGCCAAAACCAATTGGATGAGTGGATTTAGAACCCTTATCACCTTATCCTTGAATTATTTCAATTTTGGACCTTTTTAATACGAAACTCATTTTAAAATAAAGTAACATATCTTTACTTTCCAAGAGTGCCCCTCCTCTCCACTTATAGAAGGCCCCCACCTCTACCTCCTTACCCACACTCCCAAACCTTTTGGCTCGACCAAACCCTACCCATTTTGTCTCTACCCTTCCCTATCTTACTCCTCGAAGCCTCAAATTGGGCAGAAGGCTTCCCAAGGAAGCCTTTGAGCTCAAATCAAAGGGAGTTACCCGATTTTAAGGTAATGTCTTCTTTTCAGTCCTTTTGTTTTATTTTGCTTCTCCAACCCCCTAAAATCTTTTTATTATTTTCTTTTGTAACAAATCCAGTATCCTCAATATACTAGGATGTTGTTATAATATGGATTCGAGCTACACTTACACACACCTACATCTAATAGTTAACGAACATACTGTTTCCGTGGATGGTGAATTTATGCCTCCCGAAATGATGATTGTTCAACATTCTTTTAACACCTTCAAAGGTGGCCATTAATATATCACTATATTTATATATGATATATAATATGTTTATGTTTTCCATAAGCTTCTGTTTTTTTCTTTTTGGGTATACCTTTATGGTTTCCATTAGGGATAAACGCGATATCTTCATTTAAGGAAGTGCGGACCACGGCCCCCTCAAAGTGGTTTGATTCGTTAAATACCATATGTGGGACGTATAAAGGATGGAACTAAGATATTATATATGATATTATACTGGAATTATAATATACCTTTATATCATTATGATTCCATTCTATAAAATACGAAATAGAAATGAAATTAGCGTTCATGCGTACGTACGGCTTACCATCTCCATGAATGGTGCATTTCATTTCTTAACTCTAAATGATTATGTAATATTATAAATGGATGCATGTACTGGATATATATGACATATATGATATTTACATCATGAATACCATTCTGGATATAATGGATACATGAACAACTTGTAATTATAAAGGGTTTATTTTTGACTCAAGTACCAATGATCGTTAAAATGACCGTTATTAACATAAATAATTACATAGTGTTCATGACATGGAAATAAGTGATATAAAAGGAATAATGAACATGAAAAAGGTTCTTAAGCAGGTAGGAATTAACTCAAGTTTATTACTCAGGACATTAAAGAACGATCGAGTCAAGTTAGACCCGAGTTATGGGACTTTGTCTCAATCTCCTTTCATTGAGGCATATTTTGTTTTATACACAACCTTATTTTATACGGTGTATAAACCCCTTTGACTTTTATGTTTATTCAAAAGGAATATTTTTTATACGAAGTGTTTACTAAATGACAAAAGGGAATGTTTTTTTCGTACGTATGCGGCGACAACGACTTCTCCACCGCCGTGACCATTATTTGAGTTTCGGCTTCCTCTACAAGCCATACTTTTTTCTTAAAAGAAAAATAAATACCATGTATTACTTTTCTTTTATTTTGGTATTGAAAATGGTTTTACTAATGTTTTTATATCAATATTTTTTATTGATATCTTGTGATTGAAAGGTGGAAATGTTATGTTTCCTTTATGCATGTTTTATGTGATACGATTATGTTGAGGTTCTTGGGAATTATTATGAAGACGGGAGGTTCCGTTATAGACTAAGGGCGGGTGAGCCCGATATAGCTCTCCAATGCATTGGGTAACTCGAAGGAGTGAAACATTAAGATTTCTCCAAAGAGATTTAGGGAATATACTGTGATGGGTATTCCAAACGTAACCAAGAGGGTTACTCCCTACGTAAGAAAGTTATGAATGCCTCAAGTTACCTTTATGTCTTATGATTTCTATGATTTATTCGTGATTTGATGAGGTATGTTAAAGTGCATATGTTTTATGGGTAAAGTATGATTTCATTCTTATGTATATATGTACCCATATTTCCTTTCCATATTTTTATATCCCTTACTGAGCTTTTTATGCTCATCACAAGTTTTTTTTGAAATGTTTTTCACAGTTCAAGGGAAAGGTACATGATATGATGATAGGGTCAAGGAAGTGTCAAGAAATAATCCATGTTTTATTTTAAATATGTTTCCATTGATGGGAATGAATAATACTATCTTTATGTAACCACTTTGTTTATATGTGGAATGTAATGCATGTTTTATGATCTAATTATATAAAACTCTAAACCCGAAAAGATCCTCAATGTGTAATCTTGTAATAACTCAAGATTAATTATGGTTTAAGGCTGGGGCCATATAGTTGGTATTAGAGGTCGGTTTAGATAACTTTAGGAGTTAGAATTATATTAAATGATTATCCAAAAATATTTTTGAAATTCTATAGCATTTGAAGATTACCATGTTGCTTCATCAAAGACATGTCTGTTCAGAATGGATTTCCGCAGAGGAAACAGGGAAGCAGTGCTAGGAAGGCATATAGAAGGAAATAACCTTCCGAATCAGAATCACGAGATGGTCGGAATTGGAACTGAACAGTTTGTTGCAGTAATGTCACAGTTGACTCAAGAGATAAATGGCAGTGGTATCCATACACGAGATCAGCCAGATCAACCGCAGAGGAACATGTCAGTGGTGGAACATTTCACGAGCCAACATCCCCCATCATTCAAAGGATCATCTGACCCTGTGCTAGCTGAAGGGTGGATTAAAGCACTGGAGAAGATTCTTGATGTCATGGGGTGTTCAGACAATCAAAAGGTTAGTCTTTATAATTATCATTTGGAGGGTGAAGCAGATCAGTGGTGGATGATGGTTAAAAATATCAGGGATGCTGATGAGATTGAAGCTCTCGACTGGGATGAATTCAAAGGTATGTTTCTTGAGAAGTATTTTCCTAAGGTTGTTCGACATAGGATGGAAAAGAAATTCTTGGAATTGAGGCAAGAGGAAGACTTAGTGGCTACCTATGAAGAAAGGTTCACTCGATTGGAAAGGTATTCTCCAAATTTTATCCAAGACCTTGATAGTAAAATCAATCATTTTTACTCAGGATTAAAGCCAAAATATCGAATGGCATTAGCTTATCTTGAGTTTAAAAGTTATGAAAAGCTTGTTCTATGTGCTGAGAAGGTGGAAATGGAGTTTTCTGATGATCAAGTGTTATATAACAACCAACAAAAGAAGAGACCGAGGTGGCAGGAGAAAGGTAAGAATTCTTCAAAAAAGTATGATGGTAAGAAAACTAAGCTTCCAGTTTGTGATAAATGTGGAAAAAGGCATGCTGGGGAATGTCTTCTGAATTTTGGAAAGTGCTACCAATGTGGTAAGATGGGACATAAGGCTCATGATTTCACTAAAAAGGATCAAGGTGAAGGTAAGACCAAATTTTATTTACAGTTAGTGAAATGTTATAAGTATAATGAGATGGGTCGCTATGAAAACAAGTGTCCGACAAAGAGCTTGAGTGATGGAAAGCAGTTAGACTACAAGCAGAAAGGGGTGGTGAAATCCTTTGCAACTACTTCAGCAGATGATGGGCCATCAAATGAAGTTGTATCCGGTACTTTGTTTGTTTTTTCAGATTATTCCAGTGTGTTGTTTGATTCGGGGTCTACACATTCTTTCATCTCTGAAACCTTTTCTAGTAAAATGGGAATACCATCTCAAGAAATGACTCCTGAACTTTTGGTAAAAACACTTGGGGGGGATGTTGAGGCAAAAATAATTTATAAGAATCTTCCTATCCTTATCTGTGGAAAGAACCTACTTGCAAACCTTATTGTTCTACCTCTAGTAGAGTTTGATGTTATCATGGGTATGGATTGGCTCTCTATTTACCATGCTAAGATTGACTGTAGAGCTAAAGAAGTTTCTTTTCAGAAATAATTTCAGTTTGTTTACAAGAATGAACCCTTACTATTGATAACTTATCAAGATTCCAATAAACTTGTAAAAGATGGAAATGGATGTTACCTTGTACACATCGTTGAAAATAAAGGAACCGTTCAAATTAAAGATGTGCCAGTGGTAAATGAGTATCCTGATGTTTTTCCTGATGAGTTGCCTGGAATAATACCAGATCGGGAAGTTGATTTTACTGTTGACTTAGTTCCTGATTCTAAGCCAATTTCAAAACCCCCTTATCGAATGGATCAAATTTAACTTTTAGAGTTGAAGGAGAAACTGCAAGATTTATTAGAAAAAGGTTTCATTCGACCTAGCACATCACC
Source organism: Viscum album (assembly GCA_963277665.1). Classification (NCBI taxonomy): domain Eukaryota; kingdom Viridiplantae; phylum Streptophyta; class Magnoliopsida; order Santalales; family Viscaceae; genus Viscum; species Viscum album. The sequence continues at coordinate 495,564,516 of OY728123.1, read as the reverse complement.
ATGGGGTGCTCCTATCTTGTTTGTTAAAAAGAAAGATTGTTCTATGAGACTTTGAATTGATTATAGAGCCTTGAATAATATCACTGTTAAGAAAAAATATCATTTTCCTCATATCGATGATTTGTTTGATCATCTCCAGGGAGGTCAGTATTTTTCAAAGATTGACTTGAGATCAGGGTACCATCAGCTGAAGGTAAAGGAAGAATATATTCCGAAAACTGCGTTCCGTACAAGATATGGCCACTATGAATTTGTAGTAATGCCTTTTGGGATAACCAATGAACCTGCTGTATTCATGGATTTAATGAATAGAATTTTCCATGAGTTATTGGATAAGTTTGTGGTGGTTTTTTTGATGATATTTTGGTGTTTTCTAAAAGTAAAGAAGAGCATGAAAGACATTTATGGGTTATCTTGAAAACCTTAAAAGAAAATAAATTGTATGGGAAATTCAGCAAGTGTGAGTTTTGGTGGCAACAAATTTCTTTCCTTGGTCACATTGTTTCTAAAGATGGGATAACTGTTGATCCTGCAAAAACAAAGGTTGTGGAAGACTGGCCAAGAACCACAAAAGTAACTGAGATTCATAGATTCCTTGGTTTGGTAGGCTATTACCGAAGGTTTGTTAGTAAATTTTCAAGGTTATCTAGTCCAATGACTCAGCTAACTCGGAAGGGTGTTAAGTTTATCTGGACAAAAGAATGTGATGATTGTTTTCAGGAATTGAAAAGAAGATTGGTGAATGCTCTAGTTTTGGCACTACCTTCCAGGAATGGTGAGTTTGTTATCTAAAGTGATGCTTCATTGAAAGGAATTGGTTGCGTCCTAATGCAGAATGATCAGGTAATTACTTATGCTTCATGACAGTTGAAAACTCATGAGGTAAATTACCCTACACATGATTTGGAATTAGCTGTTGTTGTTTTTGCTTAAAAAATTTGGAGGCATAATTTGTATGGAGTAAAGTGTGAAATATATACTGATCACAAAAGATTAAAGTATATATTGACTCAGAATGAATTGAAAAAGAGACAAAGGAGATGGCTAGAATTAATCAAGGATTATGATTATACAATTCATTACCATCCGGGAAAAGACATTAAAGTGGTTGATGCTTTGAGTCGAAAATGTAATGCTTCATTAGCAATGTTGCATTTGGAAAGTGATCCTTTGGTTAAGGATTTGATGAACTTTGGCATAGAAGTTGTTGGTGTAGGAATTTCTTTTGTTTTTTTCAGGTATCAGTGAGATCATCTCTATCAGATAGAATCAAGCATGCACAGAAGCAAGACAGTGGGTTGCAGAAAAAGGTAGAGCTGGTTCAGAAAGGTATGTTGCATGAATTAACATTGATAATGATTGTGTTTTGAGATTTGGGAAGAGATTGTGTGTGCCTTGTGATTCACAGTTGAAGAGAGAGTTGTTATGTGAAGCTCATAGTTCTCCATTTTTAGTTCATCCTGGCAGTACTAAGATGTATAGAGATCTACGGGAGTATTACTGGTGGGATGGAATGAAAAGAGATATTGCTGATTTTACTGTGAAGTGTTTGACTTGTCAACAGGTTAAAGCAGAGCAGCAGTTACCGAAAGGGATGCTTTAGCCTTTACCAGTGCCATAGTGGAAATCGGAGAATATATCCATGGACTTTGTTGTGGGATTTCCGAATACATCTCAAGGTAATAATGCAATCTTGGATATTGTTGAACGCTTGACTAAATCTGCTCATTTCCTTGCTACACGAGATACTTTTCCCTAGATCAACTTTCCCATTTGTATCATAAAGAGATATTCAGGTTACATGGAGTTCCTCTCTCCATTGTATCTGATCGTGATCTCAGGTTCACTTCTAACTTTTGGAAAGACCTTCAAAAGTCGTTGGGTACTGAATTAAATTTTAGTACATCTTTTCATTCTCAATCATATGGGTAGTCAGAACAAACAATTCAGACATTGGAGGATATGCTACGTTTTTTCTCTATGGATTAGTAGGGAAGTTGGGACCAACATCTTTCTTTGGTTGAATTTTCATATAATAACAGTTTTCATTCCAGTATACAGATGGCACCATTTCAGGCATTATATGGGAAGTGGTGTCGAACTCTAGCTTTCTGGGATGAAGTGGGTGAAAGGAAGTTGATGGGACCAGATTTGGTAGAAGAGATGGCAGAAAAAGTTCAGCTGATTCAGAAGCACATGAGAACAGCTCAGAGTAGTCAGAAGAGTTATGCCGATAACCGGAGGAAAGATCTATCTTTTGAGGTAGGTGATCATGTTTTTCTCAAGGTTTCTCCTTGGAAAAGTGTGATGAGATTTGGTAAGAAAGCAAAGCTGAGTCCAAGGTTTATTGTACCATATGAAATTCTGGAGAGATTTGGATCAGTTTCATACCGATTGGAATTACCTCCGAGTTTATCTCAGGTACACAATGTTTTTCACGTTTTGATGTTGAGAAATTATATGCCAGATCCATCTCATGTTTTGAGTCCAGAGGTAGTTCAGCTGGAAGAGAACCTATCTTATGAGGAACAACCGGTCCAGATTCTTGACCACAGGGAGCAAGTGTTACGGAATAAGGTGATTAAGCAGGTAAAGGTTTTGTGGAAAAACCACATGATTGAAGAGGAAACATGGGAATCTAAAAATGCAATGAGGGAAAAGTACCCCCATTTATTTGATAAGTAAATAAATTGCGCGGACGCAATTTTCTATAGGGGGGAAGGATGTAACATCCCAAGTAAGTAATTAATAATAGATATTTTTATCTATGTCAATTAATGATTAAGATAGTGTTTTAGAGGCTTAAAATGAAAATAAATCCAATCTTAAGCATGTAATACACTAATATTATTAAAAGATTGTTTTACTACCTTTTGATGGAAAACCTTTTTTAAATCTATCTTTTGACAATTTTATAAGCTATGTTTGTCAAAATAAAATTATTATTTATGATTGGGGCATCAAAATTTACTTTGTGTGAATTTTTGGTATTTTTCCGATAAAGTTCATTTTTTAATGATTAGTGAAAAATGTTGTATTTTAATTCAAAACCTCTTTTTAATCTAATTTATTTATATGATTAGATTTTCTTTTGAATTGGTTTTGAAGTTAAATTAGAATATATTTTTACCATTTTATCCAATGGTGGTCATTGGAATCAATTTTACTTTGAAATTGGACTTCAATTAGTGTCAATCTTTTGATACTTATTGTTTCATAAAAACACGCTTTTTGTCATGAAAGCGGAAATTAATTATTAAATTAATTAATGTGACTTATATGTTTTGAATTTTGTAAAATAGACTTCATTTTTGAATTCGGAATATCAAATATAGCTTAGGGTGAATTTTTGGTAATTTTCTGAAAAACTTCAATTTTTGATGAATAGTGAAACCACTAAGTGGTACTTATAAAAACTGATTTTTCCATTTAAATGAAATTTTGCCATATTTGTATTTTTAATTTCAAAAATCCGATATACATGGTTTTCATTATGAAGTAAAATGTGTTTCAATGAGATTATAATAATTTTTTGATGAATAGTAACTTATTAAGTTTTTAATAACGATTATAGGTAATTAGTGTAGTTTAAGGTAAAAATAATGATTTAATAAAATGAGATGAGCTTGACACATGTCATACCCTCATTTTTTGTGTCATGGCCGACCAAGACAAGCCATAGGTCATCTTGGGGACCCCATAGATCCACTTTGGTTGGGAAATGACATAAATAACTTTTTATTTAATGTTAAAGTAAAAATGACACAAACATGAGTTATGTAACTAAAAAAAAATTTATATGGGGTTATTCAAGTCGGAGTTTTGACTATAAATTATCATTAGAAATATAAAAGGATTTCCTACATCATAGTATTTTTTTTATAATTTTTAGACATTAAATAAATTAAATTATTTATGACATCAAGATGATGCAGTGATGACCTCATTATTTAACGATTTAAATAAAATGGAAAGATAATGTAAAATATAAGACCTAAACATGGCCAAAAAAATTGGATGAGTGGATTTCGAACCCTTATTACCTTATCCTATAATTATATCAATGTGGGACCTTTTGAATCCGAAACGCATTTTAAAATAAAGCAACTTATCTTTACTTTCCAAGAGTGCCCCTCCTCTCCACTTATAAAAGGCCCCCACCTCTACCTCTTTACCCACACTCCCAAAGCCTTTGGCTCGGCCAACAGCTGCCCATTTTGTCTCTACACTTCCCTCTCTTACTCCTTGATGCCTCACTTTGGGCAGAAGTCTTCCCACGGAATCCTTTGAGCTCAAACCAAAGGGAGTTACCCGATTTTAAGGTAACGTCTTCTTTTGGGTCCTTTTGTTTTATTTTTCTTCTCCAACCCCATAAACTCTTTTTATTCTTTTCTTTTGTAACAAATACAGTATCCTCAATATACTAGGATGTTGTTATAATATGTATTTGAGATACACTTACACACACCTACATCTAATGGTTAACAAACATAATCTTTCCGTGGATGGTGAATTTATGCCTCCGAAACAATGATTGTTCAACATTCTTTTAACACCTTCAAAGGTGGACATTAAGATGTCACTATATTTATATATTATATATAATATATATATATGTTTTCCTTAAGCTTCTGTTTTTTTTTCTTTTTGGGTATACCTTTATGGTTTCCATTATGGGTAAACACGATATCTTCATTTAAGGAAGTGCGGACTACTGCCCCCTCAAAGTGATTTGATTCGTTAAATACCATATGTGGGACGTATAAAGGATGGAACTATTATATTATATATGATATTATAATGTAATTATAATATACCTTTATATCATTATTATTCCATTTTATAAAATACTAAATAGAAATGAAAGTAGCGTTCATGCGTACGTACGACTTACCGTCTCCATGAACGGTGCATTTCATTTCTTACCTCTAAATGATTATGTAATATTATAAATGCATGCATGTACTGGATATATATGACATATATGATATCTACATCATGAATACCATTCTGAATATAATGGATACATGAACAACTTGTAATTATAAAGCGTTTATTTTTTACTCAAGTACCAATGATCGTTAAAATGACCGTTATTAACTTAAATAATTACATAGTGTTCATGACATGGAAATAAGTGATATAAAATGAATAATGAACTTGAAAATTGATCTTAAGAATGTAGAAATTAACTCAAGTTTATTATTCAGGATATTAAATAACGATCGAGTCAAGTCGGACCCGAGGTATGGGACTTCGTCTCAATCTCCTTTCATTGAGGCATATTTTGTTTTGTACACAACCTTCTTTTATACCTTGTATAAACCCCTTTGACTTTTACGTTTATTAAAAAGGAATATTTTTTATATGAAGTGTTTACTAAATGAAAAAAGGGAATGTTTTTTTCGTACATATGCGGCGACAACGACTTCTCCGCCGCCGTGACCATTATTTGAGTTTCGGCTTCCTCTACAAGCAATAATTTTTTCGTAATAGAAAAATAAATACCATGTTTTAATTTTCTTTTATTTTGGTATTGAAAATGGTTTTCCTAATGTTTTTATATCAATATGTTGTATTTATATCTTGTGATTGAGAGGTGGAAATGTTATGTTTCCTTTATGCATGTTTTATGTGATACGATTATGTTGAGGTTCTTGGGAATTATTATGAAGATGGGTGGTTCCGTGATAGACTAAGGGCGGGTGAGCCTGATATAGCTCTCCAATGCATTGGGTAACGCGAAAGAGTGAAAAGTTATGGTTTCTCCGAAGAGATTTAGGGAATATACTATGATGGGTATTCCAAACGTAACCAAGAGGGTTACTCCCTACGTAAGAAAGTTATGAATGCCTCAAGTTACCTTTATGTCTTATGATTTCTATGATTTATTCATGATTTGATGAGGTATGTTAATGTGCATATGTTTTATGGGTAAAGTATGATTTCATTCTTATGTATATATGTACCCATGTTTCCTTTCCATATTTTTATATTCCTTACTGAGCTTTTTATTCTCATCCCAAGTTTGTTTTTGAAATGTTTTTCACATGTCAAGGGAAAGGTACATGATATGATGATAGTGTCAAGGAAGTGTCAAGAAATAATCCATGTTTTATTTTAAATATATTTCCATTGATGGGAATGAAGAATACTAATTTTATGTAACCACTTTGTTTATATGTGGAATGTAATGCATGTTTTATGATCTAATTCTCTAAAACTCTAAACCAGAAAAGATCCTCAATGTGTAATCTTGTAATAACTCAATATTAATTAAGGTTTAAGGCTGGGGCCTTATACACACTATTTGATTTGAAAAAATTAATTTATTATAAAATTAATTAAGGAAACTTATATGTTTTGAATTTTATAAAATAAACATCATATTTGAATTAATAATATTAAATATAGCTTAGTGTGAGTTGTTTGTATTTTTCTGTAAAACATCAATTTTTAAAGAATAGTGAAACCACTAAGTGTTAGTTAAAAAAACTGATTTTTCATTTTCCAATAATCCGGCATACATGGTTATCATTAGTAAGTACAATTTGGTTCAATGGGATGAAAATAATTTGTGGATAATTATAACATTTATGTTTTATTAACCACGATTAAAGGTAATTAGTGTAATTAACGGTTAAAATATGTTATAATAATATGAAATTACATTTACACGTGTCCTACCCTTATTGTGTGAGTACTGGCCGACCAATACAATCCATGGGTTAATTTTTGATACACCATGGAGCCACTTGGGTATGATAATGACATTAATAACTTTTATATAAATTAAAAATAAAAAGTCACAAACATGTATTGTTTTACTAAAACAATTTTTATATGGGGTTATATAAGTTATAATTTTGACTCTAAATATTAATTAGAAAGATAAAAGAATTTCCTACATCATGATAATTTTTTATAATCTTCAGACATCAAATAAATAAAATTATTTATGACACAATGATGATGCAGTGTTTAGGTCATTAATGAATGATTTAAATAAATATGAAGATAAAGATTAAAATAACTAGTACTCCATACGTGCAATCACACGACACTATAAAATAATTATTATTATTAAATATAAAATACTATTTATTAAATATATTAGTTAATATAAATATTAAAATTATTTAAAAAAATGACATGCGTAATGAAGGAATAAAAGTTAATGAAATTGAGGAACAAAAGTAATATAATAAGCATCTTTCTTTATAAAATACATAATGAAGAAAAATTGTTACAGAAAGACTTAATACCTGGGAACAAAAAATATAGAAATAGAGAAATAAATAAACCTCTCTCCAGATAGAAGAGGTTCTTAATTCTCAAATAGAAGAGCTTCTAAATCTTCCTTGGAAACCATTTAATACTTCCCCAAGAAATTTGAGGAGATTTTTATGTGCCACATTCAGCACTATTTATTAACATCATTAAAAGACACAAAGATGCCTCCACTATAGTGTCAGAAATAGTTGAGGAGGAAATGATCATATCTATCCCAACAGCATAAGCTTCCACTCTATTGTCTGCTGACCAACCATCAACATAGTTTTCCTGCGCAACACACAAAATGTATTCAAAATGATATATATTGGAAACCCCATTCTATATAATGTGGAAGCCTCTGTGAAAAAAGAGACCCCCTTATGAGTGGACCTCCTTACCAAAATTTGTTCACTATGAATCAACAATCATTGAACCCTCTAGTGCCCACATTGTTTTCCTGTGAATACATTTCATCACATTTAGCAGCATGTATTCCTCTTAATCCATCTTCTTACTAATGTGCATTAAAAACACTATCACAATAGGGATTTCCCTTTATTTCTCCATACATGACGTTGTACCTAATATGGCCAACCATAGATCCTTATTGTAGTGCCCATACCTAAATTTAATGATATATGATAATAGAATACATGTGGCTAAAAGGTACATAACATAGAAGAAAAAACTCAAAAGTTTATACATATCATAATAGAAACAATACAAAATATGATTAATTTAAGATATAAATATATTTGTAACAATAAAAAGATTTTTTTGGTTTTTTGAGGAAAAACAAAACACATATCTATGATATTAAAAGAAAGTATAGAACATAGAACAGATATCATAAGATTACGTTATCAAATAATGATCATTATCTCTAGATATTATCCAAATACAACAAATTTAAATGTAAAAAACAACGCCATGATAGAGTTTTAAATAGTGTACACTCAGAGATAACAATTTCCATTCACCAATAGATGTTTTAAAATAGTGAAAACCATCTAACATTAAATGGTATGTAATTATAGGAACAAAATTTTATAAGGATAATCGAATACCTTCCAATGAAAGAAATGCTTATTAATAATTCACTTTAGTTTTTTGTAGTTATCCTTTAAATATGAATGCTACTCAATGTCAGAGCTCGGGGATGTTGTAGGATTTGGGTACATTACAACCTTCTGATGCACCACATTATCGGCATCAAAATCATACAAAAGATATTTCAACATGAATGAAAGACTATAATTAATAAGTTTAAAATTAATGTGATTACTATGTATGAATGATATCAAACTTGCATTCTAAATTGTTACTCAAATAATGTATTTAGCTATAGAAATGTATTTGGTTTAATAAATTCAAAATAGAATTCATATTGAAACCTGAAGAAATTCATAGAAACAACAGAACATTTAGTGAACTGTATTTAGCTCTAGAAATAAACCTAAGGATATTTGAGTACAACAGAAACCAGAACATTTGTTCAACATGAACCATGAAAAGATGAATTGATCTAGTGAAATTCACAACTGCAAGAGAAATATAAGTCAAATAATGCTTTTTTGAAGCTAAAGAAAAATACATAATTATAGTCACAACAAAGTACTTCTTGCATCCTTGTATTGTATAGACCAATAATGAAATTAATATAATAGTTATAAAAGGGAGAAATAAATATGTACCTGATTAGATGAAGTAGTAGAAGATGTAAGAACTGATGTCACAACATTTCATAGGACATATGAAGTGTTAGGGCTATCATCTTCTTAAAGAACCATTGCAAAACAAAGATGATAATTGTGTGGAAGAAGTTGTATAAACAAATTTAAGGAAAAAGTATAAATAAGTATTACCTGGTATTGGTTAGTGGTCATCTGAACATGTGAAGAACGTAAGCTGTGATGATCCTATATAATATTACAATTTAGAAGATGTCCTGCTATAGGTAAGCAATCCGGTTATTCATGCAAGGTTTGAGTTTGGAATTTATAGTTACCTTACATTGATGTTAGGTGTCATGAAAATTGTGATATTATTTGCATTATTTGTGATGAAGAAGACATTGTATGTGTTCTGGTCTAAAGCTGTGTTTTGATTGAGAATATTGTAATTGATGATATCTAATGACAGAAGAACATTTTTTTTATTTGAAAACTTGTAGCTCTGATGGAAAACCAAACTCATCATTAGCCAAATTTGTAAATGAATCAGAGGGTCAGTTTACATTATGTCAAGGTCTGTGATAATTTAGTAATAAAAAATGCTAACAAATGTGACCTCTTTCAATGCATATGTCAATTGAGCAACTGTATTGTTTATAAATTGTCATAAATTAGTGTCGAATAGAATGACTGAAACAGAGTATTTATGATCTGTCACATAAATTTATAAAGCAGAAATAAAACTCAGAGGAATGTGGATATATGTTGATAAAAAACATACTACTTAATCTCTTTTCCCTGAACAGTTGAAAGATCAGTATCATAGAGAAGGTAGTGATATTTTGGAAATATTCTATCATTATGGTGGCATACTCTCCCCATAAAGAACTTTTATTTTGTAAGCCTCTATAATCAATTACAGATACATCTTTATAAATTTCAATATGAAAATAAAAACAATTAATAACAGAAGCTTTATAACCTGTCATCTTGTAAGAAAATTTGTAATTTTTTGTTTGTAGTGCCGATAGACCATGTCAGATAAATGTGACACATATGTACGATAATATATATAACCGTTTATAGAACGTATAAATCCATATGGAAAATAGTAATACATTTGGAAGGAAATATGAAGAAAAAATGTAATATCTGTACAAATTGACCTAATTGTACAGTATTTCATGCTTTCTATAGTACTGCATAATTTGTTATTTATAAACGTGAAAATGTACCTATGATGTGCAGAATATGCTATTTATTAATGCAGAAAATGTTATTCAATGGACATAATATGTTCTTGTTAAGTGAAGAATTTGTTTCCAAATAGGAAAATGTAACTACTTAATACAGAATATTTTATTTAGTAATGAAGAATACGTTATTAGTTATACAGAATATATTATTTATTTGTGAAAATTTTGAAATTTATAAACAGGAAAAAGTACCAAGGTCATGCAGAATATAATATTTATAAACAGAAAAATGTACCTACGTAGTGAAAATTATGTTATTTAATAAAGTAGAAGAAGGTAATAGCTATAAAGAAATTGTACCTATTAAGTGCTATTCTGGAATCTTTTTCTGAATAATGTAATCAAAAGGAGTGAATTCGAAACTGAGCATTGGCAATTGAACATTAGTTGGCCAAATGTATGTTGTTTAATTAAAAAATAGTCGGCAAGCATGTCTTGTAGATAGGTATTTTCCATTATGTAGAGTAATTTGAATGTTTTCTATAATGTAGCATAGTCCTTCACACAAAATTGGTTTGAATTTGTACATTAGATTACGGTTTTTAACTATACATTAAATATTTGTCTCCTGTAAGAGTTATTTAACATTGGACATTAGAGGATTTTAGAAATATACATCTTATGCCATTGCTATATAAAATGGTCTTCTAATAAATTTAGTAAAGAACAACAGATATATGGAATAATTTTATATACTGTAGAAATAATTAGATGATTACACACTTGTTCATCATATAGAATTATATCCATAGATTCTATGTCATAATTTCCTAATGTGTTGGTCCAAATATTTAGGACACACACTTGTATCATTAATGTTTCATCAGCATCAATGGTAATGTCAGTGAAATGAGTTATCGAACATGCTGTGACCTAGGATCTGTAAGTGTGCCTTAAAATTTCAAATATAATATAGTCACTGAAAAAGGAAGTAATGTAGATGTACATACCCGTAGCAGATTATCACTTTAGTAGTTATTAAAAATTAAAATATACCTATGATAAGTTATCAAAAATTTCCTTTTAAACAATGTTTTCTGTGAAGTTAGATTCAGGTTTTTGTCTATCATCAATAAATATTTTCAAACCCCTATGTGTGGTGACCCTAGATATGGAAACATAAAGCTGACCATGATAGAACATAGGTTTTCGTAGATACAAAGCAACCCAAGACAAATACTTCCCTTGTATCTTGTTAATAGTCATTACATATGAAATACTCAAAGCATACTGGCATCTTTGCAATTTGAAAGGCCATTTGTTTTCAGAGTGTGTCATATTAATTCATTGAATAAAAATATGATAACCGGAGTGACAACCTCCCAAAATTCAGCTCCGATGAAGGATATGTACTAAAGAAATCATACCAGAAGACATAAATCAAAGGGGGGATGAGCAACACATCAGTCAAGATTCGATTGAGTAGAAATAGTCGAAAACTATATATGAGGATTGATATAAACATTAAGCATCCCATTTAATAAAAAACAACACACAAAATAAAAAATAAATCAAATCAATTTCACTCAATATAAATAATTCATTTCATAATACACATTAAAAATGATTAATTAAAAATTTTCATAAATTTGTAACAATAAAGAATTTTTATTATCTACTTCCAAACAAAACATACATCTATGATATTAAAAAAAATAATAACATAGAATGGAAAACATAATATCAGGATATCAAATAATGATGAACATATCTATTTTTCATGCATTCAAATACAATTCATATGACATATATTTAGAGAAATGAAACATAAGTTTCAAAACTGATTTAAAATTACATGCCGTATATATTTGAAAACAATCAATATATATTTATAAACAGAATGAATATTTCATAAAAAATAAAATAAAATATAAAAATGTAACAAAATTACATACGAAATTATGAAGAACAAAAACCATTGAATGAAAGAGAAGAAAAGATGGTTAGTAGAAGTTTGTATGGAATCCATTTTACCTAGAATATGAGGGGACTGGTGAAAGGGGTTGTTGAAAAGATAGAAGAACTAAATAATGAAAATCGATGAGAAGTAAATTACAAGTCCAATAATCCATATCCAAATGAAAAATCTAAATAAAGGAAAAATAGAGAAATAGTGAGATAGTAAATTGAAAAAAACAAAACATAGAATATGGAAATAAAAATTTTATGTGAAGGATATGAGCTAAAGATATCATACCAAAAGACTTAAATCAAAGGGAATCCAACCAAAATGATTCATCATAGTTCAAATGGCGGAATAGGAAATTTCTTTGACATGAAGGCATGAATAGGAGGTGGCCACCTAAAAGAAACTAAAATAATCTGTTTATAACCATAAATATGATCATCAAACTGATATCATCATATAAAAGCTTGGGTTTCATATTTTTACATCAAAAATATATTAGTAATTATATAACCATAATGAAAACAGAATGATAGGTGAAAAAGACATGAAAAGGACTTCATTTTCAATACTGGGATACAAATCTTGAATAGGAGTCAATGAACAAAACAAATGGATAAATAAAAGAAGACCAATGTTAATTTAACCTCCACTAGATGGCCTAGTACCAAAACCTACATATGTTCCATATCTGTATAGACATACATGCTTCAGATGATCTATTACAAACATCTGGGCACAAAAAAACACAAGATCAGTCCAAAATATTTTCCCATGGTGAACCAGTTGTCTATCGTACTATAGCAAGGAAATATACATTATCGAAGAAAACAATGGATGTACTGTAGATGGCGAAGATAATCTAGAAAATGTATAGGGTTTAGTGGCACTGTGGTGGGAAATCGATTATGGAGGAAGAGAGGATGATTGGAGATGCCGAAGAATCTCTATGGTGAAGAAAATGTTGAATGGGTTGCGCGATGTGGTGGATGGATCACAAAATGATTCATCATAGTTCAAATGATGGAATGGGAAATTTCTTGGAAATGAAGGCATGAATATAAGGTGGCCACCAGAAAGAAACTAAAATCACCAGTTTATAACCATAAATATGAAAAATAAAACTTATATAATCATAGAAAATCATGGGTTTCATATTTGGACATCAAAAATATATTAGTAATCATAAAAAAATATTGAAAACAAAATTATATGTGAATAAGACATGCAAAGGACTATATTTACAATACTAAGATACAAATATATAATGAGAGTTAATGAACACAATGAATGGATAAATAATAGAAGTCATGTGTTAATTTAACCTACACTGGATGACCTAGTCCCACAACCTGCATAAGTTCCGTCTCTGTATAGACGTACACTCTGTAGCCGATCTATTACAAACATATGGGAATAGAAAAAACACCAAATCAGTCGAAAATAGTTTCCCACAGTAAACCCGTTTTCTATCATACTATAGTAAGGAAATATACACTCTAGATGAAAACAATAGAGTTACAGTAGATGGTGATGATAATCTACAAAATGTAGAGGGGTGAGTGGAACTGCGCTGGAAAATCAATTGTAGAGGAAGAGAGGATGAGTGGAGAAAATATAATTTGAAATATTCAATTTTGATGTCACATAATGAAAGCAAGGGTACCCATAGATAAGAACTACATAGTTATTTAACTAATTGACTCTTATACCATAGTCAAAGAAACATCAAATAAATAGCAACATCAAAGTAAGATATCTTAATTAGATAGATACAAGTGCGGGTCTGAGATTTTGAATAATGGAGTAATATCTATAGTTAAGCAGTAAAAGGTACTGATAAATAAGTAGTGTATAGTTATTGTACTCATACATGGATTGTAGTTGCATACTGATGTGTGAAATTAGACCCAATAGAGGTGAAATAGATTACTGGAATATTTCATTCGAACATAATATGGTAGAATGGGGGAATATGTGCATATATTAATCTATGAAATCTTGATTCGAGATAATCCAAACATAAAAAGTGAAATACTGACGGCCAAGGGAAGAGGATGTGTAATGTTAGGTATACCTTCGTCGAAGCCACCCTGTAGGAAGAAACACTTAAATGGAGGTTACAGCAGAAATGTCGCAGGACACTAAATGTCGTCGTGGGAGTTGCGACTGGAATTGGAATACTATGTCATAGATATTGGATGATGCAACCCAGTTTCTTGAAACCGTAAATCGATCTGCAAGAGGGAATAGCGTGCAACCGGGAAGACAATATGTCATCGACAGAGGAGTAAATGAAGAGCAGATGAATATACGGGGTATCCAGAATGTCGATGAACATCGGTAGCCATGAAACCCTATTTCAGAGGGAGAGGGGGAAGAGCACACTAGGGGGTAGCTGATGGTGTCACACGAGGAATGAAGGAATAGTCAGGGAAAAAAAATTGAGTGTTACGTGGTATAAGGAGAGTGTGGCACGTAGGGTAGGAAGAAGCCTACTTTATTATAGATATTTGATATCCCAAACTTGTCCAATTCTTATTGGATGATTTTATTTTGAACATGGGACACCTTATCTTCTACTTTAATGATTTTTGGACCTTTAGAAACTAGAAATCATTATATAATAAAATAATATTTTCAAGCTTTCCAAAAGAGCCCCTCCTCTCCCTAATAAAATGACACCACTTCCTACCCATTTCTCACACTTCTCAATCACTATGGATTGTCCAAACTATACTCAAATAAGCTCCTAAGATCCCTCTATTCATCCTAGAAGCCTAATATTTGAAAGAAATCTCTTCGAGAAATTATTTTGGTTCAAACCAAGGGGAGTTACCCGATTTAAGGGTAATGTCTTCTCTTATGTCCTTTTGTTTTATTTTTCATCTCTCTATTTATTCCTTTATTTTGTAATAATAATAGTATATTCAATATACTAGGATGTTTTTATGAGAATTATTTGACCAACACTTACACACACATTGTAACACCTCGAGCTTCCACAATACGTTTCTCATTCAATAATACAATAGCTTGCATTGTACGCAACTTCGAGTTCTAAAACACTACAACTAATCAAAGTATCCATTATGAATAGTAATAACAACTTTTTAAAATTATATAAATTTTATATTTCAAAATGGACTTCATTTTTGGATTCAGAATATCGAAATTAGCCTTTGTTGAATTTTTGGTATTTTTCTAAGAACTTCTAATTTTTTATAGTGAAAAATACTTAAAAACATCTTTTTTAATAAAAATAATTTATAGTGATAAATTATACTATTTATTGGTTTTAAAGAATAATTTGAATATATTTTTACCATTTTATCCAATGGTGGTCATTAGAATTAATTTAACATTGAAATTGGACATAAACAATTGCCAATCTTTTGATATAAATTGTTTCTTAAAAACACGCTATTTGTTGTGACAGAGGGAATTAATTATAAAATTAATTAATCCAACTTTTATGTTTGTAATTTTGTAAAATAGACATCATTTTTGAATTCGGAATATCAATTATAGCTTAGTGTGAAATTTTGGCATTGTTCTGAAAAACATAAATTTTTGATGAATAGTGAAACCACTAAGTGGTAGTTAAATAACTGATTTTTTGTTTAAATGAAATATTACCACTTATGTGATTTTATATTTAAAAATCCGACATACATGGTTGTCATTAAGAAGTAAAATGTGGTTCAATGAGATTAAAATAATTTTTTGTGAATAGTAACTTTTAAGTTCTTAATCGCGATTAGAGGTTATTAGTGTAGTTTAGGGTAAAAAAAATGTTTTAATAATATGAGATGAGCTTGAAACATGTCCTAACCTCATTGGATGTGCCATGGCCGACCAAGACAATTCATGGGTCAACTTGTGGACCCCATGGTGCCACTTTAGTTAGAAAATGACATAAATACCTTTTATTTAATGTTAAAGTAAAAAATGACACAAACATGAAATGTTTTACTAAAACAATTTTTACATGGGGTTATACAAGTCATATTTTTGACTATAAATAGTCATTGGAAATCTAAAAGGATTTCCTACATCATATTAGTTTTTATATAATTTTTAGACATTAAATAAATTAAATTATTTATGACATTATTATGATGCAGCGATGACCTCATTATTTAACGATTTTAATAAAATGAAAAGATAATGTACAATACAAGGCTTACACTTGTCCAAAGACTATTGTATGGGTAGATTTCAAACCCTTATCACCTTAGCCACGAATTATATAAGTTTGGTACCTTTAGAATCCGAAAATCATTGTATAATAATGTAAAATTTCCTTACTTTCCAAGAGTTCCCCTCCTCTCCTCTTATAAAAGGCCCCCACCTCTACCACCTCATTCACACTTTCAAGCCATTTGGCTCGGCCCACCTCTGCCCCAATACTCTCCCAGCTTCCCCCTATTACTCTTAGAAGCCTCACTTTGGGCATAACTCTTCCCAAGGAAGCCTTTGGCTCAAATCAAAAAGAGTTACCCGATTTTGAGGTAATGTCTTCTCTAATGTTGTTTTGTTTTATTTTTCTTCTCCAACCCCCTAAACTCTTTTTATTCATTTCTTTTGTAAAAACACCAGTATCCGAAATATACTAGGATGTTTCCATAAGAAGGATTCGAGCTACACTTACACACACCAACATCTAATGGTTAAAGAACATACGGTTTCTGTGGATGGGGAATTACTGCCTCACGAAACGATGATTGTTCAACACTCATATAACACCTTCAAAGGTGGCAATTAAGATGTCACTATATTTATATATGATATATAATATGTTTATGTTTTACTTATTTTCCTGTATTTATCATTTATGGAATACTTTATGATTTCCATTATGGGTAAACGCGATAATTTCATTTAAGGAAGTGCGGACTACCGCCCCCTCAATGTGATTTGAATCGTTAATGCCATATGTGGGATGTATAATGGATGGAGTAAATTGTATTATAAACTATATTATACTGGAATTATATTATACATTTATATTATTGTGATTTCATTCCATTAAATACGAAATAGAAATGAAAGTAGCGTTCATGCGTACGTACGGCTTACCATCTCCATGAACGGTGCATTTCATTTTTTACCTCTAAATGTTACGTAATATTATAAATGAATGTATATACTGGATATATATGATATATATGACATATAAATCATGAATATAATTTTGGAGATAATGGATATTCTACAACATAAACAACTTGTAATTATAAGAAGTTTATTGTTGACTCAAGTACCAAAGATCGACAAAACGACCGTTATTAACTTAAATAATTACATAATGTTCATATCATGGTAATAAGGGATATAAAAGGAATAATTAACATGAAAAAGGTTCTCAAGTAAATATGAATTAACTCTAATTTATTATTCAGGAGGTTAAAGAACAGTCGAGTCAGGACAGGACGCAAGGTAAGGGAATTTCTTAACCCAACTTCCATTCTTTGGGTTAATATCCTACTTTCAAAATATGTCATGATATTATTATGTCCTATATTGTATTTTTACTTTCTTTATGTGTACATATAATGAATACACATAATAGATCTATTTTATTTTACAATTGATCTTTGTAAGGTAATTTCATAACCCAACTTCCATTCTTTGGGTTAATCTCCTCATTTCAAATTATGTCATGATATTATTATATCCTATATTGTATTTTTACTTTCTTTATGTGTACCTATAATGAATACACATAATAGATCTATTTTATTTTAAAAATGATCTTTGTAAGGGAATTTCTTAACCCAACTTCCATTCTTTGGGTTAATCTCCTACTTTCAAATTATGTCATATTTTGTATTTTTACTTTCTTTATGTGTACCTATAGTGAATACACATAATAGATCTATTTTATTTTAAAAATGATCTTTTTAAGGACATCGCCTCAATATACTTTCATTGAGGCATATTTGGTTTTATAAAAAACTTTCTTTTATATGGTGTATAAACCCCTTTGACTTTTACGTTTATTCAAAAGGAATCTTTTTTATACGAAGCGTTTTACTAAACGACAAACAATGAAAGGAATTTCTTTCTGCACATATGCGGTGACAACAACTTCCCCGCCGCCGTGACCATTATTTGAGTTTCAGATTTCTTTACAAGCCATCACTTTTTTTTAAAGAAAAATAAATATAAAGTTTTAAATTTCTTTTATTTTGGTATTGAAAATGGTTTTGAAAGAGTTTTTGTTATATCAATGTGTTGTATTGACATCTTGTGATTGAAATGTGGAAATGTTATGTTTTCTTTCATGCATGTTTTATGTGATACAATTATGTTATGGTCTATGATATATTTAAACCTATTCATATGAGGAATGCATTGGACTTAATAAGTGACGGGTGGAGCCCGCTATAACTCCTCGATGCATCGGCAGGTCTCAGGAGGCAAACTGGTGTCTTGGCACGAGGCCTTGACAAAAATCATATTTGTGGTCTTGGCACGAGTCCTTGGCTACGTGGTTATGATAGTCTGGAATTATGAATTCCATCATTATGAAAGTGGTTATTGATATTGCATGTGATTATTTGACCAGTAGAATATCCATGTGAACAAGTAAATGGCATTATCTCATTTTACTTTTTCCATATTATGTTGAAGTTCATGTTTAAAAGGATTTTGTTTTAGTTATACATTGCCTTAAATGTTAATTTTTATTTATGAATGCTTCCGCAATATTGTTATTCTTACTGAGCATCTGAGCTCACCCCTTTCAATGTTTTAATATTTTTTAGGATGTGAAGAAGTATAATATGAATGACCTACAGGGATAATATAAGGGGATATGAAGAGAAGATGTTGTAGTTTTGTTTTACATTATGATGTAATGTAAGACTTATGAATGTATCTAGTGTTTCCAAGGCTACTAAACTAATCGTTCTTTCGAGACTTGATCTTTTGTGATCATGAAAATGTTACGAAGTAATGCACCGACTCTGGGTAGCTGGGGTCGGGGCCTTACAGTTGGTATTAGAGGAAGTTTAGTACTAACCTTGGAAGATAGATTTAGATAAACTCTAATTAGAGCACATAGCCCGAAGATAGACTTTGAGGATTAGTATAGAGGAACTTCCTAGAATTTTGGTATTATAGAGATTTTGTGAGTTTTCCGAGCAATACATTTCTGTCTAGATACGAGCAGGTAGAGGCGGCTCTGGCACAGATGTACCTAGGGGTAAAACCTGAAAACACCGCTTTGATCTAGACTCGAACGGGAACTGGTGCACGACAACGGGCCTTGCTGCACTCTTGGTTACGACACTCTCGGGTGATATTCTTAGGATAATTCTCATTTTCTTTACAACCCACTATGAAGGGTTATGAGTATATACATCCTCAAAGAAAACATTTCTTTTTATGATTATGGATTATATCTATAAATAGTTCAATTTATGTAAAGTGTTTTACAAATATGGAATTGTTTTTTTATTTCATAAACTAATCTAGTTTATGCCATTTTTTAGAAATGGCGCCTAGTGGAAGTAATGGAAACCGTATCAATGCACGCACTCCGTGTAGGGATTTCCCTCCTGCTCAAGATAATTATTGTGGATCTGGAGATACAACTGGTGCTGATCAACTTATTACCATACTGGGACAACTCACTCAGGTTATGAATAATAACCTTACTCGTATGGAGCACCCTGATCCGCAACGTGGAGGATCAATGTTAGACCTCATCATGAGGCAACAACCACCAACATTTAATGGGAGTACAAATCTGTTAGTAGTTGAGCAATGGATAAACTTATTAGAGAAAATATTCCACGCCTTGGGGAGTAGCGAAAGGGAGAAGGTTATCATGGCAGTTTACCGCCTCACTGGAGATGCTGATCAATGGTGGTCATTGATTCAAAATACAAAGGAAGATGAAGAAGTATCAAGTATGGAATGGAGAGAGTTTAAAGAGCTTTTCCTAGAAAAATACTTTCCATATGACCATCGAGTAGATATGGAAAGGCAATTTATGAGTCTGAAATAAAAGTAGGATGAGAATGTCGCAAAGTATGAGGCCAACTTTACAAGGTTAGCGAGGTATGCTGCAGATTATATACGTAACCCAAGAGGTAATATTGATAGTTTCTTTTATGGGTTAAAACCATTTCTCCGTCGAGCTCTAGTATCACAATATTTCTCAACATACGAAGATATTGTCTCATGTGCTATCAAGACAGAAAAGGAATTATCTATGTCTTATGACAACAAAGTAAAGCAAGAGAATAAGGGAACGGTAGAACAAGAGACATATAAAGGGAAAAAGGGAAAGAAGGATTTTTCATTATGTGATAATTGTGGGAAGAATCACCCTGGTACTTGCCTAAAAGGAATGGGAGTTTGTTATAAATGTGGAGAAAAGGGTCACAAGGCTCGTGATTGGAAGGGAAAGAAAGAGGCTATCAAAGTTGAATGCTACAATTGTAGAGAAATGGGTCATTATGCAAATGAATGTCCTAAGAATCAGTGAAACATACCTCAGAAAAGGCCAAGGGATCAGGGACAATCTTATGCTGTTACTACAGTTGAAGCAGAATAACTAATGTGTTGGTGCTTTTGGACTCATGGATTATATTCTGGTTATTAGAATAATGTGATATATATATAAGGATTGTACTGCATTACTTGTTGATTTCAGTAAGGTTTTAATATGATGAAGGTAATTATATTTTTAGTATGTGACAATAAGAGAAACTTTACTTTGTTTGGGGAATCTGATAAATTGATTTTGGAATTAAGAGACCTTTTAGAGAAAGTCTGGACAGAGGTATTTTGGATAACTATAAAGGTTGGAGTGGATTAAGTTGATCTTTGGATAGTATTGTTTAAGGATAAAAAATGTATGAATATTATTTTTGGAATATTATAATACTATAGTTTTAGGAAAAGGACAACCTGCAGGGTGGGGCATAACCCGTCGCCTCGGACAAAGCTGTAGGAATCGAACCCACAACCACAGTGCGACAGACCTTTATTTGCTACCACTAGCCTACAGGAAGTCCTTGGTTATTACAAAATAATTTTACTAATCTAAATGGTATGTGTTGACATTTGGAACCTTATACAATTAGGATAAGTATAATATTTTTGAGTTCTATTATCTTTTTGAGTGAAAGATGAGTTGAAGGTTGAAACTCTAATTGTCAAGCATAAATATATATATACATATCTCGTATTCAATGAATAAATTAATTCTTAAACTCTAGTAAAGGGATATTAAAACAAAATATGTGTTATCCTAATACCTTTTGTCTTGTTGAACTGATGATATTTTAAATCAACATAGATTGAAGGCTTTGAGGCCCTCAATTTGACAGTTGATTTTGATTGATGACCTCAATCACTCCCTACAAATATTTACGTTTTCCCCCAATTATACGTCTCTAATTGCCACCAATTTTCTCCTTATCGAGATCATAATTTGGTGGTGACTTTTTCATTTCCCTTTCCCTCTTATTAAGGCTAAATTTTATTCATCTTATTTCTGATGTGGGTTTTCCACAAAGGTATTTTCTATTTTCAACCTTTTATTTTCCAAGAAAAATTTCAAATTGCGAGGACGCAATTTATTTAAGGAGGGGAGAATGTATCACCCCGAGCTTCCACAATACTCTTAACATTCAATAATGCAATAGCTTGCATTGTACGCAACTTCGAGTTCTAAAACACCGCGACTAATCAAAGTAGCCATTATGAATAGTAATAACCACTTTTTAAAATTATAGAAATTTTATATTTCAAAATGTACTTCATTTTTAGATTCGGAATATCGAAATTAGCCTATGTTGAATTTTTGGTATTTTTCTGAGAACTTCTAATTTTTTATAGTGAAAATTACTTAAATGAAACTTTTTTAATCAAAATAATTTATAGTGATAAATTATACTATTTAGTGGTTTTAAAGTATAATTAGAATATTTTTTTTACCATTTTATCCAATGGTGGTCATTAGAATTAATTTAACATTGAAATTGGACATAAACAATTGCCAATCTTTTGATATAAATTATTTCTTAAAAACACGCTATTTGTTGTGACAGCGGGAATTAATTATAAAATTAATTAATGAAACATATATGTTTAGAATTTTTTAAAATAGACATCATTTTTTGAATTCGGAATATCAATTATAGCTTAGGGTGAAATTTTGGCATTGTTCTGAAAAACTTCAATTTTTTGATGAATAGTGAAACCACTAAGTGGTAGTTAAATAACTGATTTTTCGTTTAAATGAAATATTACCACTTCTATGAATTGATTTTCAAAAATCCGACATACATGGTTTTCATTAAGAAGTAAAATGTGGTTCAATGAGATTAAAATAATTTTTGGTGAATAGTAACTTTTAAGTTCTTAATCGCGATTAGAGGTAATTGGTGTAGTTTAAGGTAAAAATAATGTTTTAATAATATGAGATGAGCTTGACACATGTCCTACCCTCATTGTATGTGCCATGGCCGACCAAGACAATAAATGGTTCAACTTGGGGACCCCATGGAGACACTTTAGATAGAAAATGACATAAATGCCTTTTATTTAATGTTAAAGTAAAAAATGACACAAACATGAAATGTTTTACTAAAACAATTTTTACATGGGGATATACAAGTCATATTTTTGACTATAAATATTCATTTGAAAGCTAAAAATATTTCCTACATCATAGTAGTTTTTTATAATTTTTATACATTAAATAAATTAAATTATTTATGACATCATTATAATGCAGCGATGACCTCATTATTTAACGATTTTAATAAAATGAAAAGATAAAGTACAATACAAGGCTTAAATTTTTCCAAAGACTATTGGATGGGTATATTTCGAACCCTTATCACCTTAACCATGAATTATATAAGTTTTAGACCTTTAGAATCCGAAAATCATTGTATAATATTGTAAAATTTCCTTACTTTCCAAGAGTGCCCCTCCTCTCCTCTTATAAAAGGCCCCCACCTCTACCACCTCATCCACACATTAAAGCCATTTGGCTCGGCCAACCTATGCCGCAATACTCTCACAACTTCCCCCTATTACTCCTAGAAGCCTCACTTTGGGCAGAACTCTTCCCAAGGAAGCCTTTGGCTCAAATCAAAAAGAGTTACCCGATTTTGAGGTAATGTCTTCTCTAATGTTGTTTTGTTTTATTTTTCTTCTCCAACCCCCTAAACTCTTATTATTCATTTCTTTTGTAACAAAACCATTATCCTAAATATACTAGGATGTTGTTATAAGAATTATTTGAGCTACACTTACACACACCTACATCTAATGGTTAATGAACAGACGGTTTCTGTGGATGGCGAATTTCTGCCTCACGAAACGATGATTGTTCAACACTCATATAACACCTTCAAAGGTGGCCATTAATATGTCACAATATTTATATATGATATATAATATGTTTATGTTTTACTTATGCTCCTGTATTTTTCATTTATGGCATACTTTATGATTTCCATTATGGGTAAACGCGATAATTTCATTTTATGAAGTGCGGACTACCGCCCCCTCAAAGTGATTTGAATCATTAATGCCATATGTGGGATGTATAAAGGATGGAGTAAATGGTATTATACAATATATTATACTGGAATTATATTATACATTTATATCATTATGATTTCATTCCATTAAATACGAAATAGAAATGAAAGTAGTGTCCATGCATACGTACGGCTTACCGTCTCCATGAACGGTGCATTTCATTTCTTACCTCTAAATGTTACGTAATATTATAAATGAATGTATATACTGGATATATATGATATATATGACATCTAAATCATGAATATAATTCGGGAGATAATGGATATTCTAACACATAAACAACTTGTAATTATAAGAAGTTTATTGTTGACTCAAGTACCAAAGATCTACAAAAAGACTATTATTAACTTAAATAATTACATAATGTTCATATCATGGTAATAAGGGATATAAAAGGAATAATGAACATGAAAAAGGTTCTTAAGTAAATAGGAATTAACTCTAGTTTATTATTCAGGAGGTTAAAGAATGGTCGAGTCAGGATAGGACGCAAGGTAAGGGAATTTCTTAACCCAACTTCCATTCTTTGGGTTAATCTCCTACTTTCAAATTATATCATGATATTATTATGTCCTATCTTGTATTTTTTACTTTATTTATGTGTACTTATAATGAATAAACATAATAGATCTATTTTATTTTAAAAATGATCTTTGTATGGGAATTTCTTAACCCAACTTCCATTCTTTGGGTTAATCTCCTACTTTCAAATTATGTCATGATATTATTATGTCCTATCTTGTATTTGTACTTTCTTTATGTGTACTTATAATGATTACACATAATAGATCTATTTTATTTTAAAAATGATATTTTTAAGGGAATTTCTTAACCCAACGTCCATTCTTTGGGTTAATCTCCTACTTTCAAATTATGTCATATTTTGTATTTTTACTTTCTTTATGTGTACCTATAGTGAATACACATAATAGATCTATTTTATTTTAAAATTGATCTTTTTAAGGACTTCGTCTCAATATCCTTTCATTGAGGTATATTTGGTTTTATACACAACTTTCTTTTATACGGTGTATAAACCCCTTTGAATTTTACATTTATTCAAAAGGAGTCCTTTTTATACGAAGTGTTTTACTAAAACACAAAAAGGGAATGTTTTTCTTTCCGTACATATGCGGCGACAACGAGTTCTCCACCACCGTGACCATTATTTGTGTTTCGGATTTCTCTACAAGCCATCACTTTTTTTAATGAAAAATAAATACAATGTTTGAACTTTCTTTTATTTTGGTATTGAAAATGGTTTTGAAAGCGTTTTTATTATATCAATGTGTTGTATTGATATCTTGTGATTGAAATGTGGAAACGTTATGTTTCCTTTATGCGTGTTTTATGTGATACAATTATGTTATGGTTTATGATATGTTTAAACATATTCATATGAGGAATGAATTGGACTTAATAAGTGATGGGTGGATCCCGCTATAGCTCCTCGATGCATCGGCATGCCTCATGAGACAAACTAGTGTCTTGGCACGAGGCCTTGACAAAAATCTTATTTGTGGTCTTGGCATGAGGCCTTGGCTACGTGGTTATGATAGTCTGGAATTATGCATTCCATCGTTATGAAAGTGGTTATTGATGTTGCATGTGATTATTCGACCAGTATAATATCCATGTGAATAAGTAAATGGAATTATCTCATTTTACTTTTGCCATATTATGTTGAAGTTCATGTTTAAAAGGCTTTTGTTTTAGTTATACATTCCCTTAAATGTTAATGTTTATTTATGAAAGCTTCCGCAATATTGTTATCCTTACTGAGCATCTGAGCTCATCCCTTTCAATGTTTTAATATTTTTCGGGATGTGAAGAAGTATAATATGAATGACCTGTAGGGATAATATAAGGGGATATGAAGAGAAAATGTTGTAGTTTTGTTTTACTTTATGATGTAATGTAAGACTTATGAATGTATCTAGTGTTTCCAAGGCTACTAAACTAATCAGTCTATCGAGACTTGATATTTTGTGATCATTCCAATGTTACGAAGTAATGCACCGACTCTGGGTAGCTGGGGTCGGGGTGTTACACACATCCATCTAATGGGTGAAGAACATACTGTTTCTATAGACAAAGAACTACTGCCTCATGAAACGATGATTGTTCAAATATCTCCTTCCACCTCTCATGAAGTCCATTAAGATGACACTATATTTATATATGATATATATTATGTTTATATTTCAGTTATGATTCTTTATTTTTCATTTATAGAATACCATTATGGTTTCCATAATGGATAAATCCGATAATTTCATTTTAGGAAGTACGGACTACCGCACCCTAAAAGTGATTTGAATCATTAATGCCATATGTGCTACATATAAAGGATGCAGTTAATAATATTATAAATGATATTATACTAGAATTATAATGTACTCTATATCATAATTTGTCCATTCCATTAAATGCGATATAGAAATGAATGTAGCGTTCATGCGTACGTGCGGCTTACCGTCGCCATGAACGTTGTATTTCCTTTCTTACCTATAAATGTTATTTAATATTATAAATGAATGTATATACTAGATATATATGATATATATGATATCTACATCTTGAATATAATTCTGCATATAGTGGATATTTTACCACATGAACAACTTGTAATTCTAAGAAGTTTATTATTGACTTAAGTACCAAATATCGACAAAACAACTGTTGTTAAATTAAATGATTACATAATGATCATAACATGGTATTAAGTGATATAAAAGTAATAATTAACTTGAAAAGGGTTATTAAGAAAGTATAAATTAACTCTATTTTATTATTCAAGAGATTAAAAAATGATAGAGTCAAGTCGTACATGAGGTAAGGGACTTCGTCTCAATCTCCTATAATTTAGGAATAAATTGTTTTAATACAGGGATTTCTTTTATACGTTGTATAAACACTTTTAAATTTTCATTTAATTCTTTGGGAATCTTATTCTATGAAGATTATTAATAAATGACAAAAAGGAATGCTTCTTTTAATGTACATGGTGACAACGACCTTTCCGCAACCTCGAGTATTACACGATCTATGGCTTCCTTAACAAGATGTAATGTTTTTTAAAAGGAAAAATAAATACAATATACTCTATTATGTATTCTGTTACAGAAAATGGTTATGATAATGGATTTGTTATGTCAATATATTTAAGTGATATATTGTGTTTGAAATGTGGAAATGTTTTCATTCCATTATATTTGTTGTATGTGTTATGATTTTATAATGGTACTTCGACATTTGATGAGTGATTACGTGATAAACCAAATGAAATGTGGTGTCGTCATAATCCAGGATGGGTGGTTACATTATAAACTCAAATGCATTGGGTATGGAAGTCGGCTGAATGGCTATTCCATTTAGTGACCTGTGTGGAAGTCGACCATATGGTTATTCCATTTAAGTATGTTTATCTTCCATGTTACCATTATATGTTTTGTGTTCTTTATATGGGTTTTATGGTGATCTTTTTGTTACAAAAGTGTAAGAAATGATATTTTATTCACTGAAGAGTATTTAATACTACATATAGGTGAAAAGTTTTACTTATGATTATGTATTCATGTTTTACTTGTTGTTTTGAAAAAACTAATAATTTCATTCATTGTATATTTTTTACTGAGATTTTTACACTCATCCCATGTTTTTGAAATGTTTTTCACAAGACATAAAGTGGATTAGGGTTAAGGATGGGATCACGAAAAGTCAATTTGTCTAAAACATGGAACTGGATAGAACTCTTTTTTTTTCAAGACATCTTATTTACGAAAAATAGAAATTGAGTAGAAGTGTCATCTTTTTAACTTTTGAGATATAATAGTTATGGCATAATTACCTAAATCTATAAACCTGAAAAGGTCCTCAATGTGAATTATTCATTTAATTCAATATTATGTAATTTTTTAAGGTCGGGTACTTATAGTGGGTATCAGAGGTCGGTTTAGACAACATTAATAGTTATAATATTGTTAAAACCATATCCATAAAACACTTTATGGTATGATCAAAATGATATGGAATTTAAATATTACCATGTTTCTTCACATAAGATATTTCTTTGTTCAGAATGGTTTTCCGCAGAGGAAGCAGGGCAGCTATGGTGGGATGAAATCATGTGGAAAACAACCTTCCAAATTAGCAACCTGAGACAGTTGTAATTGGAAATGAACAGTTTGTTGTAGTGATGGCACAATTGACTCATGATATAAATGGTGGTGGCATCCATCACGAGATAGGCCCGATCAACCACAGAGGAACATGTCAGTAGTGGAGAATTTTATGAGGCAACATCCCACATCATTCATAGGATCGTCTGACCATGTGATAACAGAAGGGTGGATTAAATCACTGGAGTTGATTTCTAATGTCATGGGGTTTTCAGAACTTCAAAAGGATGGTCTCTCTTTTTACCATTTTCAATGTGAAGTTGATCAGTGGTGGTTGATGGTGAAAAATATAAAGGATAGTGAGGATATTGATGATCTTGACTGGGAAGAATTCAAAGGTATGTTTCTTGAGAAATATTTTCCTAAAGTGGTTCGTAATAGGGTGGAAAAAATATTCCTAGAATTGAGGCAGGAGGATGACTCAGTGGCTGCTTATGAAGAAAAGTTCACTCGACTGGCAAGGTATGATCCAAATTTCATATGAGATCTTGATAGTAAAATCAACCATTTTAACTCAGGGTTAATTCCAAAGTTAATAGGATATTTTCTTCTCATGAGTTCAAATGTTATGAAAAATATCTTTGATGTTCGGGGAAGGTGGAAATGGAGTTTGCCGATGATCAGGAGTTCTTTGAAAAACAACAGAATAAGAGGTACAATTAGCAGGAAACGGGAATGAATTCATCAAAGAAGCCTGGTGGTAAGAAAACTAAATATCCATCCTATGAGAAGTGTGGTAAAATTTATCTTGGAGAATGTTATCCGAGTCTGGAATGTGCTTTTGGTGTGGTAACTCTGGTCATATTTCTCGTAACTGTAAGGAAGATGGTCAACCAGGAAATGAAAATCCAGTCGAAAGATGTTTTAAGTGTAATGAAATGGGTCATTATGAAAATGAGGGTCTAATGAATAACTCAACTGAGGGAAAGTAGCCAGACTACAAACAGAAAGGGGTGGTGAAATCCTTTCCAACTACATCAGCAGGCGTTGGGCCATCGAACGAAGTAGTATCAGGTACATTTTTGTTTGTTCAGATTCTGGAAATGTTTTGATTGATTCATGGTCTACACATTCATTCATTTATGAGAAGTTTTATAGTTAATTGGGAATTCCATATCAAGATATGAATCCTGAACATATGGAAAAAACACTCGGAGGAAACTTTAAGACAAAACGAAATTATAAGAACCTTCTTATCCTTGTGTGTGGAGAGAATCTACATGAAAACTTTATTGTTTTGCCTCTAGTAGAGTTTGATGTTATTTTGGGAATGGAATGGATTTTGGTTTATCATGCCAAGATTGATTGTAGAGCTAAAGAGGTTTCTTTTCAGAAATATTTTCAATTTTTGTACGAGAATGAACTCTATATTTTGATAACATATCAGGATGTTGAGAATATAGTAAAATATGGAAATGAATATTAACTTGTACATATTGTTGAAAACAAAGGAACTATTCAGTTTAATTATGTTCTAGTGGTAAATGAGTATCTTGATGTTTTTTCTGATGAGTTTCCTTGTATTATACATGATCGGGAAGTAGAATTTACTGTTGACTTAGTTCTTGATTCTAAGGAAATTTCAAAACCCCCTTATCGAATGGCTCAAGATGAACTTTTAGAGTTAAAGAAGAAATTGCAGGTGTTCTTAGATAAAGGTTTCATTCAACTTTTCACATCACCATGGGGTGCTCTTGTCTTGTATGTTAAAAATAACGATTGTTCAATGAGACATTGCATTGATTATAGCGCATTGAATTACATCACTGTCAAAAACAAGTATCCTTTTCCTTATATCGAGGATTTGTTTGATCAGATCCATAGATCTCATTATTTATTGATGATTGACATGAGGACGGGGTACCATCCGTTGAAGGTAAAATAAGCAGACGTTCCGAAGACTATGTTTTCTAGTAGATATGGACATTAATAATTTTTAGTTATGCCTTTTGGGAGAATCAATTCACCTGCAGTATTCATGGATCTTATGAATATAATTTTTCATGATTTCTTAGATACGTTTGTGGTTGTGTTCATTGATCATATTTTCATTTTTCCAAATTTAAAGAGGAACATGAAAGTCATTTAAGGGTTATCTTTAAAACTATTAAAGAAAATAAACTATATTGAAAATTCAACAAGTGTTAGTTTTGGATACAACATATTTCTTTCCATAGTCACATTGTTTCAAAAAATTGCATAACTGTTGATCCTACTAAAACCAAAGTTGTTGAAGAATGGTCCAAACCCCCAAAAATTACCAAGATCCATAGTTTTCTTGGTTTTTAAGGTTTTTACTTGAGGTTTCTTGAAATTTTTTCACAGTTATATAGTCCAATGACTAAGTTAACTCGAAAAGGTGTTATGTTCATTTGGACCAAAGAATGTGATGATTGTTTTTAGGAATTGAAAAGAAGATTGGTGAATGCTCCAGTTTTGGCACTGCCTTCTAGAAATGATGAGTTTTTTGTCTACAGTGATGCTTTGTTGAAAGGACATGGTTCTATCCTTGTGCAGAATGATCAGGTAATTTCTTCTGATTCACATCAGTTGAAAACTCATCACTTAAATTACCCTACACATTATTTGGAATTAGCTGATGTTTTTTTGATTTAAAAATATAGAGGCATCATTTGTATGCAGTAATGTGTGAAATATATACTGATCACAAAATTTTAATGTATATATTCACTCATAAATAATTGAACATGAGTGTTTCCCTCAGAATTCGGGGATGACCTCCTGGATGGGAGATTCAAACGTTCCGATCGGTTTCTAGAGGGTTTGTTCGTAGAACCAGAAACATCCAATGATTCCACATCCATTTGGACCTACATTCCAAAGGTAGGTGCTCATTAGCTTGTGGACTTATGAGGCTTAGGAATTTTCATTTGTCGAGAGGATGGGAGGTCGGACTCATCACACCTTTTTGAGGGGAATTATTGTCTATTCCGGGACTCTCTTTATAGATTTAAGTTATGTTCGTGAATCCTTATTACATTACCATGTATAAAATGAGATTTTCCTTTAGTTTTGACAATCAATGATTAAATATGTAAGAAATTTTGAGAATCTTTTATATGTATTCGAGGTTCTTCATCAATAGAGAATCATCTATATCTATTTAGAGATTCTTGTTCAATGGTAACCTTCAAAACATTCATATAAAAGTCTCTCGGTCATTATGATGACCAGGATGGTTTTAAAGCCACTCAGTGGGGCACATGAAGTTTATTGTCACTCAGAAGGACATGAATTATTTCAGAGTTTGGATCGAACCCATAGATGGGCTACCTACATATCCTTTGTTTTGGAAAAGTAATCAGAACCCACGTAGTTCGAGTAAAGGGTATGATTTTTATGATTGATGGCTTAAAGAAGGATGTCACAATTACTTTTACACTCTAATCTCACGTGATTCAGGCTCAGTGTGAGAAACAAGAGGTATTGGTAAAAATTAGACAATTGTTCCATGAATGATGCAATCATAAGACATGGTTTGGGGCTTATGTATGTATGACTGCCCAGAGGATTTACTTTAGGGAAAAAATCCAAGAACATGGTCCATGAAGGTATATGTGCTTCATGGAGATTTGAATAATCTAACTTGGGACTTATTCCTGAAAAGGAATCCCAAATTAAGAGAGGATTGAAAATTGGGTTTTACTCCTGAGAGGGAATCCCAGATCAAATGTACATTAGGACTGGTTAAAGGGAATTTAAGGGACTTGGGGCTTACTCCTGAGAAGGAAGCCCAAAAATTATGACTGTGACTTATTCCTGAAAAGGAGACCCATGTTAGGGGACTTGGTTTGGGGCTTACTCCTGAAAAGGATGCCCAAATTAAGGGACTTGGGGCTTAATCCTAAGAAAGATGCCCAAAAATTAAAGGACTTGGGGCTTACTCCTAAGAAGGATGCCCAAAATTTATGACTGGGACTTATTCCTGAAAAAGAGCCCCAGGTTAAGGATTCTCTCATCTTAAAGGATGAGGTTGAATGAATGAACTCTCAATATTTGGTGACATAAAAATGTATAAATCACTATTTTTTAAGAGATATTCCACAGAATTCCTTTCAAATAAGGAATTCAAATCAAGAAATCATGCCATAAATGGCTTTGAAGAGTATCTTGAAGACTGAATCTTGAATAGGAAAGTTGAAATGGCTTAAGAGTGGTAAAATGGGAAATATGGGCACCCAAAAAGGTAGGGGCACACAAGTCTTGAAAGGAGCGCAAGTCTTACGTGGGCGTGCAAGTATTGGTCGCGCAGGTATAGCTGCACGACATGTGGGGTACTTGCGCGATTTTCAACCGGCATTAGAATACTTGAGAGACTCTTTATTAATCCCTTTATAATCCTCTTGAGGTTCTTCCAGAAAAGGGATGTGCAAGTTCTATTGAAGGAAATAAGGCGGTGCGCAAGTGTGGTCACTTCCCTTAAGGGCTGACCACTCAAGCGCGCAAGTGTTGATGAGTTTCAACACTTAAGCCTTACTCCTTCTCTTTAGATCTTCCGTTCTAGGTAAGAAATTACCATAGAAGTGTCCCGGAAGCTTTGAGAAGAGACTTGGGCGTCAGGAGCTTAAATCTGAGTTTCTGGAAAAAGATCCTCCTGAATGGGGGGCCAACAGGGTCTATTTATAGGCAGGAGAAGACCCCGGGAATTTTCCGGGCAGTTATCACTTAGGTCACGCAAGTCACTTGCGCGACCAAGTGCGTCACGCAAGTGTACTTGCGCGACAGTGATATAACTTGCGTGGTGAAGTTTCTTTTGATCCTTTGTTCATGCCTTTGTCGATTTTTGATATTTTCTTCAAAGGTTGAATCACTTTGAGCTCAGATATTCCCCTTTTCCGATTTTTAGATTCTTGTGATGAAAGGAGCGTCAACAAAACTCCCCCCTCAGAGTTGGATCCGGAGAGAAATGAGGATTTGACTCTGAGGAAATCGAATCCATCCAAAGGAAAAGGGGGCACAGAAGTCTTTAGGGCACAGAGGTTGGCGCGCAAGTTTGCATCGCGCAGGCCTTAATCGTACTGGGTACGGCACGCAGATAGGCCTCCTGGCCTATAAATACATAGCTTTTGGTTGTGTATAACATCTGGTCCCGAATTTCTCGAGCTCTCACCGCGCAAGTCTTCCTCGCCGCGTAGGTTGTTCTGTTTTCCAGAGTTTTCCTTGATGTCGCACTACTGTAAAGGAATTTTTACTTGAGCGGTTTATACTTGCGCGTCAAAAACTAGCGCGGCACATGAATACTTGCGCACCATTTTTTATACTTGCGTGCCTTGATGCCTTAGCCATTTTTTTCGAAATCTTTCACGAATTTTATGAAACTTAAACCCATTTAAGAGTTTAATTTATTCAACTTTTGGGAAGATTAAATGGATACTAATGGAATTAAAACGTCTGATGAACTGGCTAGCAAGCGGATTGATGACATGATGAACATCATTGGCCACGATTACTATGATATATGCGACAGCACTCTCCCAGATTTGGCTATGTACTTGAAGAAATATCATCTTAATTTCCCACAGATCATCTACCTGCCTCTATATGGTCATGGTCACCTGCAAGGAGTCAATGTTCCAGATGCAAAGAACTATACACCTGAAATGCAGCTGCACTGCAACTCCTTCATTTCGGTTATGCTGTGCATTAAGAGAAACAACAATGGTGTGAACTTTCAAGTTCTTCCTCCATGTCATTTCCTTGTAGATATGAAAATGGAAAACTGATGGGATGAAATGTTTTCCACTACCGATTGGTGGAGAGAAAAAAAACATGGTATTAGAGCATTATCTGAAAAGAGTACTCTCTCCAAATGGCTCTTTACTTCCAATGCTCCATTCTCAAATCCATGTAACCATCTTCCAAGTCTCTTGGACAGAAATAGAGTCACTTTTTGATCAGCAGAAAAATTTCTCAAACCGCACTCAAGAACATCCTTTTATAATTGTTCCAAGAAGAGCTGATATCACTGCATCTCTTATTGTATCCAGTTGAATGAATGAATTCCAAGTGGTTGCTGATGAATCTTGGGATGCCGTAAATCAAATGAAGTGTTATGTTGAAAGCCTCTTGTAATTCTTGAAAAAAGTGAAGAGACTCCAGTCTATAGATGTCCTTATAACTCTTGTGTATCAATGAAATACACTTTCATCTTCAGTCATTTGTACCTGAATTCTTTAATTACATGCTTCAAATTTACTTAAGCCAATGGGCCTAGTAATAATAGTTTGATTTTTACTAGGATTATTACAAATAACCCTACAAACTTTGAATCTTTTAATTGCTCAATATTACCTAAATCATACACAATGTATGTTTAGTGAGCTGGAACTTGAATTTTATTCAGAGTTCCTTTGTCTTTTGTGGGCAGTTTAAAGTCATGCATGTCGGACATAAAGGGGCTAATGTTTAAGGTCGAAATATATTTGACCAAAATGGATTAAAATTGATTCAATTCCTTGACAATTTATATGAAAACATATTACCATACTCAAGTATGACGGAAAATATGTAAGCTATGACTTAAGAATTTTTGAATCTGGGGAATGATATGAAAAAGAGATAAAAGGCATTAGAAGAAGTAGTTTCCAAGAATGAAGTTACTATTATTTGACAAAAACCCGTTAGGGGGTTGAAATATGCAGGGCCACCTAAGGGCATTGGCTGTATGGTCAAATAAATAGCATCTTTCGGCTGACAAGTCTGTTATGTGGACTGTTTATGCAAGGCCACTTATGGGCACGTGCTGCATAGTCAGGCGAATGAACTCTCAAAAATTTACCTTCCTAGTGAAAAAAGCCAGTGAAAGTTTTTGGAGATTCAAGTTTTCTAAAGTATAGAGTTTGTTGTATGGAAAGAGGTACTTGAATATGGAGAAGATATTTTCAGAAAAGATTATCGAAGAACTGGATGAATATCACTCCTACAAAGGTCTGACCCAAACGTAGGGAAGAAGAATAAACCATAGACTTGAATACTTTCAGATCATGAAAATGGATATGGGACAAATATGTTAAGGATGGCTATTTTTTCGGATCCATACATACTGTTGTTTAAGAAAAATAAGGAAAAAATAGGCATTCTTCCCAAGAATGAAGTTACCATTATTTAAAAAACCCGTTAGGGGGTTGAAATATGCAGGGCCACCTAAGGGCATTGGCTGCATGGTCAAATAAATAGAATCTTTTGGCTGACAAGTCTGTTATGTGGACTGTTTATGCAAGGCCACCTACGGGCACGTGCTGTATAGTCAAGCAAAAGAATTCTCAGAAGTTTGACATTTTTTTGACTAGAAGTCATGAAAAGGGTTATGAAGATCTGAAAATATTTAAGGTTAGGATTATAACACATAAAGATGGGTATTTTCCAATATATATAGAGATACATAGGTCAATGATAACCATAATCATGTTGTGGCTGGGTCCTGAATTGAAATTTTGGACTTCACTACGTATCTCATAAGAATGAGAATCAAGCCATACGTAGTTCTTGAAATGCAGTTTAACGTCATGCAGGACGAAAGTATTAGAGATCTTAGTTTAGGGTCATAGAATTCGGACCATAATAATGAATACACAGTGTGTGTTTTCATGAGGACTTTTCAGCCAAGGGACTGAAAGTGAAATTTGGGGTTAGGCCCAAGAGACATAGGGCTGGATTCGAGGGATACTCGAACGTTCCTACGTATCCCATAAGGATGGGAATCAAGCCCACGTAGTTCTAGAACTACCCTTTGTACAAATTTGGTTCGTACATTTGAAGGGTGAAAGGGGACTTTAGTACAATGATGGTTTAACCCAAGATAAAATGTTTAGGCATTGCCATGTATGCACGTAGTCTTTTGAAATGAAACATGATTGAAAAAAATCAATGTCAATAATAGTTCTCTCTCAAATGAGGAAATCAAAGAGTATTGTAGTTTATTATCGTACCGGACAAAAGTGTTGCATAGTTTAACGTAATATAACAAGGACGAAAGTGAATCAATGTAAAGATATTGATTCTAGGGGCAGTTTCACGAATCAACATCATATGAGATGGTGGTGAACTGATGTGAAGAGTTTGTTTTTTGGGCTTGAACACTGGGAGGTTGCCTACATACCCAAC
The DNA here is from genome assembly GCA_963277665.1 of Viscum album. Lineage (NCBI taxonomy): Eukaryota > Viridiplantae > Streptophyta > Magnoliopsida > Santalales > Viscaceae > Viscum > Viscum album. The sequence goes on along the minus strand of OY728123.1, from coordinate 495,528,518 downwards.
CTGGAGGGCAAGGATCAAAGTCCGTGCATTTCAATTAAAGAATGAATTAATGATCAAGTTGTTCTTGGGGACAACGATCTAATAAAAAAAATGTTGTTGGGACTTATACATGGTTAGCGGCCCAAAGAGAGTGTTGTTGTTGAGGTTTTCTCTAAGATCATGTGAGTCATACTCAGTGTGAGAAATAGGAGGTAACAACAACTTTAACGATTCATAGTTTAATGTCATGTAGGACATATAAAGGGACTATGCAGTTTAAAGTCTTACAGTTAGGACTATTGTTGCTGCGCAGTTTAGTGTCATGTAGCTGGGAAAAAATATAGTTTAATGTCATGTAGAACGTATCATGAGTTTTCTGTACAGTTTAGCGTCATGTAGTTAGGACGATGAGGACAATAGAATTTAACGTCATGTTGGACGAAAGGGGGACTGCACAGTTTAATGTCATGCAGTAAGGACAAAATAACACACCATTTACGTCATGTTGGACGCATTGGGGATTTTTTTTCACAGTTTAACGTCATGTTGGACGAAAGTGAGAATAGTTTAAGGTCATATGCATGGACCGTGGATGGTGCAGTTTAATGTTATGATATACCTTTGATGATTATATAGTTTAACGTCTTTCCGGACGTAAGGGACGTTTATACAGTTTAGCATCATGTAGTTAGGACGTCACAGTTTAACGTCTTGCTGGACATAAGGCACGTTCCTACAGGTTAACGTCATGTTGGACATAGTTGCAGTTTAAGGTCATACTGGACCATTGCTGTATAGTTTAACGTCATATAGCAAGGACGAAATGGTGTTTCACAGTTTAGTGTCATGTTGCGGGGACAAGTTTTTTTTCTACAGTTTAACGTCATGTTAGACGAAGTTGCAGTTTAAGGTCATACTGGACCATTGCTGTATAAACCAATTGTAGGATTCTTGGTTCTGAGGACCATATTTTGTGTTTATAAAAAATATTTCTTCAGAAATCTGGCATTGTTTGGAGTCGTGATGAGTTCTCCATCCATTGAGATTAATGAATAAGCTCCATTAGAGTAGACCTTATGTATTGAATAAGGTCCTTCCCATTTTGGTTCAAGCTTGGGAGGCTTCTTTCCTGGTATCATTGGTGTTATGAGAACTAATACCATTTATCCCTGAATGATTGAACAAAGACGAACTTTTTTGTTAAAATCTTGTGCTATTCGATTCTGATAGATTTCCAAGTGGTGCAAAGTGCATAATATTTTCTCATCTGACTGTTCCAATTCATTCAATCGCTTTTGGTATTGCTCATCTGTAGATAACTGATCACAAATGTCTACTCTAAGTGAGGGCAATTGAACTTCAATTGGCAGGACTGCTTCTGTTTAGCCATTGGCAGAATAACTTGCTTGTTCTTTTTGAGATCGCTGAAGGGTTCTACCACGAGTTTCTGCTGCATACACAGTGATAACAGGGGTAGAATTGGAGTAGTGGCTTCGGAAAGATCCACGTATTCCCCTGTATCCTGAACCTCTAGAACTTCCTCGGATTCCCTTATTTGATACAGGGAATTCAGGCTCATCAGGACTGGAATATGGATCTGTTAATTGAATCATATTAACAGAACCGAAGATTAACTCTTCGTCTGATAAATACCCTGCCTGACTAGCCTATTTAGGTAGTGCCGTTTGATGGGGCGGTTCCCGTGGCTTTGAAGTAGATGGCATGAAATCTGCTAGAGTCAAAGACAACTTAGGCCTTGATACATACTCATATTCTTCTGATTCCTCTTTCTTCTTTGAATTGCACTGCCCTTTTGAGGATTTGCCTTTTGATGGAGGCTTCACTGTAGCTTTTGTAGGAGACACAATTGGCTTCTTCAATTGTGTTCACAAAATGGAATGGGTCCGATTGATTGTCTTTCTGACCATCCAATCATCATTTTTTTGTGCAGTTTTGCTTTTGAATTCCTGCCACTCGCCTCCTTCCTCTGGATCTGTAGCGGTAACACATGCTACATGAGCTGAAGAACCCTTCAATTTGACTTGTACCAAGTCGACCATCTTTTGCAGGAGGTCTTTAAAGAAAAAACACTCCTGGATGGGATGCCCCAACATTTGATGAAAGGGACAATAATTGGGACGTTCTTCATCTCCTTCCTTGATTGGCCTCTTGGGCACTGGTAATTGAACCAAATTATTTTCCAGAGCTGAAATGAAGTAACCAGGAACTTGCTCACTTCGGAAAGAGTATGTTTTACTCTTCAAATCCTCAAATTGTTTTCTTCTTTGATATATTTGATCATTTGGACGAAACTTCCTTTATTGTTGGCGTTCAGGAGGTGGAGCCCTTCGAGAAGATGAAGGTTTTGAAGTAAAAATAGGTACAGGTGCTTGTTTAAGCATAACTGTAGCAGTTTCTGCTTTACCCATTCTCCTTCCTGGAGCTGATGGAATTAAACGAGATTTAACCTTAGCCTGTATAAGGGAATCTTCAATCTGATGAGTGATTGATGTAAGGTCTCGAAACCCTCCTGTGTATTTCACAGGGATCAATGGCGTGCGTAATTCGTCACGCAAATTTTCCACACAGATTGGCAATAGCTCTTCCTAAGGGAGTGCTAAACTCAGGGAATACATTAATTCCTTCCAGTGAGCAATGAAATCAGAGACTCTTTCATTCTCCCTTTTCTTGTAGTTTGTAAGATCGAAAACTGTCGTTTTTGGCAAAGTTGAGATGAACTGAAGAAGGAATTTTTGACAAAGATCCTCCCATCCGATGATTGACCGAGATTGCAAGCTTGTATACCAGACAAAAGCTGGTCCTTGCAAGGTTCGCATGAAGAATCTGAGTTTCACTGCTTCTTGCTGCTCTGGAGTTCCCATCATAGGATCAAAACAAGACACGTAATGCGTCAAATGTTGTTCAGGGTCTCCTGATCCATTGAATGTAGGGGAAACAGGGTTTCCTAAACTAGATGGACGAGAAATTGAATCTACCAATTCAGGGTAAACATTCTTTTCTGGTTGAAATTGCGCCCGTTTCCCTTCTATAGTTTCTAACCAAGCTATTAATGACTCAATAGTAGTTATTAACTTTTGAGAAACATCCGGTTGAATATGGTGTTGAGTAGGTGTAATGAATGGAACTTGGACAGACGTGGTGGTTGGTTCTGCAACTGATGGTAGCACTACCAACCGTTGTTGCACTTGACCCATGGGATTAGACCTCTGAGGGTGTACTAATAATGGAGGATATTATTGATCTATCTCAGTAACTGAAACAAATTCCTTCGGCTGTCGGACTTCATCATTCTTAATAAGAAGACTAATCTGAAGTAGTTCTGCATTCATTCTTCTTAATTCCTTCATTTCTTCCTCCTTTTGTGCAAACCTTTGCTCTAATGAGAGCAATTGACCTTCTCCAGAGGAAGGATATGTAACATGATTTTTTCCCCTCCCTTTTTTGGATACATTTTTGAGAGAAGGAAGTGGATTACCTAAGTTCTGAGTAATCCTTTGACTTCGTGTACGCACGCCTTCTTCATTTGTATTGGTGCGTACATTTTCTTGAGCAGGACGCTCTCCATCTGAGTCCCCTGAGTGAGTATCCTCTGGTGGATTAGCAACAACGGCATTGATGACATTGATTGATGCATAATGCATCGCATACCTTCTATCAACATTTCTGTGATATTGTCTTCTTTCATATCTTTGATGAGACATTGCCTTTTGTTGATTCAATCCTTTAGGAACTTCTTGACAAGCTATAATTTGGAGGGAATCTCCTGATAATTTGGCTCTTCGTTCCTCATGGGGCTTCTTCCCCAATCGAGAAAAGAGCGATATTCTCTGAGAAGGGGATTGATGATTTGAAAGAGTCCCCAGTCTCGTGAACTGGGGATGTTCCTGCTGATTCCTCTCAACTCCTCGAATCCCATTTGTTGACTCTGAGGGTTGGGTTAAAGGAGTCCCCAGTCTGACAAGATGGGTTGGCTCTTAACATGGTACATCTGAGATCTTCTTAAAAGATCTCTTGATCTTGCGAATCTTAGTTCGGAAATTAGCTGGATGCATTAGACTATATCCACTTTTATCACCTAGTTCAACAGACCGTTGGATGATTTCTGAGACTTCTGTCATTTGATGATTTGTTTGCTCCATACTAGAGGCTTGTGCAATATTCTCTCCTGCTTGATTTATGAGAAATTCATCAACTTGTTCTCTATATACTTGATTTTGAGAGGAACTAGTTGAAGCTTGTTCTTGAACATGCTTTTGATTATGAACAAATCCCATTGACTGTGGCCGGCTATGGGCAATAACATTGCATGAGACCATTTTCGGTGGGCTTTGCTGACTAGAAAGAACTGTGAGATGTAGTGCTCCGTGAACACCCCATCCTCTGATATGAACATCAGATGGAGCATTGGCAATTAACTGATGAAATTTTCTTAATGCGCCAAGTCATGAACGTTGAGGGGTTCTCTGTTGCTTTTCAGCCTTCGGATACCGAGAGACTGATAGAGATTCCAAATCAATATGACGTTGTAGCCCTTCTATTATCTTAAGATGATGTTCATATTCATCATAAGATAATACCTTCTTCTTTAATTGACAAAGAGTTTTCCATATGTTGAGACGAATATCATGGATTCCATCATCCGTCAACATCTTTGGAATGTTGTACTGGGAGTCAGCAAAAGGCCAAAACATGACTGGTACCTCACCTTTTTCCAGTTTCTTCCTCATGTTCAGCATTTCCTCTTTATCATTAAATGAAGATTCTTCTACCTTTTTTGACCAGAGTTGGTGTTTCCTTGTTGCTTCATCGGATTCAACAAGATTGGTAGAGACATCATTGATCAAACTAGAAGATGCATGACTTAGGGGTGGTTCAGAGAATGACCTACACCCTGGGCTATCTTCTGATTGAGAAAGTATTTCACTTGCTAGCAATAAAGCATCAGACATGACTGGTTTCGCATTTCCAAGTGCCTCAAGATAAGAGGGCTTTCTCGGCACTACATTGTCCACTGGAGTATTTTCCAGGCAATGTGAATCACTACTACGGAGAGGAATTTCGCAGCGAAGTTCATCATCATGGGGAGGACCACCATAATGGGTTACAACAAAAGATGAGATCTCCTGCTCCATGGTCTTCTGACCACACAGAGGGTTCCTGTGGCTCTCATCTGAAGATGAAACTTCAAGATTGACCGAATTGTCACGAAGTAAGACTTCATGAGAAAGTGTATGTTGAAGACTTTTGGAATTAATGTTCCCGTTATTGGGGAATGAGGGAGTAGAATCTTGAATTCCAACAGATAAATGTCTGAGGGCTTCATGAACTCCAGCATCGAGCAAAGCCTTGTTGCAGATTGGCCTTTGATCTCCGGACTGTGCTGGGCGGATCTTTTTCTTAGATTCCTTCTTACTCGCTTTGGAAACCACTTGTTGACGAAAGTGGTTACTCTGAGCAGGTGTATTTTCCTGATCAGGAAATATGGTTAGGTTAGGCTGACGATCTCCACTCAAATCAGGTGTATGTTCCTGACTTGGTTGTCTGTATGATATGGGGGAGTATGCCCCATGACCCTCTTGGACTGGAACAGATGTGTGTGTCTGTTCTGGAGTGAATTGTTGATGTGTCACTCCACTGCTAGGGATAGATTTATGTGTCTGTCCCTGAGATGATGCTGAAGCTGTTATGATATCCTGACAAGCATCCATAATATGAGTAGGAATTTTCTTCTGCTCTTTCACCATTGACAAAATATGCTTGGTGACTTCAGCCGCCGGAACGGGAATATACGTCCATTCCGGGTTTTGAGTAGGTGTATGTGCATGCTCCTGTCCTCCTTTTCATGTCAGTGAATCCTGACAGTACTCAAGTGTGGGGGCAGAGAGTTGAGTCTGCCTCCTGTTTGTCGTCGGAGCTTTCTGACTGACTTCTCTGTGCGCTACCAAGCGAGACTGTTGGTAGGCTTGATTAGTACTATCAGGTGTATGTGCCTACTGATTACACTTCGCCAAAGGTGGTTGACGAGATCCATCATATGTAGTCAGACGATCCTGCTGACTAACTGGTAATGTATAAGTAGGTGTATGTTCCTGCCTATAGTACTCCGCCGAAATTGCTTGGCGGGATTGGCGTGATGCTGCCAGACGAGTCTGCTGGATAGAGGAATTAAAACGGACAAGTGTGTGTGCCTGCTCGTTATTTTCCACCAAGTTAGGTTGGTGGACTTTTTCAGAGATGTCAGGGATGAAAACCTGCCCATTGTCAACCGGATTCCATCTCTGGCAGTTCATCTTGCCTGCTCGGGTTCGAGGAACCTGAGTTGAATGCCTGGAGTCGGTACCCTCATCATGTTTAGGGCGCACTACCGCACGATTCTGGTGGCGATTGTTGATGGGAGCCCTCGAGAAGGACTCATGTCTTTTTGAATTAAGCCCCTACGGGACCTGCTCATTCACTTCCTCAGAGTAAGGGAGTGAATGGAAATTGCGTTCCGGGGATAACGACCCGAAACAGTTGGAGACGGTAGTCAGCACCACCTGCTTCTTAATCACTGGTCGTCGTTGTCTGGATGACCTGTGTGAGTTATTTACTTGGAGGGAATGTCGGGTAGCCTCCAGAGTTGGGATGGTACCGTGTTGACGGTACTCCTTAACCAGCGCATTTGATACCCCGCGTTGAAGACGCTGAGTAGGTGATGTCATCCTCAGAGCGGATGACGATCCAGTAGGAATAGCAGCAGTGGTATTTGCAGCAGTAGTATTCACAGATGTGAATTTGAGAGCAGCCATTATGAAAATACAGATAATCTTGGAAAAGAGTGCCTTTTTTATATAACAGATGTAATCAAGATAAACTCAACTACTTCATCCTTTGGATGAGAACATATGTCAATGATTGTTTTTGTTATCCCTATTATTGAGTTTTAAATAGGTGCTTAACAAATAGGTAAAACATCATTTTAACTTGGTTAAGTATTCACGTCGGGTTCACCATTTTTTGTTTCCCTCAGAATTTGGGGATGACCTCCTGGATGGGAGATTCAAACGTTCTGATCGGTTTCTTGCGGGTTTGTTCGTAGAACCGGAGACATCCAATGATTCCACATCCATTTGGACCTACTTTCCAAAGATAGGAGCTCATTATCTTATGGACTAATGAGGCTTAGGAATTTGAATTGGTCGAGAGGATGGGAGGTCTGACTCATCACACCTTTTTGAGGGGAATTATTGTCTATTCCGGGACTCTCTTTATAGATTTAAGTTATGTTCGTGAATCATTATTACATTACCAAGTATAAAATGTACTTTTCCTTTAGTTTTGACAATCAATGATTAAATATGTAAGAAATTTAGAGAATCTTTTATATGTATTCAAGGTTCTTCATCAATATAGAATCATCTATATATATTTAGAGATTCATGGTCAATGGTAACATTCAAAACATTCATATAAAAGTCTCTTGGTCATTATGATGACCAGGCTGGTTTTAAAGCCACTCAGTGGGGCACTTGAATTTATTGTCATTCAGAAGGACATGAATTATTTCAGAGTTGGGATCGAGCCCATAGATGGGCTACCTACGTATCATTTGTTTTGGAAAAGGAATCATAACCCACGTAGTTCGAGTAAAGGGTATGATGTTTATGATTGATGGTTCAAAGAAGGATGTCACAATTACTTTTAAACTCTAAGCTCACGTGAGTCATGATCGGTGTGAGAAACAAGAGGTATTGGTAAAAATTAGACAATTGTGCCATGAAAGATGAAATCATAAGAAATGGTTTGGGGCTTATGTATGTATGACTGCCCAGAGGATTTGCTTTAGGGAGAAAATCCAAGAACATGGTCCATAAAGGTATATGTGCTTCATGGAGATTTGAATACTCTATCTTGGGACTTATTCCTGAAAAGGAATCCCAAATTAGGAGAGGATTGATAACTGGGTGTTACTCCTAAGAGGGAATCCCAGATCAAATGTACATTAGGACTGGTTAAAGAGAATTTAAGGGACTTGGGGCTTACTCCTGAGAAGGAAGCCCAAAAATTATGACTGGGACTTATTCCTGAAAAGGAGACCCAGGTTAGGGGACTTGGTTTGGGGCTTACTCCTGAAAAGGATTCCCAAATTAAGGGACCTGGGGCTTACTCCTAAGAAGGATGCCCAAAAATTAGAGGATTTGGGGATTACTCCTAAGAAGGATGCCCAAAATTTATGACTGTGACTTATTCCAGAAAAGGAGGCCCAGGTTAAGGATTCTCTCATCTCAAAGGATGAGGTTGAATGAATGAACTCTCAATCTTTGGTGACATAAAAATGTATAAATCACTATGTTTTGAGAGATATTCCACAGAATTCCTTTCAAATAATGAAGTCAAATCAAGAAATCATGCCATAAATGGCTTTGAAGAGTATCTTGAAGACTGAATCTTGAATAGGAAAGGTGAAATGTCTTAATAGGGGTAAAATTGGCATGATGGGCACCCAAAAAGTTAGGGGTGCGCAAGTCTTGAAAGGCGTTCAAGTCTTACGTGGGCCCGCAAGTATTGGTCACGCAGGTATACCAGCACGACATGTGGGGTACTTGCGCGATTTTCAACCAGCATTAGAATACTTGAGCGAATCTTTATTAATCCCTTTAGAATCATCTTGAGGTTCTTCCAGAAAAGGGATGTGCAAGTTCCATTGAAGGAAATAAGGTGGCGCGCATGTGTGGTCACTTCCCTTAAGGGCTGACCACTCAAGCGCACAAGTGTTGATGAGTTTCAACACTTAGGCCTTCCTCCTTCTCTTTAGATCTTCCGTTCTAGGTAAGAAATTACCTTAGAAGTGTTCCGGAAGCTTTGAGAAGAGACTTGGGCATCGAGAGCTTCAATCCGAGTTTCTGGAAAAAGATCCTCCCGAAAGGGGGGCCCACAGGGTCTATTTATAGGCAGGAGATGACCTCGGGCGGTTACCAGGCGGTTATCACTTAGGTCGCGCAAGTCACTTGCGCGACCAAGTGCGTCGCGCAAGTGTACTTGTGCGACAGTGATATAACTTGCGTGGTGAAGTTGCTTTTGATCCTTTGTTCATGCCTTTGTCGATTTTTGATATTTTCTTCAAAGGTTGAATCTCTTTGAGCTCAGATATTCCCCTTTTCCGATTTTTAGATTCTTGTGGCGAAAGGAGCATCAACAATGAGACAGAGGAGATGGTTGATATTAATCAAGGATTACGATTATACAATTCATTACCATCCAGGAAAAACAAATAAAGTGGATGATACTTTGAGTCAAAAAAGTAATGCTTCATTAACCATGATACGTTTGTAACGAGATACTTTGGTTTTTGATTTGATGAACACTGTAATAGAAGTTGTTGGTTCAGTATGTACTTTTATTTTGTTTTTGGTGTTAGTGGATCATCTCTATTAGACAGAATTAAGCAAACGCAGAAGAAATACAGTGGGTTGCATAAAAATGTAGAGCTGTTTCAGAATAGTATGTTTCCAAAATTTAACAATGATAATTATTGTGTTTTGAGGTTTGGGAAGAGATTATGTGTTATTTGTGATTCATAGTTGAAGAATGAGTTGTTTTGTGAGGCTCATAGTCCCCTATTTTCAGTTCATCCTGGTAGTAGTATGATGTACCAAGTTCTACGGGAGTATTACTGGTGGGATGGAATGAAAAGAGATATTGATGATTTTACAGTGAAGTGTTTGACTTGTCATCAGGTTAAAGCAGAGCGGCAGTTACATAAAGGGATGCTTTAGTCATTACCGGTGCCAGGGTGGAAATGGGAAAATATATCTATGGACTTCGTTATGGGATTACCAAAGACATCGTGAGGTAATAATGCAATCTTTGTTATTGTTGCTTGGTTGACTAAATCTACTCATTTTCGTCCTATTTGTGATATTTTCTCTCTAGATCAACTTTCTATGTAATTTCATAAAAAGATAGTCATGTTACATGGAGTTCCCCTCTCCATTGTATCTGATCGTTATGTCAGGATTACTTCTAACTTTTGGAAAGGCCATCAGAAGTCGTTGGGTACTGAATTAAATTTTAGTAAAACTTTTCATCTGCAATCACATGGGATGTCCAAACAAATAATTTAGACCTTCTAGGATATGTTACCTTCTTGAACGATGGATTACTAGGGATGTTGGGACTAACATATTTCATTGCATTAATTTTCTATAATAATAAAAGTTTTCATTCGAGTATACAAATGGCTCCGTTTGAGGCATTATATGGAAAGTGGTGTCAAACTCAATCTTTTTGGGATGAAGTAGTGTAGAAGAAGATGATTGGACTGAAATTGGTAGACGATATCGTAGAAAAGGTTGATTTGATTTAGGAGAAAATGAGAACAACTCATAGTTGGATGAAAATTTATGCAGATAACAAGAGGAATGATCTTTTTTGAGGTAGGTGATCATGTTTTTCTCAAAGTTTCTCCATGGAAAAGTGTGATGCGTTTTGGTAAAAAAGGAAAACTGAGTCTGAGGTTACATAGAACTTATTAAATCCTAGAGAAAGTTGGATCAGTTGCATACAAAGTGGAATTACCTCCCATTTTGTCACAGGTACACAATGTTTTTCATGTTTCAATGTTGAGAAAGTATATGCCAGATCCATATCATGTTTTGAGCCCAGATGTAGTTCACTTGGAAGAGAATCTCTCTTATGAGGAACAACCCGTTCATATTATTGGACTTTGAGAGAATGTTTAGCGGAATAATGTAATTCATCAGGTGATGGTTTTGTGGAAAAACTATATGGTTGAAGAGGCAACGTGGGAATCTGAAAATTCTATGAGGGATAAATACATCGATTTATTTTATATGTGAATAAAATTACAAGGACACAATTCCCAAAAGGGGGGAAGGATGTAGAATCCCCGGTAAATAATGAATAATACATTTTTATATTTTTTAATATATTTGAATTAAATATTAATGTTTCCTTACTGGGGTTTCTATGATCGATGGCCTACCCGATATGCAATGACAGATTTTTTGGAAATCTTACGTTGCACACTAAAAATATAATAATATTATTTGAAATGGTAGTTAACACGTAGCCGTTGTATTGGCTGGAATGAATATAAAAAACTAAAATATGATTTCATATGTCTGTTAAATGTTTTTACATTTATCCAATAAATGTTAGAGGCTTAAAATGCGAATGAATCCAATTTTAAGCATAAATACTCTAATATTTACTAGAAGGATGATTTATCACCTTTTGATGGAGAAACCTATTTAAATATAGTTTGGGTCACTATTATACATTATATTGGACAAAATAAAATTCTTCTTTAGAATCGGGACATCAAAATCTACTTTTTGTATGTTTTTGTTATTTTTCCATTAAAGTTATTTCTTTAATGAATAGGGAAAAATGTTGTATTTTAATTCAAATGAACATTTTAATATAATTTCTTTAAATGTTTGGATTATCTATTTTATTGTTTTTAATGAGAAATTAGAATATATTTTTTCCATTTAATCTAATGGTGGACATTGGAATTAATTTCACTTTGAAATTGTACTTAAACAAGTGTCAATCTCTTGATAAATATTGTTTCTTAAAAACACGCTATTTGATTTGACAACGAGAATTAATTATAAAATTCATTAATTGAAATTATATGTTTTTAATTTGGTAAAATATACATCATTTTTAAATTCAGAATATCAAATATATCTTAGGGTGATTTTTTTTGTATTTTTCTGAAAAAAATCAATTTTTGGTGAATAGAGAAACCACAATGTGTTACTTAAAAAAACTGATTTTTCATTTAAATAAAATTTTACCAACTCTGTGAATTGAATTTTAAAAATCTGACATACATGGTTATCATTAGTAAGTAATATGTGGTTCAAGGGGATGAAAATAATTTTTGCTGAATAGTATCTTTTATGTTTTATTAACCGCAATTAAAGGTAATTAATGAAATTAAAGGTAAAAATTATGTTATAATAATAGGAAATTTCCATTACACTTGTCTTACCATTATTTTTTGAGTCATGGCCGACTGATACAATCCATGGGTCAATTTATGGGTCCCCATGGAGCCACATGGGTTAGATAATGACATTAATACCTTTTATTTAAAGTAAAAAAATGTCACAAACATGTATTTTTGTATTAAAACAATTTTTACATGGGTTTATATAAGTTATAATTTTGACTATAAATATTCATTATAAATCTAAAAATATTTCCTACATCATGATAAATGTTTTATAATTTTTAGACATCATATAAATAAAATTACTTATGACACAATGATGATGTAGTGTTTACATCATTAATGAATGATTTAAATAAATAAGAAGAGAATGATTAAAATAATATCAAGAACATATACAATTCTTATTGGATGATTTTATTTCTAACATGGGACACCTTATATTAAACTATAATGTTTTTTGGACCTTTATAAACCGAAAAACATTCTATAATAAAATAATATATTCAAGATTTCCAAAACAGCCCCTCCTCTCCCATATAAAAAGACCCCAATTCCTACCCATTTTTCACACTTCTCAAGCACATTATCTCATCGAAAATCTACTCAAATAAGCTCCCAAGATCCCTATATTCTTCCTAGAGGCCTTAACTTAGGCAGAAATCTCTTCAAGAATCCCTTTTGGTTCAAACCAAAGGGAGTTACCTGATTTAATGGTAATGTCTTCTCTTATGTACTTTTGTTTTATTTTTCTTCTCCAACCCCTAAAATATTTGTATTTATTTATTTTGTAACAAGAACATTATATTATATACACTAGAATCATTTTATGATAATTATTTTAGCTACACTTACACACACCTCAATCTAATGTGTGACGAACATTATGTTTCTGTGGATGGCGAACTACTGCCTCATGAAATGATGATTATTCAAATATCTCTTACCACCTCCCATAGTGGCCATTAAGATGTAACTAAATGTATATATGATATATATTATGTTTATTGTTTACTTATTCTTCTCTATTTTTCATTTATGGAAAACCTTTATGGTTTCCATAATGGATAAACGTGATAATTTCATTTTATGAAGTGCGGACTACCACCCCCTCAAAGTGATTTGAATCGTTAATGCCATTTGTGGGACATATAAAGGATGGAGTTAATAATATTATATATGATATTATACTAGAATTATAATTTACCTCTATATAATAATGTTTTTATACCATTAAATGCGACATAGAAATGAAAGTAGCGTTCATGCGTTTGTACAGCTTACCGTCTCCATGAATGATGCATTTCATTTCTTACCACTAAATGTTATGTAATATTATAAATTCTTGTATATAAAGGTTATATATTATATATATATGAGATATACATAATGAATATAATTATTTATATAGTGTATATTTTTCCAAATGAAGAACTTGTAATTATATGAATCTTATTCTTGACTCAAATACCAAATATCGACAAAAAGACCGTTATTAACTTAAATGACTACATAATGTTCATAACATGGTGTTAAGTGATATAAATTAAATAATTAACTTGAAAATGGTTATTAAGAAAGTCTAAATTATGCCAAGATTAATATTCAGGAGACTAAATAATGATCGAGTCAAGTTGGACACGAGGTAAGGGACTTCATCTCAATCTCCTTTCATTGAGACATAATTTGTTTTAATAAAAGACGTTATTTTTTACGATATATAAATACTTTTGACTTTTCATTTCATTAAAAGGGAATATTATTCTGTGAATCATTTTTTTAAATGACAAAAAGTAATGTTTCTATTACCGTACGTGGTGACAATGACCTTTCTGTTGCTGTAAGTATTAATTAATCTTTGGATTCCTTAAAAAGCCTTAATGTTTTTTAAAAGGAAAAATAAATACCATATATTCCATTATGTATTTTGGTATTGAAAATGGTTTTAATAATGGATTTGTTATTTCAATATATTTTAGTGATATATTGTGATTGAAATGTGGAAATGTTTTCATTCCTTTATATTTTTTGTATGTGTTATGATTTTATAATGGTACTTGGAAATTTGAGGGGTGGTTACGTTAAAAACCAAATGATGGGTGGTGTTGTGATAAAATAGTACGGGTGGTTACGTTATATCCTCCAATTCATTGGGTATGGAATTCAGCCGTATATCTATTCTATTTAGTGACATGTGTGGAAGTCGACCTTACGGTTATTCCATTTAAGTATGTTTATGTTCCATGTTAACTTTATATGTTATTTGTTATTTATAAGGGTTTTATGGTGATATTTTTGTCACAAAAGGGTAAGAAATGATATTTTATTCAGTGAAGAGTATTTACTAATACATATTGGTGAAAAGTATTCCTTATGATTAGGTATTCATGGTTTACTTTTTGTTTTGAAAAAACTAACAGTTTCATTCTTTGTGTATTCCTTACTATGCTTTTTATGCTTATCCCAAGTTTTTGAAATATTTTTCATAGGACAGAAAGTGGAATATGGTCATGGATGGGATCATGTAACGTCATGCTATCTAAAACAGGGAACTGGACATACAATTTTTTTCAATAGTTTTTATTTTATGAAAAAAATGGAAACTAAGTAAAATTGTCTACTTTGTAGCTATTGAGATATAAAATTTATGGCCTAATTCTCTAAAGCTCTAAACGTGAAAAGATCTTCAATGTGAATTATTCCTTTAATTCAATATTATGAAATGTATTAAGGTCCGGTCCATATAACTAATAAATGATAGTAGTTTAAATAAATATGTATTTTTCAGTATTAAGAGTAAAATAAATTATTTTACAAAAATACCAATAATTTTCATTATTGTAGTTTTTACCATCGGATTTATAATATTATATTATTTTAATAAATTAAATTTAAAAAATAACAAACAAATAAATAAAATATATTCCCGTAAAAATCACTAAAACCCATATTTTATGAAAATATTTTTGTGATGAAACGAATTACTTTACGAAAAATTGAGTCACATATTATAAGTGATAATCGAAATAAATTTATTGATAAAATTATTTATATAAATTTCAAAAAAAAATTTATTATATTTATACATTTCAATTCAATTTATATGATATATCAGACATATTTAAATAATAACATTTATAAAATATGTCTAAATTTGATTAATGATCGATGTCTCCTGTTAAGAATGATATTGAGCTTATTTTTTAATTTTTTAGGTGTTTCATTCCTCTTACATTAAATAAATTGTCACAGAACAATTTTTTCTATTTAATTAAAGGTTCAATATTTTAAAATATTTTTATAGAAAAGCAACATCAAATGTACGAATAATAAAAAAAGTAAATAAAATAGAGGGAAACATAAAGGTTACAAAAAAAATTAACATATTCATGTTTCCACATAAGGATATAATTGGTGGGATGTTTAATTATATTCATTATGGAGAAAATAAGAATCCATGGACTAATGAATACTGATATAGAATATGGTCATGAGAACTTTTATGAATAGAAAACCATAATTTTATGATTTTTAAAAAGACCATAGGATGATTGGTTTTGAAGATAAAGGTATAACATTTTCATTTCATGATATTCTTCCTATAGTTTATCAATTCATTTAATTATAGTGTAGAGATAATTAAAAAATAATATATGTGATTTATTTCTATTTCATAATCAAAATTTTATCATTTTTTTTCTTTATGGAATTTCACCTCCATCTTTTATCTATGAAATGAATATTCAGGATAAATTTTCCATGCCTCAATAATAAAATAAAAAATAATGGATCAAAAAATTCATAATATAATGAATATAATTCCAATTATTTTTATTTTTCCTAATATAAAAAATGTATGAAACATGAAATCCAATATGGATAAATAAAATTTGATAATCTCTAAAATGATCGATATAAAAACAAAAATTCAACATAATAAAATATATAAGTTTCCATCCTTAATACACATCCAAATTATTCAAAAATAAAATTAAAACCAATAATTATGAATTATTTGGTTCTATATTTGTTTCAAGATCAACATTAACATTTATCCCCACAAATCACAAATTATCTCATAATGTCACATACAATAAATGTGGACTCTTTCTATCATGATAATCATAATTATAACATGAATCAATATAAATCCAAATAAAAAAATATGTTTTCAAAATTTAACATATAATTATTTATTCAATAAAAATATAGTTTATTGAATAAATTCCAAAAACTCTAAAATTTATAATTACACATAATATTTTAATGAAATCAAATTTTTTTATAAAATCACAAAAAAAAATCATTGTCACCAAGACAATCCAACTTAAATTAAAAAAATTAAATCACCTATTTATAACAACATAACACTTTTAAAGACCAATTAGGCCCATGTTATAGGATATTATTACCTTAATATTTTGTTCTATAAAATTATCATCTTACCACTAAATCATATTTCTTGTTTATCGGTACCATAATATATTTTATTTCAGGTCCCAAAAGAAAATTTGTTGTACACAATTCAATAAATGTTTCATGTTTCATAAAACTATAATATCATTAATATAAGTCATTATTAATGAATCAGAATACCCTTAAACTTCAATTATATATATTAAATTATTTACATAGAATAGGGCATCCTTGTTCAAGGATTTTACGCAAGGATTAAATGAGTTTCTCATATAATTACCATATTTCACAATGAAAAGACATTGAACTATAATCGGAACCATAGGATGAAAAAAAATTTACATTTATGTAACTTATCATTTTTTCCACTTACATTAGTTTCACAATTCCCTTATATTACACATATAATAATTTTTCACATTCCCTAGATAAATTCTCAATACTGATTCTTATAACATAATTTTGATTTTGGATTTTGAATCATCATCCATCCATGGTATTCCTAGAAGACCATTTCTCTCCTTGTATTTTTCTATTAAAACTCACAAATTTTCATATTTTTAATCAAATGACGATATGTCTTATTAATAAGAACTAAAATACTTTATTTTCCAACTCCCACATAATTTTCTGCTCATGATGATAATAATTTCATTTTCATTAAAATGTTATATTAATAAAAATATTCTAGGTTTTAGAAATCATCTAAAACCCAAAATTGATCTGTGATCGCTAATATTTGTAGTGGGGAATTATAAAACATTTAATATTTATTCATATGATATATGTAAAGACGCGGAAGTTCTATGTATTTTTTTAAATTATTTGGGATTATTAAGAGTTTGTGAAAATTTACTGTGCATGATTTCGAGGCCCGAGGTGCCTAGAATGGAATTTAGAACTTTTTTAAAGGTACGTTAAGTAAACATATAGGCAACATTTTCTAATTATTTAATTAATGCTTGGAATTGAAATCTAAGAGCATCGATGAATTCGTATATCCATGTTTCAGTTAAGGAATACCCAACTTCGACTGATGTAGTTCTAGTGAAAAGCATAGTTTTTGCGACTTTTGTTGAATTAATAAAATAATAGAATTTTTAATTTTTTTTGTACCACCTATTAGCGGTGGTGGGGGGGCCTATCTGTTTTCAATCCATTTAATTTCTAGACTCGCCTATTGTGTACCAAACAATTGGGAATTAAGAGGATCATTCATTAATAATCCTTATTAATTCCTCATTTCATTACTCAACCCCCCCTATATTTATCTGATGCTCGAGTTGGAGTCTTGAAAAAATGTCATAAAATGATGAAAATATGATAAAGTGTTGTGACATCTTCCACAGAAGTGGAACGGATGCCAGGACGTCGTTGGAGAGATCGACGACGAACGCTGATGACTTCAATGGACAAGAATTCTTTATCCACAGTAGTGATGTATCCAGCGAATCTTGAGGATAGGCTTTTGTTATTAAATTAATGTGTACTGTTTCTTTCTCTCATTCGTAGAAAGGATAATGATTCATGGAATCCAAATAATAAAATAATGTTGCATTATTTATCTCCCACTTGTTATAAATCTAACGAGGATGGTGTGGGAAAAAATGAGTAATAGACACTCTACCACTTCGTTTCATGATGCGTTTTTCATGGAACGATTTTAAAAACGACAGAAATCAGACATAAGATGGAATGTAAAGATGAAGACATCTAGGTAGGTCCGTAGGTGCATTCGAATGGAAGAACGGACCACCAGAGCTCACCCGGTGGCCCATAGAAGATCCACTAGTGCGGCACCGGTGCAGCAGCACTGGTGGAAATGGCAGTGCCCAACTCTGGCCCGCATTGCAATAGTGTGGTGGCATGGAGCACAAGCAGGATGCCGACTCGAGGTCGGCTGTAGTGGGAGGGATGCAGAGCGCTATCACAGGCCGCGATAAACAGATTGTGATTATGAGCTGCAATGAAGGTGGTGACTCACTCCCTGTGGCTCATGCAGGTACCAATGCAGTGCCACATATCACCACCAATCAAGTAATTTTACAAATACTTTGAGCTATTTGTAATTTGGTCCATGTGACCCCCACACAGGACATACCAGCCAGTGGGATGAGCCACCCAAAACAACCCCAAACCAGGCCTTCCCAGGCCTGTTCGTTCCAGGCTAGGGTAGACCCGGACCGGTTCTGGTCAATCCAAGATGGTTGGACCAGGTCAAACCGGATTCAAACCCCTCTTGATCCCACATATTCTTAAAATGATACATCTTGCGAACCATACATCTGTTTTTAGAACTTTTTGTGGCTCTGATATCCATGGAGGGAGATAGTCTTTTGGGGTTACTCAAAGGGATTTTTGGAGAAATTTGGTGTACGTCTGAGTTGGATCGACCCTGAATTCAATACCCCCTCTGGCACCAAAATTCCAATAACATATAGACTGATAATTCAGTTGATGCATTTCCTGTTTCTTTGGAACTCTAGGATGTGAACAATCATTGGGTAACTTTTATGTGGGACTTCATAATGGTTGAAATTTTACTAATGTCTTGAAAATCATTTTCTTCTAGAAACAAAAATTCAATGAGTGGGAATCCATTTTATGGCAAGATGTTAAGAATGAAGTGTGATTATATGTGAATTAGCATCAAGGGATACTGTGTGAATCAGAACCCATTGATTCATTGTAAATCATCACCAAGAGATTCTTTGTGAATCTGCACCAAGCTATTCTGTATGAATCAGCACCCAGTGATTGTTTGTGAATTTGCACACAGTGATTCTGTGTGAATAAGAACCCAACTATTCTGTTTGAATCAGCACCCAGAAATTTCTTGTGAATCATTACCCATCAATTGTGGGTGAATCATCTCCAAGTGATTCTATTTGAATCTAGACCTGGTGATTCTGTGTGAATCAGCACCAAGCAATTCTATGTGAAAAAGAAGCCAACAATTCTGTGTGAATCATCACCTATTGATCATGTATTGTCCTTTGATAGATAGAACCTATCAATTTTTAGGGTTCAGCAGTAGTGCCTCTCGATAGAGTAATATGATCTATCATTATAACTAATCAGTTGTACTCTTGTACTTCAATTATACTGATTTTTGAGCTCTGTCTTTTTCTTGGTTCTTTGTGATTGAGATCATGCTTGTGGTATTCCTCCGTGGAAATATAAGTGACCTATGGTGGTCTCAGGATCCCTACAATGTATTTTTATACCCACCCATGCATGGGATTTTCACAAACCTTGTTGTATCTTGTTCAGATGATGGGCATCCATGACCGATACCTGGGGATCTAGGACCTGGCAGTGGACAATGATGAATGTTGAGGTGGTGAGTTGTGGATATGAGCTATACATACCCTTCATGAAGGAATCCTAGATGAAGATCTAATGAGCTATTTCATATTTTTTGTTATAGTTGTATCTGTTTAGTTGGGCTTATATTCTGCCCCATTACATTCAATACAAACTTTACAAAATCAGTTTTAGTTCATGGTTTCATCTTGTTGCATTCTATTCTATGTGTTTGTACAGTATTAAATTCATTTCCTTCCCTTTTTAGAGATATTCCTTTTTGGTGCTTGTCACCAATCCCAGTCCTATGGAGTGAGTGCTTGGGGATGTAACGGCATGGGACCTGGGGGACATGTCATGACCAAGTGGTATTAGAGGATTCAGTTATACGAAAGAACTATGACTCTGATATTTCTAATGGAGAAATAGTGTTTAGTTTTTTGAGAGTGGTTTTTAGTTTGGGAGTCCAGTGTTGGTATGTTGGCCGACATATCTCTAAACCAGGGCCCTGAATTCTGATTTCCGACATCGTGCATGAAATGGATTATTCTGTGGGGTTTGGAAATGTTTTTACTAGATCTCTTTTGGGTCATCTCACTTGGTATGACTTATTGACCATGGAGCACCTTCTTCATTTCTGGATGTGACTGCATAGACAAAATTTTAGGATTCTTGAGAGAGTATATGATGACAGCCCACAGAGTGATGCAGATTCGGTTCATGGACCACTTACTATGATAGATGTTTTTTGTGGGGCATCCATAGAAACACCAACGGTTGGGAAGAAGTTGCCACCACCCCACTAGCAAGTGGTGCACACTAACTGAGTGCATTGTATGAGTTCCAGCAATAGAGGCCTCTAAGGTTTCGAAGCGAGACAAATCAAAAGGAAATTGAGGACTGGATAGATTCTATGGCTAGGGTTATCCACCAACATGGGACACTAACAGAGAAGATGGTGATCCAAGAAGAAGGTCTTTTCCAGGGATTGGCATGAAGATGGTGGATCATAACACATTAGTTTCCTAAAAAGGAATCCCTCACTTGGATGGACATTTATAGACTATTCAAGGTGGATTTCATTCCATAAATACTACACTCTATGTGTATCCAGGAGCTTCTTCACTTACAATAGGGAATCTTTTCAGTGTCCTTGTACTTGGCGAGATTCACTGACCTGTTGTGCTACTCCACTAACATGGTGTGGGTCTTATTTTACATTTCCCAGGCCATAGAGTAGGGAATTCAATGGGAGATTATGTTTTAGATGATATTTCTCATTATCCCAACATAGGATGGAGTGCTCGAGCGAGCATTGTTGGTGGAGAGATTCATATTAGAGTAGGAACCAACAGTTAGAGCCACCACTGAATTAAAGGTAGCCGAGTAAACTACTGTAGGATATAGGAAGATGACACAATGTTTTAAGCGAACTAGACCTTCTGTAGGGTGATCCCATGATGTAGGGTAAGATCTGTAGAGATTGCAAGGTAAATGGGTTCATTAGTTAATAATATTGTGCTTCACTTGCGGCGGTTAGGGCCACATAGCTCGCAAATTACTGACCCGTGGAACTGATGATTAGCAGACTATCAACGAACAGCGGATTCAGTAGACTATGTTCAAGTGCGGAGGCTTGCACGGTAGAATACATGGTAGAGGAGAAGTAAGTGTAGTATGTGGTATACAACAGTTTAATATTCTACCACCACCACACCTAGGTGATCTACGCTAACCACATGGAGTAGTTGGATAGGGGCGATCTCAGCTACAGGTGATAGATTCATATGACCATAGATCTCTAGAGATGAATAAGGGTATTACATGTGTCAACTCCACCCTATATACAGTACTTAATGACATAGGTTTCAGTTACTTTTTCATTTCCATCATAAATGTTCGAAGCTCAGTTATTTAGATGGAGGTGTGGGATCGATCATAACGATTTGATACCCCTACTGGAGAATATTCGAAGATTACACCCTGGAGCAGATAGTGTGTGCTCACTCTAGGAGTTGAGAGCTTCAGCTTGGATCTCCTAGTAGAAGCATTGAGGCCTTACGACATCATCTCAGGTATGGACTTGCTATCCACATATCATGCTCTGATATACTGTTTTAGAAAAAATTCACATTATGTCCATAATAAGGGGATCAGGTTTACCTTCACTGGTGAGGATGAAACCTTTTCAGCACATGATAGACTATCTCGAAGAGGGTGCAACTGATTACTCATCATTTGGGTAGTCTCACCCTCGGAACTGTTGATGTGAGGAGTACTAGCTATCATGTAGTGGTGGACCAGTATTCTAATGTATTCCCTAATTATATTTTGAGACTACCACCTTGTAGAGATGTGGACTTTCACATTGATTTGTACCCTAGGATGACACCAATATCTACACTATAATATCAGATGCCTCCCCTTGAGCTTTGTGAGATGGGGGTATAGTTGGAGGACCAGCAGAAAATGGCATTCATAAGCCCTAGAATTTCTCTAGGGGAAGCCCCGATGTTGTTCACTAAAAAGGAAGATAGAAACATGAGGCTTTGTATAGACTAACGGCTCCTGAACCAACTGACCATGAAGAAAAACCTTCCATTCCCATGATTGATGATCTCTTAGACTAGCAGAATTGAGCTCGATGTTTTTCGATGTTAGACCTTAAATCTAGCTATCACCAGTTAAGGGCATGGGATGGGGATGTTCCGATGAAGGCCTTCATATGTCTGTATAGTTATTATGAGTTCTTGGTGATGCCTTTAGGAATGAACAATTCTTTAGAAGTGTTCATGGGACTCATGAACAGGGTCTTCAAGCCATTCCTCGATCGCATCATCATGGTCTACATTGATGGCATCTTTATATACTCGGTATTAGGGGAGAAACACACT
This sequence comes from Viscum album, assembly GCA_963277665.1. Taxonomy (NCBI): domain Eukaryota; kingdom Viridiplantae; phylum Streptophyta; class Magnoliopsida; order Santalales; family Viscaceae; genus Viscum; species Viscum album. The sequence goes on along the minus strand of OY728123.1, from coordinate 495,505,937 downwards.
ACAAACCTATCTATAGTTTTGGATACACTATGAGAGAACCAACATTATGACAAGATCTTGATGTTCAATTTCAGGATAGGGGAAGACCGCTTCTTAGGGAACATTATCTCGGAGGATGGAGTAGTTTTGGATCCAGTGATGATAGTGGTAGTGATTTCTAAGGATCCACACATGAGTTTGACCAAGGTGGTAATTTTTTTGGGATTTTCTGGGAACTACTAGATATTTGTACCAGACTCATCCATGGTTGTGGCACTCTTTTAGCATTGAAGAAGAAGGGGAAACCATTCCAATGGAAGAATAAGTGCCATTGGAGTTTTCAAGAGCTGAGGAAGAGGCTGACGATTCCCCCATCATGAGGCTACCAGAAGAGGGTGTTGGTTATTTAGTTGAATGTGATGCATCACAGACCAGGCTAGGTTGTGTCATAATGAAGAAGCGAGTAGTGGTCGCTTATGGATCATGACATTTGACACAATACGAGCAGATCTATGCAACCCATGACCTGGTGTTAGAAGAAGGGGACATTGCACTAGGGATTTGGTAGCACTACTTGATGGGAGAACGTTTTATAGTCTAATATAATCACAAGAGTCCCATGTATATCTTCTATCTGAAGGAACTGAACTTGAGATAGTTATGATGGCAAGAGTTCCTCTAGGGAGAAGATTTTTAGATAGTCTACACTCATGGGAAGGGTAATTAAGTAGCAGACGAACTCAGCAATAGGTATGGTCTAGACATGTTGAGTAAGGCAATAGAGAACCTATCCATGTTGTTGATATCATTCATAGATAGAGATGGTTATTTTTACCTCTAGTATATGACTACTACTCCACCATTTCATTAAATAGTTCATGAGGCTCGACATGGGGATGTAGACTACTAGGCACAACATGATCAAGTTTTCTTAGGATATCTTCTTGATGGGTTTTTTGAGGAGGGGATCCCAACATTATATTAAAAGGGCTCACTATGGTACCAATGATGCTATGAGAGGAGGTTTTGAGGGAGATCCATACATCCCTTTTAGTGGTGCATCCTGATGTGTAAAATATGTACCATGACCCCCATCATCAGTACCAGTGGTCAAGGATAAAGAAACTAGTGGTAGAATTTCTATCTTGATGCCTCACTTGTTAGCAAGTGATGGAAAAGAATCCAGTACTATAAGGTTTAGCATAAACACATATTTTACTAGAGTGGAAGTGGGATGGTATATCCATGGACATCATGAGAGAGATACCACGTATTTCCAAGGTCCATGATTCCTTTTGGGTGATCATTGACTGACTCACCATGTTGGCCAACATTCAACCCATTAGAGGGCAGGTATCAGTAGAGATCTTGGGAAGTCTCTACGTACAGTAGATTATAAGACCTCACGGTGTGACATCGATTATCATCTCAGATCATGATTCTCGTTTTAAATCGCGCTTTTTGATGGGTTTTTAGGAGGCATTCGGGACTCAACAATGCTTGAGAACCACCTTCTATCCATAGACAGATGATCAGACAAAGTAGAACATACAAACCCTTGAGACCATGCTTCGTGCTTCTATCTTAGATTTTAACCACAGATGGGAGGACCACCTACCTCTTATGGAGTTCTCATACAACAACAGTTATCACTCCTCCATTGGCATGGACCTATTTGAGGCCTTGTATGGATGACCATGCAGATCAACCATATATAGGATAGACCTAGGGGATTTTGTACTTATGGGTCCAGAGTTGGTATTGGAAACCACATAGTGGGTGAAGATCATCTAGGGGTGGATGAAGACTACACAGAGCCAACAGAAGAGATATGATGACAGGAGACAAAGACCATTGGAGTTTGAGGAGGGAGACCAGGTAATCATACAAGACTCACCCCAATGAGGATAAAAAAGGATTGGCTGGGATGGAAATATATCTATTAGGTTCATCAAACCATTGCAGATACCCCGCAATGTAGGTGAGATGGGGTACCATCGATCTCTCCCCCCATAAATGCACCTAGTTCATAATGTATTCCATGTGTCCTAGTTGAGGAGGTATGTGCATGATCCATCCAAATTATCAACTAGGGAGAGATAAAAATCACCGATGTGGTGACATTTATGGAGTTCCAGGAGGAGATAGTGGATCAAAAGGAGCATGTCCATTGTGGGTGGTCGATACCTCTAGTTCAATTTTGTTGGAAGCATGTCAATCTCCATGACATCACATGGGAGCGGGATGCTCAAATATATTCTCTATACCAAATTTTGTTTCCCTATTTTTGTTGTAACTTTAAGGAATGAAAAGAAACAAGGAGGGGATAATTTAAAGACCCATAAATTCCCTCTAAATTTATAAAATTTTATTATATTATAATGAGTCTGCGAAAATTTATGGCATGTGATTCCATGTCCCGATGTGCCCGAAATGGAATTTTGGAACTTTTTATGGTATGTTCAGTAAATGTACGTGTAGATTTTTCTATCTATTGAACCTTTTATCATAATTGAAATCTAAGAGAATCGTTGAATTCATAGAGACGAGGTTATATTATAGGGGATTTAACTTCGACCATAGTAGGTTAGGTGAAATTGTTAGTTTTTGTGTCTTTTTAAAAACAGTAAAATAAAATAATTGTTATTGTATTTTTCCTACCTCCTGTTGAGCGGCAGCAGTGGGACCGATGTGTTTTCAATCCATTAAATGTCTTTAAACTCCTATTCTGTAACTGCACTATCGGTAATTAATAGATTCAATCATTAATTAACCTCATTAATTCCTTAGTGTGTTACTCCGCCTCCCCCACCCCCTCTACTTATGTGAGGCTCAGGTTGGAGTCTTGACATGAATTCAACAATGAAAGAACTTCTAAGGATGTGACTTGACATCTTCCTACAACAGGGAACTGATGCTTGGACATCGCTGGAGTGATCGACAATGAACAACGATGGCTTCCACAGACAAGGATTATTCATCCACCACTGCAACATCTCCAGAGAATCTTGAGGTAGGGGTTTTGTTATTAAAATCATGTGTGATGTTTAATTACTTTGTTCATTGAATGGATGATGATTTATGGATGTGATATAATAAAATAATGATGAATTATTTATCTCCCTCTTTTTATAATTCTATCATGGATGGTGTGAGACAAACGAACAAGGTCTGAACCCTAAACTACTTCGTTTTAGGATGCATTCTTTGTGGCATAATTTTAAACATTACATAATGTGGAATTAGAAAGGTACACAATGACAGCGTTATCCCGGTAGTGTTGTAGGCATGTATGGATGGAAGAATGTACAAATGAATCTCACCCGGCGGCTGGTAGAAGCTCCACTAGCACGACACAGGGGCAACGACACCGGCGACTAGAAACGGTGGCGATTGTGGCGGTAGGAGCTCGCCGGTGATGGAAGATGGAGGCGCCGCTTGGCTCCGTGGTGAACGAGCAGGCGACTAGGTCACGGAATGCCATGGGGAAGAGTGGCGGAGCACCATTGTGCGCTGTTGTGAGCAATTCGTGGCTCCGAGCCACGACGAAGTTTGGGACCCTCTTTATGAGTTTCCCGCAAGTGACGAGGAAGCACCACATAGTACCTCCCATCATGGAGTCGAAAGCCTCCTTTGATCTATTAAGAAGGCTGACCGCGTGACCCCCACATAGCAGGTAGGCCCATCCCCTATGGCCCAGCACAACGGGCCGGCCCAGGCCAGTTCAGGATAGGTTGGGACTGACAGAGACTAGGTGGGTTGACCTGAACGATCTTGGGTTGGCCCAAGACGGGTCATATAGGGTCGGTGGGATTGGGTGGGGTCGTGTAGGTCCAACTGGGCCGGACCAGACCCGAACCCCTCTAGGGCCCATATAAGATTAATAGGTGATATCATGTGAACCAGACGTCTGTTTGAAGAACCATCTTTAGAACTGAGATCCATTGAGTGAGATGATCTTTTTGAGTTTCCCCAATAGAGTTTTTCAAAATTTTGGAATACCAACAGGTTGGATCGACCCTGAATCCAACTGGGCCATCAGCACTAAAATTCCAATTATGTTTAGATCAAGTGTCTGGTTGATGCACTCCCTATTGCGTTAGAACCCTTAAGACAGGACAAAACAATGGGTAACTTCTACATGTGACTTTGTGCCAATTAAAATACGACCAATGGATTTAGTAGTGGTTTCTCCTAGAAACAAGCATACAATGAGTAAGAATCATGATTCTGGATGAGACGTGAAGATTGAAGAGAGATTCTCTGTTATTTTTCATCGATGAATTCTATGTAAATCAACACCTAGAGATTTTATGTGAAGAAACATGTTCAATTATTTGTGACTCCACACCAATAAATTCTTTTTGAATATACACCCTTCGATTCTGTGTGAATTAGCATCAAGTGATTATTTTTGAATAAACACCATAAAATTTCTGTGTGAATCACTACCTAGCAATTCTGTATAAATCAGAACCCAATGATTCGATGTCATACAACACCGATCAATTCTGTGTGAATCAACACAGAGTGATTCTGTGTGAATCATCCCCCAGTGATTCTCTGTGAATCATCACCTATAAATCCTGTATGGGTCTTACATGTTTAGTAAATATTGTTCCATTGTTTGGTAGCAGTAGTGGTTCTTGAAATAGTTAGATGATCTAGCCTTACAACTAATCATGTGTACTTCTTTTCATTAGGTATATCTCATTTTGAGCTCTGCCAATTTCATTGTGCTTTGTGATTAAGATCATGCTTATGTAATTACATAGTGGAATTCACATAGATCATTGGGGGTATCGGGATACCTATTGAGTATTTTTTTACTCACTCATGCATGAGTTTCTCCCACACCATGTTGTGTCTTGTGTCGACGATGGGCAGCCTTGATTGAGACTCGAGGAGCTAGGACTTGAAGGTGGACTACGGTGATGGTTTATTTGGAGAATTGTGGAGATGCGTTGTACCTACACTTCATGTAGGATTATCAGTGGAAGATCTCCAGAGTTTCTTCCAGATATCTGTTGTAGTTTTATATTTTTATTTGGGCCCGTAATCTGTCCCATTACATTCAGCACACACTTTTAATATAATAATTTTACATCTTATTTGAATTTTATTTCGTTATAGTATGTGTGTTTTTATAGGTTTAGAAAAAATTTCTTACCTTTTTAGGGATATGCTTTTCTGTTCTAGTCACCAACCCCTAGCCTATGGAAGGCAGGCCTAGGGTAGTCAGGACACATGCCCTGTGGGATGGGTCGTGACACAATATAAATAACAACAAATTATTTTAGTTATATTACACATTGGGCTTATCCTTTGACAATCAACATCATCATCTATAAATTTCCTCTATAATGAATTTTAATGAAAATTTGAATTAACAAAATCATATCCCTGAAGAGTGTTACTCTAGGTGAATAGTTAGGGAATAATCACCATGAAAATGAATTATTGATGCCATATAATTTTTCCAGTTATATTTTTCACTATATCCCCTAGATTCGGTTTCTCCAAAACACATCTACAATAAGAATCAAGACATGGATGTGTTCCCCAGAATCCTACACAATATCAACCTTCAAAATCATTATCATGTTATATTATACATAATATTTACCATATGGTTATCACCATAGTCCTCCAATCCTAATAAACAATTGTTAACTAAACTCATCACCTATACAATCTATAGAGTCCCAAAAGATAAATACATATTTATTATATAATTTTCCATTAATAGTCAATACAAAAAAAATTCATCCATACTCTAATCCTAAATTCATTACATTCTTTGGAGACTAGATTCATAATATATTAATTTCATAAATCATATTTAATTTTTACCAAATATAATTACTCTTACTTATATCATACATAAAAACATTTCTCTTATCATGGTGAGGAAATCATAAGAAACTGTGTCTTCATAATCTCAATATGGTTAATCAATAGAGATATAATTAATTTATCATACATATCCATAAGATAATTATAAGGGAATGAGATAATGACCATAAAAATGTTAGTACCCAATCTATAAACGATCATAAAAATAAATCAATGTAGAAAATATTATCAAAATAATAGGAAATATTTATAATAGTTTAGAATCATCATTAATTTGTTATGAGATATCAGATAATAATAGTGAAATTTTTCTATGGATATAATATTACCACCGTATGAACATGTATAAATTGTAATATGATAACTCATTATGTTATTGAAATGAAATCATTCACTCACATAAATATATGTAAGTGAAACATGGTGTGGACAACATTTTAAAAACATGAACACCATGTATATTTTTAATCTTATATACCATAAAAATAGGTATATATTAACATCATCACACAATCTAATGGGTGGAGAGTTTTACATATTTACATTCATAATATAAAATATCCCATAAAAATGATTGAGGAGAAAAGAGAACTCTGGTGTGTCTTGGACTCATTTCATGTCTGGTACACTGAAAATGTGGAAGGAATATTTGGTTGTGTGGTTGTCTGGAACCACACAACCAATGGTGTAAGCTTGTGCTACCTGTTGCGGGTTCCGGCAGGTGGGTAGAAACACATTTTTCACACGGTTATTTAAATAGTGCAACTAGACGATGCACAATGTTTTATGTCAATAAAATAAAATAGGGTTTCACCGTTATTTTTAGTTGTTTTATTTTATTTTAATTTCATTATTTTATTTTCATTTTTCGTTATTTTATTTTAATTTATTTTTATTTTCTTACTTTTCATTTATTTTCTCATTTTCCCTCATTTCTATCCTTCCACATATGGCCACGATCCCCTATTGTGAATGGTTCCCTTCTACCAATATATTATTGGGGATATTATATGTTTCACCACTATTTTTGGTATATTATCATACCCAATGGATGTGATGGAAATATCTTCACACACTCCCTCTCTTTCACCCATCTATTTCATGTTACCTCCATCACCCATTGGTTTATCAAAACATTCTGATTTTTCCTTATTTTGGGTTTTTAAATTCATCAAATTTCACATATTTTAATCTGAAACAATCTTTTCTTCAAGGAGTATATTGTTTTATTATTTCATGGTTAGCTGGCTATACCTGTTTCCCATCATTTCATTGCATTTTAAATAACTCTTAATTTTTTCCACATTTCAAAACATCTAGTGAAGATCAATATCACTTATTAAATTTATTAGACTAACATTCTATGTTTGTAAGGCCCCCTCTTGTATTGAAACACATTCATGGGGTGATCTAATATCCTTTGGCAACCAATTTCGGTTCACTATCTATTATGGCCTTTTATTCCATTTTTTGTAAAGTGGGTTAATTTTTGTTGTTGTCTGTAACACCATGTATTTGTGATAAATTGATAAAATAAATTATTTGGGGTGTTGAACTATAATATATATCACAATTATTATTAATGTTCATGTTTCTTATGGTAATCCATAAGGAAAAACTAAATTCCATTTCTTATTCTTGTTCTATAGGGAATGAATTTTTTTATAATTACACTTTCAGATGTAATTTTAATTCATATGTAGTGTTTTTAATTGCTTATAATTGGTATTTCATTTAAATTTGTGCTGAATAATGATGCAATAATAAATGTTATATATTCTTAAATAAATTTTTTATATGAAAATTCAGGTTTTTATAATAACAACCCTCTAAGATAGGTTCATATCCATATAATATAAAAATTTATAATTATAAACTAAATTCATGTTTTGTTATTTGGTGTTGGTGTTTTCTATATGAATTATACCATGATAAATTTTCTCACCATATTTTATTTCAAGAGCCTTGCCTTTTTAGTTATCGTTTCCTGATCCATTTAAATGACATGAACTGAATTAAATATTTTGGGTAAATTTGGTAGATTGAACAATTAAATTTCATGTGATGACAAGACACTTTTTAAAGTACATGTTTACCTCTTATGCCCAGGTTATGATGGATTATATTTCCTTGTAATAATAAATGTACCATAATTGATTATTTCAAATTTCATGAAAACATATATCTTTTATAGTGGAATAAAATTATAAATTCATTCCTTGATATATTAACGCTTTCCTTTCCTTTTTTGTGCATAGCTATTAGAATGAGTTGACAAGGGTTGGGTTAGAACATGGATTATGTATGAAGGACACATTGTTGTACTCCTGTGAATGGGTGGTTATAGAATGATGTGTCAGGGGAGAAGCATTTGATTTTTACATGAGGGATTCTTGATATATTTAATATAAATCTCAGTTACCGTAATTCTCTTGGGGAGAAATCTTGGACAGACCCATTGGTAAGATGGCTATTCCATGGCTTCTTTGGTACTATGCCTACTAGTGATATACGTAGGAAAAAATCAGAGTAAAAAATACACATGTGATACGTCGGAATCCTTGTGGATCACATAGTACATTCTCAGTGTTATTCGATTCCATCAGATGTACAATAGGGATACATAGAATTCAGCATAGATCACCATGCACAGTCTCACACTCCACTACTAGATTTGGAAGACTTGTTCAAATATATTTTATTTCATGTCATTCATTTATTACTATATATTACATAATTAATATGTTTTTGTGAAAACACTCTTTCTCTTAATAGAACACTTTTTAATGACATGATAAATGAAACCCTTGAAAAATCATATTCTTTCGGTTATTACTTCTTAGCATTTCATTTCTATATTATCATTTTTAAACAAATTATTTCTTTTATAGGTATGTTATTTAGACTCTCGACATAAGTTGAAGCATGTGGTTTGGAAAAATTTCCCACATGGAAAATCAGACCACGTTGTTTTTATTTTATTATTCAAATTCATGAATTTAATTTAACATGCACACTTTTATCTGTTTAAAATTGTAATGGAAAGGCCTAGACATTATGGTTTTTGGTCTATTGAGAATATATCTCACACCTAGCTTGGGAATAATATGGTTCCTGAGTATAATTTATGCATTCATTTATGGATAATAGAAAACATGCCAATTTTGATGCTTGATTTCTTCACTATCTAGGATGGAGCTTTAGGTGGAGTACGGAGCCTATGCTCGAGATGTTGTGTAGTAGTTTTTTTTATTTTAGGATTTTTTTAATATTTCAAAACATTATTGTACCATTATACCCCTAAAATATTATTTTCAAGGTATCATAAATTGAAATCATTTTGTTATTTGTTCTGACTATTCAGCTTCTAGAATTATAATTTATTCTATTTCGGTTATTTAACAACTTTTTCTTCTCTCTTCATATTCATATAATTCTTTGCACTTATTTTGTATTATTTAATATTTTGTTGAACCATTTCATATGAGGGAATAGTATCTTCACATACACACCTATGCCCCCATTTCTAGTAGGGAACCTCTTATGTTTAGGGAGATGGGCTTGTGGTCTTCTTGTCCTCTATCCTAGGTCCCAGTTCAGTGGTATTTTAGGGATGACACTAGAATGTTGATTCAAATAAATTTTTTTCATACTAATTGGGATAGAAAATATATAAGGATAAAGGAATTTTGAATTTACCATTTCCTTGGACATATATAACCCCATTATATGGGATCACCAAATTGTCTAGGTTGAGAATTGATGTTATTGATTATTCCATTTATAGTTGATACGACATCACAGTTGGTTGGAGCACTTTTTTTGATATTATTTATATTGGTATTACTAAAATGATGAATTATATTAAAACATCCCGATTAAATGATGGAATGGAATTATATGAATCATACCATAAATAATTGGAATTAAAATCTCATGAATAGTTCCAAGTCATATCTACTTTCAATGTGCATATTTAAATTTGAATGTGATTGCTTCTGTGATATGTTATTGTATCATATAGTTCCAACTATTTTTAATTATATAATTTTTCCAGTTCATTATGAATGAGATTGTTTTGTGTCAGATGAAGTGGACATTTAATTTCAATTACTATGTTGTATGGGCCCTAATAGAATGGAATTATGATACACCTAATTCAAAATATTTAACTGAAATTATATTATTAAAAATGATATATATAAATATCCACTATTAAAATGACTAGGGAATTTGATATGTGTGACATTGACTTGATCATTACATGTGATATGGGTGGTAGTCCATGTTGTAGAGATACAACAGAGGTCTCATTTCATATTATCTAGAAATGAATCTTAGAGGAGGTTAACTATTTTGTTATGCTCAGAGGTTGGCTATACAAAATTCCTCTTTTATCTCTTTCATGATTTATGGTACCATAATTAAAGGATTGATTTTTACCTTACCACTTTTTCATTCCTTATATGTTAAATATATTATTTATTCTTTCTCAATGGTGCATGCTTGGAAATTGTATATCTATTCCACTATGACGTCCTTGTGTTCTACACTAAGATTGTGGTGATGAGACCACTGCAGAGGTGGGGTTCCATGATCTACACAATATATCTCATGTAGTTACTCCAGAGTGACCTCCTACTTATCATCCAATGGGTGTCTATTCTTAGTTCAGAGATAGATTTATCATGCTCATAAAGACTATTCAGAGTGTTCCTAGGATTTATACAACTATGGAAGAGCATAAAGGATAATTTTAGTACATCATCCTCCCACCTTCTCATTTAATGGAGATCCTTATGTCTCAAATTCATGTATAGACTCTATTATAACAATCTACGGCCATCTTGAGACACCTCTAGAGAGGTTTTTCGATCATGAAATCTATATGATTCAAGAATCTACCAAGAATATGTGTGATATAGTTTCTCTGACATAGTGTTAGAGAGAAATGGTTTTTTAAGATTTCCAGATGGATTTCTTTGATCACTTCTTCCTAGAGACTCTGAAAGAGGATCATGATATGGAGCTCTTGCATATAAAACTAGGCTATGTGATAGTGTTTAAATATTATTATCACTTTACTGAGGTTCACTTTTTTTCCTTCTCTGACTGGTGAATAATTGACGATTGTGATACATTTATTTGGATGGGATCAGGTACTTTGTCTTCTCATATGTGAACAATATTTTGTTGGTGACCATTACATAATTAAATCTCCATTATTTTTGTCTTATGAGGTAGGGAGGTTCAATTATAATGTAGGGTGATGGTTCTTCTATGGGTAAAAAGAGTTCATTCAATGGTTTCCATGGGGGTTGATCCTTCAAGATGGAACACACTGATAACACTATTGTACGTCAGTTGTGTTTCTGGATCCCCCATAGAAATCCCCAATTCATGAGGAACCATATAGAATTCCAAGCTTATGAATGGATGTGTCCCCTTTAGGTCTTCATCCAATACATTCCTCTAGAATCCAATGGTAGGGGTTCCTTTGTATATTCTCCTTCAAGAATATGATATGATATGCCATGTTAGGAAGGTAGTTAGTCTTATACTAGATAATTATGATAAGGATGTGGATTTCATGGTGACACATTTATTCAACAATACATTAGAATTGACCGAGTGGATTTGGTATGGATAGTCAGGTGACATCTCAGGTCCGAGGTTACAGTGATATGTATGTAGTTAAATTAGTACTGGTGGAGTAGTGTCTAATGATATATAAATTTACAGTCACAAACCTTTAATACATTACTTTTGTTTCATACCTCTTTGATATAGGTGTTTCACAATCATCTATATCATTTGAAATTGTTGATATTTTGGGTCCTTTCATCAGGTACTGTAGTAATGTTATGTATCTCGACTCTCCGTTGGGTGAAAAAATAAGAAATACAATGGTTCCATGAGTTCTCCCTCGAGATAGGTGGACAATATTTATTATAGAATTTTTCTAGCCTCATTGCAACTGGCGTTGAAGTCATTGTCAGTATGTAATGGTTCATCTTTTATTATGACTTAGAGTATTAAAATATTCATCAAGTGACATTCACTAATCTTGAGTGAATCACATATATACATAGTGGAGAATGGGATATCCAAGTATATCATGCTAGACCAATGAGTTCTAGGATGGGTAGATAGATATATCAGATATTGAGTCACATTATAAGTGATCATGGGCTTCATTCAGTGGAATATCATTCTATTATGGATCATTATAGGGTCATATTCCCTAAAAATTTATCTGGATTACCTCTGTAAAGAGAGGATGAGTTCATTATTGATCTTGTTTCAGGTGATGCACTGGAGTTCATTCCTCTATATAGGATGGATCCTAGAGAGATTTGGAAACTCAAGAAGTTTCTATAATCTCCTGAGGAGAAGGGTTTTATTAAACCAATAACATCTCCATGGGGTTCATTGGTCATCTTCACCATGATGAGAAATAGTACCCTAAGGTTTTATGTGGATTACTGTTGACTGAGCTAGATTACGGTAATGAATCAGTATCAGTTGTCTCATTAAAAAAACCTCCTCAACTCCCTGGGGGAGAATTTGTTTTCTCCATTATCGATCTATAGTCGGGATATCCTCAGTAGCTTCAGATATAACCAGATATACCATATACAATGTTCCAATGATGATATGAAATCTAGTATTTTTTGGTTATGTAGAACGATCAAATAAATATGCCTACAGTCTTCATGGATTTGATGAATCTTGCTTTCCACTGATATCATGTTTCTGTTGTGGTAGTATTTTCATATGACATCATACTGTACTCGTGCTCAAGATAGAACCATTATAATAATCTAGACATCATGGTGACTATAATGATAAGTAACCTACTATAAGTTAATAGTAGTAAATTCCACTTTTTGATCTGTAGGTTTAACTTCGTGTGCATGATCATATTAGAAGAATGCATGTCATTTGAAATAGATAATATGAGTGTAGTGGATTCCTAGGGGAAATCCATGAATGTTTTTCAAATATGATCCTTATTAGGGAATTCAACAAACAACGTTTATTTCATCTAGGACTACTCCTATGTATCAGATCTTCTTATGACCCAACAAAATATGGGTATGCAGATCATCTAGTCTGAATCCTATGAGAATGAATTTTAGGAGTTAAAGGGAAAACTTAGTTCGGTGATGCTTCTTATTCATCCTATGGTTTAATGGAGTTATGCATGGCATTATAATTCTATAGAAATCAGATTAGGTGGAGTTATGATCCAAGGGGACCAAGTCATAGATAATGTATCCTTCTAGTTAAGGCCTCTTAAGCGTAACTATACTACACATGATGTCATGATTGAAATTTTGGTTCATTATTTTAATATTTTTAGGATCTATCTTTTGGGGAAGAGGATCATTTATTACATAGAATATAAACTATTGAAAAACATATCCACCCAAAAATATTTGAATATGAGGTAGCCATGGTAAGTTGAATACCTTTAGTTGTTTGACATTAAAACTTTTATACACATTGTAAGGGTAATTTCATGCTGGATTATTTCATCCTCAAGACTCAGACTCATGATATCTAGACCCTATGTAGTGAGTGGAATATTATGGACTTATTTTCTTTCTTTTAAATTGAGGATATATATTAATAAGAAAAAATAGTTTTATCAGCTATTCTTTTGACACCCACTCCAATGGAATGAGTCCTCATGTGATATTTATCTTATTCCAAGTGATAAATTTTGAAGGAGACTGTTGCATGAGAGAAACAGCGTCTTTGTTGGATTTTTGAATGAAATGATACAATTCTCTATCATGGAATTTTGTGGGGGAAATTTAGATATTCATAAAGAGTTTATGGGGGTACTCTATGGCATAGTTTCGAGATTTCATCAACGGTTTATCATGATTAATGGAGATATTAATTATTTGTATGAGTTTCCTAGTATAAAGAATAAGATAAGTGGTTTCATCATTTGGAGCTCCACCTTCTATATAGTGAAGGAATTACACCAATGAACATAACGAATCCTACAAAATCTATATATTCTTGAGTAAACATTAATTGAAAAAACTAGGTTATATTTTTTTATAGACTCTCAGAGTTCTCTTCATGATAATATAGTAGTGTGTGTAATCATCAATAGGACGACAAACGTCGTGAACATTATAAAAATCATGGAGACATTCTATATCGATGACCTAGAGTAGATAAATATTGATAATTTTGTTCAACTTCATGGTTTTTCCCTTTATAAAATAACTTATAATGGTAACTTCTTCACATTGAGGTTCTGGAATGGGTAACGAAATTCTCTAGGTTCATAGGTTCTCTTATGTAATTCTTATCAAATTCAAACATATATAGATTTCGAGAAAACTATACAGGTGTTAGAGGATGTGTTGTGGGAATGTGACCTTGATTTTGGAGGTTCTTCAGAAAATAATATTCCCCTGGTTTAGTTTTCCTAGAGTATTAGATTCCTTGAAAAAATTTACATGGATCTATATTGGGTCACATAGGGTAGACCATGACTTCTACTGGTATATTTGGTTGAGGCATGTCTAAAAAATCATCTAGGACCATATATCATTCCGAAGACATAAGGGAAACTCTATATGATTCATAATACGATTGATACAACATAATAATGGTATAAGTATTATACAAACCATCTTTACAGACCTATAGAATTCATGATGGGTCATCGGGTCATTAAACTTTTTTTTCAAGGTTGGGTGAATGGTGAATCATGATATATGGTACGTTATTTCCTTGATTTTTTGGACTATTAAATATAGTAGAGATAATTGGGTTAGAATCCTATTAGTTATTGTTACCTTAGAGGTATAGTTCCATGAATGGCCTCTTTAATGTCTCTCAGCATCAACAGTATCATCAAGAACCATCTCATTTGTTTGAAACTCACAATGTCAATCATGAAGAGAATGTATCCTCTGAGGGGAATCTAATACATATCTTATTCTGTATCACAATGGTTCTACAAAGTAGGTAATTTCATATCATCTTGTTTTTATAGAACCACAAACCTATTTAGGATGATACCTATGATCTTTAGGTCATTGTATTTGTGCATTGGATGAATCACTTCTCAGATGAAACTCCACTACCCTCGGAAGAGAAACTCTGGGTCAAGGATTATTAAGGGAGGGATGTAACATCCTGAAATTATCCATGGTGTGGACTATTTGAATGTTTTTGATTCGTACCATAAAACAGACCTTAAATGATTTATATGGGTAAATGAGATACCTGGTGTGTCCAGGTCTTTTCTGATGTCCCACACACATAAAACATGGGAGGTAGACTATCTAATGTAGTTGTCTATAATATTATGAACAAGGGAATTTTCATGTTTTGGCCATTTTAGGATCTAGAAAGTTGGAACACACACAATGTTTACAATTATATTTAAACTTTTCAACAAAAACTTCTACATTATACTTTGTAGAAAATAAAATAAAATATATGTTTTCACTGTTATCATTTTGCGTTTATATTATATTATATTTTTTAATTTTTATTTTATTCTTTTTTCTATAATATTATTATCATTTTATTTTATTTTTATTTAAATTATTTAAATTATATTTATTTTCCTTTATTTTTTCATTCCACCCTAATTTCTCCCCTTCCACACGTGGCCCCCTCTTCTCTTGGCCATGGTGGCCTTCTCCTCCTCTAATATTGGTGATTTTTTATGTTGAAACAATATTTTATGTTACGTGTTGATTTTTTTTTGGATTCACTGGAAATCACATAATATAATCTCTCCCCATAACCCATTTATTTTATGTTACATCCATCTTATAATATGTTATCTTTTAGTGATGGTTTTATGCCCAATGTTGGGGGTTTTGTATATCATCAGATTTATTTTATATTATCCTTAATCAATGGATGTTGTTGGACGTAGAGAGTGTTATGAAATTGAGGATGGGTACATACACCTTTTTATCATAATTTAGTTGTGTATTAAATATTTCATCATTTTTTCACGTTTTGGAATATTCTAGGGAGGATAGACATTTCAAATTAAATTATTTAGACTGCATTCTGGTTTCCATTATAATCCCCACATGTAGAAAACCCATATTAAGGGGGTGTCTGCTTCACCTTCAAACACTCCATTGGGTTCCACACCTGTAATGTAACATATTTCCAACTATATAAAATGAAAAAATTATTTTCAAAAAGTGTATCAACTTTTTTTTTTCTGTTTAGTATGATAAAATAAATTTATTGGGGGGTTGAACTCTAAAATGGATCTCTTTTATTTTTCTTGTGCATGATTCTTTTGATGATCCCATTGGTATAACTAAATGGAATTTCTTATTAAAATTCTAAGTTGAATAAATTTCTTATAATTTCTCTTTAACATTGTAATTTACTTATATATATAGTTGGAAATATTGGTTATGATATGTATTTCATTTTAATTTGTTCTAAATTATGATGGTAGAAAATATAAGAAATTTTATGAAATAAATTTTTTATATTGAAATTCATGCATTATTGTGAAATCCCATCTAATGAAAAATAAAATTTCATTAATGTTAAAATTTTATGATTACAGAGTAAATGAATGTTTTAATGCTTGGACTTCTTGTTTTCTATATGCTTTATACCATGTTCAATTTCCCGCATTATTTTATATAAACTGCCTTTCATTATTAGTGATATTTTCATGAGCCATATAATGGGAATGGAATAAATTAAATTTTTTTGTAAGACTATTATCTTTCACTTTTAAATTTTTTATGACAAAATGTAATGGTGTGACTTCCATGTTTTGGAGTTATTTCTTTCTTATGAGGAATTTTATTTCCTTACAATATAAAATGTTCCATTGTTGATTAGTATAAATTTCCTAGAATGAGATGGATAATTAAATGGAATGAAATTAAAAATGAATTCCCATATATAATAATGATCTACTTTTCCATTATATTATTTTATTTTTCACTCACATGAAATGGTTTGGGTGAGAATATTGGTTCGATATTAAGGACATGTGGATTGATTCCCCAAGACGAGAATTTATATCATGATGTAGCGAGGGAGATGCATTGGATTTCATGAAGAGGGATTCCTGGGAAATTTAATATACTTATGTGTGATATCAGATCCCTTGGGTAGAAGCCATAGATGAAACCACTTCCAATATATCTTTGCAATTACTTGAGTGATACATGGTCCTCTGGTGAGATACCAGGGATAGAATCATAGTCACTATGTCTCGAGTAATTATAGGGTCTCTATACGGATCCCTTGGGAAAAGCATGGGGGTAATTTATTACATCATATGTAATATATATATAATTTGGATTCATCTTAGATTATAAGATATGGGTTTAGACTCTACCACTATAATTGACAGAATTGACGAATAGATTGTATTTCATGTGATGAATTTATTAATTTATCATTGAGAATCATTATGTTTTCCTGACACTTTTATTTCTCTAATTAGAAACATATGCTGATGACATAAGAAATATACTCCAATCCCAAGATCATGATTGGGGGTATTACTTATTATCTTGTGAGGTTTATGTTGGAATTTGTATAAATATATTCCCTTGAATAGTTACATTATTCATACCACAATAATAGGTCGATGAAGGTGGTTTGGGAAACGTTTTACCTTGGGATCCCTGACCAATATATAAATATTTTATTTATATAAATTATTTATTATATATTATCTAGAGCAATGATATATATTTTTAGAATGACATATGAAGGTCTAGAAACCATGGGTGCCAGCCTATTGAGATTATATCGTACACCCTTCTCTAGCACTATTTCTACCAGAGTGGACTTTATGCATGTATGTATGGATAATGGGAAGCATTTCACATCCATTTCATATTTTTATACTTTGGATAGATCTTTGGTGTAAGGGGACTGAGCCAATGCTCGAGAATTTGTGTAGTAGTTTCTGGAATTTTCAATTTTTTTATTGGAATGAGTTAATTAATGTACCCCCATACCCCTACACAATTATTTTTCATGGAATCATACATTCAAGTCATCATTGTATTTTTTCTGACTTTTCAACTTTTTCAATTTTATTTCATATGTTTGGGTCATTATCTTCCTGTATTTTTGTATTCTTATTCATTCAATTATAATAATTATTTTGTATTATACAACTCTAGGTTACACCTAATACTATTTGGGAAATTACTCCACACAGATACACCCATGGACCTCACTACTAGTCATCTACTAAAGGAGCTTGGATATATGTTCTTGAGTTCTTGTGGCCCCCCATATTAGGGATCAATTTGATGGAACTCATGGGGGGATGTTACATCTATTAAAATTCTTATCGGTATGATAATCAGGGATACACATGAAATTATGATTATAAAATCATTATTATGGATAAAATATTTAACTTTTCTGTTTTATATCTTTATGATAATAATTGGATCACTATATTATACACAAACCTCATATTATCATAATCTATTCATATGTATGCCACAGAATCATGAAAAAATTTATGATTTCATCATAACATCCCTTGTGTAAAATAAAATTATAGCCACCCATACTTTTCATATATATATATATATATATATTCCATATTAATACATTAATATTTAATATATAACATTTCATTCCTCTAACGAATAATTTGGAATACTATCATTGGAAACAGGAAAAAAAAACTTGTTCATAAAATATCAATAAAATATCCAAATTAATTCTTCATCACTATACAACTTTAACAAAATAGTAATATAAATAATATTATTTAACACCTAGGGAAATGATACATACAAAAAGGGTTAGATCCCTTATTACAGGAAATAACGGTATATGAACATGATATTAAACTTTTAAAACTATGCCCTACACATCAAAAATCATATTATTATGTAATTTCATTATATTAGTTGTCAATAAGGCACAAATCTAATGGAAATCAAATAACAAGAAGCATGAAAAAATATCATAGGAAAAATACTTTTATTTGATGAATCAATATATGCAAATAATATCCATTCTTTTCTAATCATGTGTATTTTCCATGTATATCATTGTATAATGGGTTTTTTCAAAAACCATATTAGTAGTCATGGTTTTCTCCCATGTATATCATAGTGGATATAATTCCTTATTGAATAGGGTTCATTCCAACTTCAATTTACCTTTATCTCAATATATATTAATATCTAACCAATTCATTATTGGGTGAGGTAGTTACGACCAATAAAACATATGTGTTCTAAATGATTATAATCTAATCATCAAAACTAAACCCATGAAATGAAATATTATTGATAAAAATTTTAACATAGAATAACCCATGGAAAAATAATTTTCTTAACATACATAAATAAATCATAAAAATGTTCTATCTAAATAAATAATTAGGATGGTATCCTAGGATCATAAAACATATAATGAATATGTGAAATCAATTGCTTTTATCTTTGATGATTAGAAATACCTATAATGTATCATTAAAACCATAATGTGGAAAAAAACCATTAAAATTTTAAGACAAGTGTAAATAAAATTATGAATATAATGTAAACATTTGATTGACTATAATAATATAAAATTCTAAATTAATCTATAATGAAATTATATTTCAAAATTATGGGGAAAACTTTTCATTCCATATAAGAAAAAAATTCATTAATTACATATTTTTATCAAAATATTTGATTAACAAGTTTTCTTTGAAAATGAAAAAAATATTTCCTTTATACTATTTTTATGAATGTCAACAATAGTTAAATATTACATTATAAAACCATATATGATTATAAAACAATTGTTTTAAAAGCATTTTTATAAAACATGGATATGGAAGAAAATGGTTTTCTAAACAAATAGTGAAATGAAATATATTTTCCTTAAAAAACAGTATCTTCATTAATATGATTTTTAATTTTAATGGAAAACCAATTATTTTATATAAATAACATGTTTATATGTAATTTTATATGGATATTTAATTATATATCATAATATTTCATTATTAGAGTCATAGTTAGAATCATTCTGGATAAAGAATTAGATAATGACATAAAACCATTTCTTCAAGGTCAAAATTATTCAAAAGAACTCTAACATCTTATATAATAAAAGTAATCATTATTATAAATCTATAAATGATTCATTTTTATTCTAAAAATATCATATATTATCACATTTTAACTTTTCATCCCAATGTTTTATAAATAATTTTTTTTAAATCATCATTTTTGGTTGTTAACTATTTCATTTATCTGGAGAATTTCAACATAGAATATCTGGAACTTGTAATATTATCGTAGTGAAATCGTAATAAAAATATTAATAATGATAAAAATATCAATTATATTAATTATGTACATTTTTGTAGAAATATATTAATTTTGATGATAAAAAAATGAATTTCCCATTTCATGGAGATGGTTGGATATCTGTAAGCATGAACATCATATTATTTTTATGATGTGAAGAATAAATTAATTTTAAATATTAATTAAATGTTATAAGATCCTTATTATTTCATATATTTCATATATATTCATATTACTATTCTAAATTAACTTTCATGTGAATTATAATTGAAAAACTAATCACATGGCTTCGTGGATCTAGCAGTCCACAAGTATGCCTAAAAGACATCGTTATTTCCAAATATCATTTATGGAATCTTCTTAGATGTGATATTATAACTATTTATGTATAATTAATTAATAAATAACATATATAAACATATACACATTTAACCAATAGTAATACATATCAATTCAAGATGGATATGAAAAATGAATTATATATTTGGATGGAGATAGTAAGTTGTACGTACGAATGGGTGATACATTACCTCTAATTTAATGGAAAATGGGGTTTATAATTATTTAATATTAATAATAATATCATTTCATAATATTTTGGTTTTTAATGTTATTATTTTATGATAATACCATGTTTTATGAGGGGTAAAAAAGTGTATAAAAGAATGTGACTAGTTGAGGTAATTATCGCTTCATTGATATAACACTTAGATATAATATAAAGGTACCTAGGGATTCACTCATGGTATGATTATAACCACTAAAATGTGTATATGGGGGTTTAAATGGGATTTTTTTAGACTTTTTTCATTCTATAAGTCTCAATATGGGGTAAATTAGTGGGGGAGGGGGTTCACATTTAAATAATGGATGTGGTAACATTTGGAATTAGTCAAAATATTAAATTTTAATGAACACATTATGAAGAAAAAATTGTCAAAATTTCCATAAATTATAATATATTGTGGTATATGTTTTAAAAAACAAAGTTAAATATGGATACTATTTTTGTCAATTTATATCTTATCGATTTGAATAACATGAACTTAACTAATTTTAAATTTAACAATGGTAAAAATATTATATTAATGGGTAACAATGTTTACATATAAGGTAAAAATTGGAACATAAATAGAAATGTTAAGAAAAGTTTGACTGTATCATATCAACAGTGACTAATTTAAATATATATATTACTTTAAAAAACATAATATATTATTATATTGATAATATATCAGTATTTTTATTTCTGAAACTATTAATATAGTTTAATATAAATGAGTCAATGGTAATCATTTAATTAAAATATATTTTTTATGAAAACAATGAGGCATATTCATCAATTTAAATAATGTAATTCTTTTTCCTGATAAACTTATATAACTTTTAATGTTTTAAAACATAATTGTTTTATTTTTAAATTAATTGAATATATATTATTAATTCTGTGTGTGAGCATTTTGGGGAGATAATTTTTATTATTTATAAATAATTTACCATAATAAATATTTTTTCATTATATTCAAAACTAATACTATTATTTGTAAATAAATAGTTTTTTACTTATGTTAACACATAAAGGATGTGTAAAATTAACAGAGTTTCATTTTGTATTTTTCATCAATTCAGAAAAACATATAAATCTTCTTAATAGATAAGGGAGAATTAAACTAATACATTTATATCCCAAATTAAATAATGGACTAATTAATTTAATGTAATAATAATTAAGATTAAAAATTTTGTGCTACACAATTATTTTTTATCTAGATTTTTCAAATTTTCCCTTTACCCTAATGATAAATTTTACCATGGTTTCTAATTATATTGACCAAAAACACAAGGACCAGTATTAACAAAATAATGATCCTAATTTATATATATAACATATTTAATCTAATTTAATAAAATTTAATTTAATAAATTAATTATAATTTAAATTCCAATAGTGAGATAAAATGATTTCTTTAGAAAAAATACATTTTCATGTATAAAACTATAATTGTACATATCTTATAACAAGATAAATATTTGTTGAATGATTACAACATTTGAAAAATTAAAAAAGATATAAATTTTATTAATATAATAAAATTAAAGAGATTAATTAAATTAATTAATTTTAAAATACATTAAACCCATGAAAATATATTTTCCAAAAAAGATTTAATTTTTTGTCAAAATGTTTTTTTTAATTTATAATGAATAGATGAAAAGTGATTTACTTGTATATATAAAACATCATAATTTTTTCATAATTTATTTAATCATGTTTTAAACCTCCAATCCAATGGTTAAGAAATAAATATTAATTAAATAATAATATATTAATATTAAAATGACTTTTTTATAATCATTATAGCATGATATGAATGATATCTAATTAAAAAAACTAAAATAGGATGTTTTCATTAAACATTTCAAGGTGTTACATTATACCCCCCCCCCCCTCAGAATGATGTTTTCCCTATAAAAGTTTTCCCTGTGATACATTCAAATGGGGACACTTTTTCCTCATTACACCCTTATATAAACACATTTCTTTCTCTAATTAGTGGTTTCTCTTGAATAAAATTACCATGTGTGCCGTATTGTTTTTTATATCATTTTCTATATGATCCATAATACCTATCATTTTTTCTTCCAAAAAACTATCTTGATATAATGGTATGACCATTATGATATGAACCTATGGATGATCAAGTATATAAATCCTATGGATTGATACATGTAACACATCATGAACTTTAGAGATATTACTTGGAATAAAAAATTGATAAGTTGCCCCCTTGATATGATCAAGTGTTCAAAATGACAAATAGACATAGGTATTTTATTTTATTTTATTCAAAATCTTTCTCCCTCATCCAGGGTGATATTAATATGAATATATTGTCACAATATTAAAATTCTTAATCTTTTTGATGAATTTCATCATTACTTTTATATCAACTCATAGATGTTCATTCGTATTGATGAATGTGTTTATCCATCAATAAAATTTTCATAGCTAAAACTAGCCTAATATATTTGATTATCCAACTTTATTCCTACATGTTTGAGTTCTACACTTCATATCATAGATGAATTTTTAAGGATACATATATATTCTTGAGTGAAATATATTTTTTAATGAAGAATACAAAATAGAAGTTGATAGGTTCCAAAAACTTATTAAACCTTCAAAACCCATATAAATATATATTGCAATAGCAGAACCTATTTACTAGAGGATTAATAGTAATATCAGACTATCCATCTATTTTGGGATGATAAATTGTTCTCATGCATAACACTATACTCATAAATATCTGCAGAATTATCGAAAATATTGTTGTAATCCTTATATACGGAAAATATATAATTGATATAGGTACACCATGGAATCTTAACAAATACTTAAATTATAATCATGTATGATTATTAAATGGGAAATGTCCTATAATTTCAATATATTGTGATTCCTTTGTAAGTTGATCGACAACATCTTGAATAAAATTATGAACCTTAGATATTTTGGGGAGTGCAATGAAAAAATCCATTAGTATGTTTTCTCATTTATATTCTTGTATGGGTAATGGTTGTTATATCTTCTCAAAATTATATCATAAATCCTTAATGAGCTGATATATCATTCACCATGAAGCATAATCTAAAATATCCATCTTCGTTCAATTTTTTTAAAAAAACATTAAAATATTTATAAATCATCTCATTTCATGGATGAATAAAGAATGATGAACTATGAACATTATCTAATATCTCTTTCTTAATATCTTTTAGTATATATACATATTCAATCATCCCAAAAATTAGTATTTCATCACAACCAATGTTGATCTCTGGAACATTTCTCATCTTCTTTTATATGTCTACATCATCCTTATGATACAATTTAATATTTAAATGGATATTTATTTGAACAATCATTTGATAAAGATAATATTCCCCATCCTAATAAATTACAGGATATATATACCTTATATATTTATAAATATTTGATCTTTTGTTATACTTATCATGGATACTTTATATTGATCATTTAACTCAATAACTCTACAACCATGTTCACATTCCTTATGTGGTAATTTATTTTCTGTTCAAAAAAATTAATCTGTTTCAACCATATTAATTAGTCAATTTAGATTTGTTTTCTATTGAAAATATATTTTAATTTTTTGTGAGTAGAATATTTGTCACACCATTATCTATATAGAAAATTCCTCCATATATTTAATGAAAAATTATTTGTAGAAAACTCTTTTTCATGATTTTTCCAATTTTATTCATGAAACATGAATTTTAGATGGGGATAAGATATAACCGTATCATTATACATAATGAAACATACTTTTCCATTATTTTCAAAATCAAAATAGATTACAATCCCTTCTCCACTATAGGGTTTTGTAAGATTAGGTGGAATTATTATCATTCACATTATTTCTATATAGAATTTTTACATTCAACATTGTAAATTAAATTTTCATCTATCCTAGGTAAAATGGGAATTTAATTATATATCATTGAAAAATTAAACACAATATTATGATAATATTCCCAAAGACCCTGAAAATTATAGATCCCAATTAGAAATTTTGTTCTGCTAAAAATTTTATCAACTATTTTAATTTAAGGGTCTGCTGATATACCCTCACATGAGATTAAATGACCAAAGAATGAATCATTTAAAAGTAAAAATGTTCACATGGGAAATTTTGAAAAAATATTATCTTTCCTTTGGTTCAATATAATGATTCTAAAATGATCTTAATAATATAATATTTTCTGTCAATAAGAAATAATATCATTTATAACGACTAAAATAAACTGATCAAGATAATTTATAAATAAAATATTCATTTAATCTAACATCATAGTATGGAACGTATTAATAACAAATAGATTATTAGATTTCTGTATTGCACCAGGTATGATTTCTATTGAAAATTCAATATTATAATCTTGTTGATATCCAAAAAATTATTCAAGAACGTTATTAAGAAACCCATATTAAATATAAATAGAATAAATAATGAGTTTACCCTCTACCATTTGAGATATATAAACCATTTTAAAATGAATCATGACCCATATGATGGGTGTAATTTTTATAGAATGTTCCCTTTTTCCTCACATTGTTAATGGATCATAGGATGTTTTAGAATATAAAATGTAACATTATTTCCCCAGTAATTGATTCATGATTTATGTAAATAAAATTATTCCACCAGAAAAGTTAAATGGCAATAAACTAGAGGAAAAGAAACTTTATGGAATGAAATTCCAAAAAAAACATTTTGAGAAGACTCATAGACTTGGGATATAATAATCATACCATTCTTTGTATTTAAAGTAAATTTAAAATATAACTTTTGATATGTTAATGTGATTCCCATAAAATAAATTTTAATTTAAATAGTGTGTAGATCCATAATCAAATATTACATTAACTATTTTAGAATGCATAAGAAGTGTACCTTTAAAAATGTTTTTATCATACTCCTAATAAGAAATATTCATCACATGATATTTTACTTTGTATTAAGGATTAATAGTTTATAGACATAAACTATTACAACCCATTCCTTTATTACACACATATCAAAATTTATTTCATAAAACCATCACATGATTCAATATAAATGATCAAGAGTCCTAGTGTCCGTGGGTAATTGAAACATTACCTGACAACTTAAAACATAACACACCAGATCTTATTGAAAACATCCATTACATAACAACTAAATTTCCACATACTTAGCATTTCATGGGATAACTATTGGAAATTCATAAGAAAATGGAGATCTAAAAAGCTCATTAATTGAGTAAAAAATCATAACATGGGGATTAAAAAACATGTTAGTCAATAGTCATATCAAAGGATAGAAAGAGAACCATAAACATAAAGAATGATAACAAATGATAATCATAACATAGAGAAGTGGTAACAACATTTAACATGATATTATCATGAGCCAAGGCTCATTGATATGGAGAATGAGTAAAATCT
Organism: Viscum album; assembly: GCA_963277665.1. Classification (NCBI taxonomy): domain Eukaryota; kingdom Viridiplantae; phylum Streptophyta; class Magnoliopsida; order Santalales; family Viscaceae; genus Viscum; species Viscum album. The sequence continues at coordinate 495,479,768 of OY728123.1, read as the reverse complement.
CATTACACATGAAGCACTGGTAGAACCACTTTTCACATGAATTAGCATGATTCAATATTCATTGCAAATGATGTATCCTGATACTGTACATTTCCAAATGAATTAGAGTGCTATTAGGGCGCACCGTTCATAATCATTTCATTTCATGCATAATTGTTCCACATAGATCATACAACATGGATTCATTTAGATCATAATTCATTCCATTAATAAGATATGTGGAATAAATAAATGTATGTCCTAAAAAAGTAAAATTTCATAATGGTTAATATCCTTAATTGAGTAGTGGGTATTTTATTCATTATACAATTATTTTAGCATTGACAATTTGTTGTAATTTTTGCAGCATAAGGACATCAAATATAAATTCATAAAATGGGTTGGGGAGAGTAAAAGGGGTATATCATCATTTATACATTAAATGGAAAGTGAGGGAATCATGGGACATAATATACCAACATATGTAAAAAAATTAGATGCATAATATAAAGGAATTTATTAAATGTAAATGAGGAGAGACAAATTCCTTAATAATTTTAGCATGATAATGGGTGTACATGGGAGGAATTGATGAGGGAATAATGTGGTATCTCATAATTCAAACCAAAATATTATATTTTAGAGTAGGGGAGATAACATACCCCAACATTTATAATTGATAATAAAATGGTATAAAAATATAAAAAACATGGATAAAAAGAGAACGGAATGAATCCCTTACATGGATGTGTGATCCCAAAAGCTTGGTAGAGGATTGAGAGAGGCCTCTTGGGAGCTTGAGGTTCCTTGGATGGAATCTAGGGAAATGAGTTCTGAGGTTGGTCAAACTAAAGAGGCATTAATTTTGGACGAAGTTGGAGCATCGGTGGGTTTATATATGAAAGGAGATGTAAATATTTATTATTTAAGTTAGAGACACCACATATTAAACTAATCAAACCCCAAACCATACCATGGGTTTAGCATATGTTTTCTGTCAAAGGTGACTGGAAAACCATATTTTATAAGGCCAATGTCCAAAAGTATTAAAATAATTTGGTTTCATATGTTGAGGTGAGTCACACTCACAAGGAAAACAATTTAAAAATATAAAATGTTTTATAAGTCATGGGGGGTCCACTAAGGCATCATTAAATTAATCAAACAAATAAAAATTACAATATTTTATGAATAAAAAATATATTTTCCGAAAATATCATTTATAGTATTTTATCACATCACTATTTGGTCATTATGATGTCATAAAAAAATTATATATTTAAATGACATTTATTTTTTTTCCCAAAACATCGACTCTCTATGAAAATTATGAAAATTTCACTATTAAAAAATTTTGACATCCTGATTCCAAAAATTATATTATTCTTATCTAAATAATTTACTAATTTTTTTAATTTTCAATTTTAAAATAAAAACCCACATTTATAAAAAAATCATGGGTTTGACAAAAACTTCATTCAATCCTTAATAATAATTAAAATTGAATTCTTAAAATTATACGATAATTTATCATTAATAAAAATTAATTTAATAATAATATATTTTTTATTATTATAATACTTAATACTAATATCCATTAATTCTTAGAAACAGATTTCTTTGTTGATTATTTACTGAAAATACTATTTTCTCTTTAAAAACAATATGCAAAGTAACAATATTAAAATGAATGTATATTCATTATTATATACCAAAATAATGCACCAAATCATTGTTCTATAGTCTTGTAACATAAATCCTTATAGAACCTACATATGATTAAAGGTTAAGGTGTGTAATGGTGGTAGACTCCTGAGGTTTCTCAGATAAAATAGCTCGGTTGGTAATCTATATCAACTTCTATGTCTCCCAGAGGTGGTTCGGTTCGAGCATAACATGTTTAAGATTATCTTGGTATTGGTCAAGAGAGAAGCCATTTGACACTACATCCATTCCATGCTCTAACAAATGGGTTTCGTAAGGGGATTGTCTACTGGATGAGGCCATAACTTCCATTATCTTTGTAATTTTGATTTGTTAAAGCCCTATATTTATATTGATCATGTGATCACAGTTCAATGACTATATTAGCAATGGTCCCAATTCATCATAGTATTTTGAAATCCAAAACATCAAAATAAATAAGTGCATATATTTTACATAACCATAAGAATACATTTAAATAGACCAAGAGTAATCATTATTAATGAATTTTTGGGTCTTTAATATCTTACCACTTTATGAAATATCACCATAGAAATTTTCTTTTTACCACAATAAGAACATATGTAGGGAAAACACATCTCCATGATTTTTGAAATGGGTGTTCTCCCGCCCATTACTCTGGCGCCCCTGGGGGCTCCTCTGCACTTGTTGTTGGATCTACAGTGAACGGTGATGGTTCAGATTGACATCCGTTGATCTCTTTCAAGGAGGCCCTATTGCGGTAGCCTCGGGGAGTAAATTCAGCTCATAGTGCTTTGACGGCCAGCAGTAAAGTTGCTTCGTCCTTTTCGGAGGAGGGTTTCCTGGTGCTTGAGGTTTCAGCGGCGTCCTTCATGGTGGCATCCATGGATCTCCATAAGACTCTAGTGGCGAGGATCAGTGCGTATAAGCCTCCTATCATGGGTTTTCAAGTGTGCTTTAGGCGATGGGGTTTAGATATTCTGGCTTCTGGGTCAATTCTAGACAGAAGGTCTGTCTGCATTGTTTTGGCTTCCAGGGAAAATTTTGTGAGAGCATGGTAGAAGAGGTCATATTTAGTGGGGCGTTGGAGGTTTTATCTCTCTCTATGGTCGATGGAATTCTATGCCAGTCGAGAATGATAATGTGCGGCCGTCTGGATCACGCATCCAGGGTTACATCTTCACCTCATGAATGAGTACTTGCTTAAATGTATAAGGGATTTTTTGGGGTCTTTTCTGGGTGCTGATGAGAGGACTATCAGGCTGGAGGAGGCTTCGGTAGCAAGGATTTGCGTTGAGGTTGATCATTCTCGCTGCTTGAATACCACCTTGTGATCAAGATTGAAGAGATGTCAGATCGTCATCAAGCTCTGGTTTATCTCACCTATCCTAGGTTCTGTCCTTTCTATCACATTTCTGGGCATTCACTGCAGGTGTGTCGCAAAACTTGCATGAAGGGCATCAATCCTCTAGAGGTTCTGAGGCCCAGGGGTCCGAATCCCCATGAACGTATTCTTGTTTCCTAGGGAAACGATCTGGTTAATGGTGTTTCATATGATCTCACAGAGAAGATATTGGAGGCTTCCTCTTCCACAAATGTTGAGGAGTGTCCTCCATTCAGTGGTGATCTGGTTCCTGTATTCCGAGGCGTGGGTGGGGATCGAGTTATTGAGTTCACGGAGGAGGGAATGCATCTCATTGGGATGACTCTCAGAAATCTTATTCTCATCTAGGTTTTTTCAATAATCTGCATCTCAGAGATCTCAGTGATGGAACATGACACAAGTGAGCAGAAGGTCTTTTAATCGTCCTCATATATGGGACTCATCCTTCTTCCTTCGACGGAGAAACCAATGTTGACTTCTCCCCCATCCTTTCCAACACCTTACTCTTATTCTTCTTTTCTGTGTTCTCATTCAGTGTCCAATTTGGATCAGATTAGGCGGGAAATACATTGTTTTGTGTCTCTTAAATCCACTTGCAGGGTGTGGTTCAGAGGTGGTGATTATACTGTGGAAATCTCATTGCAGGTGCATTATGGTGTTAAAAATCATTCTAAATCCAAGATTTTGGCTAGTGCCACTACAATCTTGTCTCATTGGGTCAAGGGCCATGAGTCTGGGGTCAAATCTAGGATTGCTCGATTCAATGATTAAAACCTTAATATGGAATGCCCGTGGTCTTGGTGCCAGCGCAAAGTCAGATTTCATCAGCAATGAATTAAGTAATAGGCATATTTATTTGGTGGTTATTATAGAACCAAAACAAGACTTGAGAGAAATTCAGGAGTATTCCCAAAGGCTCAAGGTTTGGGGTTTTATGCATGGGGATCCCCCGAATTCTCAAATATGGCTTTTTTGGAAGGATAACATCAATGTTTAACTTTCGAGTGCATCAAATCAGTTTTTGACAACTAAGATTTTCGTTGGGGTTCAAGTGTTTCTATTTTCCTTTATTTATGCCAAGTGCAATGCCCAGGACAAAGATTCTTTGTGGAGTTGTCTAGAAGGCGTTAATACAGGAGATGATCCCTAGGTTGTTGGAGGGTATTTCAACATCATTGCAAGCCTAGAGGAGAAGAAAGGGGGTAGTGCTTCCCCAGGAATTCTAGTTAGGCATTCGTGTCCATCATGGAATGGAATGGTCTTCTGGATGTGGGATATGAGGGGATTAATTTCACATGCTGTAACATCCAATGGGGAGGGAGGCATGCATACTGTCGGCTTGATCAGTGTCTTATGAACGGAGCTATAATTTCTATGTTCCCTGATTCCAATGTGGTTTATTTGGTGTGTTGTCTTTCTTATCATTCTCCGCTTAGCCTATCCTTATGTGGAGTGTCTTCGAGGGAGGATCATGATATTTGTTCCAGAACATGGATGGAGGAACAATGTTTCTATATGTTGGTCAGGGATTCTTGGAATTTGAGGGGTCAGGGGATCCCGTGGACCAATCATCACAATAAGATAAGGCGACTCAAAATGCTTATTTGCGCCTGGAGAAAGAAGATTCCTGCTCATGATCAGGACTTGGCTGAGATCAGTTTGGAGGTGGAATGCATGGATAAATTCTTGGATCAGGAATGGGATGAGTCCATGTTTAGACAACATAGAATTAAAAAGGATAATCTCAGTGATTGTCTTCTGAAACAGGAACGAGTGGTCAAAGAACATGCACGGGTTAAATGGCTTCGTGAGGGGGACCATAAGTCTGGCTACTTCCATGCATGTATCAGAGAACATTGGTGTTTCTATAGCCCTTACATTCATAGGGAAGATGGATATTATTCCAATGATCATTAGGAGGCATGGGCCATGATAATGAAGTTTTACATTCCTTACTGGAAGCTCCCAATGCTAGGATGGTGGGGGGGGGGGTACCCTTGAGGTATGGCTAAGATTTTTGAGGGAATTCCAAGAAGTGTTTCGGAGGACATGGATGAGGCTATGAAAAGAACCCCAGATGAGGATGAAGTGTGAGAGGCTTGTTGGACTTTGAATCTAGACTGTTCACCAGGGCCTGATGGATTTCCTAGGTCATTTTACTGAGAGAATTCGGACATTGTTAAAGGGGATCTAGTGCGTGCTATTCATGATTTCATTTAGGGTGGGAATATGTCGTGAATTTCTTGTGATTAGGAGATGGTTCTTTTAAAAAATGTGTTTAATACTCAGTCCATTGATCAGTATCGGACCATCAGTATGTGTAATATACAGTATAAGATTCTGTCCAGTATACTCAACAAAAGGATGACTACTCACCTGGATGCATGGACGAATTCTGAATAGCATGGTTTTATTAAAAGGAGGTCAATTCAGGGAGCGATAGGAATGGTACATGAAATGGTATTTGGCATTAAAAACAATTCCTTGGGATGAAATTTTGTTCTTAAATTAGTTATGAGCAGGGCTTACGATAGGTTGGAATGGGAATTTGTTCTTCGAGTTTTGGCTTGCATGGGGTTCTCCAATTAGACTAGGGATCCTATTTTCTATTGCTTCAGCTTGGAATGGATTGTAATGACGTTTATGGGTACGCAGTTTGGGTTCTTCAAGGCCTGTCAGGGTATTAGGCAAGGGGATCCTTTCCCCCCCACCCTTTTCATTATCTCCCAAAATGCTCTTAACTGCTATATTAACCAGGGTCTCAACACCGGGAAAAGTAAACCTTATCATAACAAGAATTTCGCAAGGAGTATTACTCACATGATGTTTTCGGATGACAAAATTATATTTATCAATGGTAGTAGAAGGTTAGTGAAAGGATTGAATGGGATCCTAGGAGAATACTGAATGGGGAGTGGGCAAGTGGTGAACAAAGATAAAAGTCTTTTCATCACATCCAGGAGGATCTCGGTGAGGATGGAGAGGGACTTGGGTGATAGCTTGAGTATGTCAAGAGTGTCATTTTCCCATGGAGTACCATGGGGACCCTGTTAGTCCTTTTTTCCTCAGGGTTCATCATTTTGACAAGCTCATAAGTAGAACTACAGGGCACATCTATAACTGTAAAAACAAATTTCTATCCTTGGGAGGTCGAATAACTCATGTTAACAGTGTCTTAGTTTCCATTACCATGCACATTATTTCCACCTAGATGGTCATGAAGAGTGTGATTTCTAACCTGGAGAGGATTATGGTGTCCTTTATATGGGATGAGAATATGGAGGACAAGCATCACTAGGCTTCGGGGAAACGGCTGGCAAGGCCTATATCTGATGAGGCATTAATTTGAGGAGTGTCTCCGCAGCCATGAAAGGGCTTCATGCTAAGCTTGCGTGGGATTATTTGGATGGATGACCTTTTTGGGGAAGATCAATGAAGGATATTTATGGAATTAATATGAATAACTAGAGAATTCATTCTACAAGGATATGGAAACTGATTCATCCATACCTAGAGACTTTGTATCATTATCATGATGGCTTGTGGGAAGAGGGAATATTAACTTCTGGAAGCAGGATTGGAGGGTGGGAAATCTGTGGTTCCTGGGCTGTCCCACTCCAGATCTGTCGTTTTGTGAGGCATGACGTCATCCCAGGTTTTTACAGGTTGTTCTTGATGAGAGTTCACTTTTAATTTTCAGCAACATAGTCATGAGTGAGGACCATGACAGACTTATTTTCAAGGCTCCTATGTTAGGGGTTTTCTCCAACAAGTTTTTTAATCATGAAACAAGGGACATGGTGAATGAAGATCTATGTGGGGAGATTATATGGACCAAGGAGGTTCCCTCCAAATTTAATTTATTTCTGTGGCATCTGAGGAATAAATCCCTGCGTATGGATGATAATTTGTAATGCATGGTAGTAAATATGGATTCCCGGTGTTGGTGATATAGTTCTCCCAAATTTGAATCAATGGGACACCTCTTCTATGATAGTGAATGGTCCAGAGGGGTGTGGCAGGACTTTGTAAGCATATCTGGTTGGGATGGGAATGATGGGGTGCATGATAAATTTCTAATTTCATGGTTTAAAGATGCTGGTACTCTGGGGGCTGAATGGAAAGCAAGGGCTATCATTATAATGTTGGGGTGTTGGATAATCTGGAAAGCCAGAAATGAGTTTCACCACAAAAAAATTCTAGGAACTCAGATGAGAATTATCTTCAAAGTGAAAAATATTCTTCTGGATCTGATCAGGCTGAGTCCGGAGTTCCAATCGGCTCCGTCTGTGTGTGCTACTGTGCTGAACCGGTGCTGCGACAACTAGGCTGGTAGTTTGGTGCAGGGTCGATGGATTTGCTGGAGAGATCCCAGCCAGGGGCTCATGCTTAGTGCAGATGGTTCGCTGCATGCTGGGGAGATGTACGAAACAAGCGTTGTCAGAGATCAGGAGGGTTCGGTTCTTATGGCTTTCACGACATCCTATGTTAGAGGAGATGTTCTACAGGCAGATGATTTGGCCTTGGTTAAGGGACTGGAGGTATGTTATCATTGGAAGATTATTCTAATAATGGTAGAGACAGAATCTATGATCCCCCACAAAGTGTTGCTTGACCAAGGTAGTTTTCCTTGGAATATTGTTTATACTGTTGGGAGGTGCAAGATGCTAATGGGGAACTAGATGGAGATCTCTCATACATGGCGAGAAGGGAATATGTTGGCTGACTTTTTGGCATCGATGGCACCCACGAATCGAAGAATGGTTTCCTTCTTTAACATGGGATCTTTTCCTATCGAGTGGATGAAATTTGTTACTAATGATGATATGGGCTTGCACTACTTTAGACCACATTGATTTTTCAATGTGGTTTCAATGTATTCAGTTGCTGTTTAAAATAAATAAAATGGTTATTTCTAGCCAAAACATATGCAGGTAACTCTGCTTCATCACTTCCTCTGATTCCCAAGTCACTTATTCAAACTTGTGGTTTCACCACAACACCCTGATGAGGGTCATTGTCTTATTTGGTAGAAAATTTTCTCTTCAATTTAAGATCTTCACTGGATTCCCTTCGTAAGATAGATCATCCTATAGATGTACAACCACTTAAGAGAGTACATTTTAAGGTTCTGGTATGTACTTCCATAAGAGGGATACATGAATGACAAGATATACTTTGGACATGGTTGGTGGAGGTGCTAGTCAGTATGCCACAGCCCAGACATGATAATGATTCTCGAAGCGGATGATGTATCTGGGACTTAACATACACTTATTTCCAAACATCATAACCATAATCCACTGAGATATGCATAGAAACACCATGTATACAACATTGAACTCACGGTCTTGTCGACTATTATCTTCATAACTATTCGGCCGCCTTTGGGCTGCCTAGATATGCTTCAGAATGGGTTTCATCTTCTCCACTATTTGTTCTACCAAGTTAGATCCTAGTAGCTTATGCTCACCGACTTCATCCCAACATGACAGTGTTCTTCACCTTTTCACATAAAGGTCTCTATATGGTGCCATTTTGATGATCAAGTGGTAAGTGTTATTATAGGAGAATTCATCTAGTGGAAGATGTTGGTCCCACCATCCATTTATGTCCAAATAAACTGATCTTAACTTATCTTCTAGTGTCTGAAAAGTTTCCTGGAATTGGGAATCTGTTTGAGGATTATTGGTCATACTGATTTTTAGTTTAGTGCATAGAGCATGTTATAGACTTTTCCAGAATGTCGAGGTGAATCACAGGTGACAATCTGATAAAATAGATAGTGGTAATCCGTGAATCCTTACCACAATTTTGATGTAAAGTTGTTCAAGTTGATCTAATTAGAAGTCCTCTCAAATCGTAATAATGTGAGTTGTCATCATAAGACCATCCATAATGACCCATATGGTGTTGCTTCCACTGGATGTCCTTTGTAGTCCAGTGAGAAAGTCCATGGTAATGTGGTCCCACTTCCATGTTGGCATAGGCAGTGGTTTCATCATCCCCTTAGACTATTTCCTATCATCCTTCACTTGCTAACATACCAATAACATTGATGTATATTCAGCAATCTCCTTTTTCTTATGGTCTCACCAAGTGTTTTCTAAGAGATCTCGATACATCGTTGTGCTCACTAGGAGAATATGGAAGGTTGAGCTATGTGTGTCATTCAAAATCTCCATCATTATCTATGTATTAGATGGTACACATAATCATGACCCAAAAATCACAATTCCATCCTTGTCAGCGATGAACTCTGAGGATTTCCCGTTTTGGATAGCCTCCACCCATTTTAGAATTTCAACATCCTTTTGTTGAGAATACTTTATTTTATCCAAGAGGGATGGTTGAGAAACCATTTGATAAATGAATGATTATTTTCATCCCTTAATGATTCCCATGTCCATCCTCTTCAAGTCTAATAAGATTGTATCCTTTTCAATGATCATCTTTGAAAAAGATGTGTGATCCTTTCTACTAAGAGAATATGCAACCCCGTTTTCATTACTAGGATGGTAGTTGATTGAGATTTCACAATCCTTGATGAGTTATATCTATCTTCATTTGCACATATTAAATACTTTTTGTGTGAATATATATTTTGAGGGTCTTCTGATCAGTAAATATCTCACACTTATACCCATAAAGATAATGTCACTATATATTCAATGCAAAGATCATGGTCGAGAACTCTATATCATGTGTGGTAAAGTTTTTCTAATGAATTTTTAGCTACCTTGAAGTGTATGTTATCACACTATCATTATGTATCATCACAAACCCATCCCCTTATTCTAATCACCATTATATGCCACAAAAGTTTCTCCACTTGTGGGTAATTTGAGAACGATTGTAGTGATTTTCCTTTTTTAAACTCCTTGAATCTCTCTTCACATTAATCACTCCATAACAACATAACACTACACCATGTTAGTTTGGTATGAGGGTTGGGCAATTGTGAGAAATTTTTCAGAAATCGGCAATATTATCCAGCTAACCACAAGATTCTACGAATATATGTTACTTACTTTGGCCTCATCCATCCTTCAATTGTTGTTGCCTTGGAGGGATCAACTGATATTCCATTCCTTGTGATGATATGACCAATTAATGAGAGCTCCTTCAACTAGAACTCACACATGAGGTAATTTGTATAGATCTTCTTCTTCTTCAAGGTCTCTATAAATGTTATTAGATGCTCCTCATGATCATCCTTGGTTTTGGAGTATATTAGAATATCATCAATAAAGACTACCAAAAATTGGTCTTGATTATCTATAAATATTCAGTTAATTATGTCCATGAATATTTCTAGGGAATTAGTGTCTCTGAAGGGTTTAACTATGAATTCATAGTGCGTGTATCTAGTTCGAAAAGAAAACTTGGTGATATCTTCACTCTTCAACCTTACGTGATAAAATCCAGACTAAAAATCTATATTAGAGAAGTATTGTGCTCCATGTAGCTGATCAAACAAGTCATAAAATCCTAGTAGAGGCTCCTAGTTATAATTATTTTATGCTCATGAAAATCGATGAAATTTTGTATTTTCCCATTGTTATTCATGACTAAGAAGATTGATGCAACCCATGGTGAAGCACTTGGACATATAAACACTTTATCTAGATTCTCCTATAATTGTTTCTTCAGCTCCTAGTGATCCACAGGAGACATTCTATGTGAATTCATGGATATTAGATAAAACACTACTATATGTTCAATTGATAATTCAACATCTCTTCTTGGAGGAAGACCAAAAAATTTATCGAAAAATGCTTCAGTGAATTCCCACACAATAGGCGTGTCTTCAAGGATAGTTGCTTCCATAGACTCATGCGTCTGAGATAGATATATGTTCACATAGGGTGGTAATATCCTTCCTTGAGATGATAGAACTAAATAAAATTCCTCCTCCTCCTGGCTCTTGTATAGAATCGGGGGTCGATTCTTCACATGGAGAGTGATTTCACAATCACGACAATTTATGTTAGCTCTATATGAGGAAAGGCAATCCATGCCGAGAATTTCATCGAATTCCACCTGAGGTATTATGAAGAGGTTATCCAGATAGTTCAATCAACATATTACAATTAGGGAGGAGTTATATTCATGGGATGCAATGATTTCCCCTTTTTATGTACTCACTAACATCTCTACTTCTAGGATTTGTGGTGGGGTTGGGATTGTTCTACTAATCATTCGGGATAAAAAGAATGCATAGAACAAGAATAAAAAAGTATGTTGGTTATTTATTAATGAATAACTAGCATACCTATAATCACTTCATTGTTATGGTTCACTTCAGATGTAGTGGTGGGATAATCATTACCTCGCTACCTTGGAGGATATCAGTTGACTTCGAAATCCCCTTGCATATGTAACTAATTTTCATGGTTCCTTGGTTCATTGGAGTTGAAAAAATGAACAATGTGTTCAGAGTAGAACATAGTGTTCCTATCCTCCATCAAAGTCGTGGGTTATTCTTGTCGGTAGTTAACATCTAGGTTCCCTTCTCTTCCTTAACTATAGAATATCCTCATCCCCCTCAAGAAATTTCTAAGGTGCTTCTTTCCACAAATTTTGTAAGTGGGGTGTTGGATTTTCATAGCACCATTGGATTTACCTATCAGACTGCCAGAATTGTATTCCACCTTTCACTTAATATCCCCACGATAACTCTGATATTATCTAATCTCCATTTCCCCATGTTTGTACATCAGGAAATTTCCTCATAGTTTTAGATGTCTCAGATTGCTATCTCTTTCCTGAGGATAGGTTTCAACCCACCAAAGAAGCAGTCAACCCTGCATTCAGGGGGTAACAAAAATGATGGAGGTGTATCGTGAATGTCTTGTAATGTTTTCCTCATACTCTCCAACAGATTCATCGTAATTTTTCTTGAGGGTAAGAAAGTCCAATTCCATCATAAACCAGATGGTGAATGGATAATATTCATAAAAACAACTTCTAGAAATCATTCCATTCCAACTCATTGATATCCCCCTAAGGATTCATATTTTTTATCATTGTCCACCACTGATCAGCTTCACCCTCCATAAGATAAGCAGCCAAGAAAACCATCTCTTGCTCGGAATATTGATGGATGTAGAATATATTTTCAATGGATTTGATCCATTTTTCGGTGATGGAGGGATTATATGATCCATTAAAATTTGGATGCATTTGTCTTCTTATGTTCTTGATAGTGACTTGTTATTTAATGGGGGGGTTAAAGTTCCTCTTGACCCATGTTCTTATTAAATTCTTGAGTTAACTGGGAGAGTATACTAGAAATATCTCTGATTCCTGCTCCAATCAGATTGGGGATCCCATTAGAGCTGTCATCACATTTATCTCCAAATCGGTTATTTGACTAGGTCCACATATTACTATCCATTGGTTGGAATAAAATGAATGTTAAGTATAATACATAAAAGGGTAATAAATAGAAAAAAATAGACGACTTACAACTTATTTTATTTAATAAACATTTTAATATATAAGTTTCAATCTATATTATTCATGATCTACTTTTTAACATGTATTCTAAGAGGAATTTTTTAATACCATTAATAATAGTTTATAATATGATTATTAATTTACCAAAGAATATCCCCCGGGAGTCTTATATCCATGAGTACAACAAGACCGGTTTTCATGTACCAGGATACCCAAGGACCAGCCCATAATTATTTGTCCATGTTTCACTCTAAGGTACACCTGTGCTTGAGCAGTCTATACCTACTCGTATATAGATATAGATGTATTTTTTTTATAAAACACATACTAAATACTCACCAAAATATCGGTATGCCTTTTAATACTTAGTATAGTCTCTATGGAATCACTAGGGTTTCCTATTCTTAATCCCAAAAATACAATTCCTATCTTCTGATACCAACTATAATAAACATGCTCTTTATTACACACTTATCATAATTTATTACATAAAACCTTCACTTGATACAACATAGAAGATTGAGAGGTCTAGTGACATTGTGTCTTAGGAAACTTACTTAACAACTTTAAACATTAAACCAAACATCTTATTGAAAACATACATTACATGACCACTACATTCCCTCGTACTTAGCATTGAATGTGATAACCTAATGATATGCATAAGAAAAGGGTGAGTTATAACGCCCAATAAGGGAGTAAAAAAATGAAATATAGATTTCAATACATGATAGTCAATAGGAATACTAATGGATCTCAAGATAATCATAAACCTAAAGGCATGATAAAACACGATAAACATAACATGGAGATGTGGCTACAAAATTTAACATGATATTAGCATGATCTATGGCTCATTTCACATGGAGCATGAGTAAACCTTAATTGAACATGAAACACAAGTAGAACCTTATTGAAATAAAAATATCATGATTCAATACTATTTTCACATGACATATCATGATAATATACTTTACCCAGTGCATTGGAGCGCTATTAGGACCCACCCTTCATAATCATTTCATTTAATGAATAAGTGTGGCACAAAGATCATACAATAGGTATTCATTAACATAATAATTCATTCCAAAAATAAGATATGTTGAATAAATAAATTTATGACCTAAATCATCATGTACATGTGAATAAAGGTTAATACCCTTGATGGAGGAGTGGGTATGGTACTCATTACATAATGATTTTGGAATGAAAATGTTGGTGTAATTTCGATAGTATAACCACGTCAAATAGAAATTAGTAAAATGGGTTGATGAGAATAAAAGGTTTATATCATCATTTATACAATAAATTTAATGTAAAGGGGTCATGGGACATAATATACCATCATATGGAATGGAATATAGATGTATAATATAGAAGAATTTCTTAATTGTAAATGACTAGATAGGAATTTCATTCAGAATTTCTGCATGGTAACAGGTGTACATGGGAGGCATTAATTATAGATAATTAAGTTATATCATAATTAAAAAATAAAGAGATCAGTATTGAGTAGGATTGAATTCATACCCCAACATTTATAATTGAAAATAATAAGTCCTAAAAATATTAAGAAACATGGATAAAAAGAGAAATTTTTGAATCCCTTACTTGGAAGTGTGATAAAAAGATATTTGGAGAGGAATGAGAGAGGATTATTCAGAGAATATGGAGCCTTGGGAGGATTATAGAGAGAGGTGGGGAGATGCGGGTCTAACTAAAATGGATTTTAGATAAGGGGATATTGGATCTTGGTTTGGTTAATATAAGTATAGTGACAGATTTCTTTATTATTTAGGATGGGGACAGCACATATAAAATTACTGAAATCCACAATCCAGCCCACGTTTTATCCCATGGTTTTTTCCAAAGAGAAGTGGAAAACAATATTATATAAGGAAATTTTTTTATCTTCTTAAAATAATAGGTTTTCTTATGTGTACGTGAGTTTCACTCTCAAGGAAGACAATTTAAAAAGATAAAATGATTTATAATCCATGGGGGTCCACTAAGGCATCAAAAAATTATTCACATAAATATAAAATAAAATTATTTTAAGGATAAAAAATATATTACTCGAACATATCATTTATAATATTTTATTACATCACTATTGGGTCATTATGAGGTCAAAGAACACATTATATATTTAAATGGGATTTATTTATTACCTAAAAGTTTGACGATCTCAGGAAATTAAGAAACAATTCACCGTTGGATAATTTTGATGTCTTGATTCCAAAAATAATAATCATTTTATCTAAATAGTTTTATAAATATATGAATTTTCACTTTTAAATTAAAACCCGACATTTATCTATAAATCATTGGTTTTGACAAAATAGCATTCAAACCATAATAAATATTACAATTTCTTTAATAAAACTAAAAAATTATTTATATTTAATAAAAATTAATTTAATAATAATAATAATAATTTATTAAATTATTATTTACTAAAAAAATCCATTAATTCACCAAAATATATTTCTCAGTTAAATATTAACTAAAATACTATTTGCGCATTAAAAACTATTTACAATGTATAAATAATAAAATGATTGTATATTAGTAATTTTATACAAAAATAATGCGCATAATCATAGTGATAAGGTCTTGTTACATAACTCCATATAACACCTGCATAAGATCGAAGGGTAAGGTGTGAAATGGTGATAGACTCCAGGGGTGGCGTAAATAACTTCACTTGGGTGGTAATCTCATTGAACATCCACTTCTTCCATAGGTGGATCCATTCGAGCATAGCATGTTGAAGCATGGAATGGGATTTGTCAAGAGAGATGACTAATGACGCCACCCTCTTTCTGAGATCCAACAAATGGGCATCGTATAATGAATGTATACTAGATGAGGTCATCGCTTCCTTTGTTTGAGTAAATTGGATTTGGTAATGGCATATTTTTATACTAATCATGAGATCAATGTTCAACAATTATATTAGAAACTTCACAATTCATAAACTTGTTTTAAAATCCAGAACATAATACCCAATAAGTGCATATTATGTGGCCTTTTTAAAAAACCATTAAATTTAATTTTTACGCTTCTGTGATTTGAATTTTGAAATTTTGATATACACTGTTGGGATTATTATGTTGTTTTGGAGTCTTATTGGACCGATTTAATTTTTGTGAATAGTAACATACTCTAATGAATATAATTATTACTATTAATATGACCCTACTTATTATTAAATTGTACTACTATTTTATTTTACTAAGTCATTATCATAATAACTTATTGATTAATTTTTCAATGTGATAAAATATGATTAATAGTTTTAAAATTCATAATTTTGGAATAAAGAATGAATTTATTAAAAAATTAAAGTTATCATATATGGAAATTTACTTTAAAAAATTTAGATGATTTTAAAATTATACACATTGAAAAAATTTAGGGTGAATTTTTTGTATTTTTCAGAAATTCTCAATTTTTTTATGAACACTAAAATACAATAAATTATGATAAATGGAAAATACATTTATTACTACATAAAAGGTGATGTAAGGCTGATGTTAACACAAATGGGACAAAATCACATGTATTTATTACTATTTTTCTCACATAAATCAATATTATTAATAATCCTTAGAAAGAATATTAATATAATGAATAAAATAATAAAAACCCCCTCCCCTCTTACACTATAAATTACACCCTTTACACCAATTATTCACACACCTCTAAAGAATTGAGAATCATCTAAATTCATAAAAATATCATTTAAAATGATATTACGCATGTCAAAGACCTACTGGTCTCAGTAAAAGGTGAATAAAAATTGTCTCAAGGGTGATCACAAGTAGAAGAGATCAAGAGGTTAAAACTGACTTCTTTATTCTTGTGTTTTCTTTTCCATTATTTATATTTTCTTAAAAACTATTCCCATTATCTCATCCAAAAGTCATGAATGCTCTAGAATATTTTATATTATGGATTTTAACATGTTTATTAAATATAGTCCTCATTTTACATCATCTCTCCCCCCTCTTATAAGGAGATTTTTCCTGATTTGCGATGTACCAAAATCGTGGATGATGCGTTTGAAATTATCAGTACTTACATAAAAGAATATCATAAAACCCATTTAACGGGTGACACATAATTTAAAGTGTATGATGTAACCTATTTAATTCTTAGGAATAAAATTCTATTATTGAAAATAGAATATATAGTGAAACATGTTAATGATTGTTGTAGAATCACAAAAAATGGTATAAATAAATATCATTAAGGTTTTTTCCTATGATTCATCATCTAATATAATAAAAAATATTTATTTTTTATTAAATGTTATGGATATATATGAATACAATTTAATTAAACTTCATTAATTTCATTTACATATTATAGGAGAATAAAATACAAACAGGTAAAGGATTTAATGTAATGAACGTACCTGAAATAATTGAAGGAACAAACTACCAATAATAAAATTCTAAAAATATGTAATTAAATGATCATATAAGGTTTTATAAATATGAATATTATACTTCAATATATTCATAATAGTTTTTTAACCATTAAACTTGAGGTTTAATAATATTTTATGTGAAAACATCCTGAAGTAAGGTAATTCTTAACCCAATTTCCCTTCATTGGGTTTACCATATTCTTCCTTAATTGTGTGACTTGACTATATTTTTTGTGATCAATTTTGTTAATATCATATTATATTATATTTATTTATAGAATATACACTTATTATATTCTTTCAATTGATTATTCTATCAATTATATGTTATTTGTACGTGACTTTTCTATTAAAATCCTTTTTTAAACATCTATTTTTCCAAAATTCAATTTAAATTATTTTTATGAATCTATTATTATTTGATTAATATGATCTGGTTATTGGGAATTTTTTATGATTAATATTGTGTCATATATCTCCCTCTAATTCATTATGTTTGTGTATGTTAGAGGTTATCTATATAGTGACTCCATATGTAGCTTTCTTGGTTACAATATATGGCAGCATTGCAGGATTCATTGTAATGTAACTATGAGGGATAGAATCATAATTTATCCATGATAGTAAAAAAACAATGCAATTAATTCCTATTTATACATTTATTGTTCTATTTGTTCTTCATGATTTGTGGAAATATCATGTTAATTTCATGTTTTAAAAAGTATGTATATATGGGTGATATATATGTATTTTTGAAATTGATTTCATAAATTTTCCTGTATTCATGGAATAATGTTTTCATTACATTAATTGAAATATCATACTGAAATTTTTTGCGCATTGAATGTTTTTTTAAGAACAAATAATTCCATAGATGTTCAATGGTCAGTTAAAGTGAATGTTTAGAAAAAATCCAATTAGTTATTTTGAATTTATTCTTATAAATGTTGATCCATTTAATAAATGTTATCTAATTA
This sequence comes from Viscum album, assembly GCA_963277665.1. Lineage (NCBI taxonomy): Eukaryota > Viridiplantae > Streptophyta > Magnoliopsida > Santalales > Viscaceae > Viscum > Viscum album. The sequence continues at coordinate 495,461,842 of OY728123.1, read as the reverse complement.
TCCAAGAAACAATATAATAAATTGTCTTTGATTGTATATAGTACTATGTATTCTTATGCTAAAAAATATACATGATTTTTTAGTACTGATTCCCGAAGTGTAGGTTCATGTTTTTATAGTTGGAATTTGAGGAACAGTTTAGAACAATTTTTAGAATAGATGATTCCATTATTTTTCAAATATAATTTAGTTTTAAACATGTAATTCATTAAGTAAACATAAGAAAAACCTTTTTCTTAATTATCAATAGTTAAATTTTATAATTATATGTATAATGACTCAATTTCTAGGGAAATTTATATAATAGGGGGGGAGAATCTAACATCACGAATTCTTTTAAAAGGGAAAACTATGTACAAAAATGAACTAATAAATACTATGTCACCTTTTTCAACTAACCATTAAACATAATTTTTGTACTTATTCGATATGAATTTCCAATTTCTGATATACATAGTTGTGACCATTATGTTATAGAAAAACTATCTAAAAATTATTTATCTCCTCCCCCACTTTTAAAGACATCGTTATTGTTGTATCCTTTATCAAAATTGTTGGTAATGTGTTTGATATATCAAATACCTCCTAAATATATGATCATAAAACATTTTTAATGGGGGGAGAGGTAGTTAATTTATATTATGTAACATATTTTATTTTCATGAGTGAACTTATATTCATGACACTAATTATATAATAAAACAAGTTCATGATTATCGAAGAATCACAACAAATGATCTAAAAAATTATCATAAATTTGTTATCTAATTATTCGTCCTCAAATTTTATAAAAAATGATTTATTGTATCATAAATATTATGTAAACATATAAATTCCATTTAATCATACTTCTGGAATTTCTTTTCAATATGAAAACAAAATCAAATACAAACAGGAAATGGATTTCATTTAATGAACACACCATAAACAATCGAAGGAACAAAATACTAAAAATCAATTGGTGAAATCATGTTATAAAATTATCATATAAGGTATGTTAAATATGAATATGATTTTGAAGATATTAATAAAAGAGTATTAATCATATTACATAGGGTTTAGACACATTTTATGTAAGATGTACCCGAGGTAAGGGAATTCTTAACCAAATTTCCATTTTTGGGTTAACCATATACTACATTAATTTTGTGGTTTTAAGATCATTTTTGTAATGATTTTTTTTATTTAATGTTTTTTATTTTTATTTTCATTTTAGAGACATATACCATTAATTAAATTGATTATGATATACTTTTTATGTCATTTCTAGGTGACAATCTTTATCAGACCCACTTTTAAACATCATGTTTTTCAAAATTCAATGATTATATTTTTATGCATTTATTCTTGTTTCATCATTATGTTATGATTTATGTGCAGTTATTATGATTATGCCATGGACCTAAATCACCTTCCAATGCATTGGGTACATTAATGTTTGAGATCAACCAAACGGTAACTGCATCTGTAGCTGTGATAGTGTCCTTATAAGTTATTTACGGTAGTTACATTATAAGGTAACTATGAGAAATAAAAAACAAAATTTATCGAAGATGGTTTCAAAACTGTGAAAGTAATTCCCCATCATGCTTTCTTGGTTCAATTTATATTCATTTTTGTTGAATTTTTGTGGAAAATTTATGTTTTAAAAAGTTAGTATATATGGGTGATAACTATGTTTTTTAAATGATTTCATACATCTACATGTAATCATTATATAACTTTTTCATTCATTTTTATATCCCTTACATAAATTTTCTGATCATCACATTTTTTTAAAAAAAATAACATGATTACTTAGAAGTTAAAAGGATAGTTATGGTGAATGTATAGTTAAATCCAATTAGTTATTTTTTTAATTATTTTTGTAATTACTAATCCTTTGTTTGTTTTTTGTGGTCTAGTTATCAAAAACCTAGACAGGAAATGGTCCTCCATTGTATAATTTAATATGAATTTTCTATTAAAAAATTACAAAGCTATTTATCGAACTGAATCCAGAAGTGCATGTCCAAGTCATTAAAACTATAGGGACCCATAATAATCATATATATATATATATTACATAGTAATACATGAATATTAATTTGATAACATTTCAATCTAAGTAATGATCAATTTGTTAAATTATCATTGGAAAGTTGTAAAAATAAACAATAAGATCATAAAATATAAACAGTAGCTCCAAATAATTTCTCTATAAATTTAATTCGTGAAATATATATCATATTAAAAATCACATCATTACCTGAGGAATGGAATAATTGAAAAATGGGGAACTCATATCAATCATCATTATCAAAATCTAATTAATAAATAAATAATGATCATAATACATGAATTATAAAGAAATCTATGAAAATTAAATGTGAATAATTAACATAGTCAAAAGAAATTTATTTTCAGCATACACATAAAAATATAGAATAATTTCAATAGTTGACATGGATTATTAACATGATTTTTATAAGGTATTTGTCTCCATATAGAAAACATATTTTTAGTCATTGTTCAGTCCAAATACATTCATAGTGGCCATATAATCTTGTTGAACAAGGTTCACTAATAATTTATATCATATTTCTAGACTAATATTTTAATCATTACATAATTAATTTTATAGAGGAATAGGTCCCACAAATCACATATTGAAAATAATAAATTTGAATTCCATAAGACTAAAAATGATTCATGCAATCAAACTAATGATATGAATTATGTTTTATAAACATTTAATCAGATTATAAAACATGGAAATGGTATCAGATTCATAAAAATCATGTAATAATAAACTTATAAAATCAATATTAATTATATAGATGGTATCCCTGGAAAATGTTCCTGATAAATAATATGTGAATTTAATGTTTTTTTCATTTATGAATATAAATACCATAACTATACCATTAAAAAATTATTAATGAAAACAACATTTCCAGTTTTATATCAGTTATTTATAATGTACACAAAAATAAATGAAATATATTTCATCATAAAGAACCATGTTATCTTATAATGGAACCATCAAGGGAAAAAATTCAAAAAAAATGTAATATATATACATTTTTAGTAATATAAAATATAACCCTAAATTTTTTTAACAAAAAACTCATAAACCATATTATTTGGGAAATGGAAAAAAATATTTATTAAAATAGTCATTTAAAAAGTAAAAAATGTTTTAAAATTATCATTATAATAAATGTGTAGTAATATTAACATTTTTATAATTGATTTAGATTTCATGTATATGGAATAAAAATTTTTTCTAATAGAAAAGAAAAATGAATTCTATTTTCAATAAAAACATATATTTTCTCTCTTTAGAATAAATGATGGGGAAAATAAAAGAGAAATCATGTATTTTATGTAAATTTAATGAAGATAATAAAAAAATTTATCTAAAATTTGAGATAAAATTTTATTTCCTCATTAGATTAATAGTCAAAATAAATCCTGATAATAAATGAGAAAGGGACATAAATCCCTTACCTCGTGTTTAACATTAATATAAATCAATCTATACTCTACTATATTATATTTATATTTTGTATAATTTTAAACTAGGGAAGTATTTATACATAAAATATCATATATTATTTCTATAGAATATTTAAACACACTCTTTTATAAATATTTCATTATTAAAACCTTTTTTCATGTTGTTAACTATTTAATTTTTCATTAGTATTTCAGATTAGTAGTTCTGGTTCATATTCCTTTATCAGGGTTCAATCATCTCAATAATATTAATAATATTATAAATATAATATATATATTTCTTATTTACATATTTAAATTCATCCTAAAAATTTAGAGATAGAAAAATGAATCAAACCATTCATAGATATTGTGGTCGATATGTATAAATTAATGTTGTTTTCATTTTTCTGATGATTTAAATGAAATATGGGTATATATTTACTCTCCAATATACTATAATTATTATATAATATATATTAGATATATTCATAAATATCTTATTTATTATAATCTATGAAATGTATAAGTGAAAAACAAATCACATCACTTCATGGAGGTGGTAGTCTTCTGGAACACACGAACAACATCAGCGTTTATCAATAGATTGGATGGTAAGTAGTGAGATGGGATATTATAATTACATAATAATAATTTTGTCATTAACATCATATATAAATATTAAACAAATCATAATTCTCATCCCTAATAGATGATGACAGAAAATTAATTCTACAAATACATAGAGAGGATAAGACGTACATATATAGGAGCAATATATTCACTTCTCAATTGATAAGAATGAGACTATATAATTATGATTTCAATATTGTAATTATATTTATTAATATTGGTGATATATATTATATTAATTTACTATGAATACCAAATATTTAGAGGAGGTAAATAAGAATATAATAAATCTGCTCAATACTGGTGATTACATAATTTTGAAAATGAACCATTTAAATATTAAATTAAGGGCACATGGGTCAGTGTTTTGGTATAAATATAACCTCTATCATGTGTTTAGGGAAGTTGAAATGGGATATTTTCAGATATTATCTAATATAGTAAATTAAATGTGATGTAAAGAAGCGAGAGATGAGGTGTACAGTTATAATTAATGTGAGGTTCTCTTTTGGAATCTCTCAAACTATATAATTATAATAAATTTGTTTTCATTACAAATATCATGATACATAGAACTATTCAATGATATGGTTGATTAGGGTTTTTTAACCCATAAATTAATAGTATATATTTTTTTTATGTAATTTAAGATATTATTATTTTGATTAACCATTAATTAACCAATTTTAATTTTAACAATGGTAAAACAAAAATTATCAAAGTGATGTAATTTTGAATATTAATGAAATATTGTGACATTAAATGGAAATTATAGGATAATTTAGACAATTTAGTATCCAATTATTCAAATTTAAATATTTAAATATTTTTTTAATATTTTAATCATTCTTTTTGAAAAAAAATCATTATATTCTATTTAGAAAATAATTATTTAGTTTAACATAAATGGAAATGATACAGAGTAAAAATTAGAATATAATAACCTTACATAATAGTAATATGTAATATTATCCAAAAATAATAAATAATAAATATAAATTAAGAAAGCTATATCCCTTTAAAAATTTTCAAAATCATATATTTTATTCACTCACAAATTGAATAAATATTGTTTTAGAATTGTGTAAGAATTTATAGTAATAATATAATTCATAAATATATGATATAAATTATAATAATTAATATTGTTTCATTATATAGGAAATTAACATTAAAATTATTTAAAATATTGTTTTTGTCCCTAAGGGAAAACATAATTTATATTCAGAACAATGAGAGTAAAATTATCAAACATTATTCTATTGAAATCATATTGAAGTAATTTTAAATATTATGTGTCTATTTATGAAAAAACATTAAGGGTGAATGTTATAATGAATTAATTAAAATCAAAGTATTAAAATTATGATAAAAATTTATTTTAATTTCGCTTATTTTTTTATCAAGATTAACCTGATTTACACATTATCATATAAATAAATTTTATGGTTCTTACTATTATAATTCTCATACAATAAAAGGGTTAAATTTTAATCATATCAAAATCATTAATCAAAATATATACATCATTTTACAAAATAAAATACCTAGAAAATAATTTCAATGTAAGTACAAAAAATGAGATAATACTAGTTTTCTTATAACAAAACATTTTAAAGAATAAAAATAGTTTAATTAATATCCTACATATTTAAAAATATTTGATAAATGTTTAAAACATTTGATCATGTAAATAATATTTAATTATATTTTAAATAGTACAACACTTTTTTATATATAATTTTTTATATGAAAATAAATTGTGAGAATAGTTTATATATTTTCATAGAAAAATGTGTTTTAATTTAAAATAATTGTTTTTAATATTAATTTATAATAACATGATAAATAATTTATTAGTTTTATACCTATAATAATTTTTTCCCTGTTTTATATAGATCAATACATAAATTCCTAAAGAATGTTTATATGATAAATATCATTATTATTAATATTATAATAATATATAATGAATAATTTAAAATTATTTTTGCATTTAATACAAGTAGTCATGTTAATATAATTATTTAATGACAAAAAGTTTCATTTAAATTCATGGAATATTATAGAAATGAGTTTCATAAACATTAAAAAATAATATTAATAATCATTCCAGTGAATGGTTATCGATGGAATCATAGAATCATTTTTCTAGTGAAATATTAGTATCTTTAAAGGATTATGTAATATATAAAAAACCATTAAAAGACGTCATGAAACATTTCTTGAAGAAAAAGACCATTAAATTTTGGAATCCACTTATCTAAAATTTTAAAATTTCCTTTAAATTATGGAAAATAATTTCCTTGAAAATATATTCATGAAAATGTAAGGTATTATTCAATGAGTTGAGTAAATATTATATAAAGAATTTTTTTTCATGGATTTTACATTAAAACAAATAATCATTTATATTTTTTTATTAAATAAACAAGTACCCTATTTCGAAAATGAAAAATAATACTCACATTAAAAATTATACTTAATAGATAATAATAGTAAAATATGATTTTAAAAAATCCATGGTGAATTATTAAAAAATTATTCAATTAATTTTTATATTATATCATAATAAATGAAAATGAAATTATACCCATGTGAAAAATAATTTCTGGTTATCCTTAAAAAAATTATGTTAGTATCATGAGTTACTAAATTGTTGAAAATGAACTGAAAATATGAAATATTAAAATAATACCTAAATGATAATAAAGTTAATTAATTTGTTGATATATATTTTTCAAAAAAGAAACATAAGAAACATGATCTTAAAGAATCATACTAATCAACTAGATTGAATTAATAATTCCTTATTTATTTTGTAATTTCAATTTAAAAACCACATGACATAGATAATCCTTGAAGTATTATTAAATTTATTTAATTTTCCTATATGAATCTCCACCAAAATTCTTGTATAATATTTACACAAAACAACAGAAATGACTGTTGATTAAATAACCAGTCTCATATAAATAAAATTGAAAGGGATAACTATTCATGGAGAATAACATGTCTCAAAATAAAATATACCATTAATATAATAAATAATTATTATTATTTTAGAATAAAATAACCAATTAAGTCGTTGTATTATCATATATTATCCATATATAACATTTTTCTCTCAAATATTTATAAGCCTTTATCAAAAATATTATATCAAGTTGTTCACTGTTTCATTTTTCATTAGGATTTTGTTATGATTGTTCCATTCATTATATATTGATCATTTTTACAAAATATAATGAATTTTATCCCAACCATAATTAATATATATTTTACATGTATATAAAAACATTAATAAACAGTTTATATATGAAAATGATTTAGTTATTTCATTAAGACAGTATGTTGTATGTATGTATGAAAGATGTTTTTAATTTTTCACAGATGGAAGGAAAAATTGGTAAATAATAAACAACTATTTAGGAATATATATTATATCATATATACCACATTTATTTATTTAATATAACCTTATATTAATATATGTAAAGTGGAAATGAAAAAATGGATGACATCACATCTTGGAGGTGGTAGTACACACATACGCAAGAGGGAAATTATTATTTTTGAATGGATTGGAATGTGATAATGTATATATGATATTATAATTTCATTTTTATAATTATTTAATAAATATTACAGAAAATATTTAACACATCCTAATCACTATGATTCAAATATTATGATGAAAATTTATAGTATCCCAATGTGGATGCGGTAATCCACATGTATGCATGAGAGATACTATCACATCAAATTTTATGCATCATATGGTCGATATAGGTGGATAAATAATAAGAACAACAATTTTTTATATTGATTATATTGAACATAATATTTTTGAATGAATAACAAATATTTAGTGTAGGTAAAATAATAAATAAATTGACAACGATCTTGTAAGATGAAGGACTCTTATTCAGCATAGCTAATTTATATCTTTTTAAGGACAATTGGATTGATATTTTATGAATCCTATATCCTATAATCTTGGTATAGTAAATTTTAAAAGGTAATTGGATGTTTCTTTATATATATTAATTAATTAAATTTGTGTAATGAAAAGGGATATAGGCGACATTTTACTTGGGAGGTAAATAATACAGAAGGAAGAAAAATATTAAAGTGTAATTGATCTATTATCAAGAAGAATGATTCCAAATTATAACATTTTTGGGAAAACAATTCCATATGATCAAAATTACATCATAAAATTACATTTATATTAGTTTTAGTGTCATTTTATGCCTCATATGTTGGATTAACCACTCTATTTTCTAATTTTAACATTAATAATGGTAAATAATTTTTCAATCATAATGGGTTATAACATTACATATGAGTCAAAAAAGTTTCTTAAATAGTAATGGAATTAAATCATGAGCCCTTACACATCTTTGTTTTCATCATGAATGATTTTTATGTTATTTAAATTTTTATATAAAATTTCATTTTTCATAAAATATCATTATTTAAATATCATGCACTATTCATTTATATTAGATAAAATGTCATCATCATATTTATATATTTTTTATATAATTTTTTTAATTATCCATAATTTTAACCAAAAATTATTATACGACAAAAATTCATCTAAATTGTATAAATATTTATTATTTTATTATTTTTATTTTAATTTTATATTAATCTATAATGAATCAGTCCATACATGAATATTTATTGAAGGAAAATAGTCGGTCACTAAAAATTATAAATTAATTTTCATTTTAAAAAATTGTTTTTAATTCAATTAAAAATTTATATGTAAAATTGATCATTTTTAATCCTTATGATTACAATACAGAGACATTCAAGACAAACAGTTTCAAATATTGATTTACCATTAATTAAAATAATATAAATTTGTTTATATAATTTAATGGGAAAAAATTAAATATAATAATATTTATGATTTATATAGAAGAATTTATCCCATAATATTAAATAGAGACATTTCATTGGTTGAATTTGAGACAATATCGCTTGTTTTAATCATGTTTTAAGGATTTGGACTTAAAAGAGTGACAAATATCTATGATATTTAGTCTTTATAATAAAAAAATAAAAGAGAAATATTTAAAAATATGAAACTCCTTATTCCAAATATTTTATCGATTATTTATTAATTTTTATCTGAAACTTCCTTAAATCAAAATGAATATAAATGTGTAAAATAGGAAAAATAAATTTCTAGGAAAAAAATTTATAATCATAAAATATAACATTGATAAGAATAAGAAATATTTATGATTAACTTGTAATTAATCAGATTACATTATAAGAAATATATCATATAACACATTATGAAAAAATAAAAATAAAATTGGAGCTTTAAATTAAATAATTTTATGAAAATAAATGTTTATTTTTTACAATTCTCTTCAAAATCAATAATTTAAAAAACCCCCAAAAATAAAATCTATGATAATTAATACATTATAATTTTAAAAATGATATATTTTTTAATTAAATTCAATTTTTTAATTTATATAAATTAATTATAATATGCTCTCATGAATTTAAATAAAAAATTACTTATGTAGGAAACCTATTTTTATGAATAATATTTATTTCAAAAAAATAATATACAAATTTCCTAGTAATTAAATAATAAATTTTAATTAGTTTTATTCAATATATATATATATATATCATTGTCAAATTTTTCATATTACTACCCTCAAATAAAATTACTGTGTTATAAAAATCCAATTTATAGAATACCATTTTTCTAATATTTCTCATGTGGATTGAAACTAATTATTTCATGTTAACCATGGAATCCAGAATATTATTTTAATATTTTGGTTTTTCTCCTGTTTAATTCATGGATACTCTTTCAAATTTATTGGTGAGTGTTTTTGAATATTCTATCAAACTAATGGTTGGTACTTATTTGTTATTCAAACAAATTAAAGGGTGAGCCACCATAGGTATGCTTTAAATATATAGGTTGTTCCTTCATTAACATGATCCCAAATTAAAGGGTGATGTTTATTGGATATTATCAAATTCTAAAGGGTGGTACTTATTTGAAAATCTAACAGTATTACAATTACATGTGGTTATGTTTTTCCCCAATATCCAATATTATGCTATATTATAAGGGTGTGTTACATTTCTGTACCTCATGTCTATGGTTATGATTAATAGAACATGATTTTAATTTCTATATTGAACCTATATTTCTATAGAATATATTTTATCATTTTAGATAAAATATAACACCCTAGGTAATGATATAATATATCATTTACATATTTATTAGTAAATTTAAATAAGATAGTCATATTCCTTATGAAAATATTATGTAATATTTTTTAATAAAATATAGTTTTATTAAACTCATTACAAATATGGTTTTACTTAACAATCCATGTTTCAAATATTAGTATTTTAATATTGAAAAAATTATAATTAATTGGGTCGAAATTATATTTCCTTGAGATTTTATAAATTTTATAAAAAAACATATTTTCAATAAATAGTTAAAAATAATATTTTATATTGAAAAGTAAATATTATTTTTTGATTAATTATATTTCAAAGATTTATTTTGGTTTATTTTGATTATTTTAATTTATTATTTTAATTTAAACTTATCTAATTATGTATTTACAAATGAATGTTACTTATGAATTTAATATTTTAAAAATACAATAGATTTTTTCCAAAAAAACTACTCATGTTTTTCGGGTTTCATATGTAAAACAATTATGCACTTTATGTGTTTTAAATTTTTAATTATCAACTCTATATACATATATATTTTTTATAAATTAATTAAACAATACCCTTTAATTTTTAGACATTTTAAATATAAAAAAAATTAAATTTTTTACAACGGTAAGGCTAAATCTGTTAACTGCAAGCCAAAAATAATTTGAAAAGGGCTAGAAGTTGACCCTAAAAAATTCCATAATTTTTTTCAACATGCATGTTTCTTCAATAACCATTGAGGATTTTTTTATATTATTTTTATTCTATTTTTATATGAAATTTTGAAATTATTATTTTTATTAAAATAAATGTTAAAAATTTCAGAACCTTTGGTATATTTCATATAATTTTTTTAATTTGTGTAAAATCTATTGATATTTATTGTTTTAAATATTCATATTGAATATAAATGATTTTTTCCAAAAATATTAATTTTAATGTAATTTTCTAGGAATAAATAATTACATTAGATAGTTACACAACTCTTATGCAGTAATTATTCTCTAAATAGAAGAACAAAATAAATGAAATTAGATATATTAAATATATTATAAAATGAAAAATTAATGAGTTATATAAATTTTAAAGAAATATATAAATTGTTACTTATGTACTAAAATATTATATTATAATATGACTTTTTTCATGATTTTATTAATGTCGTATTAGACACATAATACATAAATTTACATTATTGATATTTTATGAAAATAATATATTAAAAATTAATTAAATTTTTAAAAAAAATTATAATCATTGATTTGATTATTATTTTGTTACAAACATCACATATGGACCATGTAATGGGGTTTTACACATTTATTTTAACTATATTAATCCTTAATGAGAAAAATACATGTTATCACTCCAACTATGAAAAATGTCAATGGTAGTTTAAAACTAATAGATAATAGAAATGTTGATGTCAAAAAATGTCCAAATTACATTTATTGATATTATTCGGGCTCATAAAAATTTTAAATTTTAATATTATAATTGTTTATAAATTTATAGATGAAAATTAATTTAATTTAATTTAATATTTTTATAAATTCCATTAACCGCCTTCCAATCTCTTATAAAATGAAACCACACCTTCTAATTTATTAACACATAAATATTATTTGGCTCAAATAGGACATATCAAATTCTATTACATAAATCCATCCTTACAATCCTGAAGAATTTTTTTATATTAAAATAAATATATCATTATGTTTGGTATAAAACATAAAAGATTTTATGAAAAAGTGGAATCTATATTAACCGAGTGATATTGCTTTATTTTTTCCCTCTCCATAATAACTCTATTATCAATTGTGAGATAATGAAATAATAATATACTATATTATGATATTTTATTATTCAAATTTAATGAACTATATCAATATTCATCTTCTATAAAATAGGAACAAATCAATTTTTCTTATTTAGAGTGAACTACTTTCTCACGAACTGATTTTTTTCCCTCAAAATCTCTCCCAAACGATTATATTGATAGATATACAGAAATTTATAATATTTATTACATATTTATCATAAAAAAATAACATTTATTTTATTACATTTTAATTTACATTAAAATTATTACATATTTTATGCATACATGTGGACTATAACCTTCACGAAGCGATGTGATTAATTTTTATCACCAAATTACCTAGATGATATATATATATTTGTGTATTAATATATAATATGTAATCTATTATATTACTGTAACTATATAAATATTTAAAAATTATTAACTTAATTGCATTATAGAGCTTGAAAAACAGAAATGAAACTCATGCAAATGCCTGACCTCCATCTACAAGCTTTCACTATAGTTCATTTTTCGTCACAATTTCTCATGGTTGGTTTGATATTTATATTTTATATTAAAATTTATAATATTATTATTATAATTATTATTATTCTAGAGAAAATGGAACAATTAATTTTTTACATTAGTAATCCCTCTAAGTCCATTTTCACTTATTAATCATATAAAATCCAAATTTTCGATTTGAAATTCACCAAATAAGTAATTGTATATAACATAGTAATGAAATAAATAATATGAATTATAATCAAAATAATTATTCTTATGTATATAAATAATTATCATAAGATATTAAATTTGGAATATAAGGAATATATATAATGAATCTGACATGAGGTAAGAGACATTAATTTTAAAAATATTTATTTTATTGTCTCCTTTAAATGAAATTTTCTAAAACTTCCATGATTAAATAACTCATAATTATTTTAGATATTTATATAAATTAATATTAATGGAAATTTTATGCACCTTTTAAATTTTATTATATGGTTTTGAAAAGTAATATTTTTACATAACATTTTTTATTTATTTAAAACTGATAAAAATATATGATCAATTTGAACATATATATTGTCATTGGATTTTATTCATCCAGTAAAAATTAAATTTGATATTTGGGTTTCATTTTAATTTATTATTTTTTCTTCAATAAAATAAATCATTTACTTTTTTAATATTTTTGTATTGAAATTCAGTTTTTAAAATAATATGGTGTTTGTATATATTAATGTGATTTACATACAAGTTTGAAATAGTTTTTAAAAAAATTATGATGAATAGGGAATGAATGAAATGTTTTATTTTCGATATTATACTTGATAAATATATATGAAAATATGGTGCCCATGATATGACTTATATGAATGGTTGTTCCACATTGTATCTCTTGAGAAATGCATGGCCCCAATATAGCTTATATGATTGGTGCACCAAGAGAGTACTCCAATGTATATGGTAATTATTCATTCCATAATTTGAAAGGGTTGAGTTATAAGAGGGTTTATCTTATGGTTCAAATTGGGATCTTTTCATTTCTGAAATAGATTTAAAATCGGATTTTAATATGATTCTATATGTTTACAAAAAATCATTATATTTTCATACTATGCATTTACATGTTTTTCAACGATTGAAAATTGTCTGTGTTCATGATTTTGAAATTATTTATTTTATTCAATCAATGAACTTGTAGATAATGGATATCATTTTATTTTTCATTATTATTTTCAATGGAGTAATTATATTCTTATTTTTTTCCCTTACTGAGATGTTTGTCCTAATTCAATATTTTAAAATCTCCTAAGAATGGTTTTATGGATTAATATGTAGATGGATGAGGTCAATATCATATTTTTGAATATTTTTCATGAAAAAAAATTTAAATATTTTAAATTGTTTTAAATTTTTTTACAAATGGAAAATAATTTTATGTGTCTACATTATATTGTTATATTTATCTTTATTATCACGATGAACCATTTATGGAAAAATATTAACCAAATAGATCACGAAGATTATAATTTTGTTTGACATTAATTTTCTATTCATTGTGTTTTTAAGCATCTGAAATAGTTTTGGTATTTTTGGATGTCAAGGATTAGATAATGTTATTTAGAATCAATAACTTAAAATTGTTGGAATTGGAAATGGGAAGTATGTTTCTATGATGGATAATTTTACATTTTAAATAAATTTTGGTGGAATACATGGTTGATATGATCAATATATACCCTAGTAGAATATTATAATAGTGGATGACATTATAAGACTATATGTTTTGACATTTAATGGAACATTGACTTAGTTCTAGCTATGGAATAGATTAATTATTTTGAAAAGATATTTGATGTCAATGGATTTTCATTATATCGAAACATAAATTGTCATGATTATCATTTGGGAGGTTAACTTGGTCGATGGTGGTATTTAATTATGTATACCACAGAAAACAATTATCAGTATTTCATGGGATATGATACATTTATAACTATCTTACTTAAGAAATTATTCCTTATTTTTTAACTCTTGTCAAAGAAAGAATTGTCATATTTGGATTAAATGTATAATGATTCAGATGTTTTATATGATGAAAATTATATATTATTTTCTAGTTATGTTGTTGAAATTGTTATATATATTTGTAATAATATTAATGGAATATAAATAAAATATTAACAATGATTATAAATATATAATTTATTATAAAAATTTCAATTTTATGATGAAATTTTTCATTGTGTTATGATAATTGAGATGGAGTTATCTGACAATTATATTCCTCTATATGATAACTTTAAAATAAAATTATATATGTATGAAATGAATAAGTTGTTAGTTAATAATTCTATACGTATACTCCTATCATGTTCCATATTTGAAAAATAGAAATTTGTAGAATCGGTTACTTTATGTAGAATGTGTTACTAGTGAGGAATGTTTCGTCGCAGAGCACATTACTATAAAACAATATTCATGAAAAAATATTGAATGGGATAAATAATAGTTATCCAATGGAGATAATTTTATGCTTTAATGATTTTTTTCATTATTCTATCTTTTTTCCACTTTTAGTTACTAATGGAGGATATCAAAAAGGTCGAAAACATAATGGTGTATCAATGTTATTTCTACTACTATAGATGATGTTGTGCTATAGAATAATTTCATGAAAGGATTGATACTTATTAAAAAGAATTATTTTAATTTCCGGTTTGAATATGTGTTTTTGTATATTGTAAAAATTTTCAATTAAATTTGGGATTTCACCTCATGAAATTAAGGTGCAACTCATGGTTAAAACACTGGTCAAAAGTTTTAAAGAAATGAGTATTTATTAGAATCATTATATTTTAATTAGGGAAATGTTATTTCATATTAATAAAATTTAACATCTCATGGTAGAGTATTATTTTATCTTTAGCTTGGATTATATATTGTTTATCATGTTTAGAAATATTTAATATATAATATTTTTTTTGTTCAATGATTTATTACTACTAAAAAACTACCATGAAAGAGATAATTTTATAAAGAATGTTACTGAATATTACCTTTCTCGTTTTCATAAAAAAATAATTAAAATTAATTTTCTATCAATTTTGACATAATATATGAATGGTGTTTCTATAAAATTTATTGGAGTTATACATGATATGGAAGTTTAATTCAATATAGAATTAGTACCTGATGATAATCTGTTTTAAAAACTATATTCTCAAATGGATTTTGAAGATATATTATTATTGAAAAATAAATTAAATGAATTTCTAGATAAAGGATTAATTTGACCAATAAATTCACCCATTGTTTACCAAGCCCTATATATTAATAAATATACATGGTTCCATGATAATTTGAAGATATTTTATAGTGTAAAATATCATCATTATTATGAATAATAATTAATTTACTCATATAGTTAATTTGATTTATTAGATCCAAGGAGAATAATACAATTCAATTATTTATCAAATGTTGGGGTACGATCAGTTAATAGTCAAGTAGGTATACATTATAATGATTACATTATTAGATTTACATAGGGATTATGGGTTACAATTTATGCCATTTGGGTTATCTAATGCATTATATTTTTATCGATATATTCAGTAGAGTTTCACATAAGTTCATGGAAAATATTATGGTGTTTTATTTATGAAATATCAGTATATTATATATCACAAGAGGCTGATGAAATTTTTATTAGTGGTTTTTAAAAAAATTAATGTAATTAAAAATTATTTAAAAGTATGTGTGAATTTTTGTTGTTCTATTTTTTACATTGGAATATTATTTCTAAATATCCCATAATCATTTATCCTATTTTAAATAATTTTTTTTGAGGAATATTGATGTTCAAAAAACATTATATTGATTCATATTAATCATTGTTTAGAATTACCCTACTGGCCATTTTTTGATAAATTGTTCGTCTTTGTATCACGTTGAATAAATTTACTGAAGAAGGTGTTATATTCATTTGGAAACAGATGTGGTGACTATATTCTAGAACCGAAGAAATGATTGGTTAGTGTTCTAGATTATTCCTATAACTTTATAAATATATAATTTTATATCTAATTTTTTTTATTTATGGGTATTTGTTTAGAATAATAATGATCTAGTGATTTTGTATGCCTCTAGAAAATTGATACCACATGAGTTATATTATCATATGCATAAACCAGAACTAGTTTACATCGTATTGGATTTAATAATTTTGATTAATCATTTATATAATGTATATTTTTAAATATATATTGATCATAAATTTATAAAGTTTATATTCATTAAAAATTTGTCATAAATGAGGAAGAGAAGATGGAAGGAATAGATTAAGGTGTATGATATCAAGATTTATTACCATCCTTAGAAAGAAAAAAATAATGGCAACTCATCGAGTCAATAAAATAATTATGAATTCATCATGTTACATTTAGAATATGATGATTAGATTAATAATTCGATGAATATTGGCTTAAAATCTATGGATACAGGAAGATCCACTTTTTTTTTAATTCTAGAACTATAATCTCTGTAAAAAAATTAAATAAGATTTTATGGAAGAAATAGAGATAGATTATTAAGATAAATTTTTTAAGAAATTTATTTTTCATAAATTTAATATTGAAAAAATGTTTTTTGAGGTTGTAAGTAGATTATGTGTTCCTTTCCTTCATAGTTTAGGAGAGAATTATTAAGTTAATATCACAGTTCCCCAATTTCATTCATCGTAGAATCATGATGTTGTAAACTATACTATCAAAATAATTTCCTGATGAATGAATGAAAATAAATATTATAAACATAAAAATAAACTATATGATTATTCAATATATTAAAAGAAAAAAAATTATTATATTAGATTCTTTAGAATTACCAAACACTATATCTAAATTTGAATATATATCCCTGGATTTAACAATGGGATTTTCAGATACATCTCAATGAAATAATGTCATTTGGGTTATTATAGATTGATTAACTATATCTATTAATTTACTACATATTAGAGATATAATTTCATTAAAGAATATTTTTCTAAGATATCTCATCTAGATTCTCATGATATAGTAATTTCCTCTCTCTATTGTATCTTCCTTTGACTCCAAAATCACATAAAATGTTTGTAGTGGACTCTTGATGTGTTTTGGTACTGATTTGTATTTCATTACAACATTTAATCCTAAATATGATAGTTGGTTTGATTGAATTTTTTAGGTCATGGAAGACATGGTTTTTTTCATTTTTAGTAGTTTTCTAAGGGTGATGAATCATTATATTTCTTTGGTATATTATTCATATAAAACAGTTTTCTATGAAATATAAAAATGGTTAATTTTGAGGATTCATATGTATATTAATGTTGAATAATAGATTGTTGGGTTGAATATCGAGAATTGAATTAGATGGGAACATAGTTTTAAAAATAAATTGTTGACATGGTTAAGATGATTAATAAGTATATGAGGGATGGTTAATGTAAGACAAAATGTTAAAATGATAATTAGATGAATTATCATTCTTTCAAGGCACATGATCTCATTTCTATCCATATATCTCCTTGGAAATTTTTTATTTTTTTGGTAAAACAGTGAAGCTAGGTACATGATTCTTATAAAATATAAAATAATATAAAATGTTGGATCATTTTTTACACTATTTAAATGGATTTGATTTTATCCCTTCAACAAAACATATTTCATGTCTGGATGTTAAGAAAATATGTATTGGATTAATCTCATGATTTTAGCCCTAAATTTTCTCCATATGAATATAAAACTACTTGTGAGGAATTTCCAGTTTAGAATAATTTCCTATGAGAAATTTCCTTCTTGAACAATTTATTTCAAGATGTTATGGTTTTCAATAGAAACAATGTTGTATAAGAATCAGCAATAGAACTGAAATATTATAAAGGTCATGATATACTGACATTTTTCATATGTGAAAAACATTATGATGATGTAATATCCAAATTTCGTAATATGTACCAACCCATCTAATTATATAATACATCATTGGTATATTTATTAGTATTCATGAATTTGATAGGTATATTCATTATGAGAATAATATGTTAAAGTATTAAATAAAAAATCATTATTTTTTCAAAATCTTTTAATAAACTTTTTTATTTAAAAATTCAAATTATAAATAATTGAATTTTAAATTGATAATAACCATATAAATTTTGAATTTATAATGTACAAATTTACATTGGAAATATTGTTGAGAATTTATTAAAAAATTACTATTAATGTATAGTGGATAATACTAATATTAAATGAAAATATTTTTTTAATATTCATTATATCTAAATTAAAATTCAAATTTTGAATAGTTTTAAAAATCATTAGTTCAAATTTATTTAAAAAAAATCCAATTATGGTTTTTAATGTTAAAATTATGGTTAATGGTAGTATCTTTTACAGAAAAATTGATTTTTCAGGAATACTTGTTTTCATCATATTTTGATGATATAATATTAAATTATATTCAACCACTTTTTGTTTTTGATTATGAATAATGGATTTCATATTTAAAATGAGTGGTTCTAAATTTATTAAATATTTCCCTTTATTTTTTATTTATAACAAATAGTAACAATAATAATTTGTTTTACCACAATAATAGTAAATTGGGAACTTAAGGGTTAAAAATAACATGATAAGGACTCAAAAATGACCCTATAAGTTTATTTAATTTAATTTTATAATAAAATTTCAACTATACACATCCAATTTTCTATTATATGACCTCTTTTCTATTTTTATGTGATTATTAAATTTATATTATTTTATGTAATCGGAGATCAAAAATGAATCAATCTTGTTTTTAGAAAATATAATATTTTTAACAAGTGGATAATAAGTGGATATGGCCAGTTATAAATCCTTAATAGAAATATACTTTATAATCATCCTCATGATAATGTATTTAAAAAAATAAGTTAATAAAAAATTTCTTTAAATTTTTACACAACACTAATATAATAATATTTAATTAATGGAAAAATAAAATAAATTTTATTAAGAAAATAAATATAATTTGAAATAATTAATCTTATAAATAACTTTTAAATATAAATATAATTGTTAGGAATTTCTTCTCTAATTTATTTTCTTTTCATTATGCCATTAATGTAAAATATGATGAATAGTTACAAAAGTTTAATTTATTAAATTTTATAAAAATAAATATTTTATTAAATGATTTAAAATTACAAATATGCATATATTTGGAAAATTATTAGGATATGGTAGATAATATAAACCATGTTATATTAATGGTATGTTATTTATTTTAGTGTAACTATTATGACAATCAATGAGAAAACTACCTTGTTATCTCGTTAAATATTAATAGTTAAATATAACACCCCGCCCCTACCTCATTGTCTTGAGGAGGAGGTGAGGGTTATTGGGCCTTAAGCGATGTTCCGAAGGCGCCAAAGGCTCTCAATAAATGTTGAGGGCTTCAAGAAAGAGTTTCAGAACAATTTCCCCTTAAGACAAAACCAACCAATCCATCCACTATCAATCACTATATGATGCATGTTAACTAAAACATTCAAGAATGTATTCCTAAAGGACAACCAAGATGTTCCACAATACATCCCAAAACCATTACAACTGGACATGCCTATACCACATCAGAGTACATGGCGGAAACTAAAAAACCAAACACCATACAAGCCATGACACTGCCACAACTCCACACCAAGAACCACACTCCATGCTATACCAAGGGATCACAATGCTCCACTAAAGGAGGGCGATGCCTTTCCTTTTCCCACGTCACAATACAAAACATCTGAAAATACCCCAACGTGCCAAAGTAGGGGGTGTGTACTAAAAATCAGAAGGTTTTCCCCAAATTAATTCCCTTCACACACCACCTAATAAAACCATTAGCGCATATATATAAAATAGATTCTATAAAATAAATCACAAGTGCAACCATTTTCATAAGCCAAACATGCCCTTAACAAGCCATCACATCCAACCCATGTAACCAAGGGAAAGATAACCAAACATGTGACAAACCACTTTATCATTTACACGTTAGCACAACAAATTCCATCCTGCAATGAAATTCGCAACAAACAACAAAACGGTGGGACTACAGCCAAACCCATTCGCCCATTCACACAAAAAAAGTCAAAACAGTTGGACTTCCACCCAACCCGTTCAACCATTCACATCCAGCGGTACTTCCTGACCACTACTCATATAGTGGTTCTTCCGACCACTATCTATCAACCTTTTATGGTGATACTTCATGCCCACTTCCACACAACATTTCAATCAAGCCATAACCAAGTATATAACCCCCAAGGTCACAACAACCTGTACTCAACCAATTCCATTGCATATCAATACACTTCAATAAATCACCCATTTATTGAAAACCATTTTCCTTTCCCAACAACATTTAAATAATTCACCCTATTTATTGGAAACTATTTCTTGCCATAATTTTCACAAATCAACCATAGAATCCTATTTTAAAACCTCCATTTTAAAATCCACAACAATATCATTTCACCATAAAACCCCCTTTTTCCCAAAAAACACCCAAAACATCACCCAAGGGATATCTATTATATTTCGCACATCAAACCATGATTAATTTCAAGAAAAAAAAATTAATTGTAACAAAAACCATTAGCTCTAACCAAGTGGAGTCAAGAGAGAATCCACCTACCATTAGGGTTTTCGATAAATAGACCCACAAATAAATGCGCCTCCATTCCGGTGAACACACCACCAAAACCTTTCTAGATACCCTTCTTTAACATTCAAAAGCATTAAAAGCATCATCCAAGGAAAACAAAACCCTATATCTACACACAAAAAGTGTAGATCTATAAAAACCAAGAATGATAGGGATGTAGATCTAAAGGAAAACACAAGGAAACTAAGAGGAGTGACTTACCCAGGAGCAACCACCTTAAAAACACCAATAACCTTCTTCAAAATTATTAATAAATGATTGGGAAAGCTCCTCCACCCCCTGAGAAACGAATAACCCAAGTGAGCCACGAGTGGGAGGAAGTTTGGAGTGAAATAGGTTAATATCGAAGGATCCTAGAACATATAACCATATTTTAATTCATTTTCTAGGTTAGTCCGCATGGTTTGGAAAATCATGCGCTAACCGTGCGCATGTTACTACCTCGGGAGAAAGGGTCCGCATGGTTGACCCACACAGTTTGGAAAACCGTTCCCATGTTGTACGAAGCCTACAGTCTCCCTTGCACGGCTTCCTGTAGAATCCGCACAGTTTCCACTAACCATACTCAAACTGTGCACCTCTCTAAAAGTCTCCAAAATCATCGAAAATGATTACAAACTCTCTCAACCTCTTTCCAACTCATCCCATGTACTTTAAACACATAAAAATGCATAAACTGTAGGACCCCGGGACACCCTGAGATGGGAGGGGTGAATCAGGGTGGCAACTTTTTCTTCTTTTAGTTGTGGATCTTGTTCCCACGTTGGTAGGAACTACATAAACCTGTATGATGGATATGATCAGAAATTAAACATTCACATGCAGAGAGATGACACAGCTATTTTTACTTGGTTCACCACTAAGGGCTACATCCAAGGAGCATACGCCGACAGGTTGTCAGTCGTACCTAAATCCACTATGCTTCACTAGATGTAGATTACAATGGTTCGGGTACAGTCACTCTGTCCCAGGCTCACTACCTTTACAATTGTTCAGGGATAGCTCACTGCGTCCCTCGGGTCACTCCCGTTGACTCCCCCTGGCTCACTGCCGTTGGCGAAGTCTCACTCAGTTTATAGACGTGAAGGTCTAATCAATAGGTGTGCATTGAAGTTCTTCGTCTCCTGTTCAGCATGAGACATTTCTTGCATCAGGGTTCAGATTTGATGCTCCTTTTAGTTCAATCCTTCTTCTTTAGTGCAATGAATGAATGCACTAGATCCCCTTGTCTTCGTTTACCTGTATCACAATCACTGATGTGATTGCTTACTTAATGAAGCTCAGCTTACTCGGCGTTGTCAGAATCAGTTCTCCATGTATGCATGAGATCATGCAGGTATCATTTAGATTTCGTCTTCAATCTCACTTTGCACCAGAAGTATCAGGCAATATTTCAGCTCTTGTGTAGCTCCAGAAAGGCGGGCGTGCTTCAACAATATTCGGATCTCCTTTTCATACTCGGCGCGCAAGTCTCTATCGGGCGCACAAGTCTTAGGCGCGCAAGTATAACCTGGCGCGCAAGTGTCTCCAAAGCACCTGTGCGACTCTGCCTTCTTGAACTTCAAACCTGCACGACTCACTTCCTTCCTTGCCCAAATCACCTGGGGTGCTCAACCATCAGTTGGCGCGCAACCTCTACTTGCGCGACCCAACTACCACTTGCGCGGATCAACCACCTACGCGACGAGAGCTCGAACAATCTCAAAGCCTTGAGCTTCGTGAGAAATGAGGAGGGGTGGTCCAGTATTTATAGGCAAACTGGACCCCCTGCGCGGCGGCGCGCAAGTCATCCATCGGCGCACAAGTCTCGGACCCTGCTAGGCACTTGCACGATCAACATCCAAACTTGCGCGAACATCTTGCCTTTGCAAAATTTGGATCTTCTGATCTCGAAAAACTATAGGCACGCAAGTTATAATGAATTCAAGGCATCGGCATGCAAGTCTCTTCCCGGCACATAATTCACCTGCGCGACATCACCAAAACGTGCGCGACCCTTATCCCTTTGCCATATTTTGATGCTCTGATCTTCAAAAACATATGGCGCGCAAGTTTCCTATACTCCAAGAGTATGGCGCGCAAGTCCCTTTTCCAAAATCACTCTTCTTCATTTTTGATTTTGAGGCCCTGAAATTTGGCAAACGTTGGAAAACAGCGCCACCTTGTATCTGCTCTATTTGTACCGCCTCCAGATCATCCATTCCTCTGTCGATGTTCTTGAATCAAACATATATCGTTGACCACAACTCTTGAACTCGACATGTCACCATGTAATCTCTTTTGTCAACAAATTTGTATGTCGTTTGTTTGCTTTGTCAACAAGCACGATCACCTCGACAGCACTTCTTCTTGGTGATCAGTATCCTTCAACAACTCTTTTTCTTTTATCACAAACTCCACTATTGTGATATGTATTCTTTGAAGGATACAGCTTTAGTACCATCATCTTCTATGACAGTGTGATGTGCATGGCCATTTCATAAGTCAACTCATTGGCACATTTCCTCCTTCATCAACCGTCATGACCATCTTCATGCAAACCATGTGATTCAATCCGTCAAGAAGTCTCTATAATGGTTCTCATGAAATCATGAGTAATTGCATGGTCTTCATCATAACCCATTGTTCTCATGCAATAATGAGGAATTGTATGGTCTTCATCCAAAAACACCATCCTGCTTTAATCATCTGTGGATGGATTACTCCTCACATTCTGTATTGTTTTAAACAATGTATCACCTTTGACACATGTTCTTTGAACTTACGATCAGTACAACAATCGTCTGAATCACTACTCCTCTACTTCATCGGAGTACTTCATGATATTCTTCATTTTGATCTACATTGACAACTATTGACAAAAAATACAACCCTATACACAAAGTGGTTCCAACAATCTCCCCCTTTGTATTTTGTTGTCAATACCTTCTACATCTTATGAAATGAATCTTTCAATGTCAAAATGAGAATCTTCTCAGTAAACCAACGTTTCTTTTCATTTCACTTTCATTTCACTTTCTCTCCCCCTTATTGACATGAAATACAAAGCATATGGTAGGGAGGGTATCAATCCTCACTTATGCAATGTTTCATTAGTCATTTCACTCTAAGTCTACATGAGCAAAGCTCGATATAGAAAACAAGAGGATTTGATTAAGTCAACATGGTTGTCCGTAATCCACAAACCATGATACCAACATGAGATGATAACGCATGTATCTTGTCTTCAAGGGTTATCCACTTATATTCCAGGTAGAAGAAGATCAACTATGATAGAGAATAATCAACCTGAAACTCCTGCACTCACATCAGCAAATAGATCAAAAACATTCAAGTGCAATCGGCAGGATAAGTGACCTTGGGGCACTTCCATTCTCTTTATGCCACTGATCAATTCAGTTACACCCCCTTTGTAAAATAATCTTTGATCTGAGTAACCAAGGGATAGTGATTGAGAAATGGCATACCTTCTCCATTGGCGTGTTATTCATGAAATTCACAGAGTAACTGCTTTTGAGTCTAGCTGGAGTTGATATTGATTGAAACAGTGATTATGGAAGCTTCTTCATTTTTCTCCCCCTCAAGGGAAACATTCCTCATCATCTTCATCAAGAGTGATCCTTCATCATCATAATCTTTGAATATCAATTGAAGAATCTACTAAGGATGGAAACTTCTTCAGCTTGGCTATCAAGAGTTGACAGCATTCACTAGTTCTCAGGTTCTCCCCCTGAGAGCATGCTTCACCTTCAATTCCCTGCTTTATTAGCACAAATACAATACACAAATGATTACGAGAAAAAGGTGGTTCCATCTTGGTTCATCAATAAGACTTACTTGGTTGAGGTTCTTTTCTCAACCATGTTCCCCTGTTCACTCCAGTCTTCATGCCTGCACATCTGAACATATGTTCTGACATCTGTCAGTGTGGCATGGCTCTGTTCACATTCTCTTCTGCTTTGTGTGGAGAATTGTTCTGCTTATCAGCCATCATGAATGATACATTCTTACTCCTCTTAAGGACTGCTTCTTGCTCTGGTATTAAGGTTAGGCAACCTTTTGCAATGTGACCAGACTTCTTGCATCTCTCACACAGAACTTCTTTGACACGTATGTTTCTCTTTGTTTGCAATCTCTCCTGCACTGTGTCTTCATCATGTGAATGTTTTCCTTTTCCTTCGTCACCAACCTTGGCCTTCTCATCTTCATGTTTCCTTATTCTTTTCAAATCATCTGGCCAGATGACCAATATGTCATTTGGAATTTTTGAAGCTGGATTAGGTCTTCCACATGGATTCATCCAAGATTCATCCCACATAGTGTTTCTTTTGGATGAATGACCCTTCAATTTCATGGATTTAAAATCCTGGGTCTTCTCAGCTTCCCTACTTGAGATCTTTTTGGGGAAATGTGTGTTCACAACATTCTTCTGATTTCTCCCCAAGGTAGCTGCTTCATTCTTTGACGGCATCAGAGGTCTTCTTTTCTTTTCAATAGTGAATGCATGTTGATATGGACATGTTCCTGCATTGTGACCACTGTCGTTGCATACATCACAGATGTTATCAAGCATTCCAAATCTGTTTGCTGTAAACAGATGCTTCTGGACCTGTGAATGTTGCTTCTTCTTCTCTGGCTTCCTCCTATTTTATATAGGCATTCTCTGTGCTTTTCCATGTAAGGGATTATAAAGACAATCCAGTGCACAGTGCCCAAATCTGTTGCAGCACCAACATTGACCCACAAATCTTTTCTTCTTTGTGTATTCTGTATTAAGTTGTTGGGCCATCTGCTTAATCTTTTGTGATCTATTTGAGGAACCCACTTCCTCCTTTTCCTTCCCATCCACCCTAGCCATGGTGGTAGGTTTCTTCTTCTCACCTTTCCTCATACATACTTGTTTAGAACTTTTCTTCCCGCCTGCACTGATTGTAGGAGTGTATTTAGAAATATGAGTACAAGATGGTTTGGATGGTACCTTCACTTTCTCATTTGCTTGTGATAGATCAAAGAGTGAAGTCATGATCTTCTTATCACATGTTGGAGGTCTTTTGATAGTAGAATCCTCCAGTGAGCATTGAGTACCAGCATCAACAGATTCTTGATGTGGATAATCAAGAGTTGTGATAATATTCTTATCACATGTTGGAGGAATTTCAGCTTCAGACTCCAACGAACATTGTGTGCAAGCATCACTCATTTCATTCTTTTATGAAGTCTCAATATGTCTGTTCTCAATCGTGGTCAACTGAGCTTCCAATTTTTGACCCACAATATTGAGGATGATCTTCTGATCTTTAATTGTGATCATCTTCTCTTCAGAAGTCTTATTCAACCTTTCAACCTCATCTTCATGAATCTTAAATTTTTTTTGTAACAAAGAGTCAAGTTCCCTGAATTTAATGGATGTTTCTTCCAAACAAAAATTATTGACTTCATTGCTCTTCTTCAGCTCAGCTTCAAGTACCTAGATCCTTTCTTTTAGAGTCTTATTGACTGTCTCATTTTCTTCAAAGACATTCACCTGTTTGGTGAACTTCATACTTTCCATAACTTTTCTTTCCAACCCCTCTTCCATATTGTCAGATTCCCTTTCAAGTCGAGTGATCTCAACCTGCATAGAATGAAATAGGCTACAAATAATAGCAGCCCTTTCTTCAGGAATATCATGCAGATATGTTTTGAGTTTTTCTTGAAAGCGTGAATTGGGGGTCTCATCATTTCCTCTGGAATAATTCTGAGTCACCTGCTCGATACTTTCCATGCCTGATGTTTCTTCATTTTTGGAATGGCATGGAGAACAAGACATTGAATCTTCTTTGGATACGAGGGACTTCTTCAGCTGCTTTTTCTCTTTCTTTTTCCTGTTTTCCATGGTCATGCTAGATGTAGACTTCAGCTCAGAAACTTCATCAAGACTGGTCTTCATTGTTGACTTTAGGAAAGAAACTCAAATCCTCTTCTCAATAGAATTACTGGAGAATATCCAACATACGTCAACCTCCCTCTGATACCACTTGTAGGACCCCGGGACACCCTGAGAGGGGAGGGGTGAATCAGGGTGGAAACTTTTTCTTCTTTTAGTTGTGGATCTTGTTCCCACATTGGTAGGAAATACATAAACCTGTATGATGGATATGATCAGCAATTAAAAATTCACATGCAGAGAGATGACACAACTATTTTTACTTGGTTTACCACTAAGGGATACATCCAAGGAGCATACGCCGACAGGTTGTCGGTTGTACCTAAATCCACTATGCTTCACTAGCTGTAGATTACAATGGTTCGGGTACAGTCACTTTGTCCCAAGCTCACTGCCTTTACAATTGTTCAGGGATAGCTCACTGCGTCCCTCGGGTCACTCCCATTGACTCCCCCTGGCTCACTGCCGTTGGCGAAGTCTCAATCAGTTTATAGACGTGAAGGTCTCATCAATAGGTGTGCATTGAAGTTCTTCGTCTCCTGTTCATCATGAGATATTTCTTGCATCAGGGTTCAGATTTGATGCTCATTTTAGTTCAATCCTTCTTCTTTAGTGCAATGAATGAATGAACTAGATCCCCTTGTCTTCGTTTGCCTGTATCACAATCACTGATGTGATTGCTTACATAATGAAGCTCAGCTTACTCGGCGTTGTTAGAATAAGTTCTCCATGTATGCATGTGATCATGCATGTATCATTTAGATTTTGTCTTCAATCTCACTTTGCACCAGAAGTATCAGGCAATATTTCAGCTCTTGTGCAGCTCCAGAAAGGCTGGCGTGCTTCAACAATATTCGGATCTCCTTTTCAAGCCCGACGCGCAAGTCTCTATCTGGCACGAAAGTCTTAGGCGCGCAAGTATAACCTGGCACGCAAGTGTCTCCAGAGCACCTGTGCGACTCTGCCTTCTTGAACTTCAAACCTGCGCGACTCACTTCCTTCCTTGCCCAAATCACCTGGGGCGCTCAACCATCAGTTGGTGCGCAACCTCTACTTGCGCGACCCAACTACCACTTGCACGGCTCAACCAGCTGCGCGACGAGAGCTCGAACAATCTCAAATCCTTGAGCTCCATGAGAAATGAGGAGGGGTGGTCCAGTATTTATAGGCAAACTGGACCCCCTGTGCGGCGGCGCGCAAGTCATCCATCGGCGCGCAAGTCTCGGCCCCTGCTAGGCACTTGCGCGATCAACATCGAAACTTGCGCGAACATCTTGCCTTTGCCAAATTTGGATCTTCTGATCTCGAAAAACTATAGGCACGAAAGTTATAATGCATTCAAGGTGTCGGCGAGAAAGTCTCTTCCCGGCACATAATTCACCTGCGCGACATCACCAAAACTTGAGCGACCCTTATCCCTTTGACATATTTTGATGCTCTGATCTTCAAAAACATACTGCGCGCAAGTTGCCTATCCTCCAAGAGTATGGCGCGCAAGTCCCTTTGCCAAAATCACTCTTCTTCATTTGTTGATTTTGAGGCCCTGAAATTTGGAAAACACTGGAAAACAGCGCCACCTTGTATCTGCTCTTTTTGTACCACCTCCAGATCATCCATTCCTCTGTCGATGTTCTTGAATCAAACATAGATCGTTGACCACAACTCTTGAACTCGACATGTCACCATGGAATCTCTTTTGTCAACAAATTTGTAGGTCATTTGTTTTCATTGTCAACAAGCACGATCACCTCGAGAACACTTCTTCTTGGTGATCTGTATCCTTCAGAAACTCTTTTGCTTTTATCACAAACTCCACTATTGTGATATGTATTCTTTGACGGATACAGCTTTAGTACCATCATCTTCTATGACAGTGTGATGTGAATGGCCATTTCATAAGTCAACTCATTGGCACATTGCCTCCTTCATCAACCGTCATGATCAACTTCATGCAAACCATGTGATTCAATCCGTCAAGAAGTCTCTAGCATGGTTCTCATGAAATCATGAGTAATTGCATGGTCTTCATCATAACCCATTGTTCACATGCAATAATGAGGAATTGTATGGTCTTCATCCAAAAACACCATCCTTCTTTAATCATCCTTGGATGGATTACTCCTCACATTCTGCATTTTTTTAAACAATGTATCACCTTTGACACATGTTCTTTGAACTTACGATCAGTACAACAATCGGCTGAATCACTACTCCTCTACTTCATCGGAGTACTTCATGATATTCTTCATTTTGATCTGCATTGACATCTATTGACAACAAATACAACCCTATACAAAAAGTGGTTCCAACATAAACAAAGGCCAAATACCTCAAACCGAGGGTACTCCATTCTCCCCACTGTTGGACTTTCCATCCCCGGAAAGTAGTGATCCCATCCATTGTCGAAAGAGCTCGGGCCACTGCTTGACCATTTCTTTCTCCTGCTCCCAAGTCTCCTCTTTAATCTGACCATGTTGCCCCAAAACATGAACTAAACTGATGATTTTACAATACATGACACTCTCTTATCTATCCACAACCTGCATCAGCACGTGCACCAACGAAGCATCCAGTTATATCTCAACATGATCCCATAGAATTACATGGTCACGATCCGGCTGATACATTTTCAACAACGACACATGAAACACATTGTGCACCGCACTAAACCTTGGTGGAAAAGAAAAAAAATAATACACCTCAACAACCCACTCAAGAATCTCAAAAGGTCCAATATACCTTGGATATAACTTTCCCTGCATTCAAAACCGACGATGTCCCAACCTAGGAGTGATCCTCAAGAAAAAATGATCTACCACCTCGAACAACAACGGTCGTTGATGATGATCCACATACAATTTCTGACATCTCTGAGCCGTCTCCATTCTCTTCCTGATCATCTTGATCTTCTACGTAGTCTCCTGGAAATGCCTTGGTCCAACCATCAAGGACTCACCCGTTTCCACCCAACATAGTGGAGAACGACATGGATGCCCCTAAAAAGATTCAAATGGATCCATCTTTATGGATTCCTGATAACTGTCATTGTATAATAACTCAACCAACGAAAATTGCTGCTCCCACGAGAAACGAAAATCCATAACACAAGCCCGCAACATATCCTCTAGAGTTTGTATCATCCTCTCGGATTGACCATATGTCTAAGGGTGATACGCCATCCTCATAGTCAACTGTGTCCCAAGGACTTTCTGCAACGATTTACAGAAAAGAGATGTAAACCTCGGATCTCTATCTAATACAATCGAAATTGGAATACCATGCCTCCTTACCACCACCTGAATATAGATTTTGGACAGATCCTCTACCTTATGAGATTCACGAATTGGAATGAAATGGTCTGACATCGTTATTCGATCCACTATCACCCAAATGGATTCATGAATTCTAACCATTTCTTGGGAGACCTGTAACAAAATCCATTGATATGTGCGCCCACTTCCAAACAGGGATTTGTAAATACTGCAACATTCTTGATGGCCTATGATGCTCTTCCTTGACCTACAAACATGTCAAGCATCTCGAAACAAAATTAGCCACTTTTCTTTCCATACCAGCCCAACAGAACTGCACTTTCAATGCTTTATACATTTTTTGAATTCTAGGATGAACATCCCACCTGGAATGATGATATTCCCTAAGAAGATCCTTATGAAAAACAAGTGGTACAACCATCCGATTCTAAAAACACAAAACTGAATCTCCATTCAGTTACCAACACTCATTGGTCTCCCAACCATTGATTCTCGACCCCATGGTCACACACTCAGAATCAGATATCAGTGCCTCTTTAACCAGGCCAACCAATTTAGGAATCAACAAAACCAGAAATAATACCGCTCTATCACCCTGGTCCTTGCATTCCAACCACATATCAGCTATAAATGACATCAACTGCCACTGTTCTGATGCCATTTTTACCACTTGAGCATATGATTTTCTACTAAATGTACTCGACAATGAATTTCCCCTACCATGTGTGTACATTATGTCCAAATCAATCATATGGAGATATTCCACCCATCTCCTTTTTCTCATGTTCAAATCCCTTTCTGAGAAAATGCGATTCAAGCTCTTATGATCTGTATATACCATGAATTTATCATCGAAGACATAATGACACCCCACATTCAATGCATGCACCACTGGTGCCAACTCTAAATAATGATTTGGGTTGTTATTTTCATGCACCGTAAACTGTTATGAGCCATACGTAACCACATGATTCCCTTGCATGATAACGAACCCCAACCCTGATCCTGATGCATCACAATACACCACGTACCATTTTCCTGGTTCGGGAGAAACCAAGATTGGTACTGATGTAAGGTGATCCTTTAGGTCTTCAAAAAAATGTTGTCACTGCTCATTCCACTAGAATGAAACATTCTTCCTTGCCAAAGCTAGCATCTATGAATCCAAACGTGAAAAATCACGAACTAAACGATGATAATACCAAGCTAGACCAAGAAAACTCTATATCTCATAAACATTCTTTGGTGGATCCTACAAGATAATGACCTTTATATTTTCTGGATCCATAGAAAAATATATTTCAGAAATCACATGGCCATGAAAATGAACTTCCCGTATCCAAAAGCCACACTTTGACAATTTGGAATAAAACCAATGATCCCTCATGATCCCCAGCATTGTCGCCAACTGCTGCTCATGTTCCACCCATGTCTATGAATACACTAGAATATCATCTACAAAAACCACCACAAATGAATCTAGATAACCCTAAAATATCTCATTCATCGATGCCATAAACACCTGTGGCGCATTCGTTAGACCAATGGGCATAACCACATATTCATAATGGCCATATATACTTCTAAAATCTATTTTAGGAATATAATCCTTCCTCACCCACAATTGATGATATCCCAACCTCAGGTTGATCTTGGAGAACCACTAGGCTCCTCTCAACTGATTGAACAAATCATCAATTCGTGTTAGTGGATATCAATTCTTTATCATAACTTGGTTAAGTCTACGATAATCAACACGTAGTCTCAAAGTTCCATATGATTTTTTCAGGAAAAACACCGGAACTTCCCATAGAGACATGTTAGGCTGGATAAACCCTTTGTTTTCTAAATCATCCAACTATACATTCAATTCCACAATTCAGTTGGTGCCATCCTATAAGAAATAAGTGAGATAGGACTGGTCCCTAGAATGATATCAATCATAAACTCCACTTCTATTACGGGAGGTTTCCCAGATAATATTTAGGAAAAACATCCATGAACTGATCCACCACTACTGGAAGAACAATATTCTCAAAACCGTCTACTGATTCCAATGACAACACCACCAACTGATATAATAACATTCCCACTACTCGTGCCAACTAACCCGCTACACCATTCCTTTCATGCCTATCTCATCTAAAGAGATGTCTAACTCCATCGTGTGTCATAAAAGCCATTGTTCGCTCATCACAGTCAATGTGAGTCTTAAATGCCTCCATCCAATTTATTCCAAGGATTACATCATACCCATCCATCTCAATTATTGAGAAATTCCACACTAGATCAACTTCACCCACAATGATACAACATGCCCTACACAAGAAGGCTCAACACTCTCTTTGGCCCAGAGGAGTTTGATGTTTCAAAATGGATTGAATCATTTATACACTTGAACCCAAAAAATCAATCACACTTGAAATAATAAAAGAGTGTGAAGAACCCATATCAAACAGCCCTTACATGAAGTTGGAATTTAAAATAATAGTACCTTGTAGCATGGATGGTCCAAACTGATCATCCACCACAACCTGCTCTGCTCCAAACACATGTTTTCATGCCTCACTTTTCTCTTTATTTCCATTCTGAGGCATCATGGTATTCCAAGAATCACCATGACCCACATCACTCTGCTGACGAGGGGTGTGTGGTTGTCCCCATCACGTCGTACCATACGACGTTTGCGATCCCTGAGTAGTGTCACACACACCTGACCTTGGATAATTCCAACAATAACGCTGCAGGTGCCCCATCTACTTACAATTATGAAACGCTCATGTTTTTTCCACACAATATTTCTTGATGTGGCTCGTAGAACCACACTAAAAACGTCGTGGCTTACTCTAGGGCTTCGGTGGAAGATTTACCGATCCTGTCGTTGGATTATATTCCATATTCCCACTATAAGGACCTAGCCTTAAACATTACTTAATATTGAATTAATTGAATAATTCACAGTAAGGATCTTTTCAGGTTTAGATTTTTAGATAATTAGGACATAACTATTACATCTTAAAATACTACAATGTGGAAACTTTAACATAGTTTCCTTTTTTTACTAAATAAGAACTCTTGAAAAAAACAGAGTCAAGTCTAGTTCCATGTTTAATACAGAATGACTTTTCCTTGATCCCATCCATGACCCTATTACACATTATGTCCTATGAAAAACAGTTCAAAAAAAACTTTGGATGAGCATAAAAATCTCATTAAGGGATACACAATGAAGGAAAACTGTTAGTTTTTCAAAACAGCAAGTAAACAATGAATACTTTATCAATGTAATACTTTTTACCTTTATGATGTAGAAAATAATCATCAGTGAATATAAGATCATTACATACACTTTTATAACAAAAATATTAACATAAAACCCATATAAAGAACACATAACATATAAAGGTAACTTGGGACATAAACATACTTAAATGGAATAACCATACAGTCAACTTCCACACATATCATTAAATGGAATAGACATACGACTGACTTCCATACCCAATTTTTAGAGACCCGGTGATTTATGTACATGGAAATTACATTACTTTTGTGGAATACTTAATACATAACAACACCATACACTGGAGGAACTTAATAGTTTATTGTCTTTAGAAGCTCGGAATATAATCTTCTAATCGTGGTGAAATATCTTCAACATCTCCCATAAAGATATTCCCCTTTTTTTCTTACCTAAAACCTTTATTTAAATCCTAGTGAAAAGAAAATATATAAAGGGTGAGATAAAATTCTCATTAAGGTTAAACATGGATAAAATAAAATAAATCATATACAATTGAACTTAAAAACATGAAAATAATTTTTAAACATCAAAACCTTGACCAATGACATAAAACATGGCATTACATAAGGTATAGATCATAAAGAAAAATTAATCATGATGAAATATCATGGGAATGAAACATGTGATTGTGAAAACCTTTAATCACATGATATGATTTCCATAGTAGCCAAGGCATTGCTTCCAAGACCATCTTAGTTGACAAAGTCCCTTTACGAATCGAGTTCACACCTCGTTCCAGTCCTGTAACACTGAACCGGATTAACTTACAGTTACATCCATGTCTGTCTCATGAGATATAAATCATTACCCAATGCATTGTAGGGAGATATAGGTCACAACCATCTCATAGTGAAATCATTATTTCATGTTCCACAAAATCATAAATCATACATCATAGCATAACCCATGTAATAGAATGGTATTCTTAAACATCATGCCATCATAACATAATCCATATAAAAAATGGATATCATTTCATCATAAAAATAATAAAAACATGTAAATAAAGGATAAATTATACTTGAAACATACACATATGAAATAATGTCATCATAGATGGAAAATGGTTTTGATAAAACACTTGAAATGAATTCTTGAGGAAAATATCCTTTCTTATTCAAAATCATTTTCTTTTCACAAAATGCCATGCCATTTTAAAAGAAAAGGGTTTTATTGAAAATAATCATGCAATATTGAAGAGTAATCTTCTTGAAAACTAGGTGTTATGAAACTATAAAAATCTGTTCATGACGTATAAGTTAAAAATACCATTCTCCTCATACTATTGTCAGAAAAGTTAAAAAGTACCTCATATGGTAAAAAAAGAATGATTCCTTACATACCATGTTGTAAAAGTAAAAAATGGTTAAAAATGACTTTAAACATACATGAAACCATTTTTAGGAAACATGGACATGGATGATAACAATAACCCCAGTATATACTTACGAATAAACAATCTCGGATAAGAACGAGATTAGAATAGTTATCCCTTACCATAGGTACGATATGATTCGTATGTATCCGAACCTACTGTATAATAATTTAAATAATGTCATTGACTTATTATAGAATCATATTCATTTTTATGATATCATATATGGTCACATATGACTTTATATTTCCCGTTCTTTTGTAAATTCCATGTTAAAGCAACATTTTGGGTAAAATCATTTCATTTGTCGTTCGTGTTCTGACTTTTCGTTCATGATATTATTACTTATATACTGATTTACATAACTCCAGAATGTAAAACATGCTTTATATATAATATATATTTAGAATATACATATATATTTGATAGATTGATAAATGGAATGAAATACACCATTCATGGTGACGGTAGGCCGTACGTACGCTGGAACGCTGTTTTCCTTTATTTATTGACTTAAATGGATGTAAGTAGATGAGATATATATATATATATACATGTATAAATAAATCCAATAGATTAATTATACCATATATTTCATTATTATTCATTATATATACTTTATAATCATTCTTGAATTGTTAATCATGGAAAATGAATCTCATCACATTCGTGGAGATGGTAGTCCGTACCTACGCACGAGCGATGATATCATTCCAATGATCGTTGAATTGTATTGAAGTTTATGTATAATATTATAGAATCAATATCACTTTACAATAACCATATATAGTTATTTATTTACACCATTGTACCCATCCATGTAAGGTTGTGGTGGAAAAAATGATTGCACCACAGCGTGGAGATTGTATTCCGTACGTACGCACGCGTGGTGATTTCATTTTCCGTAGGATGGATAGAAGGTTAAATAGGGTTTTTTCATATTCATAATAACATATTAGTATATGAGTGATACTGATGTTATTACTTTATAGTGAAATAACTAAATAAGATGATGTTGAAGAAAAAGAAACTTGAGAGAATCGAAAGAAGAGATTACCTCTTCTTCGACACACCTCCATTAACCCTTCTCTTAAGGAAGTAGAGTTGGTATTTTGAGAAGACCAGAACCTCCAATATGTTTCTAGGGAAGTGGAGAATAGTAATGGTCAGGGTGTGGACGAGCTTCAAATCTCAAAAGGGTGTGAAGAGAAGAGGGATGGGGTGCCCTTTTTATAAGGGAGGAGAGGGGCACCTTGGGAAAAAATTAAAATATTATTTTTTAATAAAGTCATATTCGATTTTTAAAAGCTCCAAATTGATTTATTTCGGTGATAAGGTGTGGATGGATCCCAATACTCTTCAAAAATATATTTTATACAGGTTTGGGTCATTATATTAACCTTATCTTTTAGTTTTAACTCTTAGTTAATTAGATTGACATTTACCATTCACTTTGTATTTTTATATTATATAGTTAATAAACATACAATATACATCAAAGTGACCACCAACTGGTCTATTAATGATACACCTATCCTGATATAAGTATCTTTGCTGATCCTTATATTTTTAGGAATATGATAACAATTAATAATATAATATTTGTTTTAAAAATTATTTTTTGTCAATTTTGACACTATTTGAAATTGATTATTGTGAAAACCATAACATCCTTATTTGTTCGAAAAAGGTTTATTAAATAAATTCTAACAAATCATATTTACCTATAAAATTGGTTTAATTCATAAAAAGTCTCATATTACATTTATTTGGGTATTTATAACATCAATTATGTCAATATTTCATTAATAAGATAATTAATGTATCATCATTGTTTCAAAAGTAAATAAAATTATTTAATGTCTAATAATTAAAAATAAAATAAAATTATGTAGGAAATATTTTTATCTTTCTAATAAATATTTATAGTCGAATTAATCTTATGTATAACCCTATATTAAAAATATTTTAGTTATTAAATGTTAATTTTAACTATTTTAACTATTCTTCAAATAAAATAATATTAAATGTCCTAATCTAATCCAAGTAGACCTAAATGGTCATATTTTATTCCTAAGGTTGTTTTTGGTCGAATTAAACTTATCCAATAGAATTAGGACTTGTGTTAGGGTAATAATAATATCATTTTTACCCTTAATTACCCTATTTAATTTTAACAGTTGTAAATAAAAGTAAAAAGATACTATTCACCAAAAATTATTTTCATCTCACTGAACCACATTTTAGTCCTTGATATTAATCTTGTCTCTCGGAATTTCGAAATTCCACTCACAGAAGTGTTAAAATTATGTTTTAGGTGAATTTCCAAACTCTCCTAGGAGATGGGTAAAAGACGGTGAAAAGTTCAATAAAATTTTTATATATATAAAATTATTATCAAATTATAATAATGAATTACATTGAACATATATAGGTATTATGTATCAATTGTGACCTAAAATAAATTTAAATAAAATAAATAATTATTTAAATTAAAAGTCGATTTTTAAATAGTAACCCAGTGTTTTCACTATTTATCAAAAATTGAAAGTTTTC
The DNA here is from genome assembly GCA_963277665.1 of Viscum album. Classification (NCBI taxonomy): domain Eukaryota; kingdom Viridiplantae; phylum Streptophyta; class Magnoliopsida; order Santalales; family Viscaceae; genus Viscum; species Viscum album. The sequence continues at coordinate 495,423,997 of OY728123.1, read as the reverse complement.
AGAAAAATACCAAAAAACCACCCTAGGATAATTTCGATATTCCAAATCCAAAAATGAAGTCCATTCTGAATGATAAATTTTTTAAAATTTCAAAAATTGGGTATTACAATTCATAACAGCTAGTTTATATAATATTTTAATAATATATCGTTGTTTAGTGAAACTCGATATTGTGTACAAAACAAGCTATCATGGAAGGTCGCGATTGTGTGTAAAGTAAGCCAAGTCAGGGATGCATGTAGTTCATGCTATTTTTGGTGTAGCGTACAACACAAGACATCAATGAAATTAAAAAGAATATTTTTCATAAAATCTCAGGGTGTTACATTCTACCCCCCTTAAAATGAATTTTGCCCACAAAATTTGTCGGGGTTATAAATGGTTTAACACTTGAAAGTTTCTTTCATAGAAACCCACATCGTAAAAAGGAATACCAAAACATGACATTAAAAACTAAAGTATGAAATGTAATGGTTTTCCAAATTAACTAATCATTGGGTTTCCAAATAGGAGAACATAGGTGAAAATATGGATATATAAGGGAAATCTGACCATCATGTTCTGATGGAGAGTGGTAGAGAACATGTCTATGAAAAATCCAACAATCACAAAGCCATAAATTTGTGATGATCTAAGGTACCATCTGATTCATCAGATATAAGTGCACTCGGACAACATTTTTGGTTTTCAAGATCATTTCCCTAAAGTTGAAGAATTTGAATTAGATGAAATACATACTTTATTTCAGTATAATCTCACCTTTTTTCATGCCTTGAAAAATTTCCACTTAATCTCTTAAAGAAATGAAGTTGAATTTCCCATTCAGGATGTGTTAGCAGATCATGTGATAGAATGATGGGTCATTCCATATGTCTCAATCAAAAGGTTAGAAAATGTTATCAAATATACATAAGTCAATCTATGGTGAGGTTAATCATATATGATTCCACAAATGGACTTATACTTCATCTATCATACTGCTTAATATAATAAAACTAGTTTATACTAACCAAGGACTTCCTGTAGGCTAGTGGTAGGAAATAAAGTCCTGTCACACTTCGGTTGTGGATTCGATTCCCATGGCCTTGTCTGACGCAATGGGTTGTCACTTGTCCTACAAGTTGTACTTTTTCTACAACTACATTATTATAACATTCCATCAATAATACCGAAAAACGTTTTATCCTTAATCAATAATAACTTATGTCCAACATAATTCATTACAATATTTAGGATTATCCAAAATACTTCTATCCAAGCTCATAGTATAAAGAGAACGATAAAAAAAGGTCATATAACAGGCACATGAATACCATCATCTATCCCTCATATATCAAAAGATTTATCTTGTTGATCGCATTCCTAACATGTGAACACCTTAATCTTATATTCTTTTGAATAATTAATGCCCATTGAATATTAGTGAAACCATGAATTCTATCAAAAGTTAACTCTTTCCACTTACCAAAATCCAAAAAGTCTATATACTCAAACAATGATATAAAATTTTCCTTATATTAGTCATGAGCTCATGAATACTGTCCAACATTTCATTTTATTCTTATCCATTCATTATGTGCACATCATCTGCTTTACAAAAAATTTGAATCACTTGTCATGGTTACTGGTACCATAAAATTATTTGAAACCACAATAGACTAATACAAAAATATTCCAATATACCATACAAGTACCTAAACAACATTATTCTTGAATATAATACATAAGCGCTTCAATCCATCCACTTCAATGATTTTCATGGAGTATGTCCTTCCATGATTAAGAAGTAACCTCTTAGGTCAGGGCATTGAGTTGGGTAATGCTCATGTTCTCCACAAATAAGACATTGAACTCCATAACAGTCTGTCACTCTATGACCCATTTCTCCACACCGATAACATCTTCCCTCCATTTGTGGTATTCCTCAAGGTTCTTCTTCCCTTCTTTAGAAATTTCAATCTTCCTTTCTTTGTGCTCCCCACCATGCGAAAATGCATTAAATTCTATCTTCCTCTTATTTGATGACTTATGAATACCACCAAAGTTCACCTTATTAATCATATATCGTGACGACCGATTCGACATAACCACAATATCATTATCTCTAGGCATTACATAATTTTTTTGATCACTGTCACCAATTTGTCCATCAGAATCAACATTACCTGAATTCCTTCTCATTCCCTCCATTGACTAAAACCAGAAACCATAATGTAAGAAATAGTTAAAATAACGAGGAACCACAAAATAATTAAAAGTCACTTATGGGATGTCTAACTTATCACACATTCTTTAATCCATGACACCTTAGGTTCAACCTAGGTTATTCATGATCGTCAACATAACTCTAGGACTGTAACCTATAGTTATACTAAATTTTATGGACCTCCCTAGACATACCATAGAAATATCTCTAGGGATCTCACTAATGTTTTCGCATCCGAGTTTCCAAAGGATAACTAAACCTTTCCTCTGATACCAACTGTAGAGACCCGAAGCTTGAAGTACATGGACATTACATTACTTTTTCTGAATACCAAATACATAACAAAACCAGACAATAAAGGACCGTAATATTTTAGTGTCTTTGGAAACTCGGAACATAATCTTCTAAGAATGGTGAATGATCTTCAACATCTCCCATAAAGATCTTCCCCTTTTTGTTTTCTTACCTAAAAACATTATTTAAATCTCGGGGAAAAGAAAACATATAAAGAGTTAGCTCAAATTCTTAGTAAGTGTAATCATGGATAAAATAAAACAAATCATATACAATTGAACTTAAAAAATTGAACATAATGTTTAAACATCAAAACCTTGAGCAATGACATAAAACATGGTAGTACATAAGGAATAGATCATAAGGAAACATTAATCATGATAAAATAGCCTAGGAATGAAACATTTTATTGTGGAAAACATTAAGCACATGATATGATTTCCATAGTGGCCATGGCATTTCTTCCAAGACCATCTTAGTGGACAAAGTCCCTTTCTGAATCGAGTTCACTCCTCGTTCCTATCCGGTAACACTGAACCGGATTAATATACCGTTCCATCCATGTCTATCTCATGAGATATAAATCATTACCCAATGCATTGGGGGGAGATATAAGTCCCACCCATCTCATAATGAAATCATTCTTTTGTGTGCCACAAAATCATAAATCATACATCATAGCATAACCCATGTAATAGAATGGGATTCTTAAACATCATGCCATTATAACATATTCCATATAAAAAATGGATATAATTTCATCACAAGAAGAATAAAACTATCTAAATAATGGGGAAATTATACTTGAAACATACACATATGAAATAATTTCATCTTTGATGGAAAATGGTTTTGATAAAACACTTGATATGAATATTTGAGGAAAATATCCTTATTCAAAATCATTATCTTTTAACAAAATGCCATGCCTTTTTAAAAGTAAAGGGGTTTGATGAAAATAATCATGAAATCTTTTAGAGGAAGCTTCTTGAAAATGAGGCATTATGAAACCGTAAAAATCCATTCATGCCGTATAAGTTAAAAATAACATTCTCCTCGTACTTTTGTTGGAAAAGTCAAAAAGTACCTAGTATGGTAAAAAAAAGAAAGATTCCTTAGATACCATGTAGTAAAAGTCAAAAATGGATAAAAATGACTTTAAACATACATGAAACCATTTTTAGGAAACATTGGCATGTATAATAACAATAATCCCAGTAAATACTTACGAATAAATAATCTCGGATAAGAACGAGATTGGAATAGTTATCCCTTACCTTACATCTGATATGCTTTATATGTATCTGAAACTCCTGTATAATGATTTAAATAATGTCATTGACTTATTATAGAATCGTATTCATTGTTATGATATCATATATGGTTCACTTATGACTATATATTACCCGTTCTTTTGTAAATTCCATGTTAATGTAGCATTTTGGGTAAAATCGTTTCATTTGTCCTACATGTTTGGACTTGTTGTTCTTGATATTATTACTTATATACTGATTTACATAATTCAAGAATGTAAAAAATGATTTATATATAATATATATTCAGCATATACATATATATTTTATAGATCGATAAATGGAATGAAATACACTGTTCATAGAGACGGTAGGTCGTACGTAAGCATAAACGCTGTTTTCCTTTATTTATTGACTTGAATGGAAGTAAGTAGATGACATATATATATATATATTTATAAATCCAGTAGCTTAATTATTCCATATATTTCATTATTATTCATTATATATACTTTATAATCCTTCTTGAATGGTTAATCATGGAAAATGAATCTCATCGCATTCGTGGAGACGGTAGTCCGTACGTACGCACGAGCGATGATATCATTCCCATGATCGTGGAGTTGAATTGAAGTGTATGTATAATATTAGAGAATAAATATCACTTTATAATAACCATATATAGTTATTTTTTTAAACCATCATACCCATCCATGTAAGCTGGTGGTGGAAAAACTGATTACACCACGTCGTGGAGACAATATTTTGTACGTACGCACGCGTGGTGATTTTGTTTTCCATAGGATGAATAGAAATTGAAATAGGGTTGTTTTCTATTCATAATAACATATTAGTATATGAGTAATACTGATTTTATTACTTTATAATGAAACAACTAAATAATAAGAGGTTGAAGAATAAAGAAACCTGAGAGAATCGAAAGAAGAGATTACCTCTTCTTCGGCGTACCTCCTTTAAGCGTTCTCTTAAGGAAGTATAGTTGGTCTTTTGAGAAGACCAGAACCACCAGAATTTTTATAGGGAATTGTAGAAGAAAAATGGGAAGGGTTTGGCCGAGCATCAAGGCTCAAAAGTAAGTGAATAGAAGAGGGAAGGGGAGCCCTTTTTATAAGGGAGGAGAGGGGCACCTTTGGAAAAACATAAAATATTATTTTATAATAAAGTCATATTTGGTCTTTAATATCTCCAAATTGATTTATTTCAAAGCTAAGGTGGGGATGGGTCGAAATACTTTTAAACAGTAGATTTTAGACAGGTTTGGGTCATTATATTAACCTTATCTTTTAGTTTTAACTCTTAGTTAATTAGATTTACATTTACCATGTCACATTGTATTTTTATATTATATAGTTAATAAACATACCATATACATCCAAGAGACCCCCAATGTTGTCCATTAATGATACAACTATCATGATATAAGTATCTTGGCCAAAACATAGATTTTTTGAATATAATAACAATTTATAATATAATATTTGTTTTAGAAATTATTTTATGTCAATTTTTAAACTATTTGGTAATTGATTTTTTTGAAAACCATAACAGCATGATTAATTCTAAAAAATTTAATTAGATCAATACTAACATGTCATATTAACCTATAAAATTAGTGTAATTCATAAAAAGTCTCAAATTACTTTTATTTGGGTATTTATAACATTAATTATGTCAATAATTCATTAATAAGATAATTACTACATCATAATTGTGTCATAAATAAATAAAATTATTTCATTTCTAACAATTATAAATAAAATACCATTATGTAGGAAACTTTTTATCTTTCTAATTAATATTTATTGTCTAATTTATCTTATTTATAACCCTATATTAAAAAAAATTTAGTTATTAAACTTTGATTTTAAATATTTTAACTATTAATTAAATAAAATAATATTAAAAGTCCTAATATAATCCAAGTGAACCTAAATGGTCATATTTTATTCCTAAGGTTGTTTTTGGTCCAATTACTCTTATCCAATAGAATTAGGACATGTGTTAGGGTAATAATAATATCATTTTTACCCTTAATTACTCTATTTACTTTTAACTGAGGTAAATAAAAGTAAAAAGTTACTATTCAGCAAAAATTATTTTCATCTCATTGAACCACATTTTAGTCCTTGATATTAACCGTGTCTCTCCGATTTTCGAAATTCCACTCACAGAAGCGGTAAAATTAAATTTTATGAGAATTTCCAAATTCTCCTAGGAGGTAGGTAAAATACGGTGAAATGTTCAATAAAATTTTTAAATATCTAAAATTATTACAAAATGACTACAATGAATTAAATTGAACTTATATAGGTATAATGTATCAATATTGAGGTAAAATAAATTTAAATAAAATAAATCATTATTTAAATAAAAATTCGGTTTTTAAATAGTGACCTATTGTTTTCACTATTCATAAAAAAATTGAATGTTTTCAGAAAAATACCAAAATTTCACCCTAGGATAATTTCGATATTCTAAATCCAAAAATGAAGTCCATTTTGAAAGATAAAATTTATAAAATTTCAAAAAGTTGGTATTACTATTCATAACGGCTAGTTTATATAATATTTTAATAACATGTCGTTGTTTAATGAAACTTGATATGGCATACAACACACGCTATTGTGGAAGGTCGTGATTGCGGGTAAAGCAAGCCAAGTCAGGGATGTCTGTAGTGCAATCTTCTTTTAGTGTAGCATACAACACAAGACATCAATGAAATTAGAATGAATATTTTTCATAAAATCTATGGGTGTTACACAATTCATTGGAGGTTATAACGTAACCACCCATCCTGGTATTCACAGCACCACCCGTTATATGGTTTATCACATAACCACCCGTTAAATGTCCAAGTACCTTTATAAAATCATAAGACATAAAAAAATTTAATGGAAAGAAAACATTTCCACATTTCGATCACAATATATCACTTAAAAATATTGACATAACAAATCCATTATAAAAACCATTTTCGATAGAAAAATACATAAAAGAGTACATTGTATTTATTTCATTCTAAAAACATTAAGGCTTGTTGAGGAAGCCAAAGACCAAATAATACTCACAGCGGCGGAAATGGTTTTTGTCACCATGTACATTAAAATAAACATTCCTTATTGTCATTTAGTGAAATGATTCATAGAAAAATATTCCCTTTTAACCAAATAAAAATTAAAAGGTGGTTTATACAGAGTATAAAATAAATTCTTGTATAAGAAAAAAATATGTCTCAATGAAAGGACATTGAGACAAAGTCCCTTACCTCAAGTTCAACTTGACTCTATTTCTCTTTAATCTCCTGAATAATAAACTAAAGTTAATTTATACTTGATTAAGAACATATTTAAAGATTATTATTCCTTTTATATAACTTATTTCCATGTTATAAACATTATGTAATCATTTAAGTTAAAAATATTTGTTTTGTTGATATTTGGTACTTAAGTCAAAAATGGACTTCTTACAATTACATGTTTTTCATGTGTTCAAAGGTTCATTATATCCAAAATGATATTCATGATTAGGGTATCATATATATCATATATATCCATCATATAAATGTATTTATAATAGTACATAACATTTAGAGGTAAGAAATGAAATGCACCGTTCATGGATACAGTAACCCGTACGTACGCATGAACGCTACATTAATTTCTACTTCATATTAAAGGAATTAAAACTATATGAGAAAAATATATATTATAATTACAGTATAATATATATTTAATATAATTTCATTAACTACATTCTTTATAAATTCCCTGTTTGGTATTAACGAGTCACATCACTTGAGGGGATGGTAGTCCACACTTTCTCAGATGAAATTATCATATTTCCACAACATGAAAAGCATAAATGTATGTTTTAAATATAAAATACATAAGCATAGAGTGGGAATAAATATATTATATATCATATATAAATATAGTGACATCATAAAGGCCACCATTAAAGGTGTTAAGAGAAGATTCAATAATCATCTTTTCGTGAGGTAGTAATTCGCCATCCACAGAAACAGTATATTCTTTAACCATTAGATGGAGGTGTGTGTAAGTGTAGCTCGAATACTTCTCATAAAAAAACCCTAGTATATTAAAGATAATGGTGTTTTTACAACATAAATGAATCGAAATAGTTTAGGGGGTTGGAGAAGCAAAATAAAACAAATGGACATAAGAGTAGACATTACCTTTATATCGGGTAACTCCCTTTGGTTTAAACCAAAAGGGTTTTGGAAAATCATTCTGGCTAATGTAAGTCTTATAGGGTGAGGAGAGGGATGTGTAGATATTCAATGATCAGATTTCGGTCGAGCCAAAGGCTTGAGAAGTGTGGGTAAGTGGGGTAGAGGTGGGGGCCTTTTATAAGAGGGAGGAGGGGCACTTTTGGAATGTTATAAAATGTAACATTTTTATAAAATGAATTTCGGATTTTAAAGGTACCAAAATGATATATTTAGAGGATAAGTTTATAAGGGTTCGAAATCCACCCATCCAATAGTTTTTTGAAAAGTTTATGTCTTAGATTTTACCTTATGTTTTCATTTTATTTAAATCGTTCATTAATGAGATAATTGTTGCATCATCATTGTGACAAAGATAAATTTATTTATTTAATGTATAAAAATTATAAAAACATATAATGATGTAGGAAATATTTTTAGCTTTCTAATTAATATTTATAGTATAAAATATAACTTGTATAACCCCATGTAAAAATTGTTTTTGTAAAACAATACATGTTTGTGACATTTTTATTTTAACTTTAAATAAAATGTTATTAATGTCATTTTCTTACCCAAGTTGCTCCAAGTGGTCCCCAAGTTGAATCATTGATTTTCTTGGTCGGCCATTCCTAATCCTATAAGGTTAGGACATGTGTCAAGGTAATTTCATATTATTTGAACATTATTTTTACCTTACATTACATTAATTACCTACAATCGCGATAAAAAAACATAAAAGTTACTATTCACCAAAAAAATTATTTTCATCCCAATGAACCATATTTTACTTACTAATGAAAATAATGTATGTCGGAATTTTGAAATCCAATTCAGAAAAGTGTTAATGTTTCATTAAAAAGAAAAATACGTATTTGAACTACCACTTAGTGATTTCACGATTAATCAAAAATTGTTGTTTTTCAGAAAAATACCAAAAATTCACCCTAAGATATATTTGATATTCTGAATTCAAAAATGATTTATGTTTTAAAAAATTTAAAACATATAAGTTTCATTAATTAATTTAATAATTAATTCTGATTGTCAAAACAAACAGTGTGTTTTAATGAAACAATATATATCAAAAGATCGACACTAGTTTAAGTCCAATTTCAAAGTGAAATTAATTCCAATAACCACCATTGAATTAAATGGTAAAAATATATTATAATTGAAAATTAAAACCAATTCAAAGTATAATATAATCATATAAATAAATTAGATTAAAAGGTGGTTCTGAATTAAAATACAACATTTTTCACTATTCATTAAAAAATTAACATTATTAAAAAAATACCAAAAAATTACACAATGTAAATTTTGATGTCCCGATTCTAAAGAAGAATTTTATTTGGTCAAATAGAATGTATAAGAGTGACCAAAACTATATCTAAATAGGGTTCACCATCAAAAGGTGATAAGTCGACCTTTTAGTGAATATTAGAGTATTTATACTTTAAATTAAATTCTTTTCTTATTTTAAGCCTTTATCTTTTATTGGGTAAACAAAAAAACATTTAACAAACATATATAATCATATTTTAGTTGTTTCTATTCATTCACTCCAATACAATGGTTATGTGTTAACTACCATTTAAAATAATATTATTATATTACTAGTGTGCAACGTAAGATTTCAATGAAACTCGTTGTTTCATATCGGGTACGCTATCGAACATAGCCACACCATTAAAGTAAAATCAATATTTAATTCAAAAATATTAATAAATATGAAAATATCTTATTAATTATTTACCTGGGATGTGAAATCCTTCCACCCTTTTTGGAATTGTGTCCTTGAAATTTTATTCACTTATCAAAATAAGTGGGGGTATTTATCCCTCATAGAATTTTCTGAATCCCACGTTACCTCTTCGACCATATGGGTTTTCCACAAAACCATTACCTGGTGAATTAAATTATTCCGCAACACATGCTCTCTAAGGTCAAGAATCTGGACTGGTTGTTTTTCATAAGATATCTTTTCTTCTAAATGAACTACTTCTGGGCTCAAAACATGAGATGGATCTGACATATACATTCTAAACATCGAAACATGAAAAAAATTATGTACCTGGGAGAAACATGGAGGTAAAGCCACTTGGTAACCAACTGATCCAACTCTCTCCAAAATTTAATATGGTACAATGAACCATGGACTCAACATTCCTTAATTACAAAATCGCATCACACTTTTTCCCGGTGTAACTTTGAGGAAGACATGATCACCAACCTCAAAAATAGATCATTCCTCTGGTTCTCCGCATAACTTTTATACCTACTCTGAGCTGTTCTCATGTGTTTCTGAATCAACTGATCTTTTTCTACCATCTCTTCTACCAATTCTGGTCCCATCAGCTTACTTTCACTTACTTCATCCCAAAAAGCAGGAGTTCGACACCGCTTCCCATATAATGCCACAAACGGAGCAATCTGTATACTGGAATGGAAACTGTTATTATAAGAAAACTCAACCAAAGAAAGATGTTTGTTACAACTTCCCGGATAATCCATTTAGCAAGCACGTAACATATCCTCTATGGTTTGAATTGTTCATTTTGACTGCCCATCTGATTGAGGATGAAAAGGTATGTTAAAATTTAATTCAGTACCCAACGACTTCTTAAGGCCTTTCCAAATGATTTATGTGAACCAGGGATCACGATCAGATACAATGGAGAGGGGAACTCCATGAAACCTAACTATCTCTTTAACATAAAACCAAGCAAGTTGATCTATAGAAAAATTATCTCGAATAGGAAGGAAATGAGTAGATTTAGTCAATCAATCAACAATAACCCAGATTGCATTATTACCTCAAAATGTCTTTGGTAATCCCACAACAATGTACAAGGATATATTTTCCCATTTATACTCTGGAACCGTTAATGACTGTAGAATCCTTTTCGGTAACTTCCACTCTGATTTAACATACTGACAAGTCAAACACTACATAGTAAAATCAGAAATATCTCTTTTCATTCCATCCCACAAGTAATACTCCTACAGATCTCTATACATCTTAGTACTGCTAGGATGAACTGAAAATGGGGAACTATGAGCCACACAAAACAACTCATTAATCAACTATAAAACACAAGGCATGCATAATCTCTTCCCTAACCTCAAAAAACAATCATTATCAATGTTAAATTCAGGCAACTTACCCTTCAGAACCAGCTCTACCTTTTTCTACAGCCCACTATCTTTCTTCTGTGCTGGCTTAATTTTGTCTAATAGAGATGAACTCACTGACACCTGAAACAAAACAGAAGAACTTACTACACAAAAAACTTCTATTCCAATGTTCATCAAATAACTAACCAAAGGATCACGTTCCAAACGTTACATGGTGAATGAAGCATTTCATTTTTGACTCAAAGCATCAACCACTTTATTTTCTTTTCCCGGATGGTATTGAATTGTACAATCATAAACCTTGATTAATTCTAGCCATCTCCTCTGTCTCATGTTCAATTTTATCAGTGTGAAAATATACTTTAAACTATTGTGATTAGTATATATTTCACTCATTACTCTATACAAATGATGCCTCAAAATTTTTAAAGTGAAAACCATCATAGCTAATTCCAAATCACTCATAGGGTAATTTACCTCCTGAGTTTTCAAATGACGTGAAGAATAAGCAATTACATGATCATTCATCATTAGGACGCAACCAAATCCTTTTAATGAAGCATCTTTGTAGAAAACAAAATCACTATTCCTGGAAGGTAGTCCCAATACTGTAGCATTCACCAATCTTCTTTTATATTCCAAAAAACAATCTTTACATTCATTTGAACAGATAAACTTAACACCCTTTCGAGTTAGCTTAGTCATTGGACTAGGAAACCAGGAAATTTTATTAACAGACCTTCAGTAATAGCCTTCCAAACCAAGAAAACTATGAATATCAGTTACATTTGTGGGTCTTGTCCATTCTTAAAGAACCTTTGTTTTAGTAGGATCAACAGTTATTCCATTTTTTTTAAATGTGACCAAGGAATGAAATTTGTTGTTACCAAAACACACACTTGATGAATTTTCCATACAATTTATTTTCTTATAAGGTTTTCAAGATAACCCTTAAATGACTTTCATGATCCTATTTACTTCTAGAAAACACCAAAATATCATCAATGAAGACAACCAAAAACTTATCCACGAACTCATGGAAAATTCTATTTATAAGGTCCATGAATACAGCTGGTGCATTGGTTATCCCAAAAGGCATAACTTCAAATTCATAATGGCCTTATATAGTATGAATCACATTCTTCGAAAAGTATTCTTCTTTTACTTACAACTGATGGTACACTGACCTCATGTAAATCGTCGAAAAATACAGAGCTACCTAGAGCTGATCAAGCAAATAATTGATATGAGGCAAATAATACTTGTACTTAACAGTGATGATATTCGAGGATCTATAATCAATGAAAATTCTCATTGAACAATCATTCTTTTTAACAAACAAGACCGGATAACCCCCTGGTGAAGTGCTAGGTTGAATGAAACCTTTATCTAAAAACTCCTACAATTTCTTCTTTAACTCTAAAAGTTCATCTTGAGCCATTCGAGAAGGGTGTTTTAAATTTGGCTTTGAATCAGGAAGTAAGTCAATAGTAAATTCAACTTCCCGATCATGAATAATACCAGGAAACCCCTTAGAAAAAACATCAAGATACTCATTTACCACTAGAACATCATTAATTTGAACAATTCATTTATTTTCAACAATATGTGCAAGGTAACATTAATTTCCATCTTTTTCTAGTTTCTCAACTTCTTGATATGTTATCAAAATCAAGGGTTCATTATTGTACACAAACTGAAAATATTTCTGAAAAGAAAACTCTTTAGCTCTGAAGTCAATCTCATCATGATAAACAGAAAGCCATTCTATTCCCAAAATAACATCAAACTCTACTAGAGGCAAAATAATAAGGTTTGCAGGTAGATTCTTTCCACACAAAAGGATAGGAAGGTTCTAATAATTTCATTTTGTCTCAATGTTTACTCCTAATGTTTTTACCATAAGTTCAGGACTCATATCTTGAGTTGGAATTCCCATTTTACTAGAAACTTCTCAAAAAATGAAAGAATGTGTTGACCCTGAATCAAACAACACATTTGCATAATCTGAACAAACAAACAGTGTACCTGACACCACTTCATTCGATGGCCCTATATCTGCTGAAGTAGTTGCAAAGGATTTCACCACCACTTTCTGCCTGTAGTCTGGCTACTTTCCCCCAGTTGAGTTCTTCGTTAGAAACTCATATGAATAATGACAATTTTATTAAACTTAAAACGTCTTACCGCTGGCTTTTCATTTCCTTCTTGATCATCTTCCTTACAGTTAAGAGCAATATGACTAGACTTCCCACACTGAAAGCACTTTCCAGAATTGGATAAACATTCTCCATGATTCATTTTACCACACTTCTCATAGGATGGATATTTGGTTTTCTTACTTTCGTGCTTCTTTTATGAATTATTTCCCTTTGTCTGCCAATTAGACCTTTTATTATGTAGTTTGTCAAAGAACAAATGATCGTCGACAAACTCTGTTTCCACCTTCTCTGAACATCGAACATGATTTTCAAAATTTTTGAACTCATGAGAAGCTAAATCCTTTCGATACTTTGTATTTATCCCTGAGTAAAAATGGTAGATTTTAATATCAATATCTCGTATAAAATTTGGAGCATACCTTGCCAGTCGAGTGAACTTTTCTTCATAAGCAGCCACTGAGTCATCCTTCTACCTCAATTCTAGGAATTGTTTTTTCCATCATATGACGACCCACTTTAGGAAGACATTTCTCAAGAAACATACCATTGAATTCGTCCCAGTGAAGATCATCAATCCCATCACTATCCCTGATATTTTTCATCATTGACCACCACTGATCAACTTCACCTTCAAAACGGTAAACATCAAGACTAAACTTTTGATGTTCTGAACACCCCATGACATTAAAAATATTCTCCAGTTCTTTAATCCACCCTTCTGCAAGCACAGGGTCAGATGATCCTCTGAATGATGTGGGATGTTGCCTCATGAAATATTCCACCACTCACATGTTCCTATGTGGCTGATCTGGCTGATCTCGTGCATGGATACCACCACCATTTATAGCATGAGTCAATTGTCCCATCACTACAAAAAAACTATTATGTTCTGATTCCGACCATCTTAGGCTTCTGATTTGGAAGGATGTATTCCACTTAATGTCATCCCAACATAGATGCCATGTTTCCTCTACAGAAATCCATTATGAACACATAAATATTTAGGATAAGAAACATGGTAATATTTAAATGGTATATCATTTCAATCATACCATAAATAAATTTATAATTTAAAAATTTTCTAACTCCTAATGTTGTCTAAACCAACCTTTGATACCAAGTATATGGCCCCGACCTTAAACACTACATAATATTGAATTATATGAATAATTCACATTGAGGATCTTTTCATGTTTATAGTTTTAGAGAATTAGGACATAACTATTACATCTCAAAAGACTAAAATGTAGACACTTCTACATAGTTCCTTTTTTTTACAAAACATTATCTCTGAAAAAAAACACAGTCATGTCTAGTTCCATGTTTACGACAGCATGACTTTTCCTTGATCCCATACTTGAACCTATTCCACATTTTTTCTTGTGAAAAACATTTCAAAAAAAACATTGGATGAGCATAAAAAGATCAATAAGGGATACAAAAAGAAGGAAAACTATTAGTTTTTCAAAACAACAAGTAAACCATGAATACTTTTTCAAAGTAATACTTTTTATATTTATGAACTGTAAATAATTTTCACTAAATAAAAGATTATTCCTTATCCTTTTGTAACCAAAATATTACCATAAAACCCATATAAGGAACACATAGCATATAAAAGTAACTTGGGACATAAACATACGTAAATGGAATAACCATATGGTCGACTTCCACACATATCACTAAATGGAGTAACCATACAACTGACTTCCATACCCAATGCATTGGAAGTTATAACATAACCACACATCCTGGTATTCACGGCACCACCAGTAAAATTTTTTATCACGTAACCACCCGTCAAATGTCCAAGTACAATTATAAAATCATAAGACATAAATAAAATATAATGGAAAGAAAAAATTTCCACATTTCGATCACAATATATCAGCTAAATATATTGACATAAAAAATCCATTATAAAAAGGATTTTCAATACCAAAATACATAAAAAATTATATTGTATTTATTTCATTTTAAAAACATTACAGCTTGTTGAGGAAGCTAAATACCAAATAATACTCACGGTAGTAGAAAAGGTTGTTGTCACCATATACGTTAAAATAAACATTCCTTTTTGTCATTTAGTAAAACTATTCATTGAAAAATATTATCATTAAATTAAATGAATAGTCAAAGGTTTTCTATACGGCATATAAATAAATTCTTGTATTAGAACAAAATATGCCTCAATGAAAGGAGATTGAGAAGAAGTCTGTGACCTCATGTCTTACTTGACTCGATTACACTTTAATCTCATGAATAATAAACTAAAGTTTATTTATACTCGATTAAGAACGTTTTTCAAGTTTATTATTACTTTTATATGACTTATTTCCATTTTATAAACATTATTTAATCATTTAAGTTAATAAAGTTTGTTTTGTCGATATTTGGTACTTAAGTCAAAAATGGACTTCTTACAATTACATGTTGTTCATGTGGTCAAAGGTTCATTATACCCATAATGAAATTCATGATTTGGATATCATATATATCATATATATCCAGAATATACATGTATTTACAATAGTACATGACATTTAAAGGTAATAAATGAAATGCACCGTTCATGGAGACGGTAAGCCGTACGTATGCATGAACGCTACTTTAATTTCTATTTTATATTAAATGAATTAAAATTAAATGAGACAAATATATATTATAATTCCATTATAATATACATTTTATATATTTAAAATAAGTTCATTAACTTCATTCTTTATAAATTCCATGTTTGGCATGAACGAGTCACATCACTTGAGGGGGCGGTAGTCCACACTTCCTCAGATAAAATTATCATATTTTCACAAAATGAAAACCATAAAGGAATGTATTAAATATAAAATAATTAATAATATAGAGGGAATAAATATATTATATATCATATATAAATAAATTTACATCATAATGGCCACCGTGAAAGGTGTTAAGAGAATATTGAACAATCATCGTTTCGTGAGACAGTAATTCACCATCCACAGAAACATTATGTTCTTTAACCATTAGACAGTGGTGTGTGTAAGTGTAGCTAAGATAAATCTCAAAAAAACATCATAATTATTTTAAGATACTGGTTTTGTTACAAAATAAAGGAATAGAAACTGTTTAGTGGATTGGAGAAGCAAAATAAAATAAAAGGACATAAGAGAAGACGATGCCTTTAAATCGGGTAACTCTCTTTGGTTTGAACCAAAAGGTTTTATTGAAGGGATTTATGGCTAAGGTAAGTCTTCTAGGATGAAGAGAGGGATGTGGAGAGATAAAATGAGCAGATTTTGGTCAAGGAAAGGCTTGAGAGGTGTGGGTAAGGGGGGTAGATATGGGGGCCTTTTCTAAGAGGGAGGTGAGGCACTCTAGGAATGTTATAAAATGATACTTTATTATAAAATTATTTTAGGATTTTAAAGGTCACAAAATGATAAATTTCTAGTATATGGTGATAAGGGTTTGGAATCCACCCATATAATAAGTTTTTTATAATTTTATATCTTATATGATACCTTACCTTTTCATTTTATTTTAATCGTTCATTAATGAGGTAATCGATGCATCATCATGTTGTCATAAATAAATTTTTTTATTTAATGTCGAAAAATTATAAAAAAAATATCATGATGTATGAAATCTTTTTAGATTTCTAATTAATATTTATAGACAAAAATACTACCAGTATTACCCCATGTAAAATGTTTATTAGTAAAACAATACATGTTTGTGACATTTTTATTTTAACTTTAAATAAAAAGTTATTAATGTCATTTTCTTACCCAAGTGGCTCCATAGGGTCCCCAATTTGACCCATGGATTGTCTTGGTCATCCATGACTCATCAAAAAATGGTAGGACATGTGTCATTGTCATTTCATATTATTATAACATTATCTTTACCTTAAATTACACTAATTACCTCTAATCGCGATTAATAAAACATAAAAGTTATTATTCACCAAAACATTATTTTAATCCCATTGAACCAAATTTTACTTACTAATGACAAAAATGTTTTTTGGATTTTATAAATTCAATTCACAAAAGTGGTAATTTTCATTTAAATGAGAAATTAGTTTTTTAACAACCACTTAGTGGTTTCACTATTGATCAAAAAATTGATGTTTTTCAAAAAAATACCAAATATTCACCGTAAGAAATATTTGATTTTCCAAATTCAAAAATGATGGATAATTTAATAAATTCAAAAAATATAATTTTCATCAATTAATTTAACAATTAATTCCCTTTTTCAAAACAAATAGTGTTTTTATAAAAAAAATATATATCAAAAGATTGACACTTGTTTAAGTCCAACTTCAAAGTGAAATTAATTCCAATTAACAGAATTGGATTAAATTGTAAAAATATATTCTAATATCACATTCAAACCAATTCAGATGATAATCTAATAATATAAATAAAATAGATTAAAATGTGGGTTTGAATTAAAATACAACATTTTTCACTATTCATTAAAAATGAACATTATCGAAAAAACACAAAAAATTTACACAAAGTAAATTTTGATGTCCCGATTCTAAAAAATAATTTTATTTGGTCCAATAGAATGTATAAGAGTGACCTAAACTATATTTAAATAGGTTTCGCGAGAAAAAGGTGATAAGTCGACCTTTTAGTGAATATTAGAGTATTTATGCTTAAAATTGAATTCTTTTTTATCTTAAGCCTTTATCTTTTATTGGATAAATGTAAAAACATTTAACAAACATATATAATAATATTTTAGTTGTTTCTATTCATTCCAACTAATACAATATCTATGTTTTATCTACAATTTAAAATAATATTATTATATTACTAGTGTGCAACGTAAGATTTCGAAGAAACTCTTTGTTGCGTATCAGGTACGCTATCGAACATAGCAACCCCTTTAAAGTAAAATTAATATTTAATTCAAAAATATTAATAAATATGAAAATTTCTTATTCTTTATTTACCTGGGATGTTACACCCACCCTGGAAATAAGTGTCCCTACATCGCTTGAATAAAGCGTTAGAGTTCCCACTATTCCCCATGTGTAACACCATGCTTCCTCCACCTGGAGCGCCCAACAAATCCCGCTCAGCCACCGAGGCTCTATTCACCATATTTGTGTAATAATCTATACAGAACACATCTCTCTATGAACTGATTTCTTTCCTTAAACCCACTTCAAATATCATTTCCTTCAACGACGTGTTACCCACCACCTTGGGTGAAAACCTCACTATGTTCATAAACTTAGCTGCATAATCTTCCAGAGAATTAAGATCTTGCTTCCAACTAAATAGAGCAGTCATATGCTGAATTCTTAACATATGTGGGAAGAATTTTCTTATTAAACAATTCTTTAAAGCCTTCCTATATCATTCCATGGTCTTTCCCCGCTTGTACTACCAACTCCCACCACTGAAGGGAATGATCTTCCAACATATATGGGGCCCTCTTCACTTTTAACTCTACCGGTGTTCCCAAGAACTCGATGATCTTGTTCATTATATTCATCCATGCTTCTTCGCTCTCCGGATTTGAATCACCCCTGAAGATGGGTGGATTATTCTTTTGAAACTGAAACTTATGATCCAAATTCCTTGGTTCATCCACTTTGTTCCCACTTTCCGTAGCTTGGAAATCTTGCACTATTCTTTGCACCAGGTGCTGGTACACCTGAGTCTCAGGTTCTACCACATTCTTAGAAGCCTCCTCCAGTTAGACTCTATGATGCCTACCCAGTTCCATTTCTACAAACAGAAAACAAACAACCATAAACCTTGATTCCGTAGACATCACAAAAATCCCATTTCAAATCTCATTACATGACACTATCACAACAAGGATTTTCACCTTTTCCACATGTTCCATGTTTCACCATTTTGAAAACAAAACCATTTTCAAAATACCATTTATTCATAATACAATTTCACACATTCATATCACATCACACATAATTATACCTCAATGAAATATGCATCATAGTGGTAAGTCATTTCTAACATCCATGTCATGCTCATTACATTGGCTACACCCACGACAATGAGATATCCAATGCCTATAATTGTCTCTGAAACACTTATGTACCCAACTCCATGGTATGTTTAACTTCAGTATAAAAGGGTTAGCTACGTCCTTTTATACTATACATTCCATTTTCCAACAATCATATTCCTTTATACCACCCCAACATAAGGAATATTTGACAACAAATATCAATACCAAATCCAAGAATCAACTCCAATGGACGGAACAATCTTATACCACTTCTATCACCCAGCCCCTATCTCAATGGCTTGAGGAGGCGGTGAGGGTTACTTGGCCTTATGGGACATTACCAGGGTACCAAAGGGTGGAAATAAATTCCAAGGGCTTCAAGAACAAGTTGGGGAATGATTTCCCTTATGAAAATACCAACCAAACCATCCAATATCAATCACTATATGATGCATGATAACTAAAACATTCAAGGATGTATTCCCAAAGGACAACGATGTTGTTCCACAAACATCCCAAAACCAATACAACTGGACATGTCTATATCACATTAAAGTACACAGTGGAAGCTATAAAACCAAACAAAACAGAATCCATGATACCACCACAGCTCAACACCAAGCTCCGCACTCCAAGAACCACCAGGGGATCACAATGCTCCACTAAATGAGGGTGATATCTTTCCTTTTCCCATGTTATGATACACAACATCATCAATGACACCAACGTGACAAAGCAGTGGCTGAGTACTAAAACTCAGTAGTTTTTCCCCAAATGACTTCCTTTCGCATGCCACTAGGATAAAACCATGAGCACATTTATCAAAAACTGTTTATATAAAACAAATCACAATTGCAACCATTTTCATAAGCCAAACGTGCCCTTACCAAGCCATCACATCCAACCTAAGTAACGAACGGAAATCCAACCAAACATGCCAAAAACCATTTCATCATTTACACTTTAGCAGAATACTTACATCTTGCAATGCAATGCACAACAAACAACCAAATAGCGGGACTTTCGCCCAACCCATTCAACCATTCAAACCAAAATAATCAAAATGGTGGGACTTCCGCCCAACATGTTCACCCATTCACAACTAGCGGTACTTCTTGGCCACTACTAATATAGAGGTTCTTCTGACCACTATCCATCACCCTTTTATAGTGAGACATCCCACCCACTTCCATACAACATTTCAATCAAGCCATAACCAAGAATATAACCCACCAAGGTCACACCAACATGAAATCAACCAATTCCATTTCATATCAATACAATTCAATAAATCCCCCATTTATTGAAATCAATTTTTTATTCCCAAAAAAATTTCAACCAAACAACCTCTTTGCTGAAAACCAATTCCATAAATCATTTTCACAAAACAACCATAGAATCCCATTTTAAAATCTCCATTTTAAAATCCAAAACAATAGAATTTCACCATAAAACACAATTTTCCCTAAAAATCCCCAAAAACATCACCCAAGGGATATCCAATCAATATCACATGTCAAACCACAATAAATTTCAAGCCCAAAAAATTAATTGTAACCAAAACCATTAGCCCTATCCAAGTTGAGTTGAGAGAGAATACACATACCTTTAGTGTTCCTAAGAAATCGGCCCACGAATAGTCGCACCTTCAAACTGGCGAACGCACCACCCAAACATCTATAGATCCCCTTCCCTAACATTCAAAAGTCTTAAAAACATCATACAAGGAAACCAAAACCCTTGATCTACACACAAAAATTGTATATCTAGAAAACCAAGAACGATAAGGATGTAGATCTAAAGGATAACACATGGAAACCAAGAGGAGAATCTTACAAGGGAGAAATCACCTTCAAAAAACAACGAACCCTCTTCAAAAAGCTTCCAAAATGAGTGGGAAATATCATCCACCACCTAAGAACCGAATAAACCGAGTGATCCATGAGTGGGAGGATGTTTGGAGTGAAATAGGATAAGCCCGAGGGTTCCCGGAACTTATAACCCTATTTTTAAGTGGTCATATGGTTAGTCCGCATGGTTTGAAAAACCGTGCGCTAACCGTTAACACATTACTGCCTCATGAGAAAGGGTATGCACAGTTTCCTCGCACGATTTGGAAAACAGTGGGCAGGCCGTGCGAAGCCTACTATCTCCCTTCCATGATTTCGTGGAGAATCCGCATAGTTTCCACTAATCGTGCTCAAACCGTGAACCCCATTAAAATTCTCCAAACTCATCCAAAACCATTCCAAACTCTCCCAACATCATCCCAACTCATCCCATGAACTTTAAAAAAATAAAAATGCATAAAAAAGGACACAGACCTCGAACCGGGGGTACTATAGTAACGATTCTTAAAACCAAAAGATATGGGAAAATATATTTTATAAAGTTGGTTCAAATTTAATTGGATTTTGTTATTTCAACTCAAAATAATATTATCTTTGATTAATATAAATTTAAAGGGATTTAATAGTGAAATTTAGATTATATTAATTTATTAATTTAATAAATTCCATGAGTTCCCATATCATTTCTAGTTAAAGGGGACCTCATATTCTAATTAATTCACATTTAAAAATCTAAGGGCTAAAAAACCCATATGATTACCAATAAATAGATCCCACCACACATCCATGAGGATTTAGATTTATTATAAAACCATTCTCTAAATTCAGTTTGTTTTCAACCATAAGATATTACCCAAATCAGAGTTATTAATCTCAACTGCGATTACTTTTGATAAATTTCTTCATCAACATACTTCAAACCTACTTTTCAATAGTGAGATGGAAAAATTAATATATATCATATAATGGGATATAATTATGATAATTTAACAACCCATATCCATCCCTAACATCCATCAAATGGGATTGAATCCATCATTCATGTGTATGAAAGACAACCAACTTGAAAAATGATATAATTTTTCCACTATGACCACCTCTTATAGTTGTTTATAATATTGGATTTAATCTACATATATGAAAATAATGATATATTTTTCATTATATAAATATAATATATCATTTTATCCATATCCATACATTCACTAAAAATGATAAAT
Organism: Viscum album; assembly: GCA_963277665.1. NCBI lineage: Eukaryota > Viridiplantae > Streptophyta > Magnoliopsida > Santalales > Viscaceae > Viscum > Viscum album. Next base: position 495,401,640 of record OY728123.1, on the reverse strand, counting down.
TCATTCATGAATACATGTTCACGACCCCCTCCATGATGTGATGTGATTGATTTATAATCACAACATAACATATATTATATATTGAATTGTATTTTAAAATAATATGACTATTATTTAATTATCATTATTTTTAAAGAAATAACAATATATAAAATCATTGAAGAATGATCTTTGAAAAATTGGCAGGTAACTCATAATTATGTTTGAGATACCATCTCTATGATCATAAAAAATTTTATTTTTCCAAATGCGAACTCGTTATTGGATTTGAAAATATAATTTATGTATAAAAATTATAATTATTTCATTATTATTACATTTTATATGATGAAATAATTTCCTCTTTGACCATATTCAATCCATGAAAGTAATTTTGTATGTATAAACTAGATGTCATCAAAATTCCTAATATGAATTTAACAAATTAATTAATTTTTTTAAATAAGTTAATTTGTAAAATAATTTTATATTAATTATTAATTTTTTAAAATAAAGTAATTAAATAATTATTCAATTATTTTGGAATATGATGAACATTCGGGATAAATTATTCTCAAGGTAAGGAACTATATTTTAAATAAAACTCTTTTATGGATTCTATTCCCACTCCTTTTTATACATGTCCACCTTATTTAAAAATATATTTTTATGATTTTATATAGACCAAAATTAAGTACAAAAATATATTTTTCCTTTTTCTGAATATTTTTTTTCAAAAATAATATTTTTACGTAATGTTTTTAATTTAATTACAAAAGAAAAATTGAATGTTCAATATAATAATATAGAACAACAAAGACTTTTCAGGCATCCATAATAGTTATTTTATGATTATATTTCCATAAATGTATTCATTTGTTATTCAAATAATACTATATTTCTATTTTCATATGTATTTTTTATTGAAATTTTAATTTTAAAAGAACATGGTATTTTGATATCTGAAAGTGTTTTTCATACATGTTTAATACATTTCATTAAAATATTTATTATAAAATGTGAAATCATAAATTTTTTTAATGATATATTACTGGATAATTATATATGAAAAAATGTAATAATAATATATTTTATAATATGGTTTGAACCACAATATGGATCATGAAATATTGGTGACCCTGGTATAGGTTATATGATGAGAATACCAAAATAACACTCTAATGAATTGGGGGTTATTCCCTATCTTAATAGTAAATAAGGGGAAATCATCTGGGGGTTTATTCTTATGGGTCTTAATGAGATCAATTCATTTATAACATATGTTTGAAATGGATAAAAAATATGATTCATTATGCTTCCAAAAATTATAGTCCTTATTTTTAGTGGTTATAATTTATTTCCTTAGTTAAAAAATTTATTTTCTATCATGTTAAAATTATTTATTTTAATCTCTCAAAAATTCTCTAGAAATAGATAAAAAATGTATGTTTTTTCATCTTTTTCAATGTATTATAATATTTATTCTTTTTTGGTTCCTTACTATGTTATTATCTCATTTATTGTTTAAATATTATTAAAAAAATCATTAAGGATGAGTAGTTACAATAATGAGGAAATGATAACTTTTTTAAGATATTACATGAAATGAAAACTTGTTTCATTTCGAATGATTAATATTATTAGAGAAATTGATACTAAATTTATGATTATAAATTTTAATGTAACATTTATTTGTGAAATGGTTAAGAAAAAAACTATCTACATCCTTAAATATAAAATAGTTTATTGATTGAAATAAAATTATTCTCAAAATTTTCAATAATTTCTATGTTTTAAGGTAAAGTCCTAACATATAAAACACATTATTGATGACTTATTAAACAAATTATTCAATGAGTGGGTAATAATATATTTCTCATTTAAATTGGTTTTCCCATATTCTTAATATCTAAACCAAAATTTCATGTTGATATGTTTTCCCTTACAAGTAGCTACATAATCTAAAATATTTCATTGAAATATCCCCTAAATTCACCACACATGATTCTCAACTAAATATATCATATGTAATAATTTCCATTATATCATGGGAAACCTGAAATATAAAAGGAATGATCTCAAATATTCATTACTAATAAACATATGAGATTACAATAAAATTTCATTATAGATCATCTTATTATAATATAAGCTTTAAAAAGGTTATTATAAATTACATAAGCGAATCATACTCAAAAATAGATGAAAAATCATTAGTCCTTGAATCAGGCTTATCATAAATAAATACGTATTAATAGTTGGAGTTGAATAATTTTTAATAAACATTATAAATGATATAAATGCATCATGTTTACATAGAAATGTAGCATAAACATTTTAATAGGGAAACATTATCTTCATGATTCGAAAATGTACGCCCTATCTTATGGGAGAATAAACATTAATCCTCATATACACCAGCTTCGCTTGTCACAAACTTTCACATTCACTTTGGATAAAACATTATTTTACCCACATAATGATTTCTTATTAGGTCAGATATTTTAATAAATTAAATGGGGGTGATGTTAGAATAAAAACATCAATTATAAAAATATATGTATTACAAATAAGATAAATAATTGATCATATAATGATTAAACAATATAATTAAAATGGGTTTCATATCCATTTCGAATAGAGTAAATTAAATAAATCCTTCATAGTTAAACCCAAATAAAATACACGATAAAAATATTGTAAATTAATGGAAACAAAAATAATAATAATTATCTATTTTGGTAACTATTCCTAAATTACGATGATGAGTTATAAGTTATTTACACCATATAAATAAAATGTATATAATTTAGTCAGTAATTTCTAGAATCAATTGATGTATTCAATGGATATGAACGCACATTTATTCAAATGATGTAAATTTACAGTGTTTACAAAGGAATGAAATTAGAAGGATAATAATATTTATACATAGAATTTATTATGAAATAAAAAAATGTAATATAAATTCCCAAGTTTAATCATGAAAAAAATTAGTTCGTAATTCTGGAATGATAATTTTCAAGGAAAAAAATTGTGATAAATAGGAAAATAAAATAAAAAACATGAAATAGTTTTGTGAAAAAATTTCACATATTCATAGGAGAATTTTTTATTTATTATTTTATGAAATAATTATTTATATATAAATTTGAAACTTTATTGAAAATATGTACATTTGAATAAACCATGAAAAATATAGCATTGAAAATTCAAGAAAATATTTTATGGAAATGTTCAGTGGAAGATAAAAAACCTCTCATGGGAAGAAAAACATTTTAAAAAATTAGAATATCATTAATATAACCAAAACATTAAAAATTAATTCAAAAAAATCCTTTAGGAATAATAAAAGAGGAATGGTGATGAATACTTATATAATATATAGTTTGGATTTAAAATATAATGGATAATATTGAATGGGAGGGGAAATACGGAATTGTAAGAGAAATCGTTATTAAAAATCAAAAAAATTATTCATAATTATGAATTACATTTTAAAATTTATATTCATAGAAGAAAATGATTTTTATTTAAGAATCAGTTCTATTAGATAAAGAGAAAATATTACATGAATGGAAATATTAGGGTTTAATAAACCATGAATTGAAATATTAAATTAATTATAAGGCATTATAATCGTGGATGGTTATTTTTGTTAATGATATACCATACAGATTTAGTAAAAAGAGTATAAAAAACTATAAAATTAAATTTCTATAATGAGATTTAAATCCCATAAAATTGATTAATTATATTATAAAATTCCCCCATCTACAAGTATAAGCACCACAATAAATAAAACAAGTGTTAAATATTAAATATGTCTTAACAATTAAATGTAGTGAGATGAAAACACTTATTTCATCAATATCTATTAAATTGAAAATGAATAAAGGTAATAACATGTAATTGATGTTTAAATATAATATATTATATAAAAATTTCAATAAAATAAATCTGTGTACAATATAAATACCATAAAATGTATTTTTTTAATGCACACAATATCTCAATGATGAAATATTTAGATTCAAAAAACCACAACTTTCCAAGAAACATATATGAACACATATATAAAAAAATAATTATCTTGATCCCCAATTTAGGAACTATATTTGAAAACATTACCTTTTATAAACATCAGTCATTATTATTTATTATATAAATATTATAATGTAAAAATTAATTTTAAATATTACATGTTGCACAGTTTTGATTGTTTTTTTGTATTAAATCCATAATGGTGGACTTAATTTATATATAAATAATTGAATTTAATCATTTATATACCATTATAGGCAATATAATGTATTATTTATAATGATTTATAATTTTATAATTTTTCCATATGAATTGTCATCACAATTCTAGATGATAAATATGGTGATGATCTTGGTTAAGTAATTTGAAAGAATAAATAGTGGTTACATAAGAAGGTGTCAGATATTACCATTACCATTATAGACCCAATAACATATTTTTACATATTATTTTTCAATAAAACTGTATATTATGAATCTTTAGTTATCCATGATACAAATTTATAAAATTTTTTACATAGTTGGTTAAAATGTCCAAAATGAGAACATGATATAAACAATGATAGTGTGTAGTTAATGATGTGACTCAATTATAATAATATAATTATTTTTAAATAATATTTATATTATTTTGATGTTCATAATATTTTGAATCATGTTTAATGAGTGTTAGATTTTATTGAAAAACTATATTGAAATCATAAAGACATCAGATTTGTGGAGGTGTCGTACACACATACACACAAGCGGTTCGTTAATTTTCTATATATCGGGAGGAATTTAGGTAATGTTTCAAAATTTATAAATTTAAATATTGTCATAAATATTATATTAAACATTTTATTTTTCCTTTATAATTTTCAATTTATGGTTTTGTTGAAAAAAAACACACACAATTCATGGAGGTGGTTGTCTACACGTACACATTATGATGCCATTACTTTTAATTTTTCCAAGATGGATATAATATTGATATTATATAATTATGATAACATTTAATCATATTATTAATAATTATATTATACATTATTAATTTATATAATTGGTTTTAGGAATCTAAAAAATAAAATAATTAATGGAGTTTGATAGAGAACATTACCTCACCCATTTGATGTTCTCCCTTTGGAAATACCCAAACGCACATTAACATAGTTATAAAGAAAGAAAAATGCTTCTAGGATATGTGAAGAAGTTAAAAATGACTTATATTAGTTTTTTGGATTCTCTAATTGTAACACGATGATATTATATAAAATATTATTGATTAGTATGTAAATTTATTTGATATCGTGTCAGACACAGAAAAATGACCTTATTCAATTAATTTCTATATATTATAAAATCGATCATATTATTTGGTATATTGATGAAAAATATTTTTTGAAATTAATTTCTAATTTTTAGTGATATAATGTTGATCCTAATAATATATTTTGATTTATTTTGTAATGAAGAAATATTTTCTAAAAAAGTATTTAAAAATTAGTTAAGTGTTTTCAAAATAAGAAATTATATTTTTTCCCCACATAAAAAATCAATTATTTGGTTATCAGTTTTTTATAAATAAAAATTATTCATATTAAATGTATAATAGATATTTTTTTATAAAAAATGATTGTATACATGGAATGAGTTTTTATCTTAGTAAATTAAAGTAGTCGCTATGGATAAAGGATTATAATGAAATGTGTAGAAGACATATTGCATAAAATATATAACATTCAATTAACAATTTTATACAAATATGATTTGAATAAATTTTGCGTTATATCAAAATATTAACAAACCTGACCTAGATACCCTATAAAACATGTGGCTGAGTTGAGTTGCCACATACTATAAAGGTGATCCCTATTCAAATAGGCTAGAGAATAAACCATGAGAAACAAAAAAAGTGGGAAAATAATCTCCCATCATAAAGCATAAAACATAACATATTTATAAATTTACATGTATAGAAAAATAATATATGTATATATATATATATCATAATAGAAAAATACAACTGATGTGATATAAATTAATTGGTTGAAAAAACCCCCAATAGGCATGTCTATCAACAAAGGTTGAAAAAACCAATATAAATACTCAAATATTCTATATATGATAGCAAGGGACAACTAAAACCATCTCACAACCAACATAACTATCCCCTAGATGATATAAATCATCACCACCTCAGTAGATCACTATTATTTTTATAGATTGAATATAATAATGTGGTCTACACACCATCTAAATGGGTACCTAGAATGTGAGATAGCATTATCAATAATATATCACCTAGTTGTTCAATAAAAATTCAATCTAAAATAATCTATTTATTATCATATTTATAGTAAAAAATAATGATGATAGATTTATAGTTTTTATATCGAGGGAATGAAAATAAAATTATTTATGCTTTTTCAACATTTCCAAATAATGTATGTAAATCAGTATCAAATAAGTTTATATCTATATATTAAAAAAATATATAGAATATATAAAATAATAAATCAAATGTTATAAAATATCCAGTGGTATGACAAATAAAATAGTTCAAAACTAAAGTATACCAAATTTGCCCAATAGCATAGGTAACAACATGATATATATCACATTAGGATCAGATATCTAGGACAGTCATACCTCAATATAGATAATATAATGCACATCAAGAATCTCTAATTATGCATCGATACTAGAGTGTATAGAATCACCCCAGATTATTAACCCCATGATTGGACTAAATGTTTCATGAATAACATGACTAAGTACTAGACAAACTCCCTATGAGAAGACTTCTAAACTTTTCTTGGACCTATTACCATACCATCCACTTAAGTAACCAAGGAATCCAATGTGAGCTATTTTATAAACTGATTCAAGAGGTGATTAAACCATTTAATCCTATAATTATTTGATAACCATTGTAGACAAACAATTTTATAATGCCTTAAAAAAAACCTTTCCATTTACCACAACCTGGGGAAAATAATATTTATCCATAGAATGGTCCCCCATGAAAACAAAAAAAATAATTTAATAAGGCCTTTAAAAATAATTAAAAAAAATTCAAAAATTGGAGGAATGTAGTTCACTAAAATAGGCTACATGCAGAACTACCTACATGATTATTTGGGCCAAAGACACCTGTAAAGGGATCCACAAAATGGATGAACAAAAAAAACTACGAATGAAATATAATTAATATACACATCATATAATTAGTTCAATTAATCCAATGGTTCAGTTGGGAATATGAAACAACATATATATCAATAACTCTCACCTATAATTGCATAATGAACAACAAATCAATTAGTAGTACTGGATCCCAAAACAGTTCTCAAAATTTATCATGTTAAAATAATTCTATGATCAAAAAAGAATATCCCAATGTAGATTCAATTTCATCACCGATGGAATTGAACAATATGAAAGGATATCTTACCCAGAGAGATGCAACACCACTTCCCTGATGATCCAATGATGAAAAAGAAAATCTTGAACAAAATCATGCTCCCAAAATCACCATTGAAAAGACCAATGTAGAAATCACGTAAGTATTTAGAATAACGATATAATAAAAAATGATGGAGAACCCTAAAATCCATAATTTTGAAATTTACAGAATGTGTAATCTTGTCACATGTTCTTTATCCTCGAGGTCTATATATGTTGAAATCCCATAATCATTATAATAAAAAATTGTCTTTTAACATTACATTACATGTAACCCGTATATTGTTTGTAATCATTCATTATATGTACATATCATATGATATTAAAATGTAGATAATTACACATCATGTAATACAATTATACACCATGTATAATTTCCATAAATTGGGAAATTGTGATATTCATAACAATGAAATCAAAACACCTTTGATGAAATATGATCATGAGGATAATACCAATAATCTATTTTCTCATTTATAAAAAGAAACCATTAATTATAATATACATTTGTCCATGAACATTAGGATAATTTTATTGGAAAATATTTTCAATCCTCAAGTTCAAAAATATAAATCCAAAAAAGTGGAATCTTGAAATGAAAAAAGAAATACCTAAATGTGGGTAACATTGTGATACAAATTCCCCAACATAAGATATTTCAACCCTGAGAAGTCAAGTAAAAGAATGAACAATATTAAAGAGGTGATTCCAAAACTCTCAAATTAATTAATTTTTCTAGAAAGCCTCTGCAGAATATCATATATATCACTGTAACACTATGTATAATGGATTTAACTTCTCATTAAAGACATTAAAATAAGATTCATCAATCTAATCTAATATCACCCAATAAAAACATATTTCAATAACTCATTCTATTACCATAACAATACCAGATAGGGATCCAGATTTTATTTCTAGATATTGAAAATGTTTAAACCATAATGAATACCATTCAATTGAAACAAAAATATCAACCAATTTAAACCATAAACAAGTTACAAAGTGACATAAAATGGCCCAACATATCCAGAAGCCAAATTTCTCAATTTTCCAATCCTACGATGACCCAATTGAGGATAAATTTTTTTGTAAACCTCATCACATATTTAAAACTGTAGAGGGTTATCTTGTGGATCCACACAATTTTTTTCCACTCTATACTATTACCAACAACTGAAGCATATATTAAATCCTATTAGATATATCTTGAATGAAACTCAATTCCACCAAATAGGCTTCTCCCACCTCAACATAAAAAAGATTTTATATAATGTTTTCCTATAAAAATACTTATATTGATCCTTAATTATATATGGGTACTTATGTTTTTAATAAGAAATATATTCAATTAGAATATTCCCATACAAAGATCCACCAAAATCCAAGACACAAGGTCATTGAATAACCTCCAATATTTGAATAAATGTTCTGTCTATCCATCTTCATTTAGATGATACAGTTTACTCAATATGACCTGATTATCCATGGAATCATGGATACATCTCTAGAACCTCAATTTAATCCATGGAGCGCTATTTGAAACAATGACAAAAGGAACCCCATGAATCATCAAACGATAGTCACATAAATCCATGCTAGATATAATCCCTTTTTGGAGATTTTATTGGAGTGAAATAAGATAACTTTATCAACAAAATATAATAAACCATATATAATTCCATCCATAAGAATAATAAGTTAATCCAATAAACAAATCCATATATACTTCCTACAATTTAAAAAAATACACCAAAAAAGGATGGAGAACACGAGAAGGTTTTTGATTCTCTTATATTATCTATTTTCACGTGTAATAGTCAGACACATAATAATCAATGTCATGATTCATACACATCTACCAGAATCACTGAATAATTTTATAATAAATCTTCATAATTCCCTGAATAACATACGAAGAATAATTTTGATAAAAAAACCAAAATCCCCATATATTATAGGATGGAAAGATGGTCCTAAAAACTGATAATACTATTCAATGAATGATATTAACCTAAAATGGTATTCCTATAGTATATGGATTCATGAATTACAATGAACTCCTTATTATACTGATGAATTTGATGATTATGATCAAATAGTGATGATGATAACTTATAACTAACCCGATCAATACCTAAATCATCCTCTTATGTATCAAGATGTAAATCAGAGGAAAGAGACATATGGTTCCACTCTTAAATTGATTACAAAATAACATTCAATGTCACTTTCTTAATAAGTGAATCTCTAATTTAGTATCTCTTCCATGAGATATAATTATAATAGAAGTCAAATCTCTCATGATATTACTTCAATCATATCATTTTGAGATTCATGTTTTTCTAAAAAATGATATAACTCAAACACCTATAGTCAATAAAGACTACTAACTTCTTCCCAAAAAGATATTGTAAACAACACATAAAAACATGAATAAATACAGAATTCTATAAATCATGAGTGGTAAATTTTATCTTATAATGTTGAAGCTGAATATAGTGGTAAGATAATATATAATCACCCTTGAAAATAATATAACACAATCTATTTCCAAAAGAATCATAGAACAACACATATTCCTTACTGAGATCAGGTATGATCATAATATGATAAATTGATAGAATTTTTTTAATATCATTAAAATAATATAAAAATTTTATATCCCATATAAATTTCACCCCATTAGTGTTATGAGAAATGAATCGTTATTTTTTTCAATTCTTTGATGAACTGTCAAACATATCCATCAAGATATATGAAGAACTAAATATCAAAAACGTTTTTTTGGTTCTTCTCACGAAATAAAACAATTAAAATTATTAGGATCAAATAATTTTTAATTCTATAAAATAGAATTCCATAAGAACATCACTTCATGAATGAAAAAAAATAAATTTCCAAATCATTTCATTCAAATTGGTACTCCTAGTGATCTAATGAACCAAACGTAGAAGGATTTCATTTTTATCCTATGATCATAAGTGAACCAAAATATTATCAATGAACACTTCCACAATAGTGTCAAGATAGTAATGGAATATTCAACTCAAAAAGACATAAAAACTAAATGAGTGTTAGTTAGACCAAAGAATATCACATTATATTTATAATGTTCATAACTACTCTTGAATGATATCATTGATATATCTGACCCCCAAAATCAAACATGATGATAACCCAAAAATGATTAGTATTATGAAACTATATTACCCCTTTAACTAATCAACCAACTCATCCACCTAAGGTATATTATAATTCATATTAACTGTTACCAATAAAAACATATGATTGTTCACACACAAAATAGATTAAACCATATTAATTAATATAAAAGGGTATGAGGGCTACCCAAGGTGATACACAATATGAGAAAAAACCTTTTTAGATACAGTTATCTAAAAGAAAATGGTTTTTTTCATCTCTATTGGTTCCAATTGACATAATGGTTTTGCAATCCATTATATTCCTTAAACATGCTCAAATATATATTATACCACCATCTATAGATTAATTCTATTGAAATCATCTGGGAAATCATCAGAAAAATCCCAATCAGAAGGAGGAAATATAAAATAGAAGAAATGACAAATCACATAACTGAAATATCATATGGAAAACTATTTAGCTTTATGATGGAAGGTATTTAATGATAATAGATCATATAAAACACTCTATATAAAACATTTGATATCCTATAGACATTAATATATAGGTAATTATAATAAAAATCCAAATCCTTATAATGGGAAATAAAAAAATAAATCATAATGATGATTTCAAATAAATATATATGAAGAATAAGAAAATCCATAAATAATTGTTCATCATCTATTGATAACACATAAGAAAAGAAAAAAAATCCTCTACTCTATTTTCATCCCAATAAGTGTGACTAACTCCATAACAAATGAAATGTTCCCTTTATTTATTATGAAAATAAAAAAAACATATATAAATGAGTGGGATGAGAAAAAATACAATATCATTATATCAACACTAAATATTCTATAAATTTGGAACCTATCACTTCAGATGGACACAAATTTAGATCCATTAGAAACTCATATTCTTCAGGACAGTGATTCACCCATAAGGCATGTGGATGGAGCCATGTAGTATTAGAAGAATCTCTTTGTTCTATAGTATCCATTGTATTTAATGATTCATGAAAATATCATATGTATGACATAGATTACCATAAATGGTGTAGATGACCATATCATCCAAAATTGATACCAATATTTTAAGGTGACAAACAAGAAATTCATGCATGTTCAAACTTTCCATATTTGTAAAAAATCATAAGCACCCCAAAAGATGTATTTGGTGTTTTTGAAGATCCATACACCTGAGAACCTCCTCTACCACTATTTTAATAATCCCTTAACATTTTATTTTCTCATGTGTTCCGTTGAAGTTGAAACATGGTCCCAGAGAAGGGACATAATGTAACACCCCAAGCTTCCATGGTACGTTTCCCTTCGAATAATGCGATAGCGTGTGTTGTACGCAACCTCGAGTTCTAACACACACCACAACTAATTAAACTAGCCGTTGTGAATACTAATACCTACTTTTTGAAATTATATATATTTTATATTTGAAAATGGACTTCATTTTTTGATTCGGAATATCAAAATTAGCCTAGGGTGAAATTTTGGTACATTTCGGATAACTTTCATATTTTGATGAATAGTGAAAATTACTAAATTTTAATTAAAAACAACTTTTTTAATCAAAATACTTAATAGTGATAAATTGTGAATTTGAGTGGTTTTAAAGTATATTTAGAATATATTTTTACCATTTAATATAATGTTGGTCATTGGACATAATTTTACAATTAAACCGAACATAAACAAGTGTCAATCTTTTGATAGTTATTACCTCTTCAAAACACGCTTTTTGTTTTGACAGCGGGAATTAATTTTAAATTAATTTCTGCCACTTCTATGTTTTGAATTTTGGAAAATGGATTCCATATTTGGAATCAGGATGTCCAAATTATGTAAATAGGTAACTTTTATTTTTACACATTTTGAATAATTACTGCGGTAAATATTTTATTTACCATGGTTAAAGGGTAAATCCGGTAAATAAGGGTTAAAAAAATAATATTATAATAATACTAAATTACCCTAAAACGTGTCTTAACCCTATTGGTTGATACATGGTCGACCATGGGCATCTTTGGGTCTGTTTTGGGACCCCATGGATCCACTTGTAAGTGATAATGACACATTATATTAATAAAGATAAAATAAAAATAAAAATGGCATAAGGTTACATCTTTTAGAAGAACAATTTTTACATAGGGTTATACATGTTGGATTTTCGATTATAAATATTCATTAGAAATATAAAAATATTTCATACATAATGATATTTTATTTACAATTTTTAGACATCAAATAATTTAAATTATTAATGAAACAATATTGATGCAATGTTTACCTCATTAATAAATCATTTAAATAAATAAGATTATAATGATTAAAATATTATCTAAAACCTGTCCAATTCTTATTGGATGATGTTATTTAGAATATGAGTCATCTTATCTTCGACCTCAATGATTTTTGGACCATTATAAACCGAATACAAATATATTATAAAGTAATACTTTCACACTTTCCTAAAGAGCCCCTCCTCTCCCTTATAAAAGGAGACCACTTCTACTCATTCCTCACACCTCTCAAGCCACTTGGCTCGTCCAAACTCTACCCAACTAAGCTCCCCACATCCCTCTCCTCCTCCTTGAAGCTTACCCTTAGGCAGAAATCATTTCAAGAAGTCCTTTGGTTCCAACCAAAGTGAGTTACCTAAATTAAAGGTAACGATTTCTCTTAAATTATTTTCATTTATTTTGCTTCTCCAACCCCCAAAATCTTTTTATTTCCTTTCATTTGTAACAACCCCAGTATCCTAAATATACTAGGATGTTGTTATAAGAAGGATTCAAACTACACATACACACAACTCCATCTAATGGATGATGAACATAATGTTTCTGTGGATGGAAAACTAACGCCTCACGAAACGATGATTGTTCAAATACATCTTACCGCCTCTCATGGTGGCCATTATGATGGAACTGTAATTAAATATGATATTAATGATATATATTTTATATATAAGCTTCTGTAATTCCATTTTATTTCATACCATTATTCGTTTCATGTTGTATATACATACGATAATTTCATTTGAGGAAGTGTGGACTACCGCCCCCTTAAAATGATATGACTCGTTCATACCACACATGGAACGTATAAAGGATGGTGTTAATGAACTTAAGTAACATATATAAAATATTATATTATACTGGAATAGTAATATACCTATGTATCATTTGGATTCGATTCTTTTAAAATAAAAATTAAATGGAAGTAGCGTTCGTGCGTACGTACGGACTACCGTCTCCACGAACGCGATGAGATTCATTCTCCATCGTATCCATTCAAGTATAATTATCATTTAATGATTTAAAAACGATGTTTAAGGACTTGATATCATTCTGGATATGAATAAGATACAACAAACATGACTTATGTAACAAAACATATAAAAGAAAATGAGTAAGTTAACACACGAAACGACGATAATACTAAGATATTATCAAATCAATATTAAAAGATCATATATGATATCATATTAATGTATATGATTATTTTATAATTTAATAACAATTATTTCACCATTATACAGGAGGTTAACCTACCCCAACCAAGGAAAAGTACAAGGTAAGGGTTATTTCACAATCTCTTCATTATCCAAGGTTGTTTATACGTAATAATCTAATGGGATATCTTTATCATCCTCATCCATGTTTCTTAAAAATGTATTTCAAAACATTTTTACTATTTACAAGAATATGGGTTAAATTCATTTATACCCTTGTTTGACTTTTTATAAGAGGTTTATAAAGGAATCTTTCCGTCGTTTTCAAAACAAGGTCCTTTTTAACCTTTTCGACAGAATTGAGGTAAGAATGTTTTTTTAACTTATACGGCGGGTGCGGTTATTTTACGCCGTTATAAAATCTTCAAAGCTTTCCTTACAAGCTTATAAGAATATTTTCAAAGAAAATGTTTTATTTTATATGGATCTTAAATGATTTCAAAATAAAAGGAGATATTTCTTTAAAAAGAATTTTGATTTCATCTACGTCAACATCCTTTGATGGATTTTAAGATTATTTGAAGTTGATTTATTATGATACAAAACTTATATATTGTATTGAAGGTTTTGTGATATGTTTGACTATGGATGTGCTATTTTTATACCATTCATAGTTTATGGTGAAATTATTGACACTTTGTATGCTAGTTTTAATACGAATGTTTATGTTATGTTTAAACCTTTTCATATGGGAATGCATTGGACTTAATAAGTGACGGGTGGAGCCCGCTATAGCTCCTCGATGCATCGGTAGGTCTCATGAGACAAACTAGTGTCTTGGCACAAGGCCTTGACAAAATATTATTTGTAGTCTTGGAACGAGGCCTTGGCTATGTGGTTATGATAGTCTGGCATTATGCATTCCAACATTATGAAAGTGGTTATTGATTTTGCATGTGATTATTCGATTAGTAGAATATCCATGTGAATAAGTAAATGGCATTATTTCATTTTACTTTTTCTATACTATGTTGAAGTTCATGTTTAAAAGGCTTTTGTTTTAGTAATTCATTGCCTTCAATGTTTATGCTTATTTTGAATGTTCCGCTATATTGTTATCCTTACTGGGCATTTGAGCTCACCCCTTTTCTATGTTTTATTTTTCCCAGGTAGTGAAGAAGTAAATTATGATTGACTTGAAGGGATATTATGAGGGGTTAATAGTGTGGATATGAAGACTTTGTTGTTGTAGTAGTTTTTCACTTTGAAATGTAATGTAAAACTTTATGAATATATCTAGTGTTTCCATGGCTACTAAACCAATCGTTCTTTCGAGATTTGATCTTTCTTGTGATCATGCCAATGTTACGAAGTAATGCACCGACTCTGGGTAGCTAGGGTCGGGGCGTTACAGTTGGTATCAGAGGAAGTTTAGTACAAACCTTGGAAGCTAGATTTAGATAAACTCTAATTAGAGCACGTAGACCTAAGATGAACTTTGAGGATTAGTATAGAAGAACTTCCTAGAATTTTGGTATTGTAGAGATTTTGTGAGTTTTCCGAGCAATACATCCCTGTCTGGATACGAGCAGGTAGAGGCGGCTCTGGCACAGATGTACCTAGGGGTAAAACCCGAAAACACCGCTTTGAGCTAGACTCGAACGGGAACTGGTGCACGACAACGGGCCTTGCTGCACTCTTGGTTACGACACTCCTGGGGGATATGCTTAGGATAACTCTCATTTTCTTTACAAATCATTATGAAGGGTTTATGAGTATATACTTCCTCAAAGAAAACATTTTTATGATTATGGATTATATCCATAAATAGTTCAATTTATGTTAAGTGTTTTATAAGTATGGGATTATGTATTTTGATTCATAAACTGATCTAGTTTATGCCATTATTTAGAAATGGCGCCTAGTGGAAGAAATGGAAACCGTATCAATGCACGCACTCCATGTAGGGATTGCCATCCTGCTCAAGATAATTATAGTGGGGCCGGTGATGCAACTGGTGCCGATCAGCTAATCACCATACTGGGACAACTTACTCAGGTTATGAATAATAACCTTACCCGTATGGAGCACCCTGATCCGCAGCGTGGAGGATCAATGTTAGATAGATTCATGAGGCAACAACCACCAACTTTCAACGGGAATAAAAATCCATTAGTAGCTGAGCAATGGATATTTTCCCTAGAGAAAATATTTCAGGCTTTGGGGAGTAGTGAAAGGGAAAAAGTTATCATGGCAGTTTACCGCCTCACTGGAGATGCTGATCAATGGTGGTCATTGATTCAAAACATGAAGGAAGATGATGAAGTATCAAATATGGAATGGAGGGAGTTCAAAGATCTATTTTTAGAAAAATACTTCCCTCGTGACCATCGAGCGGATATGGAAAGGCAATTTCTAAGTCTGAGACAAAAGGAGGATGATAATGTCACAAAGTATGAGGATAACTTTACAAGGTTAGTGAGGTATGCTGGAGATTATATACGCAACCCAAAAAGTAAGATTGATCGTTTCTTTGATGGGTTAAAACCATTTCTCCGTCGAGCATTAGTCTCACAATCCTTTTCATCGTACGAAGACATTGTCTCATGTGCTATCAAGACCGAAAAGGAATTCTCTAAGTCTTATGACTTTAAAGCGAAGCAAGAGAAGAAGAGACCTGCTGATCAATCTGGGAATGGAAATAAGGGGAAGAAGGGAAAGGTTGAATATCCATCTTGTGGTAAATGCGGGAAGAAACACCCCGGTGCTTGCCTGAAGGGAATGGGAGTCTGTTACAAGTGTGGTGAAAAAGGCCACCAAGCTCATGATTGCAAGGGGAAGAAGGAAGCTACCAACGTTCAGTGCTACAATTGCAGGGAGATGGGGCATTATGCAAATGCATGTCCTAAGCGTCAGGAGAACTTACCTTAGAAAAGGCCAAGGGATCAAGGCCAGGCTTATGCTATCACTACTGCTGAGATAGAAGCTCCGAAAGACGTGGTGGCAGGTAATTTAATGGTTTCCTCAAGTTTAGAAACTGCATTATTTGATTCTGGATCATCACATTGTTTCATATCTTCACAGTTTGCTAAGAAAATTAGATATTTCCAATTTGATTTAATAAGGGAGTTGTCAGTCAAAACTCCTAAGGGAAGTATCGTTGCAACAAAGTTTTGTGAATCAGTCCCCATTAGAGCACATAAATTTTCTTTATCTGCTGATCTCATCGTCATACCTATGATTGAGTTTGATATAATCCTCGGTATGGACTGGCTTTCGGACTATGATGCGAAGATTTATTGTAAGAAGAAAGAGGTTAAGATTCTTGATGATAATGATAAGGAACACCTTATTTTTAGAGCAGAATCGTCACCACCTAATTCTTATTTAGATCCACCCCCAGTAGCTCAACTTAATTCAATTATTGGGGAGGAAGAGAATGAAATAACTGTCGGTGAGGAAAGTAATGTTCAAATAGAGGATGTACCTGTTGTGAAAGAATTTGTAGATGTATTTCCGGAAGATTTACCTGGACATACTCCAGAACGAGAAGTTGAGTTTTCTATTGATTTGATTCCTGGATCAAGGCCTATATCGAAGACCCCTTATAGAATGGTCACTGTAGAGTTAGTCGAACTAAAGAAACAACTAGAGGAATTGAGTAATAAGGGATTTATTCGCCCTAGTGTTTCTCCATGGGGAGCCCCTGTTCTTTTTGTTAAAAAGAAAGATGGATCTATGAGGTTATGTATCGACTACAGGGAGATCAATGCTATAACGATAAAGAACAAGTATCCCCTACCTCGTATTGATGATTTATTTGACCAACTGCATGGAGCTCAATACTTTTCAAAGATTGACCTTCGATCTGGATACCATCAGTTGTGTGTAAAGAAGGAAGACATTCCGAAGACAGCATTTCGAACCAGGTACGGGCATTACGAGTTTACTGTAATGCCATTTGGATTGACTAATGCACCCTCTGTATTCATGGATCTGATGAATAGAGTTTTCAAGGAGTATCTCGATGAATTTGTGGTCGTATTTATTGATGATATCTTGGTATACTCCAAAACCTATGAAGATCATAAAAATCACTTGCGCATTATCTTGAAGACTCTGAGGAGGCATGAATTATATGGAAAGTTTAGCAAGTGTGAATTCTGGCTTCAGGAGATTTCTTTTCTTGGCCATATTGTCTCTAAAGATGGAATCTCTGTTGATCCTTCTAAGACCAAAGCAATTCAAGAATGGCCAGCACCTACGAGTATAACTGAGGTACGTAGTTTTATTGGCTTGGCAGGTTATTATCGACGTTTCGTCCAGAATTTTGCCCGACTGGCTAACCCATTAACGAAGCTCACACGTAAAGGGGTTAAATTTGTTTGGACAAAAGAGTGTGAAGAATGTTTCGAAGAACTGAAGAGAAGATTAGTCAATGCTCCTATATTGACTCTACCATCGGGGAATGATGGGTTCGTTATTTATAGTGATGCATCAAAGAAAGGACATGGTTGTGTCCTTATGCAGAATGATAGAGTTATTGCCTATGCATCACGACAGTTGAAAATTCATGAACAAAACTATCCTACTCATGATCTTGAGTTAGCAGCTGTGTTCTTTGCTTTGAAGATATCGAGGCACTACCTCTATGGTGAAAAATGTGAGATTTATACTGATCACAAGAGTCTGAAGTATATTTTCTCACAAAAAGAACTCAACATGAGGCAAAGGAGATGGCTTGAATTACTCAAGGATTATGATTGCACGATACACTACCACCCGGGGAAAGAAAACAAAGTAGCAAATGCTTTGAGCAGAAAAGACCATGGAGTTCTGAACATGATGAGAATTGAAAGGGATCCAATTTTCATGGATCTAGAGAAGATGGACATTGGAATAACCAGGGAAGGTGAAACATCAATGCTTTTTCAAATGGTTTCCAAACCATCTTTACTAGAAAGGATTAAGAGTTCCCAGACCGATGATGAAGAATTTCAGAAGAAGATTAAAGCTGTGAATGATAGGAGATTGAGAGACTTTGTGTATGAAGATGGAATTTTGAAATTCGGGAAGAGACTTTGTGTTCCCAATATACCTGATCTAAAAAGGGAATTGCTGGATGACGCTCATAGTTCCAATTTATCTATACACCCTGGGAGCACCAAAATGTATAGAGATTTGAAGGAACATTTTTGGTGGGACAACATGAAGAGGGAGATTGCTGATTTTGTGTCAAGATGTATGGTTTGTCAACAAGTGAAAGCTGGAAGGCAACAGCCTGGAGGAGTCATGCAACCTCTTCCCATACCGGAGTGGAAATGGGACAATATTACGATGGACTTTTTCATGGGGCTACCAAAGACTCCTAGAAGGAACGATGCAATATGGGTTATTGTTGATCGTCTTACCAAGTCAGCACATTTTCTTGCTATAAGAGAAGATATACCCCTGGAACGTCTAGCAAGACTATACATTAATGAAGTTGTGAGACTTCATGGAGTTCCCCTATCGATTGTTTCTGATCGTGATCCCCGTTTTACTTCAAGATTTTGGAAAAGTCTTCAGAAATCCCTGGATACTAAACTTCATTTGAGCACTGCTTACCACCCTCAGACAGACGGACAATCAGAACGGACTATTCAGACCTTAGAAGACATGTTGAGATCTTGCTCACATGATTTTCAGGGTATGTGGGATCAATATTTACCACTAGTAGAATTTTCCTATAATAATAGCTTCCATTCGAGTATTCAGATGGCACCATATGAAGCGTTATACGGAAAGAGATGTCGTACACCAACCTGTTGGGATGACGTTGGTGAAAGAAAACTTGTAGCCCCAGAACTGGTGGAGGAAACGGTGGAAAAGGTGAAGGTAATCCAAAATCACATCAAAGCAGCTCAAAGTAGGCAGAAGAGCTATGCCGATAATCGAAGGAAGGATTTGGAATTTCAGGTCGGTGATCATGTTTTCCTAAAGGTATCTCCATGGAAGGGAGTCATACGTTTTGGTAAGAAAGGTAAATTGAGTCCCAGGTACATCGGACCTTTCGAAATTCTAGAACGAATTGGGGCTGTAGCTTACCGATTGGCAATGCCGCCAAGTCTCTCCAAAGTTCACGATGTGTTCCACGTATCTCTGTTGAGAAAATACATGCCTGACCCAACGCATGTACTCACCTATGAGGAATTAGAACTGGAACCTGATATTTCCTATTGTGAAGAGCCCGTCAGGATTCTTGATACAAGAGAACAAGTACTGAGAAACCGGATGACGCGTCTGGTAAAAGTTTTGTGGAGAAACCATAAGATGGAATAGGCAACGTGGGAACCCGAGGAACTTATGATGAAGAACCACCCGAGTCTTTTCATGTAATAAGTATTCTAGAAATTGCGAGGACGCAATTATTTGAAGGAGGGGAGAATGTAACACCCCAAGCTTCCACGGTATGTTTCCCTTCGAATAATGCGATAGCGTGTGTTGTACGCAACCTCGAGTTCTAACACACACCACAACTAATTAAACTAGCCGTTGTGAATACTAATACCTAATTTTTGAAATTATATATATTTTATATTTGAAAATGGACTTCATTTTGGGATTCGGAATATCAAAATTAGCCTAGGGTGAAATTTTGGTACATTTCAGATAACTTTCATATTTTGATGAATAGTGAAAATTACTAAATTTTAATTAAAAACAACTTTTTTAATCAAAATAATTAATAGAAATAAATTGTGAATTTGAGTGGTTTTAAAGTATATTTAGAATATATTTTTACCATTTAATATAATGTTGGTCATTGGACATAATTTTACAATTAAACCGAACATAAACAAGTGTCAATCTTTTGATAGTTATTACCACTTAAAAACACGCTTTTTGTTTTGACAACGGGAATTAATTTTAAATTAATTTCTGCCACTTCTGTGTTTTGAATTTTGGAAAATGGATTCCATATTTGGAATCAGGATGTCCAAATTATGTAAATAGGTAACTTTTATTTTTACACATTTTGAATAATTACTGCGGTAAATATTTTATTTACCATGGTTAAAGGGTAAATCCGGTAAATAAGGGTTAAAAAAATAATATTATAATAATACTAAATTACCCTAAAACGTGTCTTAACCCTATTGGTTGATACATGGTCGACCATGGGCATCTTTGGGTCTGTTTTGGGACCCCATGGATCCACTTGTAAGTGATAATGACACATTATATTAATAAAGTTAAAATAAAAATAAAAATGGAATAAGCTTACATATTTTAGAAGAACAATTTTTACATAGTGTTATACATATTGGATTTTCGATTATAAATATTAATTAGAAAGATAAAAATATTTCCTACATAATGATATTTTATTTATAATTTTTAGACATCAAATAATTTAAATTATTAATGACACAATAATGATGCAATGTTTACCTCATTAATAAATCATTTAAATAAATAAGATTATAATGATTAAAATATTATCTAAAACCTGTCCAATTCTTATTGGTTGATGTTATTTAGAATATGATTCATCTTATCTTCGACCTCAATGATTTTTGGACCATTATAATCCGAATACAAATATATTATAAAGTAATACTTTCACACTTTCCTAAAGATCCCCTCCTCTCCCTTATAAAAGGAGACCACTTCTACTCATTCCTCACACCTCTCAAGCCACTTGGCTCGTCCAAACTCTGCCCAACTAAGCTCCCCACATCCCTCTCCTCCTCCTTGAAGCTTACCCTTAGGCAGAAAGCATTTCAAGAAGTCCTTTGGTTCCAACCAAAGTGAGTTACCTAAATTAAAGGTAACGATTTCTCTTAAATTATTTTCATTTATTTTGCTTCTCCAACCCCCAAACTCTTTTTATTTCCTTTCTTTTGTAACAACACCAGTATCCTCAATATACTAGGATGTTGTTATAAGATGGATTCAAACTACACATACACACAACTCCATCTAATGGATGATGAACATAATGTTTCTGTGGATGGCAAACTAACGCCTCACGAAACGATGATTGTTCAAATACATCTTACCGCCTCTCATGGTGGCCATTATGATGGAGCTGTAATTAAATATGATATTAATGATATATATTTTATATATAAGCTTCTGTAATTCCATTTTATTTCATACCATTATTCGTTTCATGTTGTATATACATACGATAATTTCATTTGAGGAAGTGCGGACTACCGCCCCCTTAAAATGATATGACTCGTTCATACCACACATGGAACGTATAAAGGATGGTGTTAATGAACTTAAGTAACATATATAAAATATTATATTATACTGGAATAGTAATATACCTATGTATCATTTGGATTCGATTCTTTTAAAATAAAAATTAAATGGAAGTAGCGTTCGTGCGTACGTACGGACTACCGTCTCCACGAACGCGATGAGATTCATTCTCCATCGTATCCATTCAAGTTTAATTATCATTTAATGATTTAAAAATTATGTTTAAGGACTTGATATCATTCTGGATATGAATAAGATACAACAAACATGACTTATGTAACAAAACATATAAAAGAAAATGAGTAAGTTAACACACGAAACGACGATAATACTAAGATATTATCAAATCAATATTAAAAGATCATATATTATATCATATTCATGTATATGATTCTTTTATAATTTAATAACAATTATTTCACCATTATAAAGGAGGTTAACCTACCCCAACCAAGGAAAAGTACCAGGTAAGGGTTATTTCACAATCTCTTCATTATCCGAGGTTGTTTATACGTAATAATCTAATGGGATATCTTTATCATCCTCATCCATGTTTCTTAAAAATGTATTTCAAAACATTTTTACTATTTACAAGAATATGGGTTAAAGTCATTTATAACCTTTTTTGACTTTTTATAAGAGGTTTATAAAGGAATCTTTCCGTCGTTTTCAAAACAAGGTCCTTTTTAACCTTTTCGACAGAATTGAGGTAAGAATGTTTTTTTTAACTTATACGGCGGGTGTGGTTATTTTACGCCGTTATAAAATCTTCAAAGCTTTCCTTAAAAGCTTATAAGAATATTTTCAAAGAAAATGTTTTATTTTATATGGATCTTAAATGATTTCAAAATAAAAGGAGATATTTCTTTAAAAAGAATTTTGATTTCATCTACGTCAACATCCTTTGATGGATTTTAAGATTATTTGAAGTTGATTTATTATGATACAAAACTTATATATTGTATTGAAGGTTTTGTGATATGTTTGACTATGGATGTGCTATTTTTATACCATTCATAGTTTATGGTGAAATTATTGACACTTCGTATGCTAGTTTTAATACGAATGTTTATGTTATGTTTAAACCTTTTCATATGGGAATGCATTGGACTTAATAAGTGACGGGTGGAGCCCGCTATAGCTCCTCGATGCATCGGTAGGTCTCATGAGACAAACTAGTGTCTTGGCACAAGGCCTTGACAAAATCTTATTTTTAGTCTTGGCACGAGGCCTTGGCTATGTGGTTATGATAGTCTGGCATTATGCATTCCAACATTATGAAAGTGGTTATTGATTTTGCATGTGATTATTCGATTAGTAGAATATCCATGTGAATAAGTAAATGGCATTATTTCATTTTACTTTTGCCATACTATGTTGAAGTTCATGTTTAAAAGGATTTTGTTTTAATAATTCATTTCCTTCAATGTTTATGCTTATTTTGAATGTTCTGCTATATTGTTATCCTTACTGGGCATTTGAGCTCACCCCTTTTCTATGTTTTATTATTCCCAGGTAGTGAAGAAGTAAATTATGATTGACTTGCAGGGATATTATGAGGGGTTAATAGTGTGGATATGAAGACTTTGTTGTTGTAGTAGTTTTTCACTTTGAAATGTAATGTAAAACTTTATGAATATATCTAGTGTTTCCAAGGCTACTAAACCAATCGGTCTTTCGAGATTTGATCTTTCTTGTGATCATGTCAATGTTACGAAGTGATGCACCGACTCTGGGTAGCTGGGGTCGGGGCGTTACACATAATATCTAACCTCACCACATATATTAATTTTATCCAACATAGAACTGTAAAATTCCTCCAAAAAGGATTAAAGACTAATTATAAATAATTGATATCAAATATCTGGTCCCGAACCATGCAGGTAGATTTGTTCTATTAGTTTTTTAGCCTTTATGTAATTTGTGAAAAAAACAAGGTACATAGACTTATTAGTCCATGCATAAATTTAATGACCTATCAACTGTATGGAGAAAAAATATGAGGTAATTTCATTAATAATTATTTCTGTAAAAAATGTTGAATGAATAGATTCTTGAATCACTTCATGTCCATGATGATGTGTCTGTCTTCCAATACCATGGGTAACCACAAATTTTAGCTGGGGCCCTCAATTCTGAATGTAAGATAATTCTCCTTGATATTTTTAAATGTATCAATGAGAATGAATATTAGATCATAATTTTCATGCCAGACCACTACCTTTTGAGGTTCATTCATACCATTAAAGGATGGTAGATTATTAGGAATGGATCTATGTGATTGATCTCTGTCACCAATAACTAACGACCTTACATCTATACTTGCATTCTGGACTTTAGTCACATTCTAAGGGAAATCATGAACTTCCTGAATAGTATCCTTGATAATGTCATGGTATAGGGGTGGATTCCTTTGAGGATAATCAAAGTAATCCTCTTATGAAACTTGCAAAACATTTCTCAGAGGTATATTGTTGTACACAAAAATGTGAATAAATCATTAGAAAATTGAATTATAAAACTCAAACTATAAATCCCATAAGTATAAAATGGAATTATGTCTATAAAATAAAAACACATAATAACATCATAAAGTCCCTAGGTATCATCAGTCTCATTTTAACCAGTGTTATCTAGGAACTCAGTGTAATATAATTATCACGTCCCAAAAATCCTATCACAATTATACCAAATGTCACAATATAAGGAATATAATGGAAAAGACCACATGTGATATTTAACTATGATGAATCCAACCCTATTACCCTTTAAAAATTGTACCCATCCTGAGTGGTCACGTACTTGATGGGTGTTCCTGACCACCAGGTGTCGGTGGCTAAAACCTAAGAAACAAAAACAAAAAGGGGGATGATTTATCTCATCTGTAAGAATAATACATGAAGTATATATTGATTTTATAAAATAAATATCATAAAAATACTTATATAGATGTATTTAATAATTATAAGATTATTACAAATATTATAAAACTAAAAATGTAGATAAAATATCCAACATACATGTCCAAGAGAAAAGGAAATTAGAACCCATACAACTATTACAATATTCCCCATATGATAAAAGGGGAAAACCCTCACCATCTCACCATCCATCTACCCAAAACCCTAATGAAGGAATTCCCCACTGAGTCACCGAGGAACTATTCCATTCTATTATTTATAATATATAACCATGTCTATGAACCACTGAAGGGGTACTATATGGTGTGAGCTAAAATTATCAAGACGTTATCACCCATATTCTCCATAACATGTATCTGTATAATATTAAAATCATGTTCTACATTAATTAAACAAGTTATTCTTACATTTTATCAATTCCTATAAAAAATCACAAAAAACAATTGAATTTAATAATTTTCCACATTTCCAAATAATGTAGGCAAATCAATTTCAATGTATTTCATATACATATTTCCAAAAGATATATCAAATTAAAAAAATTTATTTATCACAAATCATATAAAATAGATGGATGTAAAAAAATTCAAACCAAAATCATCACAAATCGAACAAGAATTACTGGATACAGCATGCCAAGCATCACATTAGTCCATGATTGATATGTTACTAATAAAAAAACATAAAACATAAATGCACAACAAGCCTTTATAAATATTAATAAAGTATATAGTGTAGTTGAGCACCCCAAAATGGGAAACCCCATTCAGTTCTAAGAGCTCCATTGAAGAACAACAATGAGGGAAGAGGAATGATCCATGATAAATACTCATTATTTTGGATGACCCCTATTACAATACCATCAACCTAACTACACATATAATACCATGTTCTCTATTTTCATAACCATTTCACCAAATCATTTCGCTAAAATATCACAATATATCCGGCTCTGACAACCATTTCTTATTGCCATAACATTATGTTTTGAAAATAATTTTCATTTAATAGAACTAGTGGAAAACCATATTATATTTGAAAATTATTCTAGACACACACAAAAATAATTAAATCATGGAATTTAATTAATTAAAAATTATCCTAAATATGAAAAATGTATTTCACTTATTCCAAGAATGATACAGAAACACTTACCTCAAAACATGGATCCCAGGTACCCACAAATTGTTTCACCTAAAGTATGAAAAAACAATAATTGAGGACCAAGAATTTATCAAAATATCATAGAATAGAATTAATTTAATGATCGAGTTAGATGATAATAGTGAACAAAACATTCCTCAATAATGAACTGATTTATCACCACAACCAAAAATGCTTTGTCCATTGGTACAAGATCATGAGTTATATTGATAATGGAATCAATGTAAAAATATATATTTGAACAGATAACCAATACCAAAACGCAATTAATGTAAATGAATAAGAAAAAATGGGTATTTAAAACTGAGATATGAATCAAAACATTCCTAATGGTCCCACAACAAATGAATCAAATGGAGAATGGATATAGGCTCCCAAAATCACCAATGATATGACCAAGGATAAGATAATGGATGATTGTGGTTAAATAAAATAATAATCAATAATTGATGCACCATAAAAAACATATTCCTAACATTTCCATGGAATTTAATCCTTTATCATGGAATGTAATTATCTGGGGTAATATATTTTTAATAAAACATCCCATTTTTATTTAAAACGGATCTTTTTACATCTCATGGAATGTAACCATTACACAACATGTAATCATTCATATTGTGTACTCGTATCACGACATGAGCATGGGAATAATAACATAGCTTGCCCACCCATTATAGGGATTATAAACCTCCAATAAATAGTGAAAATTTCATTCAGTTATCCAAAACATCAATACACCTTGGGCGTTCTCCAAACTAATGGAGAACCCTACACATCCATTAACTCATTTAAACCTAGTTTCCTTTAATTTCAAAAAAAAATACATCCTAAAACCATTGATCTTATTTATTAGTATTTTTTCCATCATTTGGATTCCAATGTTTCACCCATATAATGATAAAAACAAGTAAATGGAGAATAATTACTTGTTATAGGGTAACATGTTGTCACATAAAAATCCAACTTCCAAAAAATCATTTTAATAGAATTTTTTGAATTATTTTAAATTGAATATCATTTTATTATAGTCATTGAATTTGATAAAATTATTTCAATATTTAAAATTAGATTTAAGAAATTTTTTAATTAGGATACATTCATTTTTTCACAATAAAAAATAATTATCGTAAAAAACATTCTTCAATTATGAATAAAATATTTTTGCATGGGGTTTCAAAAAATTATATTATGATTTAAATTAAAAATATACTTATTTAAATTTGATTGAGAATAGTAATGTTGAAATTACAATATCATAGATTCAAATATTTTGTAATTTGATTACATTTTATTTTGAACACTACATTATTATATATTTATGATATATGTATTTAAATGATTGTCCTCCCACCTCACTTATAAATGAATTACATATTCTCCTAACTCAATCAATAATTAATGTACTTATATTTTATAAAATACCACCACAAAACCTACCTCACATCCATAACCACATCCAAGAACCTCAATTATTCCCAATATAAAAACTATTGAATTAATAAGGTTTTACCCAAAAGAGTTTCCATAAAGAATAGTTAATTGTCTTTACCCAATATATTTTGAGTTTATATCTTCTATAAGACTTATAAATATTTTATAATAATATAAAAAAGATTAAATATTTATATTGAAAATATGTATATCTTTTTACTCAAAGGATACCACAATTATAAACCAACATTCTATAATATGAGAAGTGATAACGTCATTCTTCTGTATATGTGTGCTACCACCTCAATGAAGGGACATGATTCATTTTTCATATATAAAATTCATATATAAAGTTATTTACTATTTTATTTAATATATATGATATTTATAATATTTATAATATTGAAAAATGATATAATAATTTTTTATTTCCATTTTTTAAAAAACTAAATCAGTAGTCAAGCATATGTATAAACAAATATATATATGATGTTATGTAATTAATTTTTCATTACAGTGGTGATTGAGAGGTTAAAAAGATTATATAAATAATAAATGTAATGGCCCAACCCCAGAATCCCAAAGTCGGAGTATTATTTTAATACATTGGCATGATTACAAAGAATCATTTCCAGAAAGACAGACCGGTTTAGTAGTCTTGGAAAATAGATCACGTACATGAACGTTAAATTACAAATTAGAAAATAAAACACAACATAAATGATGCTTTGAGATCGCCCTTAATCCCCTAGCTTAACCGTTCTTATCAATCACAATACATTTATTGGAATCCTGGGAAAATTAAAACATAGAAAGGGGAGGCCAGATGCTCATTAAAGTTAACAATATAGCAGAAACATTCATAAATAAGCATAAACATTTAAGGAAATGTATAAGACTAAAACAAAAGCCTTTTAAAATTAAGATACCTTATAATATTGAAAATATACAATAAAATAATGCAATTTACATATTCACATGAATATTCTACTAGTTGAATAATAACATGCAATATCCATAGTCAATTTCATAATGATGGAATTCCTAAAACAAGTCTTCATAACCACATATTCAATGCCTTGTTCCATGATTACAAATAATATTTTTTCACGGCCTTGTTCCAAGACACTTGTTTGTCTCATGAGACCTATCGATGCATCGAGGAGTTTTAACGGGATCCACCTGTCACTTACTATGTTCAATTTGTTCCTCATATGAAATGGTTTAAACATAACATAAACATTTTTATTAAAACTACAATATGAAATGTCAATAATGTATCCATAAACCATGAGTGGTATATAAAGATAACATCCAAAGTCAAAAATTTCACAAAATCCTCAATACAATATGGAATATTTGTATCATTATAAATAATCCTCGATCAGGAATAATATCCTATAAAGGATATTGATATAGTTGAAAACGATCCGTAAAAAGATTTACGAGAAATATCCCTTTTCCATGAAATCATTTAATTGTGACGTAATTTATAGTGGAATTAATTTAAATTTTTTTTTTGAATCAAAGTGTCTCATACCAATTTGAATCATTTTAAATTAATTAAAATTTTAAAACATTCATTTCCATTCAAATAAATCCATAAAACCATTTTGAACACGTGGACATTAATGAGAAACGTTTAAAAGAATAAATATTTATGGAATTTTAAAATGTTTTTTTAGTAAAAATTATAGTAAAAATATTTCCATTTAAATCTATATTATGAAACATGGACATGGATAATAAAAATGTCCCAATAGATACATATGTAAAAAAATCTTGGATAATAAATATATTATGAAATTAACCCTTACAATGTTCTTTCCTTTAGGCTAGGGGTTGTTTATCCTCCTCTATAATGACAGTAGTATATTATTAAAATATACCATAACAATATTAATATTTAAGATATCATAAATGATTCATTAATTACTTTATACTAAACATTTAATAATAATTTCCTTGTTAAATTAACATTTTGGGTAATAATCGCTTTCTTTATCGTACATGATTTAACATGTTACTCTTGAGTGTATCACTTAGATCATGATTTAAATACATAAAAAATATAAAAAATGATTTATATATCATATATATTTTAAATATAAATATTTATATTATACTTATATATATATGAAATGGAATTCACCATTTATGGAGACGGTAGGCCGTACGTATGCATATACCATGATTTAGTTTTCATATCATATTGAACGAAACTAAGTGAATAAGATATTTGTAAGTACACAAACACACACACATACACACACACACAAACACACACATATATATATATCCAGTATCAGTATTATTTGATATATTATATACTTATTAATGATATATATTTTATTTTTATCATTGAATAGTGAACACGGAATTTAATCACATCGCGTTGTGGAGATGGTAATCTGTACGTACGCATGAGCAACAATATCATTATATTGATGGAGAAATTGTATGTTATTTGGTGTTATATAATATATATAGAATCATTAACATGTTAAATTTACTATTTACATATGTTATACTCATTATTATACCCATCCAAATAATGATGTCTTTGAATAACAAACTACACCACGACGTGGAGACGGCAATCCGGACGTACGCACGTATGTTGACTTTGTCATTTATAGGATGGATAGAATAATGAATATAGTTATACAATTTTTATACCAACATCACAATATATAGAATATACTTGAGTTATTATTTTATAATGGAAACAACTAATAAAGATGATGTGGAAGATGAATAGAACTTGAAAGAGGTAATGAAATATTTACCTCTTCTTCAGGTTCTTCCTTTTGATTTGATAAAAATGGATCCATAGGATGGCTTTATGACCAAACTAAGGCCTCTAGGATGAAGGGAGGAAATATTAAAGGATATTTGTGCAGGGTATGGCCGATCCAAAAGGCATTGTAGGTGTGAAATTAAGATAAGGGGAAGTTCCCTTTTATAAGAGGGGTGAGGGTCACTTTCGGAAATTATTAAAATATTAATTTATTATACAATCATATTCAGTTTATAATGGCTAAAAATGAATTTATATCGAGACTTAGGTGGTTATGGGATGAAATCCACCCCACCAATAGGTTTTAGGAAATTTTAGTTTACCATTCTAGCCTTATCATTTAAATTTAACTCTTAGTTAAATAGTTTAACTTCTACACTTTTTTCTTGTATTCTTAACAAATATGGTCTATAATATTACTATAAACATATATTATAACCCCAAGATGTTCATTAATGACATATATAATATTATTTAATCCTTTTGAATTAACCTTAGATATTAGGAATATTATATCAACCTAAAATATTGTATTTTTTTAAAAAATACACAATTTTGTAAATTTTGACATTATTTATTAAATGATTTATGTTAAATTCCTAAAAAATTTATTACTTAAAACTAAATTCATCTGTCCAATCCTAACATGTCATAGTAACCTTTAAAATTGGTTGAATTCATCAAAAGTCTGAAATTATATTTATTTGGAAATTTAAAATGTCAATAATTTTAATATATCATTATTAAGCTTATTATTGCGTCATCATTATTTCCTAAATAAATTAAAAATTTTAATGTCTATAAATTATAAATAAAATATAATTTCGTGGGAAATTCTTTTAGATTTATAATTAGTATTAGTAGTTGAATTTATATTAACTATAACCCTATATTAAAATTGTTTTATTTATTAAACATGGAATTTAACTCTTTTAACTCTTCTTAAAATAAAATATTAATAAATGTATTAATCAAATCCAAGTGTACCAAAGATAATAAAATATGATTCCTAATGTTGTTTTGGGTCGATTTATAATTGTACAATATAATTATAAACTCTGATTAATATATGTCAAAAGTTACTATTCACCAAATATTATTTCCATCTTATTGAACAACATTTTACATACAGATGTCAACTATGTCTCTCAATTTTTTAAATTAAAATCACAGAAGAAGTAAAATTAAGATATATGAAAATTTGAGAATGATCCTAGAAAAAGGGTAAAAAACATTAAAACGTCTTATAAAATTTTATATACATAAAAATATTATAATGTTATTCTAATGATTTATGTTGAACATGTGTATGTATTATGTATCTATTTTGACCTAAAATAAATTAAAAGAAAATTACAATTTATTTAAAGAAAATGTTGGTTTCAACCAATAACAAAGTTTTTTTAACTACTCATAAAAAATTGATATTTTTTTCGAAAAATACAAAAAATTCACCCAAAGATAATTTAAATATTATAAATTCAAAAATTAACTATATTTAACCAAATTCTAAATCATAAAAGTTACATTTATTAAATTAAAATTTATTCCCGTATTCAAAACCAAAAAGGGGGGTTTTATAAAGTAATAACTATCAAAATATTGACATGTGTTTATGTAAAATTTAAATGTGAAATTACTTATAATGACTTACATTGTATTAAATGATAAAAAATTAATCTTAATAAACTTCCAAAACATTCAAATTCATAATTTATGACTATTAATTTTTTCGTTTAGAAAAGTTTTTTTATTTAAAAGTTAATAATTTTCATTATTCATCAAAATATGAATGTTATCATAAAAGTACAAAAAATTTATCCAAACTAAATTTGTATATCTAGATTAAAAATAATAATGTAATTTCATTAAATAGAATATATTACATTATAATATAATGGGTTTAAAAATGATTCTCCATTAAAAGGCGGAAAAATTGATTTTTTTGAAAAATAATTATTTTATCTGAAAATTGAATTTGTTCTTATATGATGTCTTTGAAACACATAATATAAATTTTTAAATAATATAGAGTATATAAGATTCAATATTAAGTTAATACTATACATAACAGATTTTCGAATGGTTAGTTTAATAAGATATGGTGGACTTGAATTCGATGTTGCGTGTAGTGCAAGCTATTGAATTACACTAATGAGGTAACGTAATATGAAATATTTGGGTTCTAAATTCTCCCCTAATCCAATAAATTGTGTCCTCACAATTAGGAATATTTCATAAAAAATTAATGGTTAATATTTAAAATAATACCATTGTGGAAAACCCACATCGGAAATTGATTTAATAATATTTACTCTTAATAAGAGAGATATGGAAATGAAAAAGTCACCAAAAAATTATGATCTCGATATTGGGGAAATTGGTGGTAATTAGAAAAATATAAACAGAGAAAAAATGTAAATATTTATAGGGAGTGATTGAGGTCATCAATCACAAACAAGTGTAAAATTGAGGGCCTCAAATCCATCAATCTATGATGATTTAAAATATCATTAGTTAAAAAAACATAATGTATTAGGATAAGATGCTTTTGGTTTTAAGATCCTTTCAATAATGTTAAAGAACTAATTTATTCATAGAATAAGAGGAAAAAAATATATTTGACTTGTCGAGTTTCATCCTTCAAATACTTCCCACCACAAACTCATCTTTTACTCAAAAGATAATAGAATTCAAAAATATTATATTTATCATAATTGTATATTGTTCCAAAAATAATGAATGTATAATTAATTTGTTAGACTATTAAAAAATAATACATTATACAAACCATGACCTCATGTATGCCAGTGGTTGGTGATCCACCCTTGTTCCCCTTCGGTTGCGGGTTTAAGTCTCGTGGTCTCACCGGACGCGACGGGTTGTCGCCCGACCTCCGAGTTGTCCTTTTTATGACAATCCAAAACTAATATCACTAAATTAGTTATCCTTAACAATAGCATCCAATGTCATACATAATCGATTAAAAACATATCTACTTATCGAAAATACTACTATCCAAACTCACAGTCCAAAATTTACACAGTAAACACAATGAAGATCATTTTTTCCACGAAATAACATGTCAATGCCTTCATCTTGTATTCTTTTAAAACACTGTAACACCCTAAATTACCATATAACCATATTGGTTACATTCATGCTCCCTTATTCCTTATATAATACTTACAATAATTTTTCTATCCCTAAATGTGGTAAATTACAACAATGATGGAATATACAAATCATTAATTTGTGTCAAGGTAGTCACGAATATCCAATATAATTTATCAAAATCAATCATATATTATTCCAAAATATTAACATCTTATTGAGTAACTTTTATTCATTCAACACAATCTAACGCCCTTAATTAAATAGTACTACAGTACAATCCCTATATACGCTATAATTAATTTAACATGTACATCATTAATACAATACTCTAATGACACAATAATTTAATAACAACATAAGTGCTCCAATAATTTCTATTAATCTTCGGTAGTATCATAACATGATTATTATCCAATAGCAGCATTTTGGATATACTCGGATGATTTTGGAATTTATTCATGTAGTGTCCCAACTCATTGTAGATGAAGCATTGTACATTAAAAACATTTTTCTTACCCTTTTAATCACGTACATGGTGTTCTTTTTCTCCACACTTATAACAAACTCTCATTACTTCTATTATTTACCAAGGTGATTCTTTCCACAGTTATCACATATGGGAAAATCCACCTTTCCATTATTCCCTTTATCCATATTTCTCTCTACCATCCATTTCTTCTCTAGCTTCCCTTCAAATCCATAGGACTCAAATAATTCATTACATAACTTCCTAAGACATGATATTATTTCTTTATTGTATAAGAATACATGGGATACTATTTCCCTTCTAAATGATGGCTTAATAACATGAAAGATATCATCCTTATAACTCTTTTGATCTTACATATTGTTGGAGTTCTGATTCGTTCTACTGGGTTCCATTTCTAAATAAAGTAATACACTAGTTTAGTTTATGAATCACAATGCATAACTCCAAACTTTTAAAATACCTAAAGTAAATTGAGCAGTTTATGAATATAATACATAATCAAAAAAATTTTTTATTTTTGAAAATATTTTCCCCTAAATCATTCATAATGTCTTGTAATGAAAATATGAGTTATCATAAGTATATCCCCTAGGAGTGTCATAACCAAGAGTGTATGAAGACCCGTAGTCATGTACCAGGATAGATTGGGAAAAGCCCGAAACTCTTTGTCAGAGTTTTCACTCCTAAGTACATAAGTGTCATAGATACCTCTACCATCTCATATCCAGAAAGGGATGTATTGCTGGGAAAATACACAATATCTCTACATTACCAATATTCTAGGATGTTCTTCTATACTAATCCTGAAATTGCATCTTAGGGTAATATTCTCTAACTAGTATTTTTCTAAATCTATTTTAATGGTTGCTGCTAAACATCATATGATACCAACTGTAACGCCCCGACCCCAGAATCATAGATTCGGTGCATTATTTTAATATATTATCATGATTACAAGTAATCTTGTCCCAAAATACCGATCAGTTTAGCAGTCTTGGAAAATAGATTTCATACTGGAACGTTACATTAAAAATTAGAAAATAAAACACAACATAAATGATCCTTTTACCACTCCATTAATCTCCTTTAATTACCATTCTTATCAATCATATTACACTTCTTGGAATCCTGGGAAAATTAAAACATAGAAAGGGCCGAGCTCATACCACATTGAAATGTGTACCTTATAACATTGAAACTTTTTAAATGATTTAACATTTTAAATCATTCATGTCCTTACAATGAAATCTATAAAACCATTTTGAAAATATGGGCATTAATGACAATGGATTAGAAGACTAAATATTTAAAACATTTTAAAATGATGTTTTAGTAAAAATTAAATTAAAAATATTCCCTTTGAAATATCTTTTATGAAACATGGACATGGATAATAACGATGTACCATTTTATATTTACGTTAAAACAACCTCAGATAGTAAAGAGATTGTGAAATTAACCCTTACCTTTCACTTTCATTTAGTCAACAGTATGTTTATCTTCTTGTATAAATTCCTTATAATTTTATTAAATTATACCAAAACCATATTAATATTTATTATATCATAAATGATTCATTTATGACATTATACTTCCCAATTAATAATAATTCCCATGTTAAATTATCATTTTGGGTAATAATCGCTTTCTTCATCGTACGTGTTTTAACTTGTTACTACTGATTGTATCACATAGATCTTGATTTAAATACTTATAGAATATAAAAATGATTTATATATCAAATATATTTAGAATATAAATATGTATTATAGACTTATTTGTATATGAAATATAAAACACCATTTTTGGAGACAGTTGGTCGTACGTACGCTTAAACGTTGTTTCCGTTTTCATATCGTATTGAACAGAACTAAGTGAATATGATTTATGTTAGTATATAAATATATATATATATAGTATCATTATTATGTCATATATTACATAATTATTAATGATATATATTTTATAATCATCATTGAATGGTGAACGTGGAAAGGAATCTCATCGCGTCGTGGAGATGGTAATCCATACGTATGATTGAGGGAGAATATCAATATATAGATGGGGAAATCATATTTAATTGGATGGTATATAATATATAAATAATAATTAAAATGTTTTATTTATTATTTTCATTAGTTATATTAGTTATTATACCATTCCAAATAATGAAGTGTCTGAATAACAAACTACACCACGACGTCGAGACGGTAATCCTTACATACGCATATATGGTGACTTTGTCATTTAGCGGATGGTTAAAATAATGAATATGTTTGTACCATTTTTTTAATAATATCACATTATTTAGAAGATAATGGATTTATTATTTAAGAATGGAATCAACGAATAAAGAGGAAGTGGAAGAATAAAAGAACTTGAAAGAGGTGATGAATTATTTACAAATTATTTGGATTCTTCCTTTAGATGTGATCAATAGGGATACGTAGCTTGGCGCTCTGACCAAAAGAAGGCCTCTAGGATAAAGGGAGGAAATATTGAATGATATTTGAGAATTTTTTGGCTAAGCCAATAGGATTTGAGGTGTGAAATTTAGAGAACGGGAAGTGCCCGTTTATAAAAGGGGTGAGTGTCACTTTAGGAAATGATTAAAATAATAATTTATTATACAATCATATTCAGTTTATAATGGCTCAAAATGAATTTATTTTTATCCTTAGGTGGTTATGGTTCTAAATTCACCCAACTAATAGGTTTTAGACAATTTTAGTTTACCATTTTAACCTTATATTTTAGATATAACTCCTAGTTATATAGTTTAACTTTTACCATGTCTTCATGTATTCTAACACTATATGGTTAATAAACATAATCTAAACAACCATGAGAAACTCAAGAAGTTAATTAATAAAATAAATAATATTATCTAATCCCTTTGGATGCACCCTATATTTTAGGAATATTATATCAACCAAAATTATAGTATTTGTTTTAAAAATTCAATTATGTCAATTTTGACATTATTTATTAAATGATTTATGTTAAATTCTTATAAATTTTATTACTTAGAAATAAATTTATATTATCAATAATAACTTGTCATATTAACCTATAAAATTAGTGTAAGTCATAAAAAGTCTCAAATTAAATTTATGTGGATATTTATAATACCAATTATTTTTATATTTCATTATTAAAGTAATTATTGCGTCATCATTGTTTCATAAATAAAATAAATTTTATAGTTTCTAAAAATTATAAATTAAATTAAATTATGTAGGAAATAGTTTTATATTTCTAATGAATATTTATAGTCGAATTTGTATTATGTATAACCCTATATTAAAAATGTTTTAGTTATTAAACATTGAATTTAACTCTTTTAACTCTTCTTTAAATAAAATAATAATAAATTCCCTAATATAATCCAAGTGGACCAAAGAGAATCATATTTTATTAATAAGGACTTTTTTGGTCGAATTATACTTATCCAATAGAATTAGGACATGTTTTATGGTTGTAATAATATCTTTTTTAACCTTAATTACCCTATTAACTTTTAACTGTCGAAAAAAGGCACAAGTTACTATTCATCAAAAATTATTTTCATCTTATTGAACCAAATCTTACTTACTATTTTCAACTGTGTCTCTCATATTTTTGAAATTGAAATGATAGATGTGGTAAAATTATGTTTTATTCCAATTTGAAAATGCTCCTAGAAGTTGGGTAATTTTTTTTAAAAGATCGATTAAATTTTATATATCTAAACAAATAATAAAATGACTCTAATAAATTAAGTTGGACATAAATATGTATTATTTATCTTTTTTGACCTTAAATAAATTAAATTAATATAAAAATTTATTTAAATAAAATATCGGTTTTAACCAATAACATAGTGTTTTTTAACTATTCATAAAAATTGAATGTTTTCAGGAAAATTCAAAAAATTCAGGCTAAGAATATTTTGAAATTATGAATAAAAAAATGAAATTTATTTTAACAAATTATAATCATATAAGTTTCATTGATTAATTTAAAATTATTTACCTTTGTTATAACTAAAAGGTAGGTTTCTAAAAAGTAAAAACTATCCAAAGATTTACATGTGTTTATGCCAAATTTAAGTTAAATTACTTATAATGAACTACATTGTATTAAATGATAAAAATATAATCTAATTATAATTCCTAACCATTCAAATAAATAATTTATAAGTATTAATTATTTAAATTAATTTTTTTTAATTAAAATTTAGTAATTTTCATTATTCATCAAAATATGTATGTTACCAGAAAAGCAAAAAAAATTTATCCAAACTAAATTTTTTTATCATGATTCTAAAGAATAATTTAATTTTTGGTGTTCTCAAACTCGGTGTTGTGTATAACACAAGCTATTGAATTACATTAACGAGATAATGTTAAATGAAATATTTGGGTGTTACAATATATATTATAATTATAATATTATAATGATTTTTGATAAGATGTTATGATGACCAATGAATAAGGAGAAAAACTTTTGAACCAAAACATGTTTATAAAATTGATTATTTTTCACCTAAATAACGATTTTCATGAAAATTTATAAATAATAATGAATCAAGATATTATATGGTAATTTTAACTGTATGAGGAGTATGAATATATTAATTTAATAGATTTATAAAAAACCATTAATTTCTATAAAAGATAATAATTTTTCATTTGGTGAATGATTTTATCTAAGGTAAGTGATTATGTTATAATCACATTATTATTCATAATTATATAAATTAAATTATCATTGAAGGAAATTATATGATAGTTATATTATAAATCCATTCAATTATATTCTCATTTGGATATTTATATAATTTTTACACAATATAAATATATTCCACTATTTATTACTTAATATGTTATAGAGACTGTATTTTTAATTGTGGACATTTTTTTTGATTTTTTCAATGAATATTAAAATGCAGGTCTGTGTACTTTAATAGTTTTTTAAAAAATTCCTCAAATAAATATATTATTTATATTATTTGTTATTAAAATTTTACTATCATCTAAATTTTTTAAAAAGAATAAAATCTTTTTTTTTTCAAAATGAATTACTTTGGTAAATTTTAAAATATATATTAAATGAATATTTCTTTTGAAATTTTCAACAAAAATTGAATTTCCATCCAAAATTACAATTTTTTGAATAATACGTAAATTATTTCATTATATATGTTAAATGGAATCATTTTTGACAAAATTTTGGATGTTTTATTGTTTACAACAACGATTGAAGAGGTTATATTCATCTTCTTCAATGAAAGAGATAAATTCTCTTTTAATGGTATTATTAATCTATTTTAACATTAGGGGATATTTCTCATTCTTTATTATGGATATTGTTAATAGATGTCATTTTTTTATGTATTGATTATCATTATGTGATAATTAAATAATTATGAAACATTTTTTTCATTCCCTATGTTATGATATGATAAATTGATGAAGGGTTTTATTATCTTATATAATATATGTATATAATTTCTATTATATATTGGGTTGGTATTTTAATTCCCTCAAATGGATTTAAATGTTTTTGATATTAACTGGTATAATATGTTTTGGAATGGGGAGTGAACCATGTTCATTATGGGTCTCTATCCACTGAAATATTTTTTAGAGTGAACCATCAATATGGAAGTGATGAAATTGGGGGGGGGGGGTTAACCAAATAAAATTTGAATCATTATATTATGTGATAGTGATATATATAAACTATGAATAATGTAATAATATTTTAGGATTATTATTGTTCTTAAAATTCCATGACATGATATTTTTCTTTTCAAATTACCCCATTCTTCATTATATATTAATGGTGATTCCAAACTCTTATGACTCATACCTTTGAAAATGTAAAATATGTATTCCTTGAATCTTGATTTTTTCCCTATGACTAATTTGGATTAAACATCACATTTTATAATATGTTTCTAGTACACTTATTTCTATCTATATCATTCATATGATAGTCAATTAATATCATCAATGTTTAACCATACAGACCATATGACCTATCCCTTTAATATGTATCTATTTAATAAAAATTATGGAGAAAGGTATTGCGAAACAATTTACTAATAAGGAAACAACGATTGAAGAAATTTTGGGGTTCTGTTAGACATAACAAATAAAATAATTTTGTTATGTATCTATTGTCTAATGATATAACATCTTATTAGTTCTAGGAAATTATTATTGATAAATGAATTGAATATTTGTATAGAATGATTTATTATTTCTTTTATTTTATTATTTGAATTTTTATATTGTTTTGAAATCATGAATTTTTATTTTTATAATTTTTTTTGAATAAAATAAGAAATAATAAAAAAACCAATGTTGAACATAAATTGAAATCATGTCAACATAAAAGTGTCCACTGTTGATAAAAATGTTTTCTAATTTTTGAAATATAATGGATGATTTTTATAATTATATGATATTTATAATTGTCTACTATAGATTTATTAATAAACTTGGCATTGTTGTAATATTCAATGGATTCAACATTATTTTATCCAATTAAAAAAGAATGTGGTGTATAATGAAATGAATCTAATCATAAGAATCATAATGATATGGGAGTAAGAATGAACAACAGAG
The DNA here is from genome assembly GCA_963277665.1 of Viscum album. Taxonomy (NCBI): domain Eukaryota; kingdom Viridiplantae; phylum Streptophyta; class Magnoliopsida; order Santalales; family Viscaceae; genus Viscum; species Viscum album. The sequence continues at coordinate 495,360,748 of OY728123.1, read as the reverse complement.
ATGTAATGATTGGGTAACTCTATTAATACATGAATTCTACTGAGATTATAAATTAAAAATTTTGAAACAACACACCATTGAATCATTAAATGTAAAGACCCAAAAATCCTCTAAATTTTTTTAATACATGGGATTTTTACGAGTTCGTGAAAACTGAAGGTGCTTGAATCTGAGGCCTGGTGTGCCCGGAATCAATTTCTGATGTTTTGATTGGGTATGTTCAGTAAACATACTAGTGGGTTTTATAACTCTTGAACCGGTGTTCGGAATTTAAATACGACGGCACCGTTGAACTCGATGTGCCGATATTCACTTAAGAAGACTATCTCTTCGACGACAGCGAGTTGAGGACAAAAGATAGTTTTTGGGTTTTCATATGAAGTAATAAATTAATGTAACCACACATTATTTTAGTTTTAACCACCATGTGGGGGTTGGGTGGTTAAAAGCTCCACATCTGAGTTAGAGGTGGGGCCACCACACATTAACCTCCCTTGGCAGGTTATGGTAGTGGGGCCCACCCGAGCATTACATCCCATGAGAGGTTATGATGTGGGTACCACACGAGGTTTATCCCCTATTAATAGAGGAGGGTAAAACCTCCTCAAATCCCCATTAAATGTGGAGAAACCCCTTGACTTTCACCACCTTAATGGAGACAAATCCCCTTTAATTTAATTTTTTCCTCCTCTTAAGCATTAATTAGGTGGAGCTACTTAATTTAAATCTCCAATTGGAATTGTTATACCAACTCCTCCCAATACATTAAATGAGACAACTAATATAATTAAATCACTCAATTTGAATTTATGCCAATGAACATAATAGATCCTAATCTATTATTTGGCAAAGATTTCATTTTGGGTGGATTGGAAAGAAAGGATGAACTAGGGAGAAATATTGGGAGAAGGCTCCAAATGAACCACAACTTCAAAAAAGATGAAAGATCTTCCTCAACATTCATCCTCTGAACCATCTTTGATGCGAGACGTCTTTGACTGATCTTCCCTCCTCATTGTCATCGAGGAACCAACGAACATGCATGGATCGGATGTGTGTGGTAGACGCGACAAACGATGATAACATTTTCTTCTTCTCGTGACATCATCGTCGAGCAACGATCAAAGGTAGGGAGTTTTCCTTGAGTATTATTCCATTCCTTCTTCTCATCTACGTTTAAAAAGAATCGATGCGATGTATTGTAAGAAATTATTGTTCATCTTTCTTCCTCTTTTTTGAACCAATTGTAATCATCCCTAAACGCGAAGTGTGCGGGCCAAACTAACATGGCATGACTCCCTCCACTGATGGCTTTGTGATGTTCCTTTCGGCATGAAGATAAAGTGGCAATGAGGTGACGATGGTGCCAATGACAAAGGCCATGCTACTCGTGGCCTCTGTGAACCACGCCGCCCCCGCGGCACACCGGTGTTCCCGGCCGAACACTGCCGGCCCGAGCCACGCTAAATCAGCCTGCCCGACTGTGACAGGACTTTGGCCCACCTGCCCATGCACTGCCTGCCCGTCCAGCTAGCCTCCCCACGGACTGCATGCCTGCCCCACGTACTACCCGCGCGCCCCGTGGCCTACCCGCGTGCTACCCGCGCACTGCCCATGCGCCCCACCCACCTAACTGCTCCCTGCTCGGTTCCCCGCGGCTTACCCGGGCCATGCACTACATGCCCGCGCCCTTCCTCGTGCCCCGCGCAGCTTTTCGGCGCCCTGCCTAGTGCCATGCCATCCTGCCCATGCCCCGCGTGGCCTACCCATGCCCTGCCCAGCACCCTGCATGGCCTTCCTATGCCCAAGCTCTCGGATGAACCGTCTGACCAGCACCGACCACCCGATCCACCACACGACATCCTTCGTGGCATCGCTTTCCGAACCAGTTTGGATTTCTAGGCCGAAACGGTCTAGCTACGTTGGCCACAAGAGCTAGATTGCGATGTCCATCGTAGCGTCGCTGGCCCAACCGGCTTGGATTTCCAGGTCGTGCTGCCTGAGCCGCCTGAGCCACGCCCCATGTGGTGCAGACCTAACCAGCCTTAGCCTCTAGGCCGAGCTACCTACGCAGCGACCTTTAGGCCGAACCACCCATGCAGTCTGCTGGGCTGGGCCCGGAAGAAAATGATGAACCTAGAGGGTTGCCCACCTAGTAGGCTGGGTCAGATCTAGCAGGTATGACAACTTTGACCCAGACCAGGTTGGCCCAGTCTGTTTTGGGCATAGTCGGTACGACCGGGTCATACCGAGCCCAGGTCCACTACCGACACTGTTACTTCCTTTGGTCGTACCTTTGGCACAAGACGACCATTTTATGAACCCTCAGAAGTGATGGTTTTCTCGGAGCATGATGGTCCCTTTAAATATACCCCATTGGAGTTTGTGGTAATGATGAGATACGGTCAGGTTGGATCGTACATGAATCCAACTAGGCCGCTGGGACTAAAAAGCGAATAACTCACAGACCGAGAGTCCGATTGACGCTCCGTCTCTTGGGTTGAGACCCCTATGATGGTATAGACCTATGAGATACTTATTCATGGGATATGGTGGTATTTGATGTGTCGACACTTGGTTTGAGGATCAAACCCACTCGGAATCAAGCGTGATTTGTGGAACCCCTGTGGCTTGCTGTGCACTGACAACTGTTCCTGGATCATGTGTTGGTCCGACAGTTTTGACTTCTGTTCCTACATCCTGTGTTGGTCTAATATAATAGTTGGTCCTAGCTCATGTGTTGGTCTGACAGCTATGATGACTGTTCATGGATCATGTATTGATCTGACAGTTCTGACTTCTGTTCCTAGATCATGTGTTTGTCTGATAGAATAGCTGGTCCTAGATCATGTGTTCATTTGACAGCTCTGATGATTCAGTGGCTATAACTGGTCATCTCTATCTCTCAACAAATGTTTTATACCTATGTGTTTTGAGTCAGTAACTCTTGTGTTTCCTCATTATTGAGATGGATTACTAGATAACATAGGTTTATGTATGGGAATATACCTAAGTGGAGTTATATGTTGATTTCATAATTTGTGGTTTATCCCTGTTGGATTTTGTGAGATCTTGAGGGTCTTGGGGTCCCTACTCAGTATTGTTATACAAACCCCTGTGCGGGCTTTTCCTGCAACTCATTTTTTTGGTTTCAGATGATGGGCAGTGCTGACCGATGCTGAGTGGACAAGATTGGAGGATACCCATTGGTGGACCACATGGCGTGACGGTACTCGGAGAAGACCGAAAGAGGTGGAGTGTGGTAGAGGCCTTCTGTACCTACCCTTCAGATAGGAATTCCGAGTAGACGATCTTGCAGATGTTTAACTTTCCTCAGCTGTACTTGTCTTTTTGTTTACTTGTACTTTACAGTTGGTCATGTATTTCCATCCACTTTACTTTATATCACTCCATTTGTATATAGTTTTTACATAGTGTTTTCTTCCATTTTGTACTCTGCTGGTGTGTTTTTACTATTTGTTAATGCAATTACTTCCCAGTTTTAGAGATTTACAACTTTGGTGCTAGTCGCTAGCCCCTGGCCAATGGGAGGTTGGCATGGGTAGTCACGGCACGGGCCACTAGGGAAGAGTCATGAAAAATTGGAATCAAAGGAGTCGGTTCTACCACAAAACATAAGACTCTGATCATTTTTTCTATGATGAAATATTGTCAAGGGTACTAACTTTGGTTTTCAGTTCAGGGAGTCCGGTGTTGGTGTGGCGGCCGATATATCCATACACCAAGACCCTGACTTCTGATTTCCCACCCAGACCATGGAAACACTGATTGTGTTTCTGTTTTTATAATTTTTTATTTGTGATATCTTGAGTCAGCTCCCCAGGATTACCTTAATGACCGTGGCACAACTTTTTCTTTTCAGGATTCCTCCATGCAGATAGCCAACTAGGGATCCAAGATTTGTGCGTATGGATAGCCCACTGAGTGACGAGGCCTCAGTGCATGGCCCTTTTCCAATGGAGGCACCAGCTGTATTACTACCCGTTGGGCCACCGATGCCACCAGCCCAAGAAGCAGAGAGTGCATCCCGTCTGATTGCATTGCAAGAGTTCCAGTACTATAGGATGCCCAGGTTCAGTGGCGAGATGGACCCTCATGTAGCGGAGGATTGGCTGGAGGCTGTGGTGAGAGTCTTCAGACTAGTAGGCACAACAACTGATCTTATGGAAATCCTTGACCCGAGTCTTCTTCATGATGTAGTAGGAATATGGTGGAGCCTGATGCTCCAAGTTCATGATAAAGAGACTCTTCTCTGGCCAAACATCAAGAGCCTGTTCCGGGTAGAGTTTTTCCCAACCAACCTACGTGCGGTGTAGATATAGGAGCTACTTCATCTGCATCTGGGCAACATGGTAGTGGCACAGTACATAGTGAGGTTCACCGAACATTCATGTTGCACCAAATATATTTTGCATGAAATGTTCTTCAGGGCCTGGATCGTCGAGTAGGGGCTCAGGAGAGAGATCAGAGCTTCGATGATAACTCTCAGCATCCTGACGCAGGTGGGGGTGTTAGAGAGGGCCCTTCTCGTGGAGATTTTCCTTGTTGAGCAGTCACCAGCAGCAAGACCCATCACTAGTCGACATGCAGTGGAGTCTTCTAATGTTGGTTGTAGGAATATGTCATAGAGGTCCAAGTGGACCAGGACATCCAGTAGATGACCTCAGGACACAGGTTCGGTTGTGAAGGGCACACGAGATAGATCCATTAATTCCAGGACCAGGCAATGATACTCTTGCGGCGGAAAAGATCACATGGATCATGAATCTCTGACCCACCGTACTGATGATCATCAGAAAGTTGAGGTACCTCCCAGGCAGAGGAAGAGGATCGATCGAGGTGAACCATATGGAGTGGAAAGACGTGGTAGAGGAGCTGTCAATGTAGCTGGTGGTGGATGACGATTCAATGTGTTACCACCACCACCACCAGGAGGTCCACCACAACCATAGTGAGCTGGTGGATATGATAGATCTTGTCTCCAGGTAGCTAAGGCATATGACCATTGAGATCCAAATATGATTCAGGGTATAATCTATGTCTACTCCACCATAGCTATAGTTCTTATAGACACAGCTGCCAATCACTCTTTCAATGTCACTGCCCTTATTCGGAGCTCAGAGATTCCGATAGAACTGTTGGCTCGATCTTTATGGATAGAGACTCCTGTGGGAGTAGAATCAATGATTACACATTTTAGATGATAGTGTGAGCTTACTCATGTAGGAGAGAGTTTCAGGTGTGATCTCCTTGTAGTGGTGTTAAGGCCTTACGGCGTCATCCTAGGTATGGACTGGTTATCTACAGTTCACACCCAGATTGACTGTATTATGTGCTATGTGCGGTGTGTCTACTTGTAAGGGACTAGGTTCACCTTCACCAGTGATAAAATAGCCTATGAAACATAAGATGGACATAATCAGGGGATGGTGCTGCCGACCACTCATCAGTTATCCTACTTTACCATGGGATTAGTTGATGTGGAGAGTCTGAGCTATCCTGTAGTGGTGGAAAAGTATGTAGATGTTTTTCATGATGATATTCCATTACTACCTCTTCCATGAGAGGTGGAATTATACATTTACATGTACCCTGAGATGGAACCGATATCTTCTCTGGAATACCAAATGGCTCCCGCTGAGCTTTGTGAGCTGCGGGTACAGTAGGAGGACTTGCAGGGGAAGGGATTTATTCAGCCTAGTGTTTCTTCCTGGGCAGCCCTCATTTTGTTTTCCAAGATGGTGGATCGGAGCATGAGGATTTGTGTCGATTACCGTAGCCTGAACCAAGTGATCGTGAAGAACATGTACCCACTCCCGATGATTGACACCCACTTTGATCAGGTGAAGGGAGCATGGTGGGTCTCGAAGATAGACCTCAGATCATGTTATCACATGCATAGTGTTCATGACGAGGATGTGCAGAAGACAACCTTTAGCTGTCTGTATGGCCACAACGAGTTCTTGGTTATTCCTTTTGGCATTAACGACACTCCAGCAGTGTTCATGGGACTCATGAACGGGATCTTCCAGCCATACTTCAATCGCTTTGTTTTGGTGTTCATCGACGACATTCTGATCTACTCGACTATTGAGGAGGAGCTTGACTACCATTTTTGGGTAGTACTGGACACACTCTGAGAGAACCAACTTTATAGTATGCGCTCTAAGTGCCAGTAGTGGATCCCAGAAGTTCACTTTCTACGTTTTTTCATATTGTAGGCTGGATTTGCAGTGGATCCAGTGAAGATTGAGGCGGTACTTTCTTGGGAGCCACCCAAGTGTGTGATGGAGGTAAGGAGTTTCCAGGGCTTGGCTGGTTACTACCGGAGATTCGTACCTGAATTCTCCAGAGTTGCAGCACCACTATCAGCCTTGATGAAAAAGGGGAAACCCTTCTTGTAGTTGTATAGATGCCAACAGAGCTTTAAAGTGCTAAGGAAGAGGCTTACTAGTGCCCCAATCTTGAGGCTTTTAGAGGAAGTTGTAGGGTATGTAGTCTACTACAATGCATCATGTACCGGACTTTGGTGTGTCTAAATGCAGGAGTTAACAGTGATCACTTTTGGTTGTCATCAGCTGAGAAAAAACGAGTAGAAATACGCAAACCATGTCATGGTTTTATCAACAGTGGTCTTAGCCTTGAAGATGGGGGTACAATATATTATTGGTGATCATTTTACCATGTAATTTGATCATAAGAGTCTCAAGTATATATTCTCTTAGAATGACCAGAACATTAGACGGCGACGTTATCTTGAGTTCCTCTGGGACTATGACATTGAGATAGTATATACTTCTGGGAAGGGGAACATTGTTGTAGATGCTCTCACCAGGGGATATGGTATATAGCTACAAGACAAGGTGACAGAGTAGCTAGCTTCTTTACAGATATCCTTTGTGAATAGAGATGGAGTAGCCCTTATACAGTCTCATACAGTCACTCCACCACTTCTTCTGCAAGTTGGGGAAGCATAGCATTGTGACGCTGTCTGGGATATATGGCGTGCTTAGATATCCAAAGGGTAGGCACTTAATAGATTGTCTGAATTTGGGGAGCACATCATCCTCTTCAAATGATGTACAATGGTTCTAGTGCCACTTCAGGAGGAAGTGTTGAGAGAGTTCCACACATCCTCTCTAGTGGCACATTTAGGAGTGGCATAGATGTATCAGGACCTCAGATGACAGCACTGGTGGCTAGGTATAAAAAAGTTGGTAGCAGAGTTTGTATCACGATGCCTCAATTCTGAGCAAGTGAAGGCAGAGCACCAAGTACCATAAGGCTTGGTTCATCATTAAGAGGTCCCATAGTGGAAGTGGGATAGAATATCCACGGACAACGTGATGGGTCTTCCACATACATCTAGGGGTCACGACTCGATTTTGGTGATCGTCGACCGACTCACCAAGTCATCCCACTTCATACTAATCTGATATCAGGGATTAGTAGATATCTTGGGATGCCTCTATTTCCAATAGATTGTACGTTTTCATGGTATAGCTTTGATGATTGTCTCCGATCATGATGCACAGTTTACTTCATGACTATGGAAGGGGTTGCAGGAGGCTTTCGGGACATGACCTCATCTGAGCACTGCCTTCCATCCTCAGATAGATGGTCAGACTGAGAGGACCATTCAGATGCTCGAGTACATGCTACGTTCTTCATTCCTCGTCTTCAGTCACAGCTAGGAGGACCACTTACCTTTTTTGGAGTTTTCATACAACAACAACTATCACTCAACCATAGGGATGGAACCATTTGAGGCATTGTATGAGAGACCTTACAGATCGCCCTTGTGTTGGACATACTTTGGGGAGTCAACACTTGTGGGAATAGAGATGATACGAGCTACCACAAAGAAGGTATAGATTTACCAAGAGCGGAAGAAGACTGCACAGTGTAGGAAGATGTCGTTTGCCGATAAGAGACACAGACATCTGGAGTTCGAGAATAGTGACTGCGCCTTTATATGGGTCTCACTTCGAAGAGGTCTACAATGTTTTGGAAGAGTAGGTATGTTATCTATGAGACTCATCTGTCATTTATAGGTCCTTAGTAGAGTAGGTGAGGTGGCTTACCACCTGGCTCTTCTACCTTAATTGCACCGGGTGAACGATGTCTTCCATGTATCCCAACTGAGGGGATATGTGAATGACTCTTCTCACATCATCGACCATGGAGAGCTAGAAATCGATGATGGGGAGAAATTAACATAGGTTCCAATAGAGATTGAGGATCTACAAGAGCGGTTCCTAAGTGGATGGCCAATACCTCTGGTCCTCGTTCGCTGGCATCACGGGAACCTCCAGAGAGCATATGGGAGTGGGAGGCTCAGATGCGTGCTCAGTACCCCCATTTGTTAACCTAGTTCAATTTTTAGATTACGGGGACGTAAATACTTATGGTGTGGAGAATTTATAGACATAGAAATCCTGTGGATTTTTTTTAATACATGGGATTTTTATGAGTCCGCGAAATTGGGGTTGCTTGATTACGATGCCCGGTGTGCCCGAAATCAATTTCTGATGTTTTTTTCTCATACGTTAAGTAAATGTATGAGTGGTTTTTTATAACTCATGAACTGGTCCTTGGAATTGAAATCTGAGAGCACCGTTGAACTCGTAGGGCTGGTATTCTCTTAAGAAGACTTTCACATAGATGGCAGTGAGTTTAAGATAAAAGCTAGTTTTTGGGTTTTTGTGTGACGTAATATAATAATATAAGCTCAGTTTATTTTATTTTTAACTTCCAAGCGGAGGATTTGTGGTAAAAACATCCACATGGGAGTTGGAGGTGGGACCACCACAACATAACATCCTTGGAAGGATATGGTGGTGGGGACCACGCGAGCATAACCTCCTGTGAGATGTTATGACATGGGGACCACACTAGGATTAACCCCTTATTAATGGATGTAGTTATAACCTCATAAACTCCCCATTAGTTGGGCAGAAACACCTTGAAATTCTCTACCATAATGGAGCCAACTCCCCTTTATTTTAATTTTTTCCACCTGTAAAGCATTAATTAGGTGGAGCCACGTAATTTGAATATCCAATTAAAATTGTTATGCCAACTCCACCCCATTAATTAAACGAGTCATCTCATTTAATTAAATCTCTCATTTTGAATTTATGCCAACCAACATAATAGATCCTTATCTATTATATGTTTATGATATTATTTTGGGTGGAGTAGAGAGAAAGGGGGGACATGGGGAAAATATTGGGAGAAGGCCCCCAACGAATAACACCTATGTAAATGAAGAACGATCTTCGTCGACATTCATCCTCAGAACCCCCTTCGAATTGGGACGTCATCGACTGATCTTCCCTCCTCATCGTCATCAACGAACCAACACTCGAGCTTGGATTTGAAGTCTATGTCAGACGAGACGAACGACGACAACATCATCTACCTCCCATGACTTCATCGTCGAGAAACGATGAAAGGTAGGGGGTTTACCATGAGTATTATTCCTTTCCTTCTTCTCATCTTTGTTTAAAAGGAATTAATGCGATGTATTGTAAATTTTTTTTTTCAACTTTCTGCCTCTTTGTTGAACCAATTGTTATCATCCATAAACACAGAGGTTGCGGGCTAAACTAACATGGCATAACTCCCTCCACTGATCTCTTTGCAATGTTTATTTCGGCATGACAATGATGCGGCAACGAGGTAACGATGGCCCCAACGTCAACGGCTGCACTACCCGAGGCCTTCATGAACCACGTCGATCTCGCGATGCACCATTGTTCCAGGCCGAAAACCGCCGGACTGAGCCGAGCTGAACCGGCCTACCTAGTAGCCACCGGGCGCCGGCTCGCCTGCTCACGGCCTACCCGTGCACTGCCAGCGTGCCCCCCAGCCTCCCGCCCAATGCCCGTGCACCATGCCTCCCTCTCACGAACTACCCATGTGCCCTGCAGCCTACCAGCGTGCTACCCGTGCGCTGCCGGCGCCCCGCGGAGCCTGCCTGCGCCCTGGCCGACGTAGTGTCGGCCAGCCTGCGCCCTACCTGGTGCCTCACGTGGCCTGCCCCCGCCCTTCAGGCCTGCCTGCGCCCTACGCGGCCTACCTAATCCCTGCCCAGCGCCCCTGATCCACCTTCCCACGCCTCAACTCCCAGACAAACCGGCCAAGATGCTCCAGCCACCCACGCTTGCCCGGGGCATCCATCTCGGCGTTGCTGGCCGAATGGGCTCGGATTTCTGAGCCGAACCGGCCGACCCGCGCCTTCCACCAATAAGGCCCTCCACGTCCTTTACGACATCGGTGGCCGAACCAGCTCAGCTTTTCGGGCCTCCCCGCCCAAGCCGCGCCCCATGTGGTGCTGACCGAACCAGCCCCGGCCTCCTGGCCATGCCACCTACGCAGCGACCTCCAGGACGATCCTCCTACGCGGTGACCTTCGAGCCAAACTGCCCCTACAGTCTGTAGGTCCGGGCCCACCGGACCGGGCCGAACCTAGCGGGCTGACCCGTACAGCGGGTCTGACCAGATCGACCCCGATCGGATCGCCCGTATCTGGGTTGGGCTGAGTCGGTCTGACTGGTCAGACATGGCCCAAGTCCTCTACCAACCATGTTACATTCATTGGCCATATCTTTGCCGCCAAGATTCTGTTTGACTAACCATTAGCTGTGCTGGTATTCATGGAGCATGAAAACCCCATTGAGTATACCTCACAAGATTTTGGGGTAATGATGAGATACGGTTAGGCTGGATCATACACGAATCCAACCGGGCCCCCGGCACTAAAAAGCTAATAACTCACAGACTCGGCATCCCATTGACATGACGTCTGTTGCGTTGAGACCCCTATGACGAGACAGACCTTTGTGATACTTCTTATTAGGAATTGGTGGTAGTTGACGTGTCGACACATGGCCTGAGGAGAGGAACCTCCTGAAATCTAGTGTGCTTGGTGGAAACCCTGTGGCTAGTTGTGCACTGACTAATGTTCCTGGATCATGTGTTGCTCCGATAGTTCTTACTTTTGTTCCTGGATCATGTGTCGGTCCGATAGAATAGATGGTCCCAGATCATGTGTTGGTCTGATAGCTCTGAGGACTATTCCTAGATCATGTGTTGGTTCGATAGTTCTGGAATCTGTTCCTGGATCCTATGTGGGTCCGACAGAATATCCGGTCCTGGATCATGTGTTTGTCCGACAGCTCTGATGATTCAGTGGCTATATCTGGCCATCTCTATCTGTCTTCATAAGTTGTATACATGTGTGAGGTGAGTGAGTAACTCTTGTGTTTCCTCGTGATTGAGATAGATTATTTAATAACATAGGTATTTGTATGGGGATATACTTAAGTGGGGTTATCTGTTTATTTCATACATTGTGGTTTATCCTTGTTGGATTTTTTGAGACCTTGAGGGTCTCGGGGTCCCTATTGAGAATCATTATACTCACCCATGAACATGATTTTCCGACACATCATTATATTGGTTAAAGATGACAGAAAACACTGACCGAGGCTTAGTGGACAGGACTGGACAGTACCCGGAGGTGGACCACACGGTGTGACTGTACTCGATGGATATGTACAGACGCTGAGCGTTGTAGAGGCCTTCTGTACCTACCCTTTAGGTATGACTTCCCGGTGGGTGATCTAGAAGCTGTTTTATCAATCTTCAGTTGTATAGGATATTCAGTTTCCTTGTACTTTACAGTTGGGCTTGTATTTACGGCCCCTTTATATTACATCACTCCATTTGTATACAATTTTTAATTAGTTTTTTCTTCCAGCTTGTACTTTGATTGTGTGTGTTTACTTATTATTAAGGCAATTCTTACCTCTTTTTAAGGACTTACGCCTTTGGTGCTAGTCAACATCCCCTACCCTATTGAAGGCAGGCTTGGGGTAGTCCCGACATGGGCCCCAGGGGATGGGTCCTAACATTGATGACGAAATATCCTCCTGAGTTAATTTTCTCATATGGACCAATTGTGGTTATGAAAAAAAACTGTGCCCCTAAAATAATATTTTCCATTCTATAGTTCTAAGTGATTGAAGATTTTATATTTTTAGTGAATAATTTTTAAGGTCAATCTGAGGAATAGTGGATGATTGATATGAATAAAATTAAATATAATTAAATTCAATCGATGGAATAGTATAATCAGAATAGGGTATCATTCAATGAGTACATTCAATTAAATCATTTCATGAAGATGGAAAGGAAATTGATTTATCTTAAATATAAGGATGATGATTATATTAGTACATATGAAATAAATTTTACCTGAATGAAACTGTATAGATCATTTATTATCATCTACTGTAATAGAAAAAATGATCTATTCTTCTATAGTGTAAAATAATAATTCAAATAGTGTTATATATACATGACATTAGTAACTATGGAGAAATTGTTCATTGTGGAAAAAATCCAGAAATGTAATATGATGTTTCCAATCAATATCATGGTTATAAAATGAAATCAAATAAAGAGTTTTTAGTAAATTTTTATAATAAAACCCATTGAACAAATTATATGAATTATCCTTAATTCAAGAAGTTTGGAATAAATTATGGGAGAAATTTTATTTAAAGGGATGGTAAATGTTTCATGTGATAAAAGTATATTTGTCTAGAAAGTGAAAACCAATTATATATGTAGACAAATTATAAATAATATAATGATTATAAATCTTAATTAAATGTTCAATCGATAATCCAATACTATAACTTAATTTTCTATGAGAATAACTTCATCAAAATGAAGAATCTGAATGTTATTGATAAAAATTGGTGTCAATAACCTATTAAACCAGTTTTAAAGTGGATTGATTTTTTGATTGTAACAATCGAAGATGTACCCAAGAAAGGAGAGGTCCAAAATTACACATATCATCCATTCCCAAAGATTAAATTTCATATTTGAATATTATTCAACACACACATTTATTTATTCTTGTTTTTATAATTATATCATTTGACCACCTCAACCGTTAGATGTTGAATAATTTATGTAAACACTTAATGGCATGGTTATCACATTAAATTTATATAGATGATCTATAATATAATATTATTTAATTATTAGTCCAATTTATATTTGGTTCTCTATCTAATTCTGTATATGTATTTAGTAGAACAGGTTACCTCTCTCTATATATATCCCAAATCAAACACCATAAAATAAATGTCAATTATGATATTACAAATCATATCATGGTTTTTTAAACATTGTGATGATGAAAACAAAATTCAAATTTATTCATATTATATTGTACGATTGTTTCTAAATATTCACTAGGGGTATCATTCTCTAATGGTAGGGGGAAGCTCACCACTGAGGATATTACTATTTCTTCGGATTATACTGATTAATTTCATTATGTTTTTTGTAGTATTCTTACAAATCATGAAGTTTAGTTTTACATGTAATTCATATATGATGATATGCCTACAAAACATAATCATAATTGAATAATAGTAATTTAGATATAATAATTAGAGAATAAAATGATTGATAATGTTGATTAGGTATTTATTTGGAAAAGCGTTTCATATTGGGGGAGCATATTATTTTAGTCAAGATAAAAGTTTAGTATATAACAACCCAATATTTTATGGTATGTATCTTTTTAAATTTAATTTCTTCGATATAATATGTTTCACACAACAATAATTTTAAACGAACAGGGATATACAATTAAATATAAATATTTTAAGAAGACTTATAAACTGGTCATTAAAATAGTGGGAATGAATTGTATTTAAGAAATTATGATGTTTATATTTTATATATTTCATCAAATGTTATTATATATATCTTAATTATTTTATAGGAATAAGATAATAATGAATCAATTTTTATACATTAAAAGAATGTATTTTTCTAAAGGAAGCCTTATCACCATTTAATGATGATGTTTTTTTGAAACTAAAATTTTAAATTATTATAAATTATATATTAAAAAATGAACTTTTTTTAATTAAAAATATTAATATTAACTTTGGATAAATAGCTTTATTTTTTCTGATAACATTTATTTTTTTTATAAAAAGTAATTTGACTGTTGGAATTGTAATGTGGCCCATAGAAATAGCAATTCAACCAATACAATAGTAACCTCTGCTAAAAATTTATAAATAAAATTTACGGATCATAAAAATGAAAATATGATATAATTATATCATTTTATAAGTAAATAAATATTTTGAAAATGAAAAATTAAGTGTGGTTATTTTTATAAAACATAAATTTTTTTCTACAACATAATAATTTAAATAAGGATTTGAAATAATTTTTTTTTCATAAAATATATTCATAAAATTATTTTATTACCTATTATGATTATTAGTTAATTCTATGAGTCCTTAATTACTTTTTCAATGTGTCAGAAAAAAAAGTATAAAATTAAAATCGGTATTAATCATGTAAATAATGGCTTTAATAGAAATTAAATATTTTCTTTTTTAGAAATTCTGTATCATAATATTTAGTTTTTTTATTATAAAAATATATTTATGGGTTGGGTGAATTTTTGAAATTTTTCTAAAAAACATGAATTTTTTGTGAATAGTGAAATGTTGTAATTTTCTGTATAGGATAAATACATGAATTATTTAGTAATATAAGATGTATAGATAATTTAATCACCATTGGTTAGAACTAAAAATTTATAATTACTCTATTTAGTAATAATAATCATCCCTATTAATTATCTTATGATAAAATATTAAATAAATGAATTGAAAAACACCACTCTCCTCCAAGTATATATATCATCGCTCACCACCTCTTTTCCCCACCACAAACAATATTTTATCATTGTCCATTTTATATGAAATAATAATATAAATAACATCTCCCACTTAAATGATAATTTGATCTCAATTAAATATGAATCCCATGTCCCTAATGGAAGTTCATAAGAAGCGGTCTTAAAGAGGTAATTCCTTTGGATGTTCTCTTTGAAATTCATTAAATTTTTATTCTTATTATTTCAATTAATATTTTGTAAAAAGTAACACTATAACTCCATAATATTATTTATACTATAATTTTATTATTTTAATTGAAAATAAATCATTAAACCCATTATATTCCTCTTTTTATTTTATAAATGATTACATAGTCTATGATATGGTGATTTAGCGCCATTGTGAATAATGAGTTTTTGAATTTCAATTCCAGCATCCAGGATAGTCCTAATACTATTTTTAATATTTAAAAAGTGTATAAAATTTATATTACGTCTTATTTAATGTTCTTTAAATAGTACATAAATATACTTTAAATTAATTAATCAAAACTAATTTGTGATTATTAAAAAAATGACAAAATAATCTAAACATTCATCACTAACAATTTATCTAATGATTCATCTTCATTTCCTATACCCCTATAAATAATATAACAATTATATATTAGTTAAAAAAATTAATAAAATATAATTTATATTATAGGGATAAATTCACATTTTATGTGATTTTCCAAACAAATTTACAAGTAAACCAATAATTGAATCTAAGGAAATGAACACTCCTGAATAATAAAATTGTATCTAATAACTCATAAAAAGGATAGAAATAAAACTTATATAGTATTGCTAAATAAAATAAATGTACTAATATTATTAATTAATTTATTAATGGATTCATTTTGATTACATAGGATGTTAATTACAACTAAAGAACACTTTTAGATATGAGTTATATGGTTTCTCACCTCACATTTACTTCAATTAGATTTCCATTATGTGCCACTTATTCTATTAATGTAGTGTATCTATTTTACCATTTTTTATATAATTTCATGTGTTACATTATCTTAAAATTATTAAATTTCCTATTTTATTATTATTGATTTTATTGGGTATACGATTTGATTGAATAGAAAGTGATATGGTTTTCCTCATGAACCACTGATTTTAATATGGGTTACCCTTCCTCTCTCATTATAAAAATTTATTTCTTATCTTTTTTAATATAATTATTTTAAAAGATTTTTATATTTCGAATGATCATGTATCCATATCATTTCATCTTTATTTTATGTGGAAATAAATTTTACATATTGTTCCTGTCTCAATTCTTGCCAATAAGCATGCCGGATTAAGGGGAACATCCTGATTTCTGACACATTTTCATGTGAAATAAGTAACATGTTTTATGAAAACAATTTTTTTTAAATAACTTATTTTACAATGAATAACTATCTTTGTTCATTTTTGGTTTTGTAGAAAAATTTATTCTTTTTCAGTTTTAGAGAATCCTGTAATATTTCCCTCAAAATGTACTGATGTGATGAAATTATAAATATTATTAATTACTATTTTTACATGTTTTAACATTATTTGGAAAAAATTTATAGATCAATTATAATTTCATATTACATTGATTATAATTTATTAGATTTTCATGCTCTCAATATTATTTTTATAATAAATAGAAATGATTTTCTAGATGAACTCACTTTCCAATGTAAAAGTGTATTTCCCTCCATAATTTATCAATAAATTTACTAGGGATTTTTAATCTATTATTATAATTTAAATAGTTCATATTGGGATGAGAAAATTTGATATAATGATACATTTTTATATGTGAATAATTCTTTGCACTTTCAGTGATAGGTGAGTCATCTTAGAGACCATCGATTTATCGGCAGTTCTCATGAGACAAAAAAGATGGTAACAAACCCTTCATGTTTTTGTATGAACACAATAAGATGGGTTTTTACACATATACATAAACCATCTGGATGATATGATGGCCCATGCACTATAGTAATGAATTCCAATCAATATGAATTATTTCATTATGTATTTATTTATTATTATTCATATAATATTCCCTTGAAAACAATATATCGAAGAATTTTCATTCTTTGTTTTTTATTTCCATGTGTATTTCATTTATTAACCTGACCATATTGATTATCCACAACGATTAATGTTATAATAAATTACACATAACCCTTAATAAGAATTATAGATCACACTTTTTATATTTTTTACCCTGTATTTTAAAAGATATAATTTAATGAGTTGTCAGGGATATACTTTTTTACAAATTATATTCTATTTTCTTTATACTTATGTAAAATTCATTCCACATTTGAATCTTGTTTATAAGGGAAATTAAACTTATTCATCCTTTGTGATGTTATCTCTTTTTTATATTCCATTGTAATAAAATGACCACTAACATTGGGCATATGCGGTCGGGGTAGTTATAGTTGGTGTGAGAGAAATTATAATTAAAACCTTGGGAACTAGATCTGAAAAACACAGTTTATAGAACATAACTCTAACATAGACCATGGGGATAAGAATATTAAAACATCTTTGAATTTTTTTATGTATAGATTATTTGGATATCACTATAAATACAGCCTCTTGGACACTACAAATGGACATGGTTCGAGTAGAGATATATCGAGGGGTTACACATGAGACAAGGTGTGTTAAGCCTAACATGACCTAACCTAGTACACAACAATGACCCTTACTATGAACCTAGTTAATCATTAATGGTTTATATTATTAGGATAATTCAAAATACATTTGAATCCCATTTTGAACTATTTAATTTTAAATATGACCTCAATGACACCATATTTATAATT
The DNA here is from genome assembly GCA_963277665.1 of Viscum album. NCBI lineage: Eukaryota > Viridiplantae > Streptophyta > Magnoliopsida > Santalales > Viscaceae > Viscum > Viscum album. The sequence continues at coordinate 495,343,123 of OY728123.1, read as the reverse complement.
TTGAGATTAACTAGACAAAAAATCAATTTTGTAATGTATTCCACTAGTATGGGTATTGTATATTATTTTTCATATGGATATGATATAATATATTGTTTTTCTTAATTTATAAACGGATCTAAGTATAATGAATGAGAAAATGGTCAAATTACATGATCCAAAGTGTAATAAAGATCACATCTTCTATTGACTTATACCAATATTTCGAAGGGAAAAGTCTCCCAATCCTTCTTGTCATATAAGGACACAATATTATGTGTTAACTAGAAAAATAATTTAATCTCTACGAATCATACCATAAAATATTAGCATGATAACAAATGTATAACAAGAAAAAATATAGATAATTAACAGATGAAAAACAATTATTTACCCACATGTGATAATTGGGGAAGGAAACACCATGGTACTAGAATAAATTCATAGGGATATTGATACATGTGTAGTGTGATTGGGAAACATTTTCCTGATTATAGGAGTAATAAAATGGTTTCCAATGTGAAATGATTCAACTTCATGGATTTTTTTCACTACATAAATCATTGTCCAATGAATCAATGGAATATATACCAAATGGAGATTAAGAATCATGTTAAAGCATATTCTACTACCACGGAAAAAGATAAATGATTAGAATATTTGTGTTTTTTGATTGAAAATTTATATTATGTTATGATTTTTATAAGAATTTTAAAATTCATATGGATTATATTACTACAATTATTATTTAATAATTTCAAATAATATATTTAATGGATCCCAAAAAAGTGAATCAGTTTAAGTTGAGGATTTTGGAAAATACTTCATTGAGGGAATGATAACCCTTATTATGTTCTGAAAACTATAATAATTATGATAATGGAATTTTAATTATAATGTATTTATTTCCATGAAATTTTTTCATGATATAATTGTTTATGTTATCTTTGGATGATTTATTACATATTTTGATTTAAGGAATGTATTCAACAAAATAATTTTTTACTCTTGGATGAACAAATGTTTTCATAAAATTTTAATTGAGATTAATTATTCATATATTATATATGTGACAATGCGATCTATATTATTGGGGAAATCTTATATAATGATAAGTTTGGAAATCCAGTGACATTCTTTCTATATTATTGTTCTATGAAATTGAAAGGATAGGATATGGGTGGTTCTTATGTTTATCTACATATATAATGGATTAGTGATATTTTTAAATTTAATTAATGTATGATTTATTATATTAGATAGCATGTGATAAAAATATCAGTATTTGTAATCATTTAAAGGATTTAGTAATGACTTGGGGATCATATTATTCATTAATGTTCTTCATGAATGAAATTTTTTAATTTATATCAATTTTTTGTTTATGAAATTATGAAAATATTTATCGAATCACAACCTAACTATGATATTGTTCTTATGACATGGAATGTAATCATGTATGATTACATTATCATGAAATTATCTAGATGTTAAACTAATCCCTCAACTATATCAAAATTAATTTGGAACAAATATGTTATCCAGGTAACATTTTTTCTAGGAAAACTAAAATCTTCAACCAATCACAAGGTATATGTTTTTATGGTGGCTAAATTTCTTGTGATCTTACTCTCTAACATTATCCATCATAATTTTATGGTTATGTTATTCTTCCTTACCCGTATTTTAAGTATTCACTAATGATATCATATTTGAATTCCTAGTATTGTGGTGAACTATTCATTTCATATTATCTCTTATTAAGAGGATGTATTATTTTTCCTATTTATGATGTGTGATTCCCATTAATGAATTTTGGTGTATCAACTGCTGATTTTTTATGTACATTTTCAAACTGCATGGATGAAATTTATTGAGGGAGGGGAGAATCTAAAACAATAATATTTTATGGTATCTTTCTTTTTTTAATTTAATTTCATTGACATCAAATATTTCACATAACACAAACCATAATCTAAAAATGATATACAATTAATTATCAATATTTTACAATACCTGTGATAACCTATATGTTAAAACAGAGGAAATTGAATATTATTAACCTAATTATAAAATTTATAATTTATATATTTAATATTTTTTTCATTCATCCAAATGATATTATAGGAATAAGAGAAGAATGAATCCAATTTACTCATTAAAATTATATATTTTTCTAAAGATAGTTTCATCCCCTTTTAATGGAACAATTGTTTTAAAAATATATATTCATAATTTTATAAATCACATATTAAAAAATAAATATTATATTTGAAATCATAATATCAAAATTTACATTGGATAAATGTTGGGTATTTTTTCGATAGTATTCTTTTTTGATTAAAATTAATTGACCATTAGAATTGTAATGTCACCCTTATGAATAATATTTCGTCAAATAGAATAGTAACCACACCTATCAATGTATAGATTAAATTTAGGATTATTAGAAACTAAAATATGATATAAATATATGATTGTGTATGAAAATAAATATTTTTAAAATGATAATGTTTCAGTATTTTTAAAAAAACATAAATATTTATTTACAATTTTATAATTTTTATAATATTTTAAACGAATTTTTTTGCATATAATAAATTCATAAATTAATATATTTTTATATTATTATTATATGATAATTTTATGATTCCTTGATTAACATTTCAAGGTGACACAAAATTGTTATAATATTAAAATCTGAACTTTTCAAGTAAACATTAAATTTAATTAAAAATTATAATTATATTATTTAGACAACTATTTTCATAAAATGAAGTTAAAGTATGAATTCTACATGTTTAAAATCTATTACTCTGAATTTTCAGTTTGGTTTTTAAAAAATCGATTTTTTTGTGATAAAGAAATATAATAATTTTCAAAAAAACACATGAATTATTATGTTAATTTATAGTGTAAGATATATAAAATAATTATTGTGTCATAGATGATTTATAGGTGATATAATAATAATTTTTTATATCTCACATTAAAAAATTACTTTATTTAGCCACAAGAATCCTCACACCTTATAGCCGTAATCCCATATATTAAAAAAGAATAAAATAATGAAAAACACACTCTCCTCCTTCTTTAAATCATACACCTAAAATATTTTTCTCTTTACACCTTCCAAAAATTGATAATTGTCCAATTTTATCCTAATTATCATCCAAAGACTGTCCCCCACGCCAAGGAGCCTTCGGTTTCAATGAAGTACCTAACCAATGTATCGTATGAAGGTTCCAAAGGAGACGATTTCAAGAGGAAAATTGTTTTTCATTATCTTTATATTTATTTTCACATATTTTCTTATTATTCTAACATCGCCTCTAATTTATAAATAGAAATTATAACTCTATAATATTATATATACTATAATTTATTATGTTAATTTATAATACATCAACACGCCCTTATGTTTCCCATTTTATTCTAAAAATGAAAAAATCACCTTTTTGATGCCTATGTGCTTCCTTTGTGGATGATGGTGTTTATTGAAAAATTATATATACATAATATTATTTAAGAAAAAATACTAGATTTGGATGATTTAAAAACACTAAAATAATCTAAACAACATTCACTAAAATTTTATCTAATTATTCATCCTCATAACATATGGTCGAGGGGAATATATAACAATTAAATATCCTTGATGTTAATTAAAAACATGTAATATCAACTCCTAACATATATTGTAATTTTACTCTATTTTATTTAAGTATATAAAAGTAAACTGATAAAGAAATCCAAGGAAATGAACAAAACCAAACAATAAAATTGTATCTTATAACTCATAAAAAAAGCCACAAATGAACAAAATAAAATTATAATAAATCAAATTAATGTACAAAAAATCAGAATAAAATAATTAATGGATTTAATATGATAATCAGTATAATTATTTATACGTGCATAATGATTTTTGAAATATGGTATGTAGTTTCTCATATCACTTTTATTTCTATTCTATTTGTATTTTTTTTCAAAATATTAATTTTATATTACATTTTTATATAACCAATTGATATATAATATAATTAATTTATTTATATTATTTTCATAAATTTTTCATTACATGATTATTAATTTTATGCGGTATATAATTCATTTGATTAGAAATTGTTAAGGATTTCTTCTCGAACCAATGATTTTTATTTTGGTTACTCATCATCTCTCTTTTCCTCAATTTAATTATTATTTGTTCTATATAATTTTTCTAAATTATGTTCATGTGTTCCAAAATCATTTCATTAGATAATTTCATATTCATTTATTGGAAATACATGTTTTATAAGGTATACTTCTCATGTTTTCCAAATAATCATGGATGGTTAAATGGAACTACCTAATTTGTCATCCATTTTAAACTGAAAACCATAATTTCATTTGATCTAATATATTTTTCTAAAAAATAATTTTATAATGAACAAATTTCATGGTTTATTTCGTGTTTTATACTATCATTTAACAATTTTCCATTTAAATGAATGAGTAAAATTTTAATCCAAACCGCATAGATGTGACCCATTTCTAAGGATTCATAAAAACATTTTTCACATATTTTCACATAAGTTAGACATCATTTATAACATAAATATTATTTTGTTGTCCATCCCTTTTCATTATATATATATATATATAAATTTCATTAATATTTTTTTACAATAAATATAATGATTTTACATAAAAATATTCTTTTAAATGAGATTATGTATTTCCATCAAGAAATCATATATTTATTTAATAGAGTATTTTGATATATGATTATGATTCAAATAAAAAAAGAGGTATGTTAATTTTTTTAATTATATATTTTTATTTAATAATATTGATTAAAAAATTTAGTGATGTGTGGGTCCTGTTTAATCCCTTCAAGGTATCGAGAGTTCTCATGAGGCAATATAGTTTGTGATAAATCCATTGTGTTTGTTTATAAAAAAAATTAGTTAGGTTTTTACTGAAAAGCATAAACATCCTTAATGTAACAATTATTTATGTTCCAGATACATGATGTTCATTGATTAAAAATTCACATATTTCTATATTTAGTTATTATCATCCAGTGTTTTTTCACAATGAAAAAATCAATGGAATAATATTAATTCTTATTTTATTGATTTTCATTTTTTTCAGTTATAAACCTTGTATATTTATTGTACAAATTGATTTGTTTTATTTTCTATTCCATATAATCATTAATAAGAATTTTGGACCACCCTATAATTGTTTTTCCTCTCCCAGGATATGAAGAAGAGATCATTTATTGGGATTTTAGGGATATTGTTTTTTTAGTGATTAAATCTTATTTTTTTCTATATAAATTAGGTTTCATGATTCTATATATATTTTAATGTAACTAATATGATTTATCAATTTTAATGAGATATATTTTAAATATTCCATAGTAATATAATGGCTGCCAACTCTCAGATTCATTGTTCAGGGTTGTTTGTGAGTCAATATGATTTTCCTTCATTTTTTGAGAACATAAAAATATTAAAATCTTGAACATTTATCATATAACACATATAGTTGAATTGTTTTATAAAATGTGTGTAGATCAGTAGTTTTCATAGATTAACCTCTGATCCAGATATCATTAGTTGAGAATCAAATAGAGGATATATCAATGGAAAACAAACCGATGTTTTTTGGATACTATGAATTAATAGTGAATATATTTAGACATACCATTAAACATATGATCATTATGGGTAACATGAATAGATCTTTGTTATATTACCTAGATCAATTTTAGGTATTTTTATTTTATGAAATTCTAATATATACATGGAGACAAGAATATAAATTATTATCATTTTATGATTGTGTTAATGTAATAAAATAGTGTGATACTATATTATATATTCAATAAATGTGAATGCTAGATTCAAAATTATAATTCTCGGGTAAAATATTTATAAGATATGTAATATCATTGGAAACATTAATGATGAATTCTTTATAACATTGGAAAATTTCAAAAAAAATTATTACTATCTGTATTATTCATTAGATGGTTGTATTCAATAGGCACATTGTGAGAAATTTAAAATGGCTATCTAATCATATAATAGTGTTGTAAGGAATGGGATTCATGTTCTATCGATAAATAAATTCTAATATAATTTTGAGGAAGTCAATAGAGGCTTAGTCAGTGCACCTCTTCTCAAAATAACAATACATATACATGGGACTGATGTCTATAGTGATTTATCAAAGAATTAGATGGGTTTGTTATGATGAATAATGAAATATAAGTAGATTATGTCTCTTAACAAATTATTTTTCCTGACTTAATTTACTTAAATCAATATTTGTAAACATAAGAGATAATTGTTTTGTTGATGACGGGGAGGGATTAAATTTATAGTGATCGAATTTTCATTAGAATGTATCATAAAAGCTGTAAGTTTATATTAACAAAAAGTGATTAATATATTTTTGAATATAAGGGTGGAATTTATTAATGATTTTGATTTCTCAATAAATTACAACCATACGAAGGTGAAAAATGATGTAACATCACTATATTTGAGGTACCATTCTAGTTTATCTAGGATGAGGATTGAAAATGATCCAACATTTGTTGATTTTCAGAGGAAATACAATGAAATAAAAATGCCTAGAGAATTATCCTATAATTCTAAGATGAATATATTTTCATGTGATGAATAATGAGGAAAAGAAGAAATATGTGTATTTACAAAATAATGTATGAAATTTTCTAGATTTTGGTTATAATATTAGGGTAAAGATAATGTTCAGTAATATAGTATGTGTCACATAAATTATATAATTCATAAACCATATAATATATTAACCTAAAAGTTCATTATTTTATACTATTTATATAATTATTGAGATTTATAGAGACGAGAATTATTATTTCTATTTGCATGACATGTAGAGGGATATTACAGAGTGTGTATCATGGTTCATGGCATGTCAACAAGTTAATGTAGAGAGAAAAAATTCTATGGGGATGTCTCAGTCATCACCCATACTATGTAGGAAATAGGAAAACATAAATATAGATTTAAACATGGTAATTTCTATGATATCTAATGCGAAAAATTCTATTTTGTGTTTATTTTATCATATTAAAAATTCCTTGCATTTCATTCTAATTAAATAATATTTCACTATATATAATATGGCTATATTATGTGTTATGAACGTGGTACTGTTGAATAGATCACAACTCTCAATTGTATCAAATTTGTTTTGATGGTTTATCTCTATTTTATTTATTTTTCTTCAGAATGATTTAAGTATGATTTTTATATTTGAAAGTACATATCATTCTTAGACATACTTAATGTCAGATGGGGCTATTCAAACCATATAAGATATACTGATATATTTCACTATGGATTTCAAATAATTTTTTGATGAACTACTTCATATGGATAAATTTTAAAACTAAAATAGGTTTCAATATTGAATTCAGATGGTTCCTAATGAATCACACAATATAATGATGGTCTAAAATAAAACATGATTTGATTATGTTTGTAAATTAATGGTGTTGTATCCTAAAATACAAAATAAAATGACCTATATTGATATATAAATTTATAAACACAACAAATAATATGAAATTCAATATAAAATTATTGGTGAAATTCACCATTGAGATATGAAATTCCATTTTTTTGTAATTTATCTAAATAAATGTATCCTTTTAAAAATTCTATTAGATTTGGAAATAAGGGAATTTTAATCCTCAAATATATTTGTACCCATGATATTCATCATCATATTGCGATGATTTATTTTCTATTAGAACATAACAAAAACATACCATATGTTCCTGATGTATTACATGTATTTTTTAGAACTAATAATCTCGAACAATAACCATGAATAGTATTAAAAGTTATACCACTAGATCTTGATATTTATTATATTGATCAAAATTTAGAAATATCAGATCAAGTAAATATCGTTCTTTAGAAAAATACCACTAATATAGTTACAGATACCAAGAGGAATATAAATTTTGAGGAAGCTATATGGGAACCTGAGGAAGTTATGTGGAAGAGGAATCCGTAATGTTTTGTACTAAAAGGATAAAATTTAATGGGAAAATTTCAAAAAAGGGATGTAGTATGTAACACCATGAAATTTTAGGATATATATTTTGTTAGTAAATAAATGAGATATATAGAACATGAAGAACCCAACACTATTCTTATGTGAATAAATCACATACATTAAATAATTAAAGAAAATAACATTTTATTTAAATTGAATATATTTATTGAATATTATTTAAATTAAATTAGGAAATAATATTTATCTTAAAGAACAGTTTCAAAGTATGTTTAATGGGAACATTATTTTTCCATATATTAAATATGTAGGAATTTATTTATATATACAAAATATATGAAAATTTAAATTTTGAACATTAATAATATGAATCAATTGGTTATCAAGGGGTTATAAATGATTATAAAATCATTGAAATGTAAAAGGTGATGTGTTTCAGGAAAACATATTTTATGCACCTATTTAATTTATATATTAATAATTTAAATTAATAATTATTTAGTTCATATATTCATCCCAATAATTTAAAATTAACTTATATTTTGAAAAAATAAGTATATGTGGAAAAAATTAATAATTATTCTATAAAATTAATTTTTTAAAATTGTTTCTTAGTATTTATTGTGAACATATTGTAATATAAATAAATAAAAATTATATGTGTTGAATTTGATAAAAAAATTATACTTATTTGGAATCATCATGAACAAATTTATTAGTGAGTACAATTTGAATTTCGTTCATAATGAATAGTAAATATGGTAAAAGTTTGTTACATCGGTTAAGGATAAAAATGGTAAACATGAGATTTAATCTAAAATATAATGTTAAAAATATAACAATATCTAGTAATAATTCTGTTAGTTAATGATATTTAGACCATAACATATTTTATTATTTAATGTTTGTAAATTTGGTTATCGATTCCATGAAATATGACGTTATTATATTTTAATGATTCCAATATATACGACTGTTGTACCCACCTAAGTGGTAAAAGGTGGTTTCTTCCCCCTAAATAATTTACACCTTTTGAGATGTATTTATATGGAAATTACAACCAATGATTCTTACTCACTTCACTAATCACATCATATAACTTCTTTTTTTACCAAAAAATTATCCTTTGATTGCATAATCTATATGTCAAAGTATGTTCTGAAAGAATGGGTAATTTCATTTATTGAACTATTTTTGATTTTTTTCCATAATCACATAACAATGTTATATAAATATTTTAAAAAATTAAATTATTATATTTACTATATGAAAAAAATTTATTCTAATAATATTACAATCTATTACCTCCTTTCCATCTTATTAAGAATGTTGATATCATTTTTGTGTATATGTCAACTAATGTCTCCATTAAGTGATGGGATTGTTTCTTCTTATCCTACATATCTTCTTATTGCTAAATATTTTTTTTGTTAATAAATATTATATTTATTAAATTATTATGATTATGTAATGATATATTGTTTTTGGTCATTCTTTTTTCTCGTTAACTGAAAAATGAACACATTACTCTTTCTTACATACATTTTATTGCCTCCACGGAGTAATGAACTTAATTATTTCATCCCCTCTATGTATGAACTATTTTTATTATTTATTATAAATAAATATAATTATATTATAATTTCAAAGATTTCGGATTTGATTAATGTATGTCCATTGTTTTAGGATCAGGACCATCAAACCAAAAAATAATACATTTCTCTTAAATATATATTTTAATGAAATTTTTTTGAAAAATATGTAAATGGAAATTATAATAAAATTCAACATTTTTGACGTGTGTGAATCTGTTTTTTTATACATTTATCATTATATTCGACTATATAGGATAATAATAACATATATGATGAAATACCAGAATTGAGGGAAGCGTTCATGTAGTAGTCTCATTTTATATTATGGATTGTCTATGCAAAATTTCAAATGATTTAAATTATATGATTCTAAGTTATTAAAAATCATAAATTTTATTATCATGTAGTTATTTTTTCTATATTCAAGTAATATTACCATTTTTCAATATTATATACATAAAATGTACAATATGTTTTTCTATGAAATGATTATATAATGACTTCATTAGTTGAACATCGTTTTCATGGATGTCCATTATCATTAAAATTATTTAAGAAGTTTTTTAGATATAATATTAATTAATTTTGATTTTGAACCATATTTTTTATTTGGTTAATTATTGTTATTTGATTTATATATTCATTTTTATAATGAGGGGGAATTTTAATATTTGAAAAAAAGTGTTTAAACAATATCTATTTAATAATTTAAGATTGAAACACGTTTTCCCACCATCATGATCATTCTATTTTTTCAACCATAATTTATAACAATGAATATTTTATTTTGAAATATAATATTTTTGTCAATATTAAATTAATTTTATATTATATTGAAATCAATGTAAAATGATATTTTCCATGATTTTCAAAGAAGTGTTCAAACCCCCAATTAATTTTATTTTTCATATTCATTTACATCTGGTGTTGTCTATTATGATTCACTGGGGACCAGAGAAAATGGTAAAATACATTGTCATTCTTCAAATATATTTTGATTATGTGATTATGTAATTTTTAAGATACCGTTTCCATTTCAACGTGTTTTTATATGATGAATTTTTTAATGATTATTTCATTTTTTGACACTCATATATTTGTATTTCTTTCTATGTTAGGTAGAAACATTAATTACCTCAACTAAATTATGTAATTACTAATATATCATATGATAATGTAGAATAAATGGTTGTTGATCCATGATTAATAAGGTATTCTATACAAAATGATTATCATGGGAGTGAACAATATATAATGAAATAATCGAACAGGTATTAAACCAAATCCTGTATGGGTCAGTTCCCACTATAATTGTCATATAAGAGATACCTGACTAATGAAATGATTTATCAATCATATTATTCTGCTATAATTAATATATAATTTTATAATGATTTTAATATTCTCACATTGGTTAATATTAACAAATTAAAATTCCTCTATATTAGGTCTAATTTATTTTGAAATACCAAAACATTATTCCACTATACATAAGTAATGATCTATAAATTATTTTTTATGAATTTTATATGTGATGATAATGATATCATACACTAATAATTACCTTATACTTACATATGATCCGTGATCAAAATCATCCCTGTTCACCCTTATTGTTTTTCTGAGATCACCCTTTTATATGTTACCATATTACATTGGTTATGAAAAAATTTATCATATAAGAAATATATAATATGTTTTCAATTATAGAAGAAACATTTGGGTGATTTTGATAACCATTCCTGAAATATGTTTATTATATAGCTAAAATAAAATGAAACTTATCCTTTATTGTTCTATAGAGTTTATTATTTAAAAATGTGTTGAATATTCATCTAAATTGTTTTAATAATTAGGTATGATATACTTAGGGACCCATATTATTTATTTAGAAAGTGTATAGAAATGATTTGGATTTGATCCCCTTAAAACCAATTTTTATAAACAAATTTATCTAAATAAGAAATAAGAAAATTATAATTAAAAAATAACACCGGTTTTGTTAAAAAGATTACAAATGTTTAATATTTTCAAATACATTATTTTAGATAACATAAAAACACCAAATAATCATTTTAATAGATCGTTTATTGTCATTTTTTAATTAATGAATTACTTTTTAAAATCATTCCTAAATAATTGATAAATATAAATATTTTTTTTATTCAGAATCCTTAATAATTTAAATAATTATATAAATATATTTTAAAACATTGAATTTCAGTATCATAAAATTTAATTATCATAACAATTATTGAAATAATAAATGTGTTTTTCAAAAAAATTACTATAATCATAAAAGATAAAATTATTGGACATATAATAATATAATATTTTTTATGAAAACATGAGAAAAAATTAATATTTAAAAATATTATAAAATAATAAATCATATTAAAGGTGATAAATTATTTATCAAATGAATTTAACGGTGACAGATAAAATATAAAAATTGGAAATGAATTAACTATTTAATATGATTTAGACACCATTATTAAAATACACATCATTAAGTGACACATAAATCTGTAATATTAAATTAATTTAATGGAAATTTGGAACACCCTAAATAAAAACTTTTTTAAGTTATTGTTTGATATTATAAAATTATATGGAGTAATGAACATGGATATTGAAGAGAAATATTTCATTGAAATATTATTTGAATTATACTATACCAAAAATATATATTTTATGAATAAGGAAATTAATCAATATAATTGCAAAAAAATTTATATATAAATTTATAATAATATCACCAATAAGTAGAATCAATCAAATGTGTAAATTATTTGTGAAACAATTTTCACTCATGATAAGAAGTTAATTCAATAATCCATTTGATTATTCCCTATATAAGAAAACATTTTCTATCCTGCCATTTAAAATAATTTCCAATATTATGAAATATTTTTTATCCTTATTAACAATTTTTAAATTTAATTAGCACAACTATTTATCATTTATTTGAGAGATATATTTTTTAGGTATAATTTTTTTCATAATTGAATGTTAATATCAATTTTTTTAAATTAGTTTCATTATGGAAATGTCAATTGCAATATATAGTTTCAATGATTGTAATTATGATAAAAAAAGAGAAAAATTATTGTTGTTTAATAATTATTTTAAATTTTATAATTTCATTTAATAAATATTTTTTATGATTCGTGATGATGATATAGTCGATGAGATTTTTTTTGTAAGTTATAATAAAAACGGGGGTGCAATAATAATGTGAAAAATACTAATGTAACTATTCAATAAACAAGAAAAAAATATTTTATCATTTTTGTCTAGTAATACTATAATTTCATTTTTCATGGTAATTACTGATAAAAATCAATGTCATTGTTCATATATTTGGTTAAACAAACTTAAATAATAACATTCCATAATTTATCGGTGAGTACTATTAACAAATGTATTCCTTTTGCATAATATTATAGGTAGAGAAATATAATGATATATTTAATATGATTTAATTTTGGTAAATTATATTTTATGAAATTTAAAAAATGGACCAAACTATACCTTAATGATTAAATATGTTGCCTTGTGGAGGCTATTGACTACACGTGCACCAGGGCATCATTCTCTTTTTTTATAGAATATAAAAAAGATAGAAACTATTATACAGTTTAAGATTCATAATTATATTTCAAATACAATATTTATTTATTAAATACATTGTTTTAACAAGAAACTAATAAATGATATGAAAAATTGTTCACATCACAATTGGAGGTAATATTCTACACATAAGACTAGTGGCATTTTTATTTTCTTATTCAGTGGGAGGAAGGGAAAATATTTTGTTTTTCCAAATAACAAAAACATATTTATGAATATTTTTCAAACAATTGTAATTATTTAATCATATATATATTAATTTCATTGGAAAAATAAGTAGAATGAACATAAAATGAATGAAAAATCGTAAAGTGAGAAATTTATCATACTCTATTAAAGAACACTAGTTTACAGTGGAAAAAGTATTTAAATTGAGGTATTTTTACATGAATTTAACCTCTACTATATTTATATCATTTTTGTAGTAATTTTTAAATAATTTGGATGAATATAAATGTATTGTGTTGTATTGAGTTGTGAGTGGTGATGGATCATTTAACAAGGGATTTGAGTCGATTTTTTTAATTAAATTCTAATTTCCAAATTCAATGGATAAGGGTATTTAATAATTGAAACTTATAGAATATTAAAAATTAAATTTATTGAAATCTGCATACACAAAATATCACTCATGATATCAATACGTTTGTAATTATTTCTATATTAGATTTTTTACTTTAACCATTTTTTTATCATGTTATATTCTTTTTATCCATGTAATTTAATTATATCTCCAAAAAATATAATTTTAAATAAGAAAAATATTGGTCCTAATGAATATAAATATTAAATAAATTTTTAAAAAATATAATATCAATGGGTAGTAAATAATAATATTATTATTAACAAAAAAATAAACCCCATTACTAGAAAATGTTTCTTTTTTTACTATTAAAATTTATAATTTGGTTATAATAATCAATTTTTTATTTATTTTAAATTAATTTGTTTATTATTGACCAAATAAATTTTATGTTTCTTTAAATGTTATCCAAAAACCTACTTTATCATTGTGAACAAATCAAAAATTCTGATAAAAAATATTTTTATTAGAGTAAGTTATTAGTTATGGTTCCATAATGATAGACATAGATTCTAAAATTAATTAATTTAATTGTTAAATTCATTATATTAATTTATTGATATATATATATATTTAATTGTAAGAAGGTTTCATAAGAATTTCATGGAGTAAGTTAATATTATTAATTACCCATTTTCAATATTAGTAAATTCCATAATATTTTTCATCCATTGAATTTAATCACAAAAAATTGAAATAATTTCATCTATATACCAATTTTATATAAATTGTATTATGTTTATGAGATAACCATTTTAATCATTTCTACCAACCAATCAAAAAATGAAAAATGTTTTTGTTTTCGATTAAAACTATATCCTTTATAGGAGAGCATATCAACTCTTCATAACATCTTTAGAAAAAATGAGGTAATGGAGTCTTTAATGGAATAATATGATAATTATAAAATTACTACAATTAATAAATTTGAATAAATTCCTTATTTTGCAATCATTCAATGTAATTGAATGCTTCCCCTATCTATAAATGAGGACAATAGCTTCAACAAAAGTGACGCCTTTTGTTTTTCAGGTAGTCATTTATTCTATGTCAGACTCTCTAAAAATATTATTCATTATTATAATAACATATTAATTATGTAGTTAGGATTATAAAATAATGATATTATTCAAATTAAAAATAATTATTTACCACACTCGTCATTGGAGCTCAATTATAATGGAAGCCACAAATGGCCCACTATGGACAATCCAAGTCAATCATGTGACTC
Source organism: Viscum album (assembly GCA_963277665.1). Taxonomy (NCBI): domain Eukaryota; kingdom Viridiplantae; phylum Streptophyta; class Magnoliopsida; order Santalales; family Viscaceae; genus Viscum; species Viscum album. The sequence goes on along the minus strand of OY728123.1, from coordinate 495,328,038 downwards.
GACATAACATTTTCTGGAGGCCAATGATGGAGAATAAAAGTTATGAGATTCAATAAAAAGATTTAAATCCTTGTCTAACACTCTTATGTGAAAATATTACTTCAATATTTTCCCCTCTAGGGAGTTCCCTCAATCATTTGAGGCCACAACACATAAGAAATACTCATTAAACAAAAGAAATTATATGACATTGGATGATTCTTCTATGCCAAATGGGGTTCCAACCCATCCCATTCTATGTAGGATTCTTGGAGTGCTATGGATGTTATATTAATGATGTCCACATTGTAGGACCGAAACAAAATCCATTCATAAGCCTATATTATTCATAATATAATGGAAACTTATTCCTTTTTCAATAGAATGATTCTTCTAAGGATGGTTATGCATAGAAGACCAATTCAATGACCGAATTATTACATGGAATTTCCAATGAATTTAGATATATGTTGATTTGAACTCATATTTTTCATGGTGATCTGATATATTTTGAACCACCACAGTGATGTAGATAAGGCTGGTATTCTATGACATTGATAAATCCAGGATCCCACAATGTAGATATCATGTATAAAATTTTACAGGTGGGACCTCACATGGCTAAGACCAAAGTTGTAAAAACAATAACCAACTTCTTTCAACCCAGGTCAGCTGTGTGAAAATACATCTCTTGTGTGAACCCCTGAACATGCACACAAACCACAATCTTATGTTCACCCTTGAACTAACGTGTAATCCATCAATATTTTATGAAACCTTCTTTCAATCTCCATTCAATGCCTTTAATTTTACTAATAATGGTTTAGAATCTCTTATGTGAAACCTCCATTCCATGTGCACAACTCTTATAAACAATCCTCCAAACACACGCATTTAAATCTTGTGGTCCATTGTGATATGTTCCCTACATTTCTAGTACATGTGTTTCCATATCATTTTCTTCTCATCTTAGTTACACTAATTATTTTTTATTCTTATTATAGGCATTATAACCTAGGCATCGTGTTACAAATCTCTTCCACACCATTGAAACCAAGAATTTCTAAAGCTATTTCTCCTAACAACGATTCATGTGAGATAGTTATCTAAGACCAAAGGGGGAGAATTGAGTCGCCCATGTCCACACTACATGATGTAAAACTAAATAATACCCACATCATTAGCACATGAAATTTAAATGTGGCCATAATAGATGAAATGACTACATGATACCCTATGTAGGATCACCATGGGAATATATCTTCTCCCCCACCATGAGATGATTCTCTCATACTCAGAATCTTCCGTGTGTATTCCCCACAAACCGTGTTCCTTAAACATATGATTATCTATGTATAACTCATTGAAAATGAAATTTCCAACACATGGAATGACATAATCCAAATAGGATATTCCATGCATAATCCCCACACCACCTATTTTCAATTAACCATTAATGAAAAAGAGGTAGGTCTACATCATCCTATTGTTTTTCACACTAATCATGACTCAGTTTTGTATTATAAGTTAGAAGTGATCATGACATCTATCTTCTAAATCAATAGGGATCCCCATCTGTTGTAAGCCATAATCCCCCTTCCATACTACTTGGTATTTGTTTCCAAATTATATTTGACTTATAGAAATCCTCTTTGGGGACCGAAACCATCACTCCATCCACTCCATCTTCTCCATCCACGAAACATTCCATCAACATCCATCCTAATTTTTCAAGGCCGCATCATCCGGATAAAATAGTTCCACCCATTCAATAATCTTCCACTCATAACCCAAACTCAATACAACAAAAATAAATCCTCATTAAAAGGTAACCTTATATGCATATTCCCTCCAATGTCCCCCATCGAAGCTCATTTTGTGCTATGAGAATCCATAATGCCTAACGTTAAACATCAAGGATGAATCCCATCATATGACCTAAAACTATGGAATAAAACAACATGGGTTTTGAAATCTATCCTCTATGTAGGTTAATAGGGATTACACTCTATGCTTAAATCTAGACTAGTGTTAAACCTTGGTGTACCCATCATAAGGGATCACCTACATGGACCACATCCATCAGTGCCGAAAACGAAAATCAGGTTGTGAAATAATCCCTTTATGGGACACACCTCACCGGACTACCTACACCTGTGTTTTGACACATACAACCCTTCAGAGTGACATATTATCATTATTGGACACACCTCCCTGGTCCACCTCCATGGTTGTTCTAACACATCCACATTCATGGTATGAAATCTTTCCTTTATGGGACACACCTCATGGGTCTGCCTCCTTGGGAGTTTTGATCCATCCATCTAGTAGAACATTATGGTTCTCTCTTCTAGCGATGTACCTCCATGATCATTATATTTGGTACATTCTGATCAGCCCCACACCATCATTGAAATATGTAAAATTCATGAATTAAATCATATATATCAACATGATTTATATGGGATGGTTGAGTTTAAATCCTTGGAAGATATGAATCTTCAACATCAACCAACTCATGTTAAACATGGGATTCCAATTGTAAAATCATTTGAATTTATGATTTTGGATTTAGATACCTAATGATATAAATTGGAAGCCATGTGTTTATCACCAAATATGCCTCCATGGTATTCTCTCATATGAGAAACAATAGATTTCAACAATGTTAGAAGCATAAAGACTTTTCAACGATGAAAAATGTGACTACTCTAGTGACCAAATGTAAAATTCCCATCAATCATTTTTACAATGTACAAATATATGAAATGTAATTAATCAAAATCCCCAATTAGAAAGTACCATGAATTAATTCTAGGAACATGATATAAGTCAATGAGGTAGACCAAGGCTCGATGATGATATCCAATGAAAAATACACTGAAGGGGGAACCACTATCCCACCATCCTATTTTGAAGGAGATGAAGAACCTATTAGAAGTGATGAATGATGACTAAATTTGGAAATAAGGAATGTTGTATAACAAAATGTGGTGCATATGTGCATTAAAACACGGTGGTATTTCCCTAGTGAAAGTGTTGGAAATATAAATGATGAACCAACAAGAATAACTTCTCCTTAATAAGTATATTGTAACATACCAAGTAATTAATGAATAATAGATATTTTTATCTATGTCTATTAATGAATTATATAGTGTTTTAGAAGATTAAAATTAAAATAAATCCAATCTTAAGCATGGAATACACTAATATTCTTAAAAGGTTGTTTAACTTCCTTTTGATAGAAAACCATTTTTAAATCTATCTTTTGACAATTTTATAAGATATTTTTGTCAAAATAAACTTATTCTTTATGATTGGGACATCAAAATTTACTTTGTGTGGATTTTTGGTATTTTTCAGAAAATGTTCATTTTTTAATGAATAGTGAAAAATACTGCATTTTACATCAAAACTTCTTTTTAATCTAATTTATTTATATGATTATATTATATTTTGAATTGGTTTTGAAGTTAAATTAGAATATATTTTTACCATTTAATCCAATGGTGGTCATTTGAATCAATTTCACTTTGAAATTGGACTTAAACTGGTGTCAATCTTTTGATACTTATTGTTTCAGAAAAACATGCTACTTGTCATGACAACGGGAGTTAATTATTAAATTAATTAATGTGACTTATATGTTTTGAATTTTATAAAATATACTTCACTTTTTAATTCAGAATATCAAATATATCTTAGAGTTAATTTTTGGTATTTTTCTGAAAAACTTCAATTTTTGATGAATAGTGAAACCACTAAGTGGTTTTTATAAAAACTGATTTTTCGTTTAAATGAAATTTTACCACTTCTGTGTTTTGAATTTCAAAAATCCAACATACATGGTTGTCATTAAATGTAAAATTTGGTTCAATTAGATTAAAATAATTTTTTGGTGAATAGTAACTCTTAAGTTCTTAATCGCGATTAGAGGTAATTATTGTAGTTTAAGATAAAAATAATGCTTTAATAAAATGAGATGAGATTGACACATGTCCTACCCTCATTGGATGTGTCATGGACGAACAAGACAATCCATGGGTCAACTTGGGGACCCCATGGAGCCACTTTGGTTAGGAAATGACATAAATAAATTTTTATTTAATGTAAAAGTAAAAATGACACAAACATGAGATGTTTTACTAAAACAATTTTTACATCGGGTTATAAAGATCATATTTTTTATTATAAATAGTCATTGGAAATATAAAAATATTTACTACATGATATTATTTTTTTTATAATTTTTAGACATGAAATAAATTAATGTATTAATGACATTATGGTGATGCAGCGATGACCTCATTATTTAACGATTTAAATAAAATGGAATGATAATGTAAAATCTAAGACCTAAACATGGAAAAAACCTATTGGATGGGTTTATTTAGAACCCTTATCACCATATCCTAGAAACACATCAATGTGGGACCTCTTAAATCCGAATACCATTTTAAAATAAAGTGAATTTTCTTTACTATCCAAGAGTGCCCCTCCTCTCCTCTTATAAAAGGCCCCCACCTCTACCTCCTTACCCACACTCCCAAAGCCTTTGGCTCATCCATCCCCTGCCCATTTTGTCTCTCCACTTCCCTATATTACTCCTTAAATCCTCACTTTGGGAAGAAGTCTTCCCAAGGAAGGCTTTGTCCTCAATCCAAAGGGAGTTACCCGATTTTAAGGTAATGTCTTCACTTGAGTCCTTATGTTTTATTTTGTTTCTCAAACCCCCAAAACTCTTTTTATTCATTTATTTTGTAACAACTCCAGTATATTAAATATAATAGGATGTTTTTATAAGATGTATTAGATCTAAACTTACCCACACCTAAATCTAATGGTTAATGGACATACTATTTCTGTGGATGGTGAATTTATGCCTCCCGAAACGATGATTGTTCAACATTATTTTAACACCTTCAAAGGTGGCCATTAAGATGTAACTATATTTATATATGATATATAATATGTTTATGTTTTCCTTAAGATTCTGTATTTTTCAGTTTGGGCATACCTTTATGGTTTCCATTATGGGTAAACGTGATATCTTCATTTAAGGAAGTGCGGACTACCGCCCCCTCAAAGTGATTTGATTCGTTAAATACCATATGTGGGATGTATAAAGTATGGAACTATGATATTATATATGATATTATACTGGAATTATAATATACCTTTATATCATTAAGATTCCATTCTATAAAATACAAAATAGAAATGAAAGTAGCGTTCATGTGTACGTACGGCATACCGTCTCCATGAACGGTGCATTTAATTTCTTACCTCAAAATGATTATGTAATATTATAAAGGAAAGTATATAATAGATATATATGATATATAAATCCTGATTATAATTCTGGATATAATGGATACATGAACAACTTGTAATTATTAAGGGTTTATTTTTGACTCAAGTACCAATGATCGTTAAAACGACCGTTATTAACTTAAATAATTACATAGTGTTCATGAAATGGAAAGAAATGATATAAATGGAATAATGAACTTGAAAAAGGTTCTTAAGAAAGTATAAATTAACTCAAGTTTATTATTCAGGACATTAAAGAACGATCGAGTCATGTCGGACCCGAGGTATGAGGCTTCATCTCAATCTCCATTCACTGAGGCATATTTTGTTTTATACAAAACCTTCTTTTATATGGTGTATAAACCCCTTTTACTTTTACATTTATCCAAAAGGAATATTTTTTATACGAAGAGTTTACTGAATGACAAAAGGGAATTTTTTTGTAGTACGTATGCGGCGACAACGACTTCTCTGCCGCCGTGACCATTATTTGAGTTTCGGCTTCTTCTACAAGCCATACCTTTTTTTAAAAGAAAAATAAATACCATGTTTTACTTGTCTATTGTTTTGTTATTGAAAATTTTGTTCATAATGTTTTTATATCAATGTGTTGTATTGATATCTTGTGATTGAAAGGTGGAAATCTTATTTTTCCTTTATGCATGTTTTATGTGATACGATTATGTTGAGGTTCTTGGGAATTATTAAGAAGACGGGTGGTTTCGTGATAAAATAAGGGCAGGTGAGCCCGATATAGCTCTCCAATGCATTGGGTAACGCGAATGAGTGTAACGTTAAGGTTTCTCTGAAGAGATTTAGGGAATATACTGTGATGGGTATTCCAAATGTAACCAAGAGGGTTACTCCCTACGTAAGAATGTTATGAATGCTTCAAGTTACCTTTATGTCTTATGATTTCTATGATATATTAATGATTTGATGAGGTATGTTGAAGTGCTTATGTTTTATGGGTAAAGTATGATTTCATTCATATGTATATATGTACCCATGTTTCCTTTCCATATATTTTTATATTCCTTAATGAGCTTTTTGTGCTCATCCCAAGTCTTTTTTGAAATGTTTTTCACAGGTCAAGGGAAAGGTACATGATATGATGAAGTTTCAAGAAAGAATCCATGTTTTATTTTAAATATGTTTCCATTGATGGGAAAGAAGAATACTATCTTTATGAAACCACTTTTATTATATGTGGAATGTAATGCAATTTTTATGATCTAATTTTCTAAAACTCTAAACCCGAAAAGATCCTCAATGTGTAATCTTGTAATAACTCATGATTAAGTAATGTTTAAGGCTGGGGCCTTATAGTTGGTATCAGAGGTCGGTTTTAATAACTTTAGGAGTTAGAAATCTATTAAATGATTATCCAAATTTTTTTTTTTGAAATGATATAACATTTGAAGATTACCATGTTGCTTCTCCGAAGATATTTCTGTGTTAAGAATGGTTTTTCATAGAGGAAACAGAACATATTTTCTGGGAAGGCATACTGAGGGAAATGACCTTTCAAATTCGTATCCTGAGATGGTCAGAATCAGAACTAAACAGTTTGTTGCAGTGATGGCTCAGTTGACTCAGGTGAAAAATGTTGGTTTTTTTTTATTGATGATATTTTGGTTTTTTCTGAAAGTAAAGAGGAGCATGAAAGACATTTAAGGGTTATCTTGCAAACCTTAAAAGAAAAGAAACTGTATGGAAAATTCAGCAAGTGTGAGTTTTGGTTGCAACAAATTTCTTTCCTTGGTTATATTGCTTCGAAAGATGGGATAACTGTTGATCCTGCAAAAAAAAAGTTGTGGAAGACTGGCCAAGACCCACAAATGTAACTGAGATTCGTAGCTTCCTTGGTTTGGTAGGAAATTACCGAAGGTTTGTTATAAATTTTTCACGGTTATCTAGTCCAATGACTAAGCTAACTCGAAAGGGTGTTAAGTTTATCTGGACAAAACAATGTGATGATTGTTTTCAGGAATTGGAAAGAAGATTGGTGAATACTCCAGTTTTGGAACTACCTTCGAGGAATGGTGAGTTTGTTATATACAGTGATGCTTCATTGAAAGGACTTGGTTGCGTCCTAATGCATAATGATCAGGTAATTGCTTATGCATCACATCAGTTGAAAACTCATGAGGTAAATTACCCTACACATGATTTGGAATTAGCTGCTGTTTTTTTCACTTTAAAAATTTGGAGGCATCATTTGTATGTTGTAAAGTGTGAAATATATACTGATCACAAAAGTTTAAAGTATATATTCACTCAGAAAGAGTTAAACATGAGATAGAGGTGATTTCTGGAATTAATCAAGGATTATGATTGTACAATTCATTACCATCTGGGAAAACAAAATAAAGTGGATGATGCTTTGAGTCAAAAAATTAATGCTTCATTAGAAATGTTGCGTTTGGAACATGATCCTTTGGTTAAGTATTTGATGAACTTTGGCATAGAGGTTGTTGGTGTAGGAAGTTCTTCTGTTTTGTTTCAAGTATCAGTAAGATCATCTCTATCAGATGGAATCAAGTAAGCATAGAAGAAAGAGAGTGAGTTGCAGAAAAAGGTAGAGCTGGTTCAGAAAGGTAATTTTCCTGAATTCAACATTGATAATGATTGTGTTTTGAGATTTGGGAAGAGATTGTGCGTGCCTTGTGATTCATAGTTGAAGAGAGAGTTGTTATGTGAATCTGGTAGTTCTACGTTTTCAGTTCATCCTGGCAGTACTAAGATGTACAGAGATCTATGGGAGTATTACTGGTGGGATGGAATGAAAAAAGATATTGTTGATTTTACTATGAAGTGTTTGACATGTCAACAGGTTAAAGCAGAGTGGCAGTTACCAAAAGGGATGCTTCAGCCTTTACCAGTGCCAAAGTGGAAATGGGAGAATATATTCATGGACTTTTTTGTGGGATTACCGAAGACACCTCGAGGTAATAATGCAATCTGGGTTATTATTGATCGTTTGACTAAATCTGCTCATTTCCTTGCTATACGAGATACTTTTTCCCTAGATCAACTTTCCCGTTTGTATCTTAAAGAGATAGTCAGGTTACATGGAGTTCCTCTCTCCATTGTATCTGATCGTGATCCCAGGTTCACTTCTAACTTCCTGAAAGGCCTTCAGAAGTCGTTGGGTACTAAATTAAATTTTAGTACAACATTTCATCCTCAATCAACTGGGCAGTCAGAACGAACAATTCAGACCTTGGAGGATATGCTACAAGCTTGTTCGCTGGATTATCAGGGAGGTTGGGACCAACATCTTTCTTTGGTTTAATTTTCATATAATAACAGTTTTCATTCCAGTATACAGTTGGCAACATTTGAGGCGTTATATGAGAAGCGGTGTCGAACTCCAGCTTTTTGGGATTAAGTGGGTGAAAGGAAGTTGATGGGACCAGAATTGGTAGAAGAGATGGCAGAAAAAGTTCAGCTGATTCAGAAACACATGAGAACAGCTCAGAGTAGGCAGAAGAGTTATGCAGACAACAGGAGGATGGATCTATGTTTTGAGGTAGGTGATCATGTTTTTCTCAAAGTCTCACCATGGAAAAGTGTGATGATATTTGGTAAGAAAAGAAAGCTGAGTCCAAGGTTCATTGGACCATATGAAATTCTGGAGAGAGTTGGATCAGTTGCATACCGGGTGTCTTTACCTCCAAGTTTATCTCAGGTACACAATTTTTTTTACGTTTCGAGGTTGAGAAAGTATATGCCAGATCCATCTCATGTTTTGAGTCCAGAGGTAGTTCAGCTGGAAGAGAACCTATCTTATGAGGAACAACCGGTCCAGATTTTTGACCACAGGGAGCAAGTGTTATGGAATAAGGTCATTAATCAGGTAAAGGTTTTTTGAAAAAACCACATGATGGAAGAGGCAACATGGGAATCTGAAAATGCAATGAGGGATAAGTACCCCCATTTATTCGATAAGTAAATAAATTGCGGGGAAACAATTTTCAAAAGCGGGGATGGATGTAACATCCCAAGTAAGTAATGAATTATATATATTTTTATCTATGTCTATTAATGAATTAGATAGTGTTTTAGAGGCTTAAAATGAAAATAAATCCAATCTTAAGCATGGAATGCACTAATATTCGTAAAAGATTGTTTTACTGCCTTTTGATGGAAAACCATTTTTAAATATATCTTTTGACAATTTTATAAGCTATGTTTGTCAAAATAAACTTATTCTTTATGATTGGGACATCAAAATTTACTTTGTGTGAATTTTTGGTAGTTTTCAGACAATGTTCATTTTTTTAATGAATAGTGAAAAATACTGCATTTTACATCAAAATTGTTTTTTAATCTAATTTATTTATTTGATTAGATTATCATTTTAATTGGTTTTGAAGTGAAATTAGAATATATTTTTACCATTTAATCCAATTGTGGTCATTGTAAACAATTTCACATTTAAATTGGACTTAAACTGGTGTCAATCTTTTGATACTTATTGTTTCATAAAAACACGCTATTTGTCATGACAGCGAGAATTAATTATTAAATTAATTAATGTGACTTATATGTTTTGAATTTTTTAAAATATACTTCACTTTTGAATTTGGAAAATCAAATATATCTTAGTGTAAATTTTTGATATTTTTCTGAAAAACTTCAATTTTTGAGGAATAGTGAAACCACTAAGTGGTACTTATAAAAACTGATTTTTCGTTTAAATGAAATTTTACCACTTCTGTGTTTTGAATTTTAAAAATCCTACATACATGGTTGTCATTAATATGTAAAATGTGGTTCAATGAGATTAAAATAATTTTTTGGTGAATAGTAACTCTTAAGTTCTTAATCGCGATTAGAGGAAATTAGTGTAGTTTAAGGTAAAAATAATGTTTTAATAAACTGAGATGAGCTTGAAACATGTCCTAACCTCATTGGATGTGTCATTTCCGACCAAGACAATCCATGGGTCATCTTGGGGACCCCATGGAGCCACTTTGTTTGGGAAATGACATAAATAAATTTTTATTTAATGTAAAAGTAAAAATGACACAAACATGAGATGTTTTACTAAAACAATTTTTACATGGGGTTATAAAGATCAGATTATTTATTATAAATAGTCATTGGAAATCTAAAAACAGTTAATACATCATAGTATTTGTTTTATAATTTTTAGACATTAAATAAATTAAATTATTTATGACATCATGATGATACAATGATAACCTCATTATTTAACGATTGAAATAAAATGGAATGATAATGTAAAATCTAAGACCTACACATGTCCAAAACCTATTGGATGGGTGTATTTCGAACCCATATCACCTTATCCTCGAAAAAAATCAATGTGGGACCTCTTAAATCCGAATACCATTTTAAAATAAAGTGACTTGTCTTTACTTTCCAAGAGTGCCCCTACTCTCCTCTTATAAAAGGCCCTCACTTCTACCTCCTTACCCACACTCCCAAAGTCGTTGGCTCGGCCAAACCCTTCCCATTTTGTCTCTACACTTACCTCTCTTACTCCTTAAAGCCTAACTTGGGACAGAGGTCTCCACAAGGAAGCCTTTGAGCTCAAACCAAAGGGAGTTACCCGATTATAAGGTAATGTCTTCACTTGAGTCCTTTTGTTTTATTTTTCTTCTCCAACCCCCTAAAATCTTTTTATTCATTTATTTTGTAACCAATACAGTATCTTCAATATAATAGGATGTTGTTATAAGAAGTATTTGAGCTACACTTACACCCACCTACATCTAATGGTTAAAGGACATACTGTTTCCGTGGATGGTGAATTTATGCCTCCCGAAACGATGATTGTTAAAAATTCTTTTAACACCTTAAAAGGTGGACATTAAGATGTCACTATATTTATATATGATATATAATATGTTTATTTTTTCCTTAAGCTTCTGTATTTTTCATTTTGGTCATACATTTATGGTTTCCATTATGGGTAAATGCGATATCTTCATTTAAGGAAGTGCGGACTACCACCCCCTCAAAGTGATTTGATTCGTTAAATACCATATGTGGGATGTATAAAGGTTGGAAATATGATATTATATATGATATTATACTGAAATTATAGTATACCTTTATATCATTATGATTCCATTCTATAAAATACGAAATAGAAATGAAAGTAGCGTTCATGCGTACGTACGGCTTACCGTCTCCATGAACGGTGCATTCCATTTCTTACATCTAAATGATTATTTAATATTATAAAGGCATGTATATACTGGATATATATGATATATACATCATGATTATAATTATGGATATAATGGATACATTAACAACTTGTAATTATAAAGTGTTTATTTTTTACTCAAGTACCAGTGATCGTTAAAACGACCATTATTAATTTAAATAATTACATAGTGTTCATGACATGGAAATAAGTGATATAAAAGGAATAATGAACTTGAAAAAGGTTCTTAAGAAATTAGAAATTAACTCAAGTTTATTATTCAGGACATTAAAGAACGGTCGAGTCAAGTCGGACCCGAGGTATGGGACTTCGTCTCAATCTCCTTTCATTGAGGCATATTTTGTTTTATACACAACGTTCTTTTATATGGTGTATAAACCCCTTTGACTTTTACATTTATCCAAAAGGAATCTTTTTTATACGAAGCGAAAAAAGGGAATGTTTTTGTCGTACGTATGCGGAGACAACAACTTCTCTACCGCCGTGACCATTATTTGAGTTTCGGCTTCCTCTACAAGCCATACCTTTTTTTTAAAAGAAAAATAATTACCATGTTTTACTTTTCTTTTGTTTTGGTATTGAAAATGGTTTTCATAATGTTTTTATATCAATGTGTTGTATTGATATCTTGTGATTGAAAGGTGGAAATGTTATGTTTCCTTTATGCATGTTTTATGTGATACGATTATGTTGAGGTTCTTGGGCATTATTTTGAAGACAGGTGGTTCCGTGATAAAATAAGGGCGGGTGAGCCCAATATAGCTCTCCAATGAATTGGGTAACGCGAAGGAGTGTATATTTAAGGTTACTCCAAAGAGATTTAGGGAATATACTGTGATGGGTATTCCAAATGTAACCAAGAGGGTTACTCCCTACGTAAGAATGTTATGAATGCTTCAAGTTACCTTTATGTCTTATGCTTTCTATGATTTATTCATGATTTGATGAGGTATATTGAAGGGCTTATGTTTTATGGGTAAAGTATGATTTCATTATTATGTATATATGTACCCATGTTTCCTTTCCATATATTATTATATCCCTTACTGAGCTTTTTATGCTCATCCCAAGTCTTTTTTGAAATGTTTTTCACAGGTCAAGGGAAAGGTACATGATATGATAAAGTGTCAAGAAAGAATCCATGTTTTATTTTAAATATGTTTCCATTGATGGGAAAGAAGAATACTATCTTTACGTAACCAAATTGTTTATATGTGGAATGTAATGCAAGTTTTATGATCTAATTCTCTAAAACTCTAAACCCGAATAGATCCTCAATGTGTAATCGTGTAATAACTAAAGATTAAGTAAGGTTTAAGGCTGGGCCTTATATAGATTATAATTTTTTTTAGAAATTATCATATTATCATGTCACCAGATCGAGATATCTAGAACCAAGACCCACCAGTCAAATATTGGTCCAAACACCAATATCTCCAAAAATTGCAGTAGTTAAATGTTGGGTATTTAGTTATGCGACAATGTCAGCGTGCATATCTCTATAAAACTACTGATTATTTGATAATGTTGTTTCATTGGGAATTTTGGTCCTTTTTAATGTACGGATAGATGGAAAGTAATTCTTTGAAGGACCCATGATGTAGGAAAACCACCAACCAACACCAGCGAAGACATGGTGAGGATAAATTTCAATGTGGAAACACATTGTAAATGCACCTCCTCTATAGTTTCTTCTACACTATCAATTATTGGATTCAAATACATAACTAGTTCCTAAAAACATAGAAATGAGGGAAATGGAAACCCTCATATGTTAGTAAGAGCATGATGGTGTCTTTACATTTAGGGTGATGGTCTTCTAGGACCAAGATTCTTCTACGCCATGATGACACAACCACCCCAAAGGGTCGTATAAGGCACTAGTCCTTCCCACACCAATAATGAGCCACATTAGGAGTATCTATAGAATTATTCAATGACTCATTCCCCTAGGAAAAAGATGTGGGGGATTCTAGATTCAACTTGGATATGACTACTTTTGGGGAATCACCATGTAATTCACCCACTAGGACCCTTCAATGCCAACATTGACTAGTCCTTCGAGATGAATCATGATACATCAATATAGATACTCTGCCAATTCTAGTCCAGAACACTCTACATCGATGGTGGAAAAAAATATTATATTTCCCATTATAAGGCATCATCATCCATAGATAGAGTAGACCCATCAACTAGATGTGTGTTTTTACAAGTCCATAAAATTGATTATTTGGACCCATCAATGCATGATTGTAATCAAGACCTCATCCATAGTGAAGGCAGGATGGGATGACTCTATAAATTTTTGTCACTACCAGAAGCAATTACAGCCCAACCTGTAATGATGAGTAATATTGCATCATTCATCCCTATGCCATCACCAGTCTATGAAGTTGTCCTCCCTACATCAACATTAGTTATAGATGTCCTCTATATGTCATATCCACCATTTAACATAGAGTCCCTCAGTATTACGCATCCATACTATGGGATGTTCCACTCTATTACATTCCTAGATCAAGTAGAGGTCCAATCCACTCATGTACTAATCAATGTGGATGTCCTCCCCACTTAATTAACAATAATTGAATATGTCCTTCCAATGAAACCATTGGACAACATGTAGCTCCTCCTCTTTATGCACCCAATATGTGTCGGTACTCTAACAAAACCTTAAATGTTAAACTTCAATATCTTACACATTTTTATACCATCTGAAGTGGAGGTCCTCCCTACTATAGAATAAACACTCGTGGATATCCTCCTAATGAATTCAATAACCAGTATAATGTTACTTCCCATAACTATAGTTTTCAACACATAGGGCCTCCATGTTTGCATTTTGATCCATTTGAATACCGTACCCACACATCATCCCACCAATGTAGAGGTCACCCCCACTCACACCGCTGACATGGAGGTCCTCCCCATGTTCCCACTAGCCAAAGTATAGTACCACTGTTATATGATGACATCTATATATGAGGTCCTCCCTAGTCCCATAGAATTTATTGTAGAGTTCAACTATGTTCTATCTCCCAATATCACATAGTTCCTCTCTGTGATGATGAACCTCCAAACACTAAATAATGACTATGGATAATATGGGTGAACTACCACCACAAAAAGAAAAATTCCATGAAGATCCAGGTAGTTGAAAGTACTATTTTCTTCTACAATTCCGTGGTAGAATTTGATTAAATGATGGATCCTTCAACCTATTTTTTTCATTAGAGTCTGTAGATGTAGCATGAATGATGGTGTTTTTCATCTAGAATGGTGAGATCCACTGAATAACATAATCCTACAACATGAACATGTTTGGGAGGGGTCGATAATTGGTTTCCTTCTATAGTCTCATGGTTTTTTTAATCAATAATCACTAGTTTCATTATCTACCATCATCTAATGTCAATGAGAACAATTTTAGGGAATGATAGAGAATAAGAGTCTTGTTGAGATACCAATGAATTTTTCTACCCTCACACATGATACAATGGTAATAAACCACTCCTAAATGGATAAAATGGTTTGCTTGGTAAAACCCATGAGATATTACACAATTTGTAGATTCCAATCATATCATACAGTTTATCATCCTTTTGAATTTCCACCACCGTACTGATCCAGATAAGTGTCAACTCCAAACCCTCATTCATCTCCAACTGAATATTTTGATAACCAAGAGAAGGTCCCTTCTTATAAATAAGAAATGACATGAGATATTCCGGATTCATGTTAATTATTAGTGGTATTCTAGCCAAATGTGAATTCAAAAATTGTATCCATGAATCCCTGACCAAGGATCAGGTCACAATCTTCAGTAACACTATCAGAATGATGAATTTTTACATCTATGACCACTAGTTGGTCTGCATAGGATATTAGTAACACCTTTATGATATTTATCAATAGAGGACAATGGTTGAGTTTGCAGCATTCCTACTGGATCATCATGAAAAATCAACAATCTACCATCAGACCCTCCAATACAGGTTTGATAAATGATTCATAATTCATTTCACGATCATGGGAGATGTGTCCCCGCATATGTATAGTCTTGTATTGGAAATGTACATTGCTCTTCAATTCATCCTTCTCATGTGGAATCCCGAAATTACCATTGAAATTTAGGATAATAATATAGGAAAAATTTCTATGAATATGAGTTTTCATGTGTCTTCCAAGGATAGGGACACCAGATCCAGATCTGATAGAGAAAAACCTCCCCATGAAGTAGCATAGTATTAATTGGACCCATACACAGGTGGTTATACCATGTTGTAAAGAAAACGTAGGCCTTAGAAATACCTCTACATCATTTCTTCATAGTTGAAACACCAACATAGATAATTAAAAGATCGATACCTTAGATCCTCCCAATATTGTGATAATGATAGAGGATGATCCAATAGTCACTTCTTGGATTCAAATGAATGTAGATCAAAAGTGGATAATGGACGATCACCTCGATATGTAGTTTCATATTATGTTTCTCTTTGATAAGATTCTAATCCTCTTCCCTGAGGGAAGTAGGGCCATATGAAATTACTTTTCAGTCAAGTGTGCCTAATTTGGGTTTGTGAACCTGCATATCATAATAGAGTATAGGCAAGATATTATGGACAAAGACCACAATACAATTCATCATATCCAACGGTGTAGTGGAATAACATTCTTTGGGGTTGATTCCATGTCTCTCCATGATCTACTACTCCTACATACCATGTTTATGAGACCATCAATGAATTTGTAGTCAGGTATTTACAAAGTGATTGAAACCCCAACAAAGACTATTTTATTGCCACTCCTTTCACTCACTATGAAGCCCTATAGATGAGGCATTTGGTTTTCTCACTCGAAAAAAATAGAAATATACATCATGGGTAGACAATATACAATCAACCCTAAGTATGGGGAGCCTTACCTTATGTCCTTTCAATGGGATGGGTGTCCCACTAAAGTTTTTCTCTAAATTTATCTAAGGGAGTGGGCCAGTTTGGGAACTCCAAATGTGCAAGAGACTACCAAACACTGATGTATCTTTTATATATTGGATAATTCTTCAATTTTATTGTAAAACCAGTTACCTAATGGGTCTATTACTAGTTGGAATGTCGTCTACAAGAAATTTCTATTCCATTTCTCCACCAAAACATGTATGAAATGAAAATCCATCCTCTTCATGTGAATTAATCTTCCTCATAATGGTGACACATACTATTCCGCTCAATGGAATCCCTCCCATATTCACTCGATATGCTGCTAACCAAAGATAAGATTGTAAAAAATTTCATAGGAAATGTCATGAATGAACTAGTTCCTACCCTAACCACTCTAATCATTCATGGTAGATTATATGATTTCTATAATATAGCACAATTCTTATTGGATGAATTGTTACATGCTAATGAGGAAAAAATATTCATTATTCCATATCCTATAATAAGAACCAACAAGAACGAGACTAATTCCACAATACATTTTTGGGATCCATAACTACTATATTTGTTTCCACCTCCACTAGAAGAGCATCACTGAGTGCAGTGGGCTCATCAAGAACATCCTATCCTAGTGATGAATCACTAGGAACTTCCATTCCAGGCATAGCCCCCCCATCTATAGAATGTGTCCCTAACCCCTCATTGGGTTCCAACCCCTTATTAGGGTTAGGATACCACTGTTCCATTAATGGATTGGATAAAATGTGCTTATTCATTCCATGATGCAGAGGTTAATTTTTATTTCAACAGTGCCAAGTAAAAATAGATTCGAATGTTGCTAGAGTTATAGAATCCCTGTGAATCTGTGTGGAATGATCACCCTGAAAAATTCTGTTACCAAGTGATCATTAGAAATACCATTATGAAGTGATATATATTCAAGATCAATAATTATGACCATCTGGATATATGTCTAGTCCTGGAAGTCAATGCCCCATCTTATGTGGAAGTGAACTCCCCTGAGCTCGATGGGGAAAAAATTTTCGAGTCAACTGGTACAATTTTCTAACCACATGGTTCTAAAGTACCTTAAACCGTTGGATAAAAGGTTTGATTTTAATTCCCATGGTTTCATCTATTCCATATTAGGATGAGTTGAATCTTCATAATTCAATGTGTCTTCTCTAGATACCACTTCTATGTCCACCTAATTTCCATACCCATCTCATTAGAGTAGGCTTTGATGGTGCAAGGTAAACCAAAGACCCCACCAGTGCTAAAATAATATCGTACACTTACTGACTTCATGCCTCCACATATGTGGATTATTCAGAGATATCTCCAATCATCATAAGATTCCTATAATGAAGGTTGGGTGTATGAAATTGTGAATTCTATCGATTTTTGGATCCCTTAGTTTTCCCATATGAGTATAATCATAAGGAATGCCCTCTTAGTGACCATGGTTGATGTCATGTACGAATAATTCAAGTTCATGTAAACATACAGGAATATCAGGATATTTTTTCATGAAATTTCATTCAAAAAACTATGTATAGAGAGTAGTTGATGCACAGAGATTTGTAAGAATAATCCTCCCATCCGACTTTTCTAAATCACTTATTCAGTTTACCATGTAAATTTACTAGGAAGAGAAGCCAAAATAGCATGATGATGGGCCACATCCAATTAATTCCATGACATAATGAATCAAAATTCAAACATTAGTTTTTCAATGCGTGATATATATTTAGTAGAATGACATTAACTACACCATCAAAAATCCAATGGTTTAGCTATCATCATCCATCGAGCCTCCAACCAAAAGGAAAAACATATAGGAATACGTGTTTTTTTGGAATGAGTGTACAATATTTTGAGTAACCACTTTAGCATCCAAAAAAATCTGTCAACCCTTGTGGACCTCCAACGATCATAAGAGATTCATTAGGCCCTCACTAAATCATTAAATATCCACCTCAACTTCCAAAAATAGGCAACAACTGTAGAGAAGATATATGTTGATAAATTTAATTGAAAATAAATCCAATACATTATTTATTTATCAATATAAAATGTTTAATACATTCTTTGAGTCACGTTCATCTGTTTTACTTCACATGTAAACTCAATGGCATAGAGGTTTGTCATTTTCTAGTCGTAATATGATCCATATTCAATCTCATTCTAGTGTAGATGATCCAAAATATGGGATTGAATGAATCATAAAGTAACACCTCTAACATTAATATACATGTTATTGATATGAATGAGAAGAGAAAATGTTTCAAAATCTAGTGGAAGATCCAATTCTGTAGTTTGTTAGAAGACACAAATTTCATGGTTGCATCATAGGCTTCCACTATCCTTTCTTTGATGGGTAGGCTCTGGCTTCATCTACATGTGTTTTCCCTCTTAATATAACAAATTACTCTTTTACTCCCTCAATGGTTAAGGATGCATGGTTCAAGGGGATACATCTACCATAGACTATTACGAATCAAACTATATGGATTTTGGTTATTACATGATCAATGGAAAGCTTGTTTATACTATAGAGTTTGAACACCCTACCATTGCAACCAGTTAATGGACATACATGGATGACACCATTATCATTCAGATTCATAGTTTAGAGGCCAAAAAACTAGACACGAGAAATTTATTTTTGATTTCCAATGGGAAATAACACCATGTACTTAACTATAATAATAGTTGTATGATTACCTCTTACAGCTACCCAGAACAGGCATGGGTGATAACACAATCCCCCATCCCTAAGAGGTCTCAATATTTTTCTCCACGGATACCATTGTAAATTAGGCCCTCTTGTTTTTCCAAGATGGTGTGAACTGAGGGAATCCAACCCACCACCATTACATTGAGATTAAGAATGAATCTTTTTTATAAAGGCCAGATGGAATCGGCTCAATAGCCTTTGTCTCTATTGTATAAGCAGAGCATGGGTCCTTGAGTGAGGGTTCAAAATCTCCCAACATGGGAACCAACATTTTTCGAGAACTAGCTATCTAGGATGAGCCATCTTCTCCCATTGAGTACCATTCCACAAATACTGAAGATGATGTGGAAGATTCTTCTCACTCCTTTTAAAAGTAAATATCCACCACCATCAATGAAAAGGTATATGTGATCTTGGGTACTATTGATGGCCCATGAAAAACACTTATCAGGAAATTCATTCCTATAGAGTAACAACAATAGCATAGAGATTTCCTGGAGATAAATCTCAATTTATTTTCCTAGATTTGTGAATAGTTTTTATGACTACACCTTTATTATATTTTCCAATGTCTTGGCTACCCGATAATTCATCATTGGTTCAAGAAACATCCTAATAAAATCACCATTCTCATTATTATATGGTTGAGGACAAGGGTGATAATTTTATAAAATCAAACATCATCTTGGATGATAAGTTCTGCATCATGACAACTAGCATTGTTTATTTCATGATGATGAATGGGAAAATATGTGTCTCTATCGACGTCCGAGATCTAAACGTCCATTTTCTCAATGATTACATTCACCTTCCAGTGATGGAGCTGTTGATTGAAGTCATAGCTGGGTTTAAGGATCTATCCCTTATATATGGATATTGTGGTACAATCAGATTTAGATAGAGCCCATATATGAGGATTTTATTTCCTTTAGATTGTCTCAATAAACCATTTAATATCATATAATACCTTTTGGTCTAAATAATTAAGGATCCAACTGGTATCAAGACATGCACTGTATCATTATACAGATCCTAATGATTCTATTAGAATTATTTTGGGATTACATGGTGGTCAAATCCCACCATCATATGGACCACATCAGAGAACTATAGACAATGTTTAGATTGCTCCATTCTCATCATCTAATGATGATCACCTTGATGTGTGCTTCGGGGTTACCTCTAGGAAGATTATAAATTTCTTCATTAGATATAGAGGCACCAATATTGACCCATAGAAGGTCATGGAGAGTAGTTATATTCCTCCTTCAAGCATCCATTGGGAGGTCTGAGTCCTTCAAGTTCACATAATCTACATATGAATATTCTTCCTGAATTTGGTATGCATGTCTATGTCATTTTACAAGGACATTAATAATGTTATCTTCTAACAAGGAGATGATGTTACTTATGCCTCATTTGATGAAATCAAGAAGCATATTCTATATCCAATCAAACTCATGCAACCCATTTATTGGAATCTTATGGCCCTCTACATGACTACTATAGAATGCTCTCTCCATTCCCTTCTCGCTCTGATGAAAAAAATGGCATAGAAAATAGTTTACACTATCACAATCACAGTAATTGTGAAAACAAATTATAGATACACTCTATCGAGATGAGATTATAGTTCTAGTTTTCACATTGAAAAAGTGGAATATTTATTTTCAGCAACCCATGATACTGTTGGGGTCCCATGTTGTCCCACTAATTTGTATCCCTAATTTCTCGATGTTTAAAGGGTGAATTTCATATTGTATGTAATCCACAATCTTTTTAACATCTGATTCATTCCATCGAATGCTATAAATTTTCAACAACTATTGTCATCCTGGATGTGATGCGGCTCTTGAAGAATATCCTTGGGATGATGATTCCATGGACATGAAAATCCTCTTAGTGGATCAGTTTGTTCATTATTAGATGAAATGTTATGATGTCACCTCTTGGATCTCATCTACTATAAGGATCAATAATCCCATGCTCAATAGAGTACTCCTAGGGATAATATTCATAATTCCTACACAATTGTTTCTCATATAATCGTTCATGTTTTAATAAGGTATTAATTTCAATGGGGTAGAGTATAAGGCTCTGATCAGTATCCATGATCTAGACACTAAGACCAATATCCACCTATTTTATATGAAGGGATAATAAGAGTTATTAGTTGAGAAAATAAATGGTGACTACATATTTATGATGATATATATCATACACCTGTTGGAACACACTCCATTGATGATGGATCATTTTCCGTATCAGTCGATGGTAACCCGTGTCCCCTGTAAGTAAAATGGTTATGTCGGTGCTCTGTCGAATTTAGCCACATCTATTTACATACAATTATGATATTTTCATTAATATGGAACATTGAAGGGTTATCATCCAAGTCACTCTAAATTAAGAATAAAACCATCAACTAAACTAGCTGTATATTGGTGGTTACATAGTGTTTTTCCAATATCCACCTATAGAAAATGAAATATCTGAATGGACTACCCCATTCATCGAGTTTCACTTAGGAGTATTTCTCTAATCAGATCAAGATGAATGTGAGTGATTCCATTGGTGCACAACATTTTTCACCCTCCAGATTTGTCATATCCTATTATACAATCTATACATACATAGGAAAGAGGGAATTATCTTATGTTACATCCATGGAGATGAGATTCCAAAAATTATGAATGATGATAATGTTAGGGCCTATGGTGCTCATATGTATTGTTTTAAGCACTACAACTAATTCAATGGATGGGATTCTTCTGGCCCACCATAGTCTATGATTACATAGAGTTCTCCAAGAGGTTCCATGTTTGTTATATTCAAAAAAACATTTTTGCATCAACCACAAGATCCCTTCTATAGAATAATATATTCTTGAACCTTTGTAATCTAGGTTATCAATGTTGTGGGACTATATACACCAACAATAGATTTCCAATGAAGGATCATTCAAAATGCGTCATAGTTTTATTCCATGTGGGCTTATATGATTCCTTTCAAGGAATTAATGGCCCAATCAGTTTTTTAATTCATGAGCTTCAATATAATACCATTACTCGATATCCCCCTCTCAAAAATCACTAGAAATGACCCCAACTTCTATGGTGTTAAGATAAATATTTTGAGATCAATATATAACATACAGTCAAACCATTATTCTAACTATTATTAGAATAAAAATGAACAGATCAGTGTATTATGAAAACCCATCATTATCATACATCAGAATATAGTGGTATAGTATAATCATAGTAGACCGAGAAAGTTCCCAATTCTCTTTTAGCCTATTTGATGATAATGTAGAATTACACCGAGGTGAATACATATTAACTGGTGTCCTAAATAGAGGCACTACAACCCATTGAGATTTATTTTTATTGACTCTATAAAATTTTCAATGATCATCTAATGCCAGATAGATTAGATAATGTCCACATAGTAGAGCTAGATGACGTCAACAGGAATAGGCTCTAGGACATGCATTGTAAAGTCAGGTAGAAGACCACGATCTCTAGGTTCTTGAACTAGATGGTTTGAATATGATCCTTCTTCTAGGGTGACAATGATTTGGATATCAGGACACCAATGATATCCAGTAGGAATCTAGAAAATTTAGATAACAAATGGGATGGAAATTATATAATTCACATGGTCTATCCAATAGTTCATACTGATAGGTCAGATTGTTTGTAGATAATATCACTCCTCAATAAAATACTATGTTTCTCACGAAGAACATCGTGTGTGGGGATTCAATGTTTCTGAACTTAATAAATATTAAATTATTTTTGATGTCTTTACATCTGGGCTTTATGATATGTTGGGGTTTTCCCTAGAAATGTGTTGTGAGACGTGGGTATCCTAGGATACTTATTGACATATTTTTTTCATTTCACTAAGTGCACATCCATTTTTGGATACAATTACATAGAGAAAACTCTTGGACCATAATCTATGATCCCCTATTTTCCATGTGACATGAACACTATCATTATTTAATAGATCCATTAATTATGAATATAATCTATTTTTATCCCATACAGTTAAAGTTTAACAACATTAATCTGTGTAACGTCAATGTATTTCATTCATGAAGATAAAATTCAAAACAATACTATCATCGTAACATTATGATAATATGAACAACACCATAATGTTCTCACAGAAAAGAAATTCAGGAATTTCACCAGTCACCTATTGAGTAATCTGTGATATATACATGTGGATATATTATAGTATTTAAAAGATACATTGAGATTCCCATACATTTTGTATTGGTTCCCATATTCATGGTTTATATATATTTATCACCTTAGAATCACCTTATTCCATGAATCATGACATTAAACATTGTTTAAGTCTTTATTGGGAGTGTGGTTTGTGGATTTGGGCCTCTTAGAACCTCATTATTGTCAGGTTAGAGCTACCTCACCCTGAAAATTTCCTTTGAAACAATTTCTACCCTTCATACATGTAATATTATATTAAACTATGTTTCCATAGTCATAGTGTAATAATGTTAAATTTCTTCAAAACTATTGTCCTAACTAAATGAAGATAAACATTACTATAGAATAATGTTATCACCAGGGAGGATATCTCCCTTGGTGGTGGTCATCTACCATTCCATCTTCAGGAAGTACATTAGGATTTATTCCTATCTTCAAAGGATATGTAGCGATGCTTATATTTTTAAATTGTAGTACAACAACCCTGAAACAAAAAAATTTCCCCCATCTAGTGTGTTGTTTAGAAAAATATAGGGTGACTATATTTTCAAGAACTACATGTATCATGATTCATGTCCTTATAGGATATTTATTGAGTCCAAAAAAAATTTCTTTGGGCCTGACCACAATATCATCAACCGTCTTCCACCTTTAGGCCCTATTTATGGAACTCTAGGACTCCTCAGTACTCATTAACTTTAGGAATTTTTTTATATGTAACATATATGTTTCAATTGAGACATTCAGAAAGTCCTCCAATGAAATATGTGGTGTGGATCAAAGGATTTTATAGTCCTCTTTCATTTTTTGTCTATCAGACTTCAATTCTACACATATTCTTTCGAGGAGCCTATAGTCCATACACAATGTCCTCAAAATAATAGCTATAGGATTCATAAAATATGACATTAAACCGTATGTAGTCCTTTCCATGTTTTGTATATACCACGTCTTCCACTTGGGTCTCATTCGTGGTGGGTTATGACTCTCTCATACCACATAGGTACATTGGAAGATGAAATTTTTTATTCTAATGATCATAATTTAATCCTAATAAGGGAATATCCCCACGAATGTGTTGGGTGGCATATTCCACCATGGACCATGTATATACTTATTTAATCTTCTTCTTCCCCACATATCCCTTTCGTTTTAGTTTCACCCCTCTTTTTTGGATGGGTTTAATCGTGGATGCATAATGTAGTGTCCATGGGAATCCATTTCCTTATTTATGACACCAAACTAAATGTACCAATCAATTTAATTCCCCCAATTTTAGTAAAAAATATGTTTCCATACTCTAGGAGTTAATATTCTCAATTCATGAAAATAAACTGTGATCCTACCCAATAAATGTTAATCATGACTCACAATACTTGAAGGATTCCAAGGTTCCCATATCAAATATTATTTCCCACACAGTGTTGGTTTCTCACCATATTATATCTATGAAGTTTGTGTTGCTTTATTACCATCTTTATGGGATTTTTAGTTTTTTCTTTTTGTTTTTTATTCAATCATATACATAGTTCCATCATCCATTTGACATAAAAATAAATAAATTCACTATATTGAAAATATAATCTCAATATTTTTTAAATAAGGATAAAAAAGATAAATATTGTTATAAATGTTTATTGAAGATGAAATAATTTTTATTTTTAATGTAATTTGTTTTTAATTATTTGTTATTTATTAATTATCTTCTGTTCATTCATAACAATGAAATCGTATTTAATAAGTAATTATAAATATAATGTAAATCATTTTAATATTATTAACTATAATTTAATTTGGATGAAATATTGTTAAAATGACATCAATGATATTTTGTAATAACCAACATATTATTAAATTATAAAAAATAAATAAAATTCATATCTTCAACCATGTTATTGTGGAACGTTTTACCATATTAACCATTCTACATTTATTGACCACATTTTATTTTATAGAAATATATTAGACAAAAAAATTGTATAAATCATTAAAACTTTTATAATTTTATGAATGAATAATGGAGGTTAAGACATAGAGATAGGTTTTAAAAATTACTATAATATTGTAAAAGTATTATTTTATGTTGGTATTTATAAATATCATCATCATATATTAGGAATTTATTTACATGGGCTCACTTGATTATAAAAATTAATTATTATTAATTTTATATAGTAAGTATTCCCAAGACAAACCCTCTCCAATAATATAAACCAATTTTAATACCTTAGGATCATCCATGGGTGACCATACTACCTTTCTATATTTCTTCATGAATTAATATATCTTTTTGTATTGTAAAAACCCATCCACTCATAGAATATTTATTAATAAAAGGATGGTTTAACATTGGTGAGGTATAAATCTTAACTTAGAATTTTAAATTTTATTTATAATAATATATCATATAAATAAATTAAGTTTATTAAATTTATAATAAAATTATACATATTTTTTATAATGGTAATGTAATCATTACAATCTTAATTCGTAAAATCTTTTGGAAAACGATAGTGTCGCTCCTGCAGACGTGAGAACTACCACCTTTATGAAGAGATGCAATTGATTTTTAATATCCTCATTACATAGATTATAATAAGGATTGATTTATTGAATATATTTGATATATAAAATTCCAAAAATATTATATTTAGGTTAATTATTATTTACATTAATTATTATAATCTGATTAAAATTGAATACATCATTTTTGCATTTTTACAACCTTTCATCTGCATTTATTATGGAATAAATATTTCTATATATACCTTATACTGATGAATATAAATATAAATAAATATTTATATGATATTTATAACCTGATTAATGATCATGAAATTATTAAACCATGTTAATGTTTATTGATCATGCCTTTCGCGCCATAAAAACATGAGAAACAAAGAAATTATAACCTGGAAAATCTATGTTAATCAAAAAATATTAATAAAAAGTGGATATGATATTATAAGTAAAAAATATATGGTTATATATATATTATTAATGTTGTATAACACTTGAATAATAAAGTTATATTTATTATACATAAATTTTGATCATGCATGATGAAATAAAAGAATTGATGTAATGGAATTATATTCAAATCCCATTTTATTTGGCATTATATGTTCATGAATTACCATTGAGAAAAGTATATGATCATTATCTAAAATATCCACATTAATCATCATATCCTTTTTTTTAATTATATAGAATACATCGTTCCTTCTAAAGTGGCAGATATAATATTATTAGGAATGTCTGCAATGATTTTTTATTCGACCAGATCTCCTTTAATTCCATGTCCATGTTTAATTTTATTTTTTCTGAAATGATTTTACTTTATATAATGAATGTTTAATGTTATTTTTACCCATTTTATAATTTAAAAATAATAATTTTTCAAAATATTCCATTCATCATCGGAATGAAAACCCTTTTACTAAATTATTGAACATAATAATTGTTTTCAAAATAATGAATTGAATGTAATTTCCCAACATAATAACACTAAATGTCTAAAATAAAAAATTGAAGGATTATTTTGTTTTAATTAAATCATTTCACAAATTATATTGCGATTTTTTATATTTAAAAAAAATTATTTAGAATTTAAAATAAAATTTATTGTGAAAAAATCAGTATTTATTTTAAAGGAATTATCATCTATGAAAACATCCATTTATGTTACTTATTATTTTATAGGGATATTATTTAATTATTCCATCTAAATTATTTATATGTATATTTATAATAATTATTATGATAATATTATTAATCTAATTTACTTTCTATTTTTTTGTTATGATGAAATGATGAAATATTTATGGACCCTATTTACATTATTTGGGTTATTATATTATGATATGATGAATTTTTTCTGGTCTTATGAAAAAATATATTAATGGTTTTTATTTTATTATGTGTTGGAAATTAATTTTATAGTCCACTAATCGATTGGAATTGGCATATAACTCAGCATGTAATTATCAAAAATAAGTTAATGTTCTTGGTATCCTATCAGAAATGAAAAGTGATACATGATCCAATATGGGAAGTACTTTATGATACCAATTCATTATTGTATGGGAAACGGGTTTTGATTAATGAGCCAATATGATTTTATGGAATAAAAATTTGTATTGGATGTATAAAATGTATACTATTCCTACAATGGTGCCACACATTTAGGACATGTTTTCAATGATTATGGTTTTACGTTATGGTTCTTGAATTATTAGTGAATATCTTTGATCAATATGATTGAAATTTTAATTGATAATGTTTTGTTCAATGAACCTTGATTTTGATTCATGATATATTTGTTTTGAAAATTTTATGTTATAATCATTATATAGTACACATATGTTTATCTTTCGTTTTCATGATAACATTGATTGATATATCAAATTTTTAACCATACTAATAATCTTAGAACACACGTTATTATGGTTATTATTCAAAGGGTATGATGAAAGGAATTAATTGGGGTATGATATGAATGGTACAATGTGAGAAGAACATTTTTAGATATGATGAAAAATGTAAACAATATTATATTTCTATCTTATGACACTATAGAAACAGAACCATTATGGTTATGGTGTGGATAATATTCTTATGTAATCAATATTTATCTAAAATGATGTTTTATTTATGTATAAAATTTCATATCTATAATAGTTTGTATAATATAAGGTGTTATTAAATCATTATAGATTAGTTATATAAAACATTGGTGAAAATATTACGGATAAATATATGTATATGGTAACATTCTATTGATTTTTTAGTGAGCATGGATGACATAATATAAAAATAATGTTCCATATATTTTGATGATTGTGTACTTATATAGACAATTCATGAAGTATATTTACTGGTAATATTATAGACCAACCATATTTTTATGTTACGATTCTTAAACATTCCATTTATAGTTTAGTTATAGGATATAACAATATGACTACATGTAGATAATAAATTATTGGAAATGAAATGATTACCCACATTTCAAAAATAAATATATGGGGTATGGAATATAAAATATTCTATTTTATCTCAAACAATATTCTTAGTCCATGAATCATAATGTGTTTCTAAAATTTAAATTTACGGGGAACCACACTATTGATTCTATTTTGTGGAAATATCCATATTATTTTAGTGGGTATTTTGATCGGATAGTTGTTGGGAAATGAATCACTTCCCTTTATAAAATATATTATTTTATCGAGTGCTCATAACATGAAACTTTTTTCATAGACATTTATCATTTGGTAGGTGAAGAATATAAATAATAAAATATTGTTAAGAATATTATGAAAAAGTATGAGATTATCATTATTGTTTGGTATTTGTTTTGTGGGTATTTTTTTGTAATTAAATCGGTCATATTATTCATACAATAATAGAGATCTTATTTGTTGAACTAAATAATATTTAAGATAAACCCAATGGAACCAATGATGCCCATTTTACAACACATTCCAAGTATGCATCGTGATTAATCCATTACACTAAAAGAATAGTTTTACAATTATTTACTCAATAAAAATCAATTATCTGAATAGAATTATATATTTGGAAATTTGATTGCAATGAATAAATCATTAAATATGTACAAAATTATTAAATATAAATTGGATATTTGATTTATTCACATTGTTCTGATAAGAACACAAAGATTATTTCTAATGAAAAATTGAATAAATATGATAGTGGAATAAAATGTATTTTATCAATATTAATAAAATTTTCAAACAAATATTAATGGAATTAATTGAATGGAATAAAGTGGTTTATTAAATCGTTAAATCATAAATATAAATAATGTGAATATTGAAATGTAGTGAAGCGGTAGGATGATACAATGGATTAAAATTCACACACTACAATTCATAAAATATATGTTTTATAGGTATTTTGAAAAAAAGTTAATAAATATATTATTTATTGATGGTTATTAGATTGAAAATTTATTATTCCTAAATAAGAAGGAATATATCATGTGATCAAAAGTGTAGAAGTGGGTTTCATGAATGACATGATGAAATTTTCACTTATCATTATCTTTAAAAAACTAATAAATAATTAAATAATGAAACTATCTACTATTTTATATCTATGTAATTTTTAATTGGAATTTAAATAAAAACCAAAAAAATATATTTCAAGTTTATTAAAAAAATTAAAAATTGTATAATGATAGAATGCCAAGTCTATATATCCACTCCGATTGAATTTTGTTTTAATGTGATTCCTTCAAATATTTTGTTTTCCCAATTAGTTGAAATTGGTATGATCATTTTTTTATATTGGATTAATTAATTTGGATCCCATATCAATTACAATGGAATTTAATCCACATATCAAATTCCATATGAAACTATTATTGATTATTAGTTCATGGATGAATATAATCTCTTAATGACTATTTATTCTATATTGAGGGACATAATTCTAACGACCTAAATTATTATAAATAAAATATCCCTTTTTATTTAATTAAATTTCTTATTATATACTGTTGTAATAAAATACCAAATGCACATATTTGGTTATTTATTATGGTATTTGAAATAATGTTATGTATCATTGTGGTTTTAATATAGCCGTTGATTGGAGATCCCATGATTACTATAAATATAGGGTTTTAACATATACAATTAACAAAAAAAGGAAATGATTACCTCAACCAGAAGGATCATACCCTATGAAGCCCATTTATTTGAGATGATGATTTATTTATCATATTTGTGATATCCCTTTATCCAATAACAATATTATATGTAATAATTTAAGCAATATAATAACAATTTACGATATATTTTCGGGCTCAGAGTAATCAAAACTCATACCATCACAATCGAACCACTATAAGAAAATCCCCCATCTCACACAATACTATTAAGGTGTATGCTAGTGTATTAAAGTTAAATATATCAATAACTGAGTGTTGTGATTTTGTATATAATAAATAATATATTTTCATCAAATTATTTTTACATTATAAATGATTTTTGTTTTCATACTATAAAACATGGGTATTATTTTTTTGGTAGCATTCAATTCAATTAAAGAATTTATTGTGATTAATTAATTTATTTTTTAAATAAATAATATTAAAATGAAATACGATTATTAAATAATTGTAACTAAATATAAATGGTCACATTGTTTTTATGAATTCATCGATACTTTTTATATGGGTTCAAAACTATCATATTGTAAAAAACACAGCATTTCCCAACACATTTGAACTATTATTTTAATTGTGAGAATAAAATTATTTAGAAAATTATTGTGATAAAATGAATGTTAATTTTTGAATCATAAAGTATAATTTATCCCATATTGAATTTTTCATAATTTTCTGAGTAATTATAATTTCCATGTAAAAATTTAGTAATACATATATATAGATGGTGTGTATTTTGACCTCATAATGACTAAAATTGATGTAATAAATACTATAATAGTTATTTGAATCCAAATATATGTTTCCCATTAAAATAATTTTATTTTATGTTTATATTACATTTATGAATCCTATTTATCCATTACTATATTTTAATGTTTTAAAATTCTTTTTTTGGAATGTCACACACCTACACATATTATAGGTAATTATTTTATTTTAATCAGCTAATTGGATAATAAAAAATTAAAACCCCCCCTATATTTAATTAACCATGGGAATGACATTTTTAAGGATTGTGGTTTTGGTTATTTTATTATATAGAATCAAGAACCTATAATTGTAAAATATTAAAAAAACCCCTCCTCTTTTCCAATATTGTCCAACACATGATCCCATATATCTTCAATAAAAATCTTGGGAGTGCATCATTACACTTACCTCAACTATATATAAACCTCATGAAGTGACCTAATCTCACATGAATCCCATTATGAAGCACTTTGTGTCAGACACTATTGTAATGCATTTTTTCTTTCTTTTTTTTGTTAAAGAATATTCGTTGGACAGTGTATTTTATCATCATTTACATATTATTGTATATGTCTTTCCATACCCCCTTACTATAAAATTGAATTTAAAATTATAATATACCCATTTATATATCATGAACCAATTTTATCTATATTTAAGTGATGTCGTTATACTGCCAAAATTTCTTACAATATCCTCTCTTTCTCAACTTTATTAATGAATATTCCACATTTTATTCCCTTTTATTTTATATTCATAATTTGGGGTTGTTTTTTATACATTCTCTAAACTACCCCTATGATTTATAAATAATGAGAGAACACTTTCATCCTCATTTATCTCTCTTATGATCATTTACATGATCCTTTTATGAAGTTGGAATTTCACCATGGGAATCCATGCCCAAATTAATGTTTTGTGAATTCCCACAAACAATTCAAAATAATAGTGTGGTCATTTATGAAAATATAATCATTTTATTTGACACATAAATGTATTTAGTTCACACACTATGATCATATAATAAAATATATTGAAAAATGATTTCATTTAGTTTTATGTATGTCAGACACATAAGCATTGGGAGAAAATTAATGTGGAAGATGCCCCTAGAATGACACAGAAATAAGATGTATTGTGTACTCTATAGTATTATAATACATCATTTTTGTCTATGTAGTTATCCTGATTCATTTAGGTTACATCTTCCATTATGATTTCTTGGCAGTGTACCTCAACCCTTGTTTATGATAAATTGATATAAAATGTTTCCACATTTCCCATCTTATGGTTATCGTGATATATTTTGACTAGTTATTCATTTTTTTATATTCCCCATTGATAATCTTATTTTCTATCATTTATTATCTTCTACATGCTATTCTTTTATTATTCTAATACTGGATTTTAGATCACAAATTTCATATGTATTTTCCCATGTCATCCACTATATTTTTAAGTATGTTGGAATATTTTGAGAATGTCAAAGAAATTTTCAGATATTATGATGTATTTTTGGTGTTAAAATAGTAATATGACATACCTATTTAGTAAATATACTATAATTATCTATAAAAAGGGTTTAATTATGTGACATCTTATGTAATAATTAATGATTTTTTTGTGTAATAATGAAACCGATTGTTATATTTTATAACCAATTAAACTTTTAGTTATTTTCTGGATTAGGATTTGAAAAACCAATTGAAAAATATAGGGATATTAAATTGTATAAGAAATCAAATAAATTTCTTTTTGTATATATATTTATTATTTTATCAATAAAATACATGCATGTTTGGATTATATATGCGGATGTGGTTTTGGAACTAATGTACGGAGCAATAATAACTATAAAAATGTGTCTCAAGCCTAACTCACAGGAACCTGGAAACTGAAAATGATCCATCATAAAATCTTGGATTGAAAATCCAATATGATATTTATTGGTAAATACATAATATTATTATGAACCATTATTAAAGGAACAAAAACTCCCATATTAATTTATTTTCACGAATAGACCATGAATATCAATGATTGAAGACTATAAATTCATAAGTTATGAAAATAGATGTAATTTAAAAGTTATTTCATTAACATCAATTGATTCCCCTGTTTTATGATTAACAGTTAAAAAATTTCTAATTCCATATTTTCCTTCTATATGAACCAATGTTTGTATATATGAGTAATCTAGTAAACAATTAGTGTGATGAGAAATGTTATGAATTACCAAAAAATGTCCAACCAAATGGGATTAGGAATCACAAACATCATTATGATACTCAATAATATTACTCATGTTCTAAATTGAATCATGGATAATCAGTGGCATAAAAATACCTCTAAGAAAAAGCATGCTCTAATTGAGTCCTTTATGTGATAAAGGACTCCATATATTCATGGATCATCTCAACCCTCAATCACGAATCTATGGATCAACATCAATGACAAGATATTCTATATATATATATATATTAATTTTATGAGAAAGAGAAAGTTATAACAGACATTTTTCATATCGATGTAGAATTTGATCAGTTGTAGACATTGTTCATAAATTAAAATCCTGTAGAAGATATCAAAGTGATGGGGCTGAAGGAATTCAAAAAAATCGATAAATATTTTTTCCAACACTCTCAGACATAAAATGGAATGTTATTTCCATTCACTCAAGAAAATATATGACCAAAATATATGTTTGTATGAGGAAATACTTAAAGGCTTTCATGTTATGCCTACAGATTTGTCATTACTATAAGGACCCGGCCTTAAAACCATACATAAGACTGAATTAAATGAATTATTCACATAGAGGATCATTTTAGGTTTATATTTTTAGAGAATTAGGATATAACTATTACATCTTAAAATATTAAAAAGTAGACACTTATACTAAGTTTCCTTAAAATAAAAACTCTTAAAAAGAAACATGTTCAGTTGCATGTTTTAGATAGCATGTCTCTCCAAGATCCTATCCATGACCCTATTCATCTTTAAGTCATGTGAAAAACATTTCAAAAACATGGTATGAGCATAAAAATCCCAGTAAAGGATACACAAAGAAAGAAAACTATTATTTTTTGAAAACAACAAGTAAACCATCAATAAATTATCAAAGTAATACTTTTACCCTTTACAAAGTAGTAAATACTCTTCACTGAATAAAAGATCATTTCTTACCCTTTTATAACCGAAGGATTACAATAAAACCCATATAAAGAACACAGAACATATAAAGGTATGTTGGGACATAAACATACATAAATGGAATAACCATACGGTCGACTTCTATAGATATCACTAAATGGAATAGCCATACGGTCAACTTCCATACCCAATTCATTGGAGGTTATAACGTAACCACCCATCCTGGTTTTCAAGACACCACCTGTCATATGGTTTATCATGTTACCACCCGTCAAATGTACAAGTACCATTATAAAATCATAAGACATAAAACAAATATAATACAAAGAAAACATTTCCACCTTTTGATCACAATATATAACATAAATATATTGACATAACAAATCCATTATAAAAATCATTTTCAATACCAAAATACATAAAAGTGTATATGGTATCTATTTAATTTTAAAAACATTACGGCTTGTTGAGGAAGCCAAAGGACAAATAATAATCGTGGCGGCGGAAAAGGACATTGTCACTATGTACGTTAAAATAAACAATCCTTTTTGTTGTTTAGTAAAACGGTTCGTAGAAAAAGATTCCCTTTAAATGAAAAGAAAATTCAAAGGTGTTTTATACAGCGTATAAATTAAAGTCTTTCATTAGAACAAAATATTCCTCATTGAAAAGAGATTGAGGTGAAGTCCCTTACAATGATGGTATCATATGATTAAGGATAAATCAATTACATAATTATGTGTGACAAATATAAATACACCCAATATAAGTGGATATTAAGGGTAAAGATATCGGATTAATTCACAAATATTCATAGAATGACATATTCATGGAGTAAAAATTTAACCCAAAGAATTGAAATTGAGTTATGAAGTTCCCTTTCAAAAATTCGACAGCCTAACGGCGTCACATTAAAATTAAAAAAAATAGATAATGAGAGAGAAAATGTTATCTCATCACATAGACATAAAATTTACATCAATAATGTTATAGAATAACAAATCCCAAAATTAAAATATCTAAATTAAAATACCCAACAAAAATAAGTCTTCTAAAAAAAGGAGGTGAAAGGTTCCCTTACCGATTTGGGTAACTTTTGAAATGTACTCCCCATGAAAGAAGGGTCATACAATGAAGATGTAAATAACCATAAATTAAATTATATTACACAACTAATAAAAAAATAGGTAGTTCATACACCACACAAAAGGAAATAGTGGAAAATTTATGATGAATCTCACAGGAACAAAAAGTGAGATAAAAACCCTCTACAAAAACATGGCAGCCTAACGGCGCCATATAAAACTTTCAAAAAATGGATTTATGATATCAAATAGAGTCTCTCATAATATTAACATAAAAATTATAGAATTAGGAATATAAAATAACATCCTCAAATATAAGAAAGATGAGCTTAAAACAAATGACATAAAAGAGAGTACTTAAAAATAAGAGAGAGGTAGGATCCTTTACCTCAAGTCTGACTTGTCTTGTTCATTTCATTATATTCCTGAAAACTAATCATTGGTAAATTTATAATTTCTTACGGACCTACTTTAAAGATTATTATTCAGTTCATATCACATATTATAATGTTATATAATTGGTTAATAAAGTGTGTTCATAATAGACATTGTTGTCGATGTTCGGTGTATGAGTCAAAATTGAACTTGTTGGAAAATAATTTTCCATGTAGTTATAAGTATCTCATATAAAGAACATTATTAATGATTTAAATATCATATATATCCAGTATATATTCATTTTATACTATTCCATAACATTTGGAGATAAAAATAAATGAAATGCACCGTTCATGGAGACGGTAGGCCATACATACGCATGAAAGCTACGTTCATTTCTTTGGAACATTAATGGAATTAAACACAGATGAGATATATATATATATATATATATATATTATAATTCCCTTATAATATATATGTTATATAGGTCACATAGGTTCCTCAATTTCATTTTTATACATTCCATGTAATTCATGAACGAGTCACATCACTTGAGGGGGCGGTAGTCCACACTTCCTCAAATTAAATTATCACATTTGCACAACATGAAAATCATAAAGTTGTGTATTAAATATAAAATAAAGAAGAATATAGAGGAAATAAACATAATATATATAATAAATAAATATAGTTCCATCATAATGACCACCATGAGAGGTGGTAGGAGAAGATAGAACAATCATCGTTTCGTGAGGCAGTAATTCTCTATCTATAGAAACAATATGTTCATTAACCATTAGACTGAGGTGTGTGTAAGTGTAGATCGAATCCTTCTCATAAAAACATCCTAGTATATTTTATATACTGGTTCTGTAACAAAATAAAGTAATAAAAAGAGTTTAGGGGGTTGGATAAGCAAAATAAAACAAAAGAACATAAGAGAGGAGATTACATTTAAATCGGGTAACTCCCTTCGGTTTGAACCAAAATGGTTTCCTGAAGAGTTTTATGCCTAAGGTAGGGCTTCTAGGATAAATAGAGGGATGTGGAGAGTTAAAATGAGCAGATTTTGGTCGACCCAAAGGTTTTAGATGAGTGGGTAGGAGGGTAGAGGTGGGGGCATTTTATTAGAGGGGGGAGGAGAACTCTTGGAATGTCATGAAAAGATACGTTATTATAAAATAATTTTCAGATATTAAAGGTCTGAAAATTATATATTTAGAGGTTAATGGAATAAGGGTTCTAAATACACCAATCCAATAATATTTTGACAAGTTTATGTCTTAATGTTTTCATTATCGTTTCATTTTATTTAAGTCATTCATTAATTAGGTAATCGATGCATCATCATGGTGCCATAAATAAATTAATTTATTTAATGTATAAAAATTAAAAAAAAATTCTATGATGTAGGAAATCTTATTATATTTACAATGAATTTTTATAGTCTAAAATATGACTTCTATAACCCCATGTAAAATGTTTTTTCATAAAACAATACATGTTCGTGACATTTTTATTTTAACTTTAAATAAAAAGTTATTATTGTCATTTTCTTACCCATGTGGCTCCATGGGGTCACCATGTTAGCCCATGGATTGTATTGGTCGGCCATGACTCATCCAATATGGTTAGGACATGTGTCAAGGTCATTTCATATTATTATAACATTATCTTTAACATAAATTACACTAATTACCTTTTATCCCGACTAATAAAACTTAAAACTTACTATTCACCAAAAAATTATTTTAATCACATTGAACCACATTTTACATCCTAATGACAACCATATATGTTGTATTTTTTAAAATAAAATCATAGAAGTGGTAATGTTTCATTTAAATGAAAAATCAATTTTTTTAACTAACACTTAGTGGTTTCACTATTCATAAAAAATTGATGTTTTTCCAAAAAATACCAAAAATTCCCCTTATGCTATATTTGATATTCCGAATTCAAAAATGATGTATATTTTAAAAAATAAAAAACAAATATGTTGCATTAATTAATTTAATAATTAATTCCCGCTGTCAAAACAAATAGCGTGTTTTTAATAAACAATATCTATTAAAAGATCGACACTAGTTTAGGTCCAATTTCAATGTGAAATTAATTCCAATGACCACCATTAGATTAAATTGGAAAAATATATTCTAATTGAACATTAAAACCAATTAAAAAGATGATATAATCATATAAATAAATTAGATTAAAATGAGGTTTTTAATTAAAATGCAACATTTTTCACTTATTCATTAAAAATGAACTTTATCAGAAAAATAACAAAAACATACACAAAATAAATTTTGATGTCCCGACTCTATAGAAGGATTTTATTTGGTCCAATAGAATGTATAGTAGTTACCAAAACTATTTTCAATGAGGGTTCGCCATCAAATGGTGATAAATCGACCCTTTAGTGAATATTATAGTATTTATGCTTAAAATTGAATTCTTTTATTATTTAGAGCCTTTATCTTTTATTGGATAAAAGTAAAAATATTTGACAAAAATATATAAAAATTTTGTAGTTAGTTCTGTTCATTCCTTCCATTACAATGTCTAGGAATTAACTACCATTTAGAATAATATTATTTTATTATTTGAGTGCAACGTAAGATTTCAAAGAAACTCATTTCTGCGTATTGGGTACGCCATCAAGCATAGCATTCCATTTAAATTAATATTAATATTTTATTCACAAATATGGAAAAATATGAAAATTTCATATTCTTTATTTACTTGGGGTGTAACATCCTTCCCCCCATTTGGGAATTGCGTCCTTATAATTTTAAAATTGGGGTTGGAAACTTCATTAGAAGCCCCACATCAAAAAAGGAGTAAATTAAAATAATGCTTTAAAAGAAAGAAATAAAAGTACTGAGGTCACCCTAGTTAACCCATACTAGGATTACATGTAGGAAAACATGGACATGGAAGAGAAAAAAATGTTCATGTTCTGATGGAGTGTGATTTAAAACAAGAATAGGAGAAAGTTAACCACAAGAAAATCACAAACATGTGATGGGTTAAACGGTATTTTATTCACCAGTAGGAAAAGTTAATAGACAACATTTTTGTTTTATGTTACTTTTCATTGAGGAATTTATTTATGATCTTAACTAAATCCTATGGAAACATACTTACTTGTCATGTATAATTTCATCTCTTACTAGATTTCTTACACAAACTCATATTTTCTCAAAAGGCGAGTATTTAGGATGACTTGTTCACATTAAGAGAGTTATAATAAACTTTTAGAGAATCACTTAATCCAAAAAAGAGAACTATATATTTCTATTGTATTTAGAACTTAACCAAAACCAAAATGTTAGAACAAGATCAGATAATCCAAAATATGATAATCGTTTATAAAATAGATAATCAATTCTTAATCTCCAAAATTTGTCCAAGAAAACCCAAAGTTCAATGAAGACCTTTTGATAAACAATTTGTCCATAAAATTCTTCAATGTAATCCAAACTACGATTGAAACCCAAATATTTGAAGGATTTAATCACATAGTCTTCCATGGAAAAAATTAACATTTATCTCCAAATAACAACAGTTTCTCTTAAAGTCTCATATTGAAAATAAATTAAACTTATCATATATCCTCCATGATAGGTCAATATTTTCCTAGATAACCCAAAATAAAATTATTCTTGATTCATAAAATTATATAACTAATAATAATTTTTCATACTAACTAGGTACTTCATGTAGTCTAATGGTAGGCGATAAATACTAGTCGAACATTGGTTGTGATTTCGATTTCCACAGCTTTGTCCGACGTGACGAGTTTTCACACGGTCTGCGTGTTGTCCTTTTTCCAAATTTATATAATTCTCAAAACATTCCACAAAAAGAGATAAAATCATCAAAAATAACCATAAAATAATTTAACCTGAAGTTTATCTCGTTCCTTTAATTTTCCAACATAACATAAAGTAACCCATAATTAACTCAAAATTAAGGATCATATAAACCCTAATGGTTTCCTTTATAATTACTACATGAACTTCCACACCAAGTTAGTCATCTCATACATGATTAATTAGAGAACTAACCAAGGTTAAAGTGGTTAATTATGCCTCCTGATAGTTGGTTTATAATAACCATGAGATTTATCATTGAATCCCCCATTTCATCCAGTCTCTTAATTATTGAACCCCCATTGTTTCCTTCAAACCCATTTTCACTTTGGTGCCTACTAGATCCATCCATATACTAATAACAAAAAATTTCATTGTGATTATATCATTAGAATCATCATATAATACTAAGATAAAATTATTCATGTTATCTTAAACTCATTCACTTTATCTAATACTATGACACTTTTTCAAATCCTAACCATTATGGTAATGTCACTTGTGCTTAAAGGATACCATAACCTCTAAAGTTTTCTAAACCGACCGTTCATACCAACTATAAGGACCCGTCCTTAAAACCTTACATAATCATTAAATAAATGAATAATTCACCTAGAGAATCATTTCAGGTTTAGAGTTTTAGAGAATTAGGACATAACTATTACATCTCAAATAATTACAAAGTAGCCACTTCTACTAAGTTTACATAAAATAAAAACTCTTGAAAAGAAACATGTTTAGTTCCTTGTTTTAGATAAGATGTCTTTCCTAGATCCCATATGTTACCCTATTCATCTTTAAGTCCTGTGGAAAACATTTCAAAAACATGGGATGAGAAATAACAAGCCCTGTAAAGGATACACAAAGAAGGAAAACTATTAGTCTTTTAAAACAAGAAGTAAACCATGAATAATTAATCAAAGTAATAATTTTCACCTTTAAAAATGAGTAAATACTCTTCACTAAATAAAAGATCGTTACATACCCTTTTGTAACCAAATGATTACCATAAAACACATATAAATAACATAGAACATATAAATGTAACTTA
This sequence comes from Viscum album, assembly GCA_963277665.1. Classification (NCBI taxonomy): domain Eukaryota; kingdom Viridiplantae; phylum Streptophyta; class Magnoliopsida; order Santalales; family Viscaceae; genus Viscum; species Viscum album. Next base: position 495,287,610 of record OY728123.1, on the reverse strand, counting down.
GGACTTAAACATACTTAAATGGAATAACCATACGACTTCCACAATATCACTAAATGGAATATCCATACGGTCGACTTCCATACCTATTGAATTGGAGGTTATAACGTAACCACCCATCCTGGTATTCATGACACCACTCGTCATATGGTTTATCATTCAACCACCCATCAAATGTCCAAGTACCATTATAAAATCATAAGACATAAAACAATTATAATATAAAGAAAACATTCTCTAATTTTGATCACAATATACCACTAAAATATATTGCCATAAAAAATACATTATAAAAACCATTTTCAATACCAAAATACATTAAATATTATATGATATTTATTTTATTTTAAAAACATTACGGCTTGTTGAGGAAGCCAAAGGCCAAATAATACTCGCGCCGATAGAAAAGGTCATTGTCACCACGTACGTTGAAATAAACATTCCTTTTTTTCATTTTGTAAAATGCTTTGTAGAAAAATATTCCCTTTGAATGAAATGAAAAGTCAATGGTGCTTTATACAGTGTATAAAAAAAGTCTTTCAGAAGAACAAAATATGCCTCAATGAAAGGAGATTGAGATGAGGTCCCTTACAAAGACGGTATCCTTAGATTAAGGATAAATAAATTATTTAATTATGTGTGACAAATATAAATACATCTAATATAAGTGGATATTATGTTTAAAACAATCATATTAATTCAAAAATATTAATATAATGACATATTCAAGGAGTACAAGTTTAACCCAAAGAAATGAAATTGAGTTAAGAATATCCCTTGCAAAAATTTGACAGCCTAACGATGTCACATTAAAATTTAGAAAATGAGTTAATGAGAGAGAAAATGGTATCTCATCACTTGGAAATAAAATTTAAATCCATAAGGATATAGAAGAAAATATCCCAACATAACAATATGTAAATTAAAAGACCCAACAAAAAGAAGTCTTTTAAAAAGAGGAGGGTGAAAGGTTCCCTTATCGATTTGGGTAACTTTTGAAACGTACACCCCATTAAAGAAGGGTCATACAATGAAGATGTAAATGCCCTTATATTAATGTATATTATACAAAGAACACAATAATGGGAAGTAAATACACCACATAAAAGTAAATAGTGGAAAATGTAGCATGAATCACACGGGAACAAAAAGTGAGATAAAAACCCCTTAAGAAAACTCGGCAGCCTACCGGCGCCAAATAATACATTCAAAAAATGGATTTATGAGATCAAATAGGGTCTCTCATAATATGAACATAAAAATAACATAATGAGTAATATAAAATAGCATCCCCAAACATAAGAAATATGAGCTTAAAAGAAATGACATAAAAGAGTGTACTTACAAAGAAGAGAGAGGTAGGATCCCTTATCTCAAGTCTGAATTGTCTTGTTCGTTTCTTTATATTCCTGAATAATAAACTTTTCTCAATTTATAATTTCATAAGGACCTCCTTTAAAGATTATTATTAAGTTCCTATCACATATTATAATGTTATAATAATGGTTAATAAAGTGAGTTCATATCAGACGTTTTTGTCGATGTTTGGTACATGAGTCAAAATTGAACTTGTTGGGAATGAATTTTCCATGTAGTTACAAGTAAATCATCTCCAAAAAATTATTCAGGATATAAATATCTTATATATCCATTATATATTAATAATATACTATTCCATCACATTTGGAGATAAAAAAATGAAATGCACCGTTCATTGAGACGGTAGGCCGTACGTACGCATGAACGCTACTTTCATTTCTTTGGCACCTTAATGGAATTAAAAACAAATGAGATATATATATATATATATATATATATTATAATTCCAGTAAAATATATATGTTATATAAGTCACATATTTTCATCAATTTCATTCTTTATACGTTCCATGTATTGCATGAATGAGTCACATCACTTGAGGGGGCGGTAGTCAACACTTCCTCAAATGAAATATCGCATTTGCAAAACATGAAAAGAATAATGGTATGTATTAAATATAAATACATAAGCATATAGTGGAAGTAAATATAATATATATCATAAATAAATATAGTTACATCATAATGGACACCATGGGAGGTGGTATGAGAAGATAGAACAATCATCGTTTCGTGAGGCAGTAATTCGCCATCCACAGATACAGTATGTTCTTTAACCATTAGACAGAGGTGTGTGTTAATGTAGCTAGAATATATCTCATAACAACATAATAGTATATTTAAGATACTGGTGTTGTTACAAAAAAGGAATAAAAAGAGTTTAGGGGGTTGGGGAAGAAAAATAAAACAAAAGAACATAAGAGAGGACATTACCTTTAAATCAGGTAACTCTATTTGGTTTGAACATAAAGGGTTTCTTGAAGAGAATTATTCCTAATATAAGGATTATAGGATGAAGAGAGGGATGTGGAGAAATATAATGAACCGATTTTGGTCGATCCAAAGGTTTGAGAGGTGTGGGTAAGGGGGTAGAGGTGGGATCCTTTTATAAGAGGGAGGAGGGTCACTCTTGGAATGTCATGAAAAGTTACATTATTATAAAACGATTTTCGGATATTAAAGGTTGAAAAATTATATATTTCTATGATAAGGTGATAAGGGTTCGAAATCCATCCATCCAATAGGTTTTTTACAAGTTTATGTCTTAGATTTTACATTATCGGTTCATTTTATTTAAATCGTTCATTAATGAGGTAATCGCTGCATCATCATGATGTCATAAATAAATTAATTAATTTAATGTCTAAAAATATTAAAAAGAATAATATGATGTAGGAAATATTATTATTTTTCCAATTAATATTTATAGTAAAAAATATGACTTTTATAACCCCATGTAATTTTTTTAGTAAAACAAAACATGTTTGTGACATTTTTATTTTAACATTAAATAAAAAGTTATTAATGTCATTTTCCTACCCAAGTGGATCTATGGGGTCCCCAAGTTGACCCATGGATATTCTTGGACTTCCATGACACATCCAATAAGGGTAGGACATGTTTCATGTCATTTCATATTATTATAACATTATCTTTACTTTAAATTACACTAATTACCTTTAATCGTGATTAATAAAACAAAAAAGATACTATTTACCAAAAAATTATTTTAATCCCATTGAACAATATTTTAAATCCTAATGACAACCATTTGTGTAGGATTTTTGAAAATATAATCACAGAAAGTGGTAACGTTTCATTTAAACGAAAAATTTGTTTTTTTAACTACCACTTAGTGGTTTCACTATTAATCAAAAATTGAAGTTTTTCAGAAAAATACCAAAAACTCAACCTAAGATATATTTGATATTCCAAATTCAAAAATGATTTCTATTTTAAAAAAATCAAGACATAAAAGTTCCATTAATTAATTTAATAATTAATTACTGCTATCAAAACAAATAGCGTGTTTTTAAGAAACAATATCTATTAAAATATTAACACTAGTTTAAGTACAATTTCAATGTGAAATTAATTCCAATGACCAACATTGGATTAAATGGTAAAAATGTATTCTAATTTAACTTTAAAACAAATTAAAAACATGATATAATCATATAAAAAAATTAAATTAAAATGAGTTTTTGAATTAAAATGCAACTTTTTTCACTTATTCATTAAAAATGAACATTATCGGAAAAATAACAAAAACATACACAAAATAAATATTGATGTCCTGACTCTATAGAATGATTTTATTTGGTCCAATAGAATGTATAATAGTGACCAAAACTATTTTGAAAGATGGTTCACCATCAAAAGGCGATAAATCGACCCTTTAGTGAATATTAGAGTATTTATGATTAAAATTGAATTCTTTTCTTATTTTAAGCCATTATCTTTTATTGGATAAAAGTAAAAATATTTGAAAAACATATTAAATCATTTTTTATATAGTTCTGTTCATTCCGGCCATTACAACTACTATGTGTTAACTACCATTTAAAATAATATTATTCTATTATAAGATTGCAACGTAAGATTTCCAAGAAACTCGTTGTTTCGTATTGGGTACGCCATCGAGCATAGTGTTCCCTTTAAATTAATATTATCTTTTTATTAAAAATATGGAAAATATGAAAATTTCATATTCTTTATTTACCTGGGGTGTTACAGTTACAACCAATTTCAAAGTTAAATGAATCATTAGTGGGCTTGAAGCCTGTCCACAAGAAGCCCTACAGATCCAAAACATTGACCACTATGAGAAAATGTAATGATGTGACCTCAATGTAGAAATGGAATTCAATGAAACTCATGATTATCATGGGGATAGGAAGTGTAAATTGGATTTTAATTCTTGGCGGATCGATTGAGAAATATAATATGCTATGAAATTCTAAAACTACCCTTTCCATATGTGGGGAAAGAATAACCTAATAAAATTTTTAAATAGGATGAATAAATGCATTAGTTGTAGGAAAAAAGGTTACCAAGAGAAAAACATCCAATATAGAAACCCTCTACTATGATGGAGGAAAGGAATTCTCTGGTCAACCCTCAAGGAATTTCTCCTTGCATCAACTGCAAGGAACTATGAAACATTGAAAACTAATTCCCTATTCGAAGTGTTTTTTTAGGAAACAGACAACCAAAAATGACATATGGGGATATTTTTCCATCATAAACACATAGGTTAATCCCAAAAATTATGTGGTGATAGGTATAATAGTGATTAATTCATCAATAAAAATATACTTTTTGATTATGGTTCTTTTTATTCATTCATATCCTTATTTTTTATTTGATATATTCAAAAAACAACATAAAGCATTGATGTAGAGATATCAGTGGAAAAAAATTGATTTAATTATTGCATCTCAATTAGATAACACTTTACATCTCAATTATTGTTTTATTATCTTTATAATACATCATTTCATACATCAATTAGTGGAATTTGAGGAAATTATATAGATGGATTTGTTTTTCCTAAATAGATCCAAAATAAACTGCAAATAGTAGAAAATCACTCTCTATATTGTGAATTGACCCTGGATTTTATAGAATTTCATGGAGGTGGATTATTCCTATTTATCACCTTCATCTCATGAATATATATTATTTCCATATGAGAAACTATGTCGATGTAAAATTATAGATTCTATGGAAGGAAAAATTCTCAAATTCATCCCTATTGTGTGGGAATAAGCTGATGTGTTTTCCAAGGAATTATCTATTTTTCATCCTAGCCACGTGGTTAAATTTTCCATAATGATTTTCTCAAGGGGAGTTTTCGTTATCCAAGAATTCATATATAATGGTTGTTGTGAAACGTGATGATTTAATGAAAGAACTACTGGTGAATTTGGATAATGGTTTTATATTATCATGTCAATCAACATGGGGTTCAGTAGTCCTATTCATCATGTAGAATGATGGGTCAATTCACATTTGAATTTATTGTCATGATCTCAACAATATCACGATAATGAACAAGTATCCTCTACCTCGGATTGAAGACTTGTTTGACCAGATATGGGTTAAAATAAAATTATCCAATGTGGTTGTTCGGTCAACATATTATAATATATGGATGAAGAAGTAAGATATACCAATTATCTATTTTTCATACATGCTATGTGAACTATGAGTTCAAAGTGATTCCATTAGGACTCACTAATGTTCCAAAAATCTTCAGGGACATAATGATTAGAGTCACTATAGATTAACTTAACAAATTTTTTCACGTCGTTATAGATTATATTCTAATATGTTATAACAGAAAGTGGGCATGGGGAGAATATTATTATTTAGATATAGACCATACAAAAGGAGAAGCATTATGAAAATTAGAGAAAATGTGATTTAAAGGTGAATGAAATATAATTGTTGTGGAATACAATCAGAAGAAATGAGATATCAGTAGACCATTTAAAAATAAGTGGAATTGAAGGATGGATAAGGACCTATTCAAGGAAAAATATCCATATATTCCTTAGAATTGATAGGTATTATAATATATTTGTAAAAAATTTCTCATGATGGTCAAACCCTATTACTAAGATATCTTATAATGGAGTATGTTTTTCTGGGAATGATGGGTATGAAAAGAGATTTTGGGTTTTGAAAAGGAGGATTATCACTAAACATTTTCTCAAACTACCAACATTTGGATATATTTTCATGGGATTTAAGAACTCATATAATAAGGTATTGGGCTGGGTGTTAATGAAAAATGAAAATTTCATACCATGTGACTCAAGATAATTAATTTTTTTTTAAAAATCTACCGAAAAAATCACATGGTTTTCAATTTAGTGATATTCTATTTTATAATTAGGTCACATTTCCAATTTTGTGAGATATGATAAATTTATATTGATATAAAATTCCTTAATTATATATTATAACAAAAAGAGCTAAAAATGAACCAATGATTCTAGTTAGATGTAATCAAAGACATTGAATCCTAAATCCATTACCATCTTAGGAAAGTGAATAATTTTTAATATTATCTATGTAGAATGTATCTGGTAGTTCATTTAAAGATGATTATTGAGGGGGATCATAACATCTAATATTTGGAATGGTGGTCATGGAAATCATAAATGTTGGAACAACATTAATACATTCCTAAATGATTTTATAGTCATATCTTTTGATGAGGTTAAATTACACTAACTGATATGATGTGAAATTTATAAGAAATTTTAATCTATAAGAAAATTTAAATCCTTAGATTTCAGTGTTAATGAAGAAGGGTTTGTCGGATTTTGTTCTAGATTATCAAAACAAACAAATCCTATGTTAATGAATTATATTTTGTATTATTCATATAGATAATACAATTCTATAAATATTAGATCAAAAAATGATGTATCATGATCTATAGGAACTCTATGTTTAGAAAAATAGAAAGAGGAGATCACATAATATATATAAATATGCCTAGAATGTCAGTATGTAATGGATGGAGGTGTATATTCAAAGGGGATGATGAAACCATTACCCATACCAACATGGAAATTAGACAATATAACCAAGGAGTTTGTACCCAGAATTATGAATTCATCTATATGAAACAATCCTATCTGGGTTGTGGTGAATCATATTATATAGATGTTAACACTTCATTGAAATTAAAGAGACTTTCTCACGTGATCAACTTGAATGGACATTCATTAGAGAAGTGGCATTGAGAAACACTACCATTATATACGATTGTGATTTGATATTGACCCCAATGTAATAGAAACATCTCAAACATGCTCTAAAAACAATGTTAAACATGAATCCATCTTATCACCCCATAACAGATGGCCAATATTAGCGAACTATCTTGAATCTTTTGTACATGATGAGAGCAGGCTCAATTAACATCAATGGAGGATTGGATCAATATATTCCTCTAGTCATTTTTCATACAACTCTCGAGCAACCGAATGGTTCCCTCAAATCCCATTATGAGATGAGGTGTGAAACACCTACTTGCTGGGATGATGTTGGGGACAAAAAACATCTAGGTCAAGAAATGGTTGTAGAAATTATGGAAAATGTTAAGACCATTCATCAGCACAATATTGCTGCAAAGAGTCTACAAAAGAGATATAGTGACAATAATTGATGAGAACATGATTTTATGGTTGGATAGATGGTATTACTCTATATATCCTTATAGAAAAATGTGAGGAGATTTTGGATGATGTGAAATTTTAGCCAAGATACATTGGTCTATTTGAAATCCTTGTTCGCATCCATGTAATGACCTACTAAATAACACTCCAACCAATCCTATCTCATGTACATGATGTATTCAATATATCCCTTTTTAGAATGTACATACCAGACCCCTCACATATAATCTATCTAGATGTGTTACCATTGGATAAAGATATTTCTTAAGTGGGTCATCTGATTATTAAAATATATTGTATAGAAAATGTTCTACAAGTTTAGAGAATGCTCCTTTTTAAAGTTTTTTAGATAAACCAAAATATTTAATTAGTTGTGTGGGAACCAGAGGAGGTTAAAAAATTGAGTTACCCTCATCTGCTTTATTTTGGGAAACTAATATTTTGAGGGAGATATTTCATTAGAGAAATACACTATAACAACCAAAATGTTTATAAATAAAATACCATTTTTGATTAAATTAATTTTCCAATTAGGCAATATTTTCATAAAAACCCATAAACATGTTTTATAATAAATGATTTGATTTAAAATATCATTTAGTATCATTACTAATATTTTTAAAACCATTGATCATTTTTGAAATGATTAGTATAAATATAGCATTTTTACATATCATATTGAAAAAAAATTATAACCTCAACTAGTAGGATCATACCATATAAAGTCCATTAATCAAAGAAATCATTAGATATTGAATCAATATTCCATTCCAAAGGCCTATCAAAATTTAATATCCATCAAAATAATCATGAGTGACACCGTTTATGGAATATGGTCAATCTTATCGAGATCATGGCCAAATCCGTGTTTTTTGAACAACCCCATTTTTGTCCCACCATCAGACACCTTACTCTTAGGGAATACAATAGTGTTGTAAAGGGATTTGATTCAAGAACCAATTGATAAGATTGTGAAAAAAATAAGGTTTATAATTTTTAAATATTATTATTTCATTATATATAATTCTTATTTTGATTTTATAATATTAAAATAAAAAAATTTTTGGTTAATATTCAAGTCGATTAAGGAATTTATTATGATGAATAAATATATTTTCAATATAAATAATATATTAATAAAATAAAATTATTAAATAATCTTTATTTAATATAAATGTTTATATAGTTTGTTATGAATCCAAACAAACTTTTTATTGGGGTTAAAAAACATTTATTGTCAAAAATGAATATTTTCTCAATAAATTCCAATTTTTATTTTAAAATATAAAAACAAAAATATATTGAAAATATATCATATAATATGATTTTTATTTTTGGAATCATTATGTATAATTTATTTAATGGTTAATATTTTAGTATTTTTTGTGTTATTTTAATTTTCTAGTAAATTTTCAATTCTATATAAATATATGATTTGTGTTATGACAACATAATGACCTAGAATTATTTAATAAATACTATATTGGATATAGATTGAATAATATATTCCTTCCCCTTAAAATAATTTTAATTTATATTATTTTATTATTTCTATAAAACATTAATAATCATAAAAAATCGATATATTTTATGTTTTTAAAATCATTTCATTAAGGGTGTGACTCAACTCCACATATGCAAGGTAATAATTTGTAAGTGTTCAGACCATTATATAATTAAAAAGATATAACCTCCCCTCATGGATAGAATCATATGTCAAAATTTATTGGATGGTTTGTGGTTTTGATTATTTTATTATATAATGTCCAAACCCTAATTTTATGAATTATTAATGAATTCCCCCTCTTTTCATATATATCCCACATAAAGGTCCATTATATCTTAACTGAATATTATTGGATCATATAATTATCCTACCCTAACATCTATACAATAATTCCAAAGCACTAGAATCTCATAATAATCACTTTTTGTGTTTTGGGAATCACAAACTCAGGTAAAAGATCTTTTTTTTCTCCATATTATTCATGTTTTCTTTTTACCCTATGTATTTGTATTCATTTCTATATGTTAGGATATGTCATTATATAACAATATTACTATCCAATTTATGATAAAATAATTATATACAACATTCTCTCCCGTCATCCAATTTTATGAATTTTTATGTGACGTAGTTATGCAGATGAAATTTCATAAAGGATCCTCTGTTTCTCCCAGATAATATAGAATCTTATACATTTTATGCCCTATTATTTTCTATTTATAATGTTGTGGTGTGTTTTTCCACATTCCCCTTACTTCCCATATAAATTCTAAAGGATGATAAACTACTTTAACTCTAATTAACAAATACCCTGAATATTTACATGATCTGATTATGCAACAAAAATTTTCCCATGGGAATATATGAAAAATAGAATGTGTACTGAATACCCATACACAATTACTAACAATGTTTTTCATATTTATAAACATATAATAATTTTTATATAGTGTTATATAAATTTATTCCGGACTCCTCGATTATGGAATAAAATATCATGAAAAATGAATCCTTGTTGTATGATCTCTATGGCACACATAATCATGGGAATGAAATTAATGTTATGGTTGAGACAAAAATTATTTATTTCATCAATTAATTGATTAATTTTTAGAATAATGACAACTAATTTTGAAACAATAATTGAACCTTATTGTTTTTTATAATTTTCTAATTATGAATTTTTTACAGTGATCCTTGTCATATGTTAATGAAGTAGTGATTTAACTGGATTCCACATTTCCCATGTATGGTTATCCATATATAGAATGATGTATTATATACTTTCCACTTATTCCTCATTGATATGCCTATAGTATAATATTTATTTTTTTTCTTATATTTATGATTTTTTTCTTCCCTTAATTGGATTTATATATCTTACAAATTTATTATGTATTGTCCTCGGTTATCCCAAGATATTTTAAGTATATTAGAATTGTTTGATCGTGTAAAATATGTTTTTGATAATTTTTATGTATTCCATATATTAAATTTTTTATATAATGTACAAATTTCCAAAGTACAGTATCATTTTTGATCATTATGGTTGTATTAATTGTAATTTAATGTTACTAATCAAGAATTAATGTGTAATAATTAGCATTATTGTTATATGAATTCAAATATGAGGTGGGTACCAATGTACTATGGTTGGTGAGGAACATTACATGAATTAAAGGCCTATTGTATTATTTTAAATATATTTCTATATAGATTTATTTCATGGTTAGCCTCGGAATCATGATGTTGGATTTTCAATATAACTAATTAAAATTATTAAATAAATTTGAATAACTCTATATAGAATGAATCTATTTAAGAAAAATTAATTGAAGAATAATGTCCATTGGAATATTGAACAAGGATTATTTTTTCCTACTGTGTCACTATTGGTGAACTGGATATTTATTGTTAAGAAGAATGATGGTCTAATGAATCATTTGACTTATAATTGGGATTATAATGAGGTCAATAAGAATATAATTTTTTACGGAAAAAAATTAAAACTATTATACATCATATAAGGGAATCCCAATATTAAAATAAAAGTTTTTTTAATGACCAGATCTAGTTTTCACTCAATCCCAACACCCATCCTGATCTGTCACATACCCGAAGGGAATTATCAATACCCATGGGCTAGTGATCAGCACACAGTCATTGAATGAAAAAATAGAGTGACTTTTTTTCCCAACCATAACAACAACATATTATACATTTATAGATAATGAAATAATTAAAATATGTCTAAAAAAAATATTCCATAACTATAATGAAACAAGTGGAAATAGAAAAATAGAGATAATATATAAAAAACCCAAAAGACAATTCTGACTTCAAAGGAATTAAGACCAAACAAGTACTCTAACGATGGAATTGAAAAAATCCAACAATCTCTCCCCAGACAACTAATACTATCTCACATGAACAACACTACCACACTATAGTGACATGCTTCTCCCAGACCTAGATGACAATCAGTGATCTACACACCACTGAAGCAGTTTTGGGGGTGTGTTCTAACAAGCTCAGTAAGATCCCTCCTAGGTGTTCCCTATCATATCACTATAAAAAAATAAATAGTCTCATTTTTAATATAAAATATGGAAGGATAATAAGTAAATCAGTTTTATAGAAAAAATAGAAAACATACAACATTTACATAGTTCTAAAAAAATAATTTTATAATAGTTTGAATGTATATTTTCCATAAAATTTTTCAATGACCATATACATTTATATCATGGAAGACTCCTAATGGAAATGAATAAAAAATATAAGCAGAAAAATGGGCCTAGGAACAAAGGAACACTCCATGGGTAATTCTCGCAAAATTTAAATATCGGTCCCCTAAAACAATATTCCTAGAAAACATATGAAATCCCCAGTACAAGACTCCTTAATAATCACAGAACAATAGATGATGGCCTCATGCTAAAACTCCCACCTATGTACCAAAGTTTATTCATGATCTCAATTTCACATACCAATTTCAATGACATGAAAACAATTAAAATTCATTTATAATCCACTAATCAAAAAACATTGAAAACAATTTCTCATTCAAAATCATTTCAAAACATAAAAAACAATAATTCCAATTTATAAAATCGATTTTATAAATCCATTGTAATAAAATAACATTATTATAGTCTATAGGTGGAACCGGCTACATGAAATTTTCAATTGCACAAGCCTGGAACGAAATCCAAAATCCATAACGAAACCACACTGCACCAATAAAGACCAAGGAATATAATATACAATAGATTGATTCAAATTAAATCACAAATTTTCAGAAAAAGACAGGAGACTCACATCCCTCTAAAAAGGATGCTCGATACACCACTACCAAAGATGGAAAAAGGATTCCAAAATGATATCACATAATGGATATTGTATAATAACACATTAATCATCCATCTTAGATTATCATATCTGATAACACATGGTTGGGGTGCTATCATTATTAATCAAAACAGAGAATTAGAAATAACACATCCTAGAGAGAAGCACCACAGACACTACGATGAACTGAATCTGATTAGATCAATCTAGAATGGGAGAAGTCTCTAATAACTAAAAAGGTTATTTTTTGGTTCAATAATGAATAAGAGATGAAGGAATGACTAATAAAAAATAGAATAATGTTTTACATTACTATATGTGTGGGATGGATCAAGATATGGACCCATTTTTCATGATGTCTAGGCCACTATAGATAATTTAAATCAAAATAAAAATTGAATCATGTTAAAAACTACCATTTAATCCCTGAATGACAAGTTCCTTAGATATACTATGTGAACTAGTTCATTACAGTTAGTACATGATGTGAACCTTAGTTATATGGTGTGTACTTTCTCTACATCCTACAGAAAGACTAGAAAAATACATCCTAAGGACTTGAATATAGAAGGGAACATTGAAAGAGGGAAAAATAATTTGATTAAGGTATCAATATGTTCCAAACTCTCCAATATAAACACTTTCTATATTTAGGAATACATTTGGATAATGTAACCCATGTAAAGATATGAGGCCATTGCATCCCTCATTATTGACCCATGTTCCCAAATATTATTCGAATTTGATCCTTGTTTCTATAGAACACTTACCAACAGAATAAAATTTCCACATGATACATTCTCTTGAGTTTCAATCATCTCAACATGTTTATCCAAAATAGAAGCATCTATGTCTAACACAATTTCATTGGAACTCATAATTTTAGTGTGATCAGGGCGATACTTCTTGAGTTGAGATATATGGAATCATCATGAATTTACATCAAATAAGCCAGCAATTCTAATAGATATTCGATTTTCCAAATATTTTCATTGATCTCAAACAGTCCAACATATCTCAGATCCAGCATTACTTATCCTCCAAGTCAAAACATAATATGCAATTTCACTATTTATACTCGTCCACCAAAATAATCATCTCTTGTCACAATAAATTAGTTCAAAACCATTATGAATTGTCCATGAAGAGATATGGCAATAAGAAAAACATAACTATTCATTTGTGCATGGATAAAAACATGCTTCTCAAAGTGAAGTATGCCATCTGAAGAAAGATACCTACTAGTAATAGTCTCCCAAATATTATTATTTTCTTGAGTCTTCTGAAACCCAAAATCAGGTTGTTGACATTGGAAGACAGAATCTATGAGAGAAGATGACAATGGAACACTATTAAAAACCATACCCGATAATTCTTCTGAGCATCCAAGTGAAATTGAGGTAAAATACCCATAAGATGACACTACTCCTTCAATTCTAGAACTACTTGTGATGGTACCTTCTTACTTACATATTCTTTAATTAAATTCCATTTCCACATAGTATAGATGATGTCAATGTCTAATTTATGATGGTATTCTACCCATAATCTCTTTCTGATATTCAAGTCCTGTTGGAAAAAGATATATCTTAGACTCTTATGATCATAGAAAACTATGAACGTCTCCCCAAAGAGATACTACCTATAGAACATAAGATAATTCTTCCTTGCTTAAAACTCTAAAAAATTATTTTGTTAGTTCTTCTCATAAGCATGGAGTTGATGAAAGCAGTATGCTACCACATGATCATATTACATTAGCAAAAAATCCAAACCAACACTAGATGTATCAAAAAAACACCACATACACCTAACGAGGTACAAGTAATATTATAATAGGATTCGATGTCAGATGTCAATTCAGATCATCAAAGGAAGACTAGCTATATTCAACCCATGAGAATTTCACTGCTTTATTGGTAAGAGCTTTCAAATGTGATACCAGCTTAGATAAATCCTTGATGAACTATCTATAGTATCCAGCAAGCCCAAGGAAGTTTCATATATCATGAAAAAATATGGTTTCATCCAAGGAAATATAGTTTTCATTTTATTTGGATCAACTAATAAGACTTGATCAGAAATTATTTTCCCCATGAACATCACTTCATAAATCTAGAATTTTCTTTTAAAAGCATTCCATACAGATGGTTATTTCCTTGAATCTCCATAACCAAAATCATATGGTTTTCATTATAATTCGTGGAAATTGGATAAACAATAATATCATCCATTAAAACTACCAAAAATGTATTATGATTTTGGTAGAATATCTGATTCATCAAGGACACAAAACTATAGGAGTATAAGTGAGACTGAAAGGAATCATGCTATATTCAAAACGGCCAAAACTGCACATAAATGGTGTATTTGTTATATCATACTCCCAGACACTGATTAGGTAAGCCCAACCTAATATCAATCATTGAAATCTATTTTATCCATTCAAATTATTAAACAAACCATCCACATGAGGGAAAATATATTTTTTCTTAATGATTACTCGGTTTAAAATTTGATAGTCCGCACATATTCGTTGTGAACTATCTGTTTTCTTGGCAATGACCACTAGGGATTCCCATGTTGAAACACAAGGCTGGAAAAAACTATTCTCTTACTGTTTTTCTAATTGAGTCTAGTGTAATATATACAATGATGGTGCCATACAAGAATAATGCCTTGATATTAGTAGTGTTCCTAGCAACAAGACAATTATAAAATCTACCTCCCTCTCTAAAGGATGGCAACAAAAATAATCTGGGATATTGTTAATGAAATATCAAACCACAACATGTATATCACCAACAGAGGAAACTTCATCGGTATGAAACACAATGGTTGATAAAAAACTTCTTTGATTTGTGTGGGGAGACCCTGAACGATTTGATTTCAGATACAACACCCATTGAAAAACAAGATAGCTCCTTTAAGCCAGAGGAGTCGAAACACGTTGATGATAAAAATAAACCTATGCTCTATGAGTAACATGGCTATCCATAACAATGATGTAATTAATTATATCGATATCAATAATGAGAAAAACACTATACCAACATCATATCGGCTATCATGAATGAATAACATGTACCTTAGATATGCTTCTATTTTATCTTTCTAAGAGGTGTCACAAACTCAATTATAATGGGAATAATATTCATTGAAGATTAACCATATAAACAAAATGTGTGGATATAAATGAGTGTGAGAAACCTATATAAAACAATTTAGTAGCTATAAATGCTGAAAAAATGAGTGTACCTCTCATAGTTTCCAGACATGTATCGACTTCCATTAGACACTCATCTATAGCATGTAATTGCATTAGTCATGTGGCTTGTGTCTAGATCCCTGTATTCATTTAAGCTTCTGATTGCACTGTAGTAGCCTCTAGAGTCGAGGAACCCTAACCATGCTAATGTATATTTATATCCTGACAAAAACAATGTATATGACCATCACATCCATAGCTATTGGACGTTATCATGGGTATAGGATAACAACGTCTTGTGTGACCCCATTTCTAAACTGGTAGGAAGACATAGGAACACATCCAGTTGCAATGGATGGTGCAGATGGGTCACTTAACAGAGACCCACCTCCACCACTCATACAACGGTCATGTCACTTCTTCTTCTTCCAATGCACACAACTAAAGTTATCAGTAGTTATAATAGAAGTTGCGATAAAGATGAATTTTATTTCCTTTTACATCACTTCCATCATTTCCATTTCAATTGTCTCTACATAGGTATAAATATTAAATATTAACACATACAAATTATTGTCAAATCACAAACCATGAAGTTACTTCTACGCCTTCTGATGGTCATTCCATACCCCATCTAGATAATGGAATACAGGCTCAACAAACTTGTTGTTGTAGGCTGACACAAGATACACACCCTTCTGCAATGATATGAATTCCATAGATATATACTGTATCAATGTATCTAGAAAGAAACTGTTGAAAAATAGTGCTTCGAAACACTTTCAATCTAGATCCACATGTTTGTCTTCATGGACCATAGTGTCCCACTAATAATTTCTGAAAACCTCTAGTTAAAAATTATGAACACTTCCACATGATATTCTTAGGTGTATTCTATATGTCGTCGATTTCATGGATCTTTACCAGTCAATCCTATACCTAACAAGGTTTTTTCATCCCTTTAGAAGATTGTGGCTTCTCATCATGAACTCCCTAAATCGATCTGTTTCTTTTTCAACTCTTTTTTTACATCAACTTGTGTGTTCTGAACTCATGGAACTTCTTCAACAAAACATACTATATTTATGATAGTCTCGATGAGATTCTAGTCCATATGTGGATTTCCAAGTTGAGAATCTACTAAACCATCAAGAGAATCTATAGAAGATGTCTTGGAGGCATACAACTACAGACTGAAACACAAAAATGATAAAATACAAAATAAATATCATTTAAAACTAGAAAATAAAAAAGAAAATGTTGGGATTTATAAAAGAAAAAAACATACATTGGAGACACATACCCCGACATCCCATGGTAACAAGAGTTTCATTATGACAAGAGCTGGTTAAGAACACAACACAACATTCCTCTGAAGTCCCAACAATCATATCTCCAGTCTAACAGTCATCCCAAAAAATGATTCATCATGATAGACCTCATATAATACCAAACTATGATAAAATTACTTTGTATTCCCTCAAATGAAGATCATGACATGGTATATCGCATAATTAAAGGGTATTCCAAATGATGGCCCGAATGAAATCCTACAATCCCACCACCATCTACCCATACTTGCTAACAAGAACCTCACCACCTTTCTAAGGATACATTCATTTCCATGTGATATAATAAAACAACGGTCTACATAAAACCGATGCAGTGCACATGGTGGGAGAAAATATGCTTAGTAGGATCCCTCCTTGATGTTCAATAACATGTACCTATATAATAAATCATGTGTTCTCATTTTTAAAATAAAACATGGAATGATATGAAATAAATATATTTTATTGAAAAAATGGTAAACATTTCCTTTTTCAATAGTTGAAAACAAAAGAATGTATAATCGTTTCAAATGATATTTTCCATAACATTATTAAATAAGAATAAACATGAATAAAGGCTGACATGGAAAGACAGACAATACAAAATACAATCACATGTTTCACACTCCATGGAATATTACAGGTCTAGGCAACAAAATTCTCATACCATATGAATAATATGCACAAAAACTAATCCAATAACAATGGGCTGATGAAGCTGTGGAATAACCCATGAGTAATCCCACAAAAATGACAATATCGGTCCCTTCAAATAATATGCCTATGAAACAAATGAAATCCCCTAGAAAAAACTTCATGATAATCACAAAAAAATGAAAATGGACTCAATCCAAACCATCCACCTATGTACCAAAGGTTACCTAAGTGGTCAATATTATAAACCAATTTTTATGGTTGAAAACCATTCAAACCCATTTATAATACATTTATAAAAAACCATGGATATTTTTTTCATTCATAACCCTTTTTCATCACATAAATCAATAATTTAAATTTATCAAATCTATTTTTTAAATTAAATATATTCAATATCATTTTCATATTCTAGAGACGGAATAATATACATAAAATTTCTGATCACACAGACTCGCAACAGAATCCCATACAATGAAGGAAACCAAATAACACCAACTGATACCCTTGAATTCGATCCATGAAAATGTTAACTCAAATCTAAACACAAAATATTGTCATAAGAGAGGAAACCCACATACCTCGAAGAAGGATGCCTACTTCATCACAACCAATGAAAGAAAAAGGCTTTCAGAATGATATATCACACTAGTTCTTGAAAAAGGCAACATGAATCATCAATATTTGATCATTGGAACTGATAACCCAAGGCTAGGTCACTATCATGATAAATCCCAATGCTGAATTGAAAATAACACTTAGCTAAAGAGTCTCACCATATATGAAATGATGATCCAGAGCTGATAAGGTCGATCTGGAAGGTGACATGTCTTTGAAACCTGTATAGGGAGTGTTTTGGTTCAAGAGAAACAATGATCCAAAGGATAGACTGATACATGATAGAAGAACACATGACATAAACATGGTCATGGGCCGGGTCATGACATGCACCCCTTGGTCATGATGTTTACACCACACATGATATGTTTCACTGAAAAAACTATCACCATGGGATCAAAATTATCATTTAAACCCTACACAATGTGTACCATATATACATGATGTGTACCAGTTCATTAAAGTCAGTTTATAATGTGTAAGTCAGGTTCACATTGTTTACCTGATCTACATCTTGTTTAATGACCCTAAATAGATTCTACCAACTTGAATCAATATGGGATCCTCGAAATAGGGAAAACTAAATTGATTAATGGAACATGATATTAATATTAGGTCATAAATCATTAGTGATATATATAGTTCACTTTTATTGAAATGTTATTCCGATGAATAGATGTTTGGAAGAAGGATATTATTTTTTATTGAATTTAAAGATGAAGAAATGATATAATAGTCCTATTAAGAATCTAGATAACATCAGAATGATATATTATCATTTGAATATTTCACTAAATCTCTATCATGTTAAAAATACTTAACATGAATCAGTCTTATGGAAGTACAGATATGAACTGTCATAAGTACATAACATATATGATGTATTTTGGTGTAAAATATCTCATATTAGGTAAAATCTTTGGAGAATCTCATCTTGTAGAGATCGTTCTATGATACAAGACCAATAAACTAGTCAAATAGTTTACAGTAAATCAATATATTAGAGGAAGTAACATAGTAATCACAGAATGTGATTAAATAGTGGAATATTACACTATTTATTTCATAGTATCATAATTTCAATGTCATAAAAAATATTATTATGAGAATACTTTAAAACCAAGATATTCTATTATACAGTTCTTTGTAAATGAGAATTACATCATTAACAATATCTAATATATAAAAGGAAAAGTAATAATTAACCATTATATTTCATACCAATATAACCTAGCCATTAATTTATTTTAGTTAATGTGAATATCAACATTTTGATAAAATATGTTTAATAGTTTTTCATAATGAAAATATATTTTTGAACATTCATTATATAACAATTAATATGTTTTCCTAAAAATGGATTTTATTTCATTTTGTAAACAAAATTACGTAATTATTTAATTTCTTTAATAAAATTTATTTTAAAATTCGAAGTTCATTTTTGAATACATAAAGTCAAAAATATATTACAGTAAATTTTTCAGATTTATTGTTTCGAATAATTTTTGAATGAATAGTATCAAATTATTATTTATTAAAAACTTTATATTTCATTCAATAAAAAAAATTTAAATCATTTATAGTGGTATATAATGTTAAATATGATTTAAAATTAAAAACATTTTTCTTATAATATATGTAATCAGATTAAATAAATTGCTATAAATTTTCTTGTAGAATTTCGAATAAAAATATTTTTTTACGTAAATTTATTTTTCTAGAAAATCAATTTTTAATATTTTTTTGTAGTTATATCCTAAATTAATTTATTTATAAATTCTAAATTTAATTATTAAAAATATATCCCATATTTGGAATTAGTATGTCTAAATTATTAAAGAAGTCCCTATTATTTTGTTCCTTTTCAAGTGTAATCAGTACAAATATTTTCCACCTTGGAAATCGTAAATTAGGTAAAATAAGTTAAAAAATTGGGATACATATATAAAATTTCTATATAAAATTAATCTATCCTCCATTATTTTACATAAAAGTCATGAATATATGGACACATTGTTCTATTTTTCCTTAATTATGACTATTATATTAATTTATAAAATAGATAAATATATAATATCACCCTTTTAGATTTAATAACGTTAAAATATTTACCCAAGGATAAAATGATTATATGTTCACTTCAAAATGAATATTTGAAATATGAACTATTTATTTTATTATTATAGGTTATTTTTTATTCTTATTAATATTATTATTAATGTAAATAAATATGCATTTAATACACATTATTCATTCAATTAATTGATAAATAAAATATATTAATTTAAAATGGTAATACAATTCTGTTAAATTATTGTGTTTAATGATTTTTTAGATAAAAAAACATATCTATGAGTTTTCAATGGTGTATATGTAAAATAAATTTCAATATTTATGTCATTATATTCAATGTTACAAAATTGTTTAAAAATGAAATTAATGAGATTATATAATAAATATTATTTTATTAAATGATTAAAAATTCATAGAAATACTATCATTGTCCATGATAAAAAGATATTGTTTTTGAAATCTCAAAATTTCTTTTATTGTTTTTGTGTCCTTTTATTATATCATAAATGACCTTTAATGTGTAGAAACAAATTTATATTCATTTAATTTTCAAAAGGATAAACTGAGTTTTTAAACCAAGAGATAACTGTTAAAGCATCATGTAAACTTATCTATGATCTATTTAATAATACCATTTCATATTATCCCATTTATATAATATCAATATAGAAATATTTAGTCAATTTCTTTTATAAATTTATGTAATATTTTATAATACATTTAGTGATTCCAAGAGTGTCCCTCCACTCATTTATTAAATATAATATATTCTATAATATTATTCACAGCTTGAAAGGATTAAAAATTGTCTAAAATAATCCATAATACATTACAATAATCTTTCTCAAAATCACATAACTTTTCGTATTTCCAAATGACCACTCTTTCAATTCATAATGTGTATTTCAATAATTTTTTCTTAACAAATAGGTAAAACTCATAATTGGGTGTTTTAAATTTTATTTCATATTAAAAAAAATAAAAAAAAAATTTAACCATTATAAAAAAATTAATTAATTATATAATATATATTAAATTTTAATTATCTTTGTGTAATAACAATTACCCACTATCTCACCATTCGTTGTAAAATGATAATGTTGTTCATGCATATGTGTTGACTACCACTTCAACTAAGATATTAGATTCATTTTTCCTATTTTTGTTTTCAGTGATTTGTAATTAAGGTAGATTAATGTGTTATGTATTTTATATCAAATATATTAATTATTATGATATGTTGATGTATTATTTTCTATACTTTCTATATAATTCAAAAATGTTTAATCAGTATTTATGCGTATATATGGACTACTTCTCTATGAATGGTGTAATTCATTTATCTTTATATACACTATATGGGTGACTATAACTGTATATATATTTGAAATATTATATTTATATCATTATTAATATCTTTTAAATTATTTAACAATAATAAAGTACCTAGAGAGTGTTTTTAGAACAGAAACATTCCTGGGAAATGAAGCAACTATCACTTAGAATAGTTATTTTATTAACAAATTGATATAAAAATTTTATAATGTATTATAAGTAAATAATATATGGATCGATATATATGATTAAAAATAATAAATACATTTATAATAAATATATATTGATTATATTGTATTTTATTATGTGTGTGATGAATTGAAATTCTTGAGGTAATGGATTCTCATCTCAATTCTTTTTTGATTGGGATTTTTTATACCGAAATTTTAGTAAATAAAATTTTATGATCTTTATCAAATAAATAAAACTAATTCGAAATACAAATTGGTTATATCTCGATAATACCTAATTTTCATTTATTTTCCCCACAATAAGTACTCAAAAGACTTAATGATTTTTTTGAAGGAAGCCCAATAGTGAATTATTAATCATTTTAGAATAATTTTTCCCCATGTATATGTCTTTAATAATTTGTTCTTTTGAATGATTAAATTTTATCACATGAATTTTCATATACACTTTTAAACATGTTTTACTTTTAAAAAAATTAACAAAAATATTTTATTTGAATGAGTTGCTTTTTACCGAAGGTGAGAATAGAATTAGTGTTTTAAAGAATACAACATTACAATAAATTCCTAATAACATGACCGATCATTGAATTGAATCTTCCATTATATTTTTTCATAGATGTATTCAATGAATATTTTTCCATACCATTTGGAGTTTATTATATTTGAAATTCAGTATAATTGTAATTTATTTTTTCTCAAGAAATGTTATATTGTTCTTCTGATTGAATTTTCACCTATGATAATATCATAGATATTAACAATGATTTACAATGGTATGACCCAATCATACCATACTTATTAATTTTATATAATTTTATGTTTACAATGACTATATTTTTACAAGACATGTTTTTTACACAGATTATGTAATGCAGAAATGATTAATATTTTATTAAACCCATTCAGTTTCCATGTGTTATGTTTTGATGATATGATTAATATTTTATTATTCTATTTCAGATATATATAGAATTAATAATGTTATGGGTGGTCCCATAATGATAAATCCCTCTAGTTAATAGAGTATTGTATTATGTATCATGTGATAATTAATGGAAACTAGTCAATGTGCTTGATAACCTATTTTAAAAAGTTATAGATTATCAATACACAATTGGAAACATATGATTATGACTGATTTGTTAGGATGTGGGTAACATGTCTTGATACAAGATTTGCAACGATTTGATCCTCTCAGTGATTAACAATGTCATGTAAAATGGTTTATATACATATGATTTCTATACACTTCTATGACATGGTTTTATACTAATGATTTTAATTCTTTGTTAATGATTTATTTATAATGAAATATTACCCTTATGATTCATGTATATAGAAATGATAAATTTTTATTCAATGAGTCCATATTTTTATCATTATATATTGGGTGTAAACAATATATGTAATTATCAATCTTTGATACCCTTCTATTTATATTTTATATTTTATGATCATTGATTGATATCTCCCATGTTTAATGTTACTATGCATCTAATATCACAAAACCATATTTTAATATTCCATATCCTATATATAATTACTTTTTTTATTTTATTTCATGATGGGTAAAAGAGGAGAAAAATGATGAGAGATGTTGAAAAATGTAACTAAATAAGATGTTCATGTAAATAGTAACTAAATACACTTATCCTATATGGTTCTAGACTAGATCATAATATTATGTAATGAGTATTCATATAAACAGAGGTAATATTAATGTGTAAATTGAATACGGTTTTTTATATAATGTGAATATCATTTATATACTCTACCCAAATTTTTAGGTTGATCACGTGTAGATATATTTATGCCATAACCGTAACCATATTCTAGTATGTAGTAAATAATGAGATCGTTTAGAAAATAAATACTCAAATGTTTACCAAATTTTGATGGTTTTACCTGATACACAGTCTTATACCCCTGGATTTCAGAAATTTTCTCAATCATTAAACTGTCAAAATAACTAAAATAATAATAAAAATAAAAATACCTTTATTAGAGTCAAACTGAGAGGCCCTAAACCCACACTCTCTTGTCTAGTACAAAGAACATAGACATTGAACATAATAATTGAAACCATGTTATATGACTAGTGTTAAAAATATATTTTTTATATCAAATTAATTAATAAAAAATTAAATATCATAATAATTACTAAATATTAGGAAACAAATGTTCAGTGTCTCTGAAGATCATCTAAATATGAAAATTCATTTATGAAACTTGTGATCATTATACCGTTATTAGACTATATTAATCTTCCATATAGTATTCTCATTGGTTATAATACACTTCATAACCATTGTAATTAAATCCTTGTAAATGGGTGAGTTCAAAATAATTTGAAGGGTCAAATTAAAAATATTGCATCAAAGGTTAGAATTTTTTTAAAATAAGGATCTTGGAGAAATATCATATTTAAATAATAAATAATTAAAATAATTATATCAAATTCGTTATTAATGAATAAAAAAATTTGAAAAAATAGGTAACACGAAATAAGAGCCCTTGATAATAATCATAATGATTTGAGATTAATAAATGTAATATTGAATATAAATTTCTTGAAAAAATAATCATATAAATGATAATAGAATTAATTTGGGATCATTTCCATTTTCTCTTAGTGGATTTGAAATATATTCTTCTATTCTATAGAATTGTTTTATATGGATAACACCCTATATGATGTATTGGGAATGGTATACAATCCCATGTACCCATATTTGATTTTCCAAATTATTTATATTACTACTTGATTTTGGGATAACAACACATATACAGGTTGAAAGAGTTGGCTCACTATTCACAACTATAAATTTATTTAGACTATCATGTCATGTATATAGTTATATATGCATCAATATTTCATACAATTATAGTACAGATATATTTGTGTCCACTATTTAATAGTAATTCCCATATATTAATTTTCATTTTAAAAGGTTATAACAGATCCCATGATATAATAAGAAACTCACGATGACTATGAAATTAATCATAAAATAAGGTCGTATAATCTATATACATCTTAAAAACTAGACATTGTAGATGTTGTATATTCAGATGCTCGGGGACCATGATCATTTATAAATCTTATCAAGATGTTCGAACCTAGTGATATATGATAATGAGAACACGAGGGAAGACCTTCCAACAGGAACAACACATGATTTGGGTTTCATTGGTTGTTCTTATATTCAGAAATGTGTAATTGTATATTGAATTGATGTCATTAACTATGTGTTCATTTTTATTGTGTACATTAATGTAAGGAAAGAACCATGATAATGAAATTGTGATGTGGTTACTTGTTTAGGGCGTTTCAATGGTGGTATGGAATTTGATGAATGATTAGGAAAGGATTTTTTTATCATCTAGGATAAGGAATAAATATATCCAAGGCCTTTTTGATCAGGATTATAATAGCTTCATAAATCATTATCGAATACAATCTTGGGAAAATCCATCAATTTAGATCAACAAATAAAAATCACGAAAATGGAAATGAAAAAAGTTCATGTTATACTTTATGATATATATAATGGTAATGAGACTATTGTGCGCAGTGCATATTCATAGGTTTGTAGTCATTTCTTTGAATTTTCATTTTTCTTTGGTGGCCATGATGGGTTTTTAGAGTCCAATCTTAGATTATGGATTATATTCAATACAATTAATAAATTGCCCTAGTGGGTCAAACCCAATAGCGTATTTGATAATATTTCATATTTAATTGAATAGGAATATTGGACATGGTGGCACCCAGAATGATATCTATGTAACGGTCATGTTATCTATCAGCGCTAAATAAATAAATTCATTATTATTCATATAAAGAATATCTGGATTGAATTTATTATTAATATTTACATGTTATGTAAATACGAAAAATAATATTAATTTATTGAATATTATTTTACGATTCCATGAACATTTCATTTAAGGGGGACTAATGAGTCGAGTTAAAAGAATAAATTTTATCACATAATATATTTAATATATATATATATATAACATGTGTATAGAATAATATAGATAAAATTTATGAAGTTTTTTAGTTCATCATAAATATATTTATATCTTTTTAGTGGGGGATATTTTTTTTGTGGACACGGAACCTATCCTTGTATTTTAAATTCCACGAGGAAAGAAAGAGAGAGTACAAATTTCATTGAATTGTTCATTTCGATAAAGTGAGAGACACTTTATCCTCTTACATTCGACTGATATAAATATTCTCTCTGAGCACAGATCCAAGAATGTCTTAAAAAGTTCGAAGGTATATATCATGATGATCATCATGACATTGTAGGGCTCATTGAAAGTCTACCCTAATAATAACATTATGGAGAACAACGAGCATAAGTATTTTTTATGCACATTTAGATGATCTAGAGGGATTTATCTATGAATCCTTCAATCATCGATAACTGATGAAATGGATATGTCGATAAAGGAATCAGTATCAAAAATGATATTTCTTAAGTTTATATTTTGTTCCGTATATATTTTACACAAAATCCTCAAACCGTAGTGGGGTGCATATCATTTGATATGAAAAGATCCATGATAACTAAAATTATAAAAATAAATTCATCAACCCATCCACATCCATTTTGACATCGATCCATTGTATTTCTATAAGATAGATCATTTAAATTATCTTATCATAGAAAAAATTTATGATGCATAAAAATTAAATAGTTTGCTTTCATTTGGTACCATTGCAACCGACAACATGTCATTCTGATATCAGATTGCAATGTTACGTTGGTTCGATTTTTTTAAATTGGATTGCTTTTCTGGATTTCACCTTTTAAAATGGGTTCTGGTGGCTAGAATAGACTATTTTGGATAATTTTAATTCTATATGTATTGTGGTATAATTATAATAATTATTAATAAAATTGTAATGAAATAGTATTAGTAATAATAGTTATAATTATTATTATTTATGTTAATTTATTATTATTATAATATTTTTAATTAATAATTGTAAGGCTAATTTTTAACCATTTGAATATGAATGTTAAAATAAATTAAGAGTTTGGATTGTTTTTTCATTCTACCATATGTAATTATATACTAAAAACAGAGGTATGTGGGTATCAGACAACAAATATAAATAAATAAAAATGAAAACAAAATCATTAAAAGTAGTTGAGGTTGGCACTCTATGTCGGCCACAACTCAACACCAATCACTACCCATATAGAGCACCCTACATCTTGTATGACATGCCAACTTGTTCTAGTCCTTTGGCCAGCTAGCCACCAGATCTCTTGTCGTCTGTAAGAAACTGGTTATTCATTTTGTGGTTTGGGTCTCTTCTTTTCCCTTTTCCTTAAGTGTTTTTGACAAAATAAGGAAAGTGAGGGTAAATCCCAAATTTTGTGACTACATTCCATATACTTTTCCACTCACCGTGTACTTTGGCTGTGTGGGATGAGTACACATGACGTGTAGCCCTGTCAGTAATGAATGGTGTAAAAACTGACTACACGCCATGTCTAGGGTATTTACACACCCTGTATTCATTTGGAAAGTGAATTGTATGGCGGTGGAGGTGGCCTCCTGCGGAGAAACAGTACACGACATGCAATCAGGACTACACACCGTGTACTCATGTCGACAGATGAACAGTGCCGTGGTGGAAAGAAACCTCCAGAGGAACTGTTAAAAAATTATACATACATGCCATGTACATGAGAGTAGACGTCGTGTATTTTGTTTTATTTCTTAAAATGGTAAGTAGCATACACTATTCACCAAGGAGGCTTAGAACACCAGAGGAATGAAGGAGAGATTGAAGGAGCTTGGAGGATCTCCCAACCGCACACTGGGAACCTGATTCCTACGCTGTCTATCTCCTTGGAATTTCACGAGTAAGCTCTACCTCCCCCTAGAGCCTTTATGAAAAATTATTTTTTGAGGGAATGTTATTTGAGTTTGAACGAGTTTATTTTCACCTTATATCTACGCTGTTTTCGTTTGTTTTGGGAGGCGTCGTTCACGTATACCGATCAGGGGCGATCGAGGAAGGTAATCTGATGTTCCCTTCAACTATTGTGTTGAAATTGTGTACCATTGTGCTACGCGCCCATGGTTGTGGTGTCATATGTATGAGACCTTTTCTAAAAAGATATCTAGTATTTCATAGATAATCTAATGACAAGTTTAAAACTGCTGTTTGGGATCCCTTCTTGGATCTCGGACCACCCCGGGGGTGCATTCCTCTGTTTAACAGTTTGGCCATGATAGCCAGGGGTATGCCATGATTATATTGGGCATTGAATTTTCTTGAGAGAATGTTTATATAAATATTTGTTTATGCTATGGGCTCAGTTCGGTTAATTGAGCCTAAGGGTAGTGTTTTACGTATCCTAAGGGCGGTGTTATATTAGCTTGAGGGAAGTGTTTTACTTATGATGAGGGCAGTGTTATATTACCCCGAGGGTAGTGTATTACTTAGCCATAGGGAATCGCTCCATTATCCTGAGGGAAGCATGCTCTTAGCCTAAGGGTAGTGTTTGGTTGGACTGAGGGTAACCTTTGTTTATGCCTGAGGGAAGTGGTTTTTGTTCCTGAGGGAAATATCAATTATGCCTGAATGAAATAATTGTTATTTTTAAGGGAAATCACCTGCGGGTATTGATTCTGTTACCTTATGGTAAGGATAGTGTGTCTGGGGATATGACTATTTAGAATGATTTCCTATTTTTTACCTGCCAAGCCGAAGCATAATCTTGGAGGAGATAAAAATTAATGAAACGAAAATGAAAACTGGTATTGATTTTTACTTTTGAGTACTTACTAGTTTGCTGCATTTACTTTTTCACACTACTGTTTCACTATTCACTGATAGTTGGGCACGGGACTTTAGTGGGTTCCTACTGGGTTTTATTTCTCACACCCTATATAGGTCATGTCTTCTTCCCAAACAGACTATATTGTTGTAGGTGTTGACAGGGGAAAGGGTCCCTATACAGGTACATGATTGTAGCATAGGAGTAGGAGAGAATGGAGTTGAGATTCATCTTGCGATGCTTCTGCATACTATTTACTCCGTTTTAATTGTTTAGATGTACCTTGTACTTGAGTTGTATTGTATTATATTGCAGTATATCCTATTCGGGTTGCATTCATAGAAATAGTGACATGATGCATTATTATATATATGACTGCTGGTTCTCATTACTTTAGTTGTCCATTTCAGTTGTATATGGTTTACTGCTTATATTGTTGAATGTTATTTACCGTTTCTGCAACACTACACTTTGAAAAATGAGGGAATAGTTTCCCCACTATCAGACCTAGGCCCTCACTGCTAGTTAGTAGCCTCTGGAATTTGGTTAAATGCGCTTGAGGTCATGTGTCCAACAGAGTTCGGGTAACCTGCTATGTGGTTTCCGGACCTGGGACGTTACATCATCTTTCATCGGAATGATCTACCTCCAAGACTCCTTTGACCAACTTGTGACCATATAGCCTCCTCCTCTACCATGTAACTCCCCTCAGGGTCTCCTACAAATCTTCCTCCACCAATGAACACCTCTTCCACCCATAATAGTGAGATTAGGGGGCCCACTCTTTCTGGCTCTATTAAATCCAGTGAACCTGTGATTTAGCAAGCCACCTCAACTGCATCATCGGGCATTGTTCCCCACAAACCCACCTCCTGTGGGTCATGCCCCACTCATGCTTTCTTTACTAACCTCGAGTGACTGTCAACAACTCCACTGGACCCCAAGAGTGGTTCAGGGAATCAACCATCCTTCCCATGATAGATGTAGTGGATGTCGTCTCCTTCGGCTCACGTCAGCGCCATAGTCGCCTCCCTATCGAGTCATGTCCAAGCCATCAATATGGAACAACCAAACTATATCCCTCCAATATTCCAATTCACCATCTAGATCATTGACTCCTCATCAGATTGACCAATTCCAAACCCACCTTCTAGATCAGGTGCATATAGTTTGGTTTTCCCCTCCTTGGTCCTTGATAGATATTCCTGGTCCGTTTGGCATGAAATTAAATAACACGGACATTTCACGACCTGAAATAGGTCTGTGCATTTTCGTCATGACCTAAAGAGTGGCTCTGGGGATTTTCCAGTGCTGATAAGTTGTGTACATTAATCAAAATTAATTAACATAATTAATATAAGTTTATAATTAATTTTAAAAAATTAATATATTAATTCTGTTTTTGATAAATAATTAGAATACACAGGTGAAGAATTAATTTAATTTTGGAATTAAATTAAATTAATTAATTAATTTAATTCATGGAATTAAAATTGAATTAACATTAGAATGAAATTATTTAATTTTTTAATTTAGTTAATTCATTAAATTTAATTAATACACCCTCAAACCTATTTTATTGAAATTAAAATTTTATTAGGTTTTTAACTTTTCCGACATCGAGATTTAATCTCTATACGCATTAGGTATGCATTTATTATTTTAATTACAATTTTAACTGGGTTCCATGTTTTTAATTAACTAATAATATCTATGAATATTTTTTTCTTTCCAGTTAAATTTTATAAGTGAATGCCTCAACATTTTATCTGTAGTATCTTTCACCCGTAGTCCCCCTTTCATGAGAGTGAGTATTATTTATCAATTTATAAAGATCATAAAAGATGTTACATGGAACACACCAAGATGAGGTGGTACTCCATACCTATCAAAAACATTGCGAAGAGGATGTGGTACTCTACACGTAATGTTGTCCCCTCCATGATGGAGATAAATTCCAGACTAGTGGAGGATATAATAAATGGGGACAAGTTGCATCATTAGTCAAGTGAAAACTTATATTTGGTTCCTCTTAGTCATGGTTAGTCCATTGAAGTTATGTGTATAAAAAAAAATTTATTCTCATGAAAAATTTGGTAGATATTAACCATTATGAATTTATTTATAATTTTATACTTTTCATGAGAGAGGGATGATATATAAAATAAATATAAAATAAATTCATAAATAAGAAGTTAATATATTTTCTGTCAATGATAAGTTGTGGGAACATAAATATATATGAACTTTTTTAATATAAATCTATTAAATTCATTAAATGAAATAAAAAACCTGAAAAAAGAAATATTACATCGTAAATTCCATCCTTCATTTGAATTTGAACACAACCAGATCTTTGGGGTGCTTGGCCAGCCAAAGATGATGGTACCTCTTACTAGTGGGGCTTCTTTTGAGAAACATGGGATGAAAAAACTAATTTTTTTATGAATTAGGCATATAAAAAATTCTATCACATTATAATCAATGCATGAGAAAATCATTCTATTATTTTAAAAGTTGTGACATCACTCAACAGATCAAGGAGTCATGAGTTATGGTTGTTACCTAATAAAAATTCTACCTTGAACCCTACAAATAGGGTTGTAGCCATAACATGAAGAATATGTTGGGAGTTCCAAGGATCCTCATCACAAAATTGTGATGTATTGAGTATTCTAATTATAGTGTATAGGTTTATCGCATCCCACCTTTTTATTAGGTATCATTTCATTTCATTTTACAAAAAAAATGATCTTTTTTGTATAGCTTTTTGGAAAATCCTACATAATACAGGAAAACATATAACATTATTTTAATCCCCATGAAGAGATTACTGAAATTTTCATCCGATATACAATTACTACATCTCATAACCGAGATACATACATCAATTGAAAGGGTGAGTTGAAGGACCAGTAAATAAAAGAAGTGAAATTGATTACATGTGAACTTGAGAGATATCAATAATAACATGAGGAATATGATAAAGGCATGATAAAGAGGAATATAATAATAATATTAACGTTAGAAAAATTTTAAATTTTTTATAAAACATTAATTTTATACATTCTTAATCATATCTCCATGTTCTATCCAAATGTATAATAAATATTCCCCAGCTTATTCACTATGGTTTTATAAAACATGTCATCTATATTGAATAATTTCATTACTCATTGAATTGGAGTTCTATCACGGAACACAAATAATATAACATTATATTCATGTGATCAAAATATATCATAGTGAAACATTTCATAAATATCCCAATGACAAATATATAAATTGGTTCCATATAAAATTGTGATGTTTTAAAATTTCCATAACAACATGGTCATTATGCAATTCATAAACTATTGAAAGGGAATGTGGGTTTTATGTATGTAAATTTTAAAATAAAATTTATCATTTTAATATGTTGGTGAATAAACCATAAATTAAATAGGTATGGATATTCACATAAATAAAATATGATAATTTGATGATGAAAAAATTGATTTTGAGACGAAAATTCAGCAACATAACGGCTATGAGACATGGTTTTTGATAACATTAAAAATAGAGGGGACAGAGGTCACCAATTAATAAAATAGTAGTAATATTGTATAAGGGAATAATGATGTGGATATGAGAATATGGTATGGAATGTTTCAATACATTCCACATAAAAGATAATTTTAACGAAATAAGAGATGTTGTGAATTCTCTTACATATATTTGGTAGCCTAACGACATCACTTAAACATTTATAAAATCAGTTTATGAGAGAAAAAGGGTCTTGAATTATTTTTAAATAAAAATTAATGTATGTGTGATAAATAATATCATACCCCAACATATGAAAATCAAATTCAATTACATAACAAAAAATAAGTGTTTACTAAAAGAGGATGGTGAAAGGATCCCTAACCATGAAGAGTAACATAAAAAACAAGATGCGTGTGACTTTGGGGTCATGAGGGAACCATATAAGGATTACTTGTGATGAAACAAATAACAAACCATTTTTTATGTGGAATTTTGAATGAATTGAATGTATGAATGGGTTGTTATTTATAACAAATGTAAGGGAATATTTTATTAATTTCCAAGGGACACCTCTTTTGTGGTTTTTGAAAAACCATTGTCTTTCCAATGAAGTTTTCACATAATAATAGCCACTTGGAACACAACATACCATATATTACTTTAAAAAAGTCAACCATAATTTAAAATTAATTATTACCTCATTAGGATGTCATTTAACACCTAAAAAACTCAAAAACATAATTTTTACTATTTACCAAAAAGAAAAATCATTTTATAAAAATCTCAAAAATTAATCAAAACCAAATATCAATATAATGAACTCAAAAATGAACTCCATTTTACGAAAAAAAAAATTATTGATGAGATATTATGTTTTTATGTAAAATAAATATTAACCCGAATAAATACTAATACATAACTAATAATTTCAGAAATTGTTATTTACTTATTATCTTATATCACATTACTCTTAATGATGCCTAAAATATATTTATACATTATTATGTGAGGTTAATATTCAATTGGTCACATTATTATTCATAAGAATAATGTTAGTATTCATAATTTACAATTCACCATGAATAGTGTTGATCTTATTAGACTTTAAATCTCTTACTGATCACAACTGTTGAAGACCATTTTTTATATAATTTCCCATTATTAATTATTTAATGTATAAAAAATATTTTAAAATAATATATTTTATTATTCATCAATTACATGAAAACTCTATAAATTAATCATAAATTTATTTTTACATTTGACAAAAACATTATAATAATATATAACAATTTATTTATACAAACAGATTACAAAAATTATCTACGACCTCATTACATTTCAGCGTATAACACCCGAATAGGACCTATGATTACGGTGTTCAGTGGTGATTGAATTTTGTGGCGGCTTGGAAAACATTTCCTGAGAGGTGATTCAATAATATTAAACTACTCTCCATGCCAATTACATTCATTTTTAATATGATGAAGCTATGTTTGGATATGGTCCAGAGAAAAACCCAGTGATGCTTCCCCATTCCCAAGCACAATCATATGGGCTTCGTTCAACCCATGTATACTGGAAGTGGATATCGACTCTTATTTTTGTATTAATTAAAAACAATCATTTGCATTGATAAATAATAATCATAATTTTAAGTGTACAGTTTCCTATAGTCATATTGACCAACGGTCATATAATAGTCAAAACACCAAGGTCTCATTTTAATTATACTCACTTCATTAATAAATTTTAAATTTTTTTGACTGCAAAATAAAATAACACTCAAATTCAGGAAACTAATATTATTCAAAATTTCATGTCATTACATTTTCCCCCCTTCAGAAAGTCCATCCATATAATTTCAACATATACCCATAGAAGAAAGATGTTTTGGGTATATATTCATCATATAATCCTCTGGTTCCAACATGGCTTCTTCATATTTTTGGTTCCTCCATAACACTTTAACAATGTGGGTAGTCTTGTGGCATAAATCCTTGTCTCTACGATCCAATATCTCCACCAGAAACTCTCCATAAGAAAAGTTTTTTTATGTTGTACCATCTCTAGATTTTGTACATATGGAGGTCCAGGTATGTACTTCCTCAAGAGGGATACATGTAATACATCATAAACCTGGGCTATATTTGGAATAAGTGCAAGACGATTGGACACATCTCCTACTCAATCAATGATTTCATAGGGGCCAATGTTCCTATAGCTGAGCTTCCCTTTCTTTCAAATCCACATGAAACCCATCCATGTTGAAATTTGATGAAATAGTTTGTCACCAAAATCATACTCCAAGTCCCTTCCATGGGTGTCATCATAGCACTTTTTCTAACATTGAGAAGACTTAATGTGTAGTTTGATGGAATAAACCATTTCTATCATCTCCTGCAAAAGATAAGTTCCCAGGCTCTTTCTATCACCAGCTTCATCCCAACAAGTTTCTATTATACATATCATAACATTTTGAACAACATAGGGTTTTATTTGAATGATAATGTGGAAATAGTTGTTGAAAGTGAACTCAACTACTTGGAGATGTTGATCACATAAAACTTTAAATTTCATTGAGCATGATCTCAGCATGTCCTCGAATGTCTAAATAGTCATTTCTAAATGACCATAAATTTTTGGGTGATTCAACATACAGAAATTCAATTCCATATAAAAATAATTTTAAGGACATCTTAATAATATTGAAGTGTACATTGGTTCATGATCAGATATGATATAATGTTGAAGTCCATCCAGTATTACCAATTCCTTCACGTAAATCTAGGAATGTTGATCAACAGATAATTCATCACAAATAGAAATAAAATGGGACATATTTGGGAGAAAACTTACTATAATCTATATCACATTTTATCATTTGATGTTTTCAGGGAGACTAGTGAAAAGTTACATAGTGATACTGTCCCACATCCATGATCGTATGGTATTGGTTGTAATACCCCATTAAGAATTTGTCACTCTGCCTTTACTAGATGTCAAAATAAAAACCTTGTAGTGTTTTCAGCAATCTCCCTTTTCATGTTATCTCCCCAAAAATGATCACAAATGTCTCAATACATTTTCATGCTTCCATTATGTATAGAAAAAGTATAACTATGAGGTTCATCCATCATACCCTTTCGTCTTGTATGAAATTACAGTAACCCTTCATAATCCATATCGAACACCGAAAACTACCCATCCTTCATAGCCACAATACTTCATCTATAACAAGGGTTCTTCATTATGATATTTCTTGATGTTATCAAGTAGTGACAGTTGATAACTGATCTTTTTTAGGGTTGATAATTTCAATTCCCTTATAATTCCCATGTCTAGGTTTATTATGATATTGATCAATTGATCTCCTTGAATCCTCACCATGGACAGAACAACTTGGTCATTCCTACTTAATTCATCAAGGACTAACATTTCTCTTATTAGATGATAATGAATTTAAAAATCTATGTCATTATGAATTTCCAAAAAAATCATCTTTCTCATCTTCAATTCCATTTGTGTGAAAATATACCTCAAACACAGATGGTCTATGATGATATCATATTTCTCCCCATAAATATTGTTCATCCATATCTATACAGAAAAAAAATCTATATCCAGATCAAGATCATGAGTACGATATTTCTAATCCAGAGTTATCAAATATAGATATGCATAAGAAATCAACTTATTATTTTTCATTAGAAAGAACCCTATACCTTTTAAAGGTATAATTATAAATATAAAAAATCTTTCACAGTATAAATGATGAGTTATCATGGGTGAAATAACCAATCTATTGTTCATATCTTGGAATTATTCCTGACACACTTTTGTGGTGATGAATTTGACACATTTTCTAGTCAACATGGGTATTGTACTAAAATGTAGTGAATTATTTTCACAATCCCCCTATAATATATTTCTATACAAGGAAACTTCAAATCTCAAAAATAGTTGTAGGTATGGGCCACTCCTCTACTCCCTTTTCATTTCATGGTCAACTATGATTTCTTCATTGGATTCAAAGTTTCCCAAAAAAGAAATTTTTTTTAAAAAAAATTAAAATTTTCTAAACATTCCAAATAGAATCTCCTACCAGTGTTGGAATATTAACCCATAGTTTATCATCATGCTCCTCACGAATTTAGTAATATATTAGAATGTCATCAATAAAAACTTCCACGATGTGGGAAAGGTAGTATTAAAGACACTATTTACCACATCCATAAATATAATAGGTGCATTAATTAGTCAGAAAGGAATAAAAACAAAATTAGATGGTCAAGATCATGATCAAAAGGAGGGTTTTGGAATATCTTCTTTCTTCGTCCTCAAATAATGATAACCAGATTGAAGGTCAATATTAGGGAAGAATTGATCCTCACAATGTTGGTCAAAATATTAATCAATTCATGAAATTGTGTATTCGTTCTACACTGTGATCCCTTTCAATTATCTATAATAAATGGATAGCTGTATTTACCTATCCTTCTTATTAACAAATAAAATAGGTTCTCCCTAATGAGACACACTCAATAGGATAAACCACTTCTCAAAAAGATAATGGATTTTATTCCTTAATTCATCTAGATCCATATTTCCCATCCTATATAGTATCTTTGATATCATAGCAGATCTTGGTATGATTATAATTGAGAATAATAACTCTCTCTTCGGGTGAGGGCTGGGCAAGTCCTCTGAAAACACATCAATGAATTTCTGGATAATTGGGTCATTTTTTAACCTTATACTCTCATTTCCTTGTTCTTATTCACCGATAAAATTCTTAAATAATGATATATGAGATTCTTCTAGATGAAAATAAGGTTGAGATATCTCCCATTGGAATATAACTATATGTTTCTCATTAAAGACTACTATGATTTCCCTACATCTATATTTGATCATAGCATTATACTTTTTGATCCAGTCTATACCTAGTCTAATGTGGAATTCGAACATGGTAATCACTATTAGATTTGAGATAAGATTGTGCTCACTAAATTAAATAATATTGTATAGAAATATAGTAGATTCATGGATAATACCACTAGGAACCTTTAATAATAATTATAATTTTAGATACTCTTAGGTTGATTCAATATTCATTGAAAACATGGATGAAATAAAAGATTGTGTAGAACCAGAATCAGATAATGTACTTCCTAGCTTTGAGAGAATAATAAGAGTACATTCCACCACATCATATGGAGAATCAACATCAGCCATCATGATAGAAAAAGAATGAAATTAATTTCTTTTTCTTTTCAGATGCTGATTGTGATTAACATTCATTACCCATATATTTGGATAGTGATTTGTAAATTTCCAAAAAATTTCACACATGAAGCATTGAGCTTCAGGTAGGAAATGCATCATCAATCCTTTGTCTTTATTTTTGGGAATTTGTGAATTAACCTCACAATGACAATTAAATATGATCATACCAACTCTAATATAATTATAACATTTCATGCTCCTGAGTAGGTTGTTCCCTGAATGCTTTTTCCCACATTTTTTACTTGTGGGACGTTGCACTAGATTACCTCCTATTCCATGATCAATGATCCTGCCTAAAAATAGATCCAATGATATCTTATTGAAAGTGGATTTATGTGAAAAATATATCTAAAAAACTCTAATTAAACTATAAAATCACATTACACGATCTATTAAAATATTTCATAGTCTCATATTGATATATTCGTTCACAGATGAGGTATTAGTCCACCAAAGAATCTATCATCATTCCCATTAGGATACATGAAAAAGGTTGTGGTCTATTGATAAATCCATTTAAATTTCATCTCATAGGTTCCAACAAATTCATTATCTAATTTCGTCAACACAATAATCTCATTCTTCCTTTGATAAGTGTGTTTAGTGAGGTACTTGTAATTTTTTTCAATTGATTCAATCATAGAACCGTTTTTATCATTCCAAACCCCACCCAAATAATCCATTATCAAACCTATATGAGAGTAGGTGAATCTATTTTTATATAATTTGTGTTTTACATGTTATTAGGAAATTCTTATCCATTATATAATTAGATTACCCCATGGTTAATCTATTCCCACTTTAGCTGCAATAAATATTTATTATTATTATTTTCACTACACATTGTAACCAAAAAACATATAACTTATTATAAATTTTCTATTATGTTGAATCCAATTTTGGAATATTTTTTTAAAAATTAAAATAATAGATTTGTAAAATATTAATTTCCAATTAGTCATGTAGGCATGATGAGAGAGTGAGTTTTTAAAAGAGAAATTGTTCAGAAGAGTTTATATTTTTTATCTAAAATAAATATGAAATTGATTACTCTGATCTAAAATCGATTAACTAATTTATAATTTTAATAATGTTAATATAAAAACCTAAAAATTTAAAATTTATTTTTATAATTATATTAAAATAGATTATAATGATCAATTAAAATTAGTATTTTCATTATTTTAAAAAAATGAAACATTTCAAAAAAAATACAATATAAACCCTATAGTAGTTCTGATATTATTATATTAAAAAATAAAAATATTTTAAAATATTATCTTTTTTAATGTATAAACAATTATTTTTGAAATAAACGTGATAGAGGAAACATAACAAATATTTAGTATAATATCGTTTTATTAGTAAAATTTGATTTATTCAGATCTATTGTCTAGAAAAACCATTAGATTAATGTTAATATATATATATATATAATATTTAATAAATAAATATAAATAATATAATCAACATAATAGTGTCTATGAATTTTATCATTTTCTATAAATTAGTTTTTATAAAAGTGTTTTCATAAAAATTAATTACTTTTATTATAATATGTTTTTTTATTTATTTCTATGATGATTATTTTTACTTAATAATTCATTAAATATAATTTTGTACACCATATTTATATATTTTATTTAATCTTATTTATACCCTTCATTGTAATGAATTGGTGGTTACAATCATATTAATTAATATTTTTTATTAGTAGGACTTTTTCTATTTAAACTTAGTTTTGCATGTAATACATGCTAAAAACAATATTGTGTGTAAAATATAACATTGAAATAAAACATTTTGTTGAAAAAATTATTTCAATGAATGTAAATGTGATATTTTATACCTTTCTATAATGTATTCCTCCATTAAAATTCATCTAGTTCATCAATGTTTTAACAATACAAAATAATTCAAAGAAACCCACATTGTAAATACAATTAATAAAATACCCTTTTTAAAAAGAGAAATAGATGTGATAAATGTTTCGAGAATAATTAAAACAGAGATTAAAAAAATTAGAATATAGGTGGGAAGTGAAAACATATACATAGAAGAAAAAATTTCTCTTATGTAGAGATGAATTTTGATACTGAACACTGATAATGAGAAAGTGGATAATCTAGAGAAGGAAAATTACTAAAAATCTATATAACAAAGAGTCTTGTTGATGATCATTGATATCATAAAAAGGGATTGTAATATGATAAATATTTTTACCATCATATTCCTAATTTTGAATATTTTTCAATATTATATATAATTAAATAAATTCATTCCATTTTATAAGAAGAATATCATCATTTGGTTACACATTAATAAATTTCCACATCATCTCTTACTCCAAGAAAGGAAGTTGAATTTTTCTTGTATGATGTACTAAATAATAATAATATCAATAAGTAGAATGCTATTTCATTCCATATATATTTATTTATCATCCCAGAAATGTCCATCCGAGGATATCTAATACTAATAAAACATCATATGGTGTTTTAATACAATAATATCTACAACCTCATCAATTGTTAAACATAAAAAATTCCCAAAAATATTAACCATACAACCATTCCCAAAAATATAAAATTAAAGTTATTTTCACAAAATTTCAAAAAATTAACTTATCATTAATCCCACAAACCACATGATTTAAAACTCATTTTTTCAGTTTCCAGAAATGTGAATATATTCAAAATGTAATATCTTAAAGCATGGTAATAATAATATTATATTATTGAAAAATAAATTATTACATTTTGAATTAATAGAACCACATATTATTGAATATATTCCAGAAATTATAAAATAATATAAACATTATCTATTATAAAATAAATAAATTTGTGGTCAATCATTTATGATTTACAATATTATTAGTACATTCTAATATACATAATCATATGAAATGTATCATTATTATGACAT
The DNA here is from genome assembly GCA_963277665.1 of Viscum album. NCBI lineage: Eukaryota > Viridiplantae > Streptophyta > Magnoliopsida > Santalales > Viscaceae > Viscum > Viscum album. The sequence goes on along the minus strand of OY728123.1, from coordinate 495,247,206 downwards.
AACTATCTCAATATCTAGAGAATATTAAGGTTCATATTCCTTTTATAAAAATACAAACATGACCAAAAATCACAATTATATGAAATAAATACCATTTAACATATTATTTATATCCTTTAAAGAAATAATTCTGAATTATACTTATATATTTCACGATTCCAGAAACATCATCCTTCAATTAAAATCTGTTGATCTTCAATCATCCCACATTATTCTAAAACAATCATCTATAGATGATCATATTATTCCATATTACCTCTTCCCTTTATGTTACATTTGTAATATCTTCATTATCAATAGAAACAAATTACACATAAAATCTTGTGAATTCATTTCAGGATTTTCCCCCTAGGATATGAATATGAAAAATTACAATATTCAACATAATTTTAATATTAAAAAATTAATGTTACCTTATATGGTTCATTATTCCCATCAATTTCAATAACTGAAAACTTCATTTTCCATAAAAAATGACTTTATTTGTGTCCTAATTTTCCATTTATAAAACATGTTCTTGTTCCGTGGAGATATTCCCTAAAGTTATTCATCCCATATTGTTGACATATGGGATGATGAATCTTATTTTCTCCATGGTGTCTATGAAAATAACTCTTAATCTACTATATCTTCTATTATTTTGTGAGTATAAGATTTTATGATGTTGTAATTTGTAAATTAAGTTTCATGATAATTGAATATGAATAATCACAAAATCATTTACTTTAATAAATATCCTAAATGGATTATCATTAGAAAATTTTCCACCACATTCATTTTCAGCATAGTTTTTTTGGGTTCCCACCATTGAATTAAACAAAAAATCATAGAACCAAAAACAATAATAAACATTCAAAACAACATAATCATGAAAACCCCCTTATGGGTTGTCTAATTTATGAAAGCACCATCTAAATATTATAAATATTAGGAGTATCCTATTTTATTAATGATATTTGTTTATTTAAATCCTTAATGATTGATCATAAGTGTTTTAAAATTTAATAAGTGTCCATCTAGAAGTGTCAAACTATGTGAGTATAAAGAACTATCGTCATTTACTATTTGATGATTGATTCTAGATCAATATATCCATTTTAGAGTTATTTTCATATGGATTATCTTTTCAAGAGCCTCGTATAATTGTAATTTCAAGATAGAGAAGAAATTTTTTGTAAACCACTCACTATATCTCTAACACAAATAACATTAAATTTTACTATAAATTGACTCATCCATTGAATTATACATAGTGGAATCCCTAGAAATATCATTAGAAAATTACCTAGAGGAATCACAAATGTGTTTTCAAACTAGTTTCCAATTTTTAACTAGTAATTTTGACTTATAAAAACTGTAATGGAGCCAGATTTTCATACATGGGTATTATAAATATTTAGATTCATATTCATTACATTACACAATCATTTTCTTGAGGACCATATTCATTTGGTGGATTTGGAAATTATTAGTATATCCTTAACTCATTAATGATATTCAATTAAACCCAAAATGATCTTACCCCTTACATATCTTCATATAAATAACCAAATTAAATCAATCTACATATCAAGGAGAAAATAAACCTTTGAAAGAGTAACCTGAGATACCTAGTAGTACTAAAAAATGGATATACCTTTGTATTAATTACGCATAAGGTATTATAACATGATACTTATATTTGATAACAACATAATTCATATATATTATTATAATCATGATTCATGGAATATAGATTGTAGGGTCATCTATATTAATCATTATTTAATCAAATAACATGATCTATGAGAGTGTAATAATAATATAATACCTAGTTATTTGGCATAAACAATGGAATATATCATTTTGAACTTTTAAAAATATGGTCAGGACCAATCGTTATGATATAAAAATTCCCTCATATAATCATAGAGACACACAACATGGTCTACACTTAATATTATGTACATGAAAGATGGGTCCATTAGTCACATAATTAATGTGTAATAATGTAAACATGTATCACCATGAAAATGTAATGAGGTTCAAAAATAACATTGTGAACATGTTATTAGTTTCACAAATAACATTTTAAAAATGTATCTACATTCATAAATCACATTATTAACATGTAGTCAAGTTCATATGTCAAATATTTGCTCATAATTTATCCATATTTAACCAATGTATTAGATTTATATATATGTTACCACCCAGGTAAGGATAGAATAAGTATATTTAATATTTTTTAATTATCATTAATTATATTCAAATTAAAATATACATATGTTCTATAGTGTATAGTGCAAATATAGATTTATAGTGAAAATATTTATCTTTATATTAAATTATTTTATCAACAATTAATGGAAAAGATCTTTTGAAAAAAAAAATCTCAATTATAAATTATATTTGAAAATATCAAAATATTTTTTAAAAGAGTAATATAAAAAATAAATTTGGTTCATTTTTTGGTATTTTTCTGATAAGTTTCATGCTTTTATAATTAATGAAAACTCATAAGTATTTTAATTGAAAATAGATTATTCATCAAATTTATTTATGGAGCTAAATCATATATTTAAATTCTTATAAATTATAATTAGATATTTTATATCATTTAATCCAATATACATCATTCCAATTAATTTCACATTGAAATTAAATATAATGAATTTGTGATATTTTAAATGTTTTTACATCAGGATCTCATTTTCTATTTCAGTCAAAGGGATGAATTTTTATTTTATTTAAGAAATTATAAGATTGTAATTTGGGAAAATAGATTCCATATTTGGATTCAAATATGTCCATATTTTACAAATATGTTCTTCTGATAATTTTAACAGAAAATTAAGTAATAATTTTTAAGTCATTGGTTAAGGGTAAATCGTGTAATTATGGGTAAAAATAATAATATGAAAATTATATAATTACCCAAACACATTTATTAATTCTATTTGATGGGTATTTATCTACCATAATCATCTCTTCTCTATGATTATAACCACTATAATCCACATGGATGATATTATGACATTTATAATCATATATTCACAGAAATGTCAATTTGGTTCATCATTTTCTTATCATGTAAAATATTTTTATCAGGGTTATATTAATGGGATATGTTTGAATTTATTTTTTATTTTAAAATCTAAAATTTTAATATTTATCATGATTTTTTTTTTATTTTTATAGAAGAAATAAATACATTAAAGGCTATCAAAATGATAATGTTGTAATTGTTTAGTTAATGAAAATATCAAATATATGAACATAAAAATAATAAAATAAATATAATTTAACATTATTTATGTAAAATAAAAATTTAAGGGATAACCTAGAAATTTTATTGATTGTTTAATATAGTTTTTTTTTTATGATATATATTTTTTAGGATATTTAAAAAGGTCAAATAATGAATAATGTCAACATTCATATTTAATATATTTTAACATATATAATATTTCACTAGAGGCTTTAAAATTCATAATACAATAAAAATGATCCAAATGATTAGGATAATTAAAAAAAGTTCATCAATAACAAATTTTTGACCATTTATAATGTTTTAGTTATTACATTAACCCTCCAAACATAAATTGCATGATATCATGGTAAAAATTACAAGGGTAAAATAAAGGTTAAAAAGGAATAAAAATTACAAAATAATATCTAATTTTATAGAATAAATTAATCACAACCCATATTTATATTATAATCAAAATTTACTATTTTCTAATGTTTTTATAAGAAAATAAGTTTATATTAATATAATAATTTGATTAATTCCATGAGTTCCCCTCCCTTCTCCTATAAAAGGGAACCCATTATTCTCTTTTCCTTACACCTAAAAACTATTTGTATTTATAGAAATATATCCAAATAGATCCTAGTATCTATCCCCACATTCTCAGGGCCTTATTTTAGACATAACACATTCTTTACTAATTTTAAGTTGTTAATCAATATAGGTTATCTGAATGAGAGGTATCTTATTTATTTAAATATAACTATTTTAATTCATATTCAAATACAATATATTATTCTTCCAAAATAGATAAATAATAATTATAGTGTCTTAATTATAAATATTTTTTATTATGTTAATATCATCAAAAAGATGTCTCTATTACCATCAAATTAGATAATTATTAATCATTCATGCATACGGAGGAGTACCACCACACGAACTGATATAATTTCTTTTCTAACACCATCTATCAAGAAAGGATATAAAGATCGAAATATTATTTATATATTAAATTCATAATATATGTTACATTTTGAAAGGGTAATATATAATTTATTTTATTACATTTCCGTGCACAAAATAATGATTATGTCATTCATGAGTACATGAAAATGTACACCCCCATGAAGGGATGTGATTAATTTTTCATCATAAAATGAAATAGAGTATGCATATATATATATGAATATCTTTATTAATAAAATTATTTTTATGATATTATGATCATTTTGTAACGATAAACTAATAATTACCTTCATTATATATTGATCATTTAAAAATGGATATGTTACTCATGGATACAAATGACCTACCATATCCATTATTAAGAATATTTAATTTTTTCCTAAACACTAATAAAATTTTTTATTTAAAAGTCTAATTGATGTTTAAAAGTTATTATCATGACATGAGTTTTATTCAAGATATGATGGAATAATTACATAGTGACTATTAACATCATTTCTAAATCATTTTGGACTAAAGAAACAAATATCATTAAAACACATAACATGAACATACATAACAATATAATTTTAATAACACGAAAATAATTAATAAAATTCATTAAAAATGTTATGAATAACGTTAATAATTAACAAATATTTTTTATTTAGGAATATAATCATTTTAGGTGATGAGTTAGACACAAGGTAAGGGTATATATTTTAAAAACCCGCATTTAACATACTTTTAATCACTTTTTAAAAAAATTAAATGGATTTTTTTAATTATACCACAAGAGAGGTTTATAAAATAATAATGATTAATTATTATAACATTTTTTATTTATATGTTTTTATATTTATTTTCAAATAAAATGGTTTCATTTTCAAGTGTATAGTTTTTATATTGTAAAAGTTATATTACATTAAAAAAGAATTTTGATATCAAAATGTTTTTTTATCATGTATTTAAAATATTTTTCAAGTCTTTTGTTAATGATATGTTCATTTGAAATTTTTATTATGTATTTTTTTAGTTTTATATTATGATATTATATTATGGGCCCCATTATAGCCCATTATATGACAGACCCATTATAACACTAGATATGAAGGGTGGGCCCAAATAAATAAATCCAACTATTTTGGGTACTACATAAATACATTTCAACAGAAAGGATATTCTATTGGTAACGGTGAATTTATGAGTGATATGATAATTATTTATCAAGGATCAGTCATGAGTTTTCTATGTATACTAATGAGTTTTTAGAAAAGGTTTTTAATTGTTTGTAGGATTTCACGGGACTAAAAAATTTGTTCATTATATACCATGCTATGTTTTTTGGGCTCATAAGATGTTTTATAATGATTTCCATTGTCTATAAGGATGTGTTTGATAAATTATTAATTCAAAAATAATATTATGAATATTTTTCATGGAAAAAATAAACCATGATTTGGTTTAATATTTTTTTATTTTGAATAAAAGTTTTACAATTTTAGTTATATCAACATTGTATTAATGTCAAATTTTATGACTATATTATGAAATAATTATACAATATGTTATCCCAAAAAGGATTCTCCACCAGAAATAAATTAAATTCTGGAAAAATACTATATATTTTGAAATTTTTATGTTTCATTCTTTATTGATGGTTTGAAAGACCGGTTCAGAAACATTTAGTGTTAGGGTTAATATTAATAAATATCACTTGATATAATATAAATTATAGATAAGTTAGAATTTTTCTTAATTTAAATATTTCCATGTTTCTTATAAGACAACATGATTTCATTGTATGTTATTTCTTCAAAGTAATTAAATAACATGCACTACACGAAACATTGTGTTCAAGCGCACCACGAGTTTCCAAACTAACCGTTAAAAAGAGGTTATGAATAGTATAAACTAAATTTTGAAATTTATATAATAATTATAATTTTATAATCCATATTATGAGTATCTTAGAAATAAAATAACAAATTAGTTTTTTTTATAAAAGATGTATTTTTTTTAAATAAATGCTATTTTACCGCCTTTTAATGGAGAACCCTTTTTAAATCCTATATTTTAAGCTTTTATATACTCAATTTGAAAAAATAAACATTTAATTTATAATTGGGACATAATAATTTAGTTTTAATAAATTTTTTGTCTTTTCTGAATACTTTCATATTTGGGTGAATAGTGAAAAAAGTTATATTTTAACTGAAAACTTTTTTAATCAAAATAATTTTTAGTGTTAAATAATAAATTTTAATGGTTTGGAAGTATAAAATTTTTTATTTTTACCATTTAATCCAATGTTATTCATTGGAAATATTTTCACATTGAAATTTAAAATAAACAAGTATCAATCTTTTGTTAGTAATTATTTCTTAAAAACATGCTTTTTGGTTTTGACAATGAGAATTAATTTTAAATTAATAAATGCAACTTCTATGTTTTGAATTTGGTAAAATAGGATAAATTTTTGAATTCATTTTACAAAATTATCTTAGGGTGAAATTTGGGTATTTTTCTGAAAACATTCAATTTTTTATGAATAGTGAAAAACACATAGTTATTGGTTAAAACCAAAATTTTATTTAAATAATTATTTATTTTATTTAAATTTATTTTAAGTCCAAATAGATAAATATTTCCTATATATGTTCAATATAAATCATTAGAGTCATTTTATAATAAGTTTAGATATATAAAAAGTTTATTGAACTTTTTACCGTCTTTTACCCACCTCCTAGGAGCATTTGTAAATTTTCATAAAACTTAATTTTACCACTTCTGTGAGTTGAATTTTAAAAATCTGAGAGAAATGGTTGATATTAGTAAGTAAAATGTGATTAAATTAGATGAAAATAATTTTTGGTGAATAGTATCCTTTTACTTTTATTTACCACCGTTAAAAGTAAATAGTGTAATTAAGGGTAAAATGATATTATTATTACCCTAACACATGTCCTAATTATATTTAATAAGTGTATTTAGACCAAAAACAATATTAGGAATAAAATATGATACTTTATGTCCACTTTCATTAGATTAGGACATTTATTGTTATTTTGTTTAATGATGAGTTTATGGAGTTAAAATCAATGTTTAATAAGTAAAACATATTTAATATAGAGCTATACATTTGATAAATTTGATATAAAAATTAATTAGAAATATAAAAAGATTTCTTACATAATGGTATTTTATTTATAATTTTTATACATTAAATAATTTAATTTATTCATGAAATAATGGTGACGTAGTAATTACCTAATTAATGAAATATTAAAGTAATTGATATTATAAATATCCAAATAAATGTAATTTGAATATTAATATGAATTCCTCTAAATTTTTAGGTTAAAGTGAAATGTTAGGGTTGGTTAGATGAATTTTTTTCGAAGTAATAATGTTGTTATGAATTTATTAAAAACAAAATACCAAATAGTGTAAAATTGACAAAAAAGAGTTTTTAAAACAAATATTATATTATTAATTGATATTCAATTCCTGAAAATCTATGTTTTGGCCAAAATATTTATATAATGATAATTATATTATTAATGAACCACTTGGGGTTCTCTTGGAAGTATATTTTACTTTTATTAACCATATAATATAAAAAAGAAATATAAATGTTATATGTCAAACTATTTGAATAATAGTTAAATCTAAAGTATAAGGTCAATATAGTGTCCCAAACCTGTCTAAAACCTATTGTATTAGGGGTTTTCAACCCATACCCACCTTATAATTTATATAATTTAATTTGGAGCAATTTTAATCAAAACTTTATTTTATTATAAAATAATATTTCAATATTTTCCTAAGGTTCCGCTCACCCCTCTAATAAAAGGAAACTCCCCCTTCTCTCTATTTCACACCTTCAAATCCATTTGGTTCGGCCAAACCCTACCCAAATATCCTCCAATAGTCCTAACTTCATTTTAGAGATCTTCCATTGGTCATAAATCCAACCTAAGGATCCCTTTTGACCAAATCAAAAGGAAGAACCTGAAAAAGAGGTAAATATTTCTTCACATCCTTCATGTTCTTTTCTTCTTCCACTTTCTCTTTCTTTGTTGTTTACATTATAAAATAATAACTCCAGTATCTTCTATATTATATGATGTTATTATAGAAATGGTACAACCATATTCATTATTCATTCCATCCTATAAATGAAAAAGTCACCATACATGCTTACGTACGGATTACCGTCTCCACTTCGTGGTGTAGTTTGTTATTTAAAAACATCATTATTTGGATGGGTATAATAGTTAGTATAACTGATTTAAATAATAAATATGACATTTTTATTATTATTTATTTATTATAAACCATCCAATTAAAATTATGTTTCCATCAATATAATGATATTTTCTCTCGTGCATATGTGAAGATTACCGTCTCCACGACGAGATGAGATTCATTTCCACGTTCACCGTTCAGTGATGATTATAAAATATATATCATTAATAAGTATGTAATATACAACATAATAATTCTACTGGATATATATATATATATATATATATATATATATTTGTGTGTGTGTGTGTGTACTTACATATATCTTATTCACTTAGTTCCGTTCAATACGATAGTAAAATGGAAACAACGTTTATGCGTACGTACAGACTATTGTCTCTATAAAAGGTGTTTCACATTTCATATATATGTCTATTAGACATATTTATATACTAAATATATATGATATATAAATAATGTATCATAATTTGGAAATATTTAAATCATGTTCTATGTGATACAATCAAGAGTAACAAGTTAAAACACGTACGATAAAGAAAAAAAAATTTACTCGTAATGATAATTTAACATGGAAATTATTATTATATGGGTATTTTAATGTTATAAATGAATCATGTATGATATCATAAATATTAATATGGTTCTGGTATAATTTAATAACATACTACGGTCTTCATACATAAGGATAAAGGTACCCTCGACTAAAGGAAATTGCAAGGTAAGGGTTAATTTCAAAATCTCATTATTTTCCGAGTGTGTTATTACGTAAGTATCTTCTAGGAAATATTTATTATCCATGTCCATGATTAATAAAATAGATTTCAAAGGGATTATTTAAGGTACTTTTTTAACTAAAAAATCATTTTAACTGTTTGAAATATTTATTCTTCTAAATCATTCTCATTAATTTCCATGTTTTCAAAATGGTTTTTAAGGATTTAGTTATATGGAAATGAATATTTCTAAAATGTAAATTAATTTCAAAAGATTAAAAGTGGTATGGGATAATTTGATAAAAAAAATTATATTAAATGAATTCCTTTATAAATTGTGTTACATTCAACTGTTTTCATAAAAATGGTTTATTTCTCTCAAAGAGTTTTACAAATCATTTTCATTTATGTCAACATCATTTGAGGGATTTTTAAACAATTTTGAAGCTGATTTATTATGATACAAAACATCCATATTGTATTGTAGGTTTTGTGGTGTGTTTGATTGTGGATGCATTATTTTTAATCCATTCATGGTTTATTGATATAGTATTGAAATTTTGTATGCTAGTTTTAATACGAATGTTTATATTTTGTTTAATCCGTTTAATATGAGTGATGCATTTGACTTAGTAAGTGATGGTGGATCCAGCTATAACTCCTTAATGCATCGGTAGGTCTCAGGAAAAAACTATTTTCTTAGAATAAGGCCTTGAAAAATTCTTATTTGTAGTCTTGGAACAAGGCCTTTACTATGTGGTTATGAAAGTCTGGAATTATACATTCTATCATTATGAAAGTGGCTATGGATATTGCAAGTGATTATTTGACTAGTAGAATACCCATGTAAATAAATAAATGTTATTATTTGGTTTTACATTTTCCTTATTATGTTAATGATCATGTTTGAAAAGTCTATTGTTTTAGTCTTATACATTGGCTTAATTTTTTTTTTCTAATTTATGAATGTTTCTGCTATATTGTTATCGTAACTGAGCATCTGAGCTCACACCTTTCTATGTATTATTTTTTTAGGATCCCAATAAGTTTTTATGTTTTAGATGAAGGTTTATGCTAAGGGAAAAATTCTATTCTCAAAGGATTATTTTTTAGTGTTTTATGTTTTAAAGTGTAATGTAATGTTCATGTATGTAATCTATTTTCCAAGACTGCTAAACTGATCGGTCATTTGGGACTTGATTCCTTATAATCATGCCAATATATTAAAATAATGCACCGAATCTGGGAATCTAGGGTCTGGGTGTTATTTTTGGTATCAGAGGAAGTATAGAAATAAACATGGAATCAAGATTTAGATAAACTTGTATTAGATCAATTACCCTAAGATAGATGTTGAGGATTAGTATAGAAAAACTTCCTAAAATTTGGGAACTGTAGAGATTTTGTGAGTTTTCCAAGAAATACATCTATGTCTGGATACGACCAGGTAGAGGTGGCTCTGGCACATATTTTCCTAGGGGTAAAACCTGAAAACACCGCTTTGAGCTAGACTTAAACGGGAACTGGTGTACAACAATGTGTCTTGCTGCACTCTTGGTTACGACACTTATGGGGGATATGCTTAGGATAATTCTCATTTTATTTACAAACAACTATTAAGGGTTTATGATTATATACCTACTGAATGAAAAAAAAAATTGTGATTATGGATTATATCCATACACTTCTCAATTTATGTTAGGTATTTATATTTTTGGAATTATGAATTGTGTTTCATAAACTGGCCTAGTGTATGCCATTGTTTAGAAACAACGCCTAGTATAAGGAATTAGTACTCCAATAATAAGTATGATCCAAAGAGTAAGAAGGGCCATATAATTCATGGAATTAAGCCATCATTTATAAGGGAAATAGTCTCCCATGTATTCTCAACATATAATGAATTAATATCATGTGTTAGTAAGATAATTAAAGAATTCACTGAGACCTATGGCTTTGAAGGGAAGAAAGAGACGAAAAGGATGGTAGAGAGAAACATAGATAAATGGAATAAGGGAATGATGATTTTTCAAATATGTTATAACTATGGAAAGAATCACCTTGGTTAATGTTTAAATGGAATGAATGTTTGTTATAAGTTTGGTCACTAAGTATGTGATTACAAGGGTAAGAAAAATATTTCAAATAAAAAATTCTTCATATGCAAGTCGTTGAGACACTATGCGAATCAATGTCTCAATTATAAGAGTATACTAAAAATGATGTTATTGGATAATAATCAAGTTATGAAGCTACCTTATATGAAGAGGAATGACTAGATTTCTTATGTTGTTATTATAGAATTATCTCATTTGAGTTTTATGTCAACAATATACTTGTTATATGAATTATGGAGATAAATAAGGATTCTACTGCAGTACTATTTTATTCGTGATTTGAGATTATATGGTTCTATAAAAATTGACTTAATTGAAAGCTACAATTTTTGGAAAATACAAGGTTGAAGGAATGGTAATCCTTAATATGGTCCTGATAATGTGCTAGTTATGTTGGAATAAGAGATGGTTGATTTGGATAAATTATATTGGATATTCTTGACTACCTTAAAACTGATTAATGTTTTGTATATCCCATTATTGTTGGAGTTTACAAAATTTTCAGATTGAAGGAGTATATCTAGTATTCTGTTAGAAATATGGGAGCATGAATGTAATAAATAAGGTTTTATGGTAATTCAGGATGATGTAGTGTTTTAAAAGAATACATAATGAAGGAGTTCACTTGTTATTACCTAACAAAAAGGATCTTCATTGTGTTTAACATCCTTATAAATTTTGGACTGAGAGTTTGGATATAAGTATTTTGTATAAGACAAAAGGTTGGAAAGGATTAAGTTTGAGATTCGATACTATTGTTAACGTTATTTTTTGTATTGTTATAAAAAGGACAACACAGAGTTTGGGTGATAACTTGTCGCGTCTGACAAGGCCATGATACATGAACCTACAACCTAAAAGCGTCAAGGGTGCATCACATATGGCTGGACTACGTGATGTACTAGTTTGTATAATTTAGTTTTCTTAAATATTCAGACAAATTAATTATAAATTCATTATTTTTGGATCCCTGTGCGATTAGGATAAATAAAATATTTTTTTGAAATATTTTGCAGTGAAAGATATGTTTGTAGTAGGAATTAGTTGTAGTATGAAACTCTATATGTCAAGTATATATATATATAATTTGTTTTCCTCTTATTATGAATAAATTTTATTAACCCAATTTCTGATGTGGGTTTTCCCACAAAGGTATTTTCTTTTTTAAACCATTTATTTTCGAAAAACAATTTCAAATTACGAGGACACAATTTATTGAATAATGGAATAATTTAACACCCCATGATTTCATAGTATGTTATTTCTTTAATGTAATTCAATAACTTTCACTACACAACACACCATGTTCAAGCGCACCACGACTTACCAAACTAGCCGTTCAAAATAGGTTATGAATAGTATTAACTAAATTTTGAAATATTGTTATTCCTTATGATTTTAGAATGAATATTATGAGTTTTTCAGACATGAAAAAAAAATCATTTTTTCATGATAAATAATGTATTTTTTTAAATGCAATTTTACCACCTTTTAATGGTGATCCATTTTTAGATACAATATTTGAATCTTTTATATAATCAATTTGACAAAATAAACTTTTTATTTATAATCAATAAATAAAAATTTAGTTTCTATAAATTTTTTGTGCTTTTCTAATTTCTTTCTTATTTGGGTGAATAGTGAAAAATACTATATTTTAACTGAAAACAACTTTTTTAATCAAAATAATTGGTAGTGTTAAATTATATATTTTAATGGTTTGGAAGTATAAATAGATTATATTTTTACGATTTAATCCAATGTTATTCATTGTAAATAATTTCATTTTGAAATTTAACATAAACAAGTATCAATCTTTTGTTAGTTATTATTTCTTAAAAACATTATTTTTGGTTTTGAAAAAGGAAATTAATTTTAAATTAATAAATGGAACTTCTATGTTTTTAATTTGGTAATGTAGACTTAATTTTTGAATTCATAATATCAAAATTATTTTAGGGAGGAATTTTTGAATTTTTTTTAAAACATTAAATTTTTATGAATAGTGAAAAACACTAAGTTATTGGTTGAAACTAAATTTCTATGTAAATAATTATTTATTTTATTTAAATTTATTTTAGGTCAAAATAGATATATAATACCTATATATGTTCAATATAATTCATGTAATTAATTTTATAATAAGTTTAGATATATAAAAATTTTATTGATCTATTTACCGTCTTTTTCCCACCTCCTAAGAGCATTTGAAAATTTACATAAAACCCAATTTTTTCAATTATGTGAGTTGAATTTTGAACATTAAAGAGACACAGCTGACATCAACAAGTAAAATGTGGTTTAATGAGATGAAAATAATTTTTGGTTAATAGTGACTTTTTACTTTTATTTTCAATAGTTAAAAGTAAATAGGGTAATTAAGGGTAACAATTATAATATTATTACCCTAAAACATGTCCTAATTCTAATGGATATATGTAATTTGACCAAAAAGGAGCTTAGGAATAAAATATGAACCTATAGGTCCCCTTGTATTAGATTAGGACATTTATTATTATTTTATTTAAAGAAGAGTTGAAAGAGATAAAATCAATTTTTATTAACAAAAAAATTTTTAATATAGGGTTATATATAAGATATATTCAAATATATATATTAATTATAAAGATAAAAAGATTTATTAAATAAGTTTATTTTATTTATATTTTTTGGACATTAAATAATTAAATTTACTTTTGACATAATGATGCTGCAGAAATTACCTAATTAATGAAAATATAAAATAGTTGATATTATAAATATCAAAATAATTGTAATATGAGACTTTTTTTGAATTAAATTAATTTTTTAGGTTAATATGACATGTTAGGGTAGGTTAGATTGATTTTTTTTTCTATGCAATAATTTTGTTATGAAATTATTAAAAACAAAATAGCAAATAGTGTCAAAATTGACATAATAGGGTTTTTAAAACAAATATAATTTTATTAATTGATATTCTATTCCTAAAAATCTAAGGATTCGAAAAAAGTAATATATAATGATATTAGTATCATTAATGAACCACTATTGTTTATTTTTTAAGTATATAGTAGCTTTATTATCCATATAATATAAAAATACAAAAACACATGGTAAATGTCAAACTATTAAACAAAGAGTTAATTTTAAAAGATAAGGAATGTATAGTGACCCAATCAAATATAAAACCTATTAGTTGTTCGGGATTCGACACATAACTAACTTATAAATTAAATAATTCACTTTTTATGAATTTGAAATAGAAAATGATTTTATTATAAAATAATATTTCAATCTTTTCTTATAGTGCCCCTCAACCATCTTATAAAAGGGCACACAAAATTCTCCCTAATTCACACCTTTATAACAATTTGGCTCGGCCAACATCGGCCCAAATATCCTCACAACATTCCTCCCATAATTATAGAGACCTTCCATTGGAAATAAATCCATCCTATGGAGCCCTTTTGATCAAATTAAAACAAAGAACCCGAAAAAGAGGTAAATATTTAATCACATCTATCAAATTATTTTCTATTTCCACTTCCTCTTTATTTGTTGTTTCCATTATAAAATAATAACTACATTAAATTCTATATACTATTATGTTATTATATAAATGGTATAACCATAATTATTATTATATCTAACCTTTAAATGACAAAGTCACCATACGTGCGTATGTACGGATTACCGTATCCATGTCGTGGTGTAGTTTTTTATTCAAACACTTCATTATTTGGATGGGTATAATAATGAGTATAACTGATGTAAATAATAAATATAACATGTCATTTATTCGTTATATATTATAAACCATTCAATTACATTTGATTTTTCTCATCAATATAATTATATTGTTGCTCGTGCGTACGTACGGATTACCGTCTCCACAACGCATTAATATTAATTTCCACATTCACCATTTAATGATGTTTATAAAATATATATAATTAATAATTATGTAATATATTAAATAATAATGTTACTTTATATATATATATATTTATATCGGTACTTAAATATATCTTATTCACTTAGTTTCGTTCCATATGATATGAAAACGGAAACAACGTTTATGCGTACGTACGGACTACCGTATCAATAAATTGTGTTTTCCATTTCATATATATGTCTATTATAAATATTTATATTCTAAATATATATGATATATAAATAATGTTTTATATTTTTTATGTATTTAAATCATTATCTATGTGATACAATCAAGAGTAACAAGTTAAAACACGTACGATAAAGAATGCAATTATTAACCGAAATGTTAATTTAATGTGGAAATTATTATTAAATGGGTAGAATAAAGTCATTAATGAATCATGTATGATATAATAAATAGTAATATGGTTCTATAATAATTTAATAACATAATAAAGTCTTCATAAAGGATGTTAAACGTACCCTCGACTAAAAGAAAGTGTAAGGTAAGGGTTATTTTCACAATCTCATTATTATCTGAGGTTGTTTTTACATAAGTATCTAATGGGATATATTTATTATCCATGTCCATGTTTCATAAATTATTTTTCAAAGGGACTATTTAAGGTACATTTTTACTAAAACATTATTTTAAATGTTTTAAATATTTATTCTTCTAAATCATTCTCATTAATGTCCATGTTTTCAAAATGGTTTATAAGGATTTATTTATATGGACATGAATGTTTTTAAAATGTCAATTACATTCAAATGTTTCAATGTGGTAAGATAAAATTTGATTAAAAAAATTTATTAAATGACTTCCTTTATAAATTTTGTGACTTTTAAATTTTTTCATTAAAAAGATTATATTTTTTCCAAAGAGTTTTATAAATCATTTTCATTTATGTCAACTTCCTTTGATGGATTTTTAATCTTGTTTGAAGATGATTTATTATGATAAAAAACTTCCATATTATATTGAAGGTTTTGTGATATGTTTGACAGTGGATGTGTTATTTTTATACTTTTCATGGTTTATGGATAAAGTATTCACATTTCGTATTCTAGTTTTAATATTAATGTTTATGTTACATTTAATCCTTTTCATATGATAAATGCATTGGAATTAGTAAGTGACTGGTGGAGCCTACTACAGCTCCTCAATGCATTGGTAAGTCTCATGAGAAAAACTAGTGTCTTGGCACAAGGCCTTGACAATATCATATTTTTAGTCTTGGCACAAGTCCTTGACTATGTGGTTTTTAATGTTTGGCATTATGCATTCCATCATTATGAATATGGGTATTGATATTGCATGTGGTTATTCAACTAGTAGAATATCCATGTGAATATGTAAGTGTAATTATTTGATTTTATCTTTTCCATATTATGATTAAGATCATGTTTAAAATATCTTTTGTTTTAGTCATATACATTGATTTAAATGTTTATGATTAATTATGAATGTTTTCGCTATATTGTTATCCTTACTAAGAATCTGAGCTCACCCCTTTCTATGTTTTATTTTTTCCGGATCCCAAGAAGTGTTTTATGTTTGAGATGTAGGGTTACGATAAGGGAACAATGGACTTCAAAAAGGATTATTTTTATTGTGTTGTATATTAGAAAATGTAATGTAATGTTCATGTATTTAATATATTTTCCTAGTCTTCTTATCTGGTCAGTATTTTGGGACATGATTCCTTGTAATCATGCCAATGTATTTAAATAATGCACCAAATCAAGAAATATAGGGTCAGGAAGTTACATTGCTTCAAAAAAAATATGTCCATATATAATTATTTTGGGAAGAGGAAAAATATCTGTTATGGTAGGAAGGCATCATGATTAAAAAGGAAATCTAAATCAGCATCCTGAGATTTTCAGAAATCGAACAAAACATTTTTTTATTCTAATGGCACAATTGTAATATGATATAAATGTTGGTAGATCCAATAATGTGATCATCCAGATCAACCATAGTGGAATATTTTTGTAGTGGATATTTATATAAGGCAACATCCTCTATCATGTAGTTTATCATCTAACTAAGTGGTAGATGAAGGGTGGATTAGTGTCCAAAAAAATATTTCAATGACATGGGGTGTTCAAAAAATCATAATTTTATTATTTTTATTTCCCATTATTATGATTAATCTGACTAGTGATGATCAACATTTAAGAATATGAGGGATTGTGAGAATATAGATTCTTTATAGTGGGATGAATTCAAAAATATTTTTTATGTGAAATATTTTCCTAATGGAATTTGACTTATTATATAAAAATAGTTCATGTAATTGATGAAGGTGGATAATTCAATGGATTCATAAGAAGAAAAATTCCCTTAACTTGTAATATATTATACAAATTTCATCTGAGATATTTATAATAATGCCTCATTTTCTTACAAAGAATTTAATCCCTTATTACTGGTGTCATTTTGTTCATGTGAATTAAAAAGTTATGAAAAATTAGTTCATCATGTGGAGAAAGAGGAAATGGAGTTGGTGATGATATTATTATATATTAAATCCAACAAAAAGATGTTAAGGTGGAAGGTTATAGAGAATAATTCATCATAAGAGTATGATGGTATGAAAACTGTATATAGTTTTTTTAAATTGTGGTAAAAACAAACATAATAATTACTTTTGAATTATGGTATGTTCTTTCGATGTGATAAAATGGGGCATCAGTATCATAACTAAAATAAAAAATGGAATGGATGTGGTAAGAAAAAATCTTATATATAGTGATTAAAATGTTTTAATTGCAATAAAATAGATCATTATGAAAATGAGTTTATCGAGAAAACCAAAAATAATGGGAATCCATTAGACTATAAGAAGAATGGTGTCGTAAATGCCATTTCAACTACATAAGTAGATGTTGGGACATCAAATTATATGGTATCAATTAAATTGATTATATATTCATGATATTATAATTTGTTTTTTTATTTGGTGTCTACACATTCATTCATTTCTATGAAATTTTTTTGTTAAATTAGATATTATAAAAAAATTAAAACCTAAAATTTTGGTAAAAACACATGGGGGAACATTAAATAAAATTAAATTATATCAAAATTTATTTCACTGTATGTTGAATGAATTTACATAATAATATTGGGTTTTCCCCTCAATAAGAGTTTTATTTTATTATTAGTATGGATTGGATTTATATCTACCATACTAATACAGATTGTAGATATAATGAAGATTCCATTAAGAGGATGTCTGATTTTATATACTATAATGAACCCATACCACTGATAACATATCAAGAAGATAAGAAAATATTAAAATAAGGAAATGAGTGTTATATTGAACATATTTATAAAAACTAAGGAACTGACCGAATTGTATATGTGCTGGTGGAAAATGAGTATCGTGATGTTTTCCTTGAAACTTTTCTTGGTATTATACCTGATCAGGGTGTTGATTTTACTGTTGAATTATTTCATGATACTTGAACAATTTAATAACACTATTAATAAAAATATAATGTTTATGATTTACTATTGAAAATGAAATTATAGGTGTTATTAGTTATATGACACATTTTACTGAGCACTTCACCATGTGTTTCTCATGTCTTCTATGTTATAAATATAAGTGGCTCGATTAGATTTTTCATTCTTTATATAGATTAAAATTACATCAATGTTATGAAAATTTTTATATTTCATCATAACAATGATTTGATTGATCATCTCTAGAGATTGTAATATTTTTTGAGGTTTGATATGAGGTCTGGGTACCATTTATTGAATGTAATGGATGATGAATTTTTAAAGATTGTGTTTTACACTAGATATTGGCTTTAAAAAAAATAGATAAGACATTTTAGTTGACTAATTCACCATATTTATTTATAGATATTATTAATAGAATATTTCATGAGTTCTTGGATATGTTTTGGTTGTTTTTATTAATGAAATAAATTTATATTTTATAAGTAAATAGGATAAAGATAAAAATATAATTTTATGTTGAAACCATAGAAGAATTTGATAATTGTATTCATGAATTAAAAATATTATTAATTAATGGTCCATTTTTGGCCCAACCTTCCAGAAATAGTTAATTTTTCAAATACATTGATACAAAATTCAGAAAACTTGTTTGATTCCTAATGAATAATTATTATGTAATTTATTTTACATCACATTATTTGAAACCTCATTATTTAAAATACTTACACATGATTTGAAATTAGTTTTTGTAATATCATCAAAAATTGTGAGGCATCATATTTACTAAGTAAAATGTGAAATATATACATACCATAAATGATTAAGGTATATATTCAATATGAACTAAATTAAAATGATACCGGGAATATTTTTCTAATGATTCAAGGATTATGATTTCCTGATACATTACAATCTTAAAAATAAAATAATGGTGTAGATGCATTGAGTTAGACAATTAATTCCATATTAAACATGTAATATTTTTAACATGGCACATTGGTTAATTATTTGATGAATTTCTTTCTGGAAGTTGACTATGAACGAAATTACATTTTTTTCCATGTGTCAATGAAATATTCTCCATAAGACAACATTAATCATGCAAAGAAGGAAGATTGTGATTTGTAGAAAAAAGAATAATTGGTTCAAAAGATTTTATTTCTTGAATTTATAATTGATTAAGATTATGTTTCTATGATTTTGTAAGATAATAAGTGATCCTTATGTTTCAATGTTCAATAACGAGTTGTATGTTAAGTTCATAGTTTTATATTTTTAGTTCATCATTTTAGCACTAATATGTACAAGTAACATCAACAATATTATTGAATGCATTTAAGGAAAATTTATATTGTCAAAATTACACTATAATGTTTGCCTTATCCAAAGGATAATGCAAAGAGGTAGTCACTTAAGGGTATTCATTAACACTTCCTAGATCTAGAGTGGAAATTGGAAAATATATCAATAGATTTCATTGTGGTATTAACAAATACATCTGGAGGTAACAATTTGATTTGGGTTATTGTTGATCAACTTACAAAATATAATCATTTTCTTCCTATTTAAGGCACCAAATATATAGATCAAAATTCTCAGATATATTAATTCCCTGACCCTAGATGCTCGGAATCTGTGAATTATTTTAATACATTTTCATGATTACAAGAAATCATGTCTCAAAGGAGCGATCAGTTTAGAAGTCTTAGAAAACATATTTCACAAAAGAATGTTAGATTACAAGTTCCAATAAAAAACACAACATAAATAATCAATTTATAATGACATTATTCACCTATCATAACCATGTATATCAATTATAATACACTTCCTGGAATCCTGAAAAAGAAATAAGAAAGGTTTATCCCATATGGTCATTAAGGGTACATAATTTAGCGGAAGCTATACACTTTTAAGTAAATATGTGTAATAAAAACAACAGTTGTTCAAACATATACTTGAACATGTTATGGAAAAAATAAATCATACATTACCATATAAAAATGTATGTGAATATTTTTCTTGTTTAATAATCACATACAATAACTAATTTCATAGAAATGGAGTTCATAATGCCGGAAATCCTAACCATGTTGTCAATGCCTCATGCCAAGACCACCAATAATATTTTTTCAAGGCCTTTTTCCAAGGCAGTAATTTGCCTCATGAGATCTATCGATAAATCGAGCTTCTATTTCAGGCCCCACCCATCGCATTAAATATCCAACTAATTCGAAATTTGAAAATGGGGAAACATAACATAAACATTCATTTTAAAACTAAAATAAAAAATATAAATAATTTAACCACAAACCAAGAAAAGTATAAAACATAGAGCTTTCATAGTGAAACATATCATATCTCATTCAATAAATATGGAATATTGTATAATAATTAATCAATTTAATATAATAATAATATCACAGTAAAGGATGTTGACATAGTTGAAAATGATCAGTAAAACACTTAAAAAGAAAAATACATTTTTTCATTAAATAATTTAAAAGTCACACAATATATAAAGTATGAAATTTAAGAGATATTTCTGAATCAATGTGTCACATACCATTTTTAATCATTTGAAAGGAATTAAAATTTTAAAAGCTTCATGCCCATATAATTAAATCCTTAAAATCATTATGAAAACATAGGCATTAATGAGAGAGATTTATAAGAATAAATATTTAAATCATTTAAAATTATATTTTAGTTAAAGATTTGTTTAAAAATCCTTTGGAAATATAATTTATAAATCATGTACATTGATAATTCATATTTCCATGTAAATACTAACACATGAATATTCTCGGATAATAATTAGATTGAATAATTAACCCATACATTTTACATTC
Organism: Viscum album; assembly: GCA_963277665.1. Lineage (NCBI taxonomy): Eukaryota > Viridiplantae > Streptophyta > Magnoliopsida > Santalales > Viscaceae > Viscum > Viscum album. Next base: position 495,225,670 of record OY728123.1, on the reverse strand, counting down.
CTATAGTTAAGGTAAATTTAACCTCATTTATACTGACCATATTATGTTATTAAATAATACCAGAACAATATTTATATTTATGATATTGTACATTATTCATTTATGACTTTATACAACCCATTTAATAATAATTTCTATGTTTCAATAAAATTTCAGGTATTAGTCAATATCTTGATCGTATGTGTGTTGACATGTAATTATGGGTCTTATCACATAGACAATGATTATAATAATTCCAGAATATGAAACATGAGATATATATAATATATATTCAGAATATAAATATGTATAATAGTTAGATATATGAAATGGAATCACTCTTCATGGAGACAGTAGTCTGTACGTACGCATGAATGTTGTTTCTGTTTTCTTATTATATAATATTAAAGTATGTAAAAACATATATTTATCTACATAAATATATATTATTATAGTATATATATAATTTCATATACCTCATAATTAATCAATATATATATATTTATAAAAATACTTAAAGGGTGATTGTTGGCGGTGAATCTCATCGTGTCATGAAGACCGTTAATTATACATACACACGTGTGAAAAAATCATTCCGTTGATAGTGTAATGAAGTTTAATTAGAGGGTATATTAACTATATATAATAACTAAATATTATATTAATTATTTATATATATTATAGTCATTATTATACCCATCCATATAATGTAGTGTTGAATAACTAACTACCCCATGATGTGGAGACAGTATGTCGTACGTACCTATTTATGGTGACTTTGATATTCATAGGATGGAGATAATAATGAATATGGTTATACCATATCTATAATAGCATTTCATTATGTAGATGGTACATGTGTTAGTATGTTATTATGGTAACAATAATGAAAAATAAAGGTTGAAGAAGAAAAAAAAACATTGAATGCGGTGGAAAAATAGTTACCTCGTCATCAGGTGTTTACATTTGATTCAAACTAAAGGGAACCATAGGATGGATTTATGATCCATGTAAGACCACTAGTGTTATGTTTTGGTATATGGGAGAATATTTTAAAAGGTTTTGGATGATCCAAATTTCTTTGGAGGTGTGAAGTTAAGATAAAAATATGTACCCATTTATAAGAGTGGTGAGGGTACCTTTAGAAAAAACGTGAAATATTAATTTTTAAAAAATCATATTGGGTTTCAAATAAATCCAAATGGAATTATTTTTTGGATAATTTTGGTATGGGTCGAAATCCACCTACCAATAATTTTTGGATAAATTTAGTTAACCATATTAACTATATCAATTAGGTTTAACCATTTGTAAATATATTACCTTGTACAGTGTCTTCTATTATTATTATAAAACATGGCTAGTAAACGTAAAATAAAATTCCATGAGAACCTAAATTGTTTCATTAATGACATATATATATTATATAATTCCTTCAACCTATCATTATATTTTTAGGACTATTATATAATTTCATAAAATAATACTTTCTTTAAAACCAAATTTATGTCAATTTTTACACCATTTAGTATTTGTTTTTTAAGTATTTAGAACATTATTACTTCTCAAAAAATACTTTTATTCAACAATAAGATATAATATTATACAATAAAATTCATGGATGGAATCTAATGTTATAATTTGTATTTATTTTAATATTTATAACATCAATTAATTTAATCTTTCATTAGAAAGTTAATTATTGCATCATCATTATGTGATAAATAAATTTAACTATATTATGTATAAAAATTATTAATAAAATTATATGATTTAGGAAATCATTTTAGGTTTCTAATGAATATTTATAGTCTAATTAATCTTGTTTTTATCCCAATATTAAAAATGATTCAGTTATTAAACATTTAATTTGTAACATTTAACACTTCATTAAATAAAAAATAAAAAATATCCTAATCTAATCCATGTTGATAATAAAGGATCATATTTTCGTCATAATGTTTATTTTGTTCAAAATATTCTTATTCTATAGAATTTGGACATGTTTTGGTGTAATTAAATTGTTATTAATACCTTTAGTTACCCTATTTACATTTAACCATGGTAAATAAAATTAAAAAGTTATTATTCACAAAAAAATTATTTTCATCCTATTGAATAAAATTTTATTTACCGATGAAAACTATGTCTGTTAGATTTTTGAAATTCAATTACAGATGTGGTAAAATTATGTTTTATGAAAATTTTTAAATGTGCGTAGAATGTGGGTATAAGATGTTAGAAAGCATCACTAAAATTTTATATGTCTATTATTATTAGAAATTTACTCTACTGAATTACATTGGACTAATATATGTATTATGTATCTATTTTTACATTAAGATAATATTTTAATTAAAATAATTTTTTAAATGAAAAAGCCTGTTTTTATGTACTATCCATTATTTTTCACTATTCATTAAGAGTTGAATTGTAAAGACACGTAAATTTCAAAGAAATTTGTTTCATAAATTCATTAGGATTTTACGAGTATGCAGATTCTGACGGCACCAGATTCCGAGGTCCGGTGTGCCTGAAATCAATTTCTAAAGTTTAGCTCAGGTACGTTCAGTGAACGAACGAGCGGGTTTTTCTATCATTTGAACCGGTGCTCAGAATCAAAATCTGAGGGCACCAATGAAACCAAAGCGTCAGTAAATGCTTAAGAAGACCTTTACTGGAGTTGTGTTTGCTCGTGAAGAGTTTTTTAAAAATGTGGTTTAAGTGTTATGTGAAATAAAATTTTGTTACAGATTTTATTTCGCTTTCCTAAGTGTTAGATCGTAGGTGTGGATGTTGATGTAGGACCCACATGTTGTTAACTTCCCATGAAAGGATTAAAGGTGAGGTGGGGACCACATGAGCCCCCAACTTTTCAAATTCCCATTACTCCCTAACTCCTCTAAAACCCCCTATTGAATTATGTGATTCTCCCTCACATTAATGTTTCCAACTTAACACTCCATTAATTTTGACAACTCAAGATTAATTAGTGAATTCAACTTTTGAAATTTTAAAAAATGTTTCATAAGTAATAAAATAATGAAAAAGCCTTATTTTATTGGGATGGTTTCATTTTGTGGAGATTTTGGAGAGTATACTCTAAGTCTTGAAGAACTTCATCTTCTACATTGAAGAACACTAAGACTTCGACAAAGAATGTCGTCATGCCGTTCCAACTTCTCTCCATGTCAAAGATAGGGAGACAGTGCTTCCTCCTTGGATGTTCTCCATCGACGATTACAGAGCCACACCCCATGATGTCGTCTTCCGCAATGCTATATTCCACGAACTACTTTGAGGTAGGGGTTGTTTCATCGTTGAAGGATTATTATTTTGACGTTAATAGTTATTTCTTGTAAGCTTGTTATCAATTTAGCGGGAGGAGGTTGGACTGCACGAACACGGCCATCCTTCCCCCCCTTTATTGATGGACTTCATTGTGGTATGGAATGGAGGCGACGCGGCGCTGTCGCACCGCGCAGGAACAAGAGGCCGCAGCCGGAACCAGGCCGCGAAGGAGGAGCGCAGAGCCGTCGCGCGGCACCGGAGCCAAGGATGGTCGCGACAGGGGCAGGCCGCGGGGGTGGGGCGTGGAACCGTCGCACCGTGCCAGACAGAAGGAATTCATGCCCCTTGGCCATGGTGGTTCATCATGGGGGCGGCCGGACATCCGGCCGTCGGCGCTTCAGGAGGTGGGACCTGCGGGGGTCCCGCGGCAGCCCACCAGCCTGCCAAAACCGTCGGTCGTTACCAAGATGACCGGGGGTTTGAAACCCCCGGCAGTCAGCTAGGGCGGACCCGACACAGGTCCTCTGTTTTAGGAAAATAGGGGGCATTGCCCCCCCTTCCACGTCCAAATCGGCCTCGATCTGAACCATGACCCACGCTGGGCCGGACCGCCCGCGCCAGGACGGACCGCCCGTGCCGAGCCGGACCGCCCGCGCCGGGCCGAACCGCCCGCGCCGGGCCGGGTTGGACCGCCCGCGCCGGGCCGGACCTCCCGCGCCGGGCTGGACCGCCCGCGCAGGGCTGGGCCGCCCATGCTAGGCCGGACCGCGCCAGCCAGGCTGGACCCTGACCCGGGTTGGGTCGACCCGATTCGGGCTTACCTAGGGGGTATCGGGCCTGGTCGGACCGGGCCCGAACCCCCTAATTTCCGGAAAGATTCATTCAAATGCCCATAACATGGACTACGGGCCTCCAATCAACACACCATAAGTTGTGTAGTGATCCTTGGATCGAGGTGGTATTTTGGTATATTACACTCAAGGTTTCGGGGAACTTTGGGTATGGCCAGGTTGGTTCGAACATGAAACCAACCGGGCCCTCAGAGCGGAAACTCTTATAACATGATCTCCAGACATCTGATTGACGTTCCGTCGACTTTTTTGGATTCCTCTTAGTGAGACGGTTTTTTCGGATTACTCCACTCGAGGTTTGAATGAAGCAGGTGTACAGTCGTGTTGGTTTTGACTTAAAAACCAACAAGGCCCCTAGGACGAAAAAGCCAATTACACTCAGAGCGTACGTCCGATTGACGCGTCGTCTATTGCATTGAGATCCTTTTGACGAGACGTAACTTTGTGATACATCAACTCTGGACTTCGTGATAGTTGATTTATCGACCCCCCTTGGCTCGTGGAGTGGACCCTCCTGGAATCGAGTGTGGTGTGTGCGGGAACCCTAGAGCTGGCTGTGACTTCGATGACGATGAAGACAGTACTTGGATCCTACGTGGGTTCGACAGCGATGATGACTGTACATGGATCCTACGTGGGTTCGGTAGCGACAGCGACCGTACTGGAATCCTCCATGTGTTCGATGATGATGACTACTGTTCTTGTATCCTATGTGGGTCTGGCAGTATTTGACTACTGTTCTTGTATCCTACGTGGGTCCGACAGTAATTGGATCTGTACTTGTATCCTATGTGGGTCCGCCAGAGTATCTGGCCATGTATCCTTTTTGGGTCCGATAGCTTAGCTGGTCCTGTATCATATACATCTAATCATATCTATCTCTTTACGAAGAGTATACCTATCTGATCTGAGTCTTGATTTTCAATCAATAACTTCATTATTGACTTGCTATCCTGTGTATACTAGGTTGTGCTTTCTGTGTGGACTGGGTTGTACATCCTGTGTAGACTGGGTTGAGTTGGGCTAGTGTTCTGGAGCCGATCTAGAATTGATGACTTAAGTATATGTATGGGCATATACCTAAGTAGAGTTGGTTGATACTTCATGATTGTATCTTCACATTGTGTTTTATCCTTCATGGATTCTGGGAGACCTTCAGGGGTCTCGAGGACCCTAACGAGTATTGTATACTCACCCTTGCACGAGCTATGCCCGCACTACGTTGTGTTGGATGCAGACGACGGACAGCGCTGATCGAGGTGGAGGCTTGTGGAGCTGGACGGTACCTGGAGGTGGATAACTGGACGGGACATACACGGACAGACGGCTGGAGCCGAGGAGTTGAGGATACTATCTGTACCTACCCTTCAGGTGGGATTACCAGAGGACGACTTAGAGTTGCTTCTTACCTTTCTTCCACTGTACTTTTATTTCAATTGTACTTTACTTTCCATTGCATTTGTATTCTTGCCCATTTACTTTACTGCACTTACTTTTGTATTCGTTTTACTTAGTGTTTACTTCAACTTGTGTACTCTATGGTGTTTGTTTTACATTATAAAGGCAATTCCTTCCCTTTTATCAGGATTTATGTCTTTGGTGATAGTCGCAAGCCCCTGGCCTATGGAAGGCGGGCATGGGGTAGTCACGGTACGGGCCCTGAGGACGGGTCATGACAAATTGGTATCAAAGGAGTCGGTTCTACTACAGAACTCAGGACTCTGATAATTTCTTCTATTTGAACCAATAGTGTTTAGGGTATTGAGTGTGGTTATCAGTCCATGGTGTCTAGTGTTGGTGCGGCGGCTGACGTATCCATACACCAGGACCCTGACTTCTGATTTCCGACTCAATGCATGAAAACATTGATTGCATGTATGTTTCAAAATAATTAATTGTGATTACATTGTGTCAATTTACCAGGTATACTGTATTGACCATGGAACACCTGTCTCTTTTTAGGATGTCCCCACAACCGCAGCCAGTAAGTGTTCTGAGCTTTGTGCGAGATGGAAGCTCACCGAGCGGCGAGGCCTCTATGTAGGGCCCCATTACATCAGAGGCACTGGCGGTACCTCTGCCCACCAAGCCATCGATGCCACCAGCCCTAGAAGCCAAGAGTGCATGTCTCCTGAGTGCACTACACGAGTTTCAGCGTCATAGACCTCCAAGGTTCCGCGGGGATATAGACCCTCAGGCAGCCGAGGATTGGCTGGAGGATGTTTTTCGAGTTTTCATATTAGTATGGACACCAGCTGGCCTCATGGTAATCCTGACGGCGAGTCTCCTACACGCGGCAGTAGGTTGATGGTGGAGCTTGATGCTCCATGTGCACGATGAGGCATCCCTTCTTTGGATGGACTTCAAGAGCCTCTTCCGCTCAGAGTTTGTTCATTCCACCCTCCGGGCGGTGCACATTCAGGAGCTACTATAAATGCGGCAGGGCAGTGTGAGAGTAGACCAGTACTTGGCGAGATTTACTGACCTTTCACGCTACTCCATGGACATGGTACGAGACCCAATTTTCCGGGCCTGGACCTTCGAGAAGGGACTAAGGCATGAGATCAGGGCATCGATGATCTCCCTCAGCATTCTGATGCAGGCAAGAGTACTAGAGCGAGCCCTTTTTGTAGAGAGATTTCTTTCTGACCCTACACCAGTAGCGAGACCTGCCTCAGGGCAGCACGTAGTGGAGTCTTCTACAGCTGGAAGTTGATAGATGTCACATGGGTCCAAGCAGACCAGACCATCAGGCAGATGCACTCAGGATACTGGCTCATAGGTGCGCGGAACATGTCGCAGAGCCAACCTTATGAAGAGCAAACAGTTCTATGCATACAGTGGGCAGGGCCACATGGCTTGTGTATTTTCGAAACGTCATTCATAAGAGCAGTAGATAGTTGAGGTACCACCTAGGCAGAGGTAGAGGTTCGATCGTGGCGGTCCTCAAGGAGCAGGAAGACGAGGCAGAGGAGCTGGTCGGGTGGCGGGTGGTGGAAGACGTTTTGAGGCTCTACCACCACCACCACTAGGAGGTCCACCTCGACCACAGGGAACTGGTAGACAGAGACAGGCCCAGCTCCAGGCAGTGGAGGCCTATGACCTTGGCGCACCAGAGATGATTCATGATACTATCTTTTTCTACTCCACCCTTACTGGAGTTCTTATAGACACAGGATCGAGTCATTATTTCATTGTCGCTGCCCTTGTTCGGAACTCTGAGATTCCGACGGAGTTGTTGGCTCGATCCTTATAGCTAGAGACTCCTATAGGAGCAGACTCGACGATTACAAACTGGTTCTGGCAGTTTGAGCTTACTCTAGGAGGTGAGAGTTTCGGTTGGGATCTTCTTGTAGAGGCGTCGAGGCCTTACGACATCATCTAGGGCATGGATTTTTTATCTACAGTCCATGCTCATATCAACTATATTAGGCGCAAGGTGCAGTGTGTCTGCACCGATGAGAGCTGGTTCACCTTCACCAGCGAGAAGGGAGCCTTTGCAGCTCAGGATGGACTCATGAAGATGAGAGGATAAAAGATCACTCATCAGTTGGCTAGCCTCAACCTAGGAGCAGTTGACTTGCGGAGCCCGAGTTTTCATATTGTGGTGGATCAGTATGCAGACGTTTTTCCTGACGAAGTTCCAGGACTAAATCCTCGTAGAGAGGTAGACTTCTACATTGAACTATACCCCGGGACAACCCTGATATCTACTCCCTCATATTGGATGGCTCCCGCTGAGCTTCGAGAGCTACAGGTACAGCTGGAGGACTTGTTGGGAAAGGGATTCATACGACCCAGTGTTTCACTCTGGGGTTCCCCGATTTTGTTCGCCTAGACGGCGGACAGGAGCTTGTGAATGTGTGTCGATTACCGTCGCCTAAATCAGGTGATTGTGAAGAAAAAGTATCCACTTCTGAGGATTTCCGACCTCTTTTATCAGCTCAAGGGAGCACGGTGGTTCTCGAAGATAGACATCAGTTCAGGCTATCATCAGCTCAGAGTTCGAGATGAGGATGTGCAGAAGACGACCTTCAGGTGTCAGTATGGCCACTATGAGTTCTTGGTTATGCCTTTCGGTGTAACCGATGCTCCAGTAGTGTCCATGAGTCTCATGAACAGGATCTTCCAGACTTACCATGATCGATTTGTTGTAGTATTCATCGACGACATATTTATTTACTCAACTACTGAGGAGGAGAACACCTACCACTTGTGGGTATACTGGACACACTCCGAGAGAACCATCTTTATGGTAATCTCTTGAAGTGTTAGTTATAGATTTTCGAGGTCCACTTCATGGGGCACGTCATCTCTGAGGTGGGATTTGTGGTGGATCCTGTGAAGATCGAGGCAGTGAAAGCTTGTGATCCACCTAGGAGAATCATGGAGGTGCGGAGTTTCCTAGGACTAGATTGGTACTATCGGAGATTTGTGCCAGACCTATCCAGAGTTGCAACATCACTTTCAAATTTGACGAAGAAGGGGAAACACTTCATGTGGTCAGTTAGATGTTATAGGAGCTTCCAGGAGATGATACAGAGATTGACCAGTGAACCCATCTTGAGTCTGCCGGAGGAGGGAGTAGGGTACGTAGTTTACTGTGATGCATCAGAGACCGGACTCGGGTGTGTCCGGATGCAGGAGCAGGTAGTGATCACCTATGGATCACGACATTTGAGGTAGCATGAGCAGAACTACTCTACACATGACCTGGAGTAAGCATCAGTGTTCTTCGCTCTAAAGATGTGGTGGCACTATCTGATGTGCGAGCACTTTACAGTCTACTATGACCACCAGAGTCTCAGGTACATCTTCTCGCAGAAGGACTTGAACCTGAGACAATGACGATGGTTGAGTTCCTCCATGAAAATGACATTGAGATAGTGTATACTTCTGGAAAGGGGAATGTAGTAGCTAATTCTCTCAGTAGTAGGAGGGCCTTTCATCTACTTGGAAAGGTGATGGAGTAGTTATCCTCTCTACAGATATCCTTAGTGGATAGAGATGGGGCAGACTTTCTTCAGTCGCTCACAGTCACTCCTCCACTTCTTCAGTGGGTCATAGAGGCATAGTGTGGGGTTGTTGGCTGTGAGACGTGGCGTGCACATATTTTCACAGGACATGCACCTGATGGATTTTCTGTAGGAGGAGTGCACGTCATCTTTTTCAGAAGATGTACCATGGTACCAGCTGCATTATAGGAGGAGGTTCTGAGATAGTTTCATACATCCTCTTTAGCAGTACATCCAGCAGTGACGAAGATTTACCAGGATCTCAAACGACAGCACTGGTGGCCGGGTATGAAGAAGGTTGTGGGTGATTTTGTTTCTCGATGCCCCACCTGCCAGTAGGTGAAGGGAGAGTAGTAAGTACCATAAGGATTAGTACAGCCCTTAGAGGTCCTGGAGTGGATGTGGGATGGGATATCTATGGATTTTGTGACTGTACATCCACGTACTTCCTAAGGACACAACTCCATTTGGGTGATTGTCGACCGACTCACCAAGTCGGCCCACTTCATACCTATCAGAGAGCAGGGCTGAGGGGTGATTTTGGGAAGCCTCTACGTTTAAGAGACCATATGGCTTCATGGTTTTCCATATTCTATTGTCTCCGATTGAGATGCTCGTTTTACTTCCCAGCTTTGGAAGGCGTTGCAAGAGGCATTCGGGATGCAGTTACGCCTGGGCACCACCTTTCACCCTCAGACGGATGGCCAAACGGAGAGGACCATTTAGACTCTCGAGGACATGTTTCATGCATGTGTTCTCGACTTTGGTCGCAGCTAGGAAGATCACCTACCTTTGGTGGAGTTTGTGTACAACAATAGCTAACACACCACCATTGGGATGGCACCATACGAGGCATTGTACAGCCGACCTTGCAGATCACCTTAGTGCTGGACAGACCCTAGGGAGTCAGCACTTGTAGGACCAGAGATGGTCAATTCCACGATTGAGAAGGTTCAGATCATCTAGGAGCGGATGAGGATAGCTCAGAGAAGATAGAAGTATTATGTAGAGAGGAGGCGGAGACCACGAGAGTTTGAGGATGGCGACTACGTTTTCTTACGAGTATCACCTCGGAATGGATTATAGATATTTGGTAGGGGCGGAAAGTTATCTCCACACATCATCAGACCATTCCAGGTTCTCAGCAAGATAGGAGAAGTGGCTTATCTCTTAGATCTTCCACCTCAGTTGCACTGGGTGCACGACGTCTTCCACGTGTCTCAGCTGAGGAGATACGTGCACGACCCGATGCATATCATCGACCATCGAGAGCTGGACATTGATGACGGGGAGACATTTGTGGAGGACCAGGTGGAGATTAAGGATCGATAGGAGTGAGTCCTATGTTGGTGGTCGATCCCTCTAGTGTGCATCGGGTGGTAGCAGGGGAACCTCCAGGAGAGCACTTGGGAGCGAGAGGCTTAGATGCGTGCATAGTAACCTCATTTATTTCCATACATTTTGATGTATCTTTATGGGGATTTAAAGCCCGGAGGTGGGAGTAATGTAAAGTCCCATAAATTTCAAGGAAATTTTTTTCTTAAATTCTTTGGGATTTTACGAGTATGCCAATTCTGATGGAACCTGATTCCGAGGATCGGTGTGTCCGGGATCAATTTCTAATTTTTATCTCGGGTATGTTCAGTGATCGAACGAGTTTTTTTTCTAACATTTGTACTGGTGATCGGAATCAAATTCAGAGGGCACGGAAGAAACCGAAGCACCGGTAATTACTTAAGAAGACCTTTACTAGAGTTGCGTTTTCTCAGGAATAGTTCATTAAAAATATAATTTAAGTGTTATGCGAAATAAAATTTTGTTAAAAATTTTATCCCACATTCCTAATTGTTAGATACGAGGTTTGGAAGTTGATGTGGGACCCACTGGTTGTTAACTTCCTATTAGAGGATTAATGTTGAGGTGGGGCCCACACGAGATCCCTCCTTTTCAAATTCCCATAACTCCCTAACTCCTCTAAAAACCCCTCTTAAATTATGTGACTCTCCCTCACATTAATGTTTCCGACTTAACACTCCATTAATTTTGAAAACTCAAGATTAATTAGTGATATCAGCTTTTTAAATTTTAAAAAATGTTGGCATAAGTAATAAAATAAGGAAAAAGCCTTATATTATTGGGATTGTTTCATTGTGTAGAGATTTTAGAGAGAATACTCTAAGTGTTGAAGAACATCATCTTCTATGTTGAATAACACCGAGACTTCGATGAAGAATATCATCACGTCGTTCCATCATCTCTCCGCGTTAATGAAAGGGAGATGCCACTTCCTCCTTATATGTTCTCCATCGACGTATACAGAGACTTACCCCACGATGCCATCTTCTGTGATGATAGCTTCCACGAACTACTTTGAGGTAGTGGTTGTTTCATCATTCAAGGATTATTTTTTTTACGTTCCTCATTATTTCTTGGACACTGGTTATCAATATAACTGGAGGAGGTCGGACCGCACGAACATGTCCAACCCTCCTCCCCCTTTGTTTTTGGTCATCGTTGTGGTTTGGAATGGAGGTGACGAGGTGTCGTCGCACCATGCAGGAATAAAAGGTTGCGTCCGGAACCATGCCGTGGCGGAGGAGTGCGCCACCGTCACACTGTGCCGGATCCAAGGAGGGCCGCAGCCGGGGCGGACCGCGGCTGAGGGGCACGGCGCTGCCGCACTGCACCAGACAAAAGGAACATGCACCCCTTGGCCGCGGCGGTTCAGCAAGGGGATGACCGGACATCCGACCGCCGACGTTTCAGGAGGTGGGACCCGTGGGGGTCCTGCTGTAGGACACTGGCCGGCCAAAACAGCCAGCCGTTACCAAGAAGACCGGGGGTTTGAAACCCTCGGCGGTTAGCTAGGGCAGACACCATAGTGGTCTGCCGTTTCCGGAAAACAGGGGGCAGCCCCCCCTGCGTCCAGCTCGGCCTCGAGCCGAGCCGCGACCTGCGCTGGGCCGGACCACCCACACCGGGCTGGACCGCCCGCGCAGAACTGGATCGCCCGTGCTCGGCTAGGTCACATGTGCTGGGCTGGGCCACGCAAGCTGGGCTGGTCTGACCCAGGGGGTATCGAGCTGGGTCGGACCGGGCTCGAACCCCCTAATTTCTGAACATATCTGTTCAAACGCTTATAACCATGGCTACAAGTGTCCAATCGACAAAAATTCAGTTGCGTAGAGATCCTTGGATCGAGATGGTAATTTCGGTATATTACACTCAAGGTTTTGGAGAACTTTGTGTATTGCTGGGTTGGATCGAACACGAAACCAACCGGGCCCTCGTAGCAGAAACGCTTATAACTTGAGCTACGGACGTTCGATTGATGTGTCGTCGACTTTGTTGGATTCCTATTAGTGAGATAGTTCTTTTGGATTACTCCACTCAAGTTTTGGATGCAGAAAGAGTATGATCGGGTTGGTTTTGACTAAAAACCCAACCAGGCCCCTAGAACGAAAAATCCCATAACTCTCAAACCGTGCGTCTGATTGATGCGCCGTCTGTCGTGTCAAGTTCCTTTTGATGAGATGGAACTTTGTGATACATCAATTCTGGACTTCATGACAGTTTATGTATCGAACCCCCTTGGCTCATGGAGCGGACCCTCCGGGAATCAAGCGTGCTATGTGCAAGAACCCTAGAAATGGTTGCGACTGTGACGATAATGACAACAATACATGGATCCTACGTGGGTTCGGCAGTAATGATGATTGTAATTGGATCCTCTGTGGGTTTAGTAGAGATGATGACCATACTGGAATCCTTCATGGGTTCGACGGCGATGACTATTGTTCTTGTATCCTATGTGGGTCAGGTAGTATTTGACTTCTGTTCTTGTATCCTATGTGGGTCCGATAGTATTTAACTCTGTACATGTATCCTATCTGTGTCTGGCAGAGTAGCTGGTATTGTATCCTTTGTGGGTTTGACAGTGTAGCTAGTCTTGTATCCTATGTGGGTCTCATAGCTTAGATGAATCAGTGGCTACATTTAATCATCTCTATCACTTTACGAAGAGTATACCTGTGTGAGTTGAGTCTTGATTTTCAATCAATAACTTCATTATTGACTTTCTATCCTGTGTGTATTGGGATGTGCGTTCTGGTGTGGATTGGGTTGTACTTCCTGTGTGGACTGGGTTGAACATGGGCTCGTGTTCTGGAGCCGAGTTAGAATTGATGACTTTGGTATATGTATGGGAATATACCTAAGTAGAGTTGGTTGATACTTAGGGATTGTATATTTACTTTGTGGTTTATCCTAGTGGATTCTGGGAGACCTTCGGGGGTCTCGGAGTCCCTAATGAGTATCGAATACTCACCCCTGCACGGGCTATGCACGCACTATGTTGTGTTGCATGCAGACGACGGACAGCGCTGATTGAGGTGGGGGATCGTGGAGGTGGACGGTACCTGGAGGTGGATCACTGGACGAGATGTACACGGAGTGAACTGCTGGAGCCGAGGAGATGAGGAGACTATATGTACCTACCTTTCAGGTGGGATTACCAGAGGACAGCTTGGAGTTGCTTCTTACCTTTCTGTTGTTGTACTTTATTTCCAGTTTTACTTTACTTTCAGTTGGGTTTGTATTCTGGCCAATTTACTTTCCTACACTTACTTTTGTATTTAGTTTACTTAGTGTTTACTTCATCTTTCGTACTCTGTGGTGTTTGTTTACTTTATAAAGTCAATGCCTTCCCTTTTATCGAGATTTACGCCTTTGATACTAGTCGCCAGCCCCTGGCCTATGAAAGGCGGGCTTGGGGTAGTCACGGCACGAGCCCCGAGGATGGGTCGTGACATGAATGCTTTCAGAAAAATACCATAAATTCAACTTAGGCTTATTTTGATATTTTGAATTCAAAAATGATGTTTATTTTAAAAAATTATAATTTTAAGAGTCTCTAAAATTAATTTTATTTCTGTTCAAAATAGGATATAAAAAGTAGTTATTTTAAGAAAATAGTTTTTTAAAGGTTATAAATATTTTAACAAAACATGTATATTTCATAATAAATGTATTTTATTTATGTAAAAACATTATAGAATAAATTTTCAATTTATTTTTCACTATAAATATTACAATATGTAATTGATATATATGTATATCTTTTAAATAATTATAATACTAATGCGTTGTCTCATAGAAACTCAAGCGTTCCTATAATGAAAGCCATGTTTATGTTGCATGAAATATAATATATTAAATTACATTAAAAAGTAATGTAATATTAAATCATGGGGTGTTATTTTCTCCCCTCCCTTATTAAATTGCATCCTCAAAATTTTAAATATCTCTTTGTAAATAAATGGTTGAAAATAAAAATTACCATTGTGTAAAACACACATAGAAAATATGGTCAACAAAATTAGTCTTAATAAGAGGGAAAGGGAAATGATAAAGTCACCAACAATTTATGATTTTGAATATTAGACATTGGTGGAAATTAGAGACAAATAATTGGAGGAAAACATAAAAATTTATTGAGAGTGATTGAGGTCATCAATCAGAAACAAGTGAACAATAAATGTAATATTGAGGGCCTCAAAGCCATCAGTTTATGATGATTTAAAATATAATTTGTTCGACAGAAAACATTGTATTATGAAAACACATTTTTTGTTTTATGATCCTTTCCCTAAATTTTATTAATTAATTTATTCTTAGAATAATTAAAAAAATAATTACTGGACATGTAGAGTAACATATATTAAAATATTTCTACAAAAAACTCATATTTCACTCCAAAATATATGGGTCTAAAAATTATTATATTTATCCTAATTGTATAGGGTTACAAAAAATTGAATTTTTATTTATCTTTCAGACCTTTTAAACAAAAACTATATTATATAAACCAGGACATTATGTAGTTTAGTGGTTGGTGATGCACCCTTGTAGCCCTTCGGTTGAGAGTTCAATTCTCGTGGCCTTTCAAGGAATGATTGGTGTTTCCTGACCTTCGAGTTGTCCTTTTTATAACAATCCAAAAATAATCATTTGAATTTTTTACCTTAAACAATATTATTCAATTTCCCAGTTAATTCATTCCACCCATTATACTTATCCATAATACTTCTATCTAAACTCACAATGACAAATTTATATGGATGGTAATCATATTGAAGATCTCTTTTTCCACATAATAACATGTGAATACCTTCCGCATGTATTCTCTAAAATCATGGTAATACCATTAATTATGACGAAACCATTTTGATTACATTCATGCTCCCTTATTCCTTATAGAATATTGTATATACTACTTATATCCAAAAATGTGGTAAAATCAAAAAATGATGGAATAAACAATCAATTAATTAGTATCAAGGTAGTCAAGAATATCCAATATAATTTTTTCAAATCAATCATATATTATTTACAAATAATTATATCAGTTTCTAAAACATATTAAGGGTTATATTTCCCCAAACCATATATTGTGAAAAATGTTATACTTGAAACTATGTCACATTATATGGTACCATAAAATCTCAAATCTGTAATGAAATCGAACTGCTACACAATCCTTTTATACTCTATAATTCATATAACATGTACATAAATAATTCAATAATCAAATGACAAAATTATTTAATAAAATCATAGGAGACAAATAATTTTACTTCATCTATGGTAGTATCATAACATGATTATCATCCAATAAAATCATTTGGGGTATACTATAATGATTTGGACATTGATTCACATACCGTCCCAACACCTTGTAGATGAAGTATTTTATATTTGAAACAGTTTTTTTACCATTTTAATAACAAAATAGGTGTCCTTTTTCTTCACACTTATAAAACAGTCACATTCCATTGAAGCACCTCCCAGGGCAATTCTATCAATAGTTATCACATATTGGGAAATCATTCTTTCCATTGTTCCCTTTATCTATCTTTCTCTCTACCATTCTCTTCTTCTCATGCATCTCATCAAAGCCAAATGACTTAGATAAATTTTTACCTAACTTATTAACACATGATACTATTTCTTCATATGATGATAATACATGGGATTATATTTCATTTATAAATGCAAGTTTATGAAACTGAAATATATGTTCCTTATTACTCGTTGGATTATGAAAATTTTTGGTGATCTCCATCCTTCAACAGGGCATGATTTCTAAAGGACGAAATACACTTTGTTAGATAATATCATATTTTATAATCCCCAATCTAGAAAAATTATTATCATTAATTGAATATTTTCACACATTTAGTGTCATAATCATAAAATGGTTTCATTTCCAACATATTTACTCATTAATAATTCATAATTATTTGTATATAAAATGTAAATTATCTTAATCATATCCCCTAAGAGTGTCAAAATAGGTACGCAGTAAGGTCCATAGTCATGTACCATGATACCCAGGGTCAAGCTAAAAACTAAAGGACAGAGTTTTCACACGTAGGTATATATTTTCCAGAACAACATCCACTTATAGTATTAGAAATGAATATATTTCTATGATAATCCACATAATATTACATTACCAGAATTTTGTGATTTCTTTTATACTAACATAAAAATTCAATATAAGAGAAATTTTTCCTTATCATAGTTTGTCAAAATACATTTGAAAGGTTTTTTATAAACCTCCTCTAATATCAATTGTAAGGCCTCAACCCCACATGCTCAGAGCCAGTGCATTATTATAATAAATTGGCATGATAACAAGGAATCCGGTCATGAAGGACTAATTAGTTTAGTAGTCTTTGAAAATAGATTGCATACCGGAATGTTACATTACACATTAAAACATAAAACGCAACATAAAATAATCCTATTAGAAATCCATTATTTCCCTAGATCAACCCTATAAATTAATCATAAAACACTTCTTGGAATTCTGGGAAAAAAACATAAGAATAGGGAGTCCTCAGATGATCAGTTAGTGTAAATAGTTTAGTGGAAGCGATAAAAATTTTAAGGAATGATGTGTAATTAAAAAATCCCTTTAAACATAAATATGAACATAATATGGAAAAAATAAATAAAAAATTACCATAGAAACATGAAAATGTATATTCTACTAGTTGAATAACCAAATTTAATAACTACTTTCATTACAAGGGAAAGAATAATTCCATACATCATAACCCAATAGTCAAGGCCTCGTGCCAAAACTACCAATAATTTTTTTTCAAGGGATAGTTCCAAGACACTAATTTGTCTCATGAGACCTACCAATACATCGAGGGGTTATGGAGGGATTATCCCATTACTTACTAAGTCCAATGAATTCCTTATATGAATAGGGTGAAACATAACATAATCATTAGTATTAAAATTAGCATAAGAAATGTAAATACATTAATAATAAACCATGAATGGTATAAAAAAGCACATCCAAAGTCTAACATATCATAACTCCTTAAATATAATATGGAATAATATATTATAATTAATCAACCTAAAAAATAATAATATCTAGTATAATATGATGACATAGTTTAAAATGAATAGAAAAACCATTTTTGGGAAATATTAAATTTTAATGAAATCATATAAAAGTGACACATTTTATAAAGGATGGAATTTAAGTGATATTTTTGAATTAATGTGTCTCATACAATTTTGTAACATTTGAAATTAATTAACATTTTAAAAAATTCATTTCCTTATAAATAAATACTTAAAATCATTATGAAAACCTAGAAATTAATGAGAAATATTTAGAATTATTAATATTTAAAACATTTAGAATAATATTTTAGTTAAAGAATACCTTAATAAAATACATTTTAAAACTCTTATACGAAACATGGATCTTGATTATAAATCTATCCCAGTCAATACGTACACATGAACAGACTCGGATAATAATGATATTAAGGAATTATCCCTTAACACGTACTTTCCATTAGTCGAGGGTACATTTATACTCATATACAATGACAAAAGGTTATTAATAAATTATAACAGAACCATATTCATATTTATGTTATAATAATAGATTCATTTATGACTTTATACTACCCATTTAATAATAATTTCCATGTTAACATAACATTTCAGGTAATAATCGCTTTCCTTATAGTACATATTTTAACTTCTTATAATAAATCATATAATTTAGATCATTATTTTAATACATAGAGAATATAAAACATGTTTTATTTTATATATATATTCTAATGATAAATATGTATAATATAAAGATATATGAAATAGATACACCTTCCTTGGAGATAGTAGTCTGTAAGTACGCAAGAATGTTGTTACCATTTTCAAATCATATAGTTTGGATGTAAGTAATAAACATATATTTATATAAAAATTATATTAATAAAATATATATATTTTTTCATATAATAGATAATTAATAAATATATATATTTTTATAAAAATACTTGAGGGGTGGTCATTGAAGATGAATCACATCATGTCATGGAGACGGAAAGCTCTAAGTACTGACGAGCGATAGTATCATTCTATTGAGGCTGAAATTTTGTTTAATTGGATGGTATATTAAATATAAATAATAATTACCATGTAATATTAATTATATAAATTAAATATACTAATTTTTATTCCAATAAAAATTATGTAGTGTTGAATAACGAACTACACCATGATGTTTAGACGGTATATCGTACATATACATGTGTAGTGACATTGTCATTCATAGAATAGTTAGAATAATGAATAAAGTTTTACCATCTTTATAATAAAATTTAATAATTTTTAAGGTAATAGATTAATTATTTTAGTATGGTAACAAAAAATAAATAGGAATAAGAAGAATAAAAGAACCTGAAAAGTGGTGATAAAATATTTATATCTTTTTTGGGTGTTTCCTATTGATGTGAAAAAAAGGATCATTAGGATGGATTTATGAACAACCTACGGACTCTAGGTTTTTGTTAGGATAGTTGGGAGAAGATTTTAGAATTATGTTTCTGAAAAAAATGTCTTTGGAGTTATCTAGTTAAGAGAAGTGGAAGTACCCTCTTATAAGATCGGTGAGGGGCACTTTAGGGAAAACTTGAAATATTATTTAGTTATAAACTATTTTTGGGTTTATAATATCTCCATCTAGATTTAATTAGATTCTAAAGTGGGAGGGGTAAGAATAAACTAATCTCATTGGTTTTAGGAATTTTTATGTCACCATATTAACATTATCATTTAGGTTTAACACTTAGTTAAATAGTTTAACTTTTACCATGACTTCTTGAATTATTATAATAATGGTTAATTAATA
This sequence comes from Viscum album, assembly GCA_963277665.1. Lineage (NCBI taxonomy): Eukaryota > Viridiplantae > Streptophyta > Magnoliopsida > Santalales > Viscaceae > Viscum > Viscum album. The sequence continues at coordinate 495,206,303 of OY728123.1, read as the reverse complement.
GAAAATAAAATTAAAAGAGAACATAAATAGGTTCATAAATGTAATATCTATCATTACATAAGTCCTTTATCTTAAAAATTGATTTTTTGGAATATTATATAATTTAAGAATATAGTATTTCTTTTAAAAACACATTTATGTCAACTTTGACAGCATTTAGTATTTGTTTTTTTAATGTCATAAAAAAATTATGACATCAAAAATAATAATTTTAATAAACCATAACTTGTCATATTCAACTATATAATTCGTGGATAGCATCAAAAGATAAATTTATATTTATTTTAATTTTTACAACCTCAATTTTTTTAATCTTATATTAATAAGGAAATTATTCCATTGTTATTGCATCATTAATAAATTTAATAATATAATGTCTACAAAGTATAAATAAACAACCATGTTGTAGGAAATATTTTTAGGTTTCTAATTAATATTTATAGTACAATTTATCTTATGGGTAACCCTATATTATTAACATGTTATTTTTTAAACATAGAATTTAACAATTTTAACTCCTCTTTAAATAAAATGTAATAAATATATTAATCTAATCCATATTAATAAAAACGGATCATATTTTTGTCCTAAAGTGGATTTTAGTCGAAATAAATTTATCCAATAGAATTTATACACGTGTTGGGGAAATTATAATATCATTTTATCCTTTAATTTCCCAATTTAATTTTAACTAGGGTAATGAAAATTCAAAATTTGATATTCAAAAAAAAATTCATCCTATTATATTACATTATAAGTACTTAATACAATCGTGTATGTTGGATTTTTGAAATTTAATTGTTAGAAATAGTAAAATTACATTTTTGGAAAATTTTCAAATGTACCTAAAATGTGGGAAAAATATGTTAAAAAGTTCAATTATATTTTATATGTCAATTATTATTATAAAATGAATCCAATAAATAACATTGGAAAAATATAAATATTTAGTATCTATTTTGACTTTATGATAAATTTTTAATTAAAATATTTATTTAAATGAAAAATTCAGTTAATATGCACTATGCATTATTTTATCACTATTTATTAAAAAAGTTAATGTTTTCAGAAAAATACCAAAAAATCATACTAAGCTAATTATGATATTTCGAATTAAAAAATGAATATTATTTTACCATATTAAATTTTTAGGAGTGTCTAATGTTTTTTTATTTTTTTCACAAATGTACATAAAAAAATTTTCTTTTAAGAAAATAGTTTTTCTAAATATATAACTATTTGAACAAAACATACACATTTCATAATAAATATATTATAATTATGTAAAAACATTATAAATAACATTATAAATTTTTTTTAGTATTCAGATTACTATATTAAATTGATAAAAACTATATCATTTAAATAATTATAATACTAATGTGTTGTTTCTCAGAAACTCAAGATTCCATATAACTCAAGCCATGTCGTTATTGCATGTAATATGTGTTATTAAATTAATTTAAAGAGATAATGTAATATAAAATCATGGGGTGTTACAACTATATCCATAATAGATAGTCATGTTTCACCAATATCCTCTCTCTATTTTATCTGATCATGAACCTATTTTCTCTTATGATTTTCAGAAAGGTATTCCGATGTAATTAGTAGGTAAATTAAATTTATACAAAAAATTTCATCACCAATAAGATGCACAGTTAGAATTATGTATTCATACCTTGGATGATATGGTACATGAACTTTCAATGTTTTACCAATTAATTTATGATCAAAATATTTATTTGGTTCAATATTCTCATAGTAACAGTTTTCTTTCTATTATATATTTCACAACATTTTAGGTCTTATATAGATAACAGTTTCATACCCATATATTTTGGGGTAAAGCAGGTTAAAGGATGTTTATTGGACTTGAATTGTTAGTGTGAATAATAATGAATGTTTAGTTGATACGGTGACATGTGAGGATAGCTAAGAGCAAGAAAAAACATTACGTGGAAACCCAGAGGAAGTATCTTTCTTTTAAGGTCAGTGATCATGTATTTCTCAATGTTTCTCTATGAAAAATTGTGATGCATTTTGGTAAATAATGGAAATTGAGTCTATAGATCATTGGAATATATAAAATCCAATATAAGGATGGATTAATTTCCTACTATGTGGATTTGACTCTTTTTTTATCCTAGGTACAAAATGATTATCAAGTTTCAATTTAATGAAAGTATACGATAGAACCATGTAATGTTTTGAGTCTAGAAGTAGGTTAGTTAGAAGATAATATTTATTAATAGGGACAAACAGTTCATTGTCTTGACAATATAATTATTTTGTTTCAAAATATGGTTATTAATTAGGTAAATAATTTAGGAGAAAAACATATTGTTCAAGATGAAAAATTGGAATCTTTCAATTCTATTTGAGTATTATATCCCCACTCATTTTATATGGGATTAAAATAATGAGGATGGAATTTACAAAAGGTGGATGAATGTAAAAACATATATAAAGAGAGAATATGTATTTAAATTTTTTGTAATTTTTATTAATTATATAGTAATAAAAATATATACTATATTCAATAGATAATACAATAAATCTAGTATTATGGAAAAAAAATATATTATATTAAAAACCAATTTTATCACCTTTTAATGAAATAATGGTTTTAAAAAAATCTATTAATCATGTATAAATTCAATTAGGAAAAAAACTTTTTATTTGAATGATGAATGTAAAAATTTACTTTTTATAAATTTTTGGTATTTTTCTGATATGTTTTATGTTTTTATGAGTATTTAAAAAATACTACATTGTAATTGAAAACTAATTTTCCATAAAATTTATTTAAAAATTTTATTTTATAATTGAGTTGTTATAATGTATAATTATATAATTTTTTTACACATTTAATCCAATAAAGATCAATGGAATAACTTTTACATCTAATTGGATATAAAAACATTTTGATCTTCTGAACGTTTTTTATTTAAAAATGTGTTTTCATGTTTCATCAAAGAGATTAATTTGTAATTAATATATATCAAGTTTTTATTTTGAATTTGTAAAAATGGATTCTAAATTTGGAATCATACGTTCTAAATTATTTAAATTGGACCAAATTATTTTTGAACAATATAAATCTTAACATTGGAAATATTTTTTATTACAATTGTTAAGGTTAAATCGGGCAATTAAGGGTAAAATTAAAATTTAAAACATTATAATATTACTGCAAAAAGTGTTTTATCTTCATTGGATGACTATTATTTGAAAAAAATAATCCATATGATATGATTATAATATTTTAATGCCTCCTGAATGAGAGTATGAAATTTATAATATTATATACATAGAGAAGTCAATTCTGCCACACATTTGTTTTTAAATAGAAATTATTTTATTAATGGGGTATTAAGGGGATCTATTCATCTAAAAATTTTCATTTAAAAAATAAAATGATTATATTTATCCTGATTATTTATTTTTAATTTTTATAAATTAAATAATTAAATTATATTCAAGAAAAATGATAATGCAATAATTGTTTAATTAAATGAAATATCAATTAAATGATATTTAAAATAATAAAATAAGTATAATTTAATATACCTGTTGTCATATATGTGTTTTATTAATAATTTGAAGTATTATATATTTGTTATTAGAGTTATTTTCTAATATATATAGTTTTATTATAGTTTTTTAAAGTTATATAATGAATACTGTTAAAATTATCATTAATTGTATTTGGAAGTAAATAATATTTTATGAAATCATATAAAGTTCATAAAAATATAACAATCATCAAAATTATTAGACTATTCCTTAATATTTCATTAATTTCTTTGTTTTAGGTCGTTTGTAATAATATATTAATTATATTAATCCAAAATACATAAATTAAATGATATAACACTAAGAATTAAATTGGAAAAATAAAGGATTAAAACTGCTAAGGATTAATAAATAATCTAAACATGTATAATGTTTATTATATTAAAATATTTATACCCATAATAATCCAATAATAGAAATAAATTAGTTTGAGACCATTTAAAAATTAATTTAAATTTATAGTAATTTATTAATTTGATGAATTACAACTGTGAACATCCCCTGTATTATGAATGGTAATAAATTAATTTCTATAATTAAAACATGAAAACCACATTTTATGTCATAATATATACTCAAATTCATCCTATAATACCTCCCCGTATTTTATATACCTCAATTTAGTCCTAACACCCTCCATAGTGGTGATAAGTTGTGAATCAAAAGATGTCTTCCAAAGGAGAGGTATCAAAATTTGTAAAAAGTGATTTGGAAAATAATTTTATAATAATAAAATTATTATGATTTTTTTGTAAAACATGTTTTTATATGAATACGAATTCCAAAATGACATCTTAAAATTTTGTATTTTCTTAAAAAGTTTATAAAAAATTAATTTAAATACAATGAGTGAAAATATGGTAATAATCAATGAAAATGTAATTAATAAATATATGAGAATAAAATTAATGTGTTTATTACTAGCCGAAGCATTATATTTTTACATAAAAATCAAAATCAAAATCCATCTTTCAAAACATTTCAATTGTATCATAATATCAATAATACAATGGTAATATTGAATCACTAACCCTAATAAATAATAACATTACATTATTCATAAATATTCCTCAAAATAATTTTATCCACGATATTATATTTCATAATAGATGTAAAATAATCCAAAAAAATAAACTAGTGGTGATTTTTTATATATCTCCTAGAAATGAAAGAGATATTAAAATCTTCTTACCTCCATTCTCAACTTCTATCAGGCTCATATGAACATCGTGTATAATATATCTGTCTATTTAATATAAATTTATTACTTATACACACATATATATATATCATACAATATATTACATAACTATTTAATTTATATAACATTTTTTTACAAATTCCACATTGAATTGACATTTCGGTTAATAACTGTTATTTGGTATATGTTTTGATTTGTTATTTTGGGTATACATTCATTGATCATTGATTGATCATATACAAAATAATAATAAAGAAATATTTATAATATTTATATATCCATTATACTTTTAATACCAATAATTAATAATTGTTTTGATCAATTAATTTTGTTATGATCATGGAGACGGTAGGTCATTCGAATACATAAATAATGTTTCTATTTTTTAAATGATCAATATGGGAAGGATGTAATAAATATAATAAAATAATGAAATAATATATATTATAATTAACACCATAATTAATATTTTAATATAGTTATAAATATTATCTATGTGGTGTGGTGATTAAAATATAATGTCAAATCGCTTCAGGAACTTAGTAATCCACACATTAATGAACAATGATTTAATATTTTTGTGAGTTAATAGGTAATAAATAAAATGATATAATAAATTTTTAAGAAGGTTATTTTTTACATTAACGTCTTAATTATTTTATTAATATCAAATATATTTATAATTATTATCTTCTGTGTCAAATGATAGATTAAAATGAATTAGTTTGGTTCATGATGGAGTTGTCTGTCATACAAACGAAAGACTTTATGATATCCACTATAGAATAAAATCTAAAATGGTATATATTATATAATGACTCTGAGTTATAAATATATTATAAATTTCATATATATAAATTATATCCCTCATCATAATCAATCTTGAGATATGGTAACTGAAAAATGAATAGGATAGATTCATGAGATGGAAGTTCATTGTACACACAAACACTGATTTTGTAACTCCTTTGATGGAAGTGGATATTATTATAGGTCTTTCACTAAAAATAATTTTTTTAAGTATATTTTTGATAAATAGTTTATTATATCATCATATTTTATTAGTAAATAAATGATGTATAGGAATAAAAAAAATATAAATGCTCATTGATTAATTTAACCTTTTCTTCATGTATCCTCCATAAGCTTGCACGAAATGCTTTCCTTGGATAGATATTTTCCCAAAATAAGGCTCATTGTATGATATTAGTTATTAATTTATGTTATTTTGATATGCATTGGATGAAATATAATTTTTTTAAGAGGTGGGTAAGAGCAGAGAGGGGTGGCGTTTTTTAATGAGGTGACTGGAACCTCTGCAATTTTTTGAAATGATTCAAAATTACACAATATTTGATCATTAATAAATCCTCAAAAATGGATACATATCAAAAATAGATGGGATAAGGAATATATAATTCCAAAAAAAGGTTTTTATAATTGTATATGGTCCATTTTAGTCATTATCTAATTTTTTAACCATAGGTAAATCTATTATTACCTTGACCATGATCATTTATTTGTAATATATTAATTATTAATTTTGGTCAAATATTAATTTAAAATTATTAAAAATTTAAAATTATTTTTAGTAAAAATAGATAGTCCATTTTCTAAATAAAAAACATAAAATTAAAAAAACACATATAAAATTAATCGTATAGACATGATGAGAAAGTAGGGTTCTATAGGAAAAATATCCATAATATGAAAATGTTTTTATATCCAAATTTAGTATTATAATGATTAAAATGATGTAAATTGGATAAATATGTTTACTATTTAAATAGTTTCACTATAAAACCAGTATTAAATATAAATTAACATCATAACTAAATTAACCTTAAAGTATGTTTTAATTAAAAATCAGTATTCATTTAGAATTTATAAAAACCGAATCGTTACTGAATAATATAAAAAAACACCATAAGATATTTTTTAATTTTAAATTTGAAAAAATAATTTCATTAATGAAATTATTTTTTGAAAATATGTAAATATTAGTTTTAAAATTAGTGTTCAAATATTGAAAATGTCTTTTAGAACCATACATTTTTAAACATAATAATGCATTTTTTTAATGTACTCACTAGAAAACAAATAAGATGAAATATGAAATTATATTGAACATAAAATATATAATATTTTTTTTATAATTCTTAAATTTCTTTTAGTTTATTATATAAAAACAAATTCAGATATAAAATAGAAATTTTAAAAAGCAATTTTTTTCAAAGGTTTTTTAAATTCGTTTATAATTATTTTTTCACCATTTAAAACATTAAATATAAATGTGAAAAAATATATTTTAATAATCTATTTAATAATACCGAGATCCCTTATTCTGTTTTCAGTGTGATAACTATCATATTAAATAATTTTATTTTCATAGTATGTCATGTTTCATTTTAACTCAGGTTTGTGTAACAAAACTTAATTTTTTATTAAATTTTTTATTTTTATAATAATAAAATAACCAAATGTAGTTATTTATATGTGAGAAATTTTATCTCCATATTATTCTCAAAAATTACATAGAGACTATGTTATTTTTTGTACAATATTCTTTTAGTGAATAAAAATTTAATATATGATAATATTAAAAATAATTATTTTTAATAATATAAAATAAATTATTATGAAATAAGTAATAGTGAGTTGGACACTAATGAATTTAAGAATAAGAAATTAACAAAATAATATTTACATTAATCAACACTGTAAAAAAATTATTAGAAAATAGTACATATCATCTTATATTAAAATTTTTTGGTTGTATATATTCAAAATATTATTTTTTTAAAATATATTTTTACTCCCCAAATACATAAATGGAGACTTAAATTTTTATATTGTCTATTAGTATTTGATATTATAATGATGAAGAAATAACATTTTTAGTTTTATATAAAATTTTACTTTTCAATTATAACATAAAATATTATTAAATAAAAATACAAAAATTACTATAAAGCTAATTTTGAAATGATGAATTCAACAATGATGGTCATTTTATTATAATCATATTTTCAAATTTATATCATCGGATTCTAAATAATTATAAATCATATAAAGAAACAATTCGTTTATAGATGATTAAATTTATTAATGTGTAATGTAAATATTTTGAATTTTTTCAAAATATTGCCCAATAGTATTGATTTATAATATAAATAAAGGTATTTTAGAATTGTATTTAGGGTTGATGATAAAATTACTAATTGGGTGAAGGAAAATAATAATGAAATAATTATTTTTAAAAATGAATTTATTGAAACTGATATCAAAATGAGAGAGATAAATTATTCATTTTAGTAGAGTAAAAGGTATATTTGTTATCAAAAAAAATAAAAAATTGTATTTAAAAATATTGAATGAAGAAATTGATGAAATGATTGAATATGAATATGGTATAGAATGGTATAATTAAGATAGAATGCTAATTATTATTAATATCATCATCATTTCTTGTAAAATAAATTCATTAATATAATTCAACAGAATAGAAGGGGGAAAATTACATTAATCAATTAATAGTGAAAATAATTCCTGAAAAACACATATTAATTGAAGAAATTTTATTTCTATTGAAAATAACTTGAGATAATAAAAACACAATTCATATTTTATTTTATAGCTAAGAATTCAGTAAACTCACTTAAAAGACATTAGTAATCCGAATCTAGAATTTCAAAGCATTATTGATAGATATAAGTTTTTATTAAATTAATTATTAATAATTTATTACATATAAATTATTTAGTATTAAATTATTATCCTAATCAGATATTATTTAATTGGAGTGTTTTTATCACTTTTTTACAACAGAATCATTGATTATTATATATATATATATATATATATATTCAATGTTGACCAATTGATATCACTAGAGTTATTTTAATTTATTTCATAAAATGATTTATGTTTTCTAGTAGATCTTAATATGTTTTTTATGATTCACAAAATGATGTCAATGATGAAATTTTTCCTTAATTTATAATATTGAAAATTTTTGTACAATTATAATGAATAAAATAATAATATAGACATTAAATAATAAAAATCCAACTAATATATAATCATTTATTTCTTATAATAATAGTATTTAACATTCCATAGTAATCATATATTGAAATGTATATCAATTTTAATGTAGTTGTTTAAAATGACAAAAACAACTACATATTATAATCAATTAGTGAGTGTGGTTAAGAGAGTGATTACACATGAAATATATCATTTATTCTATATAATAATGAAAGTATTTAGATTATTTTAATGTGGAAATTCCTTTCTTAAGAGTCATAGATATATATTAAATTCCATGATGAAATACGAATTACTTAGCATAATGGATGTAGTTGATTTCATGTCTACATAGAAAATGTTATTATCTTTTATAAAACAAAACAAATGTAGGAATTTGTTTATATATTAATAATAATAATATTTTTTAAATAAAATATTTATTAACCAAATACCCCCCTTTGTACCATACTAGGAAGATTGTTTTAAAATATATTTCTTATCAATTATGGAAGTGTTAGTCCTCACTTTACATAAGTGACAATTACATTTTTATAATTATTTTAAAGAATGAATAAAATGGATACCCCATATACACAATAACATATTAATATTATTTTTATAATAATGTTATGATTTTTACTGGTGTAAATTATAATTGGATGATGTATAAGGGGGAATAAAGAAAAAATTAATTAAAAATTCGTAATTGATAATTTTACATTACTCCATAGTAAAAAACCATCTAAAATAGATTTAGGATTTGATAGGGAATACATTGATTATAAAAAAACATATAATAATTTTCTTTTATTATGGTGGATTTAACTTGGTTTGTAGTTGGAATATCATTAATGTATTTAGGTTTGAGGAGATTTGGGGTATTGGGGACACCTTTTAAAGGGGAGGGGAGTGGAATTTTTATAATAATACAAAACATAATTTTAGTAATCATAGGTCAAGTAACCCTAGTAAATGTAAAAAATTAAAACTCCACTACCAAAATAATAGGGTTCATGAAGAGGGGACATATGACCATATTCATGACTCCCCATATATAAGAGGATATAGAATAGTTGAGAAGGATTAAATATGTAAATTGAGAAAAATGATCATAGAATAGATACCAGATCAGCACAAAAACCCTTGGACATGTTAATTGAATAAAGAATCAATAAATTATCAGAAAAAAGTGTAATCCCTAATTTATAAATTTATACATGATCCATATAATATAAACCATTATATCTAAATTAAAGTTGATCATTCTAGTTTATATGGACAAGAAAAATAAAATTAGAACAATTGAAGTAATATAATGTCTACACATAATTACCTACAATATCCAAGATTCCACTACTCAACTTCCCAACATAGGGACCTTTCATGTCATAAGAACATTGACTATATAGCATTCAAACTAACCAATATTCCACTACATGATGTTTGTGTGAAAATAAAAACACACCCCAAATCATCCTTATTATATGATTAATAATATATAAATTTAATTCCATGATTATAAAACAAATTTATAAAAAAATTGGAAGGTGAAAATCCTTCATTCTCTAACCAAGATACTATAATCATTGGCTCAACCAACATTTATATAAATCTGTAATAAAATTCATAAGGATTTATTTGAGTCCATATATCATTCAACATGAATAATATTTTACCCTAAAATATTAAATCAAATTTCTAATATCTAAATTCATTAATAATGGAATGATTTCACACCATGAAATATGGGAAAGCATACATGTTGTACCAAATCATTCCCCTTGGGAATGAAACAATATCCAATCACTACAACAAAAAGTTAAATGAGATTCCATAATATTGTAAACCACATCCAAAGGTGAAATCACATACATCCATTCACAATGATGTAACTCCCCCTCAAAAGGAAAACTAGTGGTTCTAAACCATCTATGTATATTTAAACTAAAAATTGAGAAACCATATATTAATTGGGTACTTAATATTGTAAATATTAGTCATACCATATTTATAATGTCATCTTGGGCCATACACACATCCACATGAGACTCAAATCATGATGGGTTGTTAAAGGAATACATGCAATCAAATGAAAATAAAGTCACATTAAACTATAAGATGTCCATCAAATTGAAAGGACTTATTAACTAAAGAGAATAATTTCACAAAAACATTAATCTTCACCAAAATCATGTTTATTGAATTAATGTCAGATAACCAATCCATATTAATATCATTAGGGATTGTAGAATTATTGTAGTTGACGAATGACATGATAATGCATAGAATTAAGTTAGACAAACCCAATGAGAACCTCTCAAAATACTGGATCATGTTTCAATGCTGAGATAAAAAGAGATTTTAAATAGCTTGAGGATATAATACATCTAGTATATAATAATGATCAATTAGATCATATATTAATCCATATATATTTCCATAATATTCTCTATATTTGATTCATCCCATGCTAAAGATAAATTATTCAAGGTCATCATATAAATACTTTATATAATCCACCATATGGATTTACTATTCAAATCCTATAGGAGACAGGGTAAGAGATACTAATTCACAATGAAAGTTTCCATTTATTCATTATATATGAATTAGAATATATAAAAAAATGGTAAATATCAAAAAGTGGTTATTGAGTGAAAATACCCTAGAAAAAAACAGATTAGAGGGGTATATTTTGTGGGTGTATGAAACCGAAAATTATTTTCAGTTATGTTTTCCATTTTCTAGTGTTTTTTAGGAAGAAGAGGAGTTTCTTTACATTTCTGAAGTGCAAACCATGTACATTATTAGTATATGCCATGTACTCGGTTACCGTGGGTAGCCGGGTGCTGGCAGTGTAGCAGCTATGCCCACGACCATGTGTGGAGACCTGGAGACAGCCTAATATGGGGCCGGTGAAGGAAAGTACATGCCATGTACTTATAATGTACCCACCATGTTCTTTTATTTTAAATAAACGCACTTGGGTCGTGTATGACTAACAAAACTGTCTCCTTCTAGGTATGGTTTGTCTAAGAGAGAGAGTATGACCACAATCCTTCTCTGAGTACTCGATTGAGCATTTATTCTCTGAATCGACCGCCTTTGATTGCATTGGGATCACCACTTTAAGATCTTCCTTCACCTTGAGTTTTGTTTCATTACTCCTCCTCTTTCAAGATTTAACATTGGATGATTTTTTAACGTATTTGTAGATCTAGTTTTTCTTGGGAGATTCACGGATTGAGGTTCACATATAAAAATCCTGCAAAACTGAGGTAAGTGATTTGAGCCTTTCCATAGAATGTTTTTTAGTTATTTGTGAAAATGTTCCCAATACCCTTGAACATGGTATTACATGATTATTATTTTATCCTTGATAATTTACTTATAAGATTGTATGATTTAACAGAGGTTAATTTAATGTGAATAGGGTTAATTGTTATGTTTTGGAAGTGTTTTCCCATGCATGATTTGTTTGTGACCGTTTGATCTTTCTTAACCTGTTAGGCTTCCTTGTTTGTTTCCCATGCCTTGAATTGTATGATTGAGTGATGTTTATATTGCATACAGTTATGTCTTAGACTATTAGCCAAGAAGATCATGATTTTTACATTGTTTGTGTAATATTTAGGTGCATGTTTGACTTATACTAGGATATGGGAACCAGTTGTAGTAGATCATAGGGAGAATGGTCATATAAACATCTTGAGATTGTCTGTTATTACTATTACGATGTGAGACCATAGGGGGAATAAACATCTGTGATTCATCATAGTGTCTGTATTTCCACGACGCGAGCCATAGCGATAATGCAACGTATGTTCCTCCCTAGAGGACCTTTTAGTTACTGATATAAGAATATAGGGGGAATTGAAGGTGAGTACTTCCCCAGAGAATCTACACTAATGATGAACCAGAGGGGTTAAATTTTGTGGACATCCTAGTGGGTTTCTTGTGTTTTTTATATAGGAACTACTGGGATTAGTTTTTGAGAACATCCAAGATGGTTACCTACTAGTGAATATCTTCGTACATTCCATGTGGTGTTTAAATGATATGAAACTGTTGGAATGTTTATTGTTGAGTACTTCATTTTTTACAGATTCTTTTTATTATTACCAGCCATATATACTCACTGATTGTTACACACAGATATCATTGTGGTTTCCTACAGGGATTTAGTCTCACACATAGTTTAGGTCATGATTTTGGGCCCATACAGATTATATTATTGCAGGTATAGATAAGGGAAAGAGCCCTTCTACATGAGTTTCTTGACTGCTTTGGGAGCTGGATATCATTGGACCATGATGAGGCATTCGATGATGTGGAGTTGTTTATAGATTTCTTTCATACCTTGGCTTAGTATTTTATTTCATCATTGTGATTTGTTTGGTTTCATTCCAATACATATGTGTCATGCATCATATATGTGTGTGATACATTTTTTTCTTAATCAATCTTTTGTGGTTTCTTTATGTTTTACATTATAACTCATTCCGTTATTGTATATTTGTTTCACTTCTGATGTGTTGCTCTGCAAATGGGGGCATAAAATCCCCATATCTTATGAAAGGACCTCGATGCTACTTAGTATCCTCTAGCGTTAGGGGAAATGCACTTGAGCCCATGTTACCAACCGGGTACGGGGTGCCTTTGGGTGGCTTTCGGAACCCGTACATTTCAAATTTGTACAAATATTTCCCCCCTTGACTTACTATTTGGAGCCAATAGGCTGGGATAAGTAGGAATTGGTACTTGGTAATACGATGTTCCCAGGAGTTGAAAACCTGTGTATAGGGAATATCCAATCTACCTCGTTTATTGCATGTTTTCTGGTATTGTAATTTTACAGTTGATTTTATTTTCATTGTTGGGTAATTCACATGTTTTGTGCTATTATTGTTGATGTTATTGAGGGTCTATTTCCGTTTCAACCTGATGAGATGAGGGTATTTCATCTCATGCATCATATAGAAACTTTCTATTGATCACATGTCAGGCATCCTTTCCATGAAATAATGGGTGAATTAGTAATTGAATGTTGTTGTGATAGGTGATGCGCTAGATATTCTTGTTTTTATGATTGATTCCTTGATAAAAATACCTGATGTTTGGTATGGTATTTTTTGTGTAATCCTTTGTTTTAATGAACGCCAAAAATTGGTTCTTGAGGTGTTATGGGACCTCATGGATCATAATTTGGTGGATCATTGATCTATTAAACTTATTTATGACATGTATAAAATTCCATGTTTGATTTTCAGGGAGTATGGGCCCTCACAGATTAAAATTTGGAACTCTAATGATCGTTTCAGTGTTTTTATGGGCTTCATAGTATATTCTAAGGCTTACTATCTAGAAAAACACAAAATACACACCATGTAATTATATATACACAACATGTGTTCTTCTATTAGGGAAGAAACTGTTTTTATTATTTACACAGCTTGTACTGTATGTACATGTCGTGTTGTCTCAAACCGTGTCCTGGACAGTGTGCATTGGGACATGGGGTTTGGAATCATTCATAGGACACACTGTGTACTAGATTTACATGTCGTGTCATAGAACCGTGTAACTGGCCATGTCACTAAAAACATGGGACAATTGAGTCTTTTCTAATAAACACTATGTCAGTCTGGAAAATGTCGTGTAGTGTAACCCATATATCTAGTTGTGACACTAACAAGAAAGGTTCAGAGAAATATTCCAAGTACATGTCATGTCTATCTTGGACACACCATGTAGTATGAGTCATGTATCTGGCCAAGTCTCTTATAACACGGTTCGGTGAAACTCGTTTAGTACACACCGTTTCTAGCACAATAAGCCATGTAGTCTTGTTCTAAGAGAACTGTGTGGCCTAGTAGTGTAAGGGAACTTGTGTAGGGGAAAAGGATTCACGTACACGTCATGTTTTAGGACAACACGCTGTGTGTATGGGGTTGTTACATGACTAGTGTTTTCAGAATTACACACCTATGTGATGTCTTATGGGAACACACCGTGTAGTCATTATACACGTCGGGTATCCATGTTTTGAAAAACATGAATGCATTCATTATCCTTTTCCCTTCTTATATATTTATGTTTCATTCCATGTTAATTAGGATCTAAGGTGTGTGATTGACTTTTTGCAGAGTCATGCCACTGAGACATCCTACGGTTGTACACCAGTGTCAAGGTGATGATTAAACACAAGATATGGCTAGTCAGGGACTACTTGCAGATACTCCAGTTGTGCTAGTCTTGGAACTAGCCGCCATTCTGGACACAAGTGCTGATGAACTGTTCCATGAGGGATTTATGAGGATCTTTCAGACCTTCCGCAGAGTAACGCATGATGCCCCTACTTTGGAAGAGTTGACCTGGGGTTTCTAGTTGCAACATCCTCCCACCTTCACAGGGGAAGGATTACCTCTGGCTGCAGAATCGTGGTTAGAGACCATGCTATCTATCATCAAGAATCTGAAGACTCCTCCATATAGGAGGGTGAATCTCTCTACATACATGCATCAGGATTCCACCAAAAGATGGTGGTATGTGATCTAACATGTGGGACGCCAACATGTCATGGCTAGGGATGAGTTCAAACATGCCTTCTACGACTACTTCAATATGAAGACCTTGAGGGCCAATCGTGCCTGATAGTTCATGAGTATAGAGCAGGGAACTCTTTATGTAATGGAGTACTTTTCTCATTTCACATATCTTCAGTGCTTCACACCTATTCATGGAGGTTATTAGTTATTCCTAGCAAGGATGATTTAGGATGGTCTGAGGCATGACATCTGATCATAGGTGAACATATTCAGGTTGACTTCCATCACTTCTATTGTCAACCAGGCGTTTATCACAGTGAAAAATATGAGGGATTCTAGAGTTGTGAGCCAGGGAAGCTCGAAATATAGAGTATGTATCCCACCAACTAATAGAAGGAAGCACAGAATAGAGTCTTCGTGTGGTGCTCCATGGAGGAAAGACACTTCATCTGGTAGATAGGTGGTGTGCTACATGTGTGGGAAGAGTGGTCATAGGAGGATACGTTATTCTAGAGACCTCGTGGAGTGCCGACCATGCAGCATGATGTGTCATATGAAGCATTTTTATCAGATCTTCACCCCAGGAGTTGGGGACTGGAGGTCATATATGACTCCTCATATAGGAGCAACACCACCCATTTCTCATCAGTCTCAGAACTAGAGTTCTTCCGGCTGTTCAGACTGACGAGGAGGTCACAACCATGGTAGTTAGTGAACAGGATTTCAATGACAATAGGGTGGATTAGCTCCAGTTGGTCAGGCAGGGCCATAGGGTCGTTGTGCATGTCAGACATTTGGAGTAGAGAAGAACTCTTAGGTGCAGGATCCTAGACCCTCTACAGTTCGAGGTATAAATCTAGTCGCCTCAGTTTTAGTATCTCCTCTTTTCGATACAGTGGATTCCCATAACTTTATATCTGTAAATATTATGGGGATCCATGGGCTATTTATATTATATTTTGTTTATGTCTTGATGTTGGACACACCATTGGGGACTAGAACAGTTAGTGAAGGTTAGTTCAAGGTGTTCCCTCTTGGGCCTAGTGGGTTTCACTTCGTATGGAACCTTTATGTCTTAGAGATTACAGGATATGATGTCAATATCGGAATGGATTTGTTAGTTCCCTTCCAGGTTGTTGTCAATTACTATCATCGTAGGGTGAGTTTAATATCACTAGAGGAAGATATTTCTATCATAAGGTTGAATGGTATGTTCATGGATGTAGTGCAGGACCTTAGCATCATGGGTTTGTTGGAGTTACAACCCAGATTGCTAGTCAATATTTGGATGACCATGGGACTTCTTAGATAAACAGTCCTCCTATGTTGGATCATTTTATGGATGCATTTCCAGAGAAATTTCAAGGTTTTCCTGCAGAGCGAGGGGTAGAATTTTCTATTAAGCTCGTTCCAGGAGCGGAACTGTTGTCTATTCCACATTATCGGATGACAACACCAGAATTGAAGGAGCTCAAGATGCAGATGTAGGAGTTACAAGAAAAGGGTATTATCTGACCCAGTACATCTCCTTGGGGTTCACCTATCCAGTATGCGATGAAGGCGAACGGTACTCTCTGACATTGGGTGGATTATCAGAAGATAAACAAGTTGATGGTCATGAACTAATATCCATTGAAAAGGATTGATGATCTCATTGATCATCTCTGAGGGGTCCAAGAGTTCTTGAAGATTAAATTGAAGTCATGTTTTCATCAGGTGTGCGTTATTCCATCTGATATACATCATACAACATTCCGATGTTGGTATGTTCTATACGAGTACGTGGTTATGTTGTTCGGTCTCACGAACACACCTGCAGTTTTCATGGAACTTATGAACCGAGTGTTCCATCCATATATGGATTATTTCATGGTGGTTTTCATGGACGATATCTTGGTGTAATCTCAAAGTCAACACGACTATACTACCCATCTTGATATCATTTGATTACATTGAGAGATCATTAGTTATATGCTAAGCAATCCAAATTCCACTTTTGGATGACCTATATTCCCTTCTAGGGTCATGTTATCTTTGAGAAAAAAGTATCAGTAGACATAGATAAAGTGAGAGCTGTAGATTCCTAGTAGTAGCCGAAGAATTTCTTTGAGGTGTAGAAGATTCTAGTGCTATCTAGATACTACAAAAAATCATACATGACTTTTCATAGTTAGCAGTGCCACTAACAGGCCTCACTCAGAATGGTGCAATGTTCTTGTGGTCAAATTCTTGTGAGTCCGCCATTCATGAGATGAAAGGGAGGTTGACTTCATCACTGATACTAGTATTTCCATATCTTGTAAAGAGATATATTGTGTACTGTGATGCATTATATATTGTTCTTGAGAAGTGCTTTGGTAAGGGGAAAGAGTCGTTGCATACGAGTGTCGGCAGTTGGGGCCACATGAGAGAAATTACCCGACGCACGATCTAGAGTTGGGTGCAGATTATTTTGAAATACGTTGATGGGGACATTTTAAATTTGGATAGAATATTGTGGTTTTCATGGACCAAAAAATTCTCATGTATATCTTCACTTAGCTTGACCTGAATTTGAGGCAGCGAAGATGGGTTGAGTACCTTCAGTCTTTTGACATTGATCGAGTGAGAATGAGGAAACTATATGATTCTCAAGGAATAGTCCTATAAGAAATAATGTTTGTAGAGGAACTTATTCCTTTATAGAATATAATAGAGGATGAGATATTCTGATTCCAAGTGTGCATATGGGTGTCAATAGACATACGTGAGGAGCTGATGTGAGACTTTGACTCCTCAGTTTGGGATGTTCATCCTGGAATCACTAAGATGTATTATAATCTACACTGTCAGTATTGGTGGATAGGTATGAAGAGATATGTTTCTCGATTAGTTATGATGTGATCCACCTTTTAGTAGGTGAAGGAACAACATCATTTACAAGCAGGGTTACCCATTACCGAGTGGAAATGGAATGATGTCGTGATTGATTTTATGATAGGTTTACTGAGTTCTCCTTGAGGGAATGATGTTGGTTGGGTTGGAAATGACTTATTCACGATGGTTTCCCACTTATTTCTGATCAAGGAGACTTCTATGTTGATGAACATGGAAGGTTGTTCATTTGAGAGATTGTAAGTTTTCTTAGAGTTATACACTACATTGTTTTAGACAGGGATGCATGTTTTACTTCTCAGGTCTCGATGGGGCTTCAGAAGGCTTTGGGTACACATGTACTTTTGAGTACAACAATCCACCACAAGATAGATTTCCTATCCAAGAATACTATTCAAGTTCTTGAGGACATGATTCCAGCATGTATCTTGGATTTTGGAGGTCCTTAGTAGAATCACGAACCTATCGAAGTGTTTTCTTACGATAATAGTTTCCGAGCAACTATCCAGATGGCACATTATGAGTATTTGTAAAGAAGGCCATTTTGATAACACTTATGTTTGTTGGAGGCATGAGAGGTATCTATGATGGGAACTCGTCATGTCCAGGAGACCGCAGAGCATATAGAGTTGATTTGGAGTGATTTATATTTGACATACATTTATGTTGTAGACTATAAGACAAGTATTTCATGAGGATTATAATGACAGTATTGCATTGATGTGCACATTTGACTTACACAAGGATTTGGGATCCTGGTGTAGTAGACCATAAAGAGAATGGACGTAAGGGCTTCTCTAGAGTGTCTGTTTTTACTATTACGATGTGAGGCCATAGGGGGAATTGACGTAAGTGATTCTTCATAGTGTTTGTAGTTCCTTGACGCGTCCCATAAGGGGAATTTGATGTACGTACTTCCACATAGCACTTTTTAGTTACCGATATGAGATTATAGGGGGAATTGATGGTGAGTGCTTCACCAGAGAGTCTATACTAATACTGAACCAGAGGGGTTAGACTATGTGTACATCCCATAAGGTTGCTTGTGTTTTCTAGGTAGGACCTGTTGGGATTATCCTATGAGAACATCCCAGAGGGTTACCTATTTGTGATTATTTTCTTACTTGACATTTGGTCTTTGAATGCATTGAAATTGTAGGAAGGTTTACTGTTGAGTAATTCCTTGTTTACTAATTCTTTTTCTTATTACCTGCCATATATATTGATCGACTATTGGGAATTTATCTATTGGTGGTCCCCTACTAGAATTTATTATCACACCATGTTTGGGTCATGCTTTTGGGATGAAATAGATTATATTATTGAAGTTATAGATATGGTCAAGTGCACTTCTACATCAGGTTCTTGACTAAATTGGGAGCTAAATGGAATGGGACAAAGATAAGGATTGTGATGCTAAAGAGATGTTTACTGTTTTCTTACATACCTTGGTTTAATACTGTATTTCAAAATTGTGACTTGTTTGGCTGTTTTCCTAGACATTGTATCATGCATCATATATATGTGTTCTATAGTTGTTTCTTTATCTGTCATCCACTATTTATTGTTGTTGGACATTATTACTTCTTCCGATATTGTATATCTATTCCTCTTCTACTATTTCACTCTATCAATGAAGGCATAGTTTCCCCACTATCAAACCAGTGGCCCTCGCTACTTGTCAGCAGCGTCTAGTGTTAGTGGAAATGTGTTTGAGGCCATGTGACCAACCGAGTACGAAGCACCTCTGTGTGGCATCCAAATTAGGGACGCTACAGTGGGGGATAACACAACCCCCTCTTAATTAATATTCAATATAATTTGAATGGGTTCTATACAGGCCCCTTTAATTATCATATTTTGAGGGGGTTATAAACCCCATCTGAATTCAATTTCTATAAAATTACAGGGGGTTTTGTAAAACCCCTCTAATCATGGAATTTAGAGGTGGTTATGGACTCCCAATAATTAACTAAATTAGAGGGGGTTTTGAACCCCCTCTTAATATGAAACATTATTTTTTTATTATCAAGGTGGATTTTATTGTGGGTCAAAATACCTTCTAATAGATTAAATTATAGGGGGTTGGAAACCCACTTTAATGTAATAAACTAGATGTGGTTCCAAAACTCTATTTAATTTCATAAATTAGAGGTGTTTGACAACTGCAACTAATGTATTTAAATTAAAGGGGGATCAAAACATCCTATAAGATAAGAGATTAAATGGGGTTGCAAGACGCAAATATTTTTTTAATAGAATCTTGAATTATATATATATATATATTAATATATAATTAAAACACAATATATAAATGTATTTAAATACATTATATGAACATTTTATATGAAATAATTATGTTTTTTTATTTAATTCTATTTATATGTATACATAAATATAATTATATAATATTACGTATATAAATATATATAGATTTGTATAAATTTTATTTAAAATAATATTAGTTATTCATAATATAAAATCCTAAACATATTATATAAATAATTACCTAAATATAACTTATTTAACATGTATAACATACAAAAACCCAGGCATATATTTTTTATAGTTTATATCATAATTATACTAAATATATTTTTAAATAATTTTATTTTTCTTTTATATTATATATAATTATTATATACTGAAATAAAATTTATATAAATGGATATATATTAATGAACACAATATTATAAAATTATTTTTTGGAAATAAATATATAATAATTTATGTAATAATAAAAAAATGTATTGAAATACATTATATAAATATATAAATAAATGGTATTTCTTATAATAATAATCATATATAATATAAAATTTTATTTCAAATAATATTGATTATATATTGATATATATTTTATTCCACATAATGTTGAAAATATATTATATAAATGTTAATTATATATTATATAATCTTATATTTAATATAACATTATATAAATATTCGTATAAATTGTATTTCATCTCGTTTAAATTTTTTATAATTTTAATTTTTGTATAAATTTTATTTCATGTAATAATATTTAAATAATAATTATATATTACATTATGTAGTTTATAAAAATAATTAAATATATATAAGAGTACATAAAAATGTATATTGGTTGAAATGAATTATATAAATATATTTTTAACGAACATATATTAATATATTATGTAAATACCTATATATATAATCATAAGATTAAAATGTATATAATATATGAATTTTTATTTAATTATATACTTTATATCCATAAATATTGTATATGAAAATATTTAATATAATAAATTTATAAAATAAATCATATAATAAATTTATATTATTTCCAAAACCAATATATAAATTTTTAATTTAAAAACAAGTTTAATAATAATAATAATAATTAATATTATAATTTTAATGATAGACACACACACATATAAGTATATAAAAAGTTAAAAATATATTATAAAAATATTATAAATATAAATATTATTTAAATACATAAATAGAAACCAATGTAAATGTATTTATAAATATATATCCATATATGGAAATATAATTATTAAAATATATAATGTAAATAAATATCTATATAATATTTTAATATATATTTATATATATAAATAATTTATAGGAATATATTTAAATATAAAAAGACATATATATATATATGGATATAAATATATAATTAATATAATTATATATATATGTTAAATATTAAAATGAATTTGAATATAATATATAAATAATATTTATGATAATAGATAATCTTATATATATATATGTTGATTCATTTGACTTTATATATTATAAATCATAGAACCATAGTGGCACCAATGGAAGGAATACGGGGTTCTCACAACCTTCTGATTGGTTGTTTGAATTCAGTTACTATTTATTTTACATGCCTTTGTAAGGGGGAAATAATTTGAACGGTCGGCAGCGCACATGGGATTGGACCTAGGTGTGGCAAGCAGGAATGGGAGGGATGCAAGGATGGACTTGAAAGATAACCAAGGTTATGGGGTGGAGGCAGGAAGGGTGATAATGTGAACATGGCATGAAAAATTGGAGGGGAAGAGAGGGTGGAACAGGATTCATAGAAGAGAAATGGGGAGGGGTGGAGAAGGGGGGGGGGACATGGATCAATTCTATGGGTCCCACTGGGTGAGAAATACTAGAAACAATGATGCATATTTAGGGTTTCATTATACCTATCTAAAATAGTTGAGTTATTAGGAGTGACTTTTCCACTACCCCTAAAGATGTAATTTAAAATCAACTCGGGGTGATTCTAAAGGAATGGTGGGAAGAGAGGAAAAGAAGAGGGTTTGTACGATGTGGAAATGGGGGGAACATTGAAAAATTATAATGGGTGCACTGGGTAATTTTTTTTAGAAAACATGGTTCATAGTTATGATTCGTTATTATGGAAATTAAATAGTTTAGTAATAAGGGGTGACATTTCAATTAACCCTAAAGATGGTATTTCAAATCACTTATGGGTGGTTATATCCATCCCTACATAGAGAAATTATATTATAGGGGTTCCAACCCCTACTAAATTTTCAATTTCTGGTAAAATTGTGGAGGGATTAAAGGGTACATAGCATGGGTAAAATGAGCGGAAGAGAGGGAGGAAAAGGAGGTAGAGATTATGGTTGGTAAGGGGGCTGTGAATTGTAGAACATGATAGAATATTGTAGGGGGTGATTTGTGAAAAAAAATAGAAATAATAGTTCATATTTAGGGGTGGTTAGTTCCACCCTTAAATAGTTGATACATTAGGGGTGACATTTCAATTTACCCTATAGTTGAACGTTCAAATCAATTACGGAAGATTCTAACCATCCTTAAATAGAAAAATTATTTTCTATAGGTTTAAAACACCTCTAAATTGGTTGTTTTTGGTAGATTAATATTGTAATTAGATTTTATTTAAACCAATTAAAAATTAACCTCCTCTAATTTTCACCTACATATAGACGTGGATGATAAAAACAACCCATAACTATAAATTTTGGCCATTTTAGTGATAATTCACCATTTCCACCGCCAAATCCATTAAAGGGGGGTATAACCACATCTAAATGAAAAAAACACTTTTGAAAATTTATATTTTTTTAGTGAGAAGGGGTAAACAATCATAAATTCCCACCTATGATCCACTTACTAGATATCAAATCCAAGAACATACATGGTATATATCGTTTTCCAAAACCCGATTGGTTGACCTACACTATCTAGCTAGTATCACCTAGTTGGTTCAACAAATCTTTTACCTTATACTATAAACTCATTATCATTTAATTGGTATGCCAGTGACACACTAGTATCTATAAATATTGTATTTTTCTTCCCACACCTCATTATAATTTTTATCCAAAATTCTCCAATTTGTCTAAAAGATCTCAAAATATGAATTGATGATATTCCAGATATATCAATACTATAATGAAACATTACTTGGAATTTGGGGCTGATATAAATGTTCCCACATTAAAATCTTCTCATCCATGAGAAGTTACATTATTGTACTGGTAAAAAAACATTTCCCATTGATCTCAATCGTTAGATTCAATCTCCCAAATCTCATATTTGATACCCCTAATCTCTTTGAAAACATGAAAAATAGGAGAATTCATCACATTTAACACTTAATATCCTGAATTTCTGTTTTAAAATAGATATTCCATGATTGGCACATCTTGTTCTTACTCAATGTACTTTCTATCAGTCACATGTTCTAAATCAGGATTTTATATTTGATGTGGAGACATATTTAAGACATTTTTCATACATAGATATCATGGATTAATGAAAATATTACAAACCACTATCCCAATGTGTTTTTTGTTTAATTACCCCAAAATTTATTTTAACAGAACATCATATATTTGTATTCATCGATTCCTCAAAGAAGATGACTCCTATAGGAACACCTCATCTCCTATTTAAAAGTCAATGAAATGAATCCTCCTATATGAAAATGAGCATTTCATGGAATAATTGATATAAAACAAATCTGAATATAAATCATCATATTCATAGTTCTCCTTAAAAAAGTTTCATAAAAAGATTTGTCACCAACCTATCAAAATATTATGTTGAAATTTAATTATGACCACCGAGATATTTAAATAAATCCTTATATATCTAAGAATGGAATATATTATTATACATGGAATCAACCATAGAAATATGAACATTTCATATTGACATAAATCTATAAAAAACATTGAGAATTTAAAAAAACATATAGTCCATCTTAACCATCCTTCTGTTTAGCGATGATAAGTTGTAGTAATCTTCATCTAATTTTATAATAATATTTATAACCCACTTAAAAAACATGACATAAAATGAGTATATTATTTAGTTCCAATACTCATTTAAACTTTATGATGATGTATACTCTATTATATATATATATATATATTTTATCTCGTCCACATAATGAGTTTCAATAATATACTGATCTAGGAATTCTTTTTAAATCTATAACCACCATCCACATCATTTATTAAACTCTTAAGGATCTTTATAACTCTATCAAAAATTGATCTACTATTTTTCGCACAACCATGCTAGTGTTGGACATGGATGAAGAAATACACATAGTCCATGATACTAGACCATAATTACATAATCTGTCAGATACTAATATATGAAGGAAATAATATCCTTTTTCATACAAGGAAGTAATAAACATCATTTTGTTATCGTTATACATTATATTTTCCCTACAGTAGAAATCCCACAGTGAAATAGAAGAGTCTCTCATCATCCATTATAACATCAAAGTTGGATCCACTATATTATCCTAATTTTATATAACTTCATCTATATTGAAATATAGTCCAAGGACATGTACATTCTCCAATATAGTTTATTTCATTATTTTTCACTATATATAAGGTTAATTAATTTCTTTGACCTAATCCAACAATAATTATGTGCGGTCTAATGGATTAAATATCACTATCACTTATTCCTCATGTTCATCCATTAACTAATCATCCAATACACTAATCAACTGATACATTTATTCTGATGATCACTATCATACCAGATATTCCTTCCAATTATAAACATATATAATAATATTCCCTTTACTAGTTTAATAATCCATGTCAATATAAAAAATATGTAGGTACTCATCCCAATTCCAATATTTAATGTTAAAGTCATTCTAACAAACAATATATTTAAATATCATGTAAAATGTAAAAAACTATAAATAACCTGTAAAATATATAGATTATCAAATATTTTTTATTATTATACAATCAAACTAAATATAAATCAGGAGTAGGGTGGATCAACTCATTGATCCATAACTGATTATACCAAAGGATTTATCCTGATATTTTATAAATTTAAATATCCCAAGAAAATAACTGAATGATTATAGTATATTATATAACCAATCCATAAATTTAATAGAATCTTTATTGATTATATCTTAAACATAACATCCAATTTGTGAAGGACTCCTAGAATTGGCTAGTCTTCATGAATTTTACCACTTTTATTATACTAATCATAGTGGATTCCAAATTTGAGAATTCAGTGATGAATCACATAAAAAACATGTGAAATCATTGGAAAACAAGAGTCTAAATAATAATCTTATGTAGTAAATATTTTTTAATTGCCTCTCCTTTGTTTAGATCAATAGAAATTAATGTTTCAGAAAAAACATGTCAAAGGAATTGTATCCCATGGTTCCAAAAGGGAATATTAAAATATTTGAATAAAGATTATTCTCTCAAATCATACTCAATAAGATATAAATATTTCATTCTTATAATTCTGAGGTCCGGGAATATATCAAAATACCACCAATTAATACATCATTACTTGTGTCCATTTATGGGTGGAATAATCCCTTCACGAGTGATATAAACACTAATATATTATTAATTAATCGAAAGGTAAAAACTACAATCTCACGAGACCCATATAAAATCCAATATTCTATATTCAGAATATTTTATTCTCTATCATGAATATGGATATATATAAAATGAAAGTCAATCGAAGAGAATCTCCCAAATCCAATCTGTTGATAAAAAATATGAATCATTGGAAATTGATACCAGTCATGAACTATGATCAATATTCGGCTTATAGTTCACACACATTCAATTTCAATTTCTATCCATCTCAATGATAATGATGTTTCACCCAATATTTTTTTTTCAATTAAATAATGACCTTTTCCTATAAATGTTAATTACAAAACTTTTGTTCCATCAACTAGATTGGTTCTATATGTTATGATGGAATCAATAATAGTTACGATTTATGAATTAGTTGAATCTAAAAAATAATCCCCCAATTATGAGGATGACATTAGAATTCATTTTGTAAAACATCCATGTATTATTCCACAATAGGTGTAAGAGTGGATAATACTATTCTCTAATATGCTGTAAGAACTACATTATCCACCTATGCTATAATGGATATATCCTTGGTAATGTTATGTCCTACTATTCTAAATCCAAAATCAAATTCATTAGCAATACAATTATTTGTACAATAACTGAGGAAAATGTTAGTAATATCTACTACAAATAAGTGTTTACTCAGTAACAAATCCACTTTTTTATATATAAAAGTTCATTGGGGATAATAATTTAAATGATGAAGAAGAATAACATATTTTTGTAGTAGGAAAATAGTTTGGGGCATTACAAAAATACCAAGATATGATCGTACTTATTTAGGAAAGGTATGTTTAGAGATAAATCTTAATATGGTAAAATAAAAAAAATGTTATACTATAAAAAATGAGAGAAAATAAATCAGTGGGGAACTTCAATATCAAACAATATGGTATTGAGTTTATATGTAATAAAAAATGTATAAAAACTATAAAATGTATCACTCAACCATTAACTGGGACATGGTCCACCAAAAAAATATTTTCTACTTTAGATATATATCAATTACCCATATGATTTCTACATACGCATGTAATAAACAATTTTATAGTATATTTCCACTACTATGGTTACCTACCTATATCATGGGATGACCTCCATAATCAAATCTGTGATAGCTCTACAAGAAATAACATAACATGACTTAACTTTCCCCATCTATGAAACATATTATGTTTATTCATGGAATAATTTCATTTATATATCGTTAGCATATTTATAAAAAAATGTTAGTGCCTCCACCCATGAACTGAGAAAAGGATCCCATACTCATCCCTAGTTTTCCTATGATTCATTGTTTCATGTCCACTGTCACGACCTGTCCTCGAGGACCATGCAGTGACTACCCCAAGCCCACCTTCCATAGGCCAGGGGCTGGAGACTAGCACAAAAGGCGTATATCCCAATAAAAAGGGATGGCATTGCGTTTATGAAATGAAAATACACACTAACAGAGTAAAAGAAGAAGCTACACTAAGTAAAGCAGTAAAACAAATGTGCTAAAAGTATAAGGGGATGAAAATAAAAGCCCAAAAGAGAGGTACAACTACAACTGAAAGTAATGTATAACTCAAAGGAAAACAGATGGAAGGTGAGAAGCAGCTCATGGATCATCCTATGGCATCCTACCTGAAGGATAGGTACAGATGTCCTCATCAGAACTCCACGTTCGTCTGTCTCCTCCAGGTACCGACTCGTCGTGAGATCCACCTATGGGTACCGACTCATCTTGAGATCCACCTCTGGGTACCAGCCATCTCTACAAGCCACAACCACGATCAGTGATGTCCGTCGTCTGCAACCAACACAATGAGATGCGGGCATATCCCGTGCATGGGTGAGAATAAATATACTTAGTAGGGACCCCGAGACCCTCAATGTCTCACTAAATCCAACAAGAATATCCTCAAAGAAGGATCTCAACAGATAACTCTTACTTAGGTATAAGCCCATACTTATACCTTAGTTATTAAGTAACCCATCTCAATAAAGAGGTATTAATCAGATATACAATCAACAGATACCCACTACATAGGTATATGTCCATACATATACCAAAGTTATCATGTAACCCATCTCAATCACGAGGAAAAACACAAAGGTCAATGACTCAGCTCAAACCAGGATTTTATTCATGAGTTCAAAACCACAGCTGCTGGAGAACTTCTCCTCTATCGAGTACAGTAGGCATGCGCTACAACCTAGCGCTTCCCACTAACCTTGGACATCTGATGTACTCCACCTGATGAGTACTGTGGGCCTGCTGCTACAACCAACCGCTTCCCACCATGGGTCTTCCGCTACAACCACGTGCTCCCCCTCATAGCCTACAGATGAACTCATTCTATCGAGTACCGCTGGTCTGCCGCTACAACCAAGCCCTTGTCTGCCTTGGGTATGCCACTACAACCAACCGCCTTCTACTAGGGTATTTTAATCACTCCGAGTCAATCGATCTGCAGTCATCATGTCTAAGCCAGCTACTAGGTCTCTGCACTCTACTCGCTCGTCACCAAGAGGGTCTGCTCAACGAGCTATTCGTCGATACTCCAAGTATCACAAAGTCCCATGATGAATTATACCAAGGGTCTACCATGTCATTGGAATCTCAACACAACAGACGACACGTCAATCGGATGCCCGATCTTTGTTAATAGCCTTTTTGACCCGGGGGCCCGGCTGGTTTCATGTACGTCAAACCCGAGCATAACTCAACTGTATCCTGAGATCACATAGGGTATAGTCATAGGTACTATTTCTCAACATGATTACCAATGCCACTGATAGTTCTCCAAACAGTCGTCCGGTCTAAAAGTTATCAGCTTTTACATTCCAGGGGCCCAGTTGGATTTCGGGTACAATCCAAGCTGGCCATATTCAAAACACGTCCAAACCTCAAGTGAAGTATAACAAAAGATCCGTCTCACCAAATGGAAACCATCAAAGTCAATAGCACATCAATCAGACATTCGGAACTAAGGTTATAAGCGTTTCCACTCTGAGGGCCTTGTTGGTTTCAGTTTCGAACCAACCCGGTCGTACCCAAGTTTCTCCAAAACCTTGTGTGTAACATACCAAAATGACCGTTTCGATCCAAGGATCCCACCGCAACAGATTCTGCATCAATCATAGGTCTGTAGCCCATGTTATGGATGTTTGAACGGATCTGTCTGAAAGTAGGGGGTTTGGGCCTGGTCCGACCCGGCCCAATACCCCATGGGTCGGCCCGAACCGGGTCAACCCGTACCGAGTCCGGGTCTGACCTGTTTGGGCGCAGCCTGGACCGGGTGGCATGGCCTGGCCAGGCGCGGGCGTCCCGACCCACGTGGCCGAGGGCTCGGCCCCTCTTGGGTGGCCCGCCCTTGCCACCTGTCAGGGGTTACGACCCCCATACTTCAAGAAAACGGCCACCGCCATAATGGATGGCCGGAGTGCCGCTGCGGGACCTGCTGGTCCCGCCTCCTGGAGCACCGATGGCCAGCGGAGCTCGGCTTCCCTCCTCTGCAACGTTGCGGCGCGATGGCACCGTGCCCCTCTGGCATGGCCTGCCCCGGTCGTGGCCCTCCATGGTGCTCCGGCGTGGCGCAACGGCGCCAAGGCCCTCCGTTGCGGCCCGCCCTTTGCCTGATTCCTTCAGCTTCACTTGCACGGAGCGACTGTGTTGCACTCCTTCATCGCAGCCCGCTCCGGTCACAGTTCACTCGTTCCTGCATAGTGTCGTTGCACCGCGCCACCTCCGTTCCAAACCATGATGGTGATCAACATAAAAAGGAAAGGAGGGTTGGCTGGGTTTATGCGATCCGACCCCCTCCCGTTATATTCATAATAGGCGGCCAAAAGAAAATAACGATGAACGTCAAAATAAAACTAGAATGATGAAAGAACCGCTAACTCGATTCAATAAGGTTGATCACTTGTGGAAGGAAGGTAAAGCTCCCCTGTTCCATTGAAGTTTCTGCAGGATGACGGCGTCGCTTCGTCAATCGTCGAGAAAAAGGATGCTGGGTTTGGCACCGTGTTCATTGCGTTCTGCAACGAAGAAGATGAGTTCTATGTCCTCCAAAAACATAACACCACAAGATAAACCCAAATAAAATAAGACACCACATATTTTATTACTCAATCCATGCATTTCAAAAATCCAAAATTCAAAACCAAACACACTTAATTAATTAATATTAAGTTGTCATATTAATTAGATGTTTAGTTGACATGAATTAAAGTGGGAGGTGAGGAGGGGAGGAGTCGTTTAATTTAAAAGGGGTTTAGAGGAGTTAGGGAATTTGAAAAGGTGGGGGTGCGTGTGGGACCCACCTCACCTTTAAACCTCTCATGGGAAGTTATCAACCAGTGGGTCCCACACCAACTCCCAGACCTAGGATCTAACACTTAGAAAAGAGAAATAAAATTGGTAACACAATTTTATTTCACTTAAAAAACATTTTTAAACAACACTTCCTGAGAAAATGAAACTTCAAAAAAGTTCTTCTTAAGCAATAACCAGTGCTGCAGTTTCATCGGTGCCCCCATATATTTATTCCGAGAACTAGTTCAAAAGTTAGAAAGACCCGCTAATTCGTTTACTGAACGTACACAAGCTAATCTTCAGAAATTGATTTTGGGCACACCAAGCCTTGGAATCAGGTTCCGTCAGAAACTACAGACTCGTAAAATTCCAAAGAAATTATGGAAAACATTTCCTTGAAATTTCTAGGTCTTTACATTACTCCCACCTCAGGGATTTACGTCCCCATAAAGCTTCAACACACACTAAGGAAAATGAAGTGGTACTAAGCACGCATCTAAGCCTACCACTCCCATGTGCTCTCCTGGAGGTTCTCGAGAAACAAGTGAAAGCGAACGTGAAGAATTCACCATCCACATAGGACATGATCTTGTCGATCCTTG
Organism: Viscum album; assembly: GCA_963277665.1. Lineage (NCBI taxonomy): Eukaryota > Viridiplantae > Streptophyta > Magnoliopsida > Santalales > Viscaceae > Viscum > Viscum album. The sequence goes on along the minus strand of OY728123.1, from coordinate 495,175,242 downwards.
ATCTCCACTGGAACCTCTGCAAATGTAGCCCCTTTATCGATGTCCAGTTCCCCATGATCGATGGTATTGGTCGGCTCATGCACGTATCTCCTATACTGAGATACGTGGAAGATGTCATGCACCTGGTGCAATTGAGGTGGATGGGACAAGTGGTAAACCACCTCACCTTCCTTGTTGAGGACCTAGAAGGGTCCAATGAACCTCGGAGATAACTTGGTGCCCGGGCCAAAACTTCGTAAACCATGTCAAGGTGAGACCTGTAAGAAAATGTGGTCTCCATCCTCAAACTCTAGTTCTCTATGTCTCCTATCAGCTTAGAACTTCTATCTGTACTATGAAGTCTTCATCCACTCCTGAAAAAACTGTGCTTTCTACTTTATAGTCTAAACTATCACTCTTCCTAAAAGAGGTGCTAATATTTCCTCTTTGCCGACAAGAGAAATCCAGTCTCATCCCCTGGATGAACCACGTTCTTTACCTAATACAGTCAATCCTGACATGAATGATATTAATCCATGCCATGGATGACGTCGCAAGACCTCGACACTACTACCAAGAGATCCAACCGTTACTCTTGACTCCAATGGTTGAGTCACACTATCAGAATTAGTGTGTGGTCACTGGGTCTCCTCTAGTTGGAAACTAAAAACTGAGGGTCATGTCAACAGTTTAAACCAGAACGTCTTAGTACACAAAAACAAAGGAAGAAAACATCACAAGGAAACGTTTCTTTTATTACTATAGCTCAGGTACAAAGACACAAAACAACAACAAACAAAAAAATGACAACACGGAAACTAGAAGAACCAAGATCAAAGGTCCCATGCTTGGAACTAGCCCCTCTTATGCCTGCCAGCTTCCGGAGCTCCATAGTTGTATGCTTATACTTCCTGAAGCTGAGCTCTCCCATGTCCACCTGTTCCCTACGGTCGGGGTGGACCTCCTGGTGGTGGTGGTGGCAACACCTTGATGCATCATCCACCTCCAGTTGCACGGACATCTCCCCTTCCTCGCTCTCCTTCTCCTTTCAGTATGCCTCGATCGAACCTCTGCCTCTGCCTGGGAGGTCCTTTGTTTATCTACTGGTCATCTGTATGGTTGGTCGGACATTCATGTGCCACGTGACCAACCCCGCCGTAGGTGTAATGCTATCCGCTCCTGGTAAGTCATTCTCCACTCGGGTGCCTCACAGATATGATCTAGTGTCGTGCAGTCGACCACCTATAGGTCTGGTCCTCTTGGACATCTGTGTAATCTGTCTACTGCCCGCTGTAGAAGACTCTGCCGCATTACAACTAGTGGTGGTTCTTACTGCTGCAGACTACTCAGTAAGGAAACTCTCCACTATGAGGGCTCACTCCAACACCTCTGTCTGCGTCAGTATGCTATGAGAGACAACTGAACCACCAATCTCTCTCCGGAGCCCCTGCTCGAAGGTTCGGGCCCTGAAGAACGGGTCTTGTACCATATCTATAGAGTAGCGCGAGAGATCGGTGAACCATGATGAATACTTTTCCATAGACATGCTACCCTACTGAAGATTAAGTAGCACCTGTACACGCACCGCTCGAAGGTTGGCTGGTACAAACTCTACCCAGAACAGGATTTTGAAGTCTGCACACAAAAGCATCGCCTCGTTATGCATCTGAAGCATCAGGCTCCACCATCTGCCTGCTGCTACCTAAAAGAGGCTGGCAAAAAGGATCACCATCAAGTCTGCTGGCGTCCCTAATAGCCTGAATAATCTCACCACAACATCCAGCAAATCCTTAGCTTCTTGCGGGTCCTTCTCTCCCCGGAACCTGGGTGGCCTCTGGCACTGGAACTCATGAAGTGCGCTAAAGAGACGTGCACTCCCTGCTGTAGGGGCTGGTGGCATCGGTGGCCCAATGGGTGGTAGTACCGCTGGTTCCTCAAACCTCAAGTGAAGTATATCAAAAGATCCTTCTCACCAAAAGTAAGCCAACAATTTCGAACACACGTCAATCAGACATCCGGAACACAGGTTATAAGCGTTTCCTCTCTGAGGGCCTGGTTGGTTTTGATTTCTATCCAACCCGACCATACCAAAAGTTTTAATAAACCTTGAGTGTGATACACTGAAACGACCACCTCAATCTAAGAATCTCAACGCAACTGATGGTGCGTCAATCGGAGGTCTGTATCCCATTTTATGGATGTTTGAACTGATCTGTCTGAAATTAGGGGGTTTGGGCCCTGTACGACCTGGCCCCATACCCCCTGGGTCGGCCCAAACCGGGTCGAACCGTCCCAGGTTCGGGTCTGGCCCGTTTGAATGCGTCTCGGCCCAGCCCAGCTGGCGTGGCCCGGCCCAGCGCGGGTGGCCCGACTCGTGTGGTCGGCGGCTCGGCCTTTGGCCAAGCGGGATGCAGGGGGGAGGGGCTTCCCCCCTTGATTGAGAAACGATAGCCCCTCTTGGGGTGGGGGGTCTTCCTTTCCACCTGCCGAGGGTTACGACCCCCGGACATCGGGAAAATGGCAGACCATAATGGTCGGTCGGAGTGCCATCGCGGGACCTACTGGTCCCGCCGCCTGGAGTACCGGCGGCCGGCGAAGCCCGGCTACCCTCCTCTACACCGACGCGGCCTGAGGTAGCAGCCCCTGTCCGACCGGCATGGCGTGACGGTGCCACTCCCCTCCGTCGCGGCCCGCCCTTGGCAGCGGCTTTCTTCGGCTTCACTGGCGCGGCACGACTGCGTCGCGGTCCTTCACCACAGCTCGTTCTGGTCACATTTCCCTCGTTCCCGCGCGGTGTTGTTGCACCGCGCCACCTCCGTTCAAAACCACGATGGTGATCAACATAAAAAGTGGAGGTGGGTCAGCCGGGTTTGTGTGGTCTGACCCCCTCCCATTATGTTGATAACAGGAGGCCAAAAGAAAATAACGATGAAAGTCAAAATAAAACTACAATGATGAAACAACCCCTACCTTAATTCTAGATGGTTGATCTCTTGCAGAAGGAAGGGATAACTCTGTTATTCCATTGAAGTTGTCGCGGGATGGCTGCGTCGCTTCGTCAATCGTCGAGAAAAATGAAGCCGGGGTTGGTGTCGTGTTCTTCGCGTTCTCCAATGAAGAAGATGAGTTCTATCTCCTCCAAAAACATAACACCACAAGCTAAACCCAAATAAAATAAAACACCTATTATTTTATTACTCAATCCGTGCATTTCAAAAATCAAAAATTCAAAACCAAACACACTTAAGTAATAAATATTATGTTTTTATATTAATTAGATGTTTAGTTGACATGAATTAAAGTGGGAGGTGAGGAGGGGAGGAGTCACTTAATTAGAAAGTGGTTTAGAGGAGTTAGGTAATTTGAAAAGGTGAGGGCTCGTGTGGGCCCCACCTCACCTTTAATCCTCTCATGGGAAGTTATCAACCAGTGGGTCCCACTCCAACTCCCACGCCTAGGATCTAATACTCATAAAAGAGAAATAAAATTTGTAACATAATTTTATTTCACTTAAACCACATTTTTAACCAACACTTCCCGAGCGAACACAACTTCAGAAAATGTCTTCTTAAGCAATAACCAGCACTGCAGCTTCATCGGTGCCCTCAGATTTCGATTCCGCGCACCAGATCAAATGTTAGAAAAACCTGCTCATTCGTTCACTGAACGTACCCAAGATAATCTTCGGAAATTGATTCCAGGCACACTGGGCCTCAGAATCAGGTGCAGTCAGAAACTGCGGACTCTTAAAATTCCAAAAAAAAATTAAGAAATAATTTTCCTTGAAATTTCCTGGTCTTTACATCCATTGACTTCCACGTCATGTTGTAGGAAGACAAACCTGTAATACAACATGTATTACCATTCATAGAAACATTTAGAGTTCAGAGGAGACCATCTACTTTAACATCATATATCCCATACACAATCCTGATATAAATGTTAAAACATTAGAGTATGATGCCATATTGAAATCTTTGTCCTACTGCCTCATCTCTAATAAATGGATAATCATGAAAATATATTCCTTATGTGGCACATTTCTAGAAAAAATTGGTATAAATCATTATACGTCTATAATATTATTTGAATTATTATCCACTAAATTTTTCCCCTTAAAAATATCCATATAATATAATATTTGTTAAATATTAAATGTAACAAGAGAAAAATTATTCAATAATAGCTCTGAAAGGTCTTCACATTGAAACCTGACTACCTATCAATCATTTTCATGATGCCCCAACTTCTCATTTTCATTAACTATAGAATATAATTATAAAATATCACTCTCTATTCTTATAGAGTCTCCACTAAATTAAATATTCCCATGATTATGAACTTAGAAATTTCAACATATTGTTAGACTATAATTCCAAGATTTATATATGGATACTGATGATGAAAATAGAAAGCATAATAGACAATAATTATTCCAATCAGGTGAGATCCACCATCAAGAACATACACCTTTTAACTAACTCTTTGTTTGAGTGGATCTGCAATCAAAACCACTAGAGCAGGTGGGAAAACTTTCTCAACTATATCCATCGATACATCTATTAATATATTTGACGTGTAATCACATACAAGATAATTCTAACACACATACCTATATTTCCATATAAGACATATTCAATGTGGAAATATCTAAAATGATTTGATGGACACCTATAAAATCATATAAAATCATATTGTGATAAATGCACAGGTAATTTTTAGATACACTCAAATAATCACTCTTAGAAGAATCATCCAAATAGGCTACCCACATCCATAATTAATAACCCATTAACAGATCATAGGTCTTATAAATAAAATCCAAAACATTAATATTAGTATCATTCATATACATACTAAAAAAATAAATCTTGTTCTAGATCATGTGATTTAAATTGATTAATTGAAATATGATATAAGAAAAAAATTTAATACTATTTAATTAAATGATGTATTAATCACATCAATTAATGAACCATATGAAATTTTGACATAAATTAATACGCATAATGTATGAATGCATAAAAATACCACAAACTATAGTGAATAAATAATAATACTAATAAGAATCATGAAATTTTAAAATCCCAAAAGATTGTAGTTATATCATCACCGGTAAAACTAGGTTTCTTACAAATAAGTGATTTTATAAAATATTTAAATCTACTACCAAAGATCTCTATACCCTATCTACATTCAATCAATAGCAAATATTTGTTATGAAAAAGTAATCTAAAACTTATTTGTTACAAATTTGAAACACCCTAATATAATTCACAATGTCTTAGAAGGAGTGTCATGTGACCCCAAACATTACCTCAATATGAAAGAGGATACTGACTTGTGAAAATGGAATAAATTAGATCGTGTAAAGGATATTCCATCATCCAAGATACCTAACTGGCACACAAAAAATAGTAAGTGATAAATGATAAATAAATCCACATAACTCAAGTAAACAAGAATATAATGTTTTTTAATAAATGGAATATAAGTCATAGAGGATAAACCATGGGAAGACCAACATTGTTGACATATCCAATTTATAATAACATGAAAAAATTGAATTAAGTGAACAAAATATGATGTATATCCCTATGTATCTATTATACTCAAATGTCATATTTATGAGTCCTAAAACATGATCCATTCCCTGTATATGATCCTTGACCATAATTTCCATATATAGGAAGAAATTTCGATGTGTGTTGTGACTATAAACATAGTAGGACACAAAACATTTATATATAACACACGTGAAAAAATATATAAAGTAGTATTAAAAAATAAAATGTAAGTGAGTAAATAATCATTCATTTACCAAGTTATCATTCCATGACTATTAATCCAAAAAACCCCAAATCATCATGATTTGATACCCAAACAGAATGAATTTTATATGTATTACTTGAATTACTTCTATCACAAATTTTGATTCACACATAAACATGGATGATTCATAAAACTAACATGTATCCACATTATTCCATTATGTAATAGTTCTAAATATTTCCTTTTATGAAATCCAACATGTGAAACCAATTAAAAATTCATGGGAAATACACACACTCAAATTTCTCCCCAATATTTTTCATTGAAGACTGTAACACTCAAAATTTCAACAGAATATCAAGATCTCGGGTAAGGAACATAATCTCAATTCATAAGTGAAGATGATATGAAAACCATTTAATCACAATGGTGGAACATCCCCTAATAGGGTACCACTTTTCAATATATACCAATCCAGTACATTGAAATTAGAGACAATGAAATCATAAACTCATATAAACGTCTGACATAATTATACATGTAATATGAATGTCTTATCTAGAAATTCCTTATATTCCTTAAACACCCACACCAATATGGGACTGAAACCACGAAATGTTTTCATATGTGTACATTCAAAAACATAAATATCACAGAATACAACTTTATATAAACTCCAAAAAATGTTATATTCTTTCTTGCTAAATATTTTTTATTGAAAAAATGATGAATAACTGTTGTGATCTAGCACACATAATGAATTCCATATCACCAATGCCAATTATTATCATGTGGGATTTAAGTGTCATCATATAAGAATACAATAATGGTATGGCCTCCAATTAAATCATTATTACCGAACATTATTTTCCTTACCAATCAATATATATTAAATCAAGAAAGATAATGTGATCGTTAATAGATTCATGATTCAATCATTAAATTATATAAAAATTATCCTCTATAACAAATATATGTATATATCAATAATAACAATTATCATTTATTAATATAATGTGAAGTGGAGTTTTAGGCTACATAGAAATATGCATACTCTATAGATACCACTAGATCAATCAAAACATTAAATGGTGGATGAGACTAGATTTGGTGGGAAAATTATCCAAGACATAGCCACTCCATTAATTTGTTTTAGAATAAATTCCCAAAAAATAATTAATGTATCAAATATATGTTATATATTTAAAATATTAAGTCCCTACAACATAAAATACTATTTATAACCCAACTATTGGCTATTGGATACAACTAGAGGATCAAGGTTTTTTATTTTCAACTAGCCAACCAATGGATCTATTCAAGCAAGCTGGTGAATCCTTGGGGGATCATATGATTATTCAAACACTATGAACTATCTAATGGGACGAAAATGGATATATTGTGGTACCAAATAGCTTTAAATATAATGTATTGTTCCCAAAACACCATGAGATATTAATTCCAAATTGATGAATGCCTCAAACACATCTCAAAAATTAAATAACAGAAAACATAAATATTTCAAAAGTATAGTACACCACACCATGAAATTTTAGGAAATTCAACTAATTGTTTGGAGTGAAATTTAATGTTTATATAGCAACAAAAACTTCTTTGAAGAAATATTTTAACATCATTCACTCTCAGAGTTTCCACTTTAACCAATTTTCTTAGCATCATGAGTAATTATTCATATGTAATTTACATTTAAATACTAAATATAATAAATGAATTTTTTAAAAATATAATCATAACAATCCTAAATATAAAATATATTTTTAAAAAATTATATTATATTGATAAAAATTTATTTTCATATTAAAACACATAAAACTTAATAATATTTCAATAATAAGTGAATTTTTATAGTTAAAAATTATGATATTGATAATATTATCAATATTGTGGATATATGTGAAAATAAATGGATTATTATTATTTAGATTATAGATTTTTTTCATTAAATAAAATCATAAACTAAATTCCACTTTATTGATATTCAATAATGATAACCATTCGAATGGTTTTTTAAAATTGGAGTTAAATGTTTCGTTAGATTCCATTGTTGGATTAGGAACTAATTCATGCTTTCTAAAACATAATGGGATTGGAATATAACCCATTTAACCCATTTGGATTTATATTAAAACCTATGTACCATATTGGTATTAGGATAATAAATGTTTCCCCCATGGGGTTAGGATACTACCATTGTATCCTCTTAGTTATAAGATAACAAAAAATGTACCCTCTTAGGATTGGAAGACTACTAGTGAATACATTTTTTAATTATGTGATATTAAAAATAAACATATTTATTTTAGGGTTTTATATAACCTCACACGTCTATTATAATCATCCATTCCTTAGTGTTACATAATGAAACGAAAACATTCATGTTTCATAAATCATTAAATTCATTAATTGTAAAGAGAGAAGTCTCAAGAAAACATCAATAGAACATTTTAAAAGTCATCGATAGAAATAACTTGTATAGTTGTATAATAAAAAAATTCTATCTTAATATAAATATCATTATGTATTTTTATAAGGAGGTAATATACATTTTCATGATAATATGGATAATTTTTTCCAATACAAATAGTAAAAATATTACTTTTTGAAATTAATTAAATTCATTTAAATGTTATTTTATTAAAATGAAATTATATAAGAATAATAAATAATTTAAAAAACTTATATTTAGAAAAATTGGTTAAAAAACATAAAATAATTTGTATTGATAAATTTTTTTTAGAATGCATAAAAATAATGATGCTCGAATTTCTAAAAATGAAATCCCTTGAATCCATTATTATAATTAGATAATAAATTTTTAATAATCAATCTTTTACATTTGAAATATGTATCAAAATTCCCTTTTCATTAAAAAAATTAGAATATAAAAATTATGTACAACCATTTTCAAAATAATTAATAGAATATTCATTATGAATGATCATTTTAAGGGAGAAAAAACGTATTCACAAAAAAAATATATCTATATCTTTTACATTACAATAAAAATAAGAAGTAAAGGGAGACATACAAAAGTTATTATAAAAAAAATCTAAAAGTAATTTCATTTAAATATTTTACTTTTAAAAAATATACTTCCATAATGTTATCTAGAAAAATACATTAATATAATATCAATAAAATGAAGAGTTTATTATAAAACTAATGATCATGGAATGAAAAATGTTTTTGTACTAGGAAAATTATTCTTTGAAATCACACATCATAAAAAGAATAATAAAATGTTCCTTTCAATTGTGGATAAGATAAATAAAAAAGGAAAAAGAGATAACACAAAATTGTAATTTTAAATACCTATAGAACATTGTTGAGAAGAACAAATCTATATATGGGATAGAGGGAGATTAATTAAGTAGATGTGGATTAATATTTATGTGATGAATTATTATGAAGAAAAAAAACAATTAGTTAAATTCCCTATTAAATTTTGAGTGAATTAATCGAAATATCAACATAAAACAAGTGAAAACATTAAACAAAACAATTGTCTTTAGTGAATGTTTTCAAATAATTAAAATATCACGAGTCAAAAGAACCCTTTAAAACATCATAAACACAATGAAAAATATGGAGCATAAAATTTCTCATTAAATTCAATAACATAATGTTAATCCCTGGTATTATACATCAAATAAGTAGTATGCACCGTATTTAAATTAAATATTTTCTATAAAAAAATTTATAAAAAAATTAAGTGAGTTTAAAGAACCTTATATTAAAATAAGAATTCCTTTAAAGAACAATATCATCTGGAATAACAATCATAAGTCTATTAATATATTTTTCATGAAATGATTCATATATTATACTATTTATATTCATCAATTATAATTTTTTGAAATATTTTAATTATATTAACCAAATATGTCAGAATTCATTTTTGGTGCCCATCCACAAATAAAATTATATATACACTTATGTATTCTAAAAATATGAATACATTCATACTTAAAAAATCCCATATTTAACATTATTAAAATAGGATGGTTTTATGATAACCACTATATAACATTTACTATAATATCGTGACAAATATTTTTTGTTGTGGTATAAGAAATTATTATGTGTTTACTATAGCAAACATTATGTTGTTTTCCATGGATTAAAAATAAATTTTTCTAATTGTTAGGTAAATCAATGTATGAATAATAATATGAAATATCTCTATCTTAAATCCATAAAATACCTCCAAATATTGATTTATTTAAAATGAAATACATATATCTTTCATAAATCCATCTCAAAAAGAATCGTTAACACTATGATTTTTATTCCTAAAATTTATTAAGGAATTAGGCTTTAAAAATCTTACATTTTGTATCCTAAAAACACTATATTTTTTTTTTCAAAAAACCAAATCCCTTCAAATCATTTTATAATAATAAAGATATAATTTTATGAAATATTTTTTTAGGTTGGAAAATTTATTTTTTTACACTCATTTTTAAATAAATAAGAATAAAAATATTATGAATATATATATTTTAAGATATTTATCAGGATGCTCACTGGTAATAATGGTCATAGCATAGAAATAAGTTTTTCAAAAAGATTTTTTTAAAAATAAATTCATTATAATAAAAAGAGGATTATATTGTTAAAATATTAAAGATACTTTTTAATTTGATAATTTAATATTTATGAAAAAAACATTTTTAAAAAAAATATTATTAATAATATACACATGATAATGATCAATATATTATATCAGGAAAATTTGGAGTTTATGTTGAATAAATCTATGACGAATGGTGATCAGTTTTATTATTTTGTAAATCCATTTTTAAAACCACACATCATAAAATTTTTATGAATAAATAATTTTGAAATGAGGATAAGGTAAATATGATGATCAATCAGTATGAAAAAATTGACTTCCCAAATTTATTGAACATTTCGGATAAAAAAATGTAAAAGTAGGGAAAGAAAATAGGTTATCTAAAGAGGATTGAAAATTTGTCATACCATATTAATCATTTTTGAAGATAATAATCCTTAAATATAATTCCCTTGAAATTAGGGATCAATTTTATAATAACATTATGAAATATAAGGACAAAACAACTCATTAAATAATAGTAATATTGGATTAATTTTGTCTTCGGAAGTAGAGTTAAATACTGAAAATCCCAATTGAAATAAATAATGTTATAATTGAGACAAATTTAAATAGATCTAATTAAATGGAAAATAAAATTATATGAATTATAATTATTTTTACATTCTATATATCTCGTAGGTTGTTTAAACACCCTATAAATTTTTTAATTTGAAAAAAATAAGGCATATGACAAAGAAAGAAAATGGATATAAAATAGTGATACATTAATTGTATAATTCAATGAAATTACTTAAAAAATATCAATTTAAATATTTACAATCATATATAATTATTTGAAAACCATAATCATATATATTTACTTTTATAATCTTAAATTTATGTCATTAATTCTGAATTTACTACAATATTTTTGATTATTTTCATCATTAAATGTTATAAATATTTTTTTCACCTTAATTGTAATGTTGAAGTCCATCCATATACATAATACCATGCTAACAATCCTAGTTTAATTTAATGTACTGTAATAGAAATTTCATTATTCAATATATGATAAAAATTCATTCCATGAGTGTTTCTTATGATTCTTGGTTCTGTAATTGGTTGTGTGAAAATTTTAATAACTATTAATGATTATGATGTGTTATATTACAAATGAATTTGTATACTTAAATATTTAAAAACTATAAAAACAAATATTAGATTATATTTTCATTATAATAATACTCATATTTATTATTCCAAAATAATTCAATTTGTAAATTAATATAACTGTCTATATAAATATTTAAATCGACCCAAATGAGGACATCATATAATTGATGAGTGAGTATTGATAAGTAAGTGATTTTTATTGAATAAAAACATATTAATTAATTACAATGATATAATATTTTTTTAATTTTTAATCATAATTCATGATAATTAGATAAAAAATAAATTACTATATTAAAGAAATGAATCACATTGCTATATGAAGGAGTGTTGACACACACACACGACCAACATACTCCTTTTCCATTTAATAAAAATATGATATGAAATGGATTATATTTTATTAACATTAATTATTTATAATATATCATATATAAATGTTCAATTCACATTTTAACCATCCATTTATAGTGTTTATGTATAATAGATTGAATCCCTTGTTATGGCAATAATCTGCTAATAAAAGAACTGAAATTTTCATGTTTCATATGGTTTTAAGGATGGTATAAAACTATTTTCTAATAAACATTATAACATTATCATAGAAATATAATATGGATGAAATTGTTTCATCATTGGTAAATTAAATTTTGATTATGTAGAAAATGTATGAAATTAAATGTAATAGATAATGCGTATTTGAGAATTTTATATTACTTCTTGAATATGATCATCTACAAATTGGTTTAAGTGTTCAATATGTGATTTTGAGAATATTTTAACCAATAGAAATGGTTTAATAGTGTAATGGATTTATTTGTATTAAATTAATATTGAATGCAATCGGGTTTGGGTGTGAGGAAATGTTGATGGTGATGATGCTTTCTATAAAGGTGAAGAATTTCATTTTAGAAAAATTATGAAAGGTAATGTCACAATTAAAATTTCATGAGGAATAAATAATGAAAAATAATGGATTGTGAAATATTAATGGCCAATAAATTTTCAGACATAAAATTTCAGAGATGATTTATTATGTTTTAAAGTCATTTATTCTTAAATATTTTACATTTAACATATTTGGTTTTTACCATGGGAATAAATTTTTCAATTGAAATATTATTTTACTTATTAATCATAAAACTATCTTTAGAACATAATTTGGACCTACTTATTATTAATATGAAATCCATTTTTCCATATAATATTACTATGTGTGATAAAAATTAATTTTAATATCTACCAAGATAGTGAGAAAACAAGTCATTTTTTGAAATAGTTTATTGTATGGTATAAAAAGTATGATTAAGATAACATTTAAATTTTTGTTGGCTTATTTTTCGTTAATTGTTTTATAATTAAAAAATATGACTTACCTAATTTAAAAATAATCTATAACTTATTTCCACCTTGTGGATATTTTTTTAAATGAGATAGATCCAAAATTGTTTTTTATTTAAAATATTAAATTTGTTTCCATAATTGAATCATTTATTTTATAAATATAATTATTAATTTTAAATATTTATTTTTACATTATAAATAATGTATTTATATTTAATTTTTTCCAAAAAAATAAAAATTATTATTTTATTATTATAATTTTTAAAAATTATTATTTGGAAAATTAGTTTTCTATAATGTTTAGTTAAAACAATATTCTCTGGAAAACTGCCAAAAAATTTATACTATGTATGTTATTACATAGTTAATTTAAAATTTTATATTATTTAAAAAAAATTAATTATAAAATTAATTATTATTTTGATGTAAAAAATATAAAGAAAAAATGTAATTATTTAAAATGATATGTTTATGTGTTCTTATTGTGTTGTATCAATATATTTAACCTATTCATCATGTACTACATCCTATGTACCCCTTTTGGATTGGGATAGAAACCAATGTAAATTATTAGGCTTTGGATTCTACATGGTAACCCTCTTGTTCATTAGATTCAACTGATAGACCCTCTTGGGTTTGGATTACATCCCATATACCCTTTATTAAATTGAACACTAATAGTATACCCTAATAGGATTTAGGTATTAAATAATTACACTATTAGGCTTTCATTAATAGACACGTACCCTATTGGTCTTTGGTAAATGTTCCATGTATCATCAGTTTCATATACTACAACCCATGTATCCTTATTTATTGAATATGTTACAAAACATTTTTTAATCCATTTTTGGGCGATTAATGACCCAAAAACCTAACAATAATAATTCATAAATTTGGGTTACAAGAGAACCTGAAGAAAATTATTTAAACAAAATATAATAATTAACAGATATAAATTATAATGGTTAAGTTAATACTTCCTCTATACATTTCATAAGAATTATATTTTAGGAAAGCTGATAATTGGATGATATAAAATACCATGTGTAACATATGAAAGATTATTAATGTTGTAATATATGAAATTTATTTTTTAAATATCACAATGTAATACAATTTTAAAATGAAGATTAAAAATATAATTCTAAAATAATTAAAATAACCTATAAATTTAGATTAATTTAAAAATAATAATTTTATCTTTTAAAAACATTTTAAATTTCCTTTTCTAAAAAAATATTTTTAAAAAGATTATTTAAAAAAACTTTAATATAATCTATTTCAGAATTAATAAAAATAATAAAGGAGTCATTAAAATAAATGTCATTTAAAATCCATTTTTAATAAAAATTACTTTTTAATATGATTATTTTTATATTTATTAATATAACGTTGTTTATTTTTGTTTTTAAAAAATAATTATTACGAATCATTTGTGGAACAATTTTAAAACATATAATGGAGGTTTCAAAATTATGAATTCTCATAATAACTCAATTAAACAAAAAGGTATTTTAAATATTTTTTATCATATTCATAAAAGCTCATATTACAAGTCACATTAAAATGTAATTTTACTAAAACATGATTGTAGTAATTTTTAAATAAATTTATTTAGAAAAATAATATTCAATAATTTTTCAATTAAAATAACTTAATGTATATTTATAGTAATTGTGTAGTGTAAAAAAATAAACGTTAAAGGGATTTTTTTTATTTTGAAAATAAATTTATTGGAAATCACAATAAAATGAGATGCAAATTTTAATTTTGAAAAAAAAAATTAAGTGGAATCTGAAGAAAAAACAATAAAACACATTTGTATATCCAAAATTGAATCGATAACCCTAGATAAAATATTGAACATTAATAAGGCATGAAAAATCTATTATAATAGTAGAATGTGAAATATTCTTATAATTATATAATTTTAGGAATATTATGATAACATGATGTAATTATAATAAAAACAATGATAAATTAAAATAAAACTTAATTTTAGAACATAATAAAAAAATATTATAATTCCTTATTCAAATTAGAACCATTATGAATCCATAATGATTTTGGGTCAAGGAAAACCCCATATAAACATCAGAATGATGATCTACGAAATTTTTAATGCGATATTACATTAGAAAAATGCAATTTACAAGGATCGAAAAGAGGAAATACATAAAAGTAAAATTATGGAGTTTAGTTTAACCAAGTGATAATTATAAATTATTTATAAAATAATTATAACTTAACTAAATTATTTTCAGTTATTAAAAATCCTTATAAAAATTATAATCATTAAATTTAATATATTTTAAAAATTATTTAGTTATAATGAATGAAATATCTAATAAAACTAAAATATAAAAAAACTTTTATAAAATAATGGGATAAAATAAATCAACTATAAATATTGGGGTTCAATAATAATCATTATAGCACAAAAGAATGTAATTATGTCATGAAAAACCATTACCATTAATCCCAATATTCAAATCATCCTATAACCTCAAGTAAAATAAAAATAACTATAAAAATATGAAATTTTTTAACCAAATTAATACCCATACACATTTATGAACATAATTTATAACCATTTATTTCAAATATACTTGTTATTTATATTTACTTTTTTTAATTAGAAGTTATTACCATCAATTTTTTTATTACTAGATTTTAATAAATGTATCAATTATTGTTCATAGATTAATTTTATATTTTTTGATGGTCATTGTATGTATTCATATTTTGGTATTGTAATGAATTATAATTTTTTAATTCCATTTAATAGTTATTTGAATTAGGATTAATGAAATTTAAATTGGTGATGTGTTAGTGAAATTTGATCATTAAAAATAATTATAACAAATCTTTTTAAGTTCCAATAATGGTCTTTGAAAGATTTAAATTGAATCCCTAAAAAAGAATCAACACCATTATTATGATACATATAAAATAGGATTAATCTGATCCAATAAAAATTGATGATGTAAATTAAATAAAATCAGCTCTGATGATGTAAATTAAATAAAATCAGCTACCCTTATTGTAATAAATAATTTCTAATGAATTTTATAAAATGTTACATGTAATATATTTTTTTATAGGACATTATAAATTTCATTTTTATACAGATGTTTATAATAATTTTTACAAAGAATGATTAAATTCATAGTCTGTTCATAGTAATTTATATTCATTAAAACATGTTTTTTATGAACGTAATATTACATAAATAATATTTATTCATTCTATCAGATCTATAATGTAATGGAAAATAATTAACTAATGGAAAATGAAATTCAATTTCATGATCTCTCTCTTTAAAGGTGTTTCAATTAAAATGTTTCTCATATTTTTATGAAATTATTCTCTATATATCGTTTCATTTAGTGGTTGTCGCTAATCCTTAGCTTTAAAAATAAATATATTTATATACCAATATTGGTTTAATTACTTGACTTATTATGAATATGTTTGATATTTTATAAAAATAACTCATTTAATTGAGTTAAATGTTTTCCATCTAAACTTATTAATTAAATTCATTTTTTATACCTTCTATGTATTTCATGTTGATAAATTAAATTTACTTTTTTTTAAATATTTTTTCTATATTCAAATAACGCTCATTGAATAATTTATTTCCCATAAATGAATAAAATTGTAAAAAATTAATTATATTTCTCTTTAATAATTATTTCTCTGAAAAATCCAAATTTACCATTATCATAAATTATTTCCTTTAGAATAATTATAATTATTAATAATTCAATGAGATATGATTTTTTTCATACCTTTATAAATGGAGGTATTTTCACCCTTTTAATAATATCGGGGTTTCACAAAGGAATATTTAAATAATAAGATTGGGTTTCCTTTCTAAAATTTTTATTTTGTATACCACTGAACGTTACCCTCAAAAAACAATTTTTTCACTTTCAAATATATATTATTGAGGATTTTTATGGATTGATATTTTAAAAAATGAATTTTTTTAAAAATGAATTTTTAAAGTGACTGGGAAATTTATAAATTCATTATTACGTAAAAAATTTTGGGTGTTAAATTGAAATTTCCAAAAAACCAACATCACATTATTTTATGTAATTTTAAATAAAATATTTTAAAGGATAATACAATAATTTAGAAATTTTTATTTATTATTTAATTCATTGTTATTTTTTTAATAATTTGAAGCTGTTTTTTTAATTAATATAAACAACCTTTGAATTTTCTTATATTATTCTTAGAAAATGGTCTTATGATAACATCCACATACTATCTCATGTCATCTTATGGAATTTTCTATAAAATTATTCATGAAACTAATTTCTTTTTGATGTGTTAATTATGCCTTATATGATTGATTGGATTCATGTTGAACACAGATGTAGGGATGATTAAAGGATGGGGTCAAAAATCCCCATTTAAATATTAGATTTTTTTTACTTCTCATAACACGGAGAGGGTATAAGGGATGTCATACCAAATAAAATAGGATAAATTAATCATTATCCCAGGCCTAAGATGTTATACAAGTAATTTTATAATCCCATAAGGTAAAATTTCTTATATTCCATTGAGGTGTAACTAGATTGTGGCCCATGACCCAGAGTTTTCACAGGTAGTGTCCCAAGACCAATATGGTGTATAGGTTTTCATCTCAAACCCAAGAGGGTATACAATTTTTTATCACATGAAAACTATGTTATTAGAATACACTATAAATTCCTAGTCCCCAATTTTATGTGTTCTTATTCATTCAATTGTTACTCATTCTTGTGTTATGTGAGTTTATTTTTTTACCTAGGATCATATTCATTATCTCAAAATTATTTTTTGATTCCAAACATTTCAACTGTCATCTCAATCACTTGTTAACGTAATTTTTGTTTTTACATAATTACCCTTGATGAGAGTTATGGCATGGTGTGTGTTTGGGTGAAGTCTAAGGAACATTTTGGAGAAAAAAGAGGATATTCACAGTTGGCTTAGGGTTTGTACAAACCACACGACTACCGTAGAGAAATCATGTGATCAATAGTATCTATGTAACACCCACAAGTTTTTTAAAAATAAATTGAATACATGAAACATTGTTTTAAGTTGATAATTATTACATCCCTTTAAACATAATTTCACTAATTCTATGTTTTGAATTTTGACGAATGGTCATCTACAATTGTGTTCAATAAGTCATTTGGAGTCTAATGAAACCAACTTATTTTTTTGGGGGAATAGTAAAATACCATTCTGAATCGTACTATGAACATAATAAATAGAAAATTGTGTTATTATTTAATTTTCATAAGGATTTAAGATAATTTATTTTTCATTAATTTTTCTATTTGATTTAAAAGTAGTTGAGGAATTTATATATCAATTTTTTATTTATTTATAAATATATTTAACAATTAAATTAATAATATTGAGAAAATATTTTTTAATAAATTGTGTTCATTTTTTAAATCTACACATTGAAAAATGGTATGGGTCAATTTTTGTTATTTTTCTGAAATAGGTGATTTTTTAGTGAATAGAAAAAAAATACAGTTTTGAGTTTTGGTGTTTTAATGAAATCATAAATGATGTAATAATGAAATAATAAATCTGGTCGACTTGGTTACAATAAATTAATTTCAAAGGTTTCTCAAGTGTCTTATACCATAGGCAAGCACATTTTTTTTCAAATACAAATAATGAGGTGTCCCTTAGAAATTATTAAAATATTCCCTCCCTTTTGTTATAAATTCCAACCCATTATTTCATTAAAAAAATTCCCAATTTCTCATCAATGAAGATATGACCACTCTACCTCCCTAGTAGTCCACTCAATGTTTCCTCAAGCCTCCAACATCCAAACCATCATGTTCAGGGAGTTACACTACAAGTTAAGAAAATTATAAATTGCTTTTATTTCATTCATGATCTCTTTTTTGTGGTATAACATTCATGTTTTCATACGATGTTCTTATTTACTTTTTATTCATGATCTATTATGTATTTTTATTAATTTCTAGATAGTTGACCCTTTACACCTATGTTTTTAATATTTAATAAAACAATGTTACAAAGCTGTTACGCTGTAGAATTTTTGTAATGTATTTTTCCATTATTCTTTTTTTTTTTGAGTTCCTTTCTTTTCATATTCATTATTCATCACGTCTTACCCAAGTGTAATTAATGTTCCATAAATCATTTATATTATTTTATTTCTCTTTTTCATGTAAAATTCCTCATCATTATTCTTCTCCTCTCCAACTTATTCAAGGAATAAAAACATTGTCTCCAATGTGTCGAATTACCAACATTGTGGACGATGTGATTTCATTTTTTATTAATTCATTAAATTCTGGTCTTGGAATAGTTTTTGAGGTTGAACCAAGTTATTTATTTATATATTATGTCTCATAAATGGTTTTTGAATTTTATTTACTCATGTTATTAATGTATAAGACAAAATGATGTCGTTATTATCAAAGAACCTCTAATATGATCTAAACAAACATCATTAATGGCTTAACATATGAATCATCCTCATATAAAACATCAAAATGGTAAATGATATAAATTATAGTAATTTTAAAAATTAATTACCATTCCATTCCGATTCCAGGGATTCACTTCCAATCGACAAGAACATCCATCGTGAACCAATCATAGAAATCAAGCAAAGAATGGTCCTTAAACAATGCAAGGAACAAAATAATAACATTTAAAGGGTTAAAGGTGGTTATTAAATGATCATACATGTTGTTATAAACATGAAAATGTTTCTATAAAATAAAAATAACACAATTTTAACCTTTATATATGATGTTTAAACAATTTTGATGTAAGAAAAACCCTTGTTAAGGGAATTCTTATCCTGATTTCCATTCGTTGGGTTAAACTTCAACATCATTTTTTATGTGGAATTAAAATTTATTATGTGATGGATTTTTCTTCTGTTTGTTGAATTATGTCAATTTACAGTTTATATACATATTCCATCAACTCTATTATGTCACTCTTCTGTTGAATGATATTTATCAGGGACATTACTTTTAATATCCACATTTATTAATATATTTTACATTATTAAAAATGAATTTATTTAAGAAAATAATCATCTTTTCTGAATTTTTTATATTTATTAGTCATTTTTATGATTAAATATGTGACCTATATCTTTCTCCAATGCATTGTGTTTTTGTATGTTGGAGGTTGATCGTATGGTTACTCAATGTGTAACTGCGATGGTTACACAGATTGTAAGGTAACTGTGAGGGATACAAATTATAAAGTAGCATAGAGGGTAACAAGATTATGTATGAAATGCCCCAAGATACCTTTATTAGTCAACTTATGATTTTAATATTGTGGAAATTTGTTGTTTCACAATGTATGTATATATATACAGGTGATAAGTATGACTTTTGAAAATGATTTCATACGTTAAATGTATACATGACTAATATGTTATTTCATTATTTTTATATCCCTTACTAAACTTTCATTCCCATGAAATGTTTTAAATTGTTTTTTACAAGTTATATGGTTGTTTTGTACAATTATGTTATCCATGTTAATGTTTTTATAAATTTACAAATAAATCATGCTTTAAACTTTAATGATTAATATTTTGAAAATAATGGAAATTGTTTCTATGGTATCCACTATGTAACAATGTGTAATGTTATGAATGTATTATGTCTCAATTCCCAAAATCACTAAATATTAAAAGATCTTAAATGTAAAAGGAAGTGTTTTTTGATTAAAATCAAGATTATGTAATGTAATAAGGTCGATTCCTTAAAATTAGTATCAGAGGATGGATTAGATAACTCTATAGGTTAGGGTGATGGATAAAGACTACCATGAATGATATTCACTCTATGATTCATTAGAAATGTAATAGAATTTAAAGATTACCATGTAGAATCTTTTATTATAAGATTTTTTAGAATTTTGGTCCGCATATCACAAAAGGAAGTTGAAGAGGGGTGGCACAAACAGAACGACAACCTTCCGAATCTGTAACCTATAAAGGTTGGGATTAGAACCGAGTAGTTTTTGAGAGCAATGTCTCACCTATTAAAAAAATAAATAATGGTGGAATATATGCAAGAGAACAACCAATGTTACCACAATAGAACATGACAAAAGTGGACCATTTTATGAGACAACATCGTCCAGCTTTCAATTGATATTCTTACCCAGTAGCAGATGAAGGATGTATTAAAACCCTTGAAATGATTGTTGATGTAATGGGTTGTTCATATAATCAAAAGTTAGGTCTTAAACTTTACCCTTTTTAATGTGAAGTCTATATATGGATTTCAATGGTAAATAATATCAGGTATAGAGAGGATATTGATTCCTTTGAGTGGGATGAATTTAAAAGTATTTTACTTGAATGATATTTTTACTAAGGAGGTGTGACTTATGATAGAGAAGAAATTACTCGAATTGAAGCAAAAGGGGGATGATATAGTAGTTGTGTATTAAGCATACTTCACCTGACTAGAAAGGTATACTACAAATATTATTTGGGATCATTATAAAAAAATCAACCGCTTTTACTCAGTATTAAAGCCAATGTATCGAATATCATTATCCTCCCATGAATTCAAATGTTTTGAGAAACATTCCTGATGTACTGAGAGTGTAGAGATGGAGTTTACTAATGATCACGTTCATTTTCAAAACAAGGCGATGAAGAGATCGAGATGGCAATTGATGGGTAATAATCAACCAAATAAATCTGATGGTAAGAAAATCATGTTTCTAGTTTTTGAAAAGTTTGGAGAGATGTAACCTGGGGAATGTCTTAAAAAAATAGGGATGTGTTTTAAATGTGGTATTTTATTACATATGGCATTAGATAGTATTGAAAATGATCCGAAGAAAAATATTGAAAAGAATACTGCTAAGTGTTTTAAATGTGGTGATATGGGACACTAGGCATATTCATGCCTATAGATAGGTCCAACTGATGCCAAGATGTTGGACTATTAGTAGAATGATGTAGTGGGACCCTTTGAGACTACATCAATAGTTTTTAGGAAATCCAATGATGTTGTATCATGTAATTCTCTTGATCACCCATATTTTGGGTATTTTTTTATACGGGGTCTACAAATTCTTTCTATTTTGGGAATTTTTTTGATAAATTGGAAATATAACCTCAATAAATGAGACCAGAACATGTTATTAAAACACAAGTGGAAAATATTATAGAAAAGATAAATTATAAGATTCTTTCTATTATGGATTGTGTAAATAATTTAATTCAAAACCTTGTATTTTTAACCTTAGTCCAGTTTGATGTTATTATTGGAATGGATTGGATTTCTGTTTATCATGCAATGATTGACTGTAATGCTAATGAAGTTGTTTTTCAGAAAGTGTTTCAGTTCGTATAAAACAATGAACCCATAGAATTGGTGACATATCAGGAAGCTGAGAAGATATTGAAAGATGTAAATTAATGTTATCGTTCTCATGTTTTGGAAAATAAGGGAACTATTCAAATTAATGATGTGCTAGTGCTAAATCAATACCTTTATGATTTTCATGATTAGTTATCTGGTGTCATACCTGATCAGAAATTTGGATTCACAATTGACTTAGTTCATGATGCTAAGACAATTTCAAAACCCCCATATCATATGGCTCAAATATAGCATCTTGAATTGAAAAATTAGTTGAAGGATATACTTGATAAAGGATTTATTTAGCCTAGTACTTCACCATGGGGATCTCATGTTTTTTTATTTATAAATAATGATGGTTCCATGAGACTTTGCATTTATTTTAGAGCTTTAAATTGAATAACTAGTAAAATCAAGTATCATTTACCTTACATAGATGAATTTATTGATCTGAACTATGGAGCACATTACTTATCCAAGATTGAAGAGAGATCTGGATACCATCAGCTAAAGGTGATGGAGGAAGACATTATGAAAACAACCTTTCATACTGGATATGGGCATTTTGATTTTGTTGTTATGCCATTTGGGTTAAAAAACTCACCTTCTGTATTCATGAATCTTATGAATATAATATTTCCTTTTTTTTCTTGGATAACCTTGTTGTTAGGTTTCTTGACTACATTATGGTATTTTCTAAAAATAAATATGATCATGAAAATCATTTATGGTTTGTTCTAGAAAACCGAAAAAGAGAAACTTTATGGAATTTTCAGAAACATTTATTTCTGGTCGCAACCAATTTATTTTCATGTGAACATTGTAAATAAGGATGGAATATTAGTTGATCCATCCAAAATAAGAGTGTTTTATGAATGTCCAAATCCTTCAAGTGTTACAGATATTGGTAGTTTTGTAGGATTAGTGGGTTATTACTGACATTTTGTTAAGAACATTCCACGATTATCTTATCCGATAATTATGTTAACACAAAAGGAGTTTTTTTGGAAGGATGAATGTGATGTTTGTTTTCTTGAAATGATGTAGAGATTGGTGAATGCTATGGTTTTAGCCATGCATTCCCAAAATGGTGAGTTTTACATTTTCAGTAATGCTTCTTTTAAGGGATATGGTTGTGTTTTGATGAAAAATGATCTGGATAGTTCTTATGCATCAAGACAACTTAAAACCCATGAGTTAAATTATCCCACACATGATTTGGAATTGGAATCTATATTTTTTTCATTTAAAATTTGGATCCATCATTTATATAGAGTAAAATGTAAAATATATATTGACCATAAAAGTTAGAAGTATATATTTACTCACGAGGAATTAAACATGATGCAAAGGAGATGGCTACAACTAATATAATAAAACTATTGCATGATAAATTATCATCCTAGAAATGAAAAAAGAGGAAGATGCCTTGAGATGAAAACATCATGAATCATTAACCATGTTATATTTGGTACATGATCCCTTGATTAATGATTTGATAAATTCTGTCTAAGAAGTTTTTTGTGCAGGAAAACTTCTTTTTTGTCTCAGGATTCAGTATAGTTGTTATTATCATACAGAATTAAGAAAGTGAAAAAGGAATACTTTGACCTACAAAAAAGGCAAAAATGGATAAAGAGGGTAACTTTCCAGAATTTGACCTCAATAAAGACTGTGTTTTTAGATTTGTTAATAGGTTGTGTATTCCTTGTGATTCCTAGTTGAAGAATGAATTATCGTGTGAATCTCATAGTTCTCTATTTTCATTTCATCCTAGTAGTAAAAAAATGTACATATACCTTCATGAGTATTATTGGTAGAATAGAATGAAAAGAGATATTGTGGATTTTACGATGAAATGTTAGAAAAGTGAATAGTTTAAAGCAGAGAGGCATTTATCGAAGGGGATGTTTTATCATTTTCTAGTGACATAATGGAAATAGGAGAATGTATCCATTGACATTGTGGGGGGAAAACTAAATACTTTTCGAGGTAACAATGTCATTAGTGTAATTGTGATCAATGAAAAAAATCTACAGATTTTCATTCTATTCCATATAAAATGTCATTATATTACCTTTCTCAACCGTGCCTCAAGGATATAGCCAGGTTATATGGAGTTCCTTTTTCCATTTTATCTGAAATAGTTCTGAGGTTCACTTCTAACTTATTGAAGGGACTTCATATGTTGTTGGACACATAATTAAATTTCATTAAATCATTTCATCTTCATTCAGATTGGCAATCTGGAAAAACGATTCAGGAAATGGAGGACATGATTTGAGAATGTTAAATGGACTACATTGGATGTTTTGATCATCATCCTTCTTTAGTTGAGTTTTAATATTATAATAGTTTTGATTATATTATTCAGATGGACCTTTTTTGGAGATTTTTATGAGAAGTAGTTTCAGACTCTAGATTTTTGGGATGAAGTCGGTGAAATAAAGATGATGGGTCCAAAATTAGTAGATGAAGTGGAAGAGAAAGTGAGGATGATACAGCAGCACATGAGGATAACTTAGGGCAGGTGTAAATTTTATGGAGCTATGTGAATTAAATTCTCTCTTTAGAGGTGGGAGACCATGTTTTCCTTAATATCTCTCCTTGGAATAGTGTGATGTGTTTTCAAGAAAAATGAAAGCTAAGTCTTCTATTCATAGGACCTTTTGAAATCAAGGAAAATGTTGGGCCAATTGCATAACGAGTTTCTCAACCACCATGTTTGTCTCAGGTACACAATGTTTTTCATTTATTGATGTTGAGAATGTATGTTCTAGATTAATCACAGGTCTTGAGCTTAGAAGAAGTTCAGCTAGAAGTGAACCTTCATTTTAAAGGGAAATGTGTTTAGACTCTGGATCGAAGGGAACATGTATTTCATAATAAAGTAATCCACTAGGTAATGGGTTTTTGGAGAAACCTCATTGTTAAAGAAGCAACATGGGTGTCTAAAAATTCTATGAGGGAAAAATACCCTCTATTTATTAATAACTAGATAAAATTATACTGAAGAAATTACTAGATGGTGGGGATAATGTAACACCCCAATGTTTTCAAAAAAATAAATTGAATTCATGGGAAATTATTTTATGTAGATAATTATAACTTTCCTTTAAACCTAATTTTACTAATTTTATGTTTTTAACTTTGAAAAATAGTTTTCTACAATTGTGTTTAGTATGTCATTTTGAGTCTAATGAAACCAACTTGTTATTTTGTTGAATAGTAACAAACACTTATGAATAGTAATAAGTATAATAATATGAACCTAATAAATAGTAAATTTTGTTAAAATATTATTTTCATAATGCATTAAGATAATTACGTTTGGTATTATTTTTCAATTTTATTTAAATGTTGTTATAGATTTTTAATAATTAATTTTTTAATTAAGTGTTATTTTATTTAAAAATAATATTTAAAATATTTATACTTTTTTTAAAATATATTATTCATTTTTGAATTCTACACATCGAAAAATGAAATTGGTAAATATTTGGTATTTTTCTGAAACAATTGATTTTTCATTGAAAAGTAAAAGAATACACTATTGAGTTTTTGTGTGTTAATGAAATCATTAATGATGTAATAAATATGTTCTACATTTTTATAGTAATGTAAATTATGATTTGTCCCATGTGGCTTATACCATAGGAAAATACCATGGGAATGCTCATGGTTTAGCGAATACCACTAATGAGGCGTCCCTTGAAAATTAATAAAATATTCCACAACATTAGCTATTAATACCAACCCAACCATTCATTAACTTCATTTAAAATTCCTCATCAATGAATAACAGGCCACTTTTCCTCCCTAGTATTCCTCCCAAGTATTCCTCAAGCCCCCAAGGTCTCAACCTTAATGTTCTAGGAGTTAATCTACATGGTAAAAAATTCTCAATTTTATCCATTTTTCATTCACGCTCTCTTTTTTGTGGTATAACATTCGTGTTTTAATACTATGTTATTATTTCCATTTTATTTACGATCTATTCTATATTATGATTCATTTCTGGATAGGTGAACCTAGCTCCCTCTCTTTTTAATATTTTTAAAAACCATGGATTGTAGTCGTTAGGCTGTTCAATTTTTGTAAGGTATTCTCCAATTATTCTTTTATTTTGACTTCCATTCATTTATTAATATATCCTCATCACCACATACCCAAGTGTGAGGAAATATATAGAAATCATGTATATTTTGTATGTTCTCATGTTCATGAAAAATTCATTATCATTCTTCTTCTCCAATCCCACATATTTAGGGAATAATAACATTGTCTATGATGTGTCAAATTACTAACATCATGGATGATGTGATTTAAAGTTTCATTTATTATTTCAAATATGGTCATTAAACCATTTTTATTGACGAAAAAAGTTATAATATATTTCTTATGTCTCATCCATGTTTCATGAATTCTTTTTACATAGGGTTTTAATTTATAAGTCCAAATGATGACGTTATTAACAAAGAACCGCTAAAATAATCTAAATGAGCATCATTAATGTTTTATCTTATGAATCATCCTCATATCAAACATAAAAATGGTAAATGATATAAATTATGGTAACTGAAATATTTAATTACATTTCCATTCAAATTATTGTGTTTCACTTCCAATCAACTAGAACATCAATCGTGACCTTATCGTGGAAATCATGTAAAGGTTAAAGAAGTCTTTCAATGAGGTCATTGTGGGGGGGTTCATCACCAGTGGTATCTGAGATGCACATCATTCCACCAATTCAAATGGAGAACAGATGTGGGGGGTGTTTGGATGGAGCTCCAGTCATTGAAATTTCAGAAATGGAGATCCCGGAGGCTGCAGAGTTTTATAAGCTTACCCTGGTAGCCCATTTTGGTCCGATGAAACCCTCAATGGAGGTGTTCAGATCCTTCATGGATTCTTGGGGTTTGCTTCAACCATTGGCTATTTCGGAACTTTCCCAGTTTTCTTTCTGCATCCACTTCTTCAACAAAGAAGATTTTGTTTGGGCATGGGTGCGGGAGGATAGGTGTTGCGGTGCCCGTCAGTTTACGCTTTCACGCTGGTCTTGGGAGTGTCATTATGGCAGAGAATCCTCCATGGATACGGTTTGGTTCAAGTATCTGGTTCTCCCTATTCCCTTTTATAACCTATAAATTTTGGTAGCTTTGGGTAACACGTTGGAGAGTTTACTTTGTTCTGATTTGATCATGAAGGTGCTAATGGACTCTGCTAATCCTCGTATTTGTGTTGAGATGAACCTTTTGGTTAAGTTTCCTTCTTGATTTCTCATTGGATCTCTTGAGGGTTTAAAATGGTGGCACCACATGGTGTTCCAAGATTCTCCCAAATTTTTCTCATCTTGTAGATTTCAAGGGAATTCGGTGGAGTTTTGTAGAAAAGGGAACACAAGGAAACATAATCAGGGGGTTGGGCATGGACATAGCGATTGTCCAGAGGCTTCTCGGTCAGATATGGTTGGATCGTGTGGTAAGACAGAATTTCAAGGGCCTCTAGCACGACATCGTCCACTCAGGTTAGACTATTTTCATCCTCGAAGGGGGTGGAAAAAGTCAACGGTTCAATGGAGTTTTTTGAATTTTTGAATTATGTTGAATTCACGGTTGAAAAGTCTTGTTCATTAGAGGAGGGAACACACGTTGGCAGACATGGGTCACAAGACTATGCGTTATCTAATTATTTACCGATGCAGCCCAATGGTGTGGTGATGGAATTTTAGGAAGTGGATTTCATGGTCTATATTCAATTGATAGTGTTTTCCCTTTTCTCGGGATGAAATAGTCTTTTACTGGCTTGCGGGGTTACAAGCATATCCGTGGGTTTATTATCACCTCATACAGGTGTCCAGGTCCATTCATCTCTTTTCATTGTAAATATTCAATCTTCCCGTTTGGTAAATGTGGGTCACTCCAGAGATGACAAAAACAATCCTTCATTGGGGACATTACCTGATGGGGTGGTGAAGGAAATCGTCGCATCCCATAGGTCACATTCTCGGTTGGTTTTTAATGGAATTCATCAGGTGGAAAGAGATTCAGTGGATCCTTTTTCTCCTTTGAGGAATATGATTTCCTTGCTGGAAGAAGCAGATAGCCCATTGAAGGAGAAGATTCTTGTACCAAATAATGGATCTTTTTCAGTAGGATATTCAAGTCTGGTTACATGTTGGATGTCCAAGGATGAGTGTTGTAGAACATTATTTTTCCTCAGTCAAGGTAACAATGTTAGGATAGACAAAATCTCAATCTGCTAATGTTTTTTGTGATTATATGGAATGCCTAGGGTCTGGGAGTGTATGAAAAATGTGCATTCTTGGCTTCTGTGTCCCGGAGATATGGTTCTTCATTATCTGTGATTCTGGAACCAAAAAAAGATATCCATAAAATCAATTATTTTTTGATGAAGATGGGTTTTGGACTGTTCATTCATGACCACCCCACGAATAAGTACATCTAGTTGTTCTGGAAACGGAGAATACATGTGGAATTTATGAAGGCAATGAATCAGTGTATAATGGTGATGATTAGGTTCAATGGTACTGAAATATCATTCTCTCTAATTTATGATAGCAATGAAATACAGGAACTAAGGGAACTGTGGGAGTATCTGGATGCTTTTGATCCAACTGGCATACCTTGGTTCATCGTTGGGGATTTCAATTTGGTTGCTGATGTCTCAGAAAAGTGAGGTGGATCAGAGATTTTGGTCAATGATATGCTCAAATTTAGGAAAATCATGTCTAGTAAGGGCCTAATGGATTTGGGGTTCAATGGGTGTAAATATAAGTTGTGTAATAATTGTAATGTGATTAGGTGCATTTTGATTCAGCTAGACAGATGCCTTTCTAACGTCCATGGTTTAGACTCGTTTTCTCGTTCCTCTGTATCGTACATATCATGTGATTTTTCATATCACACCCCACTTTTTTTAATGCTCAAATGTGGGAGTCAAGAGCTTAAACCTTTCATGTATTCGTCTAATTGGAACAATATAGATGGTTTTCTACAAATGATGTGGAACTCTTGGGAACAAGATATTTAACGGAGATCTCGGATGGGGCTTGCTGGGCGGTTGAAACGACTTGATTCAGATATTGCTCACTGGATTTCTAGTAACCCAATTAAGGATAGTTATGTGGTTTCTATTCAGATGGAAATCGATAATTTGGAGGACCAACTACAATAGAGTTGGGATGAGTTTATCTTCATTTGGCGTTGTGATAAACGTAACATCCTAGCTAAGATGATACTTGATATTGAACGAGATTATAGGCACCGCTCTAGGGTTAGAGGTCTTAATAAGAGTGACCAAAATATTGCTCTCTTTCAAGATTTTTTGAAGGGGCGGAAGAATATGATTGAGGATGGATCCTATACCTCTATTGTCAATGCATGAGGTAGTTTGGCCTTGGAATATTTTGAGATGCTACTTGCTGGTGTTATACGAGGAGACCAATTGAGGGGTGGCTGAGTGGAGGAGTAGGATTTTTTCATGGGATCTATCCCTAGAAGACATGAGCTTGAGGATAACAACATTCTCATGGCCACTACAGAAATTGCTGAGGTTTGGGGAACTATCTACAACATGACCTTGGACAGTACACCTGGTCCAGATGGTTTTCTAGGGAGCATCATTATGGCGGCATGGGATTTTATGGGTGTTTATATAATTGAGGCCCTTCAAAATTTCATTAGGGGAGAATCCATTAATAGGATCCCGGGTTCTTCCAGAGTTGTTTTGCAATCAAAAATAAATGATCCTTCTTCTATTGATCCCTTGAGACCCATTTTTTATGTAACGTTTCTTACATGATTATGTCATGTTTTCCAGCAAGGATATTGAGCAAAATTATTCTAAAAGTTATCTCTTAGGAACAACACAGTTTTATCAAGAGAAGGGGCATACAGGTGTCGATCAGAATTTCGAAAGAGTTGGTGGAAGATATTAATAAAATGGTGATTGGATCCAATGTCAACATTCAAGTGGATATGGACAAGGCATATGACAAAATGAATTGGATATTTATTATTCAGGTCATGAGAGGTATGGGATTTTTTGAATGGGTGTGTGACCTATGCTTTTGTTGTTATTAATTGTCATAGTTATCCATCTCTCTTATGATTAAGGTATTTGGTTACTTCAAAATCATTCAAGGAGAGAGACAGGGGGACACATTGTCTACGATAATGTTTATTATTGCTTAGGAGGCCCTTTCACAAAACATAAACAGAGGCATGGAGGAATGTAGGATCCTTTCTTATCACACCAAAGTTTTAGATGTATCCCTATCACATATTATGTTTGATGATGATATTTTTATTTTCATGAATGGAAGGAGATCATACATTTTGAATCTTATGGGAATTATGGAGATCTATTGTTGCCTAAGTGGACAACATATCAATGTGAGGAAGAGAAGCGTTTTTTTCTCAAATAAATTTTCAGGAAGGAGAGCTCATGATATTTAGAATTTTCTGAGAATCTAGAGGAAGAAATTTAAAATAAATTACCAAGGGGACCTATTTATAAGGGGCATATTAAAAAATTATTCTTTGAGGATCACATAAACAGAATGTTGGAAAAGATACTATGTTAAAAGGTCATATTTATTTCCTTCGGAGGCCGGGTCACACGGATAAACATTGTTCTTTCCTCAATTCAATTTCATGTAATGTCTTTGATATCTTATCCAAAAGGTATTATTTCATTGATGGAGAAAAATATGAAATGCTTCCTATGGGATGCCAATTCCATGGATAAGGCTCATTTGGATTCATGGAATCGTCTAGAGAAACCAATTGAGGAGGGAGGATTCGGTCTCAGGGACATATCCTTAACAATACAGTCCATGCAGGCTCGCATGGAATGGGATTTTTTAGTTGGTGAATTGCTGTGGGCCAAGGTACTCCGAAATAAATACGGACAACACTAGGAGGAGTGGGACAAGCTGAAGCTGTCTAGTCTAGTGAATATTGTGCTTCACCGTCTGGATATTCTTCAGGACAACTCAAGTTGGGTGGTAGAGATAGGGGAGATAAATTTATGGCAGTACAATTGGGTAGGGGAGAAGATATTTTTTCCATGATGTCTAGTTCCAGATATGAAAGTTAATGAGGATTATCATTATCCCAGACATATGGATTCTATTCTAAGTGAGGATTAGAGGTTTATCTTCTAGGAGATTTTTTTTAATGATGAGGCTGATCAGGTCTGTTTTACTGGTTCTATTTCAGGTTAATTTAGTGGGCATGATTATAGGACAATTCTCCATCATGGAGTGGTTTTTGATGAGTGCGCATCTCGGCTGGGGTGCAAAGAGGATCCGAAAATGTTTAATTTTCTAGTATGGAGCCCCCAGAGTAACGCTTTTCCAGCAGAGGATAATGTTCAGAGGAGAGGGATCTCCATGGCCTCGCGATTCATTTTCTATACAAACCCTTAGGCTGAATCAATCTTACATCTATTCATATAAAGTGAATGGGCCAACTATATATAGTCCCCTATGGGTAGAAGGGGTTGTTTCAATGATTCTTTCTCTTCCATATAGGATTTCCTTGCTAGCTGGTTTATGGGTGCAGGGAATCAAAATATGGAATGCAAGAGCCATTGTATTCGTGTGCTCGCTATTTTCTAGACATTGTGGGCGGCTTAGAATATGGCGAGGACATAGGTGCGACCCTCGACTACATTCTTCCACGTTAAAATTAAGGGGTCAGTTCACGTGTAGGGTTCTATGGTGAAAGGTGGAAAATTGTCTTATATAATATATAGGTTACTTTGTCGGATACCTAAACCGAATAGATCACAGGGAAGCCGGATTAGATGGAATCCTCCACGGCTTGGATATAAGCTTAATGGGGATCTCTCATGTATAAATGGTCAAATGCGTGGGGGAGGTCAATTTTAGGACGAGTACGACTTAGTACTGTTCACCTTCAGTATTTTTAATGGGTAGGGGAGTTTGATGGGTGCAGTGTTAAAGGCAACTAGGACAGGAATCATGCTTTCCCAAGGCCTCAAATTTATGTGTTCAGAGGTGCAGTCAGATTTTGAAACTCTTGTAAGAGCTGTAAACGGATAGGCGGATCCTCCTTATCGTATAACATATTTGGTCTGTAGTTTCACCTTGTAGCTCAGATGTGTTTTCTCGGTTCATCATGTGTAAAGGGAGGCCAACTTTATGGAAGATTCACTTTCTCGAGGAAGTAGTTCGGAGGATCCGTTGATTGTGTTTTCTAGTTTAGGATTTTCCTCGGTAGTGTAATAATTTATTGTAGTGGGATACTCTGGGGCTACATCATTTTAGACCCCCAATATATCCTCTTGCATTTTGGGTTGTTTTTCATTTCATTAATAATAAAAAATGAAATTATCGATTGATGTATTGAACAATCCCTAAACAATGAAATGAACAAAATGCTAACAATTAAAGGGTCAAATGTGGTTATGAAATTATCATAAAAGAAGTAATAAACATGAACATGTTTCGGTAAAATAAAAATAACACTCTTTTAACCCTTATACAAGAGTTTTAAAAACGTTTTAAGTAAGGAAAACCTAATATAAGGGAATTCTTAAGAAAATTTCCATTTAAGGGTTTAACCTTCTACTTCGATATTTATGTTGTATTAAAATTCATTTTTTGATGTTTTTTTTATTATATTATGTTGAATTATGTATATTTACAATGTATATACCTATTCAAAAAACTCTATTAAGTCTCTCATCTTTATTATGATATTTATAAGGGGATTTACTTTTAAAATCCTCTTTTTCCAATCTATTTTAGAAAATTCAAGAGAAATGATTTTATGAAATTATTCATGTTGAATGATTATGTCATGGTTCATGGAAATTGTTTATGATAAAGGGTGAGACCAATATCTCCCTCAAATTCATTGGGTATGTGTATATTGGATGACTGATGTATGGTTACTCTTTGTGTAACAATGATGGTTACACAAATTGTAAGGTAGTTGTGGGGATTATAAATTATAAGGTAGTTGAGAGGGTTAGAAGATTATGTTTGTAATTTCTCAAGATACCTTTATGGTTCTAAATATGTTCATACATATTGTGGAAATGCCATGATTCAAAAGTAAGTATATATATATATATATAGTTGATAAATATGTATTTTGAAAATTGTTTCATTCATTACAAGTATTCGTGGACTAATGTGTTCTTTCCTTTTTTTATATCCCTTACTGAGCTTTTTTGCTCATCCCATGTATTAAAATGTTTTTTATATGTTATATGGATGTGTAGGACAATTAAGGAATCCAAGTTAATTTTTTGATGAATTTACAATTTAATCATGTTTTAAGCCTTAATGACCTATATTTTGAAAAAATGGAATTAATTTAATGGTATCCACTCTATAACAAGGAGTATCATTATTATTGTATTATGTCCCAATTATCAAAATATCTAAACATGAAAGGATCCCCAATGTAAAAGGAAGTTTTTTCTTGAATTAAATCATGATTATGTAATGTAATAATATTGGTTACTTATAATTTGATGTAGAAGCTTCATAACTATTAAATATATGTTTGATAGGACATTCATAGTAGCCTTGTGGTGTGCCCCCTAATGTGGTGGATAACAACCAGTTAGGGTATGGTTTGTCTAACTGTGTGACTAAACCATGACCATGAAAACTAAGAGATCCTAAAATTGTGGATTTAACTCATATTAATGTTTTAATGAACTATTTAACCTCTTATTTAGTCCTCAGTTATTATTTTACTTTCCTATATGCAATGGAAGGTTCTCACATTGTCCTAGAGCAATTATGAGGCCTTATGAACACATTTCTTCTAGATTGGATGCTCGAATTGTAGAACCTCTATCTTCTCCCGGAGAGTGGATTTCACTCTAATGCTTCTCTTATTATTTATTCTATCATTATGTTGTCATTGAATGGAAGATTTCTTCTTTTTTACCTTGGATTAATTCATATGAACTGAGATCTAGATCTAGGTTGTGGATCTAGATCTTGATTTATTAGATCTTGATTTTTTAATCATGATTTTGGTTTAGGGATTAGATTCAGAACATTTATCATGGTTGTGGTGTTTCATAGATTTTGGGTATTTCAATTAAGAAAATGTCAATCAAGGAATTGAGGTGGGTTTTCTAAATATATTTCCCATAGAAATGGATATGATATTTATATGCAAAATTGTACAATTTCTATCACCCTTTAGAAATTGATTTTATAAATTCAGTTAATTAGATTGGCCAATTGACTTAATAATGTTTTGATGAAATATGTGATTAATTAAGAAATTAATCATGAGACTAAGGGGATTCAAAAATACATAATTACATTTAAGAATAGGTTATAATTGATTGGGGATTAAATCTGGATATTTAATTCAGAAATTAATTATGAGATGTCAAATTACCTAAGATGAGATAATTAATTATGAATTAATGACATCATTTTAGATTATGATCTAAAAAATTAATTTTCGGATTAATTAGAATGATTTGAGATTCAGAAGGATATAATAAATTCTAGAAAATTAATTATGGAATATGTTTTTTGATGTTGATTAATTAATTAATTAATTAATTAATGTGATTGAGGCATTTAGTTAATTGTTATGTTAACTAATGGATTTAATGTATTTATCTAGATTTTTAGATTGAATGGGAATTGATGTGGACAATAAAGTGATGAATTAATTATGTTTCTATGAAGGGGAACATGTCCATTGAAAATTGTTAGGTAGAAATGGTATCATGGTCATCATTCTATTGAATTAGAGAATGGGAACATGGACATTATAATGTAAAGTATACACGGTAACATGATAATTACAATTATGTGTAAAGAGAATTGGAACATATAAATTATATTGAGGTGTAAGCAGGGGAAAATGATCCTTATACATACATATTTGACATTTTTAATTTTCTTCTTCTGACTTATAAATATGAAATTTAAAAATGGAAATAATGGAACTTCAAGTTAGGGCCTCACTAAAGAATATCGGAACTATAACATGATTCGAATCAGGTAATAAGATAAGAGGGAACCTGAAAAACTTAAATCATCAACTAGAATCATGTATTATGAAATATTATTACAGAGGGAATGCTTCGGTCTTCAATAAGAGATGAATTATTTATTGTAGTACGATTATCCTGGGAACCCTTATGTAAATATAGTTAGATAAGAATAAATAAAAATGTGATAAAGTATTTATTACTAAATTGTAAATATTTCTTTATTGAACTTCATGAAATATCAATTATAAATACCTATTTTAGAAATCTTTCATGGGGGCCTATGAACATTTAATCATAACCAATCCAGGTGGCTAGATTGGGAACTGAATGTATTATATTGTTGTAGGATTGTAAAAGCTCAACGTCCCTGGGATAGGTAACAGATTAGGGATGGATCATGGAAGAGTGAACTAGGAATGGATCAAAACCATATTATGGAGTCATTGTGTGTTTATTTTCAGTGGAATGTTTTCCAATTAATACTTATATTGTAATATCTTGTATTCCTATTCAGTTGAGTATTGTTTTCATTTTTTTTATCTTATGAAATGGTTATTTTTCTTGTAATTTATATTTTTTTCCATTTTTATTTTTTTTATTTCTGATGACATTTTACTCTATTAAATTAGGTTATAGTCTTTCTATGAATGACATACAAGTCCCTCATTTCTAGTCGGAAAACTCTAGAACAGGGGGAGATTCTCTTGAGGTCATGTGGTAAACTAGATCGGCGCACTATCATGTGACACCCAGGAAGAGATGTTACAAAGGGGTGTCTTAGGGCCTAATTTTCATTCTTAATCATTTTTTCATACTCTTTTTTGGAGAGATATAAAGTAGAAAAGGATGAGTATGGATTTGGTAATGAGCACATTCATGGTATTTTCAATCCCATGAATTGGGGGACACCCAAGTACTTAGGGTGGAATTATTATTATTTTAGTATGCTGTTACAAATGAATGTTATTTCTTCATGGGTGACATAGTTGTGGTGTGGTGTGGTTTCTATTCCTTATAATTATTGTGTATTGATTAGTTCCCTTCAATGGAATGAGAGTTGAGTCATTATAAATCATTCTAGAAAATTAGTGTTATTGTGAAATGCATCAATTTAGAATCACATGGGAAAATAGGTTATGACTAAGTTATTAAACGTGAGTTGTTTTCCATGTAGTGAGAATATAATGAAAAATAGTGCCTAACATTAACTGAAAATGATTAAAAATGATGAAAAATGATAATAATCTGGTTATTAAATGAGAAACCTGACTATTATAGTGTGTTTAACCTTATCAACCAAAACCTAGGGGTGGGATTGTTAAGCGTTAAGATTGCACATCAATTTTTATTGGTTAGTGAGGTAGGGGAAATTATTTGTTCTGATTATTTACTATTATGTAAAGGTTATAAGGTTGTGTTATAAGAACTGAGATGTGTGTTTGGCTTTGTAGAGAGTAGTCCTCCACAAGCATCTAAAGGTAATGACTATGGGTTTTTCCTTAGAATGATTTTCCAGTTAGGGAACATGAGGCACAGATCATTAAAATTGATGATGAAGGGGATTAGTTCTGAGAGAACATCATTTGATTAGTTTATATCATGTAAGGAGATCCAGGGAGTGTTTTGAATGTATCTATGAGTTGATAAAGAAGTTGGAGTTCCAGCACCATCAATCTTTTACTAGAGAGGGTGGACCTGATGGAGATGGATTTTGGGTTGATTCCATGGAGGCAATATTTCACTTTTTCGAGAATCCAGTTGATAGGAGGGTCAATATGGATTATTATATGCTCTGAGTATAAGAGAATAGATAGTATGACCTTCTAGAGAAAACTATAAAGACTGAAAATATGTTATGGAATTACTTCTTAGAGAGGTTTGTATAATACTTTTATCTAGAGACATTGAGATACGAGTAAGATATTGATTTCAGACATATGTTATAGGGGGGATGTCATAAACATACAATGTTGGATGCTACAAAACTCTACAACACCATTCTCAAACATTATTATTAGATGAGGGAACTATGTCAAAATATTTTCAAGATGGACATAAGTGTGAAATTATGTATATGATCAATATCATCATGATGAGGATGATTATAAAAGTGGTGGATCAGGTTCTCACAATTGGAGGGAACCTAATGGTGGCATCTAAAGATGGATAGGTATTTGTAACTAGATGATCATGTTGTGTGACTCCCGATGGAAGTAATCCCCATTTTGACAACTTTAGCTATGGAAGTTGGAAATAGTGCACCAAGACCTAATGGTGGGTTGAACATGACCATTCTAGGGTGGTCTATAATCATTAAAGAAGGATGAGACACTATCATCAATATTATTCCTAATCACCATTAGTGTTTTATCATTTTGGAATGATGAGACATCTACAGATGTTCTACAGGTCGTAGTGAAAGATTGGTACTGAAGGAACAACTGGGTGGAGTAAGTACGTGGGAATTTGATCTTCTATAGAATATTGAGATAGATGTTTGAGTTATATTGGCTGAGGTGGTAGCTATATTGGATTTGTAGATTTTCTGTAGGAGTGTATGCATCTGAAGATTGTGTTTACTTAGGGGAGTCATAAAACATCAAAGAGAAGAGGGGAAATATATTTGCATCCATAACAACCCACACATTGGGATATTTAGGTATGACTATCGACAATGATTGGAACTATTCTAGTATATTCTACTTTATCTAGTTCCTTGTTTGATACTAGTGCCTCAAATGCCATTAAATTTTCAAAACATTTTAATGTTTTAAGCCAGGTGGTGGAGTTTGTGAGCAGTATAATAACTATAAGAACATTTTTGGGTGTATGGACTAAAGATATCTATCTGTTAAAGGTATTTTTAACTATATATCAGGGAACATAAATTCCTATTTGATCTTTATATTCTTAATATGATGGGATTCAACATAACTATGAGTGTAGACTATATAGTTCCATACTGATCCCACATCGATTATCACCATAAGAGAATGACAATTGTGTCTTTTAAGGTTGACTGGTATATTCATCATGGATAATATGATATCCAGGAAGGTAGAGAAGGACCAATTACATTGAAACATGGAGATCTTATAGATAAATTTTCAATTATTTTGTTTGATGAAGGTGGTGTTAGGAAATATGTAAATCCACCCATAGTAGAACTGTTTTAGGATGTCTTTCTTGGAGACATCTCATGGCTACCACCTAAAAGATTTTTTGAATTCAATATTTTACTAATTCTAATGGGTTTTCCAGTATCTAATCCACTATATATAATTAAACGAAATTTTCTTCAATAACTCATGAAAAATTTGGAATATTAGGAGGATATTAGATTTATCCATCAAAGTATGTCACCTAGGGGAGCACCATTATTTTTTATAAAGAACTATTACTTGTTTTTACACTTATGTTTTGATTTCATAAAGTTGAAGAAAATTTATATGAAGAATTGTAATCCTTTTAAAAGTATCAATGATTTGTTTGACCAATTGAATGGATATTTTATTATCACAAAGATTGATTTTAGATCAAGGTATCATCAGTTCAGAGTATGGACTTCTGATACAATGAGTACATCTTTCATATGCAGGTATTAACATTATTATTTTTGCATCATTCCATTTTGGTTGACAAATTCAGTAGTTGTGTTTTTGGATTTTATGAATTGGATATTTCATCGCAATCTGGATCAATTTGTGGTCGAGTTTGTGGAACACTCATTGGTGTACTCCAACTCTCAGGATGATCATTCCCAAAAAATTGTTATTTTCTTGGGTAAACTGAGAGAGCATCAGTTATAGAACAATCTATCAATGATTCATATTTTTATTGACCTGGTATACTTCATGGGGAACATAATATCGAAGGAATATGTTTCACTGGTCATAGGGATGGTTTAGGTAGTGTTTTTGTGGGAGAATATAAAGAATGTTTTTCATATCTGTAGCTTTTTGGGAATAGGTTGATATTATAAGATATTCAACTAAGTGTTTAGTTTTTTTTGGAAATTCAACTTTCATAAATGACAAAAAAATTGAGAAATGTTTGAATGGTTATAGGATCATGAATGAAATTTTTAGGATTTAATGAAGCACTTGACATCAGCCTCTGATATTGATCATACAAGAATTAGGTATGGAATATATTGATTAATGGGATAATTATGGGATCATACATGGAGGATTACTGATGTATGGATATTGAGTTTTTGCTTATGTGTCTTAGCAATTGAGGTATCATATATTGAATTACGTATTGCACAACCTCGTGTTGGTAGTATTGGTTTATCTCTTGAGTGATGAAGACAATATCTTTTGGGTTAATGATTTATTGTTTATATATATCACAAAATCATTATGTATATGCATTCATATCATGATTTGAATTATTGGGAACAATAATAGGTTGTGTATATTAAGTATTTTGATTTTGGAACGGAATATACATCTATGAAGAGAAATAGTGTTGATGATTCTTTGAGCATGAAAACTGAGACACTGATAGTTTAGGAATCAAGTGTAGAGTGGATGATGATGAGATTACTAGATAAAATACATGTGGTGGTTCTGGAGAGATAGGAGTAGATGACATGTTTCTGTTGATATGGAGTTTACACAATTAATATGGATCAGGGATAAAAAATATCAATATATAGAGTTCTTAGGTTTGAGGGATATCATTGAATGAGGGGAGGCATCATTATTTAGGAATTTAGATGCAGATGAGATCATTTATCCGAAGATTATATATGTGGTACCTATGATCATGAAAGAGGAGATCATGGTATAATTTCATTACTCAATGTATGCAATGAATCTAGGTGTAACCAAAACATACCATGACCTACAATGATAGTTTTGGCATCTAGGAATGAAAAAGGAGATAGCCGGGATTGTTACAAGATGGTTCACCTATAAGAAGGTGAATGTAGGGAATCAAAAACTATGTGGTTTTCTAAAACCATTTACTATTTTATCATGGTATTGATATGAATTTATCATTGACTTTGTGGTGGTAATTAAAAAGAATCTTTGGAAGAATGAGGTTATATGAGTCATTGAGGATTGACTAATAATGGTAGTGTATTTCCTACATATAAGAGAATAATTTACGGTAGAATTGTAGAGAGAACAATACATTAAAGAGATAGTCTGTATGCATGTATTTCCATATACAATTGTTTTAGATAATGATTCATTCTTTACTTCATGCTTCTAGAATGGATTTCATAATGCCCTTGGGACATATGAATTATTGAGTGTGACATTCCACCCATAAGTATATGGGTAATCAGAACGTTCTATGCAAGTTCTTGAGGATATGACACACTCATGTGTGATTTACTTTAGTGGATCATTATGAAAGAACTTGTATTAAGTGGAGTTCACC
This sequence comes from Viscum album, assembly GCA_963277665.1. Taxonomy (NCBI): domain Eukaryota; kingdom Viridiplantae; phylum Streptophyta; class Magnoliopsida; order Santalales; family Viscaceae; genus Viscum; species Viscum album. The sequence goes on along the minus strand of OY728123.1, from coordinate 495,134,538 downwards.
TATCAAAATATTTATCAATAAACTATAAAAATGGAACCATACAATGAAATTTATGGTAGGCCATTTTGATAATTTTTATGATGGATGGTGGTTAGTGCGTCATCATTATAGGGACCGAGTCTCATCCAGGTGACACCTAAGAAGTTACAATTGATTCAAAAATGAATTGCTATGACTAAGAGAGGACATTATTCGTATGTTGATGGACATAGATAACCACTAGAGTTTACATAGGGAAATCATGTATTCAGTCCGGTGTCACCTAGGTTGGGATACTTCATGATTTGGAGGGATGGAAAGATGGAACCCAAGATGGTTGAACCTTTTGGGATAGTGGAGAGAATCGTGTTAGTGGAGTATTTTTGGATCTTCTCTAGAGGTACAATACTATGAATGATGTTTTCCATTTATCAAAACATCATTAGTATCAATCTGAACCTTATAATGAGATCGTTGTGGATGAGGTTCACCTTCAGATAGATGCATCATTTTTGGAGCACCTGGTACGTGTGTTGGATCATTTTGAGAATATATTGGGTAGAAATTCCAGGCTGATAGTTTTTCAGTCATGTAATCATGGACATGTAAATGAAGAAACATGGGATATAGAAGTAGATATTATGGCTCAATGGTATAATATTTTTTTCTTGGAAGACTAGAATGTTTTGGAAGTGATGTTTGAGGAAAACCTATTTTAAGGTGTAGATATTATTGAATCCCAAACTATTATATGTTAATATTTGTCAATTTATCATGTAATTTTTTACAGAATAACCATTCATGGGCGTTATTTATTAAGGTGATTTTTATGGAAGTCTAATTAAATGTTTGAGAAAAAAGAGGTTGTTCAGGGTTGACTCATAGTTTTTACAAACCCATTGGTTTCCATAGAGAAACCATGAGATCTTTGGTATATAAGGATGTATATTTATTAGAGTTAAAGGGTAGTTTGAAAGGTCGTGAGTGGATTCCATCATACTTTCCCTCTTTATGTTGTTGACAATTCAGCTTTATCGCACGTTTTATCTACCTCTGTGCATGCCAACTCTAAGATCCTAAAATTGTGGCTCCCACTCGTTTTCAACCATTAATGAACCATTTCACCCCTTATGTGACCATATCATGGGATTTTACATTCTAATGGGTAAATTAAGGTTCTTCCATTGAACAAAAGATATTTAGAGTCCTTACAAACTCCTATCATTGAGATCAAATTCTCTAATTGAAGATCCTCTTTTCTCCCGGTAAATAGATTTCGTTCTGAATATTCTCATGTTCTTTATTATATTATTAATATATATTTTTATAGAAGATATCCTATTTTTTCCTTATATATAAACCAATGGAGTGAGATCTAGATCTAGTATTGAGGTGTAGATATATATTTATGATATCTTAATGTATTTAATCTTAATATTGGTATAGGGGTTTTGATCCAGAACTTTTATCAATGTCACCGTGTTTTTCGGATATTGGGGAATTCCATTAAGCAAACTTCCATAAAAGAATTGTGGATGGTGGTATAAACATAATTCCCATAGTCACAGATTTGACATGTATATGAAAAATTGTAGAATTGATATCATCTTTTAGCAATTTATTTTATAAATTGGGTTAACTAGGTTGACCAATTGTGTTATTAATGTTTTGATGAAATATGTTATTAATTGGGGAATTAATCATGAGACTATGGGGAGTCCCTTTTAGAAAAATAATTTTTTGAATTTGTTATAAGATATTTTTTTTTAATATAGATTAATAAATTGGAAATTAATTATGAGATATTGAATTGGCCCTGGGGATATAATTAATTGTGAATTAATTATGTGTTTTGAGATTATGATCATGTCAATTAATTGGGGGATTAATTATAAATGGATGATATTTTGAATGAGATAATTGATTTTAAAAAATTAATTATGGGATATTATTGATTATTTCATCTTATTAATAAATGAATGAATTAATTATATTGAGACATTTAGTTATTTGATGTGTTAAATAATAGATTTGATGTAATTAACTAATTATTAATCTACTCAGGGAATTGATGTTGATAATAAATTGGGAATTTAAATATTTTTTTTTTGAATTGGAACATGGTCATTCAAAATTTTGAACTACCAATTGTAACATGGTCAAAATATTATGAGCATGAGAATTTGAACATGGTAATTAAAATGTGAAGTACACATGGTAATATGATCATTGTATTTATGAGTAAATATAATTGGAACATGGTCATTATATTGAGGAGTAAGAATGGTAACAAGGTCATTTTTATTACATTTTTGATATGGTGAATTTCGGAAATGTGGTTTATAAGTGTGAAATTTTTAAAGGGAAATAATGAAACCTTCTGTTATGGCCTCAAATGAGAATATTCAAACTCTAGCGTGAGTAGAATCAAGTACTAAGATATCATAGCATATTTACCAGTTATAGATTTTAATAGAATGATGTATTAAGATATGGTATTACCAAGGGAGGTATGTAGGATCCTGTATGAGATGAAGATAGTATTGAGGTATCGTTATCCTTTGGAACCATGGTGTAACTGTAATTAAATAGGAATAAACTGAAATGTGTTAAACTATTTATTATCGTATTATAATTATTTCCATAATTAACTGAACATACAATCTTTTCACTATAGTTGTTTTAGACACCATTTTTGTCCAACTATGTTGTACTCAAACCATATTCTGGATGCTTGATTTGTACACCAATAGATTATATTGTAGTAGGATTGGATATGGTAAAAGGACAGAGGAGAGATGGCTGATTGGAGTTGGAGCATGGAGGAGGGAACTGTACATGGTTGAGAACCCACTGGGGGAGTCCTACTATCATTATTTTTAGTTTCATACTAGACACATGACACTTATATTTACATAACACATTTTACCTTTTAGTTGAATATTCTATTTCCTATTTGGTTATCTTGTGACATGGATATTTTATTGTTATATATATGCTTCGATTTTGTTTATTTATTTTTGATTGAATTTTAATCTAATAAATGATGATATAGTTTCCCCTTGAATCGTTTACCAGCCCCAAACTACTAGTTAATATCCTATATCATACATGGAGGCATGCTTAAGGTCATGTGGTGATCCGTCTCGGGGCACTATTCTAAGGAACTCTGGCGGGGGCGTTACAATTATAAACTTCTAATACATGATATATAATTAATAATTTGTGACTAAATATTTTTAAAATCATAATTATGGACCAATATTAAATTTCAATTTCATTTTTAATCTGTCATTTCTTAGAAGACTGTGATTTCTCTTATTCCAATAATATATCCCTTGAGGTAATGTTTTTGTTTTTTTCTATTAATATTATTTGTGCCCACCCATTTCACATGTTCTCAATAAATAGGTCATAATGATAAACATAATTTATTGTTCATTCAAAAGGGTTTTATTTATGGTTAAAATATGTATACATTTCATAGAGTGGCATAAAATAAGCTTATCATGAAAGTGATCCTCAGACTAACTAAACCATATATTCTTATACTTTTTATTATATGTGGGGTTTAATGTTTTCTAATGTGAATTTATTTAAAGTAATTATTGGATTATATCATTTTTTATCAACCTGAAATTAATATATATATATCTCTATAACATGAGAAAACATGATTGGGGATAAATATTTTAATTAAAAAATATTGATGAACTTGAGTTGTTCATTTTTATTGTTATAAGGACATGTAATATAAATTAAAAAACTTTAACAAGAAACTAATAGTGTAAAATAGTAAAAATGACTCATTTCAGTAAATCCAAGGACTATGGAATATAAGTATATGATTTTATTTAAACATAGAACAATTTGGAATTAATAAAAATAATAATTACATAAAATACTAATATTGTAATAATATCGTAGAATGTACACCCATTATGTTATATGAATTATGAAGAAGGATCTCGATGTTGGTTTTCAGTGTAAACAAGGATGTCTCACGAAAAATTTTGTGAGTGTATTCCAATAAGGCACACCATTTATGTTTTGAGTGAAATGCATGATGTCTCGCCATTTATTTTTGTGTGATTAATCGACGAATATTCATCCTTTATATTATGAGTGTAAACCCGGAATCCTCACCCATTTTTTATGAGCATAATCAAATAAGACTCACCCTATATGTTGGGAGTGTAATTAATGAATTCAAATATTTTATGTTGTGAGGGTAATCCACGATGTATAGTAAATTATTTTTTGAGTTTATTCCAATATGTTTCTACTATTATTTTTAGAGCGTAATCCAAGAAGAAACATAATTTATGACGTGGTATTAACTAACTAAGGCTCTCAATTTGTACTGTGAGAATAATTGATGATATCTCACCCTATATGTATTAGATAAAACCATGAATTTCAATCCAACATTTTCCAATGCGATTAAAACCATAATTAATACATTTAAGGGTTTTAATGATCCCATACTGTATTTTGGGGTTAACAGAATGTGACAATCCCATAAGTGAAACCATTAAATTTTTCCCACCTGATCATATAATATTTATTATTTCATCATAGAATATTTTACCCATATAATAAAATGTGTTTTTTTGGAGACATCATTAAAAAAACTAACAGAATATATGTAGAGATGTAAGTTGTATAGTGTCTTAAGGACATAGCTTATTCATAAAAAAAGGAACATTAAATAATATTGAAATATTAAAAAAACTGATTTAATATTATTGGATTAAAAAAATTGAAAGCCACAAATAATTTTACATTTTCAGTCAATAAACATGATCCATGGTTGTATAACATATTCATATTAGATAAAAACATCACATATTTAACGGAATATAAAACCATAACCTAGTTGATTAGACTTGGTTACCTTATTCTCCTCACACGGTGATACATGGATTATTACACAATTAACCTAGAGTTCTTGGTCTATTATAATTTAACACTCTTATGGTTAGCATAAAACCCCTTGTACGATCTTGGGATTGGGATAATAACCCATATTCCATATTCAAATTCGGTTACAACATTATTACCCAATTAGGATTTTGATGAAAAACCAAATACATTATTGGGAATGGGATATCAAGTCATTTACACTCATATGGTTAGGCCAATAGCATGTGCAACTTCTTATGTCGGATAATAGCTAGGGTAACCTATTTATTTTGATATAACAGCCTATAAATTTTTAATATAATAAAAAAAGTGTCCTTAATATCTCTCATAATATATTTTGGTATTTTTTATTTCATTGTTTTATATATTTTTATGGAACCATCCACATTCTTTATATGGGAGGAATATAATGATGATGATTTAAAATAGTTTTAATAAAACACATTTAATTATGAAATGTGAATTATGATTTTCTAAAATGATGAAATTATTAAGATCTTGTTGTATAAATATATATATCATCCATTCAAAGATGACTTCTGTCCATTAATTTACTTGAATTCATTGACTATGGTTTTATATCTTATGATATAATTAAGTCTGGACATCATTGGATTTTTATAATTATATTGTTTATACTTATTGGATTATCCTAATTATATAAAGATCGATAATTAATGGTTTTGAATCACAAAATAAATGGTTATCTTTCATGAATTACATTCATAACATTATAGGTGATCATTTACAGATTATAGCCACAACAAAAAGGTGATATTTCAGAATTGTATTTAAAATATATATGGTTTAATCATTATAAATTATTCTCACAACATTAATGTTATTCAGTCATTTATTTCACTTAAAAATTATAGGGGGCCTTCTTCAATTTCACTATCAACATAAAGGGTGATCCATCCTATATTACACTAAAAATAAAACAATGTATAATTATTTGAATTATCTAAAAAGATAAAGGGTGAGACTTATTGGATTATACTGACATTATAAAGGGTGATCCTTCTTGGGCTGAACAAACTAAATAAATGGAGTTACATATGGTATTATTATCACAACAAAATGGGTTGGATTTCTGGAATTATTCCCACAATATTATTGTTTGCGCTTCCACGTCTCTTTTAACAACATAAATTGATGGAGATTATATAATGATATTATATCTAAAAGGGTGATCATTATTTTATATTATCACATAAAATGTGTTATATGTCATAGATATTCTCATTATTTGATAATTTTTTGTGATTATGATTTTTATAATATATCATTATTATTAAAATTTTCAATGTCATACAGTATTTCCATGACATATCAATGAGATTAGGCTCCCTGACTCATATATAATATCTCATACAATTAAGATAACATAAGTGATTTTAAATTTCGGAATACATTTCTTTAACTCATAAAATATCATTTACTCTTATTATTAAATATCTATAAATTTTTTATTTATCCCAAAATCATATTTTCTCATATGGTTGTGATTTAATCCCTCTAGAAATGTTGATATTTTTCCCTTATAGAGTATTTGAGATAACCCATTTTTAATGTTTTCTTTTCATGGTTAGAAATATGAGTATGACCTATGAGGAGTCAGAAATTGTATATAATGTGTTTTGATTATGGAGAAATATTTATAATTATAAAAAAAGTCCCTTCTATAGTTCAGCCGGAAATCTAGTAAAACTTCTATTCTTGGTATTCTGAAATTTTTTGAGATAAAATTTTTATTATGATAATAATGAAAAATATATGATCTATTTTCTTATTTATTATTAGTCTTAATAAAATTTAATGTTTAATTAATTTCATTAGATACAATCCCTTGTGTGTGGGAATTTGGAATCATAGTTCATATCTGAGTATATTTTTTTTAATTTTATGATTAGTGTAGAAATTACTAGGATTAGTATGAGAGGATGTTAGTAAAATCCCTCAAGATAAGTCTCAGAGTAACATAACATAATATTTTTATGGTAACATATGTATTATATGGTTTCCTATAAATAACATCAATATATTTATATATTGGTATATTTATGTATTTTTTTACAAATTAAACAATTTTTAATAACTATGAAAAATTATATTTGAGTATGAATTCAATATTATCATGGTTGATAATTATTGGGAAGAAAAAACACACTTGAATAAACATACCTATAAGATATTCCTTGATTAATTAAATTCTACTTAGGATCCATTATCATAGATTTATTATTATTGGGAATTGGGTAATTGTTTTTTAGATACCTAAATGTAATAAAATCAACATTGAAATTTTAGTCATTTAGTATGAAATGAAAGATAATTTTTTTGGATTCAAATATTATTCCATTTAGAGATAGTGTTTTTCATTAGATCATTTATGGAATTTTTCTTATAATGATAATTTTACATAAATCATAATAAACATTTTCTTGTTTCATTAATAAATTAATCAAGAATGAACCAAATTAATAGTGAATTCCATGGATATTGTTGAGATTGTCTAAATGGGTAGCAAAATGGGAAATGATATTTTGGGAGAAATACCATGGTTAAGACTAATATGATGTCACAAATTTGTATTAACAACATGATCATTTTTTAGTCTCCATTGAAACTAAAGAACTTATTGAGGATGACACTAGGAAGTTCAGCTGATGTTGATGATAAAGGATAAAAGATCCAATTTCAATCGTGTTCAAAATGTTGGAAGTGGACCTCATGGGAATGTATCAATGGAACTTGATAAATGTTATTTTTTCGTAAGATATGGAATCATAAAACACCTTTGGATGGAAAAAAGGAAAAGTTCAATTAAAATATTAAAAAAAATTAATGTTCATCCAATGAATCCAAATATAATTCTATTCATTATATTTGAGGTATATGGTTTCTATTCAAAACAATATGATAATATATTTGATCAAAATTGAAATTGTCACCAATGACCTCTAAGACCAAGTAATTAATTCAATTCTTATACAAAGACGAAAATTTAAGTTGATTGTGAAAATTATGTGGTTCGAGGTAAACATAACATTCTCTGTAAAATTTAACATGTTCCATATTAGTTATGATTTCACCTAATATATATTATTTAATTAAATAAATAATTGGGTTTTATAATGATTATATAATTTATATATGTATCATTATTAATGATTGGTGGATTACAGATCAATCAATTATTATTATCCTTTATGTGGATTAATTTTATGTGTAATTTTTAAAATATTTTCAATACCAATCTAAAAGATTTATAAATTTCCAAAATATAGAAAATTAAATTTCCTATACCTGAATATGATCATATATTGATGGATGTAAATTTATTAGAGCACTACAAAATTGAATTCTATTATTGATCTTTTGATACATAATTTTTTTATGAAAACTTAAAATAATTTGGGAAATATTAAATATTAGGATTGACCAATTCTTAATGAAAATTATATATTCACAATAATTTTACAGTGGATTACTCACCAAAAATTTAATATTTAGTCTTGTATAAATTTTATATTACATAATATATTATTACTAGAAAGATATAATTAAAATATCAAGGATTCAATTTATTTAATGTGGAAGTATAAAACTCCATGATATTTTCGAATATAATTTTTTCGAATTATTAATATTTTATGTTATTATTTCTATCATTAAGATGTGGGGATATGTATTAATGTATAGGGAATGTGATTCAGGTGCCGATGAAGGTGATGAGAATCAAACTATGTGTGAGGATGACCTCATTGACCTCATGATATAGGAATAATGATGGAGACACTTGTTGGGATGTGGGAATGCGAGACAAAGACATAGGGAGCAGTTGACTCAGTATGTGGGAGACAATATTGGGTGGTGTATACCAGATTGAATGATATTGGGGATCATAAAATTTATTGGTGTATTTGGGCAATTATTAATAAATTTGGTTGTGGGATGACCTGTCACGTGTTTGGCTACATTCGGATATAGTTTTATTGATTAGGTGGCCCATGGGTTGTCTTGTTGTATTATTTTTATATTGTTTTTTGTTGCATTGGTTTAAATACTTTCCTCTAGTGGGTTTTATGTCACATTTTTTTTACTTTTTTACTTTTAATTATATTAATATGTTTTTAGGACAATGTATACTTGAATCCTAAACCTTTTTGTTTATATTATTACCAAAATTCTACATCACTTATAAAATAATTCATCACCACCCACATCACCTCAAAATCAATGAAAGATATATTTTACCCAAAATTTCCTAAGTAAATCCCAAATACTCCTACACTGTTTTATAGGATAATTTCATCTACAAATACCACCCATCAAATCCCTCCACAATTTCACAAAAAATATATTACAAGTATATCTATAAAATTCAAAATTACATCATTTTCATTACTTATATTCTTTTTACTAATCGTCTACATTATAGGAGTCCAATATAAAGAGGGTGAAGTAAAGTAATTAGTTTCATATGTATATTGAAATATTGTTTTTTTTGTTAAAATAATTTCATACCATTCTTGTAATAACCATTTTGTTGATAATATATATTTTTTGTAACTATGAAATTAAATAAATAAATTCATTATAAATTTATATTGAAATATTTCATATTTATTTAAATTAGTTAATATGAGAAAACACAAATTTAACATTAGATATAATTTTATGAAATAATTTAAGTATCATATAAATGAAAATATGACATATTTGTATCTAGGTTATGTAAATAATAGTTTTAGAAATGAAAAATTTCGTGTTGAAATTTTTGGAAGCATAAATGTTCATTTAATATATTATCATTAATTATGTTTTTTAAATGGAAATTTATCATCAAAAAATAGATTCATAAATTAATATTTTTTGTCTTATATTTAAAAGATAATTATTTGAAATCGTGATTATTTTTTTAAAGAGTCACAAAATAGTTATAATTTTAAAATAATATTTTTTGTTATAAATGATGTTTTTAATTAAAAAATAGAAATTAAATATATATATAATTATTTTCATATAATTATGTTCATTTTCGAAATCATCATTTGGAAAATTATTTTTGGTGAATTATTTGGATTTTTCAGAAATTAGATATTTTTATTGAATAGGGAAATATGGTAATTTTCAGTATATAACATTATAAGTTAAGTAACGTTTTTCAAGAGTAATTTCTGATTTAATATCCATAATACTAAAAGTTATTTATCTATTTAATATTTTTTGTCTTTGGTATTAATAACAATTCATAGTCTTAATCCCAGATAAAAATCTAATGAATTAAATAATAAAAAATATCTCTCTTCTTCTCTATAAATACAACTACTCACCTCATCTTCTCATCTCAATTAAATTAATTTTATCTTGTTTAATTTATACATAATTTAATTAAATATATTCTTTTCTATGTTTGTTGCCTTCTAGTCTCACCAAAATGCAAAATCCAAGTGTCGTAATGTGGTTCTGAAGGAGAAGAATTCAAGAGGTAAAATCCTCGTTCATTTTCTTTTATGTTCTTTTCAATTTATTTTATTTTTTTATTATCCCATCATCTCAAATCATATAAGTGGAATGATAGTTCCATTATATAAAATATAATCTAATGTTATTTTGTTAATGGAATATTGATCATCACACCTTCCTCTCAACTTGTTAATCAAAAAAAAAATGAAAACATCATCGATGATGTGTCAATTCACCTCCGTCAGGGATGATGAGTTCACATTTTCCATTACCGCCTCCAAAGATAGCCATAAAATAATTATTATTATTAAATTAAATTTTATTATATGTTATATGTTATTTACTGTAAAAAAACAAATTCACATTATATTAAATAAAATGATAAATGTTCTTGATTGTATTAAAAACTACTAAAAATATATTAAATCATTTTCATTAATGTTTTATATAATGAATCTTCAAAATATGAGAGAATGTAATATATGGTATCGTTTAAAATTTTAGAAACATATTAATACATTTTTTTCAACTTCTAGATAATTTATTATATTTGACAATAATATCAATAGTGAACCAAAGAGAAAAACCATGAAATAAAATTACCCGTAAAAAATAAATTAAAAAATACTATTAATAAATAGGTGGAAGATATTATAATAAGACCATATAATTAATTATAAATATGAATATTATTATGAAATAAATTAATAATGATATTTAAACCATTATAAAATATGTTTCAGCATAATTGAAGGACTTCGTACCTAGGTTATGGGTATTTTATTTAAAATCCCACATTAAATTTATTTTCATACTAAATTCACATTGAATGTTTAGTTAAGAATATTGTACATGAGTAGTTTTTAAATATTAATGGTGCCCAAATATTTTAATTCCTTATTTAGAAGTTTATATTGTTTCATTTAAGGAATATATCTCCATTGAATGTGTATAATACTCATTTATTGGGTGATATTTCTCATGAAATGGTTTTTATGATACATATATTATTATTTATTTACTATATTATGGTTATTGAGTTTTTTTATGAAAGTGATTGGGTCCATGAGATCCGTCCAATTCATTGGTTATTTTTATTTTATAATTTGACTCCTATGATTATTATAAGTGTATATGCACTTGATACATTAAAAGGTAGTTGCAAGGGTTATATTTGTAAGTAATCTGTGAGGGTTACAAATCATATGGTGTCTATGAGTGTAAATTCATAATTATTTATGGTAAGAAAATGTATCCCCATGATATTTAAATGTTTTATTTTTTTTCTATTTTTTTAAGTAAAACTCATTTTTTTCACAAAGTATGTATATAATACTAAATGGGTGATAAATATATCATTGTAAAAATTATATCATATGATCATTGGTATTCAGGGACAAGTGCTTTCATTCATTATTTATTTTGTCCCTTATTAAGATTTTATTCTCGTCCTATGTTTTAAAATTATTGTCATAGTATTTAAGGATTGGTAAGAGTAAATAAGAAGATAAGATGAATGTTTTGAAGAATTTTCATGAAAATAAATCATTTTTTATTAAAAAAATTGTATTATGGAATAAGTTGGAATTATTTTAGTTGTAATGAATTTTAATTATTATAAGTAATTATGTATTATTTATGAACTACTTATCAAAAATTCTAATGTGAAATTAGCTTTTGGAATGTAACAATTTTATTGTAGTTGAATTAACATTATTATAGAATTTTTATAGTCAGGTCCTTATAGTTGGTATTAGATATTGATTTAGAAAACAATTTCACCTAGGATGATGTTAATAGAATATAATAAATTATTTTTAATTTATTTTTATGTTGGTTTGATATATTATTTACATTTTAACATATCACTCTATCTATGATAAGTTTATTCAGAAAGGTATTGGGTGGATGAAACAGGGAAATAAATGTATGTAGGAACTCAGAGGATGATATATTTCTAAATTCACATCCATGATTTTGGGAAACTATAACATATATTTTTGTGATAGTAATGTTTCTGTTTATGCATCCATCATATAGATCTGTATTCCATGAAATATAAAAAACACAGCTACCCTAATGAAATGTGACTAATGTGGAATATTTTATAAGTAATCACCCTCTGACATCAGGTAGATATCATGACCCAATTTTAGTTGGATGGTGGATTAAATCCATTTGAAATATATTCCATGTCATGAGGTTTTAAAATAATCTAATGGTTAGTCATTGTCTTTATCATTTTGATGGTGAAGCCAAATAGTGTTTGTAAATGTTCATGAATATAATAAAAGAGAAGAGATTGATTCCTTTGAATGGGATGAATTTAAGAATATTTTTCTTCAAAAATAATTTTCCAAGGTATAATGACATAGGATGGAAAAATAATAACTTTAATTCAAATAATAGGAAGATTCAATGGCCATGTATGATAGAAACATCACTGGTTTGGAAAGGTATGCTCCAAATATTTTTTTGGAAATTAATTGTAAAATAAATCATTTTTAATGAGGATTAAATCCAAAATATATAGGGAAAATGGTTTCTTGTGAATTCAAAACATATAGGAATCTTGTTTGGTGTGTTGATATTGTAGAAATGAAGTTTTCTAATGATCATTTTTACATTAAAAAAAGGAAAAGGAAATGATTGAATGCTATGGGTATGAATCAGAGAAATAAACTGGAATATAATATATTCTAGCTTCTAGTTTGTGTTAAGTATGGTTAAAAGCACTCAAATTAATGATTTAAAATAATTTGATTTTTTTAAAATGGGGTAAATTTATACAAATGGCCCTATATTATAATGTAAAGTATCTTAGTGTCGTTATGTTTAATTACGATAAGAAAATTTTAATGTGTTTTAAATGTGGTGAGATGGGGCATTATAAACATACCATCCCACAAAAGGATTAGAAAAATGGAAATCAACAATAATTTTATAAGAAAGTTGTACTAATATCCTTTTCTGCTTCTTTATTAGATGTTGGGGCATCCAATAAAGTGGTATCATGTACATTATATTTTACAGGATTTTACAAAAGCCATTTTATGGGAATTACACATTGCGTTATTTCAAATAAAATTTCATGAAAATATTAAATTTATCCTTATGATATTAAAAAAGATATTAATTTTAAAACAATAGGGGAATTAAAAATACAAAATAGAATTAAAATAATAATCACCTTTTTGTTTTCTGTGGAAAAAAATTATCGGTACTCTATGTTGATTTTAATTAGGATATTTATTTTTTAATTATGCATATCGAATGGATTTATTTTTATATTGAAAAGGTGGATTATATATTTAAAAAAAAAATTAGAAATAGAGTCAGTTTTTATATAGGAATGAACCCATACCGTAGTTTACATACTAGAAGCTTAGAACCTTTTAAAATATTGAATGGAAATTTATCTTGATCATATTTGTTAAAACAAGGGAACTATTCAGAAAAATGATGTTGTAGTGGTAAGTAAATACATGGAATTTTTCCCTAATGACATTCCTTGTGTTATACATGATTGAGAAGATGAATTTACTATTGATATAGATAATGATGTAAACACAATCTTAAAATCCCCTTATCTAATCGATCAAGTGAAACATTTTGAATAGAAATATATATTTCATAATTATCAGAATTAATGTTTCATTCATAATGTCACATCACTATGTGGTTCTTCAATTTTTCTTATTTAAAATAGATAGTTCCATGATGAGTTTCATTGATTATATTGCATTAAATAATATTACTATTTAGAATAAATACAAATTTCTTCATTTTGATTTATTATTTTCTCAAATACATGGAGCTTAGTATTTCCCCATGATTAACCTTTGTTCAGTGTATCATCAACTAAAGGTGATGGAGGATACAATTTACAAAATTGTGTTTCAAATTATGTATGGTCATTATGAGTTTTTGTATTCCATTTGGTTTGAAAAATTCCCGTAATATATTTTATGGATCCTTTGAATGAAATTATCAATGAATATTTGGATATGTTTGTTGTGTTTTTATTGATTATGGTTTTTTTATTCAAAAAATAATGAGGAACCTAAAAAAATATAAGTATTTTCAGGAAAAACCTTAGTGAAAATAATTTAGATGGGAAATTTATAAAAAAATAATATTATTGGTTAAAAAAATATTTTTTCATTGGATCGTTGTCAATAATGAGAGAATAATAGTTGATCCGACCCAAAATTGATTGATTAATGTCCAAGAACAAAACTTTTAGAGATAATCATAGTTTCCTTGGATTAATATGGTACTATTGACTATTTTTTAAAACAATTCATGGTTATCTATCCTTGTAACATATTTCACCTGAAAGGGGTTAAATTTATTTGGGGAAAATACTTTAAAGATGATATTTTGCATCAAAAAAACATTGGTGAATGCTTTAGATTTGTTAATTCCATCATGAAGTGGAGATTTATTTATCTACATTGATTCTTCATTAAAGGGAACTTGTAGCGATGTGAAGTAGAATTACAATGTAATTGCATATTATTCAAGAAAAATGAATCCTCATCGGTTAAAATATTGAAATATTATTTCAAATTTGGATATGTAGGATGTTCTTTAAAAAACATGGGAAATAATGTATTTTCATCCAAATTTGAAGTATATAATAACCGTAAAAGATTTATGTATATAATCACTGGGAAGGAATTAGATATAAGGTAGTGAATATGGCTTGAAATAATAAATTTTTATGGTTCCACGATGAATTATCATCATGGGAATTAAAAAAGGGGATGGATTCCTAGAGTTGGAAACATCATGCCTCATTAGCTATGTTACGAATGAATCATGTCCCACTTATTAATGATTATGCTAATTTTGGAATGGAATTATTTTATTGAATGAAATTTCTATTTTTCACTTGTTATTGAAACCATCTATATTTGATAAAACAATGAATTTGTATAAATAATGTCGTGAGTTACATAATCATTTACAGTTGGTTAAAAATGTTTGATATGATAAGTTAACATTGGTAATGATTGTGTTTTGATATTTTGTAGTAGATTTGGGGTGCCTTGTGAATCATAATTAATGATAGATTTATTAATTAAATATCATATTTCACTATTTTTAGTTCATCCTCGTAGTTATAATATATATAGTGACCATATGTAGTATAACTGGTTAGATATAATCGATGGAGATATTGCATATTTAGTATGAATTGTTTATATTTTCAACAGGTTAAAGTTGACAGAAAACTACCCAAGTGGACGGATCATCCTTTCCAAGAAACCAACTGGATATTGAAAAATATATCCAAGGAATATTTTTTATACTATATATGTTTATACTATATATGTTTTCTTGAAAAAACAATTAGATTTGGGTTATTGATGATTAAATGACAAAATTTTCACATTTTCATCCAACTCGAGATACACTATTTTAGATCATATTTCTCAAAATTCCCTCAATGAGATAGTCTAGTTATACAGAGACCCTATATTCATTTTATTTGATCATGATAAGAGTTTCACATATAAATTCACAAAGTTATTCACATGTCACTGAGAATTGAATAAATTTCAACACTGATTTTCTTCCAAAATATAATGGACTAAGAGAGAAAAAAATTTAGAATTAGGATGATATGCATCGATATTATTCAATGTTTCAGTAGGGATTTTGGAATCATCATTTTCATTAATTTATTTTTTTTCCATAATAAATTTTTTTCATTTGGCTATAAATATGGTTTATTTTAAATAATAATATGGGAAGCGGTGTCAAAATACTAAATTTTTGGATAAATTTAGCGAAAGGTTGTTTTGGGGGATTGTATTAGTATACGATGTTTCTGAGAAAATAAAGATGATCCAGAAAGATATTAGTATAGATTACAGTAGGAAGAGAAATAATGTAGATAACAAGAGGAAATAAATTTATTTTTGAGGTTGATGATCTTGTATTTAAAAAAATATATCTGTAGAAATTATTGACTAATTTTTTATGATATGAAATTTACATCCACAGTTTAGTGGACATTTTGAAATCCTATCAAAATTTGGCCCATTTTTCATATTAGTATCCTTTCACTTAGATTTATCTAATGTGAATTTTTTTCCATGTTTTGATCTTATGAATGTATTTTCCACATTCATCTCCAGTTTTGAGCCTATATGTTTTTCATTTGGAAGAGTAACATTCATATGTAGAAAAACATGTTCATATTATTGATTATAGAGAAACATTATTAAGAAGAATGGTAATTTACTAGATTATGTTTTTGTGGAGAAACCACATGGTTGAAGAAGAAACATTGGAGTTTGATTATTCTACAAGGGATTAGTATCAGCACTTGTTTAATAAGTCAATAAAAATAGAGAGGATAGAATTTCAAAAAATTTGGAAGAATGAAATAACCCAGGTACATTTGAAATAATTTTTTTCTTTATTTGATTAACATGTTCAATTTAGTATAAATTTATAAATAACTATGTGGTATTTTTAAAAATTAATGAATCTTACCCAATAGAACAGTAACTAACTTTTTAGAGTATTAATTCAATTTATGTTTCTTATATTTGAAAATATTATATATTATTATAATGGATTATGTAAATTATTTTTTTGAAAATATTCAATTAGTTTTTTGTGTTTTTGTGAAACATAAATTTTTATTTATAATTTTATAATTATTATAATGATTAAAAAATAAATATAACTTTAAAAAATAAATTCAATGATCAATATCATGTATTCATATGAATATATTATAATTTTATGGGAACATAACTCCATTTTTAAAGTGTCATAAATACAGTTATAATTTTAAAATAATTATTTAAAAAATGATGAATTTAATTAAAAATTTAATTTATCATATTTAGAAAATTATTGTCATATAATATAGTTTTTTTATTATTATAATTATCTATAAATGGATTGGGTGATTTTTTTGGATTTTTCTAAAATATTTGTTTCATCCATGAATATTGAAATATGTAAATTTATGGTATATAAACTTATAAGTTAAATACATAATTTTCGGATACAATGGTGGTGTAAGAACATTAATCTCGAACCGTACTTCCATATTAACATTATTTATTCATTTGAATCAAAACTATTCATAGTCTATATCCAAAATAATAAACTAATTAATTAAAAAATTGAAAAAACACCCCTCTCTTCTACTATAAATACCACTCATAGCACCTCTTATCCTCACACATAAAAAATTGTAGCTTGACTAATTTATACCCAGCTAAATTCACATTCCCCCTACCAATGTCCTTGTCCTACATGGCCAACCAAATAGGTAAATATTTGTTCCATTAAGATATTCTAACATAGAAGAATTCAAGAGGTAAAATCCTCGCTAATTTTCTTTTATTTTATATTCAATTTATTTTATTTTATTATGTAATCATTACATTGCCTCATCCAAGAGACAAGATGAATCTATTATCAAACAAATACAGTAGTTATATGTTTTTAATATAGAATCCATCATCAAAACTCTCATTTTTCTCCATATTATATAAAATGAAAACATTACATGTCACATGTTCATTGACCACCTACAAGGATGATTTGTTTTTCATTTTCATTTACCACATTCATGGACTGTCAAAAAATCATTATTATCGATAAATAATATTTTACTGTACATAATATATGCTACATAATTTGTTGAGTCAATAAGGTTTACATATGAATTTTCCATTCATTAATGTTTGGGGGAGATTGAAGAGTCAATAAGGATTCCTTATGACTTCTCCATTCCCTCAGGTTTTTAAAATCACAAACACACTATCTTACGGAAAATTTCATTTTACCTATGATTTCCTTTTACAAAGATAATTTTCTTTCCTCGTGGAAATTTTATCCATAAAATGTTTTCATTGTTCATGTCATAATATAAATCATTGTTTTTCTATGTGTAATATTCATTTTCACATTTAAAACATAGGAACACTACAAATACATAGTTATAGAGAAGTTTTTTTTTTCAGGATCTGAATTCAGGCTCCAATTCCTCTGAATTCAGACTCTAAAATTTCGGAGTTCAGGTTCCAAATTTTCTGAATTCAATTACCAAACTTTACGAGTTCAGATTAAAAATTATCTAAATTCATACTATGAATATTCTGAGTCCAGATTCCGAATTATATGAATTTAAACTACTAACTTTCATGTTCATACTCTGAATTCTTATTGATTCAGACTCAGAATTACATAAGAATTTTGGTTAGGAATGTTTCAGAATTCAGGTTCTGAATTCCTTAGAATTCAGACACTGAATTCTATCGAATTCTGATTCATAATCCTTGATAAATATAATCTGAATATCCTTTCCATATAGTCCCTGAAGATTAACTATTTTAGACTCCAAATATTTTCCTTACATTTCGAAAAATGTTTTTGGTTAAGCAACCACGTTTTTTACCTTTGTTATAAGTAAAACATTATGTTGTTCTTTCATCAATTTACTAATCGTTGTTTATGTGACACGTAAACAGGTACATCCAAATTTGAAGGAAAAATATGACTGTTGGGGGTGGGAGATGAACATTGATGATTTACCTATTAATAAAATCTAATTTTAATGAGATCAGTACTTTCGAAGAATCTATGATTATTGAGATTATATATTGTTGATGTGTTTTCTAGAGAGAAAGAGGCTCTTTCAACTCTCATTGCTTCATGTAGATAAAGTGAACAAATTTTTCAGAAATTCTTTGTGAAAAATCCTGTCATGCTGATCATGGGATTTTAGGTTTGGAAGATAGAGGTTTCGATTTCCATCTAAATTGAGGGCTTGCGGGGAGATCAAAATAGATACCGATCATCAAATTGGGGGCTTACCTAGGTGTGGGTAAGACAAACATTCATTATTGTATAAATCAAGGAACCTTTATTCAAGGATGTTAGATACCCTAGTCTTTGGGATAAAAGACTTCTATACTTATTACTTGTTTAGTTTCACGTTTTTTTTTGCTATATTTTGGTTGTTGAGGAATGTATAACTATATTATACTTCTTTAGACTTTTACTCTCATTGAATAGGATTCAATACACTTTAAGGATGATTTTTTTGTTTTTGTAAACATTTGTTAAACTTGTTTTCTAGAATAACATTTTCGAAGTCTCATTCCATTTGGAACTACATTTTTTGAACCAATTATGTTTGTAGAACTAGA
The DNA here is from genome assembly GCA_963277665.1 of Viscum album. Classification (NCBI taxonomy): domain Eukaryota; kingdom Viridiplantae; phylum Streptophyta; class Magnoliopsida; order Santalales; family Viscaceae; genus Viscum; species Viscum album. The sequence continues at coordinate 495,114,973 of OY728123.1, read as the reverse complement.
TTCATTTATTGAATGGCATTTCTGAAATCATATTTTCAGAATCACTTTTTTGTATATAAGAATGTTTGTAGAACTAATAGGTTTTGTGATTTTACCATGTTTAACATTGTTAAACATTAACATCTTTAAAATTTCTTAAAGAATATTTTTATGTATTCAATTTAACCCCCCCCCCCACCCACACCTCATGCATATTGAGCATATACATCATTATTTTTATACTACAATCAGTATTATTTCTATCTTACAATTGGTATTAGATTAATTGGTTCAATATGAATTACTCTCACGATTAGAATAGGAAGTGAAATCATCATCTTCTTCATATTTTAAGAATTAGAATTTCAGACACACAATGTCGGGACACATATTCTTCTTAGAGATACTTTAGGTCTATATTTTTTGTTCTTAGTATATTTTTATACTAGTTTAGAGGCTTTTTTTGACATGTTTGTGTGGAATGATTTTCATTAAGATAGTAGGAATAAACATTTGTTCAATTGATAACATAAATCCTACTAGACCACCTATTTTTTATGGGAATGATTATGAATATTTGAGAGATCGAATGAAGAATTTGTTCATTAACAATTGATTGGTCAACATTTTAATGCTTATTGGATATTACATGATTCTTGATAAAGAAGTCCGAAATTTTACTAATCAAGAGAAGTTAGAATATCAACTTAAATACAAGATATGTAATACATTGTTGTGTTCCATGACAAGGAATATAAATAGTAAAATATCCTCATGTGAAGATGAAAATTGTATCTGGAAATAAAATTAGAAGTTACACATTTTAGAACATCTAATGTTATAGAGACAAGAAGAGAAATGTTGAGAGATGAATATCATGGCTTTAACATTCCTTATGGAGAACCCATAAGAAAAGTACAGCAAAGGTTCATGACTATTGTGAATCTCCTACATTCTATGGGAGTAAAAGGTTTGGATGATGAGGCACCTATAGATATGATCATTTACTTCATGCCAAATGAGTGGGAGTCTAAGAGGACTTCTATAGATGTGAATAGGAAAGTCTCACATATTACTCTTGATGAACTTTTTGGAATGATTATCTAGCAAGAGACTAGAATGAAGAGAGATTCAGATAATATTATAAAAAATAATATAAATAGAAGTGTTTCTTTTATAATAAAATCTAATCATACAAAATCCAAAACTACAGAAACAGTTAATATAACAAAGTCAAAGAATGATAATATTCAGTCAGAATCTAGTGATATAGAAAAATCTGAGGATTATTTAGCTAATCTTGCTCAGAGAATGAAAAAGATAGTATCTCAGACGAACTACGAAAACAACTTTAAGAATAGAGACTCCAAAGAAATGAAATATGGGTAAGTTACTTGTTACGAATGCAAAAGTACATGTCATATTAGAATTGACAGCCCCCTTTTGAAAAATAAGGATAAAAAGGAAAGGAATTCAGACAGAAATAAGAAGAAGCTATATCATTCTAAGCACATGAAAATCCTTAAATCAAATGACACTTGGAGGGCTAGTTGTGGAGAATCTTCTGATAGTGATTATTCTAAATATGAGTCATCAGCACAGAAAATTATCGAATTCATTGCTACTACTTTTTTCAAAATACTTGTCTTATGGACAAGGTAGGCTCTGCCGAGGATTTAACAAATTTATCTCTTGATAAGAATATTTATCCTGAAGATATTACATCTGATGAAGTTACATCATCGCCCGATAATGAAGAAATACATTCGTATGAATAAGTATCTAGATTTTCCAAGTTGTTAGAGGAAAAAAATCAAAAAAATTTTAAACAACTATACAAGGTAAATTCTAGATAAGAAGTTATCTCGAAAGAGATTTGAGACCTCACTAGAGATCTTGAAGATAAGTATGATATCCTAGAAAAAATTTATAATTTCCTTAAGGAAGTAAATTTTGAAAAGAAATACATTATAAAGATCATAATAATGCTATTTCAAAAATAAATGTTTTTTACCCAAAATCTAACTCTAAGGAAATAATTCCGGAGGATATGAATTTAGTCAAAAGTATAAAATACAAAATATACTCACTTAAGAAAAATATTACAAATGTTACCTCTAGTAATTTTTGTTGACAATATATATTCCCAACTCAGACCTCATGGAAATACTTCTGGAGTAGGAAATACTCACATAAAACCTAATTTTCAATAACAACTATTTTATTCCATCTAAAGCCCCCTTCTGTACAAAATGTCAAAGTGGAGGAAAATGGTGGAAAACCTGTTCCTTAAATAATATTCAATCCCATGGGTTTCATAAAGCCTATTTTCCAAAATATGTGGATACCCAAAATTTTATTGTCTAATTCCGGATCCATGAAAGTTTGGATTCCAAATGTATAACACACTAATTTTCTGGAAAATAATGGTAGTACCAACAACAATACTAGGTACATAGATAGTGGATGTTTGAGGCATATAACAGGTAACAAAAACATCATTGAAAAGATTATCAAGACCAAAGGAGAATGTAATTTTTGGAGGTAATTCTATGGGAGAAATTATTGTTATAAGTAACATTTTTATTCGTGGAAAATCATTTATTTATGATGTTTTATTTCTTAAGGGTATTAAAAACAACCTCATCAGAAAAAGCCAATTATGTGGTGAAGGTTTCCTTGTGAATTTTATGAATTACAAGTGCTTATTAAAAAATTACAAGGAAGAGTTTCTTTATTCCACCCAAAGGAAAGAGAATGTTTACATAATAGACATAGAAGACCTTAAAAACCATGATCTACCTCGACTTAGTGCAATAGAAGATCATTCTTGGTTATGTTATATAAGGATAGGATATTGTAACCTCAGTAACCTATGAAAACTCTCTTTAAATAGACAAGTTAAGGATCTATCAGATCATAGATTTGATTCTTCAAAAGTTTGTGATCCATGTCAATATGCCAAGAAACATAAATCATGTTTTAAATCATTCGGTGAATTCTCAACCTATGATGCACTATAGTTGTTGCATTTTTATCTTTTGATCCAACACATACTGGAAGCATTGGAGGCATGTGTTATGTATTTTTCATAGTTAATGATTATAATAGATTTACGGGGGTCTATTTTCTATTAATAATGTCTGATGATTTTTTTAATTTAAAATCATTATGAACCAATGTTAAAAATGATAAAAAAAATTATTTGAAAACTATTAATGGTGATCATGGTGGAGAATTTCAGAATATTGATTTTGAAACTTTTTCTAGTAGAAAAGGAATTACCCATTACTTCTCAGCTCCCAGAACACCTCAAAAAAATTGGGTTGTTGAAATAAGAAATATAATTCTTTAAGAAATAACAAGAACCATGATGAGTGAATATTCAGTATCCAGTAATTTTAGGGATGATTCTATAAGTATTGCTTGTTATTCTAAAATTCGTGTTTTGATTAGTGCTTTTCTTGATAAGACACATTATGAGTTATGTAATGGTAGAAAACCAAGACTTTCTTACTTCAAGGTTTTTGGTTAAAATGTATTCATTCTTAATACTAAAGATAATCTACACAAATTCTCCCCAATATCTGATGAAGGAATTTTCTTAGGCTAGTCCAAAACTTCAATGGCTTATAGAGTTGTAAATAAAAATACTTATACTATTGAAGAAATTGTACATGTCAAATTTGATGAAAATGGTCCTTTTGTTTTTAAATAACCTAAACCTACATCTTCATATGTGTTTTCAAAAAATGATAATCAAACTTTTTTATATGACCCTTCTGATAAATAAAATGTTCAAGAAAATATTTCTGAAGCATTTTCCCCAAAATATTTCCTACCCTATGTTGATGTACATGTTTTACAAAATTCAAATCATTTTATTCTAAATAATCATCCCAATTATTGCATCATTAGTGATGTAAATCAACCTATAAGTACTAGATGTTCTTTAATAAATGAAGTAGAACATCTAGAATTTATTTCCCATTTCGACCCAAAAAAACTAATGATGCATTAGGTGATGATGACTGGAGAAAAGGTCTATAAGATGAGATAAATGAATTCGAAAAGAATAAATCCTGGACCTTGGATGAAAGACCTAAGGAAAATTTGTTTATTAGAGTAAAATGGGTCTTCACTAATAGGTGTGATGAAAATGGAATCATTGTATGAAATAAAGATAGATTAGTTGTTAAATACTATAATCAACAATAAGGAATATACTATAAATAAACATATTATCATGTAGCTCGATTTGAATCTATTCGTATTCTACGTGCCGTTGCAGTATTCTTCTATTTAAAAAACTTACAAATGAATGTTAAATGTCCTTTCCTAAATGGTTATGTTCAAAGAGGAAGTTTTTGTTGAACAACCTCCGGGTTTTGAAGATACAAAACATCCTGATCATGTTTAAAAACATACTAATCCCTTATATGGACATAATAAATCCCCTCGATCATGGTATGATTGACTTACATGATTTTTGAATCAAAATAATTAAGTTAATGGAAATGCTGATTGAACCCTATTTACAAATAAAGATATGAAAAATGTTTTGATTGTTCAAATTTATGTTGATGAAATTATATTTGGTTCAACTCAGCAATCATTTACTGATTATTTTGCGGATATAATGAAATCTGAGTTTAAAATGAGTATGATGGGTGAGTAAACATGTTTCCTTTGTTTCAACATTTCTCAAAAACTAGAATGAATCTATATATCCCAATATAATTATATTAAATATCTTATTAAAAAGTATGGATATGACAACACCAAGAGTATATGTACTCCCATTGGTACCTCAAATTCACATGATGATGATGATGTTGGGAAACCAGTAGATCAATCATATTTTAGAGGTATGTTTGGAAGACTACATTACATGACATCTAGTAATCTAGACTTAATGTTTTTAATATTCCTATGTGTAATATATCAATCCAATCCTATGTAATCCCATTTAAAGGCAGTGAAAATAATTTTTTGCTTCATAAAGGGAATTATGGATCTTGGACTCTTTTACAATTCTTGAAATGATTTTATTTAAAAAAGTATTTTAGAAGCTGATTTTGGTGGATGTAGAATGGATAAGAAATGTACATCCGGAACTTGTCATTTCCTAGTAGATTCATTAGATTGTTGGTCATGAAATAAGAAACACTCAGTAGCAATTTCAACTGCCAAAGATAAATATATTGCCGCTAGAAGTTGTTGAGTTAAAGTGTTGTGGATTAAACACACACTCATATACTATTGTATTAGTTTTACCAAAACACACATTTTGTGTGATAATACTAGTGCCATTGACCTATGTTAAAATCATGCACGTCACTCTCGTGCAAAACACATAGATATTAGGCATCACTTTTTTAGGGATCACACACAAAAAGGATATATCATTCTTCAATATATTGGAACATAAGATCCACTTACTGATATTTTCACAAAATCCTTACCCTCCGATAGATTGGAATACATTAAATAGAAGTTAGGAATAATAACCATAAGGTAATCTTCTAGGTTTACTTCTTTTTGAAACCAATCTTCTTACAATAACAAACTCCTTTTCATAAGGGGCATAAATTTTCTTGTTAGATTATAAATTTTATTTTCATAGTCTAAAATTTTTTCATAGTCCAAATTTATTTTTTTAGTTTAAATTTTTGTAATGAATATTTTTTGTACTTAAAATTTTGGTAATGATGATTCTCGTACTAAAATTTTCGAAATGGAGTTTTCGTATCTAAAATTTTTTAAATCAAAATTTTTGAAATCTAAATCTCTTCAAGAATAATTTTCCCCATTATGAATAATCTTCCTAAAAATATGAAAGGCATGTTTCTATTCTTAAAAAATTGTAACCATATTTCACTTGTTGGTATTTTCATCTGATTTTCTATTCCTTTTTTCCCTTGAATTCATAAATTTTTATTAAAAACCTCAAAAGATTTGATACTATTAAAATCTCCTTTCGACTTTCATCTCAACTATTAGATTGGATAAAAAGGTTTTTCAACTGTTGGATTGAGTATGGTAGTTTAATTATCACATCACATGCCAATATAATGGACCCTGTGATGGTTGCCCCACATCGTAACTCAAGACTTCTCATGTTGAAGCTCTAACCCTCATACAAAAGCTCGTTTAGAACTTCTGAGAACATTCTTACCTCCGAATTACTACCAAAGTTTCCTCACAGAAAGATTTTTAAACTCTCAAACCAATCTATGAATGGAAAATATACAAAGGGATTATAATGAATCAGAAGTATTTTGTGAAGTATAATTCTATTATTTCCAATAATATAATGTCGAATGAATGGGAAAGTGTTTTTCTTTTCAAAACAAAAAACTTAGGATTTTGTTTACCTGGATTTTTTAATATAATTCTATAAGTCAGTAACTCTCTTCAAGGAATAAGGTAGGAAAAAAATTTCCTTCAAGTGTTATGGAAAAACATACCCATTTTATTACACCAAGTATTCAATCTTGGTTGGTATTCCATATGAAGGAGAAGCTGAGTTTTTTTCTTATATGTTTCCAAATACTCATTGAAGATTTGATAAGGTGAAGGCCATGTCCTGTCCTGGTCTTTCCGAAGTAAACATTCTGAAAATTCTTCACCTAACTAAAAATTATTGTATTCTGGAAATGGGGGTTGATGGATTTATCATACCGAGAAAAAGAGACAATGATACATTGAAGAAGAGTGATATGTACATTCTAGATTTCATGGAACACCAAAGTAAAATAAACTCTGTCAAGCATATTCTTGTTACGAATGAGAACATAATGAATAAAAACATGAAGGATCTGATTATCATGTACCCATCAATTATTTATAATATGATTTTTCTATTGTATATAGTATTTATAAATCCATTTCAGATATATGTTGATAAATTTCATAGTTATTCCGTTAATTGATGATACTTTAAGAAGAATGAATGTTGGATTTTCCATATAATTCGAAGAAGTTTCTGGCTTAATCTAAGAGGAAGTAGAATATATTTCAAAGAAATAGGAGTGGATGGGTCCTCTAAGAAGGGAGTATGAAAGAGGATGTGAAGGATGTGGAAGAGAAAGAAAAAAATCCAATGGATAAGGAAACCAAATCCGCACCACCAAAGGAAACGAAACAAAACGATTATCCAGATGAGGTTATAGCTATATGGAGGGAAGAGAGGAAAATTATAAAATAAGGGGAGCCTAAGTTTGGCTTAGATCCGACTAAAGATAAATCTTTGAATGAAAAGGCAGTTGAAGCGATGGAGAGTCAATAGAAATAGAAGAAACTGACGAAGAAGTTTTCTGAGGTAAAGATATTGCAATCACTTCTAAAGGCCTCTAAGAAAGCATCCGAGAATATTCTGGTATGAGAATCCTTCCAAATATAATCATTTCCAGAGACTCTAAGAAAAAAAAATTTAATTCTGGAAAAACATCGAGAAGAAGATGTTGAAGAATAATAATTATAAGAATAAGATGAAAAATAAGGTAGTGGTGACACTGAAAATGGGTTAAATGAGATAGAGGAATATCAAGAGAAGGAATTCCCTTATGAGAAATTATCATTCCAAACCACTCAAGATAAATAATCAATGCATGGTACTCCTTGGAAGGATGAGGATATGCTTTAAGTCATTTTAGACGAAATATGTGAAGAAGAAAGCATCAAAAATTATTTTATTCTTCTAGAAGATGCTGAGGAAGGAGTCGAGAAAGCAGAGATAAATGAAGAAAAAATCATACAGTTGTATGACAGTGAACACGAATCACCTGATCAAGAGGGATTCATTCTAAAAGTTTATAACAGATAACATGTAGTAGTTGATAAACCTACCATGGCTGTGGTAAAAAATAATTATGTTGGTGGAACTTCCAAGAGGAAAGCTACTTAGATATAAAGAGAAATCTCACCAAGAAAAATATCTATTTCGGAATCATCCTCCCTTGGACATGATTTCATAGTCTAGTCCTTGAGGAAGCTTGTTGGTACTATTCCAATTTTTTCTAGTATAGACTCCAGATGCCAAATGCTTTAACATTCCTTATATCAGAAATTTTTCTTAGTATCCATGGTTATGGATAAGTGTGTCAAATACGAGGTAGGTTTCAAGATGTTTCTTATTAGCTACGAAGCCCGGAAAAGATCTTGCAAAAAGATGACCAGCTAGTCATGGAAGACAGTTGAATAGATAAGAATCCTTGATAAATTCCAAAAAGTTTCACATATTCATTTTACACTAAAGTTGTTATGATCAAGGATCTAACAAATATTTTTGAGGAGAATTTATATCTAGAACATAATTCTCGAATACCAGAAGTGACCGATCTGAGTGGGAAGTTATATTCAGTTGCTGAGAGTTGGAAAAGAGAAAGGGATCGCATAATTAAGATAAAAGAGAAGGTATCTAAGAAGGAAGAAGCCTTGAATGCTATGGTAGGGGTTATTAAGGCTCGGGAAGAATGATCCAATGTCTTTGAAAATAAAACCAAATATCAGGATCAGCTTCTCCAATGAGAATAGAAAATAACAATGAACTCAAGAAGCTCCAAACAATAGTAAAGATGATAATGTCGAAGGAGAAGAAAGGATAATGTTCTTGAATTTCGATCTTTTGTTGTATTCCTTCCTTGTATATATTTTTCCAATCATAATGAAATTTTGGGGTGATATTTATATTTTTGTATGTCTAGTACTAATATTTCTAGTACCACATTACTTTATCCATTCAAATTAATAATTTTTGAAATTCAAAAAGGGGGAGAAATGAATGTTAAAAATTAAATCTATGTAAAAGAAGAAATTTTCCTAAGTAAGGGGGAGTTTATCTTTGTGTAGTTCTTATCCAAGAAGATTTCTGTATGCAATAAAGTGCTAAGTCACAATCAAGAAATCAATAATGTGATCCTTAGAATTTACAAATAATAAGGGGGAGTTAGTAGTATTCATATTTGTCCATATATTGAGGGATATAAGTTTTATTTACATGACCATAAAATTTATAAGACATATATATTCATTTTCTCTTTTTTGTAAGGATGTTTCTCCTTTACAAAAGGGGGGAGATTATTGAGTCAATAATGTTTTCTTATGACTTTTCCATTCCGTTATGTTTATGGGATATTGTTGATTCAATACATTTTCCTTATGAATTCACTATTCCATTAGTTTTTTAAAATCACAAACACCCTATCTTAATGAAAATTTCATTTTCCCTAAGATTTTCCTTACCCAAATATTTTTTCCTCCCACATGGAAAATTTATCATTACCATGTCTTCATTGTTCATGTCACAATCTAACTCATTCTATTTATATGTTTAAATTTCAATTTCAAATTTATTAGGTCGGAATCCTATAAATACTTAGCTATAAAGAATTCAGTTTTCAAGATTCAAATTCAGGTTTTGAATCCTCTGAATTCGGATGCCAATCTTTCTAAGTTCAGGTTTCAAATTCTCTAAATTCAAAATCTGAACTTTCTGAGTTCAGGTTCTGAATTCTTTGAATTTAAACTCCATACGTTCTGATTTCAGGTTTTGAATTCTCTAAATTCAATCTTCGAACAATCTCTATTCAGACTATGAATTCGTTAAGAATTATGGTTCTGAATTCTTCATAATTCATGTTCCAAATTCTTTAGAATTCAGACTCTGTTGTCTATATAATTATGATTCTGAATCCCTGGGAAACAGAATATAAATATCCTTGAAATATAGACATAGATGATTAACTTGCTTAGACACCTAATTTTTACTATACATTCCAAAAAAATTGTTTTGGTAAATAAACCATGTTTTTACCTTTGATATAAGTATAAAATGTTGTCGTGAATTCTATTATTTACTAACTGTTGTTTATGTGACACATATATAGGTCCCTCCAAAATTCGAGGAAAAATATGACTCTTGGAGGAGGGAGACGACTGTTGAATTTGTACGTATAAATAGGATCTTATTTGAAAAAGATCAAGACATTTGACAGTTATATGATTCTAGAGATTATATGCTATTGAATTGTTTTCTAGAGAGAGAGGCTCCTTCAACTCTCAGTGCTTCATGCAGATGGAGTGGACAACTTGTTCAAACTTTCTTTGTAAAGACTCCAATCGTGATGTGGGCTTCTGGGTTTGGAAGACAGAGGTTCTGATTTCCTTCTAAATCGAGGGATTGTGGGGAAATCAAGACAGATACCGATATTCTGATTGAGAGCTTACCTGGGTATGGGTAAGATATAATTTCTTGAAAGTATAAATTAAGGAACCTTTATCCAAGGTTGTTGGATACCCTACTCTTTGGTACAAAATATTTTTATACTTATTACATGAACTGTTTCACGTTTTTTTCTGCATTATTTTTGTTATTGAGGAATTTATAATAATCTTATAATTCCTTAGACTTGTTCTCTGATTAAATAGGAATCTATACGCTTTAAAGTAGAATATTTGTTTTTGTAGACTTTTTTAAGAATCATTTCTAGAATCAAATTTACAAAATCTCTTTCCTTTCAGAACTACATTTTCGAAAATGATTTAGTTTGTTGAACTGGTTTCATATAGCTAATGTCATTTCAAGAATCAAATTTTTTGAATCACATTTCTGAATTCAAGCAAGTTTGTAGAACTAAGATATTTTGTAAATTTACCTTTTTTAACTTTGTTAAACATTACCATATTTAAAAGTTCCTAAGGAATTTTTTATAGTTTCCCATTCACCCCCTCTTTTATATTGAGCACCTATACCACTATTTTGAGACAAAAATTAGTATTATTTTGATCCTACATGATTTTCTAGAACCAATATATATATATATATATTGTTATATAAAATGATATTAGTTCGTGGCGGTCATAAAAACTATGAAAAACAAATTGAATAATTTTAATTATTGTTTTATCTAATGAATCATCGACATATCATAAAAATGATATGTTTTTATCATTTATAATTTTTGAAACATATTAATACAATTTCAAAAAACATCTGTATTTTTTATTCAATTATACATTAAAATAAATAATGGACCAACTACAGAAGCCCTGAGATAAATACACCAAAAACAATGAAAAAAATAAATTATTATTAATAAAATGAGGGTAAATATGTTATACAAATATCATATAATGATTTATAAATTTTAATATAGTTCATTAATAAATTAATATCAGTATTTGAAAAATTATAAATGAGGTTTCAACACATTTTTAAGATGTCGAACATGAGTTGATGGAAATTCCTTTGAAAAAATCATTAATTAATTTCTGTTTTTAAAAAATTCAAAAGGAATTATTTTTATGATATAAATATAGAGAATATTTTTTCACTTTCATGACTCTTTATTATTTTAATTCATTAATTACACGTTCACATGGTTATTTTCAAATAATTTTATTCCATTGCATGTGAGAAATATTCTATTAATATGTGATTTTTCTCAAATAATGATTTAAATGATTCAATTTTTCATTATTCATGATTATGTTTTGGTTATTGAATTTTTTTTATGATTTTGGGTGGGTCCATGAAATTCCCAAACGAATTGTGTATGTTTAGGTTAGATGTTTACTGTTATAGTTATTCCAAATGTAACTGTGTTGGTTAAATGATTAGGATGGTGTGACAGTTACATTTTATGGAATTTGTAATGGTCAAAATAAATATGGTTTCCATGAGAGTTACATTCATAATTGTTTATGATAAGAAAATGATTCCAACTATTAAATTAATGGATTGATTATTTTTATCTATGTTATATGAATATCACATGTTTTAACAATATAAGTATATGATACTATATGGGTGAGATGTGTATATTTGAGAAAATAAATTCTTATATATGTAATAACTGATGAAATAAAACATCAATTTCTTCTTTTTTATGTCACATAATTTTCTTTTTGTGCTCACATAATGTATCAAAAATAATTTCACTAGTTTTATTTTTGGTAAGATAAAATAAGAATATATGTTGTATGTTATGATGATTTTTCATTAAATTAATACATTTTATTTAAAAAAAAATTGTACTATATTATAAATGGAAAATGTTTTAGTAGTATCCAGTTTGAATTGTAGTGGGTTATTATGTATAAATTATGAACTAAAAAATATAAAAATAAAATCCTAAAATATTTGTGCTAATGTAATATATTTTCCCTAGATGAATTAACTATATTGTGTAATTTATATAGGTGTGTCCTTTTAATCCTCACATACACTAAAAATATTAAAAAAAAACTTCTATTACATTAAGACTATAACCACTATGTGTTATGTGATCTATTTCCACAGATGAATGACACAAACTATTTGATGAATTTATGGAATTAATAAATATGATATTTAAAACATTATTTTAATTTTAAATATATCAACCATTTATTAACATGTATATGTTTAATGTAAAATTAAAATGATTCTTTTTTTTATGTGCGGACTATCATGACCAAGAATAAATGCATTCCATTGTTTATCATGAATTTTTCATATTTATCAAATTTTATTAAAATATGTCTCAAAAAATTAAAATTATCAAAATAATATCATTATATATCTATAATTCTTATATTTTATGATTTGAGTGACCTACCAATCCAAATTCACCAATAGATTATTATGTGTATTTTTCTAGATTAACCAATAGTGTGAAAAATGCTATAAATATATATAATTGATTACAATGGAAAAATACGTACATTCACTATTATACAAAAATGGAAGAATACATTTTTTAGTTATTGATTAAGTGAATATTAATATCTAAATTACTATTTTGTACCATAGTTAGATCATTATAAATTACCAATACAATCTCATAACAGAAATCAACAATGTGGATGATATATAAAATAGTTATAAGATGAAATTAGAAAATTATAAATCATTATAGACCATTTGTTTTGTAGCCAATAATTATATTTTAATAATGAACATTGCATTTTTAATCGAGAACCAATATCACCATTAAAAAAATAGTACAAAACAATGAACCAATGAAAATGACATATGATGTTGAATATTAAATATAACTATCTAGCATTGTTTTTATTGTTGATAATAATTCATGGTTATAATATTTTTTAGGCATTACTACCGTTTATATTTTTGTGCTTATGTAGTTATTTTATTTATAGAAGAGGTGATATAATATTTGAATAAGAGCGATAAAAGGTGATTATGGTTCATATCAACTTACATTAATTGATACATTGTTGTTTTTTGCCCATAATATCATTAAAATGATTTTTCTAAGACATTTTTGATGTATAAAAAAATAATAGAACATTTAATAATGTTATTTCAATTCCAATTTCACTCCCTCTCTTTCTGGAGGGTTTTTTAAAATTTATTTTTTATATAGAATTTTTTTCTTTATAGAAAATATTTTCTAGATACCAAACTCATCATCATTGAGTATGATTCCAAAAAGAATTAGATTTCCAAAAGTTATTATGATTCTATTCCTATTATTTCAATGGAAATAAATTTTTTACATTATGACTTCAAAATATCATATGATATTTTTTATAAATTTCAATCTCTCTCAATTAACTCTTTCTCTTCCATATCCATGTTCCATAATTCATATAGTGCATTCCTTTATTACTTTGATATCAAAAATTGTTTTATTTCAGGTGATATTAAAAATAGACATTAAATATATTAAAATAAAATATTTTTCACTCTCATTATAATGTGTTTTTCAATAAGGTTATTTTTAAAAAATGTTGAGGCAATTTTACTTTCGTGATTGAATAATTTTCCATTCATATAATCATTTTGTTGAAAACCCAATATTTATTTTTCATCAGTATATTATTGAGATTATTTTTATAAGTAATCATTTTCAAATGATTTCACATTACGAATTTTGATAATTTATTTTTAATGTGAATCATAATTTATTCATTTACAACTATGGTAAAACACCTTCAAAGAAAAAAAACATGTTTTCTTTAATATTATTTTGTGAATATCAATTTTTTTGGAATCACATACATTTTTATAAAATAAAATATCAAAATATTGTTATACATTATAATATTGAAAAAAAATTTAATTATTTTTTCTATATTTTTAAATGTAAATATTTTATTATAATAATAAATTGTTTATCATATTCTTCATTTTAATGTAATGTGTTTTACGAAATAAATATTTATTATCATTATATCATATTAGAGAAGAATTTGGGAAAAACATTGTTTTATAATAAAAAAACTATTTTCATCATAATTAATTAAAGCAATAAAATTTATAATTTATAATATTTTAATCTCATATCAATCAGAAAATATTATATTTCAAACAAAATTTTTTTAATGAGGTTGATGAATTTCAAAAATAGTTAATTTTTTAAAAAAAAATTGTCTATTAATATTAATAGGTTATTTATCATATACATAAATATGATTTTATGATTCTTATGGTTCACATGGGATATTTTCTTTTGGTTAAATACTCATAATTTATCTTGATGTCTTTTGATGTTGATAATATAATGAAATTTCAATAAAACCCATTCCATACCAATCAGTTAATTAACTATTTATTTTTTGATATTTTTTTTAAAAATCTTGAATAATTATATATTTTTTATAATGAGATGTTTTTGGTTTATTAAATCACTCAAATTAATTTTAATGTATTTTATCTCAACAGATAATTGATATTGTCCATGGAATGATTTGTTTACAACCTCATCGGTTATCATTATTAGGTAATTATTATTAAATTTTTGTTGAGCCTTCATAGATTATAATCATAACATAATGGGATATCCATAAATGATTATTCTCAATTCATAATGATTATGTATTATTACATTACACTGACAAAAAAATGGGTAATCCTATATGTATTTTTCGCAAAACATAATGTGTGATCCATCTCTGGTTACTCTATTAATATAATGGGTGATACCTCTTGGATTACGCTCACAAAAAGGGCTAGAATTAAAAGATTACACATATAATATAAATAAATCATTTCTTAGATTAATATCATTATATAAATGGTTTTATTTTATGAATTATACTCATAACATAATGGGTGAGAAATCATAAAATTTTTACAAAATATAAAGGGAGAAAAATGATGTATTACAATCATAACAAAATGTTTTGGACCTCATCGACTAATCTCATATCATAAAGTGTGTGCCTCTAATGACTACACTAACAACATAATGATTTTTCAATCTTGGATTATTCTCAAACCATAAAAGGGGATCTTTCTTGGATTAAAATCCCAATAGAATTTTTTATCCTTCTTTAATCATTTTCATGTCATAATGTATTATCCTTATATTATATACACAGAACAAAATACTATAACATCATGGATATTCCTACGATATGATGATTCCATGTTCTAATGATTCTCACCATAATTCCTTTTCATTTTATCATTCAATGAATTCCAATATTTATACGTCACATAAAATTGATTGGTATACTAAGATCATTTTTGATCTAACACAGTTATTAAAAACCACATTATTATTTATATGAGAATACATATCCTTTTAGCATGACTTCTGTTTAACTATTACTATTCCATGTTGTTTTAATACACCAATACTCCAGTGCCCTTGTTTTCCCATTTTTTAATGATCATAATCTTAATGAAATATCAATATTTATTTCCAATACTGATATTTTATTTCACCAATTTCATATACTTCTATTCCATGGGAAATGAAGATCCGAATATCCTATGATGATTATGCATGGGAGCCTAAACTGGTTTTATTATGGTGAAATTTTTATAGGGATTGTAAATAAATCACATATCTTGTTAATATTAAAAAGTACTACACCATTAATTATGGATATTGATACATTATTTTCATAATTTTTATACAATGATACATAATAAAATGTTATAGTGAAAAAATAAATATGCCACATTTTCTCTTATGTAAGTATGCACGTATGAACCAATGACGTGTTCATTGTATATTGATCTGGAGGAATATGGGGATTGGTTTTTTATTTAAATATATTATTAATTTTATAAATAAAATATTATTTCTTTGAATATACATATAGAATCTACATTGGATGGCTTTGATAAAAAATGAAATTCCCTTAACATTCATTCCTTGGAGGGTGATAATTATATATTAAAAATACAATTTATTTAAAGGCAAGAATGTTACACTAAGATATTTTGGAATATATTTCTCTTTAAATTAATACTATGTTAGATTTCATGTTTCAGATGAAAATAGTGACATAAAATGATTCATTAAATATATGATGAAAATTATTAAAAATTATATGACTAATAAAAACACTATAAAATATTCAAATTTTAATAATTTAACATTTACAATATTTATGTGATATATAAATAATAATATTTACCATTAAAATGGATTATTCAATCCCAATTAACTATTTAAATTTTATATAAAATAAATAATACCATTTTAAATTACAATTATAATAATTAAATATATATATATATATATATAATTATTTACATAATTTAAAGTAATAAATTAACATTGAAAAAAATGTAGAACATGCAATGTATAAAATTCCATTTCTACACAACTGTATTATATATATATATTAATTTTAAAATTTATCTTTCTAAAATATTTAATTTAAATATTTTTAAAAATGATATAAATTTTATAAACATGAATGTAAATATTATCTTACATTTATTTTTTAGTATATTTGTAAAAAAATTATTATTTTAGTTAATTAGTGAAAATTTTGTTTCTTTGAAGATCATATTATTAGAAAAATACAAATAACCTCTTGTATAAAAAAATATATTTTTATATATATTCAAATAAAATTATGCATGTAATAATTCTATATTGAATTCAGAATGCCAATTTTTACAAAATGGAAAATTAAGATTTATTTTTCCCTTAAGAACTATTTTAATTAACTCTCCATAAATTATCTATTTCCTTGGGGAAATTGGTATATTGATTTATATTAATCACTAATAATAATAATTGGATTATATTAAACATATTTATTTTTTTTTTGAAATACTAATCATTGAATATTAGGACTTAATGATTATAATTATGTTTAAAAATACATTTTTTAATAAATGTGGTATTATATTCTAATAATAAATAATTTATTTGTTATTAAAATTATGTATTTTATTATATATAATGGATTTAATATTTGGATTTATGTTTTTATAATTAATTAATTCTTATTATTTTGTTTATAAATTTAATATAAATAACTATTTTAAAAAATATTTACTACAGAAAAAAATTAAAACCGTAATAGTTAAAATACTAATAGTAAAGTAGTAAAATAATGTTTAAATTACATGGAAAATTGAATTATTTTAATGGATTAATGAAATTATGTAATCTTTAGTCTATTTTTTTATTAAAAATGAATCCATATTAAATGAGATACTTTTGATCGATTTTTTTGAATAAATTATAGATTAAAAATGATCCCAATCACATACAGAATGAGCTCATATCCACACCATTTTCCAAATAGTATAAATAATTATCCTGAAAAAAACAAACAATAGTCTCTGATACACAGTCACCACATTTCATACATTACTTTTCCATTCCAAATACCCATATATGGATTTTTAAGGGGTTTACTACGTAATAACATTCAATAGGAGAGGTAATCCACTCAGTCGATCTATCATAATTTTTATCCTCCTTTACCCCATAAAACATATTATTTACATTATATTTTCATATGATATTTGTTAATGATATTATGAAATTTTATAACCTTAATGGAATATCATTTTTAATAAATAGTCTAAAAGCATTCAGAAAATGTGTACACCATCAAACGTACAAGTAGATTACCACTTCTATGAATGATGTACTTTATTTTTAATCTCCAAAATTCATGGATTGTTATGATGTAATATTTATTTTTTTATATTATATTTAATAATTTATTATGAATTGAAATAATAACCCATTCCCAATATTCTTCAACATCTATGGAAAATGATAGTATCGCTCATCCATATGTGTGGATAACCACCTCTATGAATGTTGCATTTTTTTACAATAACATTTTATTATATATATATATATATACATTAAAACACAATTCAAAAACATAAATATATAAATAATTTAATTATTATTATATAATAAATTTTTTTATGCTTAATGTATGATATTTTTAACAACACTCACCCATATATTATATCATCTTCCTTGGGTCGGTTTAACTGCATAACATGACAATGAAGTAAATTTATTTCATAAATGAAAATGAGAACATGATTACTAGTTTAATACTATGTCAATGGTTAAATAATATTTGTATCATTGTTATATAATTTTTATACTAATTTACTTCTTATTATTATTTAACGACTATTTTTTTATTTAAAAATTACTGAAACATTATCTTAAGAAAATTTATCACCATTAATCATAAATAAAATAGACATTAGATTAAACTAAAACATTATTAATCATAATAAATACTATTTTAATCATCCAATTAAAAATTTTGTTTCATGAAATCAATTTTAAGGAAATTTTGGAACCCAAAAATGTAACACCCCAAGATTTCATAGTTAGTTATATCTTCAAGGTAATTCAAGAACTTCCATTACACGCAACACCGAGTTCAAGCGCACTACGGCATACCAAACTAGTCATTACAAAGTAGTTATGAATAGTATTAATTAAATTTTGAACTTTTTATAATCCATATTATGAGTTTATTAGACATAATGTAAGAACAAATTCATTTTTTTAGATAAATGAATTTTTTTTTTCAAAAAAAGCACTTTTACATCCTTTTAATGGTGAACCCTTTTTAAATAAAATATTTGACATATTTATATATTAAATTTGACAAAATAAACTTATTATTTAGAATTAGGTCATAATAATTTAGTTTCAATAAAATTTTTGTGTTTTTCTGAAAACTTTCGTATTTGGGTGAATAGTGAAAAATACTATATTTTAACTGAAAACAAATATTTTATCAAAATAATTTATAGTGTTAAAATATAGATTTTAATGTTTTGGAATTATAAATAGATTATATTTTTACCATTTATCAAATGTTGTTTATTGTAATTAATTTATCTTTGAAACTATACATAAACAAGTATCAATCTTTTGATAGTTATTGTTTCTTAAAAACACTATTTATTTTATCAACATAAATTAATTATAAATTAACCACTACCAATTATAAATTTTTAATTTTGTAAAATAGAATTTATTTTTGTATTAGGAATATCATAATTATCTTAGGGTGAATTTTTGGTATTTTTTTGAAAATATTCAATTTTTGATGAATAGTGAAAAACACTAAGTTATTATTTAAAACCAAATTTTTATTTAAACAATTATTTATTTTATATAAATTTATTTTACGTCAAAATAGATACATAATACCAATATATGTCCAATTTTATTCATTGGAGTCATTTTGTAATAATATTATACATATACAAAATTTAATTGAACCTTCCACTATCTTTTTCCCACCTCCTAGGAGAATTTGTATAATTCACATAAAACATAATTTTACCACTTCTGTGAGTGGAATATCAAAAATCTGAGAGACATGATTAACCTCATTAAGTTAAATATGTTAAAATAAGATGAAAATAATTTTTTTTGAATAGTAACTTTAGACTTTTATTTACCATTGGTAAAGGTAAATTGGGTAATTCAAGGTAAAAACAATATTATAATAATGCAAAATTTCCATAACACTTGTCCGAAACTTATTCTATAAGTCATGGCCTAACATGGTAATCATTGGGTCTATTTTTTGACCCCATGGAGCCACTTATTAATGATAATGACACATTATATTAATTACATTAACGTAAAAAAGAAAAATTGACGAAAACATAAATCTTTTTGTAATTAATTTTTATATCGTGTCATATAAGTAATCCTTTTGACTATAAATAATCATTGTACATATAAGAATATATCCAACATCATGGTATTTGTTTTATTATTTTTATAAATTGAATAAATTAAATTATTTATGACACAATAATGATGTAGTATTTACCTAATTAATTAATGATTTAAATAAATTTGATTATATATATTAAAATAATATCCAAATATTGTCCAATTCTTATTAGATAATTTTATTTAGACTATTTGTCATCTTATCATCGACCCAAATGAATTTCTGACCACTATAAATTGAATATCATTATATATAAAAAATAATATTTTCACACTTTCCTAAAGAGCCCCTCCCCCCCCCCCCCTTATAAATTTAGACAACTTCAAACCAATTACTCACACTTATAAAGACTTTATGATTTCCCAATCTTTAAAAAATTAAGCTCCATACATCCCTCTCCTCCTCCTAACAGCCTTACCTTAGGCAGCAGGCTCTTCAAGAAGTCCTTTTGGTTGAATCTAAAAGAAGTTACCCAAATTAAAGGCAATAGTTTCTCTTAACTTCATTAATTTTATTTTACTTATCCAACCCCTAAAATCATTTTATTACTTTCTTTTATAACAAAAACAGTATCCTCAATATACTTGGATGTTGTTATAAGAATTATTTGAAATAAAATTACACACGCCTCCATCTAATGTGTAATGACCCAAAGTTTCATTAATGGAAAATCCCTCTTGATATTATTAGATTTATCTTTATATAAAATGTTTTTATAAAATGTCAACATCATTTGTTTTTGATAAGAATTGTGATCGTTACTTTTATAGACGTTGAACAGTGATCACATGATTAGTATAAATATAGGACTTTAATACATCCAATTATACCTACACAAAGGAAGCTATGGCCTCATCTAGTAGAATTGCCCCATACAAATCCCATTTATCAGAGCTCGAAGAAGAGGTGGATTCCTTGGGCTTCGGTTGTGACCAAGACCAAGCTGATCTTCACCATGTCAAGGTCGAATGGGACCGTCTACGAGATAATTGGAAGTTGATAGAAATTACAACTCGAGCGATGTTATCCAAGCCACCCCAAGAGTCCTTCACCATCGCAAACCATACCCTTAGGTCTTATGCGGCTGTTTTAAGGGGTTATGTAACTAATCTATAGTACTATGTTCATGTACATTATTTTTGTACATAATAATGAATATAACTTCTTGTCATTATTGATACATTGTAAATAATTTTTAATGTACAAATGGTGTTTTTAGTTATTATTTAATTTAGAAATCTATTTTATTAAATTAAGGTATTTTTGAATTAAATAATATTTTAATAAAACATTATTATTTTTATTATTATATTAATATTATTATATATAAAGGATCATGTAATTGTATGAATACAATTATAATTTTTATTACGGTTTGGAAGCCATTTTTTTCAAAACCCGTGAATTTTTGCAAAATAGCAGTTTTCATTTTAAAAGTGAAAATTAACATATTTTAAAAATTATTTAGATAAAATAAATCTAATTTTTGGAATCATTTTGTCGAAATTATACAACAATGAATTTTTCATAATTTTCTGAACGAGTCAAATTTTTGAGTAAAAATTAAATATCATTTAAATATATAATGTGTTTTATTACATCATAATGACCGAATAGTGATGTAATAAAATAATATAAACTTTATGTTCTGCCAATATATGTTTTAACATTAAAATAATTTGATTTTGGGTTGGTTTGGCTTACTTTTCAATGCATTAATGGTCCCATCAAGACTTATTAAACACCTTGTCTTTTTATATTAATTTCCATGGGAGTGTGACTCACCTCCACATAAGCAACCCTAATATTTTAAGAAGCTAGGGCCTTGGACATATAAAATATTATTTTCCTCTTCCAATTGCCAAAAACCATGGGCAAAAACCATGGGATGGTTTTCGGTTTAGATTAATTTAATATAAGGGGTCCCAAACCAAAATAATAAAGAATTACCTCCCCTTTCCTATATAAACGCACCGAAGCTCCCACTTCCTCCTCACTAAAAGCCATTTGATTTCGTCCAACCTCTTCCCTACTCTCTCAAGAATCCTCCCAAGGTTCCCCAATCTCCCAATAAGCCTCTCCCAAGCCTCTCTCTAGACTTTGGAAGCACACTTCCAAGTAAGGGTTTTTTCATCCTTTTCATTTTTGTCCAATTTTCATTAAGCTGTTTTTCCCTTTTAATTTCAATTATGAATGTTGGGTTATGGTTTCACACCTCCCTCATACTCTCCACTTTATTTTTGAATGATGGGAGACCCTTTCTCTCTCATTATATTCCTCCCTTGTACACCCGTTACTATGCCGAAATTCCGAAAGGAACTTCTCTCTCCACTTTTACATTCAAGAAATACATTTGTATCATGAATCTATGTTTCATTACAATTGTTGGGACATGTATCTATATGACCTCCATACATTCCATTACATGTAAATATGATGAGTAACCCCTTTCTCTCTCATCAACCATTTTTATGAATTCTTATGTCATGCCATTACGCTGCGGAAATCGCGACGATTTTCTAAGCCAATGTCATTGTGTTGTGAATACCATGTCCATTTCTCCATCAAGGGTATTCACCTTTATGCACATTTACATATTGATTGTAAAGTTTAATGTATGAATTCCACATTCCTTTATTGGGGAATAAATGATTCTGTTTTATGAATCCATGTTTTATGATCTATGTGGCACACTTATGCCTGAAATGAAATGTTTAAGAAGGGTGTGCCCTTATAGCGCTCCAATGCACTGGGTAAAGTATAGTATCATGATACGTCATGTGAAATGAGTGTTGAATCATGATAATTCAAGTGAAATGAGGGTTTACTCGTACTTTATGTGCAATGAGTATTTACTCATGCTCCATGTGCAATGAGCCTTGGCTCATGCTAATTCCATGTAAAGTGTTGTTGCCACATTTCCATGTTATGATTATCATGATTTGTCATGACTTTATGTTAATGTTTGTATTATTCTCTATTTATATGTCTATTTTCTAACATGTATTTTACTCCTCATGTTATTCCATGTGTATTCCCTTTCTGGGCTCTATAGCTCACCCTTTTCTTATGTATGTCCTCAGGTTATCCCATGCAATGCTAAGTACGAGTGAATGTAGTGGTCATGTAAAGGAAGTTTTCAATAAAGATGTTGTATTTAATGTTTTAAGTTTTTATGTAATGATCTTAATCCCCAAAGACACTAAACCTCTAGATCTTATTTGTTTTATCAAGTGAAGTTTCATGTAATGAATCATGTTTAAGTTGTAATAAAAATCAGGGTTGTTATATAATGGTTAAAGAACATAATGTTTATGTGTATGGAAAACTAACGTCTCACGAAACAATGATTGTTCAATTACCTCATATCATCTCTCATGGAT
Source organism: Viscum album (assembly GCA_963277665.1). Lineage (NCBI taxonomy): Eukaryota > Viridiplantae > Streptophyta > Magnoliopsida > Santalales > Viscaceae > Viscum > Viscum album. The sequence continues at coordinate 495,091,664 of OY728123.1, read as the reverse complement.
TCCATTATGATGGGACTCTATATATATATTATATATATTATCTTTATATTTTCTTCATGATTCAGTATTTTTCTTTTATATCATACCTTAATAGTTTCCATTATGGGTAAATGCAATTATTTCATTTGAGGAAGTGCGGACTACCACCCCCTCAATGTGTTATGACTCGTTAATACCATATGTAGGACGAATAAAATATGGATATAATGATATTATATATGATAATATACTGGAATTATAATATAGATGTGTATAATTATGTTTTAATTCCATTAAAATATGAAATAGAAATGAAAGTAGTGGTCATGCGTACGTACGGCTTACCGTCTCCATCAACGGTGCATTTCATTTTTTACCCCGAAATGATATGTACTATTACAAATTCATGTATATACTGGATATATATGATATATATGATATCTAAATCATGAATATTCTTCTGGATATAATGATAGTTTGACCATGTGAACAACTTGTAACTATAGGGCTTTCATTTTTGACTAAAGTGCCAAATATCGACAAAACAATCATTATTAACTTAAATGATTACATAATGATTATAACATGGTAATAAGTGATATAAATGAAATAATAAAATTGAAAATATTTTTAATCAAGTATAAATTATCATTACTTTATTATTCAGGATATTAAATAACGAACTGGTCATGTCAGACACGAGGTAAGGGGTTTCTTGTCTCACTTTTAATTCCGTGAGATTTCCATTGTTCACCACTTATTTATTACATGTGGTGTATTTTGTACTTCCATTTGAAATATGTTATCATGATTCTATTTATATTTAGTCTATTTTGTGATTCATTTGGTGGTTATTGACAATTTTTCACATGACTCGATTGATTACAACAAGGTATGGGGTTTTCATCTCACTACTTATACCCCTGATATTCATGCTATATTTCCACTATTTCATTTTGTGTGGTGTAGGATATACCCATAATTTTATTCTTTGTGTAATAAACATTAATTTAGGTGTATTTACATAATCATTTTATGATACCTCTTTCCTGGAGTGTATGTTTCGTATGTTTCCAAATTGGTATGGGTTAATTTCAAATTCACATCATTATCCGAGGTTGTTTTTACATAAGTATCTAATGGAACCTCTTTATCATCCAAATCCTTGTTTATTTTAAGTGTATTTCAAAATATATATTTTATTTACTATACAAAGGGATAAAGTCATTGATAAACCTGTTTGACTTTTTATATGATATTTTGAAAGGAATATTTCCGTCGTTTTCCAAACAAGATACTTTATATCCTTTTTAAAAAAACTAAGGTCAGAATGTATTTTTAACTTATACGATGGGTGAAGCTATTTTCTTCCATTATAACATCATCAAAGAATCCCTTAAAATATTATAAGAATATTTTCAAAATAAATGTTTTATTTATAATTATCTGACTCTTAAATGATTTCAAAATAGAAAGAGATATTTCCCAAAAAAGGTTTTGATTTCATCTATGTCAACATCCTTTGATGGGTATTAAGTATATTTGAAGTTGATTTATTATGATACAAACATCCACATAATATTTAAGGTTTTATGATATGTTTTTCTATGGATGTTTTATTTTTATTCCATTCATGGTTTATGGTTAAAGTATTGACATTTCATAAGCTAATTTTAATACGAATGATTATGTTAAATTTAAACCTTTTATTATGATAAATGTATTGGACTAGTATGTTCCAAGTTGGGGACCGGTAAATGTAAGCCCTCCGGGTTGGGGGCTTGTTATAGAAGACCCTCCGAGATGGAGTCCGGTTACAGAGGATCTCCGGGATAGAGTCTGGTTAGAGAGGTTCCCCGGGATAGAGTCCGGATACAGAGGCTCTCCGGGATGGAGTCTGGTTATAGAGGCTCTCTGGGTTGGAATTCGGTTACAGAGGCTCTCCAAGATGGAGTCTGGTTATAGAGGCTCTCTAGGATTGGGTCCGGTTATAGTTATCCCATAGGTCCTGGCACTAGTACTTGACATAGAAGTTAATTTTTGGTATCATACATTCAAATATTATGAAAATAATATTGATGGTTCATGTGGTCATTCGACTAGTATAATACCCTTGATTATGTTTTATTATGGCATTATTTACTCAACTCATATTCCCACCATATAAGTATTCATGTTTATTATTGTTAAGGTCATGCGTTTTCAATTATTCACCACACTTAATATTTATATTATCTTTTGCTGTATTTCTTAACATTACTGAGCATTTGAGATCACCCTTTTCTATGTTTTATTTTTCCTAAGATTCCAAGAAGTGTATTGTGATTGATATGTAGGGTTAAGCTAAGGAAAAAATGTCATACTCAAAGAACTATCTATATTGTGTGGTATGTTATAAAGTTTAATGAAACATTCATGTATGTAATATATTTTCCAAGACTGCTAATCTGATCGGTCCTTCAGGACTTCATTCCTTGTAATCATGCCAATGTGTTAAAATAATGCATCGACTCTAGGTAATTGGGGTCAGGGCATTACAGTTGGTATCATAAATAGATTAGCAATAACCTTGGAAAGTAGATTTAGATAAACTCTGATTAGAGCACATAGACCAATGATAGACTTTGAGGATTAGTATATAAGAACATCCAAGATTTTTTCCATTGTACAGATTTTGTGAGTATTCCAAGCAATACATCCCAATTTGGATACGAGCAGGTTGAGGTGGCTCTGGCACAGATGTACCTAGGGCTAAAACCTGAAAACACCACTTTGAGCTAGACTCGAACGGGAACAAGTGCACGACAATAGGCCTTGCTGCACTCTTAGTTATGACACTCCAAGGGGATATGCATAGAATAATTCTCATTTTCTTTACAAAACATTATGATGTTTTTATGAGTATATAATTTTTCAAAGAAAACATTTTTTATGATTAGGGATTATATCCATGAACTATTCTATTTATGATAGGTATTTTACAATTTTGGAATTATCCATTTAAATTCATAAACTAAACTAGTGTATTCCATTGTATAGAAATGGGGCCCATTAGAAGGAATGTGGACTCTAACAATATGTATGATCCAAAGAGTAAGAAGGACCATATATTTCACGGTATTGAGAAAACATTTAGAAGGAAAAGTTTTCCCATGTATTCTCAACATATGAACAAATAGTATCACGTTTTAATAAGATATGTAATGAATTCTCTGAGTCCTATGACATTGAAGGGAAATAAGAGAAGAAAAGTATTGAAGAGAGAAAGATGGATAAAGGGAAGAGGGAAAAGATGAATTTTCCCATATGTGATAACTGTGGAATGAATCTCATTGGAAAATTCTCGAATGGAATGGGAGTTTTTTATAAGTGTGGAGAAAAAGGACATCAAGTACATCATTTCAAGGGTAAGAAAAAATATTCAAATGTACAGTGCTTCATCTACCTGGCGTTGGGATACTACGCAAATCAGTGTCCTAGTTATCACTGTATACCTTAAATGATGCAATTGGATAATAATCAAGTTATGATACTACCTCAGATGAAAAAGAATGACTAGTTTTCTAATGTTGTTATAATAAGATTATTTCATTTGAGTTGTGTATTAATAATATACTGGTTATATGAATTATGTAGATAAAAAAAGATGGTATTGTTGGACAATTTTATTGAGGATTGGAGATAATATGGTTCTAAGAAATGTGACTTAATATTAAGCTACACTTTTTGGAAAAAAAACATGGATAAAGGAAATGTAATCCTTAATATGGTCCTGATAATGAGGCAGTGATTTTGGAATAAGAGATGGTTGATTTGGACAAATTATATTTGATATTATTGACTTCCTTTGAACTGATTAAAAGTTTTTTTATTTCATCATTGATGGAATATTCAATATTTTTCGATATAAGGAATATATAAAATATTATATAAAGGAAAGGGGAGCATGAATATAATCAATAAGGTTTTATAGTAATTCAGGGTGTTACCATGTTTTAAAATAATACATGATAACGGTGCTCACATGTTATTATGAGGAAAAAAGGATCTTCATTGTGTTTACCTTCCTTATAAATTTTGGATTGTGAGTTTGGATAGAAGTATTTTGGATAAGTCTAGTTCGTGATTTTTTTTGGATATCCCTAAAAAAGACAACATGGGGTTCGGGCGGCAACCCATCACGTCCGGAAAGGCTGCGAGACATTATCCCTCAACCGAAGGGTGACAAGGGTGTATCACCTACCAGTGGCCCATGTGATTTCATGGATTGAATAATGTAGTTTTTTTTAAAGGATTATTATATGAATTTTAAATTCATTTTTTGGAACCCTATACGAATTGGATAAATAATATATTTTTTATTTACTATTATCATTTATTGTGAAAGATGAGTTTGTGGTATAAATTAGTTAAAGGATGAAACTCTACATGTAAAGTATATATTTTTCTTCTTCTCTTATTCTATGCTGAAATTAATTCCTAAACTTTAGTGAAGGGATCTTAAAAACAAAAATGTGTTATCGTAATACCTTATGTTTTGTTGAATGGATGGTATTTTAAATCATCATAGATTGATGGATTTGAGGCCCTCAATTTTTACACATGTTTTTGATTGATGACCTCAATCAATCCCTATATATATTTAAGTTTTCCTCCAATTATTTGTCTCTAATTTCAACCAATTTTCTCATAGTATAGATCATAATTTGGTGGTGACCCATTCATTTCCCTTTTCCTCTTATTAAGAATAAATTTTGTTAACCCATTTCTGATGTGGGTTTTCCCACAATGGTATTTTCTATTATAAACCTTTTATTTACAAAGAACAATTTCAAAATTTCAAGGACGAAATTTATTGATTGAAGGAAAAATTTAACAATCCAAGATCTCATAGTACGTTATATCTTCCAAGTAATTCAATAACTTTCACTACACGCAACATCGAGTTCAACCGCACCACGACTTACGAAACTAGCAGTTCAAAAGTAGTTATCAATAGTATTGACTAAATTTTGATCATTATTTAATACTTATAATTTTATAATCTATATTATGAGTTTCTTAGACATAATTTAAGAATAAATTCATTTTTTCAGTTAAAATAAGTGGTTTTTTCAAAAAATGCACTTTTACCACCTTTTAATGGTGAACCATTTTTAAATCCAATATTTGAAACTTTTATATATTCAGTTTGACAAAATAAACATCTCTTTAGAATTGGGATATAAGAATTTATTTTCAATAAATTTTTGGTGTTTTTCTAATAACTTTTATATTTGGGTAAATAGTGAAAAATATTATATTATAACTAAAAAAATTTAATAAAAATAATTTATAGTGATAAATTATACATTTTAATGTTTTTGAAGTATAAATAGATTATATTTTTTCCATTTAACCCAATTTTGTTTATTGGAATTAATTTACCATTGAAACTGGACATAAACAAATATAAATCTTTTGATAGTAATTATTTCTTAAAAACAAGCAATTTGTTATAACAACCATAATTAATTTTAAATTAATTAATGAAACATATACATTTTGAATATGGTAAAATAGGATTAATTTTTGAATTCAAAATATCAAAATTAGCTTAGGGCTAATTTTTCGTATTTTTCTGAAAACATTCATTTTTTGCTGAATTGTGAAAAACACTAAATTATTCTTTAAAACCGAAATTTTATTTAAATAATGTCACAAACCAAATTCGGTCACCGTAAAAAAAGACACCAAACCCAGCCCGTGGAATGGCCCGAAGGGCATTCTTGAACTCCATGGGCTGGCACAAGTGCCCAGGTAATAGAAAATGAAATTTGGGAACAAGTTAACCTTAGTTTATAAAATTAAAACAAATAACGAATCCAATAAAACTAATCTGGATTTTTCAAACAAAACCATCTTTTAGAAAATTTATAAAATGAATTACATAATTTAAAACAATTATAGAAGACTATAATAACTGAATAAACCCACAATGGATAGCCCAAGAACCTTCACTTGGTAAGAGGCACCGTCCTCAAGAAATGTCCACAACACCGCATCATGATGGGCCGCTAGAAACCTGAACTATAAGAATAAAAGCTGTAACCAAACCTGCGGAAAAAATAACACAATATATATACACTCAAAGGTGTAAGAAGGGTGTGTGAAAAAACCCAGTAGGATACCACCACTAAGATATTCCATGTGCTGAACATTCAATGATGAAAAGCTTGCAAGTTTATCTAAACATGAAATGCAAGTTACAATTTCTAAGAGGTACATTTTAAATAATGACTGTATTCAAGTGGAATATTTTGAAGAATCAACACTTTTCAATAAAATACCAATGATGCTGAATTTTCCAGAAAAACATACCATATGCCGACAGTAAGAATAAATCATCTAATGAGCACAAGTAATGGGAAATAACCCCTAGGCAGTAGCTTGTTGTGGGTCATAGGTACGTCGTATCTCGGTGATAGTAACCATCACAATATCTATTATCGTTCTCGAGTCACAAGTAGGGAACATAACCATAACCTAGTGGTACCCAATTATCATCATCATAGTTTAGTTAGTGTTGCGAGCGTCAGTCATGCTACGTGAAACTGAGGCCAAACCCCACGGGATCACTAGCATACTAGTACACGTCCACAAACCTAGATACTCGGGTTATCCCTTTATTGCACAAATAAGTTCCACAAGCCATTAAATACAATTTCCACATGAAAATACCACTTCCCAGTCACACAAAAACCAAATAACCCATATTTATATCAAAAAAGTCACATAATCCTCTTTTTATTCAAATTCATTTTGGAAATCAAACTCACACCAAAATAGCCCACAACACTTTTCACATCTCTTTAACACTTTAAAAAATAATTTAAACAATTTTATAATAACTCACACACATATTACAAAATATATCTTTCATAAAAAAATTCAATTTTCAGATAATACTCACACAAAACGGCCCACAAATGTATTTCACACCTTTCTTGCAATTTAATAAAACACTTCACAAATTTATAAAATATTCCAAAAAAATTTGACATCTTAAATCAAGTATTTACCTTTAAAACCCCATTTTTAAGAGAATAAAATCTCCAAAACAATACATGTACATCATTGGCCCACTTTGATTTACTCACTAAATCATTTTCAATTTTCATAAAACAAAGCCAAGGGGTATAACCATGTTTTCCAAAAAAACCAATTTCAAAACCTTAGTTGAAGTATAAATTCACACCAAGATCCTACAAAAGCAGAATTGGGAGCCCTTTTAACATTTATAAAACCACCCTGAAGTGATATAAAATTACCTCAAGTAATACCACAAAGGGTACACATGAAAAACACACATTTTCATAAAACACTTTCAAGGAGCATAATAAGGTTATACACATAAACCCATTAAAAACCCACCCTTTTGAGGACCTCATGACACTAAATCATTACTAAAACAGAACAGGAATCCCCTTTAAACAACTAATGATTCACTTTCATATTTTATAAAACTACCACAGAAGATATAATATGAGTTACATTTGAAAAACACACAACTTCAAAAAACATTGTAAATTTAATATCAAATGTTTTACTAATGCATCCAAAAATGGTTTTTGCAGTACACACAATATATTAGTAACATGATAAATTAATAAACCATGGAAGATAACTCATCAATAATTGTTTACCCATGGAACCACTTACCTATTGAGTAAAAACCCGTAAATCATGATGCGAAACTTCAACCGTAGCACCGCCGCACTACAACAATGATAGAACCAGACCTAAACCACAATATTTGAACAAAATGATACCAAATTAAATCATAGTCAAGAACGCCATCTTCTGGACAAGAGAAACTTCAAGAAAGAGGAAACAAAACTAATGGAAGATGGAAGATACCATGAAGGAATTCACTTACTAGAAAGATCTTAATGAAATCATCCCAAATACACCAAAGGATGAATATCCAAGATACCAATACTGATAGGGAGGATTCAATGTGGATTATTAGTTCAATTGGGGATTGGAATGGGGGAGAAAGAACATAAATTTAAGGAGTTATGGAAGAAACAATTTACCTCATCAAATATGGATGATTTGAGACATCCAGAGACGATTCGCCCATATTCGAGAAACAAATGATCTCAAAAGCGTAGAAATAGATAATGGGGGTGATCCTTAGGTTGTTGGCTTTGAGTGGGAGGTGGAATAACCGAAACATAGTAAATATTGAACGAGATATTGAAATATTAAAAATAAAACATAATGGAGGAAATTGGCATCCGGGCTGGCCCAAAACCTTAATAAAAAAACCTAATCCATCATGATTATGGATTTTTATGAGGCCCAAATGGATATGGTAGTTTTTATATATTATGGTATGATAATTGAGAAGTGTAATAGTTGTAAAATCATGAAAAATGAATAAGTTATAAAATAAACAAAATTGGTTTTTAAATCTGGAAACAGGCTCACAGTTTGGCCCAAATTTTGAAAACCAACCATTTCCACCAAAATGCATGTGGAACCCCCCAAACAAAGAAGTAATGTAAATTAAATGAAAAAATTACATTAAAAGAAGTCATGTTTGTGAAAATTCTCTCCATCACCAAACATTCCTCCCTCGTAAAGCCATAGTAAGGTTAACATAAAAAACCAAACAGAAACGAAAGTGTAAAATGGATTCATTTTCCAAGCTTCACCCCAAAAGGCCAAAATACCTCCAATTGATCAATGAAGGAAAGAATAATCTCACTAACTATAACATAAACCAATTCCTAAAATTATTAAGTATATTCAAATTTTACCCCAATGGAAAACTCCTCAAACACTATCTGAACAAGATTCTTACTATTTATCTATACAAACAACAACAAAGAACAAGGTTACCCTTACCTTGATTTAACCAGATCGTTGGGAATTATCCACTCCCAACATTTACCCAAAGAAGATGTAGGTAGTTAGATAGCTCTGAACTAGACTACCTACTAACAACCCATGAACAAGGACCACACTGAATTACTAGTACGGGGAGACCCAAATGGACTCCCCACCATAAGAGACAACTCATATTTTTCCCGAGACAGGGTCGGGACACTAACAGAGGGAGGCCAGAACAGAATCTCCAATACAAGGGGTAGTCATCAATTCTAAATTTATAAATTAAAATTCATGAGAATCATAGTGGGTGTCCCAATCATAAGAACCAACCATATTAACCGACCAACATGGGTCAACACAGGAAGAAACCAAATTTAATTACTTTGGAAGACGACACGGTTAATCTACACAGTTTGCGAAAACGTGCGCAAACCATGTGGATCCTTATACTTTCATGGTTTTCTAGGTCATGGTTACTACTAACCATGTTCAAACTGTGTGCTCAATCTGTCTAACCAAATTTTAATCTTTTCTCCAAAAACTCAATGGAAACCGAATAGAAAAGCATCAACCCAGAAACTCCTAACACTGATTACAACCCTAAAGAATAGGTTCTGCACGTCCCTTCCATCACTTCAAAACCTCAATCATTCTCAACATCCCACACCAAATATAGATGATAAACTAAAACCCTTTACACCAGTAGGGTTTTCCAGACTACGGTCCAGCTTCACTTCGGGACCTATAGCTGGAGCTCATATGATTGAAGCATCTCATGCCTCACAGTCAGGCTTTTAAAACCCTCGAATGAAACTTCTCTTCTAGTGCCACAAAAAATTACACCACAAACCTAGATGAGGTCACCAAGGCATAACACACTTCGAAACTCACTATACCCAAAACTGAAGTTTCCCTTAAATGAGTGCGTAGAAGATTCACACACATCACCCCTTGTTTCTTCAAATGAAAAATAAAAAGAGGAAAGGATATACGGAAACACCTTCCTCTAAACAAATGATGTCTAGATTTACCAAAAGGAGAAACAATTTTGAAAAAAAAGTCTCACCAAAGATTGTACAACTTCACCTTTACAGTCAAACGATAACAGACATCACAAGGTGTCATTGAACATGACCATTTCAACTGATAGAAACAATACATGGAAAGTGACCTTATTCTGAGTCCCCAAACAATACACAAGTCCAGAAATTGCTTACAATAGCCTCTCATGACAAGATTCCCAAAACTAGTGGTTTAACATAAAATCATGCTTCAATGAAACTCTGAATAACCCATAGGCCCTGTTAGACCCCATCAAGACACTCATCCACAAAAACAACCCTAGACCACATCCACCTTGGACGAATCTGGAAACAAAAGAAAAAAAGGTAACTTTTTTCCCTACACGAGCACTCTCCAGCTACAATAGGATCCATGAATCAATGAATGGAATGGGTGTAGACTCAATCAACAAATATTGATAAAAGATTCCATATATTGATCAACTGGATGATTTTTCAAAGACGAAACAATCTGGGTTTCACTTCAGTTGTGTATTTAAACTTAATGGGGGAATACCATATCCAATGAGAAAATAAAAGGACCCAACCAATCTGGTCCCTTGGTCAAGACATGCCGCAAACTAGATCCAAACAAATGAATGAAACCACCGTAAAGTCATCCCGAAACATTTCTCAGATGAAACCACTAACTGGACCTTCAACCCAGCTTACTAACCTAACATAATCCCAAAACACGGTTCAAACTAGAGGGGTTCATGAACTCAAAACATCCCACAACATCAGTATTTAAAAAACATATAAAGCACACAATCCCAAACCAGTCATCAAGACAAAATGTTTTCCTTTAAAAACATTTCTTTGAAAAAAAATGGTTCAGTGACTAGCGTATCCACCAATGGTACCCCATGGGCCTTACACATGCATGGTTTTGTACCACACTGAGCACCCTCATCATATCCATATAGGAAATCATCTATACATTCCATTAACCATACATTATCCCCTATAACCCCATGCCCATGGTTACTCATGGAAATAACAAAGGCTAAAACAAAAATCTATTCCTATTTTCATAACCAAAACAATCAACCAATACATCCTTTTTCTCAAGACCGCTAACCATGGAATAAAAATCCCATTATTTCAAATGAATACTCACGTTCAATTCATATACATTAATTTCAAAACATCTCATCCCATTGAAACACCCTTGGATTTTTCAGAAAACTCTTTTGTAAAGTCTTTTTCAAAAACAAATTAATATACTTCATTCTTTCAAAAGAGGTGTAAGAAAACCATTTTCCATTTCAAAAAAATTCAGAAAATTCAGTTCCCCCATTTCAAAAATCACGCCATTACTTTTTTATTTGAAAATAATTTCACAAAAAAAATTTATAATTCTTAAAACCTAGTCACTTTAAAACCAAAGATCCTAGATTTCCGAACTAAAGCACCAAACAATGCGAGAGGATACTAGTTTTAGTGGGTTACTTGGACATATGGTTGAAGACCCTATCCCAATCACTTTACTATCACATATATTGTTCTATATAATATCCCCAACTCCACATGGCTTGCCATACCCAGTGATCTCACTGAGACAATTAACCCAACTCTCTTTTCATTTCCCCTAATCATGATCAAACTAAGAAAACCAAAAGACTTAGATAAATCCCAACTTCCCCTAGAAAATTAAATCCCGTCATTAGGTGTGGTGATCAGGAACACTACCCCTAACTGTAATATCATGCCCTGTCAATCCTAACTCCATACTATCCCAACTCTTCCCCAAATAACATGACCCAAAGAGTTAACCAGAACCTCATTTGATACCATTTTGTCACAAACCGAATTTGGTCACCATAAAAAATGACACTAAACCCAGCCCGTGGCAAGGCCCAAAGGGTGTTCTTGATGCCCACGGTTAGAAACAAGTTCCTATGTAACAGAAAATTTCATTTTTGAACGATTTACCCTAGTTTATAAATATAAATCAAGGAATGAGTCTAATAAAACAAATCTGGATTTTTCAAACAAAACCATATTTTACAAAATTTCAGAAGTGAATTAATTAATTTAAAACAATTATAGAAGACTATAAAAACTGTTGAAAACCACAATGAATAGCCCAAGAACCTCCAAAAGGAAAGAGGAACCACCCTCAATCCATATCCACAACATTGAATCATGATGGACCGCTAAAAACCCGAATTGTTAACACAAAAGTTTTACCCAAACCTGCGGAAAAAATAACCAAGTCTACTGACACTAAAAGGTGTAAGTTGGGTGTGAGACAAAGCCCAGTTGGATACCACCACTTTGCAATTCCATGTGATAACCATTCAAAGATGAAAAGCTTGCAAGTTTTGCTAAACATGAAATTCTAGTTACAATTTCTAAATGATACAAATTTAAATAAAGATAGTTTTCAAGTGGGATATTTTAAAGAATCAACACTATTAAATAAAATACAAAAGCTACTGAATTTTGTAGAAAAATAAAATATATTCCGACGGTAAACATAAATCATCTAATTAGCACAAGAAATAGGAAATAACCCTTAGGCACTAGCTCATTGTGGGTCTCAAGTACCTCATATCTCAATGAGAGTAACCATCAAAATATTTTTTCTCATTCACGAGAAACTAGTTTGGAAAAAACCTATAACCTAGTGGTCCCCAATCATCATAATCATAGTTTAGTTAGTGTTTCAAGCATCAATATTACTACATGAAACAGAGGCCAAATACCACGGGATCACTAGAATATTAGTACATGTCCACCAACCTAGATACCTGGGTTTTCTCTTTTTGTGTTCAAATAAGTTCCAAAAGACATTAAAAACAATTTTCACATGAAAATACCACTTCCAAGTCACACAAACACCAAAAATCCTACATGTATATCACAGAATTCAGATAATACTCTTTTCATTATAATTCATTTTTGAAATCAAACACACAGTAAAATAGCCCACAACACTTTTCATATATCATTAACACTTCAACAAATCCATTAAACAATTCTATAAAACCTTTCCATGATAGTCCAAATCACATAACAACCCACACATATATCAAAAAATACATCTTTCATAAATAGAATTCATTTTTCACATCATACTCACACAAAACAACCCACAAACGTGTTTCACACCTTTCTTGCAATTTAATAAAACACTTCAGAAATTTATAAAATATTTTAAAATGTTTGACAACTTCAATCACCACTTTACCTTTCAAAACCCCATTTTAAGGGAATACAATAACTAAAACAGTACCTTTACATCATTGGACCACTTTTTTTAATGCACTAAATCATTTTCAATTTTCAAAAAACAATGTCATGGGGTAAAACCATTTTTTTCACACAAAACCCATTTCAAAACCTTATTTGAAGGACAAAATCACACCAAGACCCTACCAAAGAAGAATTGGAAGCCCTTAAAACATTTATTAAACCACCCTGATGTGATATAAAATTACCTCAAGTAATACCCAAAATGATACCCATGAAAAACACACATTTTCAAAAAATACTTTCAAGGAGCATAATAAGGTTTTACACATAAAACCATTCAAAAACCACCCTTTTGAGGCCCACATGACCCTAAAGAATTATTAAAAAAGAATTGGAATCCATTTTAAACAACTAATGAGTCACTTTCATATTTTATAAAACTACCACAGAAGATAGAACATGAGTTACATTTGAATAACACACAACTTCAAGCAACATTGTAACTTTAATATCTAATGTTTTACTAATGCTAACAAAAATGGTTTTTGTAGTACACACAATAGATTAAAAACATTATAAATTATAAACCCAAGGATTCTAACTCATCAATAATTGTTTACACATGGAACCACCTACCTCTTGAGTCAAAACCCCAAAATCTAGATGTGAAACATCGACCGTACCATCGCCGCAACACTTGGAAGATACAACCAGACAAAGACCGAAATATTTGACCAAAAAGATTCCAAATTAAATCCCAGGAATGAACCCCAACTCTTGGAAAATAGGAACTTCAAGAAAGAGGAACTAAAACCTAAGGAAGATGGAAGATAACAAGAAGGAATTCACTTACTTGAAAGATCTTGATGAAATCATCCCAAATCCAATAATGGTTGAATATCCAAGAAACCAAAACTGATAAGGAGGATATAATAAGGATGACCAGTTCAATTGGAGACTGAAATGGGGGAGAATGATCAGATATTGAAGGAGTTATGAATGAATCAATTTACCTCTTCAAATCTTGACGATTTGAGACATCCAGGGAATTTTCTCCCAAATTCTCAAAACAAATGGGCACAAAAGCGGTGAAATAGATAATGGGGGTGATCCATAGGTTTTTGGATTCGAGTGGGAGGTGGAATCACCGAAAATAGTAAATATTTAATGAGATATTAAAATATTAATAATAAAACTTAAAGTAGGAAATTGGCTTTCTCGATGGCCCAATACCAAAATAAAAAAACCAAAATCCATCATGATTATGGATTTTTATGAGGTCCAAATGGAAATGGTAGTTTTTATATATTAGGGTATGGAACATGAGAAGTGTAATTGTTGTAAAATATTAAAAAATGAATGAGTTATAAAATTAACAAAATTGGTTTTTAAATTTTGAAATGGGCTCATGGTTTGACCCAAATTTTGAAAACCCACTATTTCCACCAAAATGGATGCAAAACCACCCAATAAAAGAAATTATGTAAATTAAAAGGCAAAATATCATTGAAATAAGTCAGGTATGTGAAAAATAATTATTTATTTTATTTAAATTTATTTTAGTTCAAAATAGATACATAATATTTATATATGTTCAATGTGATTCATTGGAGTCATTTTATTATTATATTGGATATACAAAATTTTATTGCACTTTTCACCGGCTTTTACCCACATCCTAGGGGAATTTGAGAATTCACATAAAACATAATTTTACCGCTACTTTGAGTGGAATTTATAAAATCTTAGAGACACGGTTAACCTCAGTAAGTAAAATGTTGTTCAATACGATAAATAGAATTTTTAGTTAACAAAAAATTTTGACTTTTATATACCGTTGTTAAAGTTAAATAGGGTAATTCAAGGTAAAAAGAATATTATAATAATTCAAAATTAACTTAACACTAGTCAAAACCTTATTGGATGAGTCATGAACGACCATGGGCATATTTGGGTCGATTATGGGACCCCATGGAGCCACTTATGAATGATAATGACACTTTACATTAATTAATTTATATTAAAGGAAAAATTGACAAAACCAAAAATATTTTAGTAATTAATTTTTATATGGTGTTATATAAGTAATATTTTATACTATAAATATTCATTTGAAGGATAAGAATATTGAATACAAAATGGTATTTTCTTTATAATTTATAGACATATAATAAATTAAATTATTTATGACATAATAATGATGCAGAACATACCTAAATAATAAATTATTTATTTAAATTAGATTATATATATTATAATAATATCCAAAACATGTCTAATTATTATTGTAAGATTCTATTTAGACCATGAGTCATATTATGTTTGACTCTGATGATTTTTTCACCATAAGAAACTGAATACCATTATATATTAAAATAATATTTTCACACATTCCTAAAGAGCCCCTCATCCCCTTATAGAAGGAGACCACTTCTAACCATTTCCTCACACCTATAAATCCTTTAGGATTGTCCAAAATCTTCCAAATTCTTCTCCTCACATCCCTCTCCTCCTAAAATCTTTAACTTTGGCAGAAGGAACTTCAAGAAGCCATTTTTGTTCAAACAAAATGAAGTTACCCCAATTACCGGTAATAGTTTCTCTTAACTTTTTTATTTTATTTTACATCTCCAACCCCTAAAATCATTTTATTGATTTATTTCAAAACAACACAAGTATCATTAATAATCTAGGATGATGTTATGAGATATATTAGAACTACACATACACACACTTCTATCTAATGGGTGATGAACATATTGTTTCTATGGATGGAAAACTAACGCATCACGAAACGATGATTGTTCAATTACCTCCCATCGCCTCTCACAGTTTCCATTATGATGGATCTATATTTATATATGATATATATTATTTTGATGTTTTCTTCATTCTTATGTATTTTTCTTTTATATCATTCTTTAATGGTTTCCATTATGATTAAACACGATAATTTCATTTGAGGAAGTGCAGACTACCGCCCCCTTAATGTGATATAACTCATTAATACCATATGTGGGACGTATACAGGATGGAATTAATGATATTATATATGATATTATACTGGAATTATATTATACCTATATATCATTATGTTTTAATTCTATTAAAAAATGAAATAGAAATGAAAGTAGCGTTCATGCGTACGTACGACTTACCGTCTCCATGAACGGTGCATTTCATTTCTTACCCCAAAATGATATGTACTATTTCAAATACATGTATGTACTAGATATATATGATATATACGATATGTAAATCATGAATATCATTCTGGATATAATGAAAATTTGACCATGTGTACAACATGGAACTATAAGGTGTTCATTTATGACTCAAGTGCCAAATATAGAAAAAATGATAGTTATTAACTTAAATGATTACATAATGTTTATATCATGGTAATAAGTGATATAAAAGGAATAATAAACCTGAAAATAGTTCTAAACAAGTATAAATTAACTTTAGTTTATTATTCAGGATATTAAATAATGAACGCGTCACGTCGAACATGAGGTAAGGGGTTTCTTACCTCAAATTCAATTCCGTGAGATTTCCATTATTCACCACTTATTTATTGCAAGTGGTGTATTGTGTACTGACATTTGATATATAATATAATGATTCTAATTATATTCACAATATTCTTTGATTCATTTTGTGGCTATTGAAAATTGTTCATATGACTCGATTGATTACAACGATGTAAGGGGTTTTCTTCTCACTCCTTATTCTCATGAGATTCATGCTATATTTCCACTATTTCCTTCTGTGTGGAATATGTAATGCCCATAATTGTATTCATTGTGAAATAAATTTTAATTTATGTTTATTCAAATATTAATTTTATTATACTTTTTTCATGGATTGTATGTTTCGTAAGTTACATAATTGGTAAGGGTTAATTTCACAATCTCTTTATCATCTGCTGTTCTTTTTACGTAAGAATCTACTGGGACCTCTTTATCATCCACATCCTTATTTCTCAAGAATGTATTTCAAAAAAAAATTATTTACTAGATAGTGGGATAATTTCATTTATAACCCTATTTGACTTTTTATAAGATGTTTTGAAAATAATCTTTTCGTCATTTTCCAAACAAGGTACTTTATAAGCTTTTCGAGAAAAATAAGGTTTTGATGTATTTTTAACTTATATGGAAGGTGCATCTATTTTCTGCCGTTATAACATCATCTGAGCTTCCCTTAAAATCTTATAAAAATATTTTCAAAATAAATGTTTTATTTATAATTATGTGACTCTAAAATGATTTCAAAATGTAAAGGGAAATTTCTCAAAAAAGGAATTGATTTCATCTATGTCAACATCCTTTGATGGGTTTTATGTTTATTTGAAGTTGATTTATTATGATAAAAACATCCATATTGTATTAAGGTTTTGTGATATGTTTGAATATGGATGTTCTATTCATATACCATTCATGGTTTATGGTTAATTTATTGACATTTCATATGCTAGTTTTAATACGAATGTTTCTGTTATATTTCAACCTTTTCTAATGATGAATGTATTGGAAAAGTATGTTCCGGGTTGTGGACCAGTAAAATTATGCCTTCCGGATTGGGGTATGGTTACAACAGACTCTCCGGGATGGAGTCCAGTTACAGAGGCTCTCCAAGATGGGGTCTAGTTACAGAGGCTCTCCAGGATAGAGTCTGGTTACAGAGGCTCTTCGGGATGGAGTCTAGTTACAGATGATCTTCGGGTTGGATTCTAGCTATAGAGTCTCTCAGGGATAGATTCTGATTACAGAGGCTCTCCGAGTTTGGGTCTAGTTATAGTTATCCCATAGGTCCTTGTATGAGTCCTTTCCACATAAATTAATGTTTTTTAATATACATTCCCTTATTATGAAAATAATATTGATGGTTTATGTTGTCATTCGACTAGTATAATACCCATGATTATGTTTTATTATGGAATTATTTACTCAACTCATATTCCATCCATAATGGTATTCATATTTATTATTGTTAAAGGCATGTGTTTTAAATTATTCAATATGATTAATATTTATGTTATCTTCTGCTGTATTGCTTACCCTTACAGAGCATTTGAGCTCACCCCTTTCTATGTTGTATTTCTCCCAGGATTCCAATAAATGTATTGTGATTGATATATAGGGGTAAGCTATGGGAACAATGGAATCTTCAAAGGACTATATAGGTTGTATTGTATTTTATAATGTGTATTGTAGCATTCATGAATATAATCTATTTTCCAAGAATTCTAAACTGATCGGTCCTTCAGGACTTGATTCCTTGTAATCATGCCAATTTATTAAAATAATGCACTGAATCTAGGAAAATAGGGTCATGGAGTTACAAAAAAAGTATTGGAAAAATAGAAATATCAAACCTCAAATAAAAAATCATGGTCTTTCCAGATAATATTAATAACGTTGTAATTATTAACCCTAAATAGTTTCCATTGGATAGGGGTTACCACCAAATCAAAATTATCACTTTGAAGAACCTAAAATTGAAATTAAATATGATCCCATATTCAAACATGATTCCTAAGGATTTCCTTACATTAATGAAGACACATATCAAAATGTGATTTGGTTTTTTGATCCAGGGAAACGTTTTTCAATCAAGTTGGAAATAAATTATCTTTCAAATATTTTTTTTATAATCTTCATTATATATATTTATTAAAAAATAATCCTATGAAATATCTTCATTAGAGTGAAGGTTAAGCTCTTGAAACCATAGTATTTCATATACCTTCATTTCAACACCCTTCTAGGAACTAACAATTGAAATTGAAATTGGAACTGGGATGTTATCCCTATTAGCCTGACTTCCCATAAAACTTTATGAATTCTTTCCAACGAAAAACATATCCTACTCTCTGATTTCAATGAAACCTCGATATTCTTTAACATGGGTACTAGTATATATTCAAATGACCTTATCTATAGGGAAAAATTATTATTTTACCTGAAGATCTAATAGAAACTATTTTTATTGAATATGATTAATACTTTTGAGGCCTTAATTTCTCCTCCTTATTTACTAAAATATTTCCATTGAGTAGTTTACTTTAACTTCACTTTCATGATGTAGAACTAATAATAATAACATTTTTAGTGTCCTAGTAATATTATTAGAATGATTTTGAGTTTGTTTCCTTGTTTTTAGTTCGGAATCCTCAAGGGTCCTTTATCCATCCTCCTTAATTTTCAATTTTTATAAAAAAAATATTCCCTATAAATCTGGATCCATATTATCCATCTAATCCCCATTTTAATATGAAAAAAAAATTGTAATGAGAATGGTGAGTGTTCCACAATTGCATACCTCTAACACATAGGGATTGAATTAACAAAAGAGAGGGATTATAATAGAGAGAGTTGTCTTAGCTCTATCTCTGTTTTCACAGATCCATTTTTCACCGTATTTGAAATGGTGGAAGAAACCATTCAAAAATATTGTCCAATGTCTCCCAAAACCATCATTATTATACTATAAACAACCAAATAACATTTCACACCAGTAAATATGACTTTAACATTCATATTTTCACAAAAAATATCAAAACCATTATGATGAGGATCAATATAGCTTTCCATTACGACATTTGAGTGATCGAATATTGGGGAATTATGACTGTTCCCACCTATCTAGGAACATAAATGAGACCCATTGATATTAAATACATCCTCAACAATAAGAATAGAAAATGTTCTCCATGAATTTACTTAGGTGAATAAATATATCCCTGAATCAAAATCAAATTGTGCTTATAACGAACTTCATCCCCAACTGAGTACCAAACCAACTCATATAGAGGATTGGAAAAATTAACATCACAAAATATATGAAGGGATATAAAAGGACGCAACTTATCATTTCTAGAGTCTGAACACAAATAACTAGAAAAATATTCAATGAATGCATATTATTTTATGGTTTTGAAAAGGATGTGTTAGTTCTAGAAATATTAATGAATTTTTTTTCATGGTATCCTGTTTCATATGATAGTCATAGAACCAAAATAAGAGTAGTAATTAAGGGTTATTGTAACTTCAAATATCATTGGACAATGTGGTGATCAAATATTCCATCAATCAAAAAAGAACCATTGTATTTTACTGATTAGGGGGAAAAAGACTCTGAATCTTATAGACCCCAAGACCGAAATAATTTCTCTATCATTTTAGCAGATATATGATGTGAAGAGAATCAAGACACTAATGTCTAGTTTAAGATAACTAAAGCCTTAGTAAACTCCAATAATTAATTTTTGAGATTAGAAGAATCACCAAGGAGTTTGGGATCCTTATGTCTAAGTGCAATATCAAGGAATTTAAGGCTGACCTCGAGGTTGTAATATAGAAGAAAAATGTGATGATTCACCATTAATAATGGGACCCCCACCCATTCGATAGGGAAAGGACAGACCCTGTGGATATTGCTGTGTCTTAGGGAATGGTTGAATAAAGAAGGATTCAGATAGAATTGTTTTATAACTATAATAAATCTATTAAATTATGAATAATTTTCACTTAATGATTAAATTATACTCTACAAACAAGAATCACCAATAATAGTATAAAATATTTACTAATCTGACAATCAAAGGAAATAACATATGTTGTTGTAAAGAAGATATATGTATTTTTTTTGAAATAAATTATATTACCTTAACATAATATAATATCATTAGTATGATTTTGGTTTTCTAAATTATTGATTATTATACTGAGATTTGTTATACAGGCGTTCATAGAATGATCGATTAATTTAGATTAGTGGTAATAGTGTTTCCTCTCAATTTTTTCAATGAGAGTGATTTTATCCCATGAACCTAGTTTACATTAAACTGTATGTATACTATCTATTAGATATATATTATCATGAAATTTATTTGAGTGATTTTATTTAAAAATAAATTTTAAACTCTTTGTATCTTGGGAATTCAATTATAATTATTTTTAAGAAATTGTCTTTCTTCAAGAAAGATTTATATTTTATTTAGACATAATTATAACTTTTTGATAATGATTGTACAAAATAAAAAATTTTATATAATGAAAATACTATATATGCTTATATTTATAGGGAAGTGTTATTTTTAATTCAAATATTTTATATTCATGAACAAATTTCTAGAAAATGTTATCATCCATATGATTAATTAGTCACCTCATTAATGATTTCTTCTACCATGTTTATATTCTACTATATCACAAATATTCTCATTTTTTAAAACATTATAATATTTTATATCATTTTCCCCTCATATTTCCCATTTCATCATTTAAGAAGGATGTTCTATCAATCTTTATACACTATGGAATTTTGACCTAGGAACTGTAAAATATTAAAACAGGTTGCATTCCCAGATCACTTTTTCATATTCCACTCTATATTTACATGTGATATTTTTTATATATATTTTTTCAACAATCCTTTATTAGATTGGAATTTTTAATGTAGACATATTAAAAATTATTCAGATCATCCTTTTGAAAATTTATATTTATTATTACCTGTAAAATAATGATTATGATTAAAAATATATCCGAGGAATATTTTATAATTTGTATATCATGATTTAAAAACTAACTTTTTTGAAACCTCCTATATATGTAAAAAATGGTTTACCAACTAATTTTAATACCTAATTTTTTGTAAAATAAATGGAAATAATTTTATTTTTTTATTTTTTTAAAACCTAATATATTAATTCTAGAATAATATTTCTAATTTTAAAAGTTATCTTCAGGTATTTGTTTTTTATGAATGAACTCGATATAGTTTTTATGACATCCCACTGAATATTTTTGAATACAAAATTATTTTTGAATATTTAAAGTATGAATTATTTTTTCTTGGATTCAATGATTTATTTTTAATTTTTTTCACTCCGAAATATTTTTAATGAAAAAAGTTTTTAATTAGTTTTATCAAATTTTAATATGGGTATTTTCAATTATTTTTATAAGTGATTTATTCTATGATTCTAAGATGGTGTGTCCTATATATTTTAATAAATATTTATTATTCTTATATAAATTTGGTTAAATTTTTTATGCTTCTGAAATCATTCATTATTTGAAAAGATTATGAATGGATAAAGTCATGTATTCAAGAATCCCATATCCATTCGATTATATATCTATGTGATTTTTAAAATATTAATGATAGATTTAATGTGGAACAATGTTGTATCTATGATTAATATTGATGACCTTTATCTTATACAAACCTCCAATGAATTGTTTGATAATATATATCATTGTGATTAGAAATTGTTCATGTGTTAAATGCTAATACCTAGAGGGTACATGGGTTATTAGACAAGGCCACGTGGGTATAAAGGATTTTATTATTAACTTATGAGTATACATGAGTTCTCTACCCACTTATTGAATGGTACAAATTTTTTTATCCAAATACCAAAAGAGAAATTGGGTTGTTTGCCTAGGTGTAATATGGTTCATAGGTTTTAGACCTATAACATGGGGTACATCATATCTTATAAGAATATTCTATGGATAAAATGGATGTTACTCAAATCCCCTATGTGTATATGAGTTTTTAACCAAATCCCTTGAGAGTACACTGATTTCTATCCCATGCATAATAAGGAACATGGGTTACCTAACCTGGTGAATCAAATATGAATATAGTTTAATAAATAAGATAAGACATGATTATCACTAAAATATATCACATTATTGAGATATGATAGGAATATAACATAAAAAAATAAAGGATTCCATTGAATTGGAAACAACAACCTAGAAAAGTAGTCATTTCTACCCAATCCCAATATCATAATTGGTTAGTCCAAATATACCAAGAAGCCTTTTATTCATCATATATTACAATTTTACACACATTGGATTATAATATCATCATGTGTACCTTCATTGGCATACTCTAACGAATTTCATTCTCTCTTTATCATGTTCTAATATCGTTTATGTTCTTGATGGCTTAGGCTATCCCACATGTACCCTCTTGGTGTAGGGATAATTATGTACCAACTAGGGAGTTGGATTCTATTAAGACTCGTAATACTACAAATTATTGGGATAACATCATATGTTCCCTCATTTTCTAGTGATAAAAACCAATTTACCCTCTTGGGCTTGGAATTATACCAATTCACATTTTTGTATTTTATAAGATAAAAAAATTAACTAATGCATTTTATAGATATATAAGACCCAATCCATCATTAATAATCATTCATTAACTTCTTTTGATATGATATATCCAATACATTTCTATTTAAAACACAAAATAATTAACCAAGGGAAGAGTTATGGGTAACAAGAAAACATTAGTATAATATTTAATAATAATTCTGGAGATATTTGTTGAATTATTGTATAAGTTCATATCCATTGTGAAACATAAATATCATTAAATATGTTTACATAGATGAAATATGTCATATAAGGATCATTCAGTAAAGTATATAGAAAAAATAATAATAATTACACATACTAATTACATAAATTGTTTAAATAATGTTTATTTGTAAAACCATTTTTAATCTTGGAATGAGTGAGTTATTAAAATAAAAAGTCATACAGTTAATGAATGGGTTTATATGTAAAATTTAAATAAGTTAATTTTTTGAATATTTTTCATTATATTATAATGATGATGTTAACAGTTTCATTGAAATCGTATTTTATAATATATAATGTGAGAAAATTTGAAAAAAAATTAATTCGTAAAATGAAAATTCTATAATTAATCTATGAAAGAGATTTTAAAACTATCTTAAGAAAATGTTGAGTCATATATAAGACCATAAAAAATTGGTGAACATTATTTAATTATAATAATATCTTGTTATAGAAATCAAAAATTACATATATTAATTTTAAAACATCTTTATGAATAAATATGAAAGAAAACATTAATGTTCAGATAAGATATTAATTAATTAAAATTCCAAAAATAATGGAATATATTTCTAAGAAATGAAAAACATATAACTAGAATAAATTCATTGTGATAGAGAAGGTAGATTGGACAATTACTTATATTTATTAAAAATAAACTCATCATGGAAGAATATTTGAATGAAACTATCATCATCCATAGAGGGATATGACTTTATAATATAATTATTGAATATAATTTAAACATATTGTTTAACTATAGTAAAAAATGAATAATTATTACCCATGAAAATTTTTTGTGTCTGGAAAAAGCTATTATGAAATATAATTTTTGAAGAGAAAAATCTGAGGAGAGAGATTGAAATAGAAAACAAAATACATTGAATAAGAGATATTTCATGATATTATATATCCGATAGGAGTTAATTAAGGTAATAAAAATACATTTGGTTACTAAAAAAGTATGTTTCGATCAAACATAAAATAGATATGAATCATCATTCCCTTTAATATTTCTTTCTAAAACATTTTCTAATCCCTATATAACAAAAATATATATATTAATCATCTATTTTGGTAACATATTTATACTGACATTTTTATTTAATTTTTATTTATAATCACTCGTTTGAAATATATTATATAATTATATTATTTATTAAATAACAAATGACATAGAAATTTTATGATTGGTTAGTAAATGTTTTGTAATTGATTTGTGAATTATTTATTATATATTTAATGATATTAATTTTCAAGCCATTACAGAATCATGAATTTATATTTTATTCTGTATTATAGTTTTATAATTTTATATCATAATTATTTTAGTTATTATTATTCATATGAATTTTGATGATGAGAAAGATTCTTTAATTTTAATTAAAAATGGGTGGTACAATAATAAGTAGTTAAATAGTAATATAAAATTTCCATAACAATAAAAAAACATTTTTTAACATTGAATTATTAATAAAAAGTATTTATAGTTCCATATTCATTAAAAATATCAATTTATACAATTGTTTATGAAGGTGGATGAACTGAACAAAACTCAACCAAAGCTATATTCCGAGGGAGAGTATAGTAAATAATGTAATTAATTTGGAAAAATATTATTATTAAATAATAATAATGATTTTATTATGATTTTTATAATAAAGTAAGACTTTTTATTATATTGTAAGATAAATATAAAAAAATTATACTAATAAAAAAATATGTCACTTTCTTGGAGGCGTTAGTCTACATGTATTTCAGGTTGAAAAATTCATTTAATGTAGATCATCAAGATTATAGGAAAGATATTATAATTTATTAATATTAATAATTTTATATATAACATATTATTCCTTTTAAATATAATTTCAATACTATACATGTATGATAGTAATGAAAAATCAAGAATGACATTCATAGGGGTCGTTGTTTGCACATACAGATAATGGAGTCATCAAATTTTGAGTTGTATTGGAGGAATGATTAAAATTTATACTTCATTAATATAATAAATATTTATAATAATATCAATAATGAAATTATCACACATTCACGGATAGAATTTCATTATTGGGGCATAATTAGAAAATAAATATGAGAGATCTGTTGAGAACATTACATCTCTAATTGAATGTTCTCATCGGGGTAACAACTTAAGCATCATTATTTACAATGTTTGGAAAAGAAAATTAATCTTCAACAAGGGTAAAAAGGGAAAGAGATACTATGTATGGTTTTTGGGTCAATGAAGTATGTTATAATTTGTGGAAAAAACGGGGGAGGAAATATCCTCTTAATAGTTTAGGGGATGAAATTTTCATTAATATAAAATAATAGTATAAAATGAGCACATGAACAACATCATCTGTAGAAACAAGGTTAATAAAATATATCTACGGATTGGTTATGGTCTATAATACATCAAAAGTTCATCTTACAATTTTTTTGAAATATTTTATTATTTATGTTTCTCTTATTTTTTCACTTTTTATAAGATTGATTTTCACTGAGATGATATAGTTTTTACATATTAATATACATTTATTGACCATAATTAAATTCAAAGACAGTATGTTCCCTTCATAAAATTATTAAAAATAATTATTATGTATCATTAAATAATTTTTAATAATTTTTAATAAAATAATTTCATTATTTGAGTATAAAAACTAGCTCTTTGAAAATGACTATATTTTCGAAGAAATGTTTCATTTAAGAAAAAATTATCATTTTTATATATTTTCATGGAATTAATTTAATTAATAATAATAAAAATAGCATTCATTAAGATTTATAGATATCCAAAAACATTCTCCACTAAATAATAAATAAATCTGAATAAAAAAATATTATTATTTTTGGAAATATTGCACTATATATAAATTGTTAACGATGGGGTTTCAAAATATAACATTTATCTTCTAATGAATAATTTTTCATCATTCATAAATTTTATATCATTATAAATGATTTAAATGTTTTTATGAGACTCTTACTTATTTATATAGTAATAAACTCTATATTTTTAGTAAAAACTATATTTTCACTATTAACTTAAAAATTGATAATTTTAGATAAATAAAAAAACAATAAGTTAATATATATATTCTAGATTGAACAAATATGTTCATGTTAAATAATGAAAATTATATTTATTATGAATTTAACATTAAAATGTAAATTAAAATATATAAAATCAACATTAACTATAAAATGGTCAATTTAAAAAACATGTGTTCTTATTGTTATTTTGTAAAAACATAAAATATAATGAACGGTAGTATATTTCTAAATAGATTTCAATATTATATATTATCAAAATAATTTTTTAAATCTGGTAAATTTTAATTATTATTATATTCAATGGTGTATTAAAGAAATAATACTCATTTTAAATATATAATCATATTGTCTATAAATCCACTAAATGTATAAATTTTTTATTTATTAATATTTATATATATTATACCATATATATTATTTATATAATTTCACATTAATTACCATATAATATGACATGAATATTTTTAGTCTCTTTGTTCATGTAATGAAATATATCAATAATTGTATTTATTTATAAAGAAATATATTCTAAAATCATTAGGTATTACATTATAGAGCTTAGATAAATTGCATCACCAAAATTTCAATTACTTCTCACTAATGAAGAAAAAGATATTTCATCCCTTTGCAACACAAGTTTCATTTTATAATTTGATATCCATTTAAAAATCATAGATAATATGAGCCAATTCATTTCCAACATAAAAAGAATATATTGATATTTTCTTTGATCTCAAAAAAATTTACCCAATTTTATTCAAAAATTGGGTGTAGTCAGTTGAAGGTATATACCATAAACAATGTCATTAAAATGACCCATAATGTAACAAAATACTAAATCCAAAAATTTTATGATAATATGGAATTAAATTAAATTAAATGACCATATGAAAATTATAATTCAATCAACATATGTATTTCATAATGAATCCTTAAATTCAAACTATGATACATTTAGTTCAACAATGATATAATTAGATAAAATAACCAATAATAAGGTTTAATAATGTTTTTCCGTCATCCAAATCCTTCAAGATTCCCAAAAAAATAAAGATGACATTTATTATGCACAAATTATATTCAAATCATTCATAATGGTTCATAAATAAAATGAAAATTACCAAGAATACCCCCCAGAGTGTCTTAATATTTATTCACTCATAGGATAACTCATATTGTAATGAGTGATAATTTGGTTGAAATTTTTCCAACCTCCTTTAGTGTTATTTCACCATGGTATTTCTATTCCATTTCCAAATCATAATATAGGTAAACATACATGAATATAATTAATAAAAAAATACATGATATCTAGTTTAAAAATCATTATAATTTTATCATACCAATAAAATCATTTATAGAGTTTTAACAACTATTCTCTCATCATTATCCAACAATATAACAACACTAATCCTAAAAAAATAAATAATTATCACATTGATACCAATATAGAAACCCCAATCCTACACTCTAATAATATAGTTCTAAAAATACTTTCATTATTGCTTCCGACCGAATTCAGTCACTTGATGAATGATTTCGTGATATTGAATTTTTTACATTCATTTATAATAAAATCAATATTTTATAATGGATTTCAATTAGTTTTTTTGTGGAATAGGAAACACTTGATGATTATAGATCTCTTATAACGTAAGGACCATAATTCCAATGTTAGGAGCTCATTGGTAGGTTTGAACAACAATACAAAAGAATTCACATTGGTCAGGAGGGTGGGAGGTGGATCTTTTCAAACCCTAGGGGGTATCCTACTCTAATATAGTATTATAGATTTATGAAAATTTTAGGAATCAATAATTAATTATTAATTATTATGTATGTTACCCTTGAATTAACAATCATATAATAGTATGTGTGGATCATTGAATCATCTAAATGTAAGAATGATTCTTTATCAATGTAATATCTATATGTATCTATGATTATCCATCAATGGTGTCCTCTTATGTAACAACTAGTGATTATTTGTTTATTATTATTTAAAAGATGATTTGTATCCTCACAGTGGGGCACTCTAGAGTGTATCATTATCCTGTAAGATGAGAGTTGTTTTGATATCATTACGAGAACCATTAAAGGGGATTCCTATATATCCTTGTGTAAGGAATGATAACCCTCTTAGTTTTGTGTTGCTTAATGGAAAACACAATACCTTTTAAGGTTATGTGATAAAGACATAACCATGTAGTTTAACATCATGCATCAATGACATTTAGTTGACTGTTTCACAGACAATGTTTAATGTTGGACTTGTGCCAACTCGTCCATGGGAACCTAGAAGGAATATAATCATCTAGGTTGAATTAGAACCTACTGAGAATGTGTCCCATAAATTATAGGGTTATTTTGGAGTATTAGAAATGGATGTTAGGTATTGTTTCTAAATATCCCATTTGTATGGGAATCTCATCTAAAATTGGTCGGTTTCGGGGACCTGCACCTATGTATGCACTTGTTTTTAACATTTGGAGGTGTATTCTCCCTTTTAGAGGATTATATTAGGGATTATTCTTGGGGATTTTTTCGGTTGAACTGGGAAATATTGGATATTTAATGTCCTTATTATTTGGTAGTTTGTTTGGGTCTGTCACTTGACAAGGAAGCATGAGGATCGGTTCAGTTTGTTCCTAATTAGGAAGAGGATTCCCATGGATGATATTTGATTGTGGATTACACCCAAGGAGTATATCAATTGTTCTAGATTCCTTGGTGGGATTGATAAATACACTATAGTTTATTCGAATATGATATCTTGTAGTTCAATATATCATTCTTAAACATTAGGAATGTCAGGATTTTGGTAATCATATGCATTCCATTATTACCAAAAACCACTAATCCAATTTGTGACATTCTAGGTGTGAGAAACATGTTACAGTGGAAGATACAAAAATCAAAACACTTATCATCATCCTCTGTTGAAATATGATGAGATCAAGTTACTTTATTAATATCTCTTAACCCCAGATTTGGTCTATTTTATAGAGAAAGATGATTGAATGAAGTCGGGGAGGTCTTGAATGAAATTATAGGCGATGATTCCATGAGGGAAACCCCATAATTTGTATATGAATAAAGGTAAAAGGATTTAATCCCCACATGTGTTATCTTATCCCTCTCTTCTTGGAACAATATTATTCATGTATTAAAGACAACAAGGTATAAACATGGTCTTAGAACTTGTACCCTAAACTGGGAATATCCAAACACCATCCCCGGGGTCGAGGTCCTCATGAAAATGGAAATAAAAATATATATGAAGAACAAGGGCCCTAACCATTATGCATGTTAGAAGGTGAAATCCATGTATAATTGTAAGTAAAATCCAATAGGTATACATTCTAATGTTCCCCACTTAATTGTTTTTCATGTTTGTAGGATTCATTGAAGGTTTAAACATAACCCGCTCTAAAAATGGATTCAAATGAAAGGAGGATCATCCATGTATGGATTTGGAGATGTCCAAATCCAATTCTGGAACTGGAATTATTCTAGGGAAATCCATAGGATGGGCTACACATGTATTCTTGGGTGAGGAAAGTAAGGATCATGTAGGGGTAACTTCACAGATGTTGACCAGGGTGAGGTGATGGTAATTAGTGAAACAAAACAACTAGGAAAAATCTCTTGGGAGTGATTTTTATAATGATATGAAAGTTTCCCAAATGTGTTTTCGGATGTGTCACGCCTATGCGTATTATTATGTAAGGGGACCACACAACAATATCTTTATATAATAGTGTAAAAATGTCATCACCCACGTTTTGTGTGTTTTATACCTTGGATGGAATTTTGTTTCCCTAAAAAACATTATTTCCATATTCATCATGCATTGTATGAGTACCTAGAGGATTTAAGATGTCCTGGGTGAATGTCTAGGATGTTAAATGAATTATTAGTCCTTCATATTGATTCATTAATGAAAATAAAATCCCTTTGGGCCCTATTTATATGAAAATATGGTACCCTATATGATGGGACTCATTCACTTATGTGTGGAGAAGTGGGGTTCTTTAGAGGTGTGCCATTCTTGATGATAATCAATTTGATCACCCTGGTTGATGCACATGTTTTCACTATGCTGAAATAATTTGATGGTACCTACACGATTGGTAATTATTGTATTTTATATCATTATCATTATTCATTTCACATCTTATTTTAGCTTTATAATATTCTCCTTTGACACCTTTTCTTCCATATGAAAAATGGAGGTTCAAAAAAATCCCCACTCCATATTGGATCCCATAAAATGAAGATTTATTGATACTGATGTTATGGGATGAAATGTGTAAATGAATCAAAGAGGTAATATATATTGGTAATTCACACATTTCATCATCACATGACTTCTATATAAGTGAGTAATGATGGCATTACACATATAGTTTATTATTCGGCTATAAATAGGGTCACACTTTCAATGGATAGTCCTTCTACATTATTATATTCGCGTTCATCATGATAACGTCTCTCATGGACCTCCTGGAGAGGAATCATTGATAAATCACCATTATTATATATAAAGTTTGAATATTTCATAATGCTGCATACACCTAAACATGTAACATGAACAAGGACCATATGAGAGGGTCCTGCATGACGCACTGACACAAGTACCCTATGTTAATTCTTGTATTTTTCATTTTGTCCAATTTGTGCAACTTTTTTAAATGAACTTCTCTATATTGAAAATAATGGTATAACTTTTTCGTTTTTATTGATCATTAGGAATACCATATTTTCCGATGAACATGATAAGAATCAGATTGAGGGGTGGTAAATTTTATATGAAATTATTAATATGACCCTAGATATGCTACTCTACTAGA
This sequence comes from Viscum album, assembly GCA_963277665.1. Lineage (NCBI taxonomy): Eukaryota > Viridiplantae > Streptophyta > Magnoliopsida > Santalales > Viscaceae > Viscum > Viscum album. The sequence continues at coordinate 495,060,230 of OY728123.1, read as the reverse complement.
TCTATATGCACACCTAAATAAATATCTCTATGAATTTGAAAAAATTAATTATCTTATACAGTATGGAAATTTTTATATTAAGGGGTCCTTCAAAGAATATTTTATTAATTATAATCCTCTATCATGAATTCATGATAATATACATATCACTACTCCCAATCATTCAAGAGTTGTTTTATATATTTTTTCTTTTATTCCCTCCACATCTTATATCATTAAACATTTCCATCGGAATATGGATATGAAACTTCATATGTATAAATTATTGTGACAATGATAAACATATATTTTCATGATTCCATTATAGATTAGTCAAATGTTTGTAGAAAGGACTGGGACATCTACCTCATATGGTGTGTTTAGCCATATTGGATGTGGGAAAAATGGGTGCATTGACAACATTATATTTCAAGAATGAGTTACTAGATGTCTAATTCTATGAGATTGTCTCAGAATGGAATACATTTTTATACAGAAATTCACCCCTTATAAGTTTTTATTGTTAACATTTTGAGGATAATAATCAGTATATTCCACTTTTTAAAATAATAATATTAAATATTTTGGTTTGTGGTTAGATCCACTATCCCATTGAAGTCAATACTAGAGCAAGAATCCAACAATAATGTAGAGGGAGTTTGGTAGGGTGATACAATATTTTCACTTATCTTGTAGTATGTGTCTCCATCTAATAGTATCCTTTAGATGTATTTAGAGATTCATTATTCTATTCACATAAAAAATGGGGATTTGTGATATATTGGGAAAATAATCTCTAAAATTATTTTTGATGACCTTCCATCATCTGTTCATTGACTTCTACTCCGATTTTTATTCGTAGGATACGACAGGATTGATTATTAAATGATTCACGATTCTACGAATGAGATCATTCATAAAAAATGAGTGATAGATCGAGCATCAACATGACCAAATAATGGAAAAACTACTCATTAGTAATGATGATATCTAAAAAGCATAATCCCAGGAGGAGGTCAACCATACCAATAAGCTAGTGAAATGTAAAAATTTATTAATAAGAAAAATATTAATGTATCATACCATCAACTAGAATTGGATGCCCCTTAAGAGGAGCTCAAACACATATTTCATTCATTTTAAGGATATGAAAATGAAGGGTGAACTAATATTATGGATGAAATAGAAGAAGAAAACTAGGATAAGGAGGATGAATCTATTTAATTGGGTGGAATTTAATTACTTTCTTTTGGGGATTATGTGTATTTTTAATAAATGAATATTTATTCTTATGGTCTCTTATTAATTGTGATATAGATACACTAGATTTTGGATTATCCTCCAAAATATTATTCTACAAATGAAAAGTATTTTTTTTCTTGTCGACTTTGTCTTCATCACTATTTTTTAATCACAATTTATCCTAAAGGATAATTTTCCATGAAATAATTGTTTTCAACATTTAGTCATAACAATGGTGACATGACAAAAAAATGCACAATTTTTTTCCTAATCCACGGGTCCTAAAAGGCATTTTCTGACTATTTATAGAGATTAATGGGAATCCCTATAATATTTGTGTCTTTTCATGTCATAACCCTAAATTTTTTCCTATGTTCAATAGAAATGGTAAATATTAGGAAATGGTTTTATTTTTCTAAGACCACCATCTTTGAGTTTTTACCCCAAAAATGTTAACAACTATAATAATTTCAGTGCTAGTATTTTTCCTTTACTATAAAAAAAGTATGTCTTCCAAGATGAGACTTCAAATTTTTATAGAGTTTCGTTTCAGAATTTTCACCTAGGAGTGTATTATGTCTCCTTTTTCATGTGGTCTAACTTCCTGAAATCCATACTAGTTATGGTGATGTTTTAATTCATTCAAAGTTGACTATAAATTTTTGAAGTGATGATACCAAACAATTATAGTAAGAAAATAATGTTATAAAATTCATAACACACCCCCCACATGATTTTGAGAAACAATTTTGTTTTTTCTAAATCTAAAAAAATATTCATGTAGAATGGAGGTTTATCCTATAGAAAATGTAATTTATAATTAAAAACAATTTTTGTTAGATTTTTCCTAATAATATTGTTGGGTCATGCTACATAATATTTAATTGTTTTATTATTTTCCCGAACGAATCATTTTATGGGATACTTTATGCCATCCCAACTGGGCAATGTTATGGTAATTTTTGGAAAATTGGTTTTCTTGAATTTAATGATTCTATTAATGATGAATAATTTGAGTTTATGGAGATCCAAATTTATCAACGCCATTATGGGTTTTTTCCATGATAAAAATTTTAAGAGAAGAGATCATTTGAATTGGAATTATCCTTGAATGGGAAATTTCTACAATAAAATTTTTGATAGAGTGAAAGAGGGTATAATTTATTAGATGGATAATATCAATGGGGATTCCCCAATCCAACAAATGTTAATATATTTTGTATTTTAGTATCTTATGATATGGACATAGACTATATAGTTTAAACTATTATTTCAAGTAGGTGGGTTTACAATTTAATGTCTTGTGACAATGATGTTATGATATTTAGTTTTAAAGTCATAAAATGAGAACATTACATAATGTATTTAAATTTCATACTATATGTACATTAGGGGTTTTAATTTAAGGTATATATCCTTGATTAAAATGTCAATTATTCTCTAATTCTCCGTAATATTCATAGTAGTGTGCTACAATATTCAGGTGGGAAGTTAGAATGTTGTTTGTTGTTATATTGGGATCCTCATATCCATAATGATGTATAGGGAAAGGGGTTATGGAATTAGAATAGGTCTCTCTGGATGAAAATGATACCATGGATTAAAAAACCAATTTTTTGGACTGTTATATTAAAACTCAACTAGGGAGTACTATATCATAGTAAACGGGGGAATCCCTTTGCCGACAAACCCTAATTTTATGATACATTACAAAAATCCATTAGGGGTGGGTCACATCCCATTCATGAAAGAAATTCCAATGTAATTTTTGGATTCTATCACTAATATTCAAAGGATGTTTTAAGAGACTCATATTTCCCAATGTATGGAGACTGGTAAGTATATGGAATGTAACTTAATATCGGAGGTGGATTTTATTTAAAAACACTTATTAATGGAAGAAATAGGTTTCCTATAATTTTCATACCAAATGCAGTGCATATAATGCCTCTAGATTTTAAGTTATATCATTAGGACCATAATATTTTTTTAATTAGAAGATGATATGTGTCCTATTAGAAAAAATTAATTCCCACACATTTCAGAAATGAATAAGGATGTTATAAACAACAATCTAGTAGTTTATTCAGATCATGGGAGAAGATATAATTTTATTTGAGATTCCAATAGATTACATTATGAATGTGGATTCTAGCATAATGTCATCATATATTATCAGTACAGAAAATTCATCTCCTTTAGTAATGTAACTAATGGTTGGAATACATTTTTTGGGATATTTTATGCAAGTCCAAATGGGGAATATTTTAGTATAAGAAAATAGTGTTATCATTAGGATGTAAATCCTATATTTGTGTAATTGTTTTGTGAATCCAAAATATTCATGTTACAGAATCATCTTGTACAAGATCCCTCAATTATTAGAAATTCTGAAAATGGGATCTGGAGGATGGTTATGAAGATCATAAAGATTACATGATCAAGATTATGTCATGTGGAGTGGATATGTTTGAAGAAAAAGTTGAATTTTTTACTGATATTGGCTATCAAATATGAAGTATGTTCCATATATATGAATCATATATTGAAGGGGATATCTCTGTTTCCTTTGTTGACCCCTAATGTAAAGACCCAAATTAAAACCTACAAAATGAATATTTATTTTTATATAATAGAGGTATAATTTTATCATATCCTCTGTTTGGAACTATTACATGAGGACTTTGTTTCAAAATTGGTCTCACTAGAATGTGAAGTTGGCCACACATAGTTATGGATGTTCCATGTATTTTAATGTCATGTGGTTAGGATATTAGATATGATGTTTAACATCATGTGGTAAATAATTTAGCTATGTAGTCTATTGTATTTCGGTGAGGGAATAGGTGACATAATTTGATTACATCTAGATCATGGTATTGAACCCGATTTTCATTATTTATCATGTTTGAGAAAGAATAAATCCACACATAGTTATAGAGTGAAGATTCCCCACACCGATTGAATTCATGTGTGTCGAAAACAAGGGTCCCATTTCACAGTACGATCTCACCCCTAGGGTGAGTACCCATATTTAATTCACTTATATAGATCTGACTATAACAATGTAAATTAGGGGAATTTCTCATAATATGTTGTTTCTTTTCCAATGATATAAGATCCATAAATCATTATGTATCTCATTGTAATGTGAATAAATAAAAACATTGTCCTGGAGGAAACCGTGTAGTTTATTTTCAGGCGATGCTGACATCTAGTGTGAATTTTAAAGTATTGCAACCAGGAAAATGATAATCCTTAACAAAAATTAAATTTCTTTGTTGTTCAAGGAGATCCATTTCCATGACTTTTAAGCACATATGTTCTATTTTTGGTGTGATAATTAAGTGGTGAAATAATCTTCTTCCATGAAAAAAATAAAATACAAGTTAAGGTAAATGAAATTTATATTTTTTAGCTTTATGGGTTAAGAGGTATAGTTCAGTTGTTTCTATTTGTCTAATCTGGGTGGGAGTAAAACTATACATAGTTCTTGAAATCCCAAGTAGATTATTGTGATATCGTGAGAACATTACCCATGTAGTATAACATTACATAGTAAGGATGAAGATGAACCGACATGAAAAAGGTAAATGATATGATTGGGACCATGGATTGAAATATGTGTGTTACTATGTATATCACTAGATTTAGAATAAAACTATATATAATTCTATAAGTCCATGGAATTTACAATCATGTGGTGAGGATGTGGGTCACTAAACATGAAAAGGAAGATCACAACTGGATTGTGGTATAAGTCTCAGGCATCATTACACATATCAATGGAATGAAAATCACGACACATAATTTTATAAAAAGTAATCTTTCATGTTAATTAGGTTTTGACACGGGAAAAAGGGGTTTTGATATTACAAAAAATGATTGTTGGGCCCAATAAATGATATGTAGGCACCAATACATATCTTGATGGAACATGAATCTTTCCATGTGTAGTTATCAAATGGATTCTTATATAGGTTTGACCATATATAGGGTAATAGATGCTATTATTTCATTGTGTATGGAATCATGTTGAGCGATCTATGGGTCACGATGAATCTCATTATGGTGAGAATAATTCCACAAATAGTTATATAAATATCATGTAGTTTATCTTCATGAAACATAGTTGTATGATATACATCATAATTTTTAATTCTACAGACACGATAATGTTGGTCATTATGCCTACAAATGGTCCCATGTTCCACTATGGTGTGGTTACAATGTTTGGGGGGATTATTCAAGGGAGCTTCCCATTCTTTTATCTCCATGAATGTCCATGAGGGTATCCCGAACCACTTGGTGGTTGGTGGGATCTAATTAGGACTTACACTTAATATGGGTTCCCGTATTTAAGGTACATTATGATGTTTCATCTCGTGGTTTTCTATGTGGTATCTCAACAATGAGTTAGAGGGATGTTGAACATGATTATTACTTCCATCTAGTGAGGATGAATGGTGTTTTAATAATTTGGGGCATACAAATAGAGACATATGTCATATATATTTTCAACATACAATGATGATTAAATATAAATTATAACTTCTTGAAGCTATGAAATTATTCCATTCCATTATTTTCACACTATAGGGACTTGCTGTATTGTTTAATGCCTTTCAGTTCAGAAAAATATATTTTGATTACACGATTTTTTTTTGAACGAAGATTTTGTTAATGTTATAATGATCTATAAATCCTGTATGATTAAAGATTTATCTCAATTTTAGTGAAACTTTTCTATGGAGTAAAGTCCCTCCCACATTGATTTAATATTTGGAGACTTCTTTCCAAATATCATAGGAGCCTTAAGGACTAGTACCAATTCTTCTGCGAGGAATGAATGGAGGAAAAAATTATTATTAATGGAACACCCTATCCAACTATATAACATGTAAAAGTGATGAAGGGTACGAAATTTTAATTCATTTAGTCACTCCAATTCATCCAGTAATTTGTAGGATTGATCATTTTTAAATATCTGGTCACAAATACAACACATAGTGATGGAAATTGAACTTCAATGGAAAGACTTATTTTGTTTCATATACCAATGATTCTAGGGTTTCCCATATGGAAGTACAAGTAATATTAGAGTTTTGTGATATAGAAGAAAATTATATCTCAGGCTAATTATTTTTTACTTTTCCTATAATCCTCTAGTGTATGATCGACATTGAATTATTGAATGCCTCTTCCTGTCTATTAAGCACTACATGATAGCTGGATGAATGGCTAGAATTGATATTATATTTCACATATAGGTTTTACACATCAATAAATTAGAAATTATTGTTGTTTTCAATTAATAATATATGAGGTAAACAAAATATGTTATTAATGATAGCTTTTACAATGATACCAAGTAATATTCATCCAAATTATTTTCTGGGTATTTCCCCAACCCACATAGAAAAGAAATATTTATTAGTTAAGATATATTTAAATATATTTTAAAAAGTATATGGTCATATCCATGAAACATTCATTCCCTTTATGGATTATGACTAGATGCATTTTTTTTATTTAGGAACTATCTGAATTTATGCATGATGTTTGAATTCAAATGAATGGAATGACAATTCATGATGAATTCTATGACATCATATGTCATCAATGTCAAGAAATATCAATGACATCACATTGACTAGGAATCATATTCCCAGACTAGTGGGCACCACAAACAGCAATATACACTTTTTTCATAATAGCCCTAGTCTCTTATCCATCGATACATATTATAATAATCCATCCAAAAATAATATATATTGTACTTTATTTTGATTTTTTCTATCATAAAGATTGAAATTAAGAACTCACCATAAAATTTCCTTTATTGTAGATCTGTATAATGAAGGTATTCCATATTAGAGTTATTCCCTATGGGTTTTGATCCTCTCTATGGTAGGACCATACAACTCATGGAAAGTACTGACATTGATAATATCTTGAATCACGAAATTAAATAATGAAGAGAACCATCAATTTTGTGAAATGATGATTAGTAATTCATCTCGATCTGGATCATCCAGTGAAGTAACCACGTTTTTCATTACATATTATTGTGAATTCAGGGACCATGGGTCATGGGTTATTGTTGGATCTTTGCGAAATTCTTCCATAAACCCTCATACATTGTCACATTGGGAGATCCACTCTTCTTTAATAATGGAAAAAATCCCCATTAACGTGTTTGATTACAAACACTAAATTTTCAATCATGTCTAGATAGTCCACTAATATTTGGTGTTCTTGTTACAAAACATCAATGATGTCCTGATTGTATCCTTCATTATTAGTACACCATTCACATAACATAAAAGAGTAATGAAATATTTCATTTTCTTGTCATATAATCATTATCCCAATCCCATAATTTTTGAGTATAGAGTCTTCAATTATTCTCCTGTTGGGATCCTTGATGTGATTTCAGAATACTTTTTAACCGTATGGGGTATGTATTTTATAGAGAATATCTATTAATATGAAAATTAGTAAAAAAAAGTTGTCTCGGTAGCAGTTTGTTTTATTAGGAAATATTCTACTGCAAGGACTTTCACTTCATTCTATGGAATGAATTGTATATCACACTCCTGTAGAATTACCTCATATATTTCCAGAAATCCTATAAATATAGGACAATAAAGGATATATCTCAGTGGTTATTGTGATATATCAATTAGACATTTTGGTGTTATATGTAGGTCTTTATTTTTTGGAACAGAAAGGTTAATACTTTATGATCATCTCTATATCTGAATAATGAGTCTCTTCATCGATCATGGTTCAAATGTAATAATAAAAGTTTTTCCACCTCCATCATCATACTTTTCTACAGGGAAGGATTCCAATTATCATTCTCATGCCATCACAAATAGAAGAACCATATTTTCCTATAATGGATTAATTTAAATTGGTGGACTCGATTGGTATTTCTAGACATTTTCAATTGATTCTTAACATTTGTTAATACACTAATATGTGACCCCATTCTTAATAAACTTTGTGAAGGAAAAACATTGCATGAAAGGTTGTATATTATGTTTTGAATATAAGACAATGTTACATTGATGTCCTTTTAACCATTTCTGGTTTGGGGTGGTGGGGAATGTTATAGAATTATTTTTTATTATATGGATCAACATAAATATTGTTATAGTGTGTGATAAAGATAAGAAACAATCCCGAGGATACACCAATTAGATATTTTAAGGGTTTTATCATTAGGATATGTTGTCATATATTGTCGAAAATGGTATCAAGAATAACCAGGGGACAAATTGATTTCAGTTCAAAACAACTATATAATCAATGTACCATTCACCAAAATTCTACAATTTTTTTTGAAGATACAATTCATAGAACATTGGTATTTTTCACCAACTTTCTTCAAGCCTAAGTGCATTTCATGATAGAAGAATACTATCAAGTGATCCATGATGGTTTTGTGTTATTCATCTTCTAGGTCTATACAAAATATGTTTTCAAAGTATTATCCATCCATAAATGAGAGGTATTTTTATACCATTATTTCATTAATAAATAGTTATATGATTGTAACTGAGAAGTAATCTTTCTGGAAGTGCCCGTTTTGAAATAAAATGTCAATGTAAAATATGATTTTCCCATTTTTAGTCTTTCCTGAGATGATATTTTTGATCATTTTAGATATTTTTCATCCCAAATAATATTTTCATTGATGAGTTTGTGCACCTTATCCTTAAATTAGAGGTTTGAGGTAGATGCTTCCTTCTAGATTCTTATTTCTATCCCTAGTGAAATTATGGAAAAACCATGTGGTGTGTAGCTATATTGGGGTTGAATCCTGTTATCAATGTATAGTTCATAGTAAATTTTTCTTAGTATTACATCCAAAAGGATGTAAATACCTCATGTTCTTAAAAATTCAGGGCCACACTATTCAATGTAGGATCCATATCTATATTTATAATCATATTTATCTCTTTAAGTTAATCAATAACGAAGTTTTAACCTTATACAAATTATATAGTGGAAACATTGATGTCTTCCTGCTCTTCCACTTCCTCACACATTACATATCATATATATTCTTGTAAAGTAGGTGATGATGGAGGTTTCTAGATGTAATGGGTGGAATCCTCACTGATACATATGAAAGGTGAAGCAATGATTTATATCCTAATTTATTGTCTATGAAATTTTTTGATATCTGAGGGTTTACTGATGATAGATTTATCTAGGATTCCATCACTATATTTACATGTGGCAACATCTCCATCACTACGGGGTTCATTCATCATGACTAATATCACAGAGGTCAATGAATGTGTGCTTAACATAGACCGATCTGTTTGACTTCAGTTATGGGAAGCACATATTCATCATTGATCTACTTAAAATGATTATCTAGAAGCATTTTCATACCATTTGGGGGCATCTATCTAAGTTACATTATCAACCATTGACTATTTCTCATATTTATGGTTGAATCCTACAACAATGTTTTATGACTCTGAATATTTTAATGGGGCCATGTCACCATGAAATTTCACAATTTTACAATTCATTAAATAAATTAGGAATATGTGGTATGATGCTGGGATAAACTCATGGTGACGTAGACAAGGTCCTCCCAGTGGAACAATGAATGTTCAATCATATCTGAAAAACATAAATTATGAGTCTTACACAAGATCCCTAAAATGTGTCATGACATTGATTTCACCGACATGATATTCATCATTATTATCATAAACCTATAAAATTAGTGTATAGGGGGAAAATATATAATCAATGAAACCTTGTAGAAAATTTGTTCAAATTTGGATGAGGTTGACTCCTATGTAGTTGGAAATGAAGGCTTATCGGTTATCAATGTCATTCATCCTACCATATATATATATAGTTCTAATGTGTCCATGTATTTTGGGTTCCTCAAATTGGTCTCAGAAATTGAAGAATATTTATATTACTATAGGATCGTTGTATCCATGATACACCTCTATATATGAAATAACAACATAAAACTCTACAGGGATTGTCATGGTCTCGATAAGTGCCTACCAAATATCATTCTATAGACCTAGTGCACAAAGGATTGAAAACTTTAATTGAACCAAGAATAATTTCTTCACAAATTCATACTTATTTGCTAAATATTTGGATTCCCTGTATGGTTATGTTATTTATCACGAATATGAGGAGATCATGTAAATGGTGAAGACAAATTATTTCTTATAAAAATGGATGAAGGTGCTCTATTTATTGGTGGGATATGGGGGATAGGTCTACCTATATGCTGAATTTTATGAGGCTAGGAAGTATTCTACCTCCAATATTCTAGGATTTTCATTTCAATATATACCATAACATGACTTGGAGAACATCATTTCTCCTACTGATCATGATGGATTTCTCGCCAAGATGTTTTGGCTATGTAGATAGTTTGACCATGGGTGTTTTTAATGTACTGAATAATAGCATGATCAAATCTTCCCTTGTAACCCTAATGTCGACGGCCTCTTCCCACAATTACCATATCAATAATAGAGAGTCTGGGTACATAATAATTATCATTACCTATAATAATTGATCCATTATGTGAATAATGTGAATGATAACAATGATCAATACATCATCTAATGGACATTATGTTGTGTGGTTGGACCACTAATGTATTGTTTGGAAGGGAAACAACATTTCGTTATGAACTATAAGAATGAATAAAATTAAATTCAATTATAGTTTCAAATTTTAACTAGGATCAACATCCTATGTTTTATTTTTTTTAAATTCTATATCCATTTCCCTTTATAAGGACTAAATTTTTGGGAAATGAGTTACTGATGAAGTTGGTTGCGTTGTAGCAAAAGCGGTTGATAGCACAACTAGATGATTCATTTGTGATTGAAGGATAGTTATTATCCATTTAAAGGGGATAATATTGACTAATTATATCTTAATATTGACTTTTTCCATAGTCTATAAACACCAATTTTAGTATATTTCGAAATTTGAACTTTATATCTCATCCCAAGTGCAATTCATGTTTAATGTAGAAATTTGGGCCTAATAAATTATCTATTTGTCAACTTAATTTCATTATATTATTTATTTTCATATTCTTATATATTATTGATAACATTATTTGTAGAATGTTATATTTTTGGATTGATGGATGAATTGTTGGGGAATTTTAAAATTTTTGGACACGAATGTACAATGTTTCATGAGAAAACATAATGTACCTAAGGCCTATCAGTAAAATGTGGGGCCAAATTAATGTCACAATGAAGCTCAAATTATATCTTTAGAATGGGGAAATTTTATGGATCATTAATTAATATTTTTTAGGTGATAATTATGAGTTTTTCATGATGTTAATGGTAACTACATTTGAAATTAAATGGTCGGTAATATCTGAACACACATAATGTCATCCCACAATTTCTATAATAACATCCAAACGACTTATCCAATTAGAGATAAATTTTTACATGTATTATTGGACACCTATTATAAGTAGTTTTTAATTATATCAACTTTTTATTCTACAATATTCAGTTAAAAATTCTCACATCAACAAGTGATATCAATTTGGACGATTTTCCTGGTCAACATTGATATGTCAAATATCCCTTGATTTTTTCACCCAAAATTTAAATCTCTCTAATAATATTGAATTTATGTTTTGATGGTCATTATAACTAAGGAACAAAATATTCCTATATAAGGATCCTGCGGTGAATCAAATTTAGATCAATGCTTTTCATTTCGATCTATTTTTCCAACATTCAATTGTAAATTCCCGATTTAATTTTGTAGTAACATCATCAATTTTTCTCATGTAAGTTTTTCATTCACTGTAAATAATTTATATATGTTCATATTATTGTTATATTATTTTATTATATTTAAAATAACTTTGATAATATTGATTCAATGTGTGATCATATTCACACAAGAACATGCATATTTAATCACACTATGGTCGAGTGAGAGTAACTCAGTTCTTCTTCTTCTTCTTCTTTGTCAATTCAATCAGCATGAGTCTAGTTCATGAATTTTTTATGTAATAAAATTTATGGAGGGATAAGAATATAAAATTTTTCAAAAAGGTATTATAAATGGTATTGATTGAATTTTATTTTTCATTTTAATAATTCATAGTCAATTATATTTTTGATATTTTCATTAAATGGTATAACTTCTCCTTTGAACTCAAAAATTTTATGGATACACATGCAAAGTGATAAAATGATACTATACCATGGAGTTATAATTGATACGATCCTTCAATAATATAGGTTATTTTCTTCAGAATAAATAAGACTCTATATTATTTGATTTATTTATAAAGTTCAAATTTTATTTAAGGGAACTACCAAATTGAATATATTAAAATTATTTATTAATAAATTCATCTAATCAAACTCATGAAATATCATAGGATCAACTAATTATTTTTAAATTTAATTAAAATATGTATTTAATGAAATCATTTAACAACCATATCAATTTAAATCAATGTTGGAAACATCCAATCCAAATCCTTCCATAAAATCATTCTCAATAGGTTTCTTCATCAGTCTCTAGGGATTTAATAATCCATGCAATTATAAAAGTTACAACTTACACCATAAACGTGGGTAAATATGGGCACAACCTATTTTTTTCTTTTTTTGGGGACCCAAGTATGTTCCATTGACAATCAAGTTCTTTTCTCACCAATAATTCTATTTTCTCACCCGCATTTATCTTATATTTTCCATTTTCTATATTTGTGTTTCCAATGTTGCTGAAATCCTCATTTTAGCATACCAAAATCTAGTATCATTAATATTACCCATTTTTAAACCCATTCTATAATCATATGACATTTCAAAATTGGGATTCCACTCTACTAGAGAATTTCTATAAATAATCATTGTATGATTACCCCAATCAAAATGATTTTTACAATGAAGGGGAAGAAGAATGTGTTAAAAATCAATTTAATGCCTTATCAACATTATTAAATGTGGTTAATTAAAAATAATTACATGATTTCCAATCTCTTACCCAGCATGATAGCCAATAATTAATTGATAAATATTGTGAACAAATGGATAAAATGAATCTTGCTTTTTAATTCTTGAGAGTAGAACTACAAATCGTTAGAATAGTTGTGTAACCTAATACCAATCAATTTTACCCACCACCATGTTAATAGAATAATATTGTTAAAAACAAATTTCACATGACCAAAAAAATGATTTCAGAATTCCCATGACTTTGAAAAATAATAAAAAACATGAGTTAATGTTTCATAAGGAATCACAAGAATTAAAATATGATAAAAATGACGAAAACGCAACATTAGAATTTGAAAAAAAAAGATATTTAAAATGAAGTGATTTTGTTATAGAATAATGAATTTCAAACTGAGGATCTAGAGGGAATTTTTAGAAGAGTGTTTAAATTATGAGGAAACTGATTTTTGATATTATCAAGAGTAATACATGTCTTTCTGGATTGATATTATTGAACATTGTTCCATTAATAATTTTCCCGTATCAAAAAACACTAAACCAATGGGTGAAAACACAAAAATTTAGACAACACCCATTGATGAAACTATCATTTCAATTTTTGTGGATAAATCATTTATTCAAAAGGAACCAATTATTTTAATAAAATTTTAAAGTGAAACTGAGTTCGATTCAAATTCCCCATCAATTTCTGAATGTATATACCATCCCAATCTCGAATTCATGGTCTACACTTCATCCCATATATCATCCATAATGGGGTATAATAAAAAACATTTTTCCCCCATTTAACCCTCTCTTGAAAACAATAAATTACGAAACATTCATAATTTCATTGGAACTACAATACAATCAACCATATCAACCACTTCAGAAAATCCATGGTCTTTCACACTCATTGTTGAACATGGGATTTTAAATAAAAAAAAAGTCAATACAGACTCAATCTAGATCATGTAGATGTATATAAAAATGGGGTTTATAAAATTTTGATTATAGATATTGGATAATATGAGGTTTCCCAGTCATGAAAATAAGTGATTTCTATAAGGCAACCCAGATTCTGCATTTTGTTAAAAAAAATTTGTTTTTGTTTTTTAAGGGAACCAAATTCGTTTTCTAATGTGATCAAATTTCTCAAGTTTTTTATATTTAGGTGTTGATTCATTTTAATAATTCAAAATAAACTCCTTTCCTTCTAATGTACATTCTAAGTGATCAATCATCATTAATTAGTCTACATTTAACGTGAAGCCATAGTAATAAACATTTTTTTGTTAGGTCATAAACTATAATCAATGTGGATATATTCCATGGTTTAATTTCAAATCGTATATACCATATTTCATCCAATTATAATATTGTTAATTTCATCTCTATCAATACTATAGTCAGTTTCATTATAAGTTGGGGAGTTAAATTCAATGATTATTTATAAAAAAATTCAGATTTTATGATAAATATTTAAATTATATAACATAAATTCATTATTAATGAATTCATTAATGTACCTAATGAAACAAGAAAACATAATTTCAAATTAATTTGAAAGCATTTAATATACATTGAATAAATGTTTAAGTTAAGAAGAATAGATTTTGGAATGTGTACTTGTCCAAAGATATTTTTCAAAATTTACATAGTCATACACTTAATAAAAATAACACAATGCAAGTCCATTGGATATTTAGTGTATATTTGAATTCTTGGATCCCTTTCATCTTATCAGTAGGTGTGGAGACACTTTTATTTTAACTCAATTATCAAAAATGATAAAATGGAACACATAGAGTAATGTTGTGTCCCAATGTGTGGTGCATAAAAATTGGGGATTATTACCCAATAATTTTATCCCCTAGAGGTATGATTTATATCTATATAGTAGAGCATTGAACAGGCAGTATGTTCGGTATCCGGCACTTGGTTATTGTGACTTTGTAGTTTTATTTGTAAAAGTTATTATTTTTATACATATTATGATTTAAAAAAACACTTATACTCGACTAAAGGATTAATGTGACTCCCACTCAGCACTTGCTTTTCTTTCCCCTTGAAAAATAAAATTGGCCCCATGTGCTTTGATAAAAACAACACATCATAATGGTTATTTTAAATAAGATGAAATTTGGAAATTAATGTGATAAATGGAATGGGATTGGGATAGAGATATTCATGTGAACCGATCTTTCATGAAATAATTTTAATAGGATTAATGATTCTTCTGTATGATTTCTTCTGTTGAGAAATGTATATTAAAATATTTTTGAAAAGGAAAATTACATTTAATATTTTTGAAATACATTTTTCTCATTACTTGAAAAACTAATGTCGGGGGATGAAAATTTCCACTAATATGGGATAATATTAATTTATTATATCTTAATATTAATGTGTATAAATGTTCATAAACATCAGTTTTGTTAACTTCATAAATTGAACTTCATTTCTCATCCAAAGTCAAATTTATTTTTAATGTACAAATTTGGTCCCAATGAATTATATATTTATTGAATTCATTTATTTTTTTAAATTTATATTTCTGTATAACATTGATTACATTATTTTTGTGTATGAAGGTATAAAGAGTCTAGATAATGCATAATGGTCCTAAGGTCTATCAAACAAAAGTGGTGACCTCATTCCAAGTAAAATTAAGATAGAATTTTAACACTTGAAAGATAAAATTATTTAAATAATTTAATTCAACTATAACATGATCTATTTATAATGTTTTAATTATTTTAAAGGTATCCAATTGTGACATTTTAATGGTGGACCAGATCGGAACATCACTAATGTCAGACCACCATTTTCAGCATAACATCAAAACAAATGATATAATGGGATGTATGTTTTTTCTAATATTATAGGACACCTATAAGAAATTAATTTTCTTCTACTACCCCTTCAAATGAATCCATATTCAGTTACAAACTAACATGTCAATAAGTTTGATGAATCTGGATGATTTTCCTAGTCATCCTTGAAATGTCAAATGTACCTTGATTTTATCACCATCCTTTTGACTCACTAAATTAATGGGGAAGTAATGTATTTATGGTTGGTATAACTAATGCTCAAAATATTATTATATAAGGATATTTGGGGAATGAAGTTTGGATCATGAATCTTTCCTTTATATCGATGTTTTTTACATTCCATTGTAATTTCCCGCTTTCATTTAGTTATCAAATAGTCAGCTTTTTACTTGTACATTTTACAGTCAACATAATTTATTAGTAAAATTTATTCTTCATATTCTCTTTTCTTATTCTTTTTAATATCACTTTGATAACACTTAATCTTTGTGTGAACATATTCAAACCCACAATTATGAATTTTATCACACAATGATGGAGTGATAAAATTTTTGTTTTTCTTATTATTTTTCAATTTCACGCTTACAAGTATAATAACTATTTTGAATGATTGAATAGCATAAATGGTGATCATAACAACTAAGTTTTGGGTACATGGGAGTAGTAAATTGATTTATTGGATATTATTTTTCATTTTAATAATTCTTAATCAATTCTGTTTTTGATATTTTCTTTCAATGAAGTAACTTCACCTGTGAGGTGGCCATTTTTTAGGATACAAATATAGAGTGCTAAAATGATAATCTATACTTGTTATATCATCCATATGTTTCTCTATGTGTATTTGTGATAATTCTTAAGATAACGAAGACCAATAATTCAATGAGTTATTTGTAATGTTCATATCTCATTAAAGGAAAAGCACGAATTAAAGACCTATATATAATTTCAAAATAAATTCATCCAATAAACCATTGTGATAAGCAAGGATAAAGTCATTATTTTTAAAAATAATTCACATAATTATTTAAATATACAATTTAATAATCCAATTAATTATATCCCAAATTGTAATCTCCATAACCAAATCTATCCATCAAATCATACTGTTTATAGGTATATTTTTCGGTACCTATAGATTCAATAATCCATGATGTACTACATTCAACCACAAACTACAAATAATTTGGATAAATGTGGGTCAACTAGAGAGCATGAGTTTTGTTTATAAACATTCTTACCATCCAATTAATAAACTTCTATGAACAAATTATATTAAATTAGTTCATTTCATATTACTCCTCTAGATTGGTGGTGAACACAAATGATACTTGAGTAGGTCGATTTTTCCTATTCACTTTTCTAGAGTCCACTATTTTCTATAGGTGTCCATTAAAAATTAAAAACTAAAGATTTTGGAGATTATGTACTTTATAGAAGTGGAAATAATTTATCTGGTCTTTATCGCCATCTTTTTTGGGCTTCCTGGTTATTGGAAAAATGAAAAGGTTATTTTACAATGCTTAGATGAGGTATTGAGGGACATGCTATTTAAAAAAGAATATTTCTTTTGTTCACCTCATAAAAATATTTTCACCTTTTACACTTTTTATCATCCTAAAGAGGAGGGAATTTTTTCTAACACAGAAGGGGTCGACCTGCATGATACAATGAAGTATTTGCAGTGGGAGGGGGTAAATGGGCCTACATAAGTGTATCAGTGGAATCCTCTTATATCTAGATTCTCCTCCCATGAGATGTTGGGATTACTCAAGAAACATACTTTGTCACTTAAATAGATTATTTTTCTTTTTTTTATCAATTTTATAGAGGTCCTAAAACTCAGAATCATATTTCATAGGGATACAGTGTGTTCACAACTCATCATATTGATTTGTTATAGAGATGTGAAACAAGTCTTCTTGAGGGATTGGTAGGATTAATGTGTTTTTCAATCCTTTCCACTGAGAAATGAAATATTAGAAACATTCATTCTAACATGGTTAATATTTTGAGGGACCATTTATTATTATCTTCTTTAGATTTGAGTTAAACTTTAAGAGAAGCTTCTGGAGGTGGTCTTCTCACCCTATAAGTGACCGAGTAAGAAAACAATTATACCATACAAAGGATATCCCTTGTAGGGATTTCAAAAATAACCTATACGTAACTTCCTCCTGTCGTTTTAGGGATACCCATCATGTGATAAAATTTAGAGTCAAAATTTATAAAATGCTACTTTGGGTCTCTTGAGGTATTAAAACTGGGAAATATTAGATTCCAAATTTTTCATGGGAGAGGATTTGGAAATACCAATTCTAGGTAAGGATTATTTTCCTGTTCTATTAGCGCTCTCCATTCCTCCATGGATTCTAATTGATTCAAGAGTGAATCCAGATCATTAATGGTCCCTCTAGGATTGTTCATATGGTCCAGAAATTGAGAAAGAACAACACCTGGTAGTGACATTGGTGGTGGAAACACTATTTTCTTAATTGGGTAGACCATAGGGGTAGATGATTAAGGATGTTTCTAGCCCTATTCCGTTTGTTCACCCATAATATAGAATTTCATGATATTATTTTTAAGGGACTGTGAATATTTTTAGTTGGTATCCTATGTTGAGTGGATATTCAAAATACAATTCAGTTGATGTGGTGAAAAATCATTGTTGGGGTACAATATTTAGGATTATGAGCTGATGATCATCTCATAGGGTATATCTAGTAGGAAGGAAAGATCATATTGGTTATTCACTGAGTATTAAATTTTAGTTAAATGATTCCTCCTACTAGGAAATCATTCCTCTAATGAAAGGTGATTTTCCTATCTAGATGGTAGGTGAGACACAATCTGACCCATACTCCTTTTGTTTGTTGAATAGTATTCATAGGGGGTGAATAATAGATTTTTTAAGGAATTCCAAAATTCATGGAAATACTATTTTTTCTTCGTAGGAAATCCAATTTAAACAATATTATTGTTGACCTCATAGGGACCTAGAACACCATCTTCGAACCCCTCCTCTATTTTGGCATCAAGTTCTATAAAAATTTTGATATAGTCATTGATAAAATTCAGTGATGCATAATGTCTGTTAATTATAATATCTATTTAATTTTTGACATTTCTTTTTTCTACAGCCTCCATTTTGCCTAGTCATATACTTTTCTGATTATTTTGGAGCTATAAGGTGTACAATTATCTGAGGGGAATATCCAAATAGTTTAGTCATGCGATTACCTGGTGATTGTACTAGATCATGTAATGTGATGAACTGAGAAGAACAAGTTTTTAACATTTTTCTTAATTGAGATAACACTGATTCCCTCAGATAGGTTAGGTGTTGAGTTGAATATTATCTCATTCCTAAGTGTTGGATAAGCTCCTATTCTACATAAAAAACACTTTGGTCATGGTTTACTAACCATATGGTTGAGTAAAAAAATCCCCCAACTCTGCGGTTTGTAGTTCCCCTTGAATTATAGGCAATACTATTGTCGTGCCTTCCACTCTAAATCTACAGAATTTTATTTGAATTTTTTTTATTGTACATCATTTTTTATCCATATAGTATGACTTATGTTCATAGTTGTTTCATCATGATTATCATGTTCTTTTCAACTTTTTTCTGAGTCTCCTTAACCTTGTCATCCTAGAGTGGATTCTTTCTTACTATTTTATCTTAGGCAGTGATATTGGAAGGGTTTAACTTTTTCACTCTTAATGGAAGGTGGCTCATAGATATCTCAAATAATTAATGTCTTCCTTGGTATGTCTTCTAATTGAGAAAGGATTTCCCATATCAGTGATTGTAAGAACCCTGATTTTGAGCCTATAAGACTTTGAAAATTTCTCTATGTTATTATAGAGAATGGGTTTCAAACATCGTGTGATTCCATGACCTGATGTGGCCAGAATTAAATTTTAAGTGGTTTCACACAAGACAGGGAAAATAAACAGAATAACTCCTAAATGGATGATCATATTGGAAAATTGATGGCACTGTTGAGTTTGGAGCGTGTAGTTTACCATAGGAGGGGTGTAACTTTCACGAGCGTGGCCCTTCTATGGAAAATGCCACCTAGGGAGTTTTCATAATTTAGTGGTCTCAGTCGTGAACAATACAACTTCTAAATGGGGGATCAGATTAAAATTCCGAGACCGTTGTTGTGCTAAGAATGTGGAATTTACCTTATAGGTGGCTTAACCCTGACGCCACCAAAAGTTCAGGTATGGGGCCTACTAGTGGGTGTTTAAGTGTTTCTCTACTTAAATACTTCCTCCCATTCTTTCACCCTTGGGTTTTTTCTGCATGGAGGATGCTCTCTCAACAATGGTAGAAACATCCTTCAAGCTTCCCCTCGTTTTCGGAAAGGCAGTTCTGGTTCTGGGAGACCGTTCGTGAAGCTACAGGCTATGCCCCGTGAGGTAAGAGTCTGTGTTTTCATTTTTAAATTCCTCATCTACTTAGAACTCCATTTTTTGTGTCTAAATTATGTCCAATCATTAAGCGCATACCATATATTCATAGGTTTCAGTTTGATCTTTCCAACACTCTTTTTGGATAAAAAATTTGAGTCCCTGGGCGTCTGGGGGAGCCTTGGGAATTTTTCTAGCCTAATTTTGGGATTTCCAGCGGTTCTAGTGTTTTCCGGTGGCTCAGTGCGGCGATCTAGTTGGCGGTGATTCCCAGGTAGCGGCAAGGAGGGCCCTCGTGAGGTGGCTCGGTGGGAAACTACGGCGGACCGACATGGCGGGGGGAGGACGGCAGTGCAGGGTGCGACGGGGGTCGTGGCGTGCTTTCCCGAGGGGGAGACTGAGACCCACCTTCAGCGGGTCTCAGCACGAGACTACGATGAGTCACGAGGGCCAATTGGCACGGGTAGACCACAGGGCAGCGGCTAGGCTACGCGGAAGGGCCATAGACTGGCCCAGGCTAGGTGGACTGGCTGGATTGGGCTGCTCCATCCCTAAGGAGTTATCACCCTTGTCTTCAGACACCCGTAACATTCACTACGGGTGTCTGTTTTGTCAACCATTTGTGGAAGTGTGATCCTCGGATCGAGTCTTATTTTTTTAGATAATATCGGGGATTTTAAATTACATATATGCGGCTCTTGGTGGCGCGACACACTGTTAAGTATTATTTAGTGCCTCACCGAGATTCTTCATTCGAATGGCGCGAACACATCTGGAGTCTGTTTAAGGCATCGTAAGAAGCGTTGTGAACCTGGAGTCGAGACAATATTCTATAGGTTGGTTTTAGGCGTTGAATCCAGAGTTGAGGCATGGGCCCCATGGGACGTCTTTTAATCTTTGGGCAGTGTTTTTTCCCCTTTTCATCAGAAGTCCGTTCGGGATGAATAAGTATTCGTTTTAGCGTGTTTTTCATAGAGAATCTTAATGGCACAGTTTGCCCAACCTATTTTGGGACTGCGATGTTGGCCCCATGCGACACTGTATGGGAATAAAGAGGTATTGAATAACTTTCCATTTGGAGTCTGTTTAATGTTAGTACATATTTTATCTCGTGTGATTTTCCACGAGGATTGCAATGGTGTAATCAATTTGGGCATGTGGAGCCTCATTTGAGATCTCATTTAATGTGGAAACATGAAAGGGTGTTGGTAGGAGGTTCTTTTGACACACTCTGAACCAACACATGGTAGCAATGATAGTGGCACCCAGAGAAGGTTTGGGCAGTGTAGAGTTTCTAGACCAGTTCAGGGATTACCCTCCAGCAGGGCTGGGCAGTGGGTTACCCACTAGCGTATCAGGGTTTACCATCAAGTGGGGTTGGGCAGTGGGTTACCCATTGACCATAGGGTTTACCCTCTAGTGGGGATGGGTAGTGGGATACCCGTTGACCTTAGGGTTTACCCTCCAGCAGGGCTGGGCAGTGCATTTCCCATTGACATTAGGGATAACCCTCCAACAGGGTTGGATATTGGGTTACCCGACGACCTCTTAGAGATTACCCTCCAGCTGGGCTAGGCTGTGGGTTACCCAAGGACTTCATTCAATCTCAGAAATTTTGATGTGGCTATTCAGTGACTTCTATCCATGATAACCAGAGCGGGACCCTTGGTTGTATGGTTTAGTGATGAGACAACTTTAACATGTGGGACTAATGGGCATAAGTGATGGATATCCTTAGAACTGTGGGTGAATTTTCCTAGGCTGATCATGGAGATAGAGATACCCTTACAGAATTTTTCGGGTTTGTAGTAGAGCATATATATATATATATAGATATATAAATACACTACTTCTGTTCCCACTCCTTGGGTTCAGTTACTCTCCTTCTAGGAGGGGTGAAGTCATGTGGGGTATGCCATGTGCTTTTTGTGACTAGATCCTCTTTGTTGGGACGAGTCTACTTCCTTTATTTTGATGGATTGAGCTGAACTCTCACTATTGTAATCTTACACCGTTATTTTTTATGTCTACTGATCACTATTGTTTTACCTCCTTTGTTGCTCCCACGAGCTTTCAGGACATCCTACTGAGTATCTTTATACTCACCCCTGCATGGTCTTTTCCCACACATGGTTTGCCCTTGCAGACAACACACAGGTTGATAGAGACTACAGAAGAGCATAGAGGACACAAGACCTTGGTCTGCGTTCAATGGTCATAGTAGGACTTTCATGTGTGAGACTCACCAGGTGTTTACTATTTTTTACCTGTTACCGGGTTGTGGCACCTTTCAGGTTAGGCGTGTTTTTGACCTTTTTTCTATTCAGTTATATTTGTTAGTACTTTTCACCACTTTAATTTTTCTATTTAGAATTCAATTCATGACTGTGGTTGGGTTATAGTTGTTCATTCTTTTTTTATCCTTTTTTACTCTGCACTTCTTCATTGGGGTAGTTACGGCTCGAGACTGGAAGGGTCGGGTCGTGACAAGTGGTATCCGAGGTGGTTCGTTCCTTGGAGCGTTTTTTGGACATCCCTAAAAAACAAATTTGTTGGGATTTATGGAAATAGTGTTGATGTGTATTGAGAGAGGATCTTAGGACAGGGATTCTAGTGATGGTATAGGTGGCCGACGTATCCATTCACCAGAACCCTGATAACCCTCTAGTCGACTTGGCACGCTGAGACACTAGTTGCGCGGAACTATGGGAGATGCATCCTGTAGGATTGAGTCTTTGACTATAAATTTTGAGTCAGCTCCCCTTTGTAATTAATAATATATATATATATATACATATATATATATATATTCTCATCTGGTTGTGGTAATCCTTGGTAATTTTCTGGATGCCCCCACGACAGCAGCAACCTAGGTTACCCTCTCTAGTTCAAGATGACGACCTGGCGAGCGATGAGGCACAAGTTCAGGGACATTTACATGATCCCCTTATGCCCAATTCTTTATGAGTAGCACCTCCACCTATAGAGTGGCAGTTATTACTGGCAACATAGGGCGAGGTTGAGTGCAGACATAGCGAGCTCCGAGACATTCAACATCAGCGACTGTAGAATTTCCGAAGAGACCCTGATCCTCAAGCAGTAGAAGACTGTATAGAGTCTGTGGAACAAATTTTCAGGCTGTTATTGGCACCAGCAGACTAGATGGTAGCCCTAGCTGCCAACCTTTTCCTCAAGACGGTCGGGCGTTTGTGGGGCTTGGATAAGCTTGCCTACGATGAATCATCTCTCACATGGGATAGCTTCCAACAGCTCTTCCAGGAGGATTACCCGCTATCTTGTTTACGCTCCGTTCAGATTTAGGAGCATATGGAGCTGAATCATGGGGGGATGACCATGGCGTAGTAGTCAGCCCAGTTTACCTATCTAATACGCTACTCGCAGGATATTGCCAGCGATAGTTACTTCCAAGTGAGTATGTTTGAGCAGGGTCTTCGTAGGGAGATCTATGCTAGTGTAGTACCCCTATGCATCTATACTTATGTTGGGGTGCTAGAGTAGGAACTCATGACAAATATCTTCTTGGATGAGGGACGCCAGCTATCAGGGCCTAGTAGTGGACACTTCAGAGTAGATTCTTTGGTAGCAGGCAGGAGACAGAGAGCAGAGCCTCAGTCGAGGAGGCCCCTCTGTGAGAAGACTCAAGGGAAGGGTCGTACACCTATATGGTGTCATAGAGCATCAGGGTAGTCAGGATAGAGTCAGTTCTATGCCTGTGACGGATGGGGTCACCTAGCACAGGATTGCCCGACCCGGCATACCAGGCAGCTGTGGCAGGCAGTGGGCGCACCAAAACGACAGAGGCAACGCCATGACCAGGGATCCCCCAGTCGAAGACTGGGTGGCCATTAGGTAGGCGAAGAAGGCAGAGAAGAAGGACCTGGAGGTGGGGGATGGATTTTCGTGGTCCTTCCACCACCACCACCGAGCGGCCCACGCCAGGCTTCGGGAGCTAGTGGTAGGGGCCGCGGGAAGCTACAGGCTATGGGTGTTCATCACCCCCATCCCACAAGATGTTCTGAGGTACACTTTTTGTTTAATATATTCATTCTATGGTTCTAGTAGAAATAGGAACCCACCACTCCTTTATATCTCTGCTTTTGGTACGGGAGTTTGAGCTTCAAATAGAGGCACGGACACCTGCACTTAGCCTCGAGGTTCCTACGGGAAGTGCCTCATTGGTGAACATTATCTGCAGTTAGTGTAAACTATCGTTCAGAGGAGATATTTTAACGTGGTACCTACACGTCATCAAGATGGAACATTATGATTTCATATTGGGAATCGATTGGATTTCCATGGTTAATGCCCAAATTGACTGTTAGCGCAGACTATTCATAAGCGTCCATTTTGATGGGATAAGGTTCACAATACTTGGTTAACGATACCTCATGGAAGATCAGACATGTACTCTGAGCAGCACACCGCGACCTTTTTCTCACCAGTTACCGAGAATGGCTGTCAGAGCAGCAGATGCTACATGCACCTGGATCCCTACTATTGTAGAGGACTACATGAACATCTTTCCCGAAGATGTCCTGGGAATACCTCTGAGGTGAGTGATGGAGTTCTACATTGACTTGCAGCCGAGGAAAGCCCCAAAATAATTTTTAGAATATCGAATGGTGTCCACCATGCATTGGGAGCTACAACTTCATTTGGAGGACCTTCATGATAAGGGATTCATCCGGCCAAGTGTGTCACCATAGGCAGATCCGGTTTTTTATGTGAATAATCCAGATGGGAGTCCACAGCTCTGTGTGGATTATAATCACATGAATCAGGATACAATAATGAACAAGTACCCATTTATGAGGATCGACGACCTCTTCGACCGGTTGAGAGGTGCTAAGAAGTTCTCCAAGATTGATCTTCGATCCGGCTACCACCAGTTGCGTGTTAATGAGACTAACATCCAAAAGATGGCTTTCTGTTATCATAATGGGAATTATGAGTTTATGGTGATGCCTTTTGGCATGATGAATGCCCCCACTCTTTTCATGGAATTGATGAACCAGATCTTCCAGCCACACTTGGACCAGTTTGTGCATTTCTTTATTGATGACATACTAATCTACTCTGTGACAGATGAAGAGCATGTGGAGTATTTCGGGATGGTCCTAGACTTACTTAGAGAGCACTAGTAGTATGGGTAACTCTTGAAGTGTATGTTCTAGATTCTTGAGGTTTACTTTCTAGGTAATGTCATTACAGAGCAGTGATTGGCCATATATAATGAAAAGATTGAGGCAGTTCTTGCCTGGGAGCCACCCAAGAATGTGTCAGATGTGTAGAGCATCCTTGGTTTGGTAGGGAACTATAGGTGGTTTTCGAAATATTTACCCAGGATTGATTCCCCTCTGACTACATTGACGTGGAAGGTAAAACTATTCACCTGGACAGATCAGTGCCCGAACTCCTTCGAGGAGTTGAGACAGAGTCTGACTAGTGCTCTAGTGTTGAGGCTACCATAGGAGGGCGTTGAGTTTGTGGTGTATTGTGACGCTTCAAAAGTTGTTCTCGGGTGTATGCTGATGCAGCAACGGTCAGTGATTGCATATGGGTTGTGGCAGTTGAGGCCCCATGAGCAGAATTATGTGACTCATGATTTGGATCTGGTAGTTCTGGTCTTCGCCCTGAGGTTATGGAGACACTACCGTATGGGTGAGAATTTTTTGGTCAACTCAGACCACCATAGCCTCAAGTACATCTTCAATCATAGGGATCTGAATCTGAGACAGAGGCACTGGCTGGTGTTTCTGTAGGAATATGATTTTCAGATAGTATACGCTCCAGGGTAGGGAAATGTAGTATCATATTCTCTTATCATGATGTCTGAGGATCGTTTAGTGCGGGAATATTTGGAGCAGTAGGCTTCCCTAAGGATTACCTTGGTGGAGTATGAGGGTACACATTTTCTGCAGTCGATGGTGTTGAGTCCTTTGCTCCTTGAGAATGTGAGAGAGTCCCAATTGGGGGATGTCGATAGCGAGTTACTGTGTGATCAGATATCCATGGGCAATGCCCCTGCTTGGTATTCTGAAAGAGGGAATCATAAGATCTTGTTCCATGGGTGAGCTACAGTACTAATGGAGATGCGGGAGGAGGTGATTTAGGAGTTCCACACATAGACCTTGGTTGTAAATCCGGGTGTGGGGAATATGTACAAAGATCCTCATTAGTTGCTTTGGTGGTCCGACATGAAGCGGAGCGTAGATGGGTTCATTTCTCGGTGACTTACTTTTCAGCAGGTGAAGGCAGAGCATCAGGTTCTGACAGGGTTTTTGCTGCCCCTTGATATCACGATGTGGAAGTGGTATGGCATATCTATGGACTTTTTCACAGGACATCCACGCACATCGATGGTCCATGATTCCATTTGGGTGATAGTGGACCGACTCAAGAAGTTGGCGCACTTCCTTTCCATATTTGATCAGAGTTCGGTGGAGAGTCTAGGGTAGGTGTATGTTCGGGAGATCTTCTTCATTCATGTAGTACCCTTGAAAATCATCTCTGAACCCGACACATGGTTTATGTCATGTTTTTCTCAATGCCTACATGAGGGATTCGTGACTTGGTTGTGGATGTGTACATCTTTTCAACCCCCTATGGATGGGTAGACTAAGCCCACTATCCAGGTGTTGGAGGATATGCTCAGAGCGTGTGTATTAGACTTTGGGCAAAGCTGGGGGGATCACCGGCCCTTGGTGGAGTTTGCGTATAACAACAGTTTCCACTCTACTATTGACATGGTACATTTTGATTCCCTCTACGGGATACCCTATAGTTCACTATTGTGCTGGAAGGAGGTCAGGGAGACCTCCCTCGTGGGACCAAAGTTGGTTCGGGTGACGACAGAGAAGGTACAGGTCATTCGTGAGTGGATAAGGATGGATCAGAGTAGACAGAAGTTCTACACAAACCACCATCGCAGGCCTTTGGAGTTCGAGCAGGGGGACAATTTCATTTTGAGAGTATCTCAGTGGCGTTGTACATGGAGGTTCGGTTGGGGAGGAAAACTATTCCCAAGGTTCATTGGTCCCTTAGAGATCGTGTGTAGGGTCGGTGAGGTTTCCTAATGTCTTTCTCCACCCCCACAGCTAGAGAGGGAGCATGACGTCTTCCACATGTCGCAGTTGAGGAAATACCTGCATCACCCCACGCATGTTATCAACTGTGGGGAGCAGGACATCGAGGATGTAGCCACCATTGCAGAGAACCCTGTGTCTATTGAGGACGGGAAAGAGTAGACACTTTGTGGATAGACCATTCCTTTTTTTCGTGTGCTGTAGAAACACGGGAGGCTATAGGAGAGCACCTGGGAATGGGAGAGCCAGATGCATGATCTATATCTTGAGTTTTTTTTATTTATGTTTTTTGAGGATGAAAGACATGAAGGATGGAATTATGTAATAACCTTGGTTTTGGGCCTGTAATAATTTTAAATTTTCATGATGTTATTCTAGAGTAGGGAGATTAGACGGCGTGTGATTATGTGCCCTAGTGTGGAGGGAATTAAATTTTAAGTGAATTCAAACTATATAAGCCAAATAAATATAATAACTCCTAAACGGTTGATAGTATGGTAAAATTGAGGGCACTGTTGAGTCTGAATAATTTTTTTTTCCATTGGAGGGGTGTATCATTCTTGGGTATGACCCTTCTGTGGAAAACTCCACCACGGTTGTTTTCCTAATTTAGCGGTCATGGGCATGAACATTACAAGTTCTGAACGGAGGCTCAGAATAAAATTTGGAGACCACTGTTATGCTCAGAACGTGGATTTAACTCTTGAGGATGCTTAAACCCAGCCCGGCTGAATGTTCGGGTATGGGGCATACTGGTGGGTGTTAAAGTGATTCTCTACATAAAAATTTATCCCCCAAAATTCATTCACCCATTGGATTTTTCTCCCAGGAGGAAGCTCTCTCAACAATGGGATCAGATTCCATCAAGATTACCCTCCTCTCTGGCAGGGCTGTGGTGGCTTTGGCGGACCGTTCTGGACGCCATGGGCTACGCCCATCACGGTTGGAGTTTGCTTTTTCATTTATAAATTCCACATTTATTTCGAACAACATTTTCTGCATCTAAACACTGTCCAATAATCGATCGAAGAGGATAGATGTTTAGGGTTAGATCCGAGAATTCTAATACTCATTTTGGATCTAAATTATGAGTCTTGTGGCATCAATGGATGCCTAGGAAGGTTTTTAGCCGAATTTTGGGTTTTCCGACGGTTCCAGGGTTTTTCGGCGGCTCTGCGCGGCAGTCTGTTAGGCGATGGTTGTGGCGCGGGGACTCCACGATGTGGGAGGCATGGCTCCTAGGAGGTGGAATGGCGGGATCATGGGTGGTGGCACTTCAGGCATCCATGGCAGACTGGTGCGATGGGTGGAGGTCTCTGGTGCGGGGCGCGACGGGGGTCGCGGTATGCGATCCCGGTCGGGAGAACGAG
Organism: Viscum album; assembly: GCA_963277665.1. Taxonomy (NCBI): domain Eukaryota; kingdom Viridiplantae; phylum Streptophyta; class Magnoliopsida; order Santalales; family Viscaceae; genus Viscum; species Viscum album. The sequence continues at coordinate 495,031,275 of OY728123.1, read as the reverse complement.
ACCCGCCTTTGGCGGGTCTCCGCATGGGACAATGACCGGCCACGAGGGCCGGTTGGTGTGGGTAGACTATAGGTCAGTGGCTGGGGAATGCGGATGAGCTGTGGGGCAGCGATTCGGGACAGGCGGGCCGGTGCGGGCAGGCCCGGACCGGGTGGATCGGCCGGACCGGGCCGGTCCCGCCCTAAGGGGTTAGCCCACTTGTCTTCGGACACCCGTAACATTCACTACAGGTTTCAATTTCTAATTTTGTCTACAGAAGCATGATCCTTGGATCGACTTTATGTTTTTTATATGGTCTTATAGATTTTTAATTTCCGAGACAGGGGGCTCAGTGGTGCAACACACCGTTAAGTATTGTTTAGCGCCTCACCGGGATTCTTCTTTCAGATGGTGCGAACACATCTAGAGTCCCGTTAAGGTGTTGTCAACTGCATTGTGACCCTATAATCAAGATGAAGATGTCCAGGGTGGTTTCAGGTGTTGATGCTGGAGATGAGGCATGGGCCCCACAGGCCGTCTTTTAAGTTGTGATTTGCGTTTTGTGACCTTTTCATCGGACATTCATTCGGGCGAATGAGTAGTCGTTTCAGCGTTTTATTTCAAGAGCATCGCGATGGCATAGTTCACCCGATCTCTTTTGGGACCAAGGTGTGGGGCCCATGAGATTTCGTATGGTCATAAATTCAATTGGAATAACTTTTCCTTGGGAGTCCGTTTCAAGCGAGTAAATAGTCTTTCTTGCGTGTTTTTTTGTGAGGACTGCGATGGTGTTATTAGTTTGGTCATGAGGAGCCTATTTCTAGATCTAATTAAATTTAGAAACATGAAATGGTGTTGGTCTCATGTTAATTTGACACAGTCCAAACCAACACACTTTAGCGATGTTACTTTCACCTTGTAATGGTTCAGGCAGTGCAGAAATATCAGTCGAGTTCAACGTTTACCCTCCTGTGGGACTAGGTAGTGGTTTACCCACCAGTGTATCAGGGTTTACCCTCTAACAGGTCTGGGCATTGGGTTTACCATTGACCTTAGGGTTTACCCTCCAACGGGGTTGGGCAGATGGTTACCTGTTTACCTTAGGGTTTACCCTTCAGAGGGGCTGGGGAATGGGTTATCCATTGACTTTAGGGTTTCACCTCCAGCGAGGATGGGCGGTGGGTTACTCGATGACCTCTTAGAGTTTACCCTATAGCTCTGCTGTGCAGTGGGATACCTGATTACTTCATTCAGACTGAGCCTTTTTAATGTGTCTAGTCAGTGACTACTCTCTGTGATTACTAGAGCGGGACCCTTTGTTTTACAGTTTAGCAATGAGACAGCTTTGATGTGTAGGTCTGATGGGAATCACTGATGGATATCCTTTGAACTGTTGGAGAATTTTGTTGTGCTGATCTTGGAGATTGATATCCCATTGCACAGTCTTTTGGGTTTCCTATTGAGCATAAATATATATAAACACACTACTTTTGATCCCACTCCATGGGTTCAGTTACTCTCCTTCTAGAAGGGGTGAAGACAAACGAGGTATGTCATGTGCTTTCTGTGTATAGCTCCTCTTGGTTTCGATGATTCTACTTCCTTTATTTTGTTGGGTTGAGAAACACTCTTTCTATTGTAATCTTACACTTTTCATTGTTCTGTCTACTGCTCACTGATTTAGTACCTCCTTTCTTACTCCCAAGATCTTTCGGGGCATCCTACTGAGTATCGTAATACTCACCCCTGCTTGGCCTTTTCCCACACATGTTGTGCCCTTGCAGATGATGGAAAAGTTTATAGAGATTATGGGGGAGCATATAGGACAGAGGAGCATGGGCAGCGTTCAGTGGTCATAGTAGAATTTAAGTTGTGAGACTCACCAGCTGTTTAATTTTGTTTACCTGTTGCCGAGTTGGGGAACCTTTCAGGTTGGGCGTGTGTTTTCCCTTTTTTGTTCAGTTATCTTGTCATTAATTTTCACCACATTAATTTTTCTATTTATATGTTGATGCATGACTGTGGTTGCATTATAGTTGTTCGTTCATTGGTTTTAATTTTTACAATTCTCTTCTGCATTTTGTGGGTTGTGTTTACAGGTAAATAGGACAAGGCACCCCCTGAGATTTTTACGCCTTCGGTTCTTGTCTCCAGCCCTTGGTCTATGGAGGCGGGATTGGGGTATCTACGTCTCGGGTCTGAGAGGGTCGGGTCGTGATAGTGACAAATAATCTTACATGACATTCCTTATTTTCTCAAGTTCCACACAGAAGATGGGATTTTTCATCACTACATTGACAAGGGAATGACCCTCAGAGCATTGTGAAATACTACTCAGAGATAACATTATTGGGGAACACCAACATATAATGGAGTAATGTGACAGATTATAGAAAAGGGTAGAACCTATTTATCTTCATAATATAGACATATAGAGGTAATCCATGACTCTCAACAGGAGATATGCTCTTGTGATAGAAAAAAATTATAGCCATGGTGTTAGATATCATGGTGAAGTGTCTGGGAGGAACATTATAATTTCTCATACTTTCCAATAATTTTGTAATGGGGGTGTAGGTTATTGACCTATAATATATTAACTTTTATGGTATTAAAGAACTCCTACATTAGGTAGATCACCATCATAAATTGGATCATTTTTTCATCTGTCATTGATGAGTCTTCTTCTTGGATTCCTTCATGTGAGCGACAAGGTCAACATTCAAGGGGATGTGGGTTTCATTGACATGGGATTTGTTCCTACCTTGGAGTGGCCTTTGTGATAAAAGAATTTTATCCAAGTAGAGCATGTTTATTTTCTTGATCCATTTGTTCAAATGGTTAGGGGTTTTTTTCCACATGACCCTCTTGGATGATAGTATAGGCTTGTGTCTTCTCTAGTGTGACATGTTGATGAGGCACCACACTTATGCGGAAGAAACTATCAGTACCTCTAGAAGGAACTATTATCATCACCATTATGATATCATGGAAAGTATGCAGCATGTGTGAAGGAATTTTTTCGTCCATTTCACCATTTTCGTGATGTTCAAGTAGACCTCAGGGATTAGAATAGGGATATATTCCCCTTCCATATTTTGAGTTGGGGTATGTTCCCTATACATTAATCCATTTCATTAAAATTGATATTGATAGTACTCTTGTGAGGGGGTAGATAGTTGGGTCTCCCTCCTTGTTTCATAGGTACATTCTGAATTACTTATCTGGGGCTTCCAATTGAATTATTCAGAGGTCATAATGAATGCAAGAAGGTCTGTGAACTTGTTTGAGGTTTTCCTCCAAACATGGATGGAAGTATTCATCGAGTGTTGTGAGAAAAGATGACATATTATCTAGATTTTTGTTGTAAATTTTAAGTTTATTCCTACATTTTGAATCTTGATTTTAATGGAGAGCATTTTTGGATTCTTCTAGATGAGCCTACTGAATAGTTGTATTAGGGTAGGAGAGTGTATTTTCCAACTCACAGTTGTCCACCAAATGTGATTTTTTGGATTCTATTGTAGGTAAGGGGTGTTTCCATGATTCATTTTCACAGGAATTAGTCCCTGATGGGTTGTATTGTGCCCCCTAGTTGGGATTTCTGGGGTAGGTCAATCAGGGATAAAATAATCATCATGGTATGCGTTTACTACAAAATGACATTTTTGGTGGTCATTGCTGGAAAGAGACCTTTGTATGGATCCCTTTGACTTGTGAGTGTGGAAGAATATGGTAACCTGATCAACCAACCAATGGTAAGGGAGGGATTGGTTATTTCTTTATGGTTCCAGGTTATCGAAATGACTGAATATAGTTATTGGTTCTATCTACCTTAGTACCACCGGTCGTCATTTACTAGATGATCGGTGTGAATTCATGAGGAAGATGGCATGTCGAGTAGCCTCTAGTGTCGGAATTGTACAATTTTTATGATAATCCCCAAAAAAATTGAGACCCTATGTTTAACATACTAGGTGGGAGGTGGGTTCCTCTACATGGAAAATTACCCAGTCTAAACATTAGTTAGCTAATAAATCTGTGAAATCACAATGGACTTCATTAGATTATTGGAAGCCCTGATAAGATATACTAGATGGTTGAAAAACACAAACAGGGAAACAGTGTCAAAGAATCATCTCATTGAAATAATAAATGAAGGATTTATTATCTTATATAACACTCTTCTATCTTCTAAAAGGTGAATAATATATTGGTTACCAAATCATTATTATTATTATTCATATTGGTTCCAATGTTTTTTTTTATAGAAATTGGTAGCTTGATGAATGATTTTTGGATGTTTAATTTTGTAGAATCAATAATATCAGGATAACAGTTGAAACCAATTACAAAGGATTTTATTTGTGGAATTGGAAACACCATGTATTTATATAACCATTTTAACAAATGGACATTCATTATAAAGTAAGAAACTCATTGGTTTGTTTGTCCAATGTTACTTAAAAACTTTTGTTGGTCAATAGGATGGTTGTTGGTCTCATAAATAACTTTTGGTGGCCAATTTTCTTAATATGGTACTATTTATAGTTTTAAGAAATATTCAAGAATCCTTCATTAATTCACAAGTGTGGCATATGTTCACCCTTATTTAACAATCAATTATAAGAACACGTGGAACATATAATCCACTTTATGAATTCTAGGTTCTTTATCAAGGAAGATATCTGAATATATCAGAGGTTATCCATAAATGGTAACATTTTATATACTAATTAGTGATTTTTTATTATTATGACAAATTTGGTTTTCAGCCACATTGTGGGGTAATGTAATGTGTATCTTCATCATAGGAGAAGAGAGTTGTTTTGAAATTAGGATTGAATACTTTTAAAGGGATTCCAATATTTCCATTTGAAAGGAATATGAACACACATAATTCGATGCTTTATTTGAAGCCACACAATATATTTTAATGTCTTATGATAAGGACCAAACCATAGTATTTAATGTCATGAGGAACGGTTGTTTAGGTGAAGGCATATGGATATAGTCTGATGTGGGACTACAACGGGGAGACCTACAAATCAAGGTTGGGATATGACCATCCAGATTGAATTTGACCCTAATAAGAATCTATGATAGATATGATGGGGTTAGATTGGGTTATTGGGTTTAGAACACAAGGGTTATTCTATTGTATCCTATGTGTATGGGAATCAAAGGCCATGTAGTACGGTTGTGAGTAATGTCATCTACAGAGGCCCATAACATATCCTCATGGGGGAGTATGGTTTTACTGAGAGAATTATGTTAGTAATTATTCCTATAATGTATTCCCTATGAAGGAGTTCACATGGAATGTTTCAAGTCATGTTGATTTGGAGGTAATTTGGGGGATTAAACCATTAAAGGAGGCATGTGGATATTGTTGTATGGGTTTTAATCCTAAGAAGGATGGCCAGGGATGATTTTTATTTGGGATTACTCTAGAGGATGATACTCATTGATATCAGGCCCCTTATTTGTAATGTATGTATCTGGAATGAATTATGTATCAGAGTTATCACATTTCAGAGCATTAGGGAATAAAAACTCCTATCGTATTGACGATGTGGATCATTTTGATTCTAGGATTGCCTCCATCCTATATTTACACATGTTTCATGACTAGGGTGAGAAAACATGGGAATTGAATCATCCAACAAAAAAACACATATCATATTCCTCTAATGAAAGATTTCAAGGGTATGACTCTTCCTTCATAGAAGTTTAACCTATATTGGGTCTGGGATATAGAGACTAAGGATGAAATGACGTTCAAGATATCTTTCCAGAAAGGATAGGGGCATACTCAATGAGGGATTTTGTGAAATTGGTTCTGTAAAAAGGGACTATGATCTAATTCCATGTTAAAAGAGAAATCAAGCATTATATTATCCCTCCTCGGATGAAACCAGAGGCTTTAGGTATTAGAGATTGAAAGGGGCGGACATGGTACAAGCCCTTGTACCCAAGGATGGGAATTCGTTAACTCCAACCCCAACATTCGGGTCCTTATGAATGTGGGAATAGAAATCCACTTCCACCTAAATGAACCTAAATATCAGTTGGGAAAATGGTAGGAAACATCATACTATATGAATTAAAAACCATATTAGTGATATTCTGGTGCTCCTTACATCATGTTTTTGCATGCCTAAAATCATCAGTAGAGGATTCACATTGGTCCTTCTTAGAAATTGGAGACGAAATAAGAGAGGTTATTCCATCAATGGCTTTGAAGTGGGACAAATCATATGATCACATAGGGTGGGGATAGGGGTGGAAAAGGGAGGTTCTATATAGTTAGGTTTAGAATGAGCCACATATGTCTCAAAAATACGGTGATTTTATCATGTGGACATAAGAATAGTGATTATACCTCAGGAGATAGACGATATATGAAAGAATACATTGGTGATGAATTGCTCATGCCTTCAAGGGTCTCCACAGGTGTTCACAGAAGTTGATCATGATGGTATATAGTAATAGAAGGATTCATTTCACTAGTTTCATTCCACCACTAGGGGTGAGGATCCTTAGTCTAGTTTCATTTATTTAAAAATTTAGAGTAATTTAGTTTCACCATCACACATCAATTACCTCTTATATAGGTTTGGAGGATCGCCAAGATGTTTTTGGATGAATTGGTTGAAATAATTGGGATAGTAGAATTTATGTTTGAATTTCGGAAGATTCATCCATAAAAAGATGACCCCAAGGTCCAATTTATTTGAAAATATGTGACCATGGGTGAATGGATTCTTTATATTAGGGGATCCACATGGGGGTGTCACATAGGTGTGTCTCACAACATGATGCTCTTTTCATCTATGATGGTTGATGCACAATAACCCTACACATTGATGCTACATAAGGGTACCTATGCAAAAGGACATTAGTGGATTTTTGATACCTGGAAATAATAATTAATCTTCTTCATTTCCATTTGAGTTATTTTCCTTTGAAAAATTTTCATCTGGGTGAAAAATTAGAGTTTCAATAGTTATAATCCATCATTGATGAAATGTGTGATGAAAATATCATTATTTTTTGACATCTTCCTCATTTAGAAATTATATCTCACATATAATTAAGAAATACTCTAAACTGATGATTTAGTATCTTTTATGACATTCCAAAAAAGAATCTTATATAATGATACTTGAGAACATTTCACCATAATCCATCCACACATGACTCCCTTCCTCAAAATGTACACTTCTCTTCATATCACAGGGAATGGATATGTAATGAAGTTTTGATATCATATTCAATGTGGAAACATTATTTATATATCATCAAGTGTTTTTTAACAAGAATGTGATAATTCATCAACATGTGAGAAATATCATAACAGAAACAAATTGGAATAATTGGATTTATTCAAAATGAATTATTGAATGACTCATAGTCTCAAATCAACAAGCATACTCCATGGTATATAATTGAAGATAAATAAGACAATATAAATGAGTCATGGTTGTGAAGTGAAAGTATATGACATATAATTGTGTCTTATGTGGAATCATAGGCAACAATAACCTAATGAATCAGGCATTTCAACACTATTCCCATTACAAAGAGAGCATAGGTTGAAAACACATATAACCTCATGGGAAATGTATACTATCCATGTACACTCTCAGGCTTGGGATAACAACCCATGTAGAATCATTTTGTTGGGATAAAAAATCAGGTACCCTCATTAGTTTTGGAAAAAAACTATGTATAGTATTTATCTTTGAATAAATATACTGGACCCTCTACAGACTTGGTTGAATACCTTTTTAACCTTTGGCGAATGGTCCAGTAACCCATAGACTATTTATCACTGGCCTACTATTTTACAAAAATATTGTTTAGGACTAGAGTAACACAATTCCTTAGGCACGTAACCCCATAAAACAAATCCATCTGATTGTTAGTGAGGGTGTAAGGAGGTGATAGTGGGGATTCATTTCCATTTTGTTGAAAAAATATAAATTGTATAAATGTAAATTAAATAGATGAATAGTGACCATAAAATATCCAGACAAGTAACACAATTACTTGAAGAACATTAGAAAAAATGGAAATTATAATCAATAAGATAAAACAAACCTTTTATAATGTAAAATATCATTTTTATCTAGTAAAACAAAACATTACATTCAATATTATGTAATACAAAATAACAGATAAGCATAATGGTTTTTCATGAATAACTTCAGTACACACATAAAATAAGTATATTGATATCTTGGAATATAAAAACTCAAATGTAAATCCATAGTCAATGCATGAACACAATTTACCTACCATTCATTGCATGATAATATTTCTCACTTGATAACTAAGGTCCAACACCTGATATTAGTCCATTACCTGATCAAAAAATCATAAAGTCTACATGCATCCCGAAAGGGTTATTTAGGGCATGGGAATAAATATTCGTAGACTACCAGCAACATGTTCATATATTACATCTATGATAATTGTGTGTGAAGATATAAATAAAACAGCACAAGGAAATCATAAAAGTAACATTTTTAGTTCGTAACTAGTATACCACATGAATCCATTTATATATATAGAATAATTTTTTTTCATATATATAATCATAGTGGTGATGACACATTGCATAAATCAGATGAAATCCATGGAAAAAGAACATGTTTAGTTCCCTCAATAAACTTTTTTAATGTATACATATCATCTTGATACTCCCGACACCTATAGTGTCATAATCAATATTAAAAAATCATAGAGGTGAACCAATACATTAATAAGATACCCCATAACATAGATAAAAATATCCCCATAATCATGATACCTGATGTCCCAATTCACAATAATGTATGTAAAAATAATAATAAACACCAGAAGAACAATAATTGAAATCCCAATGAATGAGGATATCCATCCACCTCAAATCCTGGACAATAAAACTCAATAAATATGGTTATAATCTTCCCCCAACTAATGGTATCAACACCCTCAATTGATGACTCATCACCATCCATGTTTATTTTTATGGAAATCACCTACAACTACACTGATTGTCAACACCGTCATAATTTATGACTAACATTGTCACCAACCTAGTGAGTGGACATCAAAACCTCATCATCTTATTCATTTCATTGTGGAAAAAACTACAATGACACATTATCCAATTAAGGTTAGTGGAACACACCGACAATGTACCTAATCTTAATCATATCGACCCATTATTCAAATGGTACCATGTCACTCACCCTAATGATCTACGTAATATTAATGTCCCTAGGTCAATTCCTACAACATGACAAGGACCAATCCACAATAAAAAATTTATGTTTCCAAAACAATTGATCAACATCACCTCATATGTAATAGACCTCTCCCAACATGAATAATCACTTCATCTCCGTCCATATTTTCATCACCACCTCAATACTCTTGTTAATATATTTACTTTCTCAAGTATCCATTTCAAGTAATACATATAATTAAATTCGAACTGAATTACCCACATGACCTAACATACAAATTTGATCCCAACCACTAAACCAACATTATTATTTGTAGTCACTGAAGAGAATACCCATTGAAATCTCTAATGGTCAATTGAAAAATTTTAATACCTGAATTAAATATTTATGGCCTCTCTAGGAAAACCAAAAAATGTTCTAAAGAACACACAAATAATATAAGTGTAAAATCCTAAATAAATATGCAAACTTCCTAACTCGTACTATAAGAGGTTCAATCAACTCATATATGCTTCGTACCCAATCTAAATCAGATAAAAATTAAATTTTAGAATAAAACAATCAAAAGATCGTAAAATGGATCACACATATTTATTTCACCAAATGGTTGAGAAAAGATGAATGGAGGGTACTGGATCAGATGCCATCACAAAGAAATTTTATTGTGATAAAGGAAAATTCGATCAATGAATTGATGACAAAATTTTATTAATACAATGTGAAGGATGAAAGGGGCTCCCCTATATATTCATGCATGTTGAGAAGAAATGTTGTGGAAGAATGTTAATAAAAGGATGGGAAAATATTTAATTTTACCACTTTGGGTGACCAGTATTTTTTGGCTAACTATGTGTTAACCGCACAACACCAACTGTTTATAAAGGACACCATGCATGGTTAGCCCGCACCATTTTCCAAACCACATTCAAACCATGATTTAGGCCTCTAATAATTAAAATGTATTCCATGAAAATCCATGAACCACCTCCTGTATGGTTCTTATAACCATTATCATATCCCATGGTGGTACACCCAGTTTTCTCAAAGAATTATCCTCAGTATGTGTGCAATGAAAAGTTGTGTTTTTCTCCACATGAGAACATAAAACTGACTCGAACCCATGAAGAACATGACATACATTAAAATCTATCTAAAAAGGCCTTGTGTTATAGGATCAATAAGAATTAGATTCTAGTGACAGTGAAACTATATTTCATAATATCCAAACTACAAAAATGTAAACAGGTTGAATAATATGAAAATATCATAAAATATGGGTTTATATACTCCCATAATTATCATATCTCATCCTCATTATAAAAACCATTTACATTTTTTTAAAATATAAAAATATCATTAAAATCCACTAGGTATATCGGTTCCATGGTCACTAGTTCAACACTCCCAAGGCACTCCCAACCATAAGAGTTACCTACCTGGTCACATCCAAACCAAAAGTATTGTTTGATGATGGTCCATAGATAATCCATTGACTCAAATTTCATCCCATGACACATCATCACATTGGAACATTATTTGGATCTATAATTGATATTGTGTAAAATATGACACCAATAAAGTTCCATATATCATCAGATGGGTTCCTTCTTCCCATGTCGCAAATGGAACCTTTGAGGCCCTGTGTCTCATCAGATGACCCAAAATATCCGACATAAAATATAAATATGCATGACCGCGTAAAATATTATGATGATTATTAATCTCATACAAACAATGTATTAATTTTTTCTGATATTAATTCCCAATTCACCTCAACCCATATATATATGATGCATTTGATATGATTACCACATATTAAATAGAATCTGTTTAGTCAAAAAAACAACTCATCACCCTTGATCAATTAATTATGACCATGTCTATAAAGAGTGAAACCCAAAAACAAAAAGATACATAGTAATGTATATTATGATTATATACTGCTAACTATAGTCATCTCCCCAAAATACTCTAGACCTGGAATATCTACCACGTGCACGAGGCATGATTTATGATTACTTAAGGCATGGACCCCTTACAACACTACAATATCCATCAGTAACAAACCCAACATCTTGGTCCTACTATAACTTCCATAAATTATATGTGTAGTGGAATCTCTTCTATCAACATTTGGAACATATAATAGCCTAACCTCAGATGGATGATTCATCCCTACTCCCTAGATCTTGACTATCTGAGAAGGAATCATACAGAACCTTTTGAGATTCTAAACCAAGATACATACTCTATACTCCAACATTTCCAGATCACGTTCTGTCTGTATGTGACCCAATTTCCTACCCAATAATACTATAATAAATGATCCACTACTCAATGTTATGGTCGAATATCTCGTATGGATACCATACTGGGATCCCTCTCGTCACTACTTCCTATCTGAGGAATTTCCACTATAATCACACGATACTACAACCTAACTCTGATATTATTAGTTTTTCAACTTCCCTTAACTATCCTCACATCATTTACCACCACTAAAAATGTGGATAATATTAATATGTTTACCTTAACCCTAATGGAAGGTCATAAACTATCCTTGAAACACCTCACTATCGTTCTGTAATTTTCTACTGCAATGGGAGAAAAACAAGATATTTGTGTGAATGTAGCTTCACATTCCATACGGAACATGTCTCCATGCTTTAGGTTTACGGTCTCACTATCTCTCTCAGATGAAAACATCTTCGAGATGAAGTTCTCAAGGAACCTATCCTCGATTAATTTAATTCAGTCCTTTTTCCATGAATTATTGAACACATATTTACCACTAGAGCTTATACAAACCACTTTTAATGTATTTCACCATATTCATTATTTCTCATAGAGGGGTATCATGAATGTTGAAGTCTATTTTCAATGACTCTATCAAGTTATCATCCTCATATGGTCCAATCTCACCCCGAAATAGTGATGGGTGTTGTGATGAAAACTCTATAGTTACATATTGCATGGAAGGATCTACACCTTGATATCCCATTTTAAACCTTTGGATGACATGAACTAAACTCTCACTGAGTATCTCATAAAGACACAAAAAAATATTTAATATTTAATGGTTGTACCACCAATTCTAAACCATGTACCATTACCTATAATTGTGTCTCATTATAATATTGACACTCTAGGGGATCATCATAACTCTCATGGGATTAAACCTTTAAATTCTAATTTCGTGCCAAATAAACACCATTATCATTCTCCACCGGAAGACATTTTGGTGGAATTCCACTGTCTAACAATAAAATGATTAGAAAGACCACAAATATATTTATAATATCACATATTGGGAATGAAATAATATGTATTATAGCCTCACAACACTTACACTCCCCTACGTCACCATGTCATAAAACATTAGACCTCATGGACCCTTACCAACCCTTATCATTGTCATGTATCATATGTAAAAAACCTACTTTCTCCAACCTACCGCCATTGGGGTCATGTATCAAGTATCTTTCGGTCACATGGAACCACATCATCCCATAATGTGGTTAAATTTCATATCTAATATGAGGTAAATTAGTAAAATTCTACGAAATTGATGGTATGTTGGAAAAAATTATTTAGCATAATTTATTTGAGACATAAAATGACACACCACAATCAATTTTTATTACAACACATATTACATTCATGACCATATTTCTAATTACTATAGTAATATCACATTTGTCAATAATCGAATTAAAACCACATTCCATAGATGAAATACTAAAATTCCACTAAAAATTGTCTTTGAAGATGAACACAATTTTTCATCCATTATTGACACATTAAAAATGCAGGTCTAAATTAGTGAAATCTGGTTTTTGTTAGAATGTAATGGAAAATGAGACACAACATATTTCTAAAATATTATAACAATGAATAAGAACATCTTCATTTACATATCATACCCAGGTAAAAAAATATAGATAAAAATATATATCATGTACAAGTGTACACCTTAAGGTTGTAATAAATACAACTATAAATAGTAAATGTTGAAAATCAATTTCCCACCCCTGAAAACATGATCAATTCCCCTTTCATTGGGATACTGGAACCTAAACAAAATATTTGTACAAAGTTGTGAAAAAATCCAATTATTATGTCTACTATATCCCAAATAGTAAAACCAACTAAAAATAATACTAATTGATACCATTAGTAGAAATTTTAGAGCTACTATTTATTCAGGTCATGAACTCCTCTAATTCCATTTATATCACGATAACCCATTTTCCCATTTCAATAGGTATCTGGGTTAGAGTGCCACTTGTTATTATCCTTGACTTCTCATACAATGAAGGATTCCGACCAGTATTGGTGGTCTAAAAATGTGATAGTGTATAGGGTATACCCAATGGTGGTAATAATTATAATGTTCAACATGTAAGTGAGATTATGGAAGATTGAACATAATGTAGTGGGTCCAATTACATGAAACTGATGAATCACATATAAATAGTGGAGAAATTATCAACTTTATCAGGAAATAAATATTTAAAAGAAAAAAAAATTAGTTACTAAATCAAAATATTCCATCACATATTTGGTTATAAAAAAAGTACATAATAATGAGGGTCACTAGTGGAAGACCTCATGAAAATTCATATAATAAACATGAATATAAAATTGAATAAAAATACAAAAAATTCTAATGTATAGATGATTTATCAACCCATGGTACTTTCCATAAATATCATGCTACGAAATATGACACAATAAATATGGTCTACCACATGAGCATGGTCCCTAACGTCATCAGAAAATCATAATGCCTACACATGTTCCATAGAGACCTTGCTATGGGTGACAATAACTCTCATTAGCAAACCACCATTGTGTTCCTATCATGCATACATGATAAAGAAGGTGTATAAATATATAAATATATAATAACACGAACAAAATATAACTATCTATTTTTTATAAGAATCATTATACCACATGGAACAAATTATATAATTTTAAAACAATTACCTTTCTTCAAATATATAACTATTAGTGATAGGATCCTGAAATAAATCCTAATGAATCCCCATATGATTAATAAGATATAAAGACTATAGTAATATCCTAAATACTATCTCAAGTATATTGTTCCCATTGATACATCTTATTATACAATAAATTTAAGGGTTTCCCATAATCACACACAAATATGTACCTAGTCTTGTGGAGCTCATCTCAAAAAATACAACTCAACTCGTAGTTCGACCTCCTAAGTCACAATTATGTATTTCCTAAAAAATTAAAAAAAATATTCTCAACATCCAATGTTTAATGACCAAGGATATATGTCATCCCAATATCCTATTCCAATAGTCTCAAATAATAATGAAATCCTTGGGCCTGAGTGGATAGTCTTAACACCATAAACTGATGGCATCTCACCGTACACATCAAAATCTATATGAATAACCTCCAACCTCACTTATGATCAACATAATCCTATATAGGAACTAAAGGAGTCATCTACCCATATATTTGGTTAACACCACTGCATCAGTTGAATCATATATATGTGTAAACAACTCAAACGGTGTGTTGACCAATCCCAGTTAGTGGAAATCACCAACAAAGCACCTACTACACTTCATCATACCACCTTGTTCAATTCAAACATGTATCTACTCCTAATGGTCAATACCTTCTGATCTTGACATAGATCATGTCTGCAACCTGATGACATTATCTCCCTAATTTAAATATCATGTCACTCAACATAAGGATCAACATCAACTCATATATATCGGGCCTCACCAAACATGAAAAAAATATTAACATTATCTAGGTGGTTATTACCACATAATTCCTTAGGTCATTCCCAAAATGTTATCTTGGAACCAACACAAGTAATAAAAATAATTCAATTTAATTTAACCAATCCATCCCATGTGGTTCGTGCATCTAACACATCATTAACATGAAAATTCATCGAGGAGAAACCCCAGTACATTTGAAGTGGTAAATTTTATATTCAATAGAAAATAATTAATTTATTATGGTATATGTCGGATAAAAAAATAATTAATGGAGTAATAATCGCAAAAACATGATAAAAATCAATGATACATCATAGAAACAACTAAATCATTTTGGTAGATATGTGGTCATCTAATATTTTACTCCAACCTGAGCCAAATCCATAAGGAAATGTATTTTTATATTAAAACATTGAAAATATGAAAAAATTGATACAATAGATTTAGCACATCATATAGAGTTATAAATGAATACAGGAGGGTAGTTGTTTTTTAGACATATCTATTTGACTCGAATGAAACCAATGATGGTAGGATCAAATATCTGACAAAGAACATGTATCACTACCTAAGTGATGAAGAAATGTTGGGATCTCATTTTCTGTGTACATGGTTAGAGAAGATAAGATGATTAAATGATATAAATATTATGAGGGTAAATTTTGGTATCTTTTAAATTTAACTAACACATATGGTTTGGTCACGTGGATTGTCTTAGAATGAGCTAACCATGCAATACCCACTATCAATATAAAATTATAAACGCGATTGACAAGAAATGTTTTCCAAACCATGAAAAAACAATTACTAAGGCCTATATTAAAGATAAATAATTACCCACTTGACCATGTGACCTGTATTTTATTTTATTTATAATCCCAACATAGATCAAATATAGGTCCTCTTGTATTTTCCTTGGAGGCCACACAGTTTTCCCAATCTATGTTCCTATATATAAACACCCTTAAAAAATGTTAACATTAAACACACTCATATACCACTAAAATAATAATGAATCTTTAAAATCATTAAAATTCATATAAAATTTTACATTAGGTGAAAGAAATATCAAAATTTAGTTCTGATGATCAATAAATGGGTTATCCTAAAAACCAATCTCCTAAAATTCAAACAGGATGAAGAATTTCATCGAATCCAAAAGCATGTGTCATTTAATTTACCATACATGGATTTGGATACTAAAAATATAACATTCAGAACTCATTATACATAAATCAATATCTTATTAATTTGAGGGAAATATAGGACCCCACGCATTAATAATAATTTTCCATTCATTTCTATTCTATAAAAATATGAAAAAATTAATATTTCAAACATCAATTAATTATATTTTATAAAAGAGTCGGATTTCATGAGAAAATTCAATGAAAATTTCAAACAACAATAATATAAGTATTATAGATGGTGGTCTGGTATCATATCAATTATATAAAAAATAGTGAATTAAAGATTTTTAAAAAGATGGGAAATATATTTTTATAATACTTTGTTAAATATATTTGAATAATATATCTGGAAATAAAAATATTATTTTTAAAAATAAATAAGAATTGAATATATTTGGAAAATAAAAGACATATAAGAATTAATTTCCATTGTAAATAATTTTTTTAAATAAATAATATTTTTCTGATATAATATAACAATGAAAATATATTATAGAATTTTTGTATCATTTCTAAATAATATAACATCATGGATCATGTTCAAATATTTTTTTAAAAAGTCTAATGTACAGTTTTTTTAAATTCCTTTAATTTTATTATTATATGATAAATAATAGATCCTTGAATAAGGAAAAATAAAATCTAATATAAATTAATAGTGTTACATAAATAAAATGATCATGTAAGGATATCCATTTAAATATTTAATATATCATTGTTGAAATACCACATAATAAAAAGTGATAATGAAAATTATTTTGAAAATAATAGAAGTGTAATATAAATGCATCATGGGATAAAAAATAATTAAGTATCCAAATATAATTTATAACATTTGTGAGATTATATAATATTGACATGGAAGAACAATCGTCGTTATAGGTAATGAGAATTTACTATTTCAAAACATTTATGAGGAAGAAATTCATCAATGATGATGAATTAAATCAACGATTTATCTTAAACCAAAAGATATTTAATCATATTATTATCTTAAAATAAGATAGAATCATAATGTGAAACAATTGAATAAAATTATTCATCATTCATCAATAAAATATGTTGACTCAAGAATAGCCCATTATAACCTAAAAAATATTTTAATTTGAAATTCCATGAAATAGTGAGATTAAAATTGAACATCAAATAATAATAATAATAAGATATATTACATGATATTACATATCATATAGGTAGAAAACACACAAACTAAATGAATTTTTTTATAAATTTTTTTTGTCTCAATGGAAGAAAATTAAGATGAAAATTAAATACCTTAATACCCACTTCTCAAAAAATTCTCAAAACTCTGGGAAATCTGAAATAACATACATGATAAATTATATTTGAAAATTATTAATACCTATGAACAATTATATATGAAATTTAATGTAATTTATTATAAATAAATTCTTTTCTAATA
Source organism: Viscum album (assembly GCA_963277665.1). Lineage (NCBI taxonomy): Eukaryota > Viridiplantae > Streptophyta > Magnoliopsida > Santalales > Viscaceae > Viscum > Viscum album. The sequence goes on along the minus strand of OY728123.1, from coordinate 495,013,667 downwards.
ATTAATTTCCACCATCACATGTTATAATAATAATTTTTTGGGTTTTTAAAGTTTTTATAATGGTGGTTTCTATTCAATTTTTAAAATTTAATGTTTATAAATCCATTAAAAATATTGGTTTTTTAATTGGTGTTTGTAAATTATTTTTATGTTTTTACCTTAATTTCATGCTTATTTTTGTTAAGGTTCATTAGGGTGATGATTTTAAGGATCTTGTTAATTAACATGGCAGGCCTAAAGCACAACAAAACATGGCCACGCCCGATCCCAACACTCTGGAAGATAGTGGACCCCCACAAATAAGATGATAATAGGCCCCACCTCAGACCGGCATAGATAACACATGTCAGGAACTATCCCCTACATGAAGAGGATTTAATTCGCCTCCCTCACAACTCGAACTGGCGACCATAGGATTATCAGCCAACCAGGAGTATTAACGAGCACCACTAGGACATTGGCTTAGTAGTACTCGTTAACGCTCCCAGTTGGCTGATAAGCTGATGGTCGTAGGTTCGAGTTGCGTCGGAGGAGAATTAAATCCTCGTCAGGCTGGTGATAGTTCTTTCCACGTGTTATCTTATCCAGTCTAAGGTGGGGGCATGTTATCTGCGTATGTGAGGGGGTCTGCTATCTTCCAGAGGGATGCGCTCAGGCATGGCCGAGTTTGGTTGGGCTTTAGGCCTGCTGAGTTCATTAACATGATCCTTAAAATCATCACCCTAATGAATCTGAACAAAAATAATCATGAAATGAAGGTAAAAACATTAAAATAATTTAGAAACACCAATTTAATAACCAATAATGTTATTAGATTTATAAAAAATAAAATTTTAAAAATGAACAGAAACCACCATTATAAAAATAGTAAGAACCAAAAAAAATGATGATCATAAAATGTGGTGGTGGAAATCAAATATTAGTAAAGAATTTATTTATAATAAATTACCCTAAATTTTATATATAATTGGTCATAGGTATTAATAATGTTAAAAAATAATTTATAGAAATATTCATGTGGTTGATTGAACTTACCCATACAAGAACATGTTATAATATATTGGTGAATATTGTATTTAACTCCATTATACTGAAAGAATTTCTATTAAATAATGTTAATAATTTTATTTTTTTATATGGTGGTGAATTTTTATTGAATTGAGTTGAATTAATAATATGTGATTAGAGTGACAAAAAATACATCCCATTTATGGAGGTGGAAATCCCAATATATGAACTGGAGAACCATTAATTTTCTATAGATGAAGATGAAAAAATGGAGTGGTTTATAGTTATAGAATATTTATAATTTTAGAAATATCATATTATTCCTCTCAATATTCTTTTAGAACAATCAATGTATGGTTATGATAAAAAATCAAGAATCCATTTATGATGACTATAGAATGCACATAAACATAATGATATTTTTATTTTTTAATATTTTAAAGGAAATATTTAAAAAAATATTATATTAGTATTATAACATTTTATAACATTTTCTCAATATATGATACTATAATTTTAATGAATTGATATGTTTGAGGTTGTATAAGGTAAAAATAATTAACAATGGTGGACTGTAAAAATTATTCCTATATAGATTACCCAAGGTACAATATTTCATAGTTCATAATTATTTATATAGTTCTATTTTCATTCCTTTACAATTCATTTCAATATTTTTTTGAATGAATTAGAGAAGAGATTTTTTTTGTATTTTTTATGAATAAAATTTAACATATTAATAATATATGAAACAATTATTTAAAATTTATATATTAATAAAAATGATTATTTTTTAATTTTTCATAAATATAAAATTATATTACATTCCATAGTCATCCATAAATTAAATTTATATACTTTCTCATTATGGAAGTAAATTTGACAAAAGTAATAAAGTGCTATAATTAATGGGTTACTATGGTAAGGAATGAAATTCTTTGGAATGATGTTGTTATTAGATATTTATAATTAATTTTTTTGTTTTTAAATGATGTGAATTTAATTTTAGGGGAAAATAATAAATTATAAAACTTTATAAAAAATAAATTTTTTAGTTCATTGATGGGGTCGATTCCACATACACATGGTCATCATTCTCATTTTCAATATAATATATAGAATATAGGAGTTTTATCATAATTGATATTTATTAATAGTTTTTTTCAAAATCCTTATATCAAATTAAATACTAGCATTTAATCATAAAAGTAATATATTTATTTAAAATGAATGAAAATTTTTATGGTACCAGTATATTACACATTATAGAAGAGAAAAATTCATTTTTTGAATGTTCTAATTGAACGTATAAAATTATTATAATACAAACAATATAATATATTATTATAATTATACTAATTATGTTATAATGTTAAAATGGATAGATTATATTTATTTGGAGTAGAAAATAAATAAAGGAAAATAAATAAATAAATGATTAATTTAGAGTTTTACTTTAATCCCATGAAGATGTTTTTTATTAAAATTGATTAAGAACATTATAGGTTTTCATTAGAGATAAATAAAACCTTTATGGTGTTTTATAGATAATTAGAAAGTAATTTGGGACAATTACATGAAAATAAATGAGTCATGTACTGTATTGAGATGTGGGTAGTTATTTTTTAATTATAGAGGGGAGTAAAATATTAGTAATAATAAAATGTACTTGTCACTATTCAAATGTTATATAGATCTAATAACGAAGAATAATATTTGGGAAAAGATATAGTCATGCAAAAATCAATCAAATTTTATTTAAACCCTTTTATAAAAAAATAGTATGATAATATTAATTTTTTCAATTAATAATTTTTGTTTTTATCATGGTAAATAATTGTAACCAACATTAATTACTTTAAAATCCTACCAATAAACTTGTATATATTATATAATATGATCATAATATTTACATAAATGAAATATTATTTTTCTTATAATATTTATCATAATGATAAAACAAAATTTAATACTTGAACAAGAAGTGCATGATCATATTTTTAGAAATATTGTCTTTTTATAAAAAAAATAATGATTAGCATCAACATAATATATTTAATTATTTCAAAGCACTAATTTGGTAATTATTGATATAGTAGGAGTTATGTTTTGTTTAAAATTATGAAAAAAACTACTACTTGTATATAAATGGTGATGATAAAACAAAATAAATATTATATTTAATATAATAAATGACAAAAAAATTAAAAATGAAAGTAATGGGTTTTTTAAATTCGACAAACTCATTTTCAAAAAATTATTTCAATCATTTAACAAAACATTGATTGATAGAAATGGTTTATATGCTTTAATTTCACACAGTATTACATCTTTTCAAGGTGAAATTTTGTTTTAGATTTATTTTCATGTATCATATCTCACCTTTCAATAATAATAAATCAATTAATGTCATTAATATAAAAAATATTTATAATATTTTCCTAAAAATAACATTTATACATAAAAATATAGATATTCTAAAAATAGGGGTTTGTGAAAAAATGTTAAAATACATTGTGTACAAGATATAAATAGACATGATAAAATGGATATCAATATATGAAATTAGTTTGTAAAAACTATTTAATAAAAACCATTTATTTTTTAGTATAAAAAATTATATTATTTAGGAAATACGTTATTTTCCTGATAGCAACCAAAAATTGTAAAACTAAAAAAAATATAGTGTAAAATATTTCATTAATTGTCTAGAAAAAGTTTTCAAATTAATGGTTTATGCTGATATATGATTCCTCATACACAACATTATTAAATTCCACATTGGGTATACATGAATTTAATTCACATTGTCCCTCTATGTTAAGATGTTTTACAAAAAAAATTACTCCCCCTTCATCTTAGAAAACCTCACATACTCCTCAATTATATACTCATCCTAAAAAATTAGATCAATCAAAACTCTACACTAATCTCTCATGAAATCACACCACATGTCCTATAACAGTATTTCATTCTAAAATATTAATAGCATTATACTTACGGTGTTACCGATTTGAATACATTAAAATGGATACGAAGTGTTCTTAAACTATCTATCGTAATCCTTCCAATATGGAACCCCAAAAAATTATTTTTTACTTGAATTTATGTATATATTATAATTAATAATATTGTAAAATTTTATTATAATAATTAAATATCAATATTATACAATCCTCCAAAAAAATCGGAAAGAAAAAATCTTTCTCTATGGGTTTATGTGGACTACCACATTCATAAATGATGTGCATGAATTTTCATCACTATTATAAATGAATATTTTTAAAATATATTTAGATAATTAATATTAATTTTATAAAGTTATTTATATAATTAAATTATAAAACATTCCATTTGAACCACCCAATCTATGTAAAATGAATGTGCGCCAATCCATATTGAAATACTAATGCCTTCATGCATCCCTAACCACACAATGTGGGGTATTTAGCATAGATCTAAATTCATGTCAACAACATAAAAATACTGAAAATGGTGTGTGTTCACAAATAAGATACAATTTTGGTCATGATTTTCACATATACTCTCTAATTTTTCCAAAAAAAATCATCCCATTGTCCATAAATCTATCCAAAACACTCATTATTGACACATGAAATAGTCAAAATACGTAATTAACACCCCAATAATCATTTCCCTAAAATTTAGGTCTAGAATTATAGATTCCCATAATCTAATAATATTTTCTATGCCTCTCATCATCATATTTGGTTATAATACCCATATCCATCATCTAGGATCTGTATATCCACCCCCATCCATCCACAATCCTTCAGATAAAAGGACTTACCAATGTCCAACATGAATTTGTAGGTCTAGTCATGTTTGAAATATTATAATAATGTTAAATCTAGGAACCCATGATAAAAAGAAGAATTACATGATGATAAAATGATGGAGAGGAACAATAATAATTCGAGAATATCATTGGATGTTGCAAGCAAGAACAATGATATCAATGGAAGAAATATAATGTGTTGAATACATATGTGAAAAGGAAAAAAATGAATAGGATGAAGAATAATAGTAAAAAATTATTTCTTAAAAAAAACTATTTTAGAAAATTATTAACATATATAATCCATTATCGATATAGAAGAATACATGGGCATGAATCCAAAAAATAAATAATTATACCTATATTAAGAAAGGGTTAATTATAGTATAATAACACATTTTCTATTGATTTTATATAAGATTAACATTCATTTTCATTCACCAATCAAATATCTTAAAATTTCCAATAAAACATTCATGAATATGATGTCATCAATGAATATAGTTGATATCCTACACATGAAATTTAGTATATATAATTATTGAGTAAACATAAAGGCTTTCCATTTAAATATTTTTATAATGATGGGGGAAATGATAACATTAATAAATTAAATAAATTAAGAAATTTATTTTTTTAACAAACCTTTCTATGAATTCATTACCATTAACCACATATCAATAACCAATCTTATGTCATTACCAAGGTTAAACACAATGTTATAGAACAACCATACTCTAAGATCCTCTATTATGGTATCCAAGAAACAAAAAAAATAATTAATCCCAAAACAAATCATTTACTTTAATTAATATTTATTATATTTTTGATATATTAACTCAATTTCACCATGTGTCTCAAAAGTGTTATATGTCTTAATTACTTTTTTCAAAATTAATTTTTGAAATATTTTGATGAAATAAAGTTCAAAAACATTTTGTTTATGAACTTTCATTAAAGTGGATGAGAATTATTTAAACAACACTTATTCAGAATGATGTTCATCAATTTAAAAATTTTGAAATAAAAAATTCCAAACACCTTATGGATAAAAGGGATTATAGTATAATCATATAGTATAACACAACTTTCTTACAGTACTATTCTAATACAGTTATCATTGTGTCTCATGAAAATATAATTAATCCTAAAATTCCCCATACTAATTAAGAATGAATTAAATAGAAACTCCATAAAATGGTGAAAATGAATCATATCTTCAAATACTATGAAAAACTAGATATCATGATATTATATAAATTCTAGGAATTATAAGTTAATTTAAATTATTTTGGTTGAATAAAATAAATCATCTCTCAATGAAAGGAAAAAAACTGAAGCACCCTGTCAATTAATCATACGCAGTTTAACGTGATGAATCATCCATTATGACCAAAATAAATATCCTAATAACCTATTTAAAACCCATATTAATTCATGTAAAATTTACTAATATTCACTTACAATGATTTTTGTTCATTATTATTTTTATTTTTTTCATGGAATAATATTTGAATTGATTGTTTTTTATTATTAGTTGTATATCAGTTTTTTCAATTATTTATTATATATATTCAAATATAATAACAAAAAAATTACTTGTACACTAATAAATTAATTATAGTTATTTATAATTTTAAAATTTCATTTCATAATTATTATTATTTTCAAACCTACTAATGATGTGACTGACAAACCTTTTTAGGTATATTTTTACAAAATAGTGTGGAAAAATAATAAAATGTTAAATAAAAATAAATAATTAAATAACTAAAAATATATTATTATTTCCTCATTAATTTTTTCTAACACCATTTCATTCATTTATGAAGTCATCCATGATATGAATTTACATTATTGTTCATGTATGTGGTAAAATCGACCAAATTAAAAACATGATAAAATCTAAGGGATAATATGATTATGATAGTAACTAAATTGGAATAACATTAACACTATAAAAGTTTAATTATATTATTTTATATGTTTTTAGGGTTTTAATTATGAAATTAAAGTTCCATATAAATAAAAAAAATTCAAGAATGAAAAATCAAATTACATTATATTCATGGATGTGGTTGTCTACACACACTCCTGGGCATCACATCCATTTTCTCTAGTTCAAGAGAATGACATGGAGTAATAAATAATTAAATAATCCCAATAATTTTAAATATTAGTTACTAATACATTACATTTATTTTTATTTCCATATATGAATAATTATGAGAAAAAATCATTCTCACCAATCATGGACGTAGTAGTGACCATCAATGTTTAATGGCATATTCATTTTTTAAATTGGTTTGGAGGAAAACTGAAAATACATATTCAAATAGTATTATAAAAATTATTCATCATAGTAATAATTTATTTTAATTCAAATATCTATGGATTAATTTTTAACTGGAAGAATAAAAAAATAATAATAATATTTCGGTTGAGAATATTACCACTCTAATTGGATATTCTCTCATAGGAAATGGCATTGGGATACATATTAATATATTTTTGGATGAATAGGGTTTATAGGATCTAGGGTGGGAGTGTATGATATAATATATCATAAATTAGGTCAATCCATTTAATTATAAATATTGTACAAATGATTTAGAGGTTATATCCATTTATATAGGATAACGATTCCATTTTTGAAACTATATCTTAAAAATATAATATCTGTAGATGTATCCCATGGAATATGAATCTAAAATATAAAATAATATATTTGAGATTGATTTATGGTTAATAATACCTCAACTCTATATTTAAAAACTTATAATAAATATTTTTTATGTATTTTACTCTTCTAAAAATATTTTAAATAATTTTTATTGTTAATAAGGAATGAAATATTCAACTATGAAATTATAATATAATTAAAGAAAATAAAAAAATAAAAAATAATAATCAGGTCACTAATTATCCAAAATAATAATTAATTTTATTTAAATTAAAAATTATTTTTTCAGGAAAAATTAATTTAGACAATAAATCATAAAAAACATTATAAATAACATTATTTTTACGAAGAAATGTCATTTATTTTAAAATAACCCATTGATATTATTTTTCCGTAAAATATTATTTTTAATTAGTTAATGGATATTTATGTGACTTTATAATGAATCCATAAAATAATTACACCAATAAATATGTCACAACCCATCACCTAAGGCATGTGTCGTCACTATACCAAGCCCACCTTCTATAAGCCAGGGGCAGGAAACTAGCACTGAAAGGTATATTTCTTTAAATTGGGAAGGCGTAGTCATTATATCCTATAACACACTCAACCATGCACACAACAAGATACAAACACTAGTAAAATTTATAGAAAAAAGATTGATGAATGTAAAAGGGGCGGGAATACAAGCACAACAGTAAAGATGCAATTACAACTAGAAATACAATATAATTGGAGAAATAGGAAGACAACTATTGGGTCATCCTCTGAGGCTCCTAACTAAAGGGTAGGTACAGATCGCCTACATTCCACTCCATTTAAACATGTCTCTTATGTGTAACGACACTCTGAGTGGTCCGCCTCTGGGCACCGTCCAGTCCTGGTATCCTCAACCTCGACCAGCGATATTCATCATCTACACCAAACACAACATTGTTCCGGTGAAGCTCGTGTAGGGGTGAGTATAAAGATACTTAGTAGGGACCCCAAGACCCTCATGGTATCACTAAATCCACAAAGGAGAAACCACAAATTATGTAAACTAGTGAAAACCTTACTAAGGTACATGACAATACATATACCAATGTTTTCAAATATTACCCATCTCATTTATGAGGAACCCCAAGGCCCCACTCTTTATCCAAAGCTTAAATGTTCCACGAAAGAAGTAATACCATGACGGTAACACCACAATGGTGTTTTCCAAAAAGTATCACCATGAAGGAATGTACCACATAGGTACGGAAAACATAAAAATACCACCAATATATCATCATGAAGGAATGTACCACACATGTATGGCACAAAGAAGAAAACCACAAACTTATCACCACGAAGGTAAGTACCAACATGTATCACCACAATGGAATGTACTACACAGGTACGCCACACAGAATAATACCAACAAGGTATTATCAAGAATGTAATGACTCAGCAAACACCAGGTATAACTATGGTACAGTAGAAGAGGTGATGATATTTAACTACTTATTTATCCTACTCTGTTAAGAGGCAGACCCACTAAGTATCCTAAATCCTCATTAGACCCACACAGGATCATAGTACATCATTAGACCCACACTGTATCCTTGTACCTCTTCAGACCCACACAAGATCGTAGTACATCGTCAGTCCCACACAGGAACCTAGTACATCTTCAGACCCTCAAAGGATCCTAGTACATCGTCAGTACGTCATCATACCCACACAGGATCCCAGTACATCATCAATATGTCTTCAGACCCACACAATATCCTAGTACATATTAAGCATGTCTTTATACCCACACAAGATCGTATTACATCTTCATTAAATCGCTATCCCCACAAAAGATCCTAGTACATCGTCAGTATGTCTTCAGACCCACACAAGATGTCACAATCAGCTACAAGGTTCCCACACTAAGCTCGCTTGTCTCCGAGAGGGTCCTCTCCTCATTACATTGGTGGATACTCCAAATTTCACGATGTACCATGTAGAGGTATCCCAAAGGACCTCCATTTCATAGGGGTCTCAACACCAGAGATGGTGTGTCAATCGGATGTCTCGTCTGTATGTTATTGGACTTTTAGTCCTGAGGGCCAGATTGGATTAGTGCTTGATCCAACCTGACTGTACCCCAACATTATCCAAAACCCAATTGGGGTACTCCAAAAGGATCACCTCGATCCAAGGATTCTATTGTCATTGACGATTCATCAAATGGATTCCCGTAGCTCATGATATGGCCGAATGAACTAAAATGGTCGAAGTCGGTCCTGGTCCGGTCTGACAGGGTCAGACCGACCGAACCCGAATCATCGTGGGGATGACCCGCCCTGGTTTGGAATGACACAGCCTGACCCATGTCTGGCCCTGGGTCCAGCCCAGCCCACTACTTCTGGTCCGGCCCACCTACGCGTTCCGGCCTGCAATGGGCATCCTGCGGTGTGGGGCCCGCGGGGCGGCACGCGCTGGGAGGCCAGCGGCTGGATGGACAGCCTCCCCTCTTTTGAGATGTGGTCGCACGCCGTGAACGCACTGGCGGCTGGCTCAGTCGGCCGCTCTCCTTTGCCGCCGCTGCCACTTGCCAAAGCTCCTGCATGTTGGCGGCGTGGACACAGGCCGCCGCTACCCCTCTATGTGGCCAACCATGCATCTGTCGCTTCCTCTTCTCCACCGTGTCCAATGGGTTGAGGCCTTCTCATCATCTGGTGGCATGGATGCCTATTTCCCTTCCTCCCTCGCGGCTGGACGGGTGTCGGCCGTCGGCTTCTTCCGCAAGCCCTTGCGAATTTTTTACAAGCCAAGAAAAAATTAAACAATCACACATGTAAGATCCTTGCATCAAGGGATTTGTGTCCATATATCGCTCTTAGCAAGTCTCCATATTTCCAGTGCCAATAAATATTTGGCCACCTCTATCCATGAGGCATTGAGGCTTTTTTCTAAGCCCGAAAATTAAAAGATCCTATATTTGTGATCCTTGAATTGAGGGCCTGCCGTCCATATATCGCGCTCACCAAAAGTCCACATTTCCGATGTCAATAAATATTTGGCCGCCTCATCCATCATGAAGAACACATCAAGAATCACATAGTAATGTGGAGAGGTCGGACCATGTTCGTTTGGCCTGAACCCTCCAAGTTAGAGAAGTAGCAAGAAGCTCAATAATTCTTGAATCAAGATGAACGTCAAGCAAGAGTAAGGGGGTATAAATCTACAAAAAAACCCTACGTCGTGAATGATGGAGAAACACCAAGAGTTGTGGAAGTGGGTCAGTGTTCGATGTTCCCAAAACAACCTCATATGATGTCGCTTGATCATCGATTCTCATTTGGGGTTTCGGTTTCAATCGCCACCAATTGCCGGAACCGACTCCATCTTCCAAGGGCTCGATGTCACAACACTCCTTCGACACTTCGTTTCTTTGATAAATTAAGCCGAAACCTCTCCCCAAGCTTCATATAAATAGGAGAGGGGGTGTCTAACTGTGTAAGAAATTAATGGGAGTTAATTTAGTTTTAAGCTTCCCTAATTCTCCAATAAAGAAGTTTCTAGGATTGACGGGTCAAGCCATTTTTTGGCTTGAAACATCGTTGGTCCCACCTTCCCGCTCGTCTGTTGGAGAAATAGAATAAAAATAAAATAATCAAGTTATTTTATTTTTTATATTAAAGGTTCAAAAAAATAACATTTTCTCCAGACCTACAGTGTTCTATGTGAAGGTCTCCATTAGAGAATATCGACACTGCAAGTTAAACAGTGTCCTCAAATTTCTATTCCAAGCACTGGTTCAAAAGTTAAAAAATGCCACTTGTGCGTTTATAGAATGTACTAGAAAAAAGATCAGAAAATTATTAACAGTCACCCTCGAACAATGTCAATCAAATTTAGGCTCATCCCAATTGAAAAACTCCCCATAAAACCCAATGGTACTATCATATTTTCAATACGAGTTACGGTTTAAAATTTATGGATTTTACAATAAAATAATTTTCACTTAATTATTTTATTTACTGCCAAAAACAAACATTCCTTGGTGGCCCACGCTGGCCAAGGTTAGTTTCTGCTTAAATAAAGAATGCCCTCCATGGTTTGGTATTGGTCTCAAATTTTCAATCTGAGATATTGTTTGTGAGTTATAAGCATTTGAAAAATAAAATAATTTATTTAATAATTTTATTCACGATTATTCCATTTTTGGGTTTTCTCACAGAAGGCTCACGTAGACTAAACATAAGTCATGCCTAGGGTAAACCCACCATGATAAATGCAACGGTGTAGTCAAATTTATTTACTGAGTTGCTGTTTATGATTTATTCCACTTTTTTAGGAAAACTGCTTAAAGGTGCTAATTAAAACTTATTCAAACATCAATGGAGCATTCCGGGCACTCCAGTCTCAGAATCGCGCACCTTCAGATTTCGTGGTCTCGTGATAATTTTATATAAATAAAAATTATACAGAATTTATGGAATATTACAATATAACTTAATTAATTTAAAATTCCTAAAAATTGTTTTTATTAGAATTTTTTTTAATTGTTAAAAATGATAAAAATATCTTTTCAAAATTCATAAAATTATTTTTAAATAAAAAATTCCAATTTATTTATAAATATTTATCAAAAAAAATTGATTTCAATAATTATATGTTATTATTACATGTAGATATAGTCATAAGTTCAATTGTTTTGGTAAAAACAGTATTTTCACTATTCACATAAATATCTTCTATTTTCGAAAAATTCCAAAAAACATCATAAATTTATTTTAAAAATATTTATTATAATATGTATTTTATTTTGAAAAATTTAATGTCTAAAATTTATAAATTCATTTTAAAATAAAAATTATAAATATGAAGGGATTTTTTTTAAAAAAATGACTTTTTATTCGTTTTGTTATCTTAATACCATATCATAATAATATCAATTTTAATTAATGATAATATATTTGATAGTATAAATAATAATTTTACATTATCATAAATCATATTTAAATGTGTTAAATTTAATTTTAAAATTCATTAAATAGTATGCTGAGAATGAATGATCATACTAAATACTGAATCTTATTAATTATATATATCCCAAAAAATTAAACATTTATAAATTATTAAAATATTTTTAGAGGTTTTCTTTTTCTTAAACATATTATATAATTTTCTTAAAATATTTTTCTACTAATATTATTTCATATTTACTTTTGAAACATGTTATAAAAATATAATTAATTTTCATGGAAATATATTCCAAAATCTTTGGGTGATATATTCCTCAGACATAAATGAATTGTATCCCCATTATTTTAAATTTCACCAATTAAAAAAATATATTTATGTGACCTAGCTTGAAATCATGATATATTATATACTGAAATAGCATTCTTTGAATCATGTAAAGTATGTCTCATTTTATTTCACACATAATATACATTTATTGATATTTTCCACAATCTCATTAAAATTTAAAGAATAATCTTCAATAGTTACATATATATATTTATTGGGATATTCCAATCAAAAATTCATTTCATGAATATGTATGTGAACATATACTAATTGAAATATGATTATCATAATATATTATAAAACCATATCAAATGATCATATGAAAAAGAAAACTCAATTCTAAGATGTCTTCTTCATTGATTTCTTCATAATAACATACAATTATTATATATAAATTATGACATAACATGAAAATATATCAATACCTATATTTATCCTATATTAATAATAGTTATATTCTATTTAGGTTCTCTGAGAAGATGGGTTATATATTATATCATAATATCCCATTTAAATCATTCATAATGGTTCGTAAAGAGATAGTTAATCACAAAGAATACACCAGGTGTGTGTACCCTGGTGGGTAGTGTTAGGCCCACATATTAATCAATAATTGATGATTTTTTTTGACACTGAATAATTTTTTTCGGGATTATCCAATTCTAAATCTGAACCAAAAATACATCCACATTACAATATCCTATCTTTGATATAATTTTCAAGAATGCATAAAATAACCACCCTACCAAAACACTTGGATAATATCCATTAATTAAACACTTCCAAAATATTTTCATTAATTATGTATCACCATAATTACCATAATATAACAATAATAATCCTTATAAATAAATTTCAACTTCTATAATACTAATTGAGGAACCTCATATACTCCCTCATGGATATGGTTCCAAAAAATTATTAAAAACCGAAATTTATTGAATGTGCGGTACACATAAATATAGATTATATGTTATAAAAAATTTCAATATGATATATCAAAAATAAACATATAATAAAAATTATTAATATCATGAAGTCATTGATAATCAGCTATGTCACGAACCGTCCTTGGGTCTCGTGTCGTGACTACCCCAAGCCCGCCTTCTATAGTCTAGGGGCTGGCAACTGGAACCAAAAGTGTAATCTTGATAAAAAGGGAAGGCATTGCCTTCTTATCCTATAACACACACACAGTCTGAACACAACAAGTAGACGAAAAAAGTAATAAAATAGAAAATTAAGGTGTACTGAAAGTAAGTGGTCCATTATACAATCCCAAATGAACAGCAAGTACAAGCACAAGTAAAAATGGAAGACAGCTCCTGGATCGTATGCCTGGAAATCCAACCTGAAGGTTCAGTACATAACTCGATCAACTCGTCCCTGTTGTATGTCCCATCTAGTCCAACTCTGACCAGCCTCTCTCCGTCACCCTTAGCGACGATCACTGATGTCTGTCGTCTACACAGAACACAACAAGGTGTAGGTGAATCCACTGCAGGGTTGAGTATAAAAATAATCATTAGGGGACCCTGAGACCCCCGAAGGTCTCCCATAATCCAAAAAGGATAAACCAATGTAGAAATATACAGTCACAAAGAATCAACCAACCCTACTTAGTTATATTCCCATACATATACCAATGTTACTAGTAACAGTCCGGCCCCAACTCATGAGCCCAAGCACAACCCAGTCCACACAAGAATTAATGTTAATCACCATGATGATAATGATTAAAATACACGACTCATATCACATGGGTATTCATCTTTAGTAGAGGGATACAGATGATCAGATGTAGTCACTAATTCAACTATGCGGTCGGACCCTCATAGGATATAGGACCAGCTATTCATCCTCTAAGATGCAGGACCCACATAGGATTCAAGACCAGCTAAGTTGTCGAACCCACACAGGATACAGGACCATCTATTCCGTCGAACCCATGCAGGAGTCTGGTACAATAGTCGTCGTAGTCGAACCCACAGATGATTTGGTCATCTCAGTCGAAGCTATCTCTAGATTTCTTGCACACAGCACGCTCGATTTCAGGAGGGTCATCTCCTCTAGTAATGTATTGATACATCAATGAAGTCTTGAGTTGATGTATCCTAAAGTTCCATGTCATCGTATGAAACCAAACACGATAGACGGTGCGTCAATCAGACGCCAGGTTAGAGAGTTATTACCATTTCTATTCCAGGGGGCCTGGTTGGATTTAGACTCGTTCCAAACTCAGACGTTTTCAATGTTTTAAAAAACTCACATAGAGTATTGAAAAAGGATCGTTCGTTGCGAGGGTCCCAGTTCCGTAGACAGCGCATCGATCAAATGCGTGGTGTAAGAGATATTTGTATTTAAGTGAATTTGGGCTCGGCCCGTCAAGCCTAGTGGGCTGGCGGGTCGGCCCGACCCGGCTCGTTGGGTCCGACCTGGATGGGGGGCCGGCCCGGTCTGGCTCGGCCTGTCCAACCTAGCCGGGGGTGGTCAGCTTGGTCTAGTGGGCGCAGCCCAATTGCGGACCCAGCCCGCGTTGCGGGCCGGTTTAGTTCTCCCGACGGCCCCTATCAGTGCCACCTCTCCCTTCCCGGCCGGTGGTAGCTGGCAGGTTTTTCCTGGCGCATGCGACCCACACAGTAGGTCGCGGTTCTCCTCCACACGGTGCCTTCATGAGCTATGGGTTTCCATCTCGACTGGCAGGTGGCCGGCCGGTTCGCCCAGCAGAGCAGCCCACGGGAGCGGGCCAGGCTCCTTCACGCGGCGTCTGTGGGTGCCACGAGATACCAGCCCGGCAGGGAGGTGGCCGGCCGGTTAGGTTCGGCTGAGTGGCCTGTAGTTGTTGGATGAATCCTCCTCCATGCAGCAGATATGATGTTGCTGGTCCTCCACCGCCACGACCCAGCTCATCCGCGACCTTTATCTCTACAGCGCGGCGCGACGGCGCCCCGCCTCTTCTTCTGCCGCGGCCCTCCCAGCTGCGGTTCCTCTTCCATCTGCCGCAGTCGTCCTAGCCACAGTTATTCTCTAGCGCAGTGTGACAGCACAACACCCTATTGGATCCTCCTTCGTTTTGAACACAAAAAAGAATCAATGGATGGTCATTGGGCCGTGGTTGTTCATCCCACTCCCTCCGCGTTATGTGATAAATATTTTTCCACCATCAATCGAAAAATAAGCACCAATGTATGAGGGTATAATTCACACGTATAAATAAAAAAATTCCCTCTACCTTGTCTTTGATGTATTAAGTAGACGATTCATGAAGGACGGGCGTCGCGGAAGCTGGATGTTGTCTTGTCAATGTCAGAGGAGGTAGAGCTCGGTGAAGTCACAGAAAGGCGGTGTCATTATGTTGACATCATTAGAAGATGACGTCGTCATATGTTGCGCCCGTCACATGATGTTGATCCTGGTCCCGAGCATCATCCTGGTTCTTCATCAGATAGGACGTTGTTCTTCATTGGAGATGACATAATTATTCATTAGACATGATGTCCATCTCCAAGAATCTCCCATGGCTTCTCAATGTTCCACCCTCCAAAATAAAATAATAGGCTCTCCTATTATTTTATTGTTGACAATCATTTCAAAAAATTTCAAAATATAGAATTAATTAAATTGAATAAGTTCAATTCAATAATTTAGATGGTTGGAACACTTAATGAGAGAAGGAAGGTGGAGATTTCTCCCAAAATAAATGATGTGTGGTGGCTTTAATAAATTCAAGGTAAGATTAAAAGACATCCCCCAAAATAGAGTTACATGGGGATTAAGAAAGGGTTTAAACTATGAGACCCCACCTAGTTATATCCTCCCAAGGGAGGTTAGAGTGTTTTGGGCCCCACCTATAACCTCCACTTAGAGACTTTATCAATATAAAATAAAATTAAACCATCACTTATTTTTATTTTACTTTTTTTTAAACAGAGAAAACAAGTTTCCAAAAACAATAAAACGCAACTGCAATAAAGGTTCCCTTAAGAAAATATCTGCGCAGTGAGTTCATCGGTGCCCTCATATTTCAATTCTGAGAACTTGTTCAAAAGATATAAGATACAGCATGTAAATTCACTAAACGTACCCAAACAGAACATCTGAAATTGATTCCGGGCACACCGGGCCTCGGAATTAGGCTCTGTTGGAAACTGAAGACTCGTAAATTTTCCATGTATTTATGAAAATAATTTCAATAGGATTTATGGGTCATTAAATTCTCACCACCTCAGGGATTTATGTCCCCATATGCTACAACACACACTATGAAAACAAATGGGGGTACTGAGCACGCTTCTGAGCCTCCCTATCACATGTCCTTTCCTGGAGGTTCCCTTACTGCCAGCGAATGCGCACTAGAGGAATCGAATGTCCACGTAGGACCCGCTCTTATAGATCCTCTATCTCCATTGTAACCTCTGTGAATGTCAGCCATTCATGGATGTCCATCTCTCCATGGTCGAGGATGTGGGACGGGTTGTGCACGTATCTCCTCAGCTGAGATATGTGGAAGATGTCAGGAACCCAGGGCAATTTAGGTGGAAGAGCCAAGCTGTAATCAACCTCGCCTACTCTGCTGAGGACTTGGAACTTTCTGATGAATCGAGAAGATAACTTTCCTCCGCAACCAAATCTCCAATGACCTTGTCGATGTGAAACCTGTAAGTAGACGTGGTCACCATCCTAAAACTCCAGTGTTCTCCGTCTACTATCAGCATAGGAAATCAGTCTACTCTGTGTAGTCTTTATCTGCTCATGGATTATCTACACTTTCTCTGTCCTAGCCTAAACCATCTCTGGTCCTACAAGTGTTGACTCTCTTGGGTTAGTCCAACACAGTGGTGATCTGCAAGGTTGATCGTATAGTGCCTCGTAAGGTGGCATCCCGATGGTAGAGTGGTAGCTGTTGTTGAATGAAAAGTCAACCTAAGGTAAGTGATACTCTGAGATGTGAGCAAAGTTAAGGACACATGCACGAAGCATGTCCTCGAGAGTCTGAATGGTTCTCTCAGTCAGGTCATCCGACGAAGGATGTAAGGCGGTTCTCATGAGAATCTCCATCCCAAAAGCCTCCTGAAACACCTTCCATATCCAGGAAGTGAAACAAGATTCTAAATCAAAGAGGATAGTCGATGGAACACCGTGAAGCCGTATGATCCCTTGTATGTAGATGCATCTCAAGCTCTCTACTAAACCCTACTCTCTGATCGGTAGGTAGTGGGACGAATTGGTGTGTCGGTCGATAATCACCCTGATAGAGTTGTGTCCCCTAGATGTATGTAGAAGTCCCATCACGAAATCCATGTTTATATCATCCCACTTCCACACTGGAACCTCTGAGTGATGAAACAAGGCTGATGTAACCTGGTGCTCTGCCTTCACTTGCGGACAAGTGAGGCATCGCGAGACAAACTCTACTACCACCTTCTTCATACACGACCACCAGTACTATCGTCTGAGGTCCTGATACATCTTTTCCACTCTTGGTTATACTGCTAGTGGGGAAGAGTTAAAATCCCTCAACACCTCCTCCTGTAGTGAAACTATTACCATGGTACGTCCTTTGAAGAAGATGACGTGCTCCCCAACTTCAGAAAACCCTTCAGGTGCCTGCCATGAGGATATCTAAGCACGTCACATCTCACATTCAATGTCCCAATTTTGTGCCTCTCTGACTCGCTGAAGAGGTGGAGGAGTGACTGTGAGAGACTGTAGAAATTCTGGTCCATCTCTATCCACAAAGGATATCTACAACGCGGCTGGCTGCTCTGTTTCCTCCCCTAGCAGTTGAATGCCTGATCTCCTACTGAGAGAAACTTCTACAACGTTCCCCTAACCAAGAGTATAGAATATCTAGAAGTCATAGTCCTGGAGGAACTCGAGCCATCATCACTGTCTCGGGTTCAGGTCCTTCTATGAGAAGATGTATCTGAGACTCTGGTGGTAAGAGTAGACTGTAAAATTCTCGCCCATCAGATAGTGTCGCCACATCTCCAAAGCGAATAACACTATGGCTATCTCCATGTAAGGGGTAGCATTGTTCTTCTCGTGTTGCCTCAACTGCTGTGAAACATATAGGATCACTGCTCTATCCAGCATCAGGAAACTCCCGAGTCCAGTTATTGATGCATCGCAGTAGACTATGTACCATACACCCTCCTCTGGTAGCCTCAGGATGGGCGCACTGGTCAACCTCTTCCTCAGCTCCAGAAATCTCAACTGGCATCAATCTGACCACATGAAGGGTTTCCCCATCATCGAAAATGCTGAAAGCAGTGCTGAAACTCTAGAGAAGTCTCGAATAAATATTCGATAGTACCCATCTAGTCCCAGGAATCTCTGAACCTCTGTCACACTCCTAGGTGTCTCCCAAGAAAGTATCGCATCGATCATCACTGGATCCACTGCAACTCCAGCCACTAAGATGACATGTCCCAAGAAGTGAACCTCTCGAATCGAAAACTGTAATCTCCAGAGCTTAACATAAATATGGTGCTCTCGGTGTGTGTCCATTACTACCCACATATGGTAGGCGATCTCCTCCTTTGTAGTTGAGTAAATCAGTATGTCGTCGATGAAGACTATGACAATACGATCGAGGTAAGGCTTGAAGATCTTGTTCATGAGACTCATGAACACTGCTAGTGCTTTGGTTACACCGAAGGGCATAAAAAAGAACTCATAGTGGCCATACCGACACTTTAATTCCATCTTCTTCACATCCTTGTCTCAAACTCTGATCTGGTGATTTCCTGACCTCATGTTTATCTTCGAGAACCATCGCTCTCCCTTGATCTGGTCAAAGAGGTCGTCAATCCTCATGAGTGGATACTTGTTCTTCACAGTCACATGATTTAGGGGACAATAGTCAACACACAGTCACAAGCTCCCATCTGCCTTCTTGGAGAACAAAATCGGAGATACCCAGGGTGAAACACTAGGTCAAATAAATCGATTCCCCTTCATGTCCTCCAGCAGTACCATCATCTCACAAAGCTCAGAGGGAGCCATCTGATATGCTGGAGAAGATATCAGTGTTGTCCTGGGGTACAGTTCAATGTAGAAGTCTATCTACCTATGGGAAGGTAGTACTGGAATGTTGTCAGGAAAAAACATCCACATACTGATCCACCATAATAGGAAAACATGAACTCCGCATATCAACTGCACTGAGGATTATATTAGCCAACTGATGTGTGATCGGCTGCCCCCTCCTCATAGTAAGTACATCCTGCACTTCAAAGGCTCCCTTCTCGCCAGTGAAGGTGAATTTGGTCCCATCTGGGCGGATAAACTGCACTATGCGCCTAATATAGTCAATATGAGCATGAAACAGGGATAACCAGTCCATAACGAAGATGAAGTTGTAAGGTCGTGACGCCACTACAAGAAGATCCTAACTAAATCCCTCGCCTCCTAGAGTCAGCTCACATTGCCAGAACCAGTGCGTAATCATCGAGTCTACTCCCGTAGGAGTCTCTAGCCGTATGGTTCGAGCCAACGGCTCCATCAGAATCTCCAAGATCCAATCAAGGGCAGTGTCAATAAAATAATGACTCGCACTAGTGTCTATATGAACTAAAAAATAGTGGAGTATACACAGATAGTAACATGAATCATCTTAGGTGTGCCTTGGTCGTAGGCCTCGACTGCCAGGAGCAGAGCCCGCCTCTGTCCCCCTTCTCCCTATGGTCGGGGTGCACCTCCTGGTGGTGGTGGTGGTGGTAGAGCCTCAAAACGTCATCCACCACCCGCTGCTCGTCCAGCTCCTCCGCCATGTCTGCCTGCTCCCAGCGGACCAGCATGGTCCAAGCTCTTCCACTGGCTGGGAGGTCCTTTTACTATCTGTAACTTATCTGTATGGAAGGTCAGGCAGTCAAGAGAAATGTGGTCATGCCTGCCACATGCATAGCACTGCCTGCTCCTTGTATAGACAGCTCTGTCTCATGTGCCCCGCACAACCGAACCTATATCCTGGGGTCACCCACCTAAGGGCCTGGTCCACTTGGACCTCTGCGTCATCTGTCTATTGTCGGCTACAAAAGACTCCCCTATGTGTCGCTCTATGGGGGTTCTCACCACTGGTGACTGCTCAGTGAGAAAACACTCCACTAGAAGGGCTCGCTCCAACACCCCCACATTTTTCAGGATGATGAGGGGAATCCTCAAAGCCCTAATCTAAATACCTGATTCCCTACTCGATGGTCTGGGCCCTGATCAATGGGTCCCATACCATATTTGTGGAGTAGCATGAGAGGACTGTGTACATCGCTGAGTATTGAGTTACTATCATGCTTCCCTTATGAAAATTAATTAACTCATGAATTCACATCACACGAAGGGTGGATAGAACAAACTCCAAGTGGAAAAGACTCTCGAAGTCTGTCCAGAGTAAAGATGCAACA
This sequence comes from Viscum album, assembly GCA_963277665.1. Classification (NCBI taxonomy): domain Eukaryota; kingdom Viridiplantae; phylum Streptophyta; class Magnoliopsida; order Santalales; family Viscaceae; genus Viscum; species Viscum album. Next base: position 494,992,498 of record OY728123.1, on the reverse strand, counting down.
TCATGCACATGGAGCATTAGGTTCCACGATCTTCTTACTGATTCATGTAAGAGTCTCACAGAAAGGATCACCATGAGGTCGGCTGGTGTCCCTACCAATATGAAAACACTCACGATAGCCACCATCCATTCCTCGCCTTCCTGTGGTTCCATCTCTCCCCGAAACCTGGGCGGTATCTAGGGCTGGAACTCATGCAACACTCTTAGGAAGCGTGCACTCTCTGCTACTGGAGCTGGTGGTATCAGTGGCCCAATGGGTAGTGGTACTTCCGGTATCTCTGCTGTGATTGGGCCCTGCACCGAGGCCTCATCGCTCGGTGGGCTACCATCTCATTCGAAACTTTTAACCCAAGCTGGCTTTCTTCGTGGGGCCATCCTGAAAAGAAATAGGTGCACCACAGTTAAAACAGTATACCTGGTGAGCTGACACAAAGTAATCATGAAGAAAACTTTTTCAAAGAAAACACACACACATTCAGTGTTTTCGTGCACTGAGTCGAAGATCAGAAGTCAATGTCCTGGTGTATGGATACATCGGCTTCCGCACAAACATCGGTTTCCCTAAACTGTTAGCCACACCCAAAACACATAACATTATTGCCGTTAAAAATAATAAAACTATAATTTCTGCTCTATAAATCCCTCCTCTGATACCAATTTTTCACTACCCATCCTTGAGGCTCATGTTGTGACTACCCCAAGCCCGCCATCCATAGGGTAGGGGTTGGAGACTAGCACTAAAGGAATAATACCAATAAAAAGGGAAGGAATTGCTTTTTTAACCTGTAACACACACATAGTCAGGACATAAGTTATAGATGCAACATGTACTAAAATAGAAAAGTAAGGTGTGAATAAAGTAAGGGGGCTAGTATACAAACCCATCTGAACAAAAAGTAAAAGTACAAGTAAAAAAGAAAAAACAGCTCCTTTATTGTCCAGCCGGAAATCCTACCTGAAGGGTAGGTACCGAACTCGATCAACTTGTCCCTATGGTACATCCTGTCTAGTCCAGCTCCAAGCAGCCTTTTTCAATCACCCTCAGCCTCGGTCACTGCTATCTGTCATCTGCACAGAACACAACAAGCTGTGGGTGAAGCCCGTACAGGGGTGAGTATAAAAATACTCAGTAGTAGACCCCGAGACCCCCGAAGGTCTCCCAGAATCAACAAAGGATAAACCACAGTAGAAATATATAATCACAAAGTATCATCTAACCCAACATTGTAATATTCCCATACATATACCTAAGTTACCAGTCACAGTCTGCCTCCAACTCGAGAGCCCAAGCACAACTCATACTACATAGGATGTAAAGTCAATCACCGCGATGATAATGATTAAAATAGAATACTCATATCACAAAGGTATACATAATTATTAGAGGTATAAAGATGATCATATGTAGTCACTAATTAATCTAAGCTGTCAGACCCACACAGGATACAGGACCAGCTAAGATGTCAGACCGACATAGGATATAAGACCATCTATTCTTCCACTAAGCTTTCAGACCCACACGAGATACATTACCAGCATAGTATTCGAACCCACATAGGATACATGACCAGCTATTCTGTTGGACCCTTCCAGGATTCCGGTACAGTTGTTGTCACAGTCGAATCCACGGAGGCTTCTGTCATCTCTATCGCAACCAACCCTATGGTTCCCACACACAGCACGCTCGATTCCGGGAGTGTCTGCTCCTCGATTCAATTATCAATACATCAAATAATTCATGAGTTGAGGTATCTCGTACTTCCGTCTCATCGTAAGAAACCTAATGTGATAGACGGTGCGTCAATCAGACACCCTATTTGAGAGTTATTAGCATTTCCTTTCTAGGATCCCAGTTGGATTTGCACTTGTTACAAACCCATCCATTTTCCAATGTTGTCCAAAGCTCAAATCTATTATTGAAAAAGGAGTTTCTTGTTGCGAGGATCCCATTCCCGCTAATGGATCATCGATCGGACGCACGGTATAGGATATATTTGCATTTAAGTGAAGTTGGGCTCGGCCCGTCCAACCCAGTTGTCTTGTGGGTCGTCCCGACCCAGCTGGGGTGGAGGGGGGGTTGACCGGCCCGCATTATGGGCCGGTTTGGTTCCCCTGGTGGTTCCATGTGGCGCCACCTCTCCCTGCCCGGTCGACTTGTTCTGCACGGCGCTTGTGAGTGCCGCAGGTTTCTAGCCTGGCTGGCAGGCGGCCGACTGGTTCTGTTCGGCAGAGCGGCCCGCGATTGCATACCCTATCCTCCTCCACGCAGCTGGTGTGACCGTGTCAGTCCTCCTCCACCGCGGCCAGGCCTGACCACTGCCTTCAGCTCCACAGCAAGGCGCGACGGCGTCACGCCTCTTCTTCAGCCGCGGCCCTCCCTGTCGTGGTTCCTCTTTTTTATACTACGGTCCTCCGAGCCACGGTTATTCTCCAGCGCGATGCGACAACACCCCACCCTACCAGATCTGCAACCGTTGTCAACAGAAACAAGAATCTACATAGGGACATCGGGATGTGTTTGTTCGGCCCGTGCCCTCTGCGTTAGGTGATAAAAATTTGGCCACCGTCAATCCAAAAATAAAATCCAATGTACAAGGGTATAATTCACACTTATAAATAAAACAAATTCCCCCTACCTCTTATTTGATGTTGCTCATTGATGAGTCATGAAGGACGGGCTTCGTGGAAGATGGACGTCATCCCGTCAATGTCGGAGGAGGTAGATCTCAGCGAAGTCGTAGAATGGCGGAATCGTTCCGTTGACATCAGAAGAAGATGATGTCAGCATTATTGTGCCCATCACACACCGCTGATCCCGAGCTCCAGTGTCATCATCATTCCTCATAGGAGAGTACATTGGGCATCGTTGAAGATGACGCCGTTTTTCTTTGGAGATCATGTCTTTCTCCAAGAATCTACAAAGTCTTCTCAATGTTTCACCCTCCAAACTAAAATAACAGGCTCTCCTATTATTTTATTGTTGACATGCTTTAAAAAAAATCAAATGATAGAATAAATTAAATTGAATAAGTTCAATTCCTAAATTTAGGTGGTTGGAAATCTGAATGAGAGAAGGAAGGTGGAGAGTTCCCCTAAAATAAATGATGTGTAGTAGATTTAATAAATTCAAGGGAAGTTTAAAAGACTTCCCCCAAAAGAGAGTTACATGGGGATTTATAGGGTTTTTAAACTAGTGGACCCCACCTAGTTATATTCTCTCAAGGGAGGTTAGTGTCTGGTGGGCCCCACCTCTAACCTCCACATAGAGACTTTAACAACCTAAAATAATAATAAATCGTCACTTATTTTTATTTTACTTTTTTTGATACCTAGAAAACTAACTTCCAAACACGCTAAAACAAAATTGTGGTAAAGGTTATCTTAAGAGAATTCTGGAACTATGAATTCATCAGTGCCCTTGGATTTCAATTCTGATCTCCAGTTCAAAAGATATAAAATCCCGCACCTACGTTCACTGAACGTACCAAAAAAAAACTTCAGAAATTGATTTCAGGCACACCGGGCCTTAGAATCAGACGCCGTTAGAAATTACGGACCTATAAAATTCCCATGTATTTAAGAAAAAAATTTCCACATGATTTTAGTGTCTTTAAAAGCTATATAAGAAACATATATTAATATACATTTGAAAATTTCCCTTTAATCAATCAACACTGAACTCCCCTTCTCATAATTTATACTCATCTTCATAACCTATGGGAAAACATATAGAACACGTGAGATCATATTAGATTAATGGTGGAAAATAATCCTATCAACAACATATATATACTAAATATTTGTGAAATAATTTTCATTATATAAATATCTTATTAAAAAATATAAAATAAAAATTGTTTTCCATAAAAAATAATGGAACAATTTTTTGTTTGTTATGATCAAACAAGTGACATAGAAATAGAGTATAGAAATATGAAAATTATACCAGATCCACGGTAGAAAAATATAATAATATATTATATATAAATATGGAATAATTGAATGCCATGTGAATCATAACATTGTGAAGCTAGAGTAGTTACATGATCCCATCAAATAATGGATTTAGAAAACAACCCTTGTAGCCCACTGGGATAAAATCCATTTTACCCTCTTGGGAAAAATCTACTAATTTTTACCATCTGAGTAACTTTTTAATAAACTATGTATAATCATGGGAATTAGCAAACAATACTCAAACACTCTTAAGATTTAGATAATAAACAGGGTACCCTCTTCGTCATTGGCTAACTGTATATGTACCTCAGGGGCTTGGGCTAATAACACATTCACCTGATTGTTAATTGTCTTAAAACCTATTTACAATCATTTTATTAGTATAAAAACTAATTTAACATTTTTTACATTTTATATCAACATGCCTACCCTCTTAAGCTTCTCCTGATTTCCTATCTACCCTAATGATGTTGGTATACTTCTAGTGTACCTTGTTTCTCTTGTGATACAAATCATGTCCCCTATATGATCTCATGAGATATAAACCATCAATTTATTTATTGGAGGAAGATATATGACCCAATTATTTTATAATAACCATTAATACATTATTTATACATGATAACATGAAAACATTCATATTTAAAACATCTATCAATTAACCATTACAAAAGATAGGGGTTACAGAAAAACATATAAAACAGAATTCATATGGATATTTGAAAAATAATTAAGATTTTTGTATCAGAAAACAAAACCAGTGTAAAATGAGGTGAATTAAAGATATTAACAAATATAAAAAATACCATAAAATGATCATTGGGTAAAGAGATAAAAATAATATGAAATAACCGTTTAAATTTTAAAATCATTCTAAGTTAGGGTTATTTATATAAATATATTAAAAAACAAAAATAAATTATTTAAGTAAAATAATTGATGTCACTATTAATGAATGAATTCAAATAGAAAAAAATAATTTATTATTATTGGAGAAAAAAATCAGCAATATCATAAAAAATGACACATGTCCCATAAAAAGTATAATAAAATTCATTTGTTGATATCACACAAAAGATTTAAAAAACATACTTTTGAAATTAGAATAATATGATTTCTAAAGTAGATAATAGATAATGTTTTTCGAAAAATTGATAAATGTATTTGGGAATAGAGAATATGGACAATGAATGAGATCCATCTATATAGATTACTGAAATTATTCCTAAATGATATATTATTTTTGATAATTAAAATCCTCGTTTAAAAAATTAAATGAAATATTTCACATTCTATAGAGATAAAAAGTATTATAATTTTTGAAAAAAATTAATGAGGTTACCCCATGATTGGGGGTTATATCTGGGTAAAAATGTAGAAAAAAATTCATCCTTTAATTTGGACCTTGTTATATCACCATATGTAACACTTCAAATTATCTATATCAGTCCTCTTATTGATCAATTATTGTAGTAAGCCAAAAATTTGATTTTACGCAGTTCACTTAAAATGTGGTTGTAAATGGTGAGGAAAAAAAAAATTCAAGTGCAAAAAAATAATTAATGATCATTTTTTACATGTACAATTTTAATGTGGTATCACAGAAGTTTTATTTTCATTAAAATGAACAATTTAAGAAATCAAAAATTTTATTCAACATGGAAGGCAATATTGTATATATTAAATATTTCTATCCTAACGTGGAGATGATTGAGGTAGACATAAATTTTGGAGTTTCTCTTTAATGTTGATATTTTTAATTTTTAGGGACAATCAAGCCACTATAATTACAACATTTTTACCTTTAACCATCTTGATGTTATAAACAAAAATTCCCTCCAAATCCTCTTAGAATACCTCAAACTCGTTTTCATTCATCACCAATACCACTTATGTGATATTGATCTTCTAATAATATATCATAATTACCAAAATTGATTTCATGACCATTTTAAGAGGCATGAAAGCATATTAATTTTTTCACAGATATCGATTTGTAATCTACAATGATATTTCATGATAGAAATAACACCCCAAGAGTATATCTAGTCACATTCCACACAATTCTATAAAATTTTGAAAAGTTAATATTCACTACACTATGATGGTGTTATTCATATTTAAAACCCATTATAGCCACATGATCATAAAACCCCCAAGGAATGTGGTTAGACCTCTATATTTTAATAACTACAATTGTTCATGCATTTTATATAAAATAATGGTCGTTAATCTTTATCCTACCATCAATCGTAGTTATTTAGTCAAATTCATATAGACAAGTTTTAATGTATCTAAATTAATAGAACCAAGAAAGTATTTATTTAAACTCAACATTCTAAAAAAATTACATAGAGTTGTGTGAATAATGTTCATATATAATATTTTCTTATATATTAGTTGTTTCCTTGAAGAGGATTCACATTACTATTATTTCCATATGATAGATTACCTTACATTTCAATTCCATCTAGCATCTTTGACCATATATGAAATTTATACATTTATTCATTTTATGTAGATATTAATTCATCATAATCAAGGATATAATTTACCCAATTCTCTAAAATATATATTTCACAATTCATTTCTATTTGGATAACTGATGTTATCATGTAAGTTATTAGATATAATAGTTTATTCACATTTCCATTTACCTTTAGAAAAAAACCATTACCCTATTCAAAAAACAACTAAAAAAATAAACTCATATTTTAATGATTTATTTTCATGTGGTTATTGGATATTTACAAAAAATACAACAGGTATACTCGAGGCCATATAAATATAAAAACCCCCACATGCAATGTGAGAAGCCAAATTATTACTTGATATTATTTTGTGGGGCCTATATTTCAAAAAAAAGAATATTATCTTGCATTGATAATGATATCTTTTAAAATCAAATCAACCAAATTTTCCCATTGAAATAACATTCCACAATAAAACACTTCTCCCATTACAAAGTGAGGCAAAAATAAAAAATTTGTTATTGAATGATACATTAGGGAATGAGGTATATATTAAGAAAAAATTATATGAATGTAAATGGTCAGAATGTATGATCGAACTATTTCTTCTTAAAAAACAATATGGGTAGTGCCTTTATTAAAATATCTCAAACCTGATCATTAGTTTACAAACACTCTACAACCATAATTTCATCCACCTCCTTCCCTTTAATGTACTGAAATTGGATTTAAATGTTCTTGGATAGAGAAATTCAGATGATATTTATTCTAAAACTAACCACTATTGTGTTATTAAACATAATTGGAATATGAGAGATCACTCCAGCACCTATAAAAGCATGTTTTTTCATTCAATGACAATTGGGAGCATGATTGAGTAGAAGGACAGTATTTATCCCATGTGGTACTCAGTTAAAGAAAATATTTTCTATTACTTTTCAATTATCCGAGATCACCCATGATAAAAACATACAGTTGTTATCGACTTTGTGTAATTTAATGAACTCTCAATATCTACATGATAAAAAAACAATTTCTATTATGAATGATTATGATAGAACAACCAGTAGTCCATCCCATGATAGATATATAACAGTATTATATAACACAATTTTAATCGATATACATTGGATGAAGCTTTTAATGAGTGACATGGAATATTGAGAATAGAATATCTGATTGAGTGGTCTTTAAGTAGGTTAAAATCCCAATAATATTAAACACTAGGACACATCAAACTTTGATTACTGTTTAATCTCTTGAAATTTAATTAATTTCGTTGGATGGAGGAGTTTCTGGTGTCAAATAATCAATATAAAATCGTCTTAATACCTCCTTGATGTGTTCTATTTGTGTGATAAATATACTATCCTCTAATGGAATAACCTATAATTCATGGGAAAATGAAATTTCACTATATAGGGACATCCTGAATTCAAACCTCATGAATTAATAGAATAACTTGAATTTGTCATCATATAACCTTCCAAAATATGTTGTAGACATATATAATCACATTCATCAGCTAAAAATATCAATTATAATTTAGAGTTTGTGATCACATCTACCTATAAAGAATCAATGCATATATAGATATTAAACTAATAAAAAAATACTATTCAATAAGATATTGTTAGGCTATTTTGAGTATTTTTTTAATCAATTTACATTTGTGTAATCTTTATCAATGATAAATCCATCTGGTAGTTCAATGTAATATTCCTATTCAAGTACACAATTATAAAATGATGATTTTATATCAAATTGATTTGATATTTTATTCCATTAAATTACAATGGCCCTAAATAATTTAATAGTTCTTGTTAATCCATTGAAAAATACATCTCATAGATATCAATTCCACATATTTTATATTATTTAATTCCGAAAATCCATGAAATGCTCCTAATTGTCTTTTCTTATTTAATATGATTATTTTAGAACACATGCCGAGTTCTAATGAAATTACTACTACTCAACCATAGAACAATATCCCAAGTGTTTTTTCCTATTTGATCATGATATTAGTCTACAGCCTTAAACATGAGAACATCCATTACATATTTAGTGACTTGTTTTCCCTTAATTATAATAATGATTCCAACTATTTATCCTACTTTCATTATGATTGGATTGGGCACTTCCAGTCATGAAAACTATTTATTTTTTTGATTACATAATTGATTATTTATATCCATAATCCTACTGGAATTTCCACACATTAGTTGTAGTCATACTCTTCTATATATTTCTCTCCAATAATTTTAAATCTCCTTAAATATCAAACATTCTTATCAGATCTAGATTCTGAAATTTTTTAGTTGTTTTGAAAACATTGTTCATTAGATGCTATCACATTTGAAATTTCATTAACCAAAACATCATTTATATCAATCATGTTCTCATGTATATTATTATAACAACTATAATAATTACACATTTATGATTATCTATGTAATATTCCATCATCTCCTTGATTATAAAATTTTATTCTCTTATCCATATTTAGGATAAAGAACATACTTCTAAATTTATTAATGTACTTGAATGTGGGGTTCATTACATAAAAAATTCTAAAAGGTCATATCCCATAATTGTAACATATCAACAATCTATTAGATATGTATTCTCAATGAATAAATTACTTTTATTATATTTCTATATTATTTCACAATCATCATTTATTTAGAAATATTATTTTTTATGAGATTTATTTTTTTCTTTTACCCCACTTTTAGGGGTTTCTGATTGAAAGCACGTAATGTTTTATTCCATATATATAACTATCATTAAAATAATTAATTTTAAATTTAGTATCACTATCAGTTTGTAATTCCTAAATCTTCACACAAGGCATCCCTTCAGCTCTTGTCCAATATTGAGTGACACATCTGTACACCATGTTCATATTTCTAAAATGTTTAATCCACAATATAACAATGAAATATAAAAATTGCATATTATACATTGACAATCCATTGATTTTCATGAGATGTGGAAATATGAATCCACTTGAACATGATATAAATTTTATGGTATCATAATCACCAATAGATTCTATGATTTCTGGATAATCTTCCACTATAGACTTGAATCTCATATGTGTGTGTGACTATATGATATATTATTAATATCAGATTATTAATTACTATTTACTAACCACTCTATAGATTCATTACTCAAATGACCATGTTTAATATTCTATAGCATGTCCTCCTCCTAATTATATAAAAACTACACATTTTCCACACTAATAATATATATAAATATTAATTTGTTATTTTTAATTATATGATATCATAATATTCTTTGGGATAAAGAGTAAATATATTTTTATTCAGCTCCAACACATTTCCATGATCACGTAATTAGATGAAAATATGGATATTGTGTCTTATCCCATCAACTATGAGAATATTACTTTTCCAAATATATTTTTATCCATTATTTGATATTTTAGAACAAATAATATTAAAATTATCATCGTTGAGAAAATGAAATAATTTATCATTATTTTATATTGAGATTCAAATTGAGATCATTATTTTTTGTCAAATTTTTTGTGAATCCACAATCCAAATTCCACTTTTATGACATATCTATTACCCTTACAAAAATAATAATAACATTATCTATCTCTGTGATTATTTTCATTATCCATGTTGGTGGTGAATTTTTTTCCACAACATTTACCTACATGAACTCCTCATTTTCATGAATAATTTAATTTTTTTGGAGTCACTATGTATTTTGATTGTTTTTTATACTTATTCTTTCTAAGATTGAGTGAAACTTTTCATAATAATTGTGGTATTCCTGATTTCTATCATAAAAAATATACTCAATGAATTAAAAAACATTATATATTAAAATTATTAGAATTATAATAAATTATATTAATTTATGTTGGAATCCCCATGCTTTAATCCTGTTTTAATGATCACAAATCATATTAATATTAATTAATCTAAATCTTAATTGACCATCGTGTTAATTCTCTTCAATCTCAATAATAAATACACATCATGTTTTAATAATTGAAAGTCTTATTGTTGTTAATTACTCACTTTATCATTTACAAATCTTGTGCGTGATCACCAATCTCAATTATATTATCAAGTTTTTATATTTATGATTCATGTTCACTTTCTCTCTACTTGTTAAGATTAATTCATATTCTGCATATTATTGTCTAAGTCTAAATACAAATATTTTTCTAAGTATACAGACACCGTGAAGGACAAACCGTGACCCAGACACCGTGAAGGGAAAATGGTGACCCAGACACCGTGAAGGACACACCATGACCGAGACACCGTGAGCTAGACACCATGACATGGAGACACAGTGAATCTCATACCATGGAGAAAATACCATGAATAAGACACCGTTTACATAAATAATTGTGACACTATTTCTTAACTTTTTGTCAATGTTATTTAAATAATGCTAACGGTCATATTTTATGTTTTTAATGCAATTAATGATATTTAATTAAATTTGTTGGCATGTCAGGAAACCATATCTCACACCTATGAAAAGGGAATCTTTCCTACTTCCAGAACTAGTGGAAAATTAGGAATATTGAGTTGCATTACACATATACGTCTGTGAATATACAATGAGAAGAACTTACATACGTCTGAGTGCACTATGCTGAACTAGAAGAACACTCATGAGAAAGAAGGAGATTGTAAGACTTTCAAATCATGAGTGCAATCCAACACCACTGAAGAACACAAGATGAATCAATAGATAATTCTCAATGGTGGAACATAAGCTGAACCACGACAGTCTGTATTTCAACAGAAAAACCAGAGAAGGACTCAGAAGCAGTTCTGCTGAATCCAATGAGTCTAGAGCTACATTTCTAATCACTAGAGCTTTCTAAACTCTTATATGTTCTCTCTAAGTGATTTGTTTACTTACTTTCGAGCAGTGTGGTGTACTCTGTATTTCTCACACACTCACATTGTCTCCTCCATTGAAATGGAGGATATCAAAATCCTCACTCCAAAACTCTTAACTCTTGTTTAACCCTGTCAACTTTGGAAGAGGTCCTTGTGTGTCCTGGTCATTATTTTGTTTCCCATGAAGAACAGTGGTAGAGGTCCCTGCGTGGCCTGGATAGTTTTGTAAACTGTTGTTAACCCCGATCCAGGGTGTGGATCAATTTTATATAAATTTGAGAGGAAGAAGTCTTGTCTTGAAACTGAACCTCTTGTTATATCTACTGTGCATCTTTAGTTTAATGTATACTAATTTATCTTTTATATTTAGATGCTGTTACTTTGAAATACAAAACCATTTTAAAGTTACTTTTATAGTTAAATTAACAAGTGTTTACACTTATTTTAAATCAGTAGGTTGGTTTCAAAAGTCAGTTTAATCTTGTGATTGAATTAACTAAGTCCTAATCAATCTCTGAGAAGCTAAGTGAACATTTACAATCTGTAAAAATTCATTAATGTTTAACTTATTTTATAAATTGTCGGATTTCAAATAGATAATATTTTAACAAAAAAATTAATTGGAACTCAATTGACCCCCCTCTTGAGTATCCACTCCGACCAACATTTGGTATCAAATGATTGTGTTTGTTAAAGGATTTTTGAAATAATCTGTTTTTCAATTGTGATTTTAGTTGTATCATTAAAGATCTTAAATTTCTGTTAATTCTAAATTTTATCTCTTTAAAATTTATTTTCTAAAATCTAGTTGTGAACAATCGACTAGATGGTGTTTCTACTAATAGGCCACCTTTATTTAATGGTACAAACTCTTCCTAGTGTAAAGTTAAAATGAAAATTCATTTGGAAAGTATGGGTTTCGAAATTTGGACTGCTATAGAGTCTCAATATAAAATTCCATAAACTGAAAGAATAACATGGGATGAACCTACAAAGACTGCTTACAATAATAATTGTAAAGCCATGAAAGCCCTATACTGTGCTCTAGGAGATGTGTAATATAACAGAATATATACTTGTAATACTGATTTTGAAATATGGTATACTTTGGGTGTTTCTCATGAGGTAACAACCAATGTCAAAGAAATGATATTAAATACTTATACTATTAAATATGATAATTTTAAAATGAAAAATGATGAACCCATTTCCGATATGTATCTCAGGTTTAATGAGATAGTCAATACAATGAGTTCACTTGGAAAATTTGTTCCATCTAAGGAAAAAATTATGAGGATATTGAGGTGTCTACTAGAACGATGGAGAGTCACAACAGTTTCAATCAGAGAGTCATGTGTCATTGGAGCTCTACCTGTCAAAGAGATGATTGGTAACCTTATAATGTATAAGGAAGAACTCCAGGTAAATAAAGAGGAAGATGATGAACCAAAAAAGGAAATCCGTGGCTTTTAAGACTACTGCTTCAATGAGCAAGGACAAAGAAAAATATCAAATACAAACTGACTGTTCAACAAGTGAAAGTTCAGACTCGGATAGTGATGTTGAAATGGCTCAAATAGTCAGTAGGTTTAAGAAATTGTATTGGAAGGAAAAATTCTTCAGAAAATAAAAGTACAAGGGAAAGTATGATAAAAAGGGACATTGGAATAAGGACTGGAAAAAAGGCAGATAAAAGTGATGATGTTGTTTTCTACGAGTGAAAAAGAAAAGGACACATTAAAGCAGACTTCCAAAAGCTAAAATTCAAGAAGAAATATGATTACAAGGACTTTAAGTACAAGAAAGCTATGAAGGCTGCCTGGAGTGCTTCTTAAGACAACACAAGTGAATCTAAAATGACTGATACTGAAAATAAACATGCCAACAAGTGTTTCATGACAAACACATCTGAGGTAACCTTAGATACTCCTTCCTTAAATTCCTATTATTCTGGAACTGAATTTCATTCGGATTCTAAAGACATGACTAGTGAGGAATTATATGAATACTGTAATATGTTGGAAGAGACATGAAATGTACTTAAGGATAAATAAAAATCATTGATGAAACAACATGCTCCCATTACAACTGTTAAAACTGAACTTACTATTGAAAAAAGAGAAAAATGCTCAACTGTTAAAGGAAAACACTGAACTGAAAATGTCAAATGAGAAACATAGAAAAGACTTAGAGAAGTTCACAAATGTAAAGGATACAGTAACTCAAATTCTAGGAAAGAATGTGGAACCAAAATATACTACTAGAATAAGATACAAACCTAGATAGAGACATCATACTAAGAATAGATTTATTCCTAAATCTCAACAGAATACTGCTAGTTCAAGTTCTGTAAATTCATTTTCTTCAACTGGTTACTCACACAGTTATAGATCAAATTGAGTTTATCTTTCAAAATCATGTGACTCAAAATATATGAGACCCATAAGACTAATTTGGGTACCAAAATCATTGATTCCTAACCTGTCTGGACCTAAGAAGATCTGGGTACAAAAATCATATTCTATCTAAAACAATTTTGTAAAAATCCTGCTTGAAGAGTTCCCACAAGAAGATATGGTATTTAGACAGTTAATGTTCAAGACATATGTCTGGGGATTAATCATTCTTCAAGATCATAATTAAGGTTGATGGAGGTTATGTCACCTTTGGTGATAATTCTAAAGGAAAGATCATAGGCCTAGGCCAAATTGGTAACACTAATTCAGTTTTAATTTCTAAAGTTTTATTTTCTAATGAACTGAAATATAATCTGTTAAGTATCTCTAAATTGTGTGATGATGGTTTTAATATCAAGTTTGATAATTATTCTTGTAATTATTTTTGTTCTAAAATGTTTTAGTATTCTCTGCTTTAAGGAAAGAAAATGTTTATGTTGTTGATTTAAATTCTTTAGCTAAGAAAAATGTTACTTGTTTAAAAGCTTTTTATAAAGATTCTTGATTATGGAATAGAATATTAGGACATTGAAATATACACTCACATAGGAAACTAACTAGAAAAAACTTAGTTAGAGTCTTACCAAAACATGAGTTTCCAAATGATAATGTTTGTAATCCCTGTCAAAAGGGAAAGAAACATAAGGTTTCTTTTAAATATAATAATGAAGTCTCAACTTCTCAACCTCTCAAGTTGGTTCACATTGATTTGTTTGGACCATCTAGAGTGTCTTGATTAAATGGGAAGCACTATGTCTATATCATAGTAGATGAGTTTTCTAGATATACTTGGGTATACATCTTATCTCACAGAAGTGAAGCTTTCTCTTACTTTGTTAAATAATCTATGTCTGTAGAAAACCTTAGTGGACTTATGATTAAACTCCTAAGAAGTGATCATGGCTATGAGTTTGAAAATCATGAATTTGAATCCTATTTCTCACTCAATGGCTATAGTCATAATTGTTCTACTCCTAGTACACCTCAGCAGAATAGTGTAGTAGATAGAAGAAATAGAACCCTTCATGAAATAGCAAGAACTATGCTTAATTAAATATAACCTGCCTATTTACTTTTGGGATGAAGCTGTAAATATAGCTTGCTATATCATCAATAGAGTCTTGATTAGACCTATTCTTAATAAGACTCCTTATGAACTGTGTAATAATAGTAAACCAAAAGTTAGTTAGTTTATATTCTTTGGCTGTAAAGTATTTATTCTTAATACTAAGGATAATCTTGACATGTTTTCTACTAAGGGTGATGAATCAATATTTTTAGGATATTCTATAACCAAAAAAGCCTATAGAGTTTTCAATAAGAGAACCATGTGTGTAGAAGAATCTATTCACATCAAATTTGATGAAACTGATCCACATGAGTCTAAAACCACTCTGGAAAATCTTGAAGAAGATTTATCTGTTCTGGACCTTAATGACAAATCTAAAGAACCAGCCATAAAGACATCAAATTTTGGACTAATTCCAGAATCTGCTCCTAATGAGCCCGAACCTATAGAGGAACCTGATATTTCTAGTCCTACTTTCACTAGATAAACTATAATTCTAAAGAATCATCCTTTATATGTTGTTGTAGTAAATTTGGATAGGGGGACACAGACTATAGCTTTTCTTAGAAATCAAGTTGAACATCAAGCATTCTTGTCACATCTTGAACCTAAAAACATTGATGATTCTATTAATGATTAATTTTGGGTGATTGATATGCAATAGGAACTCAATCAATTTGAAAGAAATTATGATTGGAATCTTGTTGAAAGACCTAAGGACACTTTCACCATAGGCACTGAATGGTTGTTTAGAAATAATGTAGATGAATCTGGAAACATAGTTAGAAAAAAATCTAGGCTAGTTCCACAAGGCTACAGTCAAGAAGATGGAATTGACTATGAGAAGACTATGGCTCCAGTAGCAATATTATAAGCTATTAGGATTTTACTTGATTATGTTGCACATCTAAATTTTAAACTATATCAAATGGATGTTAAGAGTGCTTTATTAAATGGATATATTGATGAGGATGTTTTTGTTGAACAGCCACCTAGATTTGCAAACCTTCATTTTCAAAAACATATTTTTAAATTATCAAAATCTTTATATGGTTTAAAGAAAGCTCCAAGATCTTGGTATGATAGATTAAGTACTTTAATAATTTCTAATGATTTTACAAAAGGTATAGCTGATCCTACTCTTTTTATAAAATGCATTTCTAATGATGTTTTAGTTGTACAAATTTATGTAGATGATATTATTTTTGGATCTTCAACAACTAAATTATGTACTGATTTTTTTAAAATGATGAAAAATGAATTTGAAATGAGATTAATGGGTGAATTAAAATTTTTCCTTGGATTTGAAATCATTCAAAATGATGATGGAATTATTTTAACTCAAAGTAAATATACTAGAGATATTTTAAAATTTTCTAGACTGGATAGCACAAAAAGTAGTGACACTCCCATGAGTACCATCTGTAAGATGGATCGTGATGAAGATGGTAAATCTGTTGATCAAACCACTTATAGTGGAATGATTGGAAGTCTACTCTACCTGACTGTTATTCATCCTGATATTATTTTTAGTGTGTGTATGTGTGCTCGTTTTAAAGAAAACCCTAAAGAGACACATTTAAATGTCGTAAAGATAATTTTCAAATACCTTAAGCATACTCCCAATTTAGGACTGTTCTATCCCAAAGGACAATCATTTGAATTAGTTCGTTATTCTGATGCTGATATTTCTGGATGTAAGTTAGATAGAAAACGAACCTCTAGAACATGTCACGTTTTAGGAAAGTCACTAGTATCATGGTGTAGTATGAAACAAAATTCTGCTGCATTATCTACTGTAGAAGGTGAATACATAGTTGCTGGAAGTTGTTGTGCACAAATTTTGTGGATGAAACACACATTACTAGACAATGGATATCAATTCAGACATGTCCCAATAAATTTTGATAACACAAGTTCTATTAATATTTCTATGAATCATGTTTCTCATTCTAGGACGAAAAATATTGATGTAAGACATCACTTTTTGAGGGATCATTATCAAAAAGACGATATCACTTTGGAATTCATTAGTAATGAATATCAACTCTCTGATATATTCACTAAACCATTAAATTCTGAGAGATTATACTAAATCATACATGATCTTGGAATAATTAATCATAAATATATATCTTAATGATCTTAATGTTTAATACTTTACTTTATTTTACTATACGGTTTCATGCTCACTATTTTATAGTTACGGTTTCATGCTTACGGTCTCACCATTAAGACCTTGTGCTTATGGTCTGTCAACTCACTATCTCACCGTGACTTCACATAATGGTCATTGTCTCACCGTGACAATCACCAACTATCTCACTATGATGACTGTTTTTTATCACACCTTAATGCCTACTCATGGTCTCACTGTGAAAATTATTTATACTCTTATTTTTCTAACACGTATCGAGATAATTTTTTTTTCAACGCTATTTGATTTCTCGATTTTTTTTAAGACGATTGAAATTACCAAATGATAAAACATAATGGTCTCACTCAATCTCTCACCTGAACTCTCTCTTGCTCTCTCTCTCTCGAACCCTCTTTACCTTGCGAACCTATTCTTCTTTCTCGCCCGAACCATCAGTAGATGAAAAGGATGAAGTGTCTGTATTCATCTACACCTGAGAAGCATCTCTCTATGAAACTGAAGAGGATACTGAGGATAGCTCCTGAAGTACCTCTAAACCCAAACCTGGTAAACCGTACCATAGTTCCTAAAAAATAAATTTTCCCTCAGTGGCTTCTGTCTAGCAGATCTTTGGTCATGAAAATATTGAGAGAACAAGGTTGGTTTGAGTGGTTCTCTAGACAAGATAGGCCGATTTATCTGAGATTGGTATCTCAATTCTACCATTTTGTGATGTTTCCCATTCATTTTGGAGAACGCTTTGTGGTGAAAATTTGGATAAATGGACATAAGTGTTCATTCTCTTCGAGGATGTGGGCTGTATGCCTAAGGATTCCACTTGATGGAATTTTTAAAGACTACCAGAGAGACCCTCCTCCTTCATCTGACATCTTAGATCTGGAAAATTCTTTGGTAACCTTAACTGTTAATGGAACCAAGTAAATGGCAATAGCTGCAGAGCTAGATGGAGAAACTAGAATGCTATTCAATTTTTTTTAGAATTTGATCAGTCCAAGAAAAGGGGATTTTTCTATAATGAAGTATCAGGATGTGTTCCTGATTCACATGTTAAAGAATGTCCACATGATCAACATATGCATGTATGTTATTAACCATATCTATGAGCTTATTAAAGTCACATCCAAATCCACCACCTTGTTTTACTAAAGGATGATTTCAGCCATGCTAGTTGCCAAAGGAATGGTTGGACCAAAGGAAGAAAAGTTAGAGGACTTTGATTTCTTCTTATCCAAGCCTATCATCAGAAGGATGAATATTAGTTGGAACCCCTGGAAGAAGAAATGGTTTTAGGATAATGATCAATTGTATACAATGTTTAATCCAGTTGAGTATCCAAGAAGGCCAAAGAACCTAGCTGATCCTAGTCTGGAACCAAATGAAGTGGCTGAATACTCAGATGCTGAAGAAGAAGAGGAAGTGGCAGCTGAAGTACCACCTGGAGAAGAGGCTGAAATACCTCCAATGGATGTAGCTCCTGTTGAAAAAGAAAGGTCTATTGTCCCTCCTGTTGTTCCTATTGAAATACCTCAAGGAGAGGAAGTTGTTGTTGAAATGGAATGGACTGTGGATCCTTCAGTTGTTCTTAGTGAGGAAGAAGCTCATGCTTATAGAGATGTTTTAAATCTGGATATCCAATCTGAGGATGTAAGAGATTCTGTAGTAACAGAATCAGAGGAAAACTCCATGGAAGAGTCTGCTGGTGTAGAAGAACTCCCAGTTGAAAAGCAAGCCAATCTGGAAACACTGACTGTGGAACAATAGGTTCCTGAGATAATTCCCTTTGTTGAAGAGAGGATCGAAATTGCCTTTCAGCTAGCAAGGAAAGAGTGTGCTGAATAGATTAGAGATGATCCTGTGGATCTTGACCCTATTGTTGAACCTATAGTCTCTGAAATGGAAGCATAACTTGAGGGGGAGGAACCTCAAAACCATGAGACTAGTCCAGCCAAGTCTGTTGAATCTGAATATTAACCTGGTGATGAGTCATACGCTGTGTAAACTTGATATTGTTTCCCAAGGATTTTTTATGTAAATGATTCACAACAACAGACTACAATTGGAATGGATCTATCTTCTCTGTTTCAACTAAAGTCTGTAGCTCATTCAGAACTAGAACCATAGCCCCATCCTCAATCATAATCAGAATCTGAGTCTGAAGATGACTCTGAACCACAACCAGAGCCTGCTCTACTACCATTACCTGCACACTTTCCTGAGAAACACTCATTTGTAACTAAAGACGATCTGAAAGTCTTTGGAGAGAATATTTTAGCTGGAGTTGAGAGGATCTTATCTACTAAACTTCGTCCAGTAACTCAACAAAGTCAACAAGATGCATCAATTCTCATGTAAAATATTATCTTGAATATTCAACAAATGATGATCTGAGAAATTCAAGATGTCAGAGTAGAAAATAACTTGCTGGGTGCTGATGTTACAAACATGAAAAATATGGTAGCAGACCTGCCGAATGAGTTGTCTTTAAGATCAGAGCCTTCTCCTGTTTATGCCCCTGCACCTGTTGCTGCTTCTCCAGAGCCAACTGATTCCCACCTTGGTAGAGAGATTGTGTCTCAAGTTCATCCATATCTACTATATTTTTATGATAATATTGAAAAAATACACAAAAAAATTCTGGAACACATGAGGGAGCTTGTAGAAAATCGGAATAAGCTCATAGATGAATACACTGGATGCCTGCAAAAATGTTCTGAAATAGCTCAATGTTCTAACCAAAGCTGTCAAGGAATCTCCTTCTTCTGGTAAACCTTCTATTCCTCCTTTGGATGATTCCTTGCTGAGATCCATAATCAAAGAAGAACTTTAGAATGCCTTCACTAGATTGGATATGTCTTCGTTATCATAAGTGGTTAAGAACAGTGATCAAGCATTGGACTTGGTTTGGATTCAGTCAAAGATTTGCAGTGACGCTCAAGAAGATATCACCAAGAATATTGATGTCTATCTCAACCATATTTTCTCTATGAGTGATATGACAGATCACATTAGATATCTTGTAGAGAATTTGAGAATCCCTCTGGTCACTCAAACTTTTAAAGTTGAAGTTCAATATCATACAGAGTTCACCAGATTTCTGCACAAATTTATGGAGAATATGGACGATTTTGAAAAGGCTATGCAATATGGTGGTGAGATCATTACTGATTTCATAAATCTTTTGAAGTTGTATATTCATGTGAATAGTACTGCTACAGATTCTCCCACTGCTGCACCCCTTAGACCTAGTCTACATACCCATGCCCCCACTGCCACGATAGTCATCCAAGCTCTTTCTCAGATCTGGCCAGTCATTCTTGACCAACCACAGCCTAGTTCTTCTACTGCTCCTACTTTGGCTCCATCCATTTTTGAAGTTCTACCCTTACCCTCCTTGTCTACCACATTTGTGCCTTCCTCTACATTAGAACCATTTCCTTCTGCAGATAAAGGCAAGGAAAAGGAACAACCTTGAAGAGTCCACAGACTATTTTCTTTTTTTATGGGATGTCATTTCTTGTTTACTATTTGTATTTCTCAATTATGTTTTATTCTGAACCTTTTTAATGAAAAATTCAGTGTTTCACTTCATTCTCTCTACTTTTTGATAATCCAAAAACAGGGAGAAACAAGTACGAGTATTAGTATTCTAATGTTCAAGTCTGTTATTTTCTTTAATGTTCCATTTCATTTATATTTTTACCTATACATGATTTGTGATCATAAAAAAGGGGGAGATTGTTGGACTCCTCATGCTTTAATCATGTTTTAATGATCAGAAAGCTTTTACAATTAATTAATCTCAACCTTAATTGAACATTGTGTTAATGATATCCAATCTCAATAATAACTACACATCACGTTTTAATAATATAAAGTCTTATTGATGTTAATTACTCACTTTATTATTTACAAATCTTATTCATGATCACCAATCTCTCTTATATTATCAAGTCTTTATATTTATGATTCATGTTCTATTACTCTCTACTGGTTAACCTTAATTCATATTTTACATAATACTATCTACGTCTAAATACAGATATTTTTCTTAGTATACAGACACTGTGATGGACAAACCTGACCCAGACACCGTGACCCACACACCGTGAAGGAAAAATCATGGCCCAAAAACCGTGAAGGACACAATGTGACCGAGACACCGTGAGCTAGACAATATGACATGGATACATAGTGAATCACATACTGTGGAGCATATAATGTGAAGAAGACACCGTATACATAAATCATTGTGACACCGTTTCTTAACATTTTGTCAATATTATTTAAATAATACTAACGGTCATATTTGAAGTTTTTAATGCAACTAATGTTATTTAATGATAGTTGTTGGCATGTCAGGAAACCATATCTCATACATATGAAAAGGGAGTATTTCATACTTCCAGAACTGGTGGAATATAAGGAATGTTGAGCTGTAGTACACATATACATGTGTGAATATCAATGAGAAGAACTTACATACGCCCGAGTGAACTGTGTTGAACTAGAAGAACAATCCTGAGCAAGAAGGAGATTGCAAGAATTTCAATGAACTATCATGAGTGCAATCCAACACCACTGAAGAACACATGACGAATCAAGAGATCATTCTCACTGGTGGAACACAAGCTTAACCACGACACTCTGTTTTTCAACAGAAAAACAAGAGAAGGACTCAGAAGCAGATCTGCTGAATCCAATGAGTCCAGAGCTACCTTGCTAATCATAGAGAATTCTAAACTCGTATCTGTTCTCTCTAAGTGATTTGTTTATTTACTTTCAAGAAGTGTGGTGTGCTGTTTATTTCTATCACACACACACTGTCTCCTGCACTGAACTAGAGGATATCAAAATCCTCACTCCAAAAATCTTAACTCTTGTCTACCCACGTCAACTATGAAAGAGGACCTTGTGTGTCCTGGTCATTATTTTTTTTCCCACGAAGAACAGTGGTAGAGGTCCCTGTGTGGCCTGGATAGTTTTGTAAACTGTTGTTAACCCCAATACAGGGTTTGGATAAATTTTATATAAATTTTGGAGGACTAAGTCTCGTCTTGACAGTGAACCTCTTGTTATATCTCCTTGCAACTTTAGTTTAAAGTATACTACATATATCTTTTATATTCTGTTGTTGTTACTTTGAAATAAACAACAATTTTATAGTTACATTGATAGTTAAATTAGCAAGTGTATACACTTATTGTAAATCAGTTGGTTAGTTTCAAAAGTCACTTTAATCTTGTGATTGAATTAACTGAGACCTAATCAATCTTTGAGAAACTAAGTGAACATTTACAATCTGTATAAATTCACTACAGTTTAGCTAGTTTTATAAATTGGGGGATTTCAAATAGACAATATTTTAATAGAAATTTTAATTGGAACTCAATTCACCCCCTCTTGAGTATCCACTCCGACCAAAAATGTATTTTTATATTTTTTCCAATTTGTACCTCATTGAAATAGATCCCACATAGTATGTGGGTCTCATAATTCTCTAAAAAATCCCTACCATGGGGAATTATAATATGAAATAACAATATTATAAGTTTCATTTTCATAGTTATAAATATGTAACATATTATATAGAGTTTCTTTATGTGGTTTTCGAATAATAGCATATTTTTCATATTAATTGAACCACTAAAAACGAGGAATAATTAAGTGAGTTTTTCTATTAATTCCATTATATTGCCTTGATGATAATGCATTTTAATTGATATTCATAAAAATAAATTTTACTAATCATTCATGATCTCCAAACCTCTAGTTCCAAATGATTTCATCTACTTACAACTCTTTATTTATCATAATTCTATCATTGATAGTTTTATCTATTCCATTGATAACTCATTTTTGTTCATAAAATTTAAATTTCAGTTCACCATCCATTATTGAATATCTAAAAAATCCAAATTTTATATTTCCCATATCAATATATAGTTGTAATTTTTATTATTTATATAGATTCATGTAATAAATGGTAGGATAAACAGCTAGATTTTCCTTTATAGTCTTTTTTATCAACACATCAGGGTCACTAATGTACTCCTCATTTTAAACATATATGTAAACCCATTAAACCATTCCTCAATGTCATATTTATTATCACCATCACATAGATTATTTTCAGTATCCATAAACAATTATTTATACTTACAAATGATAAGTTATTATACATCACATTAATTATAATTTTTATTAATTTTAGAAATGAAAATTTTCATTTTCAAAGACATCATGTGAGAATTCATTACTCTTTACATTATCATCATTAAGATAATTTATTTCATCATCACAATCCAAAAAATATTTTTGAATTCTTTCCACAATGTGTCCCACATTTCCACATTTAATGTAAAAAAAGAATAAGATTACCATACGTATTAATATTTCTCTTTTATTTCAATTAGTTTGAAATGAAATAAAATAAAAAAATTCATCCACTTCTTGAATGTCCTTGATTTAGAGTTTCATCATCGAATTAATGGATACTTGCTATGGAATTTCTTTCATTAGTAACTTCTTATGATTTATTCTCATTTCATTGGACACAAGAGTAATATGAAAAAAATTAGTTAAATTCCCTTTATGATATTTTTCCATTAGAATATAAAATTTATCACTAAATGTAGGAGGATGTACTCTCGTGATCCTATTTACAATAATTACTTTGTTTTGATAATTCCTAATGAACCAAATAACTTCAACAGTAATATTTTCATGATCAAAATGGCATCAACCGTATCATTTGAGTTCATTATCAAATTACAATTTTTTTTCCACATATCCTTTTGATTTTCCACCCAAACCTTATAATCTAAATAATATATATCCATACTCTCTTACCATAAATGATTAGATGATTTATTTGAAACTACCTTTATAAAAATGGTATTATAGAGATCAATTGTCATGGAATTCATTAATTTTGAATATGAATCCCATTCACAATGAAAATACTCTATCAAAGTTCATATTTTATTATTAGAAGTGAATCTGTAGATGGACTTTTTAAAATTCCCCTTACTATGGATCTTAAATAATGATTAATTTCAATTTTCAATAAATGAAAATATAAGTATCGAATAACTATATAACATTATAGTAGATAACATATTCCCTTTTTATGTGAGAAAATAAGAATAAACCTCCCTCTAAAAAAATATTTATAACCTGAATTAGTATTAATCATTGAGAGGTGGTTGTGGGGAATTTCTGAAATGTTGTTAAAAACAACCATCCTTAAATAAGGATCATATTTTATCACCTTGAGAAACACATCAAGGATTATAAATTAATCATCTCAATTAGGGATTAAATAAGTAAATAAAAAAGGTATATTACATGGATCTCCTAAATTATACAAGTCTATTAAGGATTCATGAAAATTTACATGTTCATTAATATCACAAATGTTCAATGATTTTAAATATAATTTTTTTGAGTGGTCCAAATGTCCCTTCAAATTCACTATAAAAAAATGTACGAAATCAATAGTCTCCATCAATAATGAACTCATGGCTCTATTTTTTTAATCATTAATTCTATTTTCTAGAGATGTTAAGGACATACACTAACAAAGATGATTGTCATCAGCTTTTATATAGTATAAATAATGATATAATTGGGAAATAGGAGTAACAGATTTTTCGACCTCCATCATTCTAGAGAAGAACTACAAAAATGTACTCTAGATCATCTTAGAAATCCACCATATCTTATTCATTCATCCAATATGCCTCTCAGGATAAATATATCTTGTAATTTTTTATCATAAGTAACACATGTGATATAAATGAAATTTTATGAGACATTAAATAATATAATATTTTTTAGAGATCACAGTATGTAATATAAAGAGATATTTCTGTTGGAAAAATCACCTAGAGAATATCTCAACAGAAACATGTTTCTTTTTCATTATGTATACATAATAGAATCATCATTGAAAATTAATTACAATATTGATATTCAAAAACATATATTTTCCCATGATAATAAATCCCCCATTGAATACAGTTGTCCCATTAGATACAAATATTTGAACATTTTCGTGAATTTTATTGATTTGAAGTATCTGACTACATCCTCAATTAATCATGCATGGTTTATTTACCAAATTCACATATAATTTTTGAATATTCTCCAAATTAATTTATTTGAACAAAAATATACTAGAATAAATTCTTAGAAATGTGGAAGTATCTATTTTTTTTATTAAGGTCAGATAGTTGTTTTACTTAATTAACTATGGTGGAAATACGTAGAATCACAAAAATGATCTCTCAAAATACATGATTCTGATATGTTTTTCATTCCATTTACATGATTTACCCATGTATATATTCAAAAAAAACCATTTTGGCCACATATATGACATTCCCATTTACAAATTACATAGATGTTTTTTTCATATGCTCAATTTTCCAAAATACACAATTTTTTCACATAACCATATTATATTATAAAAAATCTTCTCATATAACCATTTTGATAATGTAGTCATTTCATATAGTGATTAAATATATCCCTTTTCATTTATTAAAACTATTTTCAAAATTCTTAAATTCCACCAACCAAAAAACATATTGTCAAAAAAATACTATTCTCAATAATTTCACTTGAAACCACATTTATCGGGTCGTAAAAGTATCATCATATGGAAAACAAGAACTATCATTTAAACCTATAGAAACAAGAGATCATGAAAACTTTTTTAAATGATTTGATTAATGAAAACCCCCTTTTGTCAAAAAAAAATTTAATGGAAACTAGCTGAATGTGTTTGAAATTAAACATAAAGTAACCTGAATGAAAGAGATTATGTGGTATTATTTTATAAAAAATTAATAATGAAGTCTATATTACTGAAATCACGGGCATAAAAAATATTTTTTAATGAATGAACATTTAGATGAAAACTCTTACAATGAATCCTATTAATACCATCATGATCTAACCTAATATATATAAAAAATATCTATCGTAATCACCGTTTCGAGAGAAATTTAAATTCGAATATATTTATATATACATTTATAACATAGTATTGTAAATTATATAAATACTAGAGATATAAATGTAATATGTCACATTAATAGATTTTTTAGTCCATGTGTATGAACTCAAAATACATTCATTTTATGAAAAATAAATATAAATATAGATAATTGATTATATGTTATTAATGTAAATTATTAAATACATATCAGTTTAATTAAAAAAGTTTAATTTAATAACCATCCCTGAATGACAGTGATGAAAAATCCAAAATACTGTTTATGGAGGTAGATGTCTAAATATATGTATGATGACATGCTTATATATAGATTGGGTTTGTTATATGGTATAATATATATATTCACAAACTATATTAACATTTCCAAATATTATTAAAATATATTTTTTCATACATTGATGGATAGAATAAGATTGGGGTTTTAACAAATAAAAGAATTCTAATATCATGGTTGAGAAGATTCCCAATATATTCTTCCCTGGGTACCCACATAAATCTATATATAAAATTATTTTTTTCAAAATTTCCTATAGGATGTAGGGATATAGTGGAAGAGATATAATGAATGGGGTCCTTTATTTATTTCTACATAATTTGTGGGAAAATGAAGTAGATTTGGTCACCTTTTAATGGTTAAGGGGATGAATTATTTTTAAATATAACATCTTAATAAAAATAGTGAATGTTGTTTAAATGTTCATGTGGGGAAATTTTGGATAATATTGGAGTGGAGAATATGGTATGGTCAAGTATACCTCAATAATTCATTTATAAACATGTACTGAAATTTTCATATATCAATTAAATGATTTATATTTATAATTTATAATTGTTTGTTTTTACATTGGACATACATTATTACCTTGGTAATATAATTTCAATTCATAAAAATATATGGTTCATCATTACAAATAATGATTAGTTAGAGTAAAATTTCTGAAGATTCATTAAAATAATATAAAAGTACCACTATAATTTACAATAAACTAGAATCGAAAACTACGTATCTTAAAAATCATAACCATCGCCACATCAGTGGTAGATTGCTTCCTCCACAATAGTTGATTCCCACTCTATGCTTTAATAGTGCTTTAGAATAATTGAATTAATCTTTTTAATATTAAATTACTCTAATGAGACAAACTTCCTTGAATATTTCTTACCCTTTTTCAAATAAGGGAAACTCCTACTTTCCTTCATGACAGAGGACCTAGTAGAAACAATATTTGGTAGATAAACATAGTATTTCCTATCCTTCATCATGATGTGGCAGTCATAACTTCCTCATTTATGGAAGACTTATTCTTCCCACACTGAACAATGTAATAATATTAAGGTATGTCCTTGACACTCTAATTTTCCTTGTCACTATCAGATACATAGCCCCCCCCCCCCCTTAAAGGGATATGCATGTTTTGGTAGCCATCATTAGCTCCCCAGTCATATTGATATTGGTTGATATTATCAATCATGGATAAAAATTGTGGGTCCTCCAATAAATAATGGATGTATTGTATCACCATCCTCATTTCTCCTTCACTGGTTACATCATTGTGAGATAAGAAATCACAATGTATATTGGAACTTTCATTCATTTGAGGACCCTATTTCACAAGACAGATATCTTCTGGATCTGGGATCTTCAACCCTCCATAGATATCTACCCTCCCTTCCATCATTCCAACACAATCAGTCAGATACCCCAAGAGGGACAAGAAATCATCTCCACTTGAGCTATGTGACACCCTAATTCTTACACCATCATCACAGACCACAAAGTACAAGGTCTCCTTATTAATTGGATCAGACTACAGGGGAAAATTTCCAATAGTATTTTCCACTGTAGGTACCTTCTAAATAGTAATATAACTCATTAGATGATAAAAAACGTGACACACTATTAAATCTGATGGCCTCCTGTGCACCAACTTAATAAAAATACCAAGAGGATTGATCCTTGCATGTTCATCCCGTTTCACTGGCCACATAGAAAATTCCTAAGGTTTCTCTTAAACCATTTCATGTTCAATAGAATGCTCCTCCACTCCCACTAAATACTCATGAATCACTTCCACAGAATATATCCTTGAAAAATAATCATAGTTTCTTCCCTCAACAATGGAAAAGACAAAATAGAAGCAATAAACCATCCATTACACAACTTCATCACCCCTATGAGGTCCGATTATAGATTTTTTTGTGACATACTAATTCCATAAGACCAAATCAACCACTAGAAACAAAATAGAACATCACTGACTCAAATATTTCTGCTTGCATCAAATGAACCTTCCTCCCATATATGAACCAATACCAATTCACATGTGACCTCACAACGTCAACTTCACCACAAAATCCTGGACAGATGTGATGGCATACCACATCCGTTTGATGATTAGAGTAGAGGTAATGGCTTAACATATTCACAATAGCTATCATAATGGATGGGTTTTGAATAGAATTTGGGAGACCCAGAATACATACCCATGTTTCCATCATCGATTGATCATGCCACATTTAGAACTCAATACACCATCGAAAATGGAAAACAAATATCCATTACCACTTCGAGGGGCCCTGGACCAGGTGGTAATCAAATTAGCATCCGACTCAAACCAGGTCATAAATTACCTTTGATCATGTAAATAGACAACCGTACACTCTTAAAAATCCCAATAATTGAAAATGATCCAATAAAACTCATCAGTCGAGGGTAATTAAATATGATATAAAGTGATGAGAGTGTGTTTTCATATGTCTATGGGGCCATTGAGGTCCACCAAAAAAGGGGATAGATGAGGTGCTTCCGAAAGAGATCAGGGACTTTTGGAGAAATATGAATCCTCATGATTAGTGGAAGATAATCAGGATTTTAAAATGGAAATAATGTGTTACCCCATAAATGATATTTATATCAAAAAAATCTCCCCTTTTATCATGATTGTAGAGAAGGGTGCTTTGACATTAGTGTTTGGTCATCACTGTGAGGGAGAGCTCATCACCGCTGAATCCAACTCTCATATAGTGTGTGTCGTTAAATAATTATTATCTTATGATTCCAAATATGGGGTAAATTTTATAAAATAAAATATATATTTGGAAGAAAAATTATTTTCTCATTAGACAATAAAATAATACTTTTAAAAAAATAAACCTTTTAGAAAAATCCTGATGTGAAATAATGTAATAATGTAATATAAATTATCTTTAAAAATTTTCAATTATGATTTTAAAATTAATAAATATTTTCTAATACAATATATTTTCGTTATTTCTATATTATTAATGTCATGAAATTGGGAAATTAGGTTTTAGGTTTTTTTCACATTAAAAAACTATTTTTTATTTATAAGTATCAATTAAATTCTCTTTAAATCCACAATAATTATACTTGTTTTCAGAAAAAAAACATCTTTTATAAAATAAAAATTTTCTTAAGAATAAATTTTATTCATTACATGCATTAATGATAAAATTAATGATTATAAAACATTTCATTTTTATTAAATTTAATTAACATTTTGATTCAAAATATACCAATTATTTAGTAAGGATCATTTTATTTTTTAGGAATTATATGAAATATACATAGTTAAAAATTTATTATAAGGGTAAAAATAATTAAACTAAAAAATATAAGAGAAAATTTCATTAAATTTTATTTAAAAAAAGTGTGAAAAATATTAATGGGATGAAAAAAATAAATCATAACATAATAAATCACTTATAACATTGTCTCCATAATCTATGTGGAAAATATACTATCTTTTATTATATAATTTATATTTATATAAAATTCATCTAAAAATTTTATAAAAGTATTTCATATCCAAATAATTTCATCCCTCATTATAAATAAATAAATTTTCAAAAACAAGTCCATATTATATCCTTAACACTCTAATAATGTAAAAATATCTTGCTAGAAGCTAAAAGATCTTACTAATGATCCA
Organism: Viscum album; assembly: GCA_963277665.1. Lineage (NCBI taxonomy): Eukaryota > Viridiplantae > Streptophyta > Magnoliopsida > Santalales > Viscaceae > Viscum > Viscum album. Next base: position 494,962,503 of record OY728123.1, on the reverse strand, counting down.
GAAGTTGTTACCCATTTGAAAACATCCAAAGGGTGATGTAATATTCTAAACTGAACTGTAACACCCCAAGCTTCTATGGTACGCTTCTCTTTGAATAATGTGATAGCGTGTGTTGTACGCAACATCGAGTTCTAACACACCACAACCAATCAAACTAGCCGTTATGAATAGTAATACCTACTTTTTGAAATTATATATATTTTATATTTCAAAATGGACTTCATTTTTTGTTTCTTAATATCGAAATTATCCTAATATGAATTTTTGGTATTTTCCTGAGAACTTCCAATTTTTATGAATAGTGAAAAATACTTAAAAACAACTTTTTTAATCAAAATAATTTATAATGATAAATTATATTATTGATTGGTTTTAAAATATAATTAGAATATATTTTTACCATTTTATCCAATGTTGTTCATTATATTTAATTTCAGTTTGAAATTGGACCTAAACAATTCTCAATCTTTTGGTATATATTATTTCTTAAAAACATGCTATTTGTTGTGACAGCGGGAATTAATTATAAAATTAATTAATGAAACTTATATGTTTGTAATTTTGTAAAATAGACATCATTTTTGAATTTGGAATATCAATTATAGCTTAGGGTGACATTTTGGCATTGTTATGAAAAACTTCAATTTTTGATGAATAGTGAAGCTACTAAGTGGTAGTTAAAAAACTGAATTTTTCATAAAACATAATTTTACCACTTCTGTTAATGGAATTTAAAAAATCTGAGAGACATGGTTAATATCAAGAAGTAAAATTTGGTTCAATGAGATGAAAATAATTTTTGGTGAATAGTAACTTTTTACTTTTATTTACCACGGTTAAAAGTAAATAGGGTAATTAAGGGTAAAAATGATATTAATATTACCCTAACACATGTCCTAATTCTATTGGACAAGTGTATCTCGACCAAAAACAACATTAGGAATAAAATATTATCATTTAGGTCCACTTGGATTAGATTAGGACATTTATTATTATTTAATTCAAAGAAGAGTTAAAAGAGTTAAAATCAAAGTTTATTTACTAAAAAAATTTAATATAGGGTTATAAATGAGATAAATTCGATTTTAAATATTCATTAGAAAGATAAAAAATTTCCTACATAATGATATTTTATTTATAATTTTTATAAATTAAATAATTTAATTTATTTACGACAAATGATGATCCAGTAATTACCATAATAGTGAAAAATTAAAATATTTGATATTATAAGTACCCAAATAAATATAATTTGAGACTTGTAATGAATTACAGTAATTTTAATGAATAATATGACATATTAGTATTGATTTAATTAACTTTTTTCGAAGTAATCATTCTGTTATAAGTATCACAGAAATCAATTATTGAATAGTGTCAAAATTGACATAAAAGTGTTTTTAAAACAAATATTATATTATTAATTGATATTAAATTCCTAAAATCTAAGGTTCGGCCAAGACAGTTATATCATGGTAGGTTCATCATTAATGGACCACTTGGGGGTCTCTTGGATGTATATGGTATGTTTATTAAACATATAATATAAAAATACTAAGAGGCATTGTAAAAGTGAAACTAATTAACTAAGAGTTAATACTTAAAGATAAGGTTAATATAATAACTAAAACCTATCTAAATTCTATTGGTTGAGTGTTTTTCGACCCATACCAACCTTAACCTTTAAATAATCATCTTTGAGCTATTACAACCCGAATATGAATTTATTATAAATTAATATTTCTAGCTTTTCCAAAGGTGCCCCTCACACCTCTTATAAAAGGGAACTCCCCCTTATCATTACTTCACACCTTCAAAGCTTTTTGGTTCAGCCAAACCCTTCCCAAATACTATATAAACTTCCCTCACTACATCCTAGAGGCCTTAGTTTGATCCAAAATCCATCATAAGGATCCCTTTTGATCAAATCAATAGGAAGAACCCGAAGAAGAGGTAATGATTTCACCACCCTTTTTTAAGTTCCTTTCTTTTTCCACTTCTTCTTCCTTTGTTGTTACCATTCTAAAATAATAACTCCATTATCATATATATAATGTGATGTTATTATAAATATGGTACAACCATAGTCACTATTCTATCCATCCATTTAATAACATGTCACCATATGTGCGTACGTACGGCTTACCGTCTCCACGTTGTGGTGTAATTGTTATTCAATAAATTATTCTTTGGATGGGTATAATAATGATGTGTAACTATTTTAAATAATAAATATAACATGATAATGCTTCTGTATGTATGATATACCATCCAATTATATATTATATTAATATCAAAAGAATGATATTGTCGCTCGTGCGTACGTACGGACTACCGTCTCCACGAACGCAATGAGATTCATTCTCCATCGTATCCATTCAAGTATAATTCTCATTTGATGATTAATAATAGTATCTAAGGACTTGATATCATTATTGATATGATTATGATTCAACCTATCCATTACAAACATGTCTTACGTAACAAAACATATAAAAGAAAACGAGTAAGTTAACACCTGAAACGATGACAATTATAAGATATTATTAACAAAGAAAAGTTAAAGATCATATATGATATCATATTAATGTATAGGACTATTGAATAATTTAATAACAATTATTTCAACATTATACAGGAGTTTAACCTACCCCAACCAATGAAAAGTACAAGGTAATGGTTTATTTCGCAATCTCTTCCTTATCCAAGGTTGTTTATACGTAATAATATACTGGGATCTCTTTATCATCCACATCCATGTTTCTTAAAAATGTATTTCAAAACATTTTTAATATTTACTAGAATATGGGTTAAAGTCATTTATAGCCTTGTTTTTCTTTTTATAAGAGGTTTATAAAGGAATATTTCTGTCGTTTTCCAAACAAGGTGCTTTTTAACCTTTTCGACAGAATTAAGGTAAGAATGTTTTTTTAACTTATACGGCGGGTGCGGCTATTTTCCGCCGTTACAAAATCTTCGAAGCTTCCCTTACAATATTATAAGAATATTTTCAAAGAAAATGTTTTATTTTATAAATATATGACTCTTAAATGATTTCAAAATAGAAATAGATATTTCTCTAAAAAGAGTTTTGATTTCATCTATGTCAACATCCTTTGATGGATTTTACACTTATTTGAAGTTGATTTATTATGATACAAAACTTCAATATTGTATTGAAGGTTTTGTGATATGTTTGACTGTGGATGAGCTATTTTTATACCATTCATGGTTTATGGTGAAAGTATTTACATTTCATATTCTTGTTTTAATACGAATGTTTATTTTATGTTTAAACCTTTTCATATGGGAATGCATTGGACATAATATGTGATGGGTGGAGCCCACTATAGCTCCTCGATGCATCGGTAGGTCTCATGAGACAAACTAGTGTCTTGGCACAAGGCCTTGGAAAAATCTTATTTTTAGTCTTGGAACAAGGCCTTGGCTATGTGGTTATGATAGTCTAGCATTATTCATTCCATCATTATGAATGTGGTTATTGATATTGCATGTGATTATTCGATTAGTAGAATATCCATGTGAATAAGTAAATGGCATTATTTCATTTTAATTTTTCCATACTATGTTTAATTTCATGTTTTAAAGGCTTTTGTTTTAGTTATACATTTCCTTAAATGTTTAATATTATTTATGAAAGTTTCCATTATATTGTTATCCTTACTGAGCATTTGAGCTCACCTCTTTTCTATGTTTTATTTTTCCCAGGATATGAAGAAGTAAATTATGAATGACCTGCAGGGAATTTATGAGGGGATAATAGTGTGGACTATAGAGACATAATGTTGTAGTAGTAGTTTTTCACTTTATAATGTAATGTAAAACATTATGATTATATCTAGTGTTTCCAAGGCTACTAAACCAATCAGCCTTTCAAGATTTGATCTTTCTTGTGATCATGACAATGTTATATAATAATGTACCGACTCTGGGTAACTAGGGTCGGGGTGTTACAGTTGGTATCAGAGGTAGGTTTAGTACAACCCTTGGAATCAATATTTAGATAAACTCTGATTAGAGCACATAGACATAAGATGGACTTTGAGGATTAGTATAGAATAACTTCCTCAAATTATGGTATTGTAGAGATTTTGTGAGTTTTATGAGTAATACAACCCTGTATGGATATGAGTAAGTAGAGGCGGCTCTAGCACAGATGTACATAGAGGTAAAACTCAAAAACACCGCTTTGAGCTAGACTCGAACGGGAACTGGTGCCCGACAACGGGCCTTGCTGCACTCTTGGTTACGACACTCCCGGGGGATATGATTAGGATAACTCTCATTTTCTTTACATATCATTATGAAGGGTTTATGAGTATATACTTTCTCAAAGAAAAAATTCTTATGATGATGGACTATATCACTAAATAGTTCAATTTATGTTAAGTGTTTTGTAAGTATGTGATTATGTATTTTGATTCATAAACTGATCTAGTTTATACTATTGTTTAGAAATCACGCCTAGTGGAAGAAATGGAAACTGTATCAATGCACGCACTCAATGTAGGGATTTCCCTCCTTCTCAAGATAATTATAGTGGAGCTGGTGATGAAACTGGTGTCGATCAGCTAATCACCATACTAGGACAACTTACTCAGGTTATGAATAATAACCTTACCCGTATGGAGCACCCTGATCCAGAGCGTGGAGGATCAATGTTAGATCGCTTCATAAGGCAACAACCACCAATCTTCAATGGGAGTATAAATCCCTCATTTGCTGAGCAATGGATATTTTCCCTCGAGAAAATATTTCAGGCTTTGGGGATTAGTGAAAGGGAAAAAGTTATCACGACAGTTTACCGCCTCACTGGAGATGCTGATCAATGGTGGTCATTGATTCAAAATACAAAGGAACATGATGAAGTATCAAATATGGAATGGAGGGAGTTCAAATAACTGTTTTTAGATAAATACTTTCCTCGGGACCATCGAGCAGATATGGAAGGGCAATTTCTATGTCTGAGACAAAAGGAGGATGAGAATGTCGCAAAGTATGAGGCTAACATTACAAGGTTAGAAAGGTATGTTGTAGATTATATACGTAACCCAAGAATTAATATTGATCGTTTCATTTATGGGTTAAAACCATTTCTCCATTGAGCATTAGTATCACAATCCTTCTCGTTGTACGAAGACACTGTCTCACGTGCTATCAAGACAGAGAAACAATTCTCAAAGTCATATGACTTTATAGAAAAGAAAGAGAAGAAGAGATCTGCTGATCAATCTGGGAATGTAAATAAGGGGATGAAGGGAATGGCTGAATATCCATCCTGTGCTAAATGTGGGAAGAAACACCGCGGTACATGCTTGAAGGGAATGGGCGTCTGTTACAAATGTGGTGAAAAAGGCCACCAAGCTCGTGATTGCAATGGGAAGAAGGAAGCTACCAATGTTCAGTGCTTCAATTGCTGGGAGATGGGACATTATGCAAATGAATGTCCTAATCGTCAGGGGAACTTACCTCAGAAAAGGCCAAGGGACCAAGGCCAATCTTTTATTATCACTACTGCTGAGGTAGAAGCTCCAAAAGGCGTGGTGGCAGGTAATTTAATGGTTTCCTCAAGTTTAGAAAATACATTATTTGATTCTATATCATCTCATTGTTTCATATCTTCCCAGTTTTCTAAGAAAATTAGATATTTCCAATTTGATTTAACAAGGGAGTTTTCAGTTAAAACTCCTAAGGGAAGTATCATTGCAACAAATTATTGTGAATCAGTCCCCATTATAGCACATAAATGTTCTTTATTCACTGATCTCATTGTCATACCTATTATTGAGTTTGATATAATCCTCGGTATGGATTGGATTTTGGATTATGATGTGAATATTTATTGTAAGAAGAAGGAGGTTAAAAAATCTTGATAATGATGATAAGGAACACCTTATCTTTAGAGCAGAATCGTCACCACCTAATTCTTATCTAGATCCACCCCCAGTAGATCAACTAAATTCAATTATTGGGGAGGAAGAGAAGGAAATAACTGTGGGTTAGGAAAGGAATGTTCAAATAGAGGATGTACCTATTGTGAAAGAATTTGTATATGTATTTCTGGATGATTTACCTGGACATCCTCTAGAATGAGAAGTTGAGTTTTCCATTGATTTAATTCGTGGATCAAGGCCTATATCGAAGACCCCTTATAGAATGGCCACTGTAGAATTAGTCGAACTAAAGAAACAACTAGTGGAATTGTGTAATAAGGGATTTATTCCCCCTAGTGTTTCTCCATGGGGAGCCCCTGTTCTTTTTGTTAAAAAGAAAGATGGATCTATGAGGTTATGTATCGACTATAGGGAGATTAATGCCAAAACAATAAAGAACAAGAATCCCCTAACTCACATTGATGATTTATTTGACCAACTGCATGGAGCTCAATACTTTTCAAATATTGACCTTCAATCTGGATACCATCAGTTGTGTGTGAAGAAGGAATACATTCCGAAGACATCATTTCGAATCAGGTACGGGCATTATGAGTTTACAGTAATGCCTTTTGGATTGACTAATGCACCCTCTGTATTCATGGATCTGATGAATACAGTTTTCATGGAATATATCGATGAATTTGTGGTGGTATTTATTGATGATATCTTGGTATACTCAAAAAGCTACGAAGATCATGAAAATCACTTGCGCATTATCTTGAAGACTCTAAGAAGACATGAATTATATGGGATGTTTAGCAAGTGTGAATTCTGGCTTCACGAGATTTCTTTTCTTCGCCATATTGTCTCAAAATATGGAATCTCAGTTGATCCTTCTACGACCAAGGAAATCCAAGAATGGGCATCACCTACGAATATAACTGAGGTACGTAGTTTTATTGGTTTAGAAGGTTATTATCGACGTTTCATCCAGAAATTTTCCTGATTGGCTAACCCATTAATGAATCTCACACGTAAAGGAGTTAAATTTTTTTGTACAAAAGAGTGTGAAGAATGGTTTGAAGAACTGAAGAGAAGATTAGTCAATTATCTTATATTGACTCTACCATTGGGGAATGATGGGTTCGTTATTTATAGTGATGCATCGAAGAAAGGACTTGGTTGTGTCCTTATGCAGAATGATAGGGTTATTGCCTATGCATCAAGATAGTTGAAAATTCATGAACAAAAATATCCTACTCATGATCTCAAGTTAGCAGCTATGATCTTTTCTTTGAATATATGGAGGCACTACCTCTATGGTGAAAATGTGATATTTATATTGATCACTAGAGTTTGAAGTATATTTTCTCATAAAAAGAACTCAACATGAGGCAAAGGAGATGGCTTGAATTTCTCAAGGATTATGATTGTACGATACACAACCACCCGGTGAAAGAAAACAAGGTGGCAGATGCTTTGAGCAGAAAAGACCAAGGAATTTTGAATGTGATGAGAATTGAAAGGGATCCAATTTTCATAGATCCAGTGAAGATGGACATGGGAATAACCAGGGAAGGTGAAACATCAATGCTTTTTCAAATGGTTTCCAAAAAATCTTTACTAGAAAAGATTAAGAGTTCTCAGACTAATGATGGAGAATTTCAAAAGAAGATTAAAGCTGTGAATGATGGGATATTGAGAGATTTTGTGTATGAAAATGGAATTTTGAAATTTGGGAAGAGGCTTTGTGTTCCCGATATACCTGATCTAAAAAGGGAATTGTAGGATGATGCTCATAGTTCCAATTTCCCTATACACCATGGGAGCACCAAAATGTATAGAGAATTGAAGGAACATTTTTGGTGGGACAACATGAAGAGGGAGATTGCCGATTTTGTTTCATGATGTATGGTTTGTCAACAAGTGAAAGCTGGAAGGCAACAGCCTAGTGGAGTATTGAAACCTCTTCCCATACCTGAGTGGAAATGGGACAATATTACGATGGACTTTGTCATGGGACTACCAATGACTCTTAGAAGGAACGATGCAATATGGGTTATTGTTGATCGTCTTACCAAGTCAGCACATTTTTTTGCTATAAGAGAAGATCTACCACTGGAACGTCTAGAAAGACTATATATTAATGAGGTTGTGAGACTTCATGGAGTACACCTATCGATTATTTTGGATCTTGATCCCCGTTTTACTTCAAGATTCTGGATGATTCTTCAAAAATCACTGGATACTAAACTTCATTTGAGCACTGCCTACCACCCTCAGACAGACGGACAATCAGAACAGACTATTCAAACCTTAGAAGACATTTTGAGATCTTGTTCACATGACTTTCAGGGTATGTGGGATCAATATTAACCTTTGGAAGAATTTTCCTATAACAATAGCTTCCATTAGAGTATTCATATGGCACCATATGAAGCGTTATATGGAAAGAGATGTCGCACACCAACCTGTTGGGATGATGTTGGTGAAAGAAAACTTGTAGGCCCAGAACTGGTGGAGGAAACGATGGAAAAGGTGATGGTAATCCAAAACAATATCAAAGCAGCTCAAAGTAGGAAGAAGAGCTATGCCGATAATCGAAGGAAGGATTTGGAATTTCAAGTCGGTGATCATGTTTTCCTGAAGGTATCTCCATGGAAGGGAGTCATACATTTTGGTAAGAAAGGTAAATTGAGTCCCTGGTACATTAGACATTTCGAAATTCTAGAAAGAATTGGGGATGTAGTATACCGATTGGAAATTCCGCCAAGTCTCTCCAAAGTTCACGATGTGTTCCACGTATCTCTATTGAGGAAATACATGCCTGACCCAACGCATGTACTCACCTAGGAAGAATTAGAACTGGAACTTGATCTGTCTTATTGGGAAGAGCCAGTCAGGATTCTTGATACAGGAGAACAAGTACTGAGAAACCGGACGACGCGTCTGGTTATAGTTTTGTGGAGAAACCATAAGATGGAAGAGGCAACGTGGGAACCTGAGAAACTTATGATGAAGAACCACTCGAGTCTTTTCATGTGGTAGTATTCTGGAAATTTCGAGGACGAAATTATTTGAAGGAGGGAAGAATGCAACACCCCAAGCTTCTACGGTACGCTTCTCTTTCAATAATGTGATAGCGTGTGTTGTACGCAACATCGAGTTCTAACACACCAAAACCAATCAAACTAGCCATTATGAATAGAAATAACTACTATTTGAAATTATATATATTTTATATTTCAAAATGTACTTCATTTTTGGTTTCAGAATATCAAAATTATCCTAAGCTGAATTTTTAGTATTTTTCTGAGAACATCCAATTTTTATGAATAGTAAAAAAAACTTAAAAAAACTTTTTTAATCAAAATAATTTATAGTGATAAATTATGTTATTCAGTGGTTTTAAAGTATAATTAGAGTATATTTTTTACATTTTATCCAATGGTGTTCATTACAATTAATTTCACTTTGAAATTGGACCTAAACAATTGTCAATCATTTGGTATATATTGTATCTTAAAAACACGCTATTTGTTGTGACAGCAGGAATTAATTATAAAATTAATTAATGAAACATATATGTTTGGATTTTGTAAAATAGACATGATTTTTGAATACGGAATATCAATTATATCTTAGGGTGAAATTTTGGCATTGTTCTGAAAAACTTCAATTTTTGATGAATAGTGAAACTACTAAGTGGAAGTTAAAAAAATGAATTTTTCATAAATCATAATTTTACCACTTCTGTGAATGGAATTTCGAAAATCCGAGAGAAACTATTAATAGCAAGAAGTAAAATGTGGTTCAATGAGATGAAAATAATTTTTGGTGAATAGTAACTTTTTACTTTTATTTACCGTGGTTAAAAGTAAATAGGGTAATTAAGGGTAAAAATGATATTAATATTACCCTAACACATATCCTAATTCTATGGGACAAATTTATCACAACCAAAAACAACCTTAGGAATAAAATATTATCATTTAGGTCCACTTGGATTAGATTAGGACATTTATTATTATTTAATTCAAAGAAGAGTTAAAATAGTTTTTTTTTTGACAAAAAAGGACGGATCCATTAATGATGGAGATCAGCAGAAATACAGGAGCATAACCATGATGGAAAATGATTGAACCAGAGCAAATCCTCATAGGGAGGGCCAATGCCTGCCATCTTGTGAGCGGCTTCGTTCGCTTCCCTTTTAATAAATGAGAAATTGCAGGAATTGAAGCCTTGTCTCCGCGAATGAATACACCGGATAATGGGACCGAAAGGTTGAAGCCCGCCGTCAGTGAGATTGATGGCATTGATTACAGTGAGACAGTCGGATTCGATGTGAATGGAATCCCAACCGCAATCTTTTGCGAAGTTTAATCCAGCAAGGATGGCGGCGGCCTCCGCGACTGAGGGCTCCCAAAGTGCATAACGTGCTTCGTATTTGGCAGCGATAAGATTTCCCAGGTTGTCCCGGGCCAGTAAACCTAGTCCAACTGGGCCATCCTTAGGGAGAGAGGCATCCACATTGATCTTAAAAATCCCTTCCGGTGGGGGGCACCAATGTTGGGGAAGAGGAGGGTGGGTGGAAAGTCTTTGTTGTTCAGGGTGGTTCTGCCAAACCGCAATCCATGACAATGCCCGGTCAATCCAAAACCTGGGGGGCCTCCGGAAATGATTGAAGATGGCCTCATTCCGCCTATTCCAGATAATCCAAGCCACAATGCACAGGGCGCCTGCGTTAGCCGGCGAAAGGGAGGAGCACCATCGCATCAGGAGAGCTGTGAGATCTGAGGCGGGGTCCGGGAACAGTTCAAAAGTTGATCCCCAGCCATTCCAAATCTCCTGAGCCCCGAGAACAGTTCGATTGTAAATATTAATTAGAATGATAAAAATATTTCCTACAGAACTATATTTTATTTATAATTTTTAGACATTAAATAATTAAATTTATTTAAGACACAATGATGATGCAGCAATTACCATAATAGTGAAACTTTAAAATAATTGATATTATAAATACCCAAATAAATATAATTTGAAACTTTTAATGAATTAAAATAATTTTCAAGGATAATATTACATATTAGGATTTATTTAATTAACTTTTTTCGAAGTAATCATTCTGTTATAAGTTTCAAAAAAATAAAATATTGAACAGTGTCAAAATTGACATAAAAGAGTTTTTAAAACAAATATTATATTATTAATTGATATTAAATTTCTAAAAATATAAGGTTCGGCCAAGAGACTTATATCATGATAGTTTCATCATTAGTGGACCACTTGGGGGTCTCTTGGATGTATATGGTATGTTTATTAACCATATAATATAAAAATACAAAGAGACATTGTAAAAGTGAAACTAATTAACTAAGAGTTAATACTTAAAGATAAGGTTAATATAATGACCCAAACCTGTCTCAATTCTATTGGTTCAGAGGTTTTAGACACATACACACCTTATCCTTTAAATAATAAACTTTGGAGGCATTAGAAACCGAATAAGAATTTATTATAAATTAATATTTCTAGCTTTTTCAAAGGTGCCCCTTACCCCTCTTATAAAAGGGCACTCCCCCTTCTCATTACTTCACACCTTCAAAGCCTTTTGGTTCAGCCAACCCCTACCCAAATACTCTCTCAACTTCCCTCACTACAACCTAGAGGCCTTATTTTGATCAGAAAGCCAACCTATGGAGCCCTTTTGATCAAATCAAAAGGAAGCACCCGAGGAAGATGTAATGATTTCACCACCCTTTTTCAAGTTCCTTTCTTTTTCCACTTATTCTTCCATTGTTGTTACCATTCTAAAATAATAACTCCAGTATCATATATATAATGTGATGTTATTATAAATATGGTACAACCATATTCACTATTCTATCTATCTTTTGAATAACATGTCACCATATGTGCGTACGTACGACTTACCGTCTCCACGTCGTGGTGACATTGTTATTCAATAAATTATTATTTGGATGGGTATAATAATGAGTTATAACTCATGTAAATAATAAATATAACATGATAATGATTATTTATATATGATATAACATCCAATTATATATTATTTTAATATCAAAAGAATGATATTGTCGCTCGTGCGTACGTACGGACTACTGTCTCCACGAACGCGATGAGATTCATTCTCCACCGTATCCATTCAAGTATAATTCTCCTTTGATGATTTATAATAGTATCTAAGGACATGATATCATTCTGGATATTATTAAGATACAACCTATCCATTAAAAACATGTCTTACGTAACAAAACATATAAAAGAAAACGAGTAAGTTAACACACGAAACGACGATAATTCTAAGATATTATTAACAAAGCAATGTTAAAAGATCACATATGATATCATATTAATGTATATGATTATTGAATAATTTAAGAACAATTATTTCACCATTATATAGGAGGTTAACCTACCCCAACCAAGGAAAAGTACAAGGTAAGGGTTTATTTCGCAATCTCTTCATTATCTGAGGTTGTTTATACGTAATAATATACTGGGATCTCTTTATCATCCACATCCATGTTTCTTTAAAATGTATTTCAAAACATTTTTACTATTTACTAGAATATGGGTTAAAGTCTTTTATACCCTTTTTTGACTTTTTATAAGAGGTTTATAAAGGAATATTTCCATCGTTTTCCAAACAAGGTGCTTTTTAACCTTTTCGACAGAATTAAGTTAAGAATGTTTTTTTAACTTATATGGCACGTGCGGCTATTTTACACCGTTATAAAATTTTCGAAGATTCCCTTACATGCTTATGATAATATTTTCAATGAAAATGTTTTATTTTATAAATATATGACTTATAAATGATTTCAAAATAGAATGAGATATTTCTCTAAAAAGAGTTTTGATTTCATCTATGTCAACATCCTTTGATGGATTTTACGCTTATTTGAAATTGATTTATTATGATACAAAACTTCTATATTGTATTGATGGTTTTGTGATATGTTTGACTGTGGATGTACTATTTTTATACCATTCATTGTTTAAGGTGAAAGTATTGACATTTCATATGTAGTTTTAATATGAATGTTTATGTTATGTTTAAACCTTTTCATATGGGAATGAATTGGACTTAATATGTGATTAGTGGAGCCTGCTATAGCTCCTCGATGCATCGGTAGGTCTCATGATACAAACTAGTGTCTTGGCATAAGGCCTTGGAAAAATCATATTGTTAGTCTTGGCACGAGGCTTTGGCTATGTGGTTATGATAGTCTGGCATTATGAATTCCATCATTATGAAAGTGGTTATTGATATTGCATGTGATTATTCGATTAGTAGAATATCCATGTGAATAAGTAAATGGCATTATTTCATTTTACTTTTTCCATACTATGTTGAAGTTCATGTTTAAAAGGATTTTGTTTTAGTTATACATTGCCTTAAATGTTTATTCTTATTTATGAAATATTCTGCTATATTGTTATCCTTACTGAGCATTTGAGCTCACCCCTTTTCTATGTTTTATTTTTCCCAGGATGTGAAGAAGTAAATTATGAATGACCTGCAGGGATTTTAATAGGGGATAATAGTGTGGAATATGGAGACATTATGTTGTTGTAGTAGTTTTTCACTTTATGATGTAATTTAAAACTTTATGAATATATATAGTGTTTCCAAGGCTACCAAACCAATCAGTCTTTCGATATTTGATCTTTCTTGTGATCATGCCAAAGTTTTGTAATAATGCACCGACTCTGGGTAACTGAGGTCAGGGTGTTACATGAACCATCATATTTATTTTCATCTTATACATGTAAAACCAATTATATATTTGTACATATTATAAAATCAATATTATAGTCATGTTATAAAGGAAAATAAAATAATCAAATCACTATATTCTAAAATTATCCAAAACTATACAAAAATTCAATTCATCATCATGCTTAAATAAAAAGTACCACCTCCTTGAATGAGGCGTTTTATTTTTCAACATGGACTTAAATATATTTTTCCTAATGTCTATATATGTAATATACTTTATTCATAAAAAATTATTATGATTTTTATATTTCAAACAATTCCAAATCATCATATGGATCAACAAAAAGTTAATGAGTCTCTTGTTTATATGTGTTGACTACAACCACTAAGATAGTGACATATTTGAATTTTACAATAGTGATTTTTTAGATATTCTACTCTAGTATAACCTAATTAATAACAGAAAAAAATATTAAAAAATCCTCAAACTAATGTGATTATTATATTATTGCAACTAAATCACATTCTTAACTATATTCACTCAAAGATTATTTCATGTTTGGTTTTGGTTTTTTTATCCACCAACATGATAAAAACTATTAATTAATATCTTGGCTAACTAGGGAAATAAAATTTTTGGGGATATTAGAAAATAATAAGTAAATAATCATTTTCTCATTCCAAAAAATATAATTATATTATATTACATTTTATTAATATTTCATGCCTCATTAATGATAATAGAAAAAACAGGTTTTTCCTCGACATTATGATCACAAATAATATATAAAATTCATATTAAAGGATATTAGATCATCTGAAATGAATATAAGAAAACAAATCAGGCAAATTTAATCATCCTAAAATGAATAAATTTGAGTAATTAAATATGCATTTACACCCACATTATATAACTATAAATAAGAAAAACAATAAATATAAATAAATTTATGATTAATAAAAAAATGTAAATGTATTATATATTTTTTTTAAAGGATAAAAATTAATTTTAAAATTGTGTAGAGGAATGAATAATTTTATGAAATATTTTTTTAAGATAGTTATGTTTATTATATAAGGGGTTAAATCACATTAATGGAATTCCAGAGTTAATATAATTTATTTTCAATTATGACTCTACATTTTCTATTTTGATGATCATAAATTCTCAAATAATATATTTACTATTTGGATTGGATTTGACATAGTGTTTTGGGTAATGTTTATCCTCAATTTTTAAATATTAAGAATAATAATTTTATTATATTACATGTTTATAATTTTGTAGAAATATTTGAATATCTCATGAACAAGGTATGAGATTGTAAAAGTATGATTGAAAATTAATTTGGGATATTACCATTAACATAGGCATGTTTTATGTTTTCTCATTGTCAAATATTTCAACATAGTGATTTTTTATAAGAAAACTAAATAATGTAAATGAACTGATTTAATTTATTTATTTAATATTATTTTAATTAGTTAACCTAGAAACCATCTTATATACATTTTTTTATGTAATACTTAAATTCATACAAACATAACCTTGTGAGATTGAGTGGACTATGAAGTTAGACATATATAGAGATGATGTGTGGAGATTCAATGATAAATTTAGATGGATAATTAATGAGACAACAAAAATGGAAGAAGATCTAGTCAATGAAATTTTTTATGATAAATTATTATATAATTATCAATACAATATAATGTATTTTCATTTATTTTTTTGGATTCGTTTTTCCCTTTTATGATGTCCAATAAAAAGGTAAATTTACTCCAGTTAAATTAATCTATGAATTCAGAGAATTGATTTACCATTGGATGTTTTTATTCCTATAATTATTAATTTCATATATAATTATGGTTTTTTTACTATTTTTTATAATTGATATGTTTTAATAAATTCTTTTCAAATGAATAACAAACATCCATTCTAAATTTTTATTTTTTGTATTACCCATTTTACTCTTAGTTCATCTTATGAATTTATTTTGACAATTTGCATAACATTGTAATAGAAACATATTAAATTCATGATACATTGGAATCATGGATTGTTATTACTGATTCAAAAATATGTTGGTTAGTAATTGAGGATTATCAATGAAGATGATAGAAGACTGATGTAAGATGATTTTATACCAACATCATGTTACAATGAACGTTGTATGTTGGTTGATAAAAGATAATGAATTTTGGGATAAAAGGGTGGATGTAATCCTTCCACTAGGGATGTTTCAGATTCATTCAATACTATTTTTATCATTATATCCATGAATCATTTAAAAGAGGTGGAAATTATGGAGTTAGTGAGAATTGTGAATCATAAGGTAACTATAAAGAATTATTTATATACATCTATTTTATATTAAAAGAAAACACACCATGCCCATCCCTTGTTATAATGTTTATTATTTAAACAGTGAATGAAATATCACAAACCCTATGGGACCCGATGCACCATGAGATACATAACCTTCATTATTGATATGTATAGGATGAACACACATATGATTCCACATGAACCCACCATCCACATTTTCATTGAACACCAAATTTACATCAAAATGATTATGGACATTGAATGGCAGTCCATTATTGAGTGATGGATCAATAAAAAATTTCGCTGATTTTTTAAAATGTAATTTTTATCACAGGGAACCCATTTTGTGGCATAGTAAGACCAATGAAGAATCGGAATTTGCGAGACACCTCATGTACCAGAGTGGGACACCCTATTTAATTTTTATAGAGATATCAACCTTATGTATCCCATTTTATATGAATAGTATTAGGGCCCTCAATAATCGTATTCTAAGTATCTCTCTACATATTACAAGATGGGGAATTAATCTAAAAATATGTTATATAATTCTAGTTGATAATATAAGAATGATTCATCCAGTGATTATTAGCTAATTGAAGTGATTGAAATTTATCTTCACAGTTATTTCGTTGTCGGTATCATCAGACTCCCCATTGGAGAGGTCCCATATATACTATATACATGTAGTGTTGATACTCCCCCACAGTATAGATGGTGTTTGACCTCTATTAATGTTCTGGAATTCCCCTTTAATATATCTCTATAGAAAAGGGGGTTCTGAATTTTCTTCATTGGTCCCTTGATTATGGATTATATAATATAGTAGGTATCCCTCTACCACGATTCTTATAAGGATGCATATATGACCGTGAATTTTTTTGAAATAGTTTTGATAAATATATTTAATAATTTTCATAATATTTACAATGGATCTCTGATTTTATCGTTTATTACATGTAGTTCTATGTTTAATTTGTGATACATTTAATATTGAGATTATCCTGAATTTCACACAACACCGAGTTTAAAAAAACATAAAATATTATTAATACATTATTATATTTCAGGACGTATATATCCATGAAATTGGAATGGTGGTTATGGTTAAAAATAATTAAAATAAGAAAATATATGGTTTTTATATGTGTATAATTAGGATTTTTTAGTGGATTAATATTGAAAAAAAAGTATATCTACTTCAAAATAAGAGAAATATTTTTAAAAAATATATTTATGAAAAAATGTGGTTTATTTAAATATATTTAACAAATAAATTTTAGTAAATGATTATAATTATGTATATATATATTATTTACTTTATAAATTTTTTAACAACCATCTTATGTGTTTTCTAGATAATATGTCAGAATGAATCCATTTTATCTTTTAAATATTGATCTTTCAAAAAACATTTGGACTCCTTTGAAAACTTATCATAAAATTAATTCATAATAATTATACAAAATTTATTTTCTAATAACACAGTATTAAAATCAACATTTAAATATTGTGTTGTATATAATTTATGATAATTTAATGAGAAGATATATTTCTAAATTATTAATGAATAATGTTTTTTTTATTATTAATTGTCATTTCTTATATAAAATTTAAAACTACTGAATTATTTTTTAATTTTTTTAAAAATAAATATCGTTTTAATATATATATATAAATATTAATCCAATTTATTTTATTAAATTCAATTTCATATTGAATTTTATATAAAATATTTTTATTCATTTAAAACTTTTATCTTTAGAAAATTTCCATTTCATCGCTTATGTGGTATTATTTTTAAATTATAATTTTCTACTTATCTAAATAGAATTTGTAATCATGGATTCCCAATTGGGAATAAGAAATATTAAAATTTTATAATACATAAAACAAAAGTTTTTTCCATAATAAATATTTAAAATAGTGAAAATTAATAAATATAGTAATTGATTTAACATGTTTACTGATGGGGTTAAACTAAAATGATATTGGTTAAAATAATATAGATAATTTTTAAAAACACTTTTCAACCATATCATGTCTTAATTAAATATATGTTACTATGATGGACCATTATAGATATTTTTTCATATGAAAAACACGGTCACATCTTTTTATCTTCAAAAATTTCATATCTGCCACTCACTGCACATATAAAAGCCCTCCCCATATACTCTATTATTAAAACCTATAAAATCTATTAGAGAAAATATTTTTAATATAAAAGACATAAATAATTATGAACCCACATGTTATAGGATTTTTTTTCGAGATCATAAATCCAACCAAGAATGCTTGTTAAAATTTAATGAGGTTGTTTGAAAAAGAGCTAAACTTTTTAACTATGGGTTTTTGATTTATTCATTTAAATCCATTTAATATTAACAAAATATAAAAGAATAATTTAAAATTTATCTCTTATATAATTATTTTTTATTATTTTAATTCTATAACCTCTATTAATCTGCACTTCTATCATGTGGAATACGATATATTCTTTTATGTATATAAATGAATACCGCCTTGTGAACCGATGTAACCAGTGTTCCATAAAAACCAATAAAATATGGATATAATGATAAATTTATTATTAATATATTTTATTTAAAATATTATTTTTCTTTTTTAGTCATTATAAAATATATTCCTTTTTAAATTGCATTCAATGGATTTATGATAATGTATCTCATGTTTACAATAGAATAGAACCATGAAAAGCGATGTGATTTATTTCCAATTACGATTTATAAGCAATGTAATAAGGATACATTTAAATACTATATTTCATATATAATAAATTAAAATTTCATTATAATGGTAGAATATTTTTTACCTTCATTTATTTTCATCTATCAAGAAATTGGAATCAACGTTCATTAGTATGGATGCTTACCGCCTTCGTGGATGATTTTAAACATTTTATAAATCTATAATCATTTGATTACTATGAATACATATATAATGAATATATATGATAATTTTATCATTAATACTATTTTTAATATTATTGAACCAATCTGAATATAATAGGATCAAAAATACCAATCTAAACCATACACGAAATACGAATCATTTATGACCCAAAAATTGATTTCAAAAATGATTTATTTATCAATGTGTAAAAAAATGAACAAATCATTATAAGCAGTATGATAAATTTGACTCTGGTTCAATAATATGTGTTTAATAATATTATATTTAATATAAACTAGTTTTTAATTGTTTTCATAAAAATTCAGTTCTTTTGGTAGGAAACTTCTAGTCTCCTTTTATTAATTTGAGACATATACAATATTCATGATTCAATTCATTTGTGTGAAGTATATCCTAAATCATTGAAATTTTGTATCATGAATATTATTATTTTCATTATATTTAACTATTAATTTGATAAAATTATCTATTTTGGAATAAGATTTAAATTTTATAATGGTTTTAATAGAATATCTATATCAATTTTTCTTCATTTTGAAATATGTTGTGTTCTACACATTTCATCGTTTATTTTGTTTATATACCTACCATTCAACATATAATATCATAAAATTTTTTATTCATAGGGTATAATATATTTTATAAATTTTATTCATACATGGGGAATGTAATTTAATGTTCATAATGTGGTGTGGGTTTAATGTTACATTTTGATTGTTTATTAGGATTGGTTATGTACATCCTTTAGATGACGAAATATTCTATTAGTTGGTCAAATGAATCTTAAATATAATTGTACTATGTTTCATTCACGAGAATAACAATTTCCATTAATTTTATGGTATTTATGTACAAATGATTCCAAAAAACATTAATAAAAATTTACATTAAATCTCATTTATGCATGAATTCATTTTCATCAATGTCAACATTTACTGGAAATTTTTTAGAAATGTTTTATCATTATCTATTTGACTTATTAAATGAATTATTTTCGATGTTTTGATTTTTTAAATTATTTTAAAAGGAAATTTTATTATCATTTAAAAAATCCATTTCTCTTTTAACATAAATTTGAATTAAATCATTGCTTTAATGTGTACAAGGGGAATGATATTTTATTCCATCATGAGGACAATGTGTTTTAAATATTAGATTATATGTTTTCAATGTTATTTTAAATTTAATGTATTTAATCATTTTTTATAAATTTGAATTTTTAAAATTTTTTGCTTAATAAATGAATTAAATTACATTTAAATCATCCTTTATATCTTTCTATTATTATTTTAAATGCAATGGATTTTCAAAATGTTTTATATTTTAGAAATTGTTTTCCTAATTTATAAGACATATTTTCATTATGAAATGATCCTCGTTAACATTCTATATCCTTTTACATATATTATTATCTTTATAATTGTACTTATACATAACTAGTCCTATAATCCTAGGATACATTTATAATTATTTATATTAATGTATTATGTTTATGATGACATGATTATTTTGATACCCAATCTTCATGTGTTGCGCTATGGTGAAAAGGATGGAATAATTTTTAAATTTTTTGGTAAAGACCTTGAACCTAATTATTCTGAATTGATGGTAACCTTATTACCATTCCCTTAAATTCAAATAGTCACATTACAAATAACCATAATAATTAGTAGTCTTGGAATAAAATATAATTAACAAGAAATTAATTTAAAAAAAACAAAAAAAAATCATATATCTGAATTAATCATGTATCGAGAATGTAATAGAGATAAAGTGTGTTATTTCTGAAAATAAGTTTGAAATCATCAGGAAATGATCCTGAGATGGTGTATGTAATGTGTATCTATCATTGTCTTGCATATCAAGAGAATTAATTGGCCACATAATTCCATTCAACAATGTATGCCTTATCGATAAAATATTTTTTTTCAGGTTCCTACAGTACATGATCATGTAAACCAACTCTTAGAGGATAACCCCTTTGTTTTGAATAATACTGACCATCATAGTAGAATTAGTCTTTAATTTAGTCATGTGAATATCAATCATCATACATAAATAAATACCCATGACATTGATTTTTCATCCATGACTATAGAATTTCATACACCAAATCAGGTGTTAATACCCAGAAACATGGAATACATTTCATCTCAAACTAGCTCACCCCATCTCATCTACCCATTCAAGAACGACCCATCCACATTCAATTTCAGCCTCATATAGGGAGGTAGTAATCTATCACATATTCCATGATTGATATAGATAGAAACCATACCTGATCACAAACTTGGGAGCAATCTTATCATGGTCATAGTGTACCCTACACATTTAAACCCCCCCCCCCAAGTCCATTACAAGCAGCTTCACCCTCACCAGTAAATGGATTTTGAAAATCATCGATCTATACTTGGAAGTGTTTCTCACTTGCCTCAGTTTCCAAAAATCCAACAAGAATTTCATCCCATCGATGATGACCACATTCCCAAAGTTCCTGGACCCCTGGAACCAATTCTCAATCATATACTACATTTAATCTAAATATGCCAAAAATAAAATGGAAGGAAATTCAGCGATATAAAATAATTTAATAATCTCACGAGTTAAATATATATCCATGTATATGATTATTAATAAATTAATCAAATGGATGTTAACAAATAATCACATAATTACGGTTATAAATAATTTTAGAAAAAATAAATATACCATCCAGACCACATGCCATGACATATTATGTAAATGGAAAATAAACCAGCCAATATATGAGCTAGTTTGTCTAATGAGGCATACCAATACATATACATGATATAGATCCCCCCACCAAATAATTTATATGTCTAATTCAATCCGAATATGAAATTGGTGAAAAATAAAATACGTAAATATTCATATTAAAAGTATATTAAGAAATGTTAATAAATATAGTCATAACCCATTAAAACTAATATGGATAATGGTTTCAAAATATAAAATATATAATAAAAACAATCATAAAGCATAAAATAAAATATGTTATGTGGTATAATAATAAAAAAGAAATTTAGAGGATAATATAAATAAAATAAAATTATAATATATGAAAATAATTTAAAAATATCATTGAAAAACATATTATTAAAATAAAATATTCACAATAAAGACATTTATTTTTTTTAAAAACCTAACAGTTATAAAAGGAAAAATTATATTTGAAAAGAAAAATGAAAAATTATAATGGAATACTCAAATCATTAATGAATCATGATTTTGTAAAATTCACAGATGACATATAGGTTTAAAAAATAGTTTTTTTATATTTACATTAAAATGTATATAAATTTTCTTATTTTCAAAAGGAATCAAATATTCCTTAAATATGATATTGTAAAAATTAAAACAAGGGAATAGATGAATTTTAAAAATAATTGAATTGTATAAAAAAATAATTTTTTTGGGTACATGCACTCAGAAGATAAATATTCACAAATGAAGACAAAAACATAAATATTCCGGAATAAAAAAGATATTTTGAAATAAACCCTTTACTCATGTCAAACATCCTTTTTATGTTTTCAACCCTCATACATAATGAATATATATTTATTATATATATGATCCAGAATAACAATAATATATATCCTACAATTTATAGCATACATATAATTATTTATCATATATTTCCTAATAATTATCTGTTAGTAATCATTATTTCTAGTAATAAAAACATCATTTATCAAGCATGTTTTGTTTTGATGGTATCATAATTTATAAATTTAACAAGGTCACATAATTTAAGTAATTTTAATTGTGATATTATTATAATATATGTACATTAAACCATACATACTTCACATCCAAAATGATGGTAATGAAAAATCAATTGTATTACCATATTGAGATGATAAGATGTACGTACACACGCATGATACATTCACAAAAAAATTGATTAAAAAGGGGGAGGGTAATGGTTTTATCCTAATTATATTTAAATTTATATAAATTATATTTAATTATGTTATTATTTAAGTAAAAAATTCATTAATTTAGAATATATTGAAGAAGGAATAAATTAAGTGGTCTGGTTACATGAATACCGCTTCATTTTGAGAACATCATTAGATCCATTTTTAACTAACATGATATTTGTATCTATTATTCAAAAAATCCTACAAAACATGGTAAAATAATTTTAAAATATAAATATAATTGAATTGGTTGATAAAGTGAGATCAATGCGGTGTGAATAAGTGAGGGGTAGGTGCCTTTTATAATTGTTGAATTGGTAACTTATGGAAATAATAAAATGATCAAATTATAATAAATTAAATATAAAAATAAATAAGACATATTGGAATGGTACTTCATTTTATGGTAATGTATAGTTTTAATAATAAATAATAATTTAGGTTACTATTGTTTTCATATTAATAGTTATCTTTTTTATTAACCATTGGTTATTCAATATTTATTTTAACTACGTTAATATGTTTTTACATATTCAAAAGTTGTAAATTTTAATGTGTAAGGTTTTAATTATCCAAAAAAAGTCCATGATATTAAAATTATTACCCTGTCATATCAACCTTGTTTATTTCATGGTTTTATAATTTTAAAATAAGTTAATAATATATATTTTTATAAAATATCATTTTTCCAATTTTGAATCTAATAATTTAATTATAACTCAAATAAATTATAATCAAAATGGAATATTCATATCTAATGATTTCACAACAATATAAAATTTCATAAAGGTCAATGAAATTCATTAAAAATATTAATATTTACAATTTTATTAAAATTAATATTTCTATTAATTTTTTTGTTTATCTTTTAAATAGATAAATATGGTATTTTAATTTCACATGAATTTTATGTTAATATATAACTTCTAAAAACTAAAAATACATTTATTTAATGAAAATAATATCATTAATCTCACTATTGACATTTAATTCTATTAAAATATTATGTTTCAATAATTATATACATAAAATATATTAAAATAATGATACTGTCATTTTGTAACAGTCATTTATTTAAATAACATAGAATACAATTTCTTGAAAACTATCTATTAAAAATTATATTCATGGATTAGATCATTAGTTTCAATTAATATTCATAAAAATGAAATATTATGAATAAATATTGTCTTAAAACAATGTTTTATTTTAATTTAAAAAAATTTACCCTTTACTAAGGTGATAAATTTAACAACAGTTTGAACTCATTTTGAGAAAAAAATAGATATCACATTATAAAATTAATATATCATAATTAAAATAATTAATCTACTTTATCTAATTATATACCTAAAATTTTCTTAAATTAATATAAAAATATATACATAAAACATAAAAAACAATTTTTAGACAATAGATTTTTTAAAATATAAAAATGGTTTTATTTATATTCAAAACCTAAAATTTATTATATAAATGTTAATAAATTTTTTCATATAAAATATATATAAATTTATATAAAATAAATATCTAATGATGACTATTTAAAATTATTTTTATATAAATATATTGGTCATACAAAAATAGTTACTTATAAAATCCCTTCATTTAATTGTTTTTATATTCTTGATTGTAATCAATTCATAATCATTGAATTCTTTCAGTAAATATATATATCATAAAAATTTATAAGAAATTTAATTTAGTCAAAATTTAACCATCCCCGCAATTTAATTACTATATTTTCTTAGTCAAATAATCATAGGTTGTAGTTCATTTGAACTTGATTTTTCATGCAACGAAAACAACCCAAGAGATTATATGTATTTATGAAGTGAAATATCATAGAATCTTGGGATGATAAATTCTTAGCATCGTTAACAAGTTTCACATGAAAATACTCAAAAATATAAGCTCATATATATATTGGGGGTTTCTTCATAAAAATTTCATTAGTATCTCAAATCACAGTTTCTATAATATGAATTTTCCAATTTAACATTACCATTAGATTTATTAGATTTCTCAACAATTTTTACATAGATTATAAAATTGTTATTGCGAATTCACATTATGATATATAAATTTCTTATTCTATTTCTTTATATGTGGGATTTCACATCAGGTATAGAATGCACTTCATTATCACATAAATATGGAAAACATCATGTATGTTAGAAAGGGTTGGAGGAACATCAAAATAGTAAACCATTGATCCAATTAGTTGTTGGATTTAGAATGATTTTATTTATTTAGGGCTCATTTTTAATTACATACAAAATATTATATCACCCTTCCATAGATATAGCTTCATGAAAATATGTTTCCAATAATAAATTAAAAATATTTACCCAAGTTATCTATATATATATTATTCTATCATTTAGATATATTGACATGGGTTTGAATAATTATTAACAGTTCTCATTGTATCTTCCATAATTTTGGGTAGAAAATGATTCCTTTCAGAAACATAATCCCATCATTTTGTTTTACGACATCTCTTTCTATATCTGGTTTATTACTTATCCAATTAAATATTGTAATAGGAACTATTATTAATGTTTAATTATACAAAAGGTAAATACATGTCCCTTAAAATTATTAAATCAAGTGACTAGTAACTAAAAATGTATTCTAATATTTTGATATTCCATTATGCCTTCCTGTCAATTTTAAGATGATAAGAGATGCTAAAAGGAAGCTCAGAATCAAATGCCTTCTAAAGGAATTTCTATAATTTTAAGATAAACTGTAGATCATGATCAAAAAATATTTCAAGTGGTGGACCCAGATTTCTCACAACATCATTAATTTAGAGTTGTTCATGTAGATCAAGAATAAAATCATCACTTATAACAAGGAAATTTACATATTTGTGACGTCGGTCAACCAAAACCCTTATAACATCCTTATTTATGAGAGTACTTTTTAATTTAGTATCATTTTCAATATTAATTTCATCCCCTTTCCATGTATGAATAGTTATAGTATTGATGAATTTTGTTTTATGTCACCTCACATCCTTTACTTATTGATAATCAAAATATATTTACACATACAAATCTATTTACATCATTATATTATCCAAAAAAGTGTTCAATTATATATCTATACAAAGTGGTTCTACTATGGTGTATATATAAATTTGAATAATGATCGTAATAAAATAATTCCCTCTCTATCTCGGTTATGTAGGAAATACAATGAAATTTCCTAATTTCATAATGAAATCATCATTAACAATTTATTTAAATATCTCATCATTCACCACATTAAAATTCATTATAATATTTTCATAACAATAGTAAAAAAAAATTTATATAATAATAATCTTTTTGAGTGAATTTTGAAAATGATTAATGTTTTCACTTTTATAATAATCACCATATTCATCAGTATTACATCTATTAATATATGATCTTGATCAATCCTTATTTTTTTCTGAACAACATTATATTTCATGGTCAATTCCATCAATACCATATTTTTATTATCTATGTTTTATTGTATTGAGAAATAATAATCCATGATTATATCAGGAAATATACACTGTCTCATGTTGATTTAATTATATGATAAAATGTATTTCTAACTCCTGTGATCTGTATATTTTTCAAATCCTTCAACATAGAGATAATGTCTCCATATCCATAAACAAAACATTATTGTTCCTAACACAATGTCATGAATTTTATTATACTATTTAGGAGTTTTAAATTACACTAATACCTAGGAAATAAATCTAACATTCATCACAAGGAAACAAATTATTCATTTCGTCGATGTATAACTATATATCACAACTACATAATTTCATAATGGTATATTCATTATGAGATCATTCAAAAATCACCTCATCAATTTTATATAAAAAAATATTCACATTCATTTTTCTAAATAACCATTACTAATTTACTAGTGATCAAATTTATTAGTTAATATTGTCCTGAAATATTATAAACATACCATCAAAATTAACCATAAAACCCCATATTAATACATGCATCAAGTATGTTTATTGGTACTAGATATTCTTGGACTTCCTTTTACATTGAATGATCAATAAATAATATAATTATGGTTATAATATTATTAATAAAATAATGATTTAATCGCTAGAATTTGTAATAAAAAATTCACCATATAACTATGTTCATTGGGGATCCTAAAGAATGAACCTTATGTTCATATATTAGTCAATTTTTTTTGTGGGGTAAACCTAGATATCATAAAAAAATAAAATAGAAAATTATAAAGATATTAAATGAATACTCTTTTAATTAGATCCATAAAAAGGATTAGTTATAAAATATAATTGGAATTACTATAAACTCGTAATTACCATACATATTCTGAAATATAGTCTTAGGGATATATTCCTTCAATACCCATAATTGATGATATCTATGATGAAGTTCAATATTTGAAAAAATTGAAATCCGAAAATATGGTAAAATAAGTCTTCAATATGAGAATATAAGAAATGTTACTTATCGTAATAACATTTATATCCATATCATCAAAACAAATCCTTATAGATCCATATTAATTCTGAATGAAATGAATATGGGATCCCTATGTTGAAACACTGTGGCATATAAATCCCTTACCACTCAAATCTTCAATTTTCTATATCAATTCCATTAACTCTATTCTAGTCATTATATAGGTAGTATTTTTATTATGTCATGAATTAGAGACTAAATCAATGGAAAACTAAACGAACCACTCTAGTGGATATCCATGTAATCTTTCAATAATAAACCAACGTATTCCAATTTAATAGGCATATCTTGTATTTAAATTTTTACTTTTTATCAGTTGGTCCTCTGTACATTTCTTATTAATTATTCTCATTTGAAAGTGATACTATAGGTTTATATGTATAAGAATCAGATTATTATGAATCCCTTATAAATATAAGAAAATTTTAATCTTACTCTTGAATTTTAATTTTATATACTTAAAATAAGTTTTTATTATATTTTGAATTCTAGTATATACCAAATATAATATAAGTGTAAGTGATATGAATTATAAAAAAATGGAATATAGAACAATTATATGGGTCATAATTTGAAATACATTTCACAAAACTATTTCATTGATGTTTCCACCTAGAGTTTTTTTTTGAAAACTCCTTTGTTAATGTGAATGGGAAATGTATAATTTTACTAGAAAAAAATGATTTTATAAAATAATGTTATGATCACTAATAAAATAATAAAATTGTAAAATTTTATGATATGGTTATATTAGATGCTACCACATCAATAATAAATTTATCATTTTTTATTTTGATCACATAATCATGTATACTCTCCCATGTCCATTCGTTGAACAAGATCTCATGATTCCTTAGAAAATCATTTTCATACAGTTCCAAAAATTATTTGTTGAAGCACTGATCAATACATGATTCTTTTTCCCCTAGAAATCATGGTCCTGGTTTCCCTTATAACCACTCAATATAGAAAATTATAATTCCCACAATTAATTTTCTAGGCTGTTTTTTCAATTTATTACATAATTTACATTCCACCCTCCTCTTAACACCCTTTAGTAGATTTCTTTTTCCTAGACTACACAACAACCATCTTCTCATCATTCATCCATGAAAATCAATAGGAATATGAGAAGTTATTCTATGTCTTGGTAGAAAAAGACACTATATCATTATATAATGATAATTTCAAGGTGACATGTGACCTTTGACAAATTATATCATCTATTGTGGAAAAATTTTATTTTTGAATTTTCAATTCTTTTACTTTTTGAAATCATTGAATATTTCATAAATAGTTAACTCTTTAATGTATAAAGTATTTTAATAATTTTTTAAATGATAAAATATATGTTTTTCCATTATTATTATTACATTTTATGTATCAATGAATATAAAAATAATATATATATTAGAAATATCATAATGATTATGGAAATGATTATGATTGGAATAACCATTATCAAATCAGATTTTGTGGATTTATATATTGCCTTTATACTAAAAAAGGATTTATAACCAACCATCCCATTAGAACAAATATAACTAAAATCATACTTAAAATGATAATCACAATTAATGTTTTTATGGAAATCTATAGAATTTATATATCTTTATTATCATAATACAGAAAACTATATTATATTGAAATGGAATACATTTTCCACTGTAATGGTGTAAATCAAAATAGAATCAAATATTCTATTACAATATGACCAGTAACGTTCTAGGATTTTTTTCCTCGTGGAAATAATGAAAATAATAGGACTTTTGGAGGATCCATATGGCCATTGAATTCATTCCTAGATATACCATGTTAGTTGAAGAGTTTGTAAGAAGAGATAGACCCATGTAAAGACACTGAGTGACCATTCTGGTAATTTTTTTATATAAGAGAACTGAAGGACATAAGGGTGAATACTTGATATTTATACTTGTAATCATTTTATGTTCGTTTTTTGTAATCATAATGATCAATCTCAAGAATATGATGAAGGGAGAAAGGGGTAATTTAACAGACATATCATCATATCAAGGGTTGTTGTGTATAAAAAGATATAGAATATTCGGCCATCGTATTGAGGGATTATGGGGATAACAAAAAATACCAATCATCATAACGCGGTCTTTCTCTCCTAATGGAAATAAATGCATACTTATAATTTTTAAACAAGGTACATTTTCCTTTGTTGATGGATACACTACTCTTTTTGATGAAAGAAGTGTATTGAATTGTTTTACTAGTTTGATTACACCACATTTATTTACATTACATGTTTTAGAAAGTTATAATTTATATACAAATTTCTGTTTTGATCATTTTTATAATATTAGATTTTATTATAATAAATTATTTGAACTTTTTATTATTTTTATAATATTATATTACTCTGATTACGGTGATATAATCCTTAATATAGTATCACAAAATTTTTATTACTATGATATATTATAACAGTTTTGATTATGTTTCTTTTCGTATTCATTTTCAAAATTAAATGTGATTAAACATTGATTTAAGTATATCCACTTACTGATTATGATTCAATTGAATGTGAATGAAAAGTAAATATCTTATTATGAAGTGTGACATACATATCAGAATCTACCTGATTATAATATTTTTATTACCATACCCATGGGATAATTCTGATAATAGTTTAAATACATAAGAAGTTTTTTGAATAATTTTTTATAAACTTTTTAAAAAAATATTCAATAACGTTAAAAATATAAAATTTTAAACCGAATGTTAAACACAATTTAATTAATACATCTTCATATACGTAATGATCCAAAAAAATGGTTTTAAAGTATTATTCCACTACTCATACACATGATAATGTTTTTATTTACCTCAATAAATATAGTCATATTTTTATAATACCATCATATTTATAAATATTACATACAGAAATGTGTATTATTGAAAATATTTTTTGTATGTATTTTTTGAAATACGGAAGAATTAAATTTTAGATTAGTTGATAATATCAATCCTAAAATATAACTATATTTTTAATATAAATATTATCATTACATAAAGGATAAATGAATACTAATGTGATCCACATAGGATTATATAACTTTTCAATGCTGATTGGTGATTATATAATTCTTGATATAGATGTCTGATATTATACAAATCACGATATTTAGGATTATAAATTGAATTACATGTTACGAAATAATTTATCAAGTTCTATGAAAATAGTAATATATAGTCAAATTTATTTTTTTGAAGTGTCTAATAGTATTTAAAAAAATAGAGATTACGTATTTCGTAACATCAAAATTTGTTAAAACTATAAAATCATATCATAGAGATGACAATAAAGTATTTAAATTATAAATGGTGTTCTTATTAAAAAATTAAAACAATTATTAATGAAAATTATTTGTAGTATATAATCTATAGGTTATAAATGATTTTAAGATTCAATTATTGTCGAAATGATAATCAATATTATGTCTAATTCATGCAAATATAAGAGAAATAATATTGATTAATCATGGATGATAAAAAAGAAATTATTTATTACATATTTATAACACTTTTATAAAATGAGATATGTTGAAATGAGATGCATAGAATGCTATGAAAAAAGTAGTGTCTTTACATTCAATACTACTACACTTCCTACTAAATCTAAAACCCCATAAAAGATAGTTAAATCATCTAAAAAGATAAAAGTTGTTGATCAATAATATTTAACTAATTTGTTGAAATTTACATATATAATTAATTATATTACAAAGATAAAAATGAAAGATAGAAGGAAAATTCATAATGATTGGTATCACAAAAAGTATTAAAATAAAGAAAAGAACAAATTTTTTCATAGATAATGACTCAGGGACTGTAAATGATTGATACTCTTCAAATGACTCTTTTGATAATTAGAATTATGGATAGAGCATTATTGTTCTCTTTTATAGAATTCCTTCTAAAGATCAATATTTCATAGACAATGTATGCACTGTTAAATCCTTAAATAAATGTATTTATGTGTCAATTTCCAAAATAAGAAAAATTATAAAGCATAAGATGACGAATCATCAGCTTCAGAGGATAATACATTACCATCATATGAAGAATAATCATATTATTCATAATACCATGAAAATTAAATTTAAATCGTATAAAAAAACATGAAAAGGAATAGTATAGGATTAATATTGTAATGAAATATTTATCAGAACAATATAAATATCATTGTTAAAATATTTTTGAAAAGGATTCTATTTCTAGATATTTATAAAATGTTATTTCTGAAAATATTTCATTACAAAATTGTACTAGAAAACTCAATTCATGACCATATACTTATGATTATATGGATTTAGTTATTAAACTAATATAAGAAATTTAAACTTTAAATAAGCTCTTCTAATTTTATAATTGGAGAATAAATTTTTTATAGAATGTATCAAATAATTCTTCCTCATGGTACTATTTCTAGAATGGTTTATACCCATCAAAATCATATATAAAATACTTTTTTTCCAAAAATTATACAGTTTATCACAAAATAACAATTAGGTGGTCAGTAGAATTTTTATTTTCTTTTATGAAAATTAAATCATCATGATTTCATAAATACCATTTTTCTAAAAAAAATACGGATTCCTAAAACAATTATAACATTTATTAATCCAAAATGTTTTGTTTATAATACTCTAATTATTTTTTTATTTCATGAAATTAATAGACCTATTTTCTACAAGAATACTTGGTACATGAATTGTGTATGTTGGGTAATATGACTAGACATAAATACTAATTTGAAAATATTATCATGATTAAAGGTTAAAAGGTTATGTTTATAGATAATTCAAATGGAATTATTATAAATATAGGTAATATATTTCATCATGGAAAGGATTAAATTTAAAATTTTTTGTTTGTTAAATGTATTAATCACAAAAATATAAGAATAATCCTATTATTAGATGAATTTTACATTTTAATGTTTAGATATGATAAATGTGTTGTGAAAATTTCTAAGGATTAAAAAATTATTTCATCAATAGACATGAAAATGTTTCCACAGTAAACATAGATGACATTAGGACCTAATACATATCGTGTCTTACTGCAATGTGACACCAATCATGGTAATGTACTAGCAGGGTAGGACACTGTGTCCTTAGAAAAGTTAGTAAATTGACTAATAAAATACATGTTAATGACATAACAGAACATATATTTGATTTTTAAAAATCCAATGACACTTGAAAATGTGGTAAGAAACATAATTCAATCTATATATCAATTAGCGAAGTCTCAACATTATATTCTTTACAGTTGGTTAAAAGGAATGTATTTTTCAAAATACAAACATGAAGTATTTCAGTCTAAAAAATGTATATGACATGGATTAAAATTATTATAGATACACATGGGTATATTTTTGAACAATTAAATGTGACTTATTTTGTTATTTCTAAACATTTCTAGCCAATGGTAAAAATGAGAGAATCATTCACTTGATTACTATTCATAGTGATCATGGTGGAGAATTTGTAAATTCTGATTTTGAAACATTTTGTATTGTGATGGGTATTACATATAACATGTCTTCTCTTATACATCCTCTACATACTATTGTTCTTAAATGAATATATCATATTCATCTATAAATAACATGAACTTTGTTAAGTGATTACTAAATATATAATTTTTATTTGTTGGGGGTTAGTAATAAATTTAAATTTTAAATCAATTTTTAATTTAAACATAATTTCTATAAAACATTCTTAGTTTTGGTTAGGATGAAAACTAAATATTTCCTACATCAGTGTATTTTGATGAAAAGAATTCTTAATGAACATGAATGTTAATTTAAAAAAATTCACCCTAAAATCTAATAAAGGTATATTTTTTTTCATTACACTAATTATAAAGCATATAGAGTTTTTATAAAAAATTAGTTACCTATTGAAGAAATAGTACGTGTTAAATTTGATAAACCAGGTCCTTTTGATTTTATAAAATCATAACTAACATCCTCATATTTGTATTAAAAACTGATTTTCATACATTAATAGAAGATTCATCTAATATTTTAAATACCCAGGAAATAGTTTCTAATGTATTCACTCTTGATGATATTATACATAATGATTATGAACATGTTTTATAATATCTATGTTAGTTGGTTTTGTTGAATCATACTAGTTATTTTATAATTAGTCATCTGAGTAAACCAATTAGGACATGATGTTCCTTATGAAACGAAGTAGAACGTTATTCAATTTATTCTGATTTAGAACATAAAAAATTTATGGGGATTTATGTGATGAGTATGGGATCAAATACATACAATATGAGATAATTGAGTTCTATAGGAATAAAATACATATCATGTTTGAAATACCATAATAAAAATTCATAATTGATGTTAAATGGCTTTTCAGAAATAATTATTATGAAAATGGAATTAACATTATAAATAAAGAAAAACATTCTACTAACAATTATAATCAACTAGATTGAATATATTATGATGAAACCTATGATCTGGTAGTAATTGTAGAGACCCAAATCGTGACATATATGGACATTACATTAGATTTTCAAAAAAAACATAATACACAACAAAAACTAACTCTCATGGATCATAATAGTTTTGTGTTATTGGAAAATCGAAACATAATCTTTTAATCATGGTGAATGATCTTCAACATCTCCCATAAAGATCTTCCCCTTTTTTTCTTATCTAAAACCTTTATTTATATCCTGGGGAACATAAAACATATAAAGGGTGAGCTCAAATGCTCAGTAAGGGTATTCATGGAGAAAATAAATCAAATCATTTACATTTGAACTTAAAAACATGGACATTATGTTTAAACATCAAAATCTTGAGAAATGACATAAAACGTGGAAGTACATATGGCATAGATCATAATGGAAAAATAAATCATGATAAAATAGTATGGGAATAAAACATCTAATTTTGGAAACCATTAAGCACATGTTATGATTTCCATAGTAGCCAAGGAATTGCTGCCAAGACCAACTTAGTGGAAAAAGTCCCTTTCTGAATCGAGTTCACTCCTCATTCCAGTCCAGTATCACTGAACTGGATTAACCTGTCGTTCCAGCAATGTCTATCTCATCATATATAAATAGTTACCCAATGAATTGGTGGGAGATATAGGTCCCACCCATCTCATAATTAAACCATTCTTATGGGTGCCACAAAATCATAAATAATATATCATATCATAACCCATGTAATAAAAATGGGATTCTTAAACATCATGACATCATAACATAATCCATATAAGATAAAATGACTTCATAAAAATAATTACATGATAAGATTATCAAATCAATATAAATATAGGGATAGAACCAAAACACTATATTATCTTATATGGAAAATAATGTTTATAAAACACTTGAACTCCATTTTTGAGGAAAATATCCTTTCTACTTCAAATTTTTTTTCCTTTCTTAACATGTCATAAAATTTTAAACTAAAAGAAGTTAATTAAAAATAAACACTAAAACTTTTAAAGTAAGCTTCATGGAAATAATATTCTATAAAATCATACAAATCCATTCATTCCCAATAAGTTAAAAAACATTCTCCTCGTACTTTTTTCGAAAAAGTCAAAATGTTCCTCATGTGGTAAACAAATGAATGACTCCTTCCATAACACAATGTAAAAGTCAAAGAGAGGTAAACATGACTTTAAAAATACATGGAATAATATTAAAAAATTCATGAAAAACATTTTTATGCTCATTAATGAATAATATAACCCCAGTAAATACCTACTAATAAACAATCTCGTATAAAAACGAGATTAGAAAAGTTATCCATTACCTTATATCCGATATGCTTCGTATATATATGAACCTCCTGTATAATAAATTCTATAATGCCATTTACTAATTACAGAATCAAATTCATCATTATTATATCATATATGGTTCATTTAGGTATTAATATTACCGGTTCATTTTTCAATTCCATGTTAAAGTATCATTTTTGGTAAATTCGTTTCATTTATCGTACATGTTTGGACTTGTTGTTATTGATATTATTATAACGTATTTAATGTTTTAATTACTTCTAAAATGTAAAATATTATTTATATAACATATATATTTAGTATTTATATATATATAATAGATAGATAAATTAAATGAAACACACCATTCATGGAGACGGTAGGTCGTACATACGCATTAATGTTGTTTTCCATTCATTATTGACATGAATTGAAGTAAGTTGAAGACATATACATATATACATTAATCCAGTAGCTTTATCATGTCATATACATCATTTTCATTCATTATATATAATTTATAATAATTCTTTAATGGTTAACATGGAGAATGAATCTAATCTCATTGTGGAGACGGTAATCCGTACGTATGCACGATCAATGATATCATTCTCATAATTATTGAATTGAATTGGAGTTGATGATATAATATCTCAGAATCCGTATGTTGTTATAATAACTATATATAGATATTCTTTAAACCATTATACGCATCCAAGTTAGCTGGTGTTGGAAAAACATATTACACCACGGCGTTGAGACGATATTCCGTACGTACGAACGCACTGTGATTTCATTTTCCGTAGGATGGATTGAAGGTTAAATGGTGTTTTTTTATATTTATATTAAAATATATGTATATTAGTGATACTGAAGTTATTAATTTATAAAGAAACAACTAAATAATAAGAAGTTGAAGAAGAATGAAACTCAAAATAATCGGTAGAAGAGATTACCTCTTCTTCGACGCACCTCTTTTACGATTCCTCTTATGGAACTGTAGTTGGGATTTTGAGGAGACCAGAACCTATATAATGTTTCTAGGGATGTTTAGAAGGAAAATGGGAAGGGTTTGGACTATCCAAATGGATTAGATGTTGGGAATTAGAGTGAAGGGGGTGTTGCCTTTTATAAGAGGGGTGAGGGGCACCTACGGAAAAACGTAAAATATTATTTTATAATAAAGTCATCTTCATTTTATAATAGCTCCAAATTGATTTATTTATAATATAAAGTGGGGATGGGTATAAATCCTCTCCACCAATAGGGTTTAGACATGTATAGGTTTCTATTTTATCCTTATCATTTAGATTTAACTCTAAGTTAAATAATTTAACTTTTACCATGTCTTCTTGTTTTCTTACACGATATGGTTAATAAACATACTATAACAAGTCAAACGAACCCCAAGTGGTTCATTATTAATATATATAACCATATCAATGTCATTTGGTTGAACCTTAGATTTTTAGGAATAGAATATCAATTAATAATATAACATTTGTTTTTAAAACTATTTTATGTAAATTTTGACACTATTTGGTAATTAATTTTTTTGAAAATCATAACATCATGATTAGTTAAATTTTTTTAATTTAATCAATAAAAAATTTCATATTAACCAATAAAATTATTTTATTTCATCAAAATATAAAATTACATTTATTTTGTCATTTATTGCTTTAATTATGTTAATATTTCATTAATAAGGTAATTATTGCATCATCATTGTGTCATAAATAAATTAAAATATATAATGAATAAAAATTATAAATAAAATACCATTATGTAGAAAATAATTTTATATTTATAATTAATATTTATAGTCTAAATTATCTTATGTATAACCCTATATTAAAAATGCCTTAGTTATTAACCTTTGATTTTAACTCTTTTAACTATTCTTTGAATTAAATAATAATAAATGTCCTAATCTAATCCACGTGGACCTAAATGATAATATTATATTCCTAAGGATGTTTCTGGTCGAATTAAACTTAGGTAATAAAAATAGGACATCTGTTAAGGTAATAATATTATTATTTTTACCCTAAATAACCCTATTTATTTTTAACCGTGGTAAATAAAAGTAAAAAGTTATTATTCACGAAAAAATATTTTCATCTCATTGAAACACATTTTACATACTGATATCAACCATCTCTCTTGGATTTTTTGAAATTACACTCATAGAAGCTGTAAAATTATGTTTTATGTAACTTTGCAAAAATCTCCTAGGAGGTGGGTAAAATACGGTGAAAAGTTCAACAAAATTTTTATATATCTAAAATTGTGATAAAACAACCCCCATGAATTACATTGAACATATATAGGTATTATGTATCTATTTTGACCTAAAATAAATTTAAATAAAACAAATAATTATTTAAATAAAAAGTTTGTTTTTAAATAGTAACCTAGTGTTTTCACTATTCATAAAATATTATTTGTTTTTAGAAAAACACAAAAAATTCACCCTAGGCTAATTTCGATATTTCGAATCCAAAAATGAAGTCCATTTTGATAGATAAAATTTTTAAAATTTCAAAAATTGTGTATTACTATTCATAACAGCTAGTTTATATAATATTTTTTTAACATATCGTTGTTTAGTGAAAACCAGTATTGCGTACTACACAGGCTATCGAGGAAGGTTGTGATTGCATGTAAGTCAAGCCAAGTCAGGGCTTCATGTAGTGCAAGATCCGTTTAGTGTGGTGTATAACATAATAAAATCTTATTTCATTTATAAATTAAACTAAATATATACTTAATGTTGCGTAGAATAATTTCCACAAAACGAACCTGAAATTGTGTGTAACACGAGCCAAAAATAGTGTTGCGTATACTGCACGCTAATACAGTGGTGTGTATAGTACAAGATAATATTGGTGTAGCGTACAACACAAGACATTAATGTTATTAAAAATAACATTTCTCATAAAATCTCGAGGTGTTACATTCTACCCCCTTAAAATGATTTTCACCCTCGAAATTCATCAGGGTTATAATTGGTTTACTACGTAGAAATTTCTTTCATAGAAACCCAGATCGTAAAAAGGGATACTAAAACTTATTTTTAATAACTAATGTATGAAACATAATGATTACCAAAATTAACTCATCACTGGGTTTCCACATAGGAGAACATATTGGAAAATATGGATATATAATAAAAATCGAAACATCAGGTTCTGATGGAGAGTGATAGAGGACATGGCTATTAAAAATCCATCAATCACAAAGCCATAAATTTGTGATGGTCTAAGGTACCATCTGATTCATCGGATATAAGGACACTAGGAAATCATTTTTGGTTTTCAAGATCATTTCCCTGAAGTTGAAGAATTTGAATAAGAAGAAATACTTACATGATTTTTTTACAATCTCACCTTTGTTCGTGGCTCGAACAATTTCCACTTCATCACTTAAAGAAATGAAGTTGAATTTGTCATTCTTGAAGTGTTAAAAGATCATGTGATAGAATGATCAGTCATTCCAACTGTCCCAAACAAAAATTTATCAAAATTTACCAAATATACATAATTCCATCTATGGTGAGGATAATCCTATATGATTCCAAAAATGGACTTATACTTCAACTATCATACTGCATAATAAAATAAGACTAATTTCTACTAACCAGAGACTTTATGTAGGCCAGTGGTAGGCAATAAAGGCCTCTCACACTTTGGTTTTGGGTTTAATTCTCACAACCATGTCCGACACGATGGGTTGTTACCCGTCCTATGGGTTGTCCTTTTTCTAAAACTACACTGTTAAAACATTCCAGAAATAGTAGAAAAAAAAGTTCTAGCCTTAAACAATTATATCTGATGTCCAAAATAATCCATTCAAACCTTTAGGATTATCGAAAATACATCTGTTTAATCTATAAGTATAAAGAAAATGATTACTAGAAATTTCATCAACCAAGAAGGTGAATACCATCATTTATTCCCCATATATCATACAATATATCATGTTGGTTACATTCCAAACATGTGAATACATTAATCATGTATTCTCTGGAAAAATGAATACCCGTTGATCATTAGTGAAAAAATGAATGTTTTCAAAAGTTAAATCTTCCCACATACAAAAATCCCGAAATTTCTATATACACAAACCATGGTATCACATTGTCCTTATATCAGTCATGAGATCATAAATAATATCAAACATCTCATTATCTCCTTATACCATCATTATGTGCATATCATCTACCTTCCAAAAATATCTGAATAACCTTTCATGGTTACCGGTACCATTCAACATATACTTTCAAATACTTTAGGAAAAACAATAGTGTAAAAATCCTTAGATGTGTCTTTATTCCATAGTACCAATACCGATACAATATAACTCTTGATAAACATAAATCATTCCACTACCTTCTTAAACCATTGACTGAGATTTATCATTTTATTCCTCAACCCAGCATTCATCTCATATATCATTTGGTGTTTCTTCATCCGCTTCAATATAATTACTACCCATACGACCATGATGTTCCTCTTCATGAGATTTTCCCTTTGGGCATTAGTATGCATAATGCCCGTACATCTCACATTTAAAACATTTAACTGTTTTTGATGTCCTAGAAATACCATTATCCTTGTCCATGGTGTTAACTAATCTTTTTCCTCTACACATATTGGATTTGTGTCCTTTTCCACACCAAAAGCATCATCCAGTTCCACTGAAAAATTCTCCTTGATGCCTCTTCCCTCATGATTTTCATGGGAGAAATTGATCTTTAATTCCTCTGTGATCATCATGAAATTCCATCGTTCTACTTTTAGGTGAGTCAGGAAACTTAGAAAAGTTGAGTTTATTGATCATATTATGATATTTCTAATTAGGAATAATAATGATATTTGGACTTCCAAATCTCGTTTCATTTGCTTTCTCATGAATTATATCATTCCATTTTCCATCATATCCTCCATTATCTTGAATCTCCATGTATCTAGCCATTTTCTAAAACCCAAAAAGAGTAGTGTGAGAGGAAAAAATCATGCTAGGAAAAACAACAAAATAAAGGGGATGTACCTTCAAAAACTAACATCTTATGTTTAATTCTATGATCGTTACCGTAATTCTTGGACTATAACCTATAATTATACATAACCATTGGGACATACCTAGACATACCTCAGAAATATCTCTAGGGATCTCACTAAAGATTTTGCATCCTAGTTTCCAAAGGTTATCCAATCCTTTCCTCTGATACCAACTGTATACACCCAAAGCTTGACGTACATGGACATTACATTACTTTTACAGAAAAAATTAATACATAACAAAAACCAACTCTCAAGGATTTTAATAGTTTAGTTTCATTGAAAACATGGAACATAATCTACTAATCATGGTGAAAGATCTTCAACATCTCCCCTAAAGATCTTCCCTTTTTTCTTACCTAAAACTTTTATTTATATCCTGTGGAAAATAAAACATATAAATGGTGAGCTCTAATGATAAGTAATGGTATGCATGGATAAAATAAAACAAATCATATACATTTGAACATAAAAACATTAACATTATGTTTAAACATCAAAATAATGAACAATGACATAAAACATCGCAGTACATAAGGAATACATCATAATGGAAAATCAATCATGATAAAATAGAATGGTAAAAAAACATGTAATTATGGAAACCATTAATAACAAGTTACGATTTCCATAGTAGCCAAGGCATTTCTGCCAAGACCATATTAGTGGACAAAGTCCCTTTCTGAATCGAGTTCACTCCTCATTCCAGTCCTATATCACTGAACCATATTAACTTGTTGTTCCAGCCATGTCTATATTATGAGATAGAAATCATTACCCAATCCATTGTAGGTAGATATAGGTCCCACCAATCTCATAATGAAACCATTCTTATGTGTTCCACAAAATCATAAATCATATATCATAGCGTAACCCATGTAATAAAAATGGGGTTCTTAAACATCACACCATCCTAACATAATCCATATAAGATAAAATGATATCATAAAAATAATTCCATAATATAATTATCAAATCAATGTAAAAATAGGGATTAAAATAGAACCCTATATTATCTAAGAAGGAAAATAATTTCGATAAAACACATGAACTCCATTTTGGAAGAAAATATACATTCCACTTCATCAACATTTTTCCTTTCTTAAAATGTCATACAATTTTAAACTAAAAGAATATAATTAAAAATAAACATGAAAAAATGTAAAGTAAACATCATGGAAATAATTTTTTATGAAATCATAAAAATCCATTCATGCCCTATAAGTTAAAAAAACATTCTCCTTGTAATTTTGCAGGAAAAGTAAAAAAGTTCCTCGTACGGTAAACAAAAGAATGACTCCTTCCATAACACAATGTAAAAGTAAAATAGGGGTCTAAAAAACTATAAAAATACATGGAAGAATATTAAACACATTATGAAAAACATTTTTATGCTCATGAATGAAAAATATAACACCAGTAAATACTTACAAATAAACAATCTCGGATAAAAACAAGATTGGAAAAGTTATCCCTTACCTTATGTATGATATCCTTCATATGTATTCAAAATTCCTATATAATTATTTAAATAATGTAATTGACTTATTAAGGAATCATAAT
Source organism: Viscum album (assembly GCA_963277665.1). Taxonomy (NCBI): domain Eukaryota; kingdom Viridiplantae; phylum Streptophyta; class Magnoliopsida; order Santalales; family Viscaceae; genus Viscum; species Viscum album. Next base: position 494,920,698 of record OY728123.1, on the reverse strand, counting down.
AATTGTTATTATATCATATATTGTTCACTTAGGTATTTATATTACCCGTTCATTTGTCAATTCCATGTTAAAGTAGCGTTTTGGGTAAAATCGTTTCATTTATCATACGTGTTTGGACTGGTTGTTCATGATATTATTATTACTTATAACATGATTTAATTACTTCTAGAATGTATAAAATGATTTATATATCATATATATTCATCATATATATATATAAAATATAGATAAATTAAATGAAACACATCGTTCATGGAGACAGCAGGTCGTATGTATGTGTGAACACTGTTTTCCTTTGCTTATTGATTTGAATGGAATTAAGTAGATGACACACATATATATATACATAAATCTTGTAGATTTATCATGTAATATACATCATTTTTATTCATTATATATACTTTATAATCATTCTTTAATGGTTAGCATGGAGAATGAATCTCATCGCGTTGTGGAGACCATAATCCGTACGTACGCACGAGCGATGATATCATTCCCATAATAATTGAATTTAATTGGTGTGGATGATATAATATCTCAGATAAAGTATGATTTTATAATAACTATATATAGTTATTATTTAAACCATTATACCAATCCAAATAAGGTGGTGTTGGAAAAACAGATTACACCACGACTTGGAGATGGTATTCTGTACGTACGCACGCCCGATGATTTTGATTTCTGTAGGATGAATAGAAGATGAAATGGGGTTGATTCATATTTATAATAAAATATCAGTATATTAGTGATAATGATGTTATTTATTTATAATGAAACAACTAAATAAGTGGATGTTGAAGGAGAAAGAAACTTGAAAGTATCGGTAGAAGAGATTAACTCTTCTTCGACACACCTCATTTAAGCTTCCTCTAAAGGCACTAGAGTTGGTCTTTTGATGAGACCAGAACCTATATAATGTTCCTAGAGATGTTGATAAGGTAAATGGACTGGGGTTGGTCGATCCAAATGGCTTTGAAGTTGTGAATTAGAGTGAAGGGAGAGTTCCCTTTTATAATAAGGGTGAGAGCCACCATAGGAAAAACTTAAAATATTATTTTAAAATAAAGTCATATTCGTTTTATAATAGCTCAAAATTGATTTATTTCTATGATATAGTGGATATGGGTCGCAATAATTTCATCCAATAGGTTTTATACAAGGTTAGGTTGCTATTTTATCCTTATCATTTAGATTCAACTCTAAGTTAAATAATTTAACTTTTACCGCATCTTCCTGTTTTCTTACACTATATGGTTAATAAACAGACTATAACAACCCAAAAGAACCATAAGTGGTTAAGTATTAATATATATATCCTTATATAATTCATTTTTCTGATCCTTAGATTTTTAGGAATCGAATATCAATTAATAATATAATTTTTGTTTTAAAAACAATTTTATGTCAATTTTTAAGACTATTTGGTAATTGATTTTTCTGAAAATCATAATAGCCTAATTAGTTCGAATAAAGATACGTAAATCCATTTTAACAAGTCCTATTAACCTATAATATTAGTGTATTTCATAAAAAGTCTCAAATTTAATTTATTTTTGTATTTATAACATTAATTATGTTAATATATAATTAATAATGTAATTACTGCATCATCATTGTTTCATAAATAAATTAAATTATTTAATGTAAAAAAATATTAAATAAAATTCAATTATGTAGGAAATATTTGTATCTTTCTAATGAATATTTTTAGTCGAATTTATCTTATGTATATCCCTATATTAAAAATGTTTTAGTTATTGAACTTTGATTTTAACACTTTTAACTCTTCTTTGAATTAAATAATAATAATTGTCCTAATCTAATCCAATTGGTCCTAAATGATAATATTATATTCCAAAGGTTGTTTTTGGTCAAACTACACGTATCCAATAGAATTTGGAAATGTTTAAAGTTAATAATAATATCATTTTTACCCTTAATTAACCTATTTACTTTTAACCTTGGAAAATAAAAGTAAAAAGTTACTATTCACCAAAATTTATTTTCATCTCATTGAACCACATTTTACTTACTGATATCAACCGTGTCTCTCAGATTTTTGAAATTTGTAACGCCCCGACCCCAGCTACCCAGAGTCGGTGCATTAATTACATAACATTGGCATGATCACAAGAAAGATCAAATCTCGAAAGACCGATTGGTTTAGTAGCCTTGGAAACACTAGATATATTCATAAGTTTTACATTACATCATAAAATGAAAAACTAATACAACAACATAATGTTTCCACAATCTACACTATTAACCCCTCATAAAATCCCTGCAGGTCATTCATAACTTACTTCTTCACATCCTGGGAAAAATAAAACATAAAAAAAGGGGTGAGCTCAAATGCCCAGTAAGGATAACAATAAAGTGGAAACTTTCATAAATAAGAATAAACATTTAAGGCAATGTATAACTAAAACAAAAGCCTTTTAAATACAAACTTTCAACATGGTATGGCATAAATGAAATAATGCCATTTACTTATTCACATGGATATTCTACTAAATGAATAATCACATGCAAAAATCAATAACCACTTTCATAATGTTGGAATGCATAATGCCAGACTATCATAACCACATAGCCAAGGCCTCGTGCCAAGACTACAAATAAGATTTTGTCAAGGCCTTGTGCCAAGACACTAGTTTGTCTCATGAGACCTACCGATGCATCGAGGAGCTATAGCGGGCTCCACCCGTCACTTATTAAGTCCAATGCATTCCCATATAAAAATGTTTAAACATAACATAAACATTCGTATTAAAACTAGCATACGAAATGTCAATACTTTCACAATAAACTATGAATGGTATAAAAATAGCACATCCACAGTCAAACATATCACAAAACCTTCAATACAATATATAAGTTTTGTATCATAATAAATCAACTTCAAATAATCTTAAAATCCATCAAAGGATGTTGACATAGATGAAATCAAAATTCTTTTTAAAGAAATATCTCCTTTTATTTTGAAATCATTTAAGATCCATATAAAATAAAACATTTTCTTTGAAAATATTCTTATAAGCTTGTAAGGAAAGCTTTGAAGATTTTATAACGGCGTAAAATAACCGCACCCGCCGTATAAGTTAAAAAAAACATTCTTACCTCAATTCTGTCGAAAAGGTTAAAAAGGTCCTTGTTTTGAAAATGACGGAAAGATTCCTTTATAAACCTCTTATAAAAAGTCAAAAAAGGGTATAAATGACTTTAACCCATATTCTTGTAAATAGTAAAAATGTTTTGAAATACATTTTTAAGAAACATGGATGTGGATGATAAAGAGATCCCAGTAGATTATTACATATAAACAACCTCGGATAATGAAGAGATTGTGAAATAACCCTTACCTTGTACTTTTCCTTGGTTGGGGTAGGTTTACCTCCTGTATAATGGTGAAATAATTGTTATTAAATTATACAAGAATCATATATATTAATATGATATCATATATGATCTTTTAACATTGATTTATTAATAATATCTTAGAATTATCATCGTTTCGGGTGTTAACTTACTCATTTTCTTTTATATGTTTTGTTACATAAGCCATGTTTGTTGTATCTTATTCATATCCAGAATGATATCAAGTCCTTAAACATCATTTTTAAATCATAAAATGATAATTATACTTGAATGGATACGATGTAGAATGAATCTCATCGCGTTCGTGGAGACGGTAGTCCGTACGTACGCACGAGCGACAATATCATTCTTTTGATATTAAAATAATATATAAATGAATGGTATATCATATATACAGAATCATTAACATGTTATATTTATTATTTACATGAGTTACACATCATTATTATACCCATCCAAATAATATTATATTGAATAACAATTACACCACGACGTGGAGACGGTAAGCCGTACGTACGCACGTATGGTGACATGTTATTCAAAGGGTGGATAGAATACTGAATATGGTTGTACCATACTTATAATAACATCACAGTATATGTGAGATACTGGAGTTATTATTTTAGAATGGTAAGAACAAAGGAAGAAGAAGTGGAAGAAGAAATGAACTTAGAAAAGGGTGGTGAAATCATTACCTCTTCTTCGGGTTCTTCCTTTTGATTTGATCAAAAGGGCTCCTTAGGTTGGCTTTCTGATCAAACTAAGGCCTCTAGCTTGTAGTGAGGGATGTTGGGAGATTATTTGGGCAGAGTTTGGCCGAACCAAAAGGCTTTTAAGGTGTGAAGAAATGAGAAGGAGGAGTGCCTTTTTATAAAAGGGGTGAGGGGCACCTTTGGAAAAGCTAGAAATATTAATTTATAATAAATTCATATTCGGTTTCTAATGGCTCCAAAATTGACTATTCAAAGGTTAAGGTCGGGATAGGTCGAAAACAACTCAACCAATAGAATTTAGACAGGTTTGAGTACTTATATTAACCTTATCTTTAAGTATTAACTCTAAGTTAATTAGTTTCACTTTTACAATGTCTCTTTGTATTTTTATATTATATGGTTAATAGACTTACCATATACATACAAGCGACCCCCAAGTGGTCCATTATTGATGATCCTATCATTATATAAGTCTCTTGGCTGAACCTTAGATTTTTAAAAATTTAATATCAATTAATAATATAATATTTGTTTTAAGAACTCTTTTATGTCAATTTTGACACTATTCAATAGTTGATTTTTGTGAAACTCATAACAGATTGATTACTTCGAACAAAGTCAATTAAATCACTCCTAATATATCATATTATCCTAGAAAATTAGTTTAATTCATTAAAAGTTTCATATTATATTTATTTGGGTATTTATAATATCAATTATTTTAATTTGTCACTATTTTAGAAATTACTGCATCATCATTGTGTCATAAATAAAATAAATTATTTAATGTTTAAAAATTATAAATAAAATATCATTATGTAGGAAATCGTTTTATCTTTATAATGAATATTTATAATCTAAAATCCAACATATATAACCCTATGTAACAATTGTTTTGCTAAAAGATATATGCTTATGTCATTTTTGTATTCATTTTAACTTAATTAAAATAAAGTGTCATTATCACTTACAAGTGGATCCATGGGGTCCCAAAATTGACACAAAGATGTCCATGGTCGACCATCTATCAACCAATAGTGTTAAGACACGTTTTTAGGGTAATTTAGTATTATTATAATATTATTTTTTTAACCCTTATTTACCGGATTTACCCTTAACCATGGTAAATAAAATATTTACCGCAGTAATTATTCAAAATGTCTAAAAATAAAAGTTACCTATTTACACAATTTGAACATCCTGATTCAAAATATGGAATCCATTTTCCTAAATTCAAAACACAGAAGTGGCAGAAATTAATTTAAAATTAATTCCCGCTGTCAAAACAAAAAGCGTGTTTTTAAGAGATAATAACTATCAAAAGATTGACACTTGTTTATGTTCGGTTTAATTGTAAAATTATGTCCAATGACCAACATTATATTAAATGGTAAAAATATATTCTAAATATACTTTAAAACTACTAAAATTCATAATTTATCACTATTAATTATTTTGATTAAAAAAGTTGTTTTTAATTTAGTAATTTTCACTATTCATCAAAATATGAAAGTTATCCGAAAAGTACCAAAATTTCACCTTAGGCTAAATTTGATATTCCGAATCCAAAAATGAAGTCCATTTCAAAATATAAAATATATATTATTTCAAAATTTAGGTATTACTATTCATAACGGCTAGTTTGATCGGTTGTGGTGTGTGTTAAAACTCGACGTTGCGTACAACACACACTACTGTTTTATTCAAAGGAAAGCGTACCGTGGAAGCTTGGGATGTTTCATTCTAAATTTTTTGATGTCTCCATTTAGTCAAAAAGCTTAAAATATTGTATTTAAAAAGGTTTCACTATCAAAAGTTGATAAAAGTGCAATACTGAAAATGAATCTGTTCTTGCATTATGACTAAGAAACTCATAATATGGATTCTAAAATTATAAGGATTATATAAAGTTAAAAATGTAGTTAATTCTATTCATGACCTCTTTTAATGGCTTTTTTTTTTGGTAAGTCATGGTGCAATTGAACTCGGTGTTGCGTGTAGTGCAAGTTATTGAATTATTTTGAAGAAATAACACACTATGAAATCTTGGGGTGTTACATTCTCCCCTCCTTAAATAAATTGCGTCCTCGCAATTTGAAATTGTTCTTCGAAAATAAAAGGTTGAAAATAGATAATATATTTGTGGGAAAACCCACATCGGAAATTGGGATACTAAAATTTAGTCTTAATATGAGGAAAAGAGAAATGAAAGGGTCACCACCAAATTATGATCTTGATTAGGAGAACATTGGTGGCAATTAGAGACATATAATCGGAGGAAAAACGTAAATATTTATAGGTAGTGATTGAGGTCATCAATAACAAACAAGTGTATAATTGAGGTCCTTAAACTCATCAATCTATGATGATTTGAAGTACCATCGGTTCAACAAAATATAGGGTATTGGGATAACACATTTTTGACGTTTCAAAATATCTTAGTTGAAATCCCACATCGAAAAATGAATTAACGAGGCCTCTATTTAAAATAAAGAGTCAAAAGTATGAAGATTACCGAAAATAACACATACTAGGGTTCCATGTAGGAAAATATGGATATGGAAGAAAAATCTAACCATCAATTATCTGATGGAGAGTGGTAGAGAACATGGCTATGAAAAGGCCAACAATCCCAAAGCCACAAATTAGTTATGATTTAAGGTACCATCTTGGAAAACATTTTTGTTCAAAGTTGCTTTTCTTAATATTGAGGAATTTATTTATGAGATTGGCTAAGATCATAAGGAGATATACTTACTTTATAATTAGAGTTTTATCCATTAATAAATTTCTACCACAAACTCATCTTTCGCTCTAAAAGATAATAGAATGTAAAAAAATTCTATTTACACTATTCGTATAGGGTTCCAAAATAAACGAATTTATAATTCATCTACATGATCTTTTAATAAAAACTACATTATTTAATCCAGGACATCTCATGGTCCAGTGGTAGGTGATACACCCTTGTCGCCCTTCGGTTGCGGGTTCAAGTCTCGCAGCCTTGCCGGACGCGACGGGTTGCCGCCCGACCTCCGGGTTGTCCTTTTATGGCAATCCAAAATAATCCAAACTAGAACTATCCAAAATACTTCTGTCCAAACTCACAGTCTAACATTTATAAGGAAGGTAAACATAATATAGATCCTTTTTACCCCGTAATAGCATATGAATACCTTCATCATGTATTACCATATTCCTTATTGATTACATTCATGCTCCCTTATTCCATATAGAATGCTGGATATACTTCATCAATCCAAAAATGTTTTAAACCCCAACAATGATGGAATATACAAATCATTAATCAGTTCCAAGGTAGTCAAGAATATCCAATATATTTTTTCCAAAATAATCATGTATTATTCGAAAATCACTACCACGGTATCAGAACTATATTATGGTTTATCATTCTCTCAACCATATATTTTCTAAAAATTTATCCCGCTATTGAGTCACTTTTCTTTGTTCCACACAATCTCAAGTCCTTAATGAAATAGTACTGCAGTACAATCCTTATATACTCCATAATTATTATAACAAGTACATTGTTGATACAACACTCAATTGACATAATCAACATAAGAACTCTAATCATTCCTCTTCATCTGTGGTAGTATCATAACTTGATTATTATCCAATAGAATCATTTGCGTCATAGTCTGATGACTGGGACATAGGTTCGCGTAGTGTCCAAACTCCTTGCAAATGAAGCATTGTACATTTGAAACCATTTTCTTACCCTTGCAGTCACGTACTTTGTGCCCTTTTCCTCCACACTTATAACAAACTCCCATTCCTTTCAGGCAAGTTCCAGGGTGTTTCTTTCCACAGTTACCACATATGGGAAAATTCTTCTTTTCCCTCTTCCCTTTATCCATCTTTCTCTCTTCTATCCTTTTCTTCTCTTGCTTCCCTTCAAAGCCATAGGACTCAGTAATCTCTTTACTTATCTTATCAATACATGATATTATTTCTTCATATGATGATAATACATGAGAGACTATTTCTCTTATAAATTCTAGCTTAAGACCATGAAAGATATGATCCTTCCTTCTCTTTGGATCATGTGCATTTCCGGAGTTCTCATTCCTTCTACTGGGCGCCATTTCTAAACAATGGCATAAACTAGATCAGTTTATGAATCAAAATACATAATCCCATACTTATAAAACACTTAACATAAATTGAACTATTTATGGATATAATCCATAATCATAAGAATGTTTTCTTTAAGGAAGTATATACTCATAAACCCTTCATAATGATTTGTAAAGAAAGTGAGAGTTATCCTAAGCATATCCCCCGGGAGTGTCGTAACCAAGAGTGCAGCAAGGCCCGTTGTCGTGCACCAGTTCCCGTTCGAGTCTAGCTCAAAGCGGTGTTTTCGGGTTTTACCCCTAGGTACATCTGTGCCAGAGCCGCCTCTACCTGCTCGTATCCAGACAGGGATGTATTGCTCGGAAAACTCACAAAGTCTCTACAATACCAAAATTCTAGGAAGTTCTTCTATACTAATCCTCAAAATTCATCTTAGGTCTATGTGCTCTAATCAGAGTTTATCTAAATCTAGCTTCCAAGGTTTGTACTAAACTTCCTCTGATACCAACTGTAACGCCCCGACCCCAGCTACCCAGAGTCGGTGCATTAATTACATAACATTGGCATGATCACAAGAAAGATCAAATCTCGAAAGACCGATTGGTTTAGTAGCCTTGGAAACACTAGATATATTCATAAGTTTTACATTACATCATAAAATGAAAAACTAATACAACAACATAATGTTTCCACAATCCACACTATTAACCCCTCATAAAATCCCTACAGGTCATTCATAACTTACTTCTTCACATCCTGGGAAAAATAAAACATAAAAAAAGGGGTGAGCTCAAATGCCCAGTAAGGATAACAATAAAGTGGAAACTTTCATAAATAAGAATAAACATTTAAGGCAATGTATAACTAAAACAAAAGCCTTTTAAATACGAACTTTCAGCATGGTATGGCATAAATGAAATAATGCCATTTACTTATTCACATGGATATTCTACTAAATGAATAATCACATGCAAAAATCAATAACCACTTTCATAATGTTGGAATGCATAATGCCAGACTATCATAACCACATAGCCAAGGCCTCGTGCCAAGACTACAAATAAGATTTTGTCAAGGCCTTGTGCCAAGACACTAGTTTGTCTCATGAGACCTACCGATGCATCGAGGAGCTATAGCGGGCTCCACCCGTCACTTATTAAGTCCAATGCATTCCCATATGAAAAGGTTTAAACATAACATAAACATTCGTATTAAAACTAGCATACGAAATGTCAATACTTTCACAATAAACTATGAATGGTATAAAAATAGCACATCCACAGTCAAACATATCACAAAACCTTCAATACAATATAGAAGTTTTGTATCATAATAAATCAACTTCAAATAATCTTAAAATCCATCAAAGGATGTTGACATAGATGAAATAAAAATTCTTTTTAAAGAAATATCTCCTTTTATTTTGAAATCATTTAAGATCCATATAAAATAAAACATTTTATTTGAAAATATTCTTATAAGTTTGTAAGGAAAGCTTTGAAGATTTTATAACGGCGTAAAATAACCGCACCCGCCGTATAAGTTAAAAAAAACATTCTTACCTCAATTCTGTCGAAAAGGTTAAAAAGGACCTTGTTTTGAAAACGACGGAAAGATTCCTTTATAAACCTCTTATAAAAAGTCAAAAAAGGGTATAAATGACTTTAACCCATATTCTTGTAAATAGTAAAAATGTTTTGAAATACATTTTTAAGAAACATGGATGTGGATGATAAAGAGATCCCAGTAGATTATTACATATAAACAACCTCGGATAATGAAGAGATTGTGAAATAACCCTTACCTTGTACTTTTCCTTGGTTGGGGTAGGTTAACCTCCTGTATAATGGTGAAATAATTGTTATTAAATTATACAAGAATCATATATATTAATATGATATCATATATGATCTTTTAACATTGATTTATTAATAATATCTTAGAATTATCATCGTTTCGGGTGTTAACTTACTCATTTTCTTTTATATGTTTTGTTACATAAGCCATGTTTGTTGTATCTTATTCATATCCAGAATGATATCAAGTCCTTAAACATCATTTTTAAATCATAAAATGATAATTATACTTGAATGGATACGATGTAGAATGAATCTCATCGCGTTCGTGGAGACGGTAGTCCGTACGTACGCACGAGCGACAATATCATTCTTTTGATATTAAAATAATATATAAATGAATGGTATATCATATATACAGAATCATTAACATGTTATATTTATTATTTACATGAGTTACACATCATTATTATACCCATCCAAATAATATTATATTGAATAACAATTACACCACGACGTGGAGACGGTAAGCTGTACGTACGCACGTATGGTGACATGTTATTCAAAGGGTGGATAGAATACTGAATATGGTTTTACCATACTTATAATAACATCACAGTATATGTGAGATACTGGAGTTATTATTTTAGAATGGTAAGAACAAAGGAAGAAGAAGTTGAAGATGAAATGAACTTAGAAAAGGGTGGTGAAATCATTACCTCTTCTTCGGGTTCTTCCTTTTGATTTGATCAAAAGGGCTCCATAGGTTGGCTTTCTGATCAAACTAAGGCCTCTAGCTTGTAGTGAGGGATGTTGGTAGATTATTTGGGCAGAGTTTGGCCGAACCAAAAGGCTTTTAAGGTGTGAAGAAATGAGAAGGAGGAGTGCCTTTTTATAAAAGGGGTGAGGGGCACCTTTGGAAAAGCTAGAAATATTAATTTATAATAAATTCATATTCGGTTTCTAATGGCTCCAAAATTGACTATTCAAAGGTTAAGGTCGGGATAGGTCGAAAACAACTCAACCAATAGAATTTAGACAGGTTTGAGTACTTATATTAACCTTATCTTTAAGTATTAACTCTAAGTTAATTAGTTTCACTTTTACAATGTCTCTTTGTATTTTTATATTATATGGTTAATAGACTTACCATATACATACAAGCGACCCCCAAGTGGTCCATTAATGATGATCCTATCATTATATAAGTCTCTTGGCTGAACCTTAGATTTTTAAAAATTTAATATCAATTAATAATATAATATTTGTTTTAAGAACTCTTTTATGTCAATTTTGACACTATTCAATAGTTGATTTTTGTGAAACTCATAACAGATTGATTACTTCGAACAAAGTCAATTAAATCACTCCTAATATATCATATTATCCTAGAAAATTAGTTTAATTCATTAAAAGTTTCATATTATATTTATTTGGGTATTTATAATATCAATTATTTTAATTTTTCACTATTTCAGAAATTACTGCATCATCATTGTGTCATAAATAAAATAAATTATTTAATGTTTAAAAATTATAAATAAAATATCATTATGTAGGAAATCGTTTTATCTTAATAATGAATATTTATAATCTAAAATCCAACATATATAACCCTATGTAACAATTGTTTTTCTAAAAGATATATGCTTATGTCATTTTTGTATTCATTTTAACTTAATTAAAATAAAGTGTCATTATCACTTACAAGTGGATCCATGGGGTCCCAAAATTGACACAAAGATGTCCATGGTCGACCATCTATCAACCAATAGTGTTAAGACACGTTTTTAGGGTAATTTAGTATTATTATAATATTATTTTTTTAACCCTTATTTACCGGATTTACCCTTAACCATGGTAAATAAAATATTTACCGCAGTAATTATTCAAAATGTCTAAAAATAAAAGTTACCTATTTACACAATTTGAACATCCTGATTCCAAATATGGAATCCATTTTCCTAAATTCAAAACACAGAAGTGGCAGAAATTAATTTAAAATTAATTCCCGCTGTCAAAACAAAAAGCGTGTTTTTAAGAGATAATAACTATCAAAAGATTGACACTTGTTTATGTTCGGTTTAATTGTAAAATTATGTCCAATGACCAACATTATATTAAATGGTAAAAATATATTCTAAATATACTTTAAAACTACTAAAATTCATAATTTATCACTATTAATTATTTTGATTAAAAAAGTTGTTTTTAATTTAGTAATTTTCACTATTCATCAAAATATGAAAGTTATCCGAAAAGTACCAAAATTTCACCTTAGGCTAAATTTGATATTCCGAATCCAAAAAATGAAGTCCATTTCAAAATATAAAATATATATTATTTCAAAATTTAGGTATTACTATTCATAACGGCTAGTTTGATCGGTTGTGGTGTGTGTTAAAACTCGACGTTGCGTACAACACACACTACTGTTTTATTCAAAGGAAAGCGTACCGTGGAAGCTTGGGATGTTTCATTCTAAATTTTTTGATGTCTCCATTTAGTCAAAAAGCTTAAAATATTGTATTTAAAAAGGTTTCACTATCAAAAGTTGATAAAAGTGCAATACTGAAAATGAATCTGTTCTTGCATTATGACTAAGAAACTCATAATATGAATTCTAAAATTATAAGGTTTATATAAAGTTAAAAATGTAGTTAATGCTATTCATGACCTCTTTTAATGGCTTTTTTTTTGGTAAGTCGTGGTGCAATTGAACTCGGTGTTGCGTGTTGTGCAAGTTATTGAATTATTTTGAAGAAATAACACACTATGAAATCTTGGGGTGTTACAAAATTCCACTCATATAAGAGGTAGAATTTTGTTTTATGTAAATTTGTAAATTCTTCTAGGAGGTGGGTAAAAGACGGTGAAAAGTTCAAAAAAAAATTATATATATACAATTATTATAGAATTACTCCAATGAATTAAATTGTTCATATATAGGTATTATGTATCTATTTTGACCTAAAATAAATTTAAATAAAATAAATAATTATTTAAATAAAAATTCAGTTTTTAAATAGTAACATACTGTTTTCACTATTCATAAAAATTTGATTGTTTTATGAAAAATACGAAAAATTCAACCTTGGCTAATTTCAAAATTCCGAATCCAAAAATGAAGTCCATTTTGAAAGATAAAATTTATAAAATTTCAAAAATTGGATATTACTATTCATAATGGCTGGTTTATATAATATTTTATTAATATATCGTAGTTTAGTGAAACCCGGTATTGAATACAACACAAGCTATCGACGAAGGTCGTGATTGTGTGTAGGGCAAGCCAAGTCAGTGATGCATGTAGTGCAAGATCTCATTGGTGTTGTGTATAACATAATCAAAATTTATTTCATTTATACATTAATCAAAATCTATACTTAATGTTGCGTAGAATAATTTCCACAAAACGTACTTGAAACTGTGTGTAACACGAGCCAAGAATAGTGTTGTGTATACTATAAGAAAATACAGTGTTGGGTATAGTATAATCTAATCTTGGTGTAGCGTACGACACAAGACCTCAAAGTAATTAAAAATAATATTTCTCATAAAATATTGTGGTGTTACAGAAATAATTAAATAATGTCATGTTCTATTAGCCTTTGTGGCATTCACTAATATAAAACAATTTCAAATGTATATGAAATGTAATTTCTTATAAGACTATGTAAAAATGGGTTTTTTTGTTGAAAAAAACTCATTTTTTTAAGATAATAAAATCCTAAAAATGTTGATAAACATTCAAACACTTTATATGTCCATAAACAATCCCATAAAGATTTTAACAAAATATTAACAGATTTTTGGTGAAAAAACAATTATGTTAATGGAATTTCTGATCAAACCATTTTTTAAAGATAAAAAACATTATGATTTTAAAATATATTTCGATGAAATTATATTCAAATCAACTAATCAATATCTAACGTTTTCCTTTGTTTATATTACGAAATCTGAGTTTAAAATGATTCTGATGTGTCTGTTATCTTTTTTTCATATTTTTTATGTTTCAGATAGACTAGTAGGTACTTATATATCTCAACATTTGAATATCAAATATATTATAAAAAAGTATGGATATAGAAATACTAATATTATTAGTTCTCTAATCAGTACCTCAAATACACATGAAATTGATGAGGCTGGGAACCAGTCGAAAAACCAATTTTCAATGGTATGATATGTGGATTACTATACATAATATATAGTCCCCCATAATTGATTTTTTCTATTTTATTATGTTAAAAGTATCATGAAAATATATATAAATCCCATATAAAAGTATTTAAAATAACTTTTTTATCTAAATGGATCTATTTATTTAGGCCTTTTTATTCATCTAGAAATTAATTTTAATTAAGAAATTTTCTTGATGGGCACATTATTTATTATAGAATGGATTCAAAAGGTATTTCAGGAACATTATATTTCATATGAGAAATATTAGTTTCATGGTCCAGTAAGAAAAAATATTTGATAGCACAATCAACTCTTAAAGATGAATTTGTGTCAACTAGAAGTTATTGTTCTCATGTGTTTTGGATGCAACACACACACACACACTATTTGGGGCATGATTATTTCAAAGAAACTCAAATACTTTGTGATAATATTTGTTCATTTTCATTAAGTAAAAAATGATTCTTATCACCCTTATTCAAAACACATATATATTATTCATCACATTATTAGGGATCACATAGAAAAAGTAGTTTTCATTTTACAATTTATCATAACACAAGAACAACTAGAATATTTTTTACAAAACAATTACCTTTCAATATATTTGAATAAAACATTTTTTAGGAATGATTATTTTAAAGTAGTCATTTATATCAACATATTGTCTAATTAATATCCTTTCATTATGTTCCTCATTTTAATAGGTAATGTTCAATTGATAGTGATTTTTTTCCTTATCAAATTCCCATTCTTCATTTCATCCAAAAATATTATGTTTTTTAAACACTCAATATTAATGTGTTTTCTATACTAAAGGTATATATAAAATTTTGCGAAATCAAGTTTGTTTAAAATAAGATTTGGAAATTTTCTTATATTATAGTTTATATTTTACTTTATCACTTTAATTTTTTCATTTAAATTTATCGTATTCGAGTTTTAATTTAAATTTATAATTTAAATTTTATGATTTAAATTTATTATATTCTAGATGTAATTTTAATAAAGTGTATTCAATTTTTAATTCACTTTTAATTTTATTTGGGTATTCATTTCATTTTATCCAAATATTATTTTTATTAAAACATTAGTATTATTTTTCAAATCCAACGTATTCAAATTTTTAGTTTATTTTCAACTATCATATTCTTTTATTTTATAAAAACAATCAGAAAAAACTATAATATTGATAATTCCACTCCAAAATGAGATATTATTTAAATTTGTATTTTTACATTATTTTATTTTAATTATTTTTATACTTGTTTGTTATTAATATATAAATAATTCAGAATTTTAGTTTCTTAATCATATTCACTTAATAAGATAATATAAATTTTTTTAAAAATGAAGATTTTATTTTTTTTTTTGAAAATCAATATTCAGATAATTTATCAATTGTTAGATCAATTATATCAAATATGGACTATCAGTTCTTTATAATAGACCTACCATCTCATAGTATTATTATATAAGGAGGACACTCCCACTCACATCTATTATCTCATTATTTGTACCTCAATGAAAATCTTCATTTATGTTTCTAATTATCAACTTATTTATCCATGTCGGAATCATCAATATCATGTCCAATTATTATGGAACATATGAAATAAAAAAAAATTATTTTCTAAGAATGGTTAGTGACAGCATATTTTTTTAATGAGAATGATTCATCCTTAATAAGGTTAATAGAATTTCAAGGTTGGAAATCATTATTTGTTGTACAAATAGATCCGGATTATGATTTTTTTACAAGGATTTGGGTAGATAATTTTATTGAAAGGGGAGAAATACTTCAAAATAAAAGAATATGATCCATAGTGGATGTTCTTATCCTAGGATTAGTTATTCATATTCACCATTGTATTCAGAAGAGTTTTAAATATAGTTGGAGATAAGTATTAATGTTAAATTTGGATTACAATGTTTTTAAAAATTGTAATGGATATTTGTCTTATGAGGTTATTTTCAATTTATGCCTTGTGGTTTGTGATTTTCCAAAAGTGGGAGATTACTAACATAGTATATTCTTATTGAATTTTCTATTTCTTTTGTTTTTGAAATCACAATCTATATATTAAATACCTAATTACAAAGTCTTTTATATAAAAATAATTTTATGATTTTTAATAAAAAAATATATTTTTTAACATACATTGAATTAGTTTTAATGTATTATGAAAAAAACGTACATTATTAATTAAAATTATCATAATTTGTATTGAAACAATAATTATCAAAATCAAATTTATCAAATGTAATTTAATGACTTTATGTGTATCCATTATACTAACAGGATTGTATTAATTGGACATGGCATCGAAACTGTATCTTTAGAACTATACTCTTAAAGAAAATCATTTTGAAATTATATACGGAAATCCCTCACAATTATATATTTTTAAAATTTTAATACAATAACATTTATTCAATCATAATGGAAGACATTTTAGTCTATAATGGTGAACAAATTTTTTTTCACACATTATATTATAATATGAATGTTGAAATTACAGGTGTCCTTGTACTTTCAAATAACACATAGAAAATATTAATATAGGAGGATCTTGAAGTCCATTAGAAGTAATTATATTTATAACTGGTCATTTTACAAAATCACTAGTAAGGATAGGCACATATAGAGAAAAGAAGAAAACAATATACTAATATTTTTTTTTTGAAAAAGATCTAAAGAATACAAGAGTGGACTAATTTTTCTTTTTAATGATAATATTTTCGTATTAATCTATGAAATCATAATGGTAGATCATATGAATACAATGAAGGAATCAGAGGGGATAACAAGAGAAACTGGTCATCGTATCGAGGGTGGTAGTGGATAGCTAGATACAGCACATTTAATCATCTTATCAAGTGCTCACGAGGATAGCGAGGTACACCAGTCATTGTATAAAGTGATTTCTATACTAAAAGGAAGATAATATTTGTTGTATTTATAATATTAGGGAAATATATCTTAGGTTATTTGATACCCAAATATATAGGTTAAAATAAATGAATTCATTTGTATTATTTTTTTATTTCATGCAATTTATTTCTGCTTCATATAATATAAAGTGTACATTTATATTCATATTTTATTGGATTCTTTTTCACAATAACAACTTTGATTATAGTAAAATTTTTACTCTATATTAATGTGTGAACACATTCTTACTCTGATTATAATTATATGAACTTTATGATAGGACCAATACATTTTATTTACTTGGAAATATCATATATATTGTGAATAGACTTCCTTCTGTATTTTTTTCTTCTATAAATATGATTAAACTCTGATTTCATTATTACTACATACTAATTATGATTATGTAAACATTGATGGAAGAAATAATTTCTCATTCATTATACATAAGTAATTATCAAAATCTAAATTATTATGATATTATTATCATACTATAGAGATAAGTCATATCAATGTTTAAATACATAAGTGATTTTGTGAATATGATTTGTTTATCTTTTTAAAACAAAGTTCCATTCAAGGACAGAAAATAAATAGTTTAAATAGACAATTCACTCACATCTTTTATTTATCAATATTCATATACATTTTTATCCATCATTAACGACATCTATAATATGGGTAATATTTCCCATTGGAATTCATATATTATTCGTGACATATCGTGCTATCCTTGAAATGTTTGATTCATACATAGAAACATTCCCACCAACCATTAATATTAGACTTAATAATTTTCATTCAATATCCATATAATATTCACAAAAAAACTAATTTTCAATTAAAAGTTCATTAAAATACTTATACTCCATGTTTTTTATTTCATCATACACATTAGTGTTTTGAATAAATGATAATAATTGATACACATCTCTTAATGATGATAAATTTACATGAAAATATAAAATTTAAATAACATTCCAATTTTAGGAATATATACTCTATGAATAATTTATATTTCTGACACGTATATTGATTTGTAGACCCATTGAATGTTGAAGGGTATAGAATCCTGGAGTGGTATACCATTGAAAATAAACATTGTAGATCAAATAGATTCTATATACGATCCTAATTATAACTTATAAAATGAGTATGTTGTCCTATTATAGTTATATTTAATCAACTCTAGCTTCTACTCTATCTCAACAATAATTATATTAACATGAAGGGAATTACATACATTTTTTACATTCATTTATATGGATTCTATTACATCCTATATACACTATTTACCATCAATGGAATACAATATATTTTATTATGAATCCTATTATATAATTTTTGTACTCTATAAACACATATCATAAATTGAATATTTATGTAGATATGTACCCTAAATGATAATCATGGATTTATTGGAAATACTCGCAATGTCCATTATATTATTATGTTTCCGAAAAATAGTAAACATAAATCTATGGTTACCTACCAAACATCCTTGAATACTAAATATTTCAATGTTGAGCCCATATTCCATAAGATAATGTTGACTTTATTAAAGTTAAATTAGATTCAAATAATCTCATACCAATAGAATGAATTGATTTATCACTTCCTAAAACTATATAACTAATTGAATCATACATTACAATTTTAAACATAAATTACAATATAGTATATAATTTTAGAAAATCGTTATTCTCCTAGAATATCACTACATATCAATAATAATATACTTTAATTCATAATGGGTGAAAATAAATAGAAGGAAATGTAAAATATATGATGTACAGTAATGGTATGGGTATATCGGAAGATAAAAAATTCATAAATAATACAAAAAGTAATAAATGGAAATATTATAATTCCATTGTCAGTTGTGAGAATAAATTATCCATTGACATCATAATTATTCAATTAATTAAATTGAAATCAATAACTAATATCATTATATGGGAAAAATAAAATTCTAAACATCCTAATCCTATGTTCAAGGCCTCATGTTATTATATCTTATGTAAATTGATATCGCCTCAACCAATATCAATGAAATTGTTTCTCAAGAGACCTACTAATGAATTGAGGGGGTATAGAAGGCCCCCGAAAACACATACTACGTCTAATTCATTCATCACATGAATTGGGTAAATCATAATCCAAATAAAAATTTTCATTCAAACTTGAATAAGATATATTAAAAAAAATAATAATAATACAATCAAAATAACATGGATAATGGAATAAAAATATTACATCGATAATAAAACATATCATAAATAATACAATAAAATATGGTATATGGTACCATAATCGAACAAAATTCGTAAATATTAAATGGTAAAAAATATAATGACATATACTTAAAATCTTTAAAAATATTATTACATGTATTTTTTTGAAAATACTATTTTTAGTTGGGAAAAATTAATTTTTTAAAGATACACACTTGTAAAAGAAAAATATTCATTATAAATAACATTGTTTTATTTTAAATTAATATTATATTAATTAAGGTTACATTAGTAATGAAAAATAAATTAATGTCATATAAGATAATTATAAATTCCTTTCATATTATTTCGGAAAGGGTTAAATGTACCTTGATCACAAAATAGATAAATGTTTCCTTTCAAACAATATTATAATATAATTACATCGTTAATTGTGAAAATAAATAAAATCTAATAGTTAAAAAATATTTTGAAAATATTATTAGGGTACATGGATATGAAATTTAAATAATTCCTAGTTGATACCTAAACTTAATCATTTATATATAAAAATGAGATTGTGAAATTTTCCATTACCTTAGGTCCAAAAACTATCAGAAATGTTTAAACAACTAATTAAATAAAAATATATTTTTTAAAACTATATAAAATTGTAAAAATATTATTTAACATAACATTTCATGAATATTTATATTATATTATCACACTTTTCATAAAAATAACTTGTTAAAAATCATTGTTTATAGTAATAATTGATTTCTTTCATGTATCTTTTGTGACATTAATTTTGGTAATTATACTTTGACCATGGTTTCAACATCCAAATAATCATAATTATGATATAAATATCACATATAAATATAAGAAATAGCATAATTCCCATCCATAAAATTTGATATTGAAAATAAAATTTTATCACCATGTCGAGAAATTATGTCGTATGTACACACGTGTGATACGTTAAATTCCCATTGTACTAGAAAGATGGTGTGTAATTGTGGATTAATAATAATAAAAATAATTAAATTCATTTATGATAAATAATATTTATATTTATGATAACTTTTATATTTTTGGTAGAGTTTATAGATGGAATAAATTAATATAATCCAGGTAAGATAATTACCTCTATATCAAGAGAACTTTTATAGATCCGTTGTGTAGGGACTTTTTAATGGAATTTTATGGATAAATGGACTTCCATAACATGTATTATGATTTCTAGAAAAAAAATATAAATGGTCTTTTCAATTTACGTTGCTCATTATATTGTAAATAAATGAGGGAGGAGGTTCCCTTTTATAATTGTTGTGTGGGGTACCTTAGGAATTTCTGAAAATAATAAATTATATTAACATAATTCTCCATCAGAATGACTCTTAATCAATCATCATACACATTAAATGTTTTAATGGTTTTAAATACCATCAACCAATAAAATTTTGACATGTTTTATTCATTTATAACCATATTATTTTGATTATCTCCTAAATTTTAAATTTTAATTTTAAATGTAGAAAATGTTTTTCCACAATAAGGAGTTGTAATTTATAACATATATTCTAAAAATTGGACCATTAAGGGCCAATTTTTTAAAATTTCAATTGTATCATATCCATCTAGTATTATTTAAATATTTATTGTTTTTTAAATAATTAAATAGTATCTTTTTTAAGAGAAAATATCATTCATTAACTTTTGAGACTATTAATTTAATTTCATTTGAAATACATAAATAAAATTTAGGAATTAGAATATAATACTTTTAACTTGATAATATTTCATTATTATACAGTAAATTAATTTTTCAAATTACTTAATTAAAATTATATAAAATTAATATTATTAAAATTATTTATTTTATTTTCTCATAATTATATAAATATAGTATTATCATATAACAAGTCTAAAGACATTATATATAATAAATGAAAATTAATGTAAATTTAAAAAAATATAATAATATAATATTTCAAAAAAAAATCCATTTATGTTTTTAATTTTCTTTTTTCCTTTTTGGTAACATAAAACATTTACAAACCAAATATTGTGTCATTTTTATTCAATACTTTTCATAAATAATATATAATTTAATTATGCAAGTTATTCCGTCAAATAAATAAAATTTACAAATATGGTCATATGGTTCAAATTCTATTTATCTTGTATGATCTAGGATGAAAAATTACAGTCTTATCAAATAGTTTTAAGCTACATTATCCTGATTTACCTTTTACAAAGATGATAAATTTTAAAATAGTCCTTATTCAATTTGACTAAAAATATGAGGGGATCAAATTCAAAATTATAACATCTTAATAAAAAATATTTGATTCAATTTACAAAACTCAATTAATAGAAATTATAAAAATTATTTGTACTGTGCATGGAGAAAATGAGAAAAAATAGCATTTTAGATAATGATGTTTTTAATAACAAAAGATGGATTATTTTTATCCCATGCATAATAATATTAATATATGAACTTTGGAACATTTTATTCATTAAATTATATACAATATCATTAATATAATTTAACTATAGAGACTATGTTATTTTATTATGATATAGATATATTGTGATCAAAAAATAGATTTTTCCTAAAAAAAATCTTTTAATATTATATAATATTTTATATATAATAAATTGATAACCCAAAAATGAACAATAGAAATTTATGAAACTTATGTCATTTTTAAAACTAAGGTCGTCATATTTATACACACAATGCAAATTTTAAGTATTTCACATTACCAAAATCTAAGATCGTGGTCCATCTGAAGTATAGGTTGTGTGTAATAAAAACTATCAAAGAGATTATATTTATTTAAAAAGTTACATTCC
Organism: Viscum album; assembly: GCA_963277665.1. Lineage (NCBI taxonomy): Eukaryota > Viridiplantae > Streptophyta > Magnoliopsida > Santalales > Viscaceae > Viscum > Viscum album. Next base: position 494,898,506 of record OY728123.1, on the reverse strand, counting down.
ATCAAATCTTGTGGTGTTACAGAATTAATTTTTGAAAAGGTATTATATATTTAAGTCATT